>OV702292.1:210618623-213118623 GCA_916181665.1 Avena sativa
CCGAAGTCCGGCTCCAAGGCACCACAACCATACCTGACATTCGGGACGATCTCTATCCCCGAACGACGCAAGGCACATGATCAACTCCAACATAGAGGCTCGGCGCTACGAGAACGATGACGTGTACGTAGGCCCAAAGTGCTTCGGACCACGCATCAGAGCTATAAAGTTCTCGGAAGGATTTGCTATCTCAAGACATATCCAAGCCTACGACGGCATTGCTCGGCCAGACACCTGGTTACAGGATTTCTTCCAAGCTTGCTGCATCGCTAAAGACGGAAACAGCCTGGTCGCAACCCGATATCTCCCACTTATGTTGCGGAAGACGGCACAATCATGGCTCAATGAACTTCCGGTGAACACCATTCACAACTGGTATGATTTACAAAGCGCGTTCTTTCGGAATTTCGAGGGCACATATCGGAGGCCCTGTACGGTTGGAGACCTACAGCGTTGCACCCAGAAAGCCGGAGAAACTTGCTGGGATTACCTCGGACGATGGATCGACACCAAGAACTCCTGTGAAGCAGTAAACGATCAAACCACGATTGAAGCTTTCATCGCAGGTCTCCCGATTGGTTTACTGCGCCATCGCTTGAAGCGTGACAAGGATACTGATCTGGGAGAGATGATAGAAACAGCGAGCAAATATGCAGACGCTGACGACGATGCAGAGGGATTACTCAATCCCTGGCTGTGCCACAGTCGGAAAAACAACCAAAGCAACAAGCTCAGAAGCGCAAAAATACCTCGGAAGAAAAACCCAACACGGAGACAGCAGTAGTCACTACTGTTTCCGGGTCTGGAGGACGAGGAGGACATGGCGGAGGCCGCGGGCGTGGCCGTGGGACTTCAAGGGTCCAAGGTAGAGGAGAGCAACAACCAGACAAAACCTACACTTGGTCCGACATTGCCAATAACCCATGTGTGCATCATTTGGACGCCAATGGGGGCTCGTCCCACACCAATGCTGAGTGTCGTTTTAACGACGACATCAAGAGAGATGATACCGCAGGCTACAAAGGTAAGCGGAAGAAGGGAAAGAAAAATCCCGAAAAGGACAAAGAGACCAAGGAAGATTCCGACATGGAGGAAGCCAATGCTTCAAATCCCAAGTCGGAAGGGAAGAAAACTTTTCCTACCAAGAAGGACACTTACGTCACCTTCCTCGGATCTCAACTAGCAAAGGTCAAGAAAGGAGTTCTCCACGAGCTCAACGCAACAGTTCCGGCTGTCCCTCAGTATCTGGACTGGTCGGAGGTGGCAATCACGTTTGACCACGCTGATCATCCGCCTAAGTTGCACAGGCGAGAAAAATACGCCTTAATCGTCAATCCACTTATTGACGGTTATGGTTTCTCCAAGACCCTCATGGACGGTGGTAGCAGCATCAATATTCTCTATGTCGAAACGCTAAGCCGGATGAAGATCTCGAAGACACAGCTGAACCATAGCTCTGTGATCTTTCACGGAGTTGTCCCAGGAAGACAAGCTAATTCCCTGGGAGAGATCACTTTGGATGTTACTTTTGGAACACCAAAGAATTATCGGACGGAGGCACTTTCTTTCGAAGTGGTCCCGTTCAAGAGAGCATACCACGCTATATTCGGGCGTCCGGCCTACTGGGCTTTTATGGCTCGTCCGTGTTACATTTACAATATGATGAAAATTCTAGGTCCCAACGGCGTGGTCACTATCAGGGGAGACCCGAAGAAGGCGCGAGAGTGCGAGGATGGAAATGCCGCCTTTGCCGAATCCGTGCTACACGCCCAGGAGTACCAGGAGATCAAGAAGAGCATAAATCCGTCTGAGATGCCCGCAACGAAGAAGGAGGTGACGACACCAAATCCGGAGTTCAAGGCATCAGAAGAGACGAAGTAGACGCCATTGAAGGATGACGACCCCTCCAAGGTGACCCAGATAAGCGTAGGCCTAAGTAGCGCATAGGAAAGTGTGCTCGTCAAGTTCCTCCAAGCAAATCAAGATATCTTCGCATGGCAGCCATCTGACATGACCGGAGTACCTAGGGAACTTGCCGAGCACTCACTAAATGTAAACCCGAATGCTAAACCCGTCAAACAGTCCTTATGATGGTTTGTCAATGAAATGCGTAAGGCAATAGCTAAGGAACTAGCACGGCTCGAGTTAGCCGGATTCATAGAAGAGGTCATCCATACTGATTGGTCGACCAACCCTGTAATGGTCCCTAAAAAGGACACGACTGATTTAAGGATGTGTGTTGATTATACTGCCTTGAACAAGGCTTGTCCAAAAGATCTGTTCGCTCTGCCTAGAATTGATCAAGTTATCGATTCTACGGCAGGCTCGGAACTCCTCTGTTTTCTCAACGCATATTCCGGTTATCACCAAATCCGGATGAAGGAATCTGACAAAGTCAAGACTTCATTCATAACCCCCTTCAGAACCTTCTGTTTTGTTACGATGCCCTTTAGGCTGAAGAACGCAGGAGCTACATACCAGCGCACGATGCAGTGTTGCCTCCATGACCAGCTCGGACGCAATGTACATGCATACGTAGATGATATTGTGGTGATGTCCAAAAAGAAGGAAACACTGATTTCCAACTTGGAGGAGACGTTCACCAATCTACGAAAATACAACATCATACTTAATCCGAAGAAATGTTTCTTTGGAATACCAGCCGGAAAATTGTTAGGTTTCATCGTGTCTCAAAGAGGCATAGAGGTGAACCGGGACAAAATCAAGGCTATTCTCAATATTTCCAGGCCCACTCGCCTGAAGGACGTACAAAGATTAACTAGTTGCATTGCTGCGGTCAGTCGATTTGTAAGACGGCTTGGTGAAAGAGCCGCACCATTATACAAACTCCTGAAGAAGACCAAGGATTTTGTCTGGACTGACGAAGCCGAAGCTGCACTACAAGACCTAAAGAAAGTACTCTCATCTGCTCCTATCCTTGCAGCGCCGGAACCTCAGGAACCGATGTTGCTTTACATTGCTGCGACAAATAAGGTTGTCAGTATCGTCATGGTAGTGGAGAGACCTAAAGAAAATCAGGAGCACCTGGTGCAGCGTCCGACGTACTTTGTCAGCGAGGTCCTGACAGAGTCAAAACAGCGGTATCCGCACTATCAAAAGTTGGCTTACGGTGTTTTTCTAGCATCTCATAAGTTACGACACTATTTTTAGGAGCATCCTATTACCTTGGTGAGCAAAGCTCCCATGAGAGACATAATCAATAACAGCAACGCCACAGGACGTGTCGCCAAATGGGGAATAGAGCTTGCAGCTTTTGACATTGAGTATAAACCTCGGACAACAATCAAATCCCAGATCCTTGCCGACTTTGTCGCTGATTGGACAAAGACCAAGGAGAACATGATCCTACCCGAGTTAGAATATTGGACCCTCTTTTTCGATGGGTCTAAGGCTCGAGGGGGCTCGGGGGCTGGCGTGGTGCTCAAATCACCCCAAGGAGATAAACTTCTATACGTGTTGCAGATCCACTTCACGGCGACAAACAACATTGCCGAGTATGAAGCACTGCTGCATGGAATCCGGATTGCTAAGGATATTGGCATCCGACTATTGATGTGTTATGGAGATTCGGATCTTGTTGCTCAACAAGTCTCGGATATTTGTAATGCAAATAAGCACATGGCAGCATATAAAGCTGTTGTGGATGATCTATCTAAATCGTTCGAAGGGTTTGAAGTTCAACACATCCCTCGAGCAGAAAACGAAGAAGCAGATGCACTATCTCGAATAGGCTCTGCATGGAAAGAGGTCCCGGATGGCGCATTTTTAGAGCACCTCAAAGTTCCCTCGATAAAGGGAGTAGATGAGGAATATCCGACCAAATCCGACTCACCTTTGATAGCAGTTCTGGCTGTAATTCCCAGCTGGACTCAACCCTACCTCGATTATTTGGTAGATGGCAAATTACCCGAAGACGAGGTGCTGAGCCGGCAGATTATCCGACGAGCAAAAGCCTATACTATTGTTAAAGGTGAGCTCCATAAATGGAGTGTTTCTGGGGTTTTTCAGCGCTGTGTATCTCCGGAAGAAGGAGTGGAAATCTTAAGAGAGATCCACGAAGGCGAGTGTGGTCATCACGCTGCAACCAAGTCTTTAGTGGCAAAAGCTTTTCGACATGGATTTTTCTGGCTTACAGCTCAGGCAGATGCCGAACGATTAGTCAAGACATGCAAAGGCTGCCAAAAATACGCCAAACAAGCTCATGTTCCGGCTGATCAGCTGCGAACAATTACTATAACATGGCCTTTTGCGGTCTGGGGGATTGATATGGTAGGACCTTTTAAACGAGCTCCAAGTGGATTTACTCACCTCTAAGTGATGGTGGATAAATTCACCAAGTGGATCGAGGCTAAACCCATCACTAGTTGTGATGGAGCAACAACCAAAAGATTTGTCGAGGATGTTATAATCCGGTATGGTTATCCGCATAGCATAATCATGGACAATGGGAGTAACTTTTCTATGGGAGAACTAGCTGAATTCTGCGATGAGCAAAATATCTGGCTTGACATTGCGTCAGTCGCACATCCACAGGCTAACAGACAAGTCGAAAGGGCAAATGGTTTAATTCTACAGGGCTTGAAACCAAGACTCGAAGCACCACTAAAACATGCTGCGGGGGCTTGGGCAGAGGAATTACCCTATGTAATTTGGAGTTTATGAACAACTCCGAATAGGTCAACAGGATACACACCTTTCTTTTTGGTCTATGGCGCAGAAACAGTTCTTCCTAGTGATCTAATTCACACTTCTCCTAGAGTAGCCGCGTATATCAAAGAAGATGCCGAGATTTCTCGACAAAATGATCTCGACTTAGTCGAAGAAGTTCGCGTCGTTGCTGAAATGAGATCTGCAGCCTATCAGCAGAAGTTACGCAAGTATCATAGCTAGAGAGTCCGAACTAGATCTTTCAATAAAGGTGATTTGGTTCTCCGGCTTGTGCAACAAAGAAAGCACAAACTTTCCCCAGTTTAGGAAGGGCCCTTTTTAGTTAGTCGAGTATTGCATAATGGATCATACTACTTAACTAATATGAGGCCAGTCAAAGAAAGACCTGCTACTAAGAAGAGAAAGAGAGCTGGAGGCAGTACAAATCCGGATGAATTAGACAGACCGTGGAATATTGCTCAGCTACGTCCCTTTTATTCTTAGTTCACCCTTCTTTGTAATCATATATATGTACATGTTCTGTGAGAAATAAAAGTTTTGGTTGCCTCAAAATTTTTCTGAGAAGTTTTTACCATCTTATTTCCTAATGATCATGTCATAGTCGGAAGTCCTAGAATGCTTGAAAGTATTTTATGCTCATGTTCGTTCTGGTTTAGATTTCCAGCTCTAAAACTGCTACCTTCGGGTATAACTCTAAAAAAATCTAGTCCTTACTTGGGTTATTTGTCTGATTGCTGGATGAGGGTATTTTCCGAGTAGTGAATTGTTGGTACTGGAAGCCGACTTTGTTTCCGAGTTTAAACTGGTTTAGCAATTGAGCTCCGTTGCTCGGCAAAGTTTCCGGCTGAAGGTTTAGCCGGCTCACGAAAGGGACGAGGCGGAAAGCCAGATAAACGATAAGTAGAGACGGAAAATTTCAAGTGCTTATGAAAACATTTCAGGCACACAAAAAAAAGTCTAAGGACAAAAGTGCTGAATAGATAAAAAACTTAGCACTGGAAAAAGTCATAGTACTTAATATTTACAAGCGCATCATGTTCTTTCACAGAATAATACATAAGTTTGTGGTCTATGATGCAGGAGGAGATGAAGGATCTGCCGGCTCGCTGGTCACTGCGCCTTGATATCGTTTCGAGATGTCCGGATCCGAGGTGGTCCGTTCATCGTCGGACACTTCTTCAGGTTCTTCTGGAGGAGGCGGCGGAGTATCTACGCGGGTGAAGAAGGGGACCTCGTAGCTGGTCAGATCAGCTACGTGGCACCCATATCCGGTGCAGGAGTGCATGATGGCTTGAAGGTCCTGCTCCTGGCCGTCTTCGTCTATCTTGTAGTACCCTCTGGTCACTTGCCATATCTCCATGTTTCCATGGTGTCTCATGACCATGGTGAGAGCGTTCTGCGCGGCAGTCCGCGCGTAGGACATGTTCCAGTCCTTAACGAGCTGCGGCATCTCCTTGGCCTTCTCTCGCACCTAGAAGTCCGACATGCCTGGCATGTCCGGAATCCTGAGAGACTCGCCAATGTCCTCAAGGGACTGGCGATAGTCATGAAGAACATCACCGACTTGGGTAAGCTGGTGGGTGTGGGGCTCGGACGAGGAGGAGTCTGTCAAGTTCAGAGGACCTATATACAAACTAAAATTAAGAAAAAATCCGACATTGATAGAAGTCGAAGAAAAAGAAAAGACAGAAGAGGTGGAACGTACCGAAGATGACGTCGTCAAGTTTGGTCTTCTCTTCCCGGAGGCTTTGGAGTTCAGCCCGAAGTGCCTGGGAGATATCCTTCTCTCTGCCAAGCTCATTTCTGAGGTCCAAGATCACCGGATTTTGAGCAGCGATCTTGCGATCACGCTCTTCAGTGGCCATGGAGGAAGATTCAAGGACTTGAGCTATGCTCGTTTCATGATCCGCCTTGAGCTTATCCAGCTCTTGGCGAAGTCCGTTGTTCTCCACCACCAGGGTCTTGAGGTTCTCGGCCTCTTCAATCATAGCGATGGATTGTTTCACCAACGCGGTAAGTCAAAAAGAACAACAGTTCAGAAAAATTCGACATTGAAAAGCAAAAGGCAAGGTTTGGATCTCAGAATGTTTACCTTCGGCTTCGTCCTTGGCTACCTTGAGCTCAGCATTTCTAAGCCGGAGAGCTTTGATCTCTCTCCGCTCATCACAGACATTGGTTAATAATTCCTGGTTATAGGAATACACTTTCTGTAAGTCAGAATACCCAAGGTCAGAAAGCTACTTAAGACTCGGGCTAATATTTTCTACTAAATATCAGCACGAGCCTTGGGGGCTACACTAGTTCGTTCTTTGGCATCCTAATGAAAGCATAAACCCGGATTCTATATCCTACTTCATGCTTGGGGGCTAGAGGATATGATATAACATAATGTAAAAACAAGAGTTGGAATTCCGACTTACATATTGCTCGCGGGTGAGTTTGTCTAAACCCGCGTTCACTTCAGCTGCCACCTTCTCGGCGAGGGTAAGAGGGACTACTGGAGCTGTTGGAAGCTCACCAGTCCTGATCTTCTCGTCGCGAAGGCGGACTTGAGCGAGAAGGTCAGATAACTTGACGCCCTCTTCTTCTTGCGCCTCCTCTTCGGGGGATAGATGGCTTTTGTCCAGGACTTGCCTGGCCAGCCGCTGGATCTCCTCTGCAGATTTCCGGGTCAGGCCAAACTTGGCAAGACCTGGATTGTTGAGGAGGTTGTCAGCAAAGACTTCAGCGAGGGATCATTACCCGAAGAGGGTTCACCCTTATCTTGAGCTGACGCACTTGTGGTGACATCAGTGTGCGACCCAAGGATCGCAGGCTCCGCTTGAGGAGCCGGATCTTCTGCAATCACCGAAGAAGGGATGATCGCTGGAGTTGTAGAAGGTTAAGGGGCCAAAGTCGGAGGAGCCACGGCAGGGGAAGCTATTGTAAGCTTCGTCTGGTGCAAGGGCTTCGAAGAAGTTCCCTTCCCCTTGCCCTTGATGATTGATTTTGCTCTGAGAAGGTAGTAAAGTCGGAAACATTACATCTCGGAAAGAAACTTGAGTAAACAACAAAGGCGGAAAAGTTGTGACAGAAGGTTACCTCTTCACGACTGGCTCCTCCTTTGTGCCAACTGCCACTGTCGAAGCTTTACGCTTCTTAAGCACAAGATCCGGTAGTGGGACTACTTCCGTCTCCTGAGAAACCTTAGGAGGATATCCTTCGAGTGGAGCAAGCTCCGACTCGGGGAGGTCAACAAGCTGAACATAAATCAGCATTGCAATATAACTCGAAAAGTGAAACACGCAGAAGATGTTCTGGTAGAAGCTTACCGGCACCACGGGGTCTTCCGCAGTGTGCATGTCCAGAGAAACCTCCGGAATCCTCCTCTCGATCCGCTCCTTGATCAGCCACTTGATTTGGCTTATATAGCCTTGAGTGGTGTAGGCTTTGGGGCTGATGCGGAGGGAGTCGTTTTTGGATGACGTGATGGAGTGCATCAGTCTATCCCCGTGGTACTGAAGTGGATGGAGCCGACGAGAGACCCAGCACTGGACCAAGTCGGATCCCTTCAGACCCTTGTGCTTGATAAGATATTCGATCCGCCTCTTAGCGAGGATCAGATCTTCGGTGAGAGCTGGAGCAGCCTCGTCCCAGGAAGGCTGGGCCATGGCGGCTCCATCGACAAAAGCCGGCAAAGCAGTAGCTTTGCCGGGAGACGGAATATCCCTATGATAGAAAAAAGTGGCTGGCCATTGTTTGACCGAGTCACTGGCAGAAATTTTGGGATAGGCCCGGTCTCGTTTAAGATAAAAACTAATTGTACCGGTGATATAAGGAACACCGGCAGTAATGGAATTCCTCCGGACATGAAAGTAAATCCGGAAGAGAAGCAAACTCCGCCTAATGCCGAGAAAGCCCTCGCAAAGCGCAGCATATGCACTCATTTCTAGCAGAGAATTGGGAGGAAGATTGTGGAGTTGAACTCCATAGTGATCTATCACCTCGGAGAAGAACTCTGAGGGAGGAAAAGACAGACCTCGGTCCAGATGGGTGCCGAAGTGGACTCGTTCGCCCTCGCGCGGGTTGGAGACGGTTTCGCCGGAGCCGGTCCGCCAGACGCCGGCGGCGAGAAGCCCCTCCTTCTCCACGTTCTTGAGGCCCTTCTCGTTGAGGGCGCAGGAGATCCAGACTCCCCGGAAACTCTCTTTCTCCGCTGCTGCTTCTGCCGCTGCCGCTGCTGCCAGACCAGAGGAAGACGAAGATGAAGCCATTTTTCTCCGGTGGAAAAAGTGACCTTAAAGTGGCGGCGCTAGGGGCTCTGTGGGAGGAGGACGAGGAGGCTCTGTGCGCGTGGGAAGATTGGGAGGAAAGGAACGGCAAAGGACTGGTGGAAAGGAGAAGAAGAAATCCAAACCCCTTATATCCACCTACCTGCGCCAAGATTCGTGCAAATGCTACAGCGTAACTGCCACGTGTCGTGGAAAGAACTGGGAAGGGCCCGCGCGATGATTGCGTCGCCTCGATCTCTACGCACACATTGAAACGGCGCCTCGGTTCCACGAACCGTGGACCCACCAATGGTCGTGCTGACGGAACGCCTGTCAGATGACGTGACTTGACCATGCTTGTGTCAGGTGGCGTTGGAGACCAAGTTCCGGCTTAGTTTAAAAGCGAGCTGGAGAATCCGAGTAACCAATTGAAAGGTCTGACTTACTTTTAAGACCCGGATCGTATTTTTTGTTGTGAAGTTTCAGGAACCCTTCAAGATTCTGCAAGCCGAAGATCAAGCTAGACGATGATGAAATCCGACTTTGGATCTTGGAGGCCTTTGGGGGCTGCTGTTGGGGATATACTTTCCGGGTATCCTCACAGTTCCTCACTGACCAGGGTGGCCCACTTCGGGTTAGAGCTTTGCTTCACGGGCGACCCAGTCAGAGAGATATAAGATGGAGTCCAGTCCGGCTACGGGAAGGCCCAGAAGACTTACCGACTTAGGCCCATAGTGTTACTTGTAGTTCAAGATGTACTCTATAACCAACTCTTAGTCGTAGCCGGATTGATCTCTCCTGTAAACCCTAGGCCGGATATCTATATAAGCTGTCCTAGGGAGAGCTTTTAGGGCACCCAATACTTTAGACCTTCAACTCGCACAGGCAATACCCTTGTAACCCATATTCTGGCTCTGCCGTATTACTGGATTGCTAGCAGGAGTAGGATTCGTCCAAAGCTGGCGGATTCGAACCTGGGTAAACTTGTGTGCTCACTGTCCCGGAATACCGTACGTCTCACACCCCTCTCTTCCACATGCCTCGAGGACCCCCTCAATCCGACGACACACAAGGTATCCCCCTCTTCATTAATAAAAATCACAGGTTTCTTCCAAACGCTTCATTTTTATTGTTTCATGCATAGTTGTGTTGTTCTTGGAGCGTCTTATTTTTCGTTTTTGTTTTAGTTTTTCGTTTCCTTGGTTTGCTTAGTATGCTAAATAAATTGGTTGGACCCCCTCTTTCATACATTGGTTTGCAAATAGTTTGGTTTGGTTTGGAAAAGAGTAGGAAAGTTCATACCTAAGTGGTAAAAAGAGCTTGTTTTTGACTGTGGCCTATGCTTTGTCATGCCATGCTTGATATTGTTTTGGCTTTATGCTTAGTATTCTTTGCTGTAGCATGACTTGCTATAAACAAATGAGATTGCTTAATGTGCCTTGGATGAATCATGCGTTGTTTTAGCATATTAAAGCATAGTATAGTGGTATTCTCCTTTGATGCTTTATTTGGGTTGACTTGGTGCATGCTCACACCATGATATGACTGTCTCAAGTCACCATAGCCTTTATGATCCTTTAGTTTTCAACTTGTAGTATCACTTTATGCTTTGATCAATGATGTTTTGTCGCTCTGCATGATTATGGCCATTATTGCTCTCTTAGTTTCTCGCTCCCAGTCTTTTGCTAGCCTCCACCACCAAGTATGAGTTCCACTCATGCATCCAACTCCCTAAAACAAGTTACTCCAAAGAATCCACCATACCTACCTACTAGCTTATGCTATTCCAAGTATATTCATGCTTTTGTTTACCTTCCAAATTAAACTTGTTATGAGAAAACTAATGATTAAAGTTCTCACGAACTTTATGGCACACTTTACTTTTTGAATGTAATAAACTTGAACCATTGGGTCCTTCTTTGTTGCGTATATGCTTGCGCTTTATAAGTTGAAATTAGCATAACCATGTATCATGGGGAACGCTTTCAACATTGCACTTGTACTTTGTACCCCGTTGATATCATGTTCTTTTGCTTACGGATCCCGACGGTGTGAAATAAAAGTGGAACTTGTAAGATCATGGAGTTTGTATGTGTGTTAGAGAAACGCCTAGGCCTCTAGCCTAAGCCATGCCTAATCATGGTGGAAACTTGCAGCATCACCATAATGATCACTCTATGAAGCATCCTCAATAAAAACCTATGCAAATAGCAAATAAAAAGATCGCTGAGATGCTCATTGTCTACTTGCCTTGTCATTTTGATTATGGGAAAGCTCCCGTATCATGTTCAAGGGGTACCCCGTTGGCGGTTCTTAATGATACACATGTACTTACAATGACAAGAGCTTACTCGTGACTGAAGTTGAGTAGCATGAGGATCGGTCTTCGTAAGTAAGGGGCATGAGATTTCGGTTTATAACTTGTCAAGCATATCCTCTTAGTTGTGTCACTTTAACCTTAATCACCTTCAAGATGCTTATGATAGGGGCAATGAGAGCTGAAAGCTAGTAAGTACCATAATTTTTGGAAGCTCTTTATGAGACTTGAATCCCAACTTCCTTCTATGAAGGCCTTTCTTCCACTATTATATTGAGTCTCCATCTTCTATCTTTATGCACCTACTTTGAGAGCATAGTGGCCATTCTTAGTTCTATGTGCATTGTCCCAAGACTAGTTGATTGATGCATAACTTTGATATTGCTTGTTTTAAACTATTTGTATCTAGTCACTCTTATGAACTTTGAAGGTGTCCTATGCATTTATATTTGCTACTCTATGAGGGACAAGCTGAATGCTATTATGCTATGTTTTCTTTATGTGAAACAAACAAACGTCTTGCAAAGCATTGTTATTCATGAATCTTTTGTTTGTGCCTTTTCATGTTGCATCATAGTTTCTTTGTCTTATTGCTAGAACTTTGTCTTTCATGTTAATTGAAGTACTATGATCCCAACTTTGAATGTTTTACAAATACTTTGATCAAGTCTTCGATGGTGCATGTCACCTCAAAAATTATTCTTTCTTTTTATCACTTACCTACTCGAGGACGAGAAGGAGTTAAGCTTGGGTATGTTGATACATTGCAAATGTATCTATAATTTTTGATGTTCCATGCTTGGTTTTATCTACTTTCTTGTGTTTTGTCCATACTTTGGAGTACTTTTCATATGATTTCTTGGACTAACCTATTAACAAGAGCCACAGTGCCAGTTGCCTGTTTTCTGCTGTTTTTGGTTCCAGGAAAGTCAGAAAATCAATATTCTCGGAATTGGACGGGACAAAAGCCAAAGTTCATATTTTACCGGAAGACACACGGAGCCCGAAGCAGAGACGGAGGAGGGCCAGGGCCTTGCCACACCATATGGTGGCGTGGGCTAGCCCTGACCGCGCCACCAGGTGGTGTGGGCCCCCTGGCACTCCACCGACCTTGCCTCTTCACCTATAAGAAGCCTCCCGATACCGAAACCCTAAATCGTGAAGCCTCTAGCCACGAAAAGTTCCACAGCGCCGCCGCCACCGAAAAGGAGATTCGGAGGACAGAAAGTCTCTGTTCCGGCACCCTGTTGGGACGGGGAAGTGCCCCCGGAGCCATCTCCACCGCCATCTCCATCACCATTGTTGATTCCCATGATGAGGAGGGAGTAGTTCTCTCTCGAGGCTAAGGGTTCTACCGGTAGCTATGTGTTCATCTCTCTCTCTATGCATGATCATATTGTTATCATGAGCTTGTAATCTATAGATCTACCTTGCTACTCAAGTGCTTTAATAGATCTCTGCTCTCCCCATGTGTGTGAAAGTGACAGCGTGCCCACCATGGTGGCACTTAGGCTAGAGATTACAAATACTTGTTATGAGTTATATTTGGAGTTGGATGTCTTTATGAAATTGTGGTGTTTGTTGGACTCATCTAGTATTCAAGGTGACAGTGTGGGGTTTTCTAGATGGGAAATGCTTACTTTGAGGTGTGCTGTTATAGCCCTACCATCGATTAGAGTGTTCAACCGGAGAGTAGTTAAGAATAGTATCATAAAGAGAATATATTTATATGAGAGTGTTCACTAGTGAAAGTATGATCCCTAGGCCTTGTTTCTAAGCACTGAAACACTGTTTGCTATTAGATCTATCACATGCTTGCTTGCTTCTATCTTTATTTCAGTTTTACTTTAGTCTTTTCCACGCCATCAATCTATTTTCTAGCATCGTTACCACTTATAATTATCTATACCACTTGTATTTCACTATCTCTTCGCCGAACTAGTGCACCTATACACCTGACAAGTGTATTGGGTGTGTTGGGGATACAGGAGACTTCTTGTATCTTGATTGCAGGGTTGCTTGAGAGGGGATACCTTTGACCACTTCCTCCCTGAGTTCGATAAACCTTGGGTAATCCACTTAAGGGAAAACTTGCTGCTGTTCTACAAACCTCTGCACTTGGATCCCCAACAACTGTCTACAAGAATAGAAGTGCGTAGACATCAATAACTTTGATATTTCTTGTTTTAAACTATTTGTATCTAGTCACTCTTACGAAATTTGAAGGTGTCCTATGCATTTATATTTGCTACTCTATGAGGGACAAGCTGAATACTACTATGCTATGTTTTATTTATGTGAAACAAACAAACGTCTTGCAAAGCATTGTTATTCATGAATCTTTTGTTTGTGCCTTTTCATGTTGCAACATAGTTTCTTTGTCTTATTGCTAGAACTTTGTCTTTCATGTTATGATTGAAGTACTATGATCCCAGCTTTGAATGTTTTACAAATACTTTGATCAAGTTTATGATGGTGCATGCCACCTCAAAAATTATTCTTTCTTTTTATCACTTACCTACTCGAGGACGAGCAGGAGTTAAGCTTGGGGATGTTGATACATTGCAAATGTATCTATAATTTTTGATGTTCCATGCTTGGTTTTATCTACTTTCTTATGTTTTTTCCACACTTTGGAGTACTTTTCATATGATTTATTGGACTAACCTATTAACAAGAGCCACAGTGCCAGTTGCCTGTTTTCAGCTGTTTTTGCTTCTAGAAAAGTCAGAAAATCAATATTCTCGGAATTGGACGGGACAAAATCCAAAGTTCCTATTTTACCGGAAGACTCACGGAGCCAAAAGCAGAGACGGAGGAGGGCCAGGGCCTGGCCACAACATATGGTGGCACGGGCTAGCCCTGGTCGTACCACCAGGTGGTGTGGGCCCCTGGCACTCCACCGACCTTGCCTCTTCGCCTATACGAAGCCTCCCGATGCATAAACCCTAGATCGTCAAGCCTCTAGCCATGAAAAGTTCCGCAGTGCCGCCGCCACCGAAGGGGAGATTCGGGGGATAGAAAGTCTCTATTCCGGCACCCTGCCGGGACAGGGAAGTGCCCCCGGAGCCATCTCCATCGATCTCCAAAACCATCTCCATCACCATTGCTGATTCCCATGATGAGGAGGGAGTAGTTCTTCCTCGAGGCTAAGGGTTCTACCGGTAGCTATGTGTTCATCTCTCTCTCTATGCATGATCTTATTGAGATCATGAGCTTGTAATCTATAGATCTACCTTGCTACTCAAGTGCTTTAATAGATCTCTGCTCTCCCCATGTGTGTGAAGTTGACAGTGTGCACACCATGGTGGCACTTAGGCTAGAGATTACAAATACTTGTTATGAGTTATATTTGGAGTTGGATGTTTCTATGAAACTGTGGTGTTTGTTGGACTGATCTAGTACTCAAGGTTACAGTGTGGGGTTTTCTAGATGGGAAAGGCTTACTTTGAGGTGTGATGTTATAGCCCTACCGTTGATTAGAGTATCCAACCGGAGAGTAGTTAAGAGTAGTATCATAAAGAGAAAATATTTATATGAGAGTGTTCACTAGTGAAAGTATGATCCCTAGGCCTTGTTTCTAAGCATTGAAACACCGTTTGCTACTAGATATGTTACATCTGTGCTTGCTTCCATCTTTATTTCAGTTTGCCTTTAGTCTTTTCCACACTATCAAGCTATTTTCTCGCACCGTTACCACTTATAATTATCCATACCACATGTATTTTACCATCTCTTCGCCAAACTAGTGCACCTATACACCTGACCAGTGTATTGGGTGTGTTGGGGACACAAGAGACTTCTTGTATCTTGATTGCAGGGTTGCTTGAGAGGGAATACCTTTGACCACTTTCTCCCTGAGTTCGATAAACCTTGGGTGATCCACTTAAGGGAAAACTTGCTGCTGTTCTACAAATCTCTACACTTGGAGGCCCAACAACTGTCTACAACAATAGAAGTGCGTAGACATCATTCGCCCATTCGACCCGGGTGCAGAATTACTTATTCTGCACCCAAGGGGTCTAATAGAGTTTCTATATATACTAGTTGAATTCCCGTGCGTTGCCACGGGACAATAAACTTAAACATAGATATTAATATTAATAAAAATCAACACTATAATTCACAATGTATAAGTAGGTACATCCGTCTCACGGGTTATTTTGCAGTCAATATCGCTTTATATTTGCTTATAGTTTTAATGCTCAATATATACATTTGAATATGCCAGTTATATGTCTGACTGTAGAATAACGATAGGCAATGTAAATCTTATCCAAGGCAATAGTTTTAGATTACTGGTTCTATCAAGATTAGAGAACATGATTAAGACTTGCCACCAGTAGTTTGTACTCGATAAAGTTGATAAGCTAATAGAGGTACCGTATGCTAAATTAACATAACACACCTCTATTTTTGTTGACTCTATACCACCTCTCAGCTATCATGTTTCCATAGCACATTCCCTAAAACCCTTCCTAATGAAAAACACCAATCCATGTTTCAAAGCTAAACCAACCCTTCCTAATGAAAAACACCTATCCAAGTTTTAAAGCTAAACAAATCACAAGACACTTTGTAAGACCCACCATAATAAGAGCACTTTAGGCAGGGCATAATATTCTGAGTTACTTTTATGCACCCCTAATTGTACATCTTCAGAATACAGACAATACAACCATGCTATATATCTGATCAAAAGTTTTCCACTAATCATTACAGGGACCAGTGAAACTCAATATTGCAACTTGGCCCAATAAATAAACGTAACATGTTATAATGTGTGTGTATGATACTAAGGTGCAAGTCTCCCCTTGCCTAGCTTCCTATAGAGATAATAATCAACTGAGGAAGCACCGAGCTATACACCATTGTATACAATCAAAAGACCATTACTGAAATCAGGCACATAACATTTTTGTCACAAAGAAAAACTTAAACAATTTATGGATGTCGTGCCACCTATATTTATGAAATCATTTCCAGTACAACCTTGTCTTATCCATAAAAGAAATAAACCTTGTATATTCTTGTACTTGTTCACATGCTAGTGGCGTCCTCTGGGTCCAGCATCAGTAATCCTGAAGATGCAACACGAAAGATAATGAAACTATCCTAAGTGAATTACATAAGCACGATGCGACAAATTTTCTATGCTAGGAGAGTTGAGAAAAGCTAAAACAGTCACAGAAAATTTCATAGGAGTATGATGAAGTTCAAAGCATATTGTCTTGTTCTTATGGATCCCTCAATCCCAGTGGTTCAAAGTGCATGAAACAGGCTAAAGAAGATTTATTTAACAGAACAGACAAAAGAAGATGACCTTGAGCTTTCTTCTAATGCAACAATCTAAATCAATGTTTGTGCTTGGCCAAGTTAGATAACAGACTGACTGTAATCTGCATTTTCAGTTGCTAGACTAACACATATAACCTTAAAGAAATGAATCTTTCAAAGAAAACTCAACATGGATAATTTTACATGGCATTGTTGGAGTTATGACTTCATATATCTGCCTATATGCAGAAATGATGCAAAAATCCCCTAAACATGCTATTGTTGACTGTGTTGTCAATCTTACTACAGTAAAACTGGAACATAGCAACAAAAATATTACCAATGTTAGCAAAAGATTTATTATATTTAGACGATTGTAGTATTTCTCACCTGAAAGTTATTTTTTCTTAGGCTTTTCTTTGTAAGTAAAGTCTAACAAAAGCTCTATGTTTTCTATAGTGAAGCAGCCTTGCATGAGGGGAGGAAAGAGAAACGACCTAGAAGTTTCAAAGACACTTCACCAGAAAACACCAAGATGACACTACAGATGAAAACCAAGATGCTTTTCAAGTGTAAAAATATGAAATGTTCTTTTTTTCTCATGACAAAGGTAACCTTCCTGAAGAGATCATCAAACTCTTACCAAAATACTATAAGTGGCGATGCCAAGATTAGCCTCATGCCAGCTTGCTGAAGCTGGCAAGAATACAAATGGAAATTCCGGTGGAGTGCATCACATTGCCACCCATACGTACGCACCGACAATCATCTCTATATCATACTGGACGCGCTTACCATAACACATACTGTCTCCTAGAATAATATTCTGATGCAAATTAAGTTGAGGATCACCATAATCCAAAATATATATTGTCCGGACATGGACTTGTGTAAAACTACTATTCAGTAATAACCAATAGGTAGCCTAAAAACAGTCACTTTTTTATCATTAGTAAACATTAATTGCTAGGGAAAATTCGATCGTAATACTCCAAAAGCTTTTCTTTTTCAAAACAATAGTACATGATCCTAGTTTGACACATAATCCAATAGCATAATGAAAATTTCTTCTAGCCTGTCAGACACCAAATTATTAAATCACCTGACAAAAAACCCACCATTGGGCCTACACTCTTAACTTACGTAGGTCATACACACCTCCATACTCTACTAACAAATCTGGTGTATCATTGCACACCTCCATACTCTACTAACAAATCTGATATATCATTGTTCGAACCGACAAACAAAGAACAACCTTAGAACTGAGGCACTGGCTGCATTGCAAAGACCTAGCAACTTCAAAAAGTATACAGTCAAGTATACTTGTGCTGGTGCTGCGTCCCTATCATGCATTAGATGCAACATATTTAATCTACTCCTAGCAAAAGTCAACACCACTTCCATGGCAAGAAGTGACCAAGTGCTGGTGCTACCGGAAGGCCAACTACAGAAACTAAAGCACAACAATCGATTGCTCCATTGTATAAAACCAGCTTTCACAAACGGTCATTGATGGGGATGGTATACATGTAAACTCAAGAGAAATCAAAAGGAAAACAAGAAGGGTGAGATTTCAGCTGTGGCAAGTGGCGTGAGCAAGATACTCCAATAGAATGTATACAGTCAAACATTGCCATTGGAAAACAGAAGTACATGATAGGACAAATGGAAAATAACTCCGAACCTGCATTATGATAGATGCTGATATATGGTGACTGATTCCCTAGCTGGAAGAATGACAGCTTCAGTTCAGAAACAAAATCAACGATGTCGCTGCATGAGCATTGCACATTATATAATATGTAAGTAGTTTGCTCAAATTGCATAGCATGCCTGCACGCTTCCGTACATGAATATCACAGGTAGAAATCTAGCACAAACGAGTAATCTAGAGGAAGAACCTGTAGGGAGCGGAGCAAAGCTGAGATAGGAGTCAGGGATGAGGCGCCGGTTGAACCAGGGGAACAGGACAAAGTAGCCGACGTGGCTGAGCATGATGAACACGGCCTTGACAGCTAGCTGCCGCCGGATCTCACTACGGAAGGACGCCTCCGCCATGCCCTCCACCACGGCCCCCAGCTGCACATGGTCCAGGAACCTGTTCCGGTGCCCGGACACCTTCCCTCCCTCCGTGCTACTGTCACAGGATAAAGCAAGTTCGCCGTCTAGCCTTGCCCTCTGCGCCGAAGTAGTTCACCGCCTCGGGCATCTGGCGCGCGTGCTGGCCCACTTCGTAGGCGACTGGTAGCAAACGCGGATCCATGATTGGATTCCGCGGCTGATCTCGCACCCGCCCGTTCGTTTGCCGTGTCCGGTGATGGGAAGCAAAAGCTGTGTGGTACCTAGCCCAGCGGCCAGAGCGGGGATGGAGGGGTGGCCTAGCTGCGAGGCGGAAGGGAGCCCGACGGCCTAAGCGGAGGACGAAGGGGCGGCCTAACTGTGGGATGGAGGGGATCGAGCACCAAAGGGATGGTTGTTTCTGACTTGGCGGTGGCAGAACTTGTAATAACCCCGAATAGATTCAGCCTAAGAAATTTGTGTACCAAAGAAAGAAAGCGGATGTAAGCGGATGTAAGCGATCATCATCAACTCATGGTCCACAAATTGGATTTAACATGAACTAAAGGAAATACAGAATACATCTATATTTAATAGGCAGCTAACCAAAACCGGATACTCAAGATACATAAGTAGTCATGTACCTACGTATCGTATATCTAATGTGTCTGTAAATCAAGAAAATAACGGAACGTGGCCATGTATAAATTACACGACATGCTACTATTTCCAGTACACCACTTCAACAATTTTATTCCATCCTACTACCTCTGTTTCATAATATAAGCCTTTTTAGCAAGTTGTTTTATTGTTTTCTAAAAAGGCTCATATTGTGAAATGGAGGGACTATTAGATAAGTCTGGAGCATTCTGATGTGAATAGAACTTCTCCTTTCTTCATGCAATATAATAGTACACTGCTTTGATAAGCACTTCAATCACTTGATCCTAATCAGTCTTGAACTCTGAATGCCTCGGCACCAACATAATCTTGCAAACAGGATACACTCTTAACTTCCGATAATCGAGTTTCACTGCATAGAAGGATAATGTAGTTAAACACAAAAAACCACAGGAGTATTTTTTTTAGAATATTATGCTAGACAAAACAAAAGGTATTTTCTAGCTCAGAAATTGATAAAGCTAGAAAGAAGAACTGGCTATCTATCCACAGGCGCAACGACCCTATAATCACTCCATCTACAGAGGTTCAACTGAAATATATTATTGCCAAGGGAAAGAAATTTTTTAAAAAAGACCGATAAGACAAATTATGAGGAACCTGGTGCTGCTACCAAATGGAATTACCATGGCAAAGTACACTAGCAGAAGCAAAGCAATCTCCAGGAGTACTAGGTAAACAATGTAACATAGAAGCTAGAGCAGGCAAAGTTTTATTTAGTATGGTTGCTAGTACTAGTAGCAAACATATGCACTTACAGCCTTGCCACAAAGCCAAATTACTTGCCGCAGATCAACATAGTTGTTGAAGTGTTCCTCGTGAGCACGTACAGCTGATGGAGTTTGCTGGAGAAGAGGTCGAGAGGACACTGCCCAGAAAAATCTTGAGGACCCCTGTGCAGACTCGATGAATGCGGACCGAGTTCGGAGACACCACTGACCAGGATGCCGCTGCACGGCAGACAGCACGACTGGCGTAAAGCGGCGCAACACTTGTGGTAAAAAAAAGGAGAAACTGGAATCGAAGCCGATGCGACCAGCATGCTCACCACGCTGCCGGTTCAGCCAGCCGATCAACCACAACATCGTCGATTCGCGACCGGCCAACTAAGAGGTCGCTGATTCCACCGGCCAATTGCCTGCCCCTCATGTATTTCTGAAACTAACAATTGTGGAACTCTAGGTTCACATAGATGCAATCAAATTATTACTAGACCAAGAAACTCCAAATTTATAACTGAAACACAACCTGAACTAGAAAAGGCTCACTGGAATACTGGATTCAGGCCTGAGCTCACCTCAGGCGACAGCAGGACAGCTACAACATGAACACAAGCACCGAAATTTTCTCATCTGCACAACACTGCCTATAAGATACTTGCTCTTCGTCTCCAAGTCCCTTACATACATCTTCTTCCAAACCTTGATTTCTTGTCAGATTCCTGAAGAATTACTATGCGTGAGGCACAAACAAGCTTCGGAAAATGGCACAAGCAAGTATTCTTTTCAGACCTAGTGAATGAATTCAGAACCTACATCTTCTTTTATCTGTTCATCAAAAGTATGTCACTGCCATAACAGAAATTCCCACTCAGGTATTAAAACAAACATCCTGGGGACAGCATGTTACGGAATAACACATTCCCTCTGCCTAGCTATAATTGCATGATTACTCTCCAAAAAAGCACACTCTCATTTCGATTATGCTACAGAAAATTAGCAAGCAATAGCCTAAATGATCAAACAGTACAAGATATACTCCTGGTATGAGGTCAGGTTAAACCAAAAATTCTGCGAAAAGTGACAGGCTTGGTAAGGATCAGTACGAGTCCACCTAACTGTAATTGAAATAAATCTAACTCGAAGGATTTATCTTGACGGCTGAAATATGATATAGGACTTGTATTTCTAAAGCAAACAACTCTCGGTCTGCAGCAATGCAAATCATTTCTAGACCACGAAACCCCAAATTAGAAACGGCAACAAATCATGAACTTATGTCCATGTACAAGATTACTCTTGGTTAAAGGGTGGGTTAAACCAAGATTACGCTTGGTTAAAAGGTGGGTTAAACCAAAAGTTTACATAGCTTGTAATATAAATTATGTCAATGTAAGAAATCTTCGGTGCCGACATAAAATAACGTATGTCCATGTATTTTTTTGGTGGCAACGACACATAAGACCTACCAATGCAAGAATAAGAACTAGGGTCATGGTTTGATGCATGACTGAATGGCCCCATTTACACTACATAATTCATGGCCTCATTTGCCCACAAAACAAATATATTGAAAAATTAGAATGTCATCTATCTCAATGGCCAGCAACTGGAATATCCTCTGTAGGGATTTGCCTAGATTTAAAATATATTTAGCATACTGAATCTATATTCATCCATAAGGCCAAACATGCTAAGGCTGGTAAACATGATCAAACTTCGAAGCAATGAAACTACCAGGTCAAACCAACTTCCATGCATTTTCCATTCACACTACCATCAATTTTCATGCACAAAATAGTATAACTAAGAATCTGAGGTCAGGGACCAAGGGTGCTGCCGGAGAGCGAGGTAGGGGCTGGCGGCAATGATGTTGCACACGGGGCCACCTGCAGCACCACATGCCGTCTAGGCTACCTTCCACGAAGCTAAGCTCACCATGTTGACGCCATTCACCACGCCGTGAAGCTAAGCAAATCAAATCCATCCACAATCGCATGATGAAAGTATCCTACACTGTCGTTACCTTGATGCACTCGGCAGCAGCAAGTAGATCGCTCAGTTGCCTCTTCTTAATCGTTTCAACATGCCTCTACTCCACCTCTGTGACAACAACGGAACCAATGTGAATCTGCCAATAACACATCATACCTGCAGTGCAAAATATCACCAAACTTCAGGCTAAAACTGCCTCCAGATCTGATAGCAGGAAAACGGATAAGACTGAACGAGCATACCATGAAAGAAATAAAAATCGATCCACAGGATTAGAAGAGATGAAGGTAAGAGCAGAGGGCGAGTCTCTCACATCAACACTCGCACTCCTGGTAGAACTTGGATTCTTCAAGCCCCCTATGGCAGCCGTCATGCGGCTCGATGGTGGAGTTTGACGGGCTGCCTTGTCTGTTGGTAGTATTGGGACAGGCCGGCGGAGGGGCGCTTGCCACGGAGCACGAGACGAGATCAGGAGACAGAGCAGGAGGCGGCCGATGCCGATTTGGCCTGCAGCCTCCACCCGCCACGCTGCCCGACCAGGATGCTTAAGCCGCCTGCAGCGCCATCGGCAACGACCACCACTCTGCAACCCCTCACCACACGCCATTGCCGCCAATCCAGCCGGCCGACCACGGCGCCGCCGATTCCACCCACCCTCGAGGACGGAACTGAGGACTCCCAGAGCGCTCAAAGCACACCGGCCGCTCACCGGCTCGCCGTTCCCGGTGCTCAATTCCTAACCGTTTCGCCGCCATGTGCGCACGATTAAAAATCAGGGGAATGAGTTGATGCTTTGACGGGGTTAGTGGTCAGCTCCCAGATCCCATTGAGGCCAGGACTGAATTGTAAAAAGGAAACCGTCCACGTAATAAAATAAAAATAAAAGTTACGACGTCGGCCGGTGCGACCCGATCCGGTAAGGTTTGGTGGAACAAAACACCTGTCTAGCTCGGTGGGCTGACCCGGGTGCGGAATAAGTTGTTCTGCACCAGAGGTCTAATAGGGTTTCTATCGAGTCGCGCTATTTGACTTACTGGAAACGGAATAATTATTCTGCACCCCACCCAATCCCATGCCACGCGACCCGGCCAGACATCACGCATGCTTCCGGTTCCCCTATGATGCTCGTAAAATCTATCGACATAAAAAACAGCAGTCTAACATAAGAATACCGCCAAACAACTGAGCCAGAACGTGTGCACCTCATTGGCCTTTTTTTATCAAACCACCGCAAGTTCGAGGGTAAGAAAATTACAGCCACCGTAAGGAAAAGCTGATGTGAACAGCCAACTACGCCTCTAGCACCACGTTTTTTTTTCTGCAAACAATCGATGTGACTATTTCGGTAATAATTGATTCCGTGACATGAGATTACGCGTTATTGCATCCTTGATTACACAAGCATAAGAACATTCTACTTCCTCCTATCCATATTAATCGTCATTAGATTGGATGTATCTAGCAGTAAAATATGTCTAGATATACATCTATTTCAATAACAAGTACTCCCTCCGTTCGAAAATATAAGACATTCTAGCTTTGTTAAACAAATGTATCTAGACACCTTTCAGTGTATCGGTTCGTTCTGAACCTCTATGAACCTATACACACAAAGAAGTCTAGATACATTCGATTCACAAAGATAAAATGTCTTATATTTCTGAACAGAGAGAGTAATATGGATCGGAGGGAGTAGCTTAAATTGCATAAGTACCTGATATATAAGATTTTACTTCGTACCATAAGATTTAAGGGTTGGTAAAGTAGGTACATGTGTCCAGAAAACAAAAACAAGCATGGTCTAACCTGTACCAAAAAAATACAAGAATTAATGTTCAAACGTATAGTAAATTACATGACTCGCTGTAATTTATTTTACAACAATAATTCCGTTGCACAGCATTTTGAAGGAGGACCTCATGAGTATCTTGTTGGGGGCACGCACGCTATACTATCAAGCTCTTCAATCACTTGCTTCTCATCGGTCTTGAACTTAGAATGCCTAATCACCATGGTGAGATTTCTTCTTGCTGTTCATTACAAAAATACGACCAAATGGATATTAAATCTGTAAGATCCATCAGGCGGTAGAGATTGGAAATTAAGATTATTAGCTTGTCCGTACTTAGTTGGAGTCTATGAAAGAACAAATCCTAAGCACATTATGCGATAAAATTTAAGGTCAAATTTACTATAAGATACTGAAGTTTGGTAATGTAGTATTTTTTTCATTATATAATGATTCTGAAGAGAATGAGCTGAATGGGGGCAGGGAGGATAAGTCATCACAACAAGATAAAAACCCATGTCTGAGCTTCGTTTAATACCACCACAATACATTTCTTTTGAATAGTACTTTTACAAAGAACCTAGCTGAGCATGGCCACTCAAACACTAGATTGGCGATACTATTAACACCAACAAATTCAAAAATTGCAGAACTACTTACATAAACATCCATTTTTTATGGCAACAATAATTGCAGCGAGTAAAATAACAATTACCAATCAAGATGATGCAGAATTTGAGGGTAAATTGTCACTTACTCATCCAAATTGGTAGATATGGCCAGATGTGGCACAAGATGATGCAGAATTTGAGGGTAAATTGTCACTTACTCATCCAAATTGGTAGATATGGCCAGATGTGACAGTATTGAATAGTATCGGGGCTAATGAGAAAAGCAACAAATGGCGTTCCCTGGTTGTGGACCGCCTAAATCAGTAAAGAAGCACACAGGAAGCAGCTGCATGATAAAAAAAGGAAATTACATCTCTAAGAAGCCTCTAACCACTATTGGAATGATTTACACTGGCAAAAACAAAAACTAGGCTGTGTAGATGTCCAAAAATAACTAAATAAGGTGCACTACCAGCCATAAGTTCAGTTATCCTAAAAAATTATAGCGGCTGAGAGATCCATGGAGTGGTATGATAAGTATGAATGAATGCTTGCAATGATAGAACAAATTCCAGCTGCTTGGTTGCATGCTAATCAACAAAGATACTTACAAAATAAAGAGAAGTGATTCAAATCACAAGAGTCAACACTACATGTAGTACATTTTACCTGCTTAAAATACCTAAACCATCTTTCCGTAGAGCATATATTAGTTATAACTTATATGTGTGGTCGTGCAAACATAACCATTTTTGGGATACGGAGCTCAAGACAATATTTTAGCTGAAAATACAAACGGACACAACAAATTAGTATCGGATCTTAGAGCCATTGCTGAACGCTACCGTCGTCACTCGCCAGCCACAGGTATGCTCACCTGAGGGGAGGACTCTTTCATGAAAGCCTGATAGACCGCAGCTCCTAGTTAGCAGGTGTCGTAAAATAAAGATTGAATCTCCTGCGCCCAAATGAAAAGCAGCAACACAACATGAACTATTGGATTTAGACTTGAGATCAGCCACAACAGGCCAACAAATAATAGGACTGCAATCACATGCATTAACACACCAAGTTATTCCTTTCGTTATTGCCAAAAAAGCAATCCGGGAACATATGAAGAATTCCAAGATAGGAAAAGAAATGGACATGGCAAATTGACTTCAGAACAGCAACACTACACAACTTAACTAAAATAATGGGCATCATCTAGCTACCAGGACAGCAAAAGAGAGATCGAGTTTCCAAAACCGTAACTATGTGCCACTGTGATGAGATAAAACCAACATCTGAGATTTCCTGTGCAGAGCAATAACAAATTAAACTCTAGAGGTCGGGCGGTAATTGCCAGGTGCTTGCACTACCTCAACATTTTAACGTCAAAGCTACACATGGGTATGCAAAATAATGCTGGACATGAGTATCTGACGGCAAAACGAACATGATGCTAACAGTAGAAGGTGCCTATGAAAGCTGATGTGCTGATGGTTGAAGAAACGTGGCGTCGTCCGCCTTCGATGAAGATGCGTGCAATCTGCATGGCTCGGAGATGCCACTTGGATGCGGATGCCGCCCGCAGCCACCGATCGCCTGCAGCACGCCACTCACCACGTCGCATAGCCGCCGACGACCACGCCGCCGCATGTTCGCCGATTCCACCCATCGACCACGACGCTGCTGAGGACACGGTCGGCACAGAGCCCACCAGCTGCTTGCCTGTCCACCGAATTCCCCCTTGCTCACATGGTCGGCGCACACTAGATTAGAAACAAAAGAGATCAAAAAGTGAGGTGCGGCTGGTAAGTGGGCTAGCTCCTAACCCACGACTTCAATTAACAAAAGAAATTGGGTGTGTAAAACATTTACAACAGGTGTAAGGTGGGTGCTAGCCACACCAAGGACTACAATTGATGTAGACAAGCTAATTTATGATGACCCTAATTTGCATCGATAATTAAAGCAACAAGAACTAGAATTGAAAATATACTTGCAGGTTCAATGCTTTGAGCTCCGAACAAATTCAGCGAAAAAGCAACAAAGGGTGTAATTGCCTGGAGTAAATTTAAAACGTTGTGATACCACTCCTCCTCAATCGTTGTTGGAGGGAGGGCTAGAAACAAGCTATTTCCAAACTACAAAATTCAGCATTCAATGAATTGATAAGGTTCTATTCCTCAACAAATGAATCGATAAGTTTCTATCCAAACTGCAAGTACTTCCATTCTGTAAACAACTTACACAATAGGATTTGCATATTGCAAAAGAAAACGCAGACAAGAAACATGAAGCGATCACTAGTTTGCATTATTAATTAAAGAAACAATATATTTGCACTGAAAAGGTATGAAAATAGACATCTGCTCGCAGCTTCTATGAATTGCCCGTTGAATAAATTCAGCAAAATGGTTTAATCATTGGCAAATAGGTTTATTACATGATGCTTAGTACCCGCATCAAACAAACAATACAAGGAAACATGGTGCTGGAGATCGGGAGTTCATCTCCTATTGAAGAAAGGATCCACCAAGTTGGAGAGTGGTATCGCTTCCTGGTACACGCCACATGTTCCCTGCAAGAGGATACCTGAGCCACCTAAGAAAAAAATCGCCCGGAGCTGACGCGGAAGAGGAGGAGTACCTGCCTAGTAGGGGCGGCCATGCAGAAGAGCAGCCTGCCGGAGAGAGGGCGCCGATGATGGCGGAGAGGAGACGCGGCGAAGACAGGCTAGCCATAGGATTCGACCCGCAGCCACCGCCCGCCAGACTACCGACAAGGATTCCAATGCCCATGTCACCTGCAGCGCCTCCTGCAACCACCACGCCGCTGTTGCCGCTGATTCAGTCGGCCGATCACCACGCCGCCGATTCATCAGCCAACGACGACGGAACCCAGGAGACCCAGCACGCAGAGCACACCGGCCACTTGCCGTCGGCCGCTCACCGACCACTCACCGTCAGCCTCTCACCGGCTCGCCGCTGCAGCATTGAGATCTGAATCGGCTCGCCGCCATGTGCACACGATTGAAAAGCAGGGGAATGAGGTGACGGGTCAGCTCTAGACCCCGCGACGTAATTGAGATAAAAACTGCCGTGGGAATAGAAAAAATTATGGAGGGTGCTTAGGCGCTACGTGCCTGTGAGCCACACCAAGCGGGTTCGATCAAACCAACTCGTAGTCCGGCTCGCTGATACATTGCAAATGTATCTATAATTTTTGATGTTCCATGCTTGGTTTTATCTACTTTCTTATGTTTTGTCCACACTTTGGAGTAATTTTCATATGATTTTTTGGACTAACCTATTAACAAGAGCCACAGTGCCAGTTGCTTGTTTTCAGCTGTTTTTGGTTCCAGGAAAGTCAGAAAATCAATATTCTCGGAATTGGACGGGACAAAAGCCAAAGTTCCTATTTTACCGGAAGACTCATGGAGCCAAAAGCAGAGACGGGGGAGGGCCAGGGCCTGGTCACACCATATGGTGGCGCGGGCTAGCCCTGGCCGCGCCACCAAGTGGTGTGGGCCCCCTGGCACTCCACCGACCTTGCCTCTTCGCCTATAAGAAGCCTCCCGATGCATAAGCCCTAGATCGTCAAGCCTCCAGCCATGAAAAGTTTCGCAGCGCCGCCGCCACCGAAGGGGAGATTCGGGGGACAGAAAGTCTCTGTTCCGGCACCCTGCCGGGACGGGGAAGTGCCCCCGGAGCCATCTCCATCGATCTACACCACCATCTCCATCACCATTGCTGATTCCCATGATAAGGAGGGAGTAGTTCTTCCTCGAGGCTAAGGGTTCTACCGATAGCTATGTGTTCATCTCTCTCTCTATGCATGATCTTATTGACATCATGAGCTTGTAATCTATAGATCTACCTTGCTACTCAAGTGCTTTAATCGATCTCTGCTCTCCCCATGTGTGTGATGTTGACAGTGTGCACACCATGGTGGCACTTAGGCTAGAGATTAGAAATACTTGTTATGAGTTATATTTGGAGTTGGATGTTTCTATGAAATTGTGGTGTTTGTTGGACCGATCTAGTACTCAAGGTGACAGTGTGGGGTTTTTTAGATGGGAAAGGCTTACTTTGAGGTGTGCTGTTATAGCCCTACTGTTGATTAGAGTGTCCAACCGGAGAGTAGTTAAGAGTAGTATCATAAAGAGAAGGTATTTATATGAGAGTGTTCACTAGTGAAAGTATGATCCCTAGGCCTTGTTTCTAAGCATTGAAACACCGTTTGCTACTAGATATGTTACATGTGTGCTTGCTTCCATCTTTATTTCAGTTTGCCTTTAGTCTTTTCCACGCCATCAAGCTATTTTCTCTCACCGTTACCACTTATAATTATCCATACCACTTGTATTTTACCATCTCTTCGCCAAAATAGTGCACCTATACACCTGACAAGTGTATTGGGTGTGTTGGGGACACAAGAGACTTCTTGTATCTTGATTGCAGGGTTGCTTGAGAGGGAATACCTTTGACCACTTCCTCCCTGAGTTCGATAAACCTTGGGTGATCCACTTAAGGGAAAACTTGCTGTTGTTCTACAAAGCTCTGCACTTGGAGGCACAACAATTGTCTACAAGAATAGAAGTGCGTAGACATCAAGCTATTTTCTGGTGCCGTTGCCGGGGAGGTAAGGTAAAAGGTACTCACATCCTCCGGTGTGAGTGCTCGAAGTTATTTCCTTTAGATTCTGCAATTTTGTCTTTTTGTTTCTTGTTTTCACTAGTTAGGCTTAATGGAAAACAACAACAAAATTAGAGAGCTTTTTAGTATTTTTCCTAAGCTAGAACTTGAATTGTCCGAAAAGAAAATTAAAAAACCCATGGAACTTTCTTTGCATGCTAATAGCAATGTTATTAGTATGAATCTTTTGAAAACCTTTGTTACTAATGCTATGGAAACGTCTAAGCTTGGGGAAGTTGGTTCTTATGAAAATGATCTCTTTAGTTCCTAGTTTTAAGGAAGAAAATTTGCTCTGATGATAGTTTATCTCCCATATGTGGTAATTCTAATGATACTGGTGATATTTTAAATCCACATACTGAAAGCATCCCTTTTAAAATACCTATAAAAGTTATTGATCGTGTTATGGATAACTACTATTTTGGAGATGGAACTGTCCATCCCGGTGATCATTTGCTATTTATACACGAATTATGCGGGTTGTTCAAGTGTGCAGGTATTACAACAGATCACGTCAAGAAGAAGTTATTCTCTTTTTCACTTAAGGTCAAAGCAAGGGAGTGGTATGAGCTACTAGATGATCCTCATCATTTGGAGTGGAAGGAACTTGAATCTCTCTTCTACTCTAAATTTTATCCTCCTCATGAAATTCAGAAAGATAGGAATTACATTTACAATTTTCATCCACATGAGGGAGAAAGTATTGCCCAAGCATGGGGGAGATTGAAGTCACTAATGCTCAAATGTCCCATTCATGAGCTCCCCGGTAATATTGTTATTAATAATTTCTATGCAAGGCTTCCAGGACATTACAAGGACTATTTAGATACTTGTTTAGAGGGATCCTTCACAAGTAAGGAGGTCAAAGATAAGTGGGATCTTCTTGAAACAATTCAAAGCAATACCGAAGATTGGTATAACAACAAAGGTAAAGAACCAGGTATAAACTATGAGTATGATTGCATTAAGTCTTTCGCTGAAACTGCTGATTTTAAAGAGCTTAGTGCTAAATATGGTCTTGATCCTCAAATTCTTATTGATTGTTTTAAAACCTTTGCTTCTCATATAATGCTCCTAAAGAAAAGTGGGACATGTATCATGAGCCTTTTAAAGACACTTGCATGGAAAATGAAATTGTTGTTAATGATAGCAATAAACATGCTCAAACCTCCGAGAGTACTATTTCTTATAAGCATGTTAATTTTTGTGGAATACATAGACCTTGTGAGAATAATCAAATTGAATAAGAATATTGTATCACCCACAGGAATGAAAAAATTAGAATGTGGTATAGGGCTTTAAATGATCTTGGTAAAAAAGTTTGTGCCCTTTATCCTTTTATTTGTGAACTTTGCTTTGAAGTGGGTCATTTCAATTTTCAATGCTCAGGCCATAATAATAGCCCTTCTAATCCAATGAGTACTACAAGTTTATATTATGATGACATGATCACTCCTAATCAGCATGATGAACTTACATTATTTTTGGGATGTGAAGAGTTATCAAGAAAAACCTCTTTGGTAGATATGGGTGCTTTTGATATGAATAGTGTCATGCAAGGTTGTCATATTTATTGTGTTGATAATTTCCACACAAATACTTACATACAAAATATTATAAAAGATGAAATCTTACCAGAATATGACATGACTAATATGTGTTTTGGTCTTATTAATGAAAAGGAGGAATCCTCCAAAGTTTCTTCTATTGTCTCTAACAATGAACCAGGGTATATGGAGAAGCTTCCTTTCAAGCCTCTCCCTCCTAAAGAGAAGAAGACAAAGAAGAAAAGGAGGAGTAAAAGGAGAGAGGAAACGGTATTTTCCCCTAAGCATGTTGCTCCTATTATAGTTTTTGATGAGTCTGAACTTGATGATGTTCCTATGCCTGTTACCTATAGTAGTGATCATGATTAGGAAAAGCACACTACTTTTGATATTGAAAATCTCTTTGGTACCAATTCTGAAAATGATGATATTAATAAATGCTATACTATTAGTGCTATCCATGATCCTTCCAATGATGATGAACACACTTTAGAAGATAACTATTCTATTGCTTATGATGATTACAATGATGAATATGATATTTTCGGTCCACCTACTATTGAGGAGGAAATTAATTATGACTACACTATGCCTCCTATATTTGATGATTATGGTGATGAGAATAATAATGATAGCTATTTTGTTGAATTTGCTCCCACTACAATTAATAAGAATGACTATATTTATGTGGAGAGTATTAATTATTTTATGTATGTGGGTCATGATAAGAATGTTTCATGTGATTTTTATATTGCTAATTTTATTCATGATGCTACTGAAAATTATTATGAGAAAGGGAAACATGGTTTTATGTATCTCAACAATATTAAGTTTCCCCTCTTTATGTTGAAATTTTTGAAGTTGCACTTATTTTGCTTACCTATGCTTGTTGATTTGTGCTTTCATGACTTGTTTCTTTACAAGATTCCTATGCATAGGAAGTGGGTTAGACTTAAATGTGTTTTGAATTTGCTTCTTGATGCTCTCTTTTACTTCAATTCATATTTCTTATGTGAGCATCTTCTCAAACTATCAAGCCTAACTTAAAGGCGTTAAAGAAAAGTACTTATTGGGAGATAACCCAAAAGTTTTAGATGAGTCTTGGAAGTTATTACTTCAGTAATAACCGCTCCTTATCCTTTTTATTTGCTTTTTGTGCCAAGAGTAACCTCTAATGAGGGAGAAGAAATGATTGGGAAAGTTGCTGTCCCGAAACAGATTTCTGTGCTTCACCGTAAAAATTCGTATAAAATCTCTGAACGTATTTTTGAGGCGTGAATTTTTGTGCTTCTGACCCAGGTTGTTATCTAACTTTCGTTAGTTCAACACTTTTTGATTTGAGCAACAGAAGGTCTTCGAAAAAATTCGTCTTTACCTGCTGGTCTGTTTTGACAGATTTCTGCCATTTTCTGCATTTGCTTCTTGTTGGTTCCTTTTTGAGTTCTTTTGGAGAATTGAGCTTTTTGAGGGAAGTGCTTCAGTAGCTAGTGTCCTAATGGAAGTTTATTGGTGTTTGAACTGAACCTTAAGACTTATTATCTTGAGTGCAGTAATGTTGCTAATAAAGATTGTGTGAAGTTTTGTATGAAGGAAAAATTTCAGGTGTATGGAAGGAATGAGTAATGAGATGAAGGATGGGCTAAATCTCAAGCTTGGGGATGCCACGCGTGTCACCCCAAGAAATATCCAAGAAGTACAAGTGTCAAAGCTTGGGGATGCACAATGTTGGGGATATACTTTCCGGGTATCCTCACAGTTCCTCACTGACCAGGGTGGCCCACTTCGGGTTAGAGCTTTGCTTCACGGGCGGCCCAATCAGAGAGAGAGAGAAGACGGAGTCCAGTCCGGCTACGGGAAGGCCCAGAAGACTTACCGACTTAGGCCCATAGCGTTACTTGTAGTTCAAGATGTACTCTGTAACCAACTCTTAGTCGTAGCTGGATTGATCTCTCCTATAAACCCTAGGCCGGATATCTATATAAGCCATCCTAGGGAGAGCCTTTAGGGCACCCAATACTTTAGACCTTCAACTCGCACAGGAGATACCCCTGTAACCCATATTCCGGCTCTACCGTATTACTGGATTGCTAGCAGGAGTAGGATTCGTCCAAAGCCGGCGGATTCGAACCTGGGTAAACTTGTGTGCTCACCGTCCTGGAATACCATACGTCTCACACCCCTCTCTTCCGCATGCCTCGAGGACCCCCTCATGGCGTACTTGTCCTCAATCCGACGACAGTTGGCGCCCACCGTGGGGCAAGTGAGCTTCGGATCTGTGTTCCGAGCGGAATCTGCAAGAATCAGAATTGGCGAAACCATCGACGTCGGTCGCATCCTCTACGCCAGCAACGTCCCTCTCATCGTTCTTGACGAGACTTGGATTCTGGCTAAGGAGGCCGTGACTGCCTACACAATCATGTCTTTTGGCGAGATTGATGTTTACATCGGTTTCGCTGAACCTGCCCAACCCACCCCAGCGGTGATGATAGAGGCAGAAGAATCTTCTGGGTCCCCTTTGTCCGCGGAGGCGGCAGAGTTCCGGATCTCAGAAAACCCTAATCCCACCCAGCCCGCACCAGGTGCGGATATAGTGGAGAAGTCCGAGCCTAAAGAAGACCTCACGGTCCAAGTCGGATCTGGAGTGGATCTCCCTGGAGAAGCCGGATCCCAGATCGACCCGCCCGTGGAAGTCGAAATCCAGGAGGAGCATATCAACAATGACACTGATTCCGGCTCTGACGATGCCGGGACAGACAAGCCTTTCCTCAGGTACACATTACGACGTATGATACTGCAAGGCGCAAGCGCAGATGCAATCCTCGAAACCATTAAAAGTTTCGATATCGCCGATCGCGAAAGCTGCAGGTACCTCAGGAAGCACGCATCACACTTTGTCGGATATGTTGGATCCGGATCCAGCTCTGCCGATGCTGGAGAAAACACCGACTTGGTTCTGGAGGCAATTGGAACAAACGCCGACGTTCCCGCATCCTCGGATGAATCTATGACATCGGCAGATTTCCAAAGGTTCTTCGCAGAATATGAAGAGGAGTACAACTCCAAAGCTGCAGAAGAAGGAGAAGCCATAGATGAAGGATCCGGGAAACACTCTCCCAAAGCGCAGGATGACATGGACGTCGGAGACAATCCCGAAGTCTAGATGTCCAAAAGTACCGATCAGAGCTTGACTCCGGGAAGCGGGCCCAAAGCCGTCTTTGCTACCGGCGCTGCCAAGAAGGCAAAGAAGAAGAACAAGAAAAACAAGACCCCGACAAAATACCCTCTCACAGAGGAGGTGATTACCGAGGAATATGAGGAAGACTCGGATGGAGCACTCATCCCAGACGAGCTGAAAAAAGAAGCATCGGTGGATGGACACGTGATCACTGAAGGTGCGCATAAGCTCATTGATGCCGCATTAACTACACCCATCCCTACAGCTGCAGAACTTACTGCAGATGAACTGGACGAAAGGGCCCAGGCCCTAGAAGCGCGTCGTCAACAACTCCTTGATGAAGCCAAAAACATCGAGGTGGAGAAGAGCGCATGTCAAACAAGGAGTACATGTACCGTCTACATCAGAGACACGGAAGCGTCACATGGATGACAATCAATTCCCACGTGTCCGTGCCGCCCTTTTCGGAGATGAGATGGGGAAGCCACGGAAGGACAAAAACGGAGATTGGGTTTACCCGACACCAGTGCAAAATACCGTGGCAGCTCGTCAAATTTTATTGGCTAATCCAGGACCAGAGGAGATACGTTTCGGTATCAAGCTACTCAACAAGGGACTAGAGCAGCAGAAGGTCGCCCTGTCCGGAAGTCAGAAGCTGGTCTTGGATTCCGACCAATGTTGCACAGATCCGGCATGGGCTAACGTAAGATCCCACTACGTCCGGGCGCAATATCGTCAGTCCGAACGCAGGGAAGGCAATTACTCAAGAACCAGATCATCGGGACAGCATCGCAGAACTGCACATAACTGGAGCGACGTCGCTCCAGTAGCCGAGAAAGACGCGATCGCTGCACTGAATCCGAAAAACCCTCCCCGAAAAGGAGAAGATAAAGAGAAACATCGGGAGGAGGATCGTCAAAGAATGCCACCTCCTAGACACGATAACCGTCCGGCTGAGCCTCACCATAGTGGGAACGACGGACGAAGGAACGACGGAAACCACACTGGCATAAGCCGGCAGGGGGCTCGTCGTAGTCAAGAACCTCCCCGGAACCGGAATAATGACGCTCCGGATGGAGGCCGGCGATCAGCCGGAAACTACCTAGCGGCACCACTCTCTCCACCACACAGTTATCACAACAGCCCCCAAGGAGGTCAAGGAGGACGACATGGCGGAGCAGGTGGTGGCAGAAGCCGAAGTCCGGCTCCAAGGCACCACAGCCATACCTGACATTCGGGACGATCTCTATCCCCGAACGACGCAAGGCACATGATCAACTCCAACATAGAGGCTCGGCGCTACGAGAACGATGACGTGTACGTAGGCCCAAAGTGCTTCGGACCACGCATCAGAGCTATAAAGTTCTCGGAAGGATTTGCTATCTCAAGACATATCCAAGCCTACGACGGCATTGCTCGGCCAGACACCTGGTTACAGGATTTCTTCCAAGCTTGCTGCATCGCTAAAGACGGAAACAGCCTGGTCGCAACCCGATATCTCCCACTTATGTTGCGGAAGACGGCACAATCATGGCTCAATGAACTTCCGGTGAACACCATTCACAACTGGTATGATTTACAAAGCGCGTTCTTTCGGAATTTCGAGGGCACATATCGGAGGCCCTGTACGGTTGGAGACCTACAGCGTTGCACCCAGAAAGCCGGAGAAACTTGCTGGGATTACCTCGGATGATGGATCGACACCAAGAACTCCTGTGAAGCAGTAAACGATCAAACCACGATTGAAGCTTTCATCGCAGGTCTCCCGATTGGTTTACTGCGCCATCGCTTGAAGCGTGACAAGGATACTGATCTGGGAGAGATGATAGAAACAGCGAGCAAATATGCAGACGCTGACGACGATGCAGAGGGATTACTCAATCCCTGGCTGTGCCACAGTCGGAAAAACAACCAAAGCAACAAGCTCAGAAGCGCAAAAATACCTCGGAAGAAAAACCCAACACGGAGACAGCAGTAGTCACTACTGTTTCCGGGTCTGGAGGACGAGGAGGACATGGCGGAGGCCGCGGGCGTGGCCGTGGGACTTCAAGGGTCCAAGGTAGAGGAGAGCAACAACCAGACAAAACCTACACTTGGTCCGACATTGCCAATAACCCATGTGTGCATCATTTGGACGCCAATGGGGGCTCGTCCCACACCAACGCTGAGTGTCGTTTTAACGACGACATCAAGAGAGATGATACCGCAGGCTACAAAGGTAAGCGGAAGAAGGGAAAGAAAAATCCCGAAAAGGACAAAGAGACCAAGGAAGATTCCGACATGGAGGAAGCCAATGCTTCAAATCCCAAGTCGGAAGGGAAGAAAACTTTTCCTACCAAGAAGGACACTTACGTCACCTTCCTCGGATCTCAACTAGCAAAGGTCAAGAAAGGAGTTCTCCACGAGCTCAACGCAACAGTTCCGGTTGTCCCTCAGTATCTGGACTGGTCGGAGGTGGCAATCACGTTTGACCACGCTGATCATCCGCCTAAGTTGCACAGGCGAGAAAAATACGCCTTAATCGTCAATCCACTTATTGACGGTTATGGTTTCTCCAAGACCCTCATGGACGGTGGTAGCAGCATCAATATTCTCTATGTCGAAACGCTAAGCCGGATGAAGATCTCGAAGACACAGCTGAACCATAGCTCTGTGATCTTTCACGGAGTTGTCCCAGGAAGACAAGCTAATTCCCTGGGAGAGATCACTTTGGATGTTACTTTTGGAACACCAAAGAATTATCGGACGGAGGCACTTTCTTTCGAAGTGGTCCCGTTCAAGAGAGCATACCACGCTATATTCGGGCGTCCGGCCTACTGGGCTTTTATGGCTCGTCCGTGTTACATTTACAATATGATGAAAATTCTAGGTCCCAACGGCGTGGTCACTATCAGGGGAGACCCGAAGAAGGCGCGAGAGTGCGAGGATGGAAATGCCGCCTTTGCCGAAGCCGTGCTGCACGCCCAGGAGTACCAGGAGATCAAGAAGAGCATAAATCCGTCTGAGATGCCCGCAACGAAGAAGGAGGTGACGACACCAAATCCGGAGTTCAAGGCATCAGAAGAGACGAAGTAGACGCCATTGAAGGATGACGACCCCTCCAAGGTGACCCAGATAGGCGTAGGCCTAAGTAGCGCATAGGAAAGTGTGCTCGTCAAGTTCCTCCAAGCAAATCAAGATATCTTCGCATGGCAGCCATCTGACATGACCGGAGTACCTAGGGAACTTGCCGAGCACTCACTAAATGTAAACCCGAACGCTAAACCCGTCAAACAGTCCTTATGATGGTTTGTCAATGAAATGCGTAAGGCAATAGCTAAGGAACTAGCACGGCTCGAGTTAGCCGGATTCATAGAAGAGGTCATCCATACTGATTGGTCGACCAACCCTGTAATGGTCCCTAAAAAGGACACGACTGATTTAAGGATGTGTGTTGATTATACTGCCTTGAACAAGGCTTGTCCAAAAGATCCGTTCGCTCTGCCTAGAATTGATCAAGTTATCGATTCTACGGCAGGCTCGGAACTCCTCTGTTTTCTCAACGCATATTCCGGTTATCACCAAATCTGGATGAAGGAATCTGACAAAGTCAAGACTTCATTCATAACCCCCTTCAGAACCTTCTGTTTTGTTACGATGCCCTTTAGGCTGAAGAACGCAGGAGCTACATACCAGCGCACGATGCAGTGTTGCCTCCATGACCAGCTCGGACGCAATGTACATGCATACGTAGATGATATTGTGGTGATGTCCAAAAAGAAGGAAACACTGATTTCCAACTTGGAGGAGACGTTCACCAATCTACGAAAATACAACATCATACTTAATCCGAAGAAATGTTTCTTTGGAATACCAGCCGGAAAATTGTTAGGTTTCATCGTGTCTCAAAGAGGCATAGAGGTGAACCGGGACAAAATCAAGGCTATTCTCAATATTTCCAGGCCCACTCGCCTGAAGGACGTACAAAGATTAACTGGTTGCATTGCTGCGGTCAGTCGATTTGTAAGACGGCTTGGTGAAAGAGCCGCACCATTATACAAACTCCTGAAGAAGACCAAGGATTTTGTCTGGACTGACGAAGCCGAAGCTGCACTACAAGACCTAAAGAAAGTACTCTCATCTGCTCCTATCCTTGCAGCGCCGGAACCTCAGGAACCGATGTTGCTTTACATTGCTGCGACAAATAAGGTTGTCAGTATCGTCATGGTAGTGGAGAGACCTAAGGAAAATCAGGAGCACCTGGTGCAGCGTCCGACGTACTTTGTCAGCGAGGTCCTGACAGAGTCAAAACAGCGGTATCCGCACTATCAAAAGTTGGCTTACGGTGTTTTTCTAGCATCTCATAAGTTACGACACTATTTTTAGGAGCATCCTATTACCTTGGTGAGCAAAGCTCCCATGAGAGACATAATCAATAACAGCAACGCCACAGGACGTGTCGCCAAATGGGGAATAGAGCTTGCAGCTTTTGACATTGAGTATAAACCTCGGACAACAATCAAATCCCAGATCCTTGCCGACTTTGTCGCTGATTGGACAAAGACCAAGGAGAACATGATCCTACCCGAGTTAGAATATTGGACCCTCTTTTTCGATGGGTCTAAGGCTCGAGGGGGCTCGGGGGCTGGCGTGGTGCTCAAATCACCCCAAGGAGATAAACTTCTATACGTGTTGCAGATCCACTTCACGGCGACAAACAACATTGCCGAGTATGAAGCACTGCTGCATGGAATCCGGATTGCTAAGGATATTGGCATCCGACTATTGATGTGTTATGGAGATTCGGATCTTGTTGCTCAACAAGTCTCGGATATTTGTAATGCAAATAAGCACATGGCAGCATATAAAGCTGTTGTGGATGATCTATCTAAATCGTTCGAAGGGTTTGAAGTTCAACACATCCCTCGAGCAGAAAACGAAGAAGCAGATGCACTATCTCGAATAGGCTCTGCATGGAAAGAGGTCCCGGATGGCGCATTTTTAGAGCACCTCAAAGTTCCCTCGATAAAGGGAGTAGATGAGGAATATCCGACCAAATCCGACTCACCTTTGATAGCAGTTCTGGCTGTAATTCCCAGCTGGACTCAACCCTACCTCGATTATTTGGTAGATGGCAAATTACCCGAAGACGAGGTGCTGAGCCGGCAGATTATCCGACGAGCAAAAGCCTATACTATTGTTAAAGGTGAGCTCCATAAATGGAGTGTTTCTGGGGTTTTTCAGCGCTGTGTATCTCCGGAAGAAGGAGTGGAAATCTTAAGAGAGATCCACGAAGGCGAGTGTGGTCATCACGCTGCAACCAAGTCTTTAGTGGCAAAAGCTTTTCGACATGGATTTTTCTGGCTTACAGCTCAGGCAGATGCCGAACGATTAGTCAAGACATGCAAAGGCTGCCAAAAATACGCCAAACAAGCTCATGTTCCGGCTGATCAGCTGCGAACAATTACTATAACATGGCCTTTTGCGGTCTGGGGGATTGATATGGTAGGACCTTTTAAACGAGCTCCAAGTGGATTTACTCACCTCTAAGTGATGGTGGATAAATTCACCAAGTGGATCGAGGCTAAACCCATCACTAGTTGTGATGGAGCAACAACCAAAAGATTTGTCGAGGATGTTATAATCCGGTATGGTTATCCGCATAGCATAATCATGGACAATGGGAGTAACTTTTCTATGGGAGAACTAGCTGAATTCTGCGATGAGCAAAATATCTGGCTTGACATTGCGTCAGTCGCACATCCACAGGCTAACAGACAAGTCGAAAGGGCAAATGGTTTAATTCTACAGGGCTTGAAACCAAGACTCGAAGCACCACTAAAACATGCTGCGGGGGCTTGGGCAGAGGAATTACCCTATGTAATTTGGAGTTTATGAACAACTCCGAATAGGTCAACAGGATACACACCTTTCTTTTTGGTCTATGGCGCAGAAACAGTTCTTCCTAGTGATCTAATTCACACTTCTCCTAGAGTAGCCGCGTATATCAAAGAGGATGCCGAGATTTCTCGACAAAATGATCTCGACTTAGTCGAAGAAGTTCGCGTCGTTGCTGAAATGAGATCTGCAGCCTATCAGCAGAAGTTACGCAAGTATCATAGCTAGAGAGTCCGAACTAGATCTTTCAATAAAGGTGATTTGGTTCTCCGGCTTGTGCAACAAAGAAAGCACAAACTTTCCCCAGTTTAGGAAGGGCCCTTTTTAGTTAGTCGAGTATTGCATAATGGATCATACTACTTAACTAATATGAGGCCAGTCAAAGAAAGACCTGCTACTAAGAAGAGAAAGAGAGCTGGAGGCAGTACAAATCCGGATGAATTAGACAGACCGTGGAATATTGCTCAGCTACGTCCCTTTTATTCTTAGTTCACCCTTCTTTGTAATCATATATATGTACATGTTCTGTGAGAAATAAAAGTTTTGGTTGCCTCAAAATTTTTCTGAGAAGTTTTTACCATCTTATTTCCTAATGATCATGTCATAGTCGGAAGTCCTAGAATGCTTGAAAGTATTTTATGCTCATGTTCGTTCTGGTTTAGATTTCCAGCTCTAAAACTGCTACCTTCGGGTATAACTCTAAAAAAATCTAGTCCTTACTTGGGTTATTTGTCTGATTGCTGGATGAGGGTATTTTCCGAGTAGTGAATTGTTGGTACTGGAAGCCGGCTTTGTTTCCGAGTTTAAACTGGTTTAGCAATTGAGCTCCGTTGCTCGGCAAAGTTTCCGGCTGAAGGTTTAGCCGGCTCACGAAAGGGACGAGGCGGAAAGCCAGATAAACGATAAGTAGAGACGGAAAATTTCAAGTGCTTATGAAAACATTTCAGGCACACAAAAAAAAGTCTAAGGACAAAAGTGCTGAATAGATAAAAAACTTAGCACTGGAAAAAGTCATAGTACTTAATATTTACAAGCGCATCATGTTCTTTCACAGAATAATACATAAGTTTGTGGTCTATGATGCAGGAGGAGATGAAGGATCTGCCGGCTCGCTGGTCACTGCGCCTTGATATCGTTTCGAGATGTCCGGATCCGAGGTGGTCCGTTCATCGTCGGACACTTCTTCAGGTTCTTCTGGAGGAGGCGGCGGAGTATCTACGCGGGTGAAGAAGGGGACCTCGTAGCTGGTCAGATCAGCTACGTGGCACCCATATCCGGTGCAGGAGTGCATGATGGCTTGAAGGTCCTGCTCCTGGCCGTCTTCGTCTATCTTGTAGTACCCTCTGGTCACTTGCCATATCTCCATGTTTCCATGGTGTCTCATGACCATGGTGAGAGCGTTCTGCGCGGCAGTCCGCGCGTAGGACATGTTCCAGTCCTTAACGAGCTGCGGCATCTCCTTGGCCTTCTCTCGCACCTAGAAGTCCGACATGCCTGGCATGTCCGGAATCCTGAGAGACTCGCCAATGTCCTCAAGGGACTGGCGATAGTCATGAAGAACATCACCGACTTGGGTAAGCTGGTGGGTGTGGGGCTCGGACGAGGAGGAGTCTGTCAAGTTCAGAGGACCTATATACAAACTAAAATTAAGAAAAAATCCGACATTGATAGAAGTCGAAGAAAAAGAAAAGACAGAAGAGGTGGAACGTACCGAAGATGACGTCGTCAAGTTTGGTCTTCTCTTCCCGGAGGCTTTGGAGTTCAGCCCGAAGTGCCTGGGAGATATCCTTCTCTCTGCCAAGCTCATTTCTGAGGTCCAAGATCACCGGATTTTGAGCAGCGATCTTGCGATCACGCTCTTCAGTGGCCATGGAGGAAGATTCAAGGACTTGAGCTATGCTCGTTTCATGATCCGCCTTGAGCTTATCCAGCTCTTGGCGAAGTCCGTTGTTCTCCACCACCAGGGTCTTGAGGTTCTCGGCCTCTTCAATCATAGCGATGGATTGTTTCACCAACGCGGTAAGTCAAAAAGAACAACAGTTCAGAAAAATTCGACATTGAAAAGCAAAAGGCAAGGTTTGGATCTCAGAATGTTTACCTTCGGCTTCGTCCTTGGCTACCTTGAGCTCAGCATTTCTAAGCCGGAGAGCTTTGATCTCTCTCCGCTCATCACAGACATTGGTTAATAATTCCTGGTTATAGGAATACACTTTCTGTAAGTCAGAATACCCAAGGTCAGAAAGCTACTTAAGACTCGGGCTAATATTTTCTACTAAATATCAGCACGAGCCTTGGGGGCTACACTAGTTCGTTCTTTGGCATCCTAATGAAAGCATAAACCCGGATTCTATATCCTACTTCATGCTTGGGGGCTAGAGGATATGATATAACATAATGTAAAAACAAGAGTTGGAATTCCGACTTACATATTGCTCGCGGGTGAGTTTGTCTAAACCCGCGTTCACTTCAGCTGCCACCTTCTCGGCGAGGGTAAGAGGGACTACTGGAGCTGTTGGAAGCTCACCAGTCCTGATCTTCTCGTCGCGAAGGCGGACTTGAGCGAGAAGGTCAGATAACTTGACGCCCTCTTCTTCTTGCGCCTCCTCTTCGGGGGATAGATGGCTTTTGTCCAGGACTTGCCTGGCCAGCCGCTGGATCTCCTCTGCAGATTTCCGGGTCAGGCCAAACTTGGCAAGACCTGGATTGTTGAGGAGGTTGTCAGCAAAGACTTCAGCGAGGGATCATTACCCGAAGAGGGTTCACCCTTATCTTGAGCTGACGCACTTGTGGTGACATCAGTGTGCGACCCAAGGATCGCAGGCTCCGCTTGAGGAGCCGGATCTTCTGCAATCACCGAAGAAGGGATGATCGCCGGAGTTGTAGAAGGTTAAGGGGCCAAAGTCGGAGGAGCCACGGCAGGGGAAGCTATTGTAAGCTTCGTATGGTGCAAGGGCTTCGAAGAAGTTCCCTTCCCCTTGCCCTTGATGATTGATTTTGCTCTGAGAAGGTAGTAAAGTCGGAAACATTACATCTCGGAAAGAAACTTGAGTAAACAACAAAGGCGGAAAAGTTGTGACAGAAGGTTACCTCTTCACGACTGGCTCCTCCTTTGTGCCAACTGCCACTGTCGAAGCTTTACGCTTCTTAAGCACAAGATCTGGTAGTGGGACTACTTCCGTCTCCTGAGAAACCTCAGGAGGATATCCTTCGAGTGGAGCAAGCTCCGACTCGGGGAGGTCAACAAGCTGAACATAAATCAGCATTGCAATATAACTCGAAAAGTGAAACACGCAGAAGATGTTCTGGTAGAAGCTTACCGGCACCACGGGGTCTTCCGCAGTGTGCATGTCCAGAGAAACCTCCGGAATCCTCCTCTCGATCCGCTCCTTGATCAGCCACTTGATTTGGCTTATATAGCCTTGAGTGGTGTAGGCTTTGGGGCTGATGCGGAGGGAGTCGTTTTTGGATGACGTGATGGAGTGCATCAGTCTATCCCCGTGGTACTGAAGTGGATGGAGCCGACGAGAGACCCAGCACTGGACCATGTCGGATCCCTTCAGACCCTTGTGCTTGATAAGATATTCGATCCGCCTCTTAGCGAGGATCAGATCTTCGGTGAGAGCTGGAGCAGCCTCGTCCCAGGAAGGCTGGGCCATGGCGGCTCCATCGACAAAAGCCGGCAAAGCAGTAGCTTTGCCGGGAGACGGAATATCCCTATGATAGAAAAAAGTGGCTGGCCATTGTTTGACCGAGTCACTGGCAGAAATTTTGGGATAGGCCCGGTCTCGTTTAAGATAAAAACTAATTGTACCGGTGATATAAGGAACACCGGCAGTAATGGAATTCCTCCGGACATGAAAGTAAATCCGGAAGAGAAGCAAACTCGGCCTAATGCCGAGAAAGCCCTCGCAAAGCGCAGCATATGCACTCATTTCTAGCAGAGAATTGGGAGGAAGATTGTGGAGTTGAACTCCATAGTGATCTATCACCTCGGAGAAGAACTCTGAGGGAGGAAAAGACAGACCTCGGTCCAGATGGGTGCCGAAGTGGACTCGTTCGCCCTCGCGCGGGTTGGAGACGGTTTCGCCGGAGCCGGTCCGCCAGACGCCGGCGGCGAGAAGCCCCTCCTTCTCCACGTTCTTGAGGCCCTTCTCGTTGAGGGCGCAGGAGATCCAGACTCCCCGGAAACTCTCTTTCTCCGCTGCTGCTTCTGCCGCTGCCGCCGCTGCCACTGCTGCCAGACCAGAGGAAGACGAAGATGAAGCCATTTTTCTCCGGTGGAAAAAGTGACCTTAAAGTGGCGGCGCTAGGGGCTCTGTGGGAGGAGGACGAGGAGGCTCTATGCGCGTGGGAAGATTGGGAGGAAAGGAACGGCAAAGGACTGGTGGAAAGGAGAAGAAGAAATCCAAACCCCTTATATCCACCTACCTGCGCCAAGATTCGTGCAAATGCTACAGCGTAACTGCCACGTGTCGTGGAAAGAACTGGGAAGGGCCCGCGCGATGATTGCGTCGCCTCGATCTCTACGCACACATTGAAACGGCGCCTCGGTTCCACGAACTGTGGACCCACCAATGGTCGTGCTGACGGAACGCCTGTCAGATGACGTGACTTGACCATGCTTGTGTTAGGTGGCGTTGGAGACCAAGTTCCGGCTTAGTTTAAAAGCGAGCTGGAGAATCCGAGTAACCAATTGAAAGGTCTGACTTACTTTTAAGACCCGGATAGTATTTTTTGTTGTGAAGTTTCAGGAACCCTTCAAGATTCTGCAAGCCGAAGATCAAGCTAGACGATGATGAAATCCGACTTTGGATCTTGGAGGCCTTTGGGGGCTGCTGTTGGGGATATACTTTCCGGGTATCCTCACAGTTCCTCACTGACCAGGGTGGCCCACTTCGGGTTAGAGCTTTGCTTCACGGGCGACCCAGTCAGAGAGATATAAGATGGAGTCCAGTCCGGCTACGGGAAGGCCCAGAAGACTTACCGACTTAGGCCCATAGTGTTACTTGTAGTTCAAGATGTACTCTATAACCAACTCTTAGTCGTAGCCGGATTGATCTCTCCTGTAAACCCTAGGCCGGATATCTATATAAGCTGTCCTAGGGAGAGCTTTTAGGGCACCCAATACTTTAGACCTTCAACTCGCACAGGCAATACCCTTGTAACCCATATTCTGGCTCTGCCGTATTACTGGATTGCTAGCAGGAGTAGGATTCGTCCAAAGCTGGCGGATTCGAACCTGGGTAAACTTGTGTGCTCACTGTCCCGGAATACCGTACGTCTCACACCCCTCTCTTCCACATGCCTCGAGGACCCCCTCAATCCGACGACACACAAGGTATCCCCCTCTTCATTAATAAAAATCACAGGTTTCTTCCAAACGCTTCATTTTTATTGTTTCATGCATAGTTGTGTTGTTCTTGGAGCGTCTTATTTTTCGTTTTTGTTTTAGTTTTTCGTTTCCTTGGTTTGCTTAGTATGCTAAATAAATTGGTTGGACCCCCTCTTTCATACATTGGTTTGCAAATAGTTTGGTTTGGTTTGGAAAAGAGTAGGAAAGTTCATACCTAAGTGGTAAAAAGAGCTTGTTTTTGACTGTGGCCTATGCTTTGTCATGCCATGCTTGATATTGTTTTGGCTTTATGCTTAGTATTCTTTGCTGTAGCATGACTTGCTATAAACAAATGAGATTGCTTAATGTGCCTTGGATGAATCATGCGTTGTTTTAGCATATTAAAGCATAGTATAGTGGTATTCTCCTTTGATGCTTTATTTGGGTTGACTTGGTGCATGCTCACACCATGATATGACTGTCTCAAGTCACCATAGCCTTTATGATCCTTTAGTTTTCAACTTGTAGTATCACTTTATGCTTTGATCAATGATGTTTTGTCGCTCTGCATGATTATGGCCATTATTGCTCTCTTAGTTTCTCGCTCCCAGTCTTTTGCTAGCCTCCACCACCAAGTATGAGTTCCACTCATGCATCCAACTCCCTAAAACAAGTTACTCCAAAGAATCCACCATACCTACCTACTAGCTTATGCTATTCCAAGTATATTCATGCTTTTGTTTACCTTCCAAATTAAACTTGTTATGAGAAAACTAATGATTAAAGTTCTCACGAACTTTATGGCACACTTTACTTTTTGAATGTAATAAACTTGAACCATTGGGTCCTTCTTTGTTGCGTATATGCTTGCGCTTTATAAGTTGAAATTAGCATAACCATGTATCATGGGGAACGCTTTCAACATTGCACTTGTACTTTGTACCCCGTTGATATCATGTTCTTTTGCTTACGGATCCCGACGGTGTGAAATAAAAGTGGAACTTGTAAGATCATGGAGTTTGTATGTGTGTTAGAGAAACGCCTAGGCCTCTAGCCTAAGCCATGCCTAATCATGGTGGAAACTTGCAGCATCACCATAATGATCACTCTATGAAGCATCCTCAATAAAAACCTATGCAAATAGCAAATAAAAAGATCGCTGAGATGCTCATTGTCTACTTGCCTTGTCATTTTGATTATGGGAAAGCTCCCGTATCATGTTCAAGGGGTACCCCGTTGGCGGTTCTTAATGATACACATGTACTTACAATGACAAGAGCTTACTCGTGACTGAAGTTGAGTAGCATGAGGATCGGTCTTCGTAAGTAAGGGGCATGAGATTTCGGTTTATAACTTGTCAAGCATATCCTCTTAGTTGTGTCACTTTAACCTTAATCACCTTCAAGATGCTTATGATAGGGGCAATGAGAGCTGAAAGCTAGTAAGTACCATAATTTTTGGAAGCTCTTTATGAGACTTGAATCCCAACTTCCTTCTATGAAGGCCTTTCTTCCACTATTATATTGAGTCTCCATCTTCTATCTTTATGCACCTACTTTGAGAGCATAGTGGCCATTCTTAGTTCTATGTGCATTGTCCCAAGACTAGTTGATTGATGCATAACTTTGATATTGCTTGTTTTAAACTATTTGTATCTAGTCACTCTTATGAACTTTGAAGGTGTCCTATGCATTTATATTTGCTACTCTATGAGGGACAAGCTGAATGCTATTATGCTATGTTTTCTTTATGTGAAACAAACAAACGTCTTGCAAAGCATTGTTATTCATGAATCTTTTGTTTGTGCCTTTTCATGTTGCATCATAGTTTCTTTGTCTTATTGCTAGAACTTTGTCTTTCATGTTAATTGAAGTACTATGATCCCAACTTTGAATGTTTTACAAATACTTTGATCAAGTCTTCGATGGTGCATGTCACCTCAAAAATTATTCTTTCTTTTTATCACTTACCTACTCGAGGACGAGAAGGAGTTAAGCTTGGGTATGTTGATACATTGCAAATGTATCTATAATTTTTGATGTTCCATGCTTGGTTTTATCTACTTTCTTGTGTTTTGTCCATACTTTGGAGTACTTTTCATATGATTTCTTGGACTAACCTATTAACAAGAGCCACAGTGCCAGTTGCCTGTTTTCTGCTGTTTTTGGTTCCAGGAAAGTCAGAAAATCAATATTCTCGGAATTGGACGGGACAAAAGCCAAAGTTCATATTTTACCGGAAGACACACGGAGCCCGAAGCAGAGACGGAGGAGGGCCAGGGCCTTGCCACACCATATGGTGGCGTGGGCTAGCCCTGACCGCGCCACCAGGTGGTGTGGGCCCCCTGGCACTCCACCGACCTTGCCTCTTCACCTATAAGAAGCCTCCCGATACCGAAACCCTAAATCGTGAAGCCTCTAGCCACGAAAAGTTCCACAGTGCCGCCGCCACCGAAAAGGAGATTCGGAGGACAGAAAGTCTCTGTTCCGGCACCCTGTTGGGACGGGGAAGTGCCCCCGGAGCCATCTCCACCGCCATCTCCATCACCATTGTTGATTCCCATGATGAGGAGGGAGTAGTTCTCTCTCGAGGCTAAGGGTTCTACCGGTAGCTATGTGTTCATCTCTCTCTCTATGCATGATCATATTGTTATCATGAGCTTGTAATCTATAGATCTACCTTGCTACTCAAGTGCTTTAATAGATCTCTGCTCTCCCCATGTGTGTGAAAGTGACAGCGTGCCCACCATGGTGGCACTTAGGCTAGAGATTACAAATACTTGTTATGAGTTATATTTGGAGTTGGATGTCTTTATGAAATTGTGGTGTTTGTTGGACTCATCTAGTATTCAAGGTGACAGTGTGGGGTTTTCTAGATGGGAAATGCTTACTTTGAGGTGTGCTGTTATAGCCCTACCATCGATTAGAGTGTTCAACCGGAGAGTAGTTAAGAATAGTATCATAAAGAGAATATATTTATATGAGAGTGTTCACTAGTGAAAGTATGATCCCTAGGCCTTGTTTCTAAGCACTGAAACACTGTTTGCTATTAGATCTATCACATGCTTGCTTGCTTCTATCTTTATTTCAGTTTTACTTTAGTCTTTTCCACGCCATCAATCTATTTTCTAGCATCGTTACCACTTATAATTATCTATACCACTTGTATTTCACTATCTCTTCGCCGAACTAGTGCACCTATACACCTGACAAGTGTATTGGGTGTGTTGGGGATACAGGAGACTTCTTGTATCTTGATTGCAGGGTTGCTTGAGAGGGGATACCTTTGACCACTTCCTCCCTGAGTTCGATAAACCTTGGGTAATCCACTTAAGGGAAAACTTGCTGCTGTTCTACAAACCTCTGCACTTGGATCCCCAACAACTGTCTACAAGAATAGAAGTGCGTAGACATCAATAACTTTGATATTTCTTGTTTTAAACTATTTGTATCTAGTCACTCTTACGAAATTTGAAGGTGTCCTATGCATTTATATTTGCTACTCTATGAGGGACAAGCTGAATACTACTATGCTATGTTTTATTTATGTGAAACAAACAAACGTCTTGCAAAGCATTGTTATTCATGAATCTTTTGTTTGTGCCTTTTCATGTTGCAACATAGTTTCTTTGTCTTATTGCTAGAACTTTGTCTTTCATGTTATGATTGAAGTACTATGATCCCAGCTTTGAATGTTTTACAAATACTTTGATCAAGTTTATGATGGTGCATGCCACCTCAAAAATTATTCTTTCTTTTTATCACTTACCTACTCGAGGACGAGCAGGAGTTAAGCTTGGGGATGTTGATACATTGCAAATGTATCTATAATTTTTGATGTTCCATGCTTGGTTTTATCTACTTTCTTATGTTTTTTCCACACTTTGGAGTACTTTTCATATGATTTATTGGACTAACCTATTAACAAGAGCCACAGTGCCAGTTGCCTGTTTTCAGCTGTTTTTGCTTCTAGAAAAGTCAGAAAATCAATATTCTCGGAATTGGACGGGACAAAATCCAAAGTTCCTATTTTACCGGAAGACTCACGGAGCCAAAAGCAGAGACGGAGGAGGGCCAGGGCCTGGCCACAACATATGGTGGCACGGGCTAGCCCTGGTCGTACCACCAGGTGGTGTGGGCCCCTGGCACTCCACCGACCTTGCCTCTTCGCCTATACGAAGCCTCCCGATGCATAAACCCTAGATCGTCAAGCCTCTAGCCATGAAAAGTTCCGCAGTGCCGCCGCCACCGAAGGGGAGATTCGGGGGATAGAAAGTCTCTATTCCGGCACCCTGCCGGGACAGGGAAGTGCCCCCGGAGCCATCTCCATCGATCTCCAAAACCATCTCCATCACCATTGCTGATTCCCATGATGAGGAGGGAGTAGTTCTTCCTCGAGGCTAAGGGTTCTACCGGTAGCTATGTGTTCATCTCTCTCTCTCTATGCATGATCTTATTGAGATCATGAGCTTGTAATCTATAGATCTACCTTGCTACTCAAGTGCTTTAATAGATCTCTGCTCTCCCCATGTGTGTGAAGTTGACAGTGTGCACACCATGGTGGCACTTAGGCTAGAGATTACAAATACTTGTTATGAGTTATATTTGGAGTTGGATGTTTCTATGAAACTGTGGTGTTTGTTGGACTGATCTAGTACTCAAGGTTACAGTGTGGGGTTTTCTAGATGGGAAAGGCTTACTTTGAGGTGTGATGTTATAGCCCTACCGTTGATTAGAGTATCCAACCGGAGAGTAGTTAAGAGTAGTATCATAAAGAGAAAATATTTATATGAGAGTGTTCACTAGTGAAAGTATGATCCCTAGGCCTTGTTTCTAAGCATTGAAACACCGTTTGCTACTAGATATGTTACATCTGTGCTTGCTTCCATCTTTATTTCAGTTTGCCTTTAGTCTTTTCCACACTATCAAGCTATTTTCTCGCACCGTTACCACTTATAATTATCCATACCACATGTATTTTACCATCTCTTCGCCAAACTAGTGCACCTATACACCTGACCAGTGTATTGGGTGTGTTGGGGACACAAGAGACTTCTTGTATCTTGATTGCAGGGTTGCTTGAGAGGGAATACCTTTGACCACTTTCTCCCTGAGTTCGATAAACCTTGGGTGATCCACTTAAGGGAAAACTTGCTGCTGTTCTACAAATCTCTACACTTGGAGGCCCAACAACTGTCTACAACAATAGAAGTGCGTAGACATCATTCGCCCATTCGACCCGGGTGCAGAATTACTTATTCTGCACCCAAGGGGTCTAATAGAGTTTCTATATATACTAGTTGAATTCCCGTGCGTTGCCACGGGACAATAAACTTAAACATAGATATTAATATTAATAAAAATCAACACTATAATTCACAATGTATAAGTAGGTACATCCGTCTCACGGGTTATTTTGCAGTCAATATCGCTTTATATTTGCTTATAGTTTTAATGCTCAATATATACATTTGAATATGCCAGTTATATGTCTGACTGTAGAATAACGATAGGCAATGTAAATCTTATCCAAGGCAATAGTTTTAGATTACTGGTTCTATCAAGATTAGAGAACATGATTAAGACTTGCCACCAGTAGTTTGTACTCGATAAAGTTGATAAGCTAATAGAGGTACCGTATGCTAAATTAACATAACACACCTCTATTTTTGTTGACTCTATACCACCTCTCAGCTATCATGTTTCCATAGCACATTCCCTAAAACCCTTCCTAATGAAAAACACCAATCCATGTTTCAAAGCTAAACCAACCCTTCCTAATGAAAAACACCTATCCAAGTTTTAAAGCTAAACAAATCACCAGACACTTTGTAAGACCCACCATAATAAGAGCACTTTAGGCAGGGCATAATATTCTGAGTTACTTTTATGCACCCCTAATTGTACATCTTCAGAATACAGACAATACAACCATGCTATATATCTGATCAAAAGTTTTCCACTAATCATTACAGGGACCAGTGAAACTCAATATTGCAACTTGGCCCAATAAATAAACGTAACATGTTATAATGTGTGTGTATGATACTAAGGTGCAAGTCTCCCCTTGCCTAGCTTCCTATAGAGATAATAATCAACTGAGGAAGCACCGAGCTATACACCATTGTATACAATCAAAAGACCATTACTGAAATCAGGCACATAACATTTTTGTCACAAAGAAAAACTTAAACAATTTATGGATGTCGTGCCACCTATATTTATGAAATCATTTCCAGTACAACCTTGTCTTATCCATAAAAGAAATAAACCTTGTATATTCTTGTACTTGTTCACATGCTAGTGGCGTCCTCTGGGTCCAGCATCAGTAATCCTGAAGATGCAACACGAAAGATAATGAAACTATCCTAAGTGAATTACATAAGCACGATGCGACAAATTTTCTATGCTAGGAGAGTTGAGAAAAGCTAAAACAGTCACAGAAAATTTCATAGGAGTATGATGAAGTTCAAAGCATATTGTCTTGTTCTTATGGATCCCTCAATCCCAGTGGTTCAAAGTGCATGAAACAGGCTAAAGAAGATTTATTTAACAGAACAGACAAAAGAAGATGACCTTGAGCTTTCTTCTAATGCAACAATCTAAATCAATGTTTGTGCTTGGCCAAGTTAGATAACAGACTGACTGTAATCTGCATTTTCAGTTGCTAGACTAACACATATAACCTTAAAGAAATGAATCTTTCAAAGAAAACTCAACATGGATAATTTTACATGGCATTGTTGGAGTTATGACTTCATATATCTGCCTATATGCAGAAATGATGCAAAAATCCCCTAAACATGCTATTGTTGACTGTGTTGTCAATCTTACTACAGTAAAACTGGAACATAGCAACAAAAATATTACCAATGTTAGCAAAAGATTTATTATATTTAGACGATTGTAGTATTTCTCACCTGAAAGTTATTTTTTCTTAGGCTTTTCTTTGTAAGTAAAGTCTAACAAAAGCTCTATGTTTTCTATAGTGAAGCAGCCTTGCATGAGGGGAGGAAAGAGAAACGACCTAGAAGTTTCAAAGACACTTCACCAGAAAACACCAAGATGACACTACAGATGAAAACCAAGATGCTTTTCAAGTATAAAAATATGAAATGTTCTTTTTTTCTCATGACAAAGGTAACCTTCCTGAAGAGATCATCAAACTCTTACCAAAATACTATAAGTGGCGATGCCAAGATTAGCCTCATGCCAGCTTGCTGAAGCTGGCAAGAATACAAATGGAAATTCCGGTGGAGTGCATCACATTGCCACCCATACGTACGCACCGACAATCATCTCTATATCATACTGGACGCGCTTACCATAACACATACTGTCTCCTAGAATAATATTCTGATGCAAATTAAGTTGAGGATCACCATAATCCAAAATATATATTGTCCGGACATGGACTTGTGTAAAACTACTATTCAGTAATAACCAATAGGTAGCCTAAAAACAGTCACTTTTTTATCATTAGTAAACATTAATTGCTAGGGAAAATTCGATCGTAATACTCCAAAAGCTTTTCTTTTTCAAAACAATAGTACATGATCCTAGTTTGACACATAATCCAATAGCATAATGAAAATTTCTTCTAGCCTGTCAGACACCAAATTATTAAATCACCTGACAAAAAACCCACCATTGGGCCTACACTCTTAACTTACGTAGGTCATACACACCTCCATACTCTACTAACAAATCTGGTGTATCATTGCACACCTCCATACTCTACTAACAAATCTGATATATCATTGTTCGAACCGACAAACAAAGAACAACCTTAGAACTGAGGCACTGGCTGCATTGCAAAGACCTAGCAACTTCAAAAAGTATACAGTCAAGTATACTTGTGCTGGTGCTGCGTCCCTATCATGCATTAGATGCAACATATTTAATCTACTCCTAGCAAAAGTCAACACCACTTCCATGGCAAGAAGTGACCAAGTGCTGGTGCTACCGGAAGGCCAACTACAGAAACTAAAGCACAACAATCGATTGCTCCATTGTATAAAACCAGCTTTCACAAACGGTCATTGATGGGGATGGTATACATGTAAACTCAAGAGAAATCAAAAGGAAAACAAGAAGGGTGAGATTTCAGCTGTGGCAAGTGGCGTGAGCAAGATACTCCAATAGAATGTATACAGTCAAACATTGCCATTGGAAAACAGAAGTACATGATAGGACAAATGGAAAATAACTCCGAACCTGCATTATGATAGATGCTGATATATGGTGACTGATTCCCTAGCTGGAAGAATGACAGCTTCAGTTCAGAAACAAAATCAACGATGTCGCTGCATGAGCATTGCACATTATATAATATGTAAGTAGTTTGCTCAAATTGCATAGCATGCCTGCACGCTTCCGTACATGAATATCACAGGTAGAAATCTAGCACAAACGAGTAATCTAGAGGAAGAACCTGTAGGGAGCGGAGCAAAGCTGAGATAGGAGTCAGGGATGAGGCGCCGGTTGAACCAGGGGAACAGGACAAAGTAGCCGACGTGGCTGAGCATGATGAACACGGCCTTGACAGCTAGCTGCCGCCGGATCTCACTACGGAAGGACGCCTCCGCCATGCCCTCCACCACGGCCCCCAGCTGCACATGGTCCAGGAACCTGTTCCGGTGCCCGGACACCTTCCCTCCCTCCGTGCTACTGTCACAGGATAAAGCAAGTTCGCCGTCTAGCCTTGCCCTCTGCGCCGAAGTAGTTCACCGCCTCGGGCATCTGGCGCGCGTGCTGGCCCACTTCGTAGGCGACTGGTAGCAAACGCGGATCCATGATTGGATTCCGCGGCTGATCTCGCACCCGCCCGTTCGTTTGCCGTGTCCGGTGATGGGAAGCAAAAGCTGTGTGGTACCTAGCCCAGCGGCCAGAGCGGGGATGGAGGGGTGGCCTAGCTGCGAGGCGGAAGGGAGCCCGACGGCCTAAGCGGAGGACGAAGGGGCGGCCTAACTGTGGGATGGAGGGGATCGAGCACCAAAGGGATGGTTGTTTCTGACTTGGCGGTGGCAGAACTTGTAATAACCCCGAATAGATTCAGCCTAAGAAATTTGTGTACCAAAGAAAGAAAGCGGATGTAAGCGGATGTAAGCGATCATCATCAACTCATGGTCCACAAATTGGATTTAACATGAACTAAAGGAAATACAGAATACATCTATATTTAATAGGCAGCTAACCAAAACCGGATACTCAAGATACATAAGTAGTCATGTACCTACGTATCGTATATCTAATGTGTCTGTAAATCAAGAAAATAACGGAACGTGGCCATGTATAAATTACACGACATGCTACTATTTCCAGTACACCACTTCAACAATTTTATTCCATCCTACTACCTCTGTTTCATAATATAAGCCTTTTTAGCAAGTTGTTTTATTGTTTTCTAAAAAGGCTCATATTGTGAAATGGAGGGACTATTAGATAAGTCTGGAGCATTCTGATGTGAATAGAACTTCTCCTTTCTTCATGCAATATAATAGTACACTGCTTTGATAAGCACTTCAATCACTTGATCCTAATCAGTCTTGAACTCTGAATGCCTCGGCACCAACATAATCTTGCAAACAGGATACACTCTTAACTTCCGATAATCGAGTTTCACTGCATAGAAGGATAATGTAGTTAAACACAAAAAACCACAGGAGTATTTTTTTTAGAATATTATGCTAGACAAAACAAAAGGTATTTTCTAGCTCAGAAATTGATAAAGCTAGAAAGAAGAACTGGCTATCTATCCACAGGCGCAACGACCCTATAATCACTCCATCTACAGAGGTTCAACTGAAATATATTATTGCCAAGGGAAAGAAATTTTTTAAAAAAGACCGATAAGACAAATTATGAGGAACCTGGTGCTGCTACCAAATGGAATTACCATGGCAAAGTACACTAGCAGAAGCAAAGCAATCTCCAGGAGTACTAGGTAAACAATGTAACATAGAAGCTAGAGCAGGCAAAGTTTTATTTAGTATGGTTGCTAGTACTAGTAGCAAACATATGCACTTACAGCCTTGCCACAAAGCCAAATTACTTGCCGCAGATCAACATAGTTGTTGAAGTGTTCCTCGTGAGCACGTACAGCTGATGGAGTTTGCTGGAGAAGAGGTCGAGAGGACACTGCCCAGAAAAATCTTGAGGACCCCTGTGCAGACTCGATGAATGCGGACCGAGTTCGGAGACACCACTGACCAGGATGCCGCTGCACGGCAGACAGCACGACTGGCGTAAAGCGGCGCAACACTTGTGGTAAAAAAAAGGAGAAACTGGAATCGAAGCCGATGCGACCAGCATGCTCACCACGCTGCCGGTTCAGCCAGCCGATCAACCACAACATCGTCGATTCGCGACCGGCCAACTAAGAGGTCGCTGATTCCACCGGCCAATTGCCTGCCCCTCATGTATTTCTGAAACTAACAATTGTGGAACTCTAGGTTCACATAGATGCAATCAAATTATTACTAGACCAAGAAACTCCAAATTTATAACTGAAACACAACCTGAACTAGAAAAGGCTCACTGGAATACTGGATTCAGGCCTGAGCTCACCTCAGGCGACAGCAGGACAGCTACAACATGAACACAAGCACCGAAATTTTCTCATCTGCACAACACTGCCTATAAGATACTTGCTCTTCGTCTCCAAGTCCCTTACATACATCTTCTTCCAAACCTTGATTTCTTGTCAGATTCCTGAAGAATTACTATGCGTGAGGCACAAACAAGCTTCGGAAAATGGCACAAGCAAGTATTCTTTTCAGACCTAGTGAATGAATTCAGAACCTACATCTTCTTTTATCTGTTCATCAAAAGTATGTCACTGCCATAACAGAAATTCCCACTCAGGTATTAAAACAAACATCCTGGGGACAGCATGTTACGGAATAACACATTCCCTCTGCCTAGCTATAATTGCATGATTACTCTCCAAAAAAGCACACTCTCATTTCGATTATGCTACAGAAAATTAGCAAGCAATAGCCTAAATGATCAAACAGTACAAGATATACTCCTGGTATGAGGTCAGGTTAAACCAAAAATTCTGCGAAAAGTGACAGGCTTGGTAAGGATCAGTACGAGTCCACCTAACTGTAATTGAAATAAATCTAACTCGAAGGATTTATCTTGACGGCTGAAATATGATATAGGACTTGTATTTCTAAAGCAAACAACTCTCGGTCTGCAGCAATGCAAATCATTTCTAGACCACGAAACCCCAAATTAGAAACGGCAACAAATCATGAACTTATGTCCATGTACAAGATTACTCTTGGTTAAAGGGTGGGTTAAACCAAGATTACGCTTGGTTAAAAGGTGGGTTAAACCAAAAGTTTACATAGCTTGTAATATAAATTATGTCAATGTAAGAAATCTTCGGTGCCGACATAAAATAACGTATGTCCATGTATTTTTTTGGTGGCAACGACACATAAGACCTACCAATGCAAGAATAAGAACTAGGGTCATGGTTTGATGCATGACTGAATGGCCCCATTTACACTACATAATTCATGGCCTCATTTGCCCACAAAACAAATATATTGAAAAATTAGAATGTCATCTATCTCAATGGCCAGCAACTGGAATATCCTCTGTAGGGATTTGCCTAGATTTAAAATATATTTAGCATACTGAATCTATATTCATCCATAAGGCCAAACATGCTAAGGCTGGTAAACATGATCAAACTTCGAAGCAATGAAACTACCAGGTCAAACCAACTTCCATGCATTTTCCATTCACACTACCATCAATTTTCATGCACAAAATAGTATAACTAAGAATCTGAGGTCAGGGACCAAGGGTGCTGCCGGAGAGCGAGGTAGGGGCTGGCGGCAATGATGTTGCACACGGGGCCACCTGCAGCACCACATGCCGTCTAGGCTACCTTCCACGAAGCTAAGCTCACCATGTTGACGCCATTCACCACGCCGTGAAGCTAAGCAAATCAAATCCATCCACAATCGCATGATGAAAGTATCCTACACTGTCGTTACCTTGATGCACTCGGCAGCAGCAAGTAGATCGCTCAGTTGCCTCTTCTTAATCGTTTCAACATGCCTCTACTCCACCTCTGTGACAACAACGGAACCAATGTGAATCTGCCAATAACACATCATACCTGCAGTGCAAAATATCACCAAACTTCAGGCTAAAACTGCCTCCAGATCTGATAGCAGGAAAACGGATAAGACTGAACGAGCATACCATGAAAGAAATAAAAATCGATCCACAGGATTAGAAGAGATGAAGGTAAGAGCAGAGGGCGAGTCTCTCACATCAACACTCGCACTCCTGGTAGAACTTGGATTCTTCAAGCCCCCTATGGCAGCCGTCATGCGGCTCGATGGTGGAGTTTGACGGGCTGCCTTGTCTGTTGGTAGTATTGGGACAGGCCGGCGGAGGGGCGCTTGCCACGGAGCACGAGACGAGATCAGGAGACAGAGCAGGAGGCGGCCGATGCCGATTTGGCCTGCAGCCTCCACCCGCCACGCTGCCCGACCAGGATGCTTAAGCCGCCTGCAGCGCCATCGGCAACGACCACCACTCTGCAACCCCTCACCACACGCCATTGCCGCCAATCCAGCCGGCCGACCACGGCGCCGCCGATTCCACCCACCCTCGAGGACGGAACTGAGGACTCCCAGAGCGCTCAAAGCACACCGGCCGCTCACCGGCTCGCCGTTCCCGGTGCTCAATTCCTAACCGTTTCGCCGCCATGTGCGCACGATTAAAAATCAGGGGAATGAGTTGATGCTTTGACGGGGTTAGTGGTCAGCTCCCAGATCCCATTGAGGCCAGGACTGAATTGTAAAAAGGAAACCGTCCACGTAATAAAATAAAAATAAAAGTTACGACGTCGGCCGGTGCGACCCGATCCGGTAAGGTTTGGTGGAACAAAACACCTGTCTAGCTCGGTGGGCTGACCCGGGTGCGGAATAAGTTGTTCTGCACCAGAGGTCTAATAGGGTTTCTATCGAGTCGCGCTATTTGACTTACTGGAAACGGAATAATTATTCTGCACCCCACCCAATCCCATGCCACGCGACCCGGCCAGACATCACGCATGCTTCCGGTTCCCCTATGATGCTCGTAAAATCTATCGACATAAAAAACAGCAGTCTAACATAAGAATACCGCCAAACAACTGAGCCAGAACGTGTGCACCTCATTGGCCTTTTTTTATCAAACCACCGCAAGTTCGAGGGTAAGAAAATTACAGCCACCGTAAGGAAAAGCTGATGTGAACAGCCAACTACGCCTCTAGCACCACGTTTTTTTTTCTGCAAACAATCGATGTGACTATTTCGGTAATAATTGATTCCGTGACATGAGATTACGCGTTATTGCATCCTTGATTACACAAGCATAAGAACATTCTACTTCCTCCTATCCATATTAATCGTCATTAGATTGGATGTATCTAGCAGTAAAATATGTCTAGATATACATCTATTTCAATAACAAGTACTCCCTCCGTTCGAAAATATAAGACATTCTAGCTTTGTTAAACAAATGTATCTAGACACCTTTCAGTGTATCGGTTCGTTCTGAACCTCTATGAACCTATACACACAAAGAAGTCTAGATACATTCGATTCACAAAGATAAAATGTCTTATATTTCTGAACAGAGAGAGTAATATGGATCGGAGGGAGTAGCTTAAATTGCATAAGTACCTGATATATAAGATTTTACTTCGTACCATAAGATTTAAGGGTTGGTAAAGTAGGTACATGTGTCCAGAAAACAAAAACAAGCATGGTCTAACCTGTACCAAAAAAATACAAGAATTAATGTTCAAACGTATAGTAAATTACATGACTCGCTGTAATTTATTTTACAACAATAATTCCGTTGCACAGCATTTTGAAGGAGGACCTCATGAGTATCTTGTTGGGGGCACGCACGCTATACTATCAAGCTCTTCAATCACTTGCTTCTCATCGGTCTTGAACTTAGAATGCCTAATCACCATGGTGAGATTTCTTCTTGCTGTTCATTACAAAAATACGACCAAATGGATATTAAATCTGTAAGATCCATCAGGCGGTAGAGATTGGAAATTAAGATTATTAGCTTGTCCGTACTTAGTTGGAGTCTATGAAAGAACAAATCCTAAGCACATTATGCGATAAAATTTAAGGTCAAATTTACTATAAGATACTGAAGTTTGGTAATGTAGTATTTTTTTCATTATATAATGATTCTGAAGAGAATGAGCTGAATGGGGGCAGGGAGGATAAGTCATCACAACAAGATAAAAACCCATGTCTGAGCTTCGTTTAATACCACCACAATACATTTCTTTTGAATAGTACTTTTACAAAGAACCTAGCTGAGCATGGCCACTCAAACACTAGATTGGCGATACTATTAACACCAACAAATTCAAAAATTGCAGAACTACTTACATAAACATCCATTTTTTATGGCAACAATAATTGCAGCGAGTAAAATAACAATTACCAATCAAGATGATGCAGAATTTGAGGGTAAATTGTCACTTACTCATCCAAATTGGTAGATATGGCCAGATGTGGCACAAGATGATGCAGAATTTGAGGGTAAATTGTCACTTACTCATCCAAATTGGTAGATATGGCCAGATGTGACAGTATTGAATAGTATCGGGGCTAATGAGAAAAGCAACAAATGGCGTTCCCTGGTTGTGGACCGCCTAAATCAGTAAAGAAGCACACAGGAAGCAGCTGCATGATAAAAAAAGGAAATTACATCTCTAAGAAGCCTCTAACCACTATTGGAATGATTTACACTGGCAAAAACAAAAACTAGGCTGTGTAGATGTCCAAAAATAACTAAATAAGGTGCACTACCAGCCATAAGTTCAGTTATCCTAAAAAATTATAGCGGCTGAGAGATCCATGGAGTGGTATGATAAGTATGAATGAATGCTTGCAATGATAGAACAAATTCCAGCTGCTTGGTTGCATGCTAATCAACAAAGATACTTACAAAATAAAGAGAAGTGATTCAAATCACAAGAGTCAACACTACATGTAGTACATTTTACCTGCTTAAAATACCTAAACCATCTTTCCGTAGAGCATATATTAGTTATAACTTATATGTGTGGTCGTGCAAACATAACCATTTTTGGGATACGGAGCTCAAGACAATATTTTAGCTGAAAATACAAACGGACACAACAAATTAGTATCGGATCTTAGAGCCATTGCTGAACGCTACCGTCGTCACTCGCCAGCCACAGGTATGCTCACCTGAGGGGAGGACTCTTTCATGAAAGCCTGATAGACCGCAGCTCCTAGTTAGCAGGTGTCGTAAAATAAAGATTGAATCTCCTGCGCCCAAATGAAAAGCAGCAACACAACATGAACTATTGGATTTAGACTTGAGATCAGCCACAACAGGCCAACAAATAATAGGACTGCAATCACATGCATTAACACACCAAGTTATTCCTTTCGTTATTGCCAAAAAAGCAATCCGGGAACATATGAAGAATTCCAAGATAGGAAAAGAAATGGACATGGCAAATTGACTTCAGAACAGCAACACTACACAACTTAACTAAAATAATGGGCATCATCTAGCTACCAGGACAGCAAAAGAGAGATCGAGTTTCCAAAACCGTAACTATGTGCCACTGTGATGAGATAAAACCAACATCTGAGATTTCCTGTGCAGAGCAATAACAAATTAAACTCTAGAGGTCGGGCGGTAATTGCCAGGTGCTTGCACTACCTCAACATTTTAACGTCAAAGCTACACATGGGTATGCAAAATAATGCTGGACATGAGTATCTGACGGCAAAACGAACATGATGCTAACAGTAGAAGGTGCCTATGAAAGCTGATGTGCTGATGGTTGAAGAAACGTGGCGTCGTCCGCCTTCGATGAAGATGCGTGCAATCTGCATGGCTCGGAGATGCCACTTGGATGCGGATGCCGCCCGCAGCCACCGATCGCCTGCAGCACGCCACTCACCACGTCGCATAGCCGCCGACGACCACGCCGCCGCATGTTCGCCGATTCCACCCATCGACCACGACGCTGCTGAGGACACGGTCGGCACAGAGCCCACCAGCTGCTTGCCTGTCCACCGAATTCCCCCTTGCTCACATGGTCGGCGCACACTAGATTAGAAACAAAAGAGATCAAAAAGTGAGGTGCGGCTGGTAAGTGGGCTAGCTCCTAACCCACGACTTCAATTAACAAAAGAAATTGGGTGTGTAAAACATTTACAACAGGTGTAAGGTGGGTGCTAGCCACACCAAGGACTACAATTGATGTAGACAAGCTAATTTATGATGACCCTAATTTGCATCGATAATTAAAGCAACAAGAACTAGAATTGAAAATATACTTGCAGGTTCAATGCTTTGAGCTCCGAACAAATTCAGCGAAAAAGCAACAAAGGGTGTAATTGCCTGGAGTAAATTTAAAACGTTGTGATACCACTCCTCCTCAATCGTTGTTGGAGGGAGGGCTAGAAACAAGCTATTTCCAAACTACAAAATTCAGCATTCAATGAATTGATAAGGTTCTATTCCTCAACAAATGAATCGATAAGTTTCTATCCAAACTGCAAGTACTTCCATTCTGTAAACAACTTACACAATAGGATTTGCATATTGCAAAAGAAAACGCAGACAAGAAACATGAAGCGATCACTAGTTTGCATTATTAATTAAAGAAACAATATATTTGCACTGAAAAGGTATGAAAATAGACATCTGCTCGCAGCTTCTATGAATTGCCCGTTGAATAAATTCAGCAAAATGGTTTAATCATTGGCAAATAGGTTTATTACATGATGCTTAGTACCCGCATCAAACAAACAATACAAGGAAACATGGTGCTGGAGATCGGGAGTTCATCTCCTATTGAAGAAAGGATCCACCAAGTTGGAGAGTGGTATCGCTTCCTGGTACACGCCACATGTTCCCTGCAAGAGGATACCTGAGCCACCTAAGAAAAAAATCGCCCGGAGCTGACGCGGAAGAGGAGGAGTACCTGCCTAGTAGGGGCGGCCATGCAGAAGAGCAGCCTGCCGGAGAGAGGGCGCCGATGATGGCGGAGAGGAGACGCGGCGAAGACAGGCTAGCCATAGGATTCGACCCGCAGCCACCGCCCGCCAGACTACCGACAAGGATTCCAATGCCCATGTCACCTGCAGCGCCTCCTGCAACCACCACGCCGCTGTTGCCGCTGATTCAGTCGGCCGATCACCACGCCGCCGATTCATCAGCCAACGACGACGGAACCCAGGAGACCCAGCACGCAGAGCACACCGGCCACTTGCCGTCGGCCGCTCACCGACCACTCACCGTCAGCCTCTCACCGGCTCGCCGCTGCAGCATTGAGATCTGAATCGGCTCGCCGCCATGTGCACACGATTGAAAAGCAGGGGAATGAGGTGACGGGTCAGCTCTAGACCCCGCGACGTAATTGAGATAAAAACTGCCGTGGGAATAGAAAAAATTATGGAGGGTGCTTAGGCGCTACGTGCCTGTGAGCCACACCAAGCGGGTTCGATCAAACCAACTCGTAGTCCGGCTCGCTGATACATTGCAAATGTATCTATAATTTTTGATGTTCCATGCTTGGTTTTATCTACTTTCTTATGTTTTGTCCACACTTTGGAGTAATTTTCATATGATTTTTTGGACTAACCTATTAACAAGAGCCACAGTGCCAGTTGCTTGTTTTCAGCTGTTTTTGGTTCCAGGAAAGTCAGAAAATCAATATTCTCGGAATTGGACGGGACAAAAGCCAAAGTTCCTATTTTACCGGAAGACTCATGGAGCCAAAAGCAGAGACGGGGGAGGGCCAGGGCCTGGTCACACCATATGGTGGCGCGGGCTAGCCCTGGCCGCGCCACCAAGTGGTGTGGGCCCCCTGGCACTCCACCGACCTTGCCTCTTCGCCTATAAGAAGCCTCCCGATGCATAAGCCCTAGATCGTCAAGCCTCCAGCCATGAAAAGTTTCGCAGCGCCGCCGCCACCGAAGGGGAGATTCGGGGGACAGAAAGTCTCTGTTCCGGCACCCTGCCGGGACGGGGAAGTGCCCCCGGAGCCATCTCCATCGATCTACACCACCATCTCCATCACCATTGCTGATTCCCATGATAAGGAGGGAGTAGTTCTTCCTCGAGGCTAAGGGTTCTACCGATAGCTATGTGTTCATCTCTCTCTCTATGCATGATCTTATTGACATCATGAGCTTGTAATCTATAGATCTACCTTGCTACTCAAGTGCTTTAATCGATCTCTGCTCTCCCCATGTGTGTGATGTTGACAGTGTGCACACCATGGTGGCACTTAGGCTAGAGATTAGAAATACTTGTTATGAGTTATATTTGGAGTTGGATGTTTCTATGAAATTGTGGTGTTTGTTGGACCGATCTAGTACTCAAGGTGACAGTGTGGGGTTTTTTAGATGGGAAAGGCTTACTTTGAGGTGTGCTGTTATAGCCCTACTGTTGATTAGAGTGTCCAACCGGAGAGTAGTTAAGAGTAGTATCATAAAGAGAAGGTATTTATATGAGAGTGTTCACTAGTGAAAGTATGATCCCTAGGCCTTGTTTCTAAGCATTGAAACACCGTTTGCTACTAGATATGTTACATGTGTGCTTGCTTCCATCTTTATTTCAGTTTGCCTTTAGTCTTTTCCACGCCATCAAGCTATTTTCTCTCACCGTTACCACTTATAATTATCCATACCACTTGTATTTTACCATCTCTTCGCCAAAATAGTGCACCTATACACCTGACAAGTGTATTGGGTGTGTTGGGGACACAAGAGACTTCTTGTATCTTGATTGCAGGGTTGCTTGAGAGGGAATACCTTTGACCACTTCCTCCCTGAGTTCGATAAACCTTGGGTGATCCACTTAAGGGAAAACTTGCTGTTGTTCTACAAAGCTCTGCACTTGGAGGCACAACAATTGTCTACAAGAATAGAAGTGCGTAGACATCAAGCTATTTTCTGGTGCCGTTGCCGGGGAGGTAAGGTAAAAGGTACTCACATCCTCCGGTGTGAGTGCTCGAAGTTATTTCCTTTAGATTCTGCAATTTTGTCTTTTTGTTTCTTGTTTTCACTAGTTAGGCTTAATGGAAAACAACAACAAAATTAGAGAGCTTTTTAGTATTTTTCCTAAGCTAGAACTTGAATTGTCCGAAAAGAAAATTAAAAAACCCATGGAACTTTCTTTGCATGCTAATAGCAATGTTATTAGTATGAATCTTTTGAAAACCTTTGTTACTAATGCTATGGAAACGTCTAAGCTTGGGGAAGTTGGTTCTTATGAAAATGATCTCTTTAGTTCCTAGTTTTAAGGAAGAAAATTTGCTCTGATGATAGTTTATCTCCCATATGTGGTAATTCTAATGATACTGGTGATATTTTAAATCCACATACTGAAAGCATCCCTTTTAAAATACCTATAAAAGTTATTGATCGTGTTATGGATAACTACTATTTTGGAGATGGAACTGTCCATCCCGGTGATCATTTGCTATTTATACACGAATTATGCGGGTTGTTCAAGTGTGCAGGTATTACAACAGATCACGTCAAGAAGAAGTTATTCTCTTTTTCACTTAAGGTCAAAGCAAGGGAGTGGTATGAGCTACTAGATGATCCTCATCATTTGGAGTGGAAGGAACTTGAATCTCTCTTCTACTCTAAATTTTATCCTCCTCATGAAATTCAGAAAGATAGGAATTACATTTACAATTTTCATCCACATGAGGGAGAAAGTATTGCCCAAGCATGGGGGAGATTGAAGTCACTAATGCTCAAATGTCCCATTCATGAGCTCCCCGGTAATATTGTTATTAATAATTTCTATGCAAGGCTTCCAGGACATTACAAGGACTATTTAGATACTTGTTTAGAGGGATCCTTCACAAGTAAGGAGGTCAAAGATAAGTGGGATCTTCTTGAAACAATTCAAAGCAATACCGAAGATTGGTATAACAACAAAGGTAAAGAACCAGGTATAAACTATGAGTATGATTGCATTAAGTCTTTCGCTGAAACTGCTGATTTTAAAGAGCTTAGTGCTAAATATGGTCTTGATCCTCAAATTCTTATTGATTGTTTTAAAACCTTTGCTTCTCATATAATGCTCCTAAAGAAAAGTGGGACATGTATCATGAGCCTTTTAAAGACACTTGCATGGAAAATGAAATTGTTGTTAATGATAGCAATAAACATGCTCAAACCTCCGAGAGTACTATTTCTTATAAGCATGTTAATTTTTGTGGAATACATAGACCTTGTGAGAATAATCAAATTGAATAAGAATATTGTATCACCCACAGGAATGAAAAAATTAGAATGTGGTATAGGGCTTTAAATGATCTTGGTAAAAAAGTTTGTGCCCTTTATCCTTTTATTTGTGAACTTTGCTTTGAAGTGGGTCATTTCAATTTTCAATGCTCAGGCCATAATAATAGCCCTTCTAATCCAATGAGTACTACAAGTTTATATTATGATGACATGATCACTCCTAATCAGCATGATGAACTTACATTATTTTTGGGATGTGAAGAGTTATCAAGAAAAACCTCTTTGGTAGATATGGGTGCTTTTGATATGAATAGTGTCATGCAAGGTTGTCATATTTATTGTGTTGATAATTTCCACACAAATACTTACATACAAAATATTATAAAAGATGAAATCTTACCAGAATATGACATGACTAATATGTGTTTTGGTCTTATTAATGAAAAGGAGGAATCCTCCAAAGTTTCTTCTATTGTCTCTAACAATGAACCAGGGTATATGGAGAAGCTTCCTTTCAAGCCTCTCCCTCCTAAAGAGAAGAAGACAAAGAAGAAAAGGAGGAGTAAAAGGAGAGAGGAAACGGTATTTTCCCCTAAGCATGTTGCTCCTATTATAGTTTTTGATGAGTCTGAACTTGATGATGTTCCTATGCCTGTTACCTATAGTAGTGATCATGATTAGGAAAAGCACACTACTTTTGATATTGAAAATCTCTTTGGTACCAATTCTGAAAATGATGATATTAATAAATGCTATACTATTAGTGCTATCCATGATCCTTCCAATGATGATGAACACACTTTAGAAGATAACTATTCTATTGCTTATGATGATTACAATGATGAATATGATATTTTCGGTCCACCTACTATTGAGGAGGAAATTAATTATGACTACACTATGCCTCCTATATTTGATGATTATGGTGATGAGAATAATAATGATAGCTATTTTGTTGAATTTGCTCCCACTACAATTAATAAGAATGACTATATTTATGTGGAGAGTATTAATTATTTTATGTATGTGGGTCATGATAAGAATGTTTCATGTGATTTTTATATTGCTAATTTTATTCATGATGCTACTGAAAATTATTATGAGAAAGGGAAACATGGTTTTATGTATCTCAACAATATTAAGTTTCCCCTCTTTATGTTGAAATTTTTGAAGTTGCACTTATTTTGCTTACCTATGCTTGTTGATTTGTGCTTTCATGACTTGTTTCTTTACAAGATTCCTATGCATAGGAAGTGGGTTAGACTTAAATGTGTTTTGAATTTGCTTCTTGATGCTCTCTTTTACTTCAATTCATATTTCTTATGTGAGCATCTTCTCAAACTATCAAGCCTAACTTAAAGGCGTTAAAGAAAAGTACTTATTGGGAGATAACCCAAAAGTTTTAGATGAGTCTTGGAAGTTATTACTTCAGTAATAACCGCTCCTTATCCTTTTTATTTGCTTTTTGTGCCAAGAGTAACCTCTAATGAGGGAGAAGAAATGATTGGGAAAGTTGCTGTCCCGAAACAGATTTCTGTGCTTCACCGTAAAAATTCGTATAAAATCTCTGAACGTATTTTTGAGGCGTGAATTTTTGTGCTTCTGACCCAGGTTGTTATCTAACTTTCGTTAGTTCAACACTTTTTGATTTGAGCAACAGAAGGTCTTCGAAAAAATTCGTCTTTACCTGCTGGTCTGTTTTGACAGATTTCTGCCATTTTCTGCATTTGCTTCTTGTTGGTTCCTTTTTGAGTTCTTTTGGAGAATTGAGCTTTTTGAGGGAAGTGCTTCAGTAGCTAGTGTCCTAATGGAAGTTTATTGGTGTTTGAACTGAACCTTAAGACTTATTATCTTGAGTGCAGTAATGTTGCTAATAAAGATTGTGTGAAGTTTTGTATGAAGGAAAAATTTCAGGTGTATGGAAGGAATGAGTAATGAGATGAAGGATGGGCTAAATCTCAAGCTTGGGGATGCCACGCGTGTCACCCCAAGAAATATCCAAGAAGTACAAGTGTCAAAGCTTGGGGATGCACAATGTTGGGGATATACTTTCCGGGTATCCTCACAGTTCCTCACTGACCAGGGTGGCCCACTTCGGGTTAGAGCTTTGCTTCACGGGCGGCCCAATCAGAGAGAGAGAGAAGACGGAGTCCAGTCCGGCTACGGGAAGGCCCAGAAGACTTACCGACTTAGGCCCATAGCGTTACTTGTAGTTCAAGATGTACTCTGTAACCAACTCTTAGTCGTAGCTGGATTGATCTCTCCTATAAACCCTAGGCCGGATATCTATATAAGCCATCCTAGGGAGAGCCTTTAGGGCACCCAATACTTTAGACCTTCAACTCGCACAGGAGATACCCCTGTAACCCATATTCCGGCTCTACCGTATTACTGGATTGCTAGCAGGAGTAGGATTCGTCCAAAGCCGGCGGATTCGAACCTGGGTAAACTTGTGTGCTCACCGTCCTGGAATACCATACGTCTCACACCCCTCTCTTCCGCATGCCTCGAGGACCCCCTCATGGCGTACTTGTCCTCAATCCGACGACAGTTGGCGCCCACCGTGGGGCAAGTGAGCTTCGGATCTGTGTTCCGAGCGGAATCTGCAAGAATCAGAATTGGCGAAACCATCGACGTCGGTCGCATCCTCTACGCCAGCAACGTCCCTCTCATCGTTCTTGACGAGACTTGGATTCTGGCTAAGGAGGCCGTGACTGCCTACACAATCATGTCTTTTGGCGAGATTGATGTTTACATCGGTTTCGCTGAACCTGCCCAACCCACCCCAGCGGTGATGATAGAGGCAGAAGAATCTTCTGGGTCCCCTTTGTCCGCGGAGGCGGCAGAGTTCCGGATCTCAGAAAACCCTAATCCCACCCAGCCCGCACCAGGTGCGGATATAGTGGAGAAGTCCGAGCCTAAAGAAGACCTCACGGTCCAAGTCGGATCTGGAGTGGATCTCCCTGGAGAAGCCGGATCCCAGATCGACCCGCCCGTGGAAGTCGAAATCCAGGAGGAGCATATCAACAATGACACTGATTCCGGCTCTGACGATGCCGGGACAGACAAGCCTTTCCTCAGGTACACATTACGACGTATGATACTGCAAGGCGCAAGCGCAGATGCAATCCTCGAAACCATTAAAAGTTTCGATATCGCCGATCGCGAAAGCTGCAGGTACCTCAGGAAGCACGCATCACACTTTGTCGGATATGTTGGATCCGGATCCAGCTCTGCCGATGCTGGAGAAAACACCGACTTGGTTCTGGAGGCAATTGGAACAAACGCCGACGTTCCCGCATCCTCGGATGAATCTATGACATCGGCAGATTTCCAAAGGTTCTTCGCAGAATATGAAGAGGAGTACAACTCCAAAGCTGCAGAAGAAGGAGAAGCCATAGATGAAGGATCCGGGAAACACTCTCCCAAAGCGCAGGATGACATGGACGTCGGAGACAATCCCGAAGTCTAGATGTCCAAAAGTACCGATCAGAGCTTGACTCCGGGAAGCGGGCCCAAAGCCGTCTTTGCTACCGGCGCTGCCAAGAAGGCAAAGAAGAAGAACAAGAAAAACAAGACCCCGACAAAATACCCTCTCACAGAGGAGGTGATTACCGAGGAATATGAGGAAGACTCGGATGGAGCACTCATCCCAGACGAGCTGAAAAAAGAAGCATCGGTGGATGGACACGTGATCACTGAAGGTGCGCATAAGCTCATTGATGCCGCATTAACTACACCCATCCCTACAGCTGCAGAACTTACTGCAGATGAACTGGACGAAAGGGCCCAGGCCCTAGAAGCGCGTCGTCAACAACTCCTTGATGAAGCCAAAAACATCGAGGTGGAGAAGAGCGCATGTCAAACAAGGAGTACATGTACCGTCTACATCAGAGACACGGAAGCGTCACATGGATGACAATCAATTCCCACGTGTCCGTGCCGCCCTTTTCGGAGATGAGATGGGGAAGCCACGGAAGGACAAAAACGGAGATTGGGTTTACCCGACACCAGTGCAAAATACCGTGGCAGCTCGTCAAATTTTATTGGCTAATCCAGGACCAGAGGAGATACGTTTCGGTATCAAGCTACTCAACAAGGGACTAGAGCAGCAGAAGGTCGCCCTGTCCGGAAGTCAGAAGCTGGTCTTGGATTCCGACCAATGTTGCACAGATCCGGCATGGGCTAACGTAAGATCCCACTACGTCCGGGCGCAATATCGTCAGTCCGAACGCAGGGAAGGCAATTACTCAAGAACCAGATCATCGGGACAGCATCGCAGAACTGCACATAACTGGAGCGACGTCGCTCCAGTAGCCGAGAAAGACGCGATCGCTGCACTGAATCCGAAAAACCCTCCCCGAAAAGGAGAAGATAAAGAGAAACATCGGGAGGAGGATCGTCAAAGAATGCCACCTCCTAGACACGATAACCGTCCGGCTGAGCCTCACCATAGTGGGAACGACGGACGAAGGAACGACGGAAACCACACTGGCATAAGCCGGCAGGGGGCTCGTCGTAGTCAAGAACCTCCCCGGAACCGGAATAATGACGCTCCGGATGGAGGCCGGCGATCAGCCGGAAACTACCTAGCGGCACCACTCTCTCCACCACACAGTTATCACAACAGCCCCCAAGGAGGTCAAGGAGGACGACATGGCGGAGCAGGTGGTGGCAGAAGCCGAAGTCCGGCTCCAAGGCACCACAGCCATACCTGACATTCGGGACGATCTCTATCCCCGAACGACGCAAGGCACATGATCAACTCCAACATAGAGGCTCGGCGCTACGAGAACGATGACGTGTACGTAGGCCCAAAGTGCTTCGGACCACGCATCAGAGCTATAAAGTTCTCGGAAGGATTTGCTATCTCAAGACATATCCAAGCCTACGACGGCATTGCTCGGCCAGACACCTGGTTACAGGATTTCTTCCAAGCTTGCTGCATCGCTAAAGACGGAAACAGCCTGGTCGCAACCCGATATCTCCCACTTATGTTGCGGAAGACGGCACAATCATGGCTCAATGAACTTCCGGTGAACACCATTCACAACTGGTATGATTTACAAAGCGCGTTCTTTCGGAATTTCGAGGGCACATATCGGAGGCCCTGTACGGTTGGAGACCTACAGCGTTGCACCCAGAAAGCCGGAGAAACTTGCTGGGATTACCTCGGATGATGGATCGACACCAAGAACTCCTGTGAAGCAGTAAACGATCAAACCACGATTGAAGCTTTCATCGCAGGTCTCCCGATTGGTTTACTGCGCCATCGCTTGAAGCGTGACAAGGATACTGATCTGGGAGAGATGATAGAAACAGCGAGCAAATATGCAGACGCTGACGACGATGCAGAGGGATTACTCAATCCCTGGCTGTGCCACAGTCGGAAAAACAACCAAAGCAACAAGCTCAGAAGCGCAAAAATACCTCGGAAGAAAAACCCAACACGGAGACAGCAGTAGTCACTACTGTTTCCGGGTCTGGAGGACGAGGAGGACATGGCGGAGGCCGCGGGCGTGGCCGTGGGACTTCAAGGGTCCAAGGTAGAGGAGAGCAACAACCAGACAAAACCTACACTTGGTCCGACATTGCCAATAACCCATGTGTGCATCATTTGGACGCCAATGGGGGCTCGTCCCACACCAACGCTGAGTGTCGTTTTAACGACGACATCAAGAGAGATGATACCGCAGGCTACAAAGGTAAGCGGAAGAAGGGAAAGAAAAATCCCGAAAAGGACAAAGAGACCAAGGAAGATTCCGACATGGAGGAAGCCAATGCTTCAAATCCCAAGTCGGAAGGGAAGAAAACTTTTCCTACCAAGAAGGACACTTACGTCACCTTCCTCGGATCTCAACTAGCAAAGGTCAAGAAAGGAGTTCTCCACGAGCTCAACGCAACAGTTCCGGTTGTCCCTCAGTATCTGGACTGGTCGGAGGTGGCAATCACGTTTGACCACGCTGATCATCCGCCTAAGTTGCACAGGCGAGAAAAATACGCCTTAATCGTCAATCCACTTATTGACGGTTATGGTTTCTCCAAGACCCTCATGGACGGTGGTAGCAGCATCAATATTCTCTATGTCGAAACGCTAAGCCGGATGAAGATCTCGAAGACACAGCTGAACCATAGCTCTGTGATCTTTCACGGAGTTGTCCCAGGAAGACAAGCTAATTCCCTGGGAGAGATCACTTTGGATGTTACTTTTGGAACACCAAAGAATTATCGGACGGAGGCACTTTCTTTCGAAGTGGTCCCGTTCAAGAGAGCATACCACGCTATATTCGGGCGTCCGGCCTACTGGGCTTTTATGGCTCGTCCGTGTTACATTTACAATATGATGAAAATTCTAGGTCCCAACGGCGTGGTCACTATCAGGGGAGACCCGAAGAAGGCGCGAGAGTGCGAGGATGGAAATGCCGCCTTTGCCGAAGCCGTGCTGCACGCCCAGGAGTACCAGGAGATCAAGAAGAGCATAAATCCGTCTGAGATGCCCGCAACGAAGAAGGAGGTGACGACACCAAATCCGGAGTTCAAGGCATCAGAAGAGACGAAGTAGACGCCATTGAAGGATGACGACCCCTCCAAGGTGACCCAGATAGGCGTAGGCCTAAGTAGCGCATAGGAAAGTGTGCTCGTCAAGTTCCTCCAAGCAAATCAAGATATCTTCGCATGGCAGCCATCTGACATGACCGGAGTACCTAGGGAACTTGCCGAGCACTCACTAAATGTAAACCCGAACGCTAAACCCGTCAAACAGTCCTTATGATGGTTTGTCAATGAAATGCGTAAGGCAATAGCTAAGGAACTAGCACGGCTCGAGTTAGCCGGATTCATAGAAGAGGTCATCCATACTGATTGGTCGACCAACCCTGTAATGGTCCCTAAAAAGGACACGACTGATTTAAGGATGTGTGTTGATTATACTGCCTTGAACAAGGCTTGTCCAAAAGATCCGTTCGCTCTGCCTAGAATTGATCAAGTTATCGATTCTACGGCAGGCTCGGAACTCCTCTGTTTTCTCAACGCATATTCCGGTTATCACCAAATCTGGATGAAGGAATCTGACAAAGTCAAGACTTCATTCATAACCCCCTTCAGAACCTTCTGTTTTGTTACGATGCCCTTTAGGCTGAAGAACGCAGGAGCTACATACCAGCGCACGATGCAGTGTTGCCTCCATGACCAGCTCGGACGCAATGTACATGCATACGTAGATGATATTGTGGTGATGTCCAAAAAGAAGGAAACACTGATTTCCAACTTGGAGGAGACGTTCACCAATCTACGAAAATACAACATCATACTTAATCCGAAGAAATGTTTCTTTGGAATACCAGCCGGAAAATTGTTAGGTTTCATCGTGTCTCAAAGAGGCATAGAGGTGAACCGGGACAAAATCAAGGCTATTCTCAATATTTCCAGGCCCACTCGCCTGAAGGACGTACAAAGATTAACTGGTTGCATTGCTGCGGTCAGTCGATTTGTAAGACGGCTTGGTGAAAGAGCCGCACCATTATACAAACTCCTGAAGAAGACCAAGGATTTTGTCTGGACTGACGAAGCCGAAGCTGCACTACAAGACCTAAAGAAAGTACTCTCATCTGCTCCTATCCTTGCAGCGCCGGAACCTCAGGAACCGATGTTGCTTTACATTGCTGCGACAAATAAGGTTGTCAGTATCGTCATGGTAGTGGAGAGACCTAAGGAAAATCAGGAGCACCTGGTGCAGCGTCCGACGTACTTTGTCAGCGAGGTCCTGACAGAGTCAAAACAGCGGTATCCGCACTATCAAAAGTTGGCTTACGGTGTTTTTCTAGCATCTCATAAGTTACGACACTATTTTTAGGAGCATCCTATTACCTTGGTGAGCAAAGCTCCCATGAGAGACATAATCAATAACAGCAACGCCACAGGACGTGTCGCCAAATGGGGAATAGAGCTTGCAGCTTTTGACATTGAGTATAAACCTCGGACAACAATCAAATCCCAGATCCTTGCCGACTTTGTCGCTGATTGGACAAAGACCAAGGAGAACATGATCCTACCCGAGTTAGAATATTGGACCCTCTTTTTCGATGGGTCTAAGGCTCGAGGGGGCTCGGGGGCTGGCGTGGTGCTCAAATCACCCCAAGGAGATAAACTTCTATACGTGTTGCAGATCCACTTCACGGCGACAAACAACATTGCCGAGTATGAAGCACTGCTGCATGGAATCCGGATTGCTAAGGATATTGGCATCCGACTATTGATGTGTTATGGAGATTCGGATCTTGTTGCTCAACAAGTCTCGGATATTTGTAATGCAAATAAGCACATGGCAGCATATAAAGCTGTTGTGGATGATCTATCTAAATCGTTCGAAGGGTTTGAAGTTCAACACATCCCTCGAGCAGAAAACGAAGAAGCAGATGCACTATCTCGAATAGGCTCTGCATGGAAAGAGGTCCCGGATGGCGCATTTTTAGAGCACCTCAAAGTTCCCTCGATAAAGGGAGTAGATGAGGAATATCCGACCAAATCCGACTCACCTTTGATAGCAGTTCTGGCTGTAATTCCCAGCTGGACTCAACCCTACCTCGATTATTTGGTAGATGGCAAATTACCCGAAGACGAGGTGCTGAGCCGGCAGATTATCCGACGAGCAAAAGCCTATACTATTGTTAAAGGTGAGCTCCATAAATGGAGTGTTTCTGGGGTTTTTCAGCGCTGTGTATCTCCGGAAGAAGGAGTGGAAATCTTAAGAGAGATCCACGAAGGCGAGTGTGGTCATCACGCTGCAACCAAGTCTTTAGTGGCAAAAGCTTTTCGACATGGATTTTTCTGGCTTACAGCTCAGGCAGATGCCGAACGATTAGTCAAGACATGCAAAGGCTGCCAAAAATACGCCAAACAAGCTCATGTTCCGGCTGATCAGCTGCGAACAATTACTATAACATGGCCTTTTGCGGTCTGGGGGATTGATATGGTAGGACCTTTTAAACGAGCTCCAAGTGGATTTACTCACCTCTAAGTGATGGTGGATAAATTCACCAAGTGGATCGAGGCTAAACCCATCACTAGTTGTGATGGAGCAACAACCAAAAGATTTGTCGAGGATGTTATAATCCGGTATGGTTATCCGCATAGCATAATCATGGACAATGGGAGTAACTTTTCTATGGGAGAACTAGCTGAATTCTGCGATGAGCAAAATATCTGGCTTGACATTGCGTCAGTCGCACATCCACAGGCTAACAGACAAGTCGAAAGGGCAAATGGTTTAATTCTACAGGGCTTGAAACCAAGACTCGAAGCACCACTAAAACATGCTGCGGGGGCTTGGGCAGAGGAATTACCCTATGTAATTTGGAGTTTATGAACAACTCCGAATAGGTCAACAGGATACACACCTTTCTTTTTGGTCTATGGCGCAGAAACAGTTCTTCCTAGTGATCTAATTCACACTTCTCCTAGAGTAGCCGCGTATATCAAAGAGGATGCCGAGATTTCTCGACAAAATGATCTCGACTTAGTCGAAGAAGTTCGCGTCGTTGCTGAAATGAGATCTGCAGCCTATCAGCAGAAGTTACGCAAGTATCATAGCTAGAGAGTCCGAACTAGATCTTTCAATAAAGGTGATTTGGTTCTCCGGCTTGTGCAACAAAGAAAGCACAAACTTTCCCCAGTTTAGGAAGGGCCCTTTTTAGTTAGTCGAGTATTGCATAATGGATCATACTACTTAACTAATATGAGGCCAGTCAAAGAAAGACCTGCTACTAAGAAGAGAAAGAGAGCTGGAGGCAGTACAAATCCGGATGAATTAGACAGACCGTGGAATATTGCTCAGCTACGTCCCTTTTATTCTTAGTTCACCCTTCTTTGTAATCATATATATGTACATGTTCTGTGAGAAATAAAAGTTTTGGTTGCCTCAAAATTTTTCTGAGAAGTTTTTACCATCTTATTTCCTAATGATCATGTCATAGTCGGAAGTCCTAGAATGCTTGAAAGTATTTTATGCTCATGTTCGTTCTGGTTTAGATTTCCAGCTCTAAAACTGCTACCTTCGGGTATAACTCTAAAAAAATCTAGTCCTTACTTGGGTTATTTGTCTGATTGCTGGATGAGGGTATTTTCCGAGTAGTGAATTGTTGGTACTGGAAGCCGGCTTTGTTTCCGAGTTTAAACTGGTTTAGCAATTGAGCTCCGTTGCTCGGCAAAGTTTCCGGCTGAAGGTTTAGCCGGCTCACGAAAGGGACGAGGCGGAAAGCCAGATAAACGATAAGTAGAGACGGAAAATTTCAAGTGCTTATGAAAACATTTCAGGCACACAAAAAAAAGTCTAAGGACAAAAGTGCTGAATAGATAAAAAACTTAGCACTGGAAAAAGTCATAGTACTTAATATTTACAAGCGCATCATGTTCTTTCACAGAATAATACATAAGTTTGTGGTCTATGATGCAGGAGGAGATGAAGGATCTGCCGGCTCGCTGGTCACTGCGCCTTGATATCGTTTCGAGATGTCCGGATCCGAGGTGGTCCGTTCATCGTCGGACACTTCTTCAGGTTCTTCTGGAGGAGGCGGCGGAGTATCTACGCGGGTGAAGAAGGGGACCTCGTAGCTGGTCAGATCAGCTACGTGGCACCCATATCCGGTGCAGGAGTGCATGATGGCTTGAAGGTCCTGCTCCTGGCCGTCTTCGTCTATCTTGTAGTACCCTCTGGTCACTTGCCATATCTCCATGTTTCCATGGTGTCTCATGACCATGGTGAGAGCGTTCTGCGCGGCAGTCCGCGCGTAGGACATGTTCCAGTCCTTAACGAGCTGCGGCATCTCCTTGGCCTTCTCTCGCACCTAGAAGTCCGACATGCCTGGCATGTCCGGAATCCTGAGAGACTCGCCAATGTCCTCAAGGGACTGGCGATAGTCATGAAGAACATCACCGACTTGGGTAAGCTGGTGGGTGTGGGGCTCGGACGAGGAGGAGTCTGTCAAGTTCAGAGGACCTATATACAAACTAAAATTAAGAAAAAATCCGACATTGATAGAAGTCGAAGAAAAAGAAAAGACAGAAGAGGTGGAACGTACCGAAGATGACGTCGTCAAGTTTGGTCTTCTCTTCCCGGAGGCTTTGGAGTTCAGCCCGAAGTGCCTGGGAGATATCCTTCTCTCTGCCAAGCTCATTTCTGAGGTCCAAGATCACCGGATTTTGAGCAGCGATCTTGCGATCACGCTCTTCAGTGGCCATGGAGGAAGATTCAAGGACTTGAGCTATGCTCGTTTCATGATCCGCCTTGAGCTTATCCAGCTCTTGGCGAAGTCCGTTGTTCTCCACCACCAGGGTCTTGAGGTTCTCGGCCTCTTCAATCATAGCGATGGATTGTTTCACCAACGCGGTAAGTCAAAAAGAACAACAGTTCAGAAAAATTCGACATTGAAAAGCAAAAGGCAAGGTTTGGATCTCAGAATGTTTACCTTCGGCTTCGTCCTTGGCTACCTTGAGCTCAGCATTTCTAAGCCGGAGAGCTTTGATCTCTCTCCGCTCATCACAGACATTGGTTAATAATTCCTGGTTATAGGAATACACTTTCTGTAAGTCAGAATACCCAAGGTCAGAAAGCTACTTAAGACTCGGGCTAATATTTTCTACTAAATATCAGCACGAGCCTTGGGGGCTACACTAGTTCGTTCTTTGGCATCCTAATGAAAGCATAAACCCGGATTCTATATCCTACTTCATGCTTGGGGGCTAGAGGATATGATATAACATAATGTAAAAACAAGAGTTGGAATTCCGACTTACATATTGCTCGCGGGTGAGTTTGTCTAAACCCGCGTTCACTTCAGCTGCCACCTTCTCGGCGAGGGTAAGAGGGACTACTGGAGCTGTTGGAAGCTCACCAGTCCTGATCTTCTCGTCGCGAAGGCGGACTTGAGCGAGAAGGTCAGATAACTTGACGCCCTCTTCTTCTTGCGCCTCCTCTTCGGGGGATAGATGGCTTTTGTCCAGGACTTGCCTGGCCAGCCGCTGGATCTCCTCTGCAGATTTCCGGGTCAGGCCAAACTTGGCAAGACCTGGATTGTTGAGGAGGTTGTCAGCAAAGACTTCAGCGAGGGATCATTACCCGAAGAGGGTTCACCCTTATCTTGAGCTGACGCACTTGTGGTGACATCAGTGTGCGACCCAAGGATCGCAGGCTCCGCTTGAGGAGCCGGATCTTCTGCAATCACCGAAGAAGGGATGATCGCCGGAGTTGTAGAAGGTTAAGGGGCCAAAGTCGGAGGAGCCACGGCAGGGGAAGCTATTGTAAGCTTCGTATGGTGCAAGGGCTTCGAAGAAGTTCCCTTCCCCTTGCCCTTGATGATTGATTTTGCTCTGAGAAGGTAGTAAAGTCGGAAACATTACATCTCGGAAAGAAACTTGAGTAAACAACAAAGGCGGAAAAGTTGTGACAGAAGGTTACCTCTTCACGACTGGCTCCTCCTTTGTGCCAACTGCCACTGTCGAAGCTTTACGCTTCTTAAGCACAAGATCTGGTAGTGGGACTACTTCCGTCTCCTGAGAAACCTCAGGAGGATATCCTTCGAGTGGAGCAAGCTCCGACTCGGGGAGGTCAACAAGCTGAACATAAATCAGCATTGCAATATAACTCGAAAAGTGAAACACGCAGAAGATGTTCTGGTAGAAGCTTACCGGCACCACGGGGTCTTCCGCAGTGTGCATGTCCAGAGAAACCTCCGGAATCCTCCTCTCGATCCGCTCCTTGATCAGCCACTTGATTTGGCTTATATAGCCTTGAGTGGTGTAGGCTTTGGGGCTGATGCGGAGGGAGTCGTTTTTGGATGACGTGATGGAGTGCATCAGTCTATCCCCGTGGTACTGAAGTGGATGGAGCCGACGAGAGACCCAGCACTGGACCATGTCGGATCCCTTCAGACCCTTGTGCTTGATAAGATATTCGATCCGCCTCTTAGCGAGGATCAGATCTTCGGTGAGAGCTGGAGCAGCCTCGTCCCAGGAAGGCTGGGCCATGGCGGCTCCATCGACAAAAGCCGGCAAAGCAGTAGCTTTGCCGGGAGACGGAATATCCCTATGATAGAAAAAAGTGGCTGGCCATTGTTTGACCGAGTCACTGGCAGAAATTTTGGGATAGGCCCGGTCTCGTTTAAGATAAAAACTAATTGTACCGGTGATATAAGGAACACCGGCAGTAATGGAATTCCTCCGGACATGAAAGTAAATCCGGAAGAGAAGCAAACTCGGCCTAATGCCGAGAAAGCCCTCGCAAAGCGCAGCATATGCACTCATTTCTAGCAGAGAATTGGGAGGAAGATTGTGGAGTTGAACTCCATAGTGATCTATCACCTCGGAGAAGAACTCTGAGGGAGGAAAAGACAGACCTCGGTCCAGATGGGTGCCGAAGTGGACTCGTTCGCCCTCGCGCGGGTTGGAGACGGTTTCGCCGGAGCCGGTCCGCCAGACGCCGGCGGCGAGAAGCCCCTCCTTCTCCACGTTCTTGAGGCCCTTCTCGTTGAGGGCGCAGGAGATCCAGACTCCCCGGAAACTCTCTTTCTCCGCTGCTGCTTCTGCCGCTGCCGCCGCTGCCACTGCTGCCAGACCAGAGGAAGACGAAGATGAAGCCATTTTTCTCCGGTGGAAAAAGTGACCTTAAAGTGGCGGCGCTAGGGGCTCTGTGGGAGGAGGACGAGGAGGCTCTATGCGCGTGGGAAGATTGGGAGGAAAGGAACGGCAAAGGACTGGTGGAAAGGAGAAGAAGAAATCCAAACCCCTTATATCCACCTACCTGCGCCAAGATTCGTGCAAATGCTACAGCGTAACTGCCACGTGTCGTGGAAAGAACTGGGAAGGGCCCGCGCGATGATTGCGTCGCCTCGATCTCTACGCACACATTGAAACGGCGCCTCGGTTCCACGAACTGTGGACCCACCAATGGTCGTGCTGACGGAACGCCTGTCAGATGACGTGACTTGACCATGCTTGTGTTAGGTGGCGTTGGAGACCAAGTTCCGGCTTAGTTTAAAAGCGAGCTGGAGAATCCGAGTAACCAATTGAAAGGTCTGACTTACTTTTAAGACCCGGATAGTATTTTTTGTTGTGAAGTTTCAGGAACCCTTCAAGATTCTGCAAGCCGAAGATCAAGCTAGACGATGATGAAATCCGACTTTGGATCTTGGAGGCCTTTGGGGGCTGCTGTTGGGGATATACTTTCCGGGTATCCTCACAGTTCCTCACTGACCAGGGTGGCCCACTTCGGGTTAGAGCTTTGCTTCACGGGCGACCCAGTCAGAGAGATATAAGATGGAGTCCAGTCCGGCTACGGGAAGGCCCAGAAGACTTACCGACTTAGGCCCATAGTGTTACTTGTAGTTCAAGATGTACTCTATAACCAACTCTTAGTCGTAGCCGGATTGATCTCTCCTGTAAACCCTAGGCCGGATATCTATATAAGCTGTCCTAGGGAGAGCTTTTAGGGCACCCAATACTTTAGACCTTCAACTCGCACAGGCAATACCCTTGTAACCCATATTCTGGCTCTGCCGTATTACTGGATTGCTAGCAGGAGTAGGATTCGTCCAAAGCTGGCGGATTCGAACCTGGGTAAACTTGTGTGCTCACTGTCCCGGAATACCGTACGTCTCACACCCCTCTCTTCCACATGCCTCGAGGACCCCCTCAATCCGACGACACACAAGGTATCCCCCTCTTCATTAATAAAAATCACAGGTTTCTTCCAAACGCTTCATTTTTATTGTTTCATGCATAGTTGTGTTGTTCTTGGAGCGTCTTATTTTTCGTTTTTGTTTTAGTTTTTCGTTTCCTTGGTTTGCTTAGTATGCTAAATAAATTGGTTGGACCCCCTCTTTCATACATTGGTTTGCAAATAGTTTGGTTTGGTTTGGAAAAGAGTAGGAAAGTTCATACCTAAGTGGTAAAAAGAGCTTGTTTTTGACTGTGGCCTATGCTTTGTCATGCCATGCTTGATATTGTTTTGGCTTTATGCTTAGTATTCTTTGCTGTAGCATGACTTGCTATAAACAAATGAGATTGCTTAATGTGCCTTGGATGAATCATGCGTTGTTTTAGCATATTAAAGCATAGTATAGTGGTATTCTCCTTTGATGCTTTATTTGGGTTGACTTGGTGCATGCTCACACCATGATATGACTGTCTCAAGTCACCATAGCCTTTATGATCCTTTAGTTTTCAACTTGTAGTATCACTTTATGCTTTGATCAATGATGTTTTGTCGCTCTGCATGATTATGGCCATTATTGCTCTCTTAGTTTCTCGCTCCCAGTCTTTTGCTAGCCTCCACCACCAAGTATGAGTTCCACTCATGCATCCAACTCCCTAAAACAAGTTACTCCAAAGAATCCACCATACCTACCTACTAGCTTATGCTATTCCAAGTATATTCATGCTTTTGTTTACCTTCCAAATTAAACTTGTTATGAGAAAACTAATGATTAAAGTTCTCACGAACTTTATGGCACACTTTACTTTTTGAATGTAATAAACTTGAACCATTGGGTCCTTCTTTGTTGCGTATATGCTTGCGCTTTATAAGTTGAAATTAGCATAACCATGTATCATGGGGAACGCTTTCAACATTGCACTTGTACTTTGTACCCCGTTGATATCATGTTCTTTTGCTTACGGATCCCGACGGTGTGAAATAAAAGTGGAACTTGTAAGATCATGGAGTTTGTATGTGTGTTAGAGAAACGCCTAGGCCTCTAGCCTAAGCCATGCCTAATCATGGTGGAAACTTGCAGCATCACCATAATGATCACTCTATGAAGCATCCTCAATAAAAACCTATGCAAATAGCAAATAAAAAGATCGCTGAGATGCTCATTGTCTACTTGCCTTGTCATTTTGATTATGGGAAAGCTCCCGTATCATGTTCAAGGGGTACCCCGTTGGCGGTTCTTAATGATACACATGTACTTACAATGACAAGAGCTTACTCGTGACTGAAGTTGAGTAGCATGAGGATCGGTCTTCGTAAGTAAGGGGCATGAGATTTCGGTTTATAACTTGTCAAGCATATCCTCTTAGTTGTGTCACTTTAACCTTAATCACCTTCAAGATGCTTATGATAGGGGCAATGAGAGCTGAAAGCTAGTAAGTACCATAATTTTTGGAAGCTCTTTATGAGACTTGAATCCCAACTTCCTTCTATGAAGGCCTTTCTTCCACTATTATATTGAGTCTCCATCTTCTATCTTTATGCACCTACTTTGAGAGCATAGTGGCCATTCTTAGTTCTATGTGCATTGTCCCAAGACTAGTTGATTGATGCATAACTTTGATATTGCTTGTTTTAAACTATTTGTATCTAGTCACTCTTATGAACTTTGAAGGTGTCCTATGCATTTATATTTGCTACTCTATGAGGGACAAGCTGAATGCTATTATGCTATGTTTTCTTTATGTGAAACAAACAAACGTCTTGCAAAGCATTGTTATTCATGAATCTTTTGTTTGTGCCTTTTCATGTTGCATCATAGTTTCTTTGTCTTATTGCTAGAACTTTGTCTTTCATGTTAATTGAAGTACTATGATCCCAACTTTGAATGTTTTACAAATACTTTGATCAAGTCTTCGATGGTGCATGTCACCTCAAAAATTATTCTTTCTTTTTATCACTTACCTACTCGAGGACGAGAAGGAGTTAAGCTTGGGTATGTTGATACATTGCAAATGTATCTATAATTTTTGATGTTCCATGCTTGGTTTTATCTACTTTCTTGTGTTTTGTCCATACTTTGGAGTACTTTTCATATGATTTCTTGGACTAACCTATTAACAAGAGCCACAGTGCCAGTTGCCTGTTTTCTGCTGTTTTTGGTTCCAGGAAAGTCAGAAAATCAATATTCTCGGAATTGGACGGGACAAAAGCCAAAGTTCATATTTTACCGGAAGACACACGGAGCCCGAAGCAGAGACGGAGGAGGGCCAGGGCCTTGCCACACCATATGGTGGCGTGGGCTAGCCCTGACCGCGCCACCAGGTGGTGTGGGCCCCCTGGCACTCCACCGACCTTGCCTCTTCACCTATAAGAAGCCTCCCGATACCGAAACCCTAAATCGTGAAGCCTCTAGCCACGAAAAGTTCCACAGCGCCGCCGCCACCGAAAAGGAGATTCGGAGGACAGAAAGTCTCTGTTCCGGCACCCTGTTGGGACGGGGAAGTGCCCCCGGAGCCATCTCCACCGCCATCTCCATCACCATTGTTGATTCCCATGATGAGGAGGGAGTAGTTCTCTCTCGAGGCTAAGGGTTCTACCGGTAGCTATGTGTTCATCTCTCTCTCTATGCATGATCATATTGTTATCATGAGCTTGTAATCTATAGATCTACCTTGCTACTCAAGTGCTTTAATAGATCTCTGCTCTCCCCATGTGTGTGAAAGTGACAGCGTGCCCACCATGGTGGCACTTAGGCTAGAGATTACAAATACTTGTTATGAGTTATATTTGGAGTTGGATGTCTTTATGAAATTGTGGTGTTTGTTGGACTCATCTAGTATTCAAGGTGACAGTGTGGGGTTTTCTAGATGGGAAATGCTTACTTTGAGGTGTGCTGTTATAGCCCTACCATCGATTAGAGTGTTCAACCGGAGAGTAGTTAAGAATAGTATCATAAAGAGAATATATTTATATGAGAGTGTTCACTAGTGAAAGTATGATCCCTAGGCCTTGTTTCTAAGCACTGAAACACTGTTTGCTATTAGATCTATCACATGCTTGCTTGCTTCTATCTTTATTTCAGTTTTACTTTAGTCTTTTCCACGCCATCAATCTATTTTCTAGCATCGTTACCACTTATAATTATCTATACCACTTGTATTTCACTATCTCTTCGCCGAACTAGTGCACCTATACACCTGACAAGTGTATTGGGTGTGTTGGGGATACAGGAGACTTCTTGTATCTTGATTGCAGGGTTGCTTGAGAGGGGATACCTTTGACCACTTCCTCCCTGAGTTCGATAAACCTTGGGTAATCCACTTAAGGGAAAACTTGCTGCTGTTCTACAAACCTCTGCACTTGGATCCCCAACAACTGTCTACAAGAATAGAAGTGCGTAGACATCAATAACTTTGATATTTCTTGTTTTAAACTATTTGTATCTAGTCACTCTTACGAAATTTGAAGGTGTCCTATGCATTTATATTTGCTACTCTATGAGGGACAAGCTGAATACTACTATGCTATGTTTTATTTATGTGAAACAAACAAACGTCTTGCAAAGCATTGTTATTCATGAATCTTTTGTTTGTGCCTTTTCATGTTGCAACATAGTTTCTTTGTCTTATTGCTAGAACTTTGTCTTTCATGTTATGATTGAAGTACTATGATCCCAGCTTTGAATGTTTTACAAATACTTTGATCAAGTTTATGATGGTGCATGCCACCTCAAAAATTATTCTTTCTTTTTATCACTTACCTACTCGAGGACGAGCAGGAGTTAAGCTTGGGGATGTTGATACATTGCAAATGTATCTATAATTTTTGATGTTCCATGCTTGGTTTTATCTACTTTCTTATGTTTTTTCCACACTTTGGAGTACTTTTCATATGATTTATTGGACTAACCTATTAACAAGAGCCACAGTGCCAGTTGCCTGTTTTCAGCTGTTTTTGCTTCTAGAAAAGTCAGAAAATCAATATTCTCGGAATTGGACGGGACAAAATCCAAAGTTCCTATTTTACCGGAAGACTCACGGAGCCAAAAGCAGAGACGGAGGAGGGCCAGGGCCTGGCCACAACATATGGTGGCACGGGCTAGCCCTGGTCGTACCACCAGGTGGTGTGGGCCCCTGGCACTCCACCGACCTTGCCTCTTCGCCTATACGAAGCCTCCCGATGCATAAACCCTAGATCGTCAAGCCTCTAGCCATGAAAAGTTCCGCAGTGCCGCCGCCACCGAAGGGGAGATTCGGGGGATAGAAAGTCTCTATTCCGGCACCCTGCCGGGACAGGGAAGTGCCCCCGGAGCCATCTCCATCGATCTCCAAAACCATCTCCATCACCATTGCTGATTCCCATGATGAGGAGGGAGTAGTTCTTCCTCGAGGCTAAGGGTTCTACCGGTAGCTATGTGTTCATCTCTCTCTCTCTATGCATGATCTTATTGAGATCATGAGCTTGTAATCTATAGATCTACCTTGCTACTCAAGTGCTTTAATAGATCTCTGCTCTCCCCATGTGTGTGAAGTTGACAGTGTGCACACCATGGTGGCACTTAGGCTAGAGATTACAAATACTTGTTATGAGTTATATTTGGAGTTGGATGTTTCTATGAAACTGTGGTGTTTGTTGGACTGATCTAGTACTCAAGGTTACAGTGTGGGGTTTTCTAGATGGGAAAGGCTTACTTTGAGGTGTGATGTTATAGCCCTACCGTTGATTAGAGTATCCAACCGGAGAGTAGTTAAGAGTAGTATCATAAAGAGAAAATATTTATATGAGAGTGTTCACTAGTGAAAGTATGATCCCTAGGCCTTGTTTCTAAGCATTGAAACACCGTTTGCTACTAGATATGTTACATCTGTGCTTGCTTCCATCTTTATTTCAGTTTGCCTTTAGTCTTTTCCACACTATCAAGCTATTTTCTCGCACCGTTACCACTTATAATTATCCATACCACATGTATTTTACCATCTCTTCGCCAAACTAGTGCACCTATACACCTGACCAGTGTATTGGGTGTGTTGGGGACACAAGAGACTTCTTGTATCTTGATTGCAGGGTTGCTTGAGAGGGAATACCTTTGACCACTTTCTCCCTGAGTTCGATAAACCTTGGGTGATCCACTTAAGGGAAAACTTGCTGCTGTTCTACAAATCTCTACACTTGGAGGCCCAACAACTGTCTACAACAATAGAAGTGCGTAGACATCATTCGCCCATTCGACCCGGGTGCAGAATTACTTATTCTGCACCCAAGGGGTCTAATAGAGTTTCTATATATACTAGTTGAATTCCCGTGCGTTGCCACGGGACAATAAACTTAAACATAGATATTAATATTAATAAAAATCAACACTATAATTCACAATGTATAAGTAGGTACATCCGTCTCACGGGTTATTTTGCAGTCAATATCGCTTTATATTTGCTTATAGTTTTAATGCTCAATATATACATTTGAATATGCCAGTTATATGTCTGACTGTAGAATAACGATAGGCAATGTAAATCTTATCCAAGGCAATAGTTTTAGATTACTGGTTCTATCAAGATTAGAGAACATGATTAAGACTTGCCACCAGTAGTTTGTACTCGATAAAGTTGATAAGCTAATAGAGGTACCGTATGCTAAATTAACATAACACACCTCTATTTTTGTTGACTCTATACCACCTCTCAGCTATCATGTTTCCATAGCACATTCCCTAAAACCCTTCCTAATGAAAAACACCAATCCATGTTTCAAAGCTAAACCAACCCTTCCTAATGAAAAACACCTATCCAAGTTTTAAAGCTAAACAAATCACCAGACACTTTGTAAGACCCACCATAATAAGAGCACTTTAGGCAGGGCATAATATTCTGAGTTACTTTTATGCACCCCTAATTGTACATCTTCAGAATACAGACAATACAACCATGCTATATATCTGATCAAAAGTTTTCCACTAATCATTACAGGGACCAGTGAAACTCAATATTGCAACTTGGCCCAATAAATAAACGTAACATGTTATAATGTGTGTGTATGATACTAAGGTGCAAGTCTCCCCTTGCCTAGCTTCCTATAGAGATAATAATCAACTGAGGAAGCACCGAGCTATACACCATTGTATACAATCAAAAGACCATTACTGAAATCAGGCACATAACATTTTTGTCACAAAGAAAAACTTAAACAATTTATGGATGTCGTGCCACCTATATTTATGAAATCATTTCCAGTACAACCTTGTCTTATCCATAAAAGAAATAAACCTTGTATATTCTTGTACTTGTTCACATGCTAGTGGCGTCCTCTGGGTCCAGCATCAGTAATCCTGAAGATGCAACACGAAAGATAATGAAACTATCCTAAGTGAATTACATAAGCACGATGCGACAAATTTTCTATGCTAGGAGAGTTGAGAAAAGCTAAAACAGTCACAGAAAATTTCATAGGAGTATGATGAAGTTCAAAGCATATTGTCTTGTTCTTATGGATCCCTCAATCCCAGTGGTTCAAAGTGCATGAAACAGGCTAAAGAAGATTTATTTAACAGAACAGACAAAAGAAGATGACCTTGAGCTTTCTTCTAATGCAACAATCTAAATCAATGTTTGTGCTTGGCCAAGTTAGATAACAGACTGACTGTAATCTGCATTTTCAGTTGCTAGACTAACACATATAACCTTAAAGAAATGAATCTTTCAAAGAAAACTCAACATGGATAATTTTACATGGCATTGTTGGAGTTATGACTTCATATATCTGCCTATATGCAGAAATGATGCAAAAATCCCCTAAACATGCTATTGTTGACTGTGTTGTCAATCTTACTACAGTAAAACTGGAACATAGCAACAAAAATATTACCAATGTTAGCAAAAGATTTATTATATTTAGACGATTGTAGTATTTCTCACCTGAAAGTTATTTTTTCTTAGGCTTTTCTTTGTAAGTAAAGTCTAACAAAAGCTCTATGTTTTCTATAGTGAAGCAGCCTTGCATGAGGGGAGGAAAGAGAAACGACCTAGAAGTTTCAAAGACACTTCACCAGAAAACACCAAGATGACACTACAGATGAAAACCAAGATGCTTTTCAAGTATAAAAATATGAAATGTTCTTTTTTTCTCATGACAAAGGTAACCTTCCTGAAGAGATCATCAAACTCTTACCAAAATACTATAAGTGGCGATGCCAAGATTAGCCTCATGCCAGCTTGCTGAAGCTGGCAAGAATACAAATGGAAATTCCGGTGGAGTGCATCACATTGCCACCCATACGTACGCACCGACAATCATCTCTATATCATACTGGACGCGCTTACCATAACACATACTGTCTCCTAGAATAATATTCTGATGCAAATTAAGTTGAGGATCACCATAATCCAAAATATATATTGTCCGGACATGGACTTGTGTAAAACTACTATTCAGTAATAACCAATAGGTAGCCTAAAAACAGTCACTTTTTTATCATTAGTAAACATTAATTGCTAGGGAAAATTCGATCGTAATACTCCAAAAGCTTTTCTTTTTCAAAACAATAGTACATGATCCTAGTTTGACACATAATCCAATAGCATAATGAAAATTTCTTCTAGCCTGTCAGACACCAAATTATTAAATCACCTGACAAAAAACCCACCATTGGGCCTACACTCTTAACTTACGTAGGTCATACACACCTCCATACTCTACTAACAAATCTGGTGTATCATTGCACACCTCCATACTCTACTAACAAATCTGATATATCATTGTTCGAACCGACAAACAAAGAACAACCTTAGAACTGAGGCACTGGCTGCATTGCAAAGACCTAGCAACTTCAAAAAGTATACAGTCAAGTATACTTGTGCTGGTGCTGCGTCCCTATCATGCATTAGATGCAACATATTTAATCTACTCCTAGCAAAAGTCAACACCACTTCCATGGCAAGAAGTGACCAAGTGCTGGTGCTACCGGAAGGCCAACTACAGAAACTAAAGCACAACAATCGATTGCTCCATTGTATAAAACCAGCTTTCACAAACGGTCATTGATGGGGATGGTATACATGTAAACTCAAGAGAAATCAAAAGGAAAACAAGAAGGGTGAGATTTCAGCTGTGGCAAGTGGCGTGAGCAAGATACTCCAATAGAATGTATACAGTCAAACATTGCCATTGGAAAACAGAAGTACATGATAGGACAAATGGAAAATAACTCCGAACCTGCATTATGATAGATGCTGATATATGGTGACTGATTCCCTAGCTGGAAGAATGACAGCTTCAGTTCAGAAACAAAATCAACGATGTCGCTGCATGAGCATTGCACATTATATAATATGTAAGTAGTTTGCTCAAATTGCATAGCATGCCTGCACGCTTCCGTACATGAATATCACAGGTAGAAATCTAGCACAAACGAGTAATCTAGAGGAAGAACCTGTAGGGAGCGGAGCAAAGCTGAGATAGGAGTCAGGGATGAGGCGCCGGTTGAACCAGGGGAACAGGACAAAGTAGCCGACGTGGCTGAGCATGATGAACACGGCCTTGACAGCTAGCTGCCGCCGGATCTCACTACGGAAGGACGCCTCCGCCATGCCCTCCACCACGGCCCCCAGCTGCACATGGTCCAGGAACCTGTTCCGGTGCCCGGACACCTTCCCTCCCTCCGTGCTACTGTCACAGGATAAAGCAAGTTCGCCGTCTAGCCTTGCCCTCTGCGCCGAAGTAGTTCACCGCCTCGGGCATCTGGCGCGCGTGCTGGCCCACTTCGTAGGCGACTGGTAGCAAACGCGGATCCATGATTGGATTCCGCGGCTGATCTCGCACCCGCCCGTTCGTTTGCCGTGTCCGGTGATGGGAAGCAAAAGCTGTGTGGTACCTAGCCCAGCGGCCAGAGCGGGGATGGAGGGGTGGCCTAGCTGCGAGGCGGAAGGGAGCCCGACGGCCTAAGCGGAGGACGAAGGGGCGGCCTAACTGTGGGATGGAGGGGATCGAGCACCAAAGGGATGGTTGTTTCTGACTTGGCGGTGGCAGAACTTGTAATAACCCCGAATAGATTCAGCCTAAGAAATTTGTGTACCAAAGAAAGAAAGCGGATGTAAGCGGATGTAAGCGATCATCATCAACTCATGGTCCACAAATTGGATTTAACATGAACTAAAGGAAATACAGAATACATCTATATTTAATAGGCAGCTAACCAAAACCGGATACTCAAGATACATAAGTAGTCATGTACCTACGTATCGTATATCTAATGTGTCTGTAAATCAAGAAAATAACGGAACGTGGCCATGTATAAATTACACGACATGCTACTATTTCCAGTACACCACTTCAACAATTTTATTCCATCCTACTACCTCTGTTTCATAATATAAGCCTTTTTAGCAAGTTGTTTTATTGTTTTCTAAAAAGGCTCATATTGTGAAATGGAGGGACTATTAGATAAGTCTGGAGCATTCTGATGTGAATAGAACTTCTCCTTTCTTCATGCAATATAATAGTACACTGCTTTGATAAGCACTTCAATCACTTGATCCTAATCAGTCTTGAACTCTGAATGCCTCGGCACCAACATAATCTTGCAAACAGGATACACTCTTAACTTCCGATAATCGAGTTTCACTGCATAGAAGGATAATGTAGTTAAACACAAAAAACCACAGGAGTATTTTTTTTAGAATATTATGCTAGACAAAACAAAAGGTATTTTCTAGCTCAGAAATTGATAAAGCTAGAAAGAAGAACTGGCTATCTATCCACAGGCGCAACGACCCTATAATCACTCCATCTACAGAGGTTCAACTGAAATATATTATTGCCAAGGGAAAGAAATTTTTTAAAAAAGACCGATAAGACAAATTATGAGGAACCTGGTGCTGCTACCAAATGGAATTACCATGGCAAAGTACACTAGCAGAAGCAAAGCAATCTCCAGGAGTACTAGGTAAACAATGTAACATAGAAGCTAGAGCAGGCAAAGTTTTATTTAGTATGGTTGCTAGTACTAGTAGCAAACATATGCACTTACAGCCTTGCCACAAAGCCAAATTACTTGCCGCAGATCAACATAGTTGTTGAAGTGTTCCTCGTGAGCACGTACAGCTGATGGAGTTTGCTGGAGAAGAGGTCGAGAGGACACTGCCCAGAAAAATCTTGAGGACCCCTGTGCAGACTCGATGAATGCGGACCGAGTTCGGAGACACCACTGACCAGGATGCCGCTGCACGGCAGACAGCACGACTGGCGTAAAGCGGCGCAACACTTGTGGTAAAAAAAAGGAGAAACTGGAATCGAAGCCGATGCGACCAGCATGCTCACCACGCTGCCGGTTCAGCCAGCCGATCAACCACAACATCGTCGATTCGCGACCGGCCAACTAAGAGGTCGCTGATTCCACCGGCCAATTGCCTGCCCCTCATGTATTTCTGAAACTAACAATTGTGGAACTCTAGGTTCACATAGATGCAATCAAATTATTACTAGACCAAGAAACTCCAAATTTATAACTGAAACACAACCTGAACTAGAAAAGGCTCACTGGAATACTGGATTCAGGCCTGAGCTCACCTCAGGCGACAGCAGGACAGCTACAACATGAACACAAGCACCGAAATTTTCTCATCTGCACAACACTGCCTATAAGATACTTGCTCTTCGTCTCCAAGTCCCTTACATACATCTTCTTCCAAACCTTGATTTCTTGTCAGATTCCTGAAGAATTACTATGCGTGAGGCACAAACAAGCTTCGGAAAATGGCACAAGCAAGTATTCTTTTCAGACCTAGTGAATGAATTCAGAACCTACATCTTCTTTTATCTGTTCATCAAAAGTATGTCACTGCCATAACAGAAATTCCCACTCAGGTATTAAAACAAACATCCTGGGGACAGCATGTTACGGAATAACACATTCCCTCTGCCTAGCTATAATTGCATGATTACTCTCCAAAAAAGCACACTCTCATTTCGATTATGCTACAGAAAATTAGCAAGCAATAGCCTAAATGATCAAACAGTACAAGATATACTCCTGGTATGAGGTCAGGTTAAACCAAAAATTCTGCGAAAAGTGACAGGCTTGGTAAGGATCAGTACGAGTCCACCTAACTGTAATTGAAATAAATCTAACTCGAAGGATTTATCTTGACGGCTGAAATATGATATAGGACTTGTATTTCTAAAGCAAACAACTCTCGGTCTGCAGCAATGCAAATCATTTCTAGACCACGAAACCCCAAATTAGAAACGGCAACAAATCATGAACTTATGTCCATGTACAAGATTACTCTTGGTTAAAGGGTGGGTTAAACCAAGATTACGCTTGGTTAAAAGGTGGGTTAAACCAAAAGTTTACATAGCTTGTAATATAAATTATGTCAATGTAAGAAATCTTCGGTGCCGACATAAAATAACGTATGTCCATGTATTTTTTTGGTGGCAACGACACATAAGACCTACCAATGCAAGAATAAGAACTAGGGTCATGGTTTGATGCATGACTGAATGGCCCCATTTACACTACATAATTCATGGCCTCATTTGCCCACAAAACAAATATATTGAAAAATTAGAATGTCATCTATCTCAATGGCCAGCAACTGGAATATCCTCTGTAGGGATTTGCCTAGATTTAAAATATATTTAGCATACTGAATCTATATTCATCCATAAGGCCAAACATGCTAAGGCTGGTAAACATGATCAAACTTCGAAGCAATGAAACTACCAGGTCAAACCAACTTCCATGCATTTTCCATTCACACTACCATCAATTTTCATGCACAAAATAGTATAACTAAGAATCTGAGGTCGGGGACCAAGGGTGCTGCCGGAGAGCGAGGTAGGGGCTGGCGGCAATGATGTTGCACACGGGGCCACCTGCAGCACCACATGCCGTCTAGGCTACCTTCCACGAAGCTAAGCTCACCATGTTGACGCCATTCACCACGCCGTGAAGCTAAGCAAATCAAATCCATCCACAATCGCATGATGAAAGTATCCTACACTGTCGTTACCTTGATGCACTCGGCAGCAGCAAGTAGATCGCTCAGTTGCCTCTTCTTAATCGTTTCAACATGCCTCTACTCCACCTCTGTGACAACAACGGAACCAATGTGAATCTGCCAATAACACATCATACCTGCAGTGCAAAATATCACCAAACTTCAGGCTAAAACTGCCTCCAGATCTGATAGCAGGAAAACGGATAAGACTGAACGAGCATACCATGAAAGAAATAAAAATCGATCCACAGGATTAGAAGAGATGAAGGTAAGAGCAGAGGGCGAGTCTCTCACATCAACACTCGCACTCCTGGTAGAACTTGGATTCTTCAAGCCCCCTATGGCAGCCGTCATGCGGCTCGATGGTGGAGTTTGACGGGCTGCCTTGTCTGTTGGTAGTATTGGGACAGGCCGGCGGAGGGGCGCTTGCCACGGAGCACGAGACGAGATCAGGAGACAGAGCAGGAGGCGGCCTATGCCGATTCGGCCTGCAGCCTCCACCCGCCATGCTGCCCGACCAGGATGCTTAAGCCGCCTGCAGCGCCATCGGCAACGACCACCACTCTGCAACCCCTCACCACGTGCCATTGCCGCCAATCCAGCCGGCCGACCACGGCGCCGCCGATTCCACCAGCCCTCGAGGACGGAACCGAGGACACCCAGAGCGCTCAAAGCACACCGGCCGCTCACCGGCTCGCCGCTCCCGGCGCTCAATTCCTAACCGTTTCGCTGCCATGTGCGCACGATTGAAAATCAGGGGAAATGAGTTGATGCTGTGACGGGGTTAGTGGTCAGCTCCCAGATCCCATTGAGGCCAGGACTGAATTGTAAAAAGGAAACCGTCCACGTAATAAAATAAAAATAAAAGTTACGACGTCGGCCGGTGCGACCCGATCCGGCAAGGTTTGGTGGAACAAAACGCGTGTCTGGCTCGGTGGGCCGCAGGTCTAATAGGGTTTCTATATATATATATATATATATATATAAATATATATATATATAGGAAAAATACTTCTTATTCCGGGTGTAACTACACCTACCTCTTATATACTACCTTACGAAAGTATTTGTAATACTTTATCTATTGAGTATGTTTATATGCTATATCTAAGATACTTACAAGCAAGTTAGGTGAAAAAATTGTAAATGCACCCATAGTTTGAACTATATATGTAAAATACCGTTATATTTGTACGTACAAAAGGAGTATGTGAATAAAAATTACATACTACCAAAAAAATAGTATATATACTGCCCAAATATTTTTATATACTTTATACTACGCGTACATATCTTCCGGTATGATAGATACTGCCTATATAGTGTGAAACACGTGTGGGTGTAGTTACACCAGGGTGTAGATATTTCCCTCGCCATAAAGCCATCAATGTTGTGATTTCTGAATGTTTAGGTTGCCAAAACAGAAACATTGATACTCCCTCCGACCCATATTAGTTGATTTGGATTTGTCTAGATTCGGATGTATCTAGACATGTTTTAGTGTTACATATATCCGAAATTAGACAAATCGAAGTCAACTAATATGGGTCGAAGGGAGTACCATGTAAAGCTACATTCTGATGATATCGCTCTCCCTCTCTCTCAGGATGGATGATTACTATACATTCTCTTGCTGGTATAAGTAAGATGTTTTACTATGGAAATTTTATAAATACCATGCCATCTATTTTTTGTGGTGCTCATTTTGCATATTAGATACATTCTCCACTGTTTTGAGATTTGTTAATCAGTCAGCATACACCTTGCAAAACAAGACAACGATATATGCATATGTTTGTTTGATTATAGCAGAGACTAGGTTTGGAACAATTAAAACAAATAACATATTTTTTTATGGAATTTGTCTGCTGTTGTAGGAAATCATATGGTCCATACCATTAAGTCCAGTCGAGAATAGATCTAACTATAAAGTGGTACATATTATCCTTTTCATTTTTGTTCCATTTGCACTACCGTGACAGTAAACCTGAAACTGTAGTTGAATTGCATTTTGTTCACTATGTAACATGGACGTTATGGTTGAATTTTCTACTTCAGCAACAACAACTCAAGGAAAATCATATGTCAGGTGCGGCTGATAAAAGGCAGATCGGGTGAGTGTCCATCAGTTGTGTGGAAAGACGACTATCTCCATGTGGTTATCTTTAAAAATTGAAAAGGAGCACTGTTGTTCACTCTTATCTGTATATAACTATGTTTAGTCCATTTGTGTGAAAAATGGAATGACTTTTGATTTCTGGGTGTAATAAATATTCCTTTTGTACAGAATGGATGGGAGACAATATGATTTACTTACTTTTCCCAAAAGAGTGTTTTTATAGGCCAACGATTTTATAACTGGTATCCCCCTGGGAAGATCGCAGGGGCATGTTGTCACTTTCCTGATCCAGTTTTCTAATTGAAATTGGGTGGCCACTACTGTTGAAAATACGGTAAAACCTGGTATTACAGATCATTAATATTTCCAGTTGTTCTGCCCTGAGCAAATCAGTTGGCTATATCTTTTTTCTCTACAAATGGAAGACACATGCACCATTTGTATTTAATCATCACCAATTCTATCTCTAGGCTTTTTAAAATTCCACTTTTCTTAAGAAATTCTATATTGTTTTGATTTGGCTGAATACACATATGACATGCTACTTTTCTTTTATTAGAAACATAGTCAAAACCAATTGACTTTATGAATATATAGCAAACTTAGATGCAATATTCAGTTGGGCTTATTTTGGTATCTATACATTTTATGCTTAGGTTTAGTGTCATGCTCGTGTAGGTCAGGATTAATTGTCCGCTAGCTCTTTCCTTGTGCACCTGCATTCTACTTGAACATTTTTACCCACCTTGCAAAATAGCAAACTTTTTGGTATTATTTTTGGCTTAAAACTCTCTCCTCCATTCGTGTATTTTTATGGTATTTTGTTTCATAAAATCATTTACTTGAATACTTACTTTGCATTCCTGGATCTAACAAGCCATGAATAGAAAGATGTTTTAAGCTATTTCTACTGGTTGGTCAAACAAACTTTAGTTGATATAATGTGGATACCAAATGCCTTCGTGTTTTCTTTCTCTACTAGAGATAAAACATGTTCTTTTTATTACATCACAACCGGACAATACTATGCCTTTACATTTCTTTAGTCAATAAGAATAGGAATAACTCTGCCTTTTTTACGCTATGCCCATATAGTCTATACCAGCATATGTATTACATAAGAGATAGTTACATGTAAGTTTTCGATAACTTTGTTGCAACCATGGAATCTTCTTGGCTATACGGCCATCTTGATTTATTTGAATGCCACACGTGATGATTGTGGAAAGCATTTCTAATAGGAATTTGTAAGGTTAAAATAAGAAAGCTGTTGCCTACAATAATCTAGGTCGTGGTTTTAAAGGCGGTCTTAGAGCTGTTTGGGGGAGCTCTCACGCCTAAGCGACAACTAGGAGAACGCTTTAGTTGCCTAGGTGCCTAATGCATTCGATTATCCAAGGGGGAGGGGGGCGCCTTGATGCCTTCAAAACCATGTTCTAGGTAAGTCATTATGTTGGTTTACAAGGATTTTTTTGGTTCACTTTGCGAATATTTTATCACGGTTGGGACCTACTCAAGACTCCAAATCTAGACCGGCTGCAACATGGTCAGTTTCATGCCTGTAATATGTTACCCTTTTTCTTCCAATAGCTATTGATCTGGTGTTTAATTGTACTTTCTTTTTATATTTTGGACTGGCTTCACAATATGGGATCAGTGGCCACTTTTTAACTAATGTGTGGGTGCTATTCTGTGGAAATGTGTCATTTGATTTATCTCCATACGTCATTTGACAATACTAGATGAAGATGTAAAAATTACAGTGGCCACTTTTTAACTAATGTGTGGGTGCTATTCTGTGGAAATGTGTCATTTGATTTATCTCCATACGTCATTTGACAATACTAGATGAAGATGTAAAAATTACTAATGTACACTAGATTTTATATCATTTAATATTATGGTGAAAGAAGAATAGTTAAGCATATGATTTTTATATCACCTTCACTACCAAGGATTTTGTGTTCCTCTAGAAATCCAAATATTTGAAACTTCTTTTTCATCATTACATAATGTTATTTTTGTATGACACGAATTTACGACTTCATAACTCAACATTGAGTATTACTTAGATCGGTGCTCTAATGTCTAGCATTTATAAGTCGATTCTACTTCACGGGCATAGAGTTAGTGTTGCCATTTAGACGTTGACTGCGATGCAGTATTAGTTATTTTCATTCTAGGTTTGTGATCTTCATGTGCTTGATCTAGATGGCTTGTCCAAATGTAGTACTGTTTTTTCTCATATGGATATGCAACTGCAAATTGCAGTATGCTACAGATATATGTGGTGTCAAATTGAATATCTTCCGTTGATATGGTTTATCTTAGCTTTAGATGATGGCAACTTTAATCATTTCTGTAAGCAAGGTCATTCAATGTTTGAGAAAATTGTACGCTTCATATGTATGGTAAAATGAGGTCTTATGATTGTAAGATGCGGGGTCATGGCAACTATCAAGACAAAATAATGTTGTCTTGGTTTATCAAGACGACTATCAACTACCAAGTCCTTTTTAAGTTTCATATATATCTCTTAGGTTACTGTCTTTTATTCTTTCTCTAGAAAACTAGGTTACATTTATTCATAAAAGAAATTCCTCTCACCAGTAACAGTCAAGCCGTGACTCTTCTCAGTCTATTTGTCGTTTATGTTTTCCTGCCTTGTTCCCCCACTCTTGACGGTCTTTGTCCATTGGTTCTGTGATCGTTCTATCCTGCACAGGTATTAGTTACTCTCATTATGGGTTGTAGATTTATAAATAGTGATATGTTTTTTGTTTGATTCCTCAACGGTAACCTATAAAAATGTGTTATCTTCCTATTTTATCCTCCGGATGGGAGCCTATGGAAGCAGGAGATAATCGCGAAGGCTCAACTATTATAGAAGGAATAGAGTGCTTCCATGAACAGTAACACTAAAATGATCTCGAATATACCACAACATTCAGATTGTGCGATAACACAATGCAGATGGCGAGGCGAAGCTCGCATATTCGTCTAGTAGAGAAGTAGTAGCAAGTAAGTACAAGCAGGAAGAAGAGCTTCCTGAGGTACAGAAACAAGGGAACAAGCAGGCAGAACAAAAGCTAAAACGAAAGAAAGAAAATAAAATAAAGGACCGGGGCTTCATGCCTTCGTCCCCTAGGTCGCTTGTGCGTCTACTCCCTCCGTCCTGATTTATTAGGCGCGCACATAGTTTAAGAAAATATTTGACCATCAATTTTAGCCAATAAAATATACAATATGTATCTCAAAAAATATACCATTAGAAACTTCTTTTGAAGATGAATCCTATGGTATAATTTTTGCGACATATTATGTAAATTGTTTTGACAAAAATTAATGGTTAAAGTTGTTTTAAACTACGTATGTGCCTAATAAACGGGGACGGAGGGAGTAATCAGGTTCAAGGGGTCGTTCCAAAGGTTTTTAAAAAAAAGGGGTCATTCCACCGAGGCCAGCACCCGCCGTCGTCCAACTTGCACCCAAGATTGAGCCTCACCTATCAGCATTTGAGACAACGCGGGCGGGGAGGTGTCAATAATATATATCTAAACTGTAAACTGAAAACGTCTGAACTTTGCTTAGCTGTACCCTTCTACTTGCAGGCTAATAGGATGATGAATACAACTCTATTGTCTAAACATTTTATTTCTCCATGAATGTTGTTACATTTTAGTAAAAACTTCGAGATAACTTTTGTTGCCACTCGTTTTGGACTCGTAACTAATCAAGACAAATAGGGAGAGACACTTGGAAAAGTCCACTTAGAGGATTATTAATCATCATCAAAGCGACACCGTATGAAGTCAAGGAATTATCAGGCTTAATAGCCGATTATGCTAGTGTTCAGAGAAGACTAGGAAACTGATATATAGAGGCTTTAACTATGAGTCCTTTAATATGACTTCAAATGAAAAAGTGCTGAACAATAAAGTTGTGTGTCTCATCGAAACAAGCAACTTTGGTTTTTGAATCATCTCGATCTGAGTTAATATGCAAACTTGAGAGGCAAAATACTGACAGCAGCCGAATTAGCACGGACGGGAGAGGGGGTCGCCCGACCACAGACCATGTCTCACCTTAGGCGAGAGCAATGGACCCGAGCAACCCAAAAAACCTCCTAATTCGGTCATTCTGCTTACGACTTAATTTAAGCGATCAAGATTAACTTGGATAGAAAAGTGCAAAACATGAAAGTTCTTCGTTTTTGAGATGAAAAACTTTGCTTTTGAAGTCAACTTCTTTTAAGCAAGTATGTGGCCTCCAGATTCAAGATACTGCCGAATTGAGTTAAATTCGTTCGGTCTAAATCCGAGTTTGGAAAAGTCTATCAAGATGAGATCAGATGAAAAAATGTCCAACACCAAAGTTGTTCTTCATTGTTTCAAGACGCACAACTTTTATTTTTACGAAATTTTGATCCAAGCTCGTTTACTATCTCACAAGTGCTCTGGAAGGTATAAAAAAGTTTTTGACCGAACAGTTATGCAAATTTTGGGTTTGTGTGTTCGAGTTGGACCCCAACTAGGGTTTTGGACGCGAATCCAACCCTCTACACATCTACTATTTTTTCGTGTTCATCTACTTTTTTATCCCTCTTCCTTGTATTTTCTTTCTCGTTCATCCGCAGTTCTTCATACCGGAGGGCTGCGAATCCTCGAGGCTCTAGGGGCGGTCAGGCCGACCTAGGGCATCCCATAGCCGCCACGTCGCCCTGACGTGGTCCCTCTCTGGTGAGGGGGGTTTCGGGTCTACAAAAGCGCTCGCCGGAGTGTCTTGTGTACCACGCTTCCTGCGAGCCTCCCTCGGCGCATGCTGTCGCGTATCGCGCTCGGCGCCGAGGGTACACGGTGACGTGTTCATGTGCGAACACACTTTTGGCGACTCTGCTGGGGACAAAGATTCAAACAGTCTCTAGCCCGTTCTTGCTACGAAGAGGTTGCAATCTATAGGTGATATCATGAATCCTCAATCTTCTTATGTAGATGCATATTACTCTTATGTTGATGTTGCTAGATCTTTTGATATGTGTACTGTATCAGCTAGCCCTAGTTTTTACTATGTGCAAAAGCCGATGCATAATAATCTACATGCTTCAACTTATCTTAGTAACTTGCAACATGTAAATTCGAATTCCCATGCATCGGCAACCCCAGAAATTCATATGTCGATGAATAACATGACGGATTCTGTTAATCCATATGAAACACCCGATGTTAGAAATTTCAATAGCATGCAACCAAGTGTTTCATCTTCATATTCATCAACAAATAAGTTGCAATCTGTAGGTTTAGCTTTAAACATGCCGATGGATAGGGAAATTGGACATGCTACAACTAGTTATTTGCCTAATTACTCTCAGTCATCATATGCTACACCTTATGTTTCAGCACCGTATGCAACTAATGATATTCATAATCCGGCTTCACACCTTTATGGTTGTAGCCGAATAAGTGGAAACTCAATAGAAGCTAATGTGCCTTCATCTAGTACTGTATCATATGGTACGTTCCCTGCATAATTCTAAAGTTTTGGTGACACCTCATTGCCGAAAGATACAAAAGCATTGGAGGACATTCTTATGCAGGAACAATGACTTGAAGGAAAAACTTGCAGCTGAGTTCAAGAAGCTTAATTCTCTTCACCTAAAACTAAAAGAGAGGCCCCATGATCTTGCTACAATACAAGCTTATGAGGCATACAACAAGAAACATGAAGAGGAGCGTAAGGCAAACAAAATTAGGTTTTCCCCTTCTCAATTGCTAAGTTTCAGCGATACTATGTTGCCGAAAGAAACTAAAAGCGTCGGGGAGAAATCATGTGCAGCTGAGGTTAACGCCGATAATGTCATTACATTTGATGATTTATCGGAGGAACATCTTCAGTTATTTGAGACACTCAAGAAGAAGCGCGATGAGGAGTTTGATGCGCTTGAAAAGAAAATGAAAGAAGATCATAAAGCATATAAAAATGTTGGGGATCGATGTAGAAAACAAAAAAATTCCTATGAGGTAAACTCAAAAACTTGCCTAGGATCTATCTATGTAGTAATGCGTTAACAGCCGGAGCATAGAGAATACATATCCTTGTAGACCGTACGCGGTTAACGTTCCGCGGGGAACGTGGTAATGTAGTCGTACTCATAGCCTACCTCAAGGTCGCGAAGCTCCTCGCAGGTCATCCCTTGCTCCTTCTTGATCTTCATTGTGCAACAGCTCCGGCTCATGACATTTAAGCGCCCCAAGTGTTGCGCCTCGTGTCTTCGTACACATCCGGTGCACGATGAGACCTCCGGCTCCCCAATCCCACCGGAAGTGCGTAAGTTGATATCCGGCTAGAAATCCCTGCAGCGCAACGGTATACTACAGGTGTGCCTCGATTGCACAGCCCAGACTTGGGGCCATGGTCACAAGGTATAGAGAGAGGGAGGGAGAAAGTTAACCAATGGACTTCTCAAATTGTGTGTCTTATCCCACCCATGGGCACCCCATTATATAGGCGGAGGGGGTGTGCCCTCCCCATTAGGTTAGCCATGTAGGACTATTCATAAAAAGAAAATGACATGTATTTTTGTCCTGGCCGGATGGGCCAAAAACCAGCCCAACAACCAAAATAGAAAATAACAAATAAAAAGAAAAGGGGCAGCGGACAGGGGCTGGCCGGGTGGGCCTTGGCGCGGCCCACCCCGCGCCCAGCTCTCCCACGGTAGTGGCCTGGCAAGGGGAGCCCGGGTGGGCTGGCCATCCCCCGACGGCCCGCTGGCTCCTGCGGCCCGGGTGGGCTGGTCGCCTGCCCGCGGCCCACCTGGTCGAGCGGCCCGCCCACCTAGCGCCCGAGAGGCGGCCTGCTCCCTCGCGCCCGCATGGGCCGGGGTTTGAGTGGCCCGCTTCGGCGGCTGGCAGGACCAGCCTGCTCTCGTGTGGCGGCAACTATCAGCTGCCCACGTGGGTTGTTCCTGTTTTTCTTTTTCCATTTATTTTTCTGCAGCTTTTATTCTAGGCTATTTCCCTCTGGGATTTGGCCTAATATAAAAGTTGCCTTTATAAATCTTAAGCTAAATATTATTTAGAATATATTAATCCACAATTAACATGTAATAAATATATATTTAAATTCCTATTTATCCGAAAAACACTTTTCCGGTCTTTTCCTCTATTCTTTCTCCGAACAACTTCGGAGCTCTCCGCGGAACGATTCCGGCTTTCTCTCTTTCTCTACTGTGATTCTGCCTTACGAATGATCGCTCTCATCGTACCCTTAAGTGTATCCTCTCACGGCTCGGGAATGCTCTAGACATGATCTGTATCAATGATCAACAGAGGGACCAGGGATGTCCATGTGACCCCTATGCATTCCTGATGACAATGTCGTTTGAACCGCTAAATGTAGCATCCTCTTCCTTTTGTTTCTCGATACAACTTGTGTCAACACCCGGATTTTTAATCCCAGATGCCTGTTATGCCATACACCGCAATCCCAGGATTACCATTTTTGCGAGACATATCAGATTGGATATCACAGTACATCATCCATTACAAACCATAATAAGGTCTTACAACAAATAAAGGATCTCATGATCCAGTCTTAGTACAATCAAGTAGCGGAATAAATAGCGTAGCAGTGGGGTCCATCTTCAGAGTCACAGGCAATGCTGACGATGGGAGATAGTCCTAGTTATCATAGCCATCATGCTGTCCTTCATCATGGTAATCTCCTTCATAGTCTGGCCATAGGAATAGCCAGGGACAAAAGCCATGAGTACTCTTCAAGTACTCGCAAACTATCACTAACAAGTAAAGTAGCTCTAATAGGAATGCTAAACTCTAAGTTTATTTATAAAACTAAGTTTGAAACCTAAGCTGAGTTCAGAAACAAAGAAAGATAAAATAAAGTTTGAAAAAACCTAAGTGGGAACTTAGTCATCATAGTCACAACCATTTTGTGGTCAAGTCATGTCACAATTCATTTCATAAGTCATTTTGAAAACATCTGACAATAGAACGGTATGGCCACTCCAACTATCCATAACCACGGACGCGGCTATTCGAATAGTTTGACACTCTACAGAGGGGGTACACTTTCCCCACAAGATTCGATACATCTGTTAGGGATAACCCTGAATCATCATACTTAGTATGCAGATAATCAAACATAACCTTTCCTTTACACACTCTAGTATAAGCACCTCTCCTATGAGTATGGCCTCCCAACCATGACCATCTGTCATCTTGGGAACTTCATAGGTGGACAACATTGAGAGGTAGCCTCAGCTCAAACCTCTCCCGCGAGGGAACTAATACTAATGCATATAAACTTCCGGCTAAGCCTTACCCAATTCAGGTATTGTGGTTGTACGATAAAATTGGAATGGTATCGCATTTGAACCCAACCATCAGTTTTTATAAAAGGGTTAAGGATCATGCCTTAACATTTTCATCATCATAAACCATCTATGTTTCTTAACACATGTCAAAACATCTCAATGGAAGGACTCATCATTCCAAGGTTTTCATAAGTCATTTTCACCAAGTATTCCCATCTAAAGTGATCAAGTTTTTGGTATAACTCTAAGCTACTAAGTTAAGAGTGTTCACTAAGGTGAGATGCTAAGATCAATCTCATGCCATAGAATGACATCTAAGTCTAACTAGATAGGTCAAGTTTTATACTCTTTATGCTACCTTTAAACAAGGAAAGGACTTTGGTAAAGTAAAGAAGGTAAAACTTGTAAATAAAACTTGGAGTAGGTATAAGTCAACATGGTATGACCAAAGCATGCCTAATGCATCTTGCTTAGGTCATCTTGTATAATGCTATCTTGCTAACAATAGCTTGCATTGTTAATGATGGCTTGCCTTGGTTGGTGCAGTGGTTGAAGTTTTCTTCCTCTTCCTCTTGGTAGAACTCCTCCCCCTCGAAGACTTGGTCGGTACTATCGTCTATAAATACATACGGAATACACAATCACCAAACAATACTTAACTAGTCTACTTAGCACACTAAGGCACACATTTAATGATCTATTATCATCACAAGAATCACAAGGTTTAATGAACTAGCTTCATTCTTTTTATTTGAGAAAAGTAATTTCTACTCATTGAAATTAACTAAGATTTAATATTCTCCAATTAAAATATGGGATCATGTGGACACATGTCATCACCACATATTCTAACACATGGGAATGTGATTTAAAGGTTGGGTCACATTTTAATAAGTTTAAGTTTAATAAGTAATGATTTAAAGTGACTAGAAATGCCTATATAGCATTATTTTGGGTACTAGTCCAAAGTCACTACATGTAAACCTCAATATTATTACATATTCAGATAGGTAGTGACATGGGTATACCCTGCGGTACTCGAGCTTGGTATATACGGTCCAAATACATACAAGCCCACGGTGTCGCCAAGGCCCAGATGGAGGGATTCGAGTAACCTACGAACTCTCGATTGCTTGAAGGACAAGAAGAAGTTCAAGACTAGAGTTTTAATCCAACTTGTAACCGACTCGACCTGCTACCTGAGACCTAGCCTATCTATATAAAGGCTAGGAGGGGGCAGCGAGGAGGACACACGCAACCCTAGTTTCCACAACCCTCGCCAGATTTCGTCTGCGCAACATTATAACTTTCGACTCCCTCGATAATTCCACGAGCAGACAAGCAGGAGTAGGGACCTCTACGAGGCCTGAACCTGGGTAAATTCTTTGTCCCCTGTGTGCTTGTTTGCTAGCCGATAGATGTCTCCAGCGCTCCCTCCTTCTCCAAAACCCAAGTCCATAACAATGGGCATTGACGAGTTAAACCCTCGTCAATTGGTGCCGTCTGTGGGAATTGGGAGTGCTGATGTTGCGGCTTCTTCAGCCCCATCAACTGCGATCTACAACTCCGCAACAGCGGAGATTCGCCAGCTCTTCGGCGCCTTCGACTTCACCGTCCACACGCCGGCCACCCGCCCGGCCTTCGATTCCGTGGGCGACGGAATCAGCCTGGCGATTGGGAGATTCTGCTTCCAAGTTGGTCAGATGGGCACGCTCCGCATGCCCGATCAGCCGACAACACCGGCGATTGCCCCGGCATCATGGTTCCTTCCATCGATCGGCACCCTCAGCAAGCTCGACGCTCCGGTGGCAGTCGAAAACACGATCAGCGACAACAGTCGCGACTCTGATCTAAGCGATCTGGCCACTGAAGAGGGAACCTACGGTTCCGGATCTGAAAGTTGTGGAAGCAACAGCTTCCCAAATCACTTCATGTGCACCGTCATCAACGCGGGCGACACCTCCACCAACCGCGACAATGGCACCGACCCACCCAACGCCGCCAACGGTGGCAATGGAGGAGCAGTCAAACCCCCCACCATAATCAACGAGCAAACCGGCGAACGCGTCGTGATCAGGCTCAACAAGCAAGAGTGGGAACGCTACCGTGAAGCCCTACGAGGTACACCTCTACCCTTCGGGTCCCTGCAAGAACTGCTGATGGGCTACCACTGGCTCCTAAAGGAGGAATTCAAGCGCCAGAAACAAGCAATCGCGGAACTTGAGGCGCGTAAAAAGGCGGCAGACGAGTCAAGCCTTCGTCGTGCTGGGCTCTCCTCCTACGGAGGATCCTCCTCAAGAGGCAACGAACATCTCGCCAAAAAGAGGCAGTCGCGGATGGCTCACCTTACCGAACAAGAACGCATAGACGCCGCAAAAATCCTCGATTTCGGCTCTATGACAGTCGACATGAGAGGCAACGTGGTTCCCAGGACGCCGCAAGCCGCAGTGACGGCAGCCACCATGTACCTTCTCAATAACCAGCCACCAGCTGGAGATCCTCGGACGGCCATGCACCGATCTACGATCGCGGGCCTTGGACTAATTGAGGCCGCCCTCGACAAAGAACCAGTACCAGACCCCAAAAAGGGCAAAGCGTTAGCAAAACGCTACCCCTCGTCCTTGTCAAGCGACGACAGTCACGACCTGTCTCGACGTCGCCGTTCACGACGGCACGATCGCGACTACGATGCACGCGACGAGCTCACGCAGCGCAAGATCGACAAATCAAGGGCACGACGTGCTCGGTCGACTGATTCGGAAGAAGAAGATGGAGAGCTCTGCGGTGCCAGATGCTTCAGCAGATCCATCAGGCAAAAACGAATGCCTAAAGGGTTGAAACTCCCATCAGAGAACCCGAAATTTGACGGTCTACAAGACCCCAAGATCTGGCTGGAAGATCACATCTCCTCAGTCAGGCTGCACGGGGGCAGTCGAAGTACCGCCATGCAATGCTTGTAGCTACAGCTGCAAGGCGCCGCCCGGGCATGGCTCAATAACCTCCCGCGCGGATCCATTCGCAGCTGGGATGAGCTGGTCTACAACTTCGTATGCAACTTCAAGGGCACATACAAACGCCCCTCTTCAATCGAAGTACTGAGATGCTGCCAGCAAAAATCTGGCGAATCGCTGCGCTCTTACATCCAAAGGTGGTCCATCATCAAGAACTCCGCGGAGAACATCTCGGAAGACCGCGCGATTGATGCATTCAATGACGGTGTCTGCCGCATAGAACTCAGGGAGGAGTTAGGACGCTCAAAGCCCAAGACCATCGACCACCTGATGGAGATCGCGAACCGGTGGGCTGATGGAGAAGATTCACTGAAGAACCGCGCTCACTCTGACAAGGAAGCAGAACTCAGACGCGACCACCGGGGCAAACATCGTATGCGCACCTATGACGATCGCGATGACGTCAACATGGTCGCCGCCAGCTACGCCAATAGACGCGACGACAACCGCAACAGCGGATACCGTAGCGGCAGATATCGCGACTCCGGGAAAACCACGCAAGTATGGCAACACCGCACCCGCGATGAAGCACCCGCAACCACCATCGAAGATAAATTGTCCGGACCATGCACGGTACACTTCTACATCGACAAGCATGATGGCAAGAGAAAATCCAGCCACCTCCTCAAAGACTGTCGCGAGTTCCTCAAGCTACACGAGGGGTTGGCGCGGATGAATCGCAACGCGGTCGAAAGAGGCTACGGAACCGCTCCAGGCGCAGTGGCACATGGCGCACCACCACCACCACCTGGGCCACCCTTGAACGGAGCTGCACCGGACCAGCACCATGGAGGCGAACCGTACCCACGGGCCATGGGTACCATGATGATCCAAAAGGGGCGCCCCTCCAATGGGGTGCAGAAGGCCATCACTCGCCAAGTCAACTTGGCCATGCACTCGCCACCATCCACCACTGAGTACCTCAGTGGCAGTGAGTCGTGCATCACCTTCGACAAACGCGACCACCCTCCCCAAGTACCTCGCCCAGGTCATTGCCCCCTCGTACTCGAGGCGCAAATCGGAGGCTTCGACATGAGTCGCGTCTTCATGGACGGCGGAAGCGGCATCGACCTCATATTTGTGAGTACCTTGCGAGCAATGAGGATCCCTCTAACCTGCTTGGAGGCATCGGACACAACGTTCCACGGAATCGTCCTAGGAAAAGGCGTATACCCCTGGGCAAAATCAACCTCGACGTCATATTCGGCACACCGAAGAACTTCCGGCATGAGCGCATCGACTTTGAAGTTGTCGACTGGCCCTCACAATACCACTGCATCCTCGGGCGCGTCGCGTTCGCTAGATTCATGGCAGTACCTCACTACGCCTATCTACAGATGAAAATGCCAGGCCCCAACGGCGTCATCACGATCAATGGGAGTTTCGAGCGATTGAAGGAAACAACAGACAACAGTCTGCCCCCTCTGAGTAGGCCAAGCTCACCTGATCACTCCTTCGACTCGTCTGTGCACACAAAGAAGGTGCAGGTCCATCCATCGGATCCCGCTAAAATGGCCCTCATCGCCAACAACTTGAGTCCCGCATAGGAACTCGCGCTCGTCGAATTCCTCCGTGAGCACTGGGAAATTTTTGCCTGGTGTCCTGCGGACATGCCAGGAGTTCCCAGGGAATTCGCCGAGCACGCACTCAACGTCAACCCTGACGCAAGGCCAGTCAAGCAAACAATCAGGCGACTGTCTGAGCCACGGGCACAGGCAGTCGGAATGGAGATCAACAGACTCCTCGAGGCCAAATTCATACGCGAGATCAAGGAAAGCACTTGGCTCGCCAATACGGTGCTGGTGCCAAAAAAGGACACGGATATCCTGTGGATGTGTGTGGACTTCACTTCTCTCAACAAGCACTGCCCAAAAGATCACTTCCCGCTACCACGAACCGATCAAATCATCGACTCCACTGCTGGATGCGAGAGCCTCTGCTTCCTCGATGCCTACTCAGGCTATAACCAAATTCGAATGAAGGAGGAAGACCAGGAGAAGACCGCGTTTACAACGCCCTTCGGTGTGTTCTGCTACAACACAATGCCCTTCGGGCTAAAAAACGCAGGAGCCACGTACCAGCGATGCATGCAGGCCTGCCTCAAGGAGCAACTTGGTCGCAACATCCAAGTCTATGTCGACGAGATAGTCATCAAGACCAAGGAAGAAGCCTCTCTGATCGACGACTTGCGCGAAACCTTCGCCAATCTCGATCGCTACCGGATAAAGCTCAATCCGGACAAATGCGCCTTCGGCGTACCCTCGGGACAACTGCTCGGGTATCTCATCTCCGCAAGAGGGATTGAGGCAAACCCAAAAAAGATAAAGGCCATACTGGCCATGGAGAAGCCAAATAACATAAGAGGCATTCAGCAACTAGCTGGGCGAATTGCGGCCCTCAGTCGATTTATCAGTCGAATGGGAGAAAATTCGCTGCCCTTCTATCAGCTCCTCTGCAAAGCTGACAAATTCGAGTGGACCAACGAAGCACAAGAAGCATTCGAGGACCTCAAGCGCTTACTATCCACCTCGCCAGTATTGGTAACTCCACGAGAAAGGGAACCACTGCTGCTGTACATCTCAGCCACCAACCAAGTGGTCAGCACAGTGCTCGTCGTCGAACGGGCCGAGGAAAACAAGGTCCACGGCGTACAACGCCCGGTATACTACCTCAGCGAGGTCCTCACACCAACAAAACAGAGGTACCCGCATTTTCAGAAGCTGGCATACGACGTCTTTATGACCGCCCAGCGACTGCGCCACTACTTCCAGGAACACCCAATCGTGGTAGTCAACGACGCCCCATTGGGACATATCCTCAATAACCCTGGCGCCACAGGGCGAGTCGCGCTTTGGGGAATAGAGTTGTCTCCACGAGACATCACATATGAAAAGAGCGGTGCAATCAAGTCGCAAGTTCTCCCGGACTTCCTCGTACATTGGATGGAAAACCAACTCCGGGACAGGCCAGACATGTCCTACCTCTGGACAATGCACTTCGATGGGTCCAAGAGGAAAGATGGAGCAGGAGCAGGTGTCATACTAACATCACCTCAAGGAGACAAGCTGAAATACGTCATGCGAATGCAGTTCACAGCCTCAAACAACGAGGCCGAATACGAGGCCCTGTTACACGGGATGAGGATGGCAAAAGCCTGCGGTGCAAAGAGGCTAATTATATATGGTGACTCCAAACTGGTCGTCAACCAAACAATGCACGAGTGCGACGCACTAAACGACAACATGATCGCATACCGTGACCTCTACGACACACTTGAAGGAGACTTCGATGGTTGCGAATTGCGACACATAGGTCGCAAAAGCAATGAGGAGGCAGATGCACTCGCCAACATAGGCTCCACCTGCGCACCCATACGACCTGGGGTATTTCTCGAGCGCATATGCGAACGCTCCATCAAGCCGAAGGCCACAGAGAAGAAAACAAGCGCAACAACGGACTCGGGGGCTACGCCACCCAATGAGCCAACACCAATCGATGATATGGAGCTCGACATTGGACTCGAGAGGCCAATGAGCGTCATGATGATCGAACAATCCTGGACGCAGCCGTACATTACGTACCTCCTCAGCAAGCGCCTACCGGACGACCCGACAGATGCGCGACACATCGCGCGATGCTCCAAGGCATTCGCCGTTATCAACGGCGAACTGTATAAACGTAGCATCACAGGCGTGTTACAACGATGCGTCTCCCTAGCCGATGGAAGAGCAGTCCTCCTTGACATCCATGAAGGGACCTGTGGGCACCACGCTGGCAGCCGTGCCCTCGTCGCCAAAGCTCTACGAGCTGGATTTTACTGGCCCACGGCCATGCGCAACGCCAAGGACATAGTCCAAAAGTGCAATGCCTGTCAACGATTCGCGGACAAGCCACACGCACCAGGTGCAGAACTACGACCTATTCCATTGGCCTGGCCCTTCGCCCAGTGGGGACTCGACATGGTTGGCAAACTTCCAAGGTCCTCGCAAGGAGGCTACGTCTACCTCTTGGTCGCAGTCGACAAATTCACCAAGTGGATCGAAGCCATGCCAGTGACCAAACAATCAGGGCACAACGCAGTAAAATTCTTTGAGTCCATCGTCTATCGCTTCAGCGTGCCGCACAACATCATCACCGACAACGGAACAAACTTTACATCCAATGAGTTCCAAGATTTCTGCGAGAACCTGGGGATCAACATCAGTTATGCTTCAGTCGCACACCCGCAGACCAACGGTCAGGTAGAAAAGGCTAACGGGCTCGTCTGCAGCGGCATCAAAAAGCGACTTCTTCAGCCACTCGAACAAGCCGCACGATGCTGGCCAAATGAACTGCAATCCGTACTCTGGAGCCTGCGTACAACTCCAAATAGCGCCACAGGCTACACACCATTCTTTATGGTACACGGAGCAGAAGCAGTACTACCCGCCGAGGTACGGTACAGAGCGCCACGCGTAGTCGCCTACAGCGAGAAGGAGTCATCCCTCGCACTCGAAGACTCCGTCGATCTCCTTGATGAAGCAAGAGAAATCGCCGCAGAAAGATCTACGATCTACCAGCAGAACCTGCGCAACTACCATAGCAGAAGGCTTCGCCCAAGATCCTTCGTAGAAGGTGACCTGGTCCTGCGACTGAAGCAGCAGGGGCATCTCAAGCTCGAGTCCCCCTGGGAAGGACCATACGTGATTACAAAAGTAATCCGAGGTGGCGCCTATTGCCTTCAAGATTTAGAGACAGGAGTCGCATACTCCAACCCTTGGAACGTCGCACAACTGCGACGCTTCTACCCTTAGTCGTTTCTCCTTTAATTTTGCATCGCAAATAAGGTTACTCAGCCAAGGCTACTTAGCCGCCACATTGTACTACGTACTGTTCCCTGAATAAATAAAAGCTAAGTGCCCCAAAACTCTGTGTTCTCTTTTCTTTTGTCAATTTCCATACTCGGGGGCTACGCCACCCTATATACATATGTTCTTCGAACAATAACACGACATCCCGAGTAGCTGGCACATCAATTGCACTCCTTAACACAAACACAACCCAGTTGCCACGCAACTGACAGGTTGACAAGGGAAAGATACAAAGATGGCCAGGCTAACGAAAAGGACTCGCATAAGTGCAACGCACCCCACGCTTATAAAGCTATTTGTAAATTATCTACAAACTATATATGAGCTTTACAACACAAGTACACTTGTATGCATGATACATATTTGGCTACCCTTGCAATAGAAGAACATTAGTCTGTTCCTCGAACAAGTCGACGATTTCCTCAGCTGGACGATCCACCGCTTGATAGTGCGGCACCATGTTCCAGGAAGATCCTGCTGGTGGCGTCGGTGGCCTAGAGGCAATGGCCGCGACATCCACGTCAGGCCTGTGCAAACGCACCATGGAGAGCGCAGCCTTGGCACCAACCACCAGCTGCTGCCTCACGCACTCGCGAACCGCGGACATATCTTGAAATTTCGTTAGAAGGGCCAGCAAGCTTGATGGAGTATCATCCAGCGGGAACATCGCCCGGTAGATGTTCTTCAAGCACGAATGCGACTTCTTCAGGAAAAGCAGCACTCGCGAGGCACGACCCTGTAGGGTCGCTAACGCAGTCACACGATCATGATCTACCCAGAAGTATCCACTCTCCTGAAGTTGCTCTTGGATGAGATCATGAAGGCGGATGGCAATCCTATCCCTCTCGTCCTGCGGACGGTGCGCGCTAACAACTACACGAAGCAGCATCAACAGCATGAGTACAACGTACCATTGCGATGATCTACAAAGGAAAAGACGAGGATGAGCAAACTAACACTTAAACTGGTCGCCCAACTGCGTCACCTCGCCAATCAGATATTGCTCACGGGCGGCGGCTTTTTCAGCCTTCGACTTCCACACGTCCGCGCTACCACGGATCACAGGCAACTCACGCTCCAGCTGCTTAACGCGATCATGAAGTCGCGACAGCAAGGAAAGCTCCTCTACTTTAGAGCGAGGTGGTGCCATTGTATCCTCAAGAGATGGCGAGACCGGGGTTCCCCCCACAGGACCACTTGATGTACCCTATCAAAAAATCCAGTCAGAAGCAAAAATAAGGCGACCAACTCAAAAGTCAAAAGTGACAGGTGCATTCAGGATCAATAAAGTATGTACACACACATTCGCCAATAGGCATGATCTCCAATCAAAAGAGCAAGTTCATCAGCTATTACAAGAAACTAACTATGGAGCAGCTGGCTTCTTCGACTTCGAGGACCTTGGGGGCTTCATCAAGTCCGTGGTAGTATCAGATGCCACTGACTTACCGCCAGCCCCTGAGGCCGAAGTTTTCGCCGCCTTCTTTGCGCGATTCAGCTCCTCCGAATACTTGGCAACGGTGTTTATCAAGTAATGGCCATATTTGGCACAAGCAGTCGCAAAAGGAGCGAACACTACCTGCTGACCATCCGCGCCAACAGGCATTGTCTTCGACACCGCAGAGGGATCCACTTCGATTCCGTGGGCTTGCACCATGGCAAGCGACATGGTCGCGCTAGCTGCGCGGAGGGAGTTCTTGTACGTGGTAGGTACACCCCCAGCGAGTGACTCCACCAGCTCCTCCACATTGTCTACCAGCTCCGCCTTTGGCATCAGCTCCTCCCGGAGGCGGCTCAGGGTGGCCTTGGATTTGGACAATGTGTTTTGGACAACGGCGCTACGGTCTTCGACTGCAGATACCGTGCCAGCCAGAGCGTCATCACGACCAAGGACTCGTGGATCAAAACTCAAGCCACCAGCATCTACACCAAAAAACACACACGGATCAAACTTCTAAATGCCACCGGCGCCACAGAGGAAGAGAAGAACATCAATAAAAATATCCGCCAAGTAAAGGTACCTGAGAGGGCCTTGGCGACTGAGAGCAGTTGCTCTTCGAAAAACTTCTCCCTGGCCGCAAAGGAGGCACGCAGATCCTCTTCGCGCTTCTGGGCTTCATCACGAGCCGCGATTGCCTCGTCGCGCCCCTTCACAGCTGCGGCCAGAGTCTTTTCCAACATGGCGACGTCACGCAATAAAACATTATGCTCAGCTATAGGACAGTCAAAATTTGGCTGTCAGTCGATGATATCAATGTGCAGAGAAGATGACAAGAAATAAGTATAGAACACTCACTCTCGACCACGCGGTGGCGCTTCTCCAGCATCACATGCTGGCGACCTATCGCCATCACTTGCTCCGCCACCTGCGTGGCTTCCTTGACAAGGAGCTGTCGCACAAAACAATGAATCAGCAGAAGGCAACAAAGGGCATTGACTGCCAGGTTAAAAAAGAGAGAGAGAGAGAGATACTTACATGGTCCTCCAGCGACTCCGAAGAAGATTGTTGAACCATCATCTGAGCTACTACTCGATGCTCCCCTACGTGAGGAGAGCTCGAAGAATTGTGCCCGGAGTGGGCCGCCGCCGGAGGAGAAGGAGCACGCTCGACCTCTATCTTGGCCTTTGAGGTCGCGACTCCTGACTCCTTCAAAAATTTGACGTCACCAGAAGATGACGACGCCTCTTGACTACAAGACAAAATCTGCACTCAGATAAGGAAACTACAGGGAAAAGCCAACAAGAAGAAAATAAGTGGCGAATGAATTTACTAGCAAACTTACCAGTCAAATCTATCAAGATCAAATGTGGCCTCCGTCGACTCCGACGAAGACTCCTTGGGCAATCTCATCTTCTTGCGAGATGACGGTGCCACAACCCTCATAGGAACGGTGGGAATTGGCGACTCCGCACCAACAGCCGCGCCCCCTGGAGTGGAAGGAGTTGACGCGTCGGAATCCTCGCTACGTGAACGCTTGCGAGTATCCGGACTTTTGGACTCGGGGGCTTCCTCTTCAACATCGGAAGGGACAGTCGACTCAAACTGGTCCTCTTCCACAGCTTCACGAGGAATAATCCCCTCAGGAAGGGGAGGCATGCAAGGTGACACCGCCCACTCCTGCATACAAAAATATAACAGATAAGCAACAGAAGACGCAATCGAGAAAATACGCTACTACGTAGCACAACCATACCTCGGGAGGAGGATTCGAAGCATCGAAAGGAGGAACGACTGGCTCGTTCGGAAGCACATCCTTGAGGGTATACTTCGTGACCAGTCGCACCCTCTTATCTACCTCACTCGCGGACATGCCATCGGCAGACACGCGAGTGGGATCATCAGCGCCACCCCATTGGAACATGGGATGGACCCTGGCCTAGAGAGGCTGGACGCGACGATGCAACCAGGTCCTGACAAGGGCGCAGCCTCCCTCTTCTGTGCCTATGCGACTCTCGAGGTCGCAGACACGCTGATATAGCACGTCTGTCTCCGTGAGTTCGGAAGGCATGATCACGTTCTTCCAAGAAGGCATCTTCTTGCAGGGAGTCGCGGGATCGAAGGGAGCAAGTCCAAAGTGTTCGTCATTGGCCTTCTGATCGCGCACATAAAACCATATGTCCCTCCATCCCTGGACGGACTTGGCGAGCTTGATATCAAAATAGGTGGCGGATGGATCAACATGGATTCCGCAACCACCTACATCGTAAACTAAAGAGACAGATGCGGACTGACGCTTCAATTTAAAAATGCGTTTGAACAGACCAAAATGCGGCTCGATTCCGAGCCAGCACTCGCAGAGAGTGATGAAGCAAGTGATGTGGAGGAGAGAATTTGGGGACAGCTGGTGGAGCTGGAGCCCATAGAAACACAAAAGACCCCGAAGAAAGGGGTGATGAGGCAAGGAAAGACCGCGAATGATGAATGCAAGAAACATCACTCGATAACCAGTGGGAGGCACAGGAACGGTCTCACCGCTGGGGACGCGCGAATCGGCGACTGATGCAGAAATCACTCTGTCTTGGCGAAGAAGACGGAGATCCGACGCCTTGATGATGGAAGGGCGCCACGCGCCATTAGTCACGCGGGTGCCTGCGACCTTCTTCTTCCCGGCGGCAGCGGCGCTGGTGGCCGCAACAGCGGAGCCACCCTTCTTCTTCGCTGCAGCGAGGGTGGCCGTGGAATCGGCGGCAGCGCCTCCCTTCTTCTTCCCCATTGCGCGGCGGCGATGAGAGCGAAGAAAATAGCTGGGGAACAAGCGGAGTTGGTCCAGCGTCGCGGAGAAGATGGGCGCAGAGAAAAGCAGGAACGGCAATGACGATAGCGGCAGGGAAGAAAGAGCAGATGGAAAATTACCGGCGTAGCATCGCTACTTAACTCCTGGAAGATGCAATCCAACGACTGACAAAAACCCTATTGGACGCATGGCACGTATCGCGTAAGACACGTGGAGAATAGGAAGCGCGAACCGTCCCCTACTTCTACCATTAAGCGCGGAAATCGAGGAGGCACAGTTAAAAATAAAGATTATGCACGCCCAGTCAAATCAAAGTCAGAAAGTGGGACCCACCGCTCGTCACGTCCCGTCAAACTCGCTCACGCAGGCAACTAAAGTCATACAAGCGTCAGCACTGACGTCATCAGGGCTATGCAGTGAAGAACTTCGACTATTTTAGTCCTTGCTAGAGTCTTCGACTCCACCAAGCACTCGGGGGCTACTCCCATAGGGAGCGCTGGCCGCGCCCCCTACGATTTTCTTTTCTTGTTGCAGGAACATGGACAATCACGAAGAGCAAACCCAACCACTCGAAACACAGTTCGATTATGAACATGGGTTACTCCCATAGGGAGCGCCGGAAACAAGCAGGCAAAGGACGACAGCAGTCGCGAAAATATTTAACCGCCTGAGTCATCGACTGAAACAAACAGGCAAAGACGACAACAGTCGCGAAAGTGTTTTAGCACCTGCCTGGGTCATCAACTAAACAAACAAGCAAAGGACGACAGCAGTCGCAAAATTTTTTAGTCCCTGCCTGAGTCTTCGACTCAACCAGGCACTCGGGGGCTACTCCCATAGGAAGCGCTGGTCGCGCACCCTATGATTATTTGAACAAAAACTGTGTGTTGATAACATCCACACCCGAAACTCATGGCGACACCGCCTCATAATTTTTTCCCCTACAAAGAGACTGCGTCTCCTGGGTTACCCGAATCATCTCCGCGATGGCAAAAAGTTCGGATGCCGCGCTTACAGCGTGAAGATAAGACCTGAATAAGGCCTGACAACACATCTGCTGCGCACTACCAGAGATATATCCGTGCCTGCAGGTATGATGAATATGCTTTGACGGACGCGTCGAGTGCTCACACCCATACACTGGAATTCGACTCCTGTAAGACCCTCCACGACCTGAGTCGAATTACACCAGCATTTTTCCGGATTCAAGTCCGGGACTCGAATTTGAGTAGATTGCGTTGTTTCACCCTAAGGTGGTTAACTGATACCGATGCTTCGGTTATATCAGGCACGTATATCAACAATCCCTATGACACAAATAAAAGCAATCGAAATATACTCATTTAGGCACTCGAAGGCTTCAAAAGTCCCCAGTCGAATCTGCGATTCCACTAGGCACTCGGGGGCTACTGACATGGGTATACCCTGCGGGTACTCAAGCTTGGTATATACGGTCCAAATACATACAAGCCCACAGTGTCGCCAAGGCCCAGATGGAGGGATTCGAGTAACCTACGAACTCTCGATTGCTTGAAGGACAAGAAGAAGTTCAAGACTAGAGTTTTAATCCAACTTGTAACCGACTCGACCTGCTACCTGAGACCTAGCCTATCTATATAAAGGCTAGGAGGGGGCGACGAGGAGGACACACGCATCCCTAGTTTCCACAACCCTCGCCAGATTTCGTCTATGCACCATTGTAACTTTCGACTCCCTCGATAATTCCACGAGCAGACAAGCAGGAGTAGGGACCTCTACGAGGCCTGAACCTGGGTAAATTCTTTGTCCCCTATGTGCTTGTTTGCTAGCCGATAGATGTCTCCAGCGCTCCCTCCTTCTCCAAAACCCAAGTCCATAACAATGGGCATTGACGAGTTAAACCCTCGTCAGGTAGGGTTAAATGTAATTTTTGAGAGTTGGAATCAACTCAAAAGCTATCATGGTTGATTTTATAAAAATTTTTAAATGTGCAAAAGCTTATGTCTTGTTATTTTTACTAGGAGAGATCTCTAAGTCTAAATGATTTAAATCCAACGGGCTTGGATAGATCTTTTCATTACCTTTCCAACAAAATTGGAATCACTCAATTTGGGTTTGTAAAACTCTCTGAATGGATTTGAACTAAGGGACAGAATAGATTTAATTCTAAAATAGAAAAAAAATCCTAATTTCAATTAACTAGGTCAGCGCGGGAAACTAAATGGGCTGGCCCAGTGACGCTCAGCGGCGCAGCGGGCAACTGACAAGAAGGGTCCACATGTTAGCGGCACTTAAAACCCGAAGCGGTACGGGGCAATGTGGACCGCGGGATTAGAACACAATCTAACGGCTCATGGTTGTCGTCGACGACGGATTCGTCGCCGGCGAGACTGAACCCTAGCGCGGTCGGTGGGGGTCTACTGGGGACGTATCAGGGCTCCAGCTAGTGTGGCGAGGCGGGCAAACAAACTGGTGGACGAGGGCGGGCTCAGGCGAGGTCGCGGCAGGGACTGAGGTGTACGAAATCGACGACAACTTCTCCTCCTCTGTAGCGGCTAGACCTCCGGTGGAATTCCGGCGATGTGCTGCTCGAGCGGCTCCGGCGAGAGAGGGGAAACGGTCAGTGGAGAGAGGGGAGTGGAATGGTGTGGCGATTGAGGCTGGGGGGTGGCCTCCTTATATAGGCTCACGAGGGGACCGACGGGTGTGGGCGGAGCTCGTCGGTGACGGCGATACAGGGGGCTACCGGCTTGGGCGAGGTAGGTGGATGGTGGGCGGTCTGCTGGCCGTCCTCTACGGCGTAATGGCGTGGCTAGGGGCGGTGACTAACGGTCGGGAGCTCCTTGCGCTCTGTGGGATAGAGGCGGTGCTTGACGGTGATCATGGCGACTATGGGTCGCGTGGCGGTGCAAGGCCGTGTCTGGCGGGGTGAGGGGGTCGTGGCGGAGCGGCGCGCGCGGTTTGGTGTCGAGGCACGATCTGTGGCGTGCTGGCGGCGAGGGCGCTCTGGCTGCACGCCGAGAGAAAGGGCGGCGCTGCTCTGGGTGGTCCAGTGGGTAGCAGGGGCCGTGGGGTGGACCGTGGGCGGCGGTGAGGTGGCACATTGCTTCCTGGAGTGGCGGAGGAGGGCTGGCGGTCTGCTCCGAGCTGCGCATGCTCGACTGGCGAGCATGTCATCGGGACAGTGTTGCACTGGCGCCAGGGGCTAGGGGATGGGCTGGTTTTGGTCTGGTTGGGCCTGGGGGAGACCAAGGTGATCAATGTGCATCAAATGGCTCGACAAGATTTGCTCCAAAACAATGTTAGTTAGGCCATATTGATTCTTCTCACAAGGTGTTCGATCAAATGGCCGCATGAGAGAAACTTTTGAATTTTTGAAAGATTTTTGGTGGAGTGATTCATCTTATGCTTAAGCATCTAGGTTTGCTTGGGATTTTGAAATGGAGTTCATTTGAGTGGTTTTTGAAAAAAGTGTGATCTATACATATGAACTAGATTCAATTTTCAAATGTCATTTAAAATTAGAGTTTGAATGTTTTTGGGATGACACAAAGTGGGCCTTGGCACATCACTACTTGTACTAGCAAGGGGTGCAAAGATCCACAACTATCTCTGTTTGAATTTGAGTGCTAGGAATAGCCAAAGTGGGCTAGGTGATTAAAATGGCAAAAGTGACAATTTCCTTATTTAATTCTTTTTGATTTCTTTTTCTTTGGGATTTGCTTGGGGATGATCTAGATGATGTGTAATTCACCTTAGAGTCATTTTACAACCAATAGATCACTCAATGATGGCAATTCAAAACAACTCCTATTTAAATGCACACACATATGAATGCTTAAAGATTTTTAAATGGAAAAGTTTTTGTTAACCCTAAATTGGGTAGATTTGATCTTGATCACTTGGATTAAAGTTTTGGGATGTTACAACTTGTCCGAGATCCGATCATTGGTATCCCATACCTCGTTCAATATCGTTCACAACAAGTTATGTTTTCTTGTTACCGTGATATTACATCCCCGTGACCTAGTCACATGTTGCAATATTTATGGATGTAATCTCACCAAACCGGCCGCATGTATCTTTACCCGTCATGTGGGTGAATAAATCCCGGTCTTGCAGTCACATGTCATCTACTGTTCCTTTGGAATACCCAACATACACCTTTATGGCCACCGTATTACCAGATGACGGTTGATGCAGTCTAAGCAACCTAGGGAAATAGTGAGTAATATGAGCTCACGGTCTAAGGAGAAGGAGTATAGGTATAGCTGTTGCAACAATGAACTATATGACTTGATCGTGTTGCATTCCTTCGCGGAATGTCCAATCACATCATTCTCCAATGATATGATCCCATTTTCAGTCGGCATAAATGCCCATGATCTTGAAACCCAGATCATCTTCGTGACCAAGGAACTAGTATGAACAGAGGCTACTAGGGACTTGGTTGTTTCATACCACACCTGTACCAATGTTTCTACTTGGCATAGTTCTAGCACAATATGAAACTATTATAAACTAATTGAGATATGACAATAAAAACCTATTTATTATTTGCCTCTAGGGCATATCTCCTTCAGTCTCCCACTTGCACTAGAGTATAAATAATCCATCTTGCATTTTACTCATATAAACCATATACCATATGCGTTTACAGATCATGCATGCTCATGGGAAACGTCATGTCCATGTTCTGTTTTACCAGAGCATTGTGTCTTTTGCAAATCGTTAATGTCTTCCTAATTTTGACATTCATACCATTATCGTATAATGGGTCGAAGTATTTGTTTGGCGACAAAGTGAGACTTTGTTTCTAGTGTTTATGATGACGGCCATATTCACCGTTGTCATCTAAACTTCGAAACACAGTTTGCTATCCTTTGTGTATATACTATAGTCATGGCAGCAGAACGAGGCCGAATTCCAGGAGTTTACAGTGACGTTAGATCAACCTCGAGGGCTTTCTTAGGGGCACTGGGCCCTGGGACACATCATTCTACGTTAAAAGCGAACTAGCCCCGCCACAACATTATACATCACATCAGATGCAACCTTTATATTTCTATATCTATGTAGATCCTAGTGCATGAAATGCAACTATGCCACTTACATTGCTCCTTGCCATTTATGTACAAACTTAATTTTGGTTCAATGATCAACTTAGGAATCACTTAAAGACATCTTCTTACTGTTAAGACTTTGTCCTACCAACCAGAACCTCGGGTCACATTATGTCGAGTATAGAACATGGTTTTATGGAAGAACCTATGATTGAGGCATAGGAGATGCAACACATCTCTTTCTTTCAACCATAGTTGCAATACTCAATGCTTCATACAGTAAGAACTTATTTCTTACTTTGTTCCATTCCGATCTACTTCAGAATCATGCTTAGGACATTCTGAACATCTTTCAGAATCAAGTCCAGGAAGCATTCGACATTTAGTGTTTATTAAAATCACCAATCTATCTCGGTAGATCTTATTGTTTAATAACTTCAACTTCATCCTCAATTATCTAACTTAAATATTATTAACACCAATCACATCATTCAATATGTCGTCCACATATCCCAGAATGATTTCATGCTCCCACTCAAATATGACATTCATGTTTGAGATCCAGGAATTTCACTTAGCTTCCACTCAAAATATGTCAGCTACATGTTATGAATTAGCCAAGCTGATTTGCTCTCACTAAAATCTAGGTCCTCTTGATAATCTTGGACATTCCAAAATTCTTCGATCATCATCAAATCGAGAATTCCACTAACGAGATTTCAATGACCATTCATTTCTCGTACTTAGGTCCATCACGCTTCTTTGTAATTCGTAGGTATGTCTTGTTCAAAACATGACAAGTGGACCAACAATATAATTCCACAAACTTGTTAGAATATATGGTTGAATCCTACTTTCTTTAGTAAAAGTATTCACTGAAACTTTATGATCATTATGATTGGTTTCTCCTCTATTTGTAGAGTTTGGATTTACGGAACAAATTCCGCTGCTCCACTCAGCTACATATTTTCAACATTTCTTCGCATATCACCGTTTTACCAGAATGTTGAAAATACTTTATTCATTCTGCCTAAGAGGCATGGTTTTGCAAAGTCTCTAGATTAAGCTTCTAGGACCCCGATCTTTGATAAAGAACCTACAATAACCAAAATGACTTAAACTGTAGTGTCATTTCATTATTAAAATTTGGATATCTTTTAGCATTCTAATCCTTTTATAAATGTTTAAACCATTATCATTAACATAGTGATGAGAATAACTTATTTATAATCATAATGTGACCATAAGGTATTGTTCATAAGAATAGTACAAACTGGCTTGTAACTTGTTCATATGAATAATCGTCTCGCCAAAAGCAAGACACACAAACAAGGATTACAAATTATATTCAAGTCCACTAATCCAAATGATAAACTTTGAGGAAAGAGGTGATCCCGACCATCAACTGCTTTGCTTACCATCATCAAGTCACGTTGCCTCAAATCTAACAATTCTCAAGTAGATCATCCTATTTTCACAAAACGGGACAAGTATCAAATACTTTGCAAACTGCAACGAGTTTTGTAAGAATCACATTTATAATTTGTATATCTTACATATACCTTTTCATCCATGACCTCCTTTTGCAATCAAGCCCTTTTAATAGTTCTCAACTCTAATGCAAGATCGCTAAGTGTTTTTCCAAACATTCTGGAGTCATCGAATTATCTCCTAATGGTTATTGTATCAAGAAGAGAAGATCACCTTTTACGAGGATATCCCTCAGGCGTGGGTATTTGTAACATCCCAAATTTTATGATTGCAGATGTTACTAGAAGCATGCATCATATCTTTGCATCATAGCATCACAAAATAAAATCCGCATCATATACTTTCCCTAAACCCTATAGGCATATAAAGACAAAAAAGGGGTTAAACAAAATCTAACCTCCTAAACCCTTGTGAAAGTGTTATTTTATAACCCCATAGTAATGTCCTTCTTTTTACAAAATTTTAGAGACAAATTTCATTATTTTTGGAGTCCATTTGCAAAAGTTATAAGACAAATAGGAAAACAGAAAATAAAAAGATTAAACTACAAAAAAAGGAAGTCTAGCCTAACCGGGCCAGGCGAGCCAACCCACCCCTATCTACCGTGCGCCAGGCAGAGCACAGCAGCAGCCGCACAGGCCAGCCCAGCAAGCGCCGCCAGCCGTTCAGCCCGCTCCTCTCGCCTCTCACTGACGTCGCGGCCCCACCTGTCATCCCCGACCTCCTCCGTGTTCGTCCCCAACTCCTCCTGACCGACGCGATCCTAACAGAATCCGTTGATTCTGAGTTTAGTTTGACCCCTCCTGCACGAAAAATCCCCAAATATAAGCCTCCGCATCGAGCCCCGGTCCTTTTCCCAAAAAAATCGCAAACCCTAGAGCCGCCTGCGCCAAGATCGATCTCGCCGCCGGAGTTCCGCCCCAGTAACCTTCGGGAGGTTGCTCCCTCGTCGAAATCGAGCTCCTCTCCCTCCTTTTCTTCCAAAATCGAAACCACCTCTAACCTATGCGTCTCCCACCTGTCCTTTCCCTCTCTACAGCGCAGTCGGGTGACGGGAATTGCACGGTGGAGCTCCGCCGGAGACAGAGGACATCAGCGGAGCGCCACTGCGAACCGAGGAAGGGAAGCCCGACGCCATCTGTACCAGGGGGACCGCGAGGAGGAGGGCCACGTCGTCGTCTGCTTCGCACAGCTGGGAGCTCGCCAGGACGCCGCCGAGCATCGCCAACTGACACGCCGCCGCCGTTCATCGTCACCGACAAGACCTCATCGCTGCGGGTGAGTTCCCTCCGTCCCCGCCCGTTAGATCATGATCCGACGGTGTAGATTAGACTGATCTAGTGAATCGGTATCGCCCAACTGCGTCACGCCGCGTGGCATGCACAGGCGTCAGCTCGCCGCGTCAGCACCGCGTGCTTAGCTGGGCCAATTCCGCGCGGCCACTTGTCGCTTACGTGGCCGCCCACCTGTAAATACTTTTAAATAGGCAGAAAATACTTTAATATTGTAAAATTCATAGTAATTCGATTACTTGGCCAAAAAATGCGTATTATATACCGTTGGATTCGCAAAATTGAGTAGAACACGGATCTGTATTAATATTGCTGGTTTACTGCAGTAATCTTGTAGTAGGATTTAAAGTTTAGATTGGAGTATTTTAATTCTATAAAAATATCCGTAGATCCGTTTTAGTTGATTCTTGTTGCGTTGGCTTTGTATCTACGGGACCTTCTGTGGAAAATTGTTACTTCATGCTTAGAGTGTTTAGATATTTTTCGGGGTAGATTGGAAGTGTAGATCTATTTATGAGATTGTTTAATTAAGTTTTAATCCGAAATACTTAAAGTCTGTGGGAAATCGATACCTATGACATCCCCAACCCAACAACGCCCCAGAATAAAACCCTTGGTCGAAATTGAATCCATCCTTGCATATTACCATGTTCCATGCATGCATATTTACCATCGTGGCATTGTTTTGTGGAGTTTGTGATTGGATCTATGTTTGTGTTTCGTTAGATTGTTCGGAATGCGCTGAGGAGTACTGTTGTGTAGAGTGCTGCTCGGATCAAGGCAAGTTACACCACTTGTACATATTTATGTCCCAGTTTTTGACTATGCACGTTTTACTCTTCAAATCTTGTAGTGTGCATGTGTAGGTCTTTACTAGATTTTCTTATTACTATATTTTTGCAAGTGCGGTTTTGTAGTATGCCATGAGTAGCTTTATACTTAGGAATTTCCATCCTATTAGGTTCCCCTGTTTTTGCTAAGTAATGCTTGCTATGCTATATATATACTAGGTACCGTTGGAGGGTTCGAAAGACTCAAAAAATTTCTAAGTATGAGAGCTCTCTCGAGCGAACTTTTCTTCACAAAACCCCCCTCAAAATAAAACTAAGTTTTCTTCTGGGCGGAATGGTTGTCGGGTCAACGAGTGGATATTTGGTGGAGGACGGCTGCCCAAGAATCAAAGAAGTCTGCCATGTTTCAGAATTCAGAAGCTTCCAGTGCAACCACAATACATATGGGCTCTGCCTTGGCTTAATACTTAGTGGGAAACCTCACCGGGGTACCAACATTTGGAGGTTCTTGGCACGGTTGGATCCAGCTGGTAGAGGGGCTACTAAGGGAAGGCTTCACCATGGTCTTGTTTGTAAAAGGACTTGATCGTGGATTGTGGGGAAAGTGCACAACCTCTCGAGAGTATTGCAAACTGATCGATCAGCCGAGTTCACGGAAAAGAACACTTTGAGCATCTGAAGGATGAAGCCTCTGAAAGATCTTCCTCTCCCTTTTCCAAACTTATAGTTTTATAAACCCCAAGGCATGAGTAATATCGCCATTGGGTGGGATTTTGGGAACTTGGTGCGTAATATGCAAGTGCTAGGTTGATTGGACACTTGGTGAGTAATATCCACGTGTTCCATTCGACCCTATACTTCTTATCATGTTTACAAAGTAGGGTATACTCTTCCTCTTTTCTTCTTACTTAGAGAAAATTGGCCTTATGCAAAAGAACCCCAAAGCCTACACTTAGCCTTGCATGTAGAGATAGTCTTATTCTTTCCTTGGTGTAATTTGCCAATACATTCAAAGTATTGACCCAACTTGTTGGTTGCACGTCTTATGTGCAGAATCCGAAGACTGAAAGGTGCGTAGGGATCACGGGTCTTCACACAACTAGCCTGAGGCGTTGATGGACTCAAGATTTACTTAGTTTCCGCTGTTTTATTTGAGCTAGCTATATGCTATGCAAGTTGTAATAATTATACTCTGTATTATTCGTGTAATAATGACTTGTGTTTTACATGATATTCATCGACTGTGAAGTGCTAGCTATTGATCTAGGGACTAGCATGTTAATCACAGGGATTTAGGATCCTTAACGATCCGAGGTCACCACAGATGGTATCAGAGCACAAAGTTGCCTGTAGGACATGACCCCTAGGATTGGAAACCACCTTTACCATTGAAAGGACACAAATGTCACCTAGAGGGGGGTGAATAGGCGATTTAAAACTTTTACGAGATGGGCTTAACAAAGGCGGAATAAAACTAGTGTTTACTTTGTTAAGCACAAAACCTAGAACAACTAGGGTTCACCTATGTCCACCAACGACTTATGCTAAGCAAGACAACCAACTATGTGATAGCAAGATATAGACTTCAAGCACGAAGGCTATCACAAAGTAAGGTGCATAAGTAAGAGCTCGGGTATAAAGATAACCGAGGCACGCGAAGACGACGATTATTACCGAGTTCCTCCCAACAATGGAGTAAGTCTCGTTTGGAGAGGGGGTGGTATCAAACCACCAACGCCACAAAAGGCCTCCCTTGTTCTCCGATGAATCTCACCCCAATGGGATCGATCCACCCTTCCACTATCGGCAACCTTCGAGGTGGTAGCCGGCACCTTTACAACAAGTTCGAGGCACACATCCACAACTTAATTGGAGGCTCCCGAATACAAGAAAGCTGTCAAACAATCAAAGATAAGCTTGTAAGAATCAATTCAAACCAAAACAAGGCTTAGGGTTTCCAATGAAACCCTAGAGAAAGGGGCCCTCAAGTGAATGAGGGGGAAATGAAGATCTCTCTTGGTGAAGCTATAGATCAAGGCCTCCTCCTCCGACTCCCCAAAGATCAGCGAGTTTGGGTGGTTGGATGAAGAGATCTTGGAGTTTTGGTGGCTCTAAAATGGTGTTCTTCAGTTTCTGGAACGAGCAGCTTGAGATTAAAGAAGAGGTCCCCTATTTATAGGCCCACTGGTTTCTGACCGTTTTTTGACCGTTGGAGAAGAGTCAGACCGGAGACTCCGGCCTGCACACCGGAGACTCTGGTGTACACCGGAGATTCCGGCCCATCTTCGGACCAGCCTCCGGAGCACCAAACAGAATGACCCAGCCCTTCTGTGGGCCAAGTGGACCGGAGACTCTGGCCCAACCACATCGGAGACTCCGGTCAGGGGCTTGGACCGGAGACTCCGGTCAGTCTCCGGACCTTGCTCCGAACCACCAATCTGGCTGACCCAAGTCTTCAACTTTGATCCACTCCAGAGACTTGTGGGGAAACTCCGAACCACACCGGAGACTCCGGTGTCTGCACACCGGAGACTCCGGTCTGAAAAACCTGCCAGAGACAAAACTGATGGAAACAACAAAACTATAACGATCATAACATTTGCATCCGGACTCCGATTGACCCAAAACCAATTTTGTTGGAAAGAGGGTGACAAGAGCTACCCAACAAGAGAGAACATTTCATGTATTATGATGTGAGATACCTCTCTTGGTGAGAAACCGGAAAAACCTCCATGATCAAAAATGCAATAAGGTATAAGGGGAAATCTGTTTTTGATGAACTAGAGCTTGTTATGAATATTACCACAAGCTCTAGAACCTCACATGGATAAGATCCAAATAATAACTAAGAAAGATGATGCCAAGAATGCAAAGGTTTGAGCTCTCTCTCCGAAGGATATGATCAAGTTACTCACTCGAGAGCCCCTCTTGATAGAACGGTTATCTATCCTACAAACCGGTCTCTCCAACTAGCACCACGAGACCGGTAAGAAGGAAAACCTATCAAGACCATACCTTTGCCTTGCGCATATTCCACTTGATCTTGATGATGACGATCTTCTCCACCTCAAGATGGAACATCTTTCTTGATTGGTTGCGCTAGCTTGGGGAATACTTGCAAATTGCTCCAGATACTCCACTATGGTAGAGCTTCTCTTTTGGGCATATCATCTTCCCATATCCATGATCATCATAGGATGGCAAGCTTCAAGCAAATGATCTCTTCGAGATGACTCATCTTGAACTTGCACATCATTTCTTTTTTCTTCATTATGTTGGTGTGTTAAAGGTACATAAGAGATATCACTCCAACTTTATTCTTCAAGACACACTTGCTATAGACCCAACTCTTACTTGACCAATCTCCGAATCACTCATTGAAAACTTGGTCAACACTTGATCTTCTCTACTTTCTTCTTCTCCCAACCTTGAAGCCAACATATGGTTCAAGCACTGCCTATGGACAAATCGTACAAGTAAAACTCAATGCAAACATAAGTCCATAAAGATTGTCATTAATTACCAAAACCACACATGGGGGCACACATGCACTTTCAACCATTGTGTGTTTTTGCTTTCTATATTCTTCTAAGTTATTTATGCTCTTCTAGTAATTCTCTTCCTTATCACCTTGTGCCTAATTTCATTCTCCTAACTTAAAGATGACGACCTTCTACTACGACACCACCGAAGACATCAAGTACATGCGCTTTGGGGAATGCCTTCTGGACATCATTAAGACGTTGGAGTTGCCCATGCCGTCAATCAAGGGAAGCGAGTTGAGGAAGATGCACAAGGAAGGATGCTGGGCGATTGAAGTTGTCCAACCGGGGCGTGATGCGCTCGACTTTCGACGTAGAGCTCGTTGGGAACCCCAAGAGGAAGGTATGATGAGCACAACAGTAAGTTTTCCCTCAGTTATGAAACCAAGATTTAATCGAACCAGTAGGAGCAAGGAAACACCCCAAAGGTGTTGTTAGCTGAGCTTTGGCAGGCGCACTACCGGTGCTAGTAGCAACATGGAGACCTGCACAACACAACCACAGAACTTTGTCCCCAACTTGCGATGAGGTTGTCAATCTCACCGTGTTTTGCGGAAAACAAAGGATTAAACATAACGAATGGAAAGAAGTAAAAGTTTGCAAAAAGTAAACACAAAGAAGTAAAAGATTGTAGATTGTATGTAAAGAAAAAGGACCGGGATCCATAGTTCACTAGAGGTGGATCTCCTTAGATAGATAACATGCTGGGTGAACAAATTACAGCGGGGCAATTGACAAACACCGAGAAAGCAATACATGCATATACTAATCATCTTGACTCCTTTGAGACTTGATTGGGCATTACAACATAATACATAGACCGCCATCCAACTGCATCTATGACTAATAATCCACCTTCAGGTTATCATCCGAACCCCCTCCAGTATTAAGTTTCAAGCAACAGATTATTGCTTTACGAACTGCGTGTAAAGTAAACAATACGATTGTTCTATGAACAAAGGATTGTTGTTTTGTCCCTAGTAGCAACAGCACATCTAGTACCTTAGAGATTTTTGTCACTTCCCCAGATTACCAGAGGCATGAACCCACTATCGAGCATAAATACTAACTCTTGGAGTTGCTAACATCTACTTGGCCAAGATAGCTACTAACAACGGAAAGCATGCACGATCTCAAATAACAAAGACATGATAGAATCAATAATCAATCTGAAATAGCATCTCAATATCCATCGGATCCCCGCAAACACAACATGTATGAATTACAAATAGATGATCTTGATCATGAACGGAGCTCACAAGATCTAAACATGAAAGCACAAAGGAGGAGAACCAGCCATCTAGCTACTACATGGATCCGTAGTCCAAGGATGAACTACTCACGCATCACACTGGAGGCTTGCATAGTGATGAAGAAGGCCTCCAGGGTGAATTCCCCTCTCCGGCAGGGTGCCGGGAAGAGCTTCAGATCCCTCCCGATCTAGGGATGGATATGACGGCGGCTACAGACTCTTTCGTGGATTTTTGATCGGGTACTTAGGGTTTTCGTCCCGAGGGAAATATATAGGTGGAAGGAGAGGTCGAGGGTGTGCCAGGGCTAGCCTCACCACCCCTTGGCGCAGACCAGGCTAGGCCGCACGGCCAGGTGGTGTGGTGGCCCCCTGGTCCCTCTCTGTCTCGTATTCTGGCACTTGATCCCTTCCGGAAAAATAGGCACTTTGGCTTTTGTCCCGTCCAATTCCGAGAATATTCATTTTCTGACTTTCTTGGAACCAAAAACAGCAGAAAACAGGCAGCTGGCACTGTGGCTCTTGTTAATAGGTTAGTCCAAGAAATCATATGAAAAGTACTCCAAAGTTGGAACAAAACACAAGAAAGTGGATAAAACCAAGCATGGAACATCAAAAATTATAGATACATTTGCAATGTATCAACATCCCCAAGCTTAACTCCTGCTCGTCCTCGAGTAGGTAAGTGATAAAAAGAATAATTTTTGAGGTGACATGCACCATCAAAGACTTGATTAAAGTATTTGCAAAACACTCAAAGCTAGGATCATAGTACTTCAATCATAACATGAAAGACAAATTTCTAGCAATAAGCAAAGAAACTATGATGCAACAAGAAAAGGCACAAACAAAAGATTCATGAATAATAATGATTTGCAAGACGTTTGTTTGTTTCACATAAAGAAAACATAGCATAATAGTATTCATCTTGTCCCTCAATATAGTAGCAAATATAAATGCATAGGACACCTTCAAAGTTCATAAGAGTGACTAGATACAATAGTTTAAAACAAGCAATAACAAGTTATGCATCAATCAACTAGTCTTGGGACAATGCACATAGAACTAAGAATGGCCACTATGCTCTCAAAGTAAGTGCATAAAGATAGAAGGTGGAGACTCAATATAATGGTGGAAGAAAGGCCTTTTGTAAAAGGAAGTAGGGATTCAAGACTCATAAAGAGCTTCCAAAAATTATAGTACTTATAGCTTTCAGCTCTCATTGCCCCTATCATAAGCATCTTGAAGTGATTAAGGTTAATGTGAACAAACTATGGTGTACATGCTTGATGAAGTATAAGTCAGAAATCTCATGTCCCTTGTATACGAGGGCCACTCCTCATGCTACTCAAGTTTAGTCACCGGTAAGTTCTTGTCATTGTAAGTACATGTGTATCATAGAGAACCGCCAACGGGGTACCCCTTGCCCGATGATACGGAGAATCCCCATATCAAAGTGACAAGGCAAGCAGACAACGAGCATCTCAACATTCTTCTTATTTACCATGGGAATATGGTGCTTTTTTCTCTCTTTCCTCTTTTCATAGTATCTCTTTTTTATTTTATTTTCTCTTTTTCTCAATATAGGACTCTTTTTTTATAAGAAGAATGCTTCATAGACAGCTCATTATGGTTGCGCTGCAGGTTTCCACCATGTCGGCATGGATTAGACCAGCGGCCCAGGCGTTTCTCTAACACATATACATAACTCCATGGACTTACAAGCTCCCCTTTCATTTCACACCGACGACATCCATATACAAAAGAGCATGATATCAACTAGGTACAAGTACCAAGTGCAATGTTGAAAGCGTTCCCCATGAAAGCATGGTTCTGCTAATCCCCAACAAATAAGTGCGAGCATATACAACATATAAGACACAATGGTTCAAGTTTATTAAGGGCAAGTAAAGTAACACTAGTGGAAAAAGGGCCTCCAGTCCCGGCCCGTAAGGGGCTTTAGTCCCGGTCGTGGTAACCGGGACTGGAGGGGCGGGACTAAAGGCCACCCCCACTAGTCCCGGACCGCTTACCATCCGGGACCAATGGGTATCCACGTGGCCGTCTCTGTGGGCGCGGGGTGCCACCCATTAGTCCCGATTCGTATTACGAACCGGGACAAATGGTTCTCTGCCGCGGCAGAATTTTAGGCACTTTCTCTGCCGCGGCAGAGAATTCAATTTGTATCCTTTTTTCATTTCAAAATAGTTTTCTACGCTACCACATACTGTACATGTTCGTGCATACATAAGATAACTTCTCTTAAGATCGAGCATACAAATATATACATGATAGTTACACATGGAGATCACAATTATCGGGACTAGAGCCCGTCTATTCAATTACACGGTCGGGGATCATCGACGCCTATTCACACTAAATTCTCCGGCGTCATCTATCATCTCGTTCATCAAGAATCCTGCCATTTCTTCAGCAATTGCTACTACGTGTTGCTCTGGTAGGAGCTGATCCCGCATTTTCTCGAACTATATAAGAAAAGGAGATCAATATGAATATCAATCATGATAACAAAAATTGACGGTAATAAAATAATGTTATGAATGTATTGCTTACATCGACTCTATAATCATGCAGCTCACTGGTAAACGTGTGAATGAACTCGCAAACGTAGAATCCACATAGATTCGTCTTCGGTGGCTGGCTCGCGCACTTTACGAGAATAGAATTCAATCAAAATAATAATCCAGCATCATAATTGTATTGAAACTAGAAGTAAAGAGATGTGCGTACTACTTACCGAGACTGGCTTAAACGTCAGCTTCTCACTAAAGTCACCCGTAACCGCACTCTTGAACTGGTTCCAAACCCTACCCGGTAAAGAAAATGAATGAGTTATTTATTACGTGATATCTCAGGAAATCAACGAAATAGACCGATGTAGCGCGAAAATTACCTCTAGAGCATGTCCTGCATGTCCCTAAACATTTCCAGGGGTCTTTTTAATGGGTCCATGACTTCAACTCTTCCCTTATCAAGTTGAATGTCCATGAGAATCCAGTGGAAACTGAACACGTTTATATATACATCAGTAACTCAGCAATTACACTTAACATCGAGTAAGCAAAAGAGAATGTGTACAATAGAGTAAGACCCTCATGTGAAATTGTAAGGAAACAATATGTGGTCATAGAAATTTTGCTCCGTTAGAAACCTTAGAAGGTTTTCCTGCGTCTCCTCGGGTTTTGTCGTTAGCGTCTTTACATTTATTTGTTGGGTCCGTAGCATAGAAAACAAAAAATTTCCTACGGTGTGAACTACACGCCAAGATCTATCTACTAGGTACAAAGAAAACGGGTGGACATACATCCATGGAGAACTTACCCTCGAAGACAACGAGCTTTGTTATCGAGTAGGAACTCGTGGTTGATGTAGTCGTACACTTGCCGATCTTAAGATCATGAGGAAGTCAGAGCGCCGCAACTCAGCAGCGCATCCGCACTCGCACACACGTTCAAGCCACCGGACAACCTCCACCTCCTCGCTCCAGCGATCCAGCGGAAGCAGCAACTCCTTCTAGACGAAATGCCACCGGGAACATGTATCTCGCTAATCTGAGACCATGGGGGAATAATTCTAGAGGGGGAGAGAGATCCTTCACAAGGAGGTGTGAGGATGAAGGAGGGAATGGGTGGCCTTTTATAGGAGGAGGGGGGTGCCCCCTCCATGGCCGGCGCATGGGGGGGGGGGTCACCCCTCACCTCCCCCATTCATGTGGTGGTAACTCCTCCACATTAAAATGCCTCTTCACATTCCCTTTTAAAGTCTCCACTTTAAATGCATTAAGTTTCTCCAAATTTAATGCTCTCTCATTTAATAAAACTCTTTTATTAAATTTATTCAGAATTTTGTTAATTACTTTAATTAACAAACATTCACATATAGCCCCTTGCAATATTTCAATATCACATGCAGAAACACCTTCTGCAATTTCACCCGAAAAATTTCCGGTTTCTATTGAAACAATTCCTGCGCTTTGCAATTCTTTCGTCTGAAACATATGTGCTCCAAAATGGTGTCCGGTAACTCTTAAGTGTGCCACCCTACGGTTCGCGAATAATGCAGACATGATCGAGACCCTTCTCCGATCAATAATCAGCAGCGGGACCTGGAGATCCGTACTGACTCCTACACATTCAACGATGACTCCTGTGATCGTGAGAACCTTTAACGCTTGTAACTAAATCCCTTTGTCTCTCGATATATTACATGTCCGAGATTCGATCATCGGTATCTCCATACCTAGTTTGATCTCGTTACCGACAAGCACTCTTTTCTCGTTCCCGTGATATAACATTCTAGTGATCACATCACTTGCTTGCAAGCTATCCTAATGTGATATCACCGAGAGGGCCCAGAGTATATCTATCCGTCATCTGGATGACAAATTCCACTCTTGATCCATGAGCCTCAATATAACACCTTCGTAGCACTGAACCCATCTTTATAGTCACCCTGTTACGGTGTGACGTTTGATGTTATCAAGATACTCTTCCGGTGTTAGCAATTAACATGATCTCATGGTCTAAGGATAAAGATTACTTCGTATGATGTTATAGCAATATAAACACAATGACTTGATCGTAATGCTATAATTCAGATGAATTTTCATCACATCATTCCACCAATGGTGTGACCTTGTTATTAACAACATCCAATGTCCATGATCAGGAAACCTTGATCATCCTGTTAATCAACAAGCTAGTCTATAAGAGAGGCATGACTAGGAACCCTTTTTGTTTATTAAACACACATGTATTGATGTTTCCTATCAATACAATTATAGCATGCAAAATAAACATCTATCATATACAAGGAATACATAATAACAACTTTATTATTGCCTCTCAGGGCATATTTCCTTCAGTCTCCCACTTGCACTAGAGACAATAATCTAGTTCATATAGTGACAAATCTAACACCCATGGAGTTCTGGTGTTGATCATGTTTTGCCCTAGGGAGTACTTTAGTCAACGGATCTGCTACATTCAGGTCCATGTGCACTTTACAAATCTTTATATCTCCATCCTTGACATGCTCGCGGATGGAGTGAAACCGGCGCTTAATATGCTTGGAATTCTTGTGACACCTTGGTTCCTTTGCGTTGGCTATGGCTCCATTGTTGTCACAATAGATCACCATCGGGTCCAATGCACTGGGAACCACACCTAGTTCCATTATGAACTCCTTCATCCAAACCGCTTCTTGCGCTGCTTCTAAAGCAGCAACATATTCCGCCTCCGTTGTTGATCCAGCCACCACAGGTTGTTTGGAGCTCCTCCAACTAACTGCTGCTCCGTTCAAGAGAAATACGTATCCGGATTGAGACTTAGAGTCATCCGGATCAGTGTCAAAGCTAGCATCAACATAACACTTAGCGACTAGCTCTTCTTCACCTCCGTATATAAGAAACATATCCTTAGTTCTTCTCAAGTACTTAAGGATATTCTTGACCGCTATCTAGTGTTCCGAACCTGGATCAGATTGGTACCTACTAGTCAAACTAATAGCATGTGCCACATCCGGTCTTGTACATAGCATGGCATACATTATAGAGCCTATGGCTGAGGCATAGGGGATCTTATCCATTATCTCTCTTTCTTCCGCCGTAGCCGGACTTTGAGTCTTACTCAATGTCTTGCCTTGCAACATAGGTAAGGACCCCTTCTTACTTCCGTCCATATTAAACTACTTTAATATCTTATCAAGGTATGTACTCTGCGATAGCCCAATTAGGCGTCTTGATCTATCTCTATAGATTTTAATGCCTAATATATATGAAGCTTCACCAAGGTCCTTCATCGAAAATTTGCTGTTTAGATAACTTTTAACACTGTTTAAAAGATCTAAATCATTTCCAATCAATAATATGTCACCCACATATAATATCAGAAATGCCACATTGCTCCCACTCACTTTCTTGTAAATACAAGCCTCTCCATAAGTTTGGACAAATCCAAACTCTTTGATCACCTCATCAAAGCGGAGATTCCAACTCCGGGATGCTTGCTTCAGTCCATAGATGGATCGCTGAAGTTTGCACACCTTATCAGCATCCTTAGGATCGACAAAACCCTTAGGTTGCATCATATACAACTCTTCTTCAATATTACCATTGAGGAACGCAGTTTTGACATCCATCTTCCATATTTCATAATCGAAATATGCAACAATTGCTAACATAATCCTAACCGACTTAAGCATCGCTACGGGAGAGAATGTCTCATCATAGTCAACTCCTTGAATTTGTCGAAACCCCTTTGCGACAAGTCGAGCCTTATAGATGGTCACATTACCATCAGCATCAGTTTTTCTTTTGAAAATCCATTTATTCTCAACGGCCTTTCGGTCGTGAGGTAAGTCCACCAAGGTCCAAACCTGGTTTTCGTACATGGATTCCATCTCGGATTTCATGGCTTCTAGCCATTTGTTGGAATCAGGGCTCATCATCGCTTCTTCATATGTCGCAGGGTCATCTATTTCATCAATCATGAAATTCATAACAGGATTGCCGTACAATTCAGGAGCTGCATGTGTCCTGCTTGACCTGCGAGGTTCGGTAGTGTCCTCTTTCGGAGTTTCATGATCAATATCATTAGCTCTCTCTTTATTAGGTGAAGCCAACTCTGAAACAAGTTCTGGAGCTGCGCTACTCGCCATTTCATGAAGAGAAGGTTCAATAACCTCTTCGAGTTCTACCTTCCGACTACTCACACCTTTCGCGAGAAACTCCTTCTCAAGAAAGGATCCATTCTTGGCAACAAAGACCTTGCCCTCGGATCTGTGATAGAAGGTATACCCAATCGTTTCCTTAGGGTATCCTATGAAGACGCATTTTTCCGCTTTGGGTTCGAGTTTATCGGGTTGAAGTTTCTTCACATAAACATCGCATCCCCAAACTTTAAGAAATGACAGCTTAGGTTTGTTTTCAAACCATAATTCATACGGTGTCTTTTCAACGGATTTAGATGGTGCCCTATTTAAAGCGAATGCAGCGGTTTCCAGTGCATAACGCCAAAATGACAGTGGCAAGTCAGTCAGAGACATCATAGATCGAACCATATCCAATAAAGTACGATTACGACGTTCTGACACACCATTACGTTGTGGTGTTCCGGCAGGCGTGAGTTGTGAAACTATTCCACAGTCTTTCATATGTGTGCTAAACTCGTAACTAAGATACTCTCCTCCACGGTCGGACCACAGAAATTTGATCTTTTTGTTACGATGATTTTCCACTTCATTCTAAAATTCTTTGAACTTTTCAAAAGTTTCAGACTTGTGTTTCATCAAAAAGATATACCCATATCTACTCAAATCATCCGTGAAAGTAACAAAATAACGATATCCACCTCGCGCCGACACACTCATTGGTCCACACACATCAGTATGTATGATTTCCAATAGATCTGTCGCCCGTTCCATTGAACCGAAAAACGGCGTTCTAGTCATCTTGCCCATAAGGCATGGCTCGCATGTATCAAATGATTCAAAATCAAGTGATTCCAAAAGTCCATCAGAATGGAGTGTCTTCGTGCGTTTAACGCTAATATGACCTAGACGGCAGTGCCACATATATGTAGATATATCATTATCAAGTTTAATCCTTTTAGCATCAACATTATGAATATGTGTAATACTACTATCGAGATCCAACAGAAATAAACCATTCAACATAGGTGCATGACCATAAAAGATATTATTCATATAAATCGAACAACCATTGTTTTCAGACTTAAATGAATAACCACTTTGCATCAATCACGATCCGGATACAATGTTCATGCTCAGTGCAGGCACCAAATAACAATTATTTAGGTTTATAACTAATCCCGATGGCATATGGAGAGGCAGCGTTCCGACGGCTATCACATCAACTCTTGATCCATTGCCGACCCGCATCGTGACCTCATCCCTTGCTAGTTGTCGCTTGTTCCGCAGCCCCTGAACCAAGTTACATATATTAGCAACCAATCCCGTATCAAATACCCAGGTGCTACTGCAAGTACTAGTCAAGTACACATCAATAACATGTATATCACATATACCTTTGTTTGCCTTGCCGGACTTCTTGTCCGCCAAATACTTGGGGCAGTTGCGCTTCCAATGGCCAGTCCCCTTGCAATAGTAGCACTCGGTGTCAGACTTAGGGCCAGCTCGGGGTTTCTTTTCAGGCGTGGCAATAGACTTGCCACCCTTCTTTCCCTTGTGCTTGCCTTTCTTGTCCTTCTTGAAACCGGTGGTCCTATTGATCATCAACACTTGATGTTCTTTCCTAATCTCCACTTCTGCAGTCTTAAGCATTGACAGAAGCTCGGGAAGAGACTTCTTCATGCCCTGCATATTATAGTTCATCACGAAGCTCTTGTAGCTAGGTGGCAGAGATTGGAGAACACGATGTATGCCTAAGTCAATGGGAATCGTTATTCCCAAGGACACAAGCTTATCGGCGTACCCAGACATTTTGAGTACGTGCTCACTAACGGAGCTGTTTTCCTCCATAATGCAGCTAAAGAACTTTTCTGTAGCATTATAACTCTCTACGGCAGCATGGGTATCGAAAATCATTTTGAATTCTCCCATGGTATCAAAGGCATTGCCATTTTCGAAACGCTTTCGAAGTTCTGGCTCTAGCCCATACAGTATGCCGCAATGAACTAAGTTGTGGTCCTCCTGACGAGTTATATAGACGTTCTTTTCCTCGTCAGGGGCATCAGGAGCTGGTGGGGGGCCTAGCGGTGCATCTAGCACATATTGCTTTTGTGCAGCAGTGAGGAGAATCCTCAAATTCATAGCCCAGTTGGTGAAGTTGCTACCATTCGTAGCAAGTTTCTCTTTCTCCATGAACACATTGAAATTAAAAGCAGGTGGTGCCATCTACAACAAAATTTGTAAAGTATATTTAGACTAAGTTTATGATAGATTGAGTTCAACTAATCCAAATTACTAATGAACTCCCACTCAAAAACGACATGCCTCGTGTCCTTTTGGTGATTACATGAACCAAATCCACTACACCAAGTCCGATCATCACGTGAGTCGGTGTAGCTTCAAAGGCGAGCATCTATATGGGCATCATATCAACTATATGACTCATGCTTAACCTTTCGGTCCGTGTTCCGAGGCCATGTCTGTACATGCTAGGCTCGTCAAGTAAGAACCTTAGTATTTGCGTGTGTAAAACTGCCTTACACCCGTTGTATGAAAGCGTAGAGTTGAAAACACCCGATCATCACGTGATGCCTCAAAACACGATCCACAAAACGGTGCATACATAAGGAAGAACACATTTTATCTTGATATCTAAATGAGGGATCATCTTATAATGCTACCAAACGCGCCAAACTAGCAATATAAGATGTAACATCTAATGTGTGAAGTGAGGTGATATGGTCCATGCATTTGATCTCTATCATTTGCATCGTGGTATGATCTCTATCATTCCTTTGTGTGTAAGGCCAAGGTCTATGGAACTTACACGTTAAGTGAGTTGTAAGAGTATCTATTATACATCTACTTACAACAATACCATATCAAAACACTATCCCAGCAACGATCTAAACTAGACGCCTCTAATTTATCAATTGCAAGTTTTACGTGGCTTAGGGCTTTCGGAGATAGAACCTGTCTAACCTATGAACATGAACCACAACGAGGATAACCAAGTTATTAGCAACTCGTTGTAAATCAGATATTGACTATAGTAGGAGAGACAGACACCCGCCAGCCACTTATGCAAAACAAGTTGCATGTCAGTCGTGGAACCGGTCTCATGTACGATGACATGTAAGGTTGGTCCGGGCCGCTTCATCCCACTATGCCACCAATATCCAAAGTACATAGAAGATGCAATAACATGATCATCATCGCCCACATATAAACATATGTGTACTACCCGTGCAAAGCACCTACGCATAGATCAGGCTCTGATACCACTGCTGGGTCCGCAGCATAGAAAACAAAAAATTTCCTACGGTGTGAACTACACGCCAAGATGTATCTACTAGGTACAAAGCAAATGGGTGGACATACATCCATGGAGAACTTACCCTCGAATACAACGAGCTTTTTTAACGAGTAGGAACTCGTGGTTGATGTAGTCGTACACTTGCCGATCTCAAGATCGTGAGGAAGTCCGAGCGCCACAACTCAGCAGCGCATCCGCACTCGCACACACGTTCAAGCCACCGGACAACCTCCACCTCCTCGCTCCAGCGATCCAGCGGAAGCAGCAACTCCTTCCAGACGAAATGCCACCGGGAACATGTATCTCGCTAATCCGAGACCATGGGGGAATAATTCTAGAGGGGGAGAGATCCTTCACAAGGAGGTGTGAGGATGAAGGAGGGAATGGGTGGCCTTCTATAGGAGGAGGGGGGTGCCCCCTCTCTCCATGGCCAGCGCATGGGGGGTGACCCCTCACCTCCCCCATTCATGTGGTGGTAACTCCTCCACATTAAAATGCCTCTTCACATTCCCTTTTAAAGTCTCCACTTTAAATGCATTAAGTTTCTCCAAATTTAATGCTCTCTCATTTAATAAAACTCTTTTATTAAATTTATTGAGAATTTTGTTAATTACTTTAATTAACAAACATTCACATATAGCCCCTTGCAATATTTCAATATCACATGCAGAAACACCTTCTGCAATTTCACCCGAAACAATTTCCAGTTTCTATTGAAACAATTCCTGCGCTTTGCAATTCTTTCGTCTGAAACATATGTGCTCCAAAATGGTATCCGGTAACTCTTAAGTGTGCCACCCTACGGTTCGCGAATAATGCAGACATGATCGAGACCCTTCTCCGATCAATAATCAGCAGCGGGACCTGGAGATCCGTACTGACTCCTACACATTCAACGATGACTCCTGTGATCGTGAGAACCTTTAACGCGTGTAACTAAATCCCTTTGTCTCTCGATATATTACATGTCCGAGATTCGATCATCGGTATCTCCATTCCTAGTTTGATCTCGTTACCGACATGCACTCTTTTCTCGTTCCCGTGATATAACATTCTAGTGATCACATCACTTGCTTGCAAGCTATCCTAATGTGATATCACCGAGAGGGCCCAGAGTATATCTATCCGTCATCTGGATTGACAAATTCCACTATTGATCCATGAGCCTCAACATAACACCTTCGTAGCACTGAACCCATCTTTATAGTCACCCTGTTACGGTGTGACGTTTGATGTTATCAAGATACTCTTCCGGTGTTAGCAATTAACATGATCTCATGGTTTAAGGATAAAGATTACTTCGTATGATGTTATAGCAATATAAACACAATGACTTGATCGTAATGCTATACTTCGGATAAATGTTCATCACATCATTCCACCAATGGTGTGACCTTGTTATTAACAACATCCAATGTCCATGATTAGGAAACCTTGATCATCCTGTTAATCAACAAGCTAGTCTATAAGAGAGGCATGACTAGGAACCCTTTTTGTTTATTAAACACACATGTATTGATGTTTCCTATCAATACAATTATAGCATGCAAAATAAACATCTATCATATACAAGGAATACATAATAACAACTTTATTATTTCCTCTCAGGGCATATTTCCTTCAGTATTTTATCTGGGTCAATGAACCCAACACTAAAGATTGACCTTCTTTTACATTCCATGATCTTCATTCTGCATAATAATAGAGTACAAAAGAATATAATTAGGATAATTACATGCAATGAACTGAACAACAGAAAAAATGAACGACATATATATAGACAATGAATTCAACAACTTACAGACAATAGCAACTCATGAGACTTTTGTCGAGGGTGTCGAAACTGTATAACTGGAAGAGTTCTGGAAACTCAACATGGACCTCTTCTTCTCGAAAGTAGTAGTCATGTGGGACTTTCGCCACGATCATTATTCTCTCCTGCTGTACGGCTTTCAAGTACCATTTATGTAAACTCCGCATTTGTGTTGGTAGTTGTTGGAACTGCTCAAAGCTGACCAGAGGCTTCCCTTGGACATATGTAGGGACTACCTGAGCCTTGGGTAACTTGTCGTCTTGGGCACCTAGCAATTCCTCAACAGTCACATCCATAGCGGCCGCAAGCTTCTTAGCTTCTTCCATATCCTACTGGGGAGTGTCATAGGATAACACCTGGAGGGGTGGGATCGATGTTTTGGCCTGTTTCCCGAGCTGGGGGACGTCCATTCTTTTCACGGTTGCACTTTGACCTGATGATTTGCTCCCGCTTGCACTTCTACTTGATTTGCTCTTCTTCACTACCTTCTGAAGTGTGCGTCAATAGTCATCTGGCTTATGGTGAAATTCATATTGCGATTTTGTGTTCAGAAAAGAAAGTGCATACGCTTTTTGCTTCTCGGTGTATACCGGGGCGGGCTCGGGTTTCTTCTTTTGAAGTTGCGCAACACATTCGGCCTTTATGATCATGTCGGTTTCCTCGTCAGTACGATCGTAAGGTCTGATGGGAAGATTCTTATGAGGTACTCTTGGGAGGGGCGACATTTGTCGTTTTGGGCTGCTGTGTCGTTTAGTACTAATCGGAGGCTGCGGCGGAGATCGAGATGGACTCGGGCTGTGGTGGTCGTAGTCATGGGGTGGGCTTCTTGGAGGTGATGCAGGTGAAGGTGACATGCGACGACTCGGAGGCGGTGTTGGCTTTGGCGTCCAGCCTGGAAGCTTGATGTTGTTCTTGTCCCATAGAATGATACCACCCAGTACTTCTCCAAGTGTCCTCTCCCCTTCAGGTCCAGGGATGTCAAGCTCCATTGAGTCCCACCCCATTGCGATTTCATCCACAACAACTTTAGCATAGCCAGCTGGAATCTCACGGCCATGCCAGCGTGCGCCAGGTGGACAAGGTAAAGCACATCCAACCGCCACCTTGATGGATAGGTTCTTCACCTTCTGATGGAGCTCACAAGATGCCTACTCCTTGATTCCATCCACGGGGTAGCCGGGACCGCCATCTACCATACGTGCATCGTCATAAGGGACCTCCGATTCAGCCACGCTGCTTCTCCGCTGAGATGGGACGGCGGTAATATCGAGTATAGGATCTTGCAGGCGCGCTGCTCCTCGAAGTTCGTCAATCTGTTGCTGATGCATTCGAAGTGTTCCTAGCAAGTCGGTGAACCTGTCTCCCTCCTCCTCCTACCGTCGCCTCTTTGCTCTCTCTTGGCTCCTATAAGTATCTCTGTCTTTGGGAAACCCCATCTCCCACGTATAACTAGGGCCAAGGCCTCGTACACGTCCTCCGCGTTCGTCATTCCCGAGGACCTTTGTCAGCAAGTCTTTCTCTCTATCGGGACAGAATTTTGTTGTCCCCGCTTTAATCTCCTTCACCACTTTCTGCCATGTATCCCGGGGTATCCTAGTCCCGTCACTGCAAATAAGGTCCCATGTACTTTCGTCATACTCACTCCCATGCCCAAGGAACCAATTCCTTGCCCTCAGATCCCATTCTTCGCGTATTGGTTCTGGAGTGATCCCTTTAGCAAGCAGCTCATTCTCTTTAGCATCCCACTTTGGCATGGCAGCCGCGTAGCCCCCTGGCCCCATGTGATGGTGATATTTCTTCATCGCGGCATTTTTCTTGTTTTTTCCGACATTTCCATAGCAGGTTCTGACTCCTTGTACTTCACAAATGCATCCCAGTTAGCCTGCTGCTTCATTAGATAGCATTCAAATTTAGGAGGAGTCTTCGTCTTCTGATACTTTTGCCATAATGCTTTCTTCCAGTTCTTGAATAGTTCGGCCATCTTCATAAGAGTCCACTGCTTGACTTTCTTCCTCAATGCAGCTGTGTCGGCATCATCCTCACATTCTGGCAGGGTGAAATGTGTCATGAGGTCATTCCAAAGACCCTCTTTGCACCAGTCGGCGACATACTCACCCTCTTTCGCCCCTTTGGTCTTATTCCACTCTCGAACGGTGATCGGGATGCGATCCCTAACCATAAATCCACATTGTTCTTTAAATACAGTTTTAGCCTTTTCGGGTTCCAACGGTTCACCCCGTGGTGATACCAGCGTAATTGTATAACGCGTAGATGCGTCCAACTTTTTGGCCGGGCCTCGTTTGGAATATTTTTTGCTCGATGTGGAGGCCTAAGAGAAGAAACATTCGTCAATTTATATATATATACAGCTCAGTTAATGCATCTACTGATCACCAGACTTCATATATATACCTCGCCGTCGGCTTCTCCACCACCGGAGCTATCGGCTTCTCCACCACCGGAGCCATCGGCTTCTCCTTGATCATTTCGGTCGACCTCCTCTCCCTCACCAGAGGGGTTCAGATAAATCGATGGAGATTCGGGTGGATCAACATGGGGGTGTCGTTGATCATATCCTCGAGAATTTCTTCATGTGCTAGGTCTCTCTGGATTGGATCCATAGTTTTCTACAAAATGCACACAATAACATCTTTCATTCAATATTGCTGCATAAAATAATACTAAACAATAATATGAACACGCAATTTGCTACAATAATACTAAACAATAGCAAAATTCTAAGTCCAGGGGCCCACGAGCACCACCACCCTAACCCTAAGTCCAGGGGCCCGCGAGCACTACCACATTAACCCTAAGTCCGGGGCCCGCGAGCACCACCATCCTAACCCTAAGTCCGGGTGCCCGCGAGCACTATCACCCTAACCCTAAGTCCGAGGGCCCGCGAGCACTACCACATTAACCCTAAGTCCGGGTGCCCGCGAGCACTACCACCCTAACCCTAAGTCCGGGGGCCCGCGAGCACTACCACATTAACCCTAAGTCCGGGGGCCCGCGAGCACCACCACCTAACCCTAAGTACGGGGGCCCGCGAGCACTACCACATTAACCCTAAGTCCGGGTGACTACCACCCTAACCCTAAGTCTGGGGGCCTGCGAGCACTACCACATTAACCCTAAGTCCGGGTGCCCGCGAGCACTACCACCCTAACCCTAAGTCCGGGGGCCCACGAGCACTACCACATTAACCTTAAGTCCGGGGGCCCGCGAGCACAAAATAATTCCTATATACAAAATATTTCTATATACAAATATTTCCTATATACAAAATATTTCCTATATACAAATATTTCCTATATATAAAAATATATTTCCTATATACAAATAATTTCTATATATAAATATTTTCTATATACCAAAAATTTCTATATACAAATATTTCCTATATACAAATATTTTCTATATACAAATATTTTCTATATACAAAAAATTTCTATATACAAATATTTCCTATATACAAAATATTTCCTATATACAAATATTTCCTATATATAAAAATATATTTCCTATATACAAATAATTCCTATATACAAATATTTTCTATATACAAAAAATTTCTATATACAAATATTTCCTATACACAAAATATTTCCTATATACAAATATTTCATGTATACAAATATTTCTATATATAAAAATTAATTTCCTATATACAAATATTTTCTATACCAGTGGTGGCGGTGGCGACCAGCGAGGGGAGGGGCGAGGCCGAGGCTGTGGCGGAGCTCGTGGCGGCGTGGGTGGCCGCGGCAAGGGGAGGTATGGTGGCCGGGGCAGTCAGCCGGGCAGGCGCGATGCGGGGAGGTCAGCCGGGGAGGCGCGACGCAGGGAGGAGCTCGTGGCGGCGAGGGGAGGCGCGACGCGAGGAGGTCAGCCGGGGAGGCGCGGCCGAGGACGACGGAGATTTGGCAGCCTGGCGGTGTAACGCAGCTCCTCGCGATGTGCTTCCTTCGGTCGATGGATTCGACCGGGGAACAAGCGGTGCATTAAATACCCCCATCCTTTAGTCCCGGTGCGTGGCATAAACCGGGACTAAAGGGGGGGGTCTTTAGTCCCGGTTCCAGCCACGCACCGGGACTAAAGGCTTTGGATGCCTTTTCGCCTGCAGAGCCTTTAGTCCCAAATGGTGTTCTGGGCCAGGACTAAAGGCCCAAATTTGCGCGCTGGGCCTAAGTTGGCGCCTGTTTTTTCAAATATTACAATTTGTAGCTATTAGATTTTTTAAACATTTGAATTATACAGTTTTTGCATACTTATGAATTTGAGAAAAATTTCAACATGAAAAGTTTTTGAATTTGAATAAGTAATCCAAATCTATTTTCTGTTTTATAAAATAATTATTCTAACTAGTGAAACTAATAACCATTTTGCCATTTCCAATTTAAAAATGCATTAACTATTATATTTTGCATATTTTTGAATCTCACTAAATTTTTAACATAAAAAGTGCTTGAATTTGAATAAGAGATTCAAATCCATTTTATGTTTTATAAAATAATTATTCTAACTAGTCAAACTATTAACCATTTTGCCATTTTCATGTGATTCCGACGCTCCGGTGGTCTTCCTCCGGCGAAACCCTAGACCGGGGGCCCCGGATTGTCTACCCCTATAGCTTTCTCCGTACGAGGGTAGCCCCTTTAGGGTTTAGGGTTTAGGGTTTAGGCTTCCCTCCTCTGAATTCCCGCCATTTCTCACTATATATATGTAGGCTTGGTCGTTGCCATAGCACATCTAGACTCATATCTGCCGCCTCTCTCCACTCTATCCCATGGCTTCCACCATACCTCTAACCCCAGGAAGGCGGAGATGGAGTCTTTCACGGGCTAGCAGGAAAATATTTTTCGAGGCGGAACTTCCGAAGATGCCATAGGGCGTGTGCACAAAGGGCATCTTCGAGAAGTTCCGCCACGGGATATTTCCCAACCCTTTCCTCCATCCATGGGGATGAAACTCTCCATCCATGTTGGCTTGTTGAGTTGCTTTCCATGGCGTATCGATGCTCCTTTTATAGGCACGGCGCCGCTTCTACTTTGTCTTCTTCCTCCGACAGGGCGTCGTGCGCTACATGCTTTATCTCATCGACCAGTGCGTTCACCCACGCGTCCTTATCCCACCGACAGTTTTGTTAGATGACCCAAAAACCACCTTTAGTCCCGGTTGCACACACCAACCAGTACTAAAGGTTAGCCACCCCCTAGATAAGGCCCTCCTAGATAAGCCTCCCCCAGATAAGGCCCCCCATCTTTTGTCCTGGTTTGAGCCCCCACCCGGGATGAAAGTTTCCCGCGCCACTGCGTTCCCGTGCTTTCCACCGGTTCCCACCTCTGTCTTCCCGCCATTTTTTTAGTATATATATGTACGCTTGGCCTCCATTTACATATCACAATTAGACTCATCATTCTCTTCCCATGGCTTCCATCGTATCTCTAACCACCCGGGAGGCAGAGGCGCTTTGCGCCTCGAACTACCCCTGCCCACCGGCTGGATGCTGAGCACCGGAGGCGTGCTGGTCCCTCCTATCCCTCTAGGTGTGGAGCGCCAGATGGCCATCACGAACCACTACTACCTCGAGCTCACGCCAGAGCAACAGAGGAATCCCAACTGGCATCCCGACTATTTCCCGACTTGGGAAGCCTTCTTCATCAATCGGCGTGAGAGGGCGCTCGCCAGGCACGAGGAGGACGGCCCACCTCCTTCGAACTTCAACGAGGCCGTCCGTCGGATGTGGTGGCGCGGCCGGACTCTCCAGAGTGTCATGGCCTACAATACGACAGGCAATAACCCACGCCTGCGGTACCCTCAAATCCAGCCCACGCGTGCCCAACCTTCAAGGTTCGACTACGGCGACCCCGACGATGATAGCGACAACGATGCCGGCGACTACGACGACTACAGTGGCGCGTATTACAGGGCTAGGCAGGAGCATGACTGAATCACTCCAACATTAGGCATGTTTCTTAATTTTTAGTTGTGCTATGTATCTTAATTTTCAGTTGTGCTATGTATCCTTAGTGTTTGTGGGTTCCTTCTCTTGTGATGGTTTTCTCTTTGGGTAATCACCTCCCGCGGCTCAGAACCCGGTCGTCAACGTCTAGTTTGATTGAGCAAGATGTATTACATGAAAGGGGACCTTTATGTCTCATATAAAAGGTTTAATACATTACATAGATTTATGTCTCAAATAAAAGGTTTAATAAATTATTACACATCACCAACATCTAGTGTTGTGGTTTTCTTCTGCACCGTAGCCATGGAGAATCTTCATCATTTAACGGGATGCTTGGGTCAGTTTTCACTTTGAAGGGCGGAATTTCATGAAACTTATTGTAATCTTCTGACATCTCTGTCTTGTCATCCACTCCCACGATGTTTCTTTTCCCTGAAAGAACTATGTGGCGCTTCGGCTCATCGTATTCTGTACTCTTTTGCTTATCTTTCCTTTTTCTCCGTTTGGTAGACATGTCCTTCACATAGAAAACCTGAGCCACATCGTTGGCTAGGACGAATGGTTCATCCATGTATGCAAGATTGTTGAGATCCACTGTTGTCATGCCGTACTTTTGGTCTACATGTACCCCGTCTCCTGTCAGCTTGACCCATTTGCACCGAAACAAAGGGACCTTAAAACTAGGTCCATAGTCAAGTTCCCATATCTCCTCTATGTACCCATAATATGTGTCCTTCTGCCCATTGTCATCTGTTGCATCAAAGCGGACACCACTGTTTTGGTTGGTGCTCTTTTTATCTTGGGAGATCGTGTAAAATGTATTCCCATTTATCTCGTACCCTTGGAAAGTACATATAGTCGAAGATGGTAACCTGGCCAACAAGTACAACTCATCTCCAACAGTGGTGTTATTCATGAGATGTGTCTGCAACCAATTTCCAAAATTCGTCTCGTGTTCCTCTTTAATCAAGGTTTCAGGCTTCCCCGGGTTTTCGGAGCGTAGAATATTCTTGTGTTTCTCGATATACGGAGCCACCACGGTGGAATTGTGTATAACTATGTAGTGTGCTTGAGTGAAAGAATTCCCGTCCCTACATACCATTGATTTCCTTCCTAGTGTGCCTTTTCCAGTCATCCTCCCCTCATACCGAGATTCAGGAACACCAATCGGCTTAAGGTCAGGAAGAAACTCAACACAAAACTCAATGACCTCCTATGTTCCATAGCCCTTGGAGATGCTTCCTTCTGGCCTAGCACGGTTATGAACATATTTCTTTAAGACTCCCATGAACCTCTCGAAGGGGAACATATTGTGTAGAAACACACGACCGAGAATTCTAATCTCTTCGACTAGGTGAACTAGGAGGCGCGTCATAATATTGAAGAAGGATGGCGAGAACAACAACTCAAAGCTGTCCAGACATTGAACCACATCAATCTGTAACCCTGATAGACTTTCTTGATCGATTACCTTCTAAGAAATTGCATTGAGGAATGCACATACCTTCACAATGGCTAGTCGAACATTTTTTGGTAGAATTCCGCTCAATGCAACCGGAAGCAATTGCGTCATAAGCACATGGCAGTCATGCGACTTTAGAATTTGAAATTTTTTCTCTTTCATATTTACTATTCCCTTTATATTCAACGAGAAGCCAGACGGGACCTTGATACTGAAAAGGACTTCAAAAAAGATTTCCTTCTCTTCTTTGGTAAGAGCGTAGCTGGCAGGCCCTTGAAACTGCCCTGGATGCTTGCCGTCTCGTCCTTTATGATGTTGCTGGTCCTCCCGTGCTGTCGGGGTATCTTTTGACTTCCCATACAAGCCCAGGAAGCCTAGAATATTCACGCAAAGATTCTTCGTCAGGTGCATCACGTCGATTGCAGAGCGGACCTCATGCACTTTCCAATAGGGTAGCTCCCAAAATATAGATTTCTTCTTCCACATGGGTGCGTGTCCGGTAATGGGGTCTTTCGGAACAGGTTGTCCTCCAGGACCCTTTCCAAAGATTACATCCAAATCCTTGACTATACCAAATACATCAGCACCACTACGGGGGACAGGCTTCGTCCGGGTTTGTGCCTTGCCATTGAAATGCTTGCCTTTCTTCTTTAAGGGATGACTGGGCGGAAGAAAATGACGATTCTACGGGTACACATTCTTTCTACATTTATCCAGATATATACTTTCAGTCTCATCTAAACAGTGCGTGCATGCATTGTATCCTTTGTTCGTCTGTCCTAAAATGTTACTAAGAGCAGGCCAATCATTGATGGTTACGAACATCAACGCTTGTAGGTCAAATTCCTGCTGTTTGTGCTCATCCCACACACGTACACCTGGTTTGGCCCACAACTGTAGAAGTTCATCAACTAATGGCCTTAGGTACACATCAATGTCGTTGCCGGGTTGCTTCGGGCCTTGGATGAGCACTGGCATCATAATGAACTTCCGCTTCATGCACAACCAAGGAGGAAGGTTGTAGATACATAGAGTCACGGGCCAGGTGCTGTGACTGCAGTTCTGCTCCCCAAAAGGATTCATGCCATCGGTACTTAGACCAAACCATAAGTTCCTTGCATCACCAGCAAAGTCCGGGAAGTCTCTCTCGATTTTTCTCCACTGCCGACCATCAGCAGGGTGCCTCAACATCCCGTCTTTCTTACGGTCTTCCATGTGCCATCGCAACAACTTGGCATGCTCTTTATTTCTGAACAAACGTTTCAACCGTGGTATTATAGGAGCATACCACATCACCTTGGCAGGAACCCTCTTCCTGGGTGGATCGCCCTCAACATCACCAGGGTCATCTTTTGTGATCTTATACCGCAATAGAGTGCATACCGGGCATTTATCCATATTCTCGTACTTCTCACCATGGTAGAGGATGCAGTCATTAGGGCATGTATGTATCTTCTGCACGTCTAATCCTAGAGGGCAGACAAGTTTCTTTGCTTCGTACGTACTGGAGGGCAATTGGTTATTTCTTGGAAGCAGCTTCTTCATTATTACCAGCAACTTTTCAAATCCCGAGTCAGTCATACTGGTCTCTGCCTTCCACTTCAACAATTCCAGTGTGCTACCCAGCTTCTTCTGGCCATCTTCACAAGTTGGATACAGCAATGTGTTGTGGTCCTGTACCATCTGCTCGAACTGCAACCTCTCCTTTTCTGTGTCGCAGTCTCGCCTTGCATCACTAATGACCCGACCAAAATCATCAACGGGCTCATCTGGTTCCCGTTCTTCACCCCCTTCTTCTTCATTATCTTCAACTGCGGTATCATCGTATTCAGGGAACATAGATCGGTAGTTGTCATCATCATTCTCTTCTTCGTCACTGTCTTCCATCATAACCCCTCTTTCTCCGTGCTTGGTTCAAACATTATAGCCGGACATGAAACCGGACCAAAGCAGGTGGCTCTGAATGACTCTTGAGGAAGTGTGAGCCTGCTCATTCCGACATTCAACACATGGACAACACATAAAACCATCCCGCCGCTTGTTCGCCTCGGCCACAAGGCGAAAAGAACGCACGCCTTCTCTGTAAGCGTCAGAGCGTCGGTCACCGTACATCCATTGGTGGCTCATCTGCATCATACAACCATGCATATATATCAAACGCAATCACGATGCTTAAATTAGTACCGCGCGGTCAAAACGAGAAAATAGTTGCTAACCTTTTAGGACACTTCAAAACAAAGAGGAGAAACCTTAAGTGTCGCTCTGGCACCTCATATCATATTTTGTCTTGTGTGAACTCAAGTGGCATCGCTCTAACAGGCATTTCACCGAACACCTCTTGTGCATATGAAGAAAAAAAGTTAGCACAAAGTTATACCCACCTCTCACATAGGAAAAAAAATAGGAGAGAGTGGAGGGCTGGGTGCATATATATAGGGCCCGGCCATTAGTCCCGGTTTGAGATACAAACCGGGACTAAAGGTTCTGCCAAGAGCACGCGCGCATGCCTAGACCCATTTGTCCCGGTTTGTATCTCAAACCGGGACTAATGGTTCCTTACGGACCGGGACAAAGTACCTCGGCCTCCTCGGGCCGCCTGGTTCGGACCATTAGTCCCGGCCCCAGCCACGGCCGGGACTAGTGGCCCGAACCAAAGGCCCATTTTCTACTAGTGTAAAGTGTGCCATCAAGTTCGTGAGAGCTTTAATCGCTAGTTTTCTCATAACAAGTGGAAGGTAAACAAAAGCATGAATGTACTTGGAATAGCATAAGCTAATAGGTAGGTATGGTGGACTCTTTGGAATAACTTGGTTTAGGGAGTTGGATGCATGAGTGGAACTCATACTTGGTGGTGGAGGCTAGCAAAAGACTGGGAGCGACAAACTAAGAGAGCAATAATGGCCATAATCATGCAGAGCGACAAAACATCATTGATAAAAGCATAAAGTGATACTACAAGTTGAAAACTAAAGGATCATAAAGGCTATGGTGACTTGAGATAGTCATAACATGGTGTGAGCATGTGCCAAGTCAACCCAAATAAAACATCAAAGGAGAATACCACTATACTATGCTTTAATATGCTAAAACAACGCATGATTCATCCAAGGCACATTAAGCAATCTCAATTGTTTATAACAAGTCATGCTACAGCAAAGAATACTAAGAATAAAGCCAAAACAATATCAAGCATGGCATGACAAAGCATGGGCCACAGTCAAAAACGAGCTCTTTTTACCACATAAGCATGAACTTTCCTACTCTTTTCCAAACTAAACCAAACTAATTGCAAACCAATGTATGAAAGAGGGGGTCTAACCAATTTATTCAGAAAACTAATCAAACCAAGAAAACTAAAAACCAAAGCGAAAATGAAAAAGAAGACGCTCCAAGAAAAACACAAATGTGCATGAAACAACAAAAATGAAGCGTTTGGAAGAAACCTGGAATTATTATTGATGAAGAAGGGGATGCCTTGGGCATCCCCAAGCTTTGACGCTTGTACTTCTTGGATATTTCTTGGGGTGACACGCGTGGCATCCCCAAGCTTGAGCTTTAGTCCATCCTTCATCTCATTACTCATTCCTTCCATACACCTGAAATTTTTCCTTCATACAAAACTTCACACAATCTCATTAGCAACATTAGTGCACTTAAGATAAATAAGTCTCAAGCTTAAGTTCTAACACCAAATAAACTTCCATTAGAACACTAGATACTATAGCAATTCCCTCAAAAAGCTCAATTCCCCAAAATAACTCAAGAGGAACCAACAAGAAGCAAATGCAGAAAATGGCAGAAATCTGTCAAAACAGACCAGCAGGTAAAGACTAATTTTTTAGAAGACCTTGTGTTGCTCAAATCAAAAAGTGTTGAACTATCAAAACTTAGATAACAACCTGGGGCAGAAGCACAAAAAATTACATCTCAATCCGACATACAGAGCTCTCTCAGGAATTTTTACGGTGAAGCACAAAAATCTGTTTCGGGACAACAACTTTCCCAATCATTACTTCACTCTCGTTAGAGGTTACTCTTGGCACAAAAGGCAAATAAAAAGGATAAGGAGAGGTTATTACAGAGGTAATAACTTCCAAGACTCATTTAAAACTTTTGGGTTATCTCCCAATAAGTAGTTTTCTTTAACGCCTTTAAGTTAGGCATACGAAGCAAAGAAAGAATTAAGTGTTCTCAAATGAAGAAGCATTAAAACCAAATTTTGATTTCATAGGATAAGCAAAAGAAATCTTTTCTCTCTTTTTAGGGAAGTTTTCTATACCTTTCTTGAGTGGGAGTTGATATTTAATGGTGCCTTCTTTCATATCAATGATGGAACCAACAGTTCTAAGAAAAGGTCTTCCCAAAGTAATAGGACAAGAAGCATTGTATTCAACATCCAAAACATAGAAATCAACGGGGACATAGGAATCGTTAACCATAATAAGAACATCATTAAGACTCCCCATGAGTTTCTTTTTAGCATTATCATCAAGTGGGACATTCAAATAGCAATCTTCAAGAGGAGGCAAATCAAGCATATCATAAATCCTTCTAGGCATAATAGAAACACTACTATCAAGATCACACAAAGCTTTGAAATCAAAGTCATTCACTTTCATATTAATGATGGGTTCCCAACCATCCTCTTGTTTTATAGGAATAGAAGCTTTATGTTTCATCTTTTCTTATTTAATCTTTATGAGAGCATCAGTAATGTGTTTTGTAAAGGCCATGTTCATAGCACTAGCATTAGGACTTTTAGCAAGCTTTTGTAGGAACTTAATAACTTCAGAGATATTGCAACCATCAAGATCAAAAGCAACTTTATCATCTAAAGTAGTAGAACTATTGCTAGCCTCAACACTAGTGGTGGTGATAGTAGAAACACTAATGTTTCTAGCAATTTCATTTTCTCTTTCCCACTTAGCATGTAATTTAGCTAATAGTCTAACATTTTCATCAATTCTTACTTGTATAACATTTGTAGCTGCAAAGGGATTCTCATTAGTTTCAGGTTTAGCAGCCATTTTATTTAAAGTAGATTGAGCTTCAGCCAAAGATGCTATATTTCTTTCAGCATTAGAGAGTTTTTCCTCAATAGTTTTATTGAAAGCAGTTTGTTTACTAATAAACTCTTTAAGCATAACTTCAAGTTCAGAGGGAGCACTCTTATTATTGTTGTAAGAATTTCCATAAGAATTAATATTGTTGGGAGGATATGGCTTATAATTGGTTACCAAAATTGTTCCTATAAGCATTATTACCATAAGCATTGTTGCCAAAGTTGTTATTTCTTATGAAGTTCACATCAACTTGCTCTTCTTGACAAACCAAAGAGTCTAAAGGAACATTATTTGAATCAATATGGGTTTTCCCATTAACAAGCATAGACATAATAATATCAATCATATCACTCAAGGAGGAGGATTCCTCAATAGAATTTACCTTCTTACCTTGTGGAGCTCTCTCAGTATGCCATTCAGAATAATTAACCATCATATTGTCCAAAACTTTTGTTGCAGCACCCAAAGTGATGGTCATAAAGGTACCTCCAACAGCTGAATCCAATAGGTTCCTTGAAGAATAGTTCAATCCTGCATAAAAAGTTTGGATGATCATCCAAGCAGTCAGTCCATGAGTGAGACAATTCTTTACCAAAGATTTCATTCTTTCCCAAGCTTGAGCAACATGCTCATTATCAAGTTGTTTAAACTTCATTATTTCACTTCTCATAGATATAATCTTAGCAGGAGGATAGTATTTTTCCAATAAAAGCATCTTTGCACTTAGTCCAAGAATCAATACTATTCCTAGTTAAGGAATTCAACCATTCTTTAGCTTTTCCTCTCAAAGAGAAAGGAAACAATTTCAGTTTAATAATATCACCATCTATATCCCTATGCTTTTGCATCTCAGAAAGTTCAACAAAGTTATTTAGATGGGAAGCAGCATCTTCATTACCAATACCAGAAAATTGTTCTCTCATAACAAGATTGAGCAAAGCAGGTTTTATCTCAAAGAAAGTATTTTCAGCCACAGGTGGAGCAATAGGTGTGCTCATAAAATCATTGTTGTTGGTGCTAGTGAAGTCACACAACTTAGTGTTTTCAAGAGTAGTCATTTTTTTGGGTTCTCAAATAATAAAGCAAACAAGTAAAACTAATGTCTTTGTGTTTTTTGAAGAACAAAGCAAAAAGAAAACTAAGCAAAACAAAAACAACAAAGTAAAGAGATTGGTTATGAGGGACTCCCCTTGTGAAGATGTCCTTGACTCCCCGGCCACGGCGCCAGATAATATCTTGATGCGCTCGACTTTCGACGTAGAGCTTGTTGGGAACCCCAAGAGGAAGGTATGATGAGCACAGCAGTAAGTTTTCCCTCAGTTATGAAACCAAGGTTTAATCGAACCAGTAGGAGCAAGGAAACACCCAAAAGGTGTTGCTAGCTGAGCTTTGGCAGGGCGCACTACCGGTGCTAGTAGCAACATGGAGACCTGCACAACACAACCATAAAACTTTGTCCCCAACTTGCGATGAGGTTGTCAATCTCACCGTGTTTTGTGGAAAACAAAGGATTAAACATAACGAATGGAAAGAAGTAAAAGTTTGCAGAAAGTAAACACAAAGAAGTAAAAGATTGTAGATTGTATGTAAAGAAAAAGGACCGGGATCCACAGTTCACTAGAGGTGGCTCTCCTTAGATAGATAACATGCTGGGTGAACAAATTAGAGTGGGGAAATTGACAAACACCGAGAAAGCAATACATGCATATACTAATCATCTTGACTCCTTTGAGACTTGATTGGGAATTACAACATAATACATAGACCGCCATCCAACTGCATCTATGACTAATAATCCACCTTCAGGTTATCATCCGAACCCCCTCCAGTATTAAGTTGCAAGCAACAGATTATTGCTTTATGAACTGCGTGTAAAGTAAACAATACGATTGTTCTATGAACAAAGGATTGTTGTTTTGTCCCTAGTAGCAACAGCACATCTAGTACCTTAGAGATTTTTGTCACTTCCCCAGATTACCAGAGGCATGAACCCACTATCGAGCATAAATACTAACTCTTGGAGTTGCTAACATCTACTTGGCCAAGATAGCTACTAACAACGGAAAGCATGCACGATCTCAAATAACAAAGACATGATAGAATCAATAATCAATCTGAAATAGCATCTCAATATCCATCGGATCCCCGCAAACACAACATGTATGAATTACAAATAGATGATCTTGATCATGAACGGAGCTCACAAGATCTAAACATGAAAGCACAAAGGAGAAGAACCAGCCATCTAGCTACTACATGGATCCGTAGTCCAAGGATGAACTACTCACGCATCACACCGGAGGCATGCATGGTGATGAAGAAGGCCTCCAGGGTGAATTCCCCTCACCGGCAGGGTGCAGGGAAGAGCTTTAGATCTCTCCCGATCTTGGGATGGAGATGACGGTGGCTATAGACTCTTTCATGGATTTTTGATCCGGTACTTAGGGTTTTCGTCCCGAGGGCAATATATAGGCGGAAGGAGAGGCCGAGGGGGTGCCAGGGCTGGCCTCACCACGCGTGGGCCAGGCTTGGCCACGCGGACAGGTGGTGTGGTGGCCCCCTGGTCCCTCTCCGTCTCGTATTCTGGCACTTGATCCCTTCTGAAAAAATAGGCACTTTGGCTTTTGTCCCGTCCAATTCCGAGAATATTCATTTTCTGACTTTCCTGGAACCAAAAACAGCAGAAAACAGGCAGCTGGTACTGTGCCTCTTGTTAATAGGTTAGTCCAAGAAATCATGTGAAAAGTACTCCAAAGTTGGAACAAAACACAAGAAAGTGGATAAAACCAAGCATGGAACATAAAAAATTATAGATACATTTGCAATGTATCAGGGCGCAGCGTGCAACTACCTCGGTGAATTACGCTCTTAGTTACAAGCCTGGATGAGCGGAAATGGTTAAAATAGTACGGTGGGACCAAATGCCACTCACAGGTAGACCTTTCGGCCGTCCTAACCATTTCCAAAACATCAGGACAAGAACGAGGGGCTTAATCGGCAGGCGAAGGGATCAACTACATACACAAATGAGTATGTATGCAAGCCACCATACAACAGTCCTCAGAGCCATTCCATCTAAAAGAAATAGAAATATTGCAACGCCATACGGCAAGATCCAAATATCCTAGATAGATATAATAGTTTAGGATATCTCCTCATACATCAAACATCAGAGTATCAGGCGGAAGCGGAAAACAAGATCCGGGTACGGATAAGAAGCAAATCGGCATAAGATGCCCCATAAATAAACACATCCCGCCCACAGATCTCACGGATCCCCGTTCCCGGAATCTCTACACCGAGTGATCCTTGCCCACATCGTTCGTCTCCTCCACCCAGTATTCATCTTGCGAGTATACCTGTTCATCTGAATCAAACAATTTATCGTGTGAGACCCTAGGGGTACTCAGCAAGTCTTTATGCCTCTAAAGGGGACACAACCTGGGGTGACGCAATTGCAGCAAAAGATAATACCTAACAATTCTAGGGATACTCGCTAACCATCCGCCTAACCAAAGATAGACGGATGTCCGTGAATTAATAACAACAGTTATAATAGTAATATTAACAGATCCATCCTCCTCCTCGCTTACCAACGAGGAAGCGGACGAACAGCCCCCATCCGTTGGCAGTTTTATTATCCATTCCATGAGTGTTACACTATTTATTAGTCAGGTACTTAGTCAAATTAAAAGCGGTACTTTAGTTATACTTGTCTATGATCGAGAAACTGTGCTCCAAGTCGTCCATAACCGCGGACACGGCTTTCAGAAAGATTTACCCTGCAGGGGTGCACAAATAGCAACACACACTCGATCAACCTCGGAAAAACCAAATCAAAACCCAACGAGGCATTCACGACAAAGCGATCACAGGATTCAGAAATATTTCAGGGGGCCACCCCACTAAGCTACCCGCAACGAAGTTGGCCGGCTCCGAAACGGACCCAGGGTTTGTGTGGACGGCGATAAATGACTGGGAACCCGAAAATGTGACTGGGCTTGTCGATACAGCGAAAACGTGTCACGGTCCTAAACAGTACAGGTGCTCCACGCACAATCTTAAATAAAGCAGTAAAACATGGCATAAGTACAGGATAGTAATAAAGCCCCAAACTACTTTGTGGCCCCAAGAAATAAGAATGAATCAAGCTCTGGCTCAGGGGGGTTCATAAGGCCTCCCGGATGTGGATAGTGCAAATAATCAAGGAACAGGAATCAAGTACTCGGGGTCCTACGGGACACAAGTGAGCATGAAGAACCAAATAGCAGATATTGCCCACCGGTGCCACTGTCATTAGTTATCCCATTACTACTCAGGTTAAGTTGTTTAGGTACCTCGTTATCCATCAGACACTCACATACCCTACACATGCTGTTCTACGACCCGCATGGCTCAAACAACTCTTGTAGTAATGGCTCATGGGATGGAGGAACAAGCTTCGGTGGGGTTTAAAAAGAAAGGCTATGCAGTACTTGGGATTCATTTTAATGCAATCGCGACTCAATGATGCAAGAATAAGAGAGAGGCAATAGGTACTATATGTATGCAAGCATGTGGTAGTGCTTGCCTGGCAGCTCGGTTGAAGCGAGGGATGGATCTGGGTAGTTCTCCTGGGTTTCTTGATATATCCCCTGCTCAGCGTCTATTCGAAGAAGAACCAAACAAACAAGGGCCAACATAAATAGAGTGCACAAGCATATGAATCAAAATGCGACAAGCAAACAATCATGCCATGATGAATGATGCACAATTTGCATGGCAATAATGTAGCATGGCATGGGTGAGGTGTGGAATACAAGAATAAAGCATTTTATGGAGTTTTAGTCACCTTTTATCCTCAAATAAGTTGCTGTAAACTTTATATTTATATGATGCATGCTGCAAGTCAGAACATGGAATGCATATATAGAACGGGCTCGTCGCGCTGATCGATTTAGACATATTATTTATCAAATTTGGAGTTATAAAACCAAAGTTATTAATTAATTAAGAAAAAGGGCATTTTATTGTAATTTTAATCATCTCGAAATTTTAAAGTGCTCAAAAGTATTTTGAATGGCATATTTGAATTCCTCACATTTTTCTGATTCAAAAACATATATCATATGTTGAATTTGGAATTATATTTCAAAAGTTATTTAAAAACAGATTTGAATTTAAATTTAAATCAATTTTGGAAAAGGTTTGATTAAAACAGACACAGGAAAAACTTTTCTTACTCAGCCCGTCCCATCCATAGCCACTGACGGGTGGGGGCAAACGGAATGGGGTCACGCGCGCAAAAATCCTTTTTCTACCGCGGCTCTGGCTAGCCCACGCGGTTGACAAGCGGGCCCAGCGGCTCCAGCCCACATGCCAGGGTGGGGACTACAGCGACTGACCGGTGGGGTACTAGGTGCGCGGGTTGCGAGAATTAAAAAGGTGGGGGGATTTTTGCAAGATGACCACGACCCTGATTTACTGTTTCTCTTCTTCTCGCATCTGGCGGCAGGTGCGTGCGCGGCGCGGAGCGGGGATTCGATCCCGGGTCGCGGGAGTGCGTGCTGAGGGGGCTGACCAGTGTGGTGGTGCTAGGGGAGCTGACAGAAGGGCAGGCGCGGGATAGCTGCAGACGCCGTCGAGCTCTGGCGCGTGTGGGGTGTTCGACGAAACGCACGGCGGGGCTAGAGCGGTACGGCGAGGCGGAGCGTGTCAGGGAGAAGGAGGTGCTCACCGCGGGCTCGGCGGTGGTGTTGGATCGGGCGGGGGCGTGGCGGATCGTCGACGACACAGACGCTCCGGCGGGCTAGGGTTTCGTCGGGCGGCGCCGGTCCTGGCGTTCCTGGGCTTCTCCTTCTCGTCTGGGTGTACTGGGCGACGCAGGGGGATGTCCTCGATCTCCCAGGCCGCTTCCACGACGAGCTTGACGGCCGGAACGACGAGGACGACGATGTGCTGGCGGCGGGCGGCGTCGGCTGCTGGTGGTCGGAGAGGTATGAGGGGAAGGAGGAGGCGGCTCTGGGGCGGATCTTGGGACGCCAGAGAGTCGTGTGGAAGGAGGAAAAAGGAGGGAGAGGGAGGAGGCCAGCTGTGGCAGGGGTAGATAAGGTGGCCTCGGTGCCACCTTTTCCCTCTCCTCCTCGGCACGTGCTCGGCCGGCTGGGCTGGCTGGGGCTGGTCCAGGGCGAGGCAGTGAGGCTGTAGGGTGGGGCCGGCATGAGGAAGAGAAGAGAGGGAGGGACTATCTCGGGTTAGGTTAGATGGTGGCCTCTTGGGTTAGGTAGATAGGGTAGTCTTGGGTTAGGGTTTTGTTTAGGGTTAGAGAGAGGGGGGCTGGGGTGTGGGCCAGGGAGAGAAAGGAGGTCAGGTGGCCCTCATGGTAGAGAGAGAGAAAGAGAGAGAGGGAGATGGTGTAACCACATGAGCATGAGCAAGCATGAAGGGTAGGAGATGGTCATGGGGACGGTCTTGTAAGATCATGCATGGCACTACAAAAGAGAGGTGGATGAGGTTTGATGGCACAAGGCAAGAAACAAAGCAAGGTAGGACGGATTGGGAGAAAGAGAGAGATGAGAAGATGATCCACTCAAAATCAAATAAAACCAAAGGAGGACAAAAGATGGTGATGGTTGCATGGCCCATGCAAGTATTATATGCCATGTATTAATCTTGTGAAAACAAAATAAATCTCATGGCATTTATTTATGTGCATCCTCAAAAGATGGAGTAAGGGCCAAGCTACGGATTTATAGATTTAGATCCACCCAACCCACATGAGCTAGAATAAATATCAAAAGAAAAAGAATTACAAGCTCATGGGTTATTGGAATGGTGGAAGTATAAGGTGGTGACAAGGAAAGGTGATGGAGTTGAATAAAAGATATGCCCCCAACTCAACTTGGGCATTTAAACAATATATCAATAACCAAATACAATATCACGAGACAAAAACAATTTACAATGCATATGAGAGAAGAACCAAAACAAAAAGGGTTTTATATGATGCTCGAATGCAAGGTGGCATGATGACATGAGCATGATATAATTATGATGCAACAATTATATATAGGAAGTAACATTTATAGACTAGGCTAGTAGCATTGCAATTGTTAGACAATTGGGATGCTACACAGCGAGTCTGAACCCAAGACGGAGGCCATTGTACTCAACGTCACCAGCGACTCCAAGGAGAAAGGACTTAGCACCAGCATGCAGGAGCTCATTGGCCGCCTTTGTGGACTCCACCATGAAGAGGTTGAAGGCCACTACATCAAACTCTTTGGAAGACGTGATGATAAGGGAGTTCCAATCGAGTTAACCCCAGAGGAAAGGGCGACATGCAAGCGTCGAAGGTTCCAATACCAAGACTTGGAGTGCCACATCAACGATCTTGAGGAGGGAAGTTGCTTTGAGATCATGAGGAATGACGAGTTATGTGCCCTAGTCAAGGACAAGGACGAGAAGATCGAAGAGCTAGAAGAGAAGATCAAGTCCCTAGGAGGGAAGCTCACCGCCCAAGACAAGAAGTTCGCTAATCAAGAGAAGAGGGTGCAAGATAAGAACAAGAGGATTAGGGAACAAAGTCTTGTACTCGCAAAAACGAGATGGAGTTCAAGAACTTTGCCACCATATTGAAGGACCTGCGAGCAGCCAAGAGGAGCTTGGAGGAGAAGATCACGCCCATGACTATGGGGTCAAGCTTGATCAAGGAGCTGCAGAAGGAGAAGAAGGAACTTCAAGAGAAGCTCGAATCTGCTACCCAGGAGCTGCAAGAGGTGAAGGAACTTCAAGAGAGGCTCGAAGCTGCTACACCGGAGCCGCATGAGGTGAAGGAACTTCAGGAGAAGCTTGAAGCCACGACGAAGGACATGGAGTTATACAAGTCAATGCTGGAGAAGGAAGGCTTCACTATTGAGGATGAGGAAGTGGATGATGAGTAGAGTAGATAGTTGGACCACCTTTATTTCTATAGTCAAATGTTGTTCGCGATTGTAATAAGTACCAAAACTACATTGGTTTAATTAAACTTGGTTGAGTTGTGTTAAACTATGTGCTATGTGTGCCTTGTGTTTCTCGTGTGCTTTTCTCGTGTTTACATAAGGGTAGGAGTTTATTCCTTAGGCTTTCTATCTAATTCTTAACTTGTTTCCCAAACCCCACAGATGGCGAGACGTGGGAACAACAACAATATGCCCCTAGAAATAGGACAACTTCTGAACTCCCAGAATCAGCTATCCAACTCCTCACTCAGAACATGCAAAACAACAACAACAACAACAACCCGTCGCCTCCACCACCTCCACCGCCCCAACAGGATCGCCTGACCCGGTTCTTGAGGTTGAATCCTCCTACCTTCTCAAGTAGTTCCGAGCCAATTGTGGCAGATGACTGGCTCCGCACCACCAACAAGAAGTTAGACACCATCCAAGTTGTGGGAGCTAACAGGGTGCGCTTTGCCGTGCACCAACTTGAGGGACCAGCTGCTGAATGGTGGGATAATTACCAAGTCACCCACCCTGATATTGAAGCTATCACCTGGAACCAGTTTGAGGCAGCCTTTCATACTCATCATGTAGCTGCTGGTGTCATGTCACTAAAGAGACGTGAGTTCCGCGACTGAGCAACTGCACCGCTATGTCTCTGAGTATGGGGACCTTTTCAGCAAGCTGACACGTTATGCACCTGATGATGTCTCCACTGATGCCAAGAGGCAGGAAGAGTTCCTAAGGGGACTTAATGATGAGATATCCATTCAGCTTGTGGCTCTGAAGTTTGATAACTATCAGGAACTTCTGGACAGGGCAGTTGTGGTTGAAGCAAAGAAAAGGAGTATAGAGAACTGCAAGAGAAAGTCCACCTCACACAAGCACAACTCAGCCCCATATCAGAAGCAATGCACTTCGTCACCACCACCCCACAACCACAATGGCCACAACCACAATGGTCATCGTCATGGAGGACATAACCACAATGGCCATAAACACCGCAATGGAAATGGAAATGGGAAGGATCTGAGTGAAGTGACATGCTTCAAGTGTAACAAGACAGGGCATTATGCAACTACTTGCCCCGAAAATATGAAGAATGGGAATGGCAATGGGAACGGCAACGAACACAACCATGGTAATGGAAATGTGAAGAAGATGAATCCATTCGTCAAAGCCACGGTGAATCATGTCTCTGTGGAGGATGCTCGTGAGGCACCTGACTCCGTGATTGGTAAGTTCAAGCTTAACTCCACCCCGCAGTTGTTCTTTTTGATACTGGTGCATCGCATTCATTCATATCAAGGGTATTTGTGGATAGAGGCAAGATACCTACGGAGACTATTAGTACTCCCCTAAGGGTAAGTTCTCCTGGAGGAGAAATAGTGGCAAACTCTAGATGCCGTGGGTTAGAACTAAGGATTGGGGCACACATCTTTCCCACAAGTCTGGTCGTTCTGGAGTCACAAGGCTTAGACATAATTTTGGGCATGAATTGGATGACCGAATATGAGGGAGTCATAGATTGTGCCAAAAGGACTATCGCACTCACAACTCCGGATAAGAAAAGGATCCGCTTTAAGTCAGCTTTCGCACTCAAAGGAAGTATGGTGAACTCTCTTAAGGGGGTTAGCTTGGAGGATGTGCCAATTGTGAAGGAGTATCCAGATGTGTTTCTGGAAGAATTGCCAGGGATGCCTCCTGACCGAGACATCGAGTTTCTCATAGACTTGATGCCTGGTACTGGACCGATAGCAAAGAGACCGTACAAGATGGATGTTGATGAGTTGAAGGAACTTAAGAAACAACTTAGAGAGAAATTGGACAAAGGCTTCATTCAACCAAGTGCGTCGTCTTGGGGAGCGCCTGTCTTATTCGTGGAGAAGAAGGATAAAACCAAGAGACTAGTCATGGACTACCGGTCGTTGAATGAAGTGACAATCAAGAACATGTACCCTCTACCCAATATCAACGACCTGTTCGATCAATTAAAGGGAGCTAGTGTGTTTTCTAAGATTGATCTCCGATCAGGTTATTTCCAGTTAAAGATCCGGGAACAGGATGTACCCAAGACATCCTTCACCACAAGATACGGATTGTATGAGTACACCGTGATGTCGTTTGGCCTAACCAATGCCCCAGCATACTTCATGACTATGATGAACAAGGTGTTCATGGAGTACTTGGATAAGTTTATTGTGGTATTCAATGATGACATACTCATATATTCCAAGGACAAGAAGGAAAATGAGAGGCATATGCGCCTAATTATGGAAAAGTTAAGGGAACACAAGTTGTATGCCAAGTTTAGCAAATGTGAGTTCTGGTTAAAAGAAGTGGGATTCCTTGGTCACACTGTGTCATCTAAAGGAGTTGTCATGGACCCAAGTAAGGTAGCTTCCGTGATAGAATGGGAGTCACCTAAGAATGTGGGTGACATCAGGAGTTTCTTGGGCCTTGCAGGATATTACCGAAGGTTCATTGAAAACTTTTCCAAGATAGCAAAGCCTATGATAGAATTGTTGAAGAAAGAAAAGAAGTTCCAATGGACCGAGGCATGTGAAGCACGTTTTCAAGAATTGAAGAAGCGCCTAGTAACAACACCAGTTTTGTGTCTCCCTGACATCCAAAAAGATTTCCAAGTCTATTGCGACGCTTCTCGACAGGGACTTGGTAGTGTACTGATGCAAGATGGAAAAGTAGTGTCCTACGCCTCTCGGCAACTTAAGAACCATGAGAATAACTACCCCACACACGATTTGGAACTAGCATCAGTTGTGCATGCGCTCAAGGTATGTAGACATTACCTCGTGGGCAAACATTGTGATGTGTTCACGGATCACAAGAGTCTTAAATATATCTTCACTCAAAAGGAGTTAAATATGAGGCAAAGGAGATGGCTTGAGCTCATCAAGGACTATGACTTGGACCTGCAGTACCATCCTGGAAAGGCCAATGTTGTGGCTGACGCCTGAAGCCGGAAAGTCTATGTAAATGGACTTACCGTGGGAGAACTTCCAAAGGATTTGTGTGAACAGTTCAAGGATCTCAGGATGGAAATAGTTCCGAAGGGATACTTAGCAACGATGGATATAGTGCCAACGCTTATGGACCAAATAAAAGAGGCCCAGAAGGGGGACAAAGAGTTGGAAGAGATAAAAGCTAATATAAGCAAGGGTAAAGCAAAAGGGTTTCATACGGATGAACAAGGGACACTTTGGTTTGAGAAGCATTTGTGGGTTCCCGATGATCCCGATATCAGGAAGTTAATTCTTCAGGAAGCTCACGATTCCCCTTACTCAATTCATCATGGTAATACAAAGATGTACATGGATGTGAAGGATAGATTCTGGTGGAATAACTTGAAAAGAGAAATTGCTGAATACATCTCCTTGTGTGATGTGTGCAACAGAGTCAAGGCCGAACATCAAAAACCAGCAGGGCTGCTGCAGGCATTACCTATGCCCGATTGGAAGTGGGACAAGGTAGGCATGGATTTTATCACAGGATTACCCCGGACTCGTTCTAGGTATGATTCTATCTGGGTAGTAGACGATCACTTCACAAAGGTGGCCCACTTTATTCCTGTAAAGACCACCTATACAAGTGCTAAACTTGCCAAGATTTATATGTCAAGGATCGTAAGTCTTCATGGTGTACCCAAGGGGATTGTCCTTGATAGAGGTACCCAATTCACCTCGAAGTTTTGGCGACAGCTACACGAGTCTCTAGGGACACGACTGGAGTTTAGTACTGCTTTCCACTCGCAAACAGATGGACAAACGGAAAGAGTTAATCAGATCTTGGAGGACATGTTAAGAGCCTGTGCACTAGACTATGGGTCTAGTTGGGATGATAATTTGCCATATGCGGAATTCTCATACAATAACAGTTACCAAACTAGTATCAAAATGGCTCCATTTGAAGTTCTATATGGCAGAAAGTGTAGAACCCTGCTGCTATGGAATGGATTTGGAGAACATAGTTTGTTTGGACCTAAAATGATCAAGGATGCCGAAGAAAAAGTAAGACAGATTCAAGACAGGTTAAAATTAGCCCAATCTAGGCAAAAGAGTTATGCTGATTCCAAGCGCAGGGATGTAACTTATGAAGTGGGAGACCATGCATATCTCCGAGTTTCACCACTACGAGGAGTTAAGAGATTTGGAATCAAGGGTAAGTTGGCACCTCGATTCATAGGGCCCTATAGGATTTTGGGTCGTAGAGGGGAGGTTGCCTATCAGTTGGAATTGCCCGAAGTGTTGACTGTTCATGATGTATTGCATGTGTCACAACTAAAGAAGTGTCACCCGGAAAAGGCTGAAACACCACTAAAGGATACAGTTCCTTTGGACGAGGTTCAACTGGAAAACGATCTCACCTATGAGGAAAAACCCACCAGGATTCTGGAAACAGCTGAGAGAATTACTCGTACCAAGACTATCAGGTTTTGCAAAGTTCAATGGAATCACCATTCCGAGGAAGAGGCCACGTGGGAACGTGAAGAAGACCTGAAGAAAGAACACCCACACCTATTTGCTAACCAACCTGAATCTCGGGGACGAGATTCTTCTTAAGGGGGGTAGGTTTGTAACATCCCAAATTTTACGATTGCAGATGTTACTAGAAGCATGCATCTTATATTTGCATCATGGCATCACACAATAAAAGCCGCATCATATACTTTCCCTAAACCCTATAGTCATATAAAGACAAAAAAGGGGTTAAACAAAATCTAACCTCCTAAACCCTTGCCAAAGTGTTATTTTATAACCCCATAGTAATCTCCTTCTTTTTACAAAATTTTAGAGACAAATTTCATTATTTTTGGAGTCCATTTGCAAAAGTTATAAGACAAATAGGAAAACAGAAAATAAAAATATTAAACTACAAAAAAAGGAAGTCTAGCCTAACCGGGCCAGCCGAGCCGGCCCACCCCTATCTACCGCGCGCCAGGCAGAGCGCAGCAGCAGCAGCTGCACAGGCCAGCCCAGCAAGCACCGCCAGCCGTTCAGCCCACTCCTCTCGCCTCTCACTGACGCCGCGGCCCCACCTGTCATCCCCGACCTCCTCCGTGTTCGTCCCCAACTCCTCCTGACCGACGCGATCCTAACACAATCCGTTGATTCTGAGTTTAGTTCGACCCCTCCCGTACGCAAAATCCCCCATATAAGCCTCCGCATTGAGCCCCGGTCCTTTTCCCAAAAAAATCGCGAACCCTAGAGCCGCCTGCGCCAAGATCGATCTCGCCGCCGGAGTTCCGCCTCAGTAACCTTCGGGAGGTCGCTCCCTCGTCGAAATCGAGCTCCTCTCCCTCCTTTTCTTCCAAAATCGAAACCACCTCTAACCTCTGCGTCTCCCACCTGTCTTTTCCCTCTCTACAGCGCAGTCGAGCGATGGGAATTGCACGCCGGAGCTCCGCCGGAGACAGAGGACATCAGCAGAGCACCACTGCAAACCGAGGAAGGGAAGCCCGACGCCGTCTGTACCAGGGGGACCGCGAGGAGGAGGGCCACGTTGTCGTCTGCTTTGCACAGCTGGGAGCTCACCAGGACGCCACCGAGCATCGCGAACCGACGTGCCGCCGCCGTTCATCATTGTCGACAAGACCTCACCGCCACGGGTGAGTTCCCTCCGTCCCCGCCTGTTAGATCACGATCCGACGGTGTAGATTAGACTGACCTAGCGAATCGGTATCGCCCAACCGCGTCACGCCGCGTGGCACGCACACCCGTCAGCTCGCCGCGTCAGCACCGCGTGCTTAGCTGGGCCAATTCCGCGCGGCCACTTGTCGCTTACGTGGCCGCCCACCTGTAAATACTTTTAAATAGGTAAAAAATACTTTAATCTTGTAAAATTCATAGTAATTCGATTACTTGGCCAAAAAATGCGTATAATATACTGTTGGATTCGCAAAATTGAGTAGAACACGGATCTGCATTAATATTGCTAGTTTACTGCAGTAATCTTGTAGTAGGATTTAAAGTTTAGATTGGAGTATTTTAATTCTAGAAAAATATCCGTAGATCCGTTTTAGTTGATTCTTGTTGCGTTGGCTTTGTATCTATGGGACCTTCTGTGGAAAATTGTTACTTCATGCTTAGAGTGTTTAGATCTGTTTCGGGGTAGATTGGAAGTGTAGATCTATTTATGAGCTTGTTTAATTAAGTTTTAATCCGAAATACTTAAAATCTGTGGGAAATCGATACCTATGACATCCCCAACCCAACAACACCCTAGAATAAAACCCTTGATCGAAATTGAATCCATCCTTGCATATTACCATGTTGCATGCATGCATATTTATCATCGTGGCATTGTTTTGTGCAATTTGTGATTGGATCTATGTTTGTGTTTTGTTAGATTGTTCAGAGTGTGCTGAGGAGTACTGTTGTGTAGAGTGTTGCTCGGATCAAGGCAAGTTACACCACTTGTACATATTATGTCCCAGTTTTTGACTATGCACGTTTTACTCTTCAAATCTTGTAGTGTGCATGTGTAGGTCTTTACTAGATTTTCTTATTACTATATTTTTGCAAGTGCGGTTTTGTAGTATGCCATGAGTAGCTTTATACTTAGGAATTTCCGTCCTATTAGGTTCCCCTGTTTTTGCTAAGTAATGCTTGCTATGCTATATATATACTAAGTACCGTTGGGGGGTTCGAAAGACTCAAGATTTTTCTAAGTATGAGAGCTCTCTCGAGCAAACTTTTCTTCACAAAACCCCCTTCAAAATAAAACTAAGTTTTCTTCTGGGCGGAATGGTTGTCGGGTCAACTAGTGGATATTTGATGGAGGATGGCCGCCTAGGAATCAAAGAAGTCTGCCATGTTTCAGAATTCAGAAGCTTCCAGTGCAAGCACAATACATATGGGCTCTGTCATGGCTTAGTACTTAGTGGGAAACCTCACCGGGGTACCAACATTTGGAGGTTCTTGGCACGGTTGGATCTAGCTGGTAGAGGGGCTACTAAGGGAAGGCTTCGCCATGGTCTTGTCCGTAAAAGGACTTGATCCTGGATTGTGGGGAAAGTGCACAACCTCTCGAGAGTATTGCAAACTAATCGAGCAGCCGAGTTCACGGAAAAGAACACTCTGAGCATCTGAAGGATGGAGCCTCTGAAAGATCTTCCTCTCTCTTTTCCAAACTTAAAGTTTTATAAACCCCAAGGCGTGAGTAATATCGCCATTGGGTGGGATTTTGGGAACTTGGTGCGTAATATCCAAGTGCTAGGTTGATTGGACACTTGGTGAGTAATATCCACGTGTTCCATTCGACCCTATACTTCTTATCATGTTTACAAAGTAGGGTAAACTCTTCCTCTTTTCTTCTTACTTAGAGAAAATTGGCCTTATGCAAAAGAACCCCAAAGCCTATACTTAGCCTTGCATGTAGAGATAGTATTATTCTTTCCTTGGTGTAATTTGCCAATACATTCAAAGTATTGACCCAACTTGTTGGATGCACGTCTTATGTGCAGAATCCGAAGACTGAAAGGTGCGTAGGGATCGCGGGTCTTCACACAACTAGCCTGAGGCATTGATGGACTCAAGATTTACTTAGTTTCCGCTGTTTTATTTGAGCTAGCTATAAGCTATGCAAGTTGTAATAATTATACTCTGGATTATTCATGTAATAATGACTTGTGTTTTACATGATATTCATCGACTGTGAAGTGCTAGCTATTGATCCAGGGACTAGCATGTTAATCACAGGGACTTAGGATCCTTAACGATCCGAGGTCACAACAGTATTGAACTATGAAGCTGGACCCTTTTGCTAAGTTCCAAATTAAGCAATATATTCCCATGGTCGCAAAGGACCTCAATGGGATAGGCTAAGATCTACTAAGATATTTGCAAACAGACATCTAGAGTAAGTTTATAATAAGAGATCAATTTATAATTGGTCTCCACTAAAATTGTCATCCCCTGGACGATTTTAGTGATCACATGATCCCTATCCTCTGCACCTCCCCCGATCGTCACGGCCATCAGCACATTATCAAAGGTAGGCATTCACTAATGCCAATCATATCATCCATGTGACTCATGCTCGATCTTTCGATCTCTTGTGTTCCGAGGCCATGTCTGCACATGCTAGGCTCGCCAAATCTAACTTGTGTGTATTTGCTGTGCAACATGGCTTACACCCACTGTATGCGGACGTAGATATGTCTGACCCCTACTCACCGCAGGGCGCCTCATACCGAAGAACTTTCTTGGTGGTGCACACACAAGGGGAACACGAAACATTGGAATTAAATAGGGATTATCTTATTTTCTATTGTTGAGTATCTAAATACTAGCACATAATAAGATGTAAAACAGGTATCAACATCATATGTATAATGTGATATGATATGGTCTTTCTTGCGCGTTGATCTCCATCGAGCGCTCCGGCATGATCTTCATCTTGCCCTTGGTTTGACGCCAAGTCCACGACGCCTCCACCAGGTCGTCTATTGGAATGATGACTATCACTATACTACTTAGCAACAGAAAAGTAAACTACTTTAACTTCATAACGACCAATGCCATATCATAATCACATGCCCCTGCAAAATAAAGTTAGACGCCTCTACTTTATCTATTGCAAGGTTTACATGGTTGTTAGGGCTTTCACAATAGAACCGTTTCTAAATTACGAACTTTCCAACCACAACATGGATCCGACAGTTGTCTCTACTACACCCCTTTCGGGGCCCTCTATTTTAAATGCTATATCAACTATTGAATGAGAGACAAACACTCGCAAGACACTTATACGGTACAAGCCGTATGTTGAGCGTGGAACCAATCTCGCGTACGAATACACGTAAGGTCGATCCGGGCCGCTTCATCAAACAATACCGCGATATAAACAAGTACACGTTAGAGAGTAACAAGTAAGGGATCAATGCCCGCACAAACTTGTGCGTACTGGCCCTACAGCACTCCTACGCATAGATCGGCTCTGATACCACTGCTGGGGTTCGGTGCGGAAAACAAAAAAAATCCTACGAGGTAACCCCAAAAACTTGCCTAGGATCTATCTATGTAGTAATGCGGTAATGGCCAGAGCGTAGAGAATACATACCCTTGTAGACCGTACGCAGTTAACGTTCTACGGGGAACATGGTTGATGTAGTCGTACTCGTAGCCGAGCTTAAGGTCGCAAAGCTCCTCGTAGGTCACCCCTTGCTCCTTCTTGATCTTCATCGTGCAACAACTCTGGCTCACGACATTTAAGCGCCCACAGTGTTGCGCATCGTGTCTTCGTACACATCCAGTGCACGATGAGACCTCCGGCTCCCTGATCCCGCCGGGAGTGCGGAAGTTGATATCTGGCTAGGAATCCCTGCAGCGCAACGACATATTATAGGTGTGCCTCGATCGCACAACCTAGACTTGGGGCCATGGTCACAAGGTATAGAGAGAAGGAGGGAGAAAGTCAACCAAAGGACTTCTCAAATTGTGTGTCTCATCCCACCCATGGGCACCCCTTTATATAGGTGGAGGGGGTGTTCCCTCCCCATTAGGTTAGCCATGTGGGACTATTCATAAAAAGAAAATGGCATGTATTTTCGTCCTGGCTGGATGGGCCAAAAACCAGCCCAACAGCCAAAATAGAAAATAACAAATAAAAAGAAAAGGGGCAGCAGACAGGGGCTGGCCGGGTGGGCCTTGGCACGGCCCACCCCGCGCCCAGCTCTCCCGCGGCGGTGGCCTGGAAAGGGGAGCCCGGGTGGGCTAGCCACCCCCGGCGGCCCACTGGCTCCTGCGGCCCGGGTGGGCTAGTCGCCTGCCCACGGCCCACCTAGCCGAGCGGCCCGCCCGCCCGCCTGGCGCCAGAGCGGCGGCCTGCTCCCTCGCGCCCGCATGGCCTGGGGTTTGACCGGCCCGCTTCGGCGGCCGGCAGCATCAGCCTGCCCCTGTGCGGCGGCAACTATCTGCCGCCCACGTGGCTGTTTCTGTTTTTCTTTTTCCATTTATTTTTCTTCAGCTTTTATTCTAGGCTATTTCCCTCCGGGATTTGGCCTAATATAAAAGTTACCTTTATAAATCTTAATCTAAATATTATTTAGAATATATTAATCCATAGTTAACATATAATAAATATATATTTAAATTCCCATTTATCCGAAAAACACTTTTCCGGTCTTTTCCTTTATTCTTTCTCCGAACAACTTCGGATCTCTCCGCGAAACGATTTCGGCTTTCTCTCTTTCTCTACTGTGATTCCGTCTTACGAATATTCGCTCTCATCGTACCCTTAAGTGTATTATCTCACAGCTTGGGAATGCTCTAGACATGATCTGTATCAATGATCAACAGAGGGACCAGAGATGTCCATGTGACCCCTATGCATTCCTGATGACAATGTCATTTGAACCGCTAAATGTAGCATCCCCATACCTTGTTCAATCTCGTTCACAACAAGTTCTGTTTTCTTGTTACCATGATATTATATCCCCGTGACCTAGTCACATGTTGCAACATTTATGGATGTAATCTCACCAAACCGGCCGTATGTACCTTTACCCGTCATGTGGGTGAACAAATCCCAGTCTTGCAGTCACATGTCATCTACTGTTCCTTCGGAATACCCAACATACACCTTTATGGCCACCGTATTACCAGATGATGGTTGATGCAGTCTAAGCAGCCTAGGGAATTAGTAAGTAATATGAGCTCACGGTCTAAGGAAAAGGAGTCTAGGTATAGTTGTTACAATAATGAACTATATGACTTGATCGTGTTGCAATCCTTCGAGGAATGTCCAATCACATCATTCTCCAATGATATGATCCCGTTGTCAATCGGCATAAATGCCCATGATCTTGAAACCCAGATCATCTTCGTGACCAACGAACTAGTATGAATAGAGGCTACTAGGGACTTGGTTGTTTCATACCACACTTGTACCAATGTTTCTACTTGGCACAGTTCTAGCACAATATGAAACTATTATAAACTAATTGAGATATGACAATAAAAACCTATTTATTATTTGCCTCTAGGGCATATCTCCTTCAAAAAAACTTGAACAAGAAGGACTGCAACAGTTTCTTGCAAGTCTTGAAAAGGACCATCAAGACAATACTACTCAAGTTGAAGGAATTGATTTATCTCCTCCATGCAGCAATGAAGTTGAACCCTCTGCTACAACAAGGCAAAAAGAAGAAGCTTTTCAATCTGATGAAACTCATGGCGATACAAATGATTCAGCTAGGATAGTTAATTCGAGCCGAATCAGAAAATACATGTGCGAATCTACCAAATCAGAAGAAGAATGCTTCGTTGATCAAGAGCATGGGAAGCTTAGCAAAACAACCATGCTTGACTTTTTTGGATGTAAGGGAGCTTACGTACTGCCCTGCAAGTTCTATTCCAAAGAAATTGATGATCATCAAGAACTAGAAAATATAGCCAAACAATATTCGGTTGACAAAGAACATCAAAGTGAAGAGGCACAAAGTCCAGAAAATAAAGAAGAGAAGGCATTGGAGAATTATCTAGAGGCCGAGCACGATATTGTTCAGGTCATGCAGTCATCATACGCTTCCAATGTCTTCAAAGAGGTACATCTAGCAAATAATTTACTTATGTTCCGATTTGGTCAAAACTTTATTATTGATATATCTATTGGAAAAATTCTCATAAGCTATGAAAGACCAATCGAGAGAGGTAATTTATTTGTTAGTAATATAATTGTCAAAGAACCTATCGGTCAACATGTTGTACCCTTTAGAGATATCGATAATAACAAATTATTACAGCCAAAGCTTTCCACATGGTTTCATCTAGATTGTATATGTACATGGATTGCTTTGTTTATTTCATACTTGGCTAACATTTGGTCTCAAGTGAGACATATGTGTTTTAATCTTTTTAGTTTCAGAAACATAAAGCTAAGGTTATTGTCTCTTGAGAAAGCCGATGCTAGTATAACTTTGTATTCAAAGACATCAGAAAAGAGGTGCAGAAAAGAACACATAGCCGAATTAGGTGATGTAAAATCTGAACCATTCGGTTGCTCAATTCCAAAGCCATTCTCACAACAAGATCGGTTAGAAGATTAAAGATGTACCTACAGTTTGAGAATGTGTGATCACATCTTTGATATATTGGTGCAAACTGATTATATTAGTATTCTTAATCACAATGCTGAGCCATCATTACAAGGATGAAGGTATTGCAAGTTGCATGATTTGTTCGAGCATAGTATAGAGGATTGCAACATGTTTCATCAAATAGTACAATTAGCTATTAATAAAGGACGATTGAAATTTGTTGAAATACAAACTTATGACCAATTTATTTCGATTTTTGTTGATGGCCAAAATATATTGCATCAGATACCTCCAGTCGATTCGTGTAATCATGAGCAGGTACACAAGGAAGATGATGGGATCAAGCTCTCAAGCAAAGAGATTATTGAAGAGCATATTGCAAATGTTCCTGAAGGCGAGAGTTCCATTGAAGCTATGATGAAGACATCAAGCACCGGGGGCAACAAGAAAACTCGAAGATCAATGTGTGCAAAACTCAAAAAGACAAAGGCTGCAATAAGCACAAGGGTAAGAAACCAAAAGTCACTTTTGCACAGATGGTGGAAAAATATAAAAAGGAGAGTGAAGCAAAAAGTTCTTATCGGCCAAGTAGTGCAAATGCATCAAGATCACCCCCAAGGAAAAATTCTAAAGATAGGGATTGGCAAAAGGATAAATTAAATGCAACAAATTCATATCCTCATTTTGGGCCACCAATGCCAAGTTTATGGATACCTTCCTATGCTAATTTTTATTCATATCTATCATGGGAAAGGTATGATTCACGGGCACGTTATCCATCTAATTTTAGATCATCTTACCCAAATTATGTAGCTTCAAGAAGATCAATTCATCAACAATCACATGTCAAAGACGGTTTCAATCAAAAAGAATTGGTTCAGAGTTCATGGGTAAAGAAAGAAGTGATCAAGCAAGTATACCGAATCAAAAAGGATGGACGCAAGTGTGCTATTTCAGATTTGACTCCAAATAATGAGAAGCTAGTTGAATTGATGTTGGCTACTAAGGGCAAGGAAGTGAAGCGAGTAACTTTCAAAGACCCAGTTTCTGAATTTGAACAAGCAAAATTGAAGGTACCCAAGATTAAGGAAGTCATGCCATTGTGTGAAACAAAACCACAGCTGAGATACCCACTATTCTTATCACATTGGCAAGAGATAAAGCTATATCGGCCTATAGCCGAGGAGCTGAAGAAAATAAACATGGCGTGGGTTCCCAAAGTAATCCCTCAAGGCAAGAAAGATGTGCAAGATCCTGTCATAAGAAGGGCAACAAGAGTGGAGAACAAAAAGAATAAAGCCAACAAGCGATCTGGCCAAAGAATTCAGTATCACTATCAAAATATTTGGCGAGCACAACATACATATTGTTCTACTTCACCATTAATTCCTATGCCATGGAATTCATCCTCAGGTATGATTAGTTACCCACCATGGTTTTATTTTGATCCTTGTATGCATCATAATTCTATACATTATGAAAGGGTATCGCCAAATCATTATTCATTTGATTAATTGCAATTTTGTTGCTAATCCAAAAGACCGAATGATTGAAGTTCGTAATCATATTTGTTCTTTTGTTTACTTCGGCTATACATATTTTGGTGGATGGATTATGCAGGCCCATTGGGGCAAAGATATATGGCCGATATTTATTTTATCGCACTCAGATCATTATCCAATCATGGCTGATGTGGTGTTCTAACATCGTCCTTAGTTTTCCTTGAGACTGAGACAAGGTATGCATTCATTAGCAATTGTGCTTATGCTTATGTGTTGATAATTTGGCTTATAAATCTTTGAAATCTATGAAAGGCCAATTTGTCTTTAATTTCATTATTGGATGTAGATGTTGAGCATAATATTGATATTAATCATGTATCTTTAGTACCACGGAGATTATATTTTGACTATTCAGTTTTAAAAGCAATAACTAATGCATTGGCATTGTTTATTTATTTCCTTATGGTGATATTTTATGAAGTCTCATGCCGCTTAGAGTATCTTGCACAAACCATATAGCTGAATATGTAGCTTTGCTATTCATGCTAGAACTTTTTATTGCTATAGGTGCTACACATATTGAGGCTTCTAGTGATTCGTTGAGAGTAGTGCAATGATATCCATGGTTTACCAAAGTTTCGACGAATCACGTGTTATTTATCTTGATACATGTCTAGATGTAACTTTCATATTGGATTGATTTATCATTGCTCATATATCTAGATATGAAAACTGAAGTGCAAATGAGTTGGCTCAACAAACATCTGGCTACCATGTTATTCACGATATATTTCATAGTCTACAACAGCCGATGCTTTGTTTCGCCAACATGGGTAAAGCCGGATTGGAGACTACCGCTTCGTCCACTAATGAAAGATCTAGTGCATGTGAAGATGAAGAATAGAGGAAGCCCATTGTTTATTACATGAATATTTTAACCAAGGGGTGAACATGACAATTTTGTTGATTTTCAAATGCTCATTAATAGGTAATGATCTTTACTGCCGAACAGTTCATGATATTCTTCTTGAGCAACATGAATGAAGACCTCGTCGGGATCATTATGGGAGTTGTTCATGATGGAAATTATGATATTCATCAACTTCAGGATGAGCACATATGGCTGATATAGAGTTATCGCCCTAAGACTACCGATGGCTGATGGAGTGTTGACATCGTCCTTAGATTAAGAGTGGAGCAACATATTTTCTAGCACGCAAGCTCTGCCAGAAAACAGGGGGACATGTGTTGGCACTCGTTTTGGGCTCGTAACTAATCAAGACAAATAGAGAGAGACACTTGGAAAAGTCCACTTGCAGGATTATTAATCATCATCAAAGAGGCACCGTATGAAGTCAAGGAATTATCGGGCTTAATAGCCGATTATGCTAGTGTTCAGAGAAGACTCGGAGACTGATATATGGAGGCTTTAACTATGAGTCCTTTAAGATTACTTCAAATGAAAAAGTGCGAAACACAAAAGTTGTGCGTCTCATCGAAACAAACAACTTTGGTTTTTGAATCATCTCGATCCGAGTTAGTATGCAAAATTGAGAGGCAAAATACTGACAGAGGCCGAATTAGCACCGACGGGAGAGGGGGTCGCCCGACCACAGACCATGTCTCACCTTAGGCGAGCGCAATGGACCCGGACGACCCAAAAAAAACTCCTAATTCGGTCATTCTACTTACGACTTAATTTAAGCAGTCAAGATCAACTCAGATGGAAAAGTGCAAAACATGAAAGTTCTTCGTTTTTCGAGATGGACAACTTTGCTTTTGGAGTCAACTTTTTTAAAGCAAGTATGTGGCCTTCAGATTCAAGATATTGCCGAATTGAGTAAAATTCATTCGGTCTAAATCCGAGTTTGATAGAAAATAAGTGGAAAAGTCTATCAAAATCAGATCAGATGAAAAAGTGTCCAACACCAAAGTTGTTCATTGTTTCGATACGCGCAACTTTTCTTTTTACGACATTTTGATCTGAGCTCGTTTACTATCTCAAAAGTGGTCCAGAAGGTACATGAAAGTTTTTGACCGAATAGTTATGCAAATTTCGGGTTTGCCTGTTCAAGTTGGACCCCAACTATGGTTTTGGATGTGAATCCAACCCTCTTTCTTGCACGAAAAGTCCATCCGCTCCTTATATACATGAGGGGTAACGGCGAATTGAACCAACACCAATCGAACAAACAAATCTATTATTTTTTCGTGTTCATCTACTTTTTATCCCTCTCTCTTGTATCTTCTTTCTCGTTCATCCGCAGTTCTTCATACCGGAGGGCTGCGAATCCTCGAGGCTCTAGGGGTGGTCAGGCCGACATAGGGCAGCCCTTAGCTGCCGCACCGCCCTGATGGGGTCCCTCCCGGACGAGCGGGGTTTCGGGTCTACAAAAGTGCTCGCCGGACTGTCTTGCGTACCGCGCTTCCGGCGAGCCTCCCTCGGCGCGTGCTGCCGCGTATCCCGCTCAGCGCCGAGGGTACACGGTGACGTGTTCGTGTGCGAACAACTTTGATTGTTGGTGTCGCATCCCCTGATCAGTGTTGGCTGTATCGCTCCATCGTCCATGAGGGGATGCCTCTCGAGAGACACGTCACGACCCTCGCCATGACATCAACAAGCACAACATTGTTCAATGTCAGTGAATCTAAAAGTAGCATTGCATACTGGTTATACTATTCACATTTTAAATTATGAGTGAACATTAACGTCAAATAAGGTTTGTTCCACTTGCCACGAACACAATAATTACTTCCGCTGCCACCTTCGAGTGGAATAAACGGTTTGGTCCCCGCGAGCGTCGGCCTATAGGAACAGAGCAGAGAGTCAGCGCGCGCGGGCGAGTGAGACAGAGGAGCGCAAGGGCGTGGCCACGTCGGCGGTGAAGCACCAAGAACGTGATGAGGGGACTACATTGAGGACGTGCAAGACATGGTGTTGGGGGCGAAGCTTTGCCGGAGATGGAGGCGAGCTTCCAGGCGGGGGACATGACAAGCTTTGCCGAAGAGGTCGAAGACACACTGGCGAGGTCGGGATCGAGGAAGACTCAGGCGAGGTAGGGGGCGGGCGACGCGCGCGTAGAGGCGACACCGCGACAGCGGCCACGAAGATATGGGCGAGAGGAGTTCGGCACCAACGCGTCGGGGTGGAGAGCGAGCGCGTCCGCTGGGAATTGAGGGAGGACCTGATCACGTTTAGGGTCCTGGCGCCGGGATGTTTCTCCAAAAAAAAAAAGGGCGTGGCCACGTCGTCGGTGAAGCACCAAGAACGTGAGGAGGGGACTACATTGAGGACGTGCAAGACATGGTGTTGGGGGCGAAGCTTTGCCGGAGATGGAGGCGAGCTTCCAGGCGGGGGACATGACAAGCTTTGCCGAAGAGGTCGAAGACACACTGGCGAGGTCGGGATCGAGGAAGACTCAGGCGAGGTAGGGGGCGGGCGACGCGCGCGTAGAGGCGACACCGCGACAGCGGCCACGAAGATATGGGCGAGAGGAGTTCGGCACCAACGCGTCGGGGTGGAGAGCGAGCGCGTCCGCTGGGAATTGAGGGAGGACCTGATCACGTTTAGGGTCCTGGCGCCGGGATGTTTCTATAAAGTGTCGAGAGGACATGGGAATATCCCTCTCTGGTTAGCTTCTTCCTAGTACTATTTTCTCCAGCCTGGCCAAGGCAGGCAGCGTCATAGTACAGGAAGGCGCAGGAAAAGGGCATGAAGGCGGCATCGTAAAATTTTGGGGCAAAATCAGGTTGCGCCGTCTTTTTGTCCAAAATTTTCTCCCGTTGCAACGTAGTATGTAAACTCTTTAGGTGATATGTTAGAGTTTTTGTTGTTTGTTTAGGTTAGACATGATTTAGATCGGATCAATTTGGGTGAGTTTTCGATCAATCTGCATCACGACTTCTCTCGAAGATTTATCCATGTTTTTGTGCTTCACCTACTCTATGACCTTGAGCGATCCTAAGGCCATATGGAGAGAGGTGAGGTCATGATGACAAAGCATAGCTCTATTGACGCTGTTGCCACGCGCGTAACATGTCTCATGGCGCAGGCGGCACACCTAACCGTGGAGCGCGCCGTGGACATGCTAAAGGGTTGTAACAACTACCCTTGTAATTAGTCTCTCCCGGTGCAACGCACAGGCACTTTTGCTAGTCTTCTATACCTCTATATCTATCTATATCTACTAGATTTAGGGGTGTGCCTTGGCGCACAACCCCGTGATATTCGCACTAATTAAATTACGTGGTGTTGTTGGCTCTTGTATGATGATCCTATCTATGATCACTGACCTCCAGATCCAAAAATGCCGGTGAATCAAATCAGTTAATACTATAAACACCAATCAAAACCATTTTAATCTGAACAAGTGTATGCATCGTTCAAATAAATCCACCATCAAGGTAATGATTTAGGGTCAAGACTTAAGATACATCTATTTTTCCGATCTCACATCATTCCTTATGATTTAAGAGAATAAATGCTATAACATATTCCATGCACAGAAAAAAAAATTACACCGGAAAATGAAAACATATGATACGTAAATGTGGCATTCAGTACATGAACAAACATTCAGAGTGACATTTCTTTTAGATGCAACCACCTTGGTAAAATTCATCCCCTCCCAAAATAGAGCCCTTGTCTCTAACATGATTGTGCCTATCAGGAGAAAACAACACAAGGGAATCATGGAAACTAAAATATTTCTCGAATTATATAAACATGCTAAGTCTGAACATTTTAACCATGGACAAAGAGACACAACTAATAATCTGTAAACTGGTATCGCCAAAATGAAAACACTACCTATATTGAGACAAATTCTCACACGATAAAAAGAACATAACATGGAATGTAGATGCACAAAACTTAGATGATAGACATGTCTAGCTTCACAAAGATGCATTTTAACCTACCATAAAGTAAACAGAAGCAGACAAGGTCAAAGATGATACAAGTTGAGATGTGGGCATGTTAGAAAAGATAAATCGTTGAATAAATAATTCTTAAATGATACAAGTTCTTTACCTTGAGTCAGAGATGATATAAGTTCTCTACCTTGGGTAAATAATTTTGAACTGCATGTCATCGAAACAGACTCCATGAGCAAAGTAAATAATTCAAGATGTACCAAGTGTCTTGTCAACAAAGCAAGTTCAGACCCAATGGTTGCGTTAACAAAAACGACACCTTCAGCCACAAAAGAGGTAGATGCTCATAACCAGGACATGACTTTGCTCTTTGCACATTACTCACCATGCAACAACAGAACTACAGAAGTAAAAAATGTCCTACATTTCTATCTCCAGCAAAAATCAGCAGTAACCGAACTGAACATTGGATAAAGAACAAAATAACTATGCATTTTCACCAAAGTCTAGCTACTACAATTCTAATTATAACTAAATGTACTCAATAGAAAACCAAAATAAAAATAGGATGGCATACTCAAGCATGTATATGTTAGCAATATTGGAAGGTTACCATAGTCTAGATCGGTTCCTTCCTCTTCATATCCTTTCTTTATTACTTTTGGAAAATTCCCATTTATTTCCTAGTGCTTTGTTATTGCATAGTGCTGATTGTAATTAGCACAATTGTAAATGCCACACCAGGGGCTGTTCCTGGCCTATTTAACACGCACTCGACACCGAGATAAAGGTCGACGATTCAACCAAATTGATAGTATTATCACATTTGTATTGACCAATCGTGGAGCTATGTCAAGTATCAGGTATGATATATAGATAAATGGCATGGAGGAGGGAGAGGCGACCTCTGAAGTAGCACAAGCAGTGGTCAGGAAACCTCCTTTTGAGCAGCGGTGAGCAAGGAGTAGTTGGGTAGGAGCCTCACGAGATTGACCCCATGCTCTAGTTGCGGTGAGAAAATTTCCGCCATTCTCATGGTAATACATCTTTGTAACATAACCAAGCAGGCACCATAATCATATATCCTAAGATAGAGGGCAGAGTATCACCAAAATTCACCCGAAGAGGAGACAAACATATCTGTTTCGACAATCTACACATTCGCAAACCACGACAATGGATGGCTATATATATATTTATGGATGTTGCAGACATGACAAAAGAGAAGATCACCGAGTTTGAATTCACTTTATGCCGAAGATATAAATCTGGATGATCATAATAAGATTAGTTAACAACAATGGAGTTCCGATCAGTCTGGTTTCAGCCCAAAACAACAATGAACGTGACTGCCATGACGTTCATATTAAAAAATCAACAAAAAATAAGAATAATAAAGATAATATCACCTGTGCATTTGTGTGTTGATTGGTTGCGCCCGACATACCACGCGCCACCTGCAGATGCTCATTTATCTCCTTGTTATTATGCTTATCGCTGGAACTTATTGGAGGAGGGTCGGAGGACAGCTGAGAGGACTCTACTATAGTTACCGACAAACCGAAGTATCATATATATCTGCTTCAAACTGCAACAAGTACAGATCCTTGGATGAATCAAGCACCATGAGAATTGATTAGCATAAGATAAGCAACACCATTGAAGCGTGAAGCTATTTGCAATGGTTGACATTCTCCAAATAAGATAAGAACTCAACCATTGAACCAGTACCTATATCGATAAAATGTCAGAATAAGAACATGAGCTATCTGCAACATTCTCCAGAATAACAGAAGTAATGAAGCTCTTGGAAGCTTAAGAGACCTACGTCCACAATCTCAATAGTGCAAACATTTGCAAGATTAATATTTTTCTAAACGTCTAATTTTCCATCCAAACAGACCGAGAGACTAATCTCAAGAGCATGTCACTTTATTCAGAGAACATGTACCGATTCATGTAGCTTCATAAACATATGAACCGAAACAAAGTTCACTAAGGAAAAAGTGTGTTCTTCATAAGGGACCAAATATGTTATTTTGTGCCACTGAGATACATCAGTATCACCAAAAAAATCACACAACGGTAATAGTAAAATACCTTTCAGTTTTAACTCTAGTAGCATGCAGCAATAAATGATCTCATTGCTTGTATAATGAAAACTGCTAATAAACCTGCATGAGTTAAAAAAAGTTATTTCACGTCTTGATGAAACATATAAAAACAGGACATGTTAAGCATGTACTCGGTGCCCAAAACTACACACGGAACACAAACAGAAATTTCATTGTAGCACATACAAACTTACAGCTTCGTATGTCTTATTTCCACAAACCAATAAATTATATACTACTTTCATTGTCTGGATACAAAAAGTAAGAGCATAAAACCAGAGTTAACACAGAGAATAACGATAGTATTGACCATGGTAGTTCAAGAAGTAAATGAATATAAATTAGGCAAAATAACCAAGTTACCAATCATAATGGGCATGTACCTCTCGCAACAACACCAACCTGATAAAAATATCACCGATATCAGTCACAAAATCACAATACATGATGAAATAGTTGAGAAACTATGAATAAACTGATCCACTAACCATTTCATCCAACTAATAAAAAGGCAATTCGACGATTTAGCTTGACTGATTCTGAAATAAATACTGCTAGGATCTGGATGACAAATCACCAACCATGGCAAGAAGACCCATAACACAAATTCAGTGTATTTTAAACCATATTTAATCATTCATCTTATTTAGTGTATATGTAGTTTCCTAATAAATATGGTGCTATATCACAAGTTACTGTTATATCGGCATACCTTTTATTCATCATGTAAAATTAGGGTTGTTATAAAAAGACCATAATAACATTCAGGACTGATAAAACTCAAATCAGATGTAGGTAGTGACAGTACTTGCCCCCTGCTCTTAGATTAAGCTTCTACCAGCTAACACCAACAATAAAACAATTCTAAATGAATCAGCCTACACCACAATCAGCATACACCACAGCCCGAGAACTAATCAGACGATGTGGACAATTCATCGAGAAGCAAAATAGCTCAAACAGTCTTTGTAACATCTCAAAAATATTAAAATGAGGATATCAATTTCCAAGAAACCACAATTAGGGTTAACAAAAACTTATAATTTTAAAAACTATATGAATGCAAGTGTGTGTTTGTTAATGATGTGTGAATGCATGATATGCCATGTTTGTTTGTTATAAATGATGAGAATTAGTTTAAAGATCAAAACAATATCATCTAGGTCAAATCAAAACCAAACCAAAGCAAAAGAAAATCAAATTATAAAGCATATGAGCTAATGGTCATTTTTGCAAATGTTAACACTTAGCTCACTTTGGGCATCTCTATTAAATAATTTCAAACAGAAACAATTCTATTTCTTTTCTCACCTTGCTAGACCAAGTGACAATGAACACACCAGTGAGCTTTCAAAACCTACAGGAACAAATTCAAATTCTTTTGGAGGACTTTTCAAAATTGAATCTATCATATGCACCAAGATAGCAACTTTTCAAAAACCATCAAAACTTTCTCCACTTGGCAAACCCTTGCAACTAGAGACTCTCAAGCTTATGATCAACAAACCCACTAAAAAGAATTTGAAAATTCAAATCTTTTTCTCTTGCGTCCATTTGATCCAACACTTAACGAGCACAGTACAGAGATACCCACACCCGACATGGACTCGACACTACACGCCTCACCGCACTCGCCCACGGCCGCTAGGAGCTAGCTGTGACCTCACCGCACCCGGACGTCGTCGATAACTTCCCTGCTAGTCCCCACACCTCTATCTAACCTGCTTAGGTACTGCCGTTCCCAATACAATGACACTTAGGATCAACCAAACCTTTTGGTTCCATCATATACAACTCTTCATCAATTGTGACCATTGAGGAATGTGGTCTTGACATCCATCTGCCAAATTTCATAGTCGAAATGAGCAGCAATTTCTAGTAAAATCTAGACAGCCTTAAGCATCACTATGGGAGAATAAGTCTCATCGTAATCAACTCCTTGAATTTGTCGAAACCCCTTTGCGACAAGTCGAGCTTTGTGAATGGTCACACTACCATTTGCATCTGTCTTTTTCTTAAAGATCCATTTATTTTCCATGGCCTTGTGGCCTTCCAGAAGATCTACCAAGGTCCAAAATTGGTTTTCGTACATGGATCCTATTTCGGATTTCATGGCTTCTAGCCATTTCTCAGAGTCAGCATTATCCATAGCTTCTTTGTAGTTTGCAGGTTCTTCCTGTTCATCTAGGATGACAGACATCACAAGGCTATTGTACCAATCAGGAGTGGCCCGAACTCTTGTAGACCTGCGAACCTTAGGAGTCTCAGTGTTGTTGTTATGATCATCATCATTGGGCTCATCCTCCATGTTGGAGAGCGGTTTTGGAATAGCTTCTATTGTGCTACTCCGAATTTGGAGAGAAGGGTCAACAACTTCATCTAACTCAATTTTCCTTCCACTAACTCCTTTAGCAAGAAACTCTTTCTCGAGAAAGGTGCCGGCTTTTGAGACAAACGTTTTTCATTTGGCCTGGTTGTAGAAAGTATACCCAATAGTTTCCCTTGGGTATCCTATAAAGATGCATTTTTCTGACTTGGGTTCGAGTTTGTCAGGCTGTAGTTTCTTGACGTAAGCTTCATAGCCCCAAACTTTTAGAAATGACAACTTTGGCTTTTGGCCATACCATATCTCATATGGAGTTGTCTCCACGGATTTGGATGGTACTCGGTTTAAAATAGAAGCAGCGGTTTCCAACGCATACCCCCAAAAAGACACAGACACATCAGTTAAAGACATCATGGACCGCACACTATCCAATAGGGTTCTGTTAGGTCTTTCCGACCCACCATTACGCTATGGTGTTCCGGCTGGCGTAAGTTGTGGGATGATCCCACAGTCCTTCAAGTGTACGTTAAACTCATAACTTAAATACTCGCCTCCCCGATCCGATCGGAGATGCTTGATTCTCTTGTTAAGTTGATTCTCTACCTCTTTCTGAAATTCCTTGAACTTTTCAAAGGTTTCAGACTTGTGCTTCATTAAGTAGATATATCCATATCTACTTAAGTCATCAGTAAAGGTCACAAAGTATTGATAACCATTGCATGTTGAGACGCTCATTGGTCCACATACATCCGTATGTATGATTCCCACTAGGTTTATAGCTCTCTCCATTGTCTCGAAGAATGGTGTCCTAGTCATCTTGCCCATGAGGCATGGCTCACATGTATCAAGGGATTCAAAATCCAATGATCCATGAAGCCCTTCCGAATGAAGCTTCTTCATGCCTTTTATGCCCATGTGACCAAGACAACAATGCCACATAAACATGGAATTATCATCATTTTTCTTACAATGTTTAGCATCAACACTGTGGACGTGTGTATCACTATCAAGATCAAGTAAGAATAAACCATCACACATAGGAGCATGAACATAGAAAATATCATTCATATAAATTGAACAACCATTTGTTCCTGATTTAAACGAATAACGATCTTGCAACAAGCAAGACCCACTCACAATATTCATACTCAATGCGGGTACATAGTAGCATTTATTCAAAACCAAAAACAATCCTAACGGTAGACGGAGATGCAGGGTGCCGACGGCCATCACTTCGACTCTAGAACCATTGCCGACGCGCATCGTCACCTCGGCCTTCCTCAGGCGCCTCCTACTCTGCAGATCCTGATGAGAGTTACAAATGTGAGCAACAGATCCGGTATCAAATACCCAGTTGTTACTCCTGGCGCTTGTAAGGAACACATCAATAACATGTATATCACATATACCTTTGTCCTTGGCGGCTATCTTGTCGGCTTTCTTATCTTCAAGGTATTTGGGGCAGTTGCATTTTCAGTGCCCATCCCCTTTGCAGTAGTAGCACATAGTGCCGGGCTTAGGGCCAGGCTTGGCAGTCTTTGAGGTACTGGCAACAAACTTGCCATCCTTCTTGGACTTCTTGCCCTTGCATTTTCCCTTTTGCCCTGGCTTCTTAAAATTGGTGGTCTTATTGACCATCAACACTGTGTGCTCCTTCTTGATTTCAACCTCAGTAGTTTTGAGCATGGTGAACACCTCAGCAAGGGTCTTAGTCATCCCTTGCATGTTGTAGTTCATCACAAAGCTCTTATAGCTAGGGGCAGCGAGTGCAGCACCCTATCAATTGCGAGCTCCTCCAGGATTTTGCAATCCAGGGCGTTCAAACGCTTAACGTAGCCAGACATTTTGACTACATGCTCACTAATACTTATGTGCTCTTCCATTTTAGCAGAGAAGAAGAGCTCGGAAGCATCATACCTCTCTGCATGGGCATGTGGATCAAAGACAGCCTTGAGGTCCTCAATGATCTCAAAAGCATTCATCTTCTCAAAACGCTTTTGAAGCTCCGACTCCATGGCATAGAGCATTCGACTCTGGATGAGGGAGAAATCGTTCGCCTTGGACTGTCAGACATTCTTTTCGTCCTGGGAGGCGGAATCTACAGGCTTAGCCGGAAGCTCAGCCTCGATGACATAAGTCAACTTGTAGGGGACTAGGAGGATACTAAGATTGCGGAACCATGCGGTGAAGTTGGTTCCATCAGTTTTCAGCTAGTCCTTCTCGAGGAAAGTGCTAAGGTTGAAGGTGGGTGGGCGAGACATCTACAATGGATTTGCAAAGTGTTTAGACCATGTTCATAATAATGAGTTCAAGTTTTAATTATGTTATCGAACTTAAAACAAAATAACTCCCACTCAAACGAACATCCCTCCACTCGTTTAGTGATCACATGATCCCAATCCCCTGCACCTCCCTCGATGATCATGGCCATCAGTGCAATATCAAAGGTGGAAATTCCCTAATGTCGATCACATCAACCATGTGATTCATGCTCGACCTTTCGGTCTCCTGTATTTTGAGGCCATGTCTGTCACATGCTAGGCTCGCCAGTTCTAACTTGTGTGTATTCGCTGTGCAACATGTCTTATACCCGCTGTATGTGAATGTAGATATGTCTGACCCCCGATCATCACAGCTGGCCTCATGACGAAGAACTTTCTTGGTGGTGCACACACAAGGGGAATAGATAACTGGAATACTATGAGGGATTATCTTATTATGCTACCGTCGAATGTGCATATTATTACACAACCATAATAGGTAATACTTCATAAAGTAAAGTGTTGTGACGTGGTCAAAGCATCTCGATCATCATCAATAGCTTCAATGAAAGTTTCATAAACTCGTCATTACCATGTCTCAATAAATTCCTCTGTGCAATAATAAAAATAGACGCTTCTATATTATTTATTGCAAGTTTTACGTGGCTTTAGTGCTTTCGCGGTAGAAACCCTTCCCACCTACGAACATGGAGCCACAACATGGATTCAACAATTGCCGTTCTTCTTCCCTTTTCAGGGCCCTCCAATGTCGATGCCATATCAACTACTGTAGAGAGACAGACACCCCCTAAGCCACTTTTATTCGTGGACCAGTCTCGTGAATCACAACGTGAGGTTTGTTGGGGGCCGCTTCATCAAATAGTGCCGCGATATGAACAAGAACATTAAAAGAGGGTAGCAACTAGAGAATCAATGCCCACATATTGCTATGTCTTCTGTCCGTACGACAAGTCTACCCGTAGACCCGCTCTGATACCACTAAAGGATTCCGTAGCAGAAAACAAAAAAATTATATCTACTCGAACACTAATACCAGGATCTATACTATGTAGACATAAGTAACAGAGGAGAGGCGACATTCATACCTTTGAAGACCGAGGCACGCCTTACGTAGAAAGGCGTATATTGATGAAGACGAGTGGCACCCCAAGTGTGGTGCCTCCGAAGTTCGTCACACGTCCGGTGTAGGAGACGTCAACCGGACTCCGATCCAGCCGAGCAGCGGAAGAAGTAGACGCCGGATCGTTGATCACACGACAGTGGTGTGAAGGTGGATAACTCACCCACGAGGTCTTCCCTAGTATTACGGAGAAGTCCTTAATGGATGAGAGAGAGAATGAGAGGGAATGGGATGATTCCAAAGGGGGAGGGGAGACCGCTATATATAGTGGGAAGGGGCGCACCACCCAGGGGCCAGGCGGTGTGGGACTAATCCCCACACCCTCCGGCCACCTAGGGGAAACCACTAGACCTAGGTGGGCCCCACTGAGGTGGCCCACCAAGCCCAGGCCGGTTATCCCCCTCTCCCTAGGCGCCATGCCCTATTGGTCCTTCCTTCGGGTGAGGCCCATTAGCATTATGAAGCCTTTAATAATAAAATAAAATATATATTTAATATTAATTCTCCAATTAACATTCAAATACACATATTATATTATTCCTTTACTCGGGAACACCTTTCGGACCCCTTTCGATCTTCATCGGATGTTACCCGGAACTATTCTGGTTTCTCTTTCTCTATTTCTCCTACGATACCTCATCTACCCTAAGCGTCCCTACCCTTAAGCGTGACATCCTTCAGTTCGAAAACACTCCGTACATGATCGAGACTACTCTCACATCAATGATCAACAGAGGGACCTGGATGGCCATGTGAACCCCGTGCGTTTCACGAATATAATCGCTCGAACTGTGAGATAGTCGTTTCCCTTTCCCTTTGTCATACGATACCTAATTCATTCGAGACATGATCTTCGGTATCCCCATACCTTAGTTCGGTCTCGTTACCAATGAACTTGTTTACTCGTTCTCTCGTGGCGTTGCATTCCGTGACCAAGTCACATGCTTGTAAGCTTCATTAATGCAACGTCACCGAGATGGCCACATGTATCTATCCGTTACATGGATTAGTCAAATCCTAGTCTTGATATGTACTCCTCTACGCATCCCTTTGGAAAACCTGAGTGGCACCTTTTTGATCACCCTCTTACGAGATGATTCTTGATAACCATCTAAGCTTCCTCCGGAATGGTGATTTGCATTACTTCACATTCAAAGGATCAGGTTGTGAGGTTCTCTGTGTTTTATCATCATTGGTGAACTTTGCAACTAGATCTCATTAAGATATAACGGTCGGATGTATGTCTATCACATCATTCAACTAATGACATGACCTCATTGTCAATTGGCATAAATGACCATGATCCTGAAACCCAGATCATCCTCATGACCAATGAACTAGTTTGCTAGAGGTAACTAGAGAGACGATTTGTTTACATACCACACGTGTATTAATGTTTCGTATTAACACAGTTATAGCACAGTATGAAACGTATTATGAACATATAGGAGATATATAAAATAATACAGTTTATTATTTGCCTCTAGGGCATAATTCCTTCAGGATGGCCATACTGTTCCATTGTCAGATGTTTTCAAAATGACTTGTGACTTGAAATATGATTTTGACTTGACCACCACAGGGTTGTGAAAATGAACACTATGTTTCCACTTGACTAATCTATACAACTAAAATAGGTCTTTACTACTAAATACTTCTGAAATAAAACTGGCTTATTGCAAATAAGCCTAGAGCTTAGGATCCCTACTAGAATTGTTTTACTTGCATTAGTGATAGTTTGCGAGTACTTTAAAAGTACTCATGGCTTTGTCCCCGGCTATTCCCATGGTCAGACTATGAAGAGGAGTATCCGGAGGACGGACAACAGGACGTCTACGATAACTAGGATCATCTCCCATCATCAGCATTGCCTGTGACAATGAAGATGGAGTCTCAACTACATTTATTTCCGCGGCTTTGATGTGTATTAAGACTTGATCATGAGATCAACTATTTGTAAGACTATTATGGTTTGTAATGGATGAGGTACTGTGCTATCGATTCTATTATGTCTCGCAAAAATGGTATTCCTGGGATTGCGATGTACGGCATAATAGGCATTTGGACTTAAAAATCCGGGTGTTTACAAGTTGGTATCAGAGTCATCATGACCATAGGAGACCCTAGTTAGAATGGACGTTTGAAAAACTTAGTTTCAAAACAAAGAAAGTGAGTATTTATGAAAATCTATTCTCACTCTTATCCTTGAGATTCTTTCAAAAAAAAGAGTTCACTTGTTCCTCAAATTTTTTGCAATCCTACATAAAATTTGACACACTTGATCACCTCACTAACTTACTCATCCTAATTGCTTATAGATGGAAGTCAAGTACAACAAGTTCTATCAGCTTGGCAATGGAGGAGAACTCATCTTTGAGAGGGACTTGAGTCAGCTAGCGGAGTTTCTCGGACGCCCGCATCCCGAGTTCTATGGAGCGCAACTCAATGATCATCTAGGAGGAGAACTGCAGTGGTTAGTCACTGCAGATCTAAGAGGAAAGATGGAGCCACCCACCTCAGAGAAGATATAGTTCACTGTGAGGGAGAACAACTGGCTGGATGGACTAGCTAGAGAGATGCAGGAAGAACTTGCCCGTATGTGTGGGCAGAATGTAAACCAGATCAATGGCACTCGCTTCGCTCACTACGCAAGACGCAACTCCATGGGAGAGCCCTTGGGCATGCCAGGACACCCGGAACTGAGGCATCATGTGGATCACCTTGACTTCATGCTGCATGAGACCCAGAAAGAGCTGGACAACGCCCGTTCCTACGCTAACCATAAGCACACTATTGAAGTAGAAAAGAACCACACCCTGACCATCCTAGCTAAAGAGTGCAGAACACTTTGCCGCCAGCGTGACAAGAAGGACCGCATCATCGCTCGCCTACGCCAGAAGGTGGCAACCCTTGAAGAAACCATCCATGACCAAGAAATTCAGCTTGAGGATAGGGAAGACAAAGGTGAAGATCTTCATAGGGATATCACCTCTTTCCTAAGTGATGATGAAGACTATCTGGAGGACACCAACATGGAGTTCCACACCGACGAGGAGGATGAAGATTTCCTAGATGACGAAGAACCCACCAGTTCCGATGATGAGTAGTAGCACTAGATCACTGTCGTAGGTGTGAGTTTGTATCCGGTCCCAATGTATCGTAGAATGACAGAATGGTTCTTAAAACCATCTGCTTCATAGTTGTGGTGTGTTGTGTGGAATGTGTTGCTTGGAATGAATGAAAAAGAGTTATGATTTTCAGACCTTAGCAATACTTAAGTTTAAAGCTTTTGAACCATACCCATGATCCATAGAAATTTCCCTCTTGTCTTATGATCAATGTCAATCTTCAGATGACTCGCGGCAACCCCGGTGGTAGCAACTCATCCCAGGATCCGATGGTTTAGATTTTGCAAATTCTTGTATCAGATCGAGAAGCCGGTAAAGCTGAGCGTTGATGACCCACAAGTATAGGGGATGTATCGCAGTATTTTAGAGGGAAGTGAAACCCAATTTATTGATTCGACACAAGGGGAGCCAAAGAATATTTATAAGCCTTAACAACTGAGTTGTCAATTCAGCTGCACTTGGAAACAATCTTGCTCACAGCAGTTTATCAGTAGCAACAGTTTTGTAGTAGGAATAGCAAAGTAACTGCAGTAGTAAAGCAAAGACAGCAGTTACAATAGCAGTAAACAGTGGGATTCGAGTGCGATGGGCATCGGGATGGATGGACGGGAGTTGCATGGACAAGACAATTCACATAGCAATCAGAGCATAGGGCAATTGCAGATAAATAAGATAAAGCATCCAAGTACTAGACAATCCTAGGCATGTGTTCCATAAATAGTCATACGTGCTCGCAATGAGAACTTGCACAACATCTTTTGTCCTGCCAGCCCGTTTGCAGCGAGGCCTCTAGGGAACTACTGGCAATTAAGGTGCTCCTTTTAATAGAGCACCAGATCAAAGCATTAACACTCCATGAACACATGTGATCCTCACATTAAAGCCATTCCCTCCGGTTATCCCGATTTCTGTCACTTCGGGGCCATTGGTTCCGGACATCAACGTGTGTATACAACTTGTAGATAAGACCAAAAACAATACTATCATAATGAATCAATAACATGTTAATATCTGAAATCATGGCACTCGGGCCCTAGTGACAAGCATTAAGCACAACAAATCGCAACAAAGTCATAAAGCACTAATAAAAGATACTAGGCACCATGCCCTAACAATCTGATGCCGTTACATGAACGATCTCATCCAATCCCTACCATCCCCATAGCCTACAGCGGGGGATTACTCACTCATAGATGGGGAAACATGGATGGTCGATGGAGAAGCGATGGTGATGATGATGGCGATGATCTCCTCCAATTCCCCGTCTCGGCAGGGTGCCAGAATGGAGTTTCTGGTGCTGTTTCGTGGAATCTGGTGGTGGCGGCGGAGCGGAACTCCTTCTGGAAAAACGTCGAACCCCCCGAAGTTTTTAGGTCAGAAGGCTCCTTATAGGCAAAGAGCGAGGCCGAGGGGGTGCCTAGGGGGCCCACACCACCCCCTGGCGCGGCCTGGCCTGGCCCGCGCCACCAGGTGGTGTGGCCACCCTCTGGCTCTTCTCCGTCTCGTATTCTGGCTCCTGGAGTCTTCGGGTGAAATAGGATTTTTGGCATATTTTCCCGAATTTTTCCTGATAGTTGGTTTTCTGCACAAAAAGTAGACACCAAGGCAATTCTGCTGAAAACAGCGTCAGTCCGCATTAGTTGCATCCAAATCACACAAGTTTAGAGGAAAAACAATAGCAAAAGTGTTCGGGAAAGTAGATACGTTTTGGACGTATCAAGCGTCAAGCCAATATCGCCACTCTTCAACAGATCGCCCAAATGGCGCACAACAACCAAGGCCATGGACATCAGGATCACCATGGATCTAAGCTAAAGAACTTTCAAAACACTAATCCTCCTATGTTTAGCAAATCTAAAGATCGCTTAGATGCTGATGACTTGTTGCAGTCAATGGATAACAACTTAGAGGTTGCAGGAGTAGATGTTGTGGAGAAAGTACTGTTTGCCACCCACTACCTGGCCAGTTATGCAAGATCTTGGTGGAATAGTACTCGTACAATGAACGGAGAACAAATGATGACCTGTGAGGAATTCAAGATCAAGTTCAACAGGACTCATGTACCTCTAGGTTTAATCAAGAGGATGAGAGATGAATTCATGGATTTGAAGCAAGGGAGAATGACTGTGGTGGAATACCATGACAGATTTCTGTCTCTATCTAGGTATGCCCCTGATGAGATCGACACCAAGGCAAAGAAGAAGGAAAGATTCCTGAATGGCCTGCATGATGAGATGTAGACAATGTTAGTCAACATTCCTTTTGATGATCTAGAATCTTTAGTGGATGCTGCTATCCAGATGGAAGGAAAAATCAATCAAGCCAGTGAGAACCGCAAGCGTCGTATGATGCACTAGCCTGGACCCCACAATACCCCGAAGTACCACCCCAGCTCATCTCCAGGATTTACATCAAGACCCAATAGGCCACCTATGTCCCGTTCGAACTTTCCTAATTGTGGCGGAGGAAACCTGAGGCCTGGAGGCCACAACAACAACATCGGTAACCCCCATAATTTCAACCGCCAAGGTCCACCAACCACCACCACCACAACAACAACAACAATACTGCCCCAAGGACGGGAAGCAATGTTGTGCCCATTGCCAGGAAGGACAAGTCAACGGTAACCTACTTTGAATGTGGAGTTACGGGTCACTAATCCAATGAGTTCCCCAAGAAGCTTGCTACAACCCCCAATGTCACTGCACCTGCCCAGCAGCAGCGCCATGTCTAGTCTGGAAAGTGGTTTGCGCCAGGCAACCCGCACAACCGTACCGACCGTCTGTTCCACATGTCGTGCTGGGTATGTTTTCTGTTAACTCAGTACTTGTAAGAGTGTTGTTTGATTCTGGAGTATCGCACTCATTTGTTATAGAAGAATTTGCATGCACTATGAAGATTCAACCAACAAATTTGAAGCATGTTATGATAGTTCAAATACCTGGGTCAACCACCAAAGCTAGAAAAATTTGCAAGGCCGTGCCTATCAGAATACATGGAATAGATTTTTGTGCCAATTTAATAGTACTTGGAACAAAAGGTTTGGAAGTAGTACTAGGGATGGATTGGATGTCGAAACATCAGGGATTAATAGACTGTGCCAAGAAAGCCATAACCATGACTAGTAGCACCGGAGTATCAGTAGAGCATGTTTCTGAGACACTACCCCGTCAATTCAAATGCAACAAGAGTCTAGCCCGATGTGAATACCCCGATGTGTTCCCAAATGAATTACCCGGTATGCCCCCAGATCGGGATATCGAGTTTATCATTGAACTAGTTCCTGGAATAGGACCCATAGCTCAGAGACCCTATAGTATGAACCCAGCCGAATTAGTGGAGCTGAAGAAGAAACTTGATGACATGTTGAGCAAAGGTCTGATACACCCAAGTGCATCACCGTGGAGATCACCTGTTTTGTTTGTGGATAAGAAAGATGGTGCCAACCGTTTGTGTACTGATTACCAGAAGCTGAATGACGTCACCATCAAGAACAAGTACCCATTGCCGAAGATAGAAGATCTGTTTGACCAGCTGACTGGTGCCAGAGTGTTTTTAAGATTAATCTTAGAACTGGTTATCATCAATTAAAGATCCGTGTAATGGATATCCCAAAGACTGCTTTCACTACCATATATGGATTGTATGAGTACAATGTCATGTCATTTGGATTGACAAATGCCCCCGCTTATTTCATGAATCTCATGAATATGATTTTTATGAACTTCTTGGATAAGTTTGTCGTTGTGTTCATCGATGACATTCTGATCTATTCCAAGTCGGAAGAGGACCATGAGAAGCACTTAAGAACCATCCTTGAAACCCTTAGAGAGCATTAGTTGTATGCCAAGTTTAGCAAATATGAGTTCTGGTTAAAAGAAGTAGGATTCCTAGGCCATATCTTGTCGGCAAGAGGAGTTGTCGTCGATCCCGCTAAGATTGAGGATGTTGAAGAATGGAAAGCCCCAGCCACTCAAACCGAAGTCCGTGCATTTCTTGGATTAGCGGGATATTACCACAAGTTCGTTGAAGGATTTTCCAGCATCGCGCGGCCGATGACCTAGTTGTTGAAGAAAGACAAGAAGTTTGAATGGACAAACAAATGTGAAGCAAGTTTTCAAGAGCTCAAGAAGAGATTGATTTCAGCCCCAATTTTGATCATGCCGGATATCACGAAGCCTTTTGATATATTTTGTGATGCATCCAAGATTGGTCTCGGATGTGTGTTGATGCAGGAAGGCAAAGTAATATTATATATGTCTAGGCAACTGAAGCAACATGAGAAGAATTATCCCACCCATGACTTAGAACTGGCAGCAGTAGTTTTAGCCTTGAAAACATGGCGTCATTACCTCATGGGTACCCACTGTGAGATTTATTCGGATCACAAGAGTCTAAAGTATATTTTCACCTGAAGGAGCTGAATATGAGGCAATCGAAATGGATAGAGTTAATCAAGGATTGTGACCTTGACATTCACTACCACCCCGACAAGGCCAATGTGGTAGCGGATGCTCTTAGTAGACTGCCGTGTAGGTTAAACACCATGATTAAGGAAGATCAGCCAAGTCTTCATGAGGAGTTGGAAAATTTTAGAATGGAGCTAGTTAGCGAAGGATTCCTAGCCAGTATTGAACTTCAACCCACTTTGATCAGTCAAATAAAGGAAGCTCAGAAAGGAAATGCCAGTATAACGGGATTAAGCGTCGTATCGGTACAGGGAAGGTACCTGGATTCATGGAAGATGAAGAAGGCGTTTTGTGGTATAAAGGACGCATCTGTGTGCCAGTAGATTCAGAGTTGAAACAAGTCATTTTGCAGGAACCCATGATAGTCTTTATTCTATTCATCCGGGAGCAATGAAGATGTATCAGGATTTGAAGGAGCAATTTTGGTGGCTGCTAACTCGTATACTAACGAGCTCATTGGGAACCCCAAGAGGAAGCTATGGTGAGCACAACAGTAAGTTTCCCTCAGTTATGAAACCAAGGTTATCAATCCAGTAGGAGCAAGGAAACACCCCAAAGGTGTTGCTAGCTGAACTTTGGCAGGGCGCACTACCGGTGCCAGCAAAAACGTGGAGACCTGCACAACACAACCACAGAACTCTGTCCCCAACTTACTATGAGGTTGTCAGTATCACCGGTTTTGCTAAAAACAAGGGATTAAACGTATCGAGTGGAATAAAGTAATAGTTTGCAGAAAGTAAACACAAGCAGTAAATAGTTGTAGATTGATGGTAAAAGAAAGGATTGGGGTCCATAGTTCACTAGTGGTGGTTCTCCTCAAGATAGATAACATGTTGGGTGAACAAATTACAGCGGGGCAATTGACAAACATTGAGAAAGCAATATGCATATACTACTCATCTTGACTCCTTTGAGACTTGATTGGGCATTACAACATTATACATAGACCGCCCCCAACTGCATATATGACTAATAATCCACCTTCAGGTTATCATCCGAACCCCCTCCAGTATTTAGTTGCAAGCAATAGATAATTGCATTACGAATTGCATGTAAAGTAAACAATACGATTGTTCTATGAACAAAGGATTGTTGTTTTCTCCCTAGTAGCAACGACACATCTAGTACCTTAGAGATTTCTGTCACTTCCCCAGATTACTAGAGGCATGAACCCAGTATCGAGCATAAATAATAACTCTTGGAGTTGCTAGCATCTACTTGGACAAGATAGCTACTAACAACGGAAAACATGCAAGATCACAAATAACAAAGACATGATAGAATCAATAATCAATCTAAAATAGCATCTCAATATCCATCGGATCCCTACAAACACAACATGTAGGAATTACAAATATATGATCTTGATCATGAATGGAGCTCACAAGATCTAAATATGATAGCACAAAGGAGGAGAACCAACCATCTAGCTACTACATGGACCCGTAGTCCAAGATGAACTACTCACGCATCACACTGGAGGCTTACATGGTGATGAAGAAGGCCTCCAGTGTGAATTCACCTCTCCGGCAAGGTGCTGGGAAGAGCTTCAGATCCCTCCCAATCTAGCGATGGAGATGACGGTGGCTACAGACTCTTTCGTGGAATTTTGATCAGGTACTTATGGTTTCTGTATTGGAGGAATCTTATAGTCGGAAGGGGAGGCCGAGGGGGTGCCTAGGCTGGCCACACCACCCCCTGGCACGGCCAGGCCTGGCCCACGTGGCTAGGTGGTGTGGCCGCCCTCTGGCCCCTCTCCATCTCGTATTCTGGCTCCGTGTGTCCCTCGGTGAAAAACTGACTTTTGCTTTTGTCCCGTCCAACTCCGAGAATATTCATTTTCTGACTTTCCTGGAACCAAAAATAGCAGAAAATAGGCAGCTGGCACTGTGGCTCTTGTTAATAGGTTAGTCCAAGAAATCATATGAAAGGTACTCCAAAGTGTGGACAAAACATAAGAAAGTAGATAAAACCAAGCATGGAACATCAAAAATTATGGATACGTTAGCAACGTATCAGTGGCACAGAATGAAGAGAGAAGTCGGAAGCTAGATTGCCAAGTGTGATATCTGTAAGAGAGTCAAAGCGGAACACCAGCGACCCACTGGACTTTTGCAGCCATTGCAAATTCCGGAATGGAAATGGGATTCTGTTGGAATGGATTTCATCACCGGTTTGCCTACATCTAGTAGAGGAAATGATTCTATTTTGGTCATAGTAGATAGACTGTCCAAAGTAGCTCATTTCATAACCGTCAGGACCACGTACCAAGGCCCGAAGCTAGCAAAGTTGTATATTGCTAGAATAGTCAATCTGCACGGAACCCCCAAGACAATTGTGTTAGATCGAGGAACCTAGTTTACCTCAAGGTTTTGGAAGAAAGTCCAAGAAGGATTAGGAACCAAACTGAACTTCAGCACAACTTATCACCTGCAGACTGGCGGACAAACGGAAAGAGTAAACCAGATACTAGAAGATATGCTGAGAGCCTGTGTACTAGAATATGGATCTAAATGGGAAGAATGTCTGCCTTTTGCAGAATTCTCATACAACAATAGTTATCAAGCTAGTTTGATAATGGCCCCATTTGAGGTTTTGTATGGAAGGAAGTGTCGTACCCCCCTAAATTGGTCGCAAGTAGGAGAGAGTCAGATATTTGGACTAGATATCCTACGCGAAGCCGAAGAGAAGGTTCACAAGATCCGTGAACACCTCAAGACCGCTCAATGCCGATAGAAGAGTTACGCTGACAAAAGACGATGAGGACTGACCTTCGATATCAGAGACTTTGTCTATCTCAAAGTATCACCTTTGAAAGGAATGTAGCATTTTCAACTCAAAGGGAAGCTTGCACCCAGATATGTCAGACCCTTCAAAATTTTAAGTCACCGAGGAGAAGTATCCTATCAGCTAGAACTACCTGAAGAGATGTCAGTTGTACATGATGTGTTTCATATCTCGTTACTTTGGAAATGCTTAGAAGTTCCGGAGAAGACCGAAGTTTTCAAGAACATCGGTCACATAGCTATGGATATCAACAAGGATTTAACTTATCATGAAGTACCCATTTGTATTTTGGAATAAGCCTTCAGAACCACCCGAACCAGAAGTATCAAGTTTCCAAAAATTCAGTGGAGCAACCATACTAAAGAAGTAGCTACCTAGGAGCGAGAAGATTATATTAGGACTGAGTTTCCAAATCTCTTTAGTTTCTAGTTTTTCTTGAATCTCGGGACAAGATTTTGTTTAAGGGGGGAAGGTTTGTAATATCTTAAAAATATTAAAATGAGGATATCAATTTTCAAGAAACCAGAATTAGGGTTAAAAAAAACTTTTAATTTTAAAAACTATATGAATGCAAGTGTGTGTTTGTTAATGATGTGTGAATGCATGATATGCCATGTTTGTTTGTTATAAATTATGAGAATTAGTTTAAATATGAAAACAATATCATCTAGGTCAAATCAAAACCAAACCAAAGCAAAAGAAAATCAAATTATAAAGCATATGAGCTAATGGTCATTTTTGCAAATGTTAACACTTAGCTCACTTTGGGTATCTCTATTAAATAATTTCAAACAGAAACAATTCCATTTATTTTCTCACCTTGCTAGACCAAGTGACAATGAACAGCAGTGAGCTTTCAAAACCTACAGGAACAAATTCAGATTCTTTTGGAGGACTTTTGAAAATTGAATCTATCATAGGCACCAAGATAGCAACTTTTCAAAAACCATCAAAACTTTCTCCACTTGGCAAACCCTTGCAACCAAGACTCTCAAGCTTATGATCAACAAACCCACTAAAAAGAACTTGAAAATTCAAATCTTTTTCTCTTGTGGCCATTTTATCGAACACTTAACGAGCATAGTACAGAGCTACCTACTCCACATTGTTTAGAGCATTCTTGTGATCATTTTTGTACCTCACTCGGCCTCCACAACTCGCCCACACTCACCCCACTACAAGCCCGTGCAACTGAGCCTCGCTCACTCGCCCTTTTGACTAGTGCCAACCCGTACCCGAGCTCACCATGCCGACACGACATGGACTCGACACTACACGCCTCACCACACTCGCCCACGACTGCTAGGAGCTAGCCGTGACCTCACCGCACCTGCTCGTGTACGACTCGACCAACACCAGCCCGTGGAAACGCCATCATAGCCACGCCCACTTTCTGTTGGGGGGATACCCCCGGGTAGGGTCACTCCGGGGTATAAAGTCCGAGTTAGCCGAGGTTCGGCAAGGCTAAAGCAGATGCTGCCCGGGTTACCTCAAGGCAGGCCGAATCACGGGGTAACCTGGACCAGGGGGCGTCCACCTAACTAGGTCTCAACCGACTTAAGCCATAAGTCGGAAAGGTATATATAACTTGTATGCAGGAACGGGTGTGGCCGGATCAACTATGATCCGGGTCGTACCTAGCTTCTAGGAGAAGGAAGGAATCTCGCTGGTCAAAAGGAGCCCCGGTACGCACTGCATGAGCGAAGCGGACAGGGGCAGGACCACCGAGGCGTGGCCGACAGAGGTGACGACGCCCATGTCGACTGACGCGGGCGCCACAGAGGCTCACGTAGCCGCTGATCGTGTGACGCGGGGGAAAAGTAGCCCGGTCGGCTTACTATTTTGGGAGGAGGCATATTCCCAGGAATATGCCTCCACGTATTCCCTAAGTAGAGACCTAGCCACCCCTATAAAAGGAGGGCTAGGGCCTCTGTAGAAGGGGTTCCGCTGCTCTGATTTGCTTATGGTTCTAAGGGTTGGGCTCTAGTGGGTCTTGTACGGGTTAACTGTGGGTGAGAGTAAGAGAGCTCCTTCTTCCTCCTCTCGCCAATACAGCTCTAGGAGCACTTGTAACCACGGATATATTGTCTTACATATACATGTTGTCAATTCTTGAGTTTTAATACAATTCAATCATATATATGAGTTGTAAGTTATGTTCTTAAAAATCAACAGGAGGATGATGATGAAGTGGACGATAGCAAGGAATCCAGGGACAACAAGAGCCATTACGTGTTGAGGCGGTTACGGTATGGGCTAATCTGTTTCCACCGTAGGGGGAGACTGTTTTGCCCATTCTGTGACAGAGCAATCAACGTGGACCTCGACAGCATGATCCAGCACGCGGAGGGCGTTGGCAGAGGCGGAGGCAGGCATAAGGCGATTACCTTGGCGCGGCACGCAGCCTACGGCAAATTCCTCCGGAAGTATGTCAGGACTGACCTGTATCTCATCGACTAGGCTGTCGCTGCCTCCTGATGATAAACCCATGCCCTGCTAGGCGTCTCCGTGTCCCGGCCTCCTGCTGCAGCCCCTGCTTTTATTTTGTTCTAGTTAATTATTACCTGTGTGGGGCATGTAAGACAATATATCCGTGGTGTCTCTGGTGAACCTTATATATTAATGTACTCCTTTATATGGAGTGCCTTAAAGTTTCTAGTGTTAAATTATATTTACTGATCATGCTCATGCACACTACACAGTATTTCTAGTGCTCGATTATATTATAATTGTCAAGAAATACATCAACAAGTTAAATTGGTTCAAATTTTGTATTGAAGTAACTAAATGTATCACACACATAATAAACTAGAAACTAAAATCTAGTTCAAACACATAATGTATCACCACCACTTGTTGTCGTCATTGACTTGCTTCCCCTTCAGACGCTTGATGTCGCCACCGTCCCAAGATCCCTGCTCGTCCTGAAACCGCTTTCTGTCCTCCTTGTGCTTCTTCTCCTGGGCTAGCTTGCAACCAGGGCATAGCTCTCTCGCGAAAAACCCCGCCTTAACCATCCCATCTTTCATGATAATGAGTTTACTGTACAACTCGTACGCCATGTAGGCGTCTCTGGCTGCATACTCGAGGCGCGCCTGGCTCATCGGCTTCCACTCCCAGTAGTCGTGATCGAGTCGCTTCAATTTCTTCAGTTTTTCATAGGATTTATCGATGATTTCCGCTGCCAGATCACCCATGCCATCCTTCGCTGGGTATGATTTGATCTTGTACAGATTTTAGATGTCGATGTGGTGTCCCTCTGGGATTTTTATCAACGCACGAGAAAGCATAATTGTGTCATTTGTGATATCCACGCTAGTGAAAGTTATCTCTTTCCTACACAAGAACTCGACCAGAGCCGGACAACGCATCTCAGTTGGTTTACTCCTGCACTTAGATGGTTCTAGGGATGTAAGGGAACAAGGGATGCAGAAGTGGTGATCTCAAATTTAAATTTCACATACCTGCAGAAGTGGTAAACGAGGACCTCCTCATGTATGGCGATTTGCACGACAGCGATCTCTTGTGGAGGATTTTTTCGCTTATTTGCACGGGTGTACTCCAAGTCTAGCCCCACAAACTTGTGCTTCTCTTTCTCAAGCAATTGCTCAAACCTGGCGAGAGTTGTCTCCACAGTCGCTTCATCATTTGTGTACACCACTGTCAAAGTCGTGGTGCCATGGGCAGGGACCAAGTGGGTCTCTGTTGTGCGTTTCCCATCGTCCATGCCTGCAAGGAAATGGATGAAAGGAACTGCCTGCAAGGAACTTCCTTTGAGAGGAAGAAGAAGATGAACCGACGGTTCCAGAACAGAGGAAGAAGCGCCCAGGAAAAACTGCAGAGGAATGACTGAGGAAGAGGAATGACTGCAGAAGAAATGTGGTAACTGCAACTTTTGGTTCGAGAACTCACCGTGGTTACGTGGAGATCGTGGCAGTGCTGCCGGTTCAACAAGTGGGGCCAGTTCCGGCGAGAATATGAAATTAGCTGTGCATTTTCTATGCGAGAAATTGAGAGAAGTCATTTATATTTTGTCTTTCATAATTAAACATAATGAAGTTGGTACAGCCCAAGAGATTTGAACAAACGAGATTTGCTAGTTTAACATACAACAACACTTACAGGCCCAACATGGCAGAACTTGGAGAGCCCCAGAACTTGAGCTACCACAGAGACCTCGGCAGAGGTGGCAGAATTGGTGCGGGTGCAACCACGGCGACGGCGAGCTTGGATTCTAGAGGAGGAAAACAGAACCGAGCATGGTCGACAAGGTGATAGATCTCACCAGGAACCAATTCTCGTCCCCGACCGTGCCATGGGTGCGTCCACGGTGAGGGCGAGCTCCGACTCGGGATGGGGAGGAGAGCGGGACCGAGCAGCTTCGTCACTTCCCAGCTCTGTGCCATGGCCGCGACCACAGATTGTCGCTCCGGGGAAGAAGACGAGTAATGGAGGCGCCAACACTGCAAGCCTACAGGGAGGAGAGCTGGGCCGAGCAGGTTCGACCACGTCCCAGGTCCGTGCCATGGCTGCGATGCCCCACAGATTTCAGCTCCGGGGAAGAATAAGACGCGTAATGGATGCAGGCGCCAACGCTGCAAGCTTAATTGACACCTAAGCGACGGGAGCGACATAACGGCGAGAACTGACAGGGGGCCCAACTTGACGGCCATTAGCCTAATTTTTTGTATTGAAACATAAAGTTGAATTCGTGCCGAAAAAGACCCTCTGAGTATTTGGCACGCCAACTATAGTCATCGCGGATGATATCAGGGAACTCGGATACCGTGTTGCCTGGACACCCCAACTTTCAGGCCGCAAAATGATAATCTCGATTGAGATGGTGCTAGATCATCTAGTGTGAGCCTTTGTGTGCTAAATAGAAGTAGCTAAGTATTGTTTGGTTATTGTGTACCTCGTATTTATTTATAGACGCTAGTACCAACCCGGGCTACGAGGAGGAAGAATTCTACGAAGAAGAAGAGGAGAACTTCGACCACTTTACCAACCAAGGCAAGCTAACCTATGCAAGATAAACTATGCATGCTATTATCATGCAACCTTGATTATACCAATCCCAAGTTTTACCTGCAAGCTTTATTTTTCCCTTTACCAAAGTTTCTTAAATAGTTAATTATTGGTGATTAGTGTAAAAATAGGACAGATGCCATCAAGAGCATAAAACTAGGTTTATGTAGTTACACTTGATTTGCACCCCTCAATAGGGACACCCTCATTGATAGTTGCTAGTGCTAAACTAATATGGATCACTTTAGACGGGAACACTTGGAGCAAATGATTATGAAAACCTTAGAATGATGAATCATTCCATTGAAATGTTTTGGACATGGGTTATGAAAAAAACATGACTTGAAGATGATGATGAATGAGGCATGTGCCTTGACTTTGAATAAAAACTGATGGTTGGGTTTGGATGTGATACCATTCCAGCTTTACCGTACAATCACAATAACTGAATTGGGTAGGGCTTAACTGGAAGTTTATGTGTCTTAGTATGAGTTCCTTTGCAGAATAAGGGGTTAAACTGAGGCTACCTCGTGACTATGAGTGAAGGAAGTGACCACCTATGCAGTTCTCGGGATGGAGGATCGCCATGGCTGGGAGGCCAAACTCATAGGGGAGGTGCCTATACTAGGGTGTGTAATTGAAAGGTTAGGATTGATTATCCGCATACCAAGTATGATGATTCAGGGCTATCCCTGACGGATCTATCGAATTTTGTGGTGAAAGTGTACCACCTCTACAGAGTGCCAAACTATTCGAATAGCCGTGTCCTCGGTCATGGACAGTTGGATGGCCATACTATTCTATTATCAGATGTTTTTAAAATGACTTGTGACTTGAAATGATTTTGACTTGACCACCACAGGGTTGTGAAAATGAACACTATGTTTCCACTTGAGTAATCTAGACAACTAAAATAGGTCTTTACTACTAAATATTTCTGAAATAAAACTAGCTTATTGCAAACAAGCCTAGAGCTTAGGATCCCTACTAGAATTGTCTTACTTGCATTAGTGATAGTTTGCGAGTACTTTAAAAGTACTCATGGCTTTGTCCCTGGCTATTTTTGTGGCCAGACTATGAAATAGAGTATCCGGAGGATGGACAGCAGGACGTCTACGATAACTAGGATCATCTCTCATCGTCAGTATTGCCTGTGACAATGAAGATGGAGTCTCTACTACGTTTATTTCCACTGCTTTGATGTTTATTAAGACTTGATCATGAGATCAACTATTTGTAAGACTATTATGGTTTGTAATGGATGAGGTACTGCGCTATCAATTCTGTTATGTCTCGCAAAAATGGTATTTCTGAGATTGCGATGTACGACATAACAGACATCTGGACTTAAAAATCTGGATGTTTAAAGTCTTAATACATCAATATGGACTTACTAATGCAGATTGACAGATTGCTTGCGTTTGCCATATATTGATTTGTATACTGGGACATAGCCTTACTCAAACGTTTTGACATTAGAGGTTGCTTCAAGATGGAAATAAAGGAAGTATATATGTACAGAGTCATGTTAGGTAACTAATGGGAACCAATATATTAATCATGATATTGCAGGGATTTCAGTAATTAACACCAAAAGCCTAAAATAGACATCCAATCGTGCTTTCACCTGACTGACCAGAAATATAAATAAAGGAGGAAATTGAAGTATGTTTTATGGAAACAAATAAAAAGATAATAACAGGCGGGGGGAGGGGGGTAAGCAATTAAGGAGTGTGGAAGCAGTGTTATTGAACTATTAAAAAACATAACCTACTTTGACATCTACAAAAGCTAGGAAATAAGCAGTAAAACCCATTTGATCTCTTAATTTTTTTCCTATAAGAGAGCAAGATTTGACCTACTGGTCGTTAGATATTTCCTCCACTTTGAACTGAAGACAAAGCAAGATTGACTATATTTAGATTATAAATTACAAGTAGTAACACAAGGCTATTTAAATTATCAATTAAGGTGCTAACTAAGCTTTTAATTTCAGTAAATGTGTGTCAGTGTCGACATGCAAAACTAATCAGGTAGATACACCAAGTAGTGAGATTATAAATTAGTTGTGGTGATATAGTATATGTACCACTAATTATGTAGATACACCAAGCATGTAACATATGCTCAACACAAAATAGGTGAGAAAGATACCTACCTTCAGATCGAAGCAAATGATGTGCACCAAAAATAAACTACCGAGAAGCTTCTTGAAAGGAAGCGTCTGTCGTATGAAGAAAACCATCCACTCTCACAGAATATAAGAACCAGAGTACAAACGAAGGCAACAAATCTGGATCGAGAAAATCCACCGCAAGATTTCAGCTAGCAACCAAATAATAGAGTAGCATCTGCAGGAAGAGAATGGTCAAGACACACATCAAACAAAGGACAAACTTGAGAGACAAACGGAAAATACATTTACAAAACTAAAGCAAGAACATACGGAGAAACTTTAATTGTTTGTATTTCCTATAATATGAAGTTTGTCCAATATATAAATAATTATGCCACTCCACTCATTTTAACTATCCATTCGACTAGCGGGGTTCGATCCCTGTCTGAGACGAATTTCCGGAATTCTCACGCTAACCCGCTTCTATTATATCAAAAAAGTATCTAGTTCCTCCTAGCACTGTTTCATTTTTTTAACTATCCAATCGACTGAATATTACTTATGGTTTCAGTAAGCATGCATTGCATCTACCATCTACACATTTTTTAGTAAATTAACATCAAGAAGAAGAAAATTACCAAAATCGATGGAAAGTGTCCATATTTATACCCCCGATTCTAAATATATGCACCAAATAGAAATGCTTCTGGACCTAGACAATACCAAGCATATTCCAAACATCCATCAGAGATCAAAGTCAGAGCACGCATAAAAATCACAGGATAGTCAGGGAGAGAAAGGACGGAGCACCATACCATTGCACCGCCAGATCTAGTGCAAACATCCATCTGCCACCGGAAAGAGTAGCTTCTGAAAAAATGATTGTAGGTTTATCTCATCAAGGTAGTCATCTAAAAATGAATGGTCATTTACAATCAACATAAATAAAATATTTAGTATCTTACTTAAATACAAACATGAACAAAAAGGAAAATTATAAGCACCTTGGTACCTTTTGATCATGGTCATCTTATTTTTTCCAAGAAAAACATATAACAACATGCAGCAAGATAAACACATTATTGAGATAATCTAGAAAAATATACGGGTTTAAGTACTAAATTTACAACAACAAAAAACTGATCGGCAATATAACAAAGATGGAGGAGAGATGAATCGTGACATTGGGTTGAAGATTAAAAAATGAGCTCGCAGTTGCCTTCTGCACCTACTGACCAAACCAGTGATGTTCCAATCCACCTGCCCACCATATAGCTGCGCTGCCGATGCTCTGCAATTGTCCGACCTCGCTGAAGTGGGGTCCTCACAGAATCGTTGAGCATGAGAACTTCTTTGCCTATGTTTCAAATACAAAGTAAATCGGTATATTTCACGACATATACATTTATGCCAATCAACTATTTAAATCTAATCAAATAAACCCAGACCTCTACAAAATAGATGAAATGATGTTTTGGTCGTTTGCATAGCAATACATCATTTTCATATCAGCAAACAAGTCTAAGAAAACCCCACAACTAATGAGCAGCTCCACCGTGAGTTTGATAGCTTTAGCAACTAATGACCATGATTTATTAGTAAAGTACCAGCATAATAGTGCGTATTGATCCAAATAGAAAGGTGAATCTGATTACCTTGTGTTAACTTAACAGAATAAAATTTTCTTCCCAATGAAATACAGACATGAATATAATCCTGCCACACAAAAAACAAAATTTCCCTCCACATTAACCACCACAACAATTGTTACTTTTACTTCTGCTAAACAACACAAGATACACACAGAAATAAATATGAGTCTTTAACAAAGGGACATACCAGATCGCATCTACCACAAATAATTCTGCAAGAGCAAAAACGAGAAGGTCTTGAGATTAAAATTTTGGAACCACCGTAGTCGAAGCTATTGAGCTTGCTGCCGAACAAATCAAAAAAAATCCCATGCTAAATTGGGTATACCTGGGGACGGTGCAGAGTCATGAGGTTTTCCGTCTTGTCCCCAAGCACTACCAGGAGTCATGGAGGAGTAGCTCGTGTAGAGTATATGTACCTCATGTAACGACATTGAAGAGCCGAGATACTGCGGACGTTGAGGAGCATCTCACGGATGCACAAACGTGCAGCACGGACGGAGCTCCACCAGCCGCTCCTCCCCGCGATGGAACGACGCGTGGCGAAGGCCTGCGCTGCTCCCACCGGCGACCAGATGCTCCTCCTGGCGACATTGGTGCGAGCGGCCAGCTACACCGCTCCCTGCAACCACCATCAGGGCTCCTCCTCTCGACAGCACGGCTAGCGCGCGTCGGCGGTGCGAACTCCCACAGGTGGAGCGGCGGCTCGATGGGGAGATGGGGATGGAGTGGCTTGCTTGGGAGAGGAGACGTGGGAACATTCCACCGGATTTGAGAGAGGAGAAATCAGAGGCAGTGGTGACGGCGAGCCGACGTCGAGGATGGCGCCAACAGTGGGTCCTGCTCTCCACCGCTGCTCGATGTATAGGTGTCGGAGCCGGGGCCATGGTGCACTGTTGATGCTCACGCTGCTGCTGCTCGCGACGGTGGTGGCGGCAAGCCGGAGCTAGAGATGGCACCAGCAGAGGGACTGGCGGCGGCTGCTGGGAGAGTAAGGGATGGGAGGAGGTGGTTGCCGGAGGAGGAGGCCGCAGTAGGAGGCGGAGGGGGAGCGAGGCATGAGCACGGGATGAGCGGCGGCTAGGGTTTTCACCGTGGAGGATTCTACCGAGGAAGGATTGAGACAGAAGAGTGTGGATGTGGATTGGGCTGTGGTGGAAGGGCAGGGTCGACCAAGCTAGACAACTCGTACTCAGCACAAACCTTGTTAAAACATTACAATAGAGGCCAACACCTAGGACCATACCAAATCTGGGTTAAAGCAAGGGTATTTTGGCTGAACCTAGGACCATACCAAATCTGGGTTAAAGCAAGGGTATTTTGGCTGAGAGGCGCACATGACTGAGAAAGACGGGTGCACCTAGAAAAATAGCAGACGAGGGCAAAATGGTATTACCGTGAACCAGTGGTCCAGATTCGCTGTAAACGTTCGATCCAATGTTCCTAATCTGCTAACACATGTGGTTGCCTCATGGGGTGCACCAATTACACCTTTGGATACCTAATCTAGCTATACCTAATAATAAAGGAAGGACGGTTTCTCTCTTCGTCCGTCTAAATACGCTTTCGTCCATACGTGAGTGCGCATTCCTATGTCACAACGCGTCCTTCCCTCCGTTTCGTTACAACTCGAAGAGTTGAGGACACATATGTTGAGACGAGTCCGGATTCACCACAAGGGCATTGGTCCCCCGGCATCACAGGTGCCCTACGATTGTTGGAGATTCGTGCAAAGTCTGCGAAGTCAACAACCGCCACACATTTACACTTAAGCCCTCTTGAAAAGTTGGAAACAATCTGAGCTCCACCCGGCAGTGAAACTTGTATGTTTCTTGACTGGATTTGTTGAAATTTATATGAATCTTCAAATTTTTGTTATTCTAATTTTCTACTATTAATTTAGTTGTTTTTTCTAATTTTTTTATGGTTGCTATTGAATCATCTATGAATCGTGTATGTATCTGCAGATTCAAAGCAGATTCAGATCTCTAATAAATCTTGTATGAATCTAGATTAAAGTAAAAGGGTCTTTCTGTAAAATAGTTTGCACGAAACAAATCAACGATAACGATGGTGCGGAGGACCAACCTAAGTGTGGTATTGCATTTCCAACGTTGAGACTCCAATCCTAAGACTATCTACAGTCCGAAACATGCTACACCGCTGCCTCTAGAAGATATACTCCATAAGCTAGGTTCGTAGTAATGAATCCCAAAACCAATCTACTTATCGATGGCCAGCACTGCCAACGGTGTGATGGGGGTGTCGTGCAACGGCAACGTGGATGAGGAGGCGAGACGCCCGGCTGTTGCGAGGCTAAGGCTTCGTCGGCCGTGCAGTGCCCTACGACCCAAAGACGACGCGCCTCCACGATATCCCCGTCGTCATGGATCGGCCGGATGCGGTAGTGCGGCCGCTGCGAGTGGCGCTGGCTAGGTGCTCGTCGGAGAAGGCAAATTCCGTCTCCAAGGTTAGGCCGACGCTGACCTGCTAATCCCGGACGTTTCTTGAGCTCCCGCACCTCGCGGCCATGGAGGCTGTATCCTCGCGACCTGCGATGTTTGTCCTCCCAGCAAGTCGGTGTAGAGTGTTAGATAATATGTTTGTGTATTTCATACGGTCACGGTTGGTGTAGTATAAACCAATACGGACTCATGTTTGTAAACGTGGAGGTTTACTTGATCTTCACCGATGTACTCTTTCCCAATATATATACACACGTACGTCTATAGAGACGGTACGCTTGATCCTATACAATTTTTTTAGAGCAACCGACAGGAGCTCTGACTTTTCTATTAGAAGGGGGAAATAATAGTCCGATACAGAAAGGCATGTTTAAGTCAAGGTGTGAACATGCCAAAAAACACCAAGACACGTGAGAAAAAACCAAAAATTCAATCTGGCGCAGCTGGGATGGTTGACCCGTGCCTGGCAAAAGCGGTGGAGCGTTGAGCAATGTCGTTGCTGGCGATGGAGGCCACCTCAATATATGTCAGCCGCTGGCCCGTGAAGATTCGTCTGTTCCGTTCTTTCCAGGCATTCCATAGAACGTATAACATGCGACCGCTGAGGCGGTCTTGCTCCTTCTTCGTCTTTCCTTTAATCAGGTCGTCCCACCACTCCGAGGTGGAGTTGAAGGAGTGGCCATGGTTTCCCACGTGGTCATTGGCCCATGACTGCGTGGTGTGGCAAACCGCCGTTGTGAAGGGGCAGTCCTTGCAGAGATGGACAGCAGTTTCCGGGGCTGAACAGCAAAGCTGGCAGGTCGGGTCATTTGGCCAACCACGGATTGCCAGCATGTCGGCAGTTAGCAGCTTCCCATGAAGAGCCAGCCACGAGAAAAGCTTGCATTTTGGCTCAGCATGCGCATCCCAAATCTTCTGCGTCTTGAATCTGGGGAAGCATCCATGGAACTGAGCATGGTAGGCTGAGCTAGCAGTGTAATTTCCGTCCGCAGTCAAAGTCCATCTGATGGAGTCCGGTTGGAGGGGGTCGAGGTTGGTTTCCTGTATTACGTCCCAAACCTCTAGGTATTGGGATAGCTGAATAGGGGTGTGGATGCCAGCAACCGAACAGATCCAGTTTCCCTGAGAGAGATCTTTAGAAACCGTTCTTCTTTTCCTAATGGCGATGCTGTAAAGGTCCGGTGCCCACTGCTTGAGCGGCCCGCGCTCACACCAATTGTCGTGCCAGAAGGAGGCAGTGTCCCCGTTCCCAGTCGTTATTTTTGTGCATGCTCTGAAAAGGTCCAAGTCCGCCGAGCTGCAGGGAAGCTTAGATCCGACCCAGGTGCGCGCGGGGTCAGTCCATTGTAGCCAAGGCCAACACAGTCTCAAAGCCCTTTCGGTGCGGGCGAGGTCAGGCATCCCGAGGCCTCCCAAAGCCTTAGGCCTACAGACAGTCTTCCAGTTGACAAGCGCGTTTCCTTGCGCAGCATGCTCGCCCTCATCACCAGCCCAAACAAAATTCCGGACTATCTTTGTGATCTGCGTGCGAGCCCATTTTGTAAGCGGGATGGCCATGGAGTGGTAGGTCGCAGTGGCCATAAGTACCGTCTTAGCTAAGATGACCCTGCCAGGACGCGCAATGTTTTTCCCATACCAGCCAGGAAGCTTTCCCGCAATCTTATCTAAGAGTGGCTGGTAATCGACTTTGCGGAGGCGCCAGAAGTGAAGAGGTAGGCCAAGGTACTTTCCCGGGAAAATGGCGATTCTTGCCGGGAATGCCGCGAGAACATCTTCCAGATCAATCTAACCGCATTGCACCGGGAAGATCTCGGTTTTTTCCATGTTGGTTACCAGGCCGCTAGCTTGTCCGAAGGAGTCGAGGATGGCTTTAACGGCAGTTAGTTCTTGAACGGTCGGGTTGACAAAAATTCCGGCGTCGTCGGCGTAGAGAGAGATTCGACATCTGACCGAGCGGGAGCGAATAGGTCACAGAATCCCCTTGCTCGTGGCCTCGGCCAGAATATGTTGCAAGGGGTCAATTGCCAGGATGAAAAGCATCGGGGAAAGCGGGTCGCCTTGACGGAGCCCTCTACGGTGCCAAAAGACCTTGCCAGGGTCCCCGTTCAGCAGGATTCTTGAGGAAGCCGAAGCAAGTGTGAGACTATACAATCTCTCATGGTATCAGAGCAACCTCCTTTGAAAACCTAGATTCGATTTCAATCTCGATCTCGAGAACAATGGCGACTAGCTCGAGTTCCTCCCTCGGCATGCCTTCCTTTACGCCGGTTAGCGAGAAGCTCACGAGAGAAAATTTCCTTCTATGGAAGATGCAGGTCCTGCCACACCTGCGTGGACATCAGCTCGCAGGCTACATCGATGGTTCCATCATTGAGCCATCGTCCACCATCGTCGTCGAAAATCAGGCGGCAAGCGAGAAGGAGAAGGGGGTCCAATGATCCCAAACCCAGCGCACGGACGCTGGCAGACACAGGAACATCAGGTTCTTGGATATCTCCTATCAAATATGTCAAAGGAGGTGCTAGTTCAGATGACTAATCTGACTACGGCGGCTGTAGTATGGTCTGCCTTGGAGAAGATGTTTGCGTCACACTCGTCGGCACAGATGAGTAATATCAGAACACAGCTGGCTCAGACGCGGAAGGAGAATAACAAGATGGCAACAACAAGATGGCAACGTACTTTGGAAAAATCAGATCTCTAGCAGATGCCATGGCTACTGCGGGCCATGTCATGAGTGACCCAGAAATTGCTAGCTATATTATCGCAGGCCTGAACGAGGACTACAATGGATTCGTCGGCGGTCTTACTGCTCGGGAGACCCCAATATCTTTGAGCGATCTCTATGCTCAGCTTCTTACCACCGAGGCTCGTCTCGATCTTCAGAACGGCGGCAACAGCTCGTCAGGCTTCCAATCTTCGGCCAATTTTTCAGCAAATAGAGGCCGAGGATACAACAACTTCCGCGGCAACATGCGTGGCGGACGTGGGCGTGGACCTCCGCGCGGCCGCGGTGGACGCGGAAGTGATGGAAGAGGCCGTAATGGCGGCTATGGTGGGAGGACTAATGCAGGAGGTGCTGGTTATCGGCTACAATGTCAGGTGTCTGGCATCATGGGGCACACTGCAGCTATTGTTGGTATCAGTATGATACCGATTACCACGGCGAACTCCCTCCAGGACATCAACACCCCAATGGAAAGATTGCTGGTGCAGCCTCTTATGGTGGCTCCTATGGCGTCGACACTAACTGGTACAGCGATACTGGGGCGACGGACCACATCACAAGACAGCTAGAGAAACTCACAACACGTGAGAAATATTAAGGCAACGAGCAAGTCCACACGGCCAATGGTCAAGGTATGACGATTAGTCACATTGGCAATGCTACTATTCATACCCCTTACCGAAATCTTAATTAAAAAATATTCTCTATATTCCTAAAGCTACAAAGAATCTTATTTCTACTCACCGTTTAGCCACTGACAATCATGCTTTTGTTGAGTATCATCCTACTCATTTTTTGGTGAAGGATCAGGACATGAAGGCTACTCTTCTTAAAGGCAGATGTGAGGGTGGCCTCTATCCCTTACCACCTGGATCCGTTGATCGTCTGAAACAAGCTCATGGCGCCACCAAGATTTCCATGTCCGGATGGCATAATCGTCTAGGGCATCCCTCTCCTTTTATAGTTCAACGTGTGCTTAGGAATAGTGGTATTAGTTTATCACAAGAGTTAAATAATACTTCGGTTTGTAATGTTTGTCAACAAGCCAAGAGTCATCAGCTTCCTTATTCTAGGTCATCTAGTGTGTCTTCTCATCCTTTGGAACTTATTTATTCTGATGTGTGGGGTCCTGCCCCTCACTCCGTGAGTAGGAATCAATATTATGTAAGTTTCATTGATGACTATATCTAATATGTTTGGATATATGTGTTCAAGAAACGCTCCGAAGTTTTTCAGATTTTTCATAATTTTCAAGCACATGTTGAACGCCTTCTTGGACGCAAGATTATCACTGTCCAGTCTGATTGGGAAGGAGAGTATGAGAAGTTAAACAATTTCTTTCAGGAAATAGGAATTTCTCATTATGTTTCTTGCCCTCATGCACATCAACAAAACGGTGTTGCGGAAAGAAAACATAGACACATCGTTGAAGTGGGTCTGTCCATGCTTTCACACTCCTCGATGCCATTGAAATTTTGGGATGAGGCTTTTCTTAGTGCCACATATCTTATCAATAGGCTTCCTAACAAAGTTATCGATTTTGTCTCACCCATTGAAAAATTATTAGATCAAAAGCCCGATTATATGTTTCTCCACACCTTCGGATGTGCATGTTGGCCCAATTTGCGTCCCTTCAATCCTCGCAAGTTAGAGTTTCGATCAAAACAATGTGCCTTTCTTGGTTATAGTGGTCGTTATAAAGGATATAAATGTCTTAATATTTCTACTGGTCGCGTGTATATTTCACGTGACGTGGTCTTTGATGAACAAGTTTTTCCCTTTGCATCATTACATCCCAATGCTGGTGCTCTACTTAAATCTACTATTCTCCTTCTACCATCACACCTATTAAATTTTGGTCAAGGGGATGATATAGCTAACCATGTGATTAATACTAATGCTACTGATCCTGGTTTTGATGAGGAAAATGTGCAGGCAGCAGGTCAAAATTTGGCTCCAAATTCTGCACAAAATGACGTCCTTCATGCTCCAATCGACCATGCAGAAGAAGACGATTTAGGCAGGGATTCTGAAACTGATTATGTCTTTGATCACGATGATGCATCTGGTCTATCTCCTGCACACACCGTGTCATCAGATGGTCCACAACCGAGCATGTCAAGTGACTTCCACCCCGTCATGTCTCCATCGCGTTCCGTGTCTCGTCAATCGGTGCCGCATCACAGTGGCCCTTCACAGTCTCCAACAGGCACAGTCAGCTCTCTGCTCTCTCGCAGTAGCGCTGCCAAAAGCGATGGTACGCATGCACAGTCCCCTGAATCTTCTGCAACGTCAGATCATGCGTCTGGCTCCTCTGTTGTCTCCGGATCATCTGTGACCAACAATCATGTGACCAGCGCTACACCTGATGTTCCTGCTCGTGCTGCTACAAGACTTTCGAAGGGAATTCGGCACCCAAAAATTTGGCGCGATGGAACTATTCCTTGGGCTGGCTTTACAGCTACAGGTGAACCTGACACTACTGCTGAAGCTCTTAGTGATCCCAATTGGAGACAAGCTATGGAAGAAGAACACATGGTATTCCAGAAAAATAACACGTGGCATCTTGTTCCTTCTCACGAAGCAAATAACATAATCGATTGCAAATGGGTGTATAAAGTCAAACGGAAGGCAGATGGTACAATTGATAGATACAAGACAAGGTTGGTTGCTAAAGGATTTAAGCAGCGATATGGGATTGACTATGAGGATACCTTTAGTCCCGTCGTTAAAGTTGCGACAATCAGGTTGATTCTTTCTCTAGCAGTGTCACGAGGATGGTATCTATGTCAACTTGATGTCAAGAACGCGTTTCTTCATGGTGTTCTTGAGGAGGAAATGTTCATGAAGCAACCCCGGGATATGAGAGTGTGGATAAGCCTCATTATGTGTGCAAATTGGACAAAGTTCTTTATGGTTTGAAATAGGCCCCTCGTGCGTGGTACTCTCGCTTAAGTGGGAAGCTTCATCAGCTTGGTTTTACTCCAAGCAAGGCAGACACATCTCTTTTCTTCTACCATAAGGGTTCTACTATGATCTTTTTGCTTATATATGTCGATGACATTATTGTAGCAAGCTCTTCTGGAGAGGCAGTGACTGCGCTATTGCATGATCTTTAGGAAGAGTTTGCATTAAAAGACTTGGGGGAGCTTCATTATTTCCTGGGAATAGAGGTAAATAAAAGTAAAGATGGCCTTGTTTTGTCTCAAGGTAAATACGTTGCAGAGATTCTTGAGAAGGTAAATATGAAAAACTGTAAGTCGTGTCCAACGCCTATATCAACTTCTGAAAAATTGTCTCTTGTGGGTGGTGAGCCACTCAATGATAAGGATTCCACCAGATATCGCAGCATTGTTGGTGCACTGCAGTATGTTACTTTGACACGGCCAGATATCTCCTTCACAGTTAACAGGATTTGTCAGTTTCTTCATGCACCTACCTCGGCTCATTGGACAGCTGCAAAGAGGGTACTTCGATATCTTAAAGGAACACGGGATGTTGGACTAAAAATTAGTAAGACATCATCGCTATTGTTGAGTGCATTTTCTGACTCGGATTGGGCAGGGATGTCCTGATGATAGAAGGTCCACAGGAGGATTTGATGTGTTCCTAGGTTCAAATCTTATTTCATGGTGTGCTAAGAAACAGGCAACTGTGTCTCGATCCAGTACAGAAGCAGAGTATAAGGCTATTGCTAATGCTACAGCTGAAATTATGTGGGTGCAGTCTTTACTAGTTGAACTGGGTATTCCACAAGTCCAGAAGCCTCGTCTTTGGTGTGACAATATTGGGGCTACATACCTATCAGCAAATCATGTCTTTCATGCTAGAACAAAACATATAGAGGTTGATTATCACTTTGTCCGAGAAAGAGTTGCTCAACAGATGTTGGATATTCGATACATTCCAACAGGAGATCAGGTAGCTGATAGTTTCACTAAAGCATTGGCTACTCGACAGTTTGAGATATTCAAGCGCAGTCTCAACTTAGAGAAGTTGTGATTGAGGGGGATGTTAGATAATATGTTTGTGTATTCCACACGGTCACGATTGGTGTAGTATAAACCAATACGGACTCATGTTTGTAAACGTGGAGGTTTACTTGATCTCCATCGATATACTCTTTCCCAATATATATACACATGTATGTCCATAGAGACGGTACGCTTGATCCTATACAATCTCACATAGGAGGGAGCACCGATTACTAGGTGTGTGAAGATTATTATAATTGGGAATTCGGTCTTAATTAATTGAGCAAGGATGGCTTGGCAGCCGGCAAGATGCTGATTGTTTGTGCGACTTCTACAACATTGAGATGCAAGAACGTCCGCGAAGCCCTCCAGGTTTACTGTTCAATCTTTATTTTGTACGGTCGGAGAGTCTGTTGCCGGCTTGCCGCAGTCGGACGAGCGGGCCGAAACGCAATCTATGGAGCACGAGGCCCCACTCGATGTCGCCCGTTGAGTCGCCTTGCCGACATCCTCGATGCCACGTGCTACTTCCTCGATGAGCGGAGAGATGGACTTGCAATGGAGGCAGGACAGAACGCGAAGGTTGGATCGATGGTGGAGGAGGGATGCTTGAATTTATCAGAATTCTGCACGGTTTAGTAAACTGTCATAGAAATAGTGATGATTTATGGCCAGATGAACTTTTTGAGGGCAAGGTAGACGAGGACTGTAACCCTGTTTCCTGGACTGAGCTGCTGGCCCGTGTGCGGGCTAATACATGCAAAAGATCCAAATTCAAGGAGGCCAGATCCTTGTGTGTGCAAGAGTTAATTTATCTTCTCAAAATCTTTGGGCATCCAAATTATTACAGTGTGAAGCAAATTCTACCATATATTCTGCAGAAAACGAAATGCACACTAGTAGAAACAGAACCTTTTGTCCCGGTTTCTAAGGGGTTTTAGTCCCGGTTGCCCAACCGGAATGTGCAATTGGGACTAAAGCCCCAAACCTTTAGTCCCGGTTGGGATGCGAACCGGGACAAAAGGTCGATCCACGTGGCCGCTGGCTGTCACTAAGGGGAGAGGCATTTGTCCCGGTTCGTAATACGGGATCTATGCGTCTCTGTTGCGGCAGCGTTTTGGGCACTTTCTGTGCCGTGACAGAGATTTATATTTTTCAATTATTTTGTTTTCCATTTATCTATTTCCTTTTTTTTTGTTTTGGGCAGTATTTATTTTGTGACACTTACCCCAGGACTATATACGAGGACGAGCATTCCTCACAACATAGTGATATGGTAAGTGTCATCTACCTTAAGGGAACCATTATATTACAGAAATCTCGATTATATTACACAGCAAGTATCGAATATATTATATTCATGCATATATACAATATAAAGTCTTTTATGATCCCTATTACATTATTATCATCTATCGATTGTATTCTTCTTTTGGATCTAGGACCTCTGCATCTAAGAATCCCGCAATTTCCTCTTGAATTGCTTGTATGCGATCCTTTGATAGTAGATTGTCCCGCAACCGTTCGATCTAATTTAAAAGAATGAGTCAACATGTATGAATGAAACTAAACACAATTGATGGTAATAAAAGAAATTTCTAAATATTGTTTACATACTTGAATTTGCTCTAAGTTTCTGCCCTTCTCACAGGTCGTCTGACGAATGAACTCGCAGACATAGTATCCACATAAGTTATTTCCGTCTGACTGCCTCAGACACTTTACGAGAACAAATTTCAATTAAAATAATAATAATTAAGCATGATAATGGTATCAAAACTAGAATCAAAGACATACGCGGATCTAGCTAGTAGTACTTACATTTAGTGGTTTAAATGTAATATTCTCTTTCCATGCACCCTTGGCCTTGTTGGTGAACCGTTTCCAAGCGCTGCCCGGCAAAGAAAATGAATAAAATAAGTTATTAATTACTTGATATCAGTAAATGAACGAAAGTTTCTGATATAGTGTTATAATGATTGAAATTATCGCTAAAGCATATCCTGTATGGGTGCCCACTTCTCAAGGGTTTTATATTTAGATTCCATGACTTGTACTACTCGATTGTCAGGTTGAAATGATTAGCAGAATATAATGAAATCTGCGTATGCATAACTCATCAATTATACACTTAACATCGAGTAAGCGAAATACAATGTATACAAGACAATAACACTCACTCGAATCTATAAGGTAATAATATTTCTCTTTTGGTTTCTTGAAACCTTAGAGCCATTACGATTTTATCCTCTGTGTCCTTGGGATTAAGTTTCACAGTAATTTCATGAACCCAATGTCATAGATCTATCCTCTTCTGCATTCGAGAATCTTCAGTCTGCATAATATAGAGTATGATTATACATGTGATATAAACGAGGTGAGATAACTAGAGACTTAATTATTAGAGAAATAATACTTACAGACAATAGGCACTAACGATCGATTTGTCGAGGGCGTCTTGATTGAAAAACTGATGTAGTTCAGGAAATTTAATCAGTAGCTGGGCATCTCCATACCCGTAATGCTTGTTTCGAACTCCGATCACTATCTAGTTTGCCCCTTCCTTTGTGGCTTTAATGTACCAATTATGCAATCTTCGCATTTTTATTGGTAGATACTTGACGTCCTCAGGTCTGACGCGAGGTTTTCCATACTCGTATTTGTATTTTTTTCCTCAGCCACGGGGAACTCTAACTGAGCTATGTACTGAGAAATAGTCATACCTTCAGCAACAGCTGCTTCTCCATACATTGCAACAAACTCCGGATCATACTGCTCGCCCGCACATTTGCTCGACCCCACCCCAGTATCGTAAATCACTTTGAGCGGGGGGCATTCATTGTTTTTCTATAAACCGAGCTAGGGAACTGAACTCCCACTTGCACCACTGCTCTTCGACCGCACCATTGACTGATGTGACTTGACAATAGAGTGGTCATAGTCTGATGACAGCCTTGGCTCGGGTTGATGAAGGGTCTTCAACATTTTTTGCACTTTGGCCTTTTCTTCTTTAGTGCTGGGGAACTGTGGCTCTTTCGTGCGCTTGAGGATATCAAACCACTGTTGCGTTTGGGCCTTTGCGATCACCGCATTCTCCTCTTCAGTATAGTCGTAAGCTCTCTTGGGAGCAACCTTTGGTAGTTTTGGGAGGGGCTCTAGTTGGCACTTCGGTGATCGGTTACTCTTTCGCTTTTGGCCCTGGTCCTTTTGTACTTTTGGGAGGGGCTGAGACGGCTGGCGTGGCAGCGAAGACGGCCGTGGTGGAGACGACAAAGACGGCCATGCTGGAGATGGCTGACGTGGTGGCGGAGACGGCGCCTGTCGCGGCGACGGCAAAGACGAATGATGCGCTGGAGATGGGTGAGGCTGCGACGAAGATGGAGTTGTACTCTGAGGAGTGGATGGCCTTGGCATCTGATTTGAAAGCACAATGTGTTCCTTTCGCCATAGAATGGTCATGTTTTTTGCTTCTCCCAGCTGAGTAACATCCCCTTCACTTTTAGAGTAGTCAAGCTTGAGCTGCGCGAATCCGTCCATAACTTTATCCACCCCGACAATAGCGTAGCCCTGTGGAACCAGACAACAATGGTAAGTTGGTACCGGTCCAACTAATGGTAAGGCATAGCCGACCGCCACCTTCATGGTTATGTTGAAAACTTTCACATACAGCTCACAATGTGTCATCTCCATGATATCATCCACTGGGTAGCGAATAGGAGCCATTGTCAATGCATCATCACCAGGGAGCTCCGTGGAAGCCACACTGCTTTTTCGATTAGTCGATGGGCCGATAGCATCGAAGGTAGCTTCGTCTACCATGTGCCGCTGAGATGGGACGGTAGCTTGCTGACTAAGTTTCTCAAGTTGATTCTGATGCTGCTTTAATTGTTGTTCTATTTCACGCATCCGGTCTTTCTGCTTCATTACTTCAAGTTCCTCCCTTTCCTTTCTCCTTTGACGACTTCTGTCGGGATATTTCTTCCTATGGTCGGCAAAACCAAGGTTCCATGGTTTGGAGCCTTCTGTGCCTCGTGTTCGTCCCTCATGTTCCTTGTTCCCAAGGGCGAGGGCGAGCTCGTCATTCTCTCTATCGGGAATAAACTCCCCATCTTCAACAGCCTTTACTGCATTTCTAATGTCTTCGATGGGTATGGGAGTTTCTTTATGTCTTATGTTATATATGCACTTCCCTTCTGAGTCCAACGTGCCCCCGTGCCTGTAAAACCAATTCCTTACTCGTTTGATCCAATTGTATGGCTCTGGGGTGATCCCTTTAGCCATTAGGTCGGACTCGAGTTTCTCCTACTTAGGCTTGCTAGCCTTGTAGCCACCTTGCCCCATAGTATGGGGATACTGCTTTTTAGCAGCATTTTGCTTATTCGTTTTAGACCTTTTCTTAGCTGGCGTCGATGTCTTGTACACCACAAAATCATCCCAGTAGTCTTTTATCTTCTCATACGCTCCAGTAGTGAAATCCGGAGTCTTCTCTTTCACGATAAAGTCAAGGTGCAATCTTTTCTTCTAGTTGTTGAATTGCTGGGTTATCTTCTTAAGGGCGTACTCCTTGACGGCTTGCTCCATGTGTTTCTATGTTCCTTCTGAGTTGGAATCTCCTCATGTGGAGCGTAGTCATCTGGATAGACATCTAACGTCGGTAGGGTGAAATTAACCATAAGATTTTTCCAAAGAGTGTCTTTGACTAAGTCACTGACATATAGAGCCTCTGGATCCTTTGACGACCTATTCCATTCTCTGATGGTGGTCGGGACATAGTCCCTAACAATAACTCCGCATTGCGTTATAAATTTATTTTCAACATCAATGGGAGCCTTCGGTTTGCCGTCTAGAGCGATTTCTTCGATCCTGTACCTTTCATGGTCTCCCAACTTTTTGGCTGGGCCTCGTTTATTCTTTGTAGAGATTTGCTCGATCCAGAGGGCTAAAAGAAGAAAGAGTGTTAATATATATGTATATAGACAACAAAGGATTAATTAATTAATATATATATATATGCACCTCGCCAGCTTCTCCCTCGACGGCTTCTCTCTCGCCGGCTTCTCCCTCGCCGGAGCCGTCTGTTCGGTCGAAACCCGGATCTCCCTCACCGGAGTTGCTCGGATATAGCGAGGTGACATCATTATCAATATGTCCTCCCTCGTTGATCATATCCTCGAGCGCCATTTCCTTTTCTTCGTCTCTGGGTTCCATATTTTTGCAAAAGGGGAAAAGCGGATGAGTCAAAGCGGTCAAGCGAGGAGGTTAGGTAGGCGTGGTTTGACGGGCTAGGGATGTAAACCATAATTCTAAGTAACCCTAATATATGGTGCGTGTTGCCGAGCCCGTCCATCGTCCCTATATGGCGCGCGTTGTCGCGCTTGTCCATCGTCCATATATGGCGCGCGTTGCCACGCCCGTCCATCGTCCATATATGGCGCATGTTGTCGTGCCCATCCATCGTACCTATATGGCGCATTTTGCCGCGCCCGTCTATCGTCCCTATATGGCGCGTGTTGTCGCGCCCGTCCATCATCCCTATATGGCGCGCGTTACCGCGCCCGTCCATCGTCCCTATATGGTGCGTGTTGCCGCGCCCGTCCATCCTCTCTATATGGCACGTGTTGCCGCAACCCTAATATAGTCTTACAAAGTTGATCAAGCGGGTCTAGGGTTTTCAACCAGAGCGCCGCCGCCGCCGTCGAGACAAAGCGGGTCTAGGGTTTTCACCCGGAGCGCCGCCGCCGCCGCCGCCGAGACCAAGGGGGTCTAGGGTTTTCACCCGGAGCACCACCGCCGCCACCGAGACCAAGCGGGTCTAGGGTTTTCACTAAACTAACTAACTAACTAAAGCTAGGTACTAACTAATTAACTAGCTAGGTTCTAACTAATAGTATAGACTAGAAAAAACTAACTAACTAATTAACTAACTAAACCTAGGTACTAACTAAAAACAATTACACTAGGAAAACTAACTAAACCTAGGTACTAACTAACTAACTAACTAATTAACTAACTAAAAATTAATTATAGGGGTCGGGGGCAACCGTACCTGTGGGCGGTGGTGGTGGCGGCCAGCTTGCCGGGGTGCGCGCGGGCGACGACGGCGGGGCGGTCCGTTGGCGGTCCGGTACGGTGGCAGCAACGTGGTTTGATGGTGGCGGCTTAGTCGGGTGGTGGCGGGGGCGGTCCGGTGGCGGTGCGGCGGTCCGGACGGCGAGCTCGGGCAGCCTGCCGGCGTGGTTGCTCCTGAGCTCCTTCCAAATCGCGCGTGTCTATGCTACAGAGAGAGATGAAACGTTAGGGAAGGAGAACAGGGAGGCGCGGTTAAGTATGAGAGGGCCATACGTCCCGGTTGGAGCCAACAACCGAAACGTAAAGGCTATACGTCTCGGTTGGTGGCTCCCACTGGGATAAAAGGCCAGAGCATACGTCCCGGTTGGAGCCATCAACCGGGACGGATGGGGTCCACCGTAGGGGCACACGTAGAGGATACTAAAAGTCCTTTTTTCAAAAAAAATCAAACTTTTCAGAACCATTTTGGTTCCCGCCTAATTTTTTATTTCTTATTTAGGTGTTCACATTTGAAATGATTTGAATTTGAAAAAAAATTCTGTCTTATAAAATAATTATTCAAACTATTAAATTTAAAATGGTTTAAATTTGAATTTGAAAACACTTTCTATATGAAAAGTGTTTGAATTTTAAAACACTTTCAACATGAAAAGTGTTTGAATTTGAATAACTAATGCATACCCATTTTCTGTTTCCTAAAATAATTATTCAAACTATTTTCCATTTAGCCATTTTTAAATAAAAATGCATTACAGAATAAAAATAGTGGATCTCTCGACAATCTTGGGTACACAAACGAACCATTCGTCCTAGCCAATGGATTTAGTCATAATCATATCTAACCATATAGTACACAACTTCAGGGTCATCTTCCGAATCATCTTCATCGTCATCGCTATGGCATATTCCGGGGATCCTCAGCCCTTCCCCGACTTGTGTAGGGGGGAACCGGGGACCGTAAACCATGACATATTCCGGGGGCACCTGCCACTCTAGCCTCGGATGCACGACGCGGGAGGGGAGAGGGGGATCCTGTATGACGATGCCGCTACACCCGCGACCTTCACCACAGCCACCCTTATTGTGGCTTTGCGGCGGGTGCAAGTGTGGGTACCGCGGGCGAGGATGATCTCCCTCAACGATGTAGCGCATCACACTGGCGATAGTCCGGTTTGCCCATCAAAGGCGACGACTGATTTCATTGTGGTTCACCGGGGGCGGGCCATCAGCCTCGTACCTAGCGAGCTCCCTTTCTCGTCGGTTAGCGAAGAAGGCATTTCAGGTGTCTTAGTTGTCGGGATCCCTGGGATCCATCCGCTGCTCCGGCGTGAGCTCTAGGTAGAAGTTGTTCGTGATGGCCGCCTGGTGGGCGGAACCTTGAGGCACAGGAGGGACAAGAACTCCTCCAATGCTCAGCATCCAGTCAGTGGGAACCCAGTAGCCCGGAGAGCATGGGTAGCTGGAGGCGCACAATGATGACCCACAAGTATAGGGGGTGTATCGCGTTATTTTTGAGGGAAATGAAACCCAATTTATTGATTCGATACAAGGGGAGCCAAAGAATATTTATAAGCCTTAACAATTGAGTTGTCAATTCAGCTGCACCTGGAAACAATCTTGCTCAGAGAAGTTTATCAGTAGCAACAGTTTTGTAGTAGGAATAGCAAAGTAACAGCAGTAGTAAAGTAAAGACGGTAGTAACAATAGCAGTAAACAGTGGGATTCGAGTGCGGTAGGCATAGGGATGGATGGACGGGCGTTGCATGGACAAGACAATTTACATAGCAATCAGAATATAGGGCAATTGCAGATAAATAAGATAAAGTATCCAAGTACTAGATAATCCTAGGCATGTGTTCCATATATAGTCATACGTGCTCGCAATGAGAACTTGCACAACATCTTTTGTCCTGCCAGCCCGTTTGCAGCAGGGCCTCAAGGGAACTACTGGCAATTAAGGTGCTCCTTTTGATAGAGCACCGGAGCAAAGCATTAACACTCCGTGAACACATGTGATCCTCACATCAAAGTCATTCCCTCCGATTATCCCGATTTCTGTCAGTTCGGGGCCATTGGTTCCGGACAACAACGTGTGTATACAACTTGCAGATAAGACCATAAACAATACTATCATAATGAATCAATAACATGTTCAGATCTGAAATCATGGCACTCGGGCCCTAGGGACAAGCATTAAGCACAACAAGTCGCAACAAAGTCATAAAGCACTAATAAAAGATACTAGACACCATGCCCTAACAATCAGATGCCATTACATGAACGATCTCATCCAATCCCTACCACCCCATAGCCTACAGCGGGGGATTACTCTCTCATAGATGGGGGAAACATGGATGATCGATGGAGAAGCAATGGTGATGATGATGGTGATGATCTCCTCCAATTCGCCGTCCCGGCAGGGTGCCAGAACGGAGTTTCTGGTGCTGTTTCGTGGAATCTGGTGGTGGTGGCGGAGCGGAACTCCTTCTAGAAAAACATCGAACCCCCTAGAGTTTTTAAAAGAACCTTAGCTATATGTGCAGAGTTGCGCAACACCGAAAAGTGTTCCGGAGGCAGCAATAATGCTCATGGCTCACGTGCCTCAAAGGTTGTGGTCACGGAGGTCTAAGTTTCTATTGAAACAAGTAGGTCGAGTAAACAATCAAATACTAAGATTTGAGGGTTGAATCATTATTTGAGAATAATGAACGGACTACATGCAAAGAAGCGATGATGGGCCCTGACTCCGTCAAATGGCTTGAAGCCATAAAATCCGTGATAATTCCATACACGAGAAATCAAGTTTTGAACTTGAAGGACCCTCGAGAAAGGTGTAAGACCTTACAGTTGTGTTTGGATCTATAAAGAAATAGACATGGATGTTTCACATCTATAGTCGACATGTTGGGAGAGAGTTCACAACAATGTTCAAGGATTGACTATGACAAGATTTGATCTTTCATAGCGATATTTAGTCTATACGGATTAATATAGCAACCACTACATATAATTTTGTTATGTGGTAGTTGAATAAACAAAACAAGTTCTTCTAATAGAATTGTTACCTAGGACGTGTGCATGACATGGTCCAAAGGGTTTTGTTAATTCAAAGGATGCTGAATGCATATGCAAACTTCAATGGTTGAAGTAAGCATAGCGGAGTTGGAATCTTCACTATGATGAAACTGTTAAAAGAGTTTAATTTCATCGGAGACAATGAAGATGCTTGCATTTGCAAGAAATTAAGTGGGAGCGCTAAAGACATATTTCTAAAACATTATGTGGAGGACATATTGTTGATTAGAAATGATGTATCTTTTATTAACACATATTAAGAATTTCATCCTGATGAAAGACTTAGGCAAAACCCAAATATTTGGCATCAATAGATGCTAATATGGTTGTGCCAGAAGTACATAAACGAGATATTGAATGAGTTCAATATAGAAACTACAAGAAAAGGTTCTTGTCGCACAGAAAGGATTGAAAGAGTTCAATGTTGATGATATATTCAAGTGTATTGACATTTGGTAAGTGAAACAAAGATTCAAGTATAGATTGATACTTGATGTATGAAATCACAAAGAGTGTTTATATCAATCATACTGTGGTATGTACAAATCCAGATATGTCCTATGCTCTAAAAGTTATGAGCATATACCAGAATGATTCATAAGATGATCATTGGACGATAGTAAGGATATTCTTATGATCTTTTGGAAGAACTAAGAGTATATTATTTGTAGAAGTGACAAATAGATGGTTAGTTCATTGTAAAAGTACTACATTGATACTAGTTTTGTCACAGAGTACAAATTAAGTTTATCTCAATCTAAATTAAGGGTGGCACAATATAATGGAAAGTGAGTTCCATAATGGATTTGGATGAGTTCCAAAGTTAAGACATTGTGACAGATACTTCAACAAAAGGCTAAGTATATGACTGCTATTATAGCAGCAAAAGAGGGCATTTGTGTCAAGTAGTTTGTTATCAAACTAGGTGTAGTTCACAGCGGGATAATACTATGAAGATATATTGTGCGACAATATTATCAACATGTTTTAACCCCAAAGAACTAAAGGTCACACCGAAAGACCAAATTATACAAAGCCATCTCATTAGAGAATGAGTGATGCGTAGAGACGCAAAGACATGCAATTACACACGGACCTGGAAGTGTCAGATCCGGAGATCAGTTGACCACTAGCAATCGTGTACATGCAACACCGGAAAGCCATAGGTGTTGAATACACAAAGGTTTGAAACTAGATTATTGACTCTAGTGCAAGTGGGAGACTGTTGGAGATATGCCCTAGAGGCAATAATAAATATAGTTATTATTATATCTTTGTGTTTATGATAAATGTTTATATTCATGCTATAATAGTATTAACAAGGAAACATTAATACTTGTGTGAATTGTAAACTTAAATTGAAGTCCCTAGTATAGCCTCTATACTTCACTAGCTTGTTGGTTAATAGATGATTGTGGTTTTCCCTATCATGAACATTGAGATGTTATTAACAACAAGATCATATCGTTAGGAGAATGATATGGTGGACATACTCCTATAGTTAAGCGTAGCATAAAGATCAAGTCATTTTAATAGTTCAATTGCTATATGCTTTCTGATACATAGTTATCTAATTCCTTCGACCATGAGATCATGCATATCACCTTTGCCGGATGGATGCTTTGATGTCATCAAACACCACACCGTAACAGGGTGGCTATAAAGGTGGCATTGAGTGTTCGGAAAGTATTGGTTGAAACACATGGATCAAGAGTGGGATTTGTCCATCCATATGACGGATAGATATACTCTGGGCCCTCTCGGTGGAATGTCATCCAATTAGCTTGCAAGCATGTGACTGGCTCACAAGGGATCACATATCACGGGAACGAGAAAAGAGTACTTATCAGTAACGAGGTTGAACTAGGTATGCAGAGATACCGACGATCATAACCTCGGATAAGTAAACTATCGTGAGACAAAGGGAAATTGATATCGTATGTAAGTGGTTCATTCGATCGCAAAGTAATCGTAGAAATATGTGGGAGCCATATGAATTTCCAGATTCCTCTATTGGTTATTGTTCGGAGAAGTGTCTCGATCATGTCTGCATAATTCACGAACCGTAGGGAGACACACTTAAGGATTCGACGTTGTTTGAGTAGTTATGGTATTATGAGAAAGAGACCGAATGTTGTTCGGAGTCTCGGATGGGATCCGGGATATCACGAGGTGATCCGGAATGGTCCGGAGAATAAGATTCATATAAGGAAAGTCCCGTTTCGGAGTTGGGGAATGGTTCCGGTGTTTTCATCGGGAACATTCTAGAAGGTCCCGGAATGTCCGGCACTCCGGAGGGGGAAGGGTACATGAATGTGTCATTGTAAGTTGGAATGATTGCATCATGTACTAGGTGTTCTTGCTGTCCAAAATAAAGGGTTTATTTAAATCCTAAATTGAAAAGTCAAACGGCTTGTTTGAAAGTCAAACGGCAAGTTTTGGAAAGTGGAAAGAGGAGGAGAAGAGGAAACCGAGTTGGGGAGGGATTCCCTCCTCCCCAAGCCGGCGCCCCACCCCAAGCCGAGTTGGGGAGGGACTCCACTCCCTCCCCTTGGCCGCCGGCCCTCCCACCTATAAAGGGAGGGGCAGGGCTGCCCCTCCTAGAACACACAAGTTCCTATCCTCTAAACTAAACCCTAGCCCTAAACCCCGGTTTAGAGCTATTTCGGTTTAGAGCCTTCTAATTGGTTTAGAGCTTTCTAATTGGTGTGTCTAATTACTAGACCACTAATAGCCTCTCTCATACTCCACCATACTTGCACCGGCTTAAGGCGAAGCCCTGCGAGATCTCCCCTCTACTTCCGGTACCACGCCGTTGTGCTGCCGGAATCGCGAGGAGAGTGCTACAACCTCCGCTGCCTGCTGGAACAAGGGAGAGGAAGGTCTTCGTCGAGTACCGAACGTGTGACCGACTGCGGGAGCGCTGCGGGAACGCGGCGCTGGAAGGATCGTCTACGCGATCTTGAGATCGGAAAGAGTACGACTACATCACCTACGAGAATCTGCTCTCGTTAACCGCTTTGGAATCTTCGAGGGTAAGTTATTCCATCGACTCGTTGCTACAATCTAGTAGATAGATCTTGGCTTGTTTGTTTGTATGCGGTAGAAAATTTTGTTTTTCCATGCTACGAACCCCTACAGTGGTATCAGAGCCGTGTCTATATGTAGATCTGTTGCACGAGTAGAACACAATGGTCATTGTGGGCGTTGATGCTTTTATTATAGATTGCTTTTTGTGTACTTTGCATCTTGCGGTATGTTGGGATGAAGCGGCCCGGGCTAACCTTACATGACATCGTTCATGAGACTTGCTCCACGCTTGACATGCAACTCGTATTGCATAAGTGGCTTTGCGGGTGCCTGTTTCTCCTAGCATAGTAAAGATCCAATTTACAACGGGTAATCAACAATGCTAGTATCAATGTTGTGGTTCTTGTTCGTAGGTTAGAACGACACTTATGGAAAGCCCCAAACCACGTAAAATATGCAAAGAAAGTAGAAGCGTCTAACTTTGTTTTGCAGGGGTGTGCAGTGATGTGATATGGCCATGATTGTGATTATATTTGATGTATGCAATGTTCCTTATTGTAAGTTGGCAACCGGCAGGAGCCATATGGTTGTCTTTAATTTCTGTTAAGACCTGCGTGTCTATTCAAAATAGTTGTAATAGTTGAAGCCGGTGGACGACAACCATGGTGAAGCGTCATTGACCTTGATGCAATGCTGGTGATGATGGAGATCATGTTCGTGCTTGAAGATGGAGATCGGAAGCACAAAGAAGAAAGGCCATATCATATCACATATTATGAATTGCATGTGATGTTAATCCTTTATGCATCTTGTATTGCTTAGTAGACGACGGTAGCATTATAAGATGATCCCTCATGCACATAAATTTCAAGTTCTAAAGTGTTCACCCTTAGTATGCACCGTTGCCAAAGCTTGCTGCTTTGAAGCACCACGTGATGATCGGGTGTCTTTGATTCCGCGGGTGAATACAACGTAAGCAAGCCAGATTTGCTTATGCGGTAGCTAAGGTTTGATCTTGACGAGCCTAGCATGTACAGACATGGCCTCAGGAACACGAATTACCGAAAGGTAGAGCATGAGTCATATAGTAGATATGATGAACATGTTGATTGTTCGCCATTGAAGCCATATCAACTCTCGTGATGATCGGTTTTGATGTGGTGGATTTGGTTCGTGTGATCACTAAAACAATGTGAGGGATGTTGTTTTGAGTGGGAGTTCACCTAGATTAATTTAATTATTAATTAGAACTCAATTTATCATAAACTAAATCAAAGTGAATTTGCATAGTTGTTGTAGTCATTGGCATCCGTTTACCACCTTGCGCTTAGTTATAATTGAGATGATAGAACTATAGAATTCTGGTTAGTTACTTTACGAACTGGTATCGTATTGTTTTGAAGTGTTAATCTAAAGTTTAAAAGTCCTATTGCAAACTTTCAGTAAGTTCCGGTTACTCCATGAAGTTTAATAATTGGTATTAAATCAAGAGTAACAATTCCAAGTGTTAGTATATAAAGTATCATATTTGTCTCCATGATTCTTGATATTCAAAGGATTGTCTTAATATCAAGGTTATCTAGGATCTGAAAGAGTTGTTTCAGAAACCATGATATGTGGAAGATATTGTGATATCTGAAACAAAGTTTTGGTTACAACATGATAGAGTATAATATGGCAAAAGTCATGTTCTCATATTTGATGAAAATTTGCAAAAGGTTGGAGACACTAGTTGTCCTAATCTTCCAAAAGGTTTTGGAGAGCAACATTATACTCGCGATTCACCGTTATAAGCTAAAAGTAGCTTGGTCATGGACGATTCCATGATGAAGGTGAATATTTGATGTAGGTAAAATGTTTACTACACCAATAGATTACTAAAAAAAAAGGAATTTGAAAGAACACCAAACATTTGATGATGGTGATCTACTTCAAAGTGCAAATCCAAAGACATTGGGATTTAATTATACACGCTTTGGACTATGTGTCATATGTATGACTCCACTATTAATGTTGATAGATTCTTTCAAACAGAAAAGGAAATACTGAAAGAGAATCTCAGAAATATATGGCAGAAAAGAAAAGACTAGAATTGTTCAGTTTAGGTATATAGATGATATACATGTTATGGCTATATTCTTTGCTCATTAAACAATGTGGTTCTTAAGTATTTTATACTGAATTTGTTGGTATGAATCGTCATACGAAACAACACAATTCATGAACTACAATGGCCTAAGTAACTAGCAAAAGAATATGTGATGATGTTCATCGAGAACAAATAAAGGGTTATTGTGTTGCTCGTTAAAACATCAAAGCTTGCCTTCAAGATTTGTTTTATCAGGTATTATGAGAACAAAAGGGTTGTTCAAATAATTGCCGTAATCCATAAAAGATGGATGATTCACAAATCTCGTTGGAGAAATCACATCCATAAAACTAGTGCTAAAAAATGTCGAAAGACAAATTGATTGAAAGATCACTTAGGAAGTGACATCGCAGTTTAAATTATATTGGAAAGAAAACATGAAGAAACTCCATGTGGATGGAATTTTGGAGTCTTTTGATTTTTGATCAAATGACGTTTGTGAAACTTTCCTAGAGAATAATTAAAACTTCGTTCATAGGCCAAAAGGGAACGAAAGACTAGCTTATTGGAACTTGTGCATATTGTTGTACGAACTCCATTATGTGTAGTCAAGAGCGATGGATTTCAACTTCATATGCTTTCTCCGAAAATTTGAGTGAATATATGGATATTTACTTAATAAGGATGAAGTATGAAATATTTGAAAAGTTCAAAGATTTAAAGATGAAGTGCAAAATCATTGTAACAAGAATATAAATAGTTTATGATAAGATCATAAAGGAAGATATTTGAGTTACAAGTTTAGCATAATACCTAAGATTTAAGGAATCGTTCCGTGGATTTGCATTTCCCGAAACACCATAAGAGTATGGAGCGTTCGAGATATGTAATTAAAACCTTGTTTGACATGGTAAGATCAAAGGTGTAAAATATAGAACTGCCATTATATTTTAAAGATTAAAAGCTTTAGAGACTACCGCTTTTCCACTAAAAAGAGCTCCATCATAATCCGCTGAAATGACACCATATAAAGTTATGGTTTGGGATAAAACCCAAGTAGTCCTTTCTTAAAACATTGGTATGCTATGCATAAGAAAGATGTGTGCAACCAAAGTCGGATAAACCTGTCTTTGTATAAATATTAAGTATTCCTCCACAAACACCGGAGACAAAAGTGTTTGTCGCTTAGAACGTCAAGTTTCTTTGAGAAGGAATTTTTCGTGAAAAGTTAAAGTGGGAGGACAATAGAACTTTGATAAGGTTAAAAGAACCTTAGCTATATGTGCAGAGTTGCGCAACACCGAAAAGTGTTCCGGAGGCAGCAATAATGCTCATGGCTCACGTGCCTCAAAGGTTGTGGTCACGGAGGTCTAAGTTTCTATTGAAACAAGTAGGTCGAGTAAACAATCAAATACTAAGATTTGAGGGTTGAATCATTATTTGAGAATAATGAACGGACTACATGCAAAGAAGCGATGATGGGCCCTGACTCCGTCAAATGGCTTGAAGCCATAAAATCCGTGATAATTCCATACACGAGAAATCAAGTTTTGAACTTGAAGGACCCTCGAGAAAGGTGTAAGACCTTACAGTTGTGTTTGGATCTATAAAGAAATAGACATGGATGTTTCACATCTATAGTCGACATGTTGGGAGAGAGTTCACAACAATGTTCAAGGATTGACTATGACAAGATTTGATCTTTCATAGCGATATTTAGTCTATACGGATTAATATAGCAACCACTACATATAATTTTGTTATGTGGTAGTTGAATAAACAAAACAAGTTCTTCTAATAGAATTGTTACCTAGGACGTGTGCATGACATGGTCCAAAGGGTTTTGTTAATTCAAAGGATGCTGAATGCATATGCAAACTTCAATGGTTGAAGTAAGCATAGCGGAGTTGGAATCTTCACTATGATGAAACTGTTAAAAGAGTTTAATTTCATCGGAGACAATGAAGATGCTTGCATTTGCAAGAAATTAAGTGGGAGCGCTAAAGACATATTTCTAAAACATTATGTGGAGGACATATTGTTGATTAGAAATGATGTATCTTTTATTAACACATATTAAGAATTTCATCCTGATGAAAGACTTAGGCAAAACCCAAATATTTGGCATCAATAGATGCTAATATGGTTGTGCCAGAAGTACATAAACGAGATATTGAATGAGTTCAATATAGAAACTACAAGAAAAGGTTCTTGTCGCACAGAAAGGATTGAAAGAGTTCAATGTTGATGATATATTCAAGTGTATTGACATTTGGTAAGTGAAACAAAGATTCAAGTATAGATTGATACTTGATGTATGAAATCACAAAGAGTGTTTATATCAATCATACTGTGGTATGTACAAATCCAGATATGTCCTATGCTCTAAAAGTTATGAGCATATACCAGAATGATTCATAAGATGATCATTGGACGATAGTAAGGATATTCTTATGATCTTTTGGAAGAACTAAGAGTATATTATTTGTAGAAGTGACAAATAGATGGTTAGTTCATTGTAAAAGTACTACATTGATACTAGTTTTGTCACAGAGTACAAATTAAGTTTATCTCAATCTAAATTAAGGGTGGCACAATATAATGGAAAGTGAGTTCCATAATGGATTTGGATGAGTTCCAAAGTTAAGACATTGTGACAGATACTTCAACAAAAGGCTAAGTATATGACTGCTATTATAGCAGCAAAAGAGGGCATTTGTGTCAAGTAGTTTGTTATCAAACTAGGTGTAGTTCACAGCGGGATAATACTATGAAGATATATTGTGCGACAATATTATCAACATGTTTTAACCCCAAAGAACTAAAGGTCACACCGAAAGACCAAATTATACAAAGCCATCTCATTAGAGAATGAGTGATGCGTAGAGACGCAAAGACATGCAATTACACACGGACCTGGAAGTGTCAGATCCGGAGATCAGTTGACCACTAGCAATCGTGTACATGCAACACCGGAAAGCCATAGGTGTTGAATACACAAAGGTTTGAAACTAGATTATTGACTCTAGTGCAAGTGGGAGACTGTTGGAGATATGCCCTAGAGGCAATAATAAATATAGTTATTATTATATCTTTGTGTTTATGATAAATGTTTATATTCATGCTATAATAGTATTAACAAGGAAACATTAATACTTGTGTGAATTGTAAACTTAAATTGAAGTCCCTAGTATAGCCTCTATACTTCACTAGCTTGTTGGTTAATAGATGATTGTGGTTTTCCCTATCATGAACATTGAGATGTTATTAACAACAAGATCATATCGTTAGGAGAATGATATGGTGGACATACTCCTATAGTTAAGCGTAGCATAAAGATCAAGTCATTTTAATAGTTCAATTGCTATATGCTTTCTGATACATAGTTATCTAATTCCTTCGACCATGAGATCATGCATATCACCTTTGCCGGATGGATGCTTTGATGTCATCAAACACCACACCGTAACAGGGTGGCTATAAAGGTGGCATTGAGTGTTCGGAAAGTATTGGTTGAAACACATGGATCAAGAGTGGGATTTGTCCATCCATATGACGGATAGATATACTCTGGGCCCTCTCGGTGGAATGTCATCCAATTAGCTTGCAAGCATGTGACTGGCTCACAAGGGATCACATATCACGGGAACGAGAAAAGAGTACTTATCAGTAACGAGGTTGAACTAGGTATGCAGAGATACCGACGATCATAACCTCGGATAAGTAAACTATCGTGAGACAAAGGGAAATTGATATCGTATGTAAGTGGTTCATTCGATCGCAAAGTAATCGTAGAAATATGTGGGAGCCATATGAATTTCCAGATTCCTCTATTGGTTATTTTCGGAGAAGTGTCTCGATCATGTCTGCATAATTCACGAACCGTAGGGAGACACACTTAAGGATTCGATGTTGTTTGAGTAGTTATGGTATTATGAGAAAGAGACCGAATGTTGTTCGGAGTCTCGGATGGGATCCGGGATATCACGAGGTGATCCGGAATGGTCCGGAGAATAAGATTCATATAAGGAAATTCCCGTTTCGGAGTTGGGGAATGGTTCCGGTGTTTTCATCGGGAACATTCTAGAAGGTCCCGGAATGTCCGGCACTCCGGAGGGGGAAGGGTACATGAATGTGTCATTGTAAGTTGGAATGATTGCATCATGTACTAGGTGTTCTTGCTGTCCAAAATAAAGGGTTTATTTAAATCCTAAATTGAAAAGTCAAACGGCTTGTTTGAAAGTCAAACGACAAGTTTTGGAAAGTGGAAAGAGGAGGAGAAGAGGAAACCGAGTTGGGGAGGGATTCCCTCCTCCCCAAGCCGGCGCCCCACCCCAAGCCGAGTTGGGGAGGGACTCCACTCCCTCCCCTTGGCCGCCGGCCCTCCCACCTATAAAGGGAGGGGCAGGGCTGCCCCTCCTAGAACACACAAGTTCCTATCCTCTAAACTAAACCCTAGCCCTAAACCCCGGTTTAGAGCTATTTCGGTTTAGAGCCTTCTAATTGGTTTAGAGCTTTCTAATTGGTGTGTCTAATTACTAGACCACTAATAGCCTCTCTCATACTCCACCATACTTGCACCGGCTTAAGGCGAAGCCCTGCGAGATCTCCCCTCTACTTCCGGTACCACGCTGTTGTGCTGCCGGAATCGCGAGGAGAGTGCTACAACCTCCGCTGCCTGCTGGAACAAGGGAGAGGAAGGTCTTCGTCGAGTACCGAACGTGTGACCGACTGCGGGAGCGCTGCGGGAACGCGGCGCTGGAAGGATCGTCTACGCGATCTTGAGATCGGAAAGAGTACGACTACATCACCTACGAGAATCTGCTCTCGTTAACCGCTTTGGAATCTTCGAGGGTAAGTTATTCCATCGACTCGTTGCTACAATCTAGTAGATAGATCTTGGCTTGTTTGTTTGTATGCGGTAGAAAATTTTGTTTTTCCATGCTACGAACCCCTACAGTGGTATCAGAGCCGTGTCTATATGTAGATCTGTTGCACGAGTAGAACACAATGGTCATTGTGGGCGTTGATGCTTTTATTATAGATTGCTTTTTGTGTACTTTGCATCTTGCGGTATGTTGGGATGAAGCGGCCCGGGCTAACCTTACATGACATCGTTCATGAGACTTGCTCCACGCTTGACATGCAACTCGTATTGCATAAGTGGCTTTGCGGGTGCCTGTTTCTCCTAGCATAGTAAAGATCCAATTTACAACGGGTAATCAACAATGCTAGTATCAATGTTGTGGTTCTTGTTCGTAGGTTAGAACGACACTTATGGAAAGCCCCAAACCACGTAAAATATGCAAAGAAAGTAGAAGCGTCTAACTTTGTTTTGCAGGGGTGTGCAGTGATGTGATATGGCCATGATTGTGATTATATTTGATGTATGCAATGTTCCTTATTGTAAGTTGGCAACCGGCAGGAGCCATATGGTTGTCTTTAATTTCTGTTAAGACCTGCGTGTCTATTCAAAATAGTTGTAATAGTTGAAGCCGGTGGACGACAACCATGGTGAAGCGTCATTGACCTTGATGCAATGCTGGTGATGATGGAGATCATGTTCGTGCTTGAAGATGGAGATCGGAAGCACAAAGAAGAAAGGCCATATCATATCACATATTATGAATTGCATGTGATGTTAATCCTTTATGCATCTTGTATTGCTTAGTAGACGACGGTAGCATTATAAGATGATCCCTCATGCACATAAATTTCAAGTTCTAAAGTGTTCACCCTTAGTATGCACCGTTGCCAAAGCTTGCTGCTTTGAAGCACCACGTGATGATCGGGTGTCTTTGATTCCGCGGGTGAATACAACGTAAGCAAGCCAGATTTGCTTATGCGGTAGCTAAGGTTTGATCTTGACGAGCCTAGCATGTACAGACATGGCCTCAGGAACACGAATTACCGAAAGGTAGAGCATGAGTCATATAGTAGATATGATGAACATGTTGATTGTTCGCCATTGAAGCCATATCAACTCTCGTGATGATCGGTTTTGATGTGGTGGATTTGGTTCGTGTGATCACTAAAACAATGTGAGGGATGTTGTTTTGAGTGGGAGTTCACCTAGATTAATTTAATTATTAATTAGAACTCAATTTATCATAAACTAAATCAAAGTGAATTTGCATAGTTGTTGTAGTCATTGGCATCCGTTTACCACCTTGCGCTTAGTTATAATTGAGATGATAGAACTATAGAATTCTGGTTAGTTACTTTACGAACTGGTATCGTATTGTTTTGAAGTGTTAATCTAAAGTTTAAAAGTCCTATTGCAAACTTTCAGTAAGTTCCGGTTACTCCATGAAGTTTAATAATTGGTATTAAATCAAGAGTAACAATTCCAAGTGTTAGTATATAAAGTATCATATTTGTCTCCATGATTCTTGATATTCAAAGGATTGTCTTAATATCAAGGTTATCTAGGATCTGAAAGAGTTGTTTCAGAAACCATGATATGTGGAAGATATTGTGATATCTGAAACAAAGTTTTGGTTACAACATGATAGAGTATAATATGGCAAAAGTCATGTTCTCATATTTGATGAAAATTTGCAAAAGGTTGGAGACACTAGTTGTCCTAATCTTCCAAAAGGTTTTGGAGAGCAACATTATACTCGCGATTCACCGTTATAAGCTAAAAGTAGCTTGGTCATGGACGATTCCATGATGAAGGTGAATATTTGATGTAGGTAAAATGTTTACTACACCAATAGATTACTAAAAAAAAAGGAATTTGAAAGAACACCAAACATTTGATGATGGTGATCTACTTCAAAGTGCAAATCCAAAGACATTGGTATTTAATTATACACGCTTTGGACTATGTGTCATATGTATGACTCCACTATTAATGTTGATAGATTCTTTCAAACAGAAAAGGAAATACTGAAAGAGAATCTCAGAAATATATGGCAGAAAAGAAAAGACTAGAATTGTTCAGTTTAGGTATATAGATGATATACATGTTATGGCTATATTCTTTGCTCATTAAACAATGTGGTTCTTAAGTATTTTATACTGAATTTGTTGGTATGAATCGTCATATGAAACAACACAATTCATGAACTACAATGGCCTAAGTAACTAGCAAAAGAATATGTGATGATGTTCATCGAGAACAAATAAAGGGTTATTGTGTTGCTCGTTAAAACATCAAAGCTTGCCTTCAAGATTTGTTTTATCAGGTATTATGAGAACAAAAGGGTTGTTCAAATAATTGCCGTAATCCATAAAATATGGATGATTCACAAATCTCGTTGGAGAAATCACATCCATAAAACTAGTGCTAAAAAATGTCGAAAGACAAATTGATTGAAAGATCACTTAGGAAGTGACATCGCAGTTTAAATTATATTGGAAAGAAAACATGAAGAAACTCCATGTGGATGGAATTTTGGAGTCTTTTGATTTTTGATCAAATGACGTTTGTGAAACTTTCCTAGAGAATAATTAAAACTTCGTTCATAGGCCAAAAGGGAACGAAAGACTAGCTTATTGGAACTTGTGCATATTGTTGTACGAACTCCATTATGTGTAGTCAAGAGCGATGGATTTCAACTTCATATGCTTTCTCCGAAAATTTGAGTGAATATATGGATATTTACTTAATAAGGATGAAGTATGAAATATTTGAAAAGTTCAAAGATTTAAAGATGAAGTGCAAAATCATTGTAACAAGAATATAAATAGTTTATGATAAGATCATAAAGGAAGATATTTGAGTTACAAGTTTAGCATAATACCTAAGATTTAAGGAATCGTTCCGTGGATTTGCATTTCCCGAAACACCATAAGAGTATGGAGCGTTCGAGATATGTAATTAAAACCTTGTTTGACATGGTAAGATCAAAGGTGTAAAATATAGAACTGCCATTATATTTTAAAGATTAAAAGCTTTAGAGACTACCGCTTTTCCACTAAAAAGAGCTCCATCATAATCCGCTGAAATGACACCATATAAAGTTATGGTTTGGGATAAAACCCAAGTAGTCCTTTCTTAAAACATTGGTATGCTATGCATAAGAAAGATGTGTGCAACCAAAGTCGGATAAACCTGTCTTTGTATAAATATTAAGTATTCCTCCACAAACACCGGAGACAAAAGTGTTTGTCGCTTAGAACGTCAAGTTTCTTTGAGAAGGAATTTTTCGTGAAAAGTTAAAGTGGGAGGACAATAGAACTTTGATAAGGTTAAAAGAACCTTAGCTATATGTGCAGAGTTGCGCAGCACCGAAAAGTGTTCCGGAGGCAGCAATAATGCTCATGGCTCACGTGCCTCAAAGGTTGTGGTCACGGAGGTCTAAGTTTCTATTGAAACAAGTAGGTCGAGTAAACAATCAAATACTAAGATTTGAGGGTTGAATCATTATTTGAGAATAATGAACGGACTACATGCAAAGAAGCGATGATGGGCCCTGACTCCGTCAAATGGCTTGAAGCCATAAAATCCGTGATAATTCCATACACGAGAAATCAAGTTTTGAACTTGAAGGACCCTCGAGAAAGGTGTAAGACCTTACAGTTGTGTTTGGATCTATAAAGAAATAGACATGGATGTTTCACATCTATAGTCGACATGTTGGGAGAGAGTTCACAACAATGTTCAAGGATTGACTATGACAAGATTTGATCTTTCATAGCGATATTTAGTCTATACGGATTAATATAGCAACCACTACATATAATTTTGTTATGTGGTAGTTGAATAAACAAAACAAGTTCTTCTAATAGAATTGTTACCTAGGACGTGTGCATGACATGGTCCAAAGGGTTTTGTTAATTCAAAGGATGCTGAATGCATATGCAAACTTCAATGGTTGAAGTAAGCATAGCGGAGTTGGAATCTTCACTATGATGAAACTGTTAAAAGAGTTTAATTTCATCGGAGACAATGAAGATGCTTGCATTTGCAAGAAATTAAGTGGGAGCGCTAAAGACATATTTCTAAAACATTATGTGGAGGACATATTGTTGATTAGAAATGATGTATCTTTTATTAACACATATTAAGAATTTCATCCTGATGAAAGACTTAGGCAAAACCCAAATATTTGGCATCAATAGATGCTAATATGGTTGTGCCAGAAGTACATAAACGAGATATTGAATGAGTTCAATATAGAAACTACAAGAAAAGGTTCTTGTCGCACAGAAAGGATTGAAAGAGTTCAATGTTGATGATATATTCAAGTGTATTGACATTTGGTAAGTGAAACAAAGATTCAAGTATAGATTGATACTTGATGTATGAAATCACAAAGAGTGTTTATATCAATCATACTGTGGTATGTACAAATCCAGATATGTCCTATGCTCTAAAAGTTATGAGCATATACCAGAATGATTCATAAGATGATCATTGGACGATAGTAAGGATATTCTTATGATCTTTTGGAAGAACTAAGAGTATATTATTTGTAGAAGTGACAAATAGATGGTTAGTTCATTGTAAAAGTACTACATTGATACTAGTTTTGTCACAGAGTACAAATTAAGTTTATCTCAATCTAAATTAAGGGTGGCACAATATAATGGAAAGTGAGTTCCATAATGGATTTGGATGAGTTCCAAAGTTAAGACATTGTGACAGATACTTCAACAAAAGGCTAAGTATATGACTGCTATTATAGCAGCAAAAGAGGGCATTTGTGTCAAGTAGTTTGTTATCAAACTAGGTGTAGTTCACAGCGGGATAATACTATGAAGATATATTGTGCGACAATATTATCAACATGTTTTAACCCCAAAGAACTAAAGGTCACACCGAAAGACCAAATTATACAAAGCCATCTCATTAGAGAATGAGTGATGCGTAGAGACGCAAAGACATGCAATTACACACGGACCTGGAAGTGTCAGATCCGGAGATCAGTTGACCACTAGCAATCGTGTACATGCAACACCGGAAAGCCATAGGTGTTGAATACACAAAGGTTTGAAACTAGATTATTGACTCTAGTGCAAGTGGGAGACTGTTGGAGATATGCCCTAGAGGCAATAATAAATATAGTTATTATTATATCTTTGTGTTTATGATAAATGTTTATATTCATGCTATAATAGTATTAACAAGGAAACATTAATACTTGTGTGAATTGTAAACTTAAATTGAAGTCCCTAGTATAGCCTCTATACTTCACTAGCTTGTTGGTTAATAGATGATTGTGGTTTTCCCTATCATGAACATTGAGATGTTATTAACAACAAGATCATATCGTTAGGAGAATGATATGGTGGACATACTCCTATAGTTAAGCGTAGCATAAAGATCAAGTCATTTTAATAGTTCAATTGCTATATGCTTTCTGATACATAGTTATCTAATTCCTTCGACCATGAGATCATGCATATCACCTTTGCCGGATGGATGCTTTGATGTCATCAAACACCACACCGTAACAGGGTGGCTATAAAGGTGGCATTGAGTGTTCGGAAAGTATTGGTTGAAACACATGGATCAAGAGTGGGATTTGTCCATCCATATGACGGATAGATATACTCTGGGCCCTCTCGGTGGAATGTCATCCAATTAGCTTGCAAGCATGTGACTGGCTCACAAGGGATCACATATCACGGGAACGAGAAAAGAGTACTTATCAGTAACGAGGTTGAACTAGGTATGCAGAGATACCGACGATCATAACCTCGGATAAGTAAACTATCGTGAGACAAAGGGAAATTGATATCGTATGTAAGTGGTTCATTCGATCGCAAAGTAATCGTAGAAATATGTGGGAGCCATATGAATTTCCAGATTCCTCTATTGGTTATTGTTCGGAGAAGTGTCTCGATCATGTCTGCATAATTCACGAACCGTAGGGAGACACACTTAAGGATTCGACGTTGTTTGAGTAGTTATGGTATTATGAGAAAGAGACCGAATGTTGTTCGGAGTCTCGGATGGGATCCGGGATATCACGAGGTGATCCGGAATGGTCCGGAGAATAAGATTCATATAAGGAAAGTCCCGTTTCGGAGTTGGGGAATGGTTCTGGTGTTTTCATCGGGAACATTCTAGAAGGTCCCGGAATGTCCGGCACTCCGGAGGGGGAAGGGTACATGAATGTGTCATTGTAAGTTGGAATGATTGCATCATGTACTAGGTGTTCTTGCTGTCCAAAATAAAGGGTTTATTTAAATCCTAAATTGAAAAGTCAAACGGCTTGTTTGAAAGTCAAACGGCAAGTTTTGGAAAGTGGAAAGAGGAGGAGAAGAGGAAACCGAGTTGGGGAGGGATTCCCTCCTCCCCAAGCCGGCGCCCCACCCCAAGCCGAGTTGGGGAGGGACTCCACTCCCTCCCCTTGGCCGCCGGCCCTCCCACCTATAAAGGGAGGGGCAGGGCTGCCCCTCCTAGAACACACAAGTTCCTATCCTCTAAACTAAACCCTAGCCCTAAACCCCGGTTTAGAGCTATTTCGGTTTAGAGCCTTCTAATTGGTTTAGAGCTTTCTAATTGGTGTGTCTAATTACTAGACCACTAATAGCCTCTCTCATACTCCACCATACTTGCACCGGCTTAAGGCGAAGCCCTGCGAGATCTCCCCTCTACTTCCGGTACCACGCCGTTGTGCTGCCGGAATCGCGAAGTCTTCGTCGAGTACCGAACGTGTGACCGACTGCGGGAGCGCTGCGGGAACGCGGCACTGGAAGGATCGTCTACGCGATCTTGAGATCGGAAAGAGTACGACTACATCACCTACGAGAATCTGCTCTCGTTAACCGCTTTGGAATCTTCGAGGGTAAGTTATTCCATCGACTCGTTGCTACAATCTAGTAGATAGATCTTGGCTTGTTTGTTTGTATGCGGTAGAAAATTTTGTTTTTCCATGCTACGAACCCCTACATTTTTCTCCAGGGGTGGACGGAAAGGTTTTAAAATCCCTAGTTAGGATATTTTTCATGTAAGGTGGTCTAGTATTTTTGAAAAATGGGGTGGTACAATTTTTTTATTTAACGTTTGGTGTTGCTTCACAAAACGCCCTGATTTTGGCACTCGGAAAATAGAAAATGGCTTTTCCATGCGACGAAACATAAAACTTCCTCCTACAACATTGTTAGCCATCCAAAGATGCACATGCATGCGCAATATAGGCACAGTATCACAAGCTATGCCTCGATTATGCACATAACATTGGTCATTTAGACCGAAAGCCCTGAAACCTCGAACATGATAGGTCAATTTATGAAGGTTTTTTGGAGACATAATCAATATACCAAGTTTGGTATTTTTCATTGCAACTATGTCATATAATATGACACCACGCGAAGGATTTACATTGTTCGGACCGTTTTTGAATTTCTTATGCCCGTTTCAAAATTTACCTCTTTCCAACTATGGTCATAACGATGGGCATGAAGATAGGGGATGAGCCTCATTAAAAATTGCATTGGATCTCTGAAGAAACATCACATTATGAGTCTAAAAATGATTTTTTTCTAAAAATCATGAACATTAGATCATGTACCTATAGGTCAAACCGGACCCACTTCCTACCGATTTGGTAGACATTTGTCTTTTTCTCCAGGGGTGGACAGGAAGGTTTTAAAATCCCTTGTTAGGATATTGTTCATGTAAGGTGGTCTAGTATTTTTTGAAAATGGGGTGATACCATATTTTTATTTAACGTTTGGTGTTGCTTCACAAAACGCCTCGATTTTGGCACTCGGAAAATAGAAAATGGCTTTTCCATGCGACGAAAAATAAAACTTCCTCCTACAACATTGTTAGTCATCCAAAGATGCACATACATGCACAATATGGGCACAATATCACAAACTATGTGTCGATTATGCACATAACATTGGTCATTTGGACCGAAAGCCATGAAACCTCGAACATGATAGGTCAATTTGTGAAGGTTTTTTCGAGACATAATCAATATACCAAGTTTGGTATTTTTCATTGCAATTATGTCATATAATATGACACCACGCGAAGGATTTACATTGTTCGGACCGTTTTTTAATTTCTTATACCCGTTTTAAAATTTACCTGTTTCTAACTATGGTCATAACGATGGGCATGAAGATAGGGGGTGAGCCTCGTTAAAACTTGCATTAGATCTCTGAAGAAACATCACATTATGAGTCTAAAAATGATTTTTTTTCAAAAATCACGAGCATTATATCATGTACCTATAGGTCAAACCGGACCCACTTCCTACCGATTTGGTAGACATTTGTCTTTTTCTCCAAGGGTGGACAGAAAGGTTTTAAAATCCCTAGTTAGGATATTGTTCATGTAAGGTGGTCTAGTATTTTTTTAAAATGGGGTGGTACCATTTTTTATTTAACGTTTGGTGTTGTTTCATAAAACGCCTCGATTTTGGCACTCGAAAAATAGAAAATAGCTTTTCCATGCGACGAAAAATAAAACTTCCTCCTATAACATTGTTAGCTATCCAAAGATGCACATGCATGCACAATATGGGCACAGTAAACTATGCCTGAATTATGCACATAACATTGGTCATTTGGACCGAAAGCCATGAAACCTCGAACATGATAAGTCATTTTGTGAAGGTTTTTTCGAGACATAATCAATATACCAAGTTTGGTATTTTTCGTTGCAACTATTTCATATAATATGATACCACGTGAAGGATTTACATTGTTCGGACCGTTTTTGAATTTCTTATGCCCATTTATGGTCGCTTTGGCCGTAACCATGGAGCATCTTCTTTGCTTAACGAGATGCTTGGGTCAGTTTTCACTGTGAAGGGCGGAATTTCATCAAACATATTATAATCTTCTGACATGTCTGTCTTGTCCTTGACTCCCACGATATTTATTTTCCCTAAAAGAACTATGTGACACTTTGGCTCATCGTGTGATGTATTTGTTTGCTTATTTTTATTGTTTTCTGTATGGAGGACATGTCCTTCTCATAGAAAACCTGTTCCACATCATTGGCTAGGACAAATGGTTTGTCTCTGTAACCAAGATTGTTGAGATCTATTATTGTAATTCCGTACAACTGGTCTACCTTTACCCCTTCTCCATTCAGGTTGATCCATTTGCACCGAAACAAAGGGACCTTAAAAGAAACTCCATAGTCAAGTTCCCATATCTCCTCTATGTAACCATAGTATGTGTCCTTTTTGCCATTATCGTCGGTTGCATCAAAGTGTACATCACTGTTCTGGTTGGTGCTCTTTTTATCTTGGGTGATCGTGTAAAATGTATTCCCATTTATCGCATACCCTTGGTAATTCAATATAGTAGAAGATGGTGACCCGGCCAACAAGTAGAGCTGATCTCCAATAGTGGTGTCATTCATTAGATGTGTTCGCAACCAACTACCAAAAGTCTTCATGTGTTCATCTCTAATCCAGGAGTCTGGCTTTCCCGGGTTGTTGGAGCATACAATATTCTTGTGTTCCACGATATACGGAGCTGCCAAGGTGGAATTCTGTAGAACCGTGTAGTGTGCTTGAGTGAAAGATTGTCTATCCCTACATATCATTGCTTTCTTTCCCAGTGTGCCTTTTCTACTCAGTCTCCCCTTATGTTGTGATTCAGGAACACCAATCGTCTTACGGTCAGGAATAAAGTCAACACAGAACTCAATGACTTCCTCTGTTCCATAGCCCTTGGAGATGCTTCCTTCTGGCCTAGCACGGTTATGAACATATTTCTTTAACACTCCCATGAACCTCTCAAAGGGGAACATATTGTGTAGAAATATAGGACCAAGAATGGAAATCTATTCGACTAGGTGAATCAGGAGATGTGTCATAATATTGAAGAAGGATGGTTGGAACACCAACTCAAAACTAACAAGACATTGAACCACATCCTTCTGTAACCTTGTCAGAATATTTTGATTGATCACCTTCTGAGATATTTCATTGAGGAATGCACATAGCTTCACAATGGGTACTCGAACATTTTCTGGTAGAAGCCCCCTCAATGCAATCGGAAGCAACTGCGTCATAATCACATGATAGTCATGAGACTTCAGGTTTTGGAATTTTTTCTCTGCCATATTTATTATCCCCTTTATGTTAGACGAGAATCCAGATGGCACCTTAATACTGTAAAGGACTTCAAAAAATATTTCCTTCTCTGCTTTCGTGAGAGCGTAGCTGACAGGACTTAAGTGACGCCCTTTATCCGTCTTGTTCTGTGGATGCATGTTTTGTGGGTCTTTCATACGTTGTTGGTCCTCCCGTGCTTCTGGTGTATCTTTCGTCTTCCCATACATGCCCAGGAAGCCTAGTAGGTTTACGCAAAGATTCTTTGTCACGTGCATCACGTTGATTGAAGAGCGGACACGTAGGACTTTCCAATAGGGTAGCTCCCAAAATATAGATTTCTTCTTCCACATGGGCGCGTGTCCGGTAGTGGCGTCGTTTGGAACAGGTTGACCGCCAGGACCCTTTCCAAAGATTACTTCTATGTCCTTGACCTTACCAAATACATCATAACCAGTAGGGAGGTCAGGCTTCTTCTGGTAATCTGCCTCACCTTTGACATGTTTGCCTTTCTTTCTGAATTGATGATTGATCGGAAGAAATCAACGATTCCCCAGGTACACAACCTTCTTATATTTATGCAAATATGTAGCTTCAGTATCATCTAAACAGTGTGTGTATGCCTTGTATCCTTTGTTTGTCTGTCCTGAAAGGTTACTAAGAGCAGGACAATCATTGATGGTTACAAAAAGCAGCGCTCGTAGGTCAAATGACTTCTGTTTGTGCTCATCCCACACACGTACACCTGGTTTTCCCCACAAATGTAACAGTTCTTCAACTAATAGCCTTAGTTACACATCAATGTCGTTGCCGGGTTGCTTCGGGCCTTGGATAAGCACTGGCATCATAATGAACTTACACTTCAGGCATAGCCAAGGAGGAAGGTTGTAGATACATAGAGTCACAGGCCAGGTGTTGTGACTGCAGCTCTGCTCCCGAAAAGGATTCATGCCATCTATACTTAGACCAACCATAAGTTCCTCATGTCACCTGCAAAGTCCGGGAACTCTCTCTCTATTTTTCTCCACTACGATCCATCAGTGGGGTGTCTCAACTTCCTGTCTTTCTTACGGTCTTCATTGTGCCATCGCAACAACCTGGGATGCTCTTTGTTTCTAAACAGACGTTTCAACCTTGGTATTATAGGAGCATACCACATAACCTTAGCAGGAACCCTCTTCCTAGGGGGCTCGTCATCGCCATCAACATCACTAGGGTCATCTCGTCTGATCTTATACCGCACTGCAGTGTATACCGGACATTTATCTAAATTCTCATACTCCTCACCGTGGTAGAGGATGCAGTCATTTATGCATGCATGTATTTTCTGCACATCTAATCCTAGAGGGCAGAGAATCTTCTTTGCTTCGTAAGTACTCTCGGGCAATTCATTATCCTTTGGAAGCTTTGACTTTATTATTTTCAGTAACTTCTTAAATCCCTTGTCAGATAAACCAGTCTCTGCCTTCCATTTCAGCAATTTCAGTGTGGTACCGAGCTTTGTGCTGCCATCTTTGCAATTTGGGTACAATAATTTTTTGTGATCCTCTAACATGCCCTCTAACTTTAACTTCTCCTTCTCTGTTTCATAGTCTCGCTTTGCATCAGAAATGACCTGACCAAGATCATCAACGGGCTCATCTGATGCCCGTTCCTCACCTCCTTCTCCTTCATTCTCTTCTATTGCAATATCATCGTATTCAGGGAACATATGACAATAATTGTCATCATCCTCTTCTTCTTCATTGTCTTCCATCATAACCCCTCTTTCTCCGTGCTTGGTCCAGCAATTATAGCTGGGCATGAAACCTCTCCGAACCAGGTGGTCGCGAATGATTTTCGAGGAAGAGTACTCCTTGATGTTCCGACATTGAACACATGGACAAGGACAACACATAAATCCATTCTCTTTGTTTGCCTTAGCCATATCGATAAATTTATCCACGCCTTGAATGAACACGGATTCATGTCGGTCACCGTACATCCATCCCCGCCGATTCATCTGCATCATTACAGAACATCATGAATAGTGAGATGACCACTTTACGTCGCGCATGCATTTTAATGTCAATGACAAATGAAGGATAAGGTTGTTAACCTCGATCAAGAAGGAAAGAAAGAGGAAGGCAGAGTGTGGCTTGGGCACCTCATATCATTTTATTTTGTGTTAAATCAAGCATATCATTCTCTCAGTCATTTCGTCGAACACCTAATGTGCATAGGAAAAAAACTAGCACACCACACCTCACTCCTTCAACAAAGAGAAAAAACAGAGAGAGGGCTGGCTGGGGCGGCGGTGCATTTATAGGTGGGCTATTCATCCCGGTTCATAATACGAACCGGGACTAAAGGTGGGCGATAGACCATGTGTCTAGGGCCGGACCTTTAGTCCCGGTTCGTATTACGAAACGGGACGAACGCCCCCTTAAGAACCGGGACGAATGCCCCTTAAGAACCGGGACGTATGCCCCTGGCTCCCGTGCGTCGCTCGGTCCCCTGCATTAGTCCCGGTTCGAGGAGGAACCAGGACTAATGCACTCGGCCGCTGCGAACCAAAGACAGTTTTTCTACTAGTGGCATTCCCAGTATAGGTTCTTCAGAAAACTTTTTATTTTGTTCTACTAATGGTAGTTGGAAATAACACAGATTCAGTGTAATTAAAATGCGTCATAGAAAAATCATCAGAAAGAGTAACTTGTTCGTTGGTTGTTATTCACTGTTTTATTTGAAATTTGCAATTATGAGGAATGGAATTATTATTAACTAACATATTCTACCCTTGAATCCAAGGTAGTTAAGTCTATAGTTAGGATCACATGATCATATAACCAAACCATACTCAAATGGAACTTCATAAAGAAATAGTGTAACATTTGGATAGTCTATTGAAATATCAGTGCAAAACTAAGAAATTTTGCTGGAGAACTATCCAAGTTGACATGTAAAGAGTGAAATTTGTATCTTTCGTTGGGCGCTCTAAGGAGAGAAGCCATCGACCATGCTCTGTTGGAGCAGATAATATAAAAAGAGAAAAATCAGGTTAGGGTTAAGCTGCCAGTCAATTCTGGATATGTTTTGGTTTGTGCAAAGAGAGACACTTAACGCTAAAATGAGACTAAATTTAAGTGATGCGCGATGTCACGAGGAAGAAAAAAGGATTGCGGAAACGTTCCATTGACCCGTTGCAACGCATGGACAAATTAATAGTTTATACCTAATACTTATATCTATATCTACTAGTTGAATGCCCGTGCGTTGCTACGGGTTTTTAATTTTCTTCTTCATATTTAAACAACAAAGTCACATCAAGGTTTTTCAAATTTCTTTATCAGATCTAATTAGCAAAAATTATATTATCGTTGGTCAAATAAAATGACAGTAAATGACGGTGCGAGTAAAAAGTATGAATTCTTTTATGCAATCAACAACATTAGTAATCAATAGTTATTTGGGCTATTCATCCATTTGATCAAATATATCATCGAGTTCGGATTCTCGATCTCCTGCTCGGCAAACGCCCGACGATGATCAATCCACCCTCCTCTCCTTCCTCTATACGGTGTACAATTCTTCCTCGTCGACTCCCTTTACTGTTGTATGATGTGCTCGTCGCGCTTGGCGATGAGCATCCGGCGCTGCGCCTGGCGATGGCGGTTCTTGTCGGTGACAAGGCGCAGAGGGGGGGGGGGGGGGCGAGAAACTCCGCCTCCTCGAGGGACAGAACGTCGGTGAAGCCGAGGTTGCACCGCGGGAGCCAGAGTCGCCACGCCGCCGCGTAGTACGCGCACGTGGCCAACTCCCGTGTGTCTTACGTGCCGAGGGTGAGGCGAAAACCACCGGTGCGCATCTCGGCATAAAACGTCCTGCCGGGGCGCATGCGAACGCCGCGGAAGCCCGACGATCCACTGCGGCATGGCGGCATCCCGTCGGGGCGCGGCGGTGCGTGGCGCGCAAAGAGAAGACGGAGCATGTGGCGAGTGAGGAGAGGTGAGGAGCGGTCGCATGGAGATGAGAGGAATTTTCAATAACAGTTTTGCGGCACGCGTCTGAAATGGCGCCCAAACTTTGACGCTCAAGATAGCGCAATAGTGCGTGGGCAAATATTTTAGATCATGGATATGTTTGACGCGTCCGCTGGAGAAGCGCGGGAGGCTTTTCTGTGATTTTTATAGCGCATATTTATTATAAATTTAACCAACTAAGCTCTTATACATAGTAACTAATCGAATCAACACGGTTAACATCTCCTAGCTATCTTCATTAGCGGAATCTGGTCAATGCCGCCATTGCCTTCTTCCCCACTTCCTTCCGATAGGCCCCACTGTCGAGTTGCCAGCACTACTGTCTCTTGGTCCTCGAACCTTGTCGTCCCCCGGAAGGGACATACATCGCTATTGTTATTGTTATTGTTGCCCATGTAGTAGTTCCCACGTGTCCCCGGACCCGGTGACCATCCCATGGAGATGCCTCTCATAGGTCATCCTCTTAGCCTATGTGAGTCCGTCGTCGAGCGTTATCGTCCGCTGCCGTGAACTTCCATGGTTAGTCCACCTTTCGGCTCCCATAGAACAGTAGGGGCTCGGATCGTTTGAGGGGTTGGTCCACTTTTTTCCCATGTGTGTGATCCATGCGGTGGAACTTTTTTTTACTTGAGTAGTGAAAATGGTTGTAATTTCAATTTAAATAGGGGTCAAAAAACAGACGAAATTTGGGAGAAGCATTCCTTCTTTTAATGTTATATATTAGACTATAGCAATAAATATTGGACCTTAAAAAACCCAAATTAATCGAACTTCATAAGATATAATTAGATTTGCTAGAACTTAAACATTTCAAATTCAAATAAATAAAAAATTGAACATCAGGTAAGAGCAAACTACATCAGCTAGCACTACACAACTTTGTCAAACTGCAAACCGACTAAAGCAGTAGCACGACGACCCTTAGCGTGTGTGCGCACACACAACATGGCCACGGCCATGACCAGCAGCAGTAGTGCGTGGAGGTCAGGCTGGCACGAGCGGAGGCAATGGTGGAGGCCGGCGTGATTGGAGGCAGCGGCAGAGGCCGGCCCAGAGCTACCCGGAAGTAACCTGACAGCAATGACTCGGCTACAAACTCAGGCACTAAACTCCGTTCCTCTTCTGTATAGACTGCATATTATGTTCCCAAATTCCTCTGATATTGTCGATTTCTTACCCAAAATTCCACAATGGCCTTCAAATTCGGCCACAAATCTAACTAATCTGCTATTCCTAATCACAAATCCAGCATGAGCTCGTTTGTTGAATCCTCTCCACGCGCCCCCTCCCGGCCACCTTCGTTGGTGTATGGCGCCCCGACCCCCTACTGAGCCGCCGGGAGGCCTACACCGGCGCCGGGACTTTCTCACCCGCCATCTTATTCGTCGATGACTGGCAGGCCCGCCCTCCTATTCCTTTTCCCCTCCAGACCAAGAAGCACACGGGGACTCGTCGATGTCGTGGTGAAATATCTTCAGAAAATCGAAACCCACTTTTAGCCACGAAGACCATGCCATGCCCATGGCCAAGGCCCTACGGTGGCCAACGACGGCACTCTGTGAGGAGGTGGCGCTCCTATGTGAAGGCCCGACGACGGCGGATCCGGTACAAGGAGACATTGGGGAATTTTTCTTTCCCATGCTAAGAGCTGGAAGGGTACGTCTCACTTTTCTCCTTCCTCACGTCCCATGAGTCCCTAGAGTCTCACAACGACGTCCAGACCCGCGTAATAGAAAGGAGGAGCAGCTCCGTAGGACCTCAACCACCCCGTTCCGGTCAGCGCCCTGAGGGCGTTCGACAGAATAACTGCAAGAAAGCTGCCCATGAGAATTCTATTTCTGCTTACGCTATTCTTTCTGGTGCTAGTGACTGGTGAAATTTGGAGACAAGATTAATTATTGCCATGTAGTTGTGGATTCATATTGCTTCGCTCTAGCTAGGTTGTGGTTGGTTGCTAGTTTTTCTTCTCCATTTGGATGCCAGTTTACTTGTTGTTTCCTGAGATTATAACCAGGACATCTTGTGTCTTTGATTGCAGTGTGGAAATCTATTAGGAGACACCGGAGGGAACCGTAAATGGTGCAGCATCGGTGGAAGACGGTGCACGCAGCCATGTCGGGTCAGTTGATCCGGATCGATCCGTGATGAGCATCGTTGAAGTAGTAGCAGGTTTGGGTGATGGAGAAGGGGACGGACAAGCTGATTCCGCTTTGAATCCAGAAACTTAGGATTGGACCAAGAGGGAACAAAATAATACGGTAAAAATTTGGCTCCCTTGCTGTAGCGCATGAATCATAAGTAAAATTCTACATCTCTAAATCTCCATGGAAGAAGCAGAGGTGAATTATCCAAGCTTTCCCTGGTAACTTATTCAGATCATGCAATTTAAAAATTGTCAAGACGCTATGTTTGCTGAACACTACCAGTCTATCAGAGGACATTTTCTCCTCATTGACTGCTGAGTAGATGAATATGCATTTTTGAACCTGTACCTAAATGAATTAGTAGTTAGGCCATTAATAATAAGAATATGTATAGCCCGTGGTTCTAAAATGCTACATGATAAATTGAATACTGAACATTATTTTTTTCTTTCATCATAAATATCTCACGTGTAATATTTTTCAATATTAGGACTGTATTCAACACTCATCTTTTTTCTTACCTTGTTCATCTTATTGTGTCAGATTCATGTTTTACGTATGTACCGGAAATACAAAACTGGTATTAACTGTTGATGGTGATGTCCTATAGTTGAATATACTAGTAGATCATACAACTATTTCTTCACCTACAGAGAAGTATGTTATTTGCATCTTTCACACCTCTTTACTTCTCTTTTATTGTTCATATGAAAGCTGCTTATGTTTTTGAATATAGGAGTTCTATATGCCATGTTTAAATTTGGTAAAAGTTTATGAAGAGATATTTATTTGATGGAATTTCAAGTGACATAAAAAGTATTATAGTATTTAGCGACACATTTAAGATACACATATATAAAATATTTTTCAACCATTACACCTTCAAATTTTCTCGCTGGTCCAATGAGTTCAAGTGGTGAGAACCTCCTTATAGACTATGTTTGGCGTGGTCGTGACTAAGGACTCGGTTCTTTTCCGTTTCTTTGAATTCTTTGTCTTGTCATCCTTGATGGCGAGGATTTTGATGTTGCTTTTCGCGGTGGCACGGGACAACGCGACGTACAGCTGACCATGAGAGAATACCGGCTCCGGTAGGTACACACCGACAATCGGGATAGTCTGTCCTTGTGCTTTGTTGATCGTCATTGCAAAGCTTAGCCTGATCGGGAATTGCTTTCTTTTGAATTTGAATGGGAACATGTCATCGTCGGATTGGCATAGAGGTATCCGAGGAAGAAAAACCCTCTCCCCTGTGTGCTGCCCCACGACGATTTCTGCATCGATGACGTTCCTCTGGAACCCACGGACCACAAGCCTTGTGCCGTTACATAACCCGTTAGCTGGGTCAATGTTCCTTAGTAGTATAACTGGGCAATTGATCTCCAGTTTAAGCGCGTGTGGGGGCATCCCGTTAGGAGTCAGCGAGTTGAGAAACTCAGAAGGGTAGTAGCCATGTGGATCGTCCTCCGCACTATCGAAGCTATAGTAGATCATCTCCTCCCCCTGAAAACGCTCAATCATGTGCATGTTTATTCCATCTACGTTGTTGTTCTTTGTGGAGAGGATCGCTCTAGAAGTCATGTAATGCGGGTTGTTCATGTTGTGGTCTAGGTCAGGAAACACATGGTTGATCAGCTTCATTATGTCAGCCATGTCGTCTCCTGTAGATGATACGCAGATATCTTCAGGAAGTCGGATGTTTCCTTCCTCGTCGGTTTCTTCATTTCCGTTACCTATTCTTAGTAGGTAATCTGCGAACCATTGGTCTTCTTTTGCCCTCATGTTCTTGATGAGCTTTAGCTGGCGCATGCCCTTCCATAGGTTGGATCTTCGCAGACATGCGTCGATTATTTGACCTCGTGACCCTTTTCTCACTACCGGAAGCACCTGCCTGAAGTCTCCTCCGAACACGATAGTCTTGCCACCAAAAGGTTTGTCCGAACAGCCCATTATGTCCCGCATGCTTCTGTCCAGTGATTCAACCGCTTGTCGTTTTGTCATGGTTGCCTCGTCCCATAGTACGAGTGAAGCCATCCTTAGTAGTTTGGCTGTCCCACTCTGCTTACTGAAGTTGCATGATGCCCCTTCTTCAAGGTTTAGCGGGATCTTGAACCTCGAGTGGGCTGTTCTTCCTCCTGGCATGATGGAAGCGGCGACACCCGATGTCGCTGTGGCCACCGCGATTTTTTTATCACCTCGAACCCTAGCGAGCAGTGCTCTATAAAGGTATGTCTTCCCTGTTCCTCCTGGACCATCGACGAAGAATACACCCCCATTGCCGCCATCGACTGCTGCAAGTATCTCGTCGTAGGCAAGCCGTTGCTCGGCGTTTAGAAATGCCGCCAGTGATTCGTCTTCCTTGTCTACCGTGATATTCATTTCCTCGATGACCTCCCTAGCCTCGCCTTCTGTGTTGTCATACGTCTCGTCGATGTCTGGGAGAGGGAATGACTTTATGTCTTTGCCCATGGACTGTAGCATGCCCCTAATATCAAGCAATACCTTCTGCTCCACAGCTTTTGGACACATGTATTCCCGTCGATAGTCGTCAGACATCGCCTCAAGGTGCCTATCCCAAAGACCGCGCACATCTCCAGGCTCACAGAATACCAAGATTGTTGCAAAGAGCCTCCTGAGTGAGGCTGGCATGGCAAACTGCTCTGACTCAGTAAGACACTCGTCTAGTGTGTTGTCGGCCTCGATGAGACCTCTCCTCTCTGCGGCCTCACGAAATGTATCACATATCACACCATCCACGGTTTTCAGATCTTCGAAGGACTTCGAGCCGGGTACGTGGTTTAGAATCACCCTTAGAAAGTACCTTTCGCCCTCAACAGGATGGGCTGTCACGATTCGTCCTACTTGTTAATCCCTGGTCCTTATCTTCCAGTACTTTCCTGTAATTTGCCACGTGAACCTCTCCGGGAAATCTTTGTAAAGAATAGCTTGAGCCCACACGTAGTTTTGGTTAGCTTTGAAATATTCTATCAGCATAGATGTGCTGTCCCTGGCGGCAAATATTCTATCAGCATAGATGTGCTGTCCCTGGCGGCGACGTCGTTCAGGTTGTCTCCCGCTTTGAACGTGACCCTTTGCATATCTGGGAGATGAAGCGGGAGCTGTAAGACCGCTGGGTGGTTTTCACAGAGCTTGAAGCCGAATATCCTCCACATGGCCTCCGGTGGAGTAATCCACCTTGCGTCAACATATCTCTTGATCTCGTCTATTTTACCTTTATCGTCGGGCGTCTCGATATTGAATGAAGTCTGATCGTGGCCCTTGTATATGTACTTATATAGGTACTTGACGGCCTTTATGCTAGAGCACACCTCCACGTTGATGTGGCAGTCAAACATCCGCAAGAGGTAAGGGTTGTAAGGCACAACCCATCTATTGTCTAGCATCTGACCGCGGACCTTCGCGCAACAGCCGTCCTTCCATCTCCGATAGACTGGATATGAGTCCTTCCCCTGTACGGTGGTCTCGTTGAATGTCCGTGGGTACCTACACTTGCACGACCCGTCTTTCATGCACACGTTGTTTAGCTTGAGGACACCGCATGGGCCGTGCATCATATGCTTCACGACCATGGTGTATAGCTCTGGGTACTTATTCTTGTCCGGGAGTTCGGCAGATATAACATGGTCGTATTGCTCTGGCACAAGGAGCTTATATCTTGAATCCATGATCAACAGGAAATGGGCATGTGGGAGACCCCTCTTTTGGAACTCGACCACGTAAACGTATGCCTTCACAACGCCTAGGATATTCTTCTTGATTAACATCTCTTTCATCGTCTCTAGCTTGGCCCTAAACACTCGGACCACAATGTCTGGTCGGTCTTGTGCGGTTTGTCCTGGAAGCAGCGCATCTTGTATCTCCCGCCAGTTTGGGTTGCAGGTCATTGTCAGGAAGATGTCAGGATTGCCGTACGTTTGCACCAACGCCATGGCATCCATATGCCTCCGTTTCATGTCTCGGAAACCCCCCTTGAATGTGTAGGGTAGAACAATCCTTGTGCCAACGGCGCTTGCTTGAGTATCTCCGGCTGTGATGCTATCCATAATGCCTTTATATAGATCAGCACGTATCTCCGGCTGGTGTCTCCTGACCCAATTCAACCTGCAGCCCTCGATCTTTATGTACATGTCGACCGCAAACTGTTGGAACAGACGCCCTCCATGTAGTATGGGGTTGAATATAGCAGGGCGCGTCTGTAGTCGGTAACAGTAGTAGTCCCTGACAGAGACACATAAATTTCCACCTCCCTCTGCGTGAATGAAAGAAAAAGTAAGGTTAGGAAACATCCGAGAAGTATATATATAGATAATAAGTGCAGAAGTATTTTGAATAGGCGGACCTGGATCATCGTTGCTTCTTGCTCTTGGTAGTTGCGCAAGGTACCAAGGCACATTATGTTTAGGGATATTTGGATGCCAACCGAGCTCCCCCTTTGGGAAGAATAGTGGGTACGAGAGTGGGTCATAGCATCCTTGTGTTGCCTGTATACTATGCCTCTCGTTGTTATTACCGTAGAGGGTAATGCTGCGCTTGAACCTATTTGCCAGGTCGCTGCCCTCGACCCAGATCGCGGCCACCTCAGACGATGTTGGTAGATTGAATACCCGTTGGTCTTTCTTCTGATCAGTGTTTAGTTCTATACGGCAGTCCTCGAGGTTGTCCTTGTGGGCGCCCAAACACCTAAACTGCTCGGAGTAAGGGTTTCCTCTCAGTATGTCTGCAACCTTCCGGACTACCTCTTGGTCAAGGTCTTTGGTGGCTTCCTTGCGATGGATCATGTTTGGATCATCATCATAGAAGTATAGCTGTAGGTGTTCTGGCTTTGAATTTGGCCCGAATGAATGCACATTGTGGTACAATGAGCCTTGCGCCCGGAATGTGTACACTCCGGACCTCATGTTTGTGCAGTCGTTGTCGAGGCTGACACCAAGGGTCGTGAAGGAGAAGTGGCCATTGAAGAATCGGATGCTCTCCCGAAAATGACGTGAGTCCGCATCCTGGCTAGACCATAGTCTCCTCAGCTCCGGGATAGGTTCTGGTTGTTGATCAGCTAACTCGATCTTTCCCTTTCTACAGCAGAAGCCGTCGGTCTCACGCTCAAACTTCTTGGCATGACAGTCTTGGCAGTTTGGTACTTGCTTCAGGATATGTGTGCTGTCTGGTAGGTTAGAGTACACAAAGTCGAAAGGATCGATAGATTCCTGGCTGGATGAGCCTATTGTTGTATCTAGATCCATGTCATCAGCATCAAAACCTACATTCATTGTGTGTCACATCAAAATGTTTGTATTAACTCGTAACAGAGAGGGCAGATGGGAAGGATGGTATAATTACCTTCGCGGGTATACATGTAGCACTCCTCGTCCATGAGGTCGTCGGAGTTTGCATTCTCGTCCATGATACTGCTAAGGAATGCCTCCATTTCTCCTACAAAATTCACGATCTGATTAGTATGGTGTTTTAATGGGCTATGATATAAATAAGGGGAGTAAAGATGCGTGTGTTACCGTCGGTCCTGATATTATACTCTGGCGTGCTTGTTGAAGGGGAGGCGGGATGTGAAGCAGTTCCCTCTTTGGTGGGTGAGCCATGTGTGCTCGATGCCAGGTTTATTGTTGGCAACGATGTTGCAATTGGGCACGGCATTGCGATTGATTCTTTGCACGGGGTGTTCCTCCTAGCCGCGGCGCTTGACCTGCGCTTAGCTAGAAGTGCAACCTTCTTCTCTTCAGGTTTGCTTTGCCTAGATGTGCGTCGTCGTGCATTCTCCTCCTGTCGTTCTTCCTTGGATATATTTTGCCAGCTAGCTCTTTGTCGCATGTTCCTTTCATTGAGCGATTTGTTTTGCCAGGCTGCTCTTCTACATGCATTAATAACCTCCCTTTTCTCCACCATCAAAATATTTCTCATAGCTCTATTAGTATCTTCTGCAATATTTACATTCTGTTGCCTTTGTTCTGCATCTAAGTGTATTTTGGTTTGACACGCTGAAGAGGGGTTGTCTGTTCAAAAATAAAAGATGGTTAGTTGTTCATACTGTGTATATATTTTTAATGTATGAGTATGAGTATTGTGTAAAATTTAGAGTGTTACCTTTAATCTTGATTTCTGGCTGGTTTAGAGTTTTTATGTCACCGTCGCCATTTTTTATCATGGACATTAAGACATCGACAGTTTTACCATGTTCATCATCATTACAGAATGATTGTGGTGCATTTGCTTCTTCAGTGGGTGGATACAATGGATGGCCGATGCCTGTCCATGAAAGATGGTTAGTTGTATATACTATATTTTTTTGGAAAGTTTCAGTATTATATAAAATGTAAGTCTTACCGTTAATCATGACTTGTTGCTGCTTTATAGGTTCTGTGTTTACTTTGTCGTTTTTCATCACGGAAGCATTGTTCCTTTGTCTTGCCGAGAATTCTTCATTACGGCGGTGTAGCAATGTTTGTATTTCTCCCACTGTCACAGGCTTTCTGTTTCTTGCATGTAAATTAGATGCAACAACTTCATTTCCTGAATCTGTATATTCCTTATTTTTGTTTCGCTGATAGGCTTCACGCCGCTTTTTCAGTTTCTCCTGCTTTTCTTCATCGGTCATCCGTGCATACCGATCTCTGTCTCTTTTCCTTCTCTGTTCCTTGGCATCCATTAACGACAACAATGACCCAAAACGGCTTGGCCTGCATTAGATTTAGTATACTGTAAATATGAAACCTGGATAATATAAACGAAATTGTAATTGAGCTAATCTTGTTGGTTGACACTAAATCAACTACTGTATTTCAAATTTAATACTCCCTCCGTCTCAAAATAGATGTCTCAGATTTGTCAAAATTTGGATGAATCTAGACTCTATTTAGTATATAGATTCATTCAAATTTTGAAAAACTTGAGACATCTATTTTGGTATGGAGGGAGTAGTATATATATTTTCTGGAGACAAAGATATTGCATTTATAGCACTTCTATTCACTCACTGGTATATTTCAAAGTATGTTGTGTTTAAGGAGATGATGAAAATACCTGATATCTCTAACTTTTTTTGTCAGCGCTGATATCGGCAAGGTGGAAAGTAACTTGGTAAGCAGGTTACTCGAGCAAAAGGTAGCTGCAGTACCAAGAGTGATTGTTGCTAGAGCAATCAGTACATAATCCTCTAGAGGATGCAAGAACAATAGCAATGCTGGAGCTTGAGCAGACCCGGAAACTGCTTTGTTGTTGATTCAATTGATTCACCGATGCCCTGTCTTCATGTATATTTATATGAGAAGAATTTGCTCTAGGCTGAGTCGGATTAGGATTTCCTATTTAAGTAGTATTTGGACTTCTCCGGTAGTTGTATTTGCTCTAGGCTGAGTCAGATTAGAATTCCTTATTCAAGTAGTATTTGGACTTCTCCAGTAGCTGTTTTATTTTTTGCAAATAACTGCACCAAGCTGATTCCGATTAGGACTCCTATGATTTAAGGCTCACTTTGTACGGTCAGTTGCTCAATCTCATTGTCTTTCATCTTTGTGCTCTGCTTTGCTAGCCCGTTCTTGAGCTCTTCGAGCGTGATTATATGTAGCTTTCTTTAAATTGTTGCCTCAGTCTGTTAAGGATTACATTGTTGAAGAGCTCCCCTCGTTGCTACGACCCATCACTCTCTGTTCCCTCTTTTTTCTAGTCTCAAACTTCCTTAGGCTAACACCTAAGAAAAAGAAAAAAGAAAAAAGAAAAGTTCAATGTAGTAACCGATAATAGTCACAAATAGCGCTACGTCTAGATTCTAAATACATCAGATAAGAATTGACCACTAAGACAGCTTGGCTCCATCATATGTCTTGGCACTAAGAGACAACCAACTACAGTCAGGCTTTCACGTTCTTGGAGAGGGCGTGATCGCGAGCAGCTGAACAGGCCGCTCCTTCACCACTCTAAGCAAAATAATAGTAGCAGCTCTGATTACTGTATTATCATCTGGAAGCAGCCATAAGAATTCAACCTTGTGAGGCCTCTGATTTTCGAAATAAGATAGCTGTAAATATTGGTTTTGTTAAGAGATGACTAATTTCTCAAGGAAAACATTTTTATCATCATTCCCCATGCAGAGAAACATCTTTCAGGATCATATGTTAGTTAGAAAGATGCATACTATTCAACTTATTTTTACAGAAAAAAATTACACGAGATACCTTGCCCCTACAGTATATGCAGCTATCATCTGAAATACAACCTTAATTGGCTTACATTTAGCAAAATCTCTGAACATAAATCCAAAATACAAACTTTTTTTAACAGCATCATAAACACTACTTTAATTTGCTTACATTTAGCAAAATCTCTGAACATAAATCACGCTCTGTTCAAACTAAATATTGGCTTACATGAACCATTATCTCTGAACTTAAATTTATCTTCATGCCACAATAACTCACTTACAGGAAAATACCATGTTTTGGATATATATACAAAGTAAAACATCAACATTGACTAAGCCTATATTGTTCCTCAAAAGTTGGACAAACTATAAAAGTGTGTGTCATGCTCTAAAAGCATGGAGGCAGTAGCGTGGAGGCACTCAAGGAGCAGCAACTGGTGGAGATGGAGTTTAAGAGGTAGCTTCTGTATTGTTCTTGGTTGCCTTTTGATTCTCAAGTCTTCATATTCACCGTCCTCAGGTCTTTTGTATTGCTTTTGATTTCCTAATACAGCTGATGAAATCTAGGACTCCGGTAGGCATGTTTTTTTCACATTCATTCCCTTTAAATGTTAGTAGCTGTCCTAAAATTTGTTTTCTCAGTTCGTGCCCATCCTACACATTGTAAACCAATAAGATCATCATCTCATGTGGAATGAAGATAATGATTTAAATGATTATAATTCTAACCTTTAAATATGGCAAATGCACTTTTCCTTCATCCCATGTGGACATGAAGAATGTAACAAGAAAACCAGACAATTCCCTATATAAGATATATAGATAAGTAATCAATATAAGATATATAGATTACTAATCAATGCCAAAAATACATATTCAGAACATCAGAAGCTAAGCATACATTATTTATCTCTTAAAGCTATTACCTTTTTTGCACTGAAATATCATGTACTATTTTTTGGTGCCATAGGGAAATATTCTCGTTCCATGTAGACCCAGGGCATGCTTTTGACATGGCTTTCGGTAAGTATTCAGCAATCCATAAAAGTCCGTGCACATATTTTGTGTGTGGGTTGCATTGGTAAGGATTAGTGTCCAAAATGTAGACAGTTCTCGAATTTTTGTCCAATATGAATAGAATAAATTCAGAGCCAGATAGCATTGGAATATGAATCTGAAATAGGCTAGATATTAGAACATATCATAAATAATAATTGTAGTGACACTTATAGTGAATTTGTCTTACCGATTTGCAGGATGAAACATTATAGTTGATACCAGGCCAGCTACGAACAGAATATGCTAGCTTTTCCACATCTAACTTTTTTCGGAAGTTTGGATGTCGTCCAAAATCAGTAATCATCTAGAATATTATAAAGTAAGTGTTTAGAAATTAGATAAAAAAGAATTAGTACATTTGTGACACAAATTATATAGTTAATGTAAGAGCATACCCAGAATTGCATGTCAAGATAATGTTTTGATATGAACCCTCTCTTTTTCTTTGCAGTTTGGATGTCGTCAAACATAATCTTCCGTACGACCAAGTTGAAACAGTCACGATCCATGTGCATCTCATCATTTAGCATTTCTTGCAGTTTTTTGAGAGTCAAGCTAATGGGATATGGATTAGAGCTTTGTACCCAAACTTTCCTGTAAATTATTATCACAAGAAGAGTAAGATAATTTATGTTGTCAATTGTATTCAACTAATAAAACTATTATATGGAAAAAATAGCTTACTCTAAAGTTTCTGCAGAATTGATTGATTTGATGTAGTTACAAAGTCCACCTACTAACTCATGTACGCTCAAATTAGAAAGAACAAACATCAGCGATATGTATTTGTTTTGAAAAGATAATGAATTGTTGTCTTTTGATTGGTTTTTATCAAAAGGAGTGTCCGACATCATAAGATCGTTTGGATCTCCCTCAATGTCACTTTCTTCAAAGATTGTAGTTGGTTGTGCCGTGTTTTTTTCCCAACATAATAGTACGACAGCTAAATTATATCTAAAAGAAGTAATAATTTCCTATGCATCATCAAAATATATATATTAGCATAGATAACAATTAAAATTGCACCAACTATATGTGCTTATCAAACAAAATAGTTATTTACCTGTGTAATTGGATGGGATAGTGTATGTCCAGTCCAATATTCCATGAATTTAAGCATAAATAGACCACAAGATGAACTGCATAATTAAAATAAACTGAGTACTTCACATGAATCACAATATTTCTTATATTGTTTTTATTATAAAACATATTTGCTTTATATACCTGTCTTGCTGGATTGGGCTTTGTAGTTGTTCTGTAATCGGCCAATTAGTAAAATCAAGATCTTTCCATTTATCATCATTCAAATTTTCTTGACTTTTAAGCATGTCCAAATGATATTGCAGTCCTTGCAGCTGTAAGAATGATTATTAATCAATAAACGATACACATAAGCGATGGATAAGTTTACACAATTTATTTAAAGGGTTATAAATGAGATAGTAACTAACCGTAGTAGTCAGGTCACCTCGGTTGAACTTCCAACACAATGAGTCGAGTACTTGTATTTCATACTTTTCAAAATTGATGCAAGCTAAATACCAATGTGAGTTCGTTATATTTATTGGAAGAAGGATCTGTAATAAAGACAAAGAGTTACTTGTAGTAGTCATGTAATTTACAAATTTATAAAAAATAAACCTAAAACTTTACGATTATGGATACTGATATTACCATGTCATGATTCAGATATTCTTTGACAATAGTTGTCATACCGGTAGCTCGCTGTATTCCAATTTGACCATCCCGTTTTAACAGACTGGTAACAAAAGGATTCTCAAAATATACTTTAGCAGAATTTTGATTTTGCACATGCACATGTAGTTTGTCCTTCATACAACATATATATGCGCTGATTACCTATGAAGATTAAAGAAATACATTACCAATGGGTATTAAAAATCAGAAATTATTTCATTATATTATGAGTAAGGTTACTTACTTCATCTTCTACCCATTTGCTTTCATCTAGAAGGGAAACCAAATAACGTTGTTTGACTGTTATCTCATCTATCTTCACCAATATTTCTTCTTCTTTCGCATCTAGTATAACACACTGAGCAGACCCATCCATATCGGTTAATGTATAATCTGCAAAATTTAAAACAATTAAGCAAGTATATGTTGAAGAAAATCAAACATACATAAAATAAGTGAATATAAAATAAAAGTGAGTATTTTACCTTGTGGGAGATAGTCATAGGTTGGATTATTTATTATATATTTAGGTTCATCGGGTTGCTTATCATCATCAGTTGAAACTGTTTCTTTATTCATCGATTCAGAAACTGGAGATAACATCGAAGTTTCTTCATTCATCAATTCAGAAACCGGAGATAATATCGATTTGGTTGTTGTTGGAGGTGTTGGCCGTAGCTCACCATTTGTCTCATTATCTGATTCTGAACCATCCGACTCAGAACATTCAGAAATCAGAGATGATGTCGAGATGGTAGGTGATGGCAATGGATCATCTATAATATTTGATTCAGAACATTTTGCCTTTTTTAAAGGACGGCTATCAATATCCTCATCTTTGTGATCCATTCTCTGCAATCACAAGCACAACAAAGTGTTAGCTCTGTCTTAATGTTTACTGCCAAATCCACAAGCATAATGCTTAATTTCTCTTCAATCTAAACTCTGGATCCATTCTCAAGAAAGAGCACACCAAACCGGATAGTGCATTTATATGTGCACTGTTAGCGCGTCGGATGTAGGAACCAAAGAAAAATCGTTCTCTCAATTGTTCCTTTTTACAGGAGAACATGTGGAATAAATCTACAGAACATAATGCAAAATTGATTTTAAAACTGGGATATTTCCTATAAAAAAGAAGAGTGGGAACAGAGTTTTGCCCACCTTAAACTTTGTATTCAAAGCCAAAAGTTACAGATGATACATCTAATGAATTAAGAAACTCTTATACAAATTAAACCCAATATATTTTCTTGCCAATCAGATTCAAAATTACACATGTACCAGCACAATTGATGCACCAGCACATGAAACCAAGTGCAGGAGTAAACATCACCCTTGCAGATAGACAACCATATGCAGCAGGGTATCCATCGTTGCCATGGATGGATTCATGCTATACCACAGACAGATTCAGAAAACAACATTGGTTGCTTCAGTTCTCCAGGATAGCTTGAATTTAAATCTGAAGAATGGACTAACTCTTTAGGTACTGTCAAGATCCCGGCAAAGAAGCATCACTTGCAATTGCATCAACCTTTTTCCAGTAAATTACCCCAACCAGGATGGTCTTATCAGTCATTAACATTTGCCACCTAGAGGATTAAACTCTTCGCACAAATGAATCCTTTTATGCAAGCATGTGATACATAAAAAGTAATGCCACAGCACTCCTAATTCTGATATAATTACTCCATATATAATGAACTACACTCTTTTGAGCCCAACAGTGATGGTCAATATTGTATACCTGCTCTGTATAGGGTAATGGGTACTAATTTTTTACCAAATACACATGGATTCTTACATATACAGGGGGATTATGATAGACACAGACATGATTTAATCAAGTGACGCAACTATAGTGTCTATGAATTCATGATTTTGTACAACTCAATAAAGTCAAACACCAAATTGTATTCAGGTAGTAGTACAGTCCAAGTTGCAACCTAGGCGCTACTACCAAACAAAAGAAGCAGAATCCCAGACAGAACTACTTTTTAAACACATAATTAAAGTGACAACCTGGGCGCTAGATTAAGAACACGCCACGCCAAACCAAAGGTAATATGCATATTCTGCTACAAATAATGCAACCAATCTAAGCTACAGAGACTACACATCTGGACGTTGATAGAATTGACAGAAAAAAACTACTGTAGAAAGTGTTATTACCTCTGCTCCAATCGTAGAAAGCATGGCAGAGGATGGTGTGCCGGCGCTGCCGCAGTCCGCTTGGACCGTCTCGACCCCTTGGACGTCTTCCGCCTCAACGCCTTGGACATCTTCCGTCTCGATGTTGTCCTCGACTTTCGGCATCTCGACTTTGACGTTGTCCTCGACTTCGTGCATATCGATGCTTTCCTCGACTTCCCGCATCTAGACTCTGATCTGACTTTCTGCAACTCGATGTTTTCTGCCTTGACACCTCAATCCTTTGATATCCCATAGACTCTTGGTGGAGAAGAGTTCAAGCGGTGTAGAAATCGGACCAGAGACTTGGAGCAGTGTAGAAATCGGAGCAGAGACTTGATGAGTTGTGGAAGCACAGTTCCTATTGGAATTGGACGCCATCACCTCGGCCACCGACGCCATCCCCTCCGCCACTCCAGTCCGATCCGATTCCTATAGGAATCGGATGCGTTCCCCTCCGCCACCGAGCGGCCACCGACGCCATCCCCTCCGCCACACCATCCCCTCCACCACCGAGCGGCCATCCCCTCCGCCACACCATCCCCTCTGCCACCGAGCGGCCATCCCCTCCAGTCTGATTCGAAACGGGGAAGGTGGGGGTCCAGGAACGATGCCATCCCCTCCGCCACCGACGCCATCCCCTCCGCCACCGAGTGGCCACCGACGCCATCCCTCCGCCACTCCATCCCCTCCGCCATCGAGCGGCCATCCCCTCCGCCACCGACGCCATTTCCTCAGCCACTCCAGTCTGATCCAAAACGGGGAAGGTGGGGGTCCAGGAGCGCGAGCGAGCGTGTCGCGTCTGGGAGAGCGAGCTGCGTGGATAGTGTACCGCGGGTTGATGCTCTAATTTTTGAGGGACTAAACTGCAAAACGACCGACGGACGAAAAATCAGACGAAAACCACCTCTAGACAAAACTCCAGTCCAATCCGATTCCTATAGGAATCGGATGCGATCCCCTCCGCCACCGAGCGGCCACCGACGCCATCCCCTCCGCCACACCATCCCCTCCGCCACCGAGCGGCCATCCCCTCCGCCACACCATCCCCTCCGCCACCGAGCGGCCATCCCCTCCGCCTAGAGATATCTATACCTAATAATAAAGGAAGGAGTGTTTCTGTCTTCGTCCGTTTTTGGACAATTTTACCCCTACATCTTGGTGATATTTACCCACCAATGCCACCTAGAAGCCAATGTACCGCTTCGTTTCTTTTTCGGTAGCACAGAGCTCGCGAGCCGGCGGGGGGAAGCACCGTGGTGGCGCTTGAGAGAGAGGAAGCACCATGGATTTTTCCTCCGCGCCGGCCATGTCAAACGCCATTGATTCTTGCCTGGCTCTTGCTGTTGATTTGATCGACCAGGATGCATCCGCATGCGTTGCTGATGAACCAGCCGATGACCTTCAGTTCCTGTTGCACTCTGTTTGTGTTAAAGAACAACTTGACACAGAAAAGGAGAAAACTTGACACGATTTTGTATTAATTTAGAGAGTAAATTCCAGTTTTTACCTCCTAGTTTAACTTTTGTGTCGGTAATTACCCAATTTAGAATTAATTCTTCCTGCTTACCCTATTTAGCGAAAGTTGTGTCATTTTTTACTCCTTTTAGTTTTCACCCAGTTGTCTAACCCAATAACCAGGTCCACGCAGCATACCGCAATGCAATTTTTGATCTTGCCGCGTTCTCTCCAAGAGCTCACGATCTGTACAAAGCTGGCTAGCTGATCGGTTCTGTTGACAAGCTAGCTAGATTTGGAGAACAACAAAGAGAAGCGACAACCTGTTAGTATGCTCCACGGGCGGGCACAAACAGATTCATGGGTATTCAACTGAATACCCATTATTTTTGGCAAAAAAAATCGCATACAGAATACGTACGTGTATCGTAAGTATCCAGCCCATCTGACCAAAATACCACTAACGTGTCTGGCCCATAGGAACTACAGCGAACCATCTAGGCCAGTTTGCTCACGTTGCGTGTCCAGCCTTAACTGCTCCATCTACAGGCGATCTATCTAACTAGTCTAGCGAGACGGCGGCGGCGGACGAATTTGTGCCGGCTGCCGGTCGCCGGCGCCGCGACGCGATCAGGGAGTGGCAGGATTTGGGCGGGCGTGGGACTGCAGAAAGGAGGCGCTGAAATTGCTGAAATTTCTCACTACAATCTACAGGTTAGGGTTCTCAATCCTCCCCCAATTTCTTTCCGATTTCTAAACTAGCAAAGTTCTGAATCATTCCTGATTTCTTTCCGGTTTCTAAACTAGCAAATCATTAATTGCTCTTCCCGTTTACATTAGTTATTGTCCAATTGATTAATCATCGATCTGATGTTGATGTAGGTTCTAGCTGTACTGAATTTGTCTTTAGAACTCACTGATAAAAATATGAAGAGGAACAGTGCTAATCTGAAGACGTTGTGGGAGAAAGCTTCAAAGACAAAGAAAAATGATTCCACCATGCTAGAACCATCACGTGTTGCAGTTCAGTGTGAACCTCAAAATCAAGCAAATCCTTCTTCTAGTGAGAAGCAGCTTATGCTAGTTGAAGCACACGGTGACAGTAACGGCCAACCAGAGATAAAAACAAGCACAGAACCAGAAATAGGCCCCCCAAACACCGAAGATGATGAATTAAATGATGAAGATGAAGCAGCCTATGATTTGGATTTACTTTCACACGATCCCGGGAAGAGGATTCCCATCTCAAGCTATGGTGTAATGAACAAGATTCAATCAGAAGGGGGTATATTGCATTGGGGCCATGTCAACCTAGGAAGCATAATTTTCCAGCGAGAGAGATTGGAGGTATGCGTCGCTTCGTAGCTACATGGTTTGATGAATTTGATTGGCTTGAGTATAGTGTGGAAAAGGATTCTGCGTTTTGCTTTATTTGCTATTTATTCAAGGATCAAACTACTCCTGGTGGTGATAGTTTTGTTAGTGGAGGATTTAGAAATTGGAACATGAGAAAGAGGCTTGAAAAACATGTTGGTGACATAACTAGCTCTCACAATAATGCTCAAGAGAAATATAATTATTTCACACAACCCAAGTCATCGATTCAAGAGGTCCTAGCTTCAAACACTAAAGAATATAAGGCACTATACATATCACGTTTGACATATTCTCTCAAGTGCTTGAGGTTTCTTTTGCAACAAGGGTTGGCCTTTCGTGGGCATGATGAAAGCGAAGCTTCTTTAAATAGAGGAAATTTTCTTGAGCTCTTGAAGTGGCTAGCAAATAATTTCAGAGAAGTTGATAAGGTGGTTCTCAACAATGCTCCGCAGAAATGTAAAATGATAGACCACAAGATACAAAAACAGCTCATTGGTTCTTGTGCCAAGGAAACCACTAAACTCATGTTGGAAGATCTTGATGGTGATTATTTTACAATACTTGCTGATGAATCTAGTGATGTGCGTCAAATAGAACAACTAGCTCTTTGTATTCGCTATGTTGATAAGAAAGGAAGGGTAGTGGAGAGGTTTCTTGGTATCGTTGAAGTTGAAGACACCACATCTTTGACACTTAAAATAGCAATTGGGGATCTACTTATGGACCATTCTTTGAGCTTTTCCATGGTTCGTGGGCAAGTTTACGATGGAGCCAGCAACATGAAGGGTCATGTCAATGGTTTGAAGAAACTAATTATGGATGAGTCTCCTTCGGCCTATTATGTACATTGCTTTGCCCATCAGCTTCAACTAACTCTTGTTGTTGTTTCTAAGCAATGTGGCGATTGTGGCTGGTTCTTTCAACAACTTGGTTATTTGCTGAATGTTCTTGGGATGTCTTGCAAAAAGATAAAAATGCTTCGAGTAGCACAAGCTGAGCATATTATTGAAGCATTGCAGTTGGGTGAAATTGAATCTGGTCAAGGTCTGAATCAAGAGATGGGTTTGGCAAGGCCTTGTGATACTCGGTGGAATTCCCATTATAAGACAGTGACACATGTTATGTCCATGTATCCTTCAATTCGGAAAGTTCTTATAAAAATTGGAGAAGAGTACAGCGGCACAGAGGCTATTGCAGCACAAACTATGTTGACGTCATTTGAGTCTTATGAATTTGTTTTCATGGCAAAACTGATGTTGGCCATATTTGGCATCACAGATGACTTGAGCAGATCCTTGCAGAAGAGGGACCAAGACATTGTAAATGCTATGGGTCTCATTGAATTCACACAACAAGAGCTTGAGAACTTGCGACATGATAGTGGATGGAGAGCTTTCCTTGAAGAGGTAAACTCTTTTTGTCTGAATTATAAAGTCAGAGTTGTTCACATGGATGCTTTCTATAAGCCGGTTGGAAGATCTGCAAGGTTCTTCAAAAATATTCATCGCTTCCATGTGGATATGTTTTTGGGTGTCATAGATAGACAAATTCGAGAGTTCAATGACAGATTTGACGAGGTAAACACAGAACTACTTGTTTGCATGGCTTCCTTCAATCCAAATGGCTCGTTTTCTGCTTATGACAAGGAAAAGTTGGTAAAACTTGCTCACTTTTATCCCAAAGATTTCTCAAATATGGAACTAGTGCGTCTTCCATTTCAACTCACAAACTTTATTGCTGACATGCGTAGAGATCAGAGGTTTAGGGAAGTGAAAAATATTGCGGATCTTTCTATTAAGCTTGTTGAGACAAAGAAGAACCTGACTTATAATCTCGTTTACAAGCTTCTGAAATTGGTTCTAATTCTTCCTGTTGCAACCGCAACTGTTGAGAGGGTGTTTTCTTCAATGAACTATGTGAAGAATAAATTGAGGAACAAGATGGGGGGCCAATACTTGAACGATTGTCTGGTTACATACCTTGAGAAGGAATTCTTTTTTCAAGTTACAGATGATGCAATCATATCTCGTTTCCAAGCTTTGGAGAACCGCAAAGTTGTGCTATGAATTTATGTATTGTTATTTCATTTTTCTACTATTTTAGGATGATGTTGTTATCAGATGTTTGTGAACCTTCTTGTTTAATATTGAATTGTCATGTAAGTTCTCTACTGTTTTGAAATGATGTCATTATGATAAATCGTCAACTATTTTGTTTATATAGTTTGCCAATCTTTGTGTTATACTTTTGCATTTAACAATCTTTGAACGTGAGGTTTTGCATTGTTGTTTTTATTTGAATACCCATTGTAAATATCCTGTGCCCGCCCATGCGCTGGTGGCGAGGACTTCGGCAGCCCGGATGGAGGATATGAACTACTACGCCCGGCGGGAAGCTCGCGGGCACAACAACGGCATCACTGTGGTGGCCCTTGAGAGAGAGGAAGGCATAGCAGTGGGGGCCGCGCTGAGCTGGTGGCAAGGACTCTGGTGTCCAGGATGGAGGAGAAGAACCGAGCCGCTCCGAGGAGTTGCCGGAGCCAGCAGCGACTTCCTGTTAGCTTTGGGGAGAGGGACAGACAGAGGAAGGGGATGAAGAGAGGAGGAGCGGTGGTGGGTGGAGAGGGGGCAGAGGAGTGTCTGGGTTCTTGGCGGGCGAGGAGGACACGACGACAGCTGTGGAGATGAATGAGAGTGTTTGAAGAGGCACAAGGGATGGCTTGGTAGCATTCCATGGTGATGGATGAGAACACCCGCTCATGGAGGCACCTGAAGAAATTGGGGAATCCATCCCCTTTCCTCCCTTCTGTACATTGAAAATTGCAAGGAAGAAGGCGCCTTATCCTATTTTGGTGGGGCACATAGGCGGGCCCAAACCCTCCTCCGCGAGCAAGCCAAGGCGCTGTGCATCGTCTTGATCCATGAAATTTATGGCGTTAGATGGGTGTTGCAAGCACAACTTGATGATTCATGAGGAATGCGTGGCATGTTCTTAGAGATGACGGGTTCTGCTGCAGCGTGGAATTCAAGGCCCATGTCGCGGCGACCTGCCTTCTTCCATCTGGCTAGACTCCTCCTACATCAGGTAATTGATTGAACTGGTCGATTATTCATGGATTTTTCCTCCGCGCCGGCCATGTCAAACGCCATTGATTCTTGCCTGGCTCTTGCTGTTGATTTGATCGACCAGGATGCATCCGCATGCGTTGCTGATGAACCAGCCGATGACCTTCAGTTCCTGTTGCACTCTGTTTGTGTTAAAGAACAACTTGACACAGAAAAGGAGAAAACTTGACACGATTTTGTATTAATTTAGAGAGTAAATTCCAGTTTTTACCTCCTAGTTTAACTTTTGTGTCGGTAATTACCCAATTTAGAATTAATTCTTCCTGCTTACCCTATTTAGCGAAAGTTGTGTCATTTTTTACTCCTTTTAGTTTTCACCCAGTTGTCTAACCCAATAACCAGGTCCACGCAGCATACCGCAATGCAATTTTTGATCTTGCCGCGTTCTCTCCAAGAGCTCACGATCTGTACAAAGCTGGCTAGCTGATCGGTTCTGTTGACAAGCTAGCTAGATTTGGAGAACAACAAAGAGAAGCGACAACCTGTTAGTATGCTCCACGGGCGGGCACAAACAGATTCATGGGTATTCAACTGAATACCCATTATTTTTGGCAAAAAAAATCGCATACAGAATACGTACGTGTATCGTAAGTATCCAGCCCATCTGACCAAAATACCACTAACGTGTCTGGCCCATAGAAACTACAGCGAACCATCTAGGCCAGTTTGCTCACGTTGCGTGTCCAGCCTTAACTGCTCCATCTACAGGCGATCTATCTAACTAGTCTAGCGAGACAGCGGCGGCGGACGAATTTGTGCCGGCTGCCGGTCGCCGGCGCCGCGACGCGATCAGGGAGTGGCAGGATTTGGGCGGGCGTGGGACCGCAGAAAGGAGGCGCTGAAATTGCTGAAATTTCTCACTACAATCTACAGGTTAGGGTTCTCAATCCTCCCCCAATTTCTTTCCGATTTCTAAACTAGCAAAGTTCTGAATCATTCCTGATTTCTTTCCGGTTTCTAAACTAGCAAATCATTAATTGCTCTTCCCGTTTACATTAGTTATTGTCCAATTGATTAATCATCGATCTGATGTTGATGTAGGTTCTAGCTGTACTGAATTTGTCTTTAGAACTCACTGATAAAAATATGAAGAGGAACAGTGCTAATCTGAAGACGTTGTGGGAGAAAGCTTCAAAGACAAAGAAAAATGATTCCACCATGCTAGAACCATCACGTGTTGCAGTTCAGTGTGAACCTCAAAATCAAGCAAATCCTTCTTCTAGTGAGAAGCAGCTTATGCTAGTTGAAGCACACGGTGACAGTAACGGCCAACCAGAGATAAAAACAAGCACAGAACCAGAAATAGGCCCCCCAAACACCGAAGATGATGAATTAAATGATGAAGATGAAGCAGCCTATGATTTGGATTTACTTTCACACGATCCCGGGAAGAGGATTCCCATCTCAAGCTATGGTGTAATGAACAAGATTCAATCAGAAGGGGGTATATTGCATTGGGGCCATGTCAACCTAGGAAGCATAATTTTCCAGCGAGAGAGATTGGAGGTATGCGTCGCTTCGTAGCTACATGGTTTGATGAATTTGATTGGCTTGAGTATAGTGTGGAAAAGGATTCTGCGTTTTGCTTTATTTGCTATTTATTCAAGGATCAAACTACTCCTGGTGGTGATAGTTTTGTTAGTGGAGGATTTAGAAATTGGAACATGAGAAAGAGGCTTGAAAAACATGTTGGTGACATAACTAGCTCTCACAATAATGCTCAAGAGAAATATAATTATTTCACACAACCCAAGTCATCGATTCAAGAGGTCCTAGCTTCAAACACTAAAGAATATAAGGCACTATACATATCACGTTTGACATATTCTCTCAAGTGCTTGAGGTTTCTTTTGCAACAAGGGTTGGCCTTTCGTGGGCATGATGAAAGCGAAGCTTCTTTAAATAGAGGAAATTTTCTTGAGCTCTTGAAGTGGCTAGCAAATAATTTCAGAGAAGTTGATAAGGTGGTTCTAAACAATGCTCCGCAGAAATGTAAAATGATAGACCACAAGATACAAAAACAGCTCATTGGTTCTTGTGCCAAGGAAACCACTAAACTCATGTTGGAAGATCTTGATGGTGATTATTTTACAATACTTGCTGATGAATCTAGTGATGTGCGTCAAATAGAACAACTAGCTCCTTGTATTCGCTATGTTGATAAGAAAGGAAGGGTAGTGGAGAGGTTTCTTGGTATCGTTGAAGTTGAAGACACCACATCTTTGACACTTAAAATAGCAATTGGGGATCTACTTATGGACCATTCTTTGAGCTTTTCCATGGTTCGTGGGCAAGGTTACGATGGAGCCAGCAACATGAAGGGTCATGTCAATGGTTTGAAGAAACTAATTATGGATGAGTCTCCTTCGGCCTATTATGTACATTGCTTTGCCCATCAGCTTCAACTAACTCTTGTTGTTGTTGCTAAGCAATGTGGCGATTGTGGCTGGTTCTTTCAACAACTTGGTTATTTGCTGAATGTTCTTGGGATGTCTTGCAAAAAGATAAAAATGCTTCGAGTAGCACAAGCTGAGCATATTATTGAAGCATTGCAGTTGGGTGAAATTGAATCTGGTCAAGGTCTGAATCAAGAGATGGGTTTGGCAAGGCCTTGTGATACTCGGTGGAATTCCCATTATAAGACAGTGACACATGTTATGTCCATGTATCCTTCAATTCGGAAAGTTCTTATAAAAATTGGAGAAGAGTACAGCGGCACAGAGGCTATTGCAGCACAAACTATGTTGACGTCATTTGAGTCTTATGAATTTGTTTTCATGGCAAAACTGATGTTGGCCATATTTGGCATCACAGATGACTTGAGCAGATCCTTGCAGAAGAGGGACCAAGACATTGTAAATGCTATGGGTCTCATTGAATTCACACAACAAGAGCTTGAGAACTTGCGACATGATAGTGGATGGAGAGCTTTCCTTGAAGAGGTAAACTCTTTTTGTCTGAAGTATAAAGTCAGAGTTGTTGACATGGATGCTTTCTATAAGCCGGTTGGAAGATCTGCAAGGTTCTTCAAAAATATCAAAAATATTCATCGCTTCCATGTGGATATGTTTTTGGGTGTCATAGATAGACAAATTCGAGAGTTCAATGACAGATTTGACGAGGTAAACACAGAACTACTTGTTTGCATGGCTTCCTTCAATCCAAATGGCTCGTTTTCTGCTTATGACAAGGAAAAGTTGGTAAAACTTGCTCACTTTTATCCCAAAGATTTCTCAAATATGGAACTAGTGCGTCTTCCATTTCAACTCACAAACTTCATTGCTGACATGCGTAGAGATCAGAGGTTTAGGGAAGTGAAAAATATTGCGGATCTTTCTATTAAGCTTGTTGAGACAAAGAAGAACCTGACTTATAATCTCGTTTACAAGCTTCTGAAATTGGTTCTAGTTCTTCCTGTTGCAACCGCAACTGTTGAGAGGGTGTTTTCTTCAATGAACTATGTGAAGAATAAATTGAGGAACAAGATGGGGGGCCAATACTTGAACGATTGCCTGGTTACATACCTTGAGAAGGAATTCTTTTTTCAAGTTACAGATGATGCAATCATATCTCGTTTCCAAGCTTTGGAGAACCGCAAAGTTGTGCTATGAATTTATGTATTGTTATTTCATTTTTCTACTATTTTAGGATGATGTTGTTATCAGATGTTTGTGAACCTTCTTGTTTAATATTGAATTGTCATGTAAGTTCTCTACTGTTTTGAAATGATGTCATTATGATAAATCGTCAACTATTTTGTTTATATAGTTTGCCAATCTTTGTGTTATACTTTTGCATTTAACAATCTTTGAACGTGAGGTTTTGCATTGTTGTTTTTATTTGAATACCCATTGTAAATATCCTGTGCCCGCCCATGGTATGCTCGCCCTGCATAGTTGCGGATCAGTACTTGCCAACGACACCAAGCTGTCCGACGTTGTTCCCTGGTTCATGCATAAGAGAGCCGCAACTGCCTAACGCAAGTCAAGCAGATTGAGATAGCTATCGCATATTTAGCTGCTCCTTGGAAGATGGATGGATTGAGCTATACAACCTTGCTGCCTGTGAACGTGAACTATTGATCCACCGTCAAACAAAGATTGGTTAATTGTCGTTGGTCGCTGCTCACTAAATCGCGCACATGACAAACCAAGCACGCTTGCGCCATGCACTGGACAAGCCGCACAACCTCCCTCGCAGATGCTCACCAACACTTGTCCCCTGCCGTGTCGGCTCCTAGATGAAGAAAGGCCGCTAGATTCTCACACAGACGTGTCACGGATCAGAGTTGATAAACAGCGTCACAAAATGGGATAAAAATTGGAACAACTTTCGTTAAATGGGGTAAACGGGACGAATTATTGCTAAACAGGGTAATTACCGTAAAAAATGTTGAATTTGGGGATAAAATATGGAATTTGCTCTAATTTGGAAGATACAATCTGATGTGACCAATAAAGTGGACCCAAGTCTACATCTTTGTTCAATGGTAATTTCAACAAAGATTTTTTGTCTCTATAGTCGGTATAGCATTAAGTCCTCAGACCATTGTTTTGTTTCAATCTGACAGAATGTTCACAATTAGTATCTTGGTGAACTAATGACCATTCTGATTACAGTGTAGTTTTATGATGAGCTAAATAATCCCTGAAGTTAGACAAAAACTAGACTCTCAAGTCTATGGCCCTACATTATTTAACTGATACATTTCTCTTTAAGAAACTGGTAATTCGTCATGTACAGATCATGATTGTAGATGATGAATATTGTAGCTAATAGATGACCTTAGTAAAGTATTACAATAAAAAAATCTTGCTAAAAAGTACAAAAGGCATTATGTCGTGCACTTTCTGTTTTCTTATATGAATTATAAGTATATTATGTTTTTTCGTGTCGATATAGTAGTTAAAAGAAATAAAAAAAAATAAAATAGTGAAATTAGTGGTTATAAAATATGAATATAGTATACGTGAGTTGGATATAGAGAGTAACATTTGCTTCTTCCATTGAAATATGAGTTTAAACCAAAGCTACAAATGTTTTAGGGAGATGTGAATTTCGTCTCACCTGTTGCAACGCACGAGCATTTTTCCTATCCTATCCTATTCTAGTAATAACTAGCATAATACCCGTGCGTTGCTACGGGTATACAAAGTTCTTAACACATGTTCTTAGCAAAACAATTAAATTTAGGCTAGGACCAGCGAGATGAGCAGGTTGCGCACAACGCTGGTGACAGGAGCAAGATGAACAGTGGTGGTTATGTCCTCCCGAAATCTTCTGTAATAACAGTTGTTCCAATTCCTACACAATGTACAGTTGTCGACAGTATTTTCCTTCAAAAAAAATCTAGCTGATATGCCGTTTGATATAAAAATATAAAATTGCACATGTATGAAATACTACAGATTACACAACTACAAATATGGCGATTATATTTAGCAAGTTATTTGGAATGCGAAACCGTTTCTCGGCCTCTATTCAGAATAGAAAAATGATTCACCAGCGATGCTTTGATGTAATCTGAAGTGGAAACTACTACTCGTCCGATTGAAGTCTTGCAACATCTGCCTCTCATCACTAAGCTCTCTAGTGAAATGATTAGCACAAATTTAGACCTCAGGTCATTATCATCTGTCTTATAAACTGAAACTGCCATATGATTGCAATGCATGGCAATATTCCGGCTAATAGCATTGGCAAAGAGGTGTGTCCTAACCTCCCAGTTCGGTCCAATTTATAAGGCAAGGATATAAAAATTGTATAAGCATCAAAAAGAAGAAGGGAGTACCAATATCCATCTCTACAGGTTTCTGCCTTGTGATTTTGTGATTTCTAGGATTCAGTTTAGACACACACACCAACAACAATCTACTAATTCAGCTATCTCTCTATCTCCAACTTCTGAACACGTATACGAGCAGCCTAGCCTTATATTGTCCACATAGACGAGCAGAACGATGGCCTCCTCCCTCTACTCAGCTTCCTCACGATCTCCCTAGCCCAACTCTGATCCAAAAAAACAGAATATTAAGGGACACAAATTCCATCAAGCCTGAACTCTTTGCTGAAGCATAATGAAGGTGTCTACTATCCAGGCGTGCTCTGAATTTCAGTGACTCGCATAGTAGTTTAGAGAGATTTAGGAGAGCATACTCGTTTTCCTACCCATTTCCGTATCAATACATGGCGAGGACGACCGTCAGCGCACTGTGTTGTGCCCACGGAGCTCGCGACCTGGGACGACGACCGAGACCACAGGAGCTGCATTCGCCCTGGTCTCAAGCTGGGAGAAGTCTACGGCGCGCCCATGAGTCAACCCATTGCTCCGCCGGGTGCCCCCATATCCACCGTGCGCGGCCCCCATGGAGCTCGCGAGCTGGGACAACGAGCGCGACCGCGGCGAGCTTCATCCTCCCCGGTCTTGAGCTGGGAAAAGGCTACTGCATGCCCATGGAGTCAACCAACCGCATCGCCAGCTGCCCCCCACATCCACCGCGGCGCCCCCGGTCGCCCAACCCCCCGCCTACCCTCCTCCATCTTACGGAGCTCGCCGCATCGCAGGCTCGACGGCGTGCGCCGTGCAGCCTGCTGGCCGCTGGCTTGGACTCGCGCTCGACCGTCGCGCACTCCCAGTCCCCGCCCACCACGGGCGGGCACAAACAGATTCATGGGTATTCAACTGAATACCCATTATTTTTGGCAAAAAAAATCGCATACAGAATACGTACGTGTATCGTAAGTATCCAGCCCATCTGACCAAAATACCACTAACGTGTCTGGCCCATAGGAACTACAGCAAACCATCTAGGCCAGTTTGCTCACGTTGCGTGTCCAGCCTTAACTGCTCCATCTACAGGCGATCTATCTAACTAGTCTAGCGAGACGGCGGCGGCGGACGAATTTGTGCCGGCTGCCGGTCGCCGGCGCCGCGACGCGATCAGGGAGTGGCAGGATTTGGGCGGGCGTGGGACTGCAGAAAGGAGGCGCTGAAATTGCTGAAATTTCTCACTACAATCTACAGGTTAGGGTTCTCAATCCTCCCCCAATTTCTTTTCGATTTCTAAACTAGCAAAGTTCTGAATCATTCCTGATTTCTTTCCGGTTTCTAAACTAGCAAATCATTAATTGCTCTTCCCGTTTACATTAGTTATTGTCCAATTGATTAATCATCGATCTGATGTTGATGTAGGTTCTAGCTGTACTGAATTTGTCTTTAGAACTCACTGATAAAAATATGAAGAGGAACAGTGCTAATCTGAAGACGTTGTGGGAGAAAGCTTCAAAGACAAAGAAAAATGATTCCACCATGCTAGAACCATCACGTGTTGCAGTTCAGTGTGAACCTCAAAATCAAGCAAATCCTTCTTCTAGTGAGAAGCAGCTTATGCTAGTTGAAGCACACGGTGACAGTAACGGCCAACCAGAGATAAAAACAAGCACAGAACCAGAAATAGGCCCCCCAAACACCGAAGATGATGAATTAAATGATGAAGATGAAGCAGCCTATGATTTGGATTTACTTTCACACGATCCCGGGAAGAGGATTCCCATCTCAAGCTATGGTGTAAATGAACAAGATTCAATCAGAAGGGGGTATATTGCATTGGGGCCATGTCAACCTAGGAAGCATAATTTTCCAGCGAGAGAGATTGGAGGTATGCGTCGCTTCGTAGCTACATGGTTTGATGAATTTGATTGGCTTGAGTATAGTGTGGAAAAGGATTCTGCGTTTTGCTTTATTTGCTATTTATTCAAGGATCAAACTACTCCTGGTGGTGATAGTTTTGTTAGTGGAGGATTTAGAAATTGGAACATGAGAAAGAGGCTTGAAAAACATGTTGGTGACATAACTAGCTCTCACAATAATGCTCAAGAGAAATATAATTATTTCACACAACCCAAGTCATCGATTCAAGAGGTCCTAGCTTCAAACACTAAAGAATATAAGGCACTATACATATCACGTTTGACATATTCTCTCAAGTGCTTGAGGTTTCTTTTGCAACAAGGGTTGGCCTTTCGTGGGCATGATGAAAGCGAAGCTTCTTTAAATAGAGGAAATTTTCTTGAGCTCTTGAAGTGGCTAGCAAATAATTTCAGAGAAGTTGATAAGGTGGTTCTCAACAATGCTCCGCAGAAATGTAAAATGATAGACCACAAGATACAAAAACAGCTCATTGGTTCTTGTGCCAAGGAAACCACTAAACTCATGTTGGAAGATCTTGATGGTGATTATTTTACAATACTTGCTGATGAATCTAGTGATGTGCGTCAAATAGAACAACTAGCTCTTTGTATTCGCTATGTTGATAAGAAAGGAAGGGTAGTGGAGAGGTTTCTTGGTATCGTTGAAGTTGAAGACACCACATCTTTGACACTTAAAATAGCAATTGGGGATCTACTTATGGACCATTCTTTGAGCTTTTCCATGGTTCGTGGGCAAGTTTACGATGGAGCCAGCAACATGAAGGGTCATGTCAATGGTTTGAAGAAACTAATTATGGATGAGTCTCCTTCGGCCTATTATGTACATTGCTTTGCCCATCAGCTTCAACTAACTCTTGTTGTTGTTTCTAAGCAATGTGGCGATTGTGGCTGGTTCTTTCAACAACTTGGTTATTTGCTGAATGTTCTTGGGATGTCTTGCAAAAAGATAAAAATGCTTCGAGTAGCACAAGCTGAGCATATTATTGAAGCATTGCAGTTGGGTGAAATTGAATCTGGTCAAGGTCTGAATCAAGAGATGGGTTTGGCAAGGCCTTGTGATACTCGGTGGAATTCCCATTATAAGACAGTGACACATGTTATGTCCATGTATCCTTCAATTCGAAAAGTTCTTATAAAAATTGGAGAAGAGTACAGCGGCACAGAGGCTATTGCAGCACAAACTATGTTGACGTCATTTGAGTCTTATGAATTTGTTTTCATGGCAAAACTGATGTTGGCCATATTTGGCATCACAGATGACTTGAGCAGATCCTTGCAGAAGAGGGACCAAGACATTGTAAATGCTATGGGTCTCATTGAATTCACACAACAAGAGCTTGAGAACTTGCGACATGATAGTGGATGGAGAGCTTTCCTTGAAGAGGTAAACTCTTTTTGTCTGAATTATAAAGTCAGAGTTGTTCACATGGATGCTTTCTATAAGCCGGTTGGAAGATCTGCAAGGTTCTTCAAAAATATTCATCGCTTCCATGTGGATATGTTTTTGGGTGTCATAGATAGACAAATTCGAGAGTTCAATGACAGATTTGACGAGGTAAACACAGAACTACTTGTTTGCATGGCTTCCTTCAATCCAAATGGCTCGTTTTCTGCTTATGACAAGGAAAAGTTGGTAAAACTTGCTCACTTTTATCCCAAAGATTTCTCAAATATGGAACTAGTGCGTCTTCCATTTCAACTCACAAACTTTATTGCTGACATGCGTAGAGATCAGAGGTTTAGGGAAGTGAAAAATATTGCGGATCTTTCTATTAAGCTTGTTGAGACAAAGAAGAACCTGACTTATAATCTCGTTTACAAGCTTCTGAAATTGGTTCTAGTTCTTCCTGTTGCAACCGCAACTGTTGAGAGGGTGTTTTCTTCAATGAACTATGTGAAGAATAAATTGAGGAACAAGATGGGGGGCCAATACTTGAACGATTGCCTGGTTACATACCTTGAGAAGGAATTCTTTTTTCAAGTTACAGATGATGCAATCATATCTCGTTTCCAAGCTTTGGAGAACCGCAAAGTTGTGCTATGAATTTATGTATTGTTATTTCATTTTTCTACTATTTTAGGATGATGTTGTTATCAGATGTTTGTGAACCTTCTTGTTTAATATTGAATTGTCATGTAAGTTCTCTACTGTTTTGAAATGATGTCATTATGATAAATCGTCAACTATTTTGTTTATATAGTTTGCCAATCTTTGTGTTATACTTTTGCATTTAACAATCTTTGAACGTGAGGTTTTGCATTGTTGTTTTTATTTGAATACCCATTGTAAATATCCTGTGACCGCCCATGCGCTGGTGGCGAGGACTTCGGCAGCCCGGATGGAGGATATGAACTACTACGCCCGGCGGGAAGCTCGCGGGCACAACAACGGCATCACTGTGGTGGCCCTTGAGAGAGAGGAAGGCATAGCAGTGGGGGCCGCGCTGAGCTGGTGGCAAGGACTCTGGTGTCCAGGATGGAGGAGAAGAACCGAGCCGCTCCGAGGAGTTGCCGGAGCCAGCAGCGACTTCCTGTTAGCTTTGGGGAGAGGGACAGACAGAGGAAGGGGATGAAGAGAGGAGGAGCGGTGGTGGGTGGAGAGGGGGCAGAGGAGTGTCTGGGTTCTTGGCGGGCGAGGAGGACACGACGACAGCTGTGGAGATGAATGAGAGTGTTTGAAGAGGCACAAGGGATGGCTTGGTAGCATTCCATGGTGATGGATGAGAACACCCGCTCATGGAGGCACCTGAAGAAATTGGGGAATCCATCCCCTTTCCTCCCTTCTGTACATTGAAAATTGCAAGGAAGAAGGCGCCTTATCCTATTTTGGTGGGGCACATAGGCGGGCCCAAACCCTCCTCCGCGAGCAAGCCAAGGCGCTGTGCATCGTCTTGATCCATGAAATTTATGGCGTTAGATGGGTGTTGCAAGCACAACTTGATGATTCATGAGGAATGCGTGGCATGTTCTTAGAGATGACGGGTTCTGCTGCAGCGTGGAATTCAAGGCCCATGTCGCGGCGACCTGCCTTCTTCCATCTGGCTAGACTCCTCCTACATCAGGTAATTGATTGAACTGGTCGATTATTCATGGATTTTTCCTCCGCGCCGGCCATGTCAAACGCCATTGATTCTTGCCTGGCTCTTGCTGTTGATTTGATCGACCAGGATGCATCCGCATGCGTTGCTGATGAACCAGCCGATGACCTTCAGTTCCTGTTGCACTCTGTTTGTGTTAAAGAACAACTTGACACAGAAAAGGAGAAAACTTGACACGATTTTGCATTAATTTAGAGAGTAAATTCCAGTTTTTACCTCCTAGTTTAACTTTTGTGTCGGTAATTACCCAATTTAGAATTAATTCTTCCTGCTTACCCTATTTAGCGAAAGTTGTGTCATTTTTTACTCCTTTTAGTTTTCACCCAGTTGTCTAACCCAATAACCAGGTCCACGCAGCATACCGCAATGCAATTTTTGATCTTGCCGCGTTCTCTCCAAGAGCTCACGATCTGTACAAAGCTGGCTAGCTGATCGGTTCTGTTGACAAGCTAGCTAGATTTGGAGAACAACAAAGAGAAGCGACAACCTGTTAGTATGCTCCACGGGCGGGCACAAACGGATTCATGGGTATTCAACTGAATACCCATTATTTTTGGCAAAAAAAATCGCATACAGAATACGTACGTGTATCGTAAGTATCCAGCCCATCTGACCAAAATACCACTAACGTGTCTGGCCCATAGGAACTACAGCGAACCATCTAGGCCAGTTTGCTCACGTTGCGTGTCCAGCCTTAACTGCTCCATCTACAGGCGATCTATCTAACTAGTCTAGCGAGACAGCGGCGGCGGACGAATTTGTGCCGGCTGCCGGTCGCCGGCGCCGCGACGCGATCAGGGAGTGGCAGGATTTGGGCGGGCGTGGGACTGCAGAAAGGAGGCGCTGAAATTGCTGAAATTTCTCACTACAATCTACAGGTTAGGGTTCTCAATCCTCCCCCAATTTCTTTCCGATTTCTAAACTAGCAAAGTTCTGAATCATTCCTGATTTCTTTCCGGTTTCTAAACTAGCAAATCATTAATTGCTCTTCCCGTTTACATTAGTTATTGTCCAATTGATTAATCATCGATCTGATGTTGATGTAGGTTCTAGCTGTACTGAATTTGTCTTTAGAACTCACTGATAAAAATATGAAGAGGAACAGTGCTAATCTGAAGACGTTGTGGGAGAAAGCTTCAAAGACAAAGAAAAATGATTCCACCATGCTAGAACCATCACGTGTTGCAGTTCAGTGTGAACCTCAAAATCAAGCAAATCCTTCTTCTAGTGAGAAGCAGCTTATGCTAGTTGAAGCACACGGTGACAGTAACGGCCAACCAGAGATAAAAACAAGCACAGAACCAGAAATAGGCCCCCCAAACACCGAAGATGATGAATTAAATGATGAAGATGAAGCAGCCTATGATTTGGATTTACTTTCACACGATCCCGGGAAGAGGATTCCCATCTCAAGCTATGGTGTAAATGAACAAGATTCAATCAGAAGGGGGTATATTGCATTGGGGCCATGTCAACCTAGGAAGCATAATTTTCCAGCGAGAGAGATTGGAGGTATGCGTCGCTTCGTAGCTACATGGTTTGATGAATTTGATTGGCTTGAGTATAGTGTGGAAAAGGATTCTGCGTTTTGCTTTATTTGCTATTTATTCAAGGATCAAACTACTCCTGGTGGTGATAGTTTTGTTAGTGGAGGATTTAGAAATTGGAACATGAGAAAGAGGCTTGAAAAACATGTTGGTGACATAACTAGCTCTCACAATAATGCTCAAGAGAAATATAATTATTTCACACAACCCAAGTCATCGATTCAAGAGGTCCTAGCTTCAAACACTAAAGAATATAAGGCACTATACATATCACGTTTGACATATTCTCTCAAGTGCTTGAGGTTTCTTTTGCAACAAGGGTTGGCCTTTCGTGGGCATGATGAAAGCGAAGCTTCTTTAAATAGAGGAAATTTTCTTGAGCTCTTGAAGTGGCTAGCAAATAATTTTAGAGAAGTTGATAAGGTGGTTCTAAACAATGCTCCGCAGAAATGTAAAATGATAGACCACAAGATACAAAAACAGCTCATTGGTTCTTGTGCCAAGGAAACCACTAAACTCATGTTGGAAGATCTTGATGGTGATTATTTTACAATACTTGCTGATGAATCTAGTGATGTGCGTCAAATAGAACAACTAGCTCCTTGTATTCGCTATGTTGATAAGAAAGGAAGGGTAGTGGAGAGGTTTCTTGGTATCGTTGAAGTTGAAGACACCACATCTTTGACACTTAAAATAGCAATTGGGGATCTACTTATGGACCATTCTTTGAGCTTTTCCATGGTTCGTGGGCAAGGTTACGATGGAGCCAGCAACATGAAGGGTCATGTCAATGGTTTGAAGAAACTAATTATGGATGAGTCTCCTTCGGCCTATTATGTACATTGCTTTGCCCATCAGCTTCAACTAACTCTTGTTGTTGTTGCTAAGCAATGTGGCGATTGTGGCTGGTTCTTTCAACAACTTGGTTATTTGCTGAATGTTCTTGGGATGTCTTGCAAAAAGATAAAAATGCTTCGAGTAGCACAAGCTGAGCATATTATTGAAGCATTGCAGTTGGGTGAAATTGAATCTGGTCAAGGTCTAAATCAAGAGATGGGTTTGGCAAGGCCTTGTGATACTCGGTGGAATTCCCATTATAAGACAGTGACACATGTTATGTCCATGTATCCTTCAATTCGGAAAGTTCTTATAAAAATTGGAGAAGAGTACAGCGGCACAGAGGCTATTGCAGCACAAACTATGTTGACGTCATTTGAGTCTTATGAATTTGTTTTCATGGCAAAACTGATGTTGGCCATATTTGGCATCACAGATGACTTGAGCAGATCCTTGCAGAAGAGGGACCAAGACATTGTAAATGCTATGGGTCTCATTGAATTCACACAACAAGAGCTTGAGAACTTGCGACATGATAGTGGATGGAGAGCTTTCCTTGAAGAGGTAAACTCTTTTTGTCTGAAGTATAAAGTCAGAGTTGTTGACATGGATGCTTTCTATAAGCCGGTTGGAAGATCTGCAAGGTTCTTCAAAAATATCAAAAATATTCATCGCTTCCATGTGGATATGTTTTTGGGTGTCATAGATAGACAAATTCGAGAGTTCAATGACAGATTTGACGAGGTAAACACAGAACTACTTGTTTGCATGGCTTCCTTCAATCCAAATGGCTCGTTTTCTGCTTATGACAAGGAAAAGTTGGTAAAACTTGCTCACTTTTATCCCAAAGATTTCTCAAATATGGAACTAGTGCGTCTTCCATTTCAACTCACAAACTTCATTGCTGACATGCGTAGAGATCAGAGGTTTAGGGAAGTGAAAAATATTGCGGATCTTTCTATTAAGCTTGTTGAGACAAAGAAGAACCTGACTTATAATCTCGTTTACAAGCTTCTGAAATTGGTTCTAGTTCTTCCTGTTGCAACCGCAACTGTTGAGAGGGTGTTTTCTTCAATGAACTATGTGAAGAATAAATTGAGGAACAAGATGGGGGGCCAATACTTGAACGATTGCCTGGTTACATACCTTGAGAAGGAATTCTTTTTTCAAGTTACAGATGATGCAATCATATCTCGTTTCCAAGCTTTGGAGAACCGCAAAGTTGTGCTATGAATTTATGTATTGTTATTTCATTTTTCTACTATTTTAGGATGATGTTGTTATCAGATGTTTGTGAACCTTCTTGTTTAATATTGAATTGTCATGTAAGTTCTCTACTGTTTTGAAATGATGTCATTATGATAAATCGTCAACTATTTTGTTTATATAGTTTGCCAATCTTTGTGTTATACTTTTGCATTTAACAATCTTTGAACGTGAGGTTTTGCATTGTTGTTTTTATTTGAATACCCATTGTAAATATCCTGTGCCCGCCCATGGTATGCTCGCCCTGCATAGTTGCGGATCAGTACTTGCCAACGGCACCAAGCTGTCCGACGTTGTTCCCTGGTTCATGCATAAGAGAGCCGCAACTGCCTAACGCAAGTCAAGTAGATTGAGATAGCTATCGCATATTTAGCTGCTCCTTGGAAGATGGATGGATTGAGCTATACAACCTTGCTGCCTGTGAACGTGAACTATTGATCCACCGTCAAACAAAGATTGGTTAATTGTCGTTGGTCGCTGCTCACTAAATCGCGCACATGACAAACCAAGCACGCTCGCGCCATGCACTGGGCAAGCCGCACAACCTCCCTCGCAGATCCTCACCAACACTTGTCCCCTGCCGTGTCGGCTCCTAGATGAAGAAAGGCCGCTAGATTCTCACACAGACGTGTCACGGATCAGAGTTGATAAACAGCGTCACAAAATGGGGTAAAAATTGGAACAACTTTCGTTAAATGGGGTAAACGGGACGAATTATTGCTAAACAGGGTAATTACCGTAAAAAATGTTGAATTTGGGGGTAAAATATGGAATTTGCTCTAATTTGGAAGATACAATCTGATGTGACCAATAAAGTGGACCCAAGTCTACATCTTTGTTCAATGGTAATTTCAACAAAGATTTTTTGTCTCTGTAGTCGGTATAGCATTAAGTCCTCAGACCATTGTTTTGTTTCAATCTGACAGAATGTTCACAATTAGTATCTTGGTGAACTAATGACCATTCTGATTACAGTGTAGTTTTATGATGAGCTAAATAATCCCTGAAGTTAGACAAAAACTAGACTCTCAAGTCTATGGCCCTACATTATTTAACTGATACATTTCTCTTTAAGAAACTGGTAATTCGTCATGTACAGATCATGATTGTAGATGATGAATATTGTAGCTAATAGATGACCTTAGTAAAGTATTACAATAAAAAAATCTTGCTAAAAAGTACAAAAGAAATTATGTCGTGCACTTTCTGTTTTCTTATATGAATTATAAGTATATTATGTTTTTTCGTGTCGATATAGTAGTTAAAAGAAATAAAAAAAAATAAAATAGTGAAATTAGTGGTTATAAAATATGAATATAGTATACGTGAGTTGGATATAGAGAGTAACATTTGCTTCTTCCATTGAAATATGAGTTTAAACCAAAGCTACAAATGTTTTAGGGAGATGTGAATTTCGTCTCACCTGTTGCAACGCACGAGCATTTTTCCTATCCTATCCTATTCTAGTAATAACTAGCATAATACCCGTGCGTTGCTACGGGTATACAAAGTTCTTAACACATGTTCTTAGCAAAACAATTAAATTTAGGCTAGGACCAGCGAGATGAGCAGGTTGCGCACAACGCTGGTGACAGGAGCAAGATGAACAGTGGTGGTTATGTCCTCCCGAAATCTTCTGTAATAACAGTTGTTCCAATTCCTACACAATGTGCAGTTGTCGACAGTATTTTCCTTCAAAAAAAATCTAGCTGATATGCCGTTTGATATAAAAATATAAAATTGCACATGTATGAAATACTACAGATTACACAACTACAAATATGGCGATTATATTTAGCAAGTTATTTGGAATGCGAAACCGTTTCTCGGCCTCTATTCAGAATAGAAAAATGATTCACCAGCGATGCTTTGATGTAATCTGAAGTGGAAACTACTACTCGTCCGATTGAAGTCTTGCAACATCTGCCTCTCATCACTAAGCTCTCTAGTGAAATGATTAGCACAAATTTAGACCTCAGGTCATTATCATCTGTCTTATAAACTGAAACTGCCATATGATTGCAATGCATGGCAATATTCCGGCTAATAGCATTGGCAAAGAGGTGTGTCCTAACCTCCCAGTTCGGTCCAATTTATAAGGCAAGGATATAAAAATTGTATAAGCATCAAAAAGAAGAAGGGAGTACCAATATCCATCTCTACAGGTTTCTGCCTTGTGATTTTGTGATTTCTAGGATTCAGTTTAGACACACACACCAACAACAATCTACTAATTCAGCTATCTCTCTATCTCCAACTTCTGAACACGTATACGAGCAGCCTAGCCTTATATTGTCCACATAGACGAGCAGAACGATGGCCTCCTCCCTCTACTCAGCTTCCTCACGATCTCCCTAGCCCAACTCTGATCCAAAAAAACAGAATATTAAGGGACACAAATTCCATCAAGCCTGAACTCTTTGCTGAAGCATAATGAAGGTGTCTACTATCCAGGCGTGCTCTGAATTTCAGTGACTCGCATAGTAGTTTAGAGAGATTTAGGAGAGCATACTCGTTTTCCTACCCATTTCCGTATCAATACATGGCGAGGACGACCGTCAGCGCACTGTGTTGTGCCCACGGAGCTCGCGACCTGGGACGACGATCGAGACCACAGGAGCTGCATTCGCCCTGGTCTCAAGCTGGGAGAAGTCTACGGCGTGCCCATGAGTCAACCCATTGCTCCGCCGGGTGCCCCCATATCCACCGTGCGCGGCCCCCATGGAGCTCGCGAGCTGGGACAACGAGCGCGACCGCGGCGAGCTTCATCCTCCCCGGTCTTGAGCTGGGAAAAGGCTACTGCATGCCCATGGAGTCAACCAACCGCATCGCCAGCTGCCCCCCACATCCACCGCGGCGCCCCCGGTCGCCCAACCCCCCGCCTACCCTCCTCCATCTTACGGAGCTCGCCGCATCGCAGGCTCGACGGCGTGCGCCGTGCAGCCTGCTGGCCGCTGGCTTGGACTCGCGCTCGACCGTCGCGCACTCCCAGTCCCCGCCCACCACGGGCGGGCACAAACAGATTCATGGGTATTCAACTGAATACCCATTATTTTTTGCAAAAAAAATCGCATACAGAATACGTACGTGTATCGTAAGTATCCAGCCCATCTGACCAAAATACCACTAACGTGTCTGGCCCATAGGAACTACAGCGAACCATCTAGGCCAGTTTGCTCACGTTGCGTGTCCAGCCTTAACTGCTCCATCTACAGGCGATCTATCTAACTAGTCTAGCGAGACGGCGGCGGCGGACGAATTTGTGCCGGCTGCCGGTCGCCGGTGCCGCGACGCGATCAGGGAGTGGCAGGATTTGGGCGGGCGTGGGACTGCAGAAAGGAGGCGCTGAAATTGCTGAAATTTCTCACTACAATCTACAGGTTAGGGTTCTCAATCCTCCCCCAATTTCTTTCCGATTTCTAAACTAGCAAAGTTCTGAATCATTCCTGATTTCTTTCCGGTTTCTAAACTAGCAAATCATTAATTGCTCTTCCCGTTTACATTAGTTATTGTCCAATTGATTAATCATCGATCTGATGTTGATGTAGGTTCTAGCTGTACTGAATTTATCTTTAGAACTCACTGATAAAAATATGAAGAGGAACAGTGCTAATCTAAAGACGTTGTGGGAGAAAGCTTCAAAGACAAAGAAAAATGATTCCACCATGCTAGAACCATCACGTGTTGCAGTTCAGTGTGAACCTCAAAATCAAGCAAATCCTTCTTCTAGTGAGAAGCAGCTTATGCTAGTTGAAGCACACGGTGACAGTAACGGCCAACCAGAGATAAAAACAAGCACAGAACCAGAAATAGGCCCCCCAAACACCGAAGATGATGAATTAAATGATGAAGATGAAGCAGCCTATGATTTGGATTTACTTTCACACGATCCCGGGAAGAGGATTCCCATCTCAAGCTATGGTGTAAATGAACAAGATTCAATCAGAAGGGGGTATATTGCATTGGGGCCATGTCAACCTAGGAAGCATAATTTTCCAGCGAGAGAGATTGGAGGTATGCGTCGCTTCGTAGCTACATGGTTTGATGAATTTGATTGGCTTGAGTATAGTGTGGAAAAGGATTCTGCGTTTTGCTTTATTTGCTATTTATTCAAGGATCAAACTACTCCTGGTGGTGATAGTTTTGTTAGTGGAGGATTTAGAAATTGGAACATGAGAAAGAGGCTTGAAAAACATGTTGGTGACATAACTAGCTCTCACAATAATGCTCAAGAGAAATATAATTATTTCACACAACCCAAGTCATCGATTCAAGAGGTCCTAGCTTCAAACACTAAAGAATATAAGGCACTATACATATCACGTTTGACATATTCTCTCAAGTGCTTGAGGTTTCTTTTGCAACAAGGGTTGGCCTTTCGTGGGCATGATGAAAGCGAAGCTTCTTTAAATAGAGGAAATTTTCTTGAGCTCTTGAAGTGGCTAGCAAATAATTTCAGAGAAGTTGATAAGGTGGTTCTCAACAATGCTCCGCAGAAATGTAAAATGATAGACCACAAGATACAAAAACAGCTCATTGGTTCTTGTGCCAAGGAAACCACTAAACTCATGTTGGAAGATCTTGATGGTGATTATTTTACAATACTTGCTGATGAATCTAGTGATGTGCGTCAAATAGAACAACTAGCTCTTTGTATTCGCTATGTTGATAAGAAAGGAAGGGTAGTGGAGAGGTTTCTTGGTATCGTTGAAGTTGAAGACACCACATCTTTGACACTTAAAATAGCAATTGGGGATCTACTTATGGACCATTCTTTGAGCTTTTCCATGGTTCGTGGGCAAGTTTACGATGGAGCCAGCAACATGAAGGGTCATGTCAATGGTTTGAAGAAACTAATTATGGATGAGTCTCCTTCGGCCTATTATGTACATTGCTTTGCCCATCAGCTTCAACTAACTCTTGTTGTTGTTTCTAAGCAATGTGGCGATTGTGGCTGGTTCTTTCAACAACTTGGTTATTTGCTGAATGTTCTTGGGATGTCTTGCAAAAAGATAAAAATGCTTCGAGTAGCACAAGCTGAGCATATTATTGAAGCATTGCAGTTGGGTGAAATTGAATCTGGTCAAGGTCTGAATCAAGAGATGGGTTTGGCAAGGCCTTGTGATACTCGGTGGAATTCCCATTATAAGACAGTGACACATGTTATGTCCATGTATCCTTCAATTCGGAAAGTTCTTATAAAAATTGGAGAAGAGTACAGCGGCACAGAGGCTATTGCAGCACAAACTATGTTGACGTCATTTGAGTCTTATGAATTTGTTTTCATGGCAAAACTGATGTTGGCCATATTTGGCATCACAGATGACTTGAGCAGATCCTTGCAGAAGAGGGACCAAGACATTGTAAATGCTATGGGTCTCATTGAATTCACACAACAAGAGCTTGAGAACTTGCGACATGATAGTGGATGGAGAGCTTTCCTTGAAGAGGTAAACTCTTTTTGTCTGAAGTATAAAGTCAGAGTTGTTGACATGGATGCTTTCTATAAGCCGGTTGGAAGATCTGCAAGGTTCTTCAAAAATATCAAAAATATTCATCGCTTCCATGTGGATATGTTTTTGGGTGTCATAGATAGACAAATTCGAGAGTTCAATGACAGATTTGACGAGGTAAACACAGAACTACTTGTTTGCATGGCTTCCTTCAATCCAAATGGCTCGTTTTCTGCTTATGACAAGGAAAAGTTGGTAAAACTTGCTCACTTTTATCCCAAAGATTTCTCAAAATGGAACTAGTGCGTCTTCCATTTCAACTCACAAACTTTATTGCTGACATGCGTAGAGATCAGAGGTTTAGGGAAGTGAAAAATATTGCGGATCTTTCTATTAAGCTTGTTGAGACAAACAAGAACCTGACTTATAATCTCGTTTACAAGCTTCTGAAATTGGTTCTAGTTCTTCCTGTTGCAACCGCAACTGTTGAGAGGGTGTTTTCTTCAATGAACTATGTGAAGAATAAATTGAGGAACAAGATGGGGGGCCAATACTTGAACGATTGCCTGGTTACATACCTTGAGAAGGAATTCTTTTTTCAAGTTACATATGATGCAATCATATCTCGTTTCCAAGCTTTGGAGAACCGCAAAGTTGTGCTATGAATTTATGTATTGTTATTTCATTTTTCTACTATTTTAGGATGATGTTGTTATCAGATGTTTGTGAACCTTCTTGTTTAATATTGAATTGTCATGTAAGTTCTCTACTGTTTTGAAATGATGTCATTATGATAAATCGTCAACTATTTTGTTTATATAGTTTGCCAATCTTTGTGTTATACTTTTGCATTTAACAATCTTTGAACGTGAGGTTTTGCATTGTTGTTTTTATTTGAATACCCATTGTAAATATCCTGTGCCCGCCCATGCCGCCCACCCTCCTCCATCTTACGCATCTCGCTGCATCGCGATGTGTGCCACCACTACTCTCGCCCCTCCGTTGATTGGAGATGAGCCTAGGTGCACCGCCAAGAATGGTCGGCAGCAGTGGCCGGCGGCGCATCGAGCTAGCTAATAGTCGTAGAGGATGGAGTGCTTGGTATGGCATCTAGCAATTTCTTATCCACGGGAACACCAAACGGGGATTTCTTTCATATTTTTCTTATTCACTTACGGGTGGCAGTGGTGTAATATGTCCAAACATATTGGGGTACAATTGTCCCAAAAAAAGATGTACCAACCATCAAGATCATAATAAGCCTTTTAATATATCTATCTATCTATCTATATATCTATATATATACTATAATTTAGGATGCGGTAGGTTCGTCGACCAAGAATTTCCGTCCGAAATTTTCTGGACGATTTTACCCTCCCACGTACTGCCATATTACAGCACTGCCACCGTGAAGTCAAGAAAAAGTGGTTCTTCTCTGCCAACACCGAATAGATTGACACATCCTCTCCTCTGCCTCCGCTCATTGGACAGGACAAGCGGCGGCGTTCACGGGGAGGAGAGGGCGCAACCTCCACCCTCGAATACGGTCGAGCTCCTTCTCTTCCTCCGCTCCCGCTGGACAGGACAAGAAGCGGCGTTCACGGGGGGAGGAGAGGATGCAGGCCTCCCATCGGAGACGTCGAGGATGCGACCCCGTCGGGAGACGAGGTCCTGGTGGGGGTCGAAGCGGAGCTCGCCCGAGGTGGCGGAGGAGACGGAGTCTAGAAGGAGCGGACCGGGCGGCTCCATGGAGGCGGGCAAGGTCGCGGAGGGCTGGCGATGGTTTTGAGGAAGAAGAATTGGTGGAGGTGTGGCCTCTGTTTTAGTTCAGTTGATTGCTGCTACTAATTACTCCTCCCACCGCTGTTCTGGAAATTCCCCTCATGGGGACGGGCGGAGGTCAACGCGGCTGGTTGGCGCACAGGTGGCTCGCGCGCGGTGGTCGACGTCGATGCGCACGAGCACGAGGTTGAGAGGAGGCCACGGGGTCCACTTGTGGAGCAGGCCAGCTCGGGTCAGCCATGGCGCGGGCGAGGTTGCCGCCGCCGGTTAAGTAGAAAAGAAAATCAGTACATTCTTTTCAAGCAATGGCAAATCAATGTCATTGTTGTCTACTATGTTAACCTTTTGATCAGACAGTTGGATGAATATGGCAAGAGATTTTAGTATTTCGGGTTAAATGTACTGGCTAACGGAACCTGAATTTATAGCAAAAAATCTAACAAGAGCAAAATTGGATTCAAAGTACCAAACCCCAACCCAAACCAGAAAATAGAATTACCATAGCAATTTCGTCAATCTGGGTCGATTCAGAAAATAGAATTAGCGTAACAATTTAGTCAATTCAGGTGTCAATCTGCATTTTAACTACTTGCCCAAAATTTATCTGCCTTCTCATACTTCCTCTACTCCACAAACACATGGAAGGAGGAGACCTTTACGGAGTAGGGTGAAGCGGCGATGGCGGCGAATGACTGTGCTTGTGCTAGCGCATGTGTACCGAGTGGCCTGGCTAAAGCCGGGGTATAGGAGGTGCACGTTAAAGCTGTTGTTTTCTGTGACACGTTGAGGTTGTGCTAACTGGAAAAAACTTTGTGCCTACCTGTGACACTCTTTTTTCTCCCCAATGCATGGGCATTTGTGTTAGTCTATACTATTAAATTGATGGAGGTGGTTTTCATCGCACGAAATTTTCGTACGTTCCCAGGAGTCCTGTCATCGTACGAGTGCCAAGTTGTCATTCCTCTGTTTTCCTTCGGCTTCTGTTTTATTCCGGAGGGGCACCTAGGCTACATATAAACAAACGTGTGTGAACAATCTTATTTCCTTTCTTCAAAATAAAAAAATCTTGGGCTTCACGGCCTTATATCTTCCCTCCTCACCCCCTGCTACAGTACTACGCGCCGCCGCCGCTTGCTCCGGGCCGTTCCGAAGCCTCCCCCGTCAGCGGCGCCGGCGATGGAAGGTGGAGGAGTGGCGCCGGAGGCCCTGTGTACAGTTTTGTTGTTTTTTCCGGCTGGATGCCGGCGTCTGGCTTCATGCCGTGAGGTACTTGGCGTGCTTTTTGGGCCATGGCCGTCGATGCCGAGTTCTCCTTCCCCCTGCTCGGTGGAGAGAGAACATTGGCGCCTCTGAATAAGGTCCTCGCTGGGGCTTGCTCGACTGCCAGGTTGCCCCCTCTTCCTTCGACCGGCCATGGTGGTCGGGGAAGATCTGGGGGCGTATCTCATCGGTCTTTTCTTCGCCCCCATTGGGAAGCTTCCTCTCTGCAGTAGCGTCCTGGTTCTATCTCCCCTCTGGCCGGCTGTAATACTACAGTACTGAAAAGACTGTAGCTTCTATGCAACATGCCAATCCCTGGATCGGTTCATTGGCTCACATAGAACATAGATGAAATAACAAAATAATAATCCGTGTATCATAAATAACGAAGATCCAGAAGATTCATTTATTACAAAAGTCGCTTAGCTCGAAGGCTAGCTCACACATAAATCAAGTAGCAACACAAATAAAGATACTACTCCATCTTCAAATTGCCCACGAGGGAACAAGTGTCGAGTGGAGTACCGCGACCTATATCGAATCACTCGGAATCGGTATAACCTGCAACATAAAACGTAGCAGCCCGAAGGGTCAATACATGGAATGTATGGCAAGTAGCGCTAAGATAAAGGAGACAATGCACCTAGCATCTACATGCTTATTTGGCTAGTGGAGCTTTGGCTAGCTTGCACTTTTCAAACACATTGATCCTACTTTCGTAAACCATTTAATTCACAGCAACCCATTAAGTTCACCCATTAAGTTTTAGTAATTAGGAAATAAGGATGAGCGAGAGTATGTCATAGTCTCAAGATTAAGCAACTCAATCGTTCGTAACCGGGGACACGGCTAAGTACTTAGTTTTTACACCCTGCAGAGGTTTGTACACTTTACCCATGTGACCTGGCCAACCCAGCTCGTACCACCACACGCATATTGTGTGATGATAGGGAGCAGTCCAAGATGGGACCTTTCGGAAAGTAGATCACCAAACCCCACTGCGCACCGATCCCAACCTATCATTTACTACATCTCTGACTATGCTGGATTCGGATCACCACGACCTACTAAGTCCAACCAGCCACCCATTCTTACTGGCACATGGTTGCACACGTAAGATACCATAACAAAGAGAACCAATCCTTCTCAGTACCCTGGGCGGCATTCCCCACCATTAACCACACTCCGATGACCATCCAACCATTCCGCCCAGGTAGTTCATTAACATTAAGTTGTTTTAGTTTGAAGCAAACACAACTTCATCATAGTGTGATCCCTTTCCCCCCGTCTTCACAGCAGGTCTAAGCACATCTACTGAGCGGGGCTCAACTACAAGAATTCCTACCATAATATATAGGATATAGCATAGCATAGTAGTTCCTACACAATAACTACAGAAATACACTACACATGCATAAGAGAAAATAGTAGGACAATGGTATCAACAAAATAGCATCTACTTGCCTTGGCGGTAGGAGTCGAGGGTACAATCCTCGCAGAAACAAGCGTTGCACTTGTCACAATCTACACGATACAAAACAACACATAAACAATATACCAAACATAAGCAAGTGCACAAATGCATGCATGATAGCTCAACAAGGTTTTCAGTAACCTCTCGGTGTTCTCTGATCAATTCTACTTCTGAATGATGCATGAGAAAACATTTAATGCAAGGAAAACAATTTATACATAAAAGAGGTCTAGTTAATAGGTCTTTGGTAAAAACATTGCATCAAGGCTGTAAACAGTACAGAACAAGTTTGACAAAAATACTACTGGCTAGATAACTCCAATTAGAGCCTAGACCAAAAGGAATTACGCCAAAAAGGTTTACAGAACCTTTTCTGTGAATTAACTACTACTTTAAGCCTTTCTATAATCTCAGAAAAATATATACAGTAAACCTGGGATATTATTGCAGAATACAATTCTACACAATTTTGCGAATCCAACGATACCTTATTTGCAATTTTTGGCCAAGTAGATCTTTTTCTACAAAATTTAGAAGTTAAAACAATTTTCTGCAATTTTTACTAAAATCTGTAAAATCCGGGGGAATATTCCGGGAATATTCCGGGGAATATTCCCGCTGACGAGCGGGTCCGGCTGATGCGGCGCTGACTAGGCTTTGACCAGTCAGCGGCTGACCGGTCCAGTCAACTGTCGATCTGGACCGTCGGTACGTGATCGGGCGGCTGGGAGCGCGCGACGGCGTGCTCACCTGAGTTGACGGCGGCGACGGTCGGCGGCGATGGGGGCGGCGCTCCGACGAGGTTCGGCGGCGGCAGGATGGCGCACAGGGATCGGCGGTGTGTGGCGGTCACTGGGGTATGGTCGGCGCGGGACGGGGAACTCCGGGGCGGCGGCGTGCGGCGGCTGGAGCGGTGGCCGGCGTGCGGTCTCCGGCGGCGCTCCCCAGCGGTTCTCCGGCGACCAGCGCGGAAAGGAGAGGGTCAGGGAGGCGTGGCGCGAGGCGGCGGTGCGATTCCCGGGGAAAAGAAGAGGAGAGGCGGTCGGTGGTGCTCCCACCGGCGGTAATGGCGGCGACGGCGGCTCCAACTCCGGCGAGAGATTCGTCGGCGTCCGGGACACGATAGCTAGGTCTAGGAGGGGGAAAAAGTCGGCTGCAACAAGGGCTTTAAAGGGGCAAAGGAGGCGAGCAAAAATCGGCACCGAATCTCCGAGGAACTCGGACGAGCAGTTCGTCCCTCCCACGAACTCGGCGGCGACAGCGTCCTGGTCGAGCACGGAGGGCTCGTGCGGCTGGCGGGTGGGGCCCGCCTGTCGGCCAGGCGGTGCGGTGTACGCGTTGCCGCGCGCGGCAGCTTCTATTCGCTGCTCGCTGGCGCGGGTGGCTCCCAGGCGGGCCACTGGGCCGCGGTGGGCTGGCCGGCCGACGCAGTTTCCTTTTTTTTTTTTTGCTCTGTCTGACCGCTAACCGAACTGACTGTCTGCTAGAACTAAAAATTCAGTCCACACAAGAACTAACATAACTTTTGATCTACAGCTCCGAATCGAGCGAAACAAAATCCTACGGGTTCGTAGAGACGAGCTCTACGCAACCATACATTTGGAATGTTCAAAAGGAACCATTTTTAAAGATGCAAGGCAAAACTCTAATAATCTCATATAAGAGAGGGAAAGACAAAAATAGGTAGCGTTTTGGCCAAAACACTTTAAAACTGAATTTTTGCAAATATGACCATGAATGCAATGACATGTATGAATGCAGTGCCAAATCTAGAATTTGGGATGTGACAAGACTAACCCCCTTAAGATGAATCTCGTCCTCGAGATTCGACGTGGCTAGCAAATAGGTGCGGGTGGTCCTCTCGGAGGTCATCCTCTCGCTCCGAGGTAGCTTCCTCTTCGGTGTGATGGCTCCATTGTACCTTGCAGAACTTGATCGTCTTGCTGCGTGTAAACCTCTCCGCTGTCTCCAAGATCTTGACCGGTTTCTCCTCATAGGTCAGGTCACTCTCTAGCTGAACCTCCTCAAGCGACACAGTGTCTCTCAATGGTGTATCCATCATTTCCGGATGGCACCTCTCCAGCTGGGACACATAGAACACGTCGTGAACAGCAAATAGAACCTCTGGCATCTCCAGCTGGTACGCAACCTCTCCTTTGCATGCTAGGATCTTGTAGGGCCCTATAAACCGAGGTGCCAGCTTGCATTTAATCCCAAAACGCTTAATTCCACGTAGTGGCGAAACTCTGAGGTAGGCTCGATCTCCAATCTCATACACCACCTCCTTGCGCTTAGCATCAGCATAACTCTTCTGCCTTAACTGTGCTACCTTCAGCCTATCTCGAATCAAACTGACCTTCTTCTCAGCATCCTTGACCAAATCCGGTCCAAACAACTGACGCTCGCCTACACCATCCCACAACAATGGTGTCCGGCACCTCTTACCATATAGCACATCAAACAGCGACGTCTTGATGCTAGTCTGGTAGTTGTTGTTGTATGAAAACTCAGCATAAGGCAAGTTCTCATCCCAGCTAGAGCCATGAGCTAGAGCACAGGCTCTCGACATATGCTCCAAAATCTGATTCACCCTCTCGGTCTGACCATCCGTCTGGGGGTGGAAAGCTGTGCTAAACTCCAACCTCGTTCCCAACGACTCATGGAGTTGGTGCCAAAAGTGAGAAGTAAATTGGGTGCCTCTATCTGACACAATGCTCTTAGGAACTCTATGCAGGCACACAACTCTGTTCATGTAGATCTTGGCTAACTTAGCACTGGTATAAGTGGTCTTCACGGGTATAAAGTGGGCTACCTTGGTTAAGTGATCCACCACTACCCAAATAGAGTCGTATCCTGACCTCGTCCTGGGCAGTCCTGTGATGAAGTCCATTCCAACTCTATCCCACTTCCAATCAGGTATCGGTAATGGCTGTAGTAATCCTGCTGGCTTTTGGTGCTCGGCCTTCACTCTGCTACAGACATCACATAGAGCAATATATTCCGCAATCTTCCGCTTCATGTTAACCCACCAAAACCTTTCCTTCAAATCCATGTACATATTCGTGTTACCTGGATGTATAGAGTATGGCGAATTATGAGCTTCCTGAAATATCAACTTCCTCATCTCTGGATCGTTGGGCACACATAAGCGATCCTTGTACCATAGCGTCCCTTGATCATCCTCGCGAAAACCTTCAGCCTTGCCTTTGGGTATGTTTCCTCTTATCTCCTCCAGGTCACTATCCTTCTTTTGCGCTCCTCTAATCTCGTCCAGAAGTGTTGTCTTAACTTCCATTGTTGCCAAGTAGCCCTCGGATACTACCTCCAACCTGAGGTCCTTGAGTTGTTCACACAAATCCTTGGGTAACTCCCCCACTGTCAGGCCATTAGCATAAACCTTGCGACTCAACGCATCCGCTACAACATTGGCCTTCCCTGGGTGATATTGCAAACTCATGTCATAGTCCTTTATGAGACCCAACCATCTTCTTTGCCTCATATTCAGCTCCTTCTGTGTGAATATGTATTTCAAGCTCTTGTGATCTGTAAACACATCACAATGCTTACCCATCAGGTAGTGCCTCCATACCTTGAGCGCGTGCACAACTAACGCTAATTCCAAGTCATGCGTGGGGTAATTCCTCTCGTGATGTTTGAGTTGGCGCGAGGCATAGGATACCACTCTACCATCCTGCATCAATACACTACCCAGTCCTTGACAAGAGGCATCAGAATACACTTAGAAATCCTTCTGAATATCTGGCAAACATAGGATAGGTGTGTTCACTAGGCATTGCTTCAGTTCCTGGAAACTAGCTTCGCACTCCTTGGTCCAATCAAACTTCTTCTCCTTCTTCAGTAGTTCAGTCATTGGCTTTGTAATCTTGGAGAAGTTCTCTATAAACCTCCTGTAATATCCAGCAAGTCCTAAGAAGCTCCTAATATCTCCCACATTCTTGGGTGACTCCCATTCTATAACTGACACCACCTTGCTTGGATCAACTGCGACTCCTTCACCTGATACCACGTGTCCAAGAAATCCAACGGTGTTCAACCAGAACTCACACTTGCTAAACTTGGCATACAATTTGTGCTCCCTCAGCTTATCCATAATTAGTCGCAGGTGTTTCTCATGTTCAGCATCATCCTTGGAGTATATCAATATGTCATCAATAAACACCACCACGAACTTATCCAAGTACTCCATGAATACCTTGTTCATCATGGTCATAAAATATGCCGGAGCATTTGTTAGTCCAAAAGACATGACTTTATACTCATATAACCCATACCTAGTGGTGAAGGCGGTCTTGGGTACGTCTTCCTCACGGATCTTCAATTGGAAATACCCCGACCTCAAGTCAATTTTGGAGAACACCTTCGCTCCTTCCAACTGATCGAACAAGTCATTTATATTGGGCAATGGGTATTTATTCTTGATAGTCACTTTATTAAGTGAGCGATAGTCAACCACCAATCTCTTACTACTGTCCTTCTTCTCCACGAATAGAACATGCGCGCCCCAAGATGATGAACTGGGCTGAATAAATCCCTTGTCCAATTGCTCCCTAAGCTGCTTCTTTAACTCCTTCAGTTCCTCCACATCCATTTTATATGGCCTCTTGGCTATCGGTCCTGTTCCCGGCATCAAATCAATAAGAAACTCCACGTCCCTGTCAGGTGGCATCCCTGGCAGCTCATCCGGAAACACATCGGGGTATTCCTTTACTACGAGTACGGTGTCCATGCTAACCCCCTTAAGAGAGTTCACCTTAGTACCCTCAAGACGTGTTGCTGACTTGAACTTAATCTTTATGCCTCGTGGTGTCCTAAGAGAGATGGCACGTTGTCCACAATCTATCTGACCATCATGCTCGGACAACCAATCCTTGCCGAGTATTACATCTAGTCCTTGCGACTCCAAAACTACCAAATGTGCTGGGAAGCTGTGTGCCCCAATTCCTATGGTAAGATCACGGCATCCCTTACTAGCTAGCATCTCTCCTCCTGGTGAGCTCACTCTAATAGTCCCTTTTAGTGACTTAGTGGCTAACTTATGTTTATCCACGAATGCCCGCGATATGAATGAATGCGATGCGCCAGTATCAAATAGAACAAGTGCAATATGGGAATCGATTGGAAACTTACCAATCACGAGATCCGGCTCATCACGGATTTCCTCCACATTCACATGGTTCACATTCGCCTTCTGGTTGGGTCCAAGCTTGGGTCCCACTCCCGTGTTCTTCTCCGGGCAGGTACTAGCATAGTGACCCAGCTTCTTGCATTTGTAGCACTCCACATTGCTGAGATCCTTCTTGCTCACATAGTCATGTCCATTGTTCCTCCCAGAGTTGCTGTGGTGGCTCCTGTGACCATTATGGTGGCGGTCATTTCCTCCACGGTGGTGATTGTCACTCCTGTGACCATCGTGGCGATGTCCATTGCTTCCACGGTGGCTGCGATCATCTCCGCCATGCCTAGAATGTCCAGAGTGTCCATCATAAGAGGTACGGGCGCGGTGGTGTGATCCTAAGGAGTGATGGTTGTTCTTCCTCTTGCGTCGCTCCACCTGCTGTTGTTTCCCTTCCAGAATTCTGGCCTTGTCCATCAACTCCTGAAACGTCGGGCAATAAACTACGGATAGCTGAAGTGAAAGCTCATCACTGAGACCATCCAGGAACCTCTCCCTCCTCTTGGCATCAGTGTCCACATCCTCAGGGGCATAGCGAGAGAGATTGTTGAATTCCTCTATGTAATCCGCCATAGTGCGGTTGGTCTAGCGTAGGTTGCGGAACTCCTTCCTCTTTAGGCTCATGGTCCCGGCAGATACGTGGTTCGTCCTGAATCCTTCCTCAAACATAGCCCAGGTAACTGTCTCCAGTGGGTGAGTAATCTGGAAAGCATCCCACCATGAGGCGGATGATCCCTCCAGCAAGTGAGCATCAAACCTCACCTTCTCAGCATCAGTGCAACCAACGGTCACCAGGTCCTTGTTCACAGAACGAAGCCAGTCGAGAGCAATCATGGGCTCAGGTGTAGAGGAGAACTTAGCTGGCCTCAGCCTCAGGAACCTAGTGAGAGCATCCCCTGCGGCTGATTGTTCCCGTTGTTGTTGTTGTTGTTGTTGTTGTTCTGAGTTGCCATGAATTGCGTCATCACTTGGGTCATCTGTGCTTGAGCAGCCATGAGCTGAGCCATCTCATCTGGTCGGCGGCGATACATCTGCGGTTTAGCATAGGTAAGATTAGAGAGAAATAACTACAGATAAGCGATAGCCCGCTATCCATGCAACAAGCTCAAGCCACATCAATCACCACATGATCAAGAACACTCACAAAAATCGTTCCAGGTTTTCACTAACAGTATATAGCTACAAAAATAGTTTAAGAACGCTGACAACAGCGTTTGGCAAAGCAAAACAGCAAAATAAGCAAAACCAGAAAATCTGACAGAACAGTTCTGTCCTGTTCACGAATTTTTCTGGGCACCTTAAACTCACCAGGAATTTTAGCCAATTTTTATGCAGATGCTACAGGTAATTACGCTCCATATCCTAAAATATGAGCGCAATACGAGTTACCAGTAAGGAATTAAAAATCGCACGGTAAAACTGGTCAGGCAGAAAACTGCGGCAGTAAAGACACGAAATTTACCAAAACTTGTTCACAAATCATTTAATAAATCTCACGAAAATACCTGAAACTTCAAGGTACTTAACTGAGCAATCTAAACATAATAAGCTAATAGTGCAGAAGTTTACATTGATCGATGTCTAAGGCTAACGAATATCCCTAACGAAGACTAGTTTTGGAGGACCATCTCTAGCTATTTGATGAATAGGTTGCAGTAGGTTCTGGAGTCCATGCGCCGATGCTTCGCTCCTGGTGCATGCCACGGTGGTGGTGTATACACCTCTCCTGAGTCCTCTTTACTTGAGTCCTCGAATTCCACCTCTTCGGGGTCCTCCTCATCACTTCCTTCAACAAAAGCGCCCGCTGCATCTCCTCCATCATCGTCATCGCTTCCTCCATCGTCATTGTCTTCACCATCATCATTGTTACCTCCTCCACCATTATCCGCATCATCATCATCGCTATCATTATCATCATCGTTCCCATCATCATTGTTGCCATTGTTTGGTGGAGGATTCTGCTGCGCTTGAAGGGCAGCCATGTCCACAATGGTTTGATCACGTTCAGCCACAACTTGATCCCTTTGCACAATGGTTTGGTTCAGCGCTGCAATCATGGCATCTCTTCTAATGAGGACTTGCTCCATTGTATTCACAGCAGTGTGAAAGGTTTCCATCTCATACCCTTGCAGATGCACAGTGCCCTAAAAATAATCCAGCTGCTCCTTTTGCTGCATTAGCTTCTCTTCCCTCTCCCAAGCTTTGATCTCCATGTCTTCCAACTGCTTCACTTGGAGTGGCATGTTGTTCCGATCACCAGTGGTAATCATCACAAGTCCTTGCTCATTCCGACCCCCAAATGCAAGGAAGGGTGATCCTGCTGGTAGTCGGTGTCGGTGGAGATAGCACAGGCGCGACAGGGTCTCATGCATGACCGACTTCACTCCTTGCTCCCAGGTAAGGTACTTCTTGGTGAGGTTCAGGTTCTCAATACCAGGCACAGTGGGATCTGCAAGAACAATCGCGGTGATCTCCCACACGCGATCTCCAGGCACATAGGTGTTCATCCTTCTCCCTTTGAACATCGGCATTAGCATGCCCAGCGTCTTGCAAAGATCCGCCAGCTGTCTTGCGAAGGGCCTTGGTGATTGAAGCTCAACATACTCAACTCTGGTGGTATCTCCCATCTATCAATTATAAAGAGGAAAGAGTGAGAATAGCAAAAGAAAAGAATTTACTAGAGTGAATGGCATAAGAATAAAGACAAAATTTAAAATAGGCTCAAGTAAACATAAGGCTTCCTATTCCAATCCTAGGTCACGATCCTACAGTCAACACACGGCTCTGATACCATCTGTAATACTAAAGTAATGAAAAGACTGTAGCTTCTATGCAACATGCCAATCCCTGGATCGGTTCATTGGCTCACATAGAACATAGATGAAATAACAAAGTAACAATCCGTGTATCATAAATAACGAAGATCCAGAAGATTCATTTATTACAAAAGTCGCTTAGCTCGAAGGCTAGCTCACACATAAATCAAGTAGCAACACAAATAAAGATACTACTCCATCTTCAAATTGCCCACGAGGGAACAAGTGTCGAGTGGAGTACCGCGACCTATATCGAATCACTCGGAATCGGTATAACCTGCAACATGAAACGTAGCAGCCCCGAAGGATCAATACATGGAATGTATGGCAAGTAGCGCTAATATAAAGGAGACAATGCACCTAGCATCTACATGCTTATTTGGCTAGTGGAGCTTTGGCTAGCTTGCACTTTTCAAACACATTGATCCTACTTTCGTAAACCATTTAATTCACAGCAACCCATTAAGTTCACCCATTAAGTTTTAGTAATTAGGAAATAAGGATGAGCGAGAGTATGTCATAGTCTCAAGATTAAGCAACTCAATCGTCCGTAACCGGGGACACGGCTAAGTACTTAGTTTTTACACCCTGCACGGGTTTGTACACTTTACCCATGTGACCTGGCCAACCCAGCTCGTACCACCACACACATATTGTGTGATGATAGGGAGAAGTCAAAGATGGGACCTTTCGGGAAGTAGATCACCGAGCTCCCACTGCGTACCGGTCCCAACCTATCATTCACTACATCTCTGGCTACGCTGGGTTCGGATCACCACGACCTACTAAGTCCAACCAGCCACCCATTCTTACTGGAACATGGTTGCACACGTAAGCTACCATAACAAAGAGAACCAATCTTTCTCAGTACCCTGGGCGGCATTCCCCACCATTAACCACACTCCGATGACCATCCAACCATTCCGCTCAGGTAGTTCATTAACATTAAGTTGTTTTAGTTTGAAGCAAACACAACTCCACCATAGTGTGATCCCTTTTCCCCCGTCTTCACAGCAGGTCTAAGCACATCTACTGAGCGGGGCTCAACTACAAGAATTCCTACCACAATATAGAGGATATAGCATAGCATAGTAGTTCCTACACAATAACTATAGAAATACACTACACATGCATAAGAGAAAATAGTACGACAATGGTATGAACAAAATAGCATCTACTTGCCTTGGCGGTAGGAGTCGAGGGTACAATCCTCACAGAAACAAGCGTTGCACTCGTCACAATCTACACGATACAAAACAACACATAAACAACATACCAAACATAAGCAAGTGCACAAATGCATGCATGATAGCTCAACAAGGTTTTCAGTAACCTCTTGGTGTTCTCTGATCAATTCTACTTCTGAATGATGCATGAGAAAACAATTAATGCAAGGAAAACAATTTATGCATAAAAGAGGTCTAGTTAATAGGTCTTTGGTCAAAACATTGCACCAAGGTTGTAAACAGTACAGAACAAGTTTGACAAACATACTACTGGCTAGATAACTCCAATTAGAGCCTAGACCAAAAGGAATTACGCCAAAAAGGTTTACAGAACTTTTTTTGTGAATTAACTACTACTTTAAGCCTTTCTATAATCTCAGGAAAATACATACAGTAAACCTGGGATATTATTGCAGAATAAAATTCTACACAATTTTGCGAATCCAACGATACCTTATTTGCAATTTTTAGCCAAGTAGATCTTTTTCTACAAATTTTAGAAGTTAAAACAATTTTCTGCAATTTTTACTAAAATCTGTAAAATCCGGGGGAATATTCCGGGGAATATTCCCGCTGACGAGCGGGTCCGGCTGACGCGGCGCTGACTGGGTTTTGACCAGTCAGCGGCTGACCAGTCCAGTCAACGGTCGATCTAGACCGTCGGTACGTGATCGGGCGGCTGGGAGCGCGCGGCGGCGTGCTCACCTGAGCTGACGGCGGCGGCGGTCGGCGGCGGCGGGGGCGGCGCTTCGGCGAGGTTCGGCGGTGGCGGGATGGCGCACGGGGATCGGCGGTGTGTGGCGGTTACCGGGGTATGGTCGGCGCGGGACGGGGAACTCCGGGGCGGCGGCGTGCGGCGGCTGGAGTGGTGGCCGGCGTGCGGTCTCCGACGATGCTCCCCGGCGGTTCTCCGGCGACCTGCGCGGAAAGGAGAGGGTCAGGGAGGCGTGGCGCGAGGCGTCGGTGCGATTCCCTGGGAAAAGAAGAGGAGAGGCGGTCGGTGGCGCTCCCACCGGCGGTAATGGCGGCGACGGCGGCTCCAACTCCGGCGAGAGATTCGTCGGCGTCCGGGGCATGATAGCTAGGTCTAGGAGGGGGAAAAAGTTGGCTGCAACAAGGGCTTTAAAGGGGCAAAGGAGGCGAGCAAAAATCGGCACCGAATCTCCGAGGAACTCGGACGAGCGGTTCGTCCCTGCCACGAACTCGGCGGCGGCAATGTCCTGGTCGAGCACGGAGGGCTCGTGCGGCTGGCGGGTGGGGCCCGCCTGTCGGCCAGGCGGTGCGGTGTACGCGTCGCCGCGCGCGGCAGCGTCTATTCGCCGCTCGCTGGCGCGGGTGGCTCCCGGGCGGGCTGGCCGGTCGACGCAGTTTCCTTTGTTTTTTTTTTGCTTTGTCTGACCGCTAACCGAACTGACTGTGTGCTAACTGAATTTTCTGAACTAAAAATTCAGTCCAGACAAGAACTAATATAACTTTTGATCTACATCTCTGAATCGAGGGAAACAAAATCCTACGGGTTCGTAGAGACGAGTTCTACGCAACCATACATCTGGAATGTTCAAAAGGAACCATTTTTAAAGATGCAAGGCAAAACTCTAGTAATCTCATATAAGAGAGGGAAAGACAAAAATAGGTAGCGTTTTGGCCAAAACACTTTAAAACTGAATTTTTGCAAATATGACCATGAATGCAATGGCATGTATGAATGCAGTGCCAAATCTAGAATTTGGGATGTGACACCGGCCGTGGCGGCGGGGGGAGGGGGTTGGTGCCGGGCAGGCGGCAGCTAGGTGGTTTGCCTCCGAGTTACTCCGCGGCGTGTGTGAGCGGCGTCGGGAGGTCGCCGGCTGGCCCCCTTCTTCTAGCTTCATTGGTTGGAGCTTGCAGTGGGAGGCTGTCTTTCGGCGGCTCGTCAATAAAGCTCGTTGGCTCTCCGGCGGCGTGTTCGACGTCGAGTCTCCTCTCCCTCTTTCGGCCGGCCGCGGTGGCGAGGGATTGGAGGATTGGCGGCTCGATGTGGAAGACGAAGTTGAAGAGTGTTGAAGCTGCATCCTCAAGATCTTACTCGCAGTGGTCCATCGGCAGTAGTAGAGCTGTCGGACCGCTATCCGTTCTGGCCGAAAGGCGGCCTCGGGATCAAACCTCCATGGGAGGCCCTTTTCTGAAGCGCGGCGCTGGTGCTCGACCTCCCATTTTTGGCAAGTGGTTTGTCCCCGTCGGGTATGGGAGGGCTAGCGGTTTCGTTCCTTCTCTGGTTCGATGGGCGTCACGAGCAAGAGACCCTGACCTCGCCGCTGGCTAGAGGTCGCCGGAGTTTGGTGGCGGTGGCTCTCTGGGACTCGATAGCTTTTTATCTTTTAGTCCTAGGGTGCTTTTTGCATTTGGGAGGCTTTTTTTTGTTTTTTCTAGCCTGACTAGGGTGCTCGATGTAAAAGGCCTCCTACTATCTTGTACCTGCCACGTATTTCTTTATGCAGCTTCTGGGGTCTTCTAGACCCTCTCACCGTTCAAAAAATAATAATAATAAAAAAACTTATTTTGTGGACGTCTCTCAGATCGATCTTATAGGTCGTGAGTAGTATAACTTTTTAAAGGTCGTGAGTGTTCCCGTGCATGACGGTTACCCCACCGGATCTCTAGCCATACGTCACCATGTGCCCGACGCGTTTCAAAGGAGGAGGGTGCCCGACACGTATGAGGAAGGAGGCCGACGTAGGGAGGTTGCAGGCATCGAGGTCCCCAGCGTGGAGGCGGGGAGCTGTGCGAGGGAACAGAGCAAGGGCGTCGAGGGTTGTCGGAAGCCAGTGGACGAGCAGAGGTGTCTCACAAGGGAAGGAGATGAGCGGGAGCACGGGGCGGCGTCTGCCTGGCACGAGGGGGGAGGGGGGGCAGAGGCGAGACGAGAGAGGTCGCGCGGAGAGAAGAGGGGCTCGAGGGGGAGGGGGTCAGTGGCAAGAGAGACGAGCGGGTACGTGTGGCGTGCGGTGTCGCTCGGTCGTGTTGAGTCCCACATGCCGTGAGTGCATTAGCGTGAGTTTGTACATTGTGTTGTGTGTAAATGGCGCATAAACAACATCCATGAGTCCCGTTTATTTAACTGATTAGTTATTTTTGTTGGAAAAAGCAAACTTTATTGAACTAAAGTACTAATAAATGGTATTACGCGGGATGAAGTGGTGCACCGCTTACATCCCTATGTGTGTGGCCAGGTGCATGCGCGTGCGTTGAGTATAGGGTGCGTGCGTGTATATGTTGAGTTGTGGTGTGCACGTGCGCGTGAGTGCGTTGGGTCTGGGTCGAGTGCGTGTAGGCTAGGTGTGGTGCGTGTGCAGCGGCGGTTATGTGGTGTCGTGTTGGGTCATATTGCGTGTCGAGGACGGGTGCTCGACGATAGGGTTTGTGTCACATGAGTGAGAAGCTCGGGTGCTAGGTGGGCTGGTTGTCTGTCCGGCTAGGTCCAACCAATTGAACTGTCGTTCCTAGTTTATTCTGTTCTCGTTAAAGCCAATTTCGAATACTCCGGTTTTAACACTCAATAAAAATAATACTCTAGTTTTTAGACAAGACAAGTAAGCATTGAAGTAGAAGAAGAATAGTATTATCCACAAAAAACAGGGTTGTAGAAAATAGTTTTTAATATCAAAATTAAAACGGCAAGTTAATCCTTCTTTCGTTGAATCCGTAGCAACGCACGGGCATTCAGCTAGTATATATATATATATCTATCTACTAATTTCTCTAGAGGTAGGTTCGTCCGGTACATTTCCGTCAGCCCAAAAATACGTTTTCCACCGATGTCGTCCGCCGAAGTAAACGGTTCGAACCGAAAAAAAGTCTGCCAGACTCGGTTTGCGCCAACCTCGGCTTCCCCGCGGCGGACCTTGGTGCGGGGACATGTAGGTCATGCTCGGGCCTGCGGCGGTGCCGAAGCTCCAACAGAGAGATCACGCGGCTCACGTCGGGAGGCGCGGAGGCGTGCCTGGGCGTAGAGCATCGGGGCGGAGATGGAACCCATCTTCCATGGCAGGTGGTGACCGACTCCATGGTCTGGGACAACGCTGTCCTGTGATGGCACCCCGTGGATCTCGGCGCCGGGTGGGGCGTGGTGCGAGTAGTGGCAGCGCTGCCGGATGCCTTCGGCCCCATTCTACTGTCTTGCTTCGCCGTCGAGCGCTAGCAGGGAGACAGAGAAACTCTGGCGGAGCTCAGGTTAGGCCGACCGGAGTTGGAGAACAGGGAGGTGTCGAGCTCCTGGCGGCTTGATGCAACAGAGGAGAGGGAGGCCTTCCTTATCCCCACATGTGCCGACCTCCTCCGGCCGATGCGATTTGAGGAAAAGAGAACAAGATTGATTTTCTCCTGTACTGCTTCAATTTGGTTAATTTTGCTCTGCTATTGCTGCCCTGAATTCCTAGGGAGGCAATTTAATAGCTAGGGATGGGATACCCGGCGACGAGGTGGTGCGAATCGGGCATGCGACCTGCAGGGTCCTGCTGCTCCACCGTCATCACCGTCAGCCTCCTCGACAAGACCGGCCACAGCTGTGACCTGCAGGGTCCTGCTGCCTCAACATCCTCATCTGAGGTTCGTTTGTCAGGGTCCTATTCCTCCTACATCCACATTCTCAAATTTCAGGTTTTGTTCCTACTCTCCTAGATATCTCTCTCAACTGTAACTGTTCTGCCTTCTGCCCCGCAGGCAGACATGGGCAAGGATGGGAAGCAGGGCCAGCGACCCATGTTTAATTCACAAGTCCGTTACACATTCTGTTTCTTTGGATTGATGTAAAAAATGGTAAGAATGCCATACTCTTAGCTGGTTATTCTATTTGTACCTAATCCAACTCACTGCTATCGCCTTAACTTAATACAGATAGAGATTGTCATAGTCTTGATCAAGATTTACTTATAGAGGAATTGCTCCTCTGTTTAACTAATACTCACTATGTTTTAAAATATAAGATGTTTTCGCTTTGTGAAAAAAAATCTAAATTACTTTTAGTGTGAGATTCGGAGCGAACCTACACACTAAAAGAGGTTTTGATATATTTCTTTCACAAAACTAAAACATCTTATATTTTGAAACGGAAGGAGTATATGGTTGCCTCATGTTATGACAGTCCCGTAGTAGCTCTAATATCAAATGTCAGTTTGACGCACGCGGTTACGTACATACCGACTTCAAAAAGACTGCAACCTCTCGATGAAAAAACCAACGATCGGATCAGACCAAGCGATAAAAAACTACTAGCTAACTAGCGATCACATGATACGATCGGATCTCATGAGAAGACAAACCTCGCTCTGAACCTTTCAGTTAGTGAGTGTGGGTGATCCAAGCGTAGAAGATGAGGTGAAGAGAATCACTAGAAAAACAATAAAGTTTAGATTTGACAAAGTTCCTTTTGTCGATGACGAGCAAGCTTGCCGGCGAGAGGATAAATACGGTGATTGCGAGAGCGAGGGATGCCTGTGGTGCACATACGAGCGTCGAGAATGGTGTTCGGTTCTCTTGGTACCAAGGAGCTACATCGAGAGTGGCTAGAGGAAAAATATTTCTCCTCGTTCACAGCTTGACATTCAGTACTTAAATTTAGACGTCCATTGTGTGTAACTAGATCTAGCAAAGGAAAAATTTAGAAATTTGTACAGAATTAATATGCCGTAGCAACGCACGGGCATTTAGCTAGTTTTAATAATAAGCTAGAGAGGATTTCTGGAAAGCATTAAAGCTTCATCAAAGATAGGTTTGTAGGTTCTAGTTCTTCTTAAATAAGTTGTTATTACCTTGTGATTGTAAATAGTAGGAGTACAATAATTCAATAACTAGCTTTTACTTTGTTATATATGATCTGATCTTGATTGCAGTCCCTGAATAGCCGACAAAACTGGTTTTTATGCAATAGAGATATTGATAGGGGCATCCCGTGGTTCTAATTAAACAATGATATATGTCTATGAGTTCGTCCTACCAAATATCTGAACCATCCTCCGCCACTGCTGTGTGGTGTGCTGTTGAGTCTTAGACCCCCGAACATTATGTTTTTATATTATATCGTTCCTGTACTCTGCCAGTTGCGGGTTTATATTAATTTAAAGCTAAGCACCTTGAATCTCAACATCTCCAGTTGTATGTTTCTTCAGCATGAGCCTCAACATCTCTAGCACGAGGAGACGGAATATCCTCGGACACTATTGAAACATTGGGAGTAGGAGTCTTGTATGGTTGGTGATGTCAGCACAAGCTTCTATTAGCGCAGAGTTTTGCCCAGCTTACCATCTAGCTTCAACTTTCCCTTTAACAATGATTTAGCTCTAAATCACAAAACGAAACCCGTTATGACTCGGAAAGTATACTAATAAAAGTACAAGTCTTGGTAGAAGATCTTACTTCTGGACAACTGGCAACACTTGTGCGCCAACCGAAACAATAAATTATTGTTCTTATTGAAAGGTAAGACATGTTGTTCTTCCATCTCATCATCCTCCGCTGCTTCTGGCTCTTTCAAAGGATAATCCTCTATTGGCCAGTTCCGACTCAGGGAGCGATGCAATCTAAAAGACGAAATAAATATTCCAGTATGGTATAATAATGGATGATGATGAGTGAAATAATTAAGTCGAAGAATTTATCGGAGTCAAAGGATTATCCATAGTATACATCCGCATGGAGATATTTGGGACTTTCTTGCTTACTTGTTCTTTGATCAACCACTATATTTGGGTCTTGTAATCCTTCGCGGGGATCCAAGTCGGGCTGACCTTCAGGCTGTCCTTTTTGTCAAGGCTGACCGTGTGCATCAGCCGGTCACCATGGTGATGCAGAGGTCGAATCCGACGATCCAACCAACGGTGCACCAGGTGGGATACGCTCAAGCCCTTCTATTTCATAATAAAATAGATTTGACTCTTGGCAAGGATCAAGTCCTCATGTAATTCGACGTCCCAAGAATCTGTGTGGTTCGCAGCGCCATCAACAAAAGCTGGCAAGCCCTCTGACTTGTCGGGATCCAGCATATCGTCATGATAAAGAATGTTACTGACCACCTCTTCATTGATTCACTAGCTAAAATTCTAGGCTTGACTCGGTCTCTCCTAAGGACTAAGTCGAGAGTGCCGGTCTTGTAGGGAATACATGTAGTGATGGAGTGTTGGGGCCCTGGCGACCGGGGTGCCATGTACCGACGGTAAAAAGGTCCACCGCGTGGGCAGGAGCGCCCTCAGGAGGCTAAGACGCCTCCAAAGGCGGCCTAGCCGAGCATCTCTCACTAGGCCCCGCTTCACGAGGAGACGGCCTCAAGAGGATGCATCAGGAGGTAGGACCCCTCTGCTGCCCCCATTGCGCTGTCGGGCCTTGGATGCTTGGAGCACGTCCGGGGCCTATTGGTAATCCCACCGGGCAGCTGGCAGACGAGGTGGATCCCGACAAAGAGCGCAGCTGTCCTGCGCTCCTTGTTCGCCTCGGTAAAGGAAAGTCCGGTCTGCCATCTTTTCTGTAAAGTGAGGACAGACGCCCTTAGCATGGCAGGCCACTCCCCTTTGCCATTTTGGTGCAAGGGAGACATCGAGCATCGCAGGATGAAGACAAATGAAGCTAAAGAAGACCGCTTTACAGGAGGACGGAGGAGCGTCCGGCGTCCTGATACATTGTAAACGTATCTATAATTTTTGATGATCCATGCTTGTTTTGTATCTACTTTGCTTTACTTGTCCACACTTTAAGGTCCTTTTTACATGTTTTCTGGTACTAACCTATTAATAAGTTGCAACAGTGTCGGATGCCTGTTTTCTGCTGTTTTTGGTTTCAGAAAAGTTAGTAAAGAAATATTCTCGGAATTGGAAGGGACAAAATATAAAAGTCAATTACTTTCCGTGGGGAACAAGAAGTCCAGAGGAGAGCCCGGGAGGCTAGCCAGGGGGCAGACCCACCCCAGGCACGGGTGGGCCCAGCCCTGCGCCTGGCTAGGGTTTGGTGGCCCTGGCCGCCTCCTCGGTATCCCCCTTCGCCTATAAGAAGCCCCCGATGCAGAAATCCTGAGTACCCGATCAGAAATCCACGAAACCGTCTGTAGCCGCCGCCACCATCGTCCCTAGATCGGGGGGATCTGAAGTTCTTCCCGGCACCCTGCCGGAGGGGAGATCATCCCGGAGGCTCTCTCTTTGGTATGATGCGTGAGTAGTTCCACCTTGGACTATGGGTCCATGTAGTAGCTAGATGGTTGTATCTCCTCCTTTTGTGCTTTCATGTATAGATCTTGTGAGCTCCGTTCATGATCAAGATTTAATCTATTTATAATCATGCATGTTGTATTTGCGGGGATCCGATGAATATTGAGATTATTATGTTGGTTTGATTAATGGTTTTGTCTTTATGATTCTATCATGTCTGTGTTGTTTGTGATCTTGCATGCTCTCCGTTGTTAGTAGCTATCTTGGCCAAGTAGTTGCTAGTGACTCCAAGAGGGGGTATTTTGGTTGAGGTAGGTTCGTCGGCCTGGGTTTTCCGTCCGAATTTCATTAGACTATTGTACCCCTGACAGTTCCTAGATATTACTTGCGCTGCCACCGCAATGTCAAAACTTGAGCCGTTCTTTCGCCTCTCACCCCGCTCGCTCCACCCACGCCATGGCTGCCTGTCTCCTCCCCCGCCCTTCCGCCTTGATCTCGAGCCATGACGTGTCCGCGGCTACACCTCATGACGCCATGGCAGCCGGCCCCCTGCCCCGCTCCTCCGCGTCGTTATCGAGCCCCAACGCATCCACAGCTCCACCTCCGCCTCCTCTTAGTGGGAGGAAGCCTCCATGCAGGCTATGGATGACGCCCAGGTCGGCTCCGCCCCTGAACCACAGCTCATCGTTCTCTTGTAGCTACTTATGTGGAGGTGATTTCATCTCTCTCGATTTTACTCTGGCGATTTATTTATTTGCACATCTCAATCAGTTGTTCAATCTTCTTTTGATTTGATTTGAGGACAACATGCGTATGTGGCTCTGTCTGGCATGGATCTGACTAATTCTTGCCCTTGTCAATTACGAGAAATTGTTTTTATTTGCGGGGAATTAGGGGAATTGTTTATCTCTCCGACTTGATTTCTCATTGTTTGTGCATTACAAACAACTGATTTCTCTCCCATATTTTAATCGTGTATGTGTTTCTTTAGATTGCGGAGTCGAGAACATGTTGAATACTGGAGGTGTGATCCAGTGTGGTGAATGTGGCTACAGAATACTGAATCCTGAACAAGAAGCGCACCCGCAGGAGTATGGCCGCATCAATTTATTCTCTTCATAAATCAACCATTGCTCGGTCAGAGGTCATGCGAGGTCTCCGGTGCTTCTCCCGAATTGACCTCAACCTCGCTCAAAGTTTGTCGTCCTCGCGAGGCAGCCACGGCCACAGGCTCCAGCGCGGTCTCTCCCCCATGCCGCAAGAAGCAGGTTCGCCACCTACTCTCCCTGCTTGTCCCATTTCATTGTCGTTGTTGTACAGTTGAGCATATGTCACAGCCGCCCGCTTGACACCCATTCCTTCAGATTCGCCGGCACCGACGCAATAGAAGAGAGAAAGAGGGGCAGTGAGGAGCAGGTGTGCCGGTTCATGGTGGAGAGAGTAGCATGCATGCGGAGAGGAGCAGCCTAGCAGGGACAGGGATTGCTGTTGCCTTGATGCATTGCTTTTTCTAGATATGTGCTCATGCTTTGCCGACTGTGTTCATGCATTGCTTCTAGATGTTTGCTATACCAAATTGCTATTCCATACTGCTATATCTTCTACTCTTTGATCGGTTCAAAATAGAGATGCAGAGTGTTGGACATAATCATTAGACCGCTCTGTACAAATCAACGAAATATGTTCAATGTAAGTAATTAATATTCTCCCAATATCAACGGAGGTATGCTATTTTCTTTGTGATTTTCCCAAACTAAGTGTTTCTTTATAAGCTCGTAGATATTTTTTTTATACAAACCTTTTTAATTGTGCTCGTGGTTATGGAGATTTACCATGCAGGACATTCAAAATATTGCACGCCAATAAATTGACAATAATTTAACCAAAAATTATTACTATAATTCTTAAATTTTAATGATATATTCATGGATTGCCACGATTCGAGTTGCTATAGCATGAGCTTTTTAACATGCGGTGCAGCTGAAGAAGTTGGACAACAAAAAATGACGAAAAGGTGCATTTTGATATATTCAAGGACTCCAGTTTGGCTTGTTATACCTTTTGTTGTATAGAATTCTAAGCTTACCCCATTTTACATTATTTGTCCAAAAGGCGCCAAACACTTACCAGTTTGTATATGCAAAAACTTGCATCACTCTTCTTTATTTGTGGCTAATGCGTTTATTAGACAACCAATATTATTTACAATGTTCAGACTAACATAATCATTTTTTTTGTAGTGTTGTTGTAGAAATAAAACTATTTCTATTTCCACATCATTAACCTCATTGGTGTTAATCCATCCACCCTATTACCCGAAAGACTCAAAATCAGGGGAATCTAAATGGGGGAAAGAAGAACCAAAGGTAAAAAATGTCGATGCATCTAAGCTATTCTGGTGTTAATGGTAGCTTCCAAAAATGTCTTCGTTGTTACAAGTGTTTTTTAGTACTACCTGATTCACGCTCATTGTCATACATCTTGGGTGGTCCAGTGAATTGATTGAGCTACTTGCACAGCCTTGTTGATCATATATGGAAAGATCCGTTTGGGAGCAGTATGCAGTCCATCTCCAACATGCTTAAATACAAGTGTGTTTTCCGATGGACCAAGCATCTGTACATGTTCCAGTACACATGATTGATTTTAGAAATATTACTTCAATAACAACGGTTGGAAACACACAAGTTACTCAGTGTTGAGTGATTGTGCTATAAACTCATAAAGTGTTCTGACTTGGATATCCATGATGAAAGCAGAGAAGATTAAAAGTAAGTAATGTTCTCTTTTCTTTTTCTTTTGAGAGGATTGTTGCATAGGATCAACCGGACTAATACTTGATTGGGAAGTTGAACATATTTCTATTTGTCTACAACCAAAATAGAGGATGAAACCTAACATGTTTGTATGGTACAAATTATACTTTTTTCAGAACCGTAGGTACATATATTCTTCATCTGTTGCAATCGATGGGCACCTTGCTATACATGTAAAAAAATTGGTGTACCATTTTTGCATTTATGCTAAAAAATCTAATAAGACCGTAGCAACGCACGGGCATTCAGCTAGTAGTGTATATAAAGAAGTTATAAACTAAATCAACAACTATATTTAACTGGCTATGAGTAGTGTGCCAAGTATGCTCTTCAGAAGGATTTATTCTGCACCTTAGACCAAAAGTTTGAAAATTTATTAAAACAATACCAAAAGCTTGCAGAAAGATATTCAGATATAAATAATAAACTTGATATAGCTTTACATAAGCTAGAAGAAGCAAGAGCAAAACAGAATATAGTTGGTAGGAATAACGATTATATCGAAGAAGAAGTGCTATCTATTGGAAAGAGTATAGGACAGGGACGCCATAAAAATAAAGACTTGTTAACAAATACGGAAACACGACAAGATATACTTAAAATCAAAGAGTTAGTATAAGAAATAAAGACGTTGGTCCTCTCATAATTTGGATGTCCGAATATAACAAAGCTCTAGACGAAGTAGCAAAATACTTGACACCTGCAATTGGCTTCTCTGATCACAAATCACCAAAGGAAGATTCTAAAATAATTATAAAACAGAATAACACAATAATCCAGTTATTAATTCAGGTTTTAGAAAAACTGAATAGTGTACAAATTAGCAAAGAAATTGTGCTAGCTTCATCTGGTTTAAAGGCACCTTTAAGAACTATCGATTCAGAAAAATGGATATATCTAAAAGCTTCAACAGAAGAGACGGAAACCTCCAAGTAATAAAGCAAGATTCAAGACCCTTGTCAATAAAGCATAGATTATCATGTAGCAAAGCTGATGATATAGATAATCTGGAAGAAGTAATAAATCTAGAAAGAGACCTTGAAAGATTTCAGAAAGATACGCTAAGAAAAATAAAACCACAACAAGTTTATCATATGGGTATGTTCGAAAGTAGAAGTAATCTATATAGGATATCTAGAGAAGTAGAATTAAGTGTATTAAAACATCCGGTAGAATTAAGAGTTGTGAGTAAAAATATTGAAAATAAACTAAAATATAGTGGGTATAAATATATTCATCAAGGTATGTATATTATAGGAGTAAAAGGGATGACAAGAAAAAAATTAGGAACAAAGGTCTTAATAACATTATTAGACAAGAGATGGGATTCCGTAGATAAAGCAGCCTTAGGCTTTATGGAAGGAGACATGAATGAAAATATGCTAATAACATATATAGCACCAGACCTAACAATGCCTGTAAAAGAATTTATCGATAAAATGAGTTTTGGGTTTCAGACCAAAGGTTACGAAGATTTTAAAGGAACAAATTTATTAATAAGCATCGAATTTATAGGAAGACTCACTAATAAAAGCAGTTCTAGATATAGAGTAAATGTGAATGATGTAATTGAAAATATACAGTCAAAAGGTATAAAATTTATGGGTCCCCTTAAAATTGATTCAGAAGAAAGAGCAGGAGAAGAATGGAATATTGGTGAACTAATAGAAAAGAAAAAATTAAAATTACCACAAAATTACATAAGCTATCAAAACTGTGAAGGAAATAGTAGTATTAGGTTTACAAATTATAAGTCCACATCTACGGATGACGCAGAATCTCTCTTAACAGAAGCGGAATCTAGTGATAATAAGAATAAGGATGCCATAGAATGTATGGAAAGGGTAGATCTAGACAATGAAATAAAACATTTTGAACAAAAATTAAAACAACTAGAACGGGAATATGATACATCTATGATAAAAGATTGGCCTAAGATAAGAGAAAACGAGGTGTTTTTTATAAGAGAAATCACAAGGCTGAAAAAATTAAGAGATGAGAAGAAAACAACTAACAGTTGTTCATCTAAGGCAAATGGCAATATAGTATTGAAGGATAAAGATATAAACAATAAAAACAAAAATAGTGACCACAATGATAAAAATAAAGAGATAAGTGAAGAAGAGCAACGGGATATAAATAATGAACTACTAACAGAAAGTTATGAAGAAGAAGAAGAACTAATGAAAGAAATGCTAATAGAAGAAGAAAATTATAATGCGGCAAAGGAATATGATGACTTTATAAATTCCCTAGACGACATAGGATTACATAATTTAGAAAATGCGATGGAAGCTATGGAAGTAGATGATAGTAGTAAAAGAAAAAGATATACATATGGAGAAACTTCAGTAAAAAGAGAAGGTGAACAAGAAAGACCAAGCAGGTCAGCTGGAAAATGGCCTCCAGAAAAAGAAGATTGCCAACCATCTTATATTCCTGGACAATATACATATATGGGTTCGAAAATAAGAGATTTCGAAAAGCCTGTACAATTTGAGAACACTAGGTATGATGGTGCTATATTAAATCTAGCAGCACATGACCCAACAGATTGGCCAAATATACTCAGCATTTGGAAAAGCTTAGTAGTTCAAAAATATATACAAAACCAGCATAATATAGGGAATAAGGTAGAAGATATGCTAACATATCTTGAAACGTTCCTAGGAGAAACTGCAAAGGTTCTATGGGAACAATGGGTAGAAACGTTCCCTGGTAATTATGAAGAATTAAAAAAAGCAGGAAGTAACCAACATAACTTTGTTAATATTATAGCAAGCATAATCATAGCCGAAGACCCAGAAATAGGATTTACTGCTTTACAAAATGAAAGGTTGAGAGAAATAGAAAAAATAACGCTAACAAATTAGAGAGGTATTAAAGAATTCTCACAGCATTATTTATATAATGCTACCACCGCTAAGCAAGGATATAATGTAAGCATGGTTGAAAGATATTTTAATAAATTACCTGACCCTTTAGGGTCAATAATATTTGAAGAGTACAAAAAAGAAACGGTAGGATTAAGTCTAAATATATCTCAAACCATAATGTTTGTTTTTAAACAACTAAGAAAGATATGTACAAACATTCAAGCTCAAAGATCTATGAAAATATCATATTATAATTTCTGCAATAATATTGTCCAAATACCATTAGCATATGGAGAAAGTAAATATAAGAGTAAAAAATATTATAAACCTCAAAAAAGAGATAATAGAAATTTTAGGACAAAAAGAAGATACTTCTTAAGAAGGTCAGACAATAGAGCTCCATATTTACATAAGAGAAATGTAAGAAGGTATGATCCTAAAAAGTCGTATGATAAAACATGTAGGTGTTTTATATGCAATTCACTTGACCACTTAAGTAGAACTTGTCCTAATAAAGACCAGAAAAGATATTCTAGTAAAGTTGAAGAATAAGAAAGAGTTTTAATTATAGATAGTGTTAATGAGAATATATTAGTATGTGATGATGAAATAAAAGATGATGAGTCAATATATTCAATCATAGAAACAAATGAAATAGAAAATGAAAATTTAGAAGTTGAATCAAGCGAAGATGAAATGGATTTAATAGATGAATTAGCAGGTTTAACAATTGAAATGATGAATCAAGTAGAATGCGAACATGATTGGGTTAGAGGTAAAGGTGATTATAATATAAAATGTGCCTTCTGTATATACTATCCAAGTATGGATAATAGGTCTACTTGTAGTAAATGTTTAAGACAAGCTTGTGCTTCTTGTTTAAAATTCAAGAATCAAGTATGGAGACAAGAAGAAGAGTTTGTACAAGACCGAACTTTATCTAGAAGAGTTCGAAATCTGGAGAATAGGATTAATAAGCTAGAAGCAGAGTTAGAGGATCTAAAATACAATTTAAAAAATAGTGGTGAAGAAGAAAATACCAAAGCCATCAAAGATAATATAACCAAAAACACCGAGTTTAAAGATCAGATGGTAACAATAAGAGAACCAAGAGGAGACAGGCTATTCCAACTCAAAGATGCGATAACCAGTTTTGGAAACAAATATATAGTACGATTGCCGTTTAAGGATGTTTTAGGAATAAGAATTCCGGTTAAAATAAAATTAAAACCAAATATTTCATATAGTATATTGGCATTATTAGACACAGGTTACACAAAGAATATTATTCATGACAAGTATTTTGTGAGATGCCCTGAAATAGTTAGAACAATAGAAGATAATAAGGCCGAAGTATCTACAGACATGTCAGGAATAAAGAAAATACATAACCAATTAGCATACAATATTGAGGCATACATAAATGGAACAAAATATTTACTAGATGAAATCACAATTAGAGATTTATCAATAATTAATGTTGAAATGATATTAGGTTTGCGTTTCTTACAACAGTCTGTACAAACCACTGTTATACATGAAGAAGGAGTTACTCTAATTCCATACCAAGATAATCTTCCATACATATCTGAAGTACGAAAACAAAGGAAACCATTACAAAATGCGGAAATAGCAGATGAAGAAGATGAATACATTGCTAGTGATGACCGTCTTGAAATTGATAAGGAAGATAAGTTTACCAACACTATAGAAGAATATTTCATAGAAAATACATGCACAGAATGCATAGGATTACAATCATTCTCACCAAATTGGTATAGAGATATAAAATCCAAACAAGATATAAATAAAATTGTGCAAAGACTAGAAGACATACAGATAATTGGGGAAATACAATGAAGCATTGGGATAAGAAATCCATAATCTGTAAAATAAATATTATAAACTCTAATTATATAATCAAGTCAGGACCAATAGAAGCTACTCCCAAAGATATAGAAGAGTTTAAAATGCATATCGAAGAACTAGTAAAACTAAAAGCAATCAGAGAAAGTAGAAGTCCTCATAGATCAGCTGCATTCATAGTTAGAAATCATGCCGAAGAAGTTAGAGGAAAATCTAGGATGGTTATAAATTATAAAAGACTTAACGACAACACAGTTGATGATGCTTTCAATATACCCAATAAGCAGGAATGGATAAATAGAATACAAGGAAGCAAATATTTCTCTAAGTTTGACTTAAAGGCTGGATTTTGGCAAGTAAAAATGGCTGAAGAATCTATTCCTTGGACAGCCTTTACCTGTCCTCAAGGGCATTATGAATAGTCATGCCATTAGGATTAAAGAATGCTCCAGCATTATTCCAAAGAAAAATGCAAAATATATTCAATGAAAATCAAGCTTTTATTTTGGTCTATGCAGACGATTTTCTTGTTTTCTCAAAATCCTACAAAGAGCATATTGCTCATCTCGAAGTTTTCTTTAGGAAAGTAGAACATAATGGGTTAATACTATCTAAAAAGAAAATGGAAATCTGTAAAGAGAAAATCAATTTTCTTGGACATGAGATAGGAGAAGGAAAGATATATCTGCAAGAACATATTGCTAAGAAAATATTACATTTCCCTGATGCTATGAATGATAAAAAGCTTTTACAATAGTTTTTGGGGATTGTAAATTATGCAAGGAATTATATAGATAACTTAGCTAAACTTGCTAGACCCCTATACGCAAAGCTAAGAAAGAATGGTCAGAAATACTTTAATTCCGAAGATATAAAATTAGTCCAAGCCATAAAAGAAAGGGTTAAAAATTTGAAGCCCTTAGAATTACCATTAGATGATAAATACTTTATAATCGAAACAGATGCATCTCAACTAGGATGGGGTGCTATATTAAAACAAAAACCTAATAAATACTCCGCAAAAACAGAAGAGAAAATATGTAGATATGCCTCGGGAAGTTATAGGTTAAAAACAGTAAATAACATCTGATGAGGACATCCCTATAATTACACCTACTCCAATTGCTAATAAAGATGTTCCAATTACAAAGAAGGATCAATCCAATGAGATAAGGATTGGACCAATCACAAGAGCTCGTGCCAAGCTACTAGAACAACAGGTGAAATTGTTTCTTAATGAACCTGGTGTTTTAATTAATGAGAATTTTATACTACCCAAGTCTTTGAATTATTGTATGATCAGGTACTTAGGAGAAGAAGGCATAACACAGAGTGAGGAGCTGAAGGAACGTGGCGTGTTGATCAATGAGGAATGCGCGAGGGAGGAGAGGGAGGAAGCGCAAGGAGCACTCCACGAGAAGATCAACACATGGTCGAGGGATCTCTGCCGCGACAGAGAAACCACACAGCTTTCTGCCGCGGCAGCCTGCCACGATAGAGAAACCGGGTCCAACTCTGCCACGGCAGAGTAGGCCTGCGCGCCTTAAGCCGACCCACTTTGGGTCGGTTGTATCTTAGTCTAGATTGAGTTGAACTGTTATTCCTAGTCGCAGACGCCGACCCTTAGCCCTTAAATAGATGGGGGCGTCGTAGTTTAGGGTTCAGACCACGTTAAAATATTTTGGAGTTGTTTCTTTCATAGAACCTCTGGAATTACCCCGTGTTCGAATCTACCAACTATAATTGAGTGTGATCTGTTGTTCCATTGAGAATTAGTAGATTGCATACTACCGTTCATGGTCACGGCTGCGTGCGCAAGAGCGTGGTGTTGTGAATATCCTACAAGGTTCGAGAGCTGTTGCATTGGCATCAGGGATCGAGCGGGAGAGTTCATAGCTATAGGCTAGTTATCTATCATCCACCCTCACCATCGACAAGTGCTTACTGAGAAGATCGGGCCACCCCATATCATCTTGGTATCAGATTTCCTCGTTGCCTCGGTAAGCAATCCACAATCCATCCATAGATTAGAGAGTGTTTTTTAGTCCTATCCAGAAAAAGCCCCATAAAAAGAGTTATCATAGACTAGTTTGCATCGTAGACGAGTAATAGTTGCTGGTCGTGTTCATCCTTTAGTTTAGATCTAGATCTGTTTCTTCGTAGTTTTGTTTTTCTCTTTGTTTTTAGTCGTTGCCACCATTGTTTTCCGCCACCATCAAGTCAGATCCGATCTACTCTAAGAGTCCTAGTTTTCTACTCTTGGATGAGTCGGCATTAAAAAAAATACTTTCCAGGTTACCGAGTCTGCCACGGCAGGATTTCGGCATCTTTTTCTGCCACGGCAGGACTTTAAATCTGCCACGGCAGGATTTCTGCGTTTTCTCTGCCACGGCAGGACTTTCTGAGTTACCAAGTTACCACTCTGCCGCGGCACATTTTCTGACTGTTTTGCTGCCGCCACTCTGCCACGGCAGGACTTTGAGCTGTTTTTCTGCCACGACACCATAATTACAAAGTGTGACTGATTTGCACTTTTCCAAAACCCTTAGCCACAGCCAATCTACTACATAGGTGTAGGAACTTGCCTATTGAGACTAGTTTCCGCTCTGACAGGCTGCTCTTAGGACTTTTGGTGTTGTACTTTGTATCTGGCCGTGTGTTATCTATCAAAAAAAAGCAAGATAGCAAAAGGAAAAGTATCAGGAAAAAGCTATCCAAAAGAAAAAGAAAAGTTGTAAAAAAAGAGAGAAATTGAGCAAGAGGCCTAGTGTTATCTTTGTGCACCGGTAGATTGAGCAATCTTGTGCCTGTTTACTTTGAGCTTTGCTAGTGTCTCTCGAGCGTAGTGCAACACCCTTCATAGTTGCATTGCCATGTTTTTCTCCACGTGTGTGTTTCTTGGGTATTTGACGATCAACACTAGGACTTGTTTGCGGTATAGTTAGGATACCATACCTACAGCCCCACCATAAATACCTTGTGTGCCCTGTGATCGTTCTCTATACCTTTGATATTCACTTCATCACATCAAGTGCATCAGTTTTTGATTTCGTTTGGTAGAGCACCTCTATTCACTTTGGAACGGTAAGATCTCCTTTCTTATTAGTTGTGAGTGAGCGGTGAGAATTCCACCATATAGATTTTGATTTTTGTGCACTAACCTACTAATCATGTCTTCTAGTGATGATGATGTTGTGATGCAGAAAAAGAAGGATGAGGAGCTCCTCAATTGGCGTGAATATGAGGCTTTGAAGTCCCACTTGATACGTGTGTTTACTCACACGACAGATGCCATTGACAAGAATCTCCAGGATATGAATGTGAGATTGGATCACCATGTTGGAACGGTTGATACTATTCAAACACAAGTGGCTACGCTCAATGTCAATGTCACCGCTTTGCAGTAGTCCATTGAGGGTTTGACAGCCGCTTTACATAGAAGGGAAGAGCCTCAACATGATGATGCCTTTGATGATTTTGATGAGGGTAGCGCCGTGGATGCTGCTCCATCTGTTGGCAGGGGATGTGCTATTCCTCCTGCCCATGCACCTGCCCATGCACCTGCTCATGGCCGTGGGTATGCTCCTCTTGGGCGTGCTCAACGTGTTCCCAACCAAAATGCTGATGATGGTTTGGGCAAGCCAAAATTCTCAATTCCTAAGTTTGATGGTTCCATTGATCCTGAAGACTACCTCACATGGGAGTTGAAGATTGAGAAACTCTGGCGCTTATTTGACTATCCAGAAGATAAGAAGGTTAAGCTTGCAGCATCTGAATTTGATGGTTATGCTTTGCGTTGGTGGGATGCTCTTGTACAACATAGGAGGGAGGACAATGAACTTCCTGTGATGGATTGGCGCGAGATGAAGCAAATCATGAAAGCTCGTTTCGTCCCAACCAACTACTTGCATTCAGTTTTTGATAAATTGACGCAATTGAAGCAAGGAACAATGACAGTTGATGAGTACTACATGGAGATGGAGATGCTTATGCAGCGTGCTAGAATTCGTGAGTCCATTGACATGACCATGCAACGATTCCTAAACAATTTGAAGTTACCAATCAAGAGCATTGTTCGTCATCACAAGTATGAGACCATGAATGAGTTGTTGCATCATGCTAGAGAGGCCGAATCCCAGTTGGCAGAAGAGGCGAAGTCACGTACTCGTTTTCCATCCTCCAGCAGATTTTCGGCCAGACCTATTCCTCCTACATCTGCGTCTCCAGCTGCTGTTCCGTTTACACCATCGGCCAAACCAGCAAGTACACCTTCGTTTGGTTCTAATGCTCAGAAACCCGCTGCTCCTGCTGCTAGCTCGGGTTCCAACATGTCTACTGCACGTACTCGTGATGTGGTGTGCCACACTTGTGGTGGTAGAGGTCACTACAAGAAGGATTGTCCAAACAACAAGGTTATGTTTGTTAATGAACAAGGTGAAGTAGAAAGTGGAGATGAAGCTTCTGATGTTGATATTGATGATGGCAAGGATGGTGCTGATGCATATGCTGAGCGTGCACCAACTATCGTCGTGTCTTCACGTGTACTTAGTGTGCAACCGGTTGAGGAATCCCAGCGTTGCAACTTGTTCCAAACAAAAGCTCTAGTTGGACCAAATAAAGCTTGCAAGGTCATTATTGATGGAGGTAGCTGTAGAAATCTTGCAAGTAAGGAATTATGTGCCAAACTAAATTTGACATACTTACCTCATCCCAAGCCATACTACATACAATGGTTGAGCAACAATGGTGAGATGACGGTAAATCATATGGTACGAGTGAACTTTCAAATAGGGCCATACAAAGATTCTATTGATTTTGATGTGGTTCCTATGACTGTTTGTCACCTCCTATTGGGTCGGCCATGGCTCTATGATCGCCATGTACAACACAATGGCCGAGCCAATACATATCACTTGGAATTCAAAGGAAGAAAGATTACTATGCAGCCAATGACACCACACGAAATTGTGAATGATTCTCGCCAGAAGATAGAGGTGAATTTGAAGGAAGATACTACCCCTCGGCGAGATTGTGTGACAGCTGTTCCTGATGTAATTGAGCCTAAATTGAGTGATATAACGAAAAGTGAGAGAGTGCCTGGTTTATTGATATTAGCCACTAAGGAAGATATGAGAGAATTTCATGAGGATCCTACAACCATGCCACTTGTGCTCATGTATAAGGGCGAGGTATTGGTTTCTAATGACATGACCCCTATTTCTCTTGGTGTTTCATCTGTTTTGCAGGACTTTGGGGATGTGTTTCCAGAAGACGTACCCGCAGGTTTGCCTCCCTTGCGTGGTATAGAACATCAAGTGGACTTGATTCCTGGCGCCACACTTCCCAACCGTGCACCCTACAGGACTAATCCCGAAGACACTAAGGAAATTCAGAAGCAAGTACAAGCGTTGATGGATAAAGGGTACATTCGTGTCTCTCTTAGCCCTTGTGCTGTTCCTGTTATTTTAGTTTCTAAGAAAGATGGTACATGGCGCATGTGTGTTGATTATACAGCGATTAATAACATCACTATTCGATATCGTCATCCTATTCCACGCTTAGAGGATATGTTAGATGAATTGAGTGGTGCTGCTGTTTTCTCTAAAATTGACTTGCGTAGTGGTTATCATCAAATTAGGATGAAAGAAGGGGATGAATGGAAAACTGCTTTCAAAACTAAATTCGGTTTGTATGAGTGGTTAGTTATGCCGTTTGGTCTTACTAATGCACCTAGTACTTTCATGCGTTTGATGAATCATGTTTTGAGAGAGTTTATTGGTCGTTTCGTGGTTGTTTACTTTGATGATATACTCATATACAGCCACACCGAATCTGAACATTGCACTCATATTAGACAAGTTTTGCAAGTGTTACGTGATAATAAACTATATGCTAATCTTGAGAAGTGTACATTTGCAAAAGATAAGGTCATATTCCTAGGATTTGTTGTTTCTAAGCATGGAGTAGAGGTGGATCAATCTAAAATTGAATCAATTCAGAATTGGCCTACTCCAATGAATGTAAGTCAAGTGCGTAGTTTCCACGGTCTCGCTGGTTTCTATAGGCGCTTTGTGAAAGATTTTAGCACCATTGCTGCACCTTTGAATGATTTGACAAAGAAAGGTGTTCCTTTTGTATGGGGCGCGGCCCAAGACATTGCATTTGATACATTGAAACGTTTGCTTACTTCTGCACCATTGCTTGCATTACCTGATTTTTCGAAGCAATTTGAAGTTGAATGTGATGCTAGTGGTATAGGCATAGGTGGCGTTTTGATGCAAGAGGGTCGGCCTATAGCTTATTTTTCTGAGAAATTGACTGGTGCTCGTTTGAATTATTCTATCTATGATAAAGAATTGTATGCACTTGTTAGAGTACTTGAGGTTTGGCAACATTATTTGTGGCCAAAGGAATTCATCATACATTCTGATCATAAAGCATTGAAATACTTGAAAGCTCAATCAAACTTGCATAGAAGATTAGCTAAATGGGTTGAGTTCATTGAGTCTTTTCCTTACATCATTAATTATAAGAAGGGAAAAGAAAATGTTGTTGCTGATGCTCTATCTAGGAAGAACATGCTATTAACCAATCTTGATGTTAAAATTCCTGGATTAGAAGCTATTTGTGCACTTTATGCAACTGACCATGATTTTGCTGAACCATATCGTTTGTGTGCTCTTAGAAACGCATGGGATAAGTATCATATACATGATGGATATTTGTTTCGAGCTAACAAACTATGTATTCCAGAATCGTCGTTGCGTTTGTTTTTAGTGCAGGAATCACATGTTGGTGGTTTGATGGGTCACTTTGGGCGTGAGAAGACGTTGCTCATGTTTGTTGATCACTTTTATTGGCCCAAGATGAGGCGTGATGTGTACAGATTTGTGAGCCGATGTATTACATGCCACAAGTCGAAATCTAAGCTGAAGCCTCACGGTTTGTATACACCTCTCTCTGCACCTACTACTCCATGGGAAGACATTAGTATGGATTTTGTGCTAGGTCTACCTAAAACTCAGAGAGGTCATGATTCTATATTTGTGGTAGTAGATAGGTTCTCTAAAATGGCTCATTTTATTGCCTGCCACAAAAGCAGCGATGCGTCGCATGTTGCTAACTTGTTTTTCAGGGACATCGTGAGATTACATGAAGTACCAAAGACGATTGTTTCTGACCGTGATGTGAAGTTCATGAGCTACTTTTGGAAGACCTTATGGGGGAAGCTAGGAACGAAGTTGCTGTTTAGTACTACATGTCATTCCCAAACAGATGGTCAAACGGAGGTGGTGAATAGAACATTGTCACAGCTGCTAAGGACCATGATTAAAAAGAATCTGCGGGAGTGGGAAGAGTGTTTGCCACATGTTGAGTTTGCTTACAACAGGGTTGTGCATTCAACTACTCAGCTTTGTCCTTTTGAGGTGGTGTATGGTTTCAAGCCATTGACGCCACTTGATATGTTGCCTCTGCCATTACATGAGAGAGTTGATATGGAGGCATCAAAACGTGCTGATTATGTGAAGAAAATACATGAGAAGACTCGAGAGGCTATTGAGAAGAAAGGCAAGAACATTGCTGCTGCAAGGAATCAAACACGAAAAGAAGTGTTGTTCGAGCCTGGAGATATGGTTTGGGTGCATCTACGCAAGGATAGGTTCCCACTACTTCGAAAGTCAAAATTGAAGCCACGTGGTGCTAGTCCTTACAAGGTGTTAGCCAAGATTAATGATAATGCCTACTCGGTTGATATACCTATTGAGGAGTTTGGTGGAGTTAGCAATAGCTTCAACGTTGCTGATTTGTCACCATATCTTGGAGAAGACCTTGGAGCGTCGAGGATGACGCCTTTTAAAGGGGGGGGGAGATGATGAGGACATCCCTATAATTACACCTACTCCAATTGCTAATAAAGATGTTCCAATTGCAAAGAAGGATCAATCCAATGAGATAAGGATTGGACCAATCACAAGATCTCATGCCAAGCTACTAGAACAACAGGTGAACTTGTTTCTTAATGAACTTGGTGTTTTAATTAATGAGAATTTTATACTACCTAAGTCTTTGAATTATTGTATGATCAGGTACTTAGGAGAAGAAGGCATAGCACAGAGTGAGGAGCTGAAGGAACGTGGCGTGTTGATCAATGAGGAATGCGCGAGGGAGGAGAGGGAGGAAGCACAAGGAGCACTCCACGAGAAGATCAACACATGGTCGAGGGATCTCTGCCGCGACAGAGAAACCACGCAGCTTTCTGCCACGGCAGCCTGCCACGACAGAGAAACCGGGTCCAACTCTGCCACAGCAGAGTAGGCCTGCGCGCCTTGAGCCGACCCACTTTGGGTCGGTTGTATCTTAGTCTAGGTTGAGTTGAACTGTTATTCCTAGTCGCAGCCGCCGACCCTTAGCCCTTAAATAGATGGGGGCGTCGTAGTTTAGGGTTCAGACCATGTTAAAATATTTTGGAGTTGTTTCTTTCATAGAACCTCTGAAATTACCCTGTGTTCGAATCTACCAACTATAATTGAGTGTGATCTGTTGTTCCATTGGGAATTAGTAGATTGCATACTACCGTTCGTGGTCACGGCTGCGTGCGCAAGAGCGCGGTGTTGTGAATATCCTACAAGGTTCGAGAGCTGTTGCATTGGCATCAGGGATCGAGCGGGAGAGTTCATAGCTACAGGCTAGTTATCTATCATCCACCCTGACCATCGACAAGTGCTTACTGAGAAGATCGGGCCACCCCATATCAACATCGATAGAGAGATCCTCGCTATAGTCCATGCTATAAATGCTTTCAGACTATACTCAGGATTTAAAGAATTCACGGTACGAACGGACTGTGAAGCAATATGCCGATACCACAACCAAATCAATAGTAAGAAAAGTTCTACTAGAAGATGGGTTTTATTTGAAGATATCATAGCTGGGAATGGATATAAAGTTATTTTTGAACATATTAAAGGAAGGGATAATTGCTTACCTGATTTATTCTCTCGATCTTCAATTTTGCAGGAATGAAGAGGGGATTAGGTTTCAATGGAATTGAAACAATGTCGTTTGGAGCAGAAAATAATCTAAGAATATTCTCTCCAAACACATATAAATTCAAGCCCAAGAACCACATAGTTCTTGATGATAAGCAAGAATGCATACTGGATAACTTCTGGTATCAATATAACATTAAAAGAGAAGACAAAGGGTATATGCTTTCAATATTAAACAGTCTCGCTGAATATTTCAATATGATGAATGGCATCATACCAACAACAGAAAATATAGTAGCTCCTGAGCAAATACCACTTTATGTACTATATATTGGAAAGGTACCAGGAATATATGTAACGTATGAAAAAATAATTGCAGAGAAAATAGGAGAAGTACACAGGAGGAGCTTCGTGGAAGAAATATATGGAAATAGATCAGGCATTAGATTTTGCAAGATCGACACTAGGAGTGAATTACTATATTGAACCTCCAGCAAAATATTATATCGAAAAGACCAAAAATGCTGAAAATAGAAAGGTACCGGTTGAGGCACCCATAAAAATACAAGAAGCCGCATCATCATCAAAAAGACAAACATATAAAGAAAGCTTAGTCAAAACGGTTGATCCTCTTGACGGGGAATATATTGATCAGAAAATCGAAGAAAAGTTTGAGCAAATATATCCAGAATGGAAGAAAGAAATAAAACAAGAAGTATTTAGGGAAGTTAAAGAAGAAATAGCTGAAGAATTCAATAAATTGAAGAAAGAATATGAGGATTTGGATAACCTCTTAAAATTTGAAGGAGAAGCTAAGACCGATGATACAATGGAAGATTCCCAACTACCAGAATAATTCTAAATTATTGATATATATATATATATATATATATATATATATATATATATATATATATATATATATATATATATATATATCAATAAATGGGGCGCGGAGGATCCCCAAAATAAACCAAAGGAAAAATATTGATAATGTGTTATCAAATATTGTGGCGGGGCAGACCCCTTTAAAAAAAAGTAAAAAAAAAATAATAATACTGTGGCTACAGTGTCGAAGACATATCCATCATTAGCATGAAGAAAGGAAGCTGGGGGAAAATTATGATCAGCATGAAGCAGCGTGAAGAAAGAAAGTTCAGACAAAATTATGAAGAATGATTCAGTCTGAAGAAAAGATATCAAGACAAAATGATGAGTCTGAAGAAAAGATGTCAAGACAAAATGATGAATATTATGGCACCGACTGCCACGACGTGTCCTTGCAGAAGGGCCGAGAAGAGCCACGGTGTGTCCTTGCAGAAGGGTAGAGAAGTACCACGTATGCAGCGCGGTAGCTCCCCTTTCTCCCTATAAAAGGAGGAGCCAGGCTTCAGAAGGAGAGGGCAGCACGCAGAGCACACCCAGAGCAGAGAGCCTCCACCAGCACACTCTTCGCTCAGTATTAGCGCTTGTATCATAGCACCAGGGAAGTTGTAAGGTAATCTTTCCATCCGTGTGTAAACCCTTCGGCGTTTCGAAAGGGAAAACCGTATGTTAATTATATTGTGGAAATAAAGTAGTTCTGTATTTTTCCTTTGATGTTTTTAAGCATATTTACATGGGATGGGTTCTTATGCTAAGGATCCTATAGGAGATACCTCTACGATGTAGTTCTACGATGTAGTTCTTTGTTAAGCCTTGTGTATGGCGTCAGAACGAGAACCTTGGTCGTAGAAAAGTGTTCCCTTTGGGTAAAACTGCCTGGAAAGACGATAAGAAATCAACCCATATAAATATGACTAGAAACATCTAGAGAAATAAGCTTAGCTATTTCTAAAACAATATAGTAAAAAATACGGTGAGTACAGAGTAGGATTTTACAACACATCGCACACCCCGTGTCCAAGCTATTGGCCTCACAAGCCTCCAAGATCCTACAAAAAGTCCGCAAAAATAATATTAAGAAGGTTTATTCTTGAATTCATATCACGTGAATATTGCCTAGTATCAGTATAAATATTGCTCTCATTGGTAAAAATATTCTTTGTCCGTTTTGGACAATTTTGCCCCTCCAGTTTAGAGATATTTATCCACTGTGCCATCCATAAGTCAATGTACCGTTTCTTTTTTTTATCGGGTGACATTGGTACCGAGCGAACAACACGGCGCCAGGGCAGAGATAAGATTACGAAAGCTTTCGTACCACTAGTAATGGTGCACGTGCCACGCACGTGTAATCTTAGGAAAAAAATGTCATCAACTGTGAATGCACTATCGTTTTGTTGGTTGAGTAAAATCAGATTTCAATCTCTAGACATATTTCAAGTTCTAGGATAAAGTTACGGCATGCAAGATTGATCCAAGTTACCATCAATAAAAATACGCAATATATATTTCACATGCTTATCCACCAAAATAATACACAATATATAGATGTATTTATCTGCATGTTTATTCTCACCACAAGTGACAGACAACACAAATCATTATTATACCTTACAGAGTGCAAGATTTATCGAAGTCGTCACCGGTAAGAAGATATGGAACATATATTTCACATTCACATATTAAGCTATGGAAATCCACCGAAGTAATGCACAACTTGGATGTCTATAAACAGAATTCCCGTGAAATGAAGAAAACTTTGGTGATGGTTTGACAGTGTTGTGGCTTGTAAAAACCTTTCGTGTGCCCATACAATGTCCAAAATCCCGACAAAAATTGCAGGAGACCATAACAGGTTAAGAATCATGCAAAACAAACGGGTTAGTTAGTGACTAAGAACAGTAATAGCGAAAGTACCAACCAAATTATCAAGTATGTAATGATAGAAAATTGGGGCTATTTTTATGTCTGGTCCTTTTTAACCCCCTTTTAACCATCAAGGCGGTGCTTTCAGGCTCATAAATACCCTGGTCGCCGGGTTAGGATAATAGCAGTGTCCAATAAGTGTACTTTTAAGAGGAAGGAAAATTTCGTATGCGCACTTGCATCAAAACTAAAATCCAATCTCTCGTCGATTCCTGAAGTGCGGCGGTGCCCAGCTGAGCAATGTAGGTTTCTTGGCGGAAGACAACAACGCCTGTATACAGCAAGAGGAGCAAGGTAGTTGAAAAGGACAGAGCTAGAAAAGCACATCTCAATTCTCGCTACTTGACTCGGCTTATATTCTAGAGAATAATTGATTAATCAGCTTATCTTCAGGACCAATTACACAGTGCGGACAATACATGAGGATTCCAACCGTGCATCAAATGACAACATTGAGGTGAAGCTAACACTGAAAGGGGAGATATAAGTGAGTCTGAAAGAGTCATATTGGCGCTACCTGTCCCAAAAGTATTCACCCATGTCGTGGCGAAAAACATATGATCTGATGGTAAGAGCCATGTGGGTTTCTTGGCGGAAGACAACAACGCATGTATACAGCAAGAGGAGCAAGGTAGTTGAAAAGGACAGAGCTAAAAAGGCACATCTCAATTCTCGCTACTTGACTCGGCTTAAAAATAAATGATATTCTAGAGAATAATTGATTAATCAGCTTATCTTCAGGACCAATTACACAGTGCGGACAACACATGAGGATTCCAACCGTGCATCAAATGACAGCATTTAGGTGAAGCTAACACTAAAAGGGGAGATATAAGTGAGCCTGAAAGAGTCATATTGGCGCTACCTGTCCCAAAAGTATTCACCCATGTCGTGGCGAAAAACATATGATCTGATGGTAGGTCATTCTGAAGCATAATTATATCATATTAAACTGGAAATCTGAATATCTCATATGCAATAGCATGCATAGCTCATCCTTAGGTGGTAGCAGCAAACTTCTGAAGATAAATTCAAATTGAAGAAAATAATAGGATGATCTGGTAAATTTTTTATGCTGATGTGGGAAAGAACCTAAAAGTAAATTTTAGGATTTCCTCACAGTTGGACCAAAAGCATGTGTCTAATCAACAAACCAAGAGTTGAGTGCATTGAAATTACCTGGAGAAGTAAAACTGAAAATGACCTCTAATAGTATTAGTAGAAGCATTGAGAGGTTACATGTCCATTGCCGTGATGCAGTACTCAACTCTAGCTGCGCAGCTTCCAATATGTCTCTCTCCTCCCTTCAATAGAACAACTCGCCCAGTCCATCTAAATTATCTCAACATCTAGAGGAACCTATTGTGAATTGGTAAGACCATTTACTCAGTAACCTACCAGGAAGGAAACAGATCTTTACTGGAAGCCACCACCGAAACCATAGAATCAGATCTTTCGAGCACTGCTGTAGTGGCACCAAATCAGATCAAGAAGGAAAGCGCAGGTACACAAATCGAGGAATAACAACAATCAACTTCTTCACGGGTAACACTGATCTTTTCAATTAAGATTAACAATTGCCTTACCAGCTGCGTGTGTGGAATCAAGTTGCTAACATGTAATCGAAACTGCCATTGCCGGTTCAGGCGAAGCGGCGGTGGCGGTCCAGGACATGGCATCCGCGCGAACTGGGTCATGGCCGCGACGGCGACATCATTCATGAAGTGGTATCCTCCAAATCGGGGCAATTGCGTCGGCTAAGGTTGCGGGGCGATGTCGAGCAGCGGTCCCGGCAGCATAGGTCCAGGAGGCGGCGGCCGCGCGGAGTGGTTCGTCGGCGCAACGGCGGTGAAATTGGGGCGTGCGCTTGGCTAGCGGCAGGGCGGCCTATGTGCTGGCAGCTATAGCACAACCTGGGAGGCAGCGAGGCGAGGCATGACGACGGGGGTGCGGCGAGGCGGCGGGGCAGGGGTCTATGTGACAGTTTTTTTCTGTGCCGACTCAGGATGGAATACAGGGTGCGGGGCGTTGGCGGAGTTTTAGTCCGTCGAAACTATTTGCTAAGTACACCCAAGAGGCAGATAAGGCTAATGAAAACTGTTGGATTATATTTAGATGGCCAGATCTACGGTTGTAGTATGTGCGTGTATGTTTGCTGGGGTGCCTTTAGCAAAATTCTTATTTGCTCATTTATAAGTAGTAGAGATGATGGCCACGTTGCCTCATCCTCCACTCGGAGAGATAAGAGCGAGCTAGCGAGGTGGGGAATCATGTCCACAGATCCCGGCGTCGGCAAGGCATCAGCTTCCAGCCCCTCCCTCCGTCGCCGCCGCCGCTCCAATTGGCGTCGCCAGACCGAGACTGCGTTCATCCCCTGCATGGAGCCCATGGCAGCCCAAGATCCCGGTGGTTGGATCACGATCTCGTTCGATGGCTGCGAGCTCGGAGCCCTATGATTTCTGCCAGACTATCGTTGCGACCTCTTGCCCGCTCCCTCCACACTCCGGTCGAAGTCGCAGACCGTCCCTCCGCCTAACGCTGCCAGCCTTTCACGAGCTCGGCCCACTCATGACCTCCACCCTGCTCCTTCTCTGTCTGCTCAATTTCTGGCCGCGCGAGCTTGGTGTAGATCAAGAGATACATATCGAAGGGGCACTGCCCAGGAGATTTATCCTGAAGGAGAGGGAGGCGGACATAGACTAGAAGGATTTCGATTTGGGAAGAACATGTACTCCCTCCGGCTGTCTTTTCTCTGATTTGGTTTCAAGAAATGGAGGGGAATTAAGCAATGTTTGGCTCGAGTAGGCGCTGGGCCGCTGGCTATTTGGCTTCTAGATTTGTTTATCAACGTGGGGCATATCAAGCGGAATTTGGCACAGGTAATATTGTGGAAGCCCTACTAAATCACCGATGTGGTAGTGGGATGACATGTATTTTCAATCGTTTTTATTTGCTGAGTGTTATCTTCTGCAATTGCGTACAAACATAAGAGGATCGTGAGTGACCCAAGTCTCAAATTGGAGTTTCAGAGATGGGCGGCGGCGAGGAGGTAGCGATGGGTCCACGAAATTGTAGCTGTAACAGTCCTATACCGCCCACACACTGAGCATCGTGTCTTGGCGCTCGTCCCCTGCCACGTCGTTGCTGTGCAACTCATAGCTAATGCATATGGCGATAATGTATTTGCCGGGATCTTCCTCATCCCGCTCCGCCCAGCGAGGCGGTAAAGGGCGTGGGTGCGACCATCGCTAGCGAGTATGATGACGACGAGAGGCCAATCCAGCATCAGCTTGTGGCACGACTCTTGACTACAGCGAGGAGTCTCCCATGTAGAGCATCACCGTGAAGGATGTGCACGGGAGAAGTTCATGTTCAGACACATCTACTGGGGCACCATGCAGCACCGACACCTATTAACCACAGGGTGGAGCTATTTCATCGGCTAGAAGAAGCTCCTGGCCGATGACACTATCATGTTCCTGCACAGCGACTCAGCGAGGAGGGTGAGGTCCATTCGGCGTGCCACACACGTCTTGTGCACTGGCGAGAGAGGCCACGGAAGCCATAATCACTATCAAAAAATGCCAAACGCATATATGGTTTATCTAAATTGAAAAGCATTGTGGTGAGAGAGATGACGATTGGGGGGAACACATGTTATTTAAATGAAGTCTTCTGCCTTGATGTCTGGAGTTTGTACTATACTGTAGTTCTTCACTGCTCTTTGATGAATTGTTTCAAGTTGTCTGCGACATTAGCTCAGGAGAAGACTGAATGCGTAGATGCACCATTCAGCAAAATTGTTAAACTTCACTTGAGAAAATAACTAATGTTTGATTAGTGGACAACATCAAAAACAATGGGGCCAAGTTTTTGGCCAGCGAAACCTGTATCAATGGTGGACACAACATACGAGAAATGGAGGGGATTGAAACTCACACCGACCATGGGTGACAATATCTAGCAGCCCTATCATCGTTCATTTATAAGACTACAATCACTCAATAAATTGCAGCCAACTATGGGCGAGGCAGCCAGAATAGAGGCTGGTACAAACAAAATAATTCGAATTAACAAATTCACCTCTCCTGGCACCCGCCCCAATGCACGAGGAGTCAAATATCATCTTCATGTTGTGTCCAAAACGAAAGTATCAGTTTTATTCCCGTTCCCGTTGCAACGCACAGGTATTTGTACTAGTAATAATAAAAAATGGAACGCTTTTATGAACCAACCTTTTTTTTGGCCGGTTTTACTCTCCCACCAAATTCCATATTACGCATCAGTGCCATCCAAACGTTCTTTTTTCTTTCCAACTCGCAGCGACCGACTGCCCCCAATTCTCCGCCGCTCGCCCTCTCTGCTCGCCCGAAGGGGAGCACTTCATGGAGCAGAGCACGCGGGCGCCTAGACAAACACTGGCCGGCGGAGGTTCTCCTCAAACAGATAGAAGCAGAGGGAGGCGCGAGGTCCTAGAGGTCGCCGAGGACCGCGGTCGGCTCGGAAGGAGAGGTCATGGACAAGGGCGGAGCCGGGCGCGCGAGGCGACGGCGGGGCAGAGGTGAGGAAGGCGACGAACTGGGTAAGGCTGCTAATGGCGGGGACGCGAGCGAGCAGAGGAGGAGCTCGGGATCTAGGCCGGCGGTCAGCTCGGGATCCAAAGGTATAATAGGTGCAAGTCCTGGGAGGCCTCACAGCGATTGGCGCACGTGAGCCGTCCGATCGTCCTCCTAGGACAGATCCGGTCCGTCCATTGATGATTTGTCTCTTTTGCCCTCAGACCGTTATTTGTTAGGTGTGTTTTAGCTTTTGTACCTAGAACCACTTCTCTCTGCCTAGCTTTGACCCATAAAAAAATACCCGGTCTAGACCCACTAGTCAGCCTCACTCGTAATATTTTAGGGGCAGTTTTTTGGGTACCCCGGGTCTGGAGGGGCAAATGCAACGTGCTAACCTGCCCCTAAAACAAATGATTGGGTGCCCTAACCTTCTCCTCCACGCGACCACCTCCTCCTCCACACCCTTGCTGCCGCCGCCGCCGCGCCGTCACCGCGCCGCTCTGCCACCGCCACCGCGTCCCTCCTCCTCCTTCCCTGCGGTGAGCCGTCGTCGCGCCATAGGAGAGCAGCGGTAGGGCGGGCCCTCATCCAATCCCTCGAGCGCTTCTCCTCCTCACCAGCCTCGAGCACCTTACGGCCCAGCGAGCAGGACGCGAGGCGACGGCGAGCAGGGGCAGGGCGATGGCAGTGAGCAGGGGTAGGGCGGCGACCGCAAGCAGAGGCAGTGCGCGTGGCGGCGACGAGGAGCATGGTGCGGCGGGCGACGGCGAGCAGGGTTAGGGCGGCGGCGTCGAGCAGGGTCAAGGCGACGGTAGCGAGCATAGGCAGTGCCATCGCGGCGGCCGCTAGCGCCGCCAGTCCCGCGTCTCCCTCTCCCTCGCCTCCTCTCAGCCGTCCCTCCCTATCCCGCGCCTCCAATGGCGCCAAGTCGTCTCGCCCATTCCTGCCTCTCTCCATTGCGCACGCAGCAGCCGACCTATGCGGGAGCAGCGCCGCCGTCCTCAACACAAGGGAGAGGGAGATGCAGCCATGACCACCACTCCCACTGTTGTCCTCCAATATTTGTCCGGACTCTGCCTCCCCCCATCCCTTGTGCACACGACGGCTGGCCACCTGCGGATGATTAGGCGGTTGTCCTCTCCTGCTCAAAACCGGGCTCCAGAGATGAACGAAGAGGTGTATCCATTCATGCCGTCGCTGCGGTCCTCAATATGCGGGATCATAGTGCTCCGTCTCAGGAGTGTCTTTCTCGCCTCTAGGTACAAATCCCCCTTCACCATTTCTCCACCTCTTTTCTACTTTTCTCATCTTTCCTAAACGTACAGCCTTTGAACCGAGAGCAGCAGCAGATTAATTGGGTTCCCCCATCATGAGAGAGGGGAGGATGGGAAAAATAGGAGGCATAAGCAAAAGGAGAAGATAATCACTCCTCTCTTTCAATTTAATCCACACATGTTTTTGTTATGTAGATTATTTTTAATCGACGCCTACTAGGTGTTCGATGAAAAACGAAGCATGCTACGGGGGAAATTAATTTCTCTATATGCTCTGTTATCTAATGAGGAATTTCTTTCCTTAATTTGTGTTCTTGGTGTTAGATTACTAATAAAAATTACTCTCCATGACTGTTGAGATTAATCATGAGGATTTTCTTCTCTTTCATCTCCTCGCTCACTTAGGTGGATGGCCATGAGATGGCAGCGAAATTTCTTGGGCTAGCTGTGCACAATAAGGAGATGGCAGCAGAGCCTTGTGGCATGCTTGCAGCGAATCAGCCGGAATTGGGCAATCTTGCTAGCAAACTCACCATCTCTAGCCTACCCCATGGTATACCAGCTATGTCTCGTCTCTTCTTTGCTCTTCCTATGGAATTCATGATTATGCTTAGTTGGTGTGGTATTCTTAAAGTTACTTGTTTAGATAGTTATTTGGTGGTAGATGGAAAATGAGAGATGAGAATTTGGGATAAAGATTTCATTGCTTACTAAAAAGATCTCTAAATAATTATTGCAGATTATTTCCGAGGAATAGAATGTATTCCCTGTTAAAATATTAATATTCTTAGTGGTTGACGTGAGGTATGAGCAGATGGCTCATGGTGGTCGGCCAGGTCCTGGCTGCGGCTTGGGACAAAGCAGCGACAATGGCGACCTCGCTGACTCTGCATGTTCCTAGGTGTGGTAGTGTATATATTGCGGTTATATTCTTGGTGCTACACTTGTAGTTGGTTCGTGAGTTTGGCTCCCATGAAGAAATTTCAGGCATGTTTTGACTCAAAGATACGAAGTGATGCTCCACCTAATGCAAGGGGCGATCTAGGCAAGTCAATAACTTTTAGAGCCTCTAGAAATCTAAAGATTTAAAGCACCATCGGGACATGTAATCAACGAATTTCCTCCCTATTATTTTCGTGAGGTCTAGGTGGTCGACTTGAAATCTAAAGTTGTGAGCAACTTCATGAAAAGAAAATTGATGTTGAATCATTCATTTTGGTCAGATTTTCACTGTTCTTAGATTTTATACTCTAAAACCATTTTTATTTCTGGAGGGGCGGATCATCGGATAATTTGGTATTTCAAGCTCCACAAACGATACGGAAGGGTTACATACAGATTCTTTGCAAGAGTACTTTGTTAATTGCTGGAGAGATTAAGCGATATATGAATGTTTAATTTATGCTCATGTAGTACTCGATGATCTGCTGCTGGTTGGTTTCTAAATTGCGAAAGAACAACTCAATATTGCTGGTAGTGCTTGATCATCTGCTTGCAGTTAGAAAATATCAAAAGAAAATCTATGGTCACCATATAGGTTGTATTACTATATATATATTCTGAAACACAACTCAATATTTCTTCCCTCCCAGGAAGTTCGGTCGATTGAGAACTCTTTATCTAGGTAGTTGTCATTCCTCTACTGATTGTTTTGTCGACTATAAAACTCGAATTCCGTACTGATCTTTTTAGTTTAAACTTAGCATATGTTTTCTCATGAAGTACCGCAAAAACCACTACTAAAAAATCGCGGTGTTTTTGTGCATTGCATCATCATGACCGCATGCTCATGTCATCATGCCACATTGCATTTGAGCATCGTCATCATCATGTATCTGTTTGTCTAAAACTATTTTCGAAACACCTAGTTTTGTTTTTTTAATATTCCCGTTTTTATTCAAATTAAAACCCGGGTCTCCGGAATATGTTGGTTTGTCTAAATACGGTTTGCAAAAGCCCGTTCTAAATAATAAAATATTTATTTTATTTTTAGGGGGCAGCCGTACCGGGCCGATCCGACCCAGTCGACCACCCCCAGTACAAAACCAAAACTACCCAAACCGTTTTCCTACCCCACCCTATCCTACCCAGCCCCCTCCACCTCACCCCAATCTATCCCATCGCACCACATCACCCCTGGCCCAAACCCCACCCAATCACCCGCTGCCACCTGCCCCATCCACTCGCCTACTCCCCACAGCCGCCACCCTCCCGCCTCACTTCCGTTTCTCCCGCCCAGCCATCTCCACCTCACCAACCCCTCCACCTCACCCTAGCCACTCCCTGTCCGCCACCTAATCCCCTGGCCCCACTCCCCTCTCACCTGATCGCCCCAGCCGACCCAATCCCCACGCCACCTGCCCAAAACACGCCACCACACGCGCGCGCCCGCACGCTCCCAGGCGCCCACCCCAACCCGCATGCAACCCCACCCCACCGACCGACCGCCCGGGCCAACTCCCCACCCCGCCTCGTGATCCACCCCGACGCCCAGGCCCACCACACTGACCCCGCTCCCATCGCCTCCTTCCCCCGTCCCTCTCCTCGCTCTCACCTCTGCACTGCGACGCGGAGCCTTCGGGTGTTGGTCTTTTCGTGTGTGTGCTGCAGTTTGACGTTGACATAGTGCTGCTGCTCTTTAACCAAGCCAGTGAGAGGTAGTTGGCACCACCCACGACAAGATCTTCGACACATCCAGAGATTTGACATCGACTTCGAGGACCACCGTGTTAATTCAAGTCCGTCATCGCCACCGAAAACCAGAACCCTAAGCTCGACGACAAGGACCCGGAGATCTCCTTGGAACGCCAAGTCCCCCTTCACGGTACCCGAAGACCGATCCCGCCGACACCAAGAGCTGCCACGACCTCCACCGGCAAGTCAAGATCGACCGCCGACAAGACCGACGCCAAACTCCAAGACCTTCTACGCGGATCCGAACATCGAACCCCCGGTACGACAAGACCGTCGACATGGACCCGAAGACCGCGGGTGCGACAAGATCTACCTCACGGAACACCGAGAACTCCTCCTAGAACCGAAGACCAATCCCACCGAGACCCTCGGCACGCCAAGATCTTCTTCACAGATCCGATGACCGAGACCCCGAAGCCGATCCCGGTGATCCGAAGGCCACGCCAAGACCCGGATCCGAAGACCGCCAAGATCGCCACGGAACGGCAAGCTCTCCATCCCGTATACGCCAAGTTCGTCGAGAACCCGGACGCCAAGGTCGCCTACACGAAACGACAAGCACTTCACCCCGAACGCCAAGTCCGACCCGACCCGCGGACCCGACAAGATCTTCGCGACGACAAGATCGACACCGAGCAGGGTGAATCCGATGCGCCCCCGACGCCATACCAAGTCCTTCTTCCCGGAACGCCAAGATCTACTCCCTTGTCCGAGAATGTTCCTGCCGAGACCGATCCCCATCGAACCCCGTTGAACCCCGAACCCCCGGAACCCAAGATCTTCGAACCCCGATGTGTGAACTTTTTCCGAGCCCCTATTTTATAAATGCTATATATAAAACCTGTTGCATAATAATTGTTCATCTCGCATGCATATCATAAACATGCCGATTCTTCTACCGTAGTATTAAATATTGTATCCGGTGTTTCTTCTAGTGTTTGCTTCTTCGCGGATTAGGCCGATGAGTGGATGCGAGTATCGACAAGTTCTCCGGATATGAATATCCGGCAGTGTTTTCCCAGGCGAGCATCTCTTCCCCTTCTACCTATTTTGCATTTATAGTCTTTATTTTCCTCCTGTTGATCTATTGCTATCCGTGTCGCGATGCTTTAGTTTCCGTGTACCAGTTATATCCCGTGCAGCCTCTATATTGCCATGGACACCTCCTAAAACCTGTTGTTTGGTAGATAGCTGGCCTTGCGAGTCGTAGTTGCTTGCTCAGGTGCGATCTCGTGTTGTCGAGTATCACAGTTGTTGGAATGGTGGAAATGTTTATTGGTGGAGATGATCATGACTTTAAATACAACTATTAAAATGCTAGATATAACTAATGCAGAGGCATCGGTGGGTAATATATGTTATTTGGTTCTTCCACGCTTACTTGTGTCCCGTAGGACCCCGAGTACTTGATACATGTTTCTTGATTTTTCGCACTATCCACATCCGGGAGGCCTTATGGACCCCTTTGAGCCAAGAGCTTGATTCATTTCTATTTCTTGGGGCCACAAAGTAGTTTGGGGATTTATTACTATCCTGTACCTATGCCATGCTTTACTGCTTTATTTAAGATTGTGCGTGGAGCACCTGTACTGTTTAGGATTGCGGAGTGTTTTCGCGGTATCGACAAGCCCAGTCACACTTTCGGGTTCCTAGTCGTTTACAACCATTGGTGCAAACCTTGGGTCCGTCTCGGAGCCGGCCAACTTCGTTGCGGGTAGCTTAATGGGGTGGCCCCCTGAAATATTTCTAAATCCTGTGATCGCTTTGTCATGAATGCCTCGTTGGGTTTTAAGTTGATTTTTCCGAGGTTGATCGAGTGTGTGTTGCTATTTGTGCACCCCTGCAGGGTAAAACTTTCTGAAAGCCGTGTCCGCGGTTATGGATGACTTGGAGCACAGTATCTCGATCATAGACAAGCATAACTAAAGTAGTGCTATAAATTTGACTTAATATGTGACTAGTAATCAGCTTCACTATAATGGAATGGATAATAAAAATGCCAACAATTGGTGGATCTGTGGTGATCTGTGTCATACTATACCTGTCTAGTAAGTATTAAAACTCCAATGGAATAAAATAAAAGTGTCAACCAATGCTGGGTTTTGGGATTCCTCAGGACAATTAAATCTGACTAGTAAATGTTCCAACTACAACGGAATGTTAACTAAAACTGTCCACTACTTATGCTTCAGGATAACTCTTGCTATCTATATCTGATTAGTAAGTGCTGCAACTATAACGGAATGAGTAAAATTGCCAACTGTGTGAGTTCCTCAGTCCGACTTCCTCGTTTGGTCTCGAGGGGGAAATAACGGGATGGGTTTGTATGGTGTTAGTATCAGGTGGTTCCGAATAGGTCTTTCTTACCCCTCTCTAATAGCCGACAGTTGTACTAAGTCTCTATAGGTTGTTTAGTGCTGCTGCGCTGCCGCTTCAGTCCACCATACCTATGTAGGCGAGAGCCGCCGAATTCTAGCCTCGCCGTGTACTGGCCTCAGTACTGACGCTCCTCTTTTTCCTTTGCCCCTTGTCGGCACCCCCTTTTGTTTTAGCAGGTTTGCGATCGACGTCGTTAGCAGGATTATCCTTTCGGCTTGGCCTGGGCAGGGTTATGGACGCCATTGGTTATTCTTCAGGGCTCTTAGCCCCATTTGCATCTTGTCCGTACTCGGACGCTGTATTGTTTTCAAGGTGATTTGGGTCTTTGTATTGTATATCTGTATTCTTGACTCGCTGAGTCGCTGTTGTATATATATCTGTTCTGTGGGTCCCATCGAGGACTGTTGTGTAATGGTATTACTTCGTTTTCCACCCGCACGAAAGTGCCTGGTGGACGTCCTTGAATCGTTTCTATGCGGGTTTGGCGAAAAGGGCTAAAACTTGCATAGGGCCGATTCGAGGGTGTTACAGTATGGTCTCATCAGTACTTCAGTAAATGTTTTGAAAGAAGTTGATAATTGGTTTTCCTCTTGGCAGCTGTTATTTGAGTATAAAGCTTTCTGTGATAAAAGAATAATGTGGAGAGAAGTCATCTATGAGGTGAAAAGATTAGGTACAGCTTGTTTTATTTCGCGGTACCATTTTATTTTAGGCTTTTGTTAGCTGAAAGATGATACAGTGAGAAAATGACTATTCTTTTTTCTGGTCAATCGGTTGATACTGCCAAAACAATAATAAGATAAGGAGCCTTTTATCAAGTGATCTAACCTTATCTAGGTTATATTTTATTTCAACCCTTGGCTCGGAAGAAAGAATTACATTTAGCGATTGTTAGCTTGGTGATTTGAGATTCTGTACATTAAAACCAGAAAAGTTTGGTTTTTGCTACATGTATTCAGCAGGTCCACGAATGACCGAGCTACAACTGTTGTAAATAAGTATATAGAACCTTTCAGCTTTTATGTGGATTTTCTGTGATAATATAGGTTATTGCGTTCTTGTTGATGAAATTGTGACCTGTTTTATTCTTATTTTTAGGCCACCATCATGTAATTAAAAGAATATAAAGTATATGAGATATGGGGAAGAAATTCTCATCTTCCCCAGAAGAGGAAGAGAAACGGTGTATGACTTTATATTTGAAGTACTCTTTATCTAAAGGTTCAGACAGACCGACGAGTTTGCTTTATTTCTGAATTAAATTATTTATGTTGTCATGCATATGGTGTTCAAATCACTGAGGATTTCGGAAAAAGGTGGAGACAGTAGTTGAGCTTTCAAAGGTAACGGAATATATGGGGTGCATACAGCGGTGGACTATCTAAATCCAAGGTGGACATCTCCATATGCATTTGGAGAGCTGGTGTTATGCTAAACTTTTGAAAGTCGCTTAACCCCTTCTCTCGCTCGCCTTCCCCAAATCCCCTTCATCCTCGCGCTCGCAAAGTGCGCTGTCCAGAGATGCCCCGCACCGGCCTCCGCGTTGACACGGCCACAACAGGTCGGCAACACAGCCAACGCCGTCCCGTTGATGGTGGCATCAGGGGCCAGCCGCATCTTCTCTGGCGTTATCATGATTTCCCTTCTTGCTCTATTTTACAAGGTTGTTCTGTTTGGTGCCCATGCTTGGTCCAGGTTTGGTCCTTGTATATGTGTTTTATTCTGTGTGCTTGGATGATTGCTGTCTCTTTTTAGTCCTTCTGATTTGTTGCTTTTCCAGGACTACGAGATATATCCCTAAGCCCTAAGATGATGGGATATCTGCATACCTTAGCCTGTTTAGCCTGCAATTATCCTATCTGGATGGCCGGGTGGCTTGAAATTGATCTAGGCAAGTGGCCTACCACATGTATGTTTCCTTTTTCCTCATCTATTTGAAGCAGAGTTTGTATATACTGAGTGTAAATCAAAATCATCCATAGAGGTTAATTCATTGGAAAAATAAAAATTGTACCAAATTCTTTTGCTTATACTTTCATGTTTAGGTTTGATGGTTTTCTTAATTATGGACACTGATTCTTTTAGCTACTATAAGATGATTATTTCATTTTCGGTGTTGGACGAGGAATTTTTTACCACATGGGGCTTTCGACTCCTAGGCTCTCTCTATCTCTCATCATTGTTAAAAATTTCACTTTGATATGATAATCCATATATTTGTGCGTGTAGGCCCTTTGCTGGTTGGAATGTGGGATTCGTGATGGATTTGAGGTTCTGCTGATCTGTTAATAACCATTGTGACCTGCAATAAAGGTTGCTAATCAAGTTGAATTCGGTAACTAATCTCTAACTTTTGCCATTTCTTTCATGTCACATACCACACAATATGGTGCGCCTATATCATAGTGTACCTTGGTCCTGTGTGTATCATCACTTGAGATATAAATGCAGATATGGAAATCGTAAGTGCATTTTTCTTATATTTGCACAAATTGTGTTCCTTTCCTTTTGCAGGAGAGTGCCACCATCATACACTCTAGAAATTAATATATCCTATGATGTCCCGGTGAGTTTTACTTCTAATGGATACAAGTAAGCAGAAACCGAGTTTAGCTTTCCTCCCATTTTCTCCCTTTTCTCCCCTTGCATTTGTGCTACTGCCGCTGCTTTTGATCAGATCCCTCACAGGACCATGTTCTTTCCGTAGGTGCTTGTCACATTTGCTGTTGGACTAAACCTGGTGTCCTCGTGGCTGCGCTGGTTTCAGTTTAGTTATTTCTTTTCATTGGGGGGAAGAATGCTACTTGGGTATGTGGGTTGATTACATGTTACTTTTTTTTCCAGAAGGTGAGCTTACAAGATTTTTTTGCCATCTGATAAATATCGCCTTCAAGTGCAGTAGCAAGCTGGGTTAGAAGGCGGGCTCGCTTTTCCAGTTACCTTTAAACTTAGGCAATGCAAGTACATATACTTTCACGACTTCATTAATTAGGTTGGTAAATTCTGGACCACGGTCCTGGTTTTTAGATGGCTGATTAGGCGTTCATTTAATTATTGAGAATATTGTGATTTGGAAACAATTTTCGCATGTGTGGTTAGGTACGACTATGTAGAACTATTTTTTTCAGACCACTCTGATCTAGCCAAATTGATTGTAGGGATTTTAGGTTATCATGTGTATCAGCCACAATCTGGTGAGACTATGTGTTTTAAATCATCAACAAAACAGCACGGCAGGCCTGACCATGTATTTGATCAGCTAAATATACACAGACAAAAAATCATTTTGCTCTTCATCATAGTTTGGTTTGTCGGGTATTGCTTCATATCAGGCAACCTAGACCATGTATTTGATCAGTCAAAGATATTTTTGTCTATAACTTCCCTAACTTGGGATGATAAATGGTTTTGTGTTTTCCTGTATAGGTTCGGCCAACTAAAGTGAAAATGTGAGTCTTACTGAAAATAGGTTCACCGCTTATTTAGCAATTTTAATTTGTTGGCTTCAGATCTTTGTATTTCTTGGTTCAGCAGGTTTTTGGACATATTTATTTGAACATTACAGTAGTATAAACTGGAATTAAATAATTGCCTATCTCGATGTATATCAAATAAACTAGCTCAATGAAAATCCAAACAGGTGGCATGGGAAGAATAATCTCCCGTCAATAATGACAGACTAGGTGCTCAGTGTAGCTATTTCTGGCTGTTGGATCATTTTCCTTACTCTCCTTAACTAATGAGTGAGCAGTTGTTGGAGGTAATCCCCCTTGTGGTCATTATTATATAAACTAACTACCTACTGAATACAAAAATTCTGCTCATATGCTACTTGACCGATGCTTTAGTTGAACATTTGATATTCAGAAATGTCTTTTCCATTGCATTGAACATGGGAGGAATTCATTTGAAAATAATCCTCTTCTCTACTTGTGCACTGAGATAATTGAGTTCATAAGTCTCGAGGGAAATGCTGTAGGGTCTATTGCTTTGCCACGTTTTGTTAGGGAAAAAGTATATTCTCAGTGCTTGGTTGTATTTCACTGGATTTTATTACTGTCCATGAGGTTATATTTCAAAACTTCCTTATTTCTCCAGTTTTCGTTTGGCAATTTTCAAAAAACGAATCCTACAGTATAGATATGATACATGAATGGAGCACTGACAACAGGCTTGCCGTCAAATCGAGAACATCGGCTTTATCAATTAACAACCAGGTACAAACCCAACCCGCTGATATTTATGATAGTGTTAGCATTACAACCTATTTTCCTCTAACTTCACTATTTATAAGCATATCTCTGGGGGCTAAATCAAATAGGAGTAGTTTGCGTCAGCACGAATCAAATAAGAAAAGGTACCTGCACCAGAAGTGGAGTATCCTGCAAAGAGGTAATTCATTTCTCTGAAAAATACTACCTGGTATTTCCTTCCTCAAATTCACCCGTCTTTCTATAAAATGACAGTATATGAGCTATTCTTTTTACTGTGCCAGGACCCGCTCTAAAAAATACTACCTGGTATTTCCTTCCTCAAATTCACCCGTCTTTCTATAAAATGACAATCAAAGAAAATGACTTGTTTTTCCCTCCTGAAGTTTTAAATGCAATAATTGTCTCTCCTGGAATGTGTGTGTTTTTGTTCTCTTTGTTTTATAAGTTCGGTGCTTCGTAGCTGATTGTTGTCTTCTTGTTTTAGGGTAATCACATGTACGGTCAAATATCTCAGGGCTTGGTTGATAAGTTCAAAACTGTGATTCGAGACGGAAATGTTTACGAGCTGAAAAGGTTCCTGGTCTGTCCTAAGAAGAACCACTACAGGCCAGTACATTATTAGGTTTGGGAGATACACTGCAGTGCGTGAGCTGAGTGACACTGTCATGGACTATCCCCTCTGTACCTATGCTCTGACGACGATTGATAATCTGCCAAGGCCTTCCGATATGCCGGAATCTTCACAGGTACCGTTGATGGCTTGCTTGGATCCTCTCGCGCCTATTGTTTTAGGCTGGTTTTATATTCTATTTCGTGCTCATCGTGTGCTTATTTCCTGTTCTTCTTTACTGTTTGTAGATGTGATTGGTATTATCACTCGCGTCTCCCCGATAACTCAGTACCATAGTGCTAGCCGTTCTACGCTATCTACCAAGAGGGTTATCTATCTGAGTGATCTTAGGTATTTCCCTTTTAATCATGCTTTTGATTGTGTTCTCTCCGGCTGTTGTTCCAGCTGTTTTTTATTCAGGTCAAGGCTGTAAGCAGTTGTCTACTTGCTAATTTCCTTTCTTGCCTGGGGAATAGGATGCTTTTTGTCTGCCAGAGCATATTTCTTCGTTCCTTGTGTTTGCATTGATTTTTGTATATCTGATAATTTGATGTTTCTTTTCTCGAGAGATATTTTGTTAGGGAGTTCGAGGCATGTACCCTAGGTTTAATTCTCGTGGAGGTGTTGTGATTGAATGGAGTGTAGGACCCTATCGCGTTCTACGTTTGTGTTCATGCGAGTTTTAGCTACACTATTTCAATTGCTGCTGACTAGATTTGCTTGTAGAAGTTCACTCGTGCTACGTGATGGGTTCGTAGCATGGAAAACAAAAATTTTCTACCGCAAGAACGAACAAAACCCAGATCTAATCTAAATAAAAGCCAAGATCTAATCTATTAGACATGTGCAACAAGATAGATCTATACTAACCCTTGTAGACCCGAAAGCGTTACGAGATCGGATCTCGTGGTTGATGTAGTCGATCACTTGCTGATCTCAAGATCGAGTAGACGATCCTTCCGGCGCCGCGTTCCGGCAGCGCTTCCGCAGTCGGTCACACGTGCGGAGTCGAAGCAGACCTTCCTCTCCCCGTTCCAACGAGCAGCGGAGGTAGTAGATCTCTCCACGGAATCCCAGCAGCACGACGGCGTGGTGGTGGTGGTGGAGTAGAGAATTCTGTAGGGCTTCGCCTAAGCCAGAGCAGAGGGAAGGAGGAGGAGAGAGGCAACTTGAAATCTAGAGAATAGAAGGGGCTTGGAGGTTTGTGCCTCCACCCCTCTATTTAAAGGAGGGAGGCGCCATGGGGAGGTGGAGTCCTTGTAGGACTCCTCTCTCCCTTGGCCGGCGGATCAAGGAGGTGGGGGGAGAGTCCTACTCCCCCACGAATCCTTGTCTTACCCCACAAGGATTCCTTGATCCTTTCTTGGTTTTCAAGCAAACTCCAAGAAATCTTCTAGAACCTTCCGGAACATTCCGAAACCTTCTAGAATCCCCATACAAATACTCCGGAACATTTCCTAACTTAGAAAATGATCCCCAATATATGAATATTATTCCCCGGACAATTCCGGATCTCCTCGTGATGTCCCGGATCCAATCCGAGACTCCGAACAACATTCGGTCTCCAACGCACATTCCATATCTACTTAAAACAACTTCGAACCTTAAGTGTGTCACCCTACGGTTCGTGAACATGTAGACATGATGGAGACACATCTCCGATCAATAACCATTAGCGGGATCTGGAGATCCATAATGGTTCCCACATACTCAACGATGACTTCGGGATCGATAGAACCATTTAACATACGAAACCAATTCCCTTTGCCACGCGATACTCTACTTATCCGAGGTTTGATCGTCGGTATCTCCATACCTAGTTCTACCTCGTTACTGATAAGTACTCTTTACTCGTTCCATGATATGTCATCCCTTGTGACCTAGTCACATGCTTGCAAGCTAACTAGATGACATTCCACCGAGAGGGCCCAGAGCATATCTATCTGTCATATGGATGGACAAATCCCAATCTTGGTCCATGCGCTTCAACACATACTTTCAGAATACCCAATGTCACCTTTATAACCACCCAGTTACGAAGCGGCATTTGATGTCATCAAAGTACCCATCCGGTGATGGTGATTAACATAACCTTATGGTCGAAAGATTAGGTTACTATGCATTTGAAAAGCTTGTAGCAAAACGAACTTAATGACTTGATCTTATGCTATGCTTACTATGGGTGTGTGTCCATTACATCATTCTCCTAATGATATGATCTTGTTATTAACGACATCCAATGTCCATGATCAGGAAACCATGATCATCCATTAATCAACAAGCTAGTTTAACAAGAGGCTTACTAGGGACTCTTTTATGTTTACAAAACACATAAGTATTAATGTTTCCGGTTAATACAATTATAGCATGGGATGTAAACATTTATCATAAACATAAAGATATAATAATAACCACTTTATTATTGCCTCTTGGGCATATCTCCAACAGTCTCCCACTTGCACTAGAGTCAATAATCTAGTTAAAAACTTGTGCATTCAACACCTATGGATTTCTGGTGTTGTATAGACACTATTGCTAGTGGTAAATATAATCTTCGGATCTGACACTTCCAGGTCCGTGTGTATTTGCATTTCCTTGCGTCTCTATGCATTACTCATTCTCCAATGAGATGGCATTGTATAAATTTGGTCCTTTGGTGAGACCTTTAGTTCCTTGGGATTAAATCATGTTGATACAATTGTCATACAATGTATCTTCATAGTATTATCCCGCTATGAACCACACCTAGTTTGATAACAAACTACTTGACGCAAATGCCCTCATTTGCTGCTACAATAGCAGTCATATACTTAGCCTTTTATTGTAGTATCTGTCATAATGTTTTAACTTTGGTACTCAACCAAATCCGTTATGGAACTTCCTTTCCATTACATTGTGCCACCCATAGTTTAAATTGAGATAAACTTAATTTGTGACAAAACTAGTATCAATGCAACAATTTACAATGAACTATTTGTCACCACTATATAAATAATATATTCTTAGTTCTTCCAAAGATCATAGGAATATCCCTACTATTGTCCAATGATCATCTTATGAGTCATTCTGGTATATGCTTATAACATTTAGAGCATAGGACATATCTGGATGTGTACATCTCAAAGAATGATTGATCAAAATATTCTTGCGATTTCACCAAGTGTCAAAACACTTGAATCTCGTGTAACACACTTTAATCTTGATTCAGTCCTTTCCGTGCGTCAAGAACCTTTCTTGTTGTTTCCATATTGAACTCATTCAACATCTTATCTATGTACATTTGGCAAAACCATATTAGCGCCTCAATCTATCCATATAGACATTGATGCCTAATTCTTGGGTTATGCCCAAGTCTTTCATCGAAATGAAATTCTTAACTTGTATCAATAAAAGATACATCATTTCTAATCAACAATATGTCTTTCACATAATGTATTAGAAATATGTCTTAGCGCTCCCACTTAATTTCTTGCAAAATGCAAACATCTTCATCGTCTCTGATGAAATTAAACCTTTTAACGGTTTCATCACGGTGAAGATTCCAACTCCGCGATGCTCACTTCAACCATTGAAGTTTTGCATACTCTTTTAGCATCCTTTGAATTAACAAAAAAAAACCCTTTGGATCGTGTCATGTACACGTCCTAGGTAACCATTCTATTAGAAGAACTTGTTTTGTTTGTTCAACTACCATATACCAAAATATATGTAGTGGTTGCTACATTAATTCGTCCAGACCAAATATCGCTATGAAAGATCAAATCTTATCATAGTCAATTCCTTGAACATTGTCGTAAACTCTTTTCGACATATCGACTATTTCATAGATGTGAAACATCCATGTCTATTTCTATATAGATCCATATACGACTGTAAGGTCTTGCACCTTTCCAGAGGGTCTTTCAAATTCAAAGCTTGATTTCTCGTGTATGGAATTATCACGGATTTTATGGCTTCAAGCCACTTAACGAAGTCAGGGCCCATCATTGATTATTTGCATGTAGTCGGTTCATCATTGTCAAACAACAATGATTTAACTCTCAAATCTTGGCATTTGATTACTTACCCGACCTACTTGGTTCAATAGGAACTTAGATCCCCGTGACCACATCCTTTGAGGCACGTGAGCCATGAGCATTGTTGCTGCCTCCGGGACACTTACCGACGCTGCGCAACTCAGCACATATTAGCCAAGGTTCAACAACCTTGTCAAAGTTCTATTGTCCTCCCACTTAACTTTTCACCAAAAATTCTTTCTCAAGAAACTCGACATTCTAAGTGACAAACACTTTTGTCTTCGGTGTTATGGAGGAATACCCAATGGTTATTCGAAATAATCTACAAAGACATGCTCATCCAACTTTGGTTGTAAACACTTTACTTATGCCTAGCATACCAAAAGTTTAAGAAAGGACAACCTGGGTTTTATCCCAAACCATGACTTATATGGTGTCATTTCAACCGATCACGATGGAGCTCTTTTCAGTATAAAAGCGGTAGTCACTAAAGCTTTAATCTTTAAAATATAATGGCAGTTTTATAAATGACACCTTTGATCTTATCATGTCAAACAAGGTTTTATTACATATCTTGAACACTCCATACTCCTATGGTGTTTTGGGAAATGCAAATCCATGGAACGATTCCTCAAATCTTAGGTGTTTTGCTAAACTTGTAACTCAAACATCTTTCTTTATGATCCAATCATAAACTTTTTATTTTCTTGTTACAATGATTTTCCACTTCATCTTGAAAGTCTTTGAACATTTTCAAATGTTTCATACTTCTTCCTTATTGAGTAAGTATATACATATACTCACTCAAATCTTCGGAGAAAGCATATGAAGTTGAAATCCATTGCCCACGACTACACATAATGAACTATATACATCAATATGTACAAATTCCAATCAGTTAGTCGTCCGTTACTCTTTTGGCCTACGGACGGAGTTTTAATTATCTCCAGGAAAGTATCACAAGCGTCATTTGATCAAAATCAAAGACTCCAAAAATCCATCAACATGGAGTTTCTTCATGTATCCCTTTCAATATAATTTAAACGGTGATGTCACTTCGCAAGTGATCTTTCAATCATTTGTCTTGCGACATTTTAGCATTAGTTTTATGGTCGTTATTTCTCCAACCAGACTTGTATATCATCCATCTATTATGGAATACGGTAATTATTTGAACAACCTTTTGTCGTCATAATACCTGATCAAAATAACAATTATTAAAACAAATCTTGAAGGCAAGCTTTGATGTTAACGAGTAACACAACAACCCTTTGTTTGTTTTCGATGAACATCATCACATATTCTCTTGCTAGTTACTTAGGCCATTGCAGTTCATGAATTGTGTTGTCCTATATGACACTTCATACCAACCAATTCGGTATCCAATACCGCAGAACCATATTGTTTAACAATTAAGGAATACAACCATAACATGTATCTTCTATATACCTAAGTTGGATATCTCCAATCTTTTCTTTTCTGCCAAATATTTTATAGATTCTCTTTCAACAATTCCTTTTTTTAAAGAATCTATCAACATCAATAGTGGTGTCATTCACATGACACATAGTACAAAGTGTGTATAGTCAAATACTAATACCTTTGAACTTGCACTTTGAAGTGGATCACCTTCATCAAATGTTTGGCATTCTTTCAAAATTCCATTCTTTAGTAATCTTTTAGTGTAGTAAACATTTTACTTACATCTTCTATTCATCCTTATCATGACAACTTTCATGATCAAGCTGCTATAGCTTATAAAGGTGAATTGCGAGTATAATGTTTCTTTTCCAAAACCTTTTGGAGGATTAGGACGACTAGCGTCTCCAACCTTCACAAATTCTCATCAAATATGAGGACATATACTCTATCATGTTGTAACCAACACATTGTTTAAGATATCGCAATACCTTTCACATATGATGGTTTCTGAAACATTGCTTTCAGCTCTTAGATAAACTTGATATTAAAAACAATCTTTTGAGTATCAAGAATCATGGAGGCAAACATGATACATTAGATACTAACACTGGAATTGTTACTCTTGATTCAATACTGTTTATTAAACTTCATAGAGTAAACGGAGTTTGCTGAAAGTTTGCAACAAGACTTTTAAACTTTAAATTGACACTCAAAACAATACGATACCAGTTCGTAAAGCAAATATCCAGAATTTTTATAGTTCCACTATCTCAACTATAACTAAACGTAAGGTGGTGAACGGATGCCAATGACTACAACAAACTATGCAAATTCACTTTGATTGTGTTTATGATAAATTGAGTTCGACTAATCCAAATTACAAATGAACTCCCACTCAAAACAACATCCCTCGAGTTGTTTTAGTGATTACACAAACCAAATCCACTACACCAAGTCTGATCATCACGTGAGATGGTGTAGCTTTAAAGGCGAACAATCAACATGTTCATCATATCATCCATATGACTCATGCTTTACCTTTCAGTATTCCGTGTTCCGAGACCATGTCTGTACATGCTAGGCTCGTCAAGGTTAACCTTAGTATCCGCATGTGCAAATCTGGCTTGCACCCGTCGTATGCACACGTAGAATCTATCACACCCGATCATCACGAGATGCTTCGAAACGACGAGTCTTAGCAACGGTGCCTACTAAGGACGAACACTTTATTACTTGATATTTAGTGAGAGGGATCATCTTATAATGCTACCGTCGCGATCTAAGCAATACAAGATGCATAAATGATTAACATCACAGGCAATTCATAATTAGTGTGATATGATATGGACCTTTCTTCTTATGCCTTTGATCTCCATCTCCAAAGCACGGACATGATCTCCATCATCACCAGCATTGCGTCAAGGTCAGTGGCGCCGCTTCATGGTTGTCCATCATCACTAGCAACTATTACAACTACTTGGAATAAAGCTATTACAAGATGAATAGACACGCAGGTCTTAACAAAATTAAAGACAACCATTAGGCTCCCGCCGGTTGCCATATTACAACAAGGATCATTGCATACATCAAATATAATCACAATCATATGATGGCCATATCACATCACAAAAACCCTGCAAAAACAAGTTAGACGCCTCTAATTTTCTTTGCATGTTTTACGTGGTTTGGGGCTTTCGAATAAGAACGGATCTTACCTACGAAACTGAACCACAACGTTGATACAAGTGCTATCAAGTGCAAAGTGTAGATTGGATCTATACTATGATGGGAGAGACAGACACCCGCAAAGCCACTTGTGCAATACGAGTTGCACGTCAACTGTGGAGCAAGTCTCATGTGCGATGACATGTAAGGTTAGCCCGAGCCGCTTCATCCCACCATATCGCAAGATGCAAAGTACACAAAGCAAAAGACGGTACGAGCACCAACGCCCACAAAACCATTGTGTTCTACTCGTGCAACAGATCTACGCATAGACACGGATCTGATACCACTGATGGGTTCGTAGCATGGAAAACAAAAAAATTCTACCGCAAGAACGAACAAAACCCAGATCTAATCTAGATAAAAGCCAAGATCTAATCTATTAGACATGTACAACGAGATAGATCTGTACTAACCCTTGTAGACCCGAAAGCGTTACGAGATCGGATCTCGTGGTTGATGTAGTCGATCACTTGCCGATCTCAAGATCGAGTAGACGATCCTTCCGGCGCCGCGTTCCGGTAGCGCTTCCGTAGTCGGTCACATGTGCGGAGTCGAAGCAGACCTTCCTCTCCCTGTTCCAGCGAGCAGCGGAGGTAGTAGATCTCTCCACGGAATCCCAGCAGCACGACGGCGTGGTGGTGGTGGTGGAGTAGAGAATTCTGCAGGGCTTCGCCTAAGCTAGAGCAGAGGGAAGAAGGAGGAGAGAGGCAACTTGAAATCTAGAGAATAGAAGGGGCTTGGGGGTTTGTGCCTCCACCCCTCTATTTAAAGGAGGGAGGCGCCATGGGGAGGTGGAGTCCTTGTAGGAGTCCCCTCTCCCTTGGCCGGCGGATCAAGGAGGTGGGGGGAGAGTCCTACTCCCCCACGAATCCTTGTCTTACCCCACAAGGATTCCTTGATCCGTTCTTGGTTTTCAAGCAAACTCCAAGAAATCTTCTAGAACCTTCCGGAACATTCCGAAACCTTCTAGAATCCCCATACAAATACTCCGGAACATTTCCTAACTTAGAAAATGATCCCCAATATATGAATCTTATTCCCCGGACAATTCCGGATCTCCTCGTGATGTCCCGGATCCAATCCGAGACTCCGAACAACATTCGGTCTCCAACGCACATTCCATAAGATCCATAACGGTTCCCACATACTCAACGATGACTTCGTGATCGATAGAACCATTTAACATACGAAACCAATTCCCTTTGCCACGCGATACTCTACTTATCCGAGATTTGATCATCGGTATCTCCATACCTAGTTCTACCTCGTTACTGATAAGTACTCTTTACTCGTTCCATGATATGTCACCCCTTGTGACCTAGTCACATGCTTGCAAGCTAACTAGATGACATTCCATCGAGAGGGCCCAGAGCATCTATCCGTCATATGGATGGACAAATCCCAATCTTGGTCCATGCGCTTCAACACATACTTTCAGAATACCCAATGTCACCTTTATAACCACCCAGTTACGAAGCGACGTTGGATGTCATCAAAGTACCCATCCGGTGATGGTGATTAACATAACCTCATGGTCGAAGGATTAGGTTACTATGCATTTGAAAAGCTTGTAGCAAAACGAACTTAATGACTTGATCTTATGCTATGCTTACTATGGGTGTGTGTCCATTACATCATTCTCCTAATGATATGATCTTGTTATTAACGACATCCAATGTCCATGATCAGGAAACCATGATTATCCATTAATTAACAAGCTAGTTTAACAAGAGACTTACTAGAGACTCTTTTATGTTTACAAAACACACAAGTATTAATGTTTCCGGTTAATACAATTATAGCATGGGATGTAAACATTTATCATAAATATAAAGATATAATAATAACCACTTTATTATTGCCTCTTGGGCATATCTCCAACACTACGAACATGCTGTAAGAGCCGTTGTATATATGAATACCACCAGCTGGATGTCCCCGTGCGTGATTTGCTGGCTTTGTGACCGGAGGAGTTTTTTGAGACAATGTAGGTTATTTATCCTTGTTTTTACTAGCCTATGATTTTGAACCAGGTAAGAGGAACATGATGTGTGTTTCTATAGACGATGTTCTTCTGTCATGGACTCTGAGATTTATCGCCACAAGACAGAGGGAGCGCGCGCCCGTGCACGAGATCCATGCCGATGTCCAGGCGCGCACGCATCCGTGCCCGCGCTCACGCCTCCGGGAGGGATGGGCGTTAAAGGAGGGGAGGGAGAAGAAGAGGCAGAGGGAGGCGAGCAGCGGGAACACGTGGAGGAGGGGCAGGAAGGCATGGTCGAAGAAGGCTGGGAGGCGGGCGGCGTGGAGAGCGGAGAGGACGGGCGGGAAGAGGTCCAAGGAGGTGCCTGGCAGACAAGAGACGACGGCGGCGAAGACGGGGATGGAGTGTGGGAGGGAAGGGCGAGCACCACGAGGTGCGGGCTGGGAAGGTGGATGATGAGGCGGGAGAAGCTCCGGGGCGTGAGGCGGCGCGGCCAGGGCTGGACGGGCAGGGTGACGGTACAGCGGGACAGCGATGGGAGGGTGGACGGGAGATGGCTGTGGGCGAGTGGTACGGTGGTTCTAGCGGCTAGCACCGCGGAGGAGTGGGGATGAGGACGGCGGCGGACTTCGCGATGGGCGGCGCGGCGGTCGTGGTGGCCAAGGCGGGGGTGGCGCCGGTGGAGCACGTGAAGCTGCTGCAGAACCAAGCGGATATGCTAGGTCAGGCGGGGAGAGAAAGGGTGTAGATTTAAGCCTTGTGTCAGTGCTCCATGTTTTGCCGTGAAGTTCTCAACGTGCTCATCTGGCCAGAACCACCGATGGTGAGTATTTCTCCTCCCTGCCGTATGAGTGATGACGCTGGTGTGCAAACGACCCGTCTGCGTCCTGAGTAAGCCTTCTCCCTGGCGCGGCTTCGCTGTGCGGAGGTCACCATTCACCCACTACGGACCCACAAACTGCTTTTAGGACGCGCCTTCAACGACTTCGGAGCCGACACGGATGAGGGGTCTGGTGCAGCCACGGGCGGAGATGGAGCCACGGAATTTTCTCGGTCCAATGTTTACCGTTGCAACATACCAGGTAAATTAAGACGAAAATTACGGGGTCATGCGCCTAAATCTAGTTGAGATGAGAGACGGGAGGTCGGCGACGTGCAGACGCGGTCAAGGGGCGGTGGCATGCGCAGGGGCAGATATCATGGTGGCGTCGGCTCGGGCTAGGGAACTCATGGAGGCACGCGACGCTGCTGCAAGGCCGAGGGCGACGCCCCTGCTTCTTCCCCACCGACGGCATGACGCACCTCCCAGCGTGCGTCGTGTCGGAGGCGACGAGGACGAGGTCGAAGGGAAACGGCGCGGCAAGCTCGCGTGCTGGCGGCGCTGCAGGGAGGTAGCCGAGGAGAAGCAGGGGCGGGTGCGCGCCGAAAGTAGCGAGGCATCGGGGTTGCGCTGCTGCAAGGCCGAGTGCGGCGCCCGTGCTTCTTCCCCACCGACGGCATGACGCGCCTCCCACTATGCGTCGGGTCGGAGGCGACAAGGACGAGGTCGAAGGGAAACGGCGCGGCGAGCTCGCGTGCTGGCGGCGCTGCAGGGAGGTAGCCGAGGAGAAGTAGGGGCGGGCGCGCGCCGAAAGTAGCGAGGCGTCGGGGTTGAGCAGCCGACACGGCACGACTTGAGTTTGTCGGGGAGGTATTCGAAGCTCGTCCATAAGATGATCTCCATCTTCCTTCTTGTGCTGCATAGCTGGTTAATTTGCGGTACTTTCTCGAGCTGTTGCAGAACTGCATCCCACTGGACGGGATCCTCTTTGAATCGCAGAAGTCCCGGGCGCTGCGTGAGGAGCTCGACGGGAGGCGGGAGCTGGCCATCCGTGCTTCGACGCTCGTTGCCCCGACGCAAAATGAGTCCATGGAGCTGCCACTGGTTCCCAATTGCTGTACCATCCTATAGTGTGTCCCTGCTCACCTCCTTCAACGATGGCCTCGAAGGGCCGAAGGCCGAACTTCCATCAAAGTATGTTTCAGGTGTCTCCGATCTGATTGAAACCGCTATCAATGCATCTTCTTCTCCATCGTAGATTGCACTATGGGTAGGGCATGGAAATTGCAGAGATTGAAACAGTCTTCTCCTAAAGAAAGTGTGGTCAGGTTCAGAGAATATTCAAAATTCGGTTAGAAACTAGATCATGAGAACCTGGATTGGATAGATTTTATAGACTGAAGCATTCCAGGCTACCTTTTGTTTTTTCGAAATGGGGAGCAAAGCCCCGGCCTCTGCATCAATCGATGCACATAGCCCGATTTATTTCAATAGTTCAGAAAATTCAGTATGATACAATCATGGATCACATAAGGTTGAGATATGAATCAACCATCTAAAGATACAAATCAGGAAGAGACTAAATATCAAGTCTCCATCAAAGACACTAGACAGGCAAAGATAGAGACTAAACATCAAGCCTCCTAAAATGCTGCCAGCCAGCCTGGGTATAGAAGTCCTGAGCGACCGTCAAGAGACGATTGCATCCAGTAGCCATAGATTCCCGTTGATCCGACGGGAGGAGGCAGGACCACAGCTGAATCCAGTGAACCGCCAAGCAAATAACCTAGAATCCTTCGAGCGTTAAAAATAATATCATTTCGACAATTCTAAATAGACCAACATATTGCGGATACACCAATACGAATTTTTTTTGTCGGTCTTTTCAACACCATTTAGCCAATTCCCAAACATATTGGTAATATTGGATGGAGGTGGAATGTTATAGGTGAAATATATCATACGCCAAACAATTTGAGAAAACGGACATGCAAGAAATAGGTGTTCACTTGACTCCCTCGAATCACAAAAACAACATTTCTGACAACCCTTCCAATTTCGTTTTGCTAGGTTGTCCTTAGTTAACAACACTTTATTACTAAGGAACCACATGAAAATTTTAATCTTTAGAGGGATTTTAATCTTCCAAAGATAGGACTTAAGGTACCTAGTGTGTCCATTTATAAAATCAAGGTACATAGACTTAACAGTAAAGACTCCCGATTCCGTAAGGTTCCATTTGAATTTATCGGACTCATTTGATAGCCTTACGTTCATTAGGCGCTCACAAAGTTGTATCCACTCATTCCATTTAATCCCTGTCAAGTTTCTTCTAAAGGCAATATTAAGAGGAGTTTGAGAAATAACATCTGCCACAAGAACATTTTTCCTTTGGACGATGTTGTAAAGGTTAGGATAACGGTAAGGCAGTGCCCTATCACCTAGCCATCTATCTTCCCAGAATCGGACTGTGGTGCCATTGCCTACCACAAAATGACCACGTTGGAAGAAATCACTTTTGACTCCCATAAGCCCTTTCCAGAATTGAGAATCAGAAGGCTTGGCTTCTACTTGTGAAAGAGTTTTTGAATGTAAGTATTTATTTTTTAGAAGTTCCTGCCAAACACCCTCTTCATGCAACAATTTAAATAACCATTTACTGAGAAGACATCTATTTTTGATTTCAAGGACTTCGATGCCGAGACCCCTGGTCCTTAGGACGACAAAGTATATTCCATTTTGTAAGGCGGTATTTCTTTTTATTTTCATTGCATTGCCAAAAAAACCGAGACCTATAGAAATCCAAACTCTTTCTTACCCCAATAGGCAATTCAAGAAAGGAAAGCATAAACATCGGTAAGCTCGACAAAACCGAGTTTATTAGAACAAGTCTATCCTCATAAGATAATAACTTACCCTGCCAGCATCCCAATTTATCAGCGAACCGATTTTCTACTGCATTCCACTCTACATTTGTTAGCTTTCTATAATGAATTGGAATCCCAAGATAACGGAAAGGAAGGGATCCCGATTCACAGCCCATGATCTGTTTATATAAGTGCTCATCCTCGTTTGCTTTCCCAAAACAGAAGATCTCGCTCTTGTGAAAATTTATCTTTAACCCAGACAATTGTTCAAAAATACACAAGATGAGTTTCATGTTTACCGCCTTGTCTAAATCGTGTTCCATGAAGAGAATAGTATCATCCGTATATTGAAGGATGGATACCCCACCCTCAACCAGATCAGGGATGAGGCCACCAATTTGACCATCCTCTTTGGCTCTAGCAATCATAATTGCGAGCATATCACCAATAATATTAAAGAGCATTGGTGATAGCGGATCCCCTTGCCTTAGACCTTTCCTAGTTTGAAAATAATGGCCAATATCATCATTCACCTTAATGCCCACACTACCCCTTCAACAAAATCTTTGATCCATCCACACCATTTTGGATCAAAGCCCTTCATACGCAGCGACTGTTGTAAGAAGGACCATTTAACTTTATCATAGGCTTTTCAAAATCAATTTTTAGAAGGACACCATCAAGCTTTTTCCTATGAAGTTCGTGGATTGTCTCGTGAAGAATGACGACTCCTTCAAGAATATGGCGTCCCGGCATAAAAGCCATTTGGGAAGGTCGAATAATTTTATGTGCAAGCTCAGTAATTCGATTCGTTGCGACCTTTGTAAAAATTTTAAGACTCACATTTAGTAAACATATTGGTCTATACTGTTGGATTTGCACAGCATTTTCTTTTTTGGGGAGAAGAGTAATAACTCCGAAGTTCAATTTGAATAGAGGAAGATCTCCAGAATGAAGTTGGCGAAACAGAGCCATAATGTCCCCTTTCATTGTTTCCCAGAAACGTTGGTAAAACTCCATTGGAAACCCATCTGGTCCAGAGGCCTTGTTATGCTCCATATCAGAGATCGCCTCCCACACTTCCTTCTCAGTGAAGTCAGCAATAAGAATAGCATTTTTTTCCTATGATAACTGAGGGATATCACCAGTGCGATCTTCCATCATTGAAAAAGAATTCGGTACCGGAGAACCAAACAAAATTTTATAATAATCAGTGATGTAAAGCTTTAGATTATCATCCCAACAATCGTACCCTCTTCTTGTTCTAACTGAAATTTTTTCTTCCTTCGATGTTTTCCGTTAGCGGTCAGATGAAAGTATTTAGTATTATTTCCTCCCTCCTGGACGTGCTTAACTTTAGCCCTTTGAGCCCATTTGGCCTCTTCGTCTCTTCGAAGCTTGTTGATACCTTCATTAGCTTTTCTCAACGCCTCTCTCTCATCAGAAGAAAGAGTTGTTAATTCAGCCTTAATATCGAGGTCATCTATAATCGCCAAAAACCTTTCTTTCTCTTTGTTATATTTACCAGTCATGCACTTCGCCCAACCTCTCAAAAAACGCCTCAAGTGACGAATTTTGTTTTGCCATTTTTCCATAGGCGATGTGCCCTTGGTTACGGAATTCCACTCTTTAATCACCATTTCATCAAAACCCTCCTGACTGAACCAGGATAATTCAAAAGAAAAGTGAGCCTTATTCCCTAAATGCGCTTGGATGCCTGAATCGATCAAAAGGGGAGTATGATCGGACCCAGCACGGGTCAGAGCATGCACCGAAACCAAAGGAAACTTCTGCTCCCAATCCATGCTTGCAAGCACGCGATCAAGTTTTTCAAAGGTTGGTATGTCCCTCCGGTTAGCCCAAGTAAATTGCCTCCCAGAAAGTGCAATCTCTCGAAGGTCTAAGTGATCGATAATGGCATTGAACATGGACGGCCAGCGAGGATTAAAATTATCATTGCTTTTATCTTCGGGTCGACGCATAATATTGAAATCCCCTCCCAGCAACTTTGGAAGAGGTTCAACATCGCATATACGAACTAGTTCTGACAAAAATTCAGGTTTAAAGGCATCTTGGGCGGCTCCATACACCGGAATCAAAACCCATTCAAATCCATCAGCCTTACAACGCATATGAATTTTAACACTAAAATCTCCAGCCGTAACCCTATTGACTTGCAAGGTAACATTGTTTATACCGACCAATATTCCTCCTGACCTCCCACGTGGAGGTAAACAAAACCATGAGAAATCTAGGCCTCCAGTTAAATGATTAAGAAATTGAACTGTAAAATTTGATCGCCCAGACTCAAGCAACGCGATAAAGTCTAATTGATATTCCCTAATCGATTCCTGAATGAAATTATGCTTCGCGGTATCCCTCAAACCACCACTGTTCCAAGTCATTCCTCTAAGACCTTGCATTTTTCTTAGACTTTTTGGTGCTAATACGTGCACTTTTACGCACATTTAAATTATCATATACTTTCTTAGCTCTGGATCTTTTTTGGGACACAACCGGAACCATTGTTCCTTCCAAATCCCTAACCTCGTGTTCCCCGTCTACGACAAGATCTTCACAAAGAGTAGACAATCTAGAAACAACAAGACTATGAGCTCCATCAATTGGCACTTCAGACACTGAATCAATCTTTTTGAGAATTGTTAACGTTCTTTGGATTTCATTATCTTTAATTATCTTAGATGACTCAAGTCTTTTCAGATTCCGAATTTCCCAAAGAAACACCCATTTTCTCTGCTCTATCAATTATCTCGTCATTGGAAAAATGCATGACAGAAAATTTAGGAAGCAAATTGGTACCTTGGCCTTGCAGATCATCACGACGTTGAGTAAGCAACATTGCTCGCTCCATCTGCGTCGCATCGGCATTAGGTTGTGCACGCAGCCGCCCACTCGATCTAAGCCCAGCATCAGCATACACCGGGATACCACCGAAGGCCACAACCTTCTCCTTTGACATCGGCATCGCCATACCCAACTGTCCTGCCTCCTCAGGACCAGCGCATCGCCGGGGCGACGTTGGAGAGTGACGCAGTGGGGAGGCAGAACGCATCACCGGGGATGGAGGGCCGGCCATGTTGCTTGAAGGCATCGAAGGGAGCCCCGGCTCAACACACCCAGGCGAGCTGCCAGAAACCGCCGTAGGGCCGAGCTCAGCTTGCTCCTTCAAAAAGGGCTTTACCTTGCCCGCCTTGCCACCGCTCGGGGAGCGCGGTGAAACACGCCCACTAGGATGCATCTGCTCCGCGGTCTGCTCCAGGACAGCAGAGGTGTTGCATGGGGTGCGAGGCGTAACGACATCCGTCGCCGACGCATCCGATACAACAGACCTAGTTGGCCCACTGAACAAAGAAAGAGAAGCAATAGGTTTGAAAAAACAAGAATTTGCATTTAACTTTGAGCAGACATTATTTTTAGCATTTATGTTTATAGGTTCTAACCTTGCTGGTGCTGAGAGGTTGCACTCCTCTTCTTCCACCATTTGAGCCCAAGATTTTTTTACCGGAGAAAAACGCAGGCTAGGATCAATGGAACCAAACTGAACCTTCTAAACATGATTGTTATTCACGGCTGGAGTAACCATCTTCTCTTCTACTTGAGCAGATTTTTTTGCTTTAGAATTCTTACCAGAACCATCAGCCCCTCCGTCATTCTTAGGCTCCCCATTTGCATCATCATCCTTATGATTTGCGTCCACCATAGTAACCTCATTATTTTCAGCCGGAGGTACCCTACCCTCCACTTCAAATCTCAACTTGTAGAATTCCCCTTTGATCTGAATATCCATCTTGTTGCAAATGAGTGAGGGATCAAGGCAAGTAATAAATATTCTCAAGATATCATGTTGCCTGGTAAAGGCCATATCAACATCCAGTGTCTTGCCAAAAAGCTCTCCAAGTGCCCATAGCCCAAGGAAATCATCTAGAGCAGCATTAGGAAGATCATGCATTCTCACCCATATATTTTCAGCCTCCCAACAAGGCTTAATATCTCTCTTCCAGAAATCAAACTTCAAAGAAATTTTAGTTTCTGGATCAGTGTAGAAACCAAAGTGTTGGGCTCGGACCAGATCCAATTTGCTTGGGAAATTTACCCTATACACATTTTCCTCCACCAAACGTACATCCCATTGATATTGATCATCAGGAACAATCCATTGAAGCTGAGTAATAATCTGAGGAATAGTCATTTTACCATTAGAAACCGTCATTTTACCCATCCTTGTATTCTCCAACCTCGGCCTACATGCTCCAGAAAGTGGAAATTCCCACCAAGTAAGGTCTTCATGAGCCAGACCATGGGCAACCATGGCAGGTTTAGGAGCAAGAATCAGTGACAATCCCTTGTTTTGTGGCCGACCTTATTGCAACAATCACAAAGAATAGCACTACAATCGTTTAGACAATGGCGAGGATCCCCACAGCGAAAACATTTTGGGACCTTTTTCAGATTTCTGGCCGCCATTGTGTGAGAATCTTCATCCCCCTCAACCTCCATCGGGGTAACATCAGTATTCTTATGCATCGGGAGTATCCCAGCCACTGGGAGAAAAGCCTGCTCCGGCGTTCTGCCCGCCGCGGTCTGCCGCTGCACACAAACAGACTGTTGCGGCAGCTCATCCTGCCGCGGCATAGACTGTCGTGGCTCTTGGATTGGCTCGACTGCATGCCGCGTTACCTCGGATGACTGACTAGCGCCGAATTCCTTCCGTGGTCGGGCCTCCCCCTGTCGGTGAGTTCCGGGAGCTGGCTGAAGCCCTGCTGCCATCTGAGGGGCCTGCACAAATGGGCGTTGTACCTCCTCCACCCTGGGGACCAAAGCCGGCACGACCAGGCTACCTCTTGACCATACGCATCCCTACAGCCCGCTCTATATTACGAATCCTGCAGGCATACACCATGGAGCTTGAAGTTGAACTGAACCACCTCAATGAGGATAACTCTTGTCTGAAAGCTAAGGAGGTACCGAGTTACTGACCACTGATAGAAATAGGTGACTATTCAGTTTCTTTTCTTCTTAACCGTACCTAAACCGTTTCTATGATGTTCTTCTGCAGACGATGATTCAGTTGGCAAGAAACAGATGGCACATACTGTTCTTCCATCATTTGCCAACGTCTTGCAACATGTTCAAGTGTTGTAACAGTCAATGTATGTGTCCGGCAGAAACACGTTGTGTTCTCGTGATTTTGACAGTGTGAAATGAGCGGCAACTGCTACGAGTCTGCGATTTTGACAATTACATCTACAATAACATAAGGTAATGTGTGAATTTTGGACTACCTGGTGCAAACTTCGGCAAATTGGTTATCCCTGCCATTCTTACGCAGGAATCTTTTGACCCTGGTGAGTTTGATGTTCACATAACTTTGGAATGAAACTGCCAGTTGTTTTTCTGTTTGTATTGTGTAACGTGTTCTTACAGTTTACTAGGTGGACATGAGAACATTGGAAAGCAAAATGAGGTATTCACCCCTGATGCAGCCTTCTCATATTCCACCTGCTACTGTTTTTGCTGAAGAAGAGAAAACTGTTTGTGCTGGTATTGAACTTGTGTGTGGAGTGTGGACTATTGTTGTACTGCAGTACAATACCGTGGGAGTTCGTTTTGATTTTTGGGGAAGTGTCTGACATGAGCTTGCTCGATGATTTCGTTGAGATTGAGAAGTTGGATAGTACATGATTTGGTTGTGCCAGATAAACACGACATGCTTGTTCTTCAAAATGGCAGTGTCTAATGGTCATCATGTATAGGTTCACGATGTTTGGGGACAATCAATAGTCGAGATCACCCTTTAGAATTTAGTAATATGTCCTATATTTCCTTTGGTCAAGACTACGTGAAGCTATGTTCTGCTATGTGGCATGCTGACTTGGAAGTGTAATTCTTCTCTTAACTTAAGGTTTTACTCAGCGTATTGCAAGTGTTTTGTAATGATTCTGGTTCCCGGTGCAACATCAAGCCTACAAAACTGAATTACCTATGACAACTTAGTTTGTGTATTTCCGAATTATAGTTTTTTCCTCTCCCGGTGCAACGCACGGGCACATTTCCTATTAACACTAAAATTTAGTTTTTTAGGAAGAAAATTGGTTCCTTTGAAGTCATGAAAAAAGTGATCACAAGGAATGAGCATGGAAATGCATTAATATTCTACATGATGTTCAAGCATCGTACAAGATGAACATGCCAAAAAGGGTTTTTAGCTAATTGTAGCAATGCACAGATAGTATCTTTTCCCTAATATAGTACTCCCTCCAACCTTAATTAATTGATTTAGATTTGTTTAGATAAATGACTCTAGACAAGTTTTACCGCTAGATACAATCGTATCTGGAAAAATTTGAATCAACTAATATAGGTTGGGGGAGTAATAAAAACATTTCATTATAGATCGGATCTCCCGGTGCAACGCACGGGCATTTTACTAGTCATAGATAAAGATTTATAACTCGTTTTTAGGTGATTCCAATTGCTACTGACTATAAATTGAATTACCTATCCAGTAGTATTTAATTCATAATTTAATACGACAGAAACTTCAGAAATTATATTAAAGTTAGTTAGCCTAGCCCTAGTGGGAGTATTATAAGAAGTATCATGCATGCACCTTGGCAAAAATCTGATGTGGCACCATAATTAATGAAGAAAGAGGTGTTAGTAGTATCATAATATGATACCGTATCATAGCGCGTGAAACTAGGTAATTTAATGACCAATACATCTCATACACACAATTGCATTGAGATTGTAGAAAAAATTAAATACAATATTAATATGATGATACTAGATGATACTAACCACTATAGAGATAGTATCATATGCATGATACTAGTAATATGATACTCCCACTATGACCAGCCTTAAACCCTATTACATCGACATAACTTTAATAATAAATGTTTTAATGCATTAAATGACTTACCAGATGCATCATATGATCTAATAATGTTTAGAGGATTAAATACAACCATTGTGACTTATTAAATCATCATGCATGCATTTGTTCACCATGGTTTTATTATTATTGCATTGTTGCATGTTTGCAATGTTTTGAATTATGTGTTGTTGTGCTTTGGTTTAAACGTTAGATTGTGAGGAGTGCAAATACTGTGATTGCAACTACTATGATTGCAATACTATGGTTATGATGAATGCAACCATTATAATTGTGAGAACTATTTGAATGACTACAACAAAAGGCAACCGGTGCTATCATGTAGATGTTTAATACCATTATGCATTGTAGATGTTTTTGTAGAATTGCATGTGTAGGAATTGATGTGTATGTGCTATGCTATGTCCCATACTATCTTCTCTAGTATTCCTTATTCATGAGTCATCGTATTGGTAGATTGCTTAGCCATGCTATATAGACGAGGAAGGGTATGACACCGTGAAAAGTTATATGTTTTGAAAGGATTATTTTTTTCTAAATGACAAGACAACATGATTTTAATGAACCTCATGGGCGGATTGGTTTGATTGTCATCAGAGTGAAGTTTATGGTGGGTAATGCTGTCTAGAGTACTGAGAAATGATTAGTTTCTTTGTTTGGTAGATTACGTGTACAACCATGTGCCAATAAGAAATGAGTGGTTGGCTAGACTTAGTAGGTCTGGCAACTTAAATCCTACGTAGCCAGAGATGTAGATAGTATAGATTGGTACGGTGCGTGGATGGGTTTGAAAAGCTCTTCCCGAATTGTCTCATCTTGGACTTCTCCCTACCACGACACAATATGAGTGTAGTGGTACAAACGGGTTGACCAGGTCACATAGGTAAAGTGTACAGACTCCTGCAGGGTGTAAAACTAAGGTTGTGTTCGGTTTTGGGATCAAGTAGGATGGAATGAAATGGTTCCATTCCACTCCCTTCTCCTAGAATGGAATGGTTCCATCCTCATGTTCGGTTGGGGTTTCAAAAGTAGAACAGAATGGTGTGATTTCTGTGTTAGGTTCCACAATTAGACAACATAATGTATCATCATTTGTTGCTAAAACGATCTTAAGTTTTTCTTGAAGTCAGAGTTGATAGGTGCAAAACAAAAAAGGGTTTCTTCTCGTTCTTCAAAATTGCAGTGGATAAAGAGCAAATTCGAAAGGGATAATGGAAAAGTAGAGTTTAGAAGATAAAATCGCCGCCGACACCGTGCCGGTTCCGTCAGCCCCGTCGTCGCGATCTTTCTCCCACCGCCACGCCCGGCCCCGTCGCCGCAACCTGGCTCCGGCCTCCATGCTCGGCCCCGCCACCGTGACCTGGCTTCCAGCACCACGTCTAGCCCAGACGCGACCTGGCTCTGGCGCCGCCCCCAGCCCGACGCGACCTGGTTCCCGACGTCGCGCCCATCCCCCGTCGCGACCTGGTTCCCGCCGCCGCCGTGTCCGGCCCCGCCCCGACCGGTGCTACCACCGCCATGCCTGGTTCACACTTGTTTGTGGAGAGATGATGGAGAGGAGAGAGACAACTCATGGTAAAGGCAGATATGGGTTCCTTTCAGCACTAGGACACAGTTGTTAGCCAGCCGTTCCACCACGTCCGGCCGATTTGGTGGAATGGGTTGGTTCTGCATATTAGAGGAATATTCCACTACTAGGAACCACCTCGTTCCGCCCCCCTACCCAACCGAACACCAGAATCACCCCAAATAATGGAACCGTTCCATTCCGTTCCACTCAATTCCAGAACCGAACACACCCTAAGTGCTTAGCCGTGTCCCCGGTAATGGACAATTTGAGCGACCTGATTCTGAGACTATGACATATTTCTCACTCATCCTTATTTCTCAATTACTTAAAACTTGTTGGGTGAACTTAATTGGGTAGGAGCACCTGGGAGTGAACCAGAGTGTACTATTTATCGTATTGGAAAACTACTTTGTTACAAATTATAGGATAAAACTATTGCTTTATGCAAATGAGCATGAACTCCACTAGCCAAATAAGCATGTAGTTGCTCGGTCCGTTCTTAACCACTTTAGTCTACTTGCCATACATTCAATATATTGATCATTCATGGCTGCAACGTTTCATGTTGCAGGTTATATCGTATCTGAGTGATCGTTCATAGGTGGCGAGACTCCACTCAACAATTGTTTGCCTATGCCACATTTGAAGGATGGAGATCTACCTTGTAATCATTTTCTGTTGTGTTATAATGTAAATTCTAGATCTTACTCGTTATATTTATGATGCACAGTTATATTTGGTATCTTTTTGTACTGTGTGTGCCAGTGAACCGATCCAGGGATTAGCACTATACACAGGAACTCAGGCTTATCAGGCGAGGGTGTTACATCTGCGTGGTCCGACAAGAACATACGTCATTCTATTGATTTACCTTGTCATCTGGGATAGCAGAAGTCACAAAATTGGAACCTATTTCATCAAGAATCCTCTTTTTCTCTCCTTCCCCATCTCCTTCTGCAGTAAGTTGTAATATTGATTATATGATGTTGATTGTAAAATATATGCAAATGTTGAAAAGTTTGCGCTATCGAACTACCAACTTTGAATGGATCCCCATTGTTCTTAGTTATGGGATCTAGCCCAGAAACCAAGCTTCCATGCAATCCTAGTCTACAAAAAAGGGCGCAATCCTAGTCTACAAAAAAGGGCGCATACCCGAGATAAGAACTACTCTACACATGGCAATGTTGCGCAATCGACAATAAAAATTTAATCGAATCATCAACTCTGTCATGTAAGTTTAGAGTGAATCCAGATACACTCGTTTCACATAAGCTAAAACATCTTATATTATGAAACAGAGGGAATATGTATGAGTGTTCTAATATTTCACAAACCGCTATTGTTGTCACGGGACAGGGATGACGGATGCGCCACCACCCTATAGAAGGTGGCCGCACCGATCTCCCGCCACCTGTAGAGGATGGAGCCGAGGAGCTGGTCGACAACAATATGGAGCGAGAGGCCAGGGGCAGTAGTGGATGGAAGAAGGGACTGAGTAAAAGAGGCTGTGTGTGCGTGGGGAGGCCAGTGAGGGAGTTAAATCTAGCTTGTCTCGGAAGGAACACGCTACCATGTGCACCAGCGTGTGCAAAACTCCCTCCCTCTCTCTTCTGCGATAGCTACTATCAGTAGTACTCCAGCTAGCTTCATCGAGTTCGCTGGTACTAGTAGAACTTTAATACTACTAGGTAGACTAGCACTTGTTCAGAAAAAACTAGACTAGCACACCATCGTACAATATTGCCTTATCAAATCACTAGTGATGCCATGATGAGCAGTATGTTTTTACTGGTAAGCCTGGAAACATCATGTTCCACCGCATGCATTTTTTGAGTGAATTACCAACACGTCCAACTTACCTACAGTAGCTTGTTACAAGACCCAATCTCTCGTAAAAAAGAAACAAAACTACTGACCTGCTAAGATTAATACTAATATTACTACTAGTATACAACATTCTGGAAGAAATTATGTAGTAGTAGTTGAGTACAACTATACTCGTAATAAGGTTCCTTTACGAGCTTGGTGAAACATACATACTATAGAAACTACCAAGTGTACAAAAGGGGTTTGGTCATATAGAGTATTTTACAAGCTGGACCGGGTGCGAAACTAAATGCTGAGTACTCGTACATCAGCTAAAAACCAGCCAAAAGAAAGAGTTCAACAGAAGTCCGATACCAAATGAGCTATCCTTCAACCATCTCATTCGACTCCAGGGCATTTGAGAAACTTGGGATGAACCAAAACAGAGTCTCCGACCATATCCAGTGAGTATTGGTGTGGAAACCAATAGCTGCGTCACCATTCAGACTGAAGCGACAAATTTCAGGATGCAGACTGTACTCGTTGACAATTTCTTGGGGTGATGTGTAAATACCGTTCCTTCTCGTCAGATGTACTGGCGGATCATTTGCACCGCCTGTCGTGGTATTACCGACGAGTACGTCATGGAGGGGTCCTCATAGAGCGTGTTTATAGAGGTGGGGGAAGGCGGAGAGTTAACGGGTACGAGGTTACAGAGCTTACCCAGGTTCAAGTCCCGCAATGGTGGGCTATAAATCACTATAATGGAAATACACCGAGTTATAGGGATCAGTTCGCTATGCGAGGTGTTGTGCTAGGCAATATGACTGTTTCCCTAAAGGCTCCCATAGGCCCGGCTTATAAAGGCGCCAGAACCTAGGGTTACAAGGAAAGTACCTTGCCGGATAGGTTACAGAGTCCTACACTAATACTAACTAGTCTTCATGACTTGTACTCCAAGGCTCTAAGTAGGTCGGTGACTTCAACGTAGCCTTCCTTTATCCGGTATGGGCCTTCCTTCTAGATCTGTCTAACTGGGCCGCCCAGTAGGCCAAGGGCAGTGCTACCAACTGTGGGCCACCCGGGTTATCCGGATTAGAGACATGCTATGGTGATACCCATTTGACATATCCCCAATAGTAGCCCCCGCGGAGGACTTTGAGATCTTGCGCCGTCTTTTCCTTAGGCCTTGAATGCTCCGTCTAGGTGATGTAGGCAATTCGTCAAGCAATATCTTGAAGTTCTCCCAAAGAACCCCGCACTCCGTTTTCATCATACAAGGCGGAGATTCTTCGAGTCTTTGTTTCTAGAGTTGTATGGTTTTCTGTCTTTTATGGAATCTTCAGACGTGACTACTCCACTGCAGCGTTCAGTAAGATGACTTAGGCTAAAGCCTACGCTACCTCAAAACTCACACATGGAAGTGAATTAATCATTAGTTATTTTCATGTGCATAAAATCTGAAACGTTTAAGCGGCAAATCGGGGGATATGGTGAAATTACCGCGCCCGTTCGCACACACATTGTCAACGCTATAACTATTAGATCTCTCATGCACGAATCTTGATGCCTGGGTCTATAAATGTTTCCGCGGTCAGAATATTTTATTTTACTCGCATTCTCCCCGCGTCTTCTTCTTCCTCTCGCCATGCGACCGTTCGAGCTCCTCAGTGAAAATCCTAGCCAGACACTCTCCCTCATCACCATCCATCCAATATGTATAATGGCAAGCGACAACAATGCTCCGTTGACGATGGCAGCTCCCGAGGCTTCAATCGAGCCCTCAAAGGGAGTATCTGTCCCGCCGGAGGGAGTGGTCGTCCCCGTCTGCGCTATCATGGAATCCACCGGCGGTGACCAGAAACGAGTGACGCTTGATGCCACAGCAGAAGATGATGACTCCCACAAGGGGGTGGGGAGAGGCTCGGTTATTTCCACCGAATATCTCCAAGAACTCGTCACCGAAGGGTACCTCCCCGCGACGGAGGGCTTGGTCTGGCGGCCGGTGCCGACCGACGAGGTGGTGCCTTCTCCCCAAACCGGAGAGAAGGTCTACCTCAAGTCTCAGCTGGTGCGTGGCATTAGCCTGCCAGTCTCCGAATTCTTCCTTGAAGTCCTACAACACTTCCGGGGTACTTCCCCATAATCTTTCTCCCAACAGCATTCTCGCCCTTAGCAACTTCATAGCTTTATGCAAAGGGTACCTAGGGATCAATGTTCATCTACTTTTTTTACCGTCAAGAGAGAATCCGTAGAATCCAAAGATGAGTTGCGGATCTGAGGAACCCTTAGTTTTAAGATCCGGACTAGCTGACACTTCCCTGACATTGTGGTCCACGAGTCTTGCAAAAATTGGCACAAAACATACTTCTATGACCCAGACATTCCGCTGGCTAGCCTCAAGACTTGTACCCCGACTTCATCGATTGGCTATCACCGAGGCTACCACCTAGAGATCCCAAGCCTCCCTCCCATCTGACGATGAGTCCTCTCGCGCTATAAGGCGGATCGAGTGGCTGGTAGACGGAGGGTTGAACGGCTTGGACCTTGCCATGTGCTGGTTCACCAGGTGCATCTAACCCCTACAACACCGCACCGAGCTGATGCACAAGTATATTTCCGAAGATAATTTCTCCAAGGACTCCATCAAGCTCGGGATTAAGACATCGTCAAGGTGAAGGATAAGAAGCACGACTTCAACATCACCTTTGACATGTTCGAATGCGGTGAATGCCCAGAGGTAACCATGTTTACTTTATTGCTTTTATAGATGCTCTAAGGCTTTTGACTTGAATTTATCAATCATCTAACATGCCTTCGTCTCTTCAGCTGGCGACTTTGGCAGAGGAAGACATGAACCCCAAGTATATGATCCTAGACTGAAGGATGTATATGTCGTGTTTGGTGATGATTCCTCCAAGGATCATCTTGCTCCAGCAACACGGAAGCAGAAGAGCTCCACCTCTGACGCTGCTGCCAAGGGCAAGAAGAAAAAGAAATTGAAGAGTGGAGTCTCCAAAAAAATCCATTGCCGCCTTAGAGGCAGAGAAGAAGAAATCCATTGGCATCCCCTTAACCAAGGCTCTTGCCGCGGTGTAAGTATATTCATTCTCCGACTTTAATTTGCGTTGCACTTACTCAATCTATGTACTTATGCTTTGTATGTTTCAGGAAGAGATCCGGTGCTAGTTTGAGATGGAAGTCCAAGGATACTAGAGGTTCCAAGAATATTCATGACATGCTGACCAAGGATTTGTTGACCAATTTTTCTCCCGCCGTGGCTCCCTTGACCCCTGCCGCTAAGCCCACAACAGGCTCCACCGAACCTTCGTCCCCCGTCACACCTAAGACCTCCATCATGGAGATAGACATCGACCCAACACCAGATGTCTTAGGAGTCGCCGGCATGGACTTGATTCCAGGTGGGCAAGCGACAAAGGAGAGCACCTCCTCCAAGATGGCTGAAGCGTCAGCCAAGTATGCCAAAGGGAGCAGCCGGTGGAGGGAGAAGAAGCTGCAGCAGCAGCAACAGATAAGACAGGAGCTTCTGAGCCATCAACTACCATTATCACATCGCAGGCGGCTAGGGCTTCATCCATGCCTCCGGCTTCTTCATCTTCCTTGCCTCTCACTCCTCTGACATTGGGCTTGGACAATCTTATCCAGCAAGCAGATGTTGTGTACAAGAATGCCCGGACCTTCCATGATGCATATGCCAATTTGGAAAACAACCTCAAAGTCATTGCAATCGTAAGTCTTTTGAACTTGTACATTTCACCTCATAATATATCCCACTGTAGCCCCTGAGCTCTTAGGATGAAAACCAGTAGTTATTGTCCTGAGTGCTCCAAAGAAAGACTAAGTGTAGAACTTTGATACTATAGTCCCCGAGATTCTAGGTGAAACTGATAAGCTCCGGCTATATGCTCTAATAGTAGCATACATTTATTTAAAAAATCTAATACTGTAGCCCCCGAGATTCTAGGTGAAACTAATAAGTTATGGCTAGATGCTCTAGAGAAACTAAGCATTCTCCTTTTGTGCAGAATGAAACTACTCGGAGGAAGGCCAAGATGCAGAAAGATCTGGAAGCTGAAAAGGGTAAACAACCTTTTTGAAGGAACATATCAAAAATAGAAAGCGTCTGTTTCCTCCAACTACTCCCTAGCTTATAATATGCAGTTACTTCAACCGAATACTTATAATGCTATATTTTGTCCGTCTTGTAGAAACTTTTGCCAAGGCCAAGAGAATCGTCGAGCAATCAAATCATATTCAACAGCTCGACGATGAGAATAAAATCTTCAAGAAAGACTTGGCTGATGCTGTGAAGGGGCATGAGGAGGCGATGAAGGTTTTGCAAGAATCTATTGACACCGACATGTAGCGCCTGAAGATGGAGATTGAACACCTCAAGAAACAAAACCAGTCCTCCAAAGAGCAGAACACTGGGGGCCTTGAGGCGTACAAAAAGTTTCAAGAAGAGCATGACATCTTGGCGGAAACCTGCCAGCAAGATAAATCTAGCATCTTTGGTAACTTCCCTCTGCCTTTCTTAGTTATGTAAGTCGGATAAGTGTATAGCTGTTATGCTCATGACCCTTGTATCTTACGTGAACACAGCTCACATTGGCTTAGCCAACTTTTGGGCCACATAGAGATAAAAAAACATTTTCCCTACGTGGTGATCCCAAGATCTAGCTGAGGTAGTAGGCCACGAGAATTACCACTAGACGCGAAGTTGCGAAATCGATGAAGCATGTTGCTTGATGCAGTGTAGTCCTCACAGTACATTCTGATCCACGATCGTGAAGTGTTGAACGTACAACACCTCCACCAGTATCCACACGTACGAGCATGAGTGCCAGTGGTGGACTGCTAGGTCCGATATGATGACTGGACTGAAAATAGATCTAGGGTTTCTAATGCATGGAATGACCTAACCGTGTGGTCTAAGCAGATGCGCTTATGGCCGGGCAAAAAAAACCGAAACCGAAGACCGAACCCAAAAAAACCGGGACCGAACCCGAATTTTGAGATAATTCGGTCTTCGGGTAGTTTGTCGGTCCTAGAAAGCACAAGACCCAAATAATTATGATTTATTCGGTTCCTGACAGCTAAAGACCGATCCGACCGAATAGACCGCAAAATCCACCACCGCGGTGGTCAGTATGTGTGCAGGTGCAGACCAGAGAGGCCCGACCCTCTCATTTTCCTTTGCCTTATCTCAAATTCTCAATCGTCACTCCCTGTTCTCCTTGACCTTTCTACCGCCCGCCGCCACACAGCAGTCCTAGCCCTGCCCCCCGCCGCCGGACCGCGCGCCAGCTCCGTACGCAAGCGCGCCTCCGCCATCACCACTTCCCGCCACATCTCCGACGATCTCGGGGCTCTGTGCGGCTGTGCCGCGGCCACATATCCAGCACCCGACTGAGGCGAGCGGCGGCCACATCTCTAGCACCTGACGAGGCGAGCGACGGCAGCAGATTCAGTCGCTTCCCGTGCGTCTCCTACCTTGGAGCGCTGTCCGCCGCCGGGTATCCAACCCCAGGGCGCCGTCCGCCGCCACGTCTCCAACCCCGGGGCACCGTCCGCCGCGTCTCCAACCCCCAACAGGCCAACACCAAGGTAAGAAACCTTCCGGTCGCATTTGTAGACTGTTAATTATACATCTGCTGAGTTATACACGCACTCTATTGATAGGATTTGTTGGAGCCTCGTAGAATACTAGTAGATTGTTATAAATGTACCCCGCAAAAAAAAGATTGTTATAAATGCATTTGTTCTGTACTTCTATTTTTGATTCGTATATATACGTTCTGCTAGCCACCCTGCTATGACAGTCACCGTTGCCACAAGAAATAGCAACCTTAACAATCTGCTAGTATATATACGTTCTGCTAGTACACACGTTCTGCTAATATATCTAGTTATCGTTGACAATCGAGATTGAATCACAGAAGTTTGGGAGCATTTCACCAAAGTTTTTGATAGTAATGGTAAGGTGCGGAATGTTCGTATATGTCTGGGTCTATCTTTCACGACTAACGGTATATAATAAAATTAACCTGAATTTGGACAGTTCTCCATGATTCTTTGTAGTTGTAGCTGATACTTGGTGCTCCGTTTTATTTTTCCATCATGTTGGGAATTTAGCGCTAGCTTATGGTTCTAATGCAAAGGGTTGGCAGTAACCATCTTTGGTAGTTTTGGAAATGTTATGGGGTGTTATGTATTTGTGCTTATATTTTATGCCTTGAATATCCCATCTGAAAGTTCATCCTATATTACACTTGTATATGTTTGATAGTCTGAACGATCTTCTTGCAGATTTGGGTGATGGTGACGACGCATGGTGATGATAAGGGCTTAGTGCTACCACCAAGTGTGGTGGCACCTATCCAGGTCATCGTCATTCCTGTTCCATTCAGGGATGCGGACACGGTCGCTATTAAAGGTGGATGTGACTCGACTGTATACACTTTAAACCAAGCTGGGATTCGAGCAGAATTGGATGCTCGTGAATTACTGGACCATGGATTTGCACTGTACTTTGCTCGTTATTTATGAGTTCGTACTGTGCTATATTCACGTATATGTACTGTATTGTGCTTGTTATTTATAAGCTGTAATTTGCTTTGGCCTATCGACTATGAAAATGCTGCCGTGTTTTCTCTGTTTGGGTAATATGGTCATGACCGAAGACCGTACCGAAAAGACCGAAGACCAAATACAGAAAGACCGAAAAAACCGAAGGTAATTTGGGTAGCATTTTTGGATGACTGAAATTTTTACTAACCGAAAAGACCGGACCAAACATACCGAAAAAACCGAACGCCCGGCCATACCCGCGCTCCAACTTATATAGGGAGTGAAAGTGGGCTCCACTCATTTATGACCCATGCACTAAAAGGCCTATATTAGTCACTACGAGTCTAACTCACTGACTCAGTCCGTTTCCTATTCGGGTCCAACCCAAATTTGCTCCCGCTCTTAAGTGTGTGACCCAACAGGATCATGGTGACTCGGACATGATCCGAGTCTCACTCGTGACCGATCAGTCGGTAGCGGCTCCTAGCAGAACATGCCGACTCCCAAGTACCAAAGAGTCATGACGACATACCTTCCAATGTGACTTTCGTCTGAGTCCCTTTTGCCTCACGATATGCCTTGTTGAACTATAGGCAAATAACCATCATCCCTTAAATAGTTCGACTTTCTTTCTTGATCCGAGATAAGTGATTCATCCGACTAACTCTTAGTCGATCGCCTTAGTTAACACTTAATCGAGTCGTGTATGGCTATGCTTTCCAAATCATATCTTCGAAGAGGGCCCAGAGAATATCTCTCTATTCGGAGGGGCAAAATCCCATCTTGGTCATCCACATCACGCGGCTTGATTCTCAGTCAACCCCAACTCTACCTTTATAACTGCCAAGTGACGGAACAGTGTTTGACAGAACCTAAGTCGGTGATCCTCAACTCGGATTGTGCAATAACCTCAGGTCTAAGGATTACATTGATTGAGATATACAAATGACGACTTGTTCGTTGCATCTCAATATGGGTCAGTCCGACTCGTTAAACTCTTAATCCAAATCAGTGCAAGTCGGAATAGCGTCTCCATGCCCATGACAAGTGGAACCGAGTCATCAGCCGACTTTCACATTAGTCTAAGTTGTGTGTCCAACACAACCTCAACGACCAAGGATAATTAGTATGAACAACATGAATATATAGTTCCACAATCAAATCACATATTCAATGATACATATTAGTTCATACAAGGACAATAACTTTATGATACATTGGGAATAACATCATACATGATTGCCTCTAGGGCATATTCCCAACAGTCTCGCACTTGCACTAGAGTCAATCATCTGACATCACATGTCTAGGCATCTAATGCCCATAGCTCTCAGTTGCGCCTCATGCTTCGGCTGTGGTAGCGGCTTTGTCAACGGATCCGAAATGTTTGCATCTGTGCGTACTTTGCATAACTTGATATCACCTTGATCCACAAATTTGGCGAATCAGGTGGTACCGCATGTGTATATGTTTGTCCTTCTAGTGTTGTCTAGGTTCCTTGTCTTGTGCGATAGCATCATTGTTGTCACAATACACATCTAACGGATTGGACGAGCCCTGAACCACACCAAGATCCATGAGGAAATTCCTCGTCCAAACAGCTTCCTTTGTCGCCTCCGAGGCACCAATATACTCAGCCTCTATCGTAGACGCAGACATCGTCTCTTGCTTGGAACTCTTCCAGCTCACAACCCCTTTGTTTATCACAAACACATATCCGGATTGTGAACAAGAATCATCCGAGTTAGTGAGATAACTCGCATCCATGTAACCCCTTACACTGAGTTCATCCTCTCCTCCATAAACCAGGAACATATCCTTAGTCCTTCTTAAGTACTTAAGGATATTTTTAGCCACTGCCCAGTGGATCTCTTCAGGGTCATCCTGGTATCTACTCACAACACTTAGAGAATAGGAAACATCTGGCCTAGTACAAATCATAGCGTACATGATGGATCCGACTGCAGAAGCATACAGAATAACACTCATCCGACTTTTCTCATCAGTTCTCGAAGGACACTGAGCTTGCTAAGTTTTACGCCATGGGACATCGGTAAGAACCCCTTATTAGATGATTCCATGTTGAACTTCTTCAATACTTTGTCCAAATATGTACTCTGAGTCAATCCAATGAGCCGCCTTGATCTATCTCTATAGATCCGGATTCCTAGTATGTAAGTCGCCTCACCCAAGTCCTTCATCAAAAACTCTTTTCCAATGATTCCTTGGTATCTTGTAACATCCGGACATCATTTCCAATAGTAATATTTCATCCACATATAAGATTAGAAAGTTTACTTTTCTCCCACTAAACTTCTTGTATAAACAAGAATCATGATCACTCTTGATGAAGCCAAACAATTTGACTACCTCATCAAAGCAAATGTTCCAACTCCGAGATGCTTACTTCAACCCATAAATGGATTTCCGAAGTTTGTATACCTTGTCAGCATTATCCGGATTGACAAAACCCTTGGACTGTATCATATACACGTCCTTAGTTAAATTTCCATTAAGGAAAGTCGTCTTGACATCCATCTGCATATCTCATAGTCGAATAGGCTGCTATAGCTAACATGATCCAAACTGACTTAAGCATCGCTAGAGGCGAGAAAGTCTCGTCTTAGTCAACTTCTTGAACTTGTCGGAACCCCTTCGCGACAAGCCGTACTTTATATACAGAAATATTTCCATCCATATCAGTTTTCTTCTTAAATACCCATTTGCACTCGACGGGTCTTGCATCGTCTGGCAGATCAACCAAGTTCCAAACTTGATTTTCATCCATGGACTTTAATTTGGATCTCATGGCTCCAAGCCACGAATCAGAATCAAAACCCACCATCGCTTCCAAATAAGTTACCGGCTCATCACTGTCCAACAGTAACACATCACGAACACTTCACAACCTTGCCGATCTTCGCAGTGTCGGTGCAACTGCCGGCTCAGGTACTACGACCGACTCAACCTCTCAGGCTTTTTCCGACTCACTACTGGTCGGTACCTCTCGAATTTCTTCGAGCTACACCGTGCTCCCACTAAATCCCCGACCGAGAAACTCTTTCTCAAGGAAGACACCGTTCCGAGCAACAAACACTTTGCCCTCTTCTCGTTTGTAGAAGTAATAACCCAAGGCTTCCCTCAGATAACCCACGAAAATACACTTATCCAACTTGGCTATAAGCTTTTTCGACTGAAGTTGCTTGACAAAAGCTTCACAACCCCAAATATTAAGAAAATACAAACTTGACTTCTTGCCAGTCCACATCTCATGAGGTGTCTTCTCTACTGACTTTGATGGTACTCTGTTTAGTGTGAGCGCTGTAGTTTCTAGACAATAACCCCAAAATGATAAAGGCAGATCTGTCCGACTCATCATTGACCGTACCATGTCTAACAAGGTCCGATTATGCCCTTCTGACACACTGTTTCTCTACGGCGTTCCCAACGGAGTGAGCTAGGGCACTATTCCACAACTCTTCAGATGCTCATCAAACTCATGGCTCATGTACTCGCCTCCTCGGTCCGACCGAAGAAACTTTATTTTCTTGCCGAGTTGATTCTGTACCTCATTTTGGAATTCCTTGAACTTTTCAAAGGCTTCTGACTTATGTTTCATTAAGTAGATATATCCATACCTACTCAAATCATCAGTTAAGGTAATGGAGTACTCATAACCACCTCTGGCTGTCGTGCTCATCGGGCCACATACATCACTATGTACTAGTCCCAATAAGTCGGACACCCTTTCACAACTCTTTGCAAAAGGTGTCTTGGTCATCTTGCCGAGTAGGCAGGATTCGCATGTCTCGAACAATTACAAGTCGAACAAAGTTAGGATTCCATCATCATGGAGTTTCTTCATGCGTTTCCAACTTATATGACCAAGCCGATAGTGCCAAAAGTAAGTCATATTCTGATCATTTGGTTTCAACCCTTTCACATTTATGTTATAGACAGATTCACCATCAAGATTCAAAATAAATAACCCATCCTAGACGGGTGCAAAGCTGTGAAACATATCATTCAAATACAAAGAACAACCATTATTCTTAATATTCGACTCATAGCCTTGTCTCATCAAACATGAGGCATAAATAATGTTTCGACTAAGCACTGGAACATAATAACAATTATTTAGGTCCATTAAGAATCCAGAAGGTAAATAAAGTTGCATCGTGCCGACTTCCAATGCAGCGACTCTCGCTTTGTTTCTGACTCGAATGTTAACCTCGCCTCTTGCGATGCTCCTAGTTCTTACTAGTCCCTGTAACGAATTGCAGATGTGAATAACTGATCTGGTATCATATACCCAAGAACTACCAGGTGCATCATCAAGATAAATGTCTATAACATTGCAAACAAGCATACCTGAGCCAGAAGTCACACCTCCACTCTTGGCTTTGTCAGCCAGATACTTGCTGCAATTCCTCTTCCAGTGGCCATTCCCCTTGCAGTAGAAGCAAGTGGATCCAGCTGCAGGAGATGGCTTAGTCCCCGAGGAAGCGCTTTGGACCGGATCCTGAGCCTTGCCTCCCGACTTAGCCTTCTTCTTAGTCTAAGAACTCTTCTTGAACTTAGCCTTCTTCTGCACCATCAACACTTGACTGACGCCTTTCTTGAGATTCGCCTCAGCCTGCTTGAGCATCCCATGCAATTCAGTGAGCTTCTTATCCATACCATGCATGTGGTATTTTGATATGAACTGGCCATATACACTAGAAAGAGAGTTCAGAATTATGTCCATAGCTAACTCTTCGCTAATGGGGTAGCCCAATCCAGAGACTGCACGTAACCAACCATCTTGATTACATGTGGGCTCAGTGGATCACCATCCTTAAGCTTGCAGCTCAACAAAGCCTGAGAGACTTGATACGTCTCAGTCTTTGCCTGAGCCTGGAACATACTTTTGAGGCTTTTGATCATATCGTAGTCCTCAACATTCTCGAACTACTACTACAAGTCCAGTTCCATGTGAGCAAGCATAAAACAGCTAATCTCCATAGACTCATCACAAGTCCTACGGTAGGAATTGGTGGCTACAACAGTCGCATTCTCATTCGGCTCATCTGGAAGTGGGTTGTCTAGGACATGGTCCCTCTTTTCTTTCTTGAGAACAATTCTCAGATTACGATACCAGTTGGTGAAGTTAGTTCCATTTAGCTTATCTTTCTCTAAGATGGTTCTCAAAGAAAAACTGGAAATCTAAGGGAGACTTCTAGGTTCCATTGATCTATAATAGAAAAATATGCAAAACACTTAAGACATGTATCCATAAAGAGCAAGCATATTAAACATTTTAATACTTATGCTTCCACTAGGACCAACACCCCTCCGATGGTTACTTAGTGATTCAGGACCCTAAATAAGCAAGCCGACTAGTGAGATTTAGCATCATCGTTAGCCGTCAAGTGATCTAGGTAGACAACTCCTTGTCAATCGCATCTCATATGACTCCTGGTGGACGGGTGGCATCACATGCCCCGGCTCCCATCCAACTTTTCCCCAAGTCCCACAACCATTGAGATAGACCCGTCTAGATTACTGAGTGCTTCCATTGTAAGAGTCCGACTCGAACCCACCTAGCCGGAAAGAATTGATAGCACCTCAATTTTATGAGCCCACTACCAAAAATGTCCGACTTGTGATGGTGCAACACTAGCGGGGAAATCGACTAGACCTTCTTTGAGGGATTACTTTCTACCAACTATCTAATAGAGGTAAAACAAACATAACAATAACACAAAATAAAACAATTATAATGTGAAATGGTATGGCTCTCTTCATGGCAATCTCCATCTCCACAAAGCTTGTAATTCGACTCGTGTCAACTCTTGTCACATGCCGTCTTACTCCATGTAGCCTACTTGTACATAGACTTGCATGCCATCTAGGTTCTCCAAACAGCTACACTAGCTAGTAAAGTAAATTACATAGAGAATCCGATACGTGGGTTGTTATACAATAAAATGACAACAACTAGGCTCCAGACGGCTGACAAAAGCCGTGATACGCAAATCACGTATGGATTACACACATCACATGCACATAAGCCATACCATTCACAACATCATCCTGCAAAAAAAGTTATGCATAGATACGATATCTATTGGCGTTGTGAAACTCATAACGACATCTAAGATGCTACGACAGGGCAAAGCCAGCGCTCTCATCTGCATTCTGAACATGAGTTTCTTAATTAGATAAATCAATTTTACCCAAATCCGATCCAACCTCCGACTCGAACAAACTCTTTGATCTTCAATCATCGCATCCGGATTTTACGTGTCACAGTCTACCCTGATGGCAGAAGCTGACCGATAGGGGTATGTCGTTACAGGAACTTAGCAGTATGATCACGGAAACCAGATCATCCGATTCCCTAAGTATAGTTGATCCAATCAACCTCGTACAAAACCGATCTATCTCATAGATCGACCACCAAAACTGCAATTTGTAACACCCTCAGAATCGACCCTATGCAAGTTTTAGCGAAACCCGCCAAACCCGCATAGAAACGATTCAAAGGTGCCCACCAGGCACTTTCGTGCGGGTGGAAAACGAAGTAATAACATTACACAACAGTCCTCGATGGGACCCACAGAACAGATATATACAACAGCGACTCAAAGAGTCAAGAATACAGATATAATATACAAAGATCCAAATCACCTTGAAATGATAGAGCGTCCGACTACGGACAAGATGCAAATGGGGCTAAGAGCCCTGAAGAATAACCAATGGCGTCCATAACCCTGCCCAGGCCAAGCCGGAAGGGTAACCCTGCTAACGATGTCGATCTCAAAACCTGCTTAAACAAAAGGGGTGCCGACAAAGGGCAAAGGAAAGAGAGGAGCGTCAGTACTGAGGCCAGTACACGGCGAGGCTAGAATTCGGCGGTCCTCGCCTACATAGGTATGGTGGACTGAGCGGCAGCGGCAGCATGCACTAAACAACCTATAGAGACTCGATACAACTGGCGGTTATCAGAGAGGGATAAGAATGACCTATCCGGATCCAACCTGAAGCTAACACCGAACAAACCCATCCTGGTGTTTCCCCCTCGAGACCAAACGAGGAAGTCGACCGAGGAACTCACACAGTTGGCAGTTTTATTTATTCAGTTATCGTTGCGGTATTTACTAGTCAGGTATAGGTAATCATCCTGATAAAATAAGCAGTGGGCCGATTTAGTTAACCATTCCGTGGTAGTTGCGACACTTACTAGTCAGGTACAATTAGCATGAGGTAACCCAAAACCCAGCAGTTGTTGGTACTTTTATTTAGCCATTCCGTTGTAGTTGCAGTACTTACTAGTCAGGTACAAAGTCGCAAGCGACAACTCAAACAAGCAATTGTTGGCAGTTTTACTTAGCCATTTCATTATAGTGAAGCTGATTACTAGTCATGATAAAGTCAAATTTATAGCACTACTTTAGTTGTAGTTGTCTATGATCGAGATACTGTGCTCCAAGTCGTCCATAACCGCGGACACGGCTTTCAGAAAGTTTTACCCGGCCGGGGTGCACCAATAGCAACACACACACGATCGACCTCGGAAAAACCAAATCAAAACCCAACGAGGCTTTCACGACAAAGCAATCACAGGATTCAGAAATATTTCAGGGGGCCACCCCTTGGAGTACACCCGCAACGAAGTAAGCTAGCTCCGAGACGGACCTGAGGTTTGGGTGGACGGCTGTGAACGACTGGGAACCCAAAACTGAGCTTGTCGACACCGCGGAATCGTGTCCCGATCCTAAACAGTACAGTGTGCTCCTCGCACAATCGTAAATAAAGCAGTAGCATGGCATAAGTACAAGATAGTAAATAAAACCTCAAACTAGTTTGTGGCCCCAAGAAATAAGACGGAATCAAGCTCTGGCTAAGGGGGGCCCATAATTCCCCGTATGTGGATAGCGCGATAAATCAAGGAACAGGTATCAAGTACTCGGGGTCCTACGGGACACAAGTGGGCGGTCGGAAACCAAATATTATCTATCACCCACCGATGCCTCTGCTTACTTACTTCAATTTTAGTTGTTAAACAGGAATTAAAGTGAACGATAAATAAAGCCGAGATCATCTCCAACACCAAACATGTGGCAATACTCCAACAACTGTGGTACATGGCGACACGCAACAGCACTTGAGCAAGCGACTACGACGCGCAAGTCCAACTATCTACCAAACAACAGGTAATAGGAGGTGGCCGTGGCAATATAGGGCTGCAAGGGATATCACGGGTACGAAAACTAGAGCAACGCAACACAGATAGCAATAGATCAACAGGAGGGAATAAAGACTATAAAAATAAGATAGGTAGAAAGGGGGAGATGCTCGCCTGAAAACGTTGCCGAAGGTTCATCCGAAGATCGGGTCGACACTCGCATCAACTCAACGGCCTTATCCGCGAAGAAGCAAAACACTAGAATAAACACCGGATGCACTTTTTAATTCTACGGCAAAAGATCGGGCATGATGCATGTGTGATGTATGACATGGCAAGATGCGATGCAATTAGGCCAGATTAAGCGGAACCGGGGTCCCGACAATTAATTAGGTGGTTCATGTTATTTAGCTGACCCGCAGTTTAAATGTTGTTTAACAAGGCAGAATATATCACCGGTTCTCTACACAAGTTTAAATGAGGCCGATATGAGACTAGATTTGCCCGCATATGGGCCCCATATTTAATTATGAGGTGAATCGGCTTAAGGCCCCCAAACCACACAAATATGCATGCGAGTATGACAATTTAATATGCATCAAGTTGTATTTCATTAATAAAATAGGGCTCGAGAAAAGGGGTCACACATTAGGGTTCGGCGATCTTGGTTCCGGGGTTCGGGGTCCGGTCTCGGGGTTCGGATCTGGGGTTCGGTCACGGCGGGATCGTTCCCGGATTACTGGGGTAGATCTTGGCGCATCCGGGAAGAAGTACTTGCCGTTCCGCGGTGAAGTGCTTGTTGTTCCGGTGGCGATCTTGGCGGTCATCGGGTCCGGTCTTCGAATCAGTGTAGATGGTCATGGCGTTCGGGAGGGCGACCTTGTTGTTCCGTGTCGAAGGCATCAGGGTCTCCGGGTAGGAGAACATGAAGTTCCAAGGGGAAGACCTTCGGGACTGGCATTGTTCTTCGATGGCGATCTTGACTTGGAACCGGTACTATCTGCGGATGGCGCGGCTTGGATCATCTCGGGCCAAAGTGGTGTGTTCGAGTAGCAACAATGCCGACACCACCATCTTGTCCCACAAACACATCTTCTAGTCTTGATCGGATCAACATCCAGACATCTCCATGTATGTACTTCACTGGAACCCAGCACATCAAGGCAAGGATGTCGTGGGGCCTCTTCGGTGCATGTCGTGCTTGCATCTGGTACAGGTACGCGGACGTGCAGCTCCTGGCTTTGCGGAAGAACATGACGAAGGAAGCTCTGCAGGGGAACTTGGGGTCGGCCACAAGCGGCACGCGGGTCGGGGCACCGCTGACGAGCTTGGCGGAGGGAACTACCGGCGAGGGAGGGTCGGCCGAGAGGGCAGCAGCGCCCACACGGGGCCAGGAGATGACAAGGGGGGGGGGGGGGGGGGGGTTGACGCGGGGTTAGGGAAGAGCCCGGCGGCGGCGGCCTCGACGGGGAAGGAGGGGAACGGGCCCCGGGTCGGCGACGAGGAGGTGTAGGGTCGACGGGGCGGTGGCGAGCGGCAACGCGCTGAGGCGGCCCGGCGACGGCAGCTTGCTGCAGAGGGCGGGGGGGGGAGCGAGAGGCAGGCCGGCGCGCTCGACGGAGAGGGCAGAGGACGGAGGAGAGAGCCGCGGCCGGAGGCGGGGGATCCTGGGCGGCGGCGAGGTCGACCCTGGGCGGAGCGGGGAGGAGGTCCTGGCACGGCGGCGGGGCGCTGGAGGAGGCCGGCGGAGCGAGGCGGCACCGGGCGGCCCTGGCGACGAGCGGCGGGCTCGCAAGCTGCCGGAGGGAGGAGATGGAGGGTGCGGCGAGGAGGTACGGCGGGAGGCGGGCTCGCCGGAGAGCACGGGGTCAGGCGGCGAGGTGGTGGAGCGGGAGAGGGGGGTTGGGGGCGGCTCAAACGGGGCGGCATCGGCGGGCGGCCGGCCGCGGGGAAGGTGGAGGAGGCGGGCGGCGCTGCTCGGGGAGAGGGAGGAAGAGAGAGGAGCGAGGCGCGGGTGGGGGTCGGGGAGGGAGGAGCTCGCGGTGGCCGGAGCGGGCGCGGCCGACGGCGGCGGACGTCGGCGGCCAGGCGAGGGGACGCGGTGAGGGGCGACGGCGGCGCTGCCACGCGCCAGAGGGGCAGAGGACGGCGGGGGGTGCGTCGGGCTTGCGGGAGGAGGACGACGCGGGGGTTGGGGAGAGGGTCGGTGGGGCCAGGGCGGTAGGTGGGGATGGGCTCTGAGGCGTGCGTGTGTGGCCAAGGAGGGAGTGGGACTAGGGGGTGGATCCGGTGTGTGGTGTTGTGTGTGTGTGTGCACTGCGGGGTGGGGCCGGGGGAGAGAGAGAGAGGGAAGGGGAGCGGTGCTGGCATGTGGGAGATGAGGTGGCAGCAGATGAGAGGTGGGGGGTTTGGGGAGGGGTGAGGTGGCGACATAGGATAGGTTGGGGTGAGGTGGAGGCAGGGTGGGTAGATTAGGACTAGGTAGTTTAGGGATTTTGGGCGCACCGTTTTATTCTGGGGTGGTCGTCCGGGTCGATTCGGCCCGTTCGACTGCCCCACTAAAAATAATTAAATATTTTATTTATTTTAAATGCACCGTTTGCAAACCGATAGCAGGTAAACAAAATAATCCGGAGACCCGGGGTTTGCGTTTGAATAAAGACGGGGCGTTTAGAAAACAAAAACAGGTTTTTTCGCAAATAGTTTTATGCAAGCAAATGCAAGATGATGACGATGCTCAAATGCAATGTGGCAAGATGACATGAGCATGCGGTCATGATGATGCAATGCACAAAAACAACGCGATTTTCTAGTAATGGTTAATTGCGGGATGCCACACAATTAGATCCAATCTAATGCCAACCGCATATCACATATGCATGATCTCGAGCCTAAAAACAGAAGCTAATGCTCTGATACCACTGTTGGGCCACGTAGAGATAAACAAAACTTCTTCCCTATGCGGTGATCCCAAGATCTAGCTAAGGTAGTAGGCCACGAGAATTACCACTAGACGCGTAGTTGCGGAATCGATGAAGCACGTCACCTGATGCAGTCACGATCCGTTCCGATCCATGACCGTCGAAGTGCTGAACGTACAACACCTCCGCTAGTATCCACACGTACAAGGAGGAGTGCCGATGGTAGACTGCTAGGTCTGGTACGGTGGCTAGACTGAAAATGGAGCTAGGGTTTCCAACGCATGGAATGACCTAACCATGTGCTCTAAGGACCTGTGCCCCAGCTTATATAGGGAGTGAAAGTGGGCTCCACTCACTTGTGGCCCATTCACTAAAAGGCCTATATTAGTCACTGCGAGTCTAACTCACTGACTCAGTCCGTTCCTATTCGGGTCCAACCCAAATTTGCTCCCGCTCTTAAGTGTGTGACCCGACAGGCTCATGGTGACTCGGACATGATCGAAGTCTCACTCGTGACCGATTAGTCGGTAGCGGCTCCCAGTAGAACATGCCGACTCCCAAGTACCAAAGAGTCATGACGATATACCTTCCAATGCGACTTTTATCTGAGTCCCTTTTGCCTCACGATATGCCTTGTTGAACTATAGGCAAATAACCATCATCCCTTAAATAGTTCGACTCTCTTTCTTGATCCGAGATAAGTGATTAATCCGACTAACTCTTAGTCGATCACCTCAGTTAACAATTAACCGAGTCATGAAGGCCATGCTTTCTGAATCATATCTTCCGAGAGGGCCCATAGAATATCTCTCCAGACGGAGGGGCAAAATCCCATCTTGGTCATCCACATCTCGAAGCTTGATTCTCAGTCGACCCGAACTCTGCCTTTATAACTTCCCAATGACGGACATCGTTTGACAGAACCTAAGTTAGTGATCCTCAACTCAGATTGTGCAATAACCTCAGGTCTAAGGATTACATTGATTGAGACATACAAATGACGACTTGTTCGTTGCATCTCAATATGGGTTAGTCCGACGCACTAAACTCTTTAGCCGAATCAGTGCAAGTCGGAATAGCATCTCCATGCCCATGACAAGTGGAACGAGTCATCATCTGACTTTCACATTAGTCTAAGTGGTGTGTCCAACACAACTTCAACGACCAAGGACAATTAGTATGAACAACATGAATATATAGTTCCACAATAAAATCACATATTCAGTGATACATATTAGTAGTTCATACAAGGACAATAAATTTATGAATACATTGGGAATAACATCATACATGATTGCCTCTAGGGCATATTCCCAACACCAACATGGGTGAAGGTGGTCTGGATTTAAAGGAGTGCATGATTCTTGCCGGCAACCTCATCAGCACTGCCATCACCCAAGACAAGGAGATAGCGCAACCATTGGACATTGATGGCTCTGAAATATAGCCATCTACGTCCACATTTAAACTGGATATTACTCATATTTTTGATGAAATATGTCTCTAAGCCTTGCCACTAATGCCTAATATTCAGAGGGGTATGCAATCCTTTCTTTTATATTTTTTCTACGCAGATAATGTCGTTTAAAGGAGGGAATCACTACATTAAATTCAAAGATACAAGACTTCCAACAACCAGAAGAAACCAGGAGCCGTAAAGCAGAGGTAGACGCTTTAACGACCAACTATACGACCGGAGAAAAATTCCGGCCGTATAGCTCTAGTCGTATAGTTGGCGCCACCACCGTTAGGTCAAACAGAACAACTTTCGTGAAGGGAACCCTATATAAAGAACCTTCAGGCAACGAGAAAACAAGCCAGACCCCACCAAAAAGTCTTTGCCATAGATCATCAGCCGCCTCCAGATCTCCAAACCCTTCTCCATCTCCATAGCCATATTCCACCACTTGTAATAGTAGATCTCTTCTCCCATTGGTGACACTATAAGACTATTGCTATCAATCTTATGATTTTCATTACAATGTTTATGATTGTTGATCTCATCTCTATGTGTGAGTAATTATCCTTGGGCTAAGGGCTTCAGCCTAGCCATGTAGCAATTGTGCATGTTATTTATCATAGATGGGATCGTGTATTAGTTTGTATGCCATGATGATTATTGTATCCTCTCTTGCCTTAATCCAAGGACTTGTCAGGTACCCAAGACCCCGAGGGTTGAGCCAGGTATATGGAGTATGAGTAATGACTGATCTGCAGGTTGGGAACCCCAGTGACAGAAGGGGTAATACGGCTGTATGTGAGGGATTTGCTTGGGATTAACGGTGGCATCACTATGCATATCATTAGTTCTCTTTCTTTTATGGATGATACTAGTAGGTTATTGCTATAAGCGGTGGCGGAGGCAATAACAATTATGGATGCACTGCCCACATATAATTTTATCTTGCTCTAACAAGTACATGCATACTTTTTTTCTATCTTCTATTCCCATCAGATGTTTTGCACAGCTACATGTGAAACCGAACGCCCTAGGCCCTCTCTCTCCATCATCGACAACAACAAAAAGATGCAAGCTATTGGTTAATCTAAACTCTTGAAGGTTCAGTAAAGTAACTTCACTATGCATTCGCTTCCCGAGGATTCGATAACCTAGGTCTACTAGGGAAAAAGAAACTATACTACATCCATAATCCGGATCGAAGGTATTAACCCTTTTTCTGGCGCCATTGCCGGGGAAGCAATAGCTACCCTGGTGTGGTTATTAGGAACCTTTCTAGTTTTAATTCTTGTTTTTAATTTTGTTAGTTTTCTTTCAGTCTTTATTTGATAAACCAAAAAATTTAGTTAGCCTTTAAATTCTTGCTTCTACTATTATAATTCTTTGTTTTAGAAAACCCAAAAACATAGGAAATATGGCTGAAAAGAAGCTTGGGGAGTTTGCTACTCCCAACAATGATTATTTGTGTACTCCTATTACTCAACCAGCAATCGCTGCTGATGACTATTAAATTAAGCCCCATTACTTAAGTTTGGTTCAACATAATCAATTTGGAGGATCTGCTATTGGAGACATAGGTATGCACTTGAATACTTTCACTGAAATATGTGATATGATGCGTATAAAAGAGGTTGACCCCGATGCAGTCAAATTGCGTTTATTTCCTTTCACTCTTAGAGGGAGAGCAAAAGAACGGTTGCTATCTTTGCCTAGAAATACTATTACATCATGGGTGGGATGTACTTCTTTATTTATGACTAAATGTTTCCCACCCGCAAAGACTATGCAACTCAGATATAATATTACTGGCTTTAGGCAGGAAGAGTGTGAGCCACTAGCGCTTGCATGGGAGAGGATAAAAGAATGCTTAAGAAACTGTCCTAGTCATTAGATAAAAGACTGGTTAATCCTCCATTTATTTTATAATGCTCTTCATCTTGTGTCTAAGTCTATGCTTGATATTGCAGCTAGAGGAATGTTTATGGGTAAACATATTACCGAAGCAAAGAAACTGCTAGTCAATATGCAAGACAACCATGCCTAATGGCATGTGGAAAGATCAAACACGAAGAAGGTGAACTCCATTTCACCACAAGAAAACGAAGAACTCAATGCTAAGTTGGATGAGCTCATACTAGCCGTAAAAGGTAAGGAAACCCAGGTAAGAGCCACCCCTAAAACAAATATTGAAGAAATAGATTTCATAGCTCGTAATGATTATAACCCTGATTGGAAGAAGAGTTACAATCCTAACTTTTAGAAACATTATTCTAGTCCTGCAAGTAACTCTAATAATAATATGGGAACTAGTAATGGTAGTATCCAAGAAACACTTAAGTCTTTCATAGACTCATAAAATGAACAAAACAATATTCTTGTTAAAATAACAGAGAACCATGATGCCATGCTTGGTAAATTATCTAACCAAGCTGTTAGTTTGAGAAATGATTTGTAGGCCCTTCAAGAAAGAACGAGGATCGTTGAGGCACATCTAGGTAAGATAACTGAGAGTCAAACTCTCATTCTAGCTAAATTTGCAGGTAAAGATGAGCCCAATCCTGTTGAAGAACTCAAAATGATGAGGATCCAAAGGGAGGAGCCTGAAGAACTTGATTATAGTAATGCTCCTTCACCAAGATACACCGTTGAAGATCTGGTGAAAAGGATCAACTTAAAGATTGCGGTAAGTGAAGGTAGTGAGGAAGCTATGTACCAACACTTTGTTAATCAAGTAGAAATAAAGGTACGTGAGCTAGAGGAAGAATACAAGCAAATTGCTAAAAAGTTACCTATGAAGTTAGATGACATATTTGAGCCTACTATTAAGATTAAAATTGGAACCAATGAGATAGCTGCACTTTGTGATCTAGGTGCAAGCATCTCAACAATTCCAAAGAGTCTTTTTAACAAGCTAAATCTTGGCTCCTTTGAAATCACTGAGTTAAAATTGCATATAGCAGATTCTACCTATAAACAAGATGTAGGAATTAAGGAGAACACTTTAGTTTACATTAAAGGCTGTCCTGCTCTCATTGATTTTGTTATTGTTGACATGCCTGAAGAGGTTACTGCTCCTATTATATTAGGTTGTCCTTTCTTAAGAACTATCAATGCTTTGATCAATCTACATGAAGGGAACGTGATGCTTCAATTGCCTTCATGTGATCCTTTTGTTATTCATTTCCGTAGAAAGAAGAAAGCCAAACATGATGAAAAGGAGGCCATCACTTTGAAGGCCAATTACTTTGGGGTGGGTGTTCCACTCATCTGGCCTAAGTAAGCAACATTGGGGTCAAGCTATTGGCCATAAAAGAGCGCTTCATGGGAGGCAACCCATGTGAAATAAAGGTTTGAGTAAAGTTTTTAAGTTTTAGATTAAGTTTATGTTTAATAAAGAGTTCTAGAAAACTCCAGTTGAGGAGAAGAAGTTTGGTAGTACTTGAAATTCCTCTTTATTCATGCTATTGTTGGTCGACAATATTTACTATCATTTTTTCTATCAAAAACTAGGTATATCACTAAGTTACAAGAAAAGAAATAGTTTTCAAAGAAACCTAATTTTTTGATGCACATAGAGAGTTTAACGACCAACTATACAGTGGGAATGAAAATTCCGGCCATATAGTTCCGGTCGTATAGATATCTTTGTCATCGACAATTTTTCTTTAAAATGTACTGAGAGTTTAACGACCAACTATACGGCGGGAATGAAAAATTCTGGCCGTATAGCTCCGGTCGTATAGATATCAGTGCCTCCGTACAATTTATTTTCTAATGTACCGAGAGTTTAACGAACAACTATATGACGGAAATAAAAATTCCGGCCGTATAGTTCCGGTCATATAGATATCGATGTGTTTGTATATTTTATTTCCCAGGGACAGATAGTTTGACGACCAACTATACAGTAGGAACATTTTGTTCCGGCCGTATAGTTGCGCCCGTATAGTTGTGCCGCTGGGAGAAAACCCTAATATTTTGATAGAAGGATAACTATACGGCAGGAATGGATTGTTTCGACCGTATATTTGCGCCCGTATAGTTGTGTCTGACCACAAAAACGCACGGGAAGGTACCTCCAACTCCAAAACTTCAATCCTTTTTCTCTCTTCTACCTCTAAACTCTCTCAAAACCTCAAGAGATCTTAATCTCTACTAAACTTTGTTCGATTTCCTCGCACACAAGTGATCTATGGTATGTTTCTCCTCCGATCCTCCAATTACTTTTTGCAAATTCATCTTCGATCTATTGTCATTATCAATCTAGGGTGAGACCTAGTATGCACCAATTGCCATGATTTTCTACCTAGATTATTATTTTTAGGAGATTATTTAGTGTGCTTTGATGAGGAATATGATGTACTTACTGTTGTTGGATCAAAAAGTTTTATTTTTTGCCTATCTTCAATGTTTTAGATGATGAACATAAGGAGCCAAACTCGTGCTCTTGCCACCGCTAGCGCTTCTCGGGCTGTCACTCAAGAACGCATGCTGATACGGTTTAGGGATGAGCCCCATTGTGATCACTTCAACAAGATCAAGAACCACGAAGTGAAGGCCACCAACTGGGCTTGCCCCATAATATTGAACCAACTCGGTATTTCTGATGACTTCAATTTACTTTGCAATAGAGCTGTGCTGCAAAACTTTGTGTACAATGATGTGTCTACTTATCGCCGCTTAACCATTGAATTTCTAAGTTCGTTGCAAAGCACCATTAAACAATGGCAAGGAGAGGACACTATTTCTTTCCGTCTGATGAACAACAAGTACACTTTAACATTAGATGAATGGTGCACATGTTTTAATTTGCCAAATAATGATGTTAATGCCTTATGCGCATCCTTTACTGGCTTAGAACCTTCCCCCTGAACAATACTATAATGGAGTGAGTTTCACTAGTAGAGTGAACAAGGGGAAGAATATTCAACATCCTGCAATTCGCTATTTGTTCTATGTTATTGCTAACACCTTGCAGGCATGTAATGAGTTCACGAGACTAAACGAGAAGGACATCCTAGTCCTTGCAAAGGCTGCTTACATCAACTGCGGCTTGTTACTCAATTTGGGCACCATCGTTGTGCGCTACTTGGAGCACCAAGCCTAACAAAGCCAAGGACCAATCATAGGTGGAGGCGTCATCACTTTTCTTGCCATTGCCCTAGGAATCAACCTAGGTGAGTTACAACCCATGCTAGGTGAGACACGTGTTGGTTTCTCCACTTTGAGAGCCTATGGAATGCTCACTAGGAGAGGTGGTGTTTATTATCTACATATTGCTGGAGCTAGGCGTCCCTACCCCACTCCTATGCCTAATGGTCTTTTCTCTATCGAGGAAGGATGTTTGCTATATGACTTGCAAGTTGAGTAGCACCAACCCGGGGAGGAGATTCTGGAGCAGGATGAGGACCAAGAGCAAGAGCAAGAAGTTCCTTATCAAGAGGAGTAGCCACAAACCCAGTTTGCCACATACCAAGATTTCCAAGGACTTGGAGGGACTGTGGAGAGGATGCATAGCCTCTCTTTGAACCTCCAAGAATTAACTAGTAACCTCTCAACTCAATTTGCGAACTAGAGTAACGACTTTTTCCTTCCACCACAATGATTTGAAGGGCTTGCAAAAGCCTAAGCTTGGGGAAGTTTCCTCATGTATCTTTATTTGGCATTCATTTGCTTTTATTTCGAAGTTGTGTTTTTATTTGAGTTTATAGCACTCCTGTTGGTTTCTCCAACACCTTATTTTTAGTTCTTTCTATTTGCTTTTGAAATTTTCTAGCCGAGCTTTGCCACCAATTTTCTATTCTTTAAAGTCCCTCTCTTAAAAACCACAAAAATATTTCTCCATTTCTCCTTATTTTCCCTCTTTATTTTCTTTCCGCCTCGAGGTCTTCATGTATTTGCAGGAGAGTGATTGACTTCGAGTTTCCAAGAAATAAATAAAAAAGGAAGAGAGAAGTGGAACTAAATATGAGAGGTATGCCTTATGACTCCCCAATTTTGAAGTTTAAGAAACCGATGCTAGTTAGTAGTAAATGATGAGATATTATATTGGTGGAGTGAGTCTTTGTATTGTAGTAAGATTTTCATTTGCATGGGTATTTAATTGGGTACGTTTTGTTCCAGCTCTCGTAATTAACCAAGTCTTGCCTAAAAATTGCTAAACAACTGTAATAAGAAAAAGTCTCACAATTGAAGGCTTGGGTGTTGTAGTGCTTAGTCTTGAAGGCTTATTTCTAGAGATACTCAACACCACTGAAAATGTTGATTGACTTAATATCTCTCTTTGAAAGGATTTGTTCAATTGAATTAATGTTTAGCAATTTTTATGAGCATGCCAAAGTTTGACTTGTTAATCATAAGAATGATATAGCTTTATGCGTGTCAAACTTCATGGGATGCCAATAACTCTGCTGGCCTACAAATGATCTTCAAGGAGGAAACTCCTAGATTTCTGCTATGAGTTGATAAACACTTGTAGTAGCAATGCTATAGTGGGTAAGATTCTTGGCACTCCCGGGTAGGTGTAATCATGATGGAATCACTCCGCTAGCTGTTATGTGAAATCATTATGCAAAAGTAACAAAACCTTAGTGATGCCACGAGTGTCCATCACAGCCCGATAAACTAATAAAAATCTTTGGCATGCTCTCAATTACTTAAATACTGAAATTCTTGAAGGACAATGAATAGAAAAGTAGTGTTAGAAAAGTCTTGATTTATTTATGTGGGAGAATTGAGATACTCTAGTGTATATGCTTTTCATGACAACTCTCACACTCTTAACTTACATGATTATACTTTATCGTTCAAAGGCAAGCCTATGAGTTGATTACTTGACATGGAATAAAGTTTATTCATTTGAATCATCCATGTTGACAATAATTTTGCTACACTATAAGGATGCATGAAACCCGTGTTATATGCTTGCCATTACTCTATTTATGCTAAAGTTTTTCAGATTTATAAAGTGGAGGAAATATGAGACTACTAATCATGAGTAAGATCACCATCTCGTTATTTCAGTTTAAATGCTGAGTTCCTTTTTGATTTTGGTTTTCTTGCTCGGGGATGATCAAGTTTAAGCTTGGGTAGGTCGATGGCTCTGAAATATAGCCATCTACGTCCACATTTAAACTGGATATTACTCATATTTTTTATGAAATATCTCTCTAAGCCCTGCCACTAATGTCTAATATTCAGAGGGGTATGCAATCCTTTTTTTTTATATTTTTCCTGAGCAGATAATGTCGTTTAAAGGAGGGAATCACTACATTAAAGTCAAAAAATACAAGATTTTGAACAACCAGAAGAAACCAAGAGCCGTAAAGAGGAGGCAGACGCTTTAACGACCAACTATACAATTGGAGCAAACTTTCGGCCATATAGCTCCGGTCATATAGTTGGCGCCGCCACCGTTACATCAAACAGAACAACTTTCATGAAGGGACCCCTATATAAAGAAGCCTCGGGCGACAATAAAACAAGCCAGACCTCGCCCAAAAGTCTCTGCCACAGATCACCAGCCGCCTCCAGATCTCCAAACCCTTCTCCATCTCCATGGCCATATTCCACCATTTGTAATAGTAGATATCTTCTCCGATTGGCGACGTTGTTAGACTATTGCTATCAATCTTATGATTTTCATTACAATGTTTGTGATTGTTGATCTCATCTCTATGTGAGAGTAATTCTCCTTGGGCTAAGGGCTTCGGCCTAGCCATGTAGCAATTGTGCATGTTATTTATCATAGATGGGATCGTGTATTAGTTTGTATGGCATGATGATTATAGTATCCTCTCTTGCCTCAATCCAAGGACTTGTTAGGTACCCAAGACCCCGAGGGTTGAGCCAGGTAGAGGGAGTATGAGTAATGACTGATCTGTAGGTTGGGAACTCCAGTGACAGAAGGGGTAGTACGGCTGTATGTGAGGGATTTGCTTGGGATTAACGGTGACATCACTATGCATATAATTAGTTCTCTTTCTTCTATGGATGAGACTAGTAGGTTATTGCTATAAGCGGTTGTAGAGGCAATAGAAATTATGGATGCACTGCCCACATATAATTTATCTTGCTCTAACAAGTACGTGCATACTTTACTTCTATCGTTTATTCCCATCAGATGTTTTGCACAGCTACAGGTGAAACCGAACACCATAGGCCCTCTCTCTCCATCATCGACAACAACAAAAATACTTAAGCTATTGGTTCGGTAAAAACACAAAATAATTATAAACTCCCAAAGGTCCGTTAAAGTAACTTCACTACGCATTCGCTTTCCGAGGATTCGACAACCTAGGTCTACTAGGGAAAAAGAAGCTATACTACATCCGTAATCCGGATCGAAGGTATCAGACATCAACATCAAGGAGACATATTCTATGACTAAGTACTCGAAGATCCTGCACCGAGCCCCCGAGAAAGGAAAGAGCTAGAAAGCTTCTTGCATCCGGGCTGGTGCTAGGATGTCCTTGTCCTTGGTCAAGGCACACTATGACGAAGCTGACATGGACTTTGTGACGTCTGGCATGCCGAAGGTTGATGAGGAAGGGAATGAGATTGATAGCGATTCTATTTGGAACTCCCTCACCGGCTACGACACCAAGATCACCATGATGGTTAAGCCAGATGTCTTCGTGCCTTCTGAAGTTATGGATGATGAGCTGCACCTTCAGATTCAAGCCTGCGTTCCTCCGTGTAACATGATTTTGCCAGATCTGGCTCTCTTACTGCTGCTGATGCAGCTTAAAGTCCCTGCTGTAGAGTCATAAAAAACATTGTTTGTATTAAATTTATCTCTGCAATGTGTATGCGGAAAAAACTTGTAGAACTAAGGAGGAAAAATTGTACTCAAGTTTCCTGCTACTTATCTATCTCCAGCATGTATATTTTTTTAAGAAAGTGTTGGCTTATCCATTATTCTGGTTCGTATGCTTGACCTTTCATGAGACGGAAGACTCGTAGTATAGAACCATGCTCTTAGGTGATGATGTTTAATAGCACCGTGAAGAACCTAAGAACAAAATCACCGACTTTGAGTGCTGAAAATTCACTACACCGAAATCCGCATAAAAAGTTCAAAAAACATGTAGACCAGAAAAATTAAGCTAACGCACGTAGGCGGAATTTTCACAAGTGCAAATGCAAACTTGCACATAAAGTATTTACATGATCCGAAAATGAACACTAAAGGAGGTAAAAGACTCAGAAAATATGAGTGAACCAAATGCTTTATTTTATTGATCATATAAGGTACTTATTATGTAATATAAAATATGCTAAGTGAAAAAATGATGTAGCTCTACTATGTTCCATGGCCGATTAGTCTCTGGGAAATTATCATCAGGATCACGTCGCTTGCATATGTGTTCTTTTGTCCTATCTTTCAACTCGCGAATATCGACGAGGTAATAGGAACCATTGAGAAATTCTTTGCTTATGACGAACGGTCCTTCCCGAGGCGGGGATAGTTTGTGTGACTTTTGCTACTTGAGGCGAAGGATGAGATCTCCCTATTTAAACGAGCGATGCCTAATGCAACGACTATGGTAGCTACTTAGCTTTTGCTGGTAGATGGTAGATCTTTGGCATGCTAACACATGTTCTTCCTTGAGCAGGCCCACAGATACGTGTCTGAATTCTTCAGCATCATCTTCGTTGTAGGCAGCGACTCTTGGTGCATCATGGAGCATGTCAGATGGTAAGACTGCTTCTGCTCCATAAACCATGAAAAAGGGGTCAAGCAGATAGATCTATTGGGTGTTGTTCGTAAACTCCACAAAACAGATGGCAATTCTTCCGCCCAAGCTCCAACTACTCTATGTAGCGGTGCTTCTAAGTGTGGCTTTATTCCTTGTAGGATTAGTCCATTGGCCCGTTCAACCTATCCATTGGACCGTGGAGTGCCTTAGATGCTAGGTCAAGGCGAATGCCTTTTCGCGACAATACTCCTCCACTTCTCCGGGTGACAAGTTGGTACCATTATCAGTGATGATGCTATGCGGGAGACCAAATCTCACCACTAGAACCCGGACAAATTTTAGGGCTATTGCCCCGTCAATCTTTATAATGTGTTTAGCTTCAATCCATTTAGTGAACTTATCAACTGCTACTAACAGATGCGTAAATCCACAAGGTGTTGTCTACAAAGGTCCGACCATGTCAAGCCCCCAGACTGTGAACGGACAAGTAATTGGTATTGTTCACAATTCTTAAGCTGGTACATGCGGCTGCTATGCATAAAACTGGCACCCAATATAGGCCTGCACCAGCTTGTTGGTGTCCGCCTTAGAGGTCAGCCAGTAGAATCCTTGCTGGAAGGCTTTGGATACAAAAGATCGGGGAGCCACATGATGCCCATAATCTCTGAGATGTACCTCTCTAAGGATATCCATACCTTACTGCTGGGAGACACACTGTAGGAATACTCCTGTGGTACTTCTTTTATATAATTGGATGTCTATTATAACGTATCCTTTTGCTCTGCATACTATCTGCCGTCTTTCGACTTTTTCGTCGGGCAGTGTTTTGTCTTGAAGGTAGTCCATGAACGGTTTTGTCCAAGTCGGAGAGGTCACCATTACTACATTAACAAATGAGTCTACTCTATCCAGGTTATCAGGGTCCGCTCCTTTCACGGATGATGTTCATAGATGCCCCAGGAAAACGCTTGCTAAATTGGTCGATGGGCTGATCCAAGCTTAGACAACAGATCTGCCACCTCATTGTCCTCCCTTTTGATGTACTTGAATTCATAGCCATCGAAGCACTTAGCTATCTTGTCTACTTCGTCTTGATATGCCATCATCATAGGGTTCTGCGCATTCCAGGTGCCAGCCACCTGCTAGGAAACCAAGTCGGAATCTCCACAACAAACTATGCGCTTGATGCCAATATCCTTGGCCACACGAAGTCCATGAATGAGGGCCTCATACTCTATCATGTTGTTGGTAGCATTGAAGTGGATCTACAGGACATACTGTAGCTTCTCCCCTGTTGTTGATTGCAATAATACACCAGCCCCCAAGCCATTGAGTAACTTGGGTCTGTCAAAATGCATGACCCAAAACTCTGGCTCTAGCATAGGGGTGTCTTCCGTTAACTGTGTCCAATCTGCAATAAAATCCGCCAATGCTTGGGATTTAATAATGTCTCACCTCTTGTAGGTGATTTCAAAGGCGAAAAGCTCGATGCTCCACTTCGCAACCCTTCCTGTAGCATCACTGTTGTTGATAATGTTGGACAGTGGAGCTTCGCTCACCACTGTGATAGGGTTCTCCTAGAAATAATGCCTTAGCTTCCGTGAAGCAAGGAAAACTCCATAAGCTAGATTTTGGTAGTGCGGGTAACACTGCTTGGATTCTGTCAAGACCTCGCTTACATAGTAAATTGGTCCTGAACTCCATGTTCGTACGTTGGTTCCTTACGCTCCACCACGATGATGATGCTGATGACCTGGTTGGTTGCCACCATGTATATCAACATTGGATCCATTGACTCCGGTGCTGCAAGTATTGGTGCGGAGGAGAGTATTCTCTTCAACTCCTGAAGTGCTGTGTTTGCTTCATCTTTCCACATGAATTTTTCCGCCTTCTTGAGTAACTTGTAGACCGACATTGACTTCTGTCCAAGCCGGCTAATGAACTAGTTTACTACTGCGATGCAGCCTGTGAGACGTTGTATGTATTTCAAGAATTTTGGGCGTTTGATGTTGAGGATGGCCTTGATCTTCTCTGAATTGACCTCAATTCCAAGGTGCAAAACAATGAAGCCTAATAATTTGCCATCTAGGACCCCGAAGATGCACTTCTTGGGATTAAGCATCATGTTATACTTTGGGAGGTTGTCGAAGGTTTCCCGTAAGTCGATGATGAGGTAATTTGATTTCTTTGACATCATTACTATGTTGTCCACATAAGCGTGTATGTTGCGACCTATTTGGTCATGTAGGCAACACTACATCGTTTGCTGGTACGTAGCACCTGTGTTTTTCAGCCTAAAGGGCATCATGACATAACAGTACGTGCCATGGGGTGTGATGAGCGAAGCGGCCAATTGGTCCGACTTTCGCATATTGATTTGGTGGTATCCTTAGTATGCATCGAGAAAACACAATAGTTCCGAGCCAGATGTCGAGTCAATGACTTGGTCAATGCGAGGCAAAGCAAACGGATCCTTCATGCATGATTTGTTCAAGCCGGTGTAATCAACGCACATTCTTAACTCTTTAGTTCCATTTTCCGGGACAAGTACATGATTTCCACCCACTAGGTGTGAATAACTTTTCGGATAAAATTAGCCTTACGTAACCTAGCTATCTCCTTTCCTATGGCTCATTGTTTTTCATCATCGAAGCGGCGTAGAGGTTGTTTCACCAGTTTTGCCTTAGGATTGATGTTTAAGCTGTGCTCGGCAAGTTCCCTAGCTACACCCTTCATGTTGGCAGGTTGCCAGGCAAAGATGTCCTATTCTCGTGGAGGCACTCAACGAGCATGCTTTCCTATTTGGCATCCATGTCCGTGCCACTTAAGGTGGTCTTGGAGGAATCTCCTTCAAAAAGTTGCACCTTCTTAGTCTCGATGGTGGCCTTGAAGGTAGGTCTGGCAGTAGAAATTTGCTTCTTCGAAGTCGGCATCTCCGAGGCGTCGACCTGGCGCTGGATCTCCTGGAATTCTTCGTTGTAGAGGACCGCTTCGGTGAAGGCGGCTTTAGAAATCTTGCACTCCCTTGCCTTGGTGAAGCTTCCATCAACGGTGATTATGCCTTTTGGACCGGGTATCTTGAGCTTGTTGTAGATGAAGCATGGCCTGGCGAGGAAGGAGTGGAACATGTCACATCCAAATATGACGTGGTACACACTTTTGAAGGGCACCACTTCAAAGGTCACACGCTCTTGGTGGTAGTTATTAACATCACCAAAGGCGACCAGAAGGGTGATGCAACCAAGGGAGCTATCTTGCCGGCTAGGAACAACGCCATGGAACATGGAGTTGCTCCGCCTCAGCTGTGTCTCTGTGAAGTTCATCTTGTGCAGTGTATCTAAGTACATAATGTTGATGCTGCTTCCACTGACCATGTCATACTTGTTCTCTATTGGGACGAGCTTTGGATGATCTTCTTTTTCCCAAGCAACTAGAATCTATGACCACCTAATGTACTGGGGAACTGCAGGGAGGGTGGCCATCAGGATCCTCAGTGAGGTTTTCTGGGCCCGGACGGTGGGTGTACCTGAAAGTGTGGTAGACTAGAGCCTTCTTTTTATAGGGGTTCTTGCCCTAGCCATCGCCTTTGTCAGTGGGCTTAGGTTCCACGTCCTCGTCCATGTCACTTGAATCCTTGGAATCTTCCTCCTTCTTCTTCTCCTTCCCTTTCTGCGGGTTCTGTTCTTCCAACTTTGCTTATAGCCGGACTGAGGGTCTTCCTTGAGGTTGTTGACAAACTTGCACTGGCGGTTGGTATGAGTGGCTTTGCCGTTTTAGTCGAGGTGAACGAAACATGACATATCGTGGTACTCCTCGTATGTTAGGGGAACACGGGGCACTGAGGGTGTGGAGTCACTCCTCTACTGTCCACAACTAGCCCTGCAGACACGACCACTTTGTCCGCCATCGCCTTTGTCAGCAAACATCATGGCGACCATGTCAGCTGTCTGCTTGTCTTCTGGTGGATTCTTTCACTTGTTATTATTGTTCTTCTTGGCGTAGGTAGGGATAGATATTGCAGGTAAAGACCCGCAGGCATCATCATCGACAACAAGAAACTCAATGTCCTTGGCAATCATAGCATTGAGGTCAAGCTTGTCCTTGTCTTGAGCGCGCTTCAACGTATACTAGAGCAAAGACCTTCTTTCCAGATCATCCATGAAGGCGGCCATAGCAGTTTGATCGTGTACTCCCATGCACGAATTCTTCGTGTCGAGCCATCAGGATAGGTAGGAACAAGAAGACTCATCCTTATCCTCTACACACCGCTGTAGGTCACCGACGATGTAGGGACATTTATACGCACCCTCGAAATTTTTGGTGAATACTTCATGCATGTCCAACCAATTGCATATTGATTTCTCCGGCAAGTTGTCGATGCATTGTCGAGCAGTGCCTTGGAGCATTAGTGGGAGGTACTTAACGATGACGTTGGGGTTTCCCCCGACGATTTCTATCACTTCGTGGTAGTCCTGCAACCACATGACTGGCCTGGTAGTGCCGTCATTGGGCTTGATAGTCTTATCAATTCAGAGACCCTTGGGGTAAGTTATGGCCCAGATAACTGGTCCGAAGCAAAGTGTCCCCAAGTATGGCTATTCCCTAGCTTCATGGATCTTATCAAGGCGTGATCATGCATCGTACGACTCCGGTTGCTTCCCTTTTCCGCCATGGGGAGGAGATTTGTTGTGTGATCCTTGGGAGCCACGAGGTCCTCCACCATGGTGGCTGTTGGGTGGCGAAGCTGGCAGTGGGTTAGCCTTCTTGCCATCTCCTCCATGCGAATCCTCATGCCTATCGCAGTTTCTTGGCAGACGCGGGTCTTCCCTATGACACTTGTTCCTGTGTCCGTTGTTGCCGATGTGCTCTTGTCATGCCTCAGTTGTTTCCTTGATCTCGTATTACGATGCCGACCTGGGGACAACTAGGAGGTGGCATGTTTTTACGGTGGCACGACTGAGGCTCCTCGTGGTACTGGACTACGGTGGTGGTGGCGAGTGATGGGGTGAGCCTTATCTCCCTTGTAGGAGGATATTGGGATGGCGTCAGCCCTGTTACGCGTGTCCCTCCATCTTTGTTCCATGGAACCTGTGTGGGATCCTTCATCGTGAGGTGATTACTGCCTTCTACAGTTGTTGATGCTTGACTGGCAAAATTCCGGATTGGACTCGAGCCTCTATGAGGTGGTCTTCTCCAGTTGGTTGCATGCCTTGGCTACCAGGTCATAGACCTGAGCCACCGCTTCGGGTGATCTATCATGCTCGAGTAAGTTCTTGGTGATGACCAAGTTGAGGGCAGGAGTTGGCATGACTTGGTTCCCATCCTTTTCAATGTAGGGGGTAGCTTTTGCAGGGTTGGTAGGATTTTACCCTAACTTGCGCCTAACATCGAGATCGCCGATGACGTGAGTCGGAGCTTTCTTAGACTTATGCTGCAACAGCAGCTGCTTATACTTAGCCTCCATTGCTCTTGCCACCTTGATCGATTCTTGGTTCTTGGATAGATCATTGTTCAGCTGCGCGCTCTGCTCCGCGATGTACTTGGCTTCGTCAAGGACTGCTTGGCACTTCTCATCAAGCTCCATAATGTTCCGTATATGGGAAACAATTAATGGTTCGACGAGAAGTTCGTCGTATATTTCTCGGTCAACCGGTGTGAAATGGATTTCCGGCCGCTGAGGTGGATGGTGGAGGCGGTAGATTTGTTTCCTTGGCAGTACTAGGGCCAGTGGCAAGTTCTTGCGGCTTCTGCGGGGTAATAATCGGAGGAGGCATGGCTTTGGATGGACCTACAGGATCAATGGATTTCTTTGCGGCTGCTGCTCTGGTAACCGCAGGTGTAGGCAGAGCTTTTTCAGGTGATTGTTCCTATTGGTCTTCTTCTATCATGTTCCTGATGGCCAACAGTACCTGGTAGGAAGTGACAGCCTTTTCGGCGCGCTCCTCCTTCTAGATCTCCTTCTCGATCTCCCTCATAGGAGCATCATATTTATCCGAGTTGGTCTCTGAAGCGCCGCCATCAATATTGATGTCGGCGTAGAGTGCGTCTAGCACCAAGTTGGAGTTAGATTTGGTGTTCTCGATGGTGGAGTTGGAGGTGGTGGGTGTAGTGCCGGTACTATTGTCTTTTCCGGCTATGGTGGCGGGCATGACCTTGGTCTGCTCCTCGGCATTAGCGAAACTGTTAACAGTTACGACCATCTCATCGAGAGTGAGCAATCTGGTAGCGTGCCACCTCCTAAGGGCTTGCTGGAGAAGTGTTCCGAGCGTGAGCCCTTCCACGAAGTGGTAAACGAGTTCGTCGGTGCGGTCCCCTTCTAGGGTTTCCCTCACCCTTAACCATCTAGCAAGGTATTCACGAGGGGATTCCTCCATCCTCTGAACGTATATGGCCAGATCGAAGATGGTGATGACTCCGACAAAGTGAGACCTCCATTTCTAGAATGCTCGAGGAAGCCAAGTGGATCTACGGGGTCCTTCCACCATTATATCTTGCACATGGGTGGTTTGGGTGGGCCTTGATTTTTCCTGATCCAAGCTGACAAACTCCAAAGAGAGATCCATGCCTGATCCTTCCGTGAACGTGTCCTACTCGAAGGCGGTCTGTGTGGGGCTTAACGCGCTTCCAACTTCCTGGGAGCTAGGACCCAAGTCGGTTTCACCGATGAAGAGAAGGATGTCCCCAATTGGGACGATGTAGCAGCGGGTGGGGTTTGTCTTTGCTGGGATCCATAAATCATCGGGAGGGACGATCTAAACATTGCCAGAGTAGAGAGCATGCCCAATGGCTCTGGTTTCATCGATTCCCACAAAGAGATTGGGCCTCACTCGGTGTAGAGCTTGAAGCACCTCTTGCCCCATGGTGGGCGCTAACTATCATGGTATTGATGATGAGTACGCCATGGAGGGGTCCTCACAGAGCGTGTTTAGAGAGGTGGGGGAAGGCGGAGAGTTGACGGGTACGAGGTTACACAGCTTCCCCAGGTTCAAGTCCCGCAACGGTGGAGGAACTCTACTCCTGCTATAAATCACTATAATGGGAATACGCAGAGTTATAGGGATCGGTTCGCTATGCGAGGTGTTGTGCTAGGCACTATGATTGTTGCCCTAAAGGCTCCCACATGCCTGGCTTATAAAGGTGCCAGAACCTAGGGTTACAAGGAAATGAGCTTGCCGGAACGGTTATAGAGTCCTACACTAACACTAACACTAACTAGTCTTCGTGTCTTGTACTCCAAGGCTCCGAGTAGGTTGGTGACTTCAACGTAGTCTTCCTTTAGAGACATGCTACCAACTGTGGGCCACCCGGGTTATCCGGATTAGAGACATGCTATGGTGATACCCATTTGGCACATTCCCAACACCGCCTTCTGCAATGTTAATTGGATAGTTCACGCCAAGGAAAAGAGAAAATGATCCAAGGTCAGTAACCCTTTTCCATTGGTTAGCTGCATTTAACTGGCTTGTGTCCATCGAGAACACCATGCACTCAAACTAAGAAGGATAGGTGCAATGGTGCGACCATAGTGAACAATAATAGTATTATCAACAATTCCATTGCCTGTGACACCATATGTATAGACCAGAAGTATTCTTGAACCAGTGGGAGATCTTGCTAAACATCACCTACCAGGATCCTCCTCCTCAGCAAACCCATGTGTCAGGTAAAGCACATCGCGTGGCGACAAGATAAGGAAAGGACCTTCAAAGGGAAAGGAAATGTAACATGGAAATAATACTGATATTGATCTGACATTGTAGAAGTTGATATACTATTTTAAACAATCTTGATTATACTTAAGATGTTTGATTACATAAAAAAATATGCCTACCTAGGGAGATGCTATGGAAATTCTCCTTGTTATGCTATGGAAATTCTCCTACAGACACGGTTTGATTCATAGGATCAAATGAAATAGTAAATAATCCTATAGGATCTTGCAATGTAAAGTTCATAGGAAAAAAGCAAGGTTCGATCCTACAAGATTTTGTGTATTATATATGAATGGAGAACCAATAAGGATTATTTCTAGGAGGTTTAATATCTTATCTTATCTTACCATTATATAGTGTACGCATAACTTTGAATATTGAATGTTGGATTAGGACTTGCGAATCCCATCATTTCTAGCCGTTGGATCTTCTTTTCCATTCTAGCATCTACTAGAATATTCTATTGATAGTCTTTATCACAATGAACGCTATGCACAATCTTCAAAACACACTTCCCTATAATTCTAGAATCTTCTTCATCGTTTCCCAAGACCATGTTAACAAATTTTTCAGGTAGTACCTAATAAACGTTGACTTCTACATGATACAAAATACAAGAAATAAATATGCACACATACTTTATAAATATCGATCAAATTTATAATTTTTTGAGCTTTACCTAGTATTATAATTCTATATAGTGATGATATGTCATACGTCTAGTATTTGAGTCTCACATAAGTACTACTAGTTGGTATCATATTTTCCATGGATGTACTAGTACTAGGAGACAAGGCAATTCTATCGGTAGAACTCAATCCTATGAATCAAATTACTTATATGTAAGAAAACTTACTGAAGATTGCATTCCTCTGAAATTCCTAGGGAATTCCTACGAATCAAAGAGGCTAAAATTCCTATGAAATTCCTACTAACTAATGAAAGTTTGGAAAAATTAGCTTAAATCGATTCAGGAATAATATCTAAGTCTCATGTAAGTACTACTAGTAGATATCATATTTTCCATGGGATGTACTAGGAGACAAAGCAATACCATGAGAAGAACTCAATCATATGAATCAAACTACTTATATGTAAGAAAACTTCCTAAAGATTGCATTCCTCTAAAATTCCTAGGGAATTCCTTTGAATCGAAGAGGCTATTTTTTGGTATTCCTACTAACCAATGAAAGGTCAGAAAAATTAGCTTACATTGATTCAGGAGTAAAGCTAATAAAATACGTAGGGAGGAGAATTTACCAAGTTTCAGAGGATTCCATGCACAAACATAGCCGTTCTCGGTCACAGCGAACACACGGTCATGTTGGATAATAGCATCGCAGTATCTGAAGTAGCCTTGGAACTCGTTCACACAAACTAACCATCCATGACTATCATTCCCCTCAAGGACAACAATCTTGAATTCGAAAATGGCAACAAGGAAGAAATCCTTGTATCCCCCAGTAGTTGTCGGGACTTGGCAAATGACTATGTTCTGCAGTTTAGTATGTCGACCTTCATCAGCATCATCCTAGAATGTAAGTGCAGAACCTTCGGTCGCTTCAAACCTCGACACTTGTGGAATAACAATCTTGCGACGAGTGTATCCGTTGACAAGGTCCCACCTAAAATTGGGCCCAACTATGACGATCCAATCTCCATTGCCGCCTGCTCGTTTGTCATCAAAACCATTTGGCATCATAGCATCGGAGGAGAATCTGTCCATTGCCATCATCTTGCACAGGTTACCCGCCACTTTGAAGCAGTCTTTGGATTCCCATGGTCTCACCGTCGGGTGAGAATTAAGAACACATGGGAGGCCAAACAGATGGGAAGTAGGCATAGTTCTGCTCTCTTTTGCTAATTGAAGAATATGTTTGGACAAACCAACGAGGATCGCGGCAGTGGTGGGGTCACAATGGTTGATGAGTACTTGAAGGGGGCCTTCGGTGAACACCTTCTCAAACTGCTCAGGATCTTTACTGACCTTGCTCAATCTCACCATTGAAGGAGGCTACAGATGGTGTTTTGGGGACTGTCTTTGGGGTGGGGTGGGGGAGGGAAGATCGTTGGTGGGAGCTAGCAGCCGGGTTGAGATGGAGAAGACAAAGGTTGATGGTGTGTAGTACTAGTACTACAAAACGTGGGAGAGTGGCGGGTGGGACTCCAATTGAGGCTACTTGCACAAACCTCCAATAATTAGAGCCCTAGGTTCAAGGAGCTCCAACTATTGAGCCCCAGGTATGTCATAAATAATGTTAAGAGGGCTAATAAAAAAATTTGTGCTATGTACAGCATTTGTACCCAAAAATAATTGTAGTTTCTTGCAACTATACTATACTAATTATCTGGAGTTCCCAGCAATTTTGACTCCAATTGTTGGAGGTTTGTGCAATTTCCTACCTCCTCGTGTTTCGAGTAAGCTCTATGACCCTATGTTCAAACAAAAAAAAGATAAAATACAAAAAAAAGAGGAAGATCATTTCTCACGGCTCGTTTGGTTTGCAGGATTCTCGAAACATAGAAAGCGGAAACTACATGAATTTGGATCAAGTATGTGTTTGCATCATAGAGAAAGCAATGGAATTCTAACATGAGGTTGGAGTGGATGGAAATTTTCCTAAAAAATAGAGGGCAAAGGAATACTTTGAAGGAATCTCAATTCCCATGTTTTTCCTATTCCTGTATTTTTCCTGTCTTGCGTTCCAAATGGGGCATAATTCCTATATATTGGAATCCTTTAAATCAAAAAACCAGCGTAGGATTATTTCCTAAGGAACAAAATCCTTCACAAATCCTTTGAATTTTCTTTGAATCAAAGAAGGAATAAAAAGAGGTTTCCTCTCTTAGAAAAAAAGGAACTCCACTCTTGGAGAAGGAAGATGCAGGGTGACGAGAGTAGCTACTAGAGTCTATGTCCAGTACTAGTTGTAGGGCCCCATCATAGCATGTTATTACTAGTTTGTACTTACCTGTCTTTGCAGGTGCCTCGATGGAAATAATATAAAGCTCTGCTAGTAATAAATGGCCATGGCAATTTCCCAGATAGACAATCTTTTGCTTGTTCATTTTGATTTGGGAGAGAGCCGGAGGCTAGAGAAGTACTAGATGCTTTGTGTATTGAGCCATCGAGTTGGAGTAGAAATTTTGATATCTAAACCTGAATTGTTCTGTCAAACCAATGCTCGTTGCAGGCAACTTGACCAAACAGACTTACTGTACTACTTTACTACGCGTTCGAAAAACAATGGAGTATAGTAGTACTACTACTATATACTACTAGTAGGATTAGTACAGTAATGTCACATGGAGTTCCACATTCATCTTGTAGTGCCAAAAGCAGAAGTTCTTCCAATAGTACTGTAGTAGTCACGTCTAGGTTGCCTTAAAGGACAAAAAACTAGTATGATAAGCAACGAGATATATCTATTTATGTATTCCTATTTGCGTATACTAGTTGATGAGGGGTTAACTCATCAATGCCCATCATAGATGGACTTAGGTTCGAGGAAGTGGGGAGCACTGGAGGCATCGATCGGCTAGTAAACAAGCACACAGGGACGCAAAGTTTACCTAGGTTTAGGCCTCGCAGAGGACCCTTCTCCTGCTTGTCTGCTCTTGGAATTATCGAGGATTCGAAAGTTACAGGGGGTGCACAGATGTAATCTGGCGATGGTGTGGAAACTAGGGTTGTGGATTGTCCTCCTCGCCAGCGCCTCCTAGCCTTTATATAGATAGGTTAGGTCTCGGGATAGCAGACCGAGTCGGTTATAGGTTATGGTTTTCCCTTTAAACTTCTATCGTAAGTTTGCCATGTGCTGCAAGCAGTCGAAGTCTCTCGGGTCACCCGAATCTTGGTTGGGCCTTAGCAACATTGTGGGCTTCTTCAATGCTGGACCATATATGGGAAGCTCAAGTACCTTTAAGGTATGCTCATGTTAGTAGCCCCCGAGTGTCTGGTTGAATCGCAGATTCAAGTGGAGACTTATGAAGCCTTTGAGTGTATAGTTGAGCCTGTTTTCGAGTGCTCTAAGTTGTATCATAGGGATTGTTGATATACGTGCCTAATTCATCCGATGTATCGGGATCAGTTAACTGCCTTAGGTCAAAATAACGCAATCTACTCAAACTCGAGTCCCCGGACTCGAATTCGGAAAAGTGCTAGCGTAATTCGACTCATGTCGTGGAGGTCTTATAGAGTCAAATCCCAGTGTAAGTGTGGGCACTTGACGCGTCCGTCAAGGCTTATTTCATCGTACCTGCATGCATGGATTATTTCTGGTAGAGCACAACAGGTGCGTTGCCAGGCCTTCTTCAGGTCTTATCTGCATGCTGCAAGCGTGGCATCCGAATTTTGTCATCGCGGAGATGATTCGGGTGGCCCAGGAGACATAGTCTGTTTGCAGGGAAAATATGAGGCAGAGTCGCCAATTCTTTTGAGTGTGGATGCAGTCAATACACATTTGTGTACAATAAAAATCATAGGGTGCATGGCCAGTGCTCCCTATGGGAGTAGCCCCCGAGTGCCTATTCGAGTCATAGACTCGAGTGGGGACTATGAGTATTTTGCGATAGTTGTCGTCTTTTGCGTGTTTTAGTCGAATATGCTTTCAGTGCTCCCTATGGGAGTAACCCTGAGTCCACAGTCGAATCGTTGATTCAAGCGAAGGGTTTTGAGAGGAAATACAACATCATAGTGTGTCAACACCCAGATTTTTAATCCCAGATGCCTGTTATGTCATTCATCGCAATCCCAGGATTACCATTTTTGCGAGACAAACAAGTGCTCGTGCTGCTCCGGCTAGAGGTGGGGAAGGACCAGTGAGGTGAGGGGAGTGGAATGGTGTGAGTGGATTGTGCTGGGGTGGCCTCTATTTATAGCTCGATGAGGCGATCGAGAGTGATGGGCGGGTGGCTCCGGCGACGGCTGCACAGCGTGCTAGCGGCGTGGCTCGAGGTAGGGGACGGTGGCTGGTCTCCTGGCGGTGCAGTATGGCTTAAATGCGGGGCTAGGTACTGTGGCGTTTGGTCGGGCGGTGCTCACGCTCTGAGCGGCAGAGGCGGCGGTCTTCACGGCGTGCGGTGGCTGTGGTGCAATTGGCGGCGAACGGGCATGTCTGGGGTGTTCCCTAGGTCGTGGCGGAGTGGTGAGCACGGTCTACGGTCGAGGGACGGCGTGTGCACGTGTGTCGGGCGCGGCGCTCTGGCGTGTGCTAAGCATGGCGCAGACACTCTGGGCGCGGCGCGCTACGGGTGGTCCACGGCTCAGCCTTGCTCGGGGAGGGGACAAAGAGTGGTGGTGAGGTCTGGGCTAGCTCGTAGACATGGCGAGAGAGAGAGGGGCGGTCTGCTGCGGCGATGGCAAGTTAGGACGATGACATGGTGCTCGGGGTGGCATGGCACTATTGCTAGGGGATAGGGGATGGGGTGCTAATGGCCTCGTTAGATCAAAGGGGAACAGAGGGAGTAAATGGAGGTCAATCGGGGGCCAAACCCTGTAGAAAACAGTGAGCTAGGATTAGAGTTTGATTCCTGCGTGCCAAGTGTTTGTGGAAATGGCCGTAAGAAATTTACTTTTGAATTTTGAAAAGATTTTTGGTGGGTGTGCTAGTAATAATCTTGAGACTCTGTGGTTGCTTGGGTTTTAAAAATTGAGCTTATTTGAGTGGTTTTTGAAATAGGGTGATCTTCCCATATGAGATAGATTCAATTTTCAAATGCCAATTAAAATTAGTGTTTGAAAGTTTTTGGCAGATCACAAAGTGAGCCTTGGTACATCATTACATGTACTAGCAAGGGGTGCAAAGATCCACATTTTTCTCTGTTAAGAATTGAGTACTAGGAATAGCCAAAGTAGGCATGTTGATTAAAATGGAACAAATGACCATTCTCTTCTTTTATTCATTTTGATTTGTTTTTCTTTGGGATTTGTTTGGGAACGATTTAGATGATGTTTATTTCACCTAATAATCATTTTAGAAGCAATGGATCACTTAATCATGGCAATTCAAAACAACTCCTATTTAAATGCACACACATATGAATGCTTTAATTATTTTAATTGGAAAAGTTTTTGTTAACCCTAATTTTGGTGATTTGGATCTTAATAACCTTGGATTAAAGTTTTGGGATGTTACATAATGCTTGGAAGTATATAAAGTTTATTGGGTGCGCAACCAGCGCTCCTGTTAGGAGTAGCCCCCGACTTCTTGGTCAAGTCAAAGGCTCGAGTAAGGACTAGATTAGTCGAAAGATGCTCCTGTTGGAGTTCATGATGTCAGTGCTGACGATGAGATGACCTCATTTGCTCGCGTGAGCGGTTTTGATGGGACGTGACAAAAAAGTGGGGCCCCATTTCTGACTTGGATTTGACCAGGCGTGCGTAATCTTTGATTTTAACTACGCCTCCTCGATTCTCATGTGTAATGGGAGGAGTGGACCGACGGTTCGCGTTTTACATTGTCACGCGTCTATATCGATTTGTTCCACGTGTCGGGCTAGTGCATTGCTGGCCGTTGGATTATATCTGCGGTGAGGTTAAGTAGGGATTTACTGTGCGGTAATTTTCTGCACAACTCATCTTCTTCCTTGCGTGCTGCCTCGATTGCTGCTCCTTGCTACTCCATTGCTCGCTCCTCCTTGCTGCACTAGACGACCTCCGATCCTTTCCCAGCTACTTTCTATGCTCCCATCACAAGCGCAAGATGGGTAAAAGAAGGGTGGTTCTGCCACTGGATCTATGGCCGCCACTGTTGCAGCCAAGAAGAAGGGCGCCACCGCCACGGGCACCAGTACTGCCATCATGGCTGGAAAGAAGAAGGACCCAGGCACGCGCGTCATAAATGGATCATGGCGACAAACCACCATCAAGGAGATAGAGCTCTTCAACTAGCGCCAAGATGGTGCTCTCCCCGCGACGGAGCATGACTGCCAGATTCCCGGCGATGAGGTAATCCCCAGTCCCCCTGCCAAATTTTGGGTGATGTTCCTCGCTTTTAAAATTCATGGTCTTTCTCTCCCCCTTCACAAGTTTGTGAGGGGGTTACTCTTATTCTACGGGCTCCAGCTTCATCAGCTAACCCCGAACTCCATCCTTCACATCCCTTGCTTCATCACCTTTGCGAGTGCTGGCTCAAAATCGAGTCATGCTTTGGACTTTTCAAAAAACTCTTCAAGCTGAAACACCAGTCGAGCTCTGGGTCGGTAGTCTACGACATAGGAGGCTGCAGGATCCATGTAGACCCTAATGTCACATACTTTGCTATCAACCTGAATGCATCTATCCAAGGATGGAGGGAGAAGTGGTTCTATATCCGTGACCAGAAGGTTGATGAGGAACACTTCGGACTCACGCCTTTTGATCCGAAGGCAGAATGCAAGAGAAGGAGGTCATGGATAAACACGGTGATGCCCGGTGAAGCTGAGGAAACCGAGGCTCTGTACAAGCGTGTCTGCGACCTTGAGATCCGCATAGGAAAGGAAGTAGGCGGCGTAGATCTCATTCGCACCTGGATGCGTAAACGGGTGCAGCCACTACAAGCCAGGGCGCATCTGATGTGTTGCTGGACTAGCATTGAAGATGTCACTCGCATCTCGCGAGAGAATATTTCTTCGGGTGAAGTGGACAAGACGTTTCGGCTCCTGACCAAGTACATAGCCAAGGAGAGACTCCTTGGTGCCTCAGTTGTGCCTCCCTTCTGTGCGAGTCATCCTCTGCCTGAGGTGGATTTCTTGTGAGCTCTTCTTGTTTTCGATTACCTGCTAGGTTTTATTGTATACTGGTATTATTCCTTATGCCAGGACTGGAAGGTGACCACTATGCTGCCTCCTCAGCCCGAGCGAGTAATCCCGCGCGAAGTGGAAGAGGAGTACGAGTCGGGCTCCATTGTCCCTATTGGGAAGGAGCAGGAAGCCTCTGGTTCCAGCGGGAATGGGACTCGCAAGCGCTCCTGAAGCAAGGACTCGGATGCATCCTCGCCGACGACACCGGAGGGTCCTCCGACTGTGGTAGAGGAGCCGTTTCCTGCTATGCCTGTGGCGCCATGGCTCCTCCTCCACGGAAGAAACTGAGGACACCGAAGGAGACATCCGAGGAGTCCTTCGTCCTTGACAATTTTGATGGGTATTATTTATACTCCTACGAGTTCGTCCTTATTTCGCAAAATCTGCTCTTCTAAAGTTACTTTATATGTTTTGTAGCCAAACTGCGTCGCTGTCGTCCCATGACTATCGGTTTGTGAAGGAGACTAGAGTCGTAGACTCCAAAGACAAGGAGATGGTGGCGTGATCTCCTACTCCCTAGGTGGCGGACAACTCTCGTGCCAATTCTTCGAGTTCCCCCCACGCCCGAGGGCACCAGATTGTTGCCCGGACGCCTATGCAGAAGGAAACTTCGGAGTCCCTAGAGGAACATGTAGGTTTTGTTTTGTTTTTGGTAGTCGAAATTGGGTTGATGATCATGCTTTTATTTTGCAGCTTGTCTTGCAGGAGTCCACTCGCCTTGCTAAACAAATTATTTCCCTTGGACGTCAACATGCTCCATTGGAGGTTTGACATCGTGCTTTCGAAGGTGAATTCGGCTTGTGCAAAAAGCTGGCAAGCTTAAGTTTTGCCATTATCCTTTTGTAGGTGAGCATAACAATCTTCTTTGTCGCGTCGACTCCCTCCAGAAGGGTCTTGCCGCGGTGGAGAATAAACGCGATGAGGTACTCGAAGCTCTTGAGGAGTCGAAGAAGCGCGAGGAAGACTTGCGTTCCACTGTAGCTGATAGAGAAAAAGTGTTCGTAGAACAACTTTTCTCTGTAGCTAAGGCACCCTCGGGTATGATGCTGCATCATTTTTTTTGCTATGTACTTTTCCTGTATGTTGTTGTGCTCATATGCATCTTCTGCAGATGCTGGCGGCATGGACTTCAACACTCAAGCTTTGGCCTGCTCAGATGCTTTGGCTGGTGCTGTGGCTGTAGTCGAAGACCACAACGTCTCTATCAAAAACTCACTTGAGAAGGCCAAGGGCGTGCTTGGGCGTCTTCGAGAGGAGATGGTCCCCAAGGCCAAGCTGATCGAGGATCTTGATGGCTTGGTGGAGTCCTTCGCTGAGGGCGCTCCCATGGACTCCAGGAATGCTCAGAGGGGGGGGGGGGGGGGGGGTTGGAGCGTCTATGGGGCTCGCGATGGCGCAAGCTCATGGTGTTGATCTGAGCCCTAGCAAGGTCTCCTCGGTGATGCCGGTCACTGCGGATGGCCAGCAGGTAGTGTTTGCTCCCTTTGCCACTAGTTGCAATTAATATGGGCCTCGGCTCATTGAGACACTCGCCAAATATTCGGCGGAGCTGAGGTGGTTGAAGACAGCAAAATCCATGGCATCAGAGGCTGTAACCGAGAAGGCTGGAGCGTCGGAGACAACCACAGACTTGAGGAAGCCCCCGAGTGCCAACGCGTAGTTGTAGTCTGCTGCTTAGTCGTCTTTTGTAATATTCTAGTTTTTCCTTGTTGAATTGTACCTTGTGGGGGTACCCCTTTTGAGACTTGCTGAACTTTGATGTTATTTATGAATGGTTGGTCTTATTTGCCTCTTGCTCTACTTCTAATAGGGTCCTTCAAGTGGTCCATCTGACTCACCTCCCACCGATGAACCTGTGGTGCGACCACGTTCAAAGGTGGAGGAGCTGTCATTGCTGTCTCGATTGCGTGACCGCATAAAACATTTGGAGCGAGAGATGCCCATGATCCGTGTTAGCGTGGATGTGTGGAAGTCAAAAGCCGAAAAATCTAGTGTGCGTGACAAGTATCTTCTTGGCGAGATGGCTCAGTTGAATGAGCAATTTAAGTGTTAGTTCTCTAGCTTCTTATCCTTTCCTAGCCACTCATGGCGGCACTTTGTCTTTACACTTTGTACTGCTTTTTGCAGTTGTTAGCGCTTGTCATCCGCAGGATGAGAGGGATCGAGTCGCCATTCGCCTAAACTGCTTGACCCAGGAGTAGCTGGAAGCTAGTGGGTACTTTCGGGTTGATCGCGATCGTGCAATCGTGTTGGCGACACTGCAGGACCGTGCGTTGCAGGTCCTGCTTTATTTGAAGAAGTTTCAGTCGTGCCTCAAGCATATTTTCCAGGCAATGTTCCCCTTTTATGTGGTGCCTTCAAGCTTGTTAGCTCTACTAAAGAAATTTCAGGATGCCAGCACGGTCCGTGAGTGCATGCATCAACAGATAGTCGTGGGTGCCAAGGCTGCAATGGCACTTGTCCGCCTGCATCAGCCTACTCTAGATCTCGCAGCTATTGCCACTAGACCGCCGCCCCCGCCATAAGGGATGGCATGGAAAATGGTACCACATTATTGGGCGGTTGATCAGCTAGCCGAAGATATCATCGAGTTGTTCGAAGAACGCACCAATGTTCTCCTTTTACGATAGGAGAGTAGTATGAACCTGCACATAGATGCATAGGTGTTGTAAAGTTCGTATAAGTGCATCAGGTTTTTTTGTTACCTGTTTATATGTAAAAGCTTGCTAGCTTGTATATTTTTCGAGTAGCTTGTACTCTGCAGTTCCTTTTTGTTAGCCTGACGCATATTCATCTTAGCACCTTGTCAACCTGTCAGGTGTGTTGCAGCTAGTTGGTTTTACCAAGGGTTCGATTGATAGTGCGTCAGCTACTCAGGCTACTACACTATTCATGTAATGAGGTGGAAAGGGTGGCGCAGCCCCCGAGTAACGCAATTGTAAGTAAAATAGAAAACACAAAGTTGGATGCACTTAGCTTTATTTATTCGCAGAATATCAGGGGATACAATGTGTGTCTAAGTAGCCTGGCTGAATAGCCTTATTTGCAAAGTAAAAAAATCTAAGGGTAGAAACGACACAGCTGCGTGACGTTCCAGGGATTGGAGTATGCCACTCCACTTTCTAGATCTTTAAGGCGATAGGCGCCACTTGGGATTACTTCGGTAATCACATAAGGACCCTCCCAAGGGGACTCGAGCTTGAGGTGCCCTTGTTGCTTCAGTCGTAGGACCAGGTCTCCTTTGACGAAGGACCTTGGGCATAGCCTTCTGCTGTGGTAGTTGCGGAGGTTTCGCTGGTAGATCGTGGATCTCTCTGCTACAATCTCGCTTGCTTCATCGAGGAGATCGACAAAGTCTTCGAGTGCGAGGGTTGATTCTGCCTTGCTGTATGCTACTATCTGTGGGGCTTTGTAGCGCACTTCTACGGAGAGTACCTCCTTGGCTCCGTGTACCATGAAGAATGGAGTATAGCCTTTGGCGCTGTTTGGAGTTGTGCGCAGGCTCCATAGTACTGATTGTAGCTCCTTGGGCCAGCACTGTCAACACCCGGATTTTTAATCCTAGATGCCTGTTATGCCATACATCGCAATCTCAGGATTACCATTTTTGCGAGACATAACAGATTGGATATCACAGTACATCATCCAATAAAAACCATAATAAGGTCTTACAAAAAAATAAAGGATCTCATGATCCAGATAGGTATGGTTAAATGTGAGTTTTGAGAGTTGGAATCAACTCAAAAGCTATGATGGTTGATTTTATAAAAATGTTTGAATGTGCAAAAGCTTCTGTTTTGTTATTTTTACTAGGAGAGATCTCTAACTCTAAATTTGATGATTTGGATCTTAGTAACCTTGGATTAGAGTTTTGGGATGTTACAAGCACCCAACAACTCTTTCGAGTGTCTAGAGGGGCCTTTTCTTGATGCCACCGCAGACGAGGCCGTTGGCCTTTTCGACTTGACCGTTGGTCTGAGGGTGCACCACTGAGGCGTAGCTGACGTTGATTCCCAGGTTTTCGCAGAAACCCTAGAACTCATTCGAGGTGAAGTTTGTTCCATTGTCCATGATGATTCTATGTGGCACCCTAAACTGGAAGACGATGGACTCGAAGAATTTAACAGCGATGGCCCCGGATTGGTTTGTCACCGGCATGGCCTCAATCCACTTGGTGAATTTGTCAACTGCAATGAGGAGGTAGACGTACCCTCTAGGTGAAGATTGTTGTAGCTTGCCGACCATGTGGAGTCCCCATTGCACGAATGTCCATGCCACATGTATTGACCTGAGCTCTACGCCAGGTGCGTGCGGTTTGTTCGTGAATTGCTAGCAAGTGTTGCATCGCTAGACGATGTCCTTAGCATCACGCATTGCCATTGGATAGTAGAATCCATCTAGCAGAGCTTTGGCGACGAGGGGGCGAATGCCGTCATGATGGCCGCAAGTTCCTTCATGTATCTCAAGGAGGATGGCTCTTCCGTCTTTGTTGGAGACGGATAATTGAAGGACTCCTGTGATGTTGCGCTTGTATAGTTCACCGTTGATAACGGAGAAAGCCTTAGATCATCGCGCTATATGACGCGCATCTGTCAGGTCATCTGGCAAACTTTTGCTGAGAAAGTATGTGATGTATTGTTCTGTCCAGGATGGCTCGATCATCATGACCTCCATGGGGCCTTCGAGTCCTGTATCTTGCTACATGTCCTCCAGTGTTTTTGGTTCGTCGGGTGGCATAGCCCTCGAGTCCTTTGACGTGCTGGCTATCTTTTCTAGAGCCTTTTTCTTGATGGAGGGCTCACAGATTCGCTCTAGAAATACTCTAGGTGGCACTGGAGCACAAGTGGAGCCAATGTTGGTGAGTATATCTGGCACCTTGTTGCTTTCACGGCCGACGTGCTGCAGTTCGAAGCCATCGAAGTCCCCTTTGAGTGCATCATAGAGGTCGTGGTAGGCGATCATGTTGTCGCTCAGAGCATCGCACTGGTTCATGGTTTGATTTACCACGAGTTTATAGTCGCCGTAAATGATGAGTCGCTTTGCGCCAAAGGCTTTGGCCATCCGCATCCCATGGAGTAAGGCTTCATATGCCACTTCATTGTTGGAGGCGGTGAACTGCATTCGCAGAACATACCTCATCTTATCACCTTATGGTGATGTTAGGATGATGCCCACGCCATCTCCTTCTTTACCTTTGGATCCTTCGAAGTGCATTGTCCATAGATAGGACATGTCTGGCTTGTCGGGGAGTTGATTCTCCATCCAGTGGACGAGGAAGTCTGGGAGTACTTGCGACTTGACCGCATCTCGCTTCTCGTATGTATGTCTTGTGGAGACAGTTCTATCCCCCAAAGCGCGACTCGTCCAGTGGCTTAGGGGTTGTTGAGGATGTGCCGTAGCAGAGCGTTGTTCACCACAATGATAGGGTGCTCTTCGAAGTAGTAGCGCAGTCGCCAGGCTGTCATGAAGACGCCGTATGCTAGCTTCTGATAATGCGGGTATTGTTGTTTTGTCAGTGTGAGCACCTCTCTGAGGTAGTAGACTGGGCGTTGTACCCCGTGGACTTTATTTTCTTCGGCTTGTTCCACTACGAGCATAGTACTACCCACCTGGTTGGTGGCGGAGATGTATAAGAACATCAACTCCTTTTCTTGAGGGGTTACCAACACCGGCAAAGTGGATAGTAGACGCTTGAGGTCTTTGAATGCTTCTTTTGCTTCGTCTGTCCACTCGAATTTGTCAGCCTTGCGGAGTGATGACCCACAAGTATAGGGGGTGTATCGCAGTATTTTCGAGGGAAGTGAAACCCAATTTATTGATTCGACACAAGGGGAGCCAAAGAATATTTATCAGCCTTAACAACTGAGTTGTCAATTCAGTTGCACCTAGAAACAATCTTTCTCCCAGCATTTTATCAATAGCAATAGTTTTGTAGTAGGAATAGTAAAGTAACAGTAGTAGCAAAACAAAGACAGTAGTAACAAAAGCAGTAACAATGTGATTCGAGTGCGGTAGGCATAGGGATGGATGGACGGGTGTTGCATGGACAAGACAATTCACATAGCACAGAACATAGGGCAATTGTAGATAAAGAAGATAAAGCACCCAAGTACTGGACAATCCTAGGCATGTGTTCCATATATAGTCATACGTGCTCGCAATGAGAACTTGCACAACATCTTTTGTCCTGCCAGCCCGTTTGCAGCGTGGCCTCGAGGGAACTACTGGCAATTAAGGTGCTCCTTTTAATAGAGCACCGGAGCAAAGCATTAACACTCCGTGAACACATGTGATCCTCACATCAAAGCCTTTCCCTTCCGGTTATCCTGATTTCTGTCACTTCGGGGCCATAGGTTCCGGACAACAACGTGTGTATACAACTTGTAGATAAGACCCAAAACAATACTATCATAATGAATCAATAATAAGTTCAGATCTGAAATCATGGCACTCGGGCCCTAGTGACAAGCATTAAGCACAACAAGTCGCAACAAAGTCATAAAGCACTAATAAAAGATACTAGGCACTAAGCCCTAACAATCTGATGCCATTACATGAACGATCTCATCCAATCCCTACCATCCCCATAGCCTACAGCGGGGGATTACTCACTCATAGATGGGGGGAACATGGATGGTCGATGGAGAAGTGATGGTGATGATGATGGCGATGATCTCCTCCAATTCCCCGTCCCGACAGGGTGCAAGAATAGAGTTTCTGGTGCTGTTTCATGGAATCTGATGGTGGCGGCGGAGTGGAACTCCTTCTGGAAAAACGTCGAACCCCCCGAAGTTTTTAGGTCAGAAGGCTCCTTATAGGCGAAGAGAGAGGCCGAGGGGGTGCCTGGGGGCCCACACCACCCCCTGGCACGGCCTGGCCTGGCCCGCGCCACCAGGTGGTGTGGCCACCCCAGGGCTCCTCTCCGTCTCGTATTCTGGCTCCTGGAGTCTTCGGGTGAAATAGGATTTTGGCATATTTTCTAGGATTTTTCCTGATAGTTGATTTTCTGCACAAAAAGTAGACACCAAGGCAATTCTTCTGAAAACAACGTTAGTTCGCATTAGTTGCATCCAAATCACACAAGTATAGAGGAGAAACAATAGAAAAAGTGTTCGGGAAAGTAGATACGTTTTGGACGTATCAACTCCCCCAAGCTTAGATTATTGCTTGTCCTCAAGCAATTCAGTTGAAAACTGAGTGCGATAAAAGAACTTTCACGAACACATTTGCTTCATATGATGTAAATATTCTCAGCAATGTGATCAACTACTTAGACAATTCATAGTAAAGAGTATGCAACTGAGTCTACTTAATAGTCATTGCAATCTATGACGAGATTCCAACTCAAGAATAATAAGTAGCATGAAGCACGAACATAAGCAACATTACAATGCTCATAGAAAGGTATGATAGAGTGGTATCTCGCTTGCCTTTGATTATGAATTTCAAGGCACCTCTGAAGTTCAAGTGATGACTAGAAGTAAAGATATCAAGGATACAAGCATCAAACTCATAACACAAATAATCAAGTAATGAAACAAACACAAAGAATGACAACTATGCTCTCAAGAAGGTGCTCAAAGAATATGTGGAGACTCAACAAGTAGAAGAAAGAGGTTTTGAGAAATTTGAAAGGCTTCCAAATGCTGAAAGTATGGTACTTGTTAGCTTTGAGCTCTCATTGCCCCTATCATAGGCATATTTAATGTGGTTAAGGTGAAAGTGAGGTCCAATCTGAGTTATATGCTTGACAAACTATAAACTGGAAATCCCAAGTCCCTTGAGTATGAGGGTCGCTCCTCATGCTACTCAACTTTAGTTACCGGTAAGTTCTTGTCATCGTAAGCATGTGCGTATCATTAAGAACCGCCAACGGGGTACCCCTTGCCCGATGATACGGAAGAATTCCCATATCAAAATGACAAGGCAAGCAGACAAAGAGTATCTCAACAATCTTCTTATTTACCATGGGAAAATGGTGCTTTTTTTTTTCTCTTTCCTCTTTTCATAAAACTCTTTTTTTTTCTCAATAGCAATAACTCTTTTTTATAAGAAGAATGCTTCATAGATATCATTATGGTTACGCTGCAGGTTTCCACCATGTCAGCATGGATTAGACCAGCGGCCCAGGCGTTTCTCTAACACACATACATAACTCCATGGACTTACAAGCTCCCCTTTTATTTCACACCAACGACATCCGCAAACAAAAGAGCAAGGTATCAACTGGGTATATATTTACAAGTGTTGAAAGCGTTCCCCGTGACAGCACGGTTCTGCTAATCCCCAGCCTCTAATTTGCAAGCATATAACTTTCATGGAGAGTTCACAATGGTTTAGGTTTATTAAGTGCGGAAAATAAAGTGTGTCATCAAGTTCGTGAGAGCTTTACTAACTAACTTTCCCATAATAAGCAAACATTTTATTCGGAAGAAAACAAGGCACACCGAATATGCATGGGAGTAGCAAATGATGCTAATAGGTAGGTATGGTGGACACTTTGGAAATACTTGGTTTAGGGAGTTGGAAACTTGAGTAAAATACCCAGTGGAAGTGAGGGCTAGCAATAGTAAGGGAGCGACAAACGAGAGAGCAATAGCTGTCATTATCATGCTTGCAACAAAACAAGACTACTCAATGATTCAAGATCCTCAAGGCAAAATAATTCATCAAGGCTTAACGGATTATTACAGTCATGTGCATGCATGAGCATGTGCCAAGTCGATCAAATGAAACATTCAGAGGAGGATACCACGGTGTCATACCAATTTATGAATAGAGTAATGCAAGCAAACATTCATGAGACATGCTACAAACTATTAGCGAGCTGGAGCTAATCACAAGAAATCAAGAACTACTAAGCATCCAAAGAAAACATACACTCTACATGAACCGACTAAGCAAGCTCACAATGATGAGTACATGTACAAAAATGAAGACAAATAGAGTTCGTTACCAGCCTCTTACCACGCCTCAAGTTGTCATTGATCCTCATTATTGCTCTTCACTTGTGTGGCTTGAATAATAATATGAAACCAATAATCCACTAAGAACTGCCGAACCCTGTAGCCAACTCGCAAAAACCAAAGAAGAACGAAAAATATTTTTGGTGTTTTCAATTTTTAAATAAGAACCAAAAGAGAAAAACAAGCAAAGCAAAATCTTTTTGGGTTTTTCAAATAGTTCAAACAAAGAAAAAGCAAACCAAGGCAAAAAGAAAAAGCAAACCAAAGAGAAACACCAGAAATATTTTTGGTCTTTTTGTGTTTTTAGAAAGCAAAAGCAAAGAAGAACGAAAACTAAAAAGAGAACGAAAACATGAATATACAAAGTACAGACGCAACATGATATGGAGATGAGTGCGGTGTCGGCGTACCTCCCCCAAGCTTAGGCTTTTGGCCTAAGTGGGTATCAATCCATTTATGAATAGGGGTTCCAAGCGGGCGGATCTTGGTAAGAATGGTCGTAACTGGGCCCATGAGAAGAAGAAGAGGCTCCCCAATCATAGGCGGGCTGCTGATATGAAGACTCTCCCTCATTCGAGGGCTGGCCCGAATCATCCGTAACCTCCCTTCTAGTATTCTGCTCCTGTTGGGAGAGCTCTCCCAAGTACGTGTCAAGCTCCTCCTCGGTGAGGGACCATCCTTCCCTGTTATCAAGGTTAAACAAAACAGGTGCAGGCAAAAGAACAACACACTCGAACTTGCTCTTTCTCCAACCAGCTTTGAGAAAGGTTATTTCATAAGACATCTCACTCAAACTAGCCCACGAGGAAATAAATTTATGTTGTATCATGGAATTAAAATCAAGCCTCTCTATGGGAAATTGTAGGTCTAGATGATGAGGCACTAAACCATGCAATGCCAGCAAACGAGAAGCAATGAGGCCTCCACAAATTCCACCCTTCTCACGGTTAGCAGCAAGACGGAAAGCTATCAAAGCACCCAAGTTGTAGGACCTATCTCGTCTAAGAGCAGCAGAGATAAATGCTAGATCAAACAAAGATAACTTATTGGCAGTTTTCCTAGCAAGAACACACTTGGCAATAAAGTAGGCAAAGTAGCGAATGGAGGGAAGATGAATGTTACAGATTTTTCCATTCTCCTTTGAGAAGCTACTCCCTTGACAAATTTCTGCGTATAAATCCATGAGTGGTTCCGGTCTCTCTTTAATCTTCTTACATGATCCCCATTGAGGTACCTTAATAGCTGCACAAAAATCATCAAGAGAAAGGTTGACAGCTATATTGTAAATTTTGTAATGGACCATGGGGTTAGGCAAAGAGTGACTAAATTTGAAATCCTGCACCACAGACATGGTTAGCTTCACAAATTGACAAGGTCCGTCTTCCAAAAAGTGCTCTAACCCTGCATTAGAAACCAAAGTGTGGAAATCTTGTAGAATTCCTGCAGCTCTCATGAACTCAGAGCATGGATAAATGGAGGGAAAAACTTCCTCCTCTCGGTGGACCTTCATGACATCAGGCACCCAAAGCTCATGTTGGTTTAGGTGGTGTTCACTCATCTTCTATTCTAAAATTTAAACACCTATTAAACAAGTGATTGCAAAGTAAATATAATGAAGGATTCTACTCATAGGGACTAGCAAGAGGCCTAAACATGCATCAAAACTATATCTCTAAGCATCAAACAAGCTTACAAGATCTCATAACCAGTCACCTACATCAGCAAAATACTCAACATACAATCCACTAAACACAAATCTACTTGGACAAGGGGAGGAGTCACATACCAAGGAACAATTGCTCCAAATTTCTGCAAGAAAGATGGGCTGAGCAAAGAGATCAAAGAAATCGAGAGCAAGCACAGAGAGAACGCGATTTTGAGCTATGAACTGGAGCTTACTTGGGAGAGAGAAGAAAGTGGCAGGAGAGAGAGGTAGTGCGGGTCCAGGGGTGGCCCAACCAGGGCATGGCGCGACCCAGGTCTGGCCGCGCCACCACATGGTGTGCCTGCCTGGTGGGCCCCCTGGTACCTACCAGGTACTCCTCTGCCCCTTTTTTCATGTAAAAAATTAATATGAATTTTCGGGAATTTTTCGAGACACTTTATTCTTGGGCATTTTTCAGAAATAGAAGAATGATTTTTCTGACAGACAATTTTTTTCTTTTTGGAAACATGATGCAAAGACAAAAACAAGGCTAGAACTACAGAAGTTCTAGCATACAAGCAAACTAACAACACAAAGAAAACTAAACGAAAGCAAAAACTAAAATGCAAAGGATAGAAATAAATGGAGATAATCATAATGAAAACATTATTTTGTTCAATGGAATCCTTTTGTTAGCAAGGTTGATCAAGTCTTGCTACCAAAACAATTGCATATGAGACAAAACTTTGTATTCCACTAATGATTATGTTACCTCAACTTTGATAGCAATGGTCCTAATCATAATAGTTTCAAATTTTTCTTTTGGTATGGGACAATATATTTCTCCAACTTGAATGCCTTCAACATGTTCAATGGAATTTAAACCATAAGTCATTTCAATCTTCTTGGGTAAATAGACAGTATGTTCCTTGTCATTAACATTGAAGGTCACCTTTCCTTGATTACAATTAATAACAGCTCCTGCAGTATTAAGAAAAGGTCTCCCAAGAATAATAGACATATTATCATCTTCAGGCATTTCAAGCACAACAAAATCAGTTAACATCAAGCAATTATGAGCCACCTAAACAGGTGCATCCTCACATATACCCACAGGAATAGTGGTAGACTTATCAGCCATTTGCAAAGATATATCAGTTCGTATCAACTTTTCAAGCTAAAGCCTCTTATAGAGAGAAAAAGGCATAACACTAACTCCAGCTCCCAAATCACACAAAGCAGTTCTAACGTAACTGTTCTTAATAGAGCAAGGGATATTTGGAATCCCTGGATCTCCAATTTTCTTAGGAACCTTACCATTGAAGGAATAATTAGCAAGCAAAGTAGAGATTTCTTCATTAGGGATGTTCCTTTTATTCGAGACAATGTCCTTCATATACTTTGAGTAAGGAGGCAATTTAATAGCATCAGTCAAAGGAATTTGCAAGAATAAAGGCTTCATCCACTCACAAAACTTATTATAGTGTTCATCTTCCTTTGACTTGTGTTTCTTATCAGGGAAAGGCATAGGTTTTTGGACCCAAGGTTCTCTTTCACTACCATGTTTCTTAGCAATAAAATCTTCTTTAGTGTATTTAGTAGTCTTAGTGTGGTTTTCAGGTTCTTCTTCAACTTTTTCTTCATTAGGAACTTCATTTTCTTCATTACCACTTCCAGTTTCAGCATCCGAGATAGATATACTATTAGGATCTATAGCAGGTTCAGAGGGTTCTACGACAGTTTTATGTTTCTTTTTCCTTTTCTTACGAGTAGAACCACTATTTTCAGCTTGTAGAGAATCCTGCTCAATTCTTTTGGGATGCCCCTCAGGATATAGAGGATCCTGGGTAGCAGCACCACTTCTAGTTCTAATTTCATAAGCATGCTTTTCTTTAGCAGCATTAACTAGCAAGTCGTTTTGCACTTTAACGAGTTGATCTATTTGAGTTTGAACCATTTGAAAGTGTTTAACAATTATTTTAACATCATTAGAGGTTCTTTCCACAATATATTTCCACTCAACAATAGCTCTAGTGTTTTCCATTAGATGATTTTGCACCCTTTTATTAAAGTTATCTTGCTTAACAATAAAGATATCAAATTCTTCTAAGCATTGATCAGGTGGTTTCAAGTAAGGGATATCACCTTCATCAAAGTGTTGGAGAGAGTGTACCTCAATAGTGGGTGAGTAAGGAATAGGCTTACATAATTCTTCTATAGGAGGTAAATTCTTGACGTCTGCAACTTTAATTCCCTTCTCCTTAAGACATTTCTTAGCTTCCTTCATCACTTCATCATTTAATTCAATAACTCCCCTCTTCTTTGATGTTGTAATAGGCAAAGGAATAGATGGTTCAGGTATAATTACTTCAGGTATAGCTTGTTTAGGAGGAGTCCAATCTTCATAATTCTTGCTTATTTTAGCCATTAATTCCTTAGCTTCCTTGGGAGTCCTATTCCTGAAAACACAATCAGCACAACTATTTAGGTATGTCCTAGATTCCTCGGTTAGTCCATTATAAAATATATCAAGTAGTTCATTCTTAGGTAATGGACTTCCAGCCTGTGCATGAATCAAAGCACAAAACCTTGCCCAAGATTCAGGCAATACCTCTTTTTCTCCCTGTTTAAAATCAAAAAGTTCCTGCAAAACAGCATGTCTAGCACTAGGAGGAAAATATTTCTGTAGGAAACTATTAATCAAGCACTCAGGGCTATCAATAGATCCAGGAGGTAAATTACCAAACCAAGTTTTAGCTTCTCCTTTCAGTGAAAAAGGGAAAATCTTTGCAACAAAGTAAGTACGCATTTTAATATCATCAGAAAACAAGCCACTCATGGTAGAAAGTTCATTCATATGTGCTACCGCACTTTCATTCTTAGGCCCACAAAAAGGTTCTTTCTCGACAATAGCTATGTAAGATAGATTGAGAGAGAAATCATAATCTTCATCTATAATATTTATAAGAGAAGCAGCAAACTTAGCATCAAGAGATAATTTGGGTCTAATAGTACGCCTCTCAAGGAGATTCTTAGCAGCGCTCCTATCATGGGTGTTCCTACTTTCTTCAACAAACTCACCAGTCATCTCAACATAATCTTCTTCAGCATCATAACTCTCACTAGACTCAGGTGAGCTAACAAGTGTGGCAGTGTCTTCATTAGGAGTTTCGGTATTTCCAACTATAGTTCTAGCAATCATAGCATCTAGGAAAGGACCTAATGAACCACTCTTATCAAGCATAGTAGAAGCAGCATCATAAGCATCAGAAGTTTCAGATTCAAAAGTAGTAGCAGTGTGTGTAGCATGTGTATGTGGTGGTGTAAGGAACTTACTCAAAACAGACGGTGAATCAAGAGCAGTAGAGGTGTTCAGAACCGTACCTCTTCTTGTAGTGGATGGTAAAATAGGAACCTTGCCATCAGGAGACTTACCCATGATGGATGGAAAGCAGCGAACAATAGAGAATCCAAGTGAACTTGATAAATAAAGCTATGCTCCCCGGCAACGGCGCCAGAAAATAGTCCTGATGACCCACAAGTATAGGGGGTGTACCGTAGTATTTTCGAGGGAAGTGAAACCCAATTTATTGATTCGACACAAGGGGAGCCAAAGAATATTTATCAGCCTTAACAACTGAGTTGTCAATTCAGCTGCACCTGGAAACAATCTTGCTCACAGCAGTTTATCAGTAGCAACAGTTTTGTAGTAGGAATAGTAAAGTAACAGTAGTAGCAAAACAAAGACAGTAGTAACAAAAGCAGTAACAATGGGATTCGAGTGCAGTAGGCATAGGGATGGATGGACGGGCGTTGCATGGACAAGACAATTCACATAGCAATCAGAACATATGGCAATTGCAGATAAAGAAGATAAAGCACCCAAGTACTAGACAATCCTAGGCATGTGTTCCATATATAGTCATACGTGCTCGCAATGAGAACTTGCACAACATCTTTTGTCCTGCCAGCCCGTTTGCAGCGGGGCCTGTAGGGAACTACTGGCAATTAAGGTTCTCCTTTTAATAGAGCACCAGAGCAAAGCATTAACACTCCGTGAACAACATGTGTATACAACTTGTAGATAAGACCCAAAACAATACTATCATAATGAATCAATAATAAGTTCAGATCTAAAATCATGGCACTCGGGCCCTAGTGACAAGCATTAAGCACAACAAGTCGCAACAAAGTCATAAAGCACTAATAAAAGATACTAGGCACTAAGCCCTCATAATATGATGCCATTACATGAACGATCTCATCCAATCCCTACTATCCCCATAGCCTACAGCGGGGGATTACTCACTCATAGATGGGGGGAACATGGATGGTCGATGGAGAAGCGATGGTGATGATGATGGCGATGATCTCCTCCAATTCCCCGTCCCGGCAGGGTGCAAGAATGGAGTTTCTGGTGCTGTTTCATGGAATCTGATGGTGGCGGCGGAGCGGAACTCCTTCTGGAAAAACGTCGAACCCCCCGAAGTTTTTAGGTCAGAAGGCTCCTTATAGGCGAAGAGAGAGGCCGAGGGGGTTCCTGGGGGGCCCACACCACCCCCTGGCGCGGCCTGGCCTGGCCTGCGCCACCAGGTGGTGTGGCCACCCCAGGCTCCTCTCCATCTCGTATTCTGGCTCCTGGAGTCTTCGGGTGAAATAGGATTTTTGGCATATTTTCCGGGATTTTTCCTGATAGTTGATTTTCTGCACAAAAAGTAGACACCAAGGCAATTCTGCTGAAAACTGCGTTAGTTCGCATTAGTTGCATCCAAATCACACAAGTATAGAGGAGAAACACTAGCAAAAGTGTTCGGGAAAGTAGATACGTTTTGGACGTATCACGGAGGAGTTGGTAGAAGGGCAGTTATTTTTTGCCCATTCGGATGATGAATCGACTTAGCACCGCGATTCGCCCTGCTAGCCGCTGGATGCCTTTCATGTTCTTTGGCTTCTCCATGGCCATTATGGCCTTTATTTTCTCCGGGTTGGTCTCAATCCCACTTGCGGAGATAAGGTACCCGAGCAATTGCCAAGATGGTACGCCAAAGGCGAATTTGTCCGAATTTAGCTTGATTCGGTAGTGGTCGAGGTTATCGAAGGTCTCATGGAGATCATCGAGTAACGAGGCTTCCTCCTTGGTTTTGACGATGATGCCGTCGATGTAGATTTGAATATTACGACCAAGTTGGCTCTTGAGGAAGGCCTGCATACACCGCTGGTTGGTGGCCCCTGCGTTTTTTAGCCCGAAAGGCATCATTGTGTAGTAGAAGACACCAACGGGTGTGATGAACGCCGTTTTCTCCTGGTCTTCCTCCTTCATTCGAATCTGGTGATAGCCTGAGGAGGCATCAAGGAAGCAGAGGTGCTCGCATCCTGTGGTGGAGTCAATTATCTGGTCGATCCGCAGCAATGGGAAGTGATCCTGTGGGGCCCCCAGATTAATCCTCCGAGAATCCCTGTTATGCATACAACCACGATCCCATGATTTGTTAGTCGTGGCACATAACCGACAAGTATCATTACAACATCCAAAACATACCGAATTACAAGACTTACATAAATGCCGTTATGGCTACATCAATAAACATCAGCGGAACTTCATCAAGCGTAGAGCCCGAGCCATGCCTTAACCTACAGGCAACTGACTGGGAGAACGTCCTAGCTCACATAGTCGTCCACTCCACCTTCTTCTTGATATCTGACCAAGTTAATAGCCTGGGACAATGCCGATGAGTACTTTGAATGTACTTGCAAACCACCTTAATAGAATAGTAATAACAAGGGGATATGCAATATGGCTGTGGTAGTAGGAGGGCTCCAAGAGGGGTTCTTTTCTAAATAGTTTCTCTTGTAGATATAGCATCTACATATCTTTGTTGAAATTTTTTGTAAACCATTTTGGAAACCGTTAGGATTGGGTCACCCATTTGTTCCTTTCTTCAGGTCGTCCCACGACCAAACTCCTTCCATACCTTCCTGACCATCCCATGGTCAAAACAGGTATCCTTCCCGACCATCCCAGGGTCAAAACATTTCAAAGTCATTTCTTTGCCAAAATCCTTTTTGAAAACAAAACCAGCACCACTCTATAGCAACCTTCCCAACCGTCCATGACCACAGACACGGCTATTCGAATAGATTTACGCTCTGCAGAGGTTGTACAATTTACCCACATCATCCGAGTACACTACCCTGATCTTCACCGATCGTGGGTCGAGTAACCGATCAAGACTCTCCAGATGCCCACTCCAGTATAAGTGCCTACCCTATGAGTGTTAATCCCCTCAAAACCGGGACGTCGGGCGAGGACCAACCGGAGCGCTTATTGCATGTCCCACTGCGTGATTTCAATGAGGGGCTCATAGTAACGCGTGGAGGCCTGCCGACCCTTCATTCCTTCTCCAGGTCGATGTCCCGCATGGACCCATATCAGAGAAGGCCCACCCTCCAGGGATCCCCGATCCCCTGTAGTTGTTGTGAGGCAGCTTATACCAGAATAGACAAACATCAAATCTAGCCCTGTCCCATTCCAGAGTAATGTGGTTGCACGGGTTAATTGTTCTAGCAAAACTGCAAAGAACCAGGTGCATTTTTGTAAACCTTTTCCTTCGGTTTTCCTCTAGCCTTTTTGTAAAACAAAAACATTTTATTTCTCAACATCTCTTGGGAGGTCCCACCTCACCAAGGTTTTATCATAAAACATTTGGTAAAACTATTTCCAGGGTCTTTCCTCTAGCTTTGCTTCGGCCAAATCAGGGTCTCCAAGGGGGTATGGTGTAATACACCATCTATTCTACTAGGGACAGGTAGGTATCACCAAGGGGGTTGTACTTAATAGTACAGAAGTGTAATAGTTCGAAGGAGCCAAACCACTACCGTATATCAATCAACATATAGTAAAGCAATGCAGTTTTAAATCAACAGAAGATAAAACATGCATAAGTAAAATAGTAGGACAAGGCTTATGAGCAAGAAGGTGGCTTGCCTGAGATCAGTTATGTGGCATAATTGTCCCTGGACTTCTTCTTTAGATAACCCATCATAATAACCATAATAACCATCTCTTCTTTTGATCTCCGAGATAATCGCAACTATCATCGTCAGGGAGCACACGCGCAAAAAAGCAAGGGCACAATCAACACCAAGCATACAAGCAACAAAACATACATCAAGCAATGAACAATATAGGATTACAAATCCATAGGTCTTATGAAGAATGGATTTAACAAGATTGGCCTTGACTTGGAAACATGGAAGAAAATCCCCTTAGGATTTATGGTCTAGCAATTACCTAAGAGGTGGAGTTTGGACCAAGACATATTCTGTATGATACCATTGTAAAAACATGATACCAACAGATAGGTATTTATAAAATTAAACCAACAAAAGTGGTTTCACTATTTTATCACTTACCAAAGATTTATAGTGATTACTATAGTGAATATGACTCTAGTTTTAGGAAAGAAATCACCAGAAAAGTTGTGCAGCTTGAAAAATTATTTCCTTGGATGGTTAGGTAGGGCTTGGTGTACTTGATCACTGAGAGTTGGAATCACTCCAAAATAATTAACAGAATGCCCTCAGGAAATTCCCAAAGACAGTTCTGGAGCTGTTTTGTCTTTTTCACCAGATTAAATCTACAGTAGCTTTTGATTTGATTACAATAGCACAGGGTATTTATTTTGAATACCTTTCTGTAGAAATTGGAATCAACCTTTTTGGAGTTATAGAGCTTCTAGAAGTATTTTTGGGGTGAATAAACCATGCACATAATAGTTTAATTCACAGAAAAATATCCAAGGATCAATAAATAATGAGCTCCTATATTTAGATAGGTAGTGATGTACCACATCACTAGGATTTGGAATTGGTTCAATTGGACTCATGGTTTGGTGTAGGGAAATTTCAAAAGTCCTAACTGCATGAATTTTATTATTTTTGCTACAGGCAAACTCGAGTTCACCTTGACATGAGACCTATTGTAGCATCCCAATTGTCTAACAATTGTAATGCTACTTGGTCTAGTAATATAATGGCTACTTTAAATATATAATTGTTGCATCATACTTATATCATGCTCATGTCATCATGCCTCCTTGCATTTGAGCATCATATAAAACCCTTTTGATTTGGTTCTTCTCTCATATGCATTGTTAATTGTATTTGCCTCTTGATATTGTTTTTGGTTCTTGATATATTGTTTCAATGCCCAAGTTGAGTTGGGGGCATATCTCTTATTAACTCCACCACCTTTTCTTCACCACCTTATAAATTCCACCATCCAACTAAATATGATCTTGGCATTTATTGGTTTTACTTCTAGCTCATGTGGGTTGGGATGGATCCAATTCTTTCTCCACATGCTCTCATCTTAGAATCATGTTGTTTTCACATTATTGATGTATGAGAGCCACATGGCCACCTTTGCATGCCTTGTGAGTGGAATCCTTTGTCCTAGCTTCCATATGGATTATCATGGAATTATGCTCATGTTGGAATATTTTTGTGACTAATAATCATCTAGTGGAATATACACACTAGTAATTCCCAATTATACTCCAATGTGATCATCTCCATCTACTCCACTTGGAATTCCTTCTAAATTCTTTTGCTTGGCTTTTATTCCAATTTTGGAATGCATAATAATAATGCCATGTGATAATATTGTTTCACAAAAACAAGCATGGCATTAATTAATTTTGCATGGGCCATGCAAGTACCCCTTTAGCTTGTCATTTGGTTTTTATTAGATTTTTAGTGGATCATCTTCCTTTTTCCCTTACCCTCTTTTGCTTGTTTCTTTTGTGTGGTCTTGCCATACACCAAAATCCATGTGCTAGATCATGTGTGTCCTTGATCATGTGCTTGATCATCTCACCTCCCTCTTTCTCTCTCTCTCTCTCTCTCTCTCTCTCTCTCTCTCTCTCTCTCTCTCTTACCCTCTAGCTAAGATCCTCCCTATCATCTACCCCATCATCACCATACCCCCTCTCTCCTAAACCCTAATCTATACCTAATCTAAACCAAACCCTAAGTACCCCCTCTTTCTCTCCTCCCTAGCCGAGCCACCCCTCCAAACCAGACCCAGCTGGCCCCACCGGCCACCCTCTCTCCCTGGCCACCCACCCTGCCCTAGCTAACCCAAGTCCTAACCCGAGCCTAGCTCCAAAACCCTACCCTAGCCCGAGCCTCTCCCCTCTCCTTTCTCTCTGCCACAAGGGGCACCCGAGCCTGCCCCTGCCCTTGGCCTCGCCCTCTGGTCCCACCTGGTAGCCACCCCCCCTGCCTGCCCTGCCCGACCGCGCACGTGAAGGAGGAAGTAGGGAAAGGTGGCACCGAGGCCACCTTTTTCCATCTACCCTCCCCACGGCACCTCCTCTCCCCTCTCTGCTTTACCACCACCACACGGCTCTCCTCTCTGCCTCGCCAGATCCAGCCCCAGGGCCCTGGCTCTCCTCTCCTTCCTCTCCGCCACCGTCTTCATCATCGCCGGCCACCGTCGGTTACACCGACGCTTCTCCGATCCAGCCCGTTCGCGCGACGTGGAGGTGGTCGAGGAGTACGAGGAGGCTTCTCTGCGTCGACCAGTACCTGTCGCGGAGGAGGAGAAGGACCAGCGCCGGAGTACTCCGACGAGCCGACGCCAAACCCTAGTTCATCTGTTCGTCTGCATCACCATCGCCTTGCTTCTCGCCGACCCGATCCACCTCCACCGACAATCTCCCGGTGAGCCCACGACCCTCCTGGACATGGCCCGCCTCTCTGTTTCGCCTTGGCCGCACCGATCGTTCCGTCGAACACCCTCGGTGCGCCGGCGTCGCGCTCGGTCCTCCTCGCTGTAGCGTCGCAGAAACCCTATCTAGGCCTCGCCCATCTCCCTGACACCAAGCCTAGCCTACCGCAGCGGTAACCGCCGCCGAGCGCGAGCCCCAGGTCGCAGGTTCGAGTTCCCCGCGCGCCGCGCGCTGCGCGTGCGAGCACCGATCCGTCCGCGGGGGAAGATCCACAGTAGCCGCTTCCACTTTACCAATACCCGCCTGCTGTTTTGCTCGTCGCAACCCGCGCTCCTTAGGACCCCACCTGCCAGCCGCTGCGCGCTTTTGCAGAAAACCCCCGGAGTTTCCCGTTCGCAACCCGCGCTCCAGCTCGGCCCCGCCTGGCAGCCCCCGCGCGCCCGTTCGCTGACGCCTGGGCCTGAGCCAGTTAGCCCCACCTGTCACCCTCTAGGCTAGATCCGGCTGCGGTGAGAAAAGTTGTTCTGCGCGCTGAGCTGCTGCGTCAGCCAGTGACCCCACCCGTCAGTGGCTGTGACTGTAACTGTCTGGGTATAAAAAGGTTTTCTAGATTTCTGTTTTATTTCAAATCTTTTCAAATTAATTCAAATTCATAATTCAAATCTGTTTTAATATATCTTTTAAAATATAAATCCAATTTAAACAAATAATATATGTTTTCAAATCAGAAAAATATGAGGAATTCAAATATGCAATCCAAAATATATTTTGCACATTTAAAATTCCAAGTTTATTTAAATTACAATAAAATGCCCTTTTGTCTTAAATAATTAATAACTTTTGTTTTATAACTCCAAATTTAATAAATAATATGTCTAAAATGATTAGCTCGACGGGACCTTTCTGTCTATGCTTTCCTTGGTTTGATTTGAAGCATGCATCATATAAATATATGGGTACAGCAACTTAAATGAGTATAAAATGTGAATAAAACCCCATAAAATGGTTTATTCTTGTATTCCACACATCACCCATGCCATGCTACTTTATTGCCATGCCAATTGTGCATCATTCATCATGGCATGATTGTTTGCTTGATGCATTTATACATATGCTTGTGCACTTTATTTATGTTGGCCCTTGTTTGTTTGGTTCTTCTTCGAATAGACGCTGAGCAGGGGATATATCAAGAGAACCAGGAGCACTACCCAGATCCATCACTTACTTCAACTGAGCTGCCAGGCAAGCACTACCACATGCTTGCATACATATAGTACCTATTGCCTCTTTCTTATTCTTGCATCATTGAGTCGCGATTGCATTAAATTGAATCCCAAGTATTGCATAGCTTTTACTTTTAAACCCCACTGAATCTTGTTCCTCCATCCCATGAGCCATTACTACAGGAGTTGTTTGAGCCATGCGAGTCGTAGAACAGCATGTGTAGGGTTTGTGAGTGTCTGATGGAAAACGAGGTACCTAAACAACTCAACCTGATTAGTAATGGGATAACTAATGAAAGTGGCATCGGTGAGCCATATTCGCTATTTGTTTTTTCAGGCTCACTTGTGTCCCGTAGGACCCCGAGTACTTGATTCCTGTTCCTTGAATATTCGCGCTATCCACATCCGGGAGGCTTATGAACCCCCCCCTGAGCCAGAGCTTGATTCATTCTTATTTCTTGAGGGCCAAAAACTAGTTTGAGGTTTTATTTACTATCCTGTACTTATGCCATGCTTACTGCTTTATTTAAAATTGTGCGAGGAGCACACTGTACTGTTTAGGAAAGCGGAGTGTTTTCGCGGTGTCGACAAGCCCAGTCACATTTTTGGGTTCCCAGTCGTTCACAGCCATTGGCGCAAACCTTGAGGCCGTCTCGGAGTCAGCTAACTTCGTTGCGGGTAGCTCAATGGGGTGGCCCCCTGAAATATTTCTGAATCCTGTGATCGCTTTGTCGTGACTGCCTCGTTGGGTTTTGATTTGGTTTTTCCGAGGAATATCGAGTGTGTGTTGCTATTTGTGCACCCCTGCAGGGTAAAACTTTCTGAAAGCCGTGTCCGCGGTTATGGACGACTTGGAGCACAGTTTCTCGATCATAGACAAGCATAACTAAAGTACCGCTTTTAATTTGACTAGACTAGGTACCTGACTAGTAAATAGTGCAACACTCACGGAATGGATAATAAAACTGCCAACGGATGGGGGTTGTTCGTCCGCTTCCTCGTCGGTAAGCGAGGAGGAGGATGGATCTATGGATATTACCGTTATAACTGTTATAACTGCTGTTATTAATTCACGGACATCCGTCTATCTCTGGTTAGGCGGATGGTTAGCGAGTATCTATAGAATTGTTAGGGTTTATCTTTTGCTGCAATTGCGTCACCCTAGGTTGTGTCCCCTTTAGAGGCATAAAGACTTGCTGAGTACCCCTAGGGTCTCACACGATAAATTATTGGTTCAGATGAACATGTACACTCACAAGATGGATACTGGGTGGAAGAGACGGACGATGTGGGCAACGATCATTCGGTGTAGAGATTCCGGGAACGGGGATCCGTGAGATCTGTGGGCGGGATCTGCTTATTTATGGGGCATCTTATGCCGATTTGCTTCTTATCCGTACTCGGATTTTGTCTTCCGCTTCCGCTTGATACTCTGTCGATTGATGTATGAGGAGATATCCTAAACTATTATATCTATCTAGGATATTTGGATCTTGCCGTATGGCGTTGCTATATTTCCTTTCTTTTTAGATGGAATGGCTCTGATGTACTGTTGTATGGTGGCTTGCATACATACTCATTTGTGTATGTAGTTGATCCCTTCGCCTGCCGATTACGCCGCCCGTTCTTGTCCCGATGTTTGGAAATGGTTGGGACGGCCAAAAGGTCTACCTGTGAGTGGCATTTGGGCCCCACCGTACTATTTCAACCATTTCTGTTCATCCAGGCTTGTAACTAGGAGCGTAATTCACCGAGGTAGTTACAATTGGTATCAGAGCCATCCCGCCCTTCAGGGTCTCAGCCAAATGGTCGTTGTCTGTCTAGCAAATATTTTTGGTAGCTATGTATACTAGGGAAAAACAAAACATGAGAGTAGGACTGCTTCCATTTTTCTTCTTACCCACCCACCGCCCTTTTCTGGTAAGGAAGTGTAACGTTTTCAATCCTCTTCTTAAATTCAAACTAGGATTCACGTGTTCTGGGTTTCCGTAGTACCATAGGTTGTGTATCTGTGTGTGTGAGTGTGTGTGTGTGTAATTCCTTGTCTATCTGTTGCATCCAAGTTGTTATCTTATCGGCCTTTGGTTATCAACTGTTGGTACATTCCATACCGACAGGCTTTTGCTAACCGACGCGATCTATCTGATTTGTTGTATACCGACGGGATCTGTCTTACTCTTTGTTATCCGACGTTATCTTGTTTGTGGTGTTCGTTTCCGTAGTTGCTAATCTTTAGGATCATCGTGAGAAGAAGGTGTTGGGATATGTGTTTTACTTATTCATATGCGGAGTAATGATTTGAGTGCGGGATGGAGTCGCGACCATACCACTACTCTTATCATTCGCTCTTGTATATTGAATTGGTAGAGGCACTAATCTTGATTCGTTAAGTGATTTTGCGCATCTATTGGTATTTTAATGCCGAAATTTGTGGAAATTTTTTCTTTGATATATTTGTGTACCACACTCCTTTTCAGTCGTGTGCGATAAGCTTAATATCTTCTAGGTGCTTTGAACTTCGTTGATATTTTAATATCATCTTAGTAAATTGTATCCTTTAATCTTGATTAATTCCGTCTTGGTACTATTTTGGATTATTAATATTCTCCATCATAGTACTGACTTGTGTTTTATATCAATCACAGGATGGCACCACCCCGCCGTTCTGAGGAGGACATACAACCTGAACTGGGGGCAGCGTTGTCAAGCATCGCCAATGCCTTGGCAGCAATGCAGCAGAACCAGCAGCGGTTTGAGGAAAGTGTCAGGAGGAATGAGTTTGTTCCGCTACCTCCACCTCCCAAGCGAGGAGACATCAAAAGCTTCCTGAAGTTCAACCCTCGCCAGTTTGATGTTTCTGATCAACCACTTGATGCTGATGATTGGTTGCGTGAGATGTCAAGGTTGCTGATGACTGCTGATGTTCCTGAGCAAGAATGGGTAAAGTGTGCTACTCACCTTCTGAAGGGAGATGCAGCTCTCTGGTGGGAGAATTACCTGAAGGCAAACTGCACTGGTTTTCAGCCTACTTGGGAACAGTTCACTGGAGCTTTCAAAGAGCAGTATCTGTCAGAAATTGTCATGGAGAGGATGAAGGAAGTGTTTCTCAACCTCAAGCAGGGCAATGATAATGTCAATACCTACATCAGGAACTTCATGAACCTTTCTCGTTATGGTGGCGATGAGATCTCTGATGACAAGAAGAAGCAAAAGAGGTTCAGGCAAGGGCTCAATGCATCGATTAAGTATGCAATCACACATGCAAGGCCGGCATCGTTTCTGGAACTTCAGCATACAGCTCTGCAGGAAGAGGCAAGTAGGCAAGTGTTTGAGGAGTCAAAGAAACACAGCCGTGATGCAGCAAGCTCTTCAACTATGTCAGCTCCTTCTAAGCGTCGTGTTTGGGTTCCTAACACCCCACCGTCGCTCCCGGCTCCACCAAGACCTTCAAGCTACGCGGCAAGGCCACCAAACTTCCCCACTGCTGCTCCTAGGGGCTACAACCACCACTACCCTGGAGCGCCTGGCGGAGTCCCTGGCTACGTTGCTCCACGTCCACCTGGTGCTTGTTACACGTGTGGAGACTCTGGGCATCAAAGCTGGAACTGTCCGTTGAAGAACAAGGCTCTTCCTCCACCCCCTCCAAGATCTGCGGCAAGCTCTCCTTTGGTTCGTGCACCACCACCTCGGGCTCTCAACATCAACACCAAGCCCGGGTCTACTGTTGCTCGTGCCAACTGTGTCAACGCCGCTCAAGCTGAGCATGCACCTGGAGTTGTGATGGGTATGCTTCCCGTTAACTCAGTCCCTGCACGAGTTTTGTTTGATTCTGGTGCATCGCATTCTTTTGTGTCAACCAAGTTTGCAGATGAGAATGGGTTAGCTATGGATCCTCTCCTTAAGCAGTTAATGGTCCTTTCTCCTGGAGCAACAATGGCAGCTTCTAAAATCAGCCATGGCAATCAAATTGAGATTGGTGGCTCTTTGTTCTCGGCTTCCTTAATTGTTCTGGGCAATTCTGACATTGATGTCATCTTGGGCATGGATTGGTTGACAGCAAATGCAACTGTGATTGATTGTGCTGAACGCTCGGTTTCTCTGAAGATTCCTGAAGGCCATATAGTCTATTCTCCAAGTCTGACTCCTGCTATCCAGCTTTTCTCTTTGGCAGCTCTGAATGTTGATGCTATGGAAGCTATTCAGAGTGTTCCGGTGGTCTGTGAGTTCCCAGATGTCTTTCCTGAAGAGTTGCCAGGTATGCCTCTGAATCGTGAGGTTGAGTTTGTTATTGAGCTTGAACCTGGTACCGCTCCTATCTTCAAGCGGCCTTATAAAATGGGTCCTGCTGAGTTGGCTGAACTCAAACGTCAGCTTGATGAACAAGAGAAGTTGGGTTTCATTCAGCATAGTACTTCTTCTTGGGGTAGCCCTACACTCTTTGTGAAGAAGCGAGACCAGACTGATAGACTTTGTGTTGACTATCGGGCTCTCAATGCTAAAACCATCAAGAATAAATATCCCCTTCCGCGGATTAATGATCTCTTCGATCAGCTAGCTGGAGCTGTGGTATTCTCTAAGCTTGACTTGAGAAGTGGTTATCACCAAATCAAGATTCGCAAGGAAGATGTTCCGAAGACAGCTTTCACCACCTTCTATGTCCTGTATGAGTACACGGTCATGTCTTTCGGTCTCACCAACGCACCTGCCACCTTCTCGAGGCTCATGAACTCGGTTTTCATGGAGTATCTTGATAAGTTCGTTGTGGTCTATCTGGATGACATCCTAGTCTATTCAAAGTCACAATAAGAGCATGAAGAACACCTTCGGTGTGTCCTAAACAAGCTTCGTGAGAACCGCTTGTATGCAAAGTTCTCCAAGTGTGAGTTTTGGCTGCCTCAAGTAACCTATCTTGGTCATGCCATCTCTGCCAAGGGCATTGCAGTCAATCCGGAAACTGTGAAGACAATTGTTGAATGGCTTCCTCCTGTTAATGTCAAAGAAGTGCGCAGTTTCCTTGGTTTGGCTAGTTATTGCCGTCGCTTCGTTCAGAACTTTTCGAAGATAGCGAAGCCTCTTACCGATCTCCTCAAGAAAGGCAATAAATACCTTTGGACTCCTGCATGTCAAGCAAGCTTTGAGACACTCAAAGAGAAGCTCACTTCCACACCAGTCTTGGTTCCTCCGGATACATCCAAGCCGTTCCAGATTTTCTGTGACGCCTCTTTGCATGGATTGGGTGCGGTCCTTATGCAAGAAAAACAAGTTGTTGCTTATGCCTCTCGTCAGTTGAAGACGCATGAGATCAACTACCCTACACATGACCTCGAGCTCGCAGCAGTTGTCTTTGCTTTGAAAGTATGGAGGCACTACTTGCTTGGAAACCGTTGTGAGATCTTTTCTGATCACAAGAGTCTGAAGTATATCTTTACTCAGCCTGATCTCAACCTTCGGCAAAGGAGATGGATTGAAGCAATCAATGACTTCGATTTGACCATCAACTACACCCCGGGCAAAGCTAATGTCATGGCAGATGCTCTCAGCCGCAAAGCGTATGTCAACAACCTCATGATGGAAGAACAACAGCCTCTCTTGTGCGAGGAATTCCGTCAGCTCAACCTTGGAATTGTGGAACAAGGGTATCTCCAGAACCTTCTAGCAACACCTCTCTTAGAATAAAAGGTTCGCTCTTCTCAGCTTGGTGATCCGCACACAAGGAAGATCATCTCCAGGATTCAGCTTCCGAAGTATGAGTCCTTTCACGTCGATGATCAAGGCACGCTTTTCTTTGAACACCGGATGTTTGTTCCGAACTACCCGGGTTTGAGAGAGCAAGTTCTCAAGGAGGCGCATGATTCTGTTCTTTCTATCCACCCTGGCAGCACAAAGATGTACATGGACTTGAAAACACAATATTGGTGGCCTGGTTTGAAAAGGTATTGTGCCAAGTATGTCTCGGAGTGTGATGTCTGCCGCAGAGTGAAAGCTGTCCATCAGAAACCTTCCGGTCTTCTACAGCCATTGAAACCCCCGGAATGGAAATGGGAGAAAGTAGAGATGGACTTCATCACTGGTTTTCCAAGGTCGCACAAGGGCAACAATGCAATCTTTGTTGTCATTGACAGGCTTTCTAAAGTGGCTCACTTCTTCCCCGTCAAGGAAACCATTTCTGCAATTCAGTTGGCGGAGCTCTATATCAACAGAATTGTCTCTCTGTATGGGGTTCCTCTCGAGATCAGTTTAGACCGTGGAAGTATCTTCACTTCCAAGTTCTGGGAGAGTTTCCAAAATGCTTTGGGAACAAAGTTGAACTTCAGCACAGCCTACCACCCTCAGTCGCAAGGACAAGTGGAAAGGATCAATCAGATTCTGGAGGATATGCTTCGTGCTTGCGTCATCTCGTTTGGCATGAAGTGGGAAGAATGTCTTCCTTATGCTGAGTTCTCTTACAACAACAGCTTCTAGAAAAGTCTAAAGATGGCACCATTCGAGGCTCTCTATGGTCGCAAATGCAGAACTCCGATTGGTTGGTCGGGTGCAGGTGAAAGGATTTTGTTTGGCCCTGACATTGTGACTCAAGCGGAGGAGAAGGTTCACATCATTCTTGAAAATCTGAGGATTGCTCAAAGTCGCCAGAAGAGCAATTATGACAGGAAGCACACGGACATGGAGTATGCCCCTGGTGATCTCATTTACCTTCGTGTCACTCCCATGAGAGGCACACACCGTTTTGGTATCAAAGGAAAGCTGGCTCCTAGATACATCGGTCCCTTCAAAATTCGTGGAAGAAGAGGAGAAGTTGCTTATGCTCTTGAGCTCCCGGAAAAACTCAAGGTCCATGATGTTTTCCACATCTCTCAGCTCAAGAAGTGCTTCAAGGATCCCGGCAGGACCGTGGACCATGAGCTTATCAATCTCCAAGAAGACCTGTCTTATCAAGAACACCCCACAAAAATCCTTGAAGTCGCAGAAAGAAGGACTCGCAACAAGTCCATCAAGTTCTGCAAGGTGCAGTGGTCGCACCATTCCGTTGATGAAGCCACTTGGGAACGTGAAGATGAGCTCCGTGCCAAGTATCCTACCCTCTTTGTGTCTTCTTCTTCATCCTAGAATCTCGGGGCGAGATTCCTATTTAGTGGGGGAGAGTTGTAGCATCCCAATTGTCTAACAATTGTAATGCTACTTGGTCTAGTAATATAATGGCTACTTTAAATATATAATTGTTGCATCATACTTATATCATGCTCATGTCATCATGCCTCCTTGCATTTGAGCATCATATAAAACCCTTTTGATTTGGTTCTTCTCTCATATGCATTGTTAATTGTATTTGCCTCTTGATATTGTTTTTGGTTCTTGATATATTGTTTCAATGCCCAAGTTGAGTTGGGGGCATATCTCTTATTAACTCCACCACCTTTTCTTCACCACCTTATAAATTCCACCATCCAACTAAATATGATCTTGGCATTTATTGGTTTTACTTCTAGCTCATGTGGGTTGGGATGGATCCAATTCTTTCTCCACATGCTCTCATCTTAGCATCATGTTGTTTTCACATTATTGATGTATGAGAGCCACATGGCCACCTTTGCATGCCTTGTGAGTGGAATCCTTTGTCCTAGCTTCCATATGGATTATCATGGAATTATGCTCATGTTGGAATATTTTTGTGACTAATAATCATCTAGTGGAATATACACACTAGTAATTCCCAATTATACTCCAATGTGATCATCTCCATCTACTCCACTTGGAATTCCTTCTAAATTCTTTTGCTTGGCTTTTATTCCAATTTTGGAATGCATAATAATAATGCCATGTGATAATATTGTTTCACAAAAACAAGCATGGCATTAATTAATTTTGCATGGGCCATGCAAGTACCCTTTTAGCTTGTCATTTGGTTTTTATTAGATTTTTAGTGGATCATCTTCCTTTTTCCCTTACCCTCTTTTGCTTGTTTCTTTTGTGTGGTCTTTCCATACACCAAAATCCATGTGCTAGATCATGTGTGTCCTTGATCATGTGCTTGATCATCTCACCTCCCTCTTTCTCTCTCTCTCTCTTTCTCTTACCCTCTAGCTAAGATCCTCCCTATCATCTACCCCATCATCACTATACCCCCTCTCTCCTAAACCCTAATCTATACCTAATCTAAACCAAACCCTAAGTACCCCCTCTTTCTCTCCTCCCTAGCCGAGCCACCCCTCCAAACCAGACCCAGCTGGCCCCACCGGCCACCCTCTCTCCCTGGCCACCCACCCTGCCCTAGCTAACCCAAGTCCCAACCCGAGCCTAGCTCCAAAACCCTACCCTAGCCCGAGCCTCTCCCCTCTCCTTTCTCTCTGCCACAAGGGGCACCCGAGCCTGCCCCTGCCCTTGGCCTCGCCCTCTGGTCCCACCTGGTAGCCACCCCCCTGCCTGCCCTGCCCCTGCCCGACCGCGCACGTGAAGGAGGAAGTAGGGAAAGGTGGCACCGAGGCCACCTTTTTCCATCTACCCTCCCCACGGCACCTCCTCTCCCCTCTCTGCTTTACCACCACCACACAGCTCTCCTCTCTGCCTCGCCAGATCCAGCCCCAGCGCCCTGGCTCTCCTCTCCTTCCTCTCCGCCACCGTCTTCATCATCGCCGGCCACCGTCGGTTACACCGACGCTTCTCCGATCCAGCCCGTTCGCGCGACGTGGAGGTGGTCGAGGAGTACGAGGAGGCTTCTCTGTGTCGACCAGTACCTGTCGCGGAGGAGGAGAAGGACCAGCGCCGGAGTACTCCGACGAGCCGACGCCAAACCCTAGTTCATCTGTCCGTCTGCATCACCGTCGCCTTGCTGCTCGCCGACCCGATCCACCTCCACCGACAACCTCCCGGTGAGCCCACGACCCTCCTGGACATGGCCCGCCTCTCTGTTTCGCCTTGGCCGCACCGATCGTTCCGTCGAACACCCTCGGTGCGCCGGCATCGCGCTCGGTCCTCCTCGCTGTAGCGTCGCAGAAACCCTATCTAGGCCTCGCCCATCTCCCTGACACCAAGCCTAGCCTACCGCAGCGGTAACCGCCGCCGAGCGCGAGCCCCAGGTCGCAGGTTCGAGTTCCCCGCGCGCCGCGCGCTGCGCGTGCGAGCACCGATCCGTCCGCGGGGGAAGAACCACAGTAGCCGCTGCCACTTTACCAATACCCCCTGCTGTTTTGCTCGTCGCAACCCGCGCTCCTTAGGACCCCACCTGCCAGCCGCTGCGCGCTTTTGCGGAAAAACCCCCGGAATTTCCCGTTCGCAACCCGCGCTCCAGCTCGGCCCTGCCTGGCAGCCCCCGCGCGCCCGTTCGCTGACGCCTGGGCCCGAGCCAGTTAGCCCCACCTGTCACCCTCTAGGCTAGATCCGGCTGCGGTGAGAAAAGTTGTTCTGCGCGCTGAGCTGCTGCGTCAGCCAGTGACCCCACCCGTCAGTGGCTGTGACTGTAACTGTCTGGGTATAAAAAGGTTTTCTAGATTTCTGTTTTATTTCAAATCTTTTCAAATTAATTCAAATTCATAATTCAAATCTGTTTTAATATATCTTTTAAAATATAAATCCAATTTAAACAAATAATATATGTTTTCAAATCAGAAAAATATGAGGAATTCAAATATGCAATCCAAAATATATTTTGCACATTCAAAATTCCAAGTTTATTTAAATTACAATAAAATGCCCTTTTGTCTTAAATAATTAATAACTTTTGTTTTATAACTCCAAATTTAATAAATAATATGTCTAAAATGATTAGCTCGACGAGACCTTTCTGTCTATGCTTTCCTTGGTTTGATTTGAAGCATGCATCATATAAATATATGGGTACAGCAACTTAAATGAGTATTAAATGTGAATAAAACCCCATAAAATGGTTTATTCTTGTATTCCACACCTCACCCATGCCATGCTACTTTATTGCCATGCCAATTGTGCATCATTCATCATGACATGATTGTTTGCTTGATGCATTTATAAATATGCTTGTGCACTTTATTTATGTTGGCCCTTGTTTGTTTGGTTCTTCTTCGAATAGACGCTGAGCAGGGGATATATCAAGAGAACCAGGAGCACTACCCAGATCCATCACTTGCTTCAACTAAGCTGCCAGGCAAGCACTACCACATGCTTGCATACATATAGTACCTATTGCCTCTTTCTTATTCTTGCATCATTGAGTCGCGATTGCATTAAATTGAATCCCAAGTATTGCATAGCTTTTACTTTTAAACCCCACCGAAGCTTGTTCCTCCATCCCGTGAGCCATTACTACAGGAGTTGTTTGAGCCATGCGAGTCGTAGAACAGCATGTGTAGGGTTTGTGAGTGTCTGATGGAAAACGAGGTACCTAAACAACTCAACCTGATTAGTAATGGGATAACTAATGAAAATGGCATCGGTGAGCCATATTCGCTATTTGGTTTTTCAGGCTCACTTGTGTCCCGTAGGACCCCGAGTACTTGATTCCTGTTCCTTGAATATTCACGCTATCCACATCCGGGAGGCTTATGAACCCCCCTGAGCCAGAGCTTGATTCATTCTTATTTCTTGAGGGCCACAAACTAGTTTGAGGTTTTATTTACTATCCTGTACTTATGCCATGCTTACTGCTTTATTTAAAATTGTGCGAGGAGCACACTGTACTGTTTAGGAAAGCGGAGTGTTTTCGCGGTGTCGACAAGCCCAGTCACATTTTCGGGTTCCCAGTCGTTCACAGCCATTAGCGCAAACCATGAGGCCGTCTCGGAGTCAGCTAACTTCGTTGCGGGTAGCTCAATGGGGTGGCCCCCTGAAATATTTCTGAATCCTGTGATCGCTTTGTCGTGACTGCCTCGTTGGGTTTTGATTTGGTTTTTCCGAGGCATATCGAGTGTGTGTTGCTATTTGTGCACCCCTGCAGGGTAAAACTTTCTGAAAGCCGTGTCCGCGGTTATGGACGACTTGGAGCACAGTTTCTCGATCATAGACAAGCATAACTAAAGTACCGCTTTTAATTTGACTAGACTAGGTACCTGACTAGTAAATAGTGCAACACTCACGTAATGGATAATAAAACTGCCAACGGATGGGGGGTTGTTCGTCCGCTTCCTCGTCGGTAAGCGAGGAGGAGGATGGATCTATGGATATTACCGTTATAACTGTTATAACTGCTGTTATTAATTCACGGACATCCGTCTATCTCTGGTTAGGCGGATGGTTAGCGAGTATCTATAGAATTGTTAGGGTTTATCTTTTGCTGCAATTGCGTCACCCTAGGTTGTGTCCCCTTTAGAGGCATAAAGACTTGCTGAGTACCCCTAGGGTCTCACACGATAAATTATTGGTTCAGATGAACAGGTACACTCACAAGATGGATACTGGGTGGAAGAGACGGACGATGTGGGCAACGATCATTCGGTGTAGAGATTCCGGGAACGGGGATCCGTGAGATCTGTGGGCGGGATCTGCTTATTTATGGGGCATCTTATGCCGATTTGCTTCTTATCCGTACTCGGATTTTGTCTTCCGCTTCCGCTTGATACTCTGTCGATTGATGTATGAGGAGATATCCTAAACTATTATATCTATCTAGGATATTTGGATCTTGCCGTATGGCGTTGCTATATTTCCTTTCTTTTTAGATGGAATGGCTCTGATGTACTGTTGTATGGTGGCTTGCATACATACTCATTTGTGTATGTAGTTGATCCCTTCGCCTGCCGATTACGCCGCCCGTTCTTGTCCCGATGTTTGGAAATGGTTGGGACGGCCGAAAGGTCTACCTGTGAGTGGCATTTGGGCCCCACCGTACTATTTCAACCATTTATGTTCATCCAGGCTTGTAACTAGGAGCGTAATTCACCGAGGTAGTTACACCTATGCTGATTGATTGGTATGGAAATTATCTTCTAGGGGAACTTTGATTCATCCCAATTGGATAAGTACAACTTCATGGGGAATTTATTTAGTGTAAACTATACTCTTTGGCAGATTAAATGCCAGAAAATAATAAAAATTATTTTTGGCAAAGGAGTTGGTTCTGCATGGTGAAGCAAACCCTAGGGGACAATGTAAAATTGTCATCTGGATGATATCAAGTGGTTTTATATTTTAATTGAATTTAAACTAACAGGTAAAATTCAGATCCAGAATTCCCAGAGAAAAAGAAAAAGGAAAAACTAATGCCGGGCCGGATCTAGAGGGGAGCTGGGCCGTCCAGGGGAGAAGCGGCCCACCCGGGCGGGCTACGCCGATGGTAGTTCAAACCTGCGGGGCGGGACCCGCCTGCCAGCGACGGAGGGACGACGAGGGGGGTACGGGAAGATCTTGGCCGCTTGATCTAAACGAGATCGACGACGCTCGGCCATCGTCTCCGCGGAAAGAAGCGTTGCAGCGGGGAACCCTAGCTGAGAGGGAAGAGGGATCGGGGAGGCTCACCTTACGGCGGAGAGGAGCCGGGGAGGTTCCAGGGAGATGCTGTGGTCGGCGACGAGCTCAGAGAGGGGCGACAAGGGGTGGTTTGACGCTGGTAACTGACTCGCGCAAGGACGCCCGCGGGGTTGCTCTCTGAAGCTCGCCGGCAGCGACGGTGGAGATGATCCTGGGTAAAACAGAGGGGAGGGTTAGATGCAGGGGGACACGGGGGTCCTGGGAGCGAACATGCTGAGGGGGAGAGGCAGTAGGAGGAGTCCCTTGCTCGCTAGACGGGGGAGGGCCGAAGATTCTTCCTTGCCCTCTCTCGAGCAGGGCAGAGCAGTGGAGAGGGAGTGGGTTGTCTGGGGTGGTAAGATGGAGCAGAGGGGGCAGATGAGCCGGTTGTGGGGAGCTGGGGTGGCCTCTGGCCGATTTATACCGATGGGGAGAGGTTGATGGGGTCAATGTCCTCTTTGGACAAGGGTTTGAGGAGTGGGGCTGGCCTAGGATTGGCTCAGTGGGCGGTGAGGAGGGGTAAGAGGGTCATCTGGTCGGCGGGGAGATAGGGAGAGAGTGGTGGAGGCTGCTGTAATAAAATGGTCCCACTTGTTTGTCTCTCTCTCTCTCAAGCACATGGGACTAGGGGAGAGGGTTTGCTACAGTAATTGCTACAGTAGCCACGACTAGGGAGGTGTGCTGGTTGCTGTGGTGAGTGGTGGTGAGCCTTGGTGGTGATTGGTCCTTGGTCTAGATCAATAATTTCCTAGTTTGCCTTATTTGATCAATTTGGGGCTTGTGAAGAAAGTTTGATAATTTGTATAAGACAAGGTAGGGAAATGGTACTGGTAGATAGATGAGGTCAAGGTGGATATCCATGAATTATTTGGGATTTTTCTAAGGATGTAAAGTCCACTTAAATCCATTTACTCAAAAACTGCAGAAATGAAGTATTGGAGCTCAATTGATATTTTTACATTGGATTTTGTTGGATTTTGATGTTAGATGGTCCTAGATACCATATCACACCTTGAGGAATTTTATTGGGATTTATTTGTTGGGAAAGTATTTTTAAAGGATTATTTCTTGTTTCTGCCATTTAAGAAAAAGGGCAAAAATAAATAATAAAGAATCTCAAAAATATTTATTTTTGAGGTGGGAAGATGCGGTGTGATATCTGGGTCTCAATTGAGCCAAAAGTTGGGGAAGTGTGGTGGCAAAAACCAAACTTTCCTTTATGGAAGGAGTTTTGGAGATTTGACTATTTAAGGAGATTAAATAGATTTGGGACAAAATAATTTTGGGTAATATTGGATAAATCTTGATGATCAAGGTAGAGGGTGTATACAAGGTGTGGCAAGAATTTTCAACCTTGGGATTGGAGAATCCAAGTTGATTTTGGTGGAATACCCTAGATTAAGGATCTAGGGTGATGTTAATTTGATACCATCAAAACCATGTTAGATCTCGGAGATCAGAGCTCCCCTTGGGGCAAGGTATATATGGATGGATAGACCAAGTGATGTAGATTTCAATTGTGTAGGGGTTTGAGCTTGATCCTGCTTGAGCTCACCATGGCAAGCTTTCAAACTTTGGATAAAATAAGCCTGCCAAAATAGATTAACTAGTCTTCAAAACCTTGTGGGTGTAAACAGCTCAAGGATCCAATTGGAACAAGTGAAGTATGTAATGATAGACCTATATGAGTAGAACACAACCATGCAAAGAGTTGGTCCACAGAAGGTTAGATGGTGGTGTGAGCTTCTATCAAAGTAGGCATGTTGACTAGATTTGCAGGAATAGTTATTTTCTTGCCTGCAAAACCATCAAGAACAAGTAGGTTGGAGTGTTATCTAACCAAGGTAAAGAGTGGGCATTGGTAGTCCTTAGGATGGTTAACAAGATGATTCAAGTGCATTAACAAAAATGCACAAGGTTTGAGAAAGGGAGTCATTCAAAAAAGTGATTTTGGAAACAAATTTCCAGACTTGGCCAAATTTGGCAGATTTGGGGGTTTTGACTAGAATATGAGAGGGGATGTTTTTTTTGGGTTGCAAGGTACCCAAACATCATCAAGTGGATGATGTTGAAGTGTATATTGAGTACAAGGGATCCATGATTGATATTGGTCTTCATTGACTTGAAAGCTTCTAGAATGGAAATCTTTAGAATTGATCTGGTTAAGGGTTTTAGATGATCACCTAGTAGCTAGGGATCATATCCAGATTTGTATTCTTGCTTAGGGGTCGATGAGTTGGAAACATCTTGATCCTAGGGATGAGCTCCTAGAGTAGCTCATACTATCTCCTAAGCAGACAATTCAAACAACAGATCAAGGCAATTCATCTTATAAACAATTTAACTACTACAAGGGTTACCATCAAGTCTGACTTGAGGTAAGGTTGGGCAATTTGGAAAGGGTTGGAGTTTGAATAAGATAAGAGTCTTTGGTATCTCTACCAAGAGTAGAATTCAAATGGTTCATAAAAGGTTTTGTTAAATCTAGAGATAAGAGTATTAGAAGGTTCTGTCTTGAAAATATAAGGAGATTATGTTATATAGCTCTCCATAGTTTTATCAATAGAAGCTACTAAAATAGTTTTGGTTTCATAAGCATCTTGGCTCAGGTTTTGAATTGCCAGAACATTTGAGAATATGGAAATTAAGCCAAGACTGTTTTGGAAAGTAGCTTTTGTCAACTGGTGGTGAGGTAAGGAGTATCATATGGTATACAGTCACATGCACAGACACAAACAACAACAATCAAACACTGTACCCATGAACAAGAAAAAGTTTTTGTTCCCCCTGATTTTTGTATTCTGGACAACTAATCAAGGTTGCTGAAATTGGGATGTTACAGATCTTTCCCCTTTAAAAGAATCTCGTCCCGAGATTCTGGAGAATAGGGTTAGAGGATTTTGAGTCAAGGTTAGCACTACTAGGTTCAAGCATGCTATCTTACAGACTCCGTCTTTGAAAGTGGTGACCCTGTCGATGAAGTTGAGCTTTAGTCTTCGGGGATGCACTGAGAGTTGAGCAGAGTCCAGTCTTGATTTTGAGAGATGACCTTCTTTTCCTTCTGGACTCTAGACCACCGAGGGCTTAGATTGGTCAGACTACCTCGATGCTAAACTTCACGGAGTGCTCATCAAAGGGTAGAATCTACGACTAGGGGCACCTCTCTCTAAGGATTCACAGCTCTTCCTTAGGGTCGGAGCGTATCCTAACTAACGATTTTAGAGCCGGGACTCCTGAGTTTGCTTCAGAGAAGGGTTACCCTATTTTTCTGGGAAAGACGCAGTCTTTCCCCCTTAGGATTAGACTAGGTTGGCTAGGGGATAACATGTCCTTCCTTCTTGAAGTCATTGGAGGAAGTTTGGAAGACTATCGTCCATCTTTCTCATGGAGTCAAGATCTTTAGAGGGTGCCCATGAAACTATGACTTGCGGGGCTTATACACTATTATTATTCATTTTTAGCCTTTTGGAGTCATTGGAGTCTCACATCCTCTAAGCATTAAGGACCTAGGGGTTAGCGGTTTGGTGGTCCTTCGGATGAGATTTCAGCTGGAGTAGCGAAGGGATTTCGTAAAATCTTCAGTTAGTTCTTCTTCGGATGCCTCACGGGTTGTTGTTTGGCGGAAAAACTTAGGATCCAGGAATATTTTATGAGGTATTTTCTGATAGGCAGTCTTCTGAAGATTGAGTGGAAAGACACAGTCTTTCCTCCTTAGGGCATCACCAAAGATCTTTTGGGAGTGATGGCTCAATGCACGGCGCCCAGAAAAATGCTTGGTGCGTGGTGTTGATGTAGAGCTCGTTGGGAGCCCGAAGAGGAAGGTATGATGAGCACAGCAGCAAGTTTCCCTCAGTTATGAAACCAAGGTTTAATCGAACCAGTAGGACCAAGGAAACACCCCAAAGGTGTTACTAGCTGAGCTTTGGCAGGGCGCACTACCGGTGCTAGTAGCAACGTGGAGACCTTCACAACACAACCACAGAACTTTGTCCCCAACTTGCAATGAGGTTGTCAATCTCACCGTGTTTTGCAGAAAACAAAGGATTAAACGTATCGAATGGAAAGAAGTAAAAGTTTGCAGAAAGTAAACACAAAGCAGTAAAACATTGTAGATTGTACGTAAAGTAAAAGGACCGGGATCCATAGTTCACTAGAGGTGGCTCTCCTTAAGATAGATAACATGCTGGGTGAACAAATTATAGCGGGGCAATTGACAAACACCGAGAAAGCAATACATGCATATACTAATCATCTTGACTCCTTTGAGATTCGATTGGGCATTACAACGTAATACATAGACTGCCATCCAACTGAATCTATGACTAATAATCCACCTTCAGGTTATCATCCGAACCCCCTCCAGTATTAAGTTGCAAGCAACAGATTATTGCTTTACGAACTACGTGTAAAGTAAACAATACCATTGTTCTATGAATAAAGGATCGTTGTTTTCTCCCTAGTAGCAACAACACATCTAGTACCTTAGAGATTTCTGTCACTTCCCCAGATTACCAGAGGCATGAACCCACTATCGAGCATAAATACTAACTCTTGGAGTTGCTAGCATCTACTTGGCCAACATAGCTACTAACAACAGAAAGAATGCAAAATCTCAAATAACAAAGACATGATAGAATAAATAATCAATCTGAAATAGCATCTCAATATCCATCGGATCCCCGCAAACACAACATGTATGCATTACAAATAGATGATCTTGATCATGAACGGAGCTCACAAGATCTAAACATGAAAGCACAAAGGAGGAGAAACCAGCCATCTAGCTACTACATGGATCCGTAGTCCAAGGATGAACTACTCACGCATCACACCGGAGGCTTGCATGGTGATGAAGAAGGCCTCCAGGGTGAATTCCCCTCTCTGGCAGGGTGCCGCGAAGAGCTTCAGATCCCCCCCGATCTAGGGACAGAGATGACGGCGGCTACAGACTCTTTCGTGGATTTTTGATCCGGTACCTAGGGTTTTCGTCCCGAGGGCAACTTATAGGCGGAAGGAGAGGCCGAGGGGGTGCTGGGGTTGGCCAGACCACCCCCTAGCGCGGGCCAAGCCTGGCCGCGCGGCCAGGTGGTGTGGCCGGCCCCTAGCCCCTCTCCGTCTCGTATTCTGGCACTTGATCCCTTCCGGAAAAATAGACACTTTGGCTTTTGTCCCGTCCAATTCCGAGAATATTCATTTTCTGACTTTCCTGGAACCAAAAACAGTAGAAAACAGGCAGCTGGCACTGTGGCTCTTGTTAATAGGTTAGTCCAAGAAATCATAATAAAAGTACTCCAAAGTTGGAACAAAACATAAGAAAGTGGATAAAACTAAGCATGGAACATCAAAAATTATAGATACATTTGCAATATATCAACATCCCCAAGCTTAACTCCTGCTCGTCCTCGAGTAGGTAAGTGATAAAAAGAAAGAATTTTTGAGGTGACATGCACCATCAAAGACTTGATCAAAATATTTGCAAAACATTCAAAGCTGGGATCATAGTACTTCAATCATAACATGAAAGACAAAGTTCTAGCAATAAGCAAAGAGACTATGATGCAACATGAAAAGGTACAAACAAAAGATTCATGAATATCAATGCTTTGCAAGACGTTTGTTTGTTTCACATAAAGAAAACATAGCATACAAGTATTCAGCTTGTCCCTCAATAGAGTAGCAAATATAAATGCATAGGACACTTTCAAAGTTCATATGAGTGACTAGATACAATAGTTTAAAACAAGCAATAACAAGTTATGCATCAACCAACTAGTCTTGGGACAATGCACATAGAACTAAGAATGGCCACTATACTCTCAAAGTAGTGCATAAAGATAGAAGGTGGAGACTCAATATAATGGTGGAAGAAAGTCCTTTTGTAAAAAAAAGGAAGTAGGGATTCAAGTCTCATAAAGAGCTTCCAAAAAGTATGATACTTGTAGTTTTCAGCTCTCATTTCCCCTATCATAAGCATCTTGAAGGTGATTAAGGTTAAAGTGACACAACTAAGAGGATATGCTTGACAAGTTATAAACCGAAATCTCATGCCCCTTACTTACGAAGACCGATCCTCATGCTACTCAACTTTAGTCATGAGTAAGCTCTTGTCATTGTAAGTATATGTGTATCATTAAGAACCGCCAACGGGGTACCCCTTGCACATGATACGGGAGCTTTCCCATAATCAAAATGACAAGGCAAGCAAACAATGAACATCTCAGCGATCTCTTTATTTGCTATTTGCATAGGTTTTTATTGAGGATGCTTCATAGAGTGCTCATTATGGTGATGCTGCAAGTTTCCACCATGATTAGGCATGGCTTAGGCTAGCGGCCCAGGCGTTTCTCTAACACACATACAAACTCCATGATCTTACAAGTTCCACTTTTATTTCACACCGCCGGGATCCGTAAGCAAAAGAACATAATATCAACGGGGGTACAAAGTACAAGTGCAATGTTGAAAGCGTTCCCCATGAAACATGGTTCTGCTAATTTCAACTTATAAAGCGCAAGCATATACGCAACAAAGAAGGACCCAATGGTTCAAGTTTATTAGAGGCAATAAAGTAAAGTGTGCCATCAAGTTCGTGAGAGCTTTAATCACTAGTTTTCTCATAACAAGTGGAAGGTAAACAAAAGCATGAATGTACTTGGAATAGCATAAGCTAGTAGGTAGGTATGGTGGACTCTTTGGAAAAAATTGGTTTAGGGATTTGGATGCATGAGTAGAACTCCTACTTGGTTGTGGAGGTTAGCATAAGACTGGGAGCGACAAACTAAGAGAGCAATAATGGCCATAATCTTTCAGAGCGACAAAACATCATTGATCAAAGCATAAAGTGATACTACAAGTTGAAAACTAAAGGATCATAAAGGCTATGGTGACTTGAGATAGTCATAACATGGTGGGAGCATGCGCCAAGTCAACCCAAATAAAGCATCAAAGGAGAATACCACTATACTATGCTTTAATATGCTAAAACAACGCATGAGTCATCCAAGGCACATTAAGCAATCTCAATTGTTTATAACATGTCATGCTATAGCAAAGAATACTAAGAATAAAGCAAAAACAATATCAAGCATGGCATGACAAAGCATAGGCCAAAGTAAAAAACAAGCTCTTTTTACCACATAAGCATGAACTTTCCTATTCTTTTCCAAACCAAACCAAACTATTTGCAAACCAATGTATGAAAGAGGGGGGTCCAACCAATTTATTCAGAAAACTAAGAAAACCAAAGAAAACGAAAAACCAAAACGAAAACGAAAAAGAAGACGCTCCAAGAATAACACAAATGTGCGTGAAACAATAAAAATGAAGCGTTTGGAAGAAACCTGAGATTTTTATTGATGAAGAAGGGGATGCCTTGGGCATCCCCAAGCTTTGACGCTTGTAATTCTTGGATATTTCTTGGGGTGACACGCGTGCAATCCCCAAGCTTGAGCTTTGGTCCATCCTTCATCTCATTACTCATTCCTTCCATATACCTGAAATTTTTCCTTCATACAAAACTTCACACAATCTTATTAGCAACATTAGTGCACTTAAGATAAACAGGTCTCAAGGTTCAGTTCTAACACCAAATAAACTTCCAATAGAACACTATCTACTGTAGCACTTCCCTCAGAAAGCTCAATTCCCCAAAGGAACTCAAGAAGGAACTAACAAGAAGCAAATGCAGAAAATGGCAGAAATCTGTCAAAACAGACCAGCAGGTAAAGACGAATTTTTTCGAAGACCTTCAGTTGCTCAAATAAAAAAGTGCTGAACTAACGAAAGTTAGATAACAACCTGGGTCAGCAGCACAAACAATTACAGCTCAATACGACATACAGAACTCTCTCAGGAATTTTTACGGTGAAGCACAAAAATCTGTTTCGGGACAGCAACTTTCCCAATCATTACTTCACTCTCATTAGAGGTTACTCTTGGCACAAAAAGCAAATAAAAAGGATAAGGAGAGGTTATTACAGAGGTAATAACTTCCAAGACTTAACTAAAACTCTTGGGTTATCTCCCAACAAGTACTTTTCTTTAACGCCTTTAATTTAGGCATAAGAACCAAAGAAAGAATCAAGTGTTCTCAAATGAAGAAGCATTAAGACCAAATTTTGTTTTTATAGGAGAAGCAAAAGAAATCTTTTCTCTCTTTTTAGGGAAGTGTTCTATACCTTTCTTGAGTGGGAGTTGATATTTAATGGCACCTTCTTTCATATCAATGATGGCACCAATAGTTCTAAGAAAAGGTCTTCGCAAAGTAATAGGACAAGAAGCATTGTATTCAACATCCAAAACATAGAAATCAACGGGGACATAGGAATCTTTAACCATAATAAGAACATCATTAAGACTCCCCATGAGTTTCTTTTTAGCATTAGCATCAAGTGGGACATTCAAATAACAATCTTCAAGAGGAGGCAAATCAAGCATATCATAAATCCTTCTAGGCATAATAGAAACACTACTATCAAGATCACACAAAGCTTTGAAATCAAAGTCATTCACTTTCATATTAATTATGGGTTCCCAACCATCCTCTTGTTTTATAGGAATAGAAGCTTTATGTTTCATCTTTTCTTCTTTAATCTTTATGAGAGCATCAGTAATGTGTTTTGTAAAAGCCATGTTCATAGCACTAGCATTAGGACTTTTAGCAAGCTTTTGTAGGAACTTAATATCTTCAGAGATGTTGCAACCATCAAGATCAAAATCAACTTTATCATCTAAAGTAGTAGAACTATTATTAGTCTCAACACTAGTGGTGGTAATAGTAGAAACACTAATGTTTCTAGCAATTTCATCTTCTCTTTCCCACTTAGCATGTAATTCAGCTAATAGTCTAACGTTTTCATCAATTCTTACTTTTATGGCATTAGTAGCTGCAAAGGGGTTCTCATTAGTTTCGGGTTTAGCAGCCATTTTATTCAAAGTAGATTGAACTTCAGCCAAAGATGCTATATTTCTCTCAGCACTAGAGAGTTTTTCCTCAATAGTTTTATTGAAAGCAATTTTTTTACTAATAAACTCTTTAAGCATAACTTCAAGTTTAGAGGGAGCACTCTTATTATTGTTGTAAGAATTTCCATAAGAATTACCATTGTTGGGAGGATATGGCTTATAATTATTATTACCAAAATTGTTCCTATAAGCATTATTACCATAAGCATTGTTGCCAAAGTTGTTATTTCTTATGAAGTTCACATCAACTTGCTCTTCTTGAGCAACCAAAGAGGCGAAAGGAACAATATTTGGATCAATATGGGCTTTCCCATTAACAAGAATAGACATAATAATATCAATCTCATCACTCAAGGAGGAGGTTTCTTCAACAGAATTTACCTTCTTACCTTGTGGAGCTCTCTCGGTATGCCATTCAGAATAATTAACCATCATATTATCCAATAGTTTTGTTGCAGCACCCAAAGTGATGGTCATAAAGGTACCTCCAGCAGCTGAATCCAATAGGTTCCTTGAAGAATAGTTCAATCCTGCATAAAAAGTTTGGATGATCATCCAAGCAGTCAGTCCATGAGTGGGACAATTCTTTACCAAAGATTTCATTTTTTCCCAAGATTGAGCAACATGCTCATTATCAAGTTGTTTAAACTTCATTATTTCACTTCTCATGGATATAATCTTAGCAGGAGGATAGTATTTTCCAATAAAAGCATCTTTGCACTTAGTCCAAGAATCAATACTATTCCTAGTTAAGGAATTCAACCATTCTTTAGCTTTTCCTCTCAAAGAGAAAGGAAACAATTTTAGTTTAATAATATAACCATCTATATCCTTATGATTTTGCATCTCACAAAGTTCAACAAAGTTATTTAGATGGGAAGCAGCATCTTCATTACCAATACCAGAAAATTGCTCTCTCATAACAAGATTGAGCAAAGCAGGTTTTATCTCAAAGAAAGTATTTTCAGCCATAGGTGGAGCAATGGGAGTGCTCATAAAATCATTATTGTTGGTGCTAGTGAAGTCACACAACTTAGTGTTTCCAAGAGTAGTCATTTTTTTGGGTTTTCAAATAAGAGAGCAAACTAGTAAAACTATTTTTTTTGTGTTTTTGAAGAACAAAACAAGTAAACAAAGCAAAACAAAAACAACAAAGTAAAGAGATTGGTTATGAGGGACTCCCCTTGTGAAGATGTCCTTGACTCCCCGGCAATGGTGCCAGAAAAATGGGCGTTTAACGTGGGAGGTTCTTCTTCTTCAGTCCCCGGCAACGACGCCAGAAAAATGCTTGATGGCTCAATGAACAACGCCCAGAAAAATGCTTGGTGCGTGGTGTTGATGTAGAGCTCGTTGGGAACCCCAAGAGGAAGGTATGATGAGCATAGTAGCAAGTTTCCCTTAGTTATGAAACCAAGGTTTAATCGAACCAGTAGGAGCAAGGAAACACCCCACTTAAGGATTAAACGTATGGAATGGAAAGAAGTAAAGGATTGCAGAAAGTAAACACAAAGCAGTAAAAGATTGTAGATTGTATGTAAAGTAAAAGGACCGAGATCCATAGTTCACTAGAGGTGGCTCTCCTTAAGATATATAACATGCTGGGTGAACAAATTACAGCGGGGCAATTGACAAACACCGAGAAAGCAATACATGCATATACTAATCATCTTGACTCCTTTGAGATTCGATTGGGCATTACAACATAATACATAGACCGCCATCCAACTGAATCTATGACTAATAATCCACCTTCAGGTTATCATCCGAACCCCCTCCAGTATTAAGTTGCAAGCAACAGATTATTGCTTTACGAACTGCGTGTAAAGTAAACAATACAATTGTTCTATGAACAAAGGATCGTTGTTTTCTCCCTAGTAGCAACAACACATCTAGTACCTTAGAGATTTCTGTCACTTCCCCAGATTACCAGAGGCATGAACCCACTATCGAGCATAAATACTAACTCTTGGACTTGCTAGCATCTACTTGGCCAAGATAGTTACTAACAACGGAAAGCATGCAAGATCTCAAATAACAAAGACATGATAGAATCAATAATCAATCTGAAATAGCATCTCAATATCCATCGGATCCCCGCAAACACAACATGTATGAATTACAAATAGATGATCTTGATCATGAACGGAGCTCACAAGATCTAAACATGAAAGCACAAAGGAGGAGAAACCAGCCATCTAGCTACTACATGGATCCGTAGTCCAAGGATGAACTACTCATGCATCACACCGGAGGATTGCATGGTGATGAAGAAGGCCTCCAGGGTGAATTCCCCTCTTCGGCAGGGTGCCGGGAAGAGCTTTAGATCCCCCCGATCTAGGAACAGAGATGGCGGCGGCTACAGACTCTTTTGTGGAATTTTTGATCCGGTACCTAGGGTTTTCGTCCCGAGGGCAACTTATAGGTGGAAGGAGAGGCCGAGGGGGTGCTGGGGTCGGCAAGACCACCCCCTGGCGCGGGCCAAGCCTGGCCGCGCGGCCAGGTGGTGTGGCCGCCCCTGGGCCCTCTCCGTCTTGTATTCTGGCACTTGATCCCTTCCGGAAAAATAAGCACTTTGGCTTTTGTCCCGTCCAATTCCGAGAATATTCATTTTCTGACTTTCCTAGAACCAAAAACAGCAGAAAACAGGCAGCTGGCACTGTGGCTCTTGTTAATAGGTTAGTCCAAGAAATCATAATAAAAGTACTCCAATGTTGGAACAAAACACAAGAAAGTGGATAAAACTAAGCATGGAACGTCAAAAATTATAGATACATTTGTAATGTATCAGGGAGTGCTGATCTTCCTGGAGTCTTGAGCTGAGGTCGTCGAGTGACGCCTTATTTTATCAACCTTGGCAGGGTGGGTTTCCTAACGCAGCCTTTAGGGTGGTTAGCTCAAGGTAAATTAGCGGTTTACAACACTTCTTGATAGTGCTTCGTCTGGGTAGATGCATCTTGATTTAGAGGGGTTGCCGTCTCTTGAACACTTGGCGTTGTTCCTGCTCGAAGATGGAGTAGTCTCGTTGTCTTCATGCTTCCTTTTCATCTGTCTTTAGGGGTAGTTCTGACCATCTAGACAGGATCATTTCGTTATTTTGGGGTAGGGTCGACTAGGTTAGTTGGTCTCCTGAGGTGGTTGGAAGGTCTAATATACCAGAGATCGGCATAGTTAGGTCTTCACTTCTTGTCTTGGTTGGATTATCAGGTGATTTCTTGGGGTTATTGAGGATCCTTTGGTGATTGACTTCCGACTTTAACGGGACTCTTGCTGTAGTAGACTGAGGAACAAGGGAGTGTGGTGCTATTGACGAGTCTTGCGAGGTGAGTTCGACGAGGTATGCCGTCCTGCTGAGGTGAACTCTTCGAGTTGATTCTGACTTGACGATGTCGAACTCCTGGTTCTTGTGATGCGTTTCCTCGCATACACTCTCGAAGTTATTCTGGGTCTCATTACTGGAGGCTAGCACATGGGTTTCCTGAGTTACTCGGTGGGTTATCGCTCCTCGAGTCACATTTTTAAAGAGTTCAACGCAAACCAGAACATATAGACAAGACGAACAGAGCGAGGGGCTCGCAATGTCCTCGGCAAATAGCACACATCAAGCAACACAGGATGCACTTAGGAAAACAAATACGGTCCACGCTAGGGATTAAGGAGTTAACTACTCGCGATGTAGGGGAATCCTATTCTTAGGACTTATTGACCCTAGATATCGTCTTTCTTTAGGTTGGAGTCACTATCTTGCCGATAATGCCTTCGCCGTATCTTGTACGCTTCTTGATAGTGCAACACCCGATGTCTTCTGATTATAAGGACTCCACGGGTAGGGAGATATTGTAGTCTCCTTGTGTTTGCTGGTAGTTGCTTATCTTCATCTTGTGCTCATTGTCTTCACCGGGTTCTAGATCCTAGTTATTTAAAATCCGTAGATTTGGAGTTTGGACGAGATTTAGAGTAAACCATTTTCGAAAACATTTACTTAGAGTAGGAGAAGAAGTAGAACTTTTTGAAACTCATGGAGAACTAGTTTTCAAAAGCGGGGGTTTTCAAAATAAGGTTCCTGTTTAACGACCATGCTAGGTTCTCCTACAGTCAGGATGGCTCTGATACCAAGTCTATGGGCCCCCCAGATTAATCCTCCGAGAATCCCTGTTATGCATACAACCACGATCACATGATCAGTTAGTCGTGGCACATAACCGACAAGTATCATTACAACATCCAAAACATACCGAATTACAAGACTTACATAAATGCCATTATGGCTACATCAATAAACATCAGCGGAACTTCATCAAGCATAGAGCCCGAGCCATGCCTTAACCTACAGGCAACTGATTGGGAGAACGTCCTAGCTCGCATAGTCGTCCACTCCACCTTCTTCTTGATATCTGACCAAGTTAATAGCCAGGGACAATGCCGATGAGTACTTTGAATGTACTCGCAAACCACCTTAAGATAATAGTAATAACAAGGGGATATGCAATATGGCTGTGGTAGTAGGAGGGCTCCAAGAGGGGTTCTTTTCTAAATAGTTTCTCTTGTAGATATAGCATCTACATATCTTTGTTGAAATTTTTTGTAAACCATTTTGGAAACCGTTTTGGACCATTTTGGAAAACATTAGGACTGGGTCACCCATTTGTTCCTTTCTTCTGGTCGTCCCACGACCAAACTCCTTCCATACCTTCCTGACCATCCCATGGTCAAAACAGGTATCCTTTCCGACCATCCTAGGGTCAAAACATTTCAAAGTCATTTCTTTTCCGAAATCCTTTTTGAAAACAAAATCAGCACCACTCTACAACAACCTTCCCAACCGTCCATGACAGCGGACACGGCTATTCGAATAGATTTACTCTCTGCAGAGGTTGTACACTTTACCCATATCATCCGGGTACACTACCCTGATCTTCACCGATCGTGGGTCGAGTAACCGATCAAGACTCTCCGGATGCCCACTCTAGTATAAGTGCCTACCCTATGAGTGTTAATCCCCTAAAAACCGGGACGTCGGGCAAGGACCAACCGGAGCGCTTATTGCATGTCCCACTGCGTGCTTTTAATGAGGGGCTCATAGTAACGCTTGGAGGCCTGGCGACCCTTCATTCCTTCTCCAGGTCGATGTACCGCATGGACCCATATCGGAGAAGGCCCATCCTCCAGGGATCCCCGATCCCCTGTAGTTGTTGCGAGGCAGCTTATACCAGAATAGACAAAACATCAAATCCAGCCCTATCCCATTCCAGAGTAATGTGGTTGCACGGGTTAATTGTTCTAGCAAAACTACAAAGAACGAGGTGCATTTTTGTAAACCTTTTCCTCCAGTTTTCCTCCAGCATTTTTGTAAAACAAAACCTTTTTCTTTCTCAACATCTCTTGGGAGGTCCCACCTACCCAAGATTTTATCATAAAACATTTGGTAAAACTATTTCCGGGGTCTTCCCATCCTCTAGCTTTGCTTCGGCCAAATCGGGGTCTCCAAGGGGGTATGGTGTAATACACCATCTATTCTACTAGGGACAGGTAGGTATCACCAAGGGGGTTGTACTTAATAGTACAGAAGTGTAATAGTTCGAAGGAGCCAAACCACTACCATATATTCAATCAACATATAGTAAAGCAATGCAGTTTTAAATCAACAGAAGATAAAACATGCGTAAGTAAAATAGTAGGACAAGGCTTATGAGCAAGAAGGTGGCTTGCCTGAGATCAGTTATGTGGGATAATTGTCCCTGGACTTCTTCTTTAGATAACCCATAATAATAACCATAATAACCATCTCTTCTTTTGATCTCCGAAATAATCGCATATCGTCGCCAGGGAGCACACATGCAAACAAGCAAGGGCACAATCAGCAACAGGCATACAAGCAACAAAACATACATCAAGCAATGAACAATATAGGATTACAAATCCGTAGGTCTTATGAAGAATGGATTTAACAAGATTGGCCTTGACTTGGAAACATGGAAGAAAATCCCCTTAGGATTTATGGTCTAGGAATTACCTAAGATATGGATTTTGGACCAAGACATATTCTGTATGATACCAATTTAAAAACAAGATACCAACAGATAGGTATTTATAAAATTAAACCAACAAAAGTGGTTTCACTATTTTATCACTTACCAAAGATTTATAGTGATTACTATAGTGAATATGACTCTAGTTTTAGGAAAGAAATCACCAGAAAAGTTCCAGAGCTCCAAAAATTATTTACTTGGATGGTTAGGTAGGGCTTGGTGTACTTGTTCACTGAGAGTTGGAATCACTCCAAAATAATTACCAGAATACCCTCAGGAAATTCTCAAAGACAGTTCTGGAGCTGTTTTGTCTTTTTCACCATATTAAATCTACAGTAGATTTTGATTTGATTCCAATAGCACAGGGTATGTATTTTGAATACCTTTCTGTAGAAATTGGAATCAACTTTTTTGGAGTTACAGAGCTACTGGTGTGATTTTTGGGGTGAATAAACCATGCACAGAATAGTTTAATTCACAGAAAAATATCCAAGGCTCAATAAATCATGATCTCCTGGATTTAGATAGGTAGTGATGTACCACATCACTGGGATTTGTAATTGGTTCAATTGGACTCATGGTTTGGTGTTGGGAAATTTCCAAAGGCCTAACTGCATGGATTTTGTTATTTTTGCTGCAAGCAAACTCGAGTTCACCTTGACATAAGACCTATGCTGATTGATTGGTATGGAAATTACCTTCTAGGGGAACTTTTATTCATCCCAATTGGATAAGTACAACTTCCTAGGGTATTTATTTAGTGTAAACTATATTCTTTGGCAGATTAAATGCCAGAAAATAATAAAAAATATTTTTGGCAAAGGGGCTGGTTCTGCATGGTTAAGAAAACCCTAGGGGACAATGTAAAATTATCATCTGGATGATATCAAGTGGTTTTATATTTTAATTGAATTTAAACTAACAGGTAAAATTCAGATCTAGAATTCCCAGAGAAAAAGAAAATGGAAAAACTAATGCCGGGCCAGATCTAGAGGGGAGCTGGGCCGTCCAGGGGAGAAGCGGCCCACCCGGGCGGGCTGCACCGGCGGGAGGCGGTAGTTCAAACCCGCGGGGCAGGACCCGCCTGCCAGCGACGGAGGGACGGCGAGGGGGGTATGGGAAGATCTCGGCCGCTCGATCTAAACAAGATCGACGACGCTCGGCCATCGTCTCCGCGGAAAGAAGCGTCACGGCGGGGAACCCTAGCTGAGAGGGAGGAGGGATCGGGGAGGCTCACCTGATGGCAGAGAGGAGCCGGTGAGGGTCCAGGAAAATGCGGTGGTCGGAGATGAGCTCAGAGAGGGGTGGCAAGGGGTGGTTTGACGCCGGGAACTAACTCGCGCAAGGACGCCCATGGGGGTGCTCTCGGAAGCTGTCAACACCCGGATTTTTAATCCCAGATGCCCGTTATGCCATACCTCGCAATCCGAGGATTACCATTTTTGTGAGACATAACGGATTGGATATCATAGTACATCATCCATTACAAACCATACATAAGGTCATACACAAATAAGGATCTCATGATCCAGTCTTAATACAACAAGCAGCAGAAATAAAAGGTAGCATAGCAGTGGGGTCCATCTTCAGGGGCACAGGCAATGCTGACGAAGGTAGATAGTCCTAGTTATCATAGCCGTCCTGCTGACCATCATCTTGATAATCTCCTTCATAGCCTGGCCATGATAATAGCCAGGGACAAAAGCCATGAGTACTCTTTAAGTACTCGCAAACTACCACTAACAAGGAGTATAATTCTAAGTTAAAGTGCTAGATCTAAGTTTAACTATAAAGTTAAGTTTGAAACCTAAGCTGAGTTCAGAAGCCAAGAAAAATAAAGTAAAATTCTAGAATCACTTAAGTTGGGGAAACTATTGTCATAAACACAACCCTGTTGTGGTCAAGTCAGGATTCATCATTCATATCAAGTTATTTGGAAAAAATCTGACAACAAAACAGTATGGCCATTCCAACTGTCCATAACCACGGACGCGGCTATTCGAATAGTTTGACACTCTGTAGAGGTGGTACACTTTGACCACAAGATTCGATACATCTGTCAGGGATAACCCTGAATCATCATACCTAGTATGCAGATAATCAAACATAACCTTCCCTTTACACACCCTAGTATAAGCACCTCTCCTATGTGCATGGCCTCCCAACCATGACCATCAGTCATCTTGGGCATTGCATAGGTGGACAACATTGAGAGGTAGCCTCAGCTCAAACCTCTCCCGCGAGGGAACTAATACTAATGCATATAAATTTCCAGCTAAGCCTTACCCAATTCAGGTAGTGTGGTTGTACGGTAAATTTGGAATGGTATCGCATTCAAATCCAACCATCAGTTTTATAAAAGGGTTAAGGCTCATGCCTCAACATTTTTATCATCATCAATCCTTCGTGTTTCTCAACACATGTCAAAACATCTCAATAGAATGACTCATCATTGCAAGGTTTTCATAATTCATTTTCACCAAGTGTTCCCATCTAAAGTGACTCAAGTTTTTGCTCTACTCTAAACTACTAAGTTAAGAGTGTTCACTAAGGTGGGAAAGATGGGTTAAATCTCATTCCATGTAATGACATCTAAAGGATTCTAAATAGTTAAAGTTTTATACTTTTTATGCTACCTTCAAAACAAGTAAAGAACTTTGTGTAAACTAAGGGAGGTAAGACATGTAAATAAGACTTGGGGTACTAATACTCAAAGGGGGTGTGATCAAAGTATGCTTAAGGCATCTTTGCTAAACTATCTAGTTTGATTCTAGTTTGCTAAGTACTACACTTGCAAGTACTAACTTGCAAGGATTAATCTTGGATAGTGCTAGCTTGCCTTAGTTGGAGCAGTGGTTGAAGTTTTGTTCTTCTTCTTGGTAGAACTCCTCCTCCTCGAAAGCTTGGTCGGTACTAGCGTCTATAAATACATAGGGAGTATACAATCACCAAACAATACTTAACTAGGCTACGTAGCATTCTAAAACACACATTTGATGATCTATTATCATCACAAACATCACAAGTTTTAATTCAATAGTTTCATCCTTTTTATTTTAGAAAAGTAATTTCTACTCATTGAAATATTTACTAAAATTTCATATTCACCACCAAAATATGGGATCATGTGGACACATGTCCTCACCACATATTCTAACATGTGGGAATGATATTTAAAGGTTGGATCAACATTACATTGGTTCAAGTTCATTATTTAATGATTTAAAGAGACTAGAAATACGTATATAGCATTATTTTGGTACTAGTACAAATTCACTGCATGTAAACCTTAATATTATTACATATTTGGATAGATATGATGAAATGTGATTTTTGAGAGTTGGAATCAACTCAAAAGCCAACTTAGTGGATTTTATAAAAATGTTGCAAGTTGCAAATGCTTCTGTCTTCTTATTTTTATTAGGAGAGATCTATAACTCTAAGTGAATTAAATCCAACGGGCTTGGATAGATCATCTCAATACCTTTCAGGAAAAATTAGTTTCATGCAATTTGAATTTGTCAAACTTACAGAATTGAATTTTGAAATAGTGGACATAAACTAGATTTAACTAAAAAGAAAAATCCAGATTTGAACGGGTGGGCTAGCGCGGGAAATGAAATGGGCCGGCCTAGTGGCGCTCCGCGGCGCGGGGCTTAACTGACAGGGGGGGCCCGCTTGTCAGCGGAACTGAACACACGAAATGGTACGCGCGCTGTAGGCCATGCGATTAGAAAGGAAATCTACGGCTGAGGGTCGTTGTCGACGACGAACAGGTCGCCGGCGAGCTCAAACCCTAATGGCTCGGTGGAGGTCTGTTGGGGGCGTACCAGGGCTCTAGAGGGGTCGGCGAGGCGTGCAAATGACGTGGATGAAGACGACAAGGCGAGGCGCGGTTGCGGCGGAGCTTGGGGTGGCCACAATCAATGGCGCCCTTCTCCTCCTACCGCGGCTGCTCTGGGTCCAATTCCGGCGAGGCAGAGCTCGCCTTGCTCCGGCTAGAGGTGGGTGAGGTTCAGAGAGGTGAGGGGAGTGGAATGGTGTGGAGAGAAGAGGCTGGGGAGGGCTTCTTTTATAGACCCGACGGTGAGACCGAGTGGGATGGGCAGTCGACGGTGGCGACATGGCTGGGAGTGGCGATCGATGGGCGGTTCCCTGGCGGTTCTCTAGAACTTGAATGCGAGCGTAGGGGCGGTGGCACGCTGTCTGGGCGAGGTGGCGCTCTGCACGGCAGAGGCGGCTGTGTCCACGGTGAGTGGTGGCTGTGAGGCTTTGGGCGGCGAACGGGGATGTCTGGGGTGTTCTCCAGGTCGAGGCGGAGCGGCGGGTGCAGGCTGCGGTCGAGCGGGGGTTTGTGCACGCGGGCTCTGTGGGCGGCGTCGGCATGGTCGACCAGCTCCGGTCACGGCGGTTCCTAGCCGCTCTTCCCTCTGTCTCTGGCCTGGGGCTGGTTGGGCGGTGGAGGTGGACCACAGGCAACTTGCTAGACATGGAGAGAGGTTGGAGAGGGCTGCTACTGCGAGTGCACTGTCGGCCGGCGAGTTGGTGCTCGGCATGGCATGGCAGTGCAGCTAGGGGGTAGGGGAGATGCTGGTGTGGGTCTAGTTAGATCAAGAGGGGACAGAGGCGATAAATGAAGATCAATTGGGGGCAAAATCCTGTAGTAAACAGTGAGCTAGGATTAGAGTAGAGATTATGCATGCCAAGTGTTTGATTAAATGGCCGCATGAAAGAAAGTTTTGAATTTTGGTTTCAAAATTTTTGAGTGATCTCCACTAGTGCTAGGTAGTCTCTGGGTGCAAGGGTTTTGCAAGTGGAGCTGAAAAAGATGGTTTTTGAAAAAGGGGTGATCTATGCATATGCAATAGATTCAATTTTAAACTGTCATTTAGAATAGTTAACAGAATGTTTTTAGCAGATCAAAAGGTGGGCCTTGGTACCTCATTATGTGTACTAGCAAGGGGTACAAAGATCAAGAATTTTTTGTATTAAGTTTTGAGTACAAGCAATAGCCAAAGTAGGCATGAGAGTTAAATTTGCCAAAATGACCATTCCTCCTTTTTAATTCTTTTTTATTTGATTTTCTTTAGGAAAAGTTTGGGAATGATGTAGATGATGTTTAAATCACCTAAGAAACTTTTTACAAGCATTGTATCATTCAATCATGGCAATTCAAACAACTCCTATTTTAAATGCACACATATATGAATGCTTTCATTTTAAATTTGGAAAAGTTTTTGTTAACCCCTTTTTTGGTTGATTTGATCTTTGATAAACTTGGATTGAAGTTTTGGATGTTACAAACCTTCCCCCTTAAACAAAATATCGTCCCGAGATTTACAAAGAAAACTAGGAACTAAAGAGATCTGGGAACTCTGTCCTAATGTAATCTTCTCGCTCCCAAGTAGCTTCCTCCTCGGTATGGTTGCTCCACTGAATCTTGAGAAACTTGATACTCATGGTCCTGGTGGTTCTGTAGGCTTCTTCTAAGATACGGATGGGCACTTCCCGATAGGTCAGGTCATTGTTGATTTCCACATCTCTTTGATCGATGTTCTTGAAAACTTCCGTCTTCTCAGGCACTTCTAGACATTTGCGAAGTAACAAGATATGGAACACATTGTGGATGGCTGACATCTCTTCAGGCAGTTCTAGCTGATACGATACTTCTCCTCGACGGTTCAGAATCTTGAAAGTTGCGATATATCTGGGGGCTAACTTTCCCTTCAGACTAAAGTGTTGAGTCCCTTTAATGGTGAAACCTTGAGATATACAAAATCTCCGACATTGAAAGTCAGGTCTCTCCTTCTTTTGTCAGCATAGCTCTTCTGTCGGGATTGGGAGGTCTTAAGGTGCTCACGGACTTTTGTGAACTTTCTCTTCTGCTTCTCGGAGAATATCAGGTCCAAAGATCTGACTCTCTCCTACTTGTGACCAATTCAAGGGGGTACGACATTTTCTTCCGTATAGGAATTCAAATGGTGCCATCTACAAACTAGCTTGATAACTGTTGTTATACGAGAATTCTGCGAAAGGCGTCTTCCCATTTTGATCCGTATTCCAACACACAAGCTCTAAGCATATCCTCTAAGATTTGGTTGACTCTCTCAGTCTGTCCATCTGTTTGCGGGTGATGCGCGGTACTGATTTTCAACTTGGTTCCTAAACCTTCCTGCACTTTCTGCCAAAATCTTGAGGTAAACTGGGTTCCTCGATCTAATACGATGGTCTTGGGGGTTCCATGCTGACTAACAATCCTAGCAATGTATAGCTCTGCTAGCTTTGCACTCTGGTAAGTTGTCTTGACAGGTATAAAGTGGGCTACCTTGGATAGTCTATCAACTATGACCCAGATTGAGTCATTTCCCCTACTAGACGTAGGAAAACCGGTGATAAAGTCCATTCCGACGGAATCCCATTTCCATTCCGGAATCTGCAATGGTTGCAACAGTCCTGCAGATCTCTGATGCTCTGCTTTGACTCTTTGACAGATGTCACATTTGGCGATGTAGCTTCCAATCTCTCTCTTCATCTTGTGCCACCAAAATTGCTCTTTCAAATCCTGATACATCTTTGTTCCTCCGGGGTGGATAGAATAAAGAGTATCATGAGCTTCCTTCATGATAACTTCCTTCAGCTCCGAATCTGCTAGAACACAGATATGTCCTTTGTACCACAATACTCCTTCGTCTTCGATGAATCCAGGTACCTTTCCTGTACCAATACGATGTTTGATTCTGTCGATACTTTCATTCCCCTTCTGGGCTTCCTTGATTTGGCTAATCAAAGTGGGTTGAAGTTCAATGCTTGCTAAGAATCCTTTGCTAACTAATTCAGTCCTAAACTGCTCCAAGTCTTCATACAAACTTGGTTGCTTCTCCTTGGTCATAGTGTTAAGCCTACACGGCAATCTGCTAAGAGCATCTGCTACCACATTGGCTTTGCTGGGGTGATAGTGAATGTCAAGGTCATAATCCTTGATTAACTCTATCCATCTCCTTTGTCTCATATTCATCTCCTTTTGAGTGAAGATATACTTCAAGCTCTTATGATCTGAGTAAATCTCACAACAATTACCCATCAAATAATGACGCCATGTCTTCAGTGCTAGAACTACAGCTGCTAGCTCAAGATCATGGGTCAGATAGTTCTGCTCATGCTGCTTCAGTTGTCGAGACAGATACGCGATGACTTTGCCTTCTTGCAACAATACACATCCTAGACCAAATCTTGGATGCGTCACAATACACATCAAAGGGCTTCTTGATGTCTAGCATGACCAAAATTGGGGCTGATATCAATCTCTTCTTCAGCTCCTGGAAACTGGCTTCACATTTGTCGGTCCATTCAAACTTCTTGTCCTTCTTCAACAGTTGGGTCATTGGTCGGGCTATGCTCGAGAATCCTTTTACGAACTTGTGGTAATATCCCGCTAATCCGAGAAAAGAACGGACTTGGGTTTGAGTGGTTGGGGCTTTCCACTCCTCGATATCTTTGATCTTGGTGGGATCAACAGAGACTCCTCCGACAGACACAATATGTCCTAGGAATCCTACTTATTTCAGCCAAAACTCACACTTGCTGAACTTGGCATATAACTGATGCTCTCTCAGGGTTTCTAGGATGATTCTCAGATGTTGCTCATGCTCTTCTTCTAACTTGGAGTAGATAAGAATGTCGTCGATAAACACAACTACAAACTTATCTAGGAAATTCATAAAGATCTTATTCATGAGATTCATGAAATAAGCAGGGGCATTGGTTAATCCAAAAGACATAACCATATACTCGTATAAACCATAGCGAGTAGTAAAGGCGATCTTCGGAATATCCGTTGCACGAATCTTAAGTTGGTGATAACCAGTCCTAAGATCAATCTTTGAGAATACCTGAGTTCCGGTCAACTGATCAAATAGATCCTCTATCTTTGGCAAAGGGTACTTGTTCTTGATGGTGACATCATTCAATTTTCTGTAATCTGTGCACAAACGATTGCCTCCATCTTTCTTGTCGACGAATAACACTAGTGATCTCCACGGTGATGCACTTGGTTGAATCAAACCTTTCGCTAGCATAGCATCCAACTGCTTCTTTAGTTCCACTATTTCTGAGGGGTTCATGCTATAGGGTCTCTGGGCTATAGGTCTGGTTCCAGGGATTAGTTCGATAATGAAGTCAATATCCATATCCGAGGGCATACTTGGCAATTCATCTGGAAATACGTCGGGGTATTCACAGACTACTCTGACTTGGTCAATGGTGGGCAAGGCTACACTCTGGTTGCACTTAAATTGACGGGGTAAGGTTTCAGAGATATGCTCTACTATGACTCTAGAACTACTGGTCATGGTGATGGCTTTCTTAGCACAGTCTATCAGTCCTTTATGACTTGACATCCAGTCCATACCTAGTACTACTTCCAATCCTTTGCTTCCAAGTACAATTAGGTTGGCATAAAAATCTATCCCATGTATTCTGATAGGTATAGCTTTGCAAATTTTTCTAGCTTTGGTTGTTGAACCGGGGATTTGAACTATCATGACATGCTTCAGGTTGGTTGGACGAATCTTACTGGTGCATGCAAATTCTTCGGTGAAAAATGAATGTGATGCTCCCGAATCAAACAATACTCTTGCTAAAACTGAGTTGACAGAAAACATACCCAGCACTACGTCTAGCGCTTCCTAGGCTTCTTATGCATTCATGTGGAAGAGACGTCCGTTGCGGTTGTGAGGGTTCCCTAGGGCAAATCTCCTTCCTAGCTGCACACGACGCTGCTGCTGAGCTGGGGCATTCACATTGGCATTAGCGGCAGTCTTCTTGGGACACTCATTGGAGTAGTGACCCTTCACTCCGCACTCAAAACAAGTGATCTGGGACTTGTCTTTGACTGCGACAGGCACAGCATTGCTGCCAGTTCTGGGTGTAGTGTTACTATTGTTGTTGTTCTTGGGAGGGGCACGGTTGAAATTGTTGGCATTACCAGAGTTGTGATTGTTTCCTCCGGACTTCACATTGCCTCCGCTACGGTTGGGGTAGCTTGGGCGAGAATTTGGGGGTCGGTTGTTCCTTGGTGCATATCCTGGTGAAGGGTTGGGACGGTACTTCTGGTGACTGTTGGATCCAGACTGCTGCATCATACGACGCTTGCGATTGTCGTTTACCTGGTTAATCTTCCCTTCCATCTGAATGGCAGAGTCGACTAGCTCTTCGAGATCATCGAAACGGATGTTGACTAGGACAGTGTGCATATCATCATGCAGTCCGTTCAAGAATCTCTCCTTCTTCTTGGCCTCTGTGTTGATCTTATCAGGTGCATATCTGGCAAGTGACAGGAATTTGTCACGGTACTCCACCACAGTCATTCTTCCTTGCTTCAACTCGCGGAACTCATCTCTCATTATGTTGACTAAACCTTGCGGCACGTGGGTGCGGCTAAACTTGACTTTGAATGCTTCCCATGTCATCACTTGACCATGGTTCATGTTATGGATGCTATTCCACCAAGCTCTTGCATCTCCCGCCAGATAGTGGGTGGCGAAGAGAACTTTCTCATTTTCATCAACTCCTGCAACTTCGAGGTTGTTTTCCATGGTCTATAACTAGTCATCAGCATCTAGTGGGTTCTCAGATTGGTTGAAGATTGGGGGATTTGTGTTCTGATTTTTTTTGAGTTTGGATCCATGGTGATCCTGATTTCCATGCCCTTGGTTGTTGATAGCCATCTGGGCGATCTGTTGAAGTGTTGCTAAGTTGGCTTGGCATTCTGCCCTGCTTGCTTCACGGTCTGCGATGAGATTCTGCAAGATCTGCAGCATGGGGTCCTGCGATGAGCTGCTCCCTCCTTGGTTTCCACGAGTCATCTAAAGATTGAGATATAGGGGTAAGAGGGAAATTCTAAGGGTCATGGTTTTGGGGTTTTCAAATCTAAAACTTTGAGTTAGACTCATGTTTTTCAACTAACTTCATTTTCATTCATGCAAACAAGCACACGATACAACACACACCACAACAATCAAAGGGAAAACAGATGGTTTGAAGAACCATTCTGCAAGCTACGGTATAATGAGATGATACATCTCGGGCTACGATAGTGCTCTAGTGCATATACTCATCGTCGATGAAGTCGGCATCCTCATCATCAGTGTAGAAGTCCACGACATCCTCCTCCAGAAAGTCATCATCATTGCTGAGGTAAGAATCCATGTCTCCCCGGAGGTCTTCACCCTCATCTTCTTCTTCCTTTGCTGCAAGCTGAGCTTCCTACTCCTTGACGGTCTTCTCGAGGTCGGCCACCTTCTTGCAAAGACGGGCGATGGTGCGATCCTTCTTGGCACGCTAGCGACAAAGAGACTGGCGGTCTTGGACAAGCAGTGCGAAAGTCTGGGCCTTCTGGTCGGTAATGGCACGATTCTGGTTGGCTAACTCTCTGGCATTGTCCAGTTCCTGCTGTCTGTCGTGAAGCAAGAAGTCCAGGTTCTCCACTTGACGCCTCAACTCAGGGTGGCCCGACATTTCCATTGGCAGTCCCATGAAGTCACGTCTTGCATAGTGAGCAAAACGGGTTCCCTGGGTCTTCTTGACGCTGAGGGCACATAGACGTGCAAGAGCTTCATGCATTGCCTTGGCTAATCCATCTAGCCAGTTGTTCTCTCTCACGGAGAACTAAATTCTTCCAGAAGTTGGTGCTTCAATGCTCCCTTTCAGATCTGCGGTGACTAGCCACTGTAGGTCTCCTCCTGGGGGTCCTGGAAGTTGAGCTCCAAGAAACTCCGGATGTGGGCGTCCTAGTAACTCTGACAGTGAATCCAGATCCCTCTCGAAGATCAGCTAACCTCCATTTCGCAACTGCTAAAACTTGCTGAACTGAGTCTCCATCTACAAGAATTAAGGATGAGGAAGTTAGAGAAGTGATCAAGTGTATCAAATTTTAAGTAGTAGTATAAGAACTTTGAGTAACATGAATTTTTGAGAAGGAAAGAATTCCCGAGGGTAAGAGAGGAGACAGTTTTTCATAAATACTCACTTTGGTTTTGAAGCTAAGTTTTTGTTTGGCGTCCATTCTAACTAGGGTCTCCTATGGTCAGGATGGCTCTGATACCAACTTGTCAACGCCCGGTTTTTTAATCCCAGATGACCGTTATGCCATACCTCGCAATCCCAGGATTACCATTTTTGCGAGACATAACAGATTGGATATCATAGTACATCATCCATTACAAACCATACATAAGGTCATACACAAATCAGGATCTCATGATCCAGTCTTAATACAACAAGCAGCGGAAATAAAAGATAGCGTAGCGGTGGGGTCCATCTTCAGGGGCACAGGCAATGCTGATGAAGGCAGATAGTCCTAGTTATCATAGACGTCCTACTGACCATCATCTTGATAATCTCCTTCATAGTCTAGCCATGATAATAGCCAGGGACAAAATCCATGAGTACTCTTTAAGTACTCGCAAACTACCACTAACAAGCAGTATAATTCTAAGTTAAAGTGCTAGATCTAAGTTAACTATAAAGTTAAGTTTGAAACCTAAGCTGAGTTCAGAAGCCAAGAAAAATAAAATAAAATTCTAGAATCACTTAAGTTGGGGAAACTATTGTCATAAACACAACCCTGTTGTGGTCAAGTCAGGATTCATCATTCATATCAAGTTATTTGGAAAACATCTGACAACGAAACAGTATGGCCATTCCAACTGTCCATAACCGCGGACATGGCTATTCGAATAGTTTGACACTCTGTAGAGGTGGTACACTTTCACCACAAGATTCGATACATCTGTTAGGGATAACCGTGAATCATAATAGTTAGTATGCAGATAAGAAAACATAACCTTCCCTTTACACACCCTAGTATATGCACCTCTCCTATGAGCATGGCCTCCCAACCATGACCATCAGTCATCTTGGGCACTTCATAGGTGGACAACATTGAGAGGTAGCCTCAGCTCAAACCTCTCCCGCGAGGGAACTAATACTAATGCATATAAATTTCCAGCTAAGCCTTACCCAATTCAGGTAGTGTGGTTGTACGGTAAATTTGGAATGGTATCGCATCCGAATCCAACCATCAGTTTTATAAAAGGGTTAAGGCTCATGCCTCAACATTTTTATCATCATCAATCCTTCGTGTTTCTCAACACATGTCAAAACATCTCAATAGAATGACTCATCATTGCAAGGTTTTCATCATTCATTTTCACCAAGTGTTCCCATCTAAAGTGACTCAAATTTTTGATCTACTCTAAACTACTAAGTTAAGAGTGTTCACTAAGGTGGGAAAGATGGGTTCAATCTCATGCCATGGAATGACATCTAAAGGATTCTAAATAGGTCAAGTTTTATACTTTTTATGCTACCTTCAAAACAAGTAAAGAACTTTGTGTAAATTAAGGGAGGTAAGACTTGTAAATAAGACTTGGGGTACTAATAGTCAAAGAGGGTGTGATCAAAGTATGCTTAAGGCATCTTTGCTAAACCATCTAGTTTGATTCTAGTTTGCTAAGTACTACACTTGCAAGTACAAACTTGCAAGGGTTAATCTTGGATAGTGCTAGCTTGCCTTGGTTGGAGCAGTGGTTGAAGTTTTCTTCTTCTTCTTGGTAGAACTCCTCCTCCTCGAAAGCTTGGTCGGTACTAGCGTCTATAAATACACAGGGAGTACACAATCACCAAACAATACTTAACTAGGCTACGTAGCATTCTAAAACACACATTTGATGATCTATTATCATCACAAACATCACAAGTTTTAATATAATAGTTTCATCCTTTTTATTTTAGAAAAGTATTTTCTACTCATTGAAATATTTACTAAAATTTCATATTCACCACCAAAATATGGGATCATGTGGACACATGTCCTCACCACATATTCTAACATGTGGGAATGAGATTTAAAGGTTGGATCAACATTACTTTGGTTCAAGTTCATTATTTAATGATTTAAAAATGTTGCCAGTTGCAAATGCTTCTGTGTTCTTATTTTTATTAGGTGAGATCTATAACTCTAATTGAATTAAATCCAACGGGCTTGGATAGATCATCTCAATACCTTTCAGGAAAAATTAGTTTCATGCAATTTAGATTTGTCAAACTCATCGAATTTAATTTTGAAATAGTGGACAAAAACTAGATTTAACTAAAAAGAAAAATCCAGATTTGAACGGGTGGGCTAGCACGGGAAAAGAAATGGGCCGGCCCAGTGGTGCTCCGTGGCGCGGGGCTTAACTGACAGGGGGGTCCCGCTTGTCAGCGGCACTTAACACGCGAAACGGTACGTGCGCTGTGGGTCGTGCGATTAGAAAGGAAATCTACGGCTGAGGGTCATCGTCGACGACGAACAGGTCGCCGATGAGCTCGAACTCTAAGGGCTTGGTGGGGGTCTGCTGGGGGCGTACCAGGGCTCTAGAGGGGTCGGCGAGGCGGGCAAACGACGTGGAAGACACCAGCGAGGCGAGGCGCGGTTGCGGCGGAGCTTGGGGTGGTCGCAATCAATGGCGCCCTTCTCCTCCTGTCGCGGCTGCTCTGGCTCCAATTCCAGCGAGGCAGAGCTCGCCTTGCTCCGGCTAGAGGTGGGTGAGGTTCAGAGAGGTGAGGGGAGTGGAATGGTGTGGAGAGAAGAGGCTGGGGAGGGCTCCTTTCATAGGCCCGATGGTGAGACCGAGCGGGATGGGCAGTCGACGGTGGCGACATGGCTACGGCAGGGTAGAGGCATGGCTGGGAGTGGCGATCGATGGGCGGTTCCCTGGCAGTGCTCTAGAACTTGAATGCGAGCATAGGGGCGGTGGCACGTGGTCTGGGCGAGGTGGCGCTCTGCGCGGCAGAGGCGGTGGTGTCCACGGCGAGCGGTGGTTGTGAGGCTTTGCGCGGCGAACGGGGATGTCTGGGGTGTTCTCAAGGTCGAGGCGGAACGGCGGGTGTGGGCTGCGGTCGAGCGGGGGTTTGTGCACGTGGGGACAGAGCATGCTCTGCGGGCGGCATCGGCATGGTCGACCAGCTCCGGGCGCGGCGGTTCCTGGCCGCTCTGCCCTCTGTCTCTAGCCTGGGGCTGGTTGGGTGGTGGAGGTGGACCAGAGGCAACTTTCAAGACATGGAGAGAGAGAGGCTGGAGAGGGCTGCTGCTGCGAATGCACTGTCGGCCGGCGAGTTGGTGCTCGACATGGCATGGCAGTGCAGCTAGGGGGTAGGGGAGATGCTGGTGTGGGTCTGGTTAGATCAAGAGGGGACAGAGGAGATAAATGAAGATCAATTGGGGGCAAAACCCTGTAGTAAACAGTGAGCTAGCATTAGAGTAGAGATTATGCATGCCAAGTGTTTGATTAAATGGTCGCATGAAAGAAAGTTTTGAATTTTGGTTTCAAAATTTTTGAGTGATCTCCACTAGTGCTAGGTAGTCTCTGGGTGCAAGGGTTTTGCAAGTGGAGCTGAAAAAGTTGGTTTTTGAAAAATGGGTGATCTATGCATATGCAATAGATTCAATTTTAAACTATCATTTAAAATAGTTAACATAATGTTTTTAGCAGATAAAAAGGTGGGCCTTGGTACCTCATTATGTGTACTAGCAAGGGGTACAAAGATCAAGAATTGTTTCTGTTAAGTTTTGAGTACTAGGAATAGCCAAAGTAGGCATGAGAGTTAAATTTGCCAAAATGACCATTCCTCCTTTTTAATTCTTTTTGATTTGATTTTCTTTAGGAAATGTTCGGGAATGATGTAGATGATGTTTAAATCACCTAAGAAACATTTTACAAGCATTGGATCATTCAATCATGGCAATTCAAACAACTCCTATTTTAAATGCACACATATACGAATGCTTTCATTTTAAATTTGGAAAAGTTTTTGTTAACCCCATTTTTGGTTGATTTGATCTTTGATAAACTTGGATTGAAGTTTTGGGATGTTAGAGAAGCTCGCCGGCAGCGACGATGGAGATGATCCTGGGTAAAACAGAGGGGAGGGTTAGATGCAGGGGGACACGGGGGTCCTGGGAGCGAACATGCAGAGGGGGAGAGGCAGTAGGAGGAGTCCCTTGCTCGCTAGACGGGGGAGGGCCGAAGCTTCTTCCTTGCCCTCTCTCGAGCAGGGTAGAGCAGAGGAGAGGGAGTGGGTTGTCTAGGGTGGTAAGAGGGAGCAGAGGGGGCAAATGAGCCGGTTGTGGGGAGCTAGGGTGGCCTCTGGCCGATTTATACCGAGGGGGAGAGGTTGATGGGGTAAATGTCCTCTTTGGACAAGGGGGAGGAGTGGGGCTGGCCTGTTATTGGCTCATGGGGCGGTGAGGAGGGGTAAGAGGGCCATCTAGTCGGCGAGGAGATAGGGAGAGAGGGTGGAGGCTGCTGTAATAAAATGGTTCCACTTGTTTGTCTCTCTCTCTCTAAAGCACATGGGACTAGGGGAGAGGGTTTGCTACAGTAATTGCTACATTAGCCACGACCAGGGAGGAGTGCTGGTTGCTGTGGTGAGTGGTGGTGAGTCTTGGTGGTGATTGGTCCTTGGTCTAGATCAATAATTTCCTAGTTTGCCTTATTTGATCAATTTGGGGCTTGAAAAGAAAGTTTGATAATTTGTATAAGACAAGGTAGGGAAATGGTACTAGTAGATATATGAGGTCAAGGTGGATACCCAGGAATTATTTGGGTTTTTTCTAAGGATTTAAAGTCCACTTAAATCCATTTACTCAAAAACTGCAGAAATGATGTATTGGAGCTCAATTGATATTTTTACGTTGGACTTTGTTGGATTTTCATGTTAGATGGTCCTAGATACCATATCACACCTTGAGGGATTTTATTGGGATTTATTGAGGTGGGAAATTATTTTTAAAGGATTATTTCTTGTTTCTGCCATTTAAAAAAAGAGCAAAAATAAATAATAAAGAATCTCAAAAATATTCATTTAGTAGGTGGGAAGATGGGGTGTGATATGTGGGTCTCAATTGAGCCAAAATTTGGGGAAGTGTGGTGGAAAAAACCAAACTTTCCTTTATGGAAGGAGTTTTGGAGATTTGACTATTTAAGTAGATTAAATAGATTTGGTGCCAAAATAATTATGGGTAATATTGGATAAATCTTGATGATCAAGGTAGAGGGTGTAGACAAGGTGTATCAAGCATTTGCAACCTTGGTATTGGAGAATCCAAGTTGATTTTGGTGGAATACCCTAGATTAAGGATCTAGGGTGATGTTAATTTGATACCATCAAAACCATGTTAGATCTCGGAGCTTAGAGCTCCCCTTGGGGCATGGTATATATGGATGGGTAGAACAAGTGATTTAGATTTCAATGGTGTAGGGGTTTTTGCTTGATCCTGCTTGAGCTCACCATGGCAAGCTTTCAAACTTTGGATAAAATAAGCCTGCCAAAACAGATTATCAACTAGTCTTTAAAACCTTGTGGGTGTAAACAGCTCAAGGATCCAATTGGAACAAGTGAAGTAGTTAATGATAGACCTATATGAGTAGAACACAACCATTCAAAGAGTTGGTCCACAGAAGGTTGGATGGTGGTGTGAGCTTCTATCAAAGTAGGCATGTTGACTAGATTTGCAGGAATAGTTATTTTCTTGCCTAGAAAACCATCAAGAACAAGTGGGTTGGAGTGTGATATAACCAAGGACAAGAGTGGTCCTTGTTATTCCTTAGGATGTTTAACAATATGATTCAAGTGCATTACCAAAAATGCACAAGGTTTGAGAAAGGGAGTCATTCAAAAAGGTGATGTTGGAAACAGATTTCTTCAAAACCTTGTGGGTGTAAACAGCTCAAGGATCCAATTGGAACAAGTGAAGTAGTTAATGATAGAACTATATGAGTAGAACACAACCATTCAAAGAGTTGGTCCACAGAAGGTTGGATGGTGGTGTGAGCTTCTATCAAAGTAGGCATGCTGACTAGATTTGCAGGAATAGTTATTTTCTTGCCTGGAAAACCATCAAGAACAAGTGGGTTGGAGTGTGATATAACCAAGGGCAAGAGTGGTCCTTGTTATTACTTATGATGTTTAACAAGATTATTCAAGTGCATTACCAAAAATGCACAAGGTTTGAGAAAGGGAGTCATTCAAAAAGGTGATGTTGGAAACAGATTTCCAGACTTAACCAAATTTTGCAGATTTGGGGTTTTTGACTAGAATATGAGAGGGGATGTTTTTGTTGGGTTGCAAGGTACCCAAACATCATCAAGTGGATGATGTTGAAGTATAGATTGAGTAGAAGGGATCCATGCTTGATATTGGTCTTCATTGACTTGAAAGCTTCTAGAATGGAAATCTTCAGAATTGATCTGGTTAAGGGTTTTAGATGATCACCTAGTAGCTAGGGATCATATCCAGATTTGTATTATTGCTTAGGGGTCGATGAGTTTGAAAAATCTTGATCCTAGGGATGAGCTCCTAGAGTATCTCATACTATCTCCTAAGCAGACAATTCAAACAGCAGATAAAGGCAATTCATCTTACAAACAATTTAACTACTACTAGGGTAACCATCAAGTCTGACTTGAGGTAAGGTTGGGAAATTTGTAAAGGGTTGGATTTTGAATAAGATGAGAGTCTTGGGTATCTCTACCAAGAGTAGAATTCAAATGGTTCATAAAAGGTTTTGTTAAATCTAGAGATAAGAGTATTAGAAGGTTCTGTGTTGAAAATATAAGGAGATTATGTTATATAGCTCTCCATAGTTTGATCAATAGAATCTACTAAAATAGTTTTGGTTTCATAAGCATCTTGGCTCAGGTTTTGAATTGCCAGAACATTTGAGAATATGGAAATTAAGCCAAGACTATTTTGGAAAGTAGCTTTTGTCAAATGGTGGTGAGGTAAGGACTATCATATGGTATAGAGTCACATGCATAGGCACAAACAACAACAATCAAACACTGCACCCATGAACAAGAAAAAGTTTTTGTTCCCCCTGATTTTTGTATTCTGGACAACTAATCAAGGTTGCTGAAATTGGGATGTTACAGATCCCTTGGGAAATGTTTGTTTAAGGAGGTGAAGTCCATGCACATCCGCAAGATATCCGTGTACTTTTTAGGAACGAGCACGGGGTTTGCTACCCAGGTGCTTTCCTTGATCTCGCGTATGAAGTTTGTGTCGAGGAGTCTATTGACTTCCATACCGACCACCTTTTCTCTTGGCTCAGATAGTCGACGTATTGTATGTTTCACTGGCCTTGCTTCAGGATTCACATTGAGTGAGTGCTCGGCAAATTCCCTGGGAACTCCTGGCATGTCCGTTGTACACCATGTGAAGATTTCCCAGCTCTCACAAAGGAATTCAACAAGCGCGAGTTCCTATGTGGGACTCAAGTTGTTAGCGATGAGGGCCATCTTGGTTGGGTCCGTTGGGTGGACCTAGACTGCCTTGGTGTGGATTGACGTGTCGAAGGATTGGTCAGGTGAGCTAGGCTTACTCAGATGAGGTAGACTATTGTCTTTCGACTTATTCAACCTCGCCAGTTCTTCCTACATGCTGAAAGAATGGGAGATTCTATTGAATTCCCTATCACTGCTGTCAGACCTCTCGAAACTTTGTTGACTGTGATAATGCCGTTGGGGCCTGACATCTTCATCTGCAAGTAGGCGTAGTGTGGCACCTCCATGAACCTCACGAACGCGACGTGTCCAAGGATCCAGTGGTATTTTGAGGGCCATTCGACAACTTCAAATTTTATGCGCTCTCGTCGGAAGTTTGTCGGTGTTCCAAAGATGACATCCAAGATAATCTTGCCCAGGGGGTATACGCCCTTCCCTGGGATAATGCCGTGGAATGTTGTGCCTGAAGTTTCCAGGGATGACAGGGGGATTCGCATGGCGCACAAGGTTCTTGTGAACATGAGGTTAATGTCGCTGCCCCCATCCATGAAGACGCAACTCACCTCAAAGCCTTCGATTTGCACCTCGAGCACCGGGGTATAGTGACCTGGGCAAGGTAGTTGACGCGGGTGATCGCGCTGGTCGAAGGTAATCCAGGACTTGCTCCCACTAAGGTACTCAGTGGTGGAGGGTGGAGAGTTCATCGCCAGGTTGACTTGGCGAGTGATGGATTTTTGCACCCGATTTGATGGGCGTCCTTTTTGGATCATTCCCATAATTCCCAATGCCTGCGGGTACAGTTCGCCTCCATTGTTTTGGACTGGTGCAGCTGCAGGTGGTGGTGGCCCGGGTGGTGGTGGCAGCGCTCCATGACCATGGCTCCCGGGGCAGCTCCATAGCCCTGGTTTATCGCGTCGCGATTCATCAGGGCCAGGCCTTCATGGAGCTTGAGGAACTCGTGGCAGTCCTTTAGAAGGTGGTTGGATTTTTTCTCGCCATCGTGCTTGTCGATGTAGAAGTGTACGTTGCACGGTCCAGACAGTTTGTCCTGGATAGATGTTCCAGGTGCCTCATCGCGAGTGCGGTGCTGCCACACTTGCTTGGTTTTTCCACTGTCGCGGTATCCACCACTGCGGTATCCGCTGTTGCGGTTGTTGTCTCGTGTTTGTTGGTGTACCCAGCCGCAACCATGTCGACTTCCTCGTGGTCCTCCTAGCCGCGCATTCGTTACTTTCCTTGGCAATCGCGTCTGCGATCGAGGTCGTCATCATCGTCTGAGTGGACAAGATTTTTCACTGAGTCCTCTCCATCAACCCACCTATTCGCGATCTCTATTAGGTGGTCGATTGTTTTGGGCTTTTAATGGCCCATCTCCTCTCTGATCTCTTTGCGACACACACCACCATTGAACGCGTCTATTGCGCGGTCCTCAGAGATCTCCTCTGCAGAGTTTTTCATGATGGACCATCTCTAAATGTATGAGCGCTGCGACTCGCTAGTCTTTTGGTAGCAGCCTCTTAATTCTTCGATTGATGCTAGCCTTTTGTATGTTCCCTGGAACTTTCGCACAAAGCTGTAGACCAGTTCATCCCAGCCGCGAATCGATCCGCACAGGAGATTATTGAGCCACGCACGGGCGACACCTTGCAGCTGTAGCTGGAGGCATTGCATGGTCGTGCTTGTGGTTCCACCGTGTGGCCTGACGGAGGAAATATGATCCTCCATCCAAATCTTCGGGTCTTGGAGGCCGTCGAATTGTGGGTTCTCAGATGGGAGCTTGAACCCTTTGGCATTTGCTTTTGCCTTATGTCACTACTGAAGCAGATGGCGCCGCAGAGCTCTATCCCATCGTCTTCCAAGTCAGTAGAGTGGGCACACCTCACACACATCTTCTCGACCTTGCTCTTCTTGATGTCATCGTGCGTGTCGTAGTTGTTTCGCCGTGATCGGTGTTGCCACGACAGATCATAGCTATCGTTGCTAGAGGAGGAGGAAGAGTAGCACTTAGCTAGATCCTTGCTTTTCAATGGCTACGACATTGGATCCTTGATGAGAGCAGCCTCGACTAGTCCCAATCCAGCGATCGTAGATCGATGCATGGCAGACCGTGGGGCCCCAGCTGGCGGCTGGTTTTTGAGAAGGTACATAGTGGCTACCGCCACCGCTCCTTGCGGCGTTTAAGGGAGCACATTGCCCTGTGTGTCCACTATCATGGATGAGAAGTCGAGGACTCGAGTGGCATCCACTCGCTCCTTCTCGGTGAGGTGAGCGAGTCGAGAACATCTTCTGTCAGCCGTATGATCGTTGCCTTTAGAGGAGGATCCTCCGATGGAGGAGAGCTCGGCCCGGCGGAGGCTCGACTCGTCTACTGCCCTTCGATGCTCGTTGAGCTGGGCAATTACTTGCTGCTGGCGCTTGAACTCCTCTCTGAGCAACTAGTGATAACTCATCAGCATGTCTTGCGATGAGTTAGGGGGTAGGGGTTGCCCCGTAGAGCTTCCCTGCAGCAAGCCCACTCAGCGCTGTTGAGTTTTATCAGCACGCTCTCTTGGGTTTGCTCATTCGCCTAGAGGTTCGGCTGATCTTCTGGGCTGGGTCCTTCGGTCCCATTGTTGGTGGGGCCACTGTTCGCGACTGGGATTCCACCACCAGTGCCGGTGTTGTCTCGAGTGCCGCCAATGCCGCCCGTGTTGAGGATGTCGCCCATGTAATGGCTGGGGAAGTTGTTGCTCCCATAGCTTTCAGATCCAGAGACATAGGCTCCATCTTCTATCGCTAGATCACTTAGATCGGACTCGCAACTTTTGTCGCCGTCTGTATCCCTGATTGATGTCAGGTCGTTGAGTTCGCTCAGGGTGTCGATCGGCGGTCGAAACCACGATGCTGGAGAAATCGCGGGAACCTTCGGTTGGTCAGGTAGGTGAAGTGTGCCTAGCTGACCAACTTGGAAGCACAAGTTCCTGATCACCAAGCCAATTCCATCGCCCATAGACTTGAAATCTGGGCGAGTGGCCAACGTGTGGACGGTCAAGTCGAAGGCACCAAAGAGGAGGCGAGTCTCCGCTTCTACAGAGTCGTAGATCGCGGTTGATGGGGCCGACAAAGCCGCAACATCAGAACTCCTGCTTCCCACAGACGGCGCCAATTGACGAGGGTTAAGTCATCAATGCCCATCATAGATGGACTTAGGTTCGAGGAAGTGAGGAGCACTGGAGGCATCAATCGGCTAGAAAACAAGCACACAGGGACGAAATGTTTACCCAGGTTTAGGCCTCATAGAGGACCCTACTCCTGCTTGTCTGCTTGGAATTATCGAGGAGTAGAAACTTACAGGGGATGCGCAGATGTAATCTAGCGATGGTGTGGAAACTAGGGTTGTGGATTGTCCTCCTCGCCGCCCCTCCTAGCCTTTATATACATATGCTAGGTCTCTGGATAGCAGGCCAAGTTGGTTACAGGTTAGGGTTTTCCCTTTAAACTTCTATCTTAAGTTTGCCGTGTGCGGCAAGAAGCTGAAGTCTCCCGGGTCACCCGAATCTTGGCTAGGCCTTAGCAACGTCGTGGTCTTCTTCAATATTGGACCGTATATGCCAAGCTAGAGTACCTGTAAGGTATGCCCATGTCACTAGTAATTAGGAACGGCACGAGCGTGTGCTCCACTAGTGCGTCTTAGCACGTTGGGTAATCCAGTACTACTAGTACGGAGTAGATCGCAAGCGCGTGGTCACGTGATTATTATGTATTGGTCCATGCTCTAGTCGTGGGCATGTGCTGTAGCAGTGAAAAATTTGTGAAAAATCGAATACTCATAAATAATCACTCCCTCCATCCTAAAATAGCAGTAACTGACTTGGATTTGTCTAGATACGCATGTATCTCAACACATTTTAGTACTTAGATACTCCCTCATTTCCAAATTAAACGCATATTAGGTTTTGTCAAAGTTAATATTTATAAAGTTTGACCAACTATATGTACAAACATACTAACTTTCATAATGTCAAACAAATATAATATGAAATCATGGTTCATGATGATTCTAATAACATTGAGTTGATGTTGTAGGTGTCCATATTATTTTCTAGATATTTTGTCAAAGTTTATTATGTTTGACTTTGACAAAAACTAATGTGTGTCCTAATTGGGGAAGGAGGGAGTACATGTGAAGTCAGTTAATTTGGGATGGATGGAGTACTACTAGTAGTAGTCAACGTAACATAGTATGTAGTAGTAAGCAGTAAAACTCAGTTTATAGCCAAATACAACCTTCCTAATCCCAAAGAGACCCTGGCTTCGACTACTAGTAATTAATATATCATTCGATTCACGTTAGGACCATTAGATGAAAAGATGAAGATCAATTCTTCTTGTTAATGCAAACACAGAAGAATTTTTCTCCGGTGTCCTCCCCTACTCCCAAACATAGAAAACCGAAAACATAAGACGGCCAGGATTGGCTGATACCCCTTCATTTCCTCTGAGCCGAAGAGCCATTGGTTAATCCTGACCCTCCTTGTGTTTTCAATTTCTTAAATTTGAGAGAAGGGGGAGGAACCGAAGCAAGCCTCAGCACTGAAAACACCTCTTCGTCATCTCGGACATTCCAACAGTAGTGGTATTGTACCAAGCAAGCACCGTGAGGAACATGAGATCTCCGAGCGTGACCCTACCCCAGGATGCGTAGCTCGTAGGCTCGATTATCACATATGGGTGTTCATCAAGAAGTCAGTTGGCGTACCGCAACACGCAAAAGTTATACCAATTTGCTTTACCAGACAAAAACTATGACCAAAATCATCAACGTATTTAGGGCACGTACTCACGAACAACACGAGCTTGTGCTCGACGATCACATACACACAACATTCTCCACCATGCATCCCCACGTAGATCGCAACCATGCATGGTCGTTTGATTATGCATGGTCCATGGAGTTAAAAACACAAACAATCCTTATACTTGTGTGTGGGACTTGATTTAGTCCTCTTACTTGTGATTTGCTAAATTTTACGCACAAACTTGTCAACATGACTAAATATAGTTGTAAGCGAGGTTTGCAGTCAAAATTGTGTTAGCCTGGATGACATGTGGACGTTGGCATGCATATAGGAGAGCATCTGCCCTAAAAGTTTTACCTAGAACGTCTCGTATAATAGCCAGTTAGGGCGAGCTAATCGCTTGCAAGATTGATTTTGTAAAACTAACATGTCAGATAATTAGAAGATATGTTCTGTTCCAAATATCGCAAACACCTAACCCTAGTTCATGTTTCCCTTGGATTGTGCCCTGATCTTCCTACGCAAGCACATATCATGGTTGGAGCTCGAGTATGGCGAGTGCTGGCTCTAGTGGCTCGAGATCGAGTCCGAAGGAGTATCGTGTGCCCAACATAGAGCTGCTCATCATTAAGTGTGACAAATACAAGCATCATTTTTTGAAGAAGTACACCGCCCAGACCAATGTCCACGGGAATCCGAATGATATTTCTTCAAGTGTGTCCTTGTCACAGGGTTAGTAAGGTGGGACGCTTTGGATTTGCCTTCAGTTTTCTCTCGCATTTGAGCTGAATTTCATTCTTAATATGGATGTTGAGATAATTTTTTTTCCAGTAATGTAACCCACTGGGTGTAATATTTTGAATTGGTCTGAGCATCACTTTGTTTCCTTCTCTCGTACAAAACAAAAATAAAGGCATGGAGGCAAAAACAACATGGTGTTGATTACCCGTAAGGATGTGCGGGAAGGAGAAGTGGCAATTGATATGCAAATATTGGGCCTGTTGTTTATTGTTCGAGATGTGGGAGGCGCTACATGCAAAATTCCAGGTCATCCTATCCCGCACACTAGACCCATGTCGAGTGTCGTCACACCAGCACAATTTTGACATAAATCAAGTCGAATGGACAAGTTTGGCATAAAAATTCTTAATCATTGAGTTAGAGGACTAAATTGAAGCACCGTAAGAACGGTTAGTGTGTTTATGTCGGGTCCATGACGTGGAAGTGAAAAATTACATAAAAGTTGCCATGAACTTCTAAATACTCCATAATAACATTAGCGACAAACTTAGTTTACATAATGCATCCTTCCTAGTTCCAAAATAGAACCTACATGCAACTACTAGTAGTAAACTGAAGTAGTAAAATAGTACTACTAGTAGTACTATTTATCTGCACACCATTATAGTATTGTTAGGATCATTAGCCATAGATTAAGATCATTTTTTTCTGTCGATGCAAATCTAGAAAGGTACATGGGTGGACTCTCCAATCCTTCATTAGAAACCGCGGTGGCACCCCAAGGTATGTTGTGAGCTTGTCGGACGGGAAGTTGCCCAGCGACGAGCCACTCATCCGCTCGATTACCGCATTAAGGATCTCGACCATCGAGAAGTCTGTCGACCCCGGCGGGCTAGGCGCACACAGTTTCACCATGTAGCATAGCCACAAGCACCTTTCCCACCTCATGCACACCAAGGACACGACGGTGGTAGGACCGAGCGTGCTGATGGTCAGGACGAACACAGTACCGTCATCCCCATAGAGGAAGCGCGTGAATCCCCTCGTGCTTGCTAGTGGCAGAATCAGGATCATGCAAAAGAAGGCGCTGCCTTAGATGGCCCGGGTTACTATTACCCCATGGGCCTCCTTTACATGGGGAAGGATTCCTGCCGGGGAGGCGATGAAATAACATGTGGGATCCCTATAAGAGAACGGGCCATGTGGGCACGCGATCTTGTGCTTGTCGAGCTTGTTGAAGGCAACCAAGCTAAAGCAGCCATCGTATGGGCACTCAATCATTGCCGTAGACTCGACGATGTCCATAGACACCGGCTCACGGTCGAATCTGCCGATGCGGTACAGAGGGAAGATCATCTCACCGACATAGTGCCCGCCGCTTGGGTTGGTTTTACTGAAGACTATACTGATTGAGTTTGGTACTGTACTGGTATGAGTTTATAGGAATACGCTAGGCATCGACGCACCAGAAACGGCTGAGGCCCTACACTTGGCCACTTGCCTCTGCCTCTGTACTTACGTAGTGGTATAACACAAGATTTTAGTGTAAACCACTTCACACCATGCTTCACACTGCTTCGTCAAAACAAAAAAAGGTACAGAAAGTTGACAGGTGAGTAAAGAAGGTGTCACACTGTACAGTACTAGACAAACAGATCCATGTGATAGGTAAGAATATCTACTCTTGGAGAGAGACAGAAAAGCCCGCGGCCTGATGGAGGGAGTATAGTGCTATAGGGGAGAGATCGATGACTGCATGCATGTCTTTGACACCAACCTGTAATTAACATTTTTGGTCTTATCAAATTTAAATGGCCTTAATAATCCCAAATAGAGGGAGTACTAGTACACATTGTACAAGTTGTTGGGGATATACTTTCCGTGTATCCTCACTATGCCTCACTGACCAGGGTGGCCCACTTCGGGTTAGAGCTTTGCTTCATGGGCGACCTAGTCAGGGAGAAGAGACGAAGTCTAGTCCGGCTACGGGAAGGCCCAGAAGACTTACCGACATAGGCCTGTAGTGTTACTTGTAGTTCAAGATGTACTCTATAACCAACTCTTAGTCGTAGCCGGATAGGTCTCTCCTATAAACCCTAGGCTGAATATCTATATAAGTTGTCCTAGGAGAAGCCTTTAGGGCATACCTTCACAATAGTCTACAATCTCAACTCGCACAGGCGAAACCCTTGTAACCCATATTCCAGCTCTACCGTATCACTGGATTGCTAGCAGGAGTAGGATCCGTCCAAAGCCGGCGGATTCGAACCTGGGTAAACTCGTGTGCTCATCATCCCGGAATGCCGTACATCTCACACCCCTCTCTTCTGCACGCCTTGAGGACCCCCTCATGGCGTACTTGTCATCAATCCGATGACAGTTGGCGCCCACCGTGGGGGCAAGTGAGCTTCAGATCTGCGTTTCGGGTAGAATCTGCAACAATCGGAATCAGCAAGACTATCACCGTCGGTCGCATCCTCTATGCCAGCGATGTCCCTCTCATCGTTCTCGACGAGACTTGGATTCTGGCTAGGGAGGCTGTGACTGCCTACACCATCACGTCCTTTGGCGAGATCGATGTTTACATCGGTTTCGCTGAACCTGCCCCACCCACCCCAGTGGTGATAATATAGGCAGAAGAAGTTTCTGGATCCCCTCTGTCCATAGAGGCGGCATAGTTCCAGATCTCGGAAAACCCTTATCTCACCCAACCCGCACCTATCATGGAGATAGTGGAGAAAGCTGAGCCTGAAGCAGATCTTGTGGTGCAAATCGAGTCTAGAGCGGATCTCCCTAGCGAGGTCAAATCCCAGGTCCACCTGCCTGCTGAGGTCGAAATCCAGGAGGAGCAAGGCAATAACTCTGGTTCCGGCTCTTCCAATGGCGGAACAGATCAACCCTTCTTAAGACACACGTTGAGGCGCATAATGATGCAAGACACAAGCGTGGATGAGGTTCTCGAAACCATCAGAACTTTCAAGGAAGCCCACGAGGAAAGCCACAGCTACCTCAGGACGCACACATCGCACTTTGTCGGATATGTTGGATCCGGATCTAGCTCTGCTGATGCTGGAGACAATGAAGACTACTTCGGGTTAGAGCTTTGCTTCACGGGAGGCCCAGTCAGGGAGAAGAGACGAAGTCCAGTCCGGCTACGGGAAGGCCCAGAAGACTTACCGACATAGGCCTATAGTGTTACTTGCAGTTTAAGATGTACTCTGTAATCGACTCTTAGTTGTAGCCAGATAGGTCTCTCCTATAAACCTAGGCCGGATATCTATATAAGCCATCCTAGGACAAGCCTTTAAGGCATACCCTCACAATAGTGTACAATATCAACTCGCACACGCGAAACCCTTGCAAGCCATATTCCGCCTCTGCCGTATTACTCGATTGCTAGAAGGAGTAGGATCCATCCAAAGCCGACAAATTCGAACCTGGGTAAACTTGTGTGCTCACCGTCCCAGAATACCGTACGTCTCACACCCCTCTCTTTCACATGCCTCGAGGACCCCCTCATGGCATACTTGTCATCAATCCGACGATAGTTGGAGCCCACCGTGGGGCAAGTGAGCTTCGGATCTATGTTCCGGGAAGAATCTGCAAGAATCGGAATCGGCAAGACTATCATCGTCGATCGCATCCTCTACGCCAATGACGTCCCTCTCATCGTTATCGACGAGACTTGGATTCCGGCTAGGGAGCCTATGACTACCTACACCATCATGTCCTTTGGAGAGATCGATGTTTACATCGGTTTTGCTAAATCTGCCCCACCCATCCCAGCGGTAATGATAGAGGCAAAAGAAGTGTCTGGATCCCCTCTATCTGCAAAGGCGTCGGAGTTCCGGATCTTGGAAAACCCTAATCCCACACAACTCGCACCTATCGCGGAGATAGTGGAGAAAGCTGAGCCTGAAGCAGATCTTGCGGTGCAAATCGAGTCTGGAGCAGATCTCCCTAGCGAGGTTGAATCCCAGATCAACCTGCCTGCTGAGGTCAAAATCCAGGAGGAGCAAGGCAATAACTCTGGTTCCGGCTCTTCCAATGCTGGAACAGATCAACCCTTCTTGAGGCACACGTTGAGGTGCATGATGATGAAAGACGCAAGCGTGAATGAGGTTCTCGAAACCATCCGAATTATAAAGGAATCCCACGAGGAAAGGCGCAACTACCGGATATGTTGGATCCGGATCCGGCTCTATCGATGCTGGAGACAACGAAGAATCGGTGCTGGAGGCGATCGGAACAAACACCGACTTACCGACATCTTCGGATGATTCCATGACATCAGAAGATTTCCGAAAGATCTCCGAGGAATACGAAGCAGAGTACAACTCCAAAGCTACAGAAGAAGGAGAAGCCATGGACGAAGGATTCAGGGAAAACTCTCACAAAGCACAGGATGACATGGATCTTAGAGACAATCCCGATATCCAGATGTCCGAAAGTACCAATTAGAGCTTGACTCCAGGAAACGGACCCAAAGCCGTCTTTGCTACCGACGCTGCCAAGAAGGCAAAGAAGAGGAACAAGAAGAACAAGACCCTAGTGAAAGATCCTCCAACGAAGGAAGTAGTTGCCAAGGATTACGAAGAGGAATCGGATGGAGATTTGATCCCAGACGAGCCCAAAGAAGCTTTGGTGGATGGACACGTGGTTATCGATGGTGCCCGTAAGCTCATTAATGCTATGTTGACTACGCCTATCCCTACAACGGCAGAACTTACTGCTGCGGAATTGGAAGAATGGGCTCAAACCCTAGAAGTGCACCGCCAAGTACTCCTGGATGAAGCCAACAACATCGAGGAAGAGAAGAAGCGCATAGCTACTGCGGAGAAGCTCATCTCTCTGCAGCATCAGAAGACCCGGAAAGGCCACATGCTGGCCGACAAAATTCTGGAAGTATGCAAGGTTCTCTTTGAGGGGGACTCAGGGATGCCTTGGTTCAACAGCAGTGGAGATCTGGTGTACCTGATATGTTGCTAACGTATCCATAATTTTTGATGTTCCATGCTTGGTTTTTATCTACTTTCTTATGTTTTGTCCACACTTTGGAGTACTTTCTATACACTTTCTTGGACTAACCTATTAACAAGAGCCACAATGCCAGCTGCCTGTTTTCTGCTGTTTTTGGTTCCGGGAAAGTCAGAAAATGAATATTCTCGGAATTGGACGGGCCAAAAGCCAAAGTCAGTTTTTCACTGAGGGGGACACAGAGCCAGAATACGAGATGGAGAGGGGACAGAGGGCCGCCACACCACCTAGCCGTGCCAGGGGGTGGTGTGGCCGCCTAGGGCACCCTCTCGGCCTCCCCTTTCGCCTATATGATGCCTCCGATACAGAAACCCTAAGCACCTGATCAAAATTCCACGAAATAGTCTGTAGCCGCTGTCATCTCCAGCACTAGATCAGGAGGGATCTGAAGCTCTTCCTGGCACCCTGCCGGAGAGGGGAATTCACCCTAGAGACCATCTTCATCACCATGCAAGCCTCCGGTGTGATGCGTGAGTAGTTCATCCTTGGACTACAGGCCCATGTAGTAGCTAGATGGCTGGTTCTCCTCTTTTGTGCTATCATGTTTAGATCTTGTGAGCTCCGTTCATGATCAAGATCATCTATTTGTAATTACTACATGTTGTGTTTGCGGGGATCCGATGGATATTGAGATGCTATTTCAGATTGATTATTGATTCTATCATGTCTTTGTTATTTGTGATCTTGCATGCTTTCCGTTGTTAGTAGCTATCTTGGCCAAGTAGATGCTAGCAACTCCAAGAGTTAGTATTTATGCTCGATAGTGGGTTCATGCCTCTAGTAATCTAGGGTGACATAAATCTCTAAGGTACTAGATGTGCTGTTTCTACTAGAGAGAAAACAACAATCCTTTGTTCATAGAAGAACCATATTGTTTACTTTACATGCAATGCGTAATGCAATTATCTGTTGCTTGCAACTTAATACTTGAGGGGGTTTGGATGATAAACTGAAGGTGGATTATTAGTCATAGATGCAGTTGGATTACGGTCTATGTATAATGTTGCAATCCCCAACCGAATCTCAAAAGAGTCAAGATGATTAGTATATGCTTGTATGCTTTCTCTGTTTACTTTATGCAAGCAATTACTTTCTTCCACATAATACATTTAATCCTTTGTTTTTAGCAAAACCGGTGAGATTGGCAACCTCACTGTAAGTTGGGGGCAAAGTTTTGTGGTTGTGTTGTGCAGGTTTCCATGTTGTTGTTGGCGCCAGTAGTGCGCCCTGTCAAAGTCCATCTAGCAACACCTTGGAGGTGTTTCCTTGCTCCTACTGGATTGATAACCTTGGTTTCATAACTGAGGGAAACTTACTGCTGTGCTCATCATACCTTCCTCTTGGGGTTCCCCAACGAGCTTGTTAATACACGAGTCAACAAGTATTTTTCTAGCACCGTTGCTAGGGAGTCAAGGACATCTTCACAAGGGGAGTCCCTCATAACCAATCTCTTTAATTTGTTGTTTTTGTTTTGCTTAGTTTACATTTTGCTTTGTTTGCTTGTTTCTTTATCAAAAACACAAAAAAAATAGTTGTACTAGTTTGCTTTCTTTTTTTCAAAACACAAAAAAATTTAAGTCTCTCTATAGTTGTTACCTCTAAATTCACCCTGAAAGACCTTTCAATAGGTAGTGGCTATATAATTGGAAAGGATAATATTGAAGAATTCTTTAATCATGTTAGTAAACATGAGGATAATGAGGATATATCCCTTGTAGAACTTGCTCCAAATTATGAAATTGCTGCAGCTTCTTTAGTTCACATGTTGGAAGCTAGGTTTGTTAACCTTAACTCCTTAATGCAAGTAATGTTTCTTAAACTTAAAGAAACTGAGGACCCTGAAAAGAGAGATTTTATTCTGGAAACCTTGCTTAAGGAATTCTATGATGTTGCCAAGGAAGCTAGAAAAGCCTTTGAACGTTTTAATATGCTAGGCTCATGTGTAGATGTTGTTGGTACACGAGAAAATTTGAACAAAACCTAACCTAATGGGGAGGAAATTAAGATACCAATGCCCTTCAAACTTGTAGCAATGCATATAGCCATAGAAAAGAATCTTGATTGGATTGTTCCCAAAAACCTAGTTGATGATAATAGTGAACCCAAGGGCGTTGAGAGAGGATCCTCTAGAACTTATTTGGATGAGATACCTTGCCTTGTTGAAGATATTTCTGGTATAAATCTTAATGCTTCTTCATTTGAGAACACTTGATTCTTTTTCTTGCTTCTTATGCCTAACTTAAAGGTGTTAAAGAAAAGTACTTATTGGGAGATAACCCAAAAGTTTTAGATGAGCCTTGGAAGTTATTACTTCAGTAGTAACCTCTCCTTATCCTTTTTATTTTCTTTTTGTGCCAAGAGTAACCTCTAATAAGAGAGAAGTAATGATTGGGAAAGTTGCTGTCCCGAAACAGATTTCTGTGCTTCACTGTAAACATTTGTGTAAAATCTCTATACGTCTTCTTGAGGCGTGAATTTTTGTGCTTCTGCTCCAGATTGTTATCTAACTTTCGTTAGTTAAACACTTTTTTATTTGAGCAACAGAAGGTCTTCGAATTTTTTTGTCTTTACCTGCTGGTCTGTTTTGACAGATTTCTGCCATTTTTTGCATTTGCTTCTTGTTGGTTCCTTTTTGAGTTCTTTTGGGGAACTGAGTTTTTGGAGGGAAGTGCTACAGTATCTTGTGTTTTAATGGAAGTTTTTTTGGTGTTGAAACTGAACCTAAAGACTTATTATCTTGAGTGCACTAATGTTGCTAATAAAGATTGTGTGAAATTTTGTATGAAGGAAAATTTTCAGGTGTATGGAAGGAGTGAGTAATGAGATGAAGAATGGACTAAAGATCAAGCTTGGGGGTGCCACGTGTGTCACCCCAAGAAATATCCAAGAAGTACAAGCGTCAAAGCTTGGGGATGCCCAAGGCATCCCCTTCTTCATCAATAAAAATCCTAGGTTTCTTCCAAACACTTCATTTTTATTGTTTCATGAACAGTTGTGTTGTTCTTGGAGCGTCTTCTTTTTTGTTTGCTTGGTTTTCTTAGTTTGCTGAATAAATTGGTTGGACCCCATCTTTCATACATTGCTTCTCAAATAGTTTGGTTTGGATTGGAAAAGAGTAGGAAAGTTCATGCTTAAGTGGTAAAGAGAGTTTGTTTTTCACTGTGGCCTATGCTTTGTCATGCCATGCTTCATATTGTTTTGGCTTTATTCTAAGTATTCTTTGCTGTCGCATGACATGTTATAAACAATTGAGATTGCTTAATGTGCCTTTGAAGAATCATGCATTGTTTTAGCATATTAAAGCATAGTATTGTGGTATTCTCCTTTGATGTTTTATTTGGGTTGACTTGGCGCATGCTCACACCATGTTATGACTATACCAAGTCACCATAGACTTTATGATCCTTTAGTTTTCAACTTGTAATATCACTTTATGCTTTGATTAATGATGTTTTGTCGCTCTACATGATTATGGCCATTATTGCTCTCTTAGTTGGTCGCTCCCAGTCTTTTGCTAGCCTCCATAACCAAGTATGAGTTCCACTCATGCATCCAATTCCTAAAACCAAGTTATTCCAAAGAGTCCACCATACCTACCTATTAGCATATGCTATTCCAAGTATATTCATGTTTTTATCTACCTTCCGAATTAAACTTGTTATGAGAAAACGAGTGATTAAAGCTCTCACGAACTTGATGGCACACTTTACTTTTCTTGCCCTTAATAAACTTGAACCACTGTGTCGTCTATGTTGTATATGCTTGCACTTATATGTTGGGGATTCGCAGAACCTTGTTGTCATGGGGAACGCTTTCAACATTGCACTTGTACTTTGTACCTAGTTGATATCATGCTCTTTTGTCTATGGATGTCGTCAATGTGAAATGAAAGGGGAGCTTGTAAGTCCATGGAGTTATGTATGTGTGTTAGAGAAACGCCTGGGCCGCTGGTCTAATCCATGTTGTCATGGTGGAAACCTGCAGCATAACCATAATGAGGTGTCTATGAAGCATTCTTCTTATAAAAAAAGAGTCAGATATTGAGAAAAAAGAGAAAAAGAAAAAAAAGAGATATGAGAAAAGAGGAAAGAGAGAAAAAAGCACCATTTTCCCATGGTAAATAAGAAGATTGCTGAGATGCTCGTTGTCTGCTTGCCTTGTCATTTTGATATGGGGATTCTTCCGTATCATCGGGCAAGGGGTACCTCGTTGGCGGTTCTCTATGATACACATGTACTTACTATGACAAGAACTTACCGGTAACTAAACTTGAGTAGCATGAGGAGTGTCCCTCGTATTCAAGGGACATGATATTTTCAACTTATACTTTGTCAAGCATATACTCCATAGTTTGTTCACTTTAACCTTAATCACTTCAAGATGCTTATAATAGGGGCAATGAGAGATGAAAGCTAGCAAGTACCATAATTTTTGGAAGCTCTTTATGAAACTTGAATCCCTACTTCCTACTATGAAGGCCTTTTCTTTTACTTTTATGTTGAGTCTCCACCTTCTATTTTTATGCACCTCCTTGTAGAGCATAGTGGCCATTCTTAGTTCTATGTGCATTGTCCCAAGACTTGTTGATTGATGCATAACTTTGATATTGCTTGTTCTTAAACTATTTGTATCTAGTCACTCTTATGAACTTTGAAGGTGTCCTATGCATTTATGTTTGCTACTCTATGAGGGACAAGCTGAATGCCACTATGCTATGTTTTCTTTATGTGAAACAAACAAACGTCTTGCAAAGCATTGTTATTCATGAATCTTTTTTGTGTGCCTTTTCATGTTGCAACAATAGTTGCTTTGTCTTATTGTTAGAACTTTGTCTTTCATGTTATGTTGAAGTACTATGATCCTAGCTATCCATGTTTTACAAATCTTGGATCAAGTTTATGATGGTGCATGTCACCTCAAAAATTATTCTTTCTTTTTATCACTTACCTACTCGAGGATGACCAAGAGTTAAGCTTGGCGATGTTGATACATTGCTAACGTATCTATAATTTTTGATGTTCCATCCTTGGTTTATCTACTTTCTTATGTTTTGTCGACACTTTGGAGTACTTTCTATACACTTTCTTGGACTAACCTATTAACAAGAGCCACAGTGCCAGCTGCCTATTTTCTGCTGTTTTTGGTTCCAGGAAAGTCAGAAAATGAATATTCTCGGAATTGGACAGGACAAAAGCCAAAGTCAGTTTTTCACCGAGGGGGACACGGAGCTAGAACACGAGACGGAGAGGGGCCAGAGGGCCGCCACACCACCTGGCCCTACAGGCTAGGCTTGGCCGCGCCAGGGGGTGGTGTGGCCGCCTAGGGCACCCCCTCGGCCTACCCTTTCGCCTATAAGATGCTGCCGATACAGAAACCCTAAGCACCCGATCAAAATTCCACGAAAGAGTCTATAGCCGCTGTCATCTCCATCCCTAGATCGGGAGGGATCAGCAAGAATCGGAATCAGCGAGACTATCATCATCGGTCGCATCCTCTACGCCAGTGACGTCCCTCTCATCGTTATCGACGAGACTTGGATTCTGGCTAGGGAGGCTATGACTGCCTACACCATCATGTCCTTTGGCGACATCGATGATTACATCGGGTTTGCTGAATCTGCCCCACCCATCCCAGCGGTAATGATAAAGGCAAAAGAAGTTTCTGGATCCCCTCTATTCGTGGAGGCGTCGGAGTTCCGGATCACAGAAAACCCTAATCCCACCCAACTCGCACCTATCGCGGAGATAGTGGAGAAAGCTGAGCCTGAAGCAGATCTTGTGGTGCAAATCGAGTCTGGAGGGGATCTCCCTAGCAAGGTTGAATCCCAGATTAACCTGCTTGCTGAGGTCGAAATCTAGGAAGAGCAAGGCAATAACTCTAGTTTCGGCTCTTCCAATGCCGGAACAGATCAACCCTTCTTGAGGCACACGTTGAGTCGTATGATGATGAAAGACACAAGCGTGGATGAGGTTCTCGAAACCATCAGAATTTTCAAGGAATCCCACGAGGAAAGCCGCAACTACCGGATATGTTAGATCCGGATCCGGCTCTGCCGATGCTGGAGACAACGAAGACTCTGTGCTGGAGGCGATCAGAACAAACACTGACTTACCGGCATCTTTGGATGATTCCATGATGTCGGCAGATTTCCGAAAGATCTCCGAGGAATACGAAGCGGAGTACAACTCCAAAGCTACAGAAGAAGGAGAAGCCATGGACAAAGGATCCGGGTAGAACTCTCCCAAAGCACATGATGGCATGGATCTCGGAGACAATTCTGATATCTAGATGTCCGAAAGTACCAATCAGAGCTTGACTCCAGGAAACGGACCCGAACCCGTCTTTGCTACCGACACTGCCAAGAAGGCAAAGAAGAGGAACAAGAAGAACAAGACCCTAGCGAAAGATCCTCCAACGGAGGAAGTAGTTGCCGAGGATTACAAAAAGGACTCGGATGGAGCTTTGATCCTAGACGATCCCAAAGAAGCTTCGGTGGATGGACACGTGGTTATCGATGGTGCCCGTAAGCTCATTGATGCTATGTTGAGTACGCCTATCCCTAAAGCAATAGAACTTACTGCTGCGTAATTGGAAGAAAGGGCTCAAACCCTAGAAGCGCATCGCCAAGTACTCCTGGATGAAGCCAACAACATCGAGGAAGAGAAAAAGCGCATAGCTACTGCGGAGAAGCTCATCTCTCTGCAGCATCAGAAGACCCGGAAAGGCCACGTGGTGGCCGACAAATTTTTGGAAGTCCGCAAGGTTCTCTTTGAGGGGGACCCGGGGATGCCTTGGTTCAACAGCAATGGAGATCTGGTGTACCTGATATGTTGCTAACGTATCCATAATTTTTGATGTTCCATGCTTGGTTTTTATCTACTTTCTTATGTTTTGTCCACACTTTGGAGTACTTTCTATACACTTTCTTGAACTAACCTATTAACAAGAGCCACAGTGCCAGCTGCCTGTTTTCTGCTGTTTTTGGTTCCAGGAAAGTCAGAAAATGAATATTCTCGAAATTGTACCGGACAAAAGCCAAATTCAATTTTTCACCAAGGGGGACACATAGCCAGAATACGAGACGGGGAGGGGCCAAAGGGCCGCCACACCACCTGGCCACGCGGGCCATGCCTGGCCGTGCTAGGGGGTGGTGTGGCCGCCTAGGGCACCCCCTCGGCCTCCCCTTTCGCCTATAAGATGCCTCCAATACAAAAACGCTAAGCACTCGATCAAAATTCCACGAAAGAGTCTGTAGCCGCAGTCATCTCCATCACTAGATCGTGAGGGATCTGAAGCTCTTCCCGGCACCCTGCAGGAGAGGGGAATTCACCCTGGACGCCTTCTTCATCACCATGCAAGCCTCCGGTGTGATGCATGAGTAGTTCATCCTTGGACTATGGGTCCATGTAGTAGCTAGATGGCTGGTTCTCCTCCTTTGTTCTATCATGTTTAGATCTTGTGACCTCCGTTCATGACCAAGATCAGCTATTTGTAATTCCTACATGTTGTGTTTGCGGGGATCCGATGGATATTGAGATGCTATTTCAGATTGATTATTGATTCTATCATGTCTTTGTTATTTGTGATCTTGCATGCTTTCTGTTGTTAGTAGCTATCTTGGCCAAGTAGATGCTAGCAACTCCAAGAGTTAGTATTTATGCTCGATAGTGGGTTCATGCCTCTAGTAATCTAGGGAAGTGACAGAAATCTCTAAGGTACTAGATGTGTTGTTGCTACTAGGGAGAAAACAACACTCCTTTGTTCATAGAACACTCGTATTGTTTACTTTACACGCAATGCATAATGCAATTATCTGTTTCTTGCAACTTAATACTGGAGGGGGTTCGGATCATAACCTGAAGGTGAATTATTAGTCATAGATGCAGTTGGATTACGGTCTATGTATAATGTTGTAATGCCCAATCGAATCTCAAAGGAGTCAAGATGATTAGTATATGCTTGTATGCTTTCTCGATGTTTGTCAATTGCCCCGCTGTAATTTGTTCACCCAACATGTCATCTATCTTAAGGAGAGCCACCACTAGTGAACTATGGACCCTAGTCCTTTCTTTTACCATCAATCTACAACTGTTTACTGCTTTCTGTTTACTTTCTGCAAGCAAATACTTTCTTCCACACAATACGTTTAATCCTTTGTTTTCAGCAAAACCAGAGAGATTGACAACCTCACTGTAAGTTGGGGGCAAAGTTTTGTGGTTGTGTTGTGCAGGTTTCCGCGTTGCTGCTGGCGCCGGTAGTGCGCCCTGCCAAAGTCCAGCTAGCAACACCTTGGAGGTGTTTCCTTGCTCCTACTGGATTGATAACCTTGGTTTCATAACTGAGGGAAACTTACTGATGTGCTCATCATACCTTCCTCTTGAGGTTCCCCAACGAGCTCGTTAATACACGAGTCAGCAGTACCCAACACCAGTACAGAACACTACCGTGGCTCGAAAGAATCCATGCCCAAAAGAGGTTCGTTTGGGCATAAAGCTTCTCACCAAGGCTCTGGAGCAACAAAAAGTCGCGAAATATGGGATCGGAAAACTTGTCTCTCAATCAGACCAATGTTGCACGGATCTGGCATGGGATGATATTAGACCCCAATGGGTTCCGGAACAGCATGACCATTCCGACTGTCGGGAAGACAACCACTCAAGAACTGGATCTTCAGGGCAACAATACAGAACTGCACATGACTAGAGCAATGTTTCCCCAGCCGTAGAGCGAGACGCAGTTGCAGCACTATATCCGAAACACCCTCCCCGGCGAGAGTCCAACAATCGCAGGGAAGATGATAAAGAGAAATGTTGGGAGGAGGACCATCAAAGAATGCCACCTACTAGGCATGCAAGCCGTCCAGCTGAACCCCATCGTGGTGGGAGTGACGGACACAGGACCGATGCACACCGTGCCGAGTCAAGCCGGCAGGGGGCTCGTCGCAATGAAGACCCTCCCCAGAATAGGAATGATGATGCTTCAGATATAGGCCGGCGATCAGCCTAAACCACCCTCTCCACCAATAAGCCACCACAACGACTCTGAAGGAGGGCATCGTGGCGGAGGGGCTGGTGGCAGACGCGGAAGTCTGGATCCAAGGCACCGCAGCCACAAAGAAATACCGGACAGAAGCACTTTCCTTTGAAGTGGTCCCGTTCAAGAGCGCCTACCACACTATATTGGGGTTTTATGGCTCGTCCGTGTTACAGTTATAATATGATGAAAATTCTAGGTCCCAAAGGCGTGATCACCATCAGGGGAGACCTGAAGAAGACACGAGAGTGCAAGGACGGAAATGCCACCTTTGCTAAAGCCGTGTTGCGCACCCAAGAGTACCAGGAGATCAAGAAGATCATCGACCCGTCTGAGATGCCCGCGACGAAGAAGGAGGTGACAAAGTCAACTCCAGAGTTCAAGGAATCGGAAGAGACGAACACGACACTGTTGAAGGATGATGACCCCTCCAAGGTGACCCAGATAGGTGTAGGTTTAGACCGCGCATAGGAAATCATGCTCGTCAAGTTCCTCCAAGCAAATCAAGATATTTTCGCATGGCAGCCATCTGACATGACCGGAGTACCTAGGGAACTTGACAAGCACTCTCTAAATGTACACCCAAATGCTAAACCCGTCAAACAGTCCTTACGACATTTCGGCGATGAAAAGCAAAAAGCAACAACTAAGGAACTAGCCCAGCTCGAGTTAGCCGGATTCATAGAAGAGGTCATCCACACTGAGTGGTCCGCCAATCCTGTAATGGTCCCTAAAAAGGACACCACTGATTCCAGGATGTGTGTTGATTACACCGCCTTGAACGAGCCTTGTCCCAAAGATCCATTCACTCTGCCTAGGATTGATCAAGTTATCGATTCTACGGCAGGCTCGGAACTCCTATGTTTTCTCGACGCATATTCCGGTTATCACCAAATTCGGATGAAGAAATCAGAAAAAGTCAAAACTTCATTCATAACCCCCTTTGGAACCTTCTGTTTTGTTACGATGCCCTTCGGGCTCAAGAACACAGGAGCTACCTACCAGCGCACTATGCAACATTGCCTCCACGACCAAATCAGACGCAATGTACATGCATATGTGGACGACATTGCATTGATGTCCAAAAAGAAGGAAACCCTAATTTCCGACTTGGAGGAAACGTTTGCCAATCTACGCAAATATAACATAATGCTCAATCTGAAAAAGTGCTTCCATGGAATACCATCCGGAAAGTTGCTCGGTTTCATCGTGTCACAAAGAGGCATAGAGGTGATGTCGTGGAAATGGCCACGACAGTTGCTGCTACTGGCAGCGATTGATTGAGTCGGGGGCGAGAACTGGCGACCATCTACGGTGCGAGATGGGGGCAGATTCACATGGTTTACCCAGGTTCAGCCCCCCGGAGGGTAAAGACCTACTCCTGCTAGATTAGATTGATGGAGAGCGAGTTACAGGGGTGGCGAGCTCGGCGTCTAAGCAGCGAGTCGCTTGAAGGGGTGTATGATGGAACGTAAGTCCTCAGGATACCCTAGGGAGATTTATATATGGGGCACCTCGCTAGGGTTTACAGTTTACAACCGAACAAAATATGGATTCAGAGGCTTTGACCTAATCTGACTAGGCTTCGAATATGCTTTTGGGCCTCCAGTCTCCAGTCGCCAGGCCTTCTCCTTAGTCGCATTCCAGTCGTTGTCCTATAGGCCCACTCGTAAGACCTTTGGCCCAATCGGAACGTCTTGCTAGGCATACCCTATTCGGCATATCCCCATCAGTAGTGCCCGAGGCCATTGTTCATTCAGATGCAGGTGTCCTTTTGGCAGTTGGAGTAGGCGAGTCCAATTTGGACGCCCGGTCGAATCGGCGATGGACTCCACCGAGACCAAGGAAATTTTCCCCAGGTTCCCTGTCGCTGCTTCGGCGAATGCCACCGCTGTCAAGTCGCTGCTTCGGCTAGTGGACATGGGCCAATTGCAAGCGAGTCGAATGGAGGAGTTGGACTGTCAACCTGGTCAAACTATCTGTTGGATATTCCAACGGTAACTTCGGCGTAATTACCGCGGGTAACGGCTACCCCAAGTTTGGTGGGTAGAACCTCCTTATAAGGGGAGAAACAAATCAGTCCTGCAAATCCTTCCCCGCATTCTTCATCCTTGCGCATCCATTTCTCCTGTCTTCCCTCGATCCACACCTTTCCAGACCAAGCGACTCCGTTTTCCTTCTCGATGGCACCTCCGAAAGGCTCGTGGGGGAAGTCAAAGTGCACCGCAGCGCAACTCAGGTCCTTCGAGGACGCCAGGATTCTCCGCAAGGGGAATTGGAGGATCCCCGCATCTTCCGAGGTCAAGCCGAAGTCACGCGCCGGTGAATTCATCTGCTTCCCAAGCAATCTGGAGAGGGGCTTGGGATTTCCCATCTTGCTATTCTTCCGTCGATTTTGTGCGTACTATGCGACTAAGCCGTCAGATCTCGGCCCACACAGCATCGAGCAGCTAGCTTTCTTTGTCGCCTTCTGCGAGTGCTATCTTGGCTGCATGCCATACTTCCTATTATGGCTGGAGCTTTTCCATGGTCGCATCGGACGAGAAGGGTCCGGCGGCATGATCTTGGCGGCCGGAGGCGTCACCTTCTAGCTGAAGCCGAAGGCCAACTTCATCAAGCTCATGCTGCCGAAGAAGGCTACGAGCGAATGGAAGAGGAGATGGTTCTATGTGAAGGAATCCACTCACCCCGGCGAGGTAGCACTGCCGGAGTTCATCGCGGAGCAAAGCAAACCCCACCGGCTGGTGATGGACAGACTCCCCAACAACCAGAGGATGGCTGTCATGGAGATGATGGACCAGATTCAGAAGCTGAAGGACCAAGGTTTGTCCTCGATCAACCTGTACAATTGCTGGCTCAGGCGGCGATTGGGCCCACTGGCGGCTCGAGCGCACTGGATATATGAGTACAGCGGGAAGAACGATCCTTCCAGGACCAGCAAGGAATCATGGGACGCCGAAGATTACAAGGCGGCCCTGAAGAAGATCACTGATGTGGAATTTACAACCACGTCAGCTGGGCTTGCTCCGTACATGCCTGTGAAGAATGAAGCCCCCACAGTAAGTTCTTCTCTCTGAATTTTATCTCCAGTCGTAGTTTTCATGGTGCGATTCGCAACTGTATCGTCTGAAATTTGCTCGTGCCCACTCTCAGTTGTTTCAGGTTTTGGAGGGCTGGCTCCCCCCACTCGACGAGGAGGTTCCCCACGAGTTCAAAGAGGGGTACTCTGGAGAACCTTCTGAGGAGGAAGAGGAGGAGGCAGAGGCGGAGGCTCCTCTCCCAGCGCCTGCGGCTCGCAAGACTCACATGCAGAAGAGCGAGCTAGAGGCGAGTCGTAGTCTCGAGGAATGCGAAGAAGGCGACGAAGTCTTGCAAGAGCACACTTCTCGGCGAACGGCCACACTGGCAAAACCGTCACACAAGCCAAAGTCGCCAACGAAGAAAGCGGCGTCACCATCCAGGTCGGCGGTGGTGTTCGAGTCAGATGATGAATCTGATGATGACGCCCCTGAAATTTCACACAAGATCCCGGAGGCCGCGATTCCGATGATGGGGTTGGAGGCTGAGGACACCGAAGCGGTGGTAGAAGTTCCTCTGGATGTGATTGCGCCCACGGCTTCAACAGCACCCGAACAGGAGGCGGCCGAGGCCGCGGATTCAAAGTCGCCGAAGCCTTCAAGAGCGGCCGCGTCTTCGGAGCCGGAGATTCCAGCGACCGCGGCTTCGTCATCAAGGAAGCCCGCAGTGTCGTGGGCTATTGATGTCTTCGAAAGAGGTCTCACGCGCAAGCTGGGGCCGGAATTGGACAAGCGCACCCTTATCAGCACCGGGCTGCGCGTTCTCCCAATTGCCAAGTAAGCTTCGAATTCTTCCTTCCAAGTCGTGTTCTGTTTTTGTGCCATCTCTATGCTGACTTTGGAGGTTTGGCAGGTCTGGGGTCAAGAAGATTGGTTGCCCTTTGGTGGTGAAGATTCTACCAGTCGCCACCACAGGAGAAGGCGATCTTCCCAAGAAGAGGAAGCCTGCAGAAGACACCGCACCTGCGGAGGGTGCGAAGAAGCGTAGGGGTGGTGCCGACGATGCTGCGGTGAAGGATAGCGCCAAGGAGAGTGATCTTGCTACAGGCGTCGAAGAGGTGGTGGTCACCCAATCAGAGCCAGCCACGGGTGCTCGAATGACGGAACCGTCGGCTCCGACGACCAATGCCCCGGCCAGAGCCTCCGTGATGTTTCCTCGCTTCGTGGCGAAGGGGTTTCCGGGCGTGGCGGACAACCAATCTCCACAGAGCCTAGAGATCATTGACGAAGACGTTGGGCCTCGTCGCGGGCGTACCTCCTTCATGGTCCCTTCGATGGACGACGAAGAACTTCACAAGATGCTAGGCGTCGCCATTCAGGTACGTCTAGTCCCCGAGTGTCTAGTCGCTGAATTTCAGCGGCTAGGCACTGAGTTTCTTCTAGTCTCCAATCCCCGAGTTCCTGGTCGCTGAATTTCAGCGGCTAGGAACTGAATTTCTATTTTTGTAAGTGCTGACTTTTTGCTCTTCTTGTAGGGCTTGCAGAGGGAGTCGACAGATCGACAGACCGCAAAGGAGCGTCTGGCGCGGGATCTGCACGTGGCGCAGGAGGCGAACCGGCGATCCAGGAGACTGTTGGTGAGTACTTGATTCGTTTTTTGGCTGTCAACTGTTGGTGTTTCGGCGTGTTGACGGTTTTTTTTCCTGTTCAGATGGTCTTCTGGCTGCGATTTCCATGGCCTATGAAGGGTACGTCCCAATTACCGAGCTGGATGTGGCGAATGGGAGAATCGACTCGCTGGTCAAGGAGTTGGAGGAGGCGGAAGCGGCCTCGATTTCTTCTGAGGATAGAGCGAAGGCCGCGGTCGCTACGGCGGAAGAGGAGCGGAAGGCTGCGAACTCGATCATCCTGGGGCTGTAGAGCGATCACGCTGCCCTGGAGAAGCACGTCACCGAGAACTGCCGGAAGATCCTTGGTGAGTCTCTGTTCTTTTGCTTAACATGTGTGGCGAGTCCCCGAGTGGGGGAATCCGTAGTGTCACTAACGTCTGAAGTTGTAGCGATGATAGGGCAAAGCGACCCAGTGGTGCAGACCTTCAACGCCTCGTAGTGTGTGATTGCCGTGGTGAACGCACCCACTGCCTCGGTGTTGTGCGTCCAGGCAATTCTTCAAGGGATGTCCCCCACCGAGGTTATTCCTGGGGAGCTGACTGAAGTGTGGCGCTATCTGGAGGAGGTACCCAGCATTGTGGAGTGGATGGCGCGCTTAGCTTTCAGGCGCGGGGCCACCATCGTGTTGAGTCTGGGGCTTGCTCACTTCCCCGACGACTTCGACCTCGATGACGTCACCAGCGGCTACCCTTTCACGACTGGTACGGTGGAGATGTCGGAGGTATTGAAGCTGACCGCCAAGGCCACCCCCTTTGCTGATCGGTTGTTGGCGATGGGGGACCTTCTGCCATACCAGGAGACGATGGTGGCGCCTAGTGACCCCGAGCCGAAGCATCATGATCTAAAGTCGGAGCAGCCCTTCCGGTCAGTGCTATCGAAGTCGCTGACGACCTACCCGACGAACCCATGGCAGCCATTTGTCCGTGTCAAGGGTGGTGGAGATGCTACTTCGTTGGGGCCTGCGAAATAGATAACATCTCTTGGCAGTTTGTAAGATATGCCAAGTGGCGCCTTTTGTAATATGAACAATATTTTGTATGAGTAAGAGGATTCAATCGACTCGCAATGCAAGCTTGATTGTGTGGTGTGTTTAACTTATTTGTTTCAGCGAGTCCCCGAGCGCGTCCACCCTTTAATGGGGTATAACTCGTTTGTATACATATGTGTTTTCTTTGGATTTTGTGTTGTTTGTCCCTTGCATCTTCTGAAGGGGCGAGTCCCCGAGCACAAGTGGGATTGTTTGTAGGCGAGTCCCGGAGCGTAGTACTTAGCCGATTTGGGCGCGTGCCTGTTGCGAGTTACTGGTGCGTTGTTTGTAACGCGTATCCTCCCCTGGCTCGGTGAACCAGTCGCTGGGCGAGTCCAAGGCAGCTCTCTACTTAGTGTGTTCCCGAGCCACATGAGGGTTTCCATTTTGCGGAGTTCCCATGCGTGGTACTTAACCATTCGAGTCGCTTTGCACGAGGATGGGAAGGACAGGTCGCTGTGAGAAGCATATACCGATCGTCTTGGCCCGATTGGCCAGTCGAGCTAGGCGACTCCGATGGTGGCTCTGGGTTGGCGTATTCGTGGATGTCCCAAGGCCCGAATATTTTTGGTGCCCTTGGGGCGCACTACTTAGCCGTGCCGGTCGCTCGACCAAGGGTTGACTTCCGTGGGTAGCGTATTGCTAATTGTACGAGTGCGAGTGGCACAAGAATATGGACAGTATACACAATTTGTGTGATCCAAATGAATTTCATTATATATCATCTAGGTACAAGTTTCAGTTCTATGTATAGAACTTTCGGAGAAGGTTTACATTCCATGGCCTCCCGACCTCGAGCTGGCCGTTGCCTTGTATGTCGATGAGGTAGTAGGCGTCGTTGCCGAGGACTCGCCCTATAGTGAGTGGCCCCTCCCTTGGGGCTGAGAGTTTGTGCATGCCTTTCTTATCCTGAGCCAGTCGTAGGACCAAATCGCCCTCCTGGAAGGTGCGAGTCCGGACTCGGTAGTTGTGGTAGCGGTGGAGTCCCTGCTGGTAGATAGCGGTGCGGGAGCGAGCCAGGTCGCGTGCCTCGTCGATCTGGTCGATGCTGTCTTGGCGGGCGATCTCGTTTGTCGCCTCGACATAGTTGGCGAATCGAGGTGAGTCGTGCTCTAGGTCGGTTGGCATTACGGCTTCGGCGCCGTACACCATGAAGAAGGGTGTGAACCCGGTGGAGCGGTTGATGGAGGTGTGAATCCCCCATATGACAGAGGGGAGATCTTCGACCCAGCATCCTGGGGTGCGCTCTAGCGCACCTGGAATCGCTCCTTGAGCCCGTGGAGGATGCTCTGACTGGCGTGTTCTGCTTGGACGTTCGACTCCGAGTGGGCGACTAAGGCGAGGTCGAGTCGTATGTCGTGTTCTTCGCAGAATTCTGCCATGGCACCCTTGGCGAAGTTGGTGCCGTTGTCCGTTACGATGCTGTGTGGGTAGCCATACCGGTAGATGAGCTCGTGCAGGAATTTGGTGGCCGTCTTGCCGTCGCACTTTTTGATCGGCTTGGCCTCGACCCATTTGGTGAACTTGTCGACTGTGACTAGGAGGTGGGTGAAGCCGGATGGGGCCTTCTTGAATGGGTCGACCATGTCCATGCCCCATACAGCAAATGGAAATGTGATGGGGATGGTCTTGAGTGCCAAACCAGGGAGGTGCGTCTGGTTGGCGTACTTCTGGCACCCGATGCATCGTTGGACGATGTTGGTGGCGTCGGCGTGCGCGGTGAGCCAGTAGAAGCTGTGCCGCATGGCCTTGGCGATCAGCGACTTGGCGCCGGCGTGATGGCCGCAGTCACCGGCATGGATGTCCTGGAGAATCTTGCGGCCTTCTTCTGGCTGTACACAGCGCTGGAACACGCCAGTTACATTGCGTTTGTGGAGCTCGTCGTTGATGATGACGAAGGACTTGCAGCGGCGTACAATCATTCACGCCTCTGTCTCGTTGCTTCGAAGGATCTTGTGCTCGAGGAAGGCGACATATGGTGTCGTACAGTCGCTGGGCTCCACAATCATGGCGACTAGGGCTAGCTCAGGTTGTAGAGGTATCCCGATGTCTATCTCCTTCGGTGGGCAGACCAAAGGGTTATGGATGATGTCTAGGAAGACGCCTACGGGTGGCGTCTTCCGAGCTGACCCGATGCGGGAAAGGGCATCTGCCTCCTCGTTCTTTCGCCTGTCGATCCACTCGATGGAGTAGCCGTCGAAGTGTCCTCCCAGCTGATCTACCGCTTGGCGGTATGCGATCATTGTTGGAGAGACAGCATCGCAAGTTCCGGTGACCTGGCCGGCGACTAGATCGGAGTCGCCGTAGGACCATAGGTGGTTAATGTTCATCTCCTTGGCGCCCGCATGCCATGGAGGAGGGCCTCGTATTCTACCATGTTGTTGGTGCAGGGCTTGAATTTGAGGTGGAGCACGTAGCAGAGCTTGTCTCCTTTGGGGGAGGTCAATATGACCCTGGCCCCTGCACCGTCGGCGTTCTTGGAGCCGTCAAAATGGAGCTACCAGTAGTGGAGGTATGGTAGCTTCTCCGGCTGCTGTGCTTCTTCCCAGTCTGCAAGGAAATTGCCTAGGGCTTATGAATTGATCGCTTTGCGGGGCTCGTATTTGATGTTGTGGGCGCCAACTTCGATGGCCCACTTGGCGACTCGCCCAGTTGCCTCGCCATTGCGTATTATGTCTTGTAGAGGTGCAGAGGAGACCATTGTGATTGGGTGCTCCTGGAAATAATGGAGGAGTCGCCGCTGGGCTCTGAATACCGCGTACACCAGTTTCTGGTACTACGGGTAGCGCTGTCGTGAGTCCGTTAGAACTTCACTGATGTAGTAGACGGGGCACTGTATGGGGCGCTCCTTGCCCTCCTATGGCTGTTCGATGACCATCACGGCGCTGACGACTCGAGTGGAGGCCGCCACATAGACGAGCATTGGCTCTTTGTCAATTGGAGCGGCAAGGAGTGGAGCCGTGATTAGCACTTCTTTGAGTGCTTTGAGTGCATCGTCCGCCTCCGCATTGAAGGGAATATGCCCGAGAGGCAATAATAAAGTGGTTATTATCTTATTCCATGTTTATGATAAATTTTTATTTTGCATGCTATAATTGTATTAATTGGAAACGTTAATACATGTGTGTTTAATAAACAAAATACAAAGTTCCTAGTACTGCCTCTCATATAAACTAGCTTGTTGATTAACAAGATGATCAAGGTTTTCTGATTATGGACATTGGATGTTGTTAACAACGAGGTCACAACATTGGTGGAATGATGTGATGAACATTCATCCGAAATATAGAATTACGATCAAAGTCATTATGTTTATATTGCTATAACATCATACGAAGTAATCGTAGTCCTTAGACCATGAGATCATGTTAATTGCTGACACCGGAAGTGTATCTTGATAACATCAAAGGTCACACTGTAACAGGGTGACTATAAAGGTGGGTTCAGTGCTACAAAGGTGTTATGTTGAGGCTCATGGATCAAGAGTGGGATTTGTCCATCCCAATGAAAGATAGATATACTCTAGGCCCTCTCGGTGATATCACATTAAGATAGCTTGCAAGCAAGTGATGTGATCACTAGAATGTTATATCACGGGAACGAGAAAACAGTGCATGTCGGTAATGAGATCAAACTAGGTATGGAGATACCGATGATCGAATCTCGGACATGTAATATATCACGAGACAAAGGGATTTAGTTACTAGCATTAAAGGTTCTCACGATCACAGAAGTCATTGTTGAATGTGTAGGAGTCAGTATGAATCTCCAGGTCCCGCTTGTGATTATTGATCTGAGAGGGGTCTCGATCATGTCTGCATTATTCGCGAACCGTAGGGTGACACACTTAAGGGATACCGACACCATTTGGAGCAAATATGTTTCAGATAAAGATTTAAGAAAGCGCTGGAATTATTTCAATAGACACCAAAACTATTTCGGGTGAAATTGTTGAAATTGGTTCTACATGTAATATTGAAATGTTACAGGCGGTTTTATGTGAATGTTTTTTAATTAAAGTAATTAACAAAATTCTGAATAAAAATAATAAAAGAGTTTTATTAAATGAGAGAGCATTAAATTTGTAGAAATTTAATGCATTTAAAGTGGAGACTTTAAAATAGAATGTGAAGAGGCAAATTTATATGGAGGGAGTTACCACCACATGAATGAGGAGGTGAAGGGTCACCCCTTGAGGCGCCGGCCATGGGGAGGGGTACCCTCCCCTCCTCCTATAAAAGGCCCCCCTCTCACACCTTCACACTCACACCTCCTCGTGAAGGATCTCTCTCCCCCTCTAGTATTATTCCCCATGGTCTCGGATTAGCGAGATACATGTTCCCGGTGGCTTTATCTGGAAAGGAGTTGCTTCTTCTGCTGCTTTGCTGGAGCGAGGGATAGAGGTTGTCAGGGTACCGGACGTGTGTGCGATCACGGATGCACCGCTGCATTGCGGTGCTGGACTTGGTGGTGCTAGACTTGCTGGAGCTGGATCTGATGGACGTGCTGGAGCCGGACCTGCTGGACTTCATCACGATCTTGAGATCGGCAAGTGTACGACTACATCATCCACGAGTTCCATCTTGTTAACAAAGCTTTGTTGTCTTCTGATACCTCCAAAACGTATCTACTTTCCCAAACACTTTCGCTATTGTTTCTCCTCTATAATTGTGTGATTTGGATGCAACTAATGCGAACTGATGTTGTTTTCAGCAGAATTGCCTTGGTGTCTACTTTTTGTGCAGAAAATCAACTATCAGGAAAAATCCCGTAAAATATGCCAAAAATCCTATTTCACTAGAAGACTCCCGGAGCCAGAATACGAGACGGAGGGGGGCTGGGCTCAGGCCACACCACTGGCCGCGCGGGCAAGCCCAGGCCGTGCCAGGGGGTGGTCTAGCCGCCCCAGACTCCCCCTCGACCTCTCTCTTTGCCTATAAGGAGCCTTCTGACCTAAAAACTTCGGGGGGTTTGATGTTTTTCCAGAAAGAGTGCCGCTCCGCCGCCACCACCAGATTCCACGAAATAGCACCAGAAACTCCGTTCTGGCACCCTGCCGGGACGGGGAATTGGAGGAGATCATCGGCATCATCATCACCATCGCTTCTCCATCGACCATGCATGTTTCCCCCATCTACGAGTGAGTAATCCCCCGCTGTAGGCTATGGGGATGGTAGGGATTGGATGAGATCGTTCATGTAATGGCATCAGATTGTTAGGGCATAGTGCCTAGTATCTCTATTAGTGCTTTATGACTTTGTTGCAACTTTGTTGTGCTTAATGCTTGTCACTAGGGCCCGAGTGCCATGATTTCAGATCTGAACTTATTATTGATTCATCATGATAGTATAGTTTTGGGTCTGATCTACAAGTTGTATACACACGTCGTTGTCCGGAACCTATGGTCCCGAAGTGACAGAAATCGGGGTAGCCGGAAGGGAAAGGCTTTGATGTGAGGATCACATGTGTTCATGGAGTGTTCATGCTTTGCTCCAGTGCATTACTAAAAGGAGCACCTTAATTGCCAGTAGTTCCCTAGAGGCCCCGCTGCAAACGGGCTGACAGGACAAAAGATGTTGTGCAAGTTCTCATTGCGAGCACGTGTGACTATATATGGAACACATGCCTAGGATTGTCTAGTACTTGGGTGCTTTATCTTATTTATCTGCGATTGCCCTATGTTCTGATTGCTATGTGAATTGTCTTGTTCATGCAACGCCTATCCATCCATCCCTATGCCTATCGCACTCGAATCCCACTATTTACTGCTTTTGTTACTACTGTCTTTGTTTTGCTGCTACTGCTACTGTTGCTTTACTATTTCTACTACAAAACTGTTGCTACTAATAAACTGTTGTGAGCAAGATTGTTTCCAGGTGTAGCTGAATTGACAACTCAGTTGTTAAGGCTGATAAGTATTCTTTGGCTCCCCTTGTGTCGAATCAATAAATTGGGTTTCACTTCCCTCAAAAATACTGCGATACACCCCCTATACTTGTGGGTCATCAAGACTATTTTCTGGCGCCGTTGCCAGGGAGCATAGCTTTATTTATCAAGTTCACTTGGATTCTCTATTGTTCGCTGCTTTCCATCCATCATGGGTAAGTCTCGTGATGGCAAGGTTCCTATTTACCATCCACTACAAGAAGAGGTACGGTTCTGAACACCTCTACTGCTCTTGATTCACCGTCTCTTCTGAGTAAGTTCCTTACACCACCACATACACATGCTACACACATTGCTACTACTGCTGAATCTGAAACTTCTGATGCTTATGATGCCGCTTCTACTGTGCTTGACAAGAGTGGTTCATTAGGTCCTTTTCCTAGATGCTACGATTGCTAGAACTATAGTTGGAAATACCGAAACTCCTAATGAACACACTGCTACACCTGTTAGCTCACCTGAGTCTAGTGAGAGTTATGATGCTGAAGAAGATTATGTTGAGATGACTGATGAGTTTATTGAAGAATGTAGGAACACCCATGATAGGAGCACTGCTAAGAATCTCCTTGAGAGGCGTACTATTAGACCCAAATTGTCTCCTGCTGCTAAGTTTGCTGCTTCTCCTATAAACATTATAGATGAAGATTATGATTTCTCTCTCGATCTATCATACATAGCTATTGTCGAGAAAGAACCTTTTGGTGGGACTAAGAATGAAAGTGCGGTAACACATATGAATGAACTTTCTACCATGCGTGGCTTGTTTTCTGATGATATTAAAATGCATACTTACTTTGTTGCTAAGATTTTCCCTTTTTCACTGAAAAGAGAAGCTAAAACTTGGTTTGGTAATTTATCTCCTGGATCTATTGATAGCCCTGACTGCTTGTTTAATACTTTCCTGCAGAAATATTTTCCTCCTAGTGCTAGACGTGCTGTTTTGCAGGAACTTTTTGATTTTAAACAGGGAGAAAAAGAGGTATTGCCCGAATCTTGGGCAAGGTTTTGTGCTTTGATTCATGCAAAGGCTGGAAGTCCATTACCTAAGAATGAACTACTTGATATATTTTATAATGGACTATCCAAAGAATCTAGGACATACCTGGATAGTTGTGCTGATTGTGTTTTCAGGAATAGGACTCCTAAGGAAGATGAGGAATTAATGGCTAAAATAAGCAAGAATTATGAAGATTGGACTCCTCCTAAACAAGCTATTCCTGAAGTAATTGTACCTGAACCATCTATTCCTGTGCCTATCCCAACATCAAAGAAGAGGGGAGTTATTGAATTAAATGATGAAGTGATGAAGGAAGCTAAGAAATGTCTTAAGGAGAAGGGAATTAAAGCTGCAGATGTCAAGAATTTACCTCCTATAGTGGAATTATGTAAGCCTATTCCCTACTCACCCACTATTGAGGTACACTCTCTCCAACACTTTGATGAAGGTGAAATCCCTTACTTGAAACCTCCTAATCAATGCTTAGAAGAATTTGATATCTTTATTGTTAAGCAAGATAACTTTAATAAAATGGTGCAAAATCATCTAATGGAAAATACTAGAGCTATTGTTGAGTTGAAAGATATTGTGGAAAGAACCTCCAATGATGTTAAAATGATTGTTAAACACTTTCAAATGGTTCAAACTCAAATAGATCAACTCGTCAAAGTGCAAAATGACTTGCTAGTTAATGCTGCTAAAGAAAAACATGCTTATGAAATCAGAACTAGAAGTGGTGCTGCTACCCAGGATCCTCTATATCCTGAGGGGCATCCCAAAAGAATTGAGCAGGATTCTCAACAAGCTGAAAATAGTGGTTCTACTCGTAAGAAAAGGAAAAAGAAACAAAAAACTGTTGTAGAACCCTCTGAACCTGCTATAGATCCTAATAGTATATCTATCTATGATGCTGAAACTGAAAGTGGTAATGAAGAAAATGTAGTTCCTAATGAAGAAAAAGTTGAAGAAGAACCTGAAAACCACACTAAGACTACTAAACACACTAAAGACGATTTTATTGCTAAGAAACATGGTAGTGAAAGAGAACCTTGGGTCCAAAAACCTATGCCCTTCCCTGATAAGAAACACAAGTCAAAGGAAGATGAACACTATAATATGTTTTGTGAGTGGATGAAACCTTTATTCTTGCAAATTCCTTTTACTGATGCTATTAAATTTCCTCCTTACTCAAAGTATATGAAGGACATTGTCTCGAATAAAAGGAAGATCCCTAATGAAGAAATCTCTACTTTGCTTGTTAATTATTCCTTCAATGGTAAGGTTCCTAAGAAACTTAGAGACCCAGGGATTCCAACTATCCCTTGCTCTATTAAGAACAATTATGTTAGAACTGCTTTGTGTGATTTGGGAGCTGGAGTTAGTGTTATGCTTTTCTCTCTCTATAAGAGGCTTCAGCTTGAAAAATTGATACCAACTGATATATCTTTGCAAATGGCTGATAAGTCTACCACTATTCCTGTGGGTATATGTGAGGATGTACCTGTCCAGGTGGCTCATAATTGCTTGATATTAACTGATTTTGTTGTGCTTGAAATGCCCGAAGATGATAATATGTCCATTATTCTTGGGAGACCTTTTCTTAATACTGCAAGAGCTGTTATTAATTGTAATCAAGGAAAGGTGACCTTCAATGTTAATGAGAAGGAACATACTGTCTATTTCCCCAATAAGATTGAAAGAACTTTTGGTTTAAATTCTATTGAACATGTTGAAGGCATTCAAGTTGGAGAAATATATTGTCCCATACCAAAAGAAAAATTTGAAACTATTATGATTGGGACCATTGATATCAAAGTTGAGGTAACATAATCATTAGTGGAATACCATGTTTTGTCTCATATGCAATTGTTTTGGTAGCAAGACTTGATCAACCTTGCTAACAAAAGGATTCCATTGAACAAAACAATGTTTTCATTATGATTATCCCCGTTTATTTCTATCCTTTGCATTTTAGTTTTTGCTTTCGTTTAGTGTTCTTTGTGTTGTTAGTTTGCTTGCATGCTAGAACTTCTGTAGTTCTAGCCTTGTTTTTGTCCTTGCATCATGTTTCCAAAAAGAAAAAAATCTGTCTGTCAGAAAAATCATTCTTCTATTTCTGAAAAATGCCCAAAAATAAAGTGTCTCAAAAAATTCCAGAAAATTCATATTAAATTTTTACGTGAAAAAAAGGGGCGGAGGAGTACCTGGTAGGTACCAGGGGGGCCCACCAGGCAGGCACACCACATGGTGGCGCGACTAGACCTGGGTGGCGCCATGACCTGGTGTGGGCCACCCCTGGCCCCCCACTATCTCTCTCTCCTGCCACTTGCTTCTCTCTCCCGAGTAAGCTCCAGTTCATAGCTCGAAATCACGTTCTCTCTGTGCTTGCCCTCGATTTCTTCGATCTCTTTGCCCAGCCCATCTTTCTTGCTGAAATTTGGAGCAATTGTTCCTTGGTATGTGACTCCTCCCCTTGTCCAAGTAGATTTGTGTTTAGTGGATTGTATGTTGAGTATTTTGCTACTGTAGGTGACTGGTTTTGAGAGCTTGTAAGCTTGTTTTATTCTTAGAGATATAGTATTAATGCATGTTTAGGCCTCTTGCTAGTCCCTATGAGTAGAATCCTTCATTATATTTACTTTGCAATCACTTGTTTAATAGGTGTTTAAATTTCAGAATACCAAGCATGAACAACCACACTTTTGGAGAGATATTGGAAAGTGATGCACCTAGGAGGACAAGGCCCTCAATAACAGCCTCTCAAGCTAGGCCATCATATAATGAAGACCTCATTGCATCACGTATTGGCAGTGAAAGAGATGATGGAGATGCTCACCCATCCTCTTTCCCTTGTTTTACTTTCTTGCAAGCTGCATGTATTCTTGATGATTTCTTGCTACTGATTGAGAGGGTTGGCTTGACCTCTTATATGCAAGATGAGAGTGCACAATACGCTCTGCTCACCAAAACTTTTGTTGAGAGCTTCTCATTTTCTAACACATCCTATCATTCTACTGTCTCATTTAAGATCTATGATATGCCCTTCACCATGCCTTTGGAGAGATTTTGCAGTATTGTAGGTGTGCGTATGGCAGGGACCATTAAGAAAATTCAAGGGCGGCCCGCTGATTTAATGGAGATTTACCGAGGGGTGACCAATGATGATGACCGCGTGGCGCAGCGCGGAAAGATAAGAAATATCCAACTCCCTGCTCTTAGATACTTTGCTTACTATCTTGCCACTAGTGTATTGGGTAGGGAGAACACTAGTAATATCTCCAACTATCACTTAGCTTTCCTTGCTGCTGCGGTCAACAATGATACTCGGTACAATCTTGGCTCTCTTATTGCTCGCCGCCTAGCTGCTAGGGGACCTATCTATGGGGGCATCATTGCCTCGTGTATAGTCGATGCATTAGATCTTTCAGTGGCTCCCGATGATGTTATGCTAGCACCACAGAGGCTCGACCTTGTTGCCATGAAAACTCATCACTTTTTCATTGCTACTTCTCATTTGAACAATCTAGTATATAGGATGCTTTTCACTGACGGGGATGAAAGGGAGATCCTTTTGCCCCAGCCTGCTTTGTTCAGTGTTGACAGGAGACCGTGGTCGTGCTCCAAGGAGGAGGTGGACGAGCAGCTTCGCTTCTTGGGTTTCCATGAGCAGCACTAGGAGGACGTGCCCTCCTATGATTACTCCACACATTACGGAGGGGCGTACTCGGGCTCGCACCAGGACGAGGGTACCTCCTCGTACCCCGGTGACACTTCATCTTGGCCAGCTTGGGACTGATTCCCACTTAGGCCAAAAGCCTAAGCTTGGGGGGAGGTACGCCGACACCACACTCATCTCCATATCATGTTGCGTCGGTACTTTGTATATTCATGTTTTCGTTCTTTTTCTTAGTTTTCGTTCTTCTTTGCTTTTTCTTTCTAAAAACACAAAAAGACCAAAAATATTTTTGTTGTTTCTCTTTGGTTTGCTTCTTCTTTTTGCCTTGGTTTGTTTTTCCCTTTTTGCTTTGTTTGAACTATTTGAAAAACCCAAAAAGATTTTACTTTGCTTGTTTTTCTCTTTTGGTTTTTGTTTAAAAATCAAAAACACCAAAAATATTTGTCATTCTTCTTTGGTTTTTACGAGTTGGCTACAGGGTTCGGCAGCTCTCAGTGGATTATTGGTTCCATATTATTATTCAAGCCACACAAGTGAAGAGCAATAATGAGGATCAATGACAACTTGAGGCGTGGTAAGAGGCTTGTAACAAACTCTATTTGTTTTCATTTTTGTACATATACTCATGGTTGTGAGCTTGCTTAGTCCGTTCATGAAGAGTGTATGTTTTCTTTGGATGCTTAGTAGTTCTTGCTTTCTTGTGGTTAGCTCCAGCTCGCTAATAGTTTGTAGCATGTCTCATGAATGTTTGCTTGCATTACTCTACTAATAAATTGGTATGACACTGTGGTATCCTCCTCTGAATGTTTCATTTGATCGACTTGGGACATGCTCACGCATGCACATGACTTTAATAATCAGTTAAGCCTTGACGAAATATTTTGCCTTGAGGATCTTGAATCATTTTCATGCCATGAGTAGTCTTGTTTTGTTGTAACCATGATAATGACATCTATTGCTCTCTCGTTTGTCGCTCCCTAACTATTGCTAGCCTTCATTTCCACTGAGTGTCTTACTCATGTTTCCAATTCCCTAAAACCAAATACTTCCAAAGTCTCCACCATACCTACCCATTAGCATCGTTTGCTACTTCCGTGCATATTCAATATGCCTTGTTTTCTTCCGAATAAAACGTTTGCTTGTTATGGGAAAGTTAGTAAAGCTCTCACGAACTTGATGGCACACTTTATTTTCTGCACTTAATAAACCTGAACCATTGCGTCCTTCTTTGTTGTGCATATGCTTGCGCTTTATGAGTTGAAGTTAGCAGAACCATGTATCATGGGGACCGTTTTCAGCGCTTCAAAGGTACTTTGTACTTAGTTGATATCATGTTCTTTTGCTTATGGATCCCGACGGTGTGAAATAAAAGTGGAACTTGTAAGATCATGGAGTTTGTATGTATGTTAGAGAAACGCCTAGGCCGCTAGCCTAAGCCGTGCCTAATCATGGTGGAAACTTGCAGTATAACCATAATGAGCATTCTATGAAGCATCCTCAATAAAAATCTATGCACATAGTAAATAAAAAGATCGCTGAGATGCTCATTGTCTGCTTGCCTTGTATTTTTGATTATGGGATAGCTCCCGTGTCATGTGCAAGGGGTACCCCGTTGGCGGTTCTCGATTATACGTATATACTTACAATGACAAGAGCTTACTTGTGACTGAAGTTGAGTAGCATGAGGATCGGTCTTCTTAAGTAAGGGGCATGAGACTTCAATTTATAACTTGTTAAGCATATCCTCTTAGTTGTGTCACTTTCACCTTAACCACATTAAAGATGCTTATGATAGGGGCAATGAGAGCTCAAAGCTAACGAGTACCATACTTTCAACATTTGGAAGCCTTTCAGATTTCTCAAAACCTCTTTGTTCTATTTATTGAGTCTCCACATATTCTTTGAGCACCTCCTTGAGAGCATAGTTGTCATTCTTTGTGTTTGTTTCATTACTTGATTATTTGTGTTATGACTTTGATGCTTGTATCCTTGATATCTTTACTTCTAGTCATCACTTGAACTTCAGAGGTGCCTTGACATTCATAATCCAAGGCAAGCAAGATACCACTCTATCATACCTTTCTATGAGCATTGTAATGTTGCTTATGTTTGTGCTTCGTGCTACTTATTATTTTTGAGTTGGAATCTCTTCATAGCTTGCAATGACTATTAAGTAGACTCAGTTGCATACTCTTTATTAAAAATTGTCTAAGTAGTTGATCACATTGCTGAGAATATTTACATCATATGAAGCAAACGTGTTCGTGAAAGTTCTTTTATCGCACTCAGTTTTCAACTGAATTGCTTGAGGACAAGCAATAAGCTAAGCTTGGGGGGAGTTGATACGTCCAAATAGTATCTACTTTCCCGAACACTTTTGCTATTGTTTCTCCTCTATACTTGTGTGATTTGGATGCAACTAATGCGAACTAACGTTGTTTTCAGCAGAATTGCCTTGGTGTCTACTTTTTGTGCAGAAAATCAACTATCAGGAAAAATCCCGGAAAATATGCCAAAAATCCTATTTCACTAGAAGACTCTCGGAGCCAGAATACGAGACGGAGGAGGGCTGGGCCCAGACCACACCACCTGGCCGCGCGGGCAAGCCCAGGCCGCGCCAGGGGGTGGTCTGGCCGCCCCAGACTCCCCCTCGACCTCTCTCTTCGCCTATAAGGAGCCTTCTGACCTAAAAACTTCGAGGGGTTCGACGTTTTTCCAGAAAGAGTTCCGCTCCGCCGCCACCACCAGATTTCACGAAATAGCACCAGAAACTTCGTTCTGGCACCCTAGCGGGACGGGGAATTGGAGGAGATCATCGCCATCATCATCACCATCGCTTCTCCATCGACCATCCATGTTTCCCCCATCTATGAGTGAGTAATCCCCCGCTGTAGGCTATGGGGATGGTTAGGATTGGATGAGATCGTTCATGTAATGGCATCAGATTGTTAGGGCATCGTGCCTAGTATCTCTATTAGTGCTTTATGACTTTGTTGCAACTTTGTTGTACTTAATGCTTGTCACTAGGGCCCGAGTGCCATGATTTCAGATCTGAACTTATTATTGATTCATCATGATAGTATTGTTTTGGGTCTTATCTACAGGTTGTATACACACGTCGTTGTCCGGAACCTATGGTCCCGAAGTGACAGAAATCAGGGTAGCCAGAAGGGAAAGGCTTTGATGTGAGGATCACATGTGTTCACGGAGTGTTAATGCTTTGCTCCAGTGCTTTATTAAAAGGAGCACCTTAATTGCCAGTAGTTCTCTAGAGGCCCCGCTGCAAACGGGCTGGCAGGACAAAATATGTTGTGCAAGTTCTCATTGTGAGCATGACTATATATGGAACACATGCCTAGGATTTTCTAGTACTTGGGTGCTTTATATTATTTATCTGCGATTGCCCTATGTTCTGATTGCTATGTGAATTGTCTTGTCCATGCAACGCCCATCCATCCATCCCTATGCCTACCGCACTCGAATTCCACTGTTACTGCTTATGTTACTAATGTCTTTGTTTTGTTGCTACTGTTACTTTACTATTCCTACTACAAAACTGTTGCTACTGATAAACTGCTGTGAGCAAGATTGTTTCTAGGTGCAGCTGAATTGACAACTCAGTTGTTAAGGCTGATAAGTATTCTTTGGCTCCCCTTGTGTCGAATCAATAAATTGGGTTTCACTTTCCTCGAAAATACTGCGATACACCCCCTATACTTGTGGGTCATCATCTTCGAGGGTAAGTTCTCTATGGATGTATATCCACCCGTTGCTAGTATCTAGTAGATAGATCTTGGCGTATAGTTCCCATCGTAGGAATTTTTTTGTTTTCTATGCTGCGAACCCAACAGTGGTATCAGAGCCTGATCTATGCATAGGTGCTTTGCACGGGTAGTACACATATGTTTATATGTGGGCGATGATGATCATGTTATTGCTTCTTTCACGTATTTTGGATAGTGGTGGCATAGTGGGATGAAGCGGCCCGGACCAACCTTACATGTCATCGTACATGAGACCGATTCCACGACTGACATGCAACTAGTTTTGCATAAGTGGTTGGCGGGTGTCTGTCTCTACTACTATAGTCAATATCTGATTTACAACGAGTTGCTAATAACTTGGTTATCCTCATTGTGGTTCCATGTTCATAGGTAAGAACGGTTCTATCTTCGAAAGCCCTAAGCCACATAAAACTTGCAATTGATAAATTAGAGGCGTCTAGTTTAGATCGTTGCTGGGCTAGTGTCATGATATGGTAACGTTGTAAGTAGATGTATGATAGATACTCTTACAACACACATAACGTGTAAGTTCCATAGACCTTGGACTTACACACAAAGGAATGATAGAGATCATACCACGATGCATATGCTAGAGATCAAATGCATGGACCATATCATCCCACTTTACACATTAGATGTTTGCATCTTACATTGCTAATTTGGCATTTTAGTAGCATTATAAGATGATCCCTCATTTAAATATCAAGATAAAATGTGTTCTTCCTTAAGTATGCACGGTTTTATGGATCGTGTTTTGAGACATCACGTGATGATCGGGTGTACTCAACTCTACGCTTTCATACAAACAGGTGTAAGACAGTTTTACACATGCGAGTACTAAGGTTCTTACTTGGCGAGCCTAGCATGTACATACATGGTCTCGGAACACGGACTGAAAGGTTAAGTATGAGTCATATAGTTGATATGGTGCCCATATTGATGCTCGCCTTTGAAGATACACCGACTCACGTGATGATCGGACTTGGTGTAGTGGATTTGGTTCATGTAATTACCAAAAAGTCACGAGGGATGTCATTTTTGAGTGGGAGTTCCTTTCTAATTTGGATTAGTCAAACTCAATTTGTCATAAACTAAATCAAAGTGAATTTGCATAATTTGTTGTAGTCATTGGCGTCTGTTCACTACCTTATGCTTAATTTTAATTGAGATAATAGAACTATAGAATTCTGGATATTTACTTTACGAACTGGTATCGTATTGTTTTGAATGTCAATTTAAAGTTTATAAGTCCCATTGCAAACTTTTAGCAAACTCATTTTACTCCATGAAGTTTAATAAGTAGTATTAAATCAAGAGTAATAATTCCAATGTTAGTATCTAAAGTATCATGTTTACCTCCATGATTATTGATATTCAAAAGTTGTTTTAATATCAAGATTATATAGGAGCTGAAAATTGTTTCAAAAATCATCATGTGTGAAAGATATTGTGATATCTGAAACAATGTTTTTGATTGCATTATGATAGAGTATAATTTAGCAAAATACATGTTCTCATATTGTATGAGAATTTGTGAAGGATGGAGATGCTAAGCATCCGGATCTCCCAAAAAGGTTTTGGGAACTAACATTATACTCGTGATTCTTCCTTACATGCTATAGTAGCTTGATCATGAAAGTTGTCATGATAATGATGAATAGAAGATGTAAGTAAAATGTTTACTACACTAATAGATTACTAAAGAATGGATTTTTGAAAGAACACCAAACATTTGATGATGGTGATCCACTTCAAAGTGCAAGTTCAAAGGTATTAGTATTTGACTATATACACTTTGTACTATGTGTCATGTGATTGACACCACTATTGATGTTGATAGATTCTTTTAAAAGAAAAGGAATTCTTGAAAGAGAATCTATAAAATATTTGGTAGAAAAGAAAAGGCTGGAGATGTCCAACTTAGGTATATAGAAGATATACATGTTATGGATGTATTCCTTGCTTGTTAAACAATGTGGTTCTGAGGTATTGGATACCGGTATTGTATACCGAATTGGTTGGTATGAAGTGTCATACAGGACAATGAAATTCATGAACTGCAATGGCCTAAGTAACTAGCAAGAGAATAAGTGATGATGTTCATCGAAAACAAATAAAATGTTATTGTGTTTTTCGTTGTGATCAACCCGAGCCTTCACTATTTGTTTTATTAATTGTTATTTTGTTCTGGTATTACGAGAACAATGGTTGTTCACATAATTACCGTATTCCATAAAGGATGGTTGAACTTTTACGAGTCTAGTGGGAGAAATCACATCCATAAACACTATTGCTAAAATGTCGCAAGGCAAATGATTGAAAGATCACTTATGAAGTGACATCACTATTTAAATTATATTGGAAAGAAAACATGAAGAAACTCCATGTTGATAGATTTTTGGAGTCTTTGATTTTGATCAATTGATGCTTGTGAGACTTTCCTCGAGATAATTGAAACTCCGTCCATAGGCCAAAGAGGAACGGATGACTAACTTATTGGATATTATACATATTGATGTATATAGTCCATTATATGTAGCCATATGCGATGGCTTTTTGCTTTATATGCTTTCTCTAGAAATTAGAGTGAATATATCTATATATTTACTTAATAAGGAAGAAGTATGAAACATTTGAAAATTGTTCAAAGACTTTCAAGATGAAGTGAAAAATCATTGTTACAAGAAAATAAAAGAGTTTATGATTTGATCATAAAGGAAGATATTTTAGTTACATGTTTAGCAAAAACACTTAAGATTTGAGGAATTGTTCCATGATTTTTGTTTCTCGATAAACCATAGGAGTATGGCATATTTGAGAGATGAAATCAAACCATGTTTGACATGGTAAGATCAAAGGTATCATTTATAAAATTGCCATTATGTTTTAAGGATTGAAGCTTTAGAGACTACCTCTTTTACACTGAAAAGAGCACCATCGTGATCCGTTAAAATGACACCATATAAGTTATGGTTTGGGGTAAAACCCGAATTGTCTTTTCTTAAATTTTGGTATGCTATGCATAAGTAAAATGTTTACAAGCAATGTCAGATAAGCACGTCTTTGTAGGTTATCCCAAACAATTTGTTGGGAATTTCTCCATAACACCGAGGACAAAAGAGTTTGTTACTTGGAACGTGAAGTTTCTTGAGAAGGAATTTTTCGCGAAAATTTAAGTGGGAGGACAATAGAACTTTGATAAGGTTGTTGAACCTTAGCTATATGTGCTAAGTAGCGCAGCGCCGAAAAGTGTCCCGGTGGAGGCCACAATGCTCATGGCTCCCATGATAATAAAGGTTGTGATCTCGGATATTAGAGATCATATTGAACCGTGTGGGTTGGTAAGAATCAAATAGTGTGATTTGATAAGCAAGTCGTTATTGTTTTGGCAATGATGATCCGACTACATGCAAAGAAGTGATGATGGGCCCTGACTCCATAAAATGACTAGAAGTCATAGAATCCGTGATAGTATCCATACACGAGAAATCAAGTTTCTGAACTTGGAAGACCCTCCGGAAAGGCGTGAAGTCTATCTGTCGTGTTTGGATCTATAAAGAAATAGACATGGATGTTTAACATCAATGAAATAGTCGACATTTCGGAAAGAAGTTTACGACAATGTTCAAGGATTTGACTATGACAAGATTTGATCTTTCATAGTGATATTTAGTTTTGACGGATTAATGTAGCAACCACTACATATAATTTTATGTATGGCAGTTGAACAAACAAAACAATGTTCTTCTAATAGAATGGTTACCTAGGACGTGTACAAGACACGGTCCGAAGGGTTTTGTTAATTCAAAGGGTGCTAATAGGGCATGCAAACTTCGATAGTTGAAGTAAGCATAGCGGAGTTGGAATCTTCACCATGATGAAACTGTTAAAAGAGTTTAAATTTATCGGAGATGATGAAGATGCTTGTATTTGCAAGAAATTAAGTGGGAGCGCTGAGACATATTTCTAATACATTATGTACAGAACATATTGTTGATTGGAAATGATGTATCTTGTATTGACACAAGTTAAGAATTTCATTAAAATAAGATTTCGATGAAATACTTGGGCAAAGTCGGAATATTTGGCATCAATATGTATATGGATATATTGAGGCGCTAATATAGTTGTGCCAGACATACATATATGAGATATTGAAAGGGTTCAATATGGAAACAACAAGAAAGGTTCTTGTTGCATGGAAAGGATTGTATCATGATTCAAGTGTTTCAACACTTGGTGAGTAAAATCACATGAAGATTTTGATCGATTATACCATGATATGTATATATCCAGAATGTCCTATGCTCTAAATGTTATGAGCACATACCAGAATGATTCATAATATGATCATTGGACAGTAGTAAATATATTCTTATGAGCTTTGGAAGAACTAAGAATATATCATGTATAAGTGACAAGTAGTTAAAGGTAGTTCATTGTAAAGTGTTACATTGATACTAGTTTTGTCACAAGATACAAATTAAATTTATCTCAATTTAGACTATGGGTGGCACAATGTAATGGAAAGGATGTTTCATGATGGATTTGGATGAGGTCCAAAGTTGAGACATTGTGAAGGATACTACAACAAAAGGCTAAGTATATGACTGCTATAGTAGCAGCATAGGAGGGCATTTGTGTTAAGTAGTATGTTATCAAACTAGGTGTGGTTCAAAGTGGGCTAATACTATGAAGATATATTGTATGATAGTAATATGAACATATTTTAACCCGAACGAACTAAAGGTCTCACCAAAGGACCAAATTTATACAATGCCATCTCATTTGAGAATGAGTGATGCGTAGAGACGCAAAGACATGCAAATACACACGGACCTGAAAGTGCAAGATTCAGAGATTATGTTAACCACTAGCAAACATGTATATTCAACACCTAAGTGTTGTATATACAAGTTTACAAACTAGATTATTGACTCTAGTGCAAATGGGAGAGTGAAGGGAATATGCCCGAGAGGCAATAATAAAGTGGCTATTATCTTATTCCATGTTTATGATAAATGTTTATTTTGCATGCTATAATTGTATTAATTGGAAACGTTAATACATGTGTGTTTGATAAAAAATACAAAGTTCCTAGTACTGCCTCTAATATAAACTAGCTTGTTGATTAACAAGATGATCAAGGTTTCCTGATCATGGACATTGGATGTTGTTAATAACGAGGTCACAACATTAGTGGAATGATGTGATGAACATTCATCCGAAGTATAGCATTACGATCAAAGTCATTATGTTTATATTGCTATAACATCATACGAAGTTATCTTAGTCGTTCGACCATGAGATCATGTTAATTGCTGACATCAGAAGAGTATCTTTATAACATCAAACATCACACCGTAACAGGGTGACTATAAAGGTGGGTTCAATTCTACAAAGGTGTTATGTTGAGGCTCATGGATCAAGAGTGGGATTTGTCCATCCCGATGACGGACATATATACTCTGGGCCCTCTCGGTGATATCACATTAAGATAACTTGCAAGCAAGTGATGCGATCACTAGAATGTTATATCACGGGAACAAGAAAAGAGTGCATGTCGGTAACGAGATCAAACTAGGTATGGAGATATCGATGATCGAATCTCGGACATGTAATATATCGCGAGACAAAGGGATTTAGTTACTAGCGTTAAAGGTTCTCACGATCACAGAAGTCATCGTTGAATGTGTAGGAGTAAGTATGGATCTCTAGGTCCCGCTTCTGATTATTGATCTGAGAGGGGTCTCGATCATGTCTGCATTATTCGCGAACCGTAGGGTGACACACTTAAGGGATACCGACACCATTTGGAGAAAATATGTTTCAGATAAAGATTTAAGAAAGCACTGGAATTATTTCAATAGATACCGAAACTGTTTCGGGTGAAATTGCTAAAATTGGTTCTGCATGTAATATTGAAATGTTGCAGGCGGTTTTATGTGAATGTTTGTTAATTAAAGTAATTAACAAAATTCTGAGTAAAAAAAATAAAATAGTTTTATTAAATGAGAGAGCATTAAATTTGGAGAAATTTAATGCATTTAAAGTGGAGACTTTAAAAGAGAATGTGAAGGGGCAAATTTATGTGGAGGTAGTTACCACCACATGAATGAGGAGGTGAAGGGTCACCCCTTGAGGCGCCGGCCATGGGGAGGGGTACACTCCCCTCCTCCTATGAAAGGCCTCCCTCTCACACCTTCACACTCACACCTCCTCGTGAAGGATCTCTCTCCCCCTCTAGTATTATTCCCCATGGTCTCGGATTAGGGAGATACATGTTCCCGGTGGCTTTATGTAGAAAGGAGTTGCTGCTTCCGCTGCTTTGCTGGAGCGAGGGATGGAGGTTGTCGGGGTACCGGACGTGTGTGCGATCACGGATGCACCGCTACTTTGCGGTGCTAGACTTGGTGGTGCTAGACTTGCTAGAGCTTTATCTGATGGGCGTGCTAGAGCCGGACCTGCTGGACTTCATCACGATCTTGAGATCGGCAAGTGTACGACTACATCATCCACGAGTTCCATCTCGTTAACAAAGCTTTGTTGTCTTCGAGGGTAAGTTCTCTATGGATGTATATCCACCCGTTGCTAGTATCTTGGCGTATAGTTCCTATCGTAGGAAATTTTTTGTTTTCTATGCTGCAAACCCAACACGCATCTCACTGGAACGTGGGGTTCTTGCGCATCAGGCAATAGAAGGGCATTGCCTCTCGCCTAGTCGGGGGATGAAGCGATTGAGAGCCGCGACTCACCCGGCCAACTTCTGGACGTCGCGCAGGCACTCGGGTTTCCCGAGTCACGCGATGGTGTCGATCTTGGTGGGGTTGGCTTTGATGCCTCGCTTGGAGACTACATATCCCAGTAGTTATCCAGTGGGGACGCCGAAGGTGCATTTCCCTGGGTTCAGCCTTATGTTGTACCTCCGCAGATTTGCAAAGGTCTCGGCCAAGTCGGCGAGCAGGTCGTCCTGGCGGGTGGATTTTACAACCATGTCGTCGATGTAGACGTGAATGTTCAGGCCAATTTGGCTCGCGAGGCACTCCTGCATGCAGCTTTGGTATGTGGCGCCGACATTCTTTAGGCCGAACGTCATGGCCGTGTAGAAGTAGGCGCTGAATGGCGTGAGGAACGCCGTCTTCTCCTCATCCTCGACCACCATTTTGATCTGGTTGTAACCAGAGTATGCATCGAGGAAGCACATCGACTCTGATCCCGTGGTTGAGTCGATGATCTGATCGATGCACGGTAGGACGAACTCCTCCTTTGGGCAGGCGCTGTTGAGGTTGGTGTAGTCGATACACATTCTCCACGTGTTGTTCTTTTTCAGAACCAGGACTGGGTTTGACAGCCACTTGGAGTATTTTATTGGGCGAATGAAGTCTGCGGCTAGCAGAAGTTGTACTTCTTCGGCGATTGCTCGACGACATTCTTCATTGAAGGGCCGTAGTGACTATTTTACTAGTCGCACTTTGGGGTCGGTGTTTAATTTGTGCTCAGCGAGTTCCCTCGGGACACCTGGCATGTCAGATGGTTTCCATGTGAAGATGTCACGGTTGTCACGGAGGAACCCGATGAGCGCTCTTTCCTATGCGGGGCTCATGTGCGCCCCGATGGTGACCGTCTGGCTGGAGTCGCCCGGGACGAGCTCGACGGTGCGGGTGTGCGTGGTCGCCTCGAATGTGGAGTTCGCGGCGGTTGGCTTCTTCAGGATGGTGGGGTCGTCCTTGTTGATGTTGCCCGCGTATATCGCGAGCTCCTCCGCGTGGTCGGTCTCCATGGTGATGACGGCATCGGCGAGCTCGGCGCCTTTGTCCTCGCATTCCACGGCCATATCGGGGTCGCCGTGGACGGTGATGATGCCGCTTGCCCCTGGCAGCTTCATCATGTTGTAGGCTTAGTGTGGGGTCGCCATAAATTTGGGGAACGCTTGGCGACCCAGGACACAGTGGTAGGGGCTATGGAAGTTCACTAGCTCGAACACGATCCTCTCCATGCGGTAGTTTGCCAGTGTGCCGAAGGTGCCTGGCAGTGTCACTTTTCCGATCAGGTACGCCTTCCGACCGGGGACGATGCCGTGGAAGGTTGTCAGGGTTGGTTCGATGGCTGCTTCTAGGAGCTGGAGCCTCTTGAACGAGTCTAGGTACATGATGTTGATGGAGCTCGCGCCGTCCATCAGTGTCTTGGGCAGCCAGTAGTCGGCCACCTTGGGCCTGACCACCAGGGTGACTCACCCTGGATATTCGATCCTGGGCACGTGATCCTGGCGACTCCAGGTGATGCTTTGCTCGGACCAGTTGAGGAAGCGGGGGACGTCGACTTGGGTCACCGCATTGATGACGACCGTGTGGGCGAGCACCTTCTGCTCGCGCTTGGTGCCGAGCCCGGTGAAGGTGTGTAGCGAGCCGGCTACGTGTCCGAACCCACCAGCGTTGCCGTTGTCTCTTGGTGGGTTGTTGTTGGGTTCCTCCCTTGCTCGCCTTGCCTTTTCAATCTCTTTGAGAGAATGGCAGTGCACGGTGGTGTGGGTGGTGGTTTTTCCCTCCCTAATGTGGTAGATGCAGGATTGGTTGAGCAGGGCAGCATGGTCGAATTTCGGCCTCGCCGCGTTGTTGGTGCGGTAGTTTCCGCTGTCACGGTAATTTCCTCCGCCGCGGCGGTAGCTCTTTGGGTCGCGTTGGCCGTACCCGGCATTGGCGACGAAGTCGACTCGCCCGTCCGTGCGGTGCTTGCCAGTGATGCGGGTGTTGTTGTAGCGCATGTCGCGCTGTCGTGGCCGCTGTTGCGGCGTCTTCCTCCCGACTCGTCGTCAGAGTCTTGGTTGGGGTCCTCCTCTGCGTAGCGCTTGGCGTTCTCGAGGAGGTCGGGGATGTTGTCGAGCGTCCGGTAGACCCGCTTGATCTTAGTGACCAGGGGTTCGTACCGGCACGCTTTCTTGAAGCAATATATCGCCATGTCTGGGTGGATGCCGGAGGCATTGATCCATAGTTCTTTTCACCTTTGAATCCAGTGGCGGGTCGACTCGTGTTGTCCCTGGATGCACCGCTCCAGGTCTTCGATGGTGGTCGCGTAGGTGTAGGAGCCCTCGAAGTGCCTGACAAAGGCGTCCCGCATTTCCTCCCAGGAGTCGATGCTGTCGGCGGGGAGGGTGTTGATCTATTGCCGGGTTGCACCCTCCATCATCAGGGGGAGGTAGCGAGTGGCGAGCAAGTCAGTGTGTCCGGCGATTTCCATCACCATGAGGTATGTGTCTAGCCACACCGCTGGGTCGTACGTTGGATCGTACTTTTCTATCTCCTTGGGCGCCTTGAAGTTGGCGGGGTACTTTTCCCCTCTGATCATAGGCCCGAAGCATTGGGGGCCAACTCGGCTGAGTGAGCCCCTAGGTTCAGGGTCGCCGCGGTTACTGAGGGTGTGCCTCAAGTCGTTGGGCTGGCGCGCCCGCCAAGTCTGGTTGTTGACGATGTGCGTGCGGGCGTTGATGGGCTGCTCGTTGGTGGCGACCATGTTGTTCACCGGTCGCGACTCGTTGGTGGACAGCACGGGGTTGGCGGCCCGTGGCTGGTTCACCAGGGGCTACGGTGGTGGGCAGGTCAGGGCGTTGGCAATGGTGGGGTGGCCGCTTGAGGCCACCCTTCTTGCCAAGGAGCGGGAATATATCCGACCCCGTGGGTCGACTCCCGTGGATTGTTGCTCGACGGTCATGGCGAGTAGGGCCTTGGCATACTAGATCTGCAGCGCGCCTTCTCCCTGGACGTCGAGGTTGGCGACCGCGGCGTCGGCCGCGACGATGTTGTCCATCAGGGTGGAGTAGAGTAGGAGTCCGTTGGTGTCGCGTGCCTGTGGCGAGATGATGATCCGCGGCTGGTCCAACGGGGGCGCGTGGCCAATGGGTGGTGGAGGGGCCCCGGTCGCCGGTGCGCCGGGTGGTGGTCAGTTGCTTCCACCTGGTGGCGCATTCTCGCAGTACTCGCGCTCGGCCGCGTGTGCGTGGTCACTTTCGTCGTTGAAGTTTAGGATGCGGCCCTGGATGTTGGAGTTCAGGCGGGTCCTAATGCGGCGCTGGTGATAGAGCGATAGCTCCTATGCCGTTTCCCGCTCGAGGCGGTATCTCTCGCTCTCAGCGAGCTCATTGCTGCGCCTCCACGAGTCGCAGGCAGGCCTCCTCCACCTCTATGGCCGTGGCGGTCGGCAGGATCAGTGTGGAGAACAGATCTGGCGGGGCAGCCATGCTACCCGCCATGTAGATCGCATTGAAGCTATTGGATCTGGCGCTGAAATCCTCAGCGGACTCCAAGCCGAAGTCAGGGTCGAAGATCCCAAGGATGGAGGACTCCTCGAAGTCCTTAGGGTTGGAGACCCGCGTGACGGAGTCCTCCCACAACGCTGCGGTGATAGATCCGCCGATAGAGGCAGGGGTCATGGAGTCGGCATCGTCATGGAGGGCTGCGTCGTCCGTGTCGGCGTTGGTCCCGGCTGCGCTGCTAGCGGCCGAGTCATACTTGGTGGTGAGGCTCCTGATGGAGCGGACCTGCTCCTCCGAGAGCATATCACGGTGCGGCGGCGATCCACTGACGATCATCGTCGCCGCGGGGTCGGTCGGACCGGTGAAGCCGACGAAGAGGTTGACGGTGCTGACCGGCATTATCACGTTGTGGATGATCGGGCGCGACGCCGGGATGGAGCTACTGGGCAGGATCTATAAGATCCCACCGATGGCGACCATGCGGCCGGTGGCGATCGGCCGATCGATCGGCGAGTAGGGTCTCGCCGCAGAACTCAGGCATGTTCCGCTTTGCCCCACGGTGGGCGCCACTGTCATGGAAATGGCCACGGCAGTCGCTGCTACTGGCAGCGATTGATTGAGTCGGGGCGAGAGCTAGCGGCCATCTGTGGTGCGAGATGGGGGCGGATGCACATGGTTTACCCAGGTTCGGCCCCCCGGAGGGTAAAGACCTACTCTTGCTAAATTAGATTGATGGAGAGCGAGTTACAGGAGTGGCGATCTCGGCGTCTAAGCAGCGAGTCACTCGAAGGGGTGTATGATGGAATGTAAGTCCTCAGGATAACCTAGGGAGGTTTATATATGGGGCACCTCGCTAGGGTTTACAGTTTACAACCGAACAGAATATGGATTCAGAGGCTTTGACCTAATCTGACTGGGCTTCGAATATGCTTTTGGGCCTCCAATCTCCAATCGCCAGGCCTTCTCCTTAGTCGCATTCCAGTCGCCGTCCTGCAGGCCCACTCGTAAGACCTTTGGCCCAATCGGAACGTCTGCTGGGCATACCCTATTCGGCATATCCCCATCAGCTGAACCGCGACAAAATCAAGGTTATACTCAATATTTCCAGGCCAACTCGCGTGAAGGACGTTCAAAGACTAACTGCTTGCATTGCTGCAGTCAGTCGGTTTGTAAGCTGGCTTGGTGAAAGAGCCGCACCACTCTACAAGCACCTGAAAAAGACCAAAAAGTTCGTTTAGACTGATGAAGCTGAAGTTGCACTACAAGACCTAAAAGCAGTACTCTTGTCCGCTCCTATCTTTGTAGCAGCGGAGCCTCGTGAGCCGATGTTGATCTATCTCGCTGCGACAAATAGAGTCCTCAGTGTCGTCATGGTAGTGGAAAGACCAGAGAAAAAATAGGAACACCCGGTGCATCATCCGACTTACTACCTCAACGAAGTCCTAACTGAATCAAAGCAGCGGTATCCGCAATATCAAAAGTCGGCTTACGGTGTGTTCTTTGCATTTCGGAAGCTACGGCATTACTTTCAGGAACACCCAATTACCATGGTGAGCACAGCTCCCATGAGAGACATAATCAACAACAGCGATGCCACAGGACGTTTCACAAAGTGGGTAATAGACCTTTCAGCTTTTGACATTGAGTACGAACCTCGTACATGAACCAAATCCCAAATTCTGGCTGACTTTGTCGCTGATTGGACTGAGACAATAGAAAATATGACCCTCCCAGAGTCAGAATACTATACCTTGCATCTTGACGGGTCTAAGGTGCTCGGGGGATGGCTTGGTGCTCAAATCACCCCAAGGAGATAAACTTTTCTATGTATTGCAGATCCACTTCACGGCAATACATAACATTGCGGAATATGAAGCACTGCTGCATGGAATCTGGATTGCTAAGGATATCGGCATCCGACGATTAATGTACTATGGAGATTCGGTTCTTGTTGCTCAACAAGTGTCGGATATCTGTAATGCAAACAAACACATGGCATCATACAGAGCTGCCATGGATTAACGGTCTGAATCGTTCAAAGGGTTTAAGGTTCAAGACATCCCTCGAATAGAAAATGAGGAAGCATATGCATTATCTCGTATAGGCTCTGCGCGGCAAAAGGTCCTAGATGGCGCTTTCCTGGAGCACCTCAAAGTTCCTTCCATAAAAGGAGTAGACGAGGAATATCCGACCAAATCTGATTCACCTTTAGTAGCAGTTCTGGCTGTAATTCCTAGCAGTACTCAACCCTACCTTGATTACTTGGTAGAGGGCAAATTACCTGAAGACGAGGTTCTGATCCAGCAGATAGTCCGACGAGCAAAAACCTACACTGTCATAAGTGGTGATCTCTATAAGCGGAGTGTGTCTGGGGTCATTCAGCGCTGTGTATCTCCAGAGGGAGTGGAAGTCCTAAGGGAAATCCATGAAGGCGAATGCGGTCATCATGCTGCAGCCAAATCGTTAGTGGCAAAAGCTTTCAGACATGGATTTTTCTGGCTTACAACTAAGGTAGATGTCGAACGGCTGGTCAAGACGTGCAAAGGATGCCAAAAGTATGCCAAACAAGCTCATGTTCCGGCTGATCAGCTGCGGACAATATCTATAACATGACCCTTCGCGGTCTGGGTGCTTGACATGGTAGGACCGTTTAAACAGGCTCCAAGTAGATTTACTCACCTCTTAGTGATAGTGGTTAATTTCACAAAATGGATTGAGGCTAAACCCGTCACAAGTTGTGATGGAGCAACAACCAAAAGATTTATTGAGCATGTTATAATTCGATACGGTTATTCGCATAGAATTATTACGGACAACAGGAGTAATTTTTATATGGGGAACTTGCCGAATTCTATGATGAACAAAATATCTGCCTTGACATTGCGTCAGTCGCACATCCACAGGTTAATGGATAGGTTGAAAGAGAAAATGGTTTAATCCTATAAGGCCTAAAACCAAGACTCTAAGCACCACTAGGTCATGATGTGGGGGCTTTGGAAGATGAGTTACCATCTGTGATATGGAGCTTGAGAATAACTCTAAATAGGTCAAACAGATACACACCTTTCTTCTTGGTCTATGGCATAGAAGCAGTTCTTCATAGCGATTTGATTCACACTTCTCCCCGTGTTGTTGCATATATTGAACAGGATGCCAAAATTTCTCGACAAAATGATCTCGATTTAATCGAAGAAGTTTGCGTCATTGCTGACATGATATCAACAGCCTAGCAGCAGAAGTTATGCAAGTATCATAGCTAGAGAGTCAGAAACTGATCTTTCAATAAGGGCGATTTGGTTCTCCGGCTTCTGCAGAAAAGAAAGCACAAACTTTCCCTAGTATGGGAAGGGCCCTTTTTAGTTAGCCGAGTATTACACAATGGTTCTTACTATCTAGGAAGACCTTCTACTAAGAAGAGAAAGAGAGCTAGAGGCAGTACAGACCCAAAAGAATTAGACAGACCATGGAATATTGCTCAGCTACGTCCCTTTTATTCTTAAATTATATTTCTTTGTAATCATATATGTGTACATGTTCAATGAGAAATAAAAGTGTTGGTTGCCTCATTATTTGCTAAGAAATTTTATATTACCATCTTATTTCCGAATGATCATGTCATAAGTCGAAAATCCCAGAATACTTGAAAGTACTTTATGCTCATGTTTGTTCTGGTTAGATTTACGATTAAAAAAATGCTACCTTCGAGTATAAATCTAAATTTTATAGTTTGTACTTAGGTTCTTTACCTGATTGTCGGATGCGGGCATTTTCCGAGTAGTGAATTGTTGGTACTAAAAGTCGGCTCTGTTTTCTAAGTTTAAAATGGTTTAGCAATTGATCTCCGTTGCTCGGCAGAGTTCCCATGTGGAACGTTAGATGGTTCACAAAAGGGACGAGGCGGAAATCCAGATAAGAGAAAAGTACAGGAAAAACAAAAAAGTGTTGATGTAAAAAATTCAGGCATGACAAAATAAAGCCAAAAGTGCTAAATAGGAATATCAAATCTTAGCACTAGTAAAAGTATTATACTACTTATTTACAATCCGATTGTTTCAGAATAACACATTGTTTTTTCTAACACTTTACGATGCAGGAGAAGAGGTAGGAGCTGCTGGCTCACTGGAGACATTACCCTCGCCTTGATATCTTTCTCAGACATTCAAATCCAATACGGTTTGTTCGTCGTCAGAAGCTTCACCAGTTTCTTCGAGAGGCGAGGAGGTGTATCCACACGAGTGAATAAGGGAGTGTCATAGCTGGTCAGATCAGCTACATGACATCCATATCCGGCACAGGAGTCCATGATGTCCTTGATATCTTGCTTCTGTCCGTCTTCATCCATAGTTTAATACCCTCTGGTTACTTGCCAGATTTCCATGCTTCCATGGTGGCTCATAACCATAGTGAGAGCGTTCTGCGCTGTGGTCCGCGCATAAGACATGTTCCAGTCCTAGATGAGCTAGGGCATCTCCTTGGCCTTGTCTCGCACTTCAAAGCTAGACATTATGTTCATGTCCAGAACTTTGAGTACTTCACCAATATCCTTCAAAGATTGGCGGAAATCATGAAGCAAATCGCTAACTTGTTTAAGCCAGCTGGTGTGAGACTCGGTGGAGGAAGAATATAGTAGGTTCAGAGGACCTGCGCATATAAAGCAAAGGTCAGTAAATATATCTGAACTCTTAGAGTTGGAAAAAAGAAAGTTATAAAATAGGAAACATACCGAAGATGACACCGTCAACTTTGGTCTTCTCCGCGCTAAGGCTCCGGAGTTCAGCCCAGAGTGCCTCGGTGATGTCCTTTTCGCTGAGTAGCTCACCATTGAGATTTGAGATTTTCTTACCTTGGATCGTGATTTTGCGACCACGTTCTTCGGTGTCCATGGAGGAGGATTCAAGCACTTGAGAAATGCTCTCCTCGTGATCCGCCTTGAGCTTATTAGCTCTCGACGTAAGTCGGCATTCTCCACCTCCAGGGTCTTAAGATTCTCCGCCTCTTGAATCATAGCACAGGATTGTTTGACTAGTGCTATAAGCAAAAGACAACAGTTGAATATAAAATTCGACTTTGAAAGAAAAAGAACAAGGTTAAGAACTGAAATGATTACCTTCAGCCTCATCCTTGGATATCTTCAACTAAGCATTTTCAAGTTAGAGAGCTCTGATCTCTCTCCGCTTATTGCAAATATTCTTCAATAATCCCTAGTTATACGAATTAACTTTCTGTAAGTCAGAATACCCAGAGTCAGAAGTCTACTAAAGACTCTAGCTAATATTTTTACTAATATCAGCATGAGCCTTGGGGGCTACACTAGTTCATTCTTTGGCATCCTATGAAAGCATAAATCCGGATTGTCTATCAAACTTCATGCTTGGGGGCAAGAGGATATGATATAAAATAAGGAAAAAAGTGAGTTGGAATACTTACATGTTGATCATGAGTGAGCTTACTAAGGCTCGTGTTCACCTCAGTGGTAACCTTCTCGGCGAGGGTTAGCAGGATTACTGGCGGTAGCAGAAGCACGCCAGCTTTCAGCTTCTCGTCCTGAACATGAACATGGTCAAGATGCTCGGAGTACTTAACGTCCTCGGCTTCTTACGCCTCTTCCTCGGTGGTGATATTCTGGCCTTCCAAGCATTGTTGGGATGGACGTTGGATCTCCTCCGCAGATTTCCGAGTAATGCCAAGTTTGGCAAGACCCGGATTGCTGAGGAGGTTTTCAGCGAAGACCTCTGCCGAGGGATCATTACTCTTAGAGGGTTCACCCTTATCAAGTTCTAAGTCACCCATGGTGATGTCAGTTTGCGAGCCGAGGATCGCTAGCTCTGCTTGTTGAGCCGGATCTTCCGCAATGGGTGGAGATGGAGTAATCTTCGGCGTTGTGGAAGGCTGTGGGGCAGGAGTCGGAGGCGCTGCGACAGGAGAAGTCAAATTCAGCTTTGACTGGCGCAGGGGCTTCGACGAGCCTCCTTTCCCCTTGCCTTGGGTGAGCTGTTTAGCTCTGAAGAGGTAGTAGAAAAAAATCATTACTATTCATAAATAATAAGAAACAAAGACCTTGTGAGGAAAGTTACCTCTTCACAACGGGCACTTCTTTTGTGCTGATAGACACTGTTGGATTTTTACGCTTCCGGGTAAGCGCCTATGGTAGTGGGATCAATTCTGCATCATCCTGAGAGAACTCAGGAAGATATCCTTCGAGTGGAGCAAGCTCCGACTCGGGGAGGTTAGCAATCTGAAAAGAAAATATACCTCAGAATTGCAAAAATATACAACAATGTAAAGATGAACACATAATTCAAGTTACTGTTGCAAAACTCACTGTTGTCATAGGATCATCAGCCGTATGCATGTCCAAAGACAGATCCGGAATCTTCCTCTCGACTCGCTCCTTGGTCAACCATTTGATTTGGGACTAATAGTCCTTTTACGAATATGGCGTGGAGCAGAATCAGAGAGAGTCCGACCTACTCTTGGTGATGGAGTGCATGAGACGATCAGCATGGTGTTGGAGAGGGTGGATCCGGCATGCCAGCCAATAGTGGACTGTCGTTGTATTGGGAACGGCAGTACCTAAGCAGGTTAGATAGAGGTGTGGGGACTAGGAGGGAAGCTATCGACGGTGTCCGCAGGCGGGATTGGATACAAGCAAGCGTAGCGGGACGCAAGAAGTACCCAGGTTCAGGGCCCTCGTGGTGAGGTAAAGCCCCTACTCCTGCCGGATCTGACTATGGGGAATACCCGAACTACAAGTGCTCCTCGAGTTGTATGTGCTAGCTACTGCCTTAAATGCTGTATGACCAACCGTGTATCTGTCAATGTGTATATGCGTGTGTGCATCTGGGAGTGAGCTAACTAGCAGAGAGCTAGCTCTCTGTGTGTGATCGATGGATGTGAGAATGAGTGAATGCTAGTGCGTATGGGGTCCTGTGAGTGAGTTCCTCCCTTGCCTTATAAAGGTGGCCAAGGGGACATGGTGGGACCCACTCAGCGTAACTAGTACTATACATGGTGTCATCTGATTGAGGTACACTGTGTCATACATAGTGAATACTATTTGGCATGTCATCTGATAAAGTGGTATGGTCCTGGTCTTGTATGTTCTCTTCTCGTTATCTGGTCCTTGTCCTTCTTATCTTCCCTGGCGATAGGATCCAAAGCGCTGGTACTGGGTAGCGATCAAGTGGTAGTAGTAGTTGGGATGCCACTGGCTGATCCGGTTGGGACCGATCCCCTGATCCGGTAGTGAGCGAGCCGACCAGGGCGTCCAGCTAGAGAGCGATCGGGAGGCCCACTCGGGGGCGAGCAGAGGTGGCCCATCCGGGCGGGAGAGAGCGTGGCCCAGTCGGGTGCTGGGCGTAGCCAGCCGGACCAGCCCGGAGGGGTGGAGCGGGCCCATCCGGGGGTGAGGTCGCCAGCGAGGCGGGGACCAGGCGGGCCGGCTGGGGCGGCCCAGCCGGAAGGAGGAGGTGGCGCCGAGCGGGAGTGTGCCGGCTGGGGGCGGCCCAGTCGGAAAGCGGCGGCGGGACGGGGCTGGTGCGGCCGTGGGCCGGCTGGGAGGCTCCAGCCGGCCCAGGACGCGATTTCTGTCGTTTCCTCCTTGTACTTTTGCCTTTTTTTATCTATCTTGAGCGCTTCTTTGGGGTACCCGGGGATAATCCCCCTGACACTAGACCCCGAGCGTGCGCTGATTTCACCCGAAGGGGGAAATTCGCACGAGCTCCACAAAAACTTGTCGTTGTCGTTGTAGATGAAGTTCTTGAACAGCGTCCGGCTGGACACCTCTAGCCCAGGAAGCAACACAACTACCGCGGGGGCGCGCGAGCGCACCCGCGGGGTGTAGCCCCCGAGATTCGGAGTAGCTGATGAAGACATGTGTTGCGAATCTTCTATGTCTTGCCCTTTTCGACACCTCGAGCTTGCTATCCGGCAGAACGCCTTCAGCCGGACCGGAGCACTTGATTACACCGGGGGCGCGCGAGCGCACCCGGTGGGTGTAGCCTCCGAGATTCAAAGTATCTAGCGACGCCAGGTGCTTTGAATCATCAAATGCCCTTGAAATCTGACTCGGTGCAGTCGTGCCAAAAACTAGCTCGTGCTTCTCTGAACACTTAGTCACTTTCCCGTGTGCTCTGCTGTTTACACTGTGTCCTTGCCGGCCAGCCGGGTTGCGGTCTGGAGCCGGAACCGAAGGGGGAGCTGAAAGTACATTGCACACGGTACTAGGGGCTGATCAGCCAGAAAATACCAACTAGGCACAAGGCCGGAATGTCCGATATGTCGCACCCTTCGCCGTTTTTCATGTGGGATGCCTCGGGCTTTTGCTCTTGCTAGCCGGACAGCCGGGTTGCGGTCTGTAGCTGAGACGAAGAGTGGGCCTCTGACACCGTCGCACACTACTCAGTCGGTTTACAGGTTTAGCAGGCCAGGCCAACCGGCGAGCCCCCTGGTAGGGGTTGCCGGCGCCAGAAAACTGAAAGCAGGAAGGAAAACAACATCTGGCGAGACCTTGAGGGTTGCTCGAGGTCGGAAAAACACTCACATTGTAGCTGTCGGTGCGGTAGGGTTGAAGACGCGATTCCCCAGGCGTTGCGGCTACTGAAATGGTCCAACTGGCGTTCCAGCCGGATAGCCTGGCTCCAGCCTGACAGGCAACCAAACGCGGCGCAGCCGGATTCTGTCCCTAGCCGGCCAGACAACCAAACGCGGCAGGATGCGCCAAGCCAGCATGGCCTAGCCGGAACGGGGTCTAGCCGGTCCAACCGGCAGCCAAACGGGACGAAGTCGCGCGGAGTCAGCCCGACTCAGCCGGAACGGGCGAATCGGACAGACGAACAGGGTCTGCCGGACCGAAACGATACAGCCGGAACGACGGCCTAATTTTTCTTGCCCTTTTTCTCTCAGCCGATTTTTTTCTTCTTTTTCTAAACCGGACTTTTTTTTCATTCTTTTTTTTTCAAAACCGACTACACCTAGCCGGACCTTTTCCTTTTCTAACTGGTGCAACCAACCGGCCGTGCACTACTTCCTCTCTTTCTTTTTTCTTTTACAGCCGACTACCACCAAACGAATGACTCCCCTCTCCTTACTTTTTTCTCCTTTCATTTTTTCCACTCGTTTTTTTAGCCGGGTGACCCACGTCTCCCATCTCCCAACCGGCTAACTTCTCTCTCTCTCTCTCCAGCCGGTCCCACCACTTTTTTTCTTCTCTTTTTCTTTTTCCCAACCGGATACCTTCTCCTCCCCTGATTCGCCTTCTCTCTGGGAACCGCGCGTGGGCGTGGCCGGAAGCGGCGCAGCCGGCTGGCGCGAGGCTGCCTGGCGCAGCGATGTGGACGGGCGACGCTGCGAGGCGGGAAGGGCGCACCGCCACCGCGGGCGGGCGCGGCTACGGCGGCGCGGAAGTTCGCAGGGGCGCGGCTCGGCAGCATACCGGCGCGCGGCGGACGGACGTGGAGGGGGCCGAGGAGGGTCGCGCAGGGCTCGGGGCCGCCGGGGAGGCGCGACGCCGGCGGGCGCGGGAGGCACGGTGCGTACGCGAGGACAGGCGAGCGGCAGCACGACACGGCCGCGGTCGGGGACGGCGCGGACGAGGATGGAGGCGCAGCCAAACGCAGCGGGCGGCGGCCGCGGGCGAGGCCGACGCGCACGGGTGCGGGCTTGGCACAGCAGGGAGCTCGCGGCGGAGGGACGTCATTGCGGGCGCGGACAGCGGCTATCGCGGAGACCTGTAGGGGAGGCGCGGCGACTACTGCCTCTAGGCGCGGGACGCCGGTGCGGAGGCGCGGACGTGGACGGGCACGGCCGCGGGGGTAGGCGTCGCAAGCGCGCGGACGTGCCGGCCGGCCGGCCACTTGCTCCTACTGACGGTATTTTCCTTGACCGTCGATGCGCGAGGACTCAGGGGATGTCGCCGGAGATGCCGCGGTCGCGCGTATGCGGATGGAGACGCGACGAAGCTGCCGTGGATGGTGATGAACCGGACACGGAACACGGATGGCGGCGACATGGACGAGGACGGAGGACATTGACGGCCGCGGGCGTGCCGACACGGACGAAGGCGGTGCTGAGCCCCCGCGACTATCGACGAGGCGGAGCCGGTGATGGTGCGGAGGTGGTGGCAGCGAGCCCATGGGACTCCCGACGAGATGACAATGATGGCGGGGAGGTTGCGAGCCCCCAGGAAGCTCGATGAAGCGTAGTCGGAGATGACGGGCGGAGGCGGCGAGCCCCAAGCAACTTGAGATGGCATCGGTGCCGATGAAGGCGAAGTGGTCCCGTGCGGAACAGAACTCTGGCCGAAGCTATCTAGCCCCACGGTGGGCGCCAACTGTCGTTGTATTGGGAACGGCAGTACCTAAGCAGGTTAGATAGAGGTGTGGGGACTAGCAGGGAAGCTATCGACGGCGTCCGCAGGCGGGATTGGATACAAGCAAGCGTAGCAGGACGCAAGAAGGACCTAGGTTCAGGGCCCTCGTGGTGAGGTAAAGCCCCTACTCCTGCCGGATCTGACTATGGGGAATACCCGAACTACAAGTGCTCCTCAAGCTATATGTGCTAGCTACTGCCTTAAATGTTGTATGACCAACCGTGTATCTGTCTATGTGTATATGCGTGTGTGCATCTGGGAGTGAGCTAACTAGCAGAGAGCTAGCTCTCTGTGTGTGATCGATGGATGTGAGAATGAGTGAATGCTAGTGCGTATGGGGTCCTGTGAGTGAGTTTCTCCCTTGCCTTATAAAGGTGGCCAAGGGGACATGGTGGGACCCACTCAGCCTAACTAGTACTATACATGGTGTCATCTGATTGAGGTACACTGTGTCATACATAGTGAATACTATTTGGCATGTCATCTGATAAAGTGGTATGGTCCTGGTCTTGTCTGTTGTCTTCTCGTTATCTGGTCCTCGTCCTTCTTATATTCCCTGGCGGTAGGATCCAACGCGCTGGTACTGGGTAGCGATCAAGTGGTAGTAGTGCCTGGGATGCCACTGGCTGATCCGGTTGGGACCGATCCCCTGATCCGGTAGCGAGCGAGCCGACCAGGGCGTCCAGCCAGAGAGCAATCGGGAGGCCCACTCGGGGGCGAGCAGAGGTGGCCCATCCGGGCGGGAGAGAGCGTGGCCCAGTCGGATGCTGGGCGTAGCCAGCCGGACCAGCCCGGAGGGGTGGAGTGGGCCCATCCGTGGGTGAGGTTGCCAGCGAGGCGGGGACGAGACGGGCCGGCTGGGGCGGCCCAGCCAGAAGGAGGAGGTGGCGCCGAGCGGGAGTGGGCCGGATGGGGGTGGCCCAGTCGAAAAGCTGCGGCAGGACGGGGCTAGTGCGGCCGTGGGCCGGCTGGGAGGCTCCAGTCGTCCTAGGACGCGATTTCTGCCGTTTCCTCCTTGTACTTTTGCCTTTTTTATCTATCTTGAGCGCTTCTTTGGGGTACCCGGGGATAACCCCCCCGACATGGACCAAGTCGGATCCTTTCAGACCCTTGTGCTTCATCAGATATTCAAACCGCCTCTTTGCAAGAAGCAGATCGTCAGTGAGAGACATAGCATCTGCGTCCCATGACTCTTGGGGAATGGCGGCACCATCAACGAAAGCCGACAAAGCCGTAGCTTTGCCGGGAGCCGGTCTGTCCTTATGGTAATAGGACATGGATGGCCACTTTTTAACCGACTCGCTAGCCTTAATCCTAGGATAGACTCGTTCTCTCCTAATAGAAAAGCTGAGCGTACTGGTAATGTAGGGATTACCGGCGGTGATGGAATTTCTCCGGGTATGGAACTAAAATCGGAATATAAGAAGGCTCAGCCTAATGCCGATATACCCCTCGCACAAAGAGGCGAAACAGCTCATCTCTAAAATAGAGTTCGGGGGGACATTGGTGGATTTGAACTCCATAATCATCTATCACCTTAGAAAAGAAAACGGAGGGAGGAAAGCTCAAACCTCTCTCAAGGTGAGTACCAAAATGCACTCGCTCGTCGGTGTTGGGGGTGGGGACGATTTTTCCATAGCCGCTCCACCAGTCACCGGCACGGAGGATCCCTTTATTCTCTACGACACAAAGCTTGACATCATCAAGGACGCAAGGGATCTATACCCCACGAGAACTTTCCCTCTCCACCACCACCGCCATCATCGTTGTTGTCGCCGTTGTGGCAGAAGATGAGGCTTCAACCATCTTTTCAGGCTCCGCTGACCTGGGATGGGCAACACGGTGGGAGTTGGGGAGGCAGAAGAGCTCTGTTCGTGGAAAGCATCGAGGAGAAGGAGGAGGCGCAAGTGCTGGTGAAGAAGAAAGGGAGAAATCTCAACCCCTTATATCCTTCAGCTGCGTGAAGATTTGTGTGAACAAAATAGTAACCATGCCACGCATCGTGGAAGGAGCTGGGTAACCTCCTCGCAAGGATTATGCCGCCTCGATATCCGTGTATGCATTAAAACGACACCTTGGTTCCGCGCGAAGCGGGCCCACCAACGGTCGTGTTGTCAGGAATGTCTAGTAGTGACATGACTTGACCTTGACTGATGTCAGGTTACGTCAGAGACCAAGTTCTGGCTTAAGTTTAAATTCTAAACTGGAAACCTGAATACTGTATTCATAGGTCTGACTTACTTTGAGACTTGGATCCTTTCCTTTCTTTTGAAGTTTCAGGAACCCTTCAAGATTCTACAAGCCGAAGATCAAGCTAGATGATGATGAAATCTGACTCTGAATCTTGGAGGCTTCCGGGGGCTGTTGTTGGGGATATACTTTCCGGGTATCCTCACTATGCCTCGCTGACCAGGTTTGGCCACTTCGGTTTAGAGCTTTGCTTCACGGGCGGCCTAGTCAGGGAGAAGAGACGGAGTCTAGTTCGGCTACGAGAAGGCCCAAAAGACAAACCGACATAGGCTTGTAGTGTTACTTGTAGTTCAAGATGTACTCCATAACTGACTCCTAGTTGTAGCCGGATAGGTCTCTCCTGTAAACCCTAAGCCGGATATCTATATAAGCCGTCCTAGGACAAGCCTTTAGGGCAGACCCTTCTAACCCATATTCCGGCTCTGCCATATTACTGGATTACTAGCAGGAGTAGGATCCGTCCAAAGCCGGTAGATTCGAACCTGGGTAAACTTGTGTGGTCACCGTACCTGAATACCATACGTCTCACACCCCTCTCTTCTGCACGCCTCTAGGACCCCCTCATGGCGTACTTGTCATCAATCCGACGACACTAGTAGTAGTATACTCCCTCCATTCCATTGTACTACTACATCTTAGAAAAAATTAGACAAACTAGTACTCCATTTATTAGTAGTATTTTTTGAGAAATTATTTGTAGTAGTACTTAGATATGTGAACAACCAATCCAAGTTACTACTCTAATAAAGAGTACAATCACTATGCTTTATGTGTTCTTGTTTACTACTAGTATGTACTAGTAGCAAGAGCTAGAATGTAGATTATTCAGAACAAATTTTGCCTCTACAATAAGTAGAATGTGCACAAACCTCAGAAGACACTTCATTGCTTAGTTTCAGGGACCTTGTGCTAAATGCATGGACTTTAATGTAATTTTCATTTTTATGAGGTTCTTTATGTAACTTGTACTTCCACCAACCGCATGTCAACTAAAGCACCTCACTCCTATGGGACCTACCACAATTAAAAGAAAACAACACTGCCCCAATTATTAGACAAAGTGGACCATGGTTTCTAATAATCAGAAGTTTTTAGTAATAGGCTTTTTCAAGCTTCTCAGCTAACTTCGCACACTCTAGTGAATTTCTGCCGATTTAAAGAAATTATGTCAAACTTTTGCTACACAAGTAAGGGCATTAGATTGCTCTTGAATTAAATGTATTTTCAAAGGTAGGTGGGTGCATCTTCATGTAGTAAACAATGTTGTCGGTGTGAGTTTCCAACTATCATGCAAGAACATTAAATTCTCAATTTTCCGAGTGATGACGAGATTGTTCTTTTACTCCAAAGAATATGGATTTGAATCCCACAAGCCAACTTTTTAGACATATATAGTGGACAAACATGTTGTACCGATGATACCCATGTTTTATGAGATTTCAGAATCCCTAGCTAACTCCACCAACTCGAATGACTTTATGCCAATTTATCAAAATTAGGACAAATTTGAACTACAAGTAAATTGTAGGTTGCTTTGTAACTTTTATTAAAAAACTTCTAGAGGTACCCATCCAGGGGTCAATTAATATATCATAAACCACCGAGAGTTTTGATGACAACTACAACTTCTTGCTAAGATTTTGCATCTAGTCAGTTTAAGAAAATTAGGTCAAACATGAGCTACAAGTAAGTGCGATAGATTTCTATTGATTTAAATGTAATTTCATAGGTAAAAGGGTGCATCTTCTTCTTGTAAATAATTTCATCGGTGTGAGTGTTTGAACTATTAGGAAAGATTATTCTCAATTTTTTGAGTGATGACAAGATTGTTCTTTTCCATAAAGAAAAGTCCGAAGGATATTGGATGTGAATGCCACAAGCCAAGTTTACAGACATATATAGTGGACCAACATGTTGTATTGACGATTCCCCTGTTTTATGAGTTTTCAAACTTTCTAGATAACTCTACCCATTTGAATGACTTTATGTCTATTTATCGAAATTAGGTCAAATTCGAAACTTGTAGTTGCTTTGAAAGTTCTACGAAAAATCTTTTGGAGGTACCCATCGAGGGATTATTAATATATCAGAAACCACAGAGAGTTTTGACAATAGGTCCAATTTCTTGTTAAGTTTTTGCATCTTGACAATTTAACGAAATTAGGTCAAACTTGGGCTACAAGTAAGCGCGATAGATTGCTCTCGACTTAAATTTATTTTTAGAGGTAGATGGGTGCATCTTCTTATGGTAAAGAATGTCGTCAGTGTGAGTTTCCAACTATCAGGAAAGAACATTCTCAATTTTTCGAGTGATGAAGAGATTATTCTCACTCGTAAAGAAAGTCCAAATAATATGGATATGAATGCCACAAGCCAAGTTTTCACACATATATAGTGGACCAACATATTGTATTTACAATTTCCCGTGTTTTATGAGTTCTCAAACTTCCTAGCTAATAACTCCTCCCACTTGAATCACTTTATGTCGATTAATCTAATTAGGTCAATTTTGAACTACAACAAGTAAATGGTAGCTTGCTCTGAAAGTTTTACAGAAAAGCTTTTGGAGGTACCCAACGGGGGTCACAATTAATATATGAGAAACCACCAAGAGTTTTGATGACAAGTTCAACTTGCTAAGATTTTGCGCCAAGCTTGCTATTGAATTAAATGTCTTTTCAAAGGTAGATTGGTGCATCCTATTGTAGTAAAAAATGATGTCGGTGTGAGTTTCCAACTATCTCAGGAAAGTACATTCTCAATTTTCCGAGTGATGATGATATTGTTCTTTAACATAAAGAAAGTCTAAAGAATATGGATCTAAATGCCACAAGACAAGTTATTAGACATTAGGTAAAATTTCCCATGTTTTATGAGTTCTCAAATTTCCTAGCTAACTCTGCCTACTTGAATGACTTTAAGCAGATTTATCGAAATTAGGTAAAATTTGAACTACTACAAGTAAATTGTGTAGGTTGCATTGAAAGTTTTTTGAAAAAGCTCTTGGAGGCAACCATCGGGGGGGGGGGGGGGTCAATTAATTTATCAGAAACCACCAAGAGTTTTGATGATAGGTTCAACTTCTTTCTAAGATTTTGCATCTTGACAATTTAATGAAATTAGGTAAAACTTGAGCTATAACTATCGCGATAGATTGCTCTTGTATTAAATGTCATTTCAGAGGTAGATGGGTGCATGTTTTTTTAGTAAGCAGCATCGTCAGTGAGAGTGTCCAACTACAAGGAAAGAACATTCTCAATTTATGAGTGATGACACAATCGTTTTTTCTCGTAAAGAAAGTGCGAAGAATTCTGGATCTGAATGCCACAAGCCAAGGTTTCAGACATATATAGTAGACCAACAACATGTTGTACTTGTGATTCCCATGTTTTATGAGTTTTCAAGCTTCCTAGATAACTCCTCCCACTTGAGTGACTTCATGTCGATGAATCCAAATAAGGTCGAATTTGAACTACAAGTAATAAATTGTAGGTTGCTTTGAAAGTTTTATGAAAAAAGCTTCTGGAGGTACCCATCAAGCGGTCAATATATATATATATCAGAAACCATAGAGAGTTTTGGCGACTGGTTCGACTTCTAGCTAAGATTTTGCATCTTGAAAATTTTGAACCCCTTTTGAAAATGATGACATGAAATAAGGAGAGAGGGGAAATGATTTTCTATTCTATATGGTCAACACACAAGCTTGAGGTGCACCTTAGGCTTAAAGATAAATTTATTTTCTCCATAATGTATAAGGTGAACCATAGCGGATACCACATGCTAGGCCTTAATGTGTGCTCTTTTACACATTGTTGTATATTTATTTGCTTAGACATATGCTCACATCTGATCACAAGCTCTACATGCTGAGAAAATAAAACGTAGGCGGGGGAAGAGGGCAGCAACAAAGAGGAGTTGAAGGCGGTTCGATGCCAGAGAAAATTTATGACGGGTTCCTGACACGAGGTACTCCTACGTCCTTATAGTATACTACACTCTACTAGTAGTAAATTTTAGGACATATGCACGCAAAACAAATTGTGTGTTTTCTCTCTCATTCACTACATCTGACCATACATCCACCATCTATCCTCCCCTTTCCTCTCACGCACTGACCCGACTGATCTCTCCCTCTTTCATAGTGTGGCGCTGTGCACTTGTGCCTTGGTACGACAGCTCTGTGTCTCTAGCCTGTTCGTTAGCCGCGTTGGTGAGGAGTAGGAGAAGTACATAGGAAGGAAACCACTTTGGTAACTTTTCCAGTTTTTGAAATTTTACTTGCTTCCCAAATATAGGGAGGGAAGGTTATTCAAAAGATCGGCCATTCGCAATACTTCTTATCTTATTTATCTTGTCTTATCTCTTATAATACCATACCACTTTATAGTGTACAGATAACTATGAATATTAACCGTTGGATCAATACTAGCAAATCCAAACATTGCTAACCATTGGATCTTTTTTCCATTATTGGCATCTAGAAAGATTCTAGTGATAGTCTTTAGCACGATGAACTCTATTATGCGCAAACCTGAAAACACACTTCATTTTTCAGTTTTAGGGTCCTTATGCTATATGCATGGACTTGGATGCAATTTTCATTTTTTATGAGGTCCTTGATGTAACTTGTACTTCCACCAATTATGTTAGCTCTCAAGCACCTCGCTCCTACAAGACCTACCACAGTTAAAAGAAAATTCCACCGCCCCAATTATCACACAAACTGGACCACAGTTTCTTATACATAAGAACCAAGTTTTTATACTAGGGTTTTTCAAGCTTCCTAGCTAACTTCGCACACTTTAGTGACTTCTTAATGATTTAGCGAAATTAGGTTAAACTTGAGATACAAGTAAGCGTGATAGATTGATCTTGAATTAAATGTCCTTTCAGAGGTAGATGGGTGCATCTTCCCGTAGTAAACACTGTCATTGGTGTGAGTTTCCAACTATCAGGAATGAAAATTCTCGGTTTTCTGAGTGATGACAAGATGGTTCTTTTCCGTAAAGAAAGTCCAAAAAATATGGATCTGAATGCCATAAGCCAAGCTTCTAGACATATTAGGTGGACCAACGTGTTTTACTTACGATTCCCATGTTTTATGAGTTTTTTAACTCCCTAGCTAATTAACTCTACCCACTTGAATGACTTGATGCTCATTTATAGAAATTAGGTCAAACTTGAACTACAACTAAATTCTAGGTTGCTTTTAAATATTTACGAAAAAACTTTTGGAGGTACCCATCGTGGGTCAATTAATATATCAGAAACTACCAAGAGTTTTGACAACAGGTTTAACTTCTTGCTAAGATTTTGCATCATGACTATTTAACGAAATTAGGTCTAACTTGAGGTACAAGTAAGCGCGATATATTCCTCTTGAAATAAATGTATTTTCATAGGTAGATGGGTGCATTTTCTTGTAGTAAACAGTGTCGTCAGTGTGAGTTTCCAACTATCATGAAAGAACATTCAATTCTCAAATTTTCGAGTGATAACGAGCAAGGTTGTTCTTTTTTGTAAAGAAAAATCCAAAGAGTATTGGATCTGAATGCCACAAGACAAGTTTATAGAAATATATAGTGGACCAACATGTTGTACCAACAACTCCCATGTTTTATGAGTTTTCAAACTTCCTAGCTAACTCTGCCCATTTGGATGCCTTTATGTCGACTTATCGAAATTAAGTCAAATTTTAAACTACAAGTAAATTGTATGTTGCTTTGAAAGTTTTACTAAAAATCTTTTGGAGGTACCCATCAAGGGGTACCAATTCATATATCAGAAACCACCAAGATTTTTGATGATAGGTTGAACTTCTTGCTAAGATTTTGCTTCTTGACAATTTAACGAAATTAGGTCAAACTTGAGCCACAAGTAGGCACGATAGATTGCTCTTGAATTAAATGACTTTAAGAGGTAGATGGGTGCATCTTATTTTAGGAAACAATGCCGTAAGTGTGAATTTCCAACTATCAGGAAAGAACATTAAATTCTACATTTTCCGAGTGAAGACGAGCGAGGTTGTTCTTTTCCCTAAAGAAAGTTCCGAAGAATATTGGATCTGAATGCCACATCCAAGTTTACTGACATGTATAGTGGACCAACATGTTGTACCAACGATTCCCATATTTTATGATTTTTCAAACTTCTTAGCTAACTCTGCCTAATTGAATGACTTTATGTCGATTTTAAGAAATTAGGTCAAATTTGAAACTACAAGTAAATTGTAGGTTGCTTTGAAAGTTCTATGAACAAGATTTTGGAGGTACCCATCAAGGGGTCACCATTAATATATCAGAACCACCGAGAGTTTTGACAATAGGTTCAACTTCTAGCTAAAATTTTGCATATTGATAGTTTAACAAATTAGGTCAAACTTGAGCTACAAGTAAGCGTGATAGATTGCTCTTGAATGAAATGTCTTTTAGGAGGTATATGGGTGCATCTTCTTGTAGTAAACAATGCCATCAGTGTGAGTTTCCAACTATCAAGAAACAACATTCTCAATTTTCTGGCAGATGACGAGATTATTCTCTCCCATAAAGAAATTGTGAAGAATATGGATCTGAATGCCACAAGACAAGTTTTCACACATATATAGTGGACCAACATATTGTACTTACAATTTCCCAAGCTTTATGAGTTCTCAAACTTCCTAGCTAATAACTTTTCCCACTTGAATGACTTTATGTTGATTAATTGAAATCGGGTCAAATTTGAACTACTACAAGTAAATTGTAGGTTGCTCTGAAATTGTTATGAAAAAGATTTCGGAGGTACCCATTGGGGGTCACAATTAATATATGAGAAACCACCGAGAGTTCTGATGACAAGTTCAACTTCTTGCTAAGATTTTGCATCTTGATAGTTTAACAAAATCAGGTAAAACTTGGGCTACACGTAAGCCGGTAGATTGCTCTTAAATTAAATGTCTTTTTGGAGGTAGATAGGTGCATCTTCTTGTAGTAAAAAATGCTATCGGTGTGTGTTTCTAACTATCTCAGGAGAGAATATTCTCAATTTTCCAAGTGATGACAAGATTGTTATTTCACGTAAAGAAAGTCTGAAGAATATGGATCTGAATGCCACGAGCCAAGTTTTTAGAAATATATAGTGGACCAACATGCTGTACTTACGATTTCCCATGTTTTATGTGTTCTCAAATTTCCTAGATAACTTCGCCCACTTTAATGACTATATGCAAATTTATCAAAGTTAGGTAAAATTTGAACTATTTCAAGTAAACTGCGGAGGACGCTTTGAATGTTTTACAAAAAAGCTCTTTGAGGTACCCATTGGGGGGGTCAATTAATATATTAAAAACCACCGAGAGTATTGACGACATGTTCAACTTCTTGCTAAGATTTTGCATCTTGATAGTTTGATGAAATTAGGTCAAACTTGAGCTACAAGTAAGCACGATAGATTGCTCTTGTATTAAATGTCATTTCAAAGGTAGATGGGTGCATATATTTGTAGTAAGAAGTGTTGTCGGTGTGAGTGTCGAACTACGAGGAAAGAACATTCTCAATTTTCCAAGTGATGACAAGATCGTTTTTTTGTAAAGAAAGTGCGAAGAATATTGGATCAGAATGCCACAAGCCAAGTTTTTAGACATATATAGTATATCACTAACATGTTGTACTTGCGATTCCCAAGTTTTATGAGTTTTCAAGCTTCCTAGGTAACCCCACCCACTTGAATGAATTTTTGTCGATGTATCGAAATAAGGTCGAATTTGAACTACAAGTAATAAATTGTAGGTTGATTTGAATTTTTTATGAAAAAGATTTTGAAGGTACCCATGGATCAGTCAGTTTATATATCAGAAACCAAAGAGAGTTTTGACGACTGGTTCGACTTCTAGCTAAGATTTAGAATCTTGAAACTTTTGAACCCCTTCTGAAAACGATCACATGAGAAATAAGAAGAGAGGATAAATGATTTTTCTATTTTCTATGGGCAACCCATAAGATTTTTAGGTGCACCTTAGGCTTAAAGATAACTTTATTTTCTCCACACTATATAAGGTGAACTTTAATTAGCATATGCCACATAGGCCTTAAGGTGTGCCTTTTTACACATTGCGGACAACCTTATGAGGGAAAAAGCAAATAGTGCACTAGTATATTTGTTTGCTTAGACATATGCTAACCTTTGTCCACACGCTGTACATGCTGAGAGAATAAAACGTAGGTAGGGAAAGAGGGCAGCAAGAAAGAGGAGTTGAAGGCGGTTCGATGTCAAAGCAAAGTTATGATGGGTTCCTGACATGAGGTACTCCTGAAGCCTTACAGTGTACTACACTCTACTAGTAGTAAATTTCAGGAGCTATGCAAGCAAAACAAATTGTTTGTTTTCTCTCTCCTTCGATGCGTCTCACCATCCATCCTCCATCTCTTCTCCCCTTTCCCCTCGCGCACCGGCTTGATGATCTCTCCCTCGTCCACAGTGTGGCGCTGCGCACGTGTGGCTTGGTACAATGGCTCTGTGTCTCTGGCATGTTCGGTATCCGTGTTGGTGTGGAGTAGGAGGAGTACATAGGAAGGAAACCACTTTGGTCCTTGGCGGCAAATAAATTCAAACTTTTTTGGTTTTTGAAATTTTGACTTGCCTCCAAACATCGAGATGGAAGGTTATTCAAAAGATCGGCCATTCACAGTACTTCTTATCTTATCTTTATATTGTCTTATCTCTTACAATACCATAACACTATATAGTGTACGGATAACTCACGATAAAGGTAAAAGATACAAGTCAATAAATAAAGCAAGATCCGAGAAAGAAATGTTAGTAGTAGGAGATGAACTCACATGACACGAAGTTGTTGATCCGGGTCAGCTCAGTAAACTAGGCAACATTCTATTTCTTGAGCTTTTCAAACTCAAAGTTCTTAGAGTAAAATTTTACATCGGCCTCCTTGAGCATATCTCGTCCCTTTTCAAGTTTAGTCTTGAGCCGGTCCATCTCCTCAGCAAAGGCTTGACAACCTTTTAAAGTTCAGCTTTCTGGAGATTTTTAATTTCTCAATCTCAGCATGGAGCCGAGAGATTTCTTCATCCTTCTCCTTTAGCTTGGCTTGATGCTGGCTTGCTTGTTTGAGAAAATGAAGCATCATTTCAGGCATGGAGATGCTATCTTGAAGAGACATTGCAATTCGGGCCGATGTATAAATACAAGCCGAGCAGAAGGGCAAAAGACAAGGACAAGAGGAAAAAAACCTTCTAGCTCGATGACACGCTTCTGCAGCTCCTTATTCTAGGCCTCCACCTCGGCTAGCAAAATATGGGTCACAAGTTAACTTGGATGATCAAGAACAAGAAAAGGACTGCAGACTATTGAACAAGAACTTACATTTCTTCTTCAGCTCCAGCAATAATGCCTTGTACTTCATGGATAACTCTTTATGTGCATCAAGCAGACGCTGGAATTCGAAAGTACGCCAGTTGGTGGTGATCTCAAAAGAACATATGTTAGTCGATAAGTAATAAGGATATTCAAATCTACTGAAGATCTGAGTCAAGTGGAACATAAACCGGCTCTAGGTGGCTGGATATTCGAAGCTACTGAAGATCCGAGTCAAGTGGAACTTAACCTAGCTCTAGGGGCTGGATATTCGAAGTTACTAAAGATCCGAGTCAAGTGGAAGTTAGCCCGACTTTAGGTGGCTGGGTATTCAAAGCTAGTAAGAGATCCGAGTCAAGTGGAACTTAACCTTGCTCCAGGTGGTTGGATGTTAAAATCCGACTCAAGATTTGAACCGAGTAAACTCTATTTGAATCTAGGTGGCTGGCAAATCGAAGCTAGCAAAACCTATGCCTAAGTTTTAATAGCTCGGTCCAATATTTAGAATTGAAGAAAATACAAAATAAAATTGTGCAAGGTGTCATGCTAAGAGCATCCGGACAAGTAATATCTTACTCCCCCAGAAGCTAAGGGACTAGAGTTTATATACACATGTATTTGTGAAACTATAAAAGATATAATTGAGAGGTTTACCTCCACCATTCAGCTAGCATCATGAATAGCTCTACTGGAAGTATACATCTTTGTGCCCACTTCTGTAGGGCCAAACTTCTGGAGATTGCTAGAGCTGACCTCGGCGTACTCAACATTCTTCCAGTTCTCGGCATACTCAGCGAGTGAGCCAAGGCTCCCATCACTGAGAGTCCGAGTCAGGACCAAGCCTTTCCTATCACTACAAGAAAAGTTTCCTTCTGCAACGACTTGGCCCGACGGTCATTATAGAAGGCGCGTCTTCCGCGACGAATTTCTTGGGTCGGCCATGGCTGGTAGAAAACTTATTTTTTCCGGTTTCGCGGCCCTCTACTATGATGGGACCACTAAAACCATGGAGGATGCTCGGCTAGCGCATGGCAGAAGCAAGATTTTTGGTTCCTCGCATGATCTTGACTCGCCGAAGTCTTTTCAGGCATGTGGGTCCCAGATGTCAGTGTCTCTAGCGGACCATACTTTTTGGTAGCGCCTCCCTGATTTGAACTCGATAATGCTGATCGATGCATCTGCCGTTTAGTCAGGCTGCTGGGTCCCACATGTTAGCCTCTCATTAGAAGAATCGTGTGTATGATGGAATTTTTTTCTTTGCTCATGCTACCCTTTTCTCAAGTTGATAGTGTTACTCGATGGATCTACCATTTAATCAGGCAGCTAGGACCCACATGTCATCCTCTCATTAGAAGAAACGTGTGTATGATGGAATTTTTTCCTTCCCTCGCGCTACCCTGTTGCGAAGTTGATAGCGCTGCTCGATGCATCTACCGTTTAATCAACCTCCTGAGCCCCACATGTCATCCACTCATTAGAAGAAACGTGTGTATGGTGGATTTTCCATAGACTATGCTCCATGCACTTCATTCTCAAATTTCATTGGGCTGCGCTCAGCAATTCGCTGACCCCTAAAACATGGAATTAATATGTTCTCAGGTATGCTCCATGGATCTTTTCTGAAATTTTACTGAGCTATGGTCAGCAGTCCCCTGACCCCGAAAAGACCGAATTAAAATATTCTGGGTTAAAGAGGTGCCGAATGTGCTACTCCATCCGATCCAAATTAATGTTCTCGGATTTGGCTAGATTCGGACGTATCTAGCACTAAAACATGACTAGATATGTCAGAATCTAGAAAAATGTGAGAACATTAACTTGGATCGAAGGGAGTACTAGATTTCTTCTCCTGGTTAATAAAAATTTCATTGTGATGTGCTCTGCCGGATTCGAAACAAATACCTCAGTGAGGGATGGGGAAAATCGATAATTCTTTTAGACAGATATTCATGTCAAAATTCAGCAGCATAGAATAAGTTAGAAATATTATCAACATATTTAAAGTTAATATTCAGGAGCACTTGACCAATTTTAGCAACATTTCAAAAGTGACCAATTCAACAATATAGGCAATGAAATACAATACATGTACATCATTATTAGTTGCAAAAAATGCTTTAGTAATAGCAACGACAGAACATTTGAGAGATTCAATAGCTTTCCTAGTTGAAATTCAATAGCAGTATAAAGAGAATCAGTTATTGTTCCAGCTAAAAAAACCTTGGTGCACGATCAATTTGGCCTGTTCTCCGAAGAGACTCAATCATTGGAGCAAGCAAAACTGACGATCATGTCTGCTTGTGTGTGAGTACCTCCTCCTTACGTTGATGCCTGTGTGACCACCCATAGCAGCCCAAAATGCCCAAGACTCATCTAGATAACTGTGACAATGCTAAGTTTCAAAAGAAAACCAAGACAATCTGATGCACTTTATCTAAACAAGTATGAGTACATCACAGTTCGTTCTATAAAATATTGTACTAATCGTAATGATAGAACATTTGATAACTTCAATAGAATTTGAAAGATTCAGTAGTATAGAATAAGACCATAAAAATATCAGATAGATTACCGGTTCATATTTAGCAGCACTTGATAGAGTCAGCACAACATTTTAAAGTGACCGGTTGTGGCAGTACACAAACAATGACCAGATGAATTGACTGATTCAACAATGCGAACATTAAAATTCAATAGATGTAGCAAGGACTGATTCAAAAGGAAAGTGAGACCATATTCTGGACTCGACCGTTCGATATGAACAAGTACCAAGCAAAAAATTTGATAGGTTCAGTAGCATTTGAAAGAGGAAGCAGTACATAATAAGAAAGAAAAATATGGACAGATTTCTAGTTCACATTCAGCGTCACCTGGACATATTCAGCAGCATTTCAAAGTGACTGATTTAGTTTGCCCTTTTCTCCATACACTCGATCATTGGAGCAAGCAAAACTAGCGATCAAGTCTACTTTTCTGTGCATGTCTCCTTCTCACATCAATTCCTGTGTGTGACCTCCATAGGCTTCTCAAAATGCCCAAAGCCTTGTCAAGATTGTGAGTTTATGACAAGGCCAAGTTACAAAAGAAAAGCAAGATCATCTACTGCACTTCATCTAAAAAAATAGCAGTACATCTTTATTAGTTCTATAAAATGCCAAGTTCTAAAAGAAAAGCAAGACAGTCTGTTGCACTTGATCTAAACAAGTACAAGTACATCAGAGCTAGTTCTACAAAATATTGTATTGTACGTACTAATAGTAACATTAGAACATTTGACAAATTCAATAGAATTTAAAAGATTTAGAAGTACAGAATAAGACCGAAAAATATCGATAGGTTCCTAGTTCATATTCAGCAGCACTTGACATATTCCTAGTTCATATTCGGAAGCACATGAAAGATTCAGCATTATTTCAAACCGACCGAATTAGGAGTACACAAACAATAATTGATAAATTCAGCAATGCACTTATTGAAATTGAAAAGATGTAGCTAGGCCTGATTCAAAATTAAAGCAAGACCATATTCTGCACTTCATCGGTCGATCTGAACAAGCACCAATACATAGTTATTATTGCAAAATAGATTAGAAGAGGAAGAACTCAATAGAAAATACTCAGAACTTCCTTAAGCTAGGAACCATGTCTCCCAAAATGATAAGTACCAGTACATACAGTAGGTATTACTACAAAATACATTAGCAGTAGTTGAACTCCATAAATATACTCCTAAGAACAACTACTAAGAATAGGTAGTAAGTCTTTCTAGCAGTTCAAATACTCCAACGAACATTAAGATGTGTTTATCTCAATCATGAATCTTGTTAATCTGAAGACAGTATTCTAGGGTGAACACCGACGGTCGACGAGTGACCAGGTGCAACATCAACACCGGCAGGAGCCACTGCAGCTCATCGAACGGGATGTCGTCGGGTGACGCGGTGCTCTCCGGCACGCATAGCCCGGAATTTTTTATCCTTCTCCCCTCAATCATAGTCGACGACCAAAACTTCACCATGTACCGCAGCGACAATCATGTCGCCGACCTGACGCATACGACGGATACAACATGTAGCATTTGGCATGTGTCAAATTGCACCGTGAACATAGTACCATCATCCCTAGATCCGATGATATCTATTGTCCGCAGGCTGGTTGCCGACAGAGGCTTAGAGGTGTACCTGCGTGTTTTGCCATAGCGGAAACTGCGCACCCTCATCGAGTGAGCTTCACGGAGGTGGGCGAGGAGAGCTGCCGGCAAGGCAGCGAACATGTATCCATCCTCCATGTTGTTGCAAGGACCGTGTGTGCACGCAATCTTGTGGTTGTAGACCTGACAGTAGGCGACCAATGTCCCACAACCGTTGTTGGGGCATCTGCTACCTTTTTCGCTGATCACTCGAAGGTTCAACTCGTTGGAGAATGCGGCCAGTCGGACGATGCTGATAGTGTCCATACGCATAGCGATCTCGTTGAACATGTCGGCACCGACATTGCTCCATCCGCCGAACCGCTGGTTGGGCCCTGAATCCACCATCACGTCCTGATGGTTTGGGGGCGAGGAAGATTAATCTATGACTATAGGGAGGTTTTGGAGGAGAGGGTTGGTGGCCTGGAAGGACCAATGCTGGGGGCGAGATGGTGAGGAAAATGAGTGAAGCGCACATTGGAGATGATACCAAATGCTGCCGGAGATGGGGCAGACGATATGGCTCTTGGAATGACGAGGTTTTTGCGTGTTCCTTCGTCGGTCTTCTGCTGCAGGGCACAACTGCATCGAGGAGACTTTAATTATTAGCTAGCTAGTGTAGAACGCCAATGCTGTCTAGTATTGTTGCATCGACAAAACTTTAATTAGCTAGCTAGTCTAGCACGCCAATGATGTCTAGTAGAATGCCATATCATCACAATATAAAATTTTACTACTCCATAAAGTAGTAATAGGTAAAGCTGAGAAAATAATTATAATTTCGAGCCGCTTCCATAAAGTATTGAGGTTATTGTTCAAGTGTATGGCATGTGGTCCGTAACATCCTACTGATGCTAAAATTTCTAGGGTTGTTTTACATAGAGTATGACCCTTACACAAGCATTGAGGTGATTGTTCAAGTGTATGGCATTTGGTCAGTAACATCCTATTGATGCTAAAATTTCCATAATTTCTAAAGGAACTCTAAAATCAGCGGACTAAGTGCATTATGCTAAATGTCTAAAAAATATAGTCAATTTCATACGAGTAACTAAACATAGTACCGATACAAGGACATGTTTCAAAGGAGAGAGACCAACAAGTTGAAAGCTGATGACTTCAGACAACCAAACAAAATAAACAGTTCAACATGGTCGAGAACTATTTCTCTAATTATAGTACCAACTATTACATATGGATTGCATCAATACGTACTGTGGCAACATGTCTTGTTTCTTAGTTAAGCATGATGCCGGTTCGAATCGAGGGCGTTCGCGAAGGTTGGTACGAACCAAAGCGGATGCTTCACCGTTCCTATCCAGAAGTGAGGGTTACTAATTCCCTCAAGGACATTGATTTCAGAAGTAACATCGTAGTCTTTACCACTCAGACTGAAGCGGCATAATTCAGGCTACCTCTCTTTAGAAAACCATGCTGCAGTTGGTAAGATGTAGACATAGTTGCTTCTCGTTAGATAACCCGAGGTAAGATCTGTCCCGCCTACGCTCATGATAATCGGATAGTTCACTCGAAGGAAAAGAGAATATGATCCAAGGCCAGCAATCCTTTCCCATGGATTAGCTTGATCAACCTAACCAGTGTTCATTAGGAACACCAAGCAGCCAAACCGGGAAGTATAAGTGGAGATAGTGCGACCGCAGTGTACAACACGAGGATGAGAAGCACTAGTACGATCGCGGCAATGACAAGTAAGACAACTAAGATCATAAGAAGCGCCAAGCGTATATATATGAAGAAGTCTAGAACCATCTGTTGATCTTGCTAAGCACACAAAACCAAAAAAGTAGTCATGCTCGTCTCTAGTAGAATTAAGAAATGAAGCCACCAACTCATCTGTGGCAGCTGGTCGCGCCAAGACCAGCATAGGACCTTGAAAAAGGTAGCAGAATGCGTTAATTTATGATTCTAGCAGCATGATATAGTGAATCATACTGAAATGTTTCCTTCCAACTGAACTGCATACAAATTAGCTTGAACATTGGAAAAACATCTATGCCCTAGAATCGTACAAAAGGAACAAAGCATTATATAATAGGGAAATTTCCTAAAGAACAGACTCATCTTTTTTTGGACAAGACAGGAAATTTTTGGCTTGTTTTATCTAAAAAAGACAAAGAGTTGACCAGTTCCTTTGCAGGGGAACTTGCTGAAAACCCGTGCAAATGTAGAAAACATAGGAATTGAAAGACACATGATTTTACACTTGCATGTCCATTTATACTCCTCTAGGATTGCGATGTGTTGGATAACATAGCATAGAAAAACAATTGAACGGATTCTTTTCAGGAGCTTCAAGTAGATCTTAAATTCCTATCAAATGAACTAAAACACATCCGAAAAATCTACTGGGTATAGTTCAATCCGATGAATCAAATGACTGCTATAAGAAAAAAACCTACAAAAAAATTATGATTCGTTCAGTTCATAGAGTCTAAAATAACTACTCGTATTTTCATTTAATTGAAACACTCCCTATGTCAATTCAGTACAATAGCTTGGGTACATGAGTAATTAATCCACTATACTACATATGAAGGAATAATTACCAGGATACAGAGTATCCCAAACATGAACGTTGCCATACAGAGCTATGGCGAACACCAGTCCGACATGGGTAATTCCATCATTGTAACTATAAGGGTTCAGGGTGTGGTTAAGAGGAAGTGGAAGAACTGTCCATCCATCATCACCGCCCTGTAGGATGGAAATTCTGATGTTGAAGACTGTAACAAGCGGGAAATCTTTATATCTCCCAGCAGCTATGGGAACTTGGAAAATAGCAATCTTCTACATTATAGCTAGAAGATCATTATCCAACGAGAACATGGTTGGCTAGCCGGTTGCTTGGAACGACAATACTGGAAGAGGAATCTTGCAATGAGTGTACATGTTGCAAAGCTCTAACTTGCCTCTGAAGCCAGCCGTGGCAATCCAATCTCTATTGGCGCCTACCCACTGCCCAAAAGTATAGCCTGGTACCATAAAATCGGAGGAGAACCTGTCTAGCGGCGACATCTTGTACGGGAGGCTATCAATTTTGAAGTAATGCAAGAAATCTAGCGGTCCCTTCATTAGGGGGGAATGAAGAACACATGGGAGGACAAATGGCATTGAAGCATCCAGAGTTGCACTAGCTTTTGCAGATTCAAGAAAAAGTTTGGACAGACCGATTAGGCTGGCGGCGGTGATGACGTCGCATCGGGTTATGAGTTCTTCAAAGGGGCCTTCGGTAAACACGTCATGAAAAAGCTCAGAATCATGCTCACTATTCTTGCTCGCTGACGCCATCGCAAAGCAGCATCTGTATTTTATTGATTGGGGTTTTGGAAGAAAGGGGGAATTGACGGTGGCAACTGCCTGAGCGAGACGAGGAAGAGAACCCGAAAGTGGCATATGGCAACGGCGGCGATGCGTGGTGCGGAAGAGGAAGACACCGGGAAGAGAAGGGGAAGATGCCCTAGAGGGGGCGGTGGAATAGGCAAGGGGGAAATATGGATTAGTCAACACGAGCATGCGCTCCTCAGCTGCATATCGAGGAGACAATGACCTGCCAAATCCCTACTCCCTAGTACTAGTAGACGTCTAGGCGGTCGGAGTAGTTAATTTGGAGGAGACCATGACCGGCCTGACTCCCTAGTGAGGCCAGGGTAATTTATGGGCCCACTCAAGGCATTGTTGTTTACAGAAAAGCCCATGTGTGGAAGCTAAAATCTTGGGAATTTGACATGATATGCGAACATCATATGTCCATGTGCTCATCCAACGTACTTCGCAATGATCAAGTTGAATTGTCACATATAAAACAATTGATGCATATGGATGATGAAGTGTATAAGAAAAGAATCAAATTTGGTAAGATTTTAGCTAACTTGAAACTAACGATGCAATATTGAATGAAATACACACATGTGAAGTTTTAGTTAACTTGAGCATTGCAAAGGACAGTGTTCAGCCAAACAAAAACGACATCAATCTATGCAAAAATTCTACATGAACTTTCAAAAGCAATAGAAGTCGTGGAAGGACACCACTTACATGTCGGTATTATTTTACTGTCTCAATCACAAAACGGCACGTTCAGGACAACTAAACATGTACAAATTTGGTCAAATACGCTCAAATTTGTTTGAAATGGACTGATTTGCACCATGGATGTATGTTTTGGGATTGATTTTGTCCACTTTGCAAGATAAGGGACTAATTTGTACCCCGGGTGCGAGAAGTGGGACTAAAACTATATTTACCATGCTCTTTGGCAAGAAACAAGTTATACATATCCTCTAAATTATACTGTAGAAGAAGAGTTAGAGAAGTCACTACAAGAAAAGTTTTCTTCCACAACGAATTGGCCCGACGGTCATCGTAGAAGGCGTGTCTTTCACGACGAAATTCTCGGCTCGACCGTGGCCGATGGAATTTTTTTTTCCGATTCTGCGGCCCTCTACTACGATGGATCTGCTAAAAACATGGAGGACGCTCGGTTGGCGCGTGGCAGAAGCAAGATTTTCGTTTCCTCGCGCGATGTTGACTCGCCAAAGTCTTTTGAGGCGTGTGGGTCCTGAACGTCAGTGTCTCTAGCGGACCATACTTTTCGGTCATTCCTCCCTGATTTGAACTCGATAACATTGCTCGAGGCGTTTGCCATTTAGTCAGGCTACTAGGTTCCACATGCCAGCCTCTCATTAGAAGGATCGCGTATATGATGGAATTTTTTTCCTTCGCTCGCGCTACCCTGTTCTGAAGTTGATAGCGCTGCTCGATGCATCTTCCGTCTAATCAACCTCCTGGGACCCACATGTCATCCTCTCATTAGAAGAAATGTGTGTATGATGGAATTTTTTCCTTCACTGGCGCTACCCCATTCCAAGTTGATAGCGCTGCTCCACGCATCTACCGTTTAACCAACCTCCTGAGCTCCACATGTCATCCTCTCATTAGAAGAAACGTGTGTATGATGGATTTTTTCCTTTGCTCGCACTACCCTGTTCCGAACATGATACGTTGTTCGATGCATCTACCATTTAATCACGATGCTGGGCCCCACATGTCATCCTCTCATTAGAAGAAATGTGTGTATGATGGATTTTTTACCCTCTGTAGTGTCTTCGTGTTCTGAACTTGATAGCTTTGCTCGCAGCATCAGCCGTTTATTCCGGCTGGTGGGTCCCTTATGTGAGCCTCACATTAGAACAATTGTGGGTACGATGGAACTTTTTCTTCTCTAGCGCTAGCCTGTTCCGAACTAGATGGCGTTGCTCGAAGAATCTGCCATTTGCTCACGCTGTTGGGTCGCCATTTCAGCCTCTCATTAAAAGAAACGTGTACATGTTGAACTTTTTTTTCGCTCACGCCTCCCTATTTTGAACTAGCTACATTGCTCGATGCAGCATCTGTATAAGGTTGTGCTGCTAGGTCCCACATATCAGCCTCTCTACAAATGAAACGTGCGTATGATAGACTTTTTTGGCCATGTCCGCTGTTTTGACCTTGGCAGCTTGCTGGGACCTAGATGTCAACCACCTCTGTGTAGGAAATGTGTCTATGCTGGGTCCTAGCTGATAGCCTCTATTTGAAAGAAACGTGTGTATGTTGGACTGTTTTTTCGGGTCTCAGATGTCAGCCTCAGAGTACAAAAATGGTCATAAAGGCCGAATTAAAAATATTCTGGGCTAACTCGGGGCGGATGCCCTATTCGTCATGGCTTATATTCCATGGGCTCACTCCTAAGTTGAATGGGCTATGGTCGGTGGCCACATGACCACGAAAATGCCGAATTAGAAGGTATTGGGCTATTCTTGGGGCTGATAGGCTAATTTCATGGGTTATGCTTGGGCTTGTTGGGTCCGACATGTCACCTTCTCTGTAAGTGCAACGTGTGTATGATAGACTTTTTTTCGGCCGCGTGCACCGTTTTCACCGTGGCAACCATGTATGGTCTTACTGCTGGGGCCCTTATGTCAGCCTCTCTGGCATGTTCTGGCTTGTGGGTCCCTGATGTAGCCTTGTATGTTCTGTTTGGTGGGTCCCCGATGCGAGCCTCTCTGTACAAGTTTTTAAACTTTTGTTTTGAACCCACCCTCAAAACAAACTCCAGGGACACCGCATTCTGGTGGGTCCATGATGTCAGCCTCTCCATAATGCGGTATTGCTAGAAGAAAAAAATTTAAATCCAAGTTACGATTCGAACAAAAGACCCTCAAATCAAATAAACATAAACTGAGTGTGTTGCCACTACAACAAAGATATTTATAGAATAAATATCATTAAACTTTTATTAGTACTACAATTTATGTATTAGTCTTCTTAAAAATATTTTGGGTGTCCATGTTTATCTCTTTTCAAATATAAAAGGGCAGCGCTCCTGGCATCTCAATTTATAAAATGCCACGTAATGGAGCATTTTCTTATAAACATGGGTAGGTAGAGTTTTTATTTTGAGAGGGGGGGGGCAATGCCCAAAAGGCTAAATTAAAAAGAGTTTGGATATTGTACATAGGCTACTCTACGTGGGTTATACTCTATAGGGCAGGCTCCATGGGCTTCATTCTCAAATTTTAGTGGGTTGTGCTCAGCAGTCCCCTGGCCCCTAAAAGGCTGAATTAATATGTTCTCGGCTATGCACCATGGGCTCCTTTCTCAAATTTCACTAGGCTGTGGTCAGCAGTCCCCTGACCCCGAAAAGACCGTAAAAATGTTCTGGGCTAAAGAGGGGCCGAATGATCTACGGGGTACTAGATGTCTTCTCCTGGTTAATAAAAATTGCATTGTGATGTGCTCAGCCAGATTCGAAACAAAGACCTCACTTTACCAATTCAGCAGCATTTCAAAAGTGACCAATTCAGCAATATAGACAACGAAATACAAATAGCAGTACAGAGAGAACCATTTTTTGTTTCAACTCTAAAAACCTTGTCGTGTGATCAATTTGTCGGTTTCACCAGTAACACTCGACCATTGGAGCAAGCAAATCTGACGATCAAGTCTGCTTTGAGTACCTTCTTCTCACATCAATGCCTGCATGACCCCCATATGCAACCGAAAATGCCCAAGTCTCATCTAGATTGTGACACGGTCATGTTTCAAAAGAAAAGGATGACTATCTACTACCCTTGATTTAAACAAGTACTAGTACGTTAGTATTAGTTCTAGAAAATGCTTTAGTAATAGTAATGACAGAACACTTGAGATATTTAGTAGCTTTCCTTCTTGAAATTCAATAGCAGTATAGAGATAATAAGTTCTTGTTCCATCTCAAAAAACCTTAGCGCACGATCAGTTTGCCCTGTTCTCCTAATGTCTGCTTCTGTGCGAACACGACCTTATTTCGTCAATGTGTGTGTGACCCCCCATATGCAACCCAAAATAACAAAGACTCATCTAGATAATCGTGACAATGCTAGGTTTCAAAAGAAAAGAAAGACAATCCGATGCACTTGATCTAAACAAGTAACAATACATCACTATTAGTTCAACAAAACACTTTGGTAAGAGCAACGACAGAACAAAGGCAAAGCAATACCATCTCCTGCCCTTGACCGAAACAAGTACTACCAGTACCAGTATATAGTAGTACAAAATAGTCCGAAGTACATGAACTAGTGCTATACTATTACTACTCTGCATCCAAAATCCAACCTCTAGTACACGTACGCCCGTGGTATATAGTTAAAGTGGGATAAAAAATTTGAGGTAGTAGAATGGTCAATTTGGAATTCTCCCTCGCGATGGATGCATATTGAGTAATACAGGCCCTGGATCTGAGGAGTTTGAAGGTACACCACCATGAAATGCTTTTCCTTCTGCATGATGCCAGGCACCACCCTGCTCCCAGGAGTGAAGGAATTGCGCACTGCACACTCCCAAAACCCAGCCTCTAGTGACAGGTGATAAGCGGTGAACTGCACATTGTACAAGGGCGACGAGCACCCATCCGGCCTGACGCACACGACGGATATGATGATGTCACCCCACTCGAGCATGTCAAATAGCACAACGAACACCGTACCATCGTCCCCAGATCCAATGTTCTCTAGTCTTGATGAGCGTGGTGCCGACAGCGGCTGAAAGATGAATCTGGGATTTCTAAAGGAAGTAAGAATCAGTGGACTAAATTGCAGAATGCTAAATATACATATAAGAAGTTCCTAGGCGCCTGAGATCTAGGCACTCCCAAGAAAAAAAATACAGATCCAGGTTTCAAAGGAAATGCTAGATCATCTCCAGCGTTTGATCTAAAAAAACTTGAACGGCAGATCATCATCAGAATCATGATGGTCATATTTGCCATCTCCCATATTGTGGATGCAAAATGAGTAATTCAGTGTGAACCTATCATGTTTCTTAATCAGGAAATTAAGGTAATCTTCAGTAATCCTGATGGAGGCTGACGACGCGCTGCTCTTCGGCTCAAAAAACAGGCTATCTTCGGCAAACTCCTCCAGGTCCTCTCCAATCATTGAAGGTTTATAAAAGTGCAACTCCACCATGTACCGCAGAAACCAGCACGCCACCGACTTGGCGCGCTGGAAGGATACGGCGAGGTCATAGTCGAGCATGTCAAATCGCACGGCGAACAATGTACCATCGTCCCGGGATAACACGCTCTCTACTCTCCATGAGCCAGGTGCCAGCAAAGGCTGAGAGATGTTCCTGTGTTCCTCGCCGTAGTGGAAACTCTGCACTTCAATTGAGTGGACTTTTTCGAGGTGAGCAAGGAGAACTATGGGCGGGGCGGCAAACTTGCAGCCAGGCTCAAGGTAGTTGCACGGGCCGTGCGGGCATGCCATCCTATGGTTGAGGAAGTCGTGGAAGGCGACCAATGTCCCACAACCAACATTGGGGCATCTGCTACCTTTTCTATCGACGACTTGGCGGCGCAACTCCTTGGAGCATGCGGCCAGCCGGACAGCGCTGGTAGTGTCCATACGTATAGTGATTTCTCCAAAGGCATCGACACTGGCCTTGCTCCAGCCACCATATCGAATGTTGTGCATTGAATCCGCCATTGCGTCCGGATGGACTGGGGGGAGGGCGGATTCAAATATGATTGTTGGGGTTTCTTGGAGGAGAGTGATGGACGCCTACAAGAACCGATGCAGCGGTCGAGAAATGGCTAAGAAAATTTAGGAAGTGTGGCACTCGAGAGGATCCAAAATGCGGCTAGCCGGTTTTAGCGAATGGGGATCGCCAGAGATGGGGAAGATGGGAGGCTCTTTGAAGCAGGAGTGTTAATTTTGCGTGTTCCCGCGTCGGTCTTCTGCAGTGCATCGAGGACGCCTGCTGGAGTTATAGCTAGAGTGCTAGACTAGCAAGCTGTCACGTCCTGACTCAGTATTGTACCGTCTCATCACGTAGACTGTGTTTCAGGAAAGGACGTGAACCCACATTTCTCCCCTCCCTGCTAGATAGCGTGCACCATAGAATTGCTTTTATAGCATGCGAAGGATTTGAACCCACATGCCAAACTCTGATAATTAGGACTACTAAAAAACTATAATAATAGGTGAAGCTCAAAAAATAATTATAATTTTGAGCCACGTCGATAGAATATCCGTTGTATATTTGGTTCGTATACTTTGTATCATGTAGTAGTAATCAACCTATTAGCTACCTAATAGTACCCGCCATGCTCTAGAGAAATGATGAAGAACATTCTAGAATTATTGAGAAGTGTGTTTTGAGATTTGTGCATATCTTTTAGTGTGCTAAACGTTATCAATAGTATCTTCTAGATGCTAGAATGGATAGAATTAAGATCCAATGGTACTTTATGGACGTAGCTCGAAATTAGAATTATTTTTGGGCTTCACCTATTATAATTTTATATACAATAGTAAAAGGCACGTGGCACACACATATATACTGCATGAAATGTGATTAACAAGCATTAAGTTGTTATAAACCAATAGTCTTGTTTGAGAAAAATGCATACATTAAGTCTATTAATAATGACTATCTACACATATTGACAATACAACCTACTATGCTATGAATTTTTTTTGGGGGAGGGTGACATGATGGTTCTAGAACATGGTGGAGTTTGCTCTAGTTAGTACTCAACACGAATCCACGTGCTCTGAACAATTGGATCTAACAACCCAACGGTCAGGATTGGTACTATGGAGCCAATTCAAAACTACTCCTTTATAGTAGTAGAGAAAAAATAATATGGCATATACTTCTACTATCTGATTCTCACGTGCAAGGCATGCGCAACTTACTAATAAGATATATAACACGGATATCTTTGAACATCGATCATTGGATATAGATTGACAGATTCCAACATTGCTAATTGTTGGATCTCTTGCAAATTCAAAAAAGAATCTATCGCTCTTACTTGTAGTTCAAATTTACCTACTTTCTTTAATTCGACATAAAGTTATTTGACTGCATGGGCGTAGTTAGATAATATATAGGGAAGTTTGAAACATCCTAAGACTAGGGAATTGTAATAAAACATGTCGGCATTTTCTGAAAATCGGGTGGTGGCACTTTATTTTTTTGACTGGGGTATGTCCCGAAGGAGTGAGATGCTTCAATAATTAACACAGCTAGTGCATTGATAACTCAATGCACGGCGCCTAGAAAAATGCTGGTGCGTGGTTGATGTAGAGCTCGTTGGGAACCCCAAGAGGAAGGTATGATGAGCACAGTAGCAAGTTTCCCTCAGTTATGCAACCAAGGTTTAATCGAACCAGTAGGAGCAAGGAAACACCCCAAAGGTGTTACTAGCTGAGCTTTGGCAGGGCGCACTACTGGTGCTAGCAGCAACGTGGAGACCTGCACAACACAACCACAGAACTTTGTCCCCAACATGCGATGAGGTTGTCAATCTCACCGTGTTTTGCAGAAAACAAAGGATTAAACGTATCGAATGGAAAGAAGTAAAATTACACAAAGTAGTAAAAGATTGTACATTGTATGTAAAAGACAAGGACCGGGATCCATAGTTTACTATAGGTGGCTCTCCTTATATAGATAACATGCTAGGTGAAAAAATTATAGCGGGGCAATTGACATACAGCAAGAAAGCAATACATGCATATACTAATCATCTTGACTCCTTTGAGACTTGATTGGGCATTACAACATTATACATAGACCGCCATACAAGTGCATCTATGACTAATAATCCACCTTCAGGTTATCATCCGAACCCCCTCCAGTATTAAGTTGCAAGCAACAGATTATTGCTTCACGAATTGCATGTAAAGTAAACAATACGATTGTTCTATGAACAAAGGATTGTTGTTTTCTCCCTAGTAGCAACAGCACATCTAGTACCTTTGAGATTTCTGTCACTTCCCCAGATTACTAGAGGCATGAACCCACTATCGAGCATAAATTCTAACTCTTGGAGTTGCTAGCATCTACTTGGACAAGATAGCTACTAACAACGGAAAGCATGCAAGATCACAAATAACAAAGACATGATAGAATCAATAATCAATCTGAAATAGCATCTCAATATCCATCGGATCCCCGCAAACACAACATGCAGAATTACAAATAGATGATCTTGATCATGAACGGAGCACACAAGATCTAAACATGAAAGCACAAAGGAGAAGAACCAGCCATCTAGCTACTACATGGATCCGTAGTCCAAGGATGAACTACTCACGCATCACACCAGAGGCTTGCATGGTGATGAAAAAGGCCTCCAGGGTGAATTCCCCTCTCCGGCAGGGTGCCGGGAAGAGCTTCAGATCCCTCCTGATCTAGGGATGGAGATGACGGCAGCTATAGACTCTTTCGTGGATTTTTGATCGGGCACTTAGGGTTTTCGTCCCGAGGGCAATATATAGGCAGAAGGAGAGGCCGAGGGTGTGCCTGGGCTGGCCACACCACCCCCTCGCGCGGGCCAGGCCTAGCCACGTGGCCAGGTGGTGTGGCCGCCCTCTGGCCCTTCTCCGTCTCGTATTCTGGCACTTGATGACATCCGGAAAAATAGGCACTTTGGCTTTTGTCCCGTCCAATTCCGAGAATTTTCATTTTCTGACTTTCCTGGAATCAAAAACAGCAGAAAACAGGTAGGTAGCACTACGGCTCTTGTTAATAGGTTAGTCCAAGAAATCATATGAAAAGTACTTCAAAGTTCGAAAAAAACACAAGAATATGGATAAAACCAAGCATGGAACATCAAAAATTATAGATACATTTGCAATGTATCAACATCCCCAAGCTTAACTCATGCTCGTCCTCGAGTAGGTAAGTGATAAAAAGAAAGAATAATTTTTGAGGTGACATGCACCATCAAAGATTTGATCAAGGTATTTGTAAAACATTCAAAGCTGGGATCATAGTACTTCAATCATAACATGAAAGACAAAGTTCTAGCAATAAGCAAAGAAACTATGATGCAACATGAAAAGGCACAAACAAAAGATTCATGAATAACAATGCTTTGAAAGATGTTTCTTTGTTTCACATAAAGAAAACATAGCATAATAGTATTCAGCTTGTCCCTCAATAGAGTATCAAATATAAATGCATAGGACACCTGAAATGGATCGTATGGGCACCTAGAGGGGGGTGAATAGGTGCTAACCAATTTTTAATACTTTTTCAATTTTAGGCTTGACACAAAGTAAATTCTCTAGATATGCAACTACGAGAATTTTCCTATATGTAGCCCTAACTACTAAGCACGTAAAAGAGGAGCTAGGAAACCATAGTGGAGCACGCGGAGACACAGGGATTTGTTTTACCGCAGTTCCTTCCTTGTTAAGGGAAGTACATCTGCGTTGGAGGGGTGGGCGGTTCTAAGACCACCACGCCACAATAGGCCTCACCCTATTCTCCGATGGATCTTGCCACGAGAGGCCTGATCCACCTTCTCCACTATTGGATCCCTTCGAGGCGGGAACCGGTGACTTTTACAACACTATCGGGGCACACACCCACAACCGAATTGGGGGCTCCCGGGATGACAACAAGCTTCCACAAGAACAAGGTTTATCAATATAAACAAAAACGAGGATCTAGATATTTGCAAGAAATACTAGATCGGAGGTTCTCCAAATGAATGGAGAGGAGTTGAAGCGCTTGATTGCTGATGATGAAGATCGAGTTCTCCTCCTTTGATTCCCCAAGGGATGGGGCCTTTGGGTGGATCTAGGTGGAGCACTCTTGTATGAAGCGTTTAGATCTGATCTGTTCTTTTTCGAGATGAATCAAGAGTTCTGGCAGGAGGGGGATGGCTGGATTAAATACCTCCTCCCGAGATCTGACCGTTGCACAACTTTGGGGGCGGATTATCCGCCCCCCACTTGGGACGGATTATCCGCCCCCTGGGAAAACTCCGCCCCAAGGGCGGATTCTCGGGCGGAAACTCCGCTCCCTCTCTGGGGCTTGCACCTTGGTGAAGCTTGGTGAAGTTCTTGGGGGGGCGGATAATCCGGCCCCCCTGAGGGGCGGATTATCCGGCCAGACCGGAAAGTCCGGCCAAAACTCCGCCCCCTCTCTGGGGCTTGCGCCTTGGCGATGAGCAGGGGGGCGGATTATCCAGCCCCCTTGGTGGGCGGATTATCTGGCGGGGCCGGAAAATCCGGCCAAAATTCCGCCCCCCTTCTGGGGCTTGCGCCTGCTTGGGCAAAGGGAGGGGCGGATTATCCGCCCCTGGTGGGGCCGGATTATCCTCCCCCAAATGCAGAGTCCTTTTACCTTTATTCTCAAATAGAGCTGCAACACTTCAGCACACATTAAATGATCCTTGGTATTGTCATCTAACACACAAAACACTAGGGATTAAGAAATGTTCTTTCAATCTCCCCCTTTTTGGCGTTAGATGACAATACTAGGATTTGCAATAAAAACCGGCAAATGCCACCTTAAATGAAGAAAGACGCTCCCCCTAGATGTGTGAATATTTAAGATTTGCATGAAATACAAATACACACACTAGGGAGAACATTACTTTAAGGTTTTGGAAAAAATGCCATACCACCGGAATGAGAATATAGCCAAGGCATACATAGATAATCCCATGAATCCATATGCCATCAAATATGCTCCATAATTCCAGAATTCCATGGGGTCCATGATAGATAAAACCATAAATCCATGAATACCAACCATAGTACCAAACTGTGGAGTACGACATAGTCTTACACAAACAACCACAAATAGCAAACAAGTTCACGCTAGAAAAAGGCACAAGCAACAAATCGAAAAGCTTGTGCCCACCCTTGCAAATCCACGAGACCTAATAGAACTACTTCTCCCCCTTTGGCATCGAAACGCCAAAAAGGAAGAAGAGCGATGGTGTTTTAGAGGACTTGTGTGCAAGAATAGATGGTTCAAGGAGGGATAGAAAGGCTTGGGTTGAGAGTATCGAACTGAGATGGTACTACACACCCAAATTTGCAAGAAGCAAATCAACCAAAAGCCAAAGTTGAGTGTGTTTTCCATAAGAACAAAAGGTATGCAAGAAAATACAATGAGACCCATGAAAAACCAACTCTTCTCGAGGAAGAGGGCGGTGGCCGAAGCCATCATGTTGGAGCGCATGGCATGACACCGCGAAGATGTATCTTGAGTTCAAAACCAAGGCTCATCGATGACCCACATATCACAAAATGATATTAAGGGAAATGATTTTACTTGCTTTCGGCATTATGGGGGGAGGGTTGGCCCAATCAATTAGGACCACACTCCCCCTATGTCTATGCCCGCATCTAAACCAAATACATGAATAAGAGCAAGTGAGTGTGCAAGGGTAGTCAAGCCAAGCTCCTTGAATCTATGATATTTAGCTCATTCCGCAAAAAACAAAATCTTGCTTCATCGAGGGGCTTCGTGAAAATATCAGCAAGTTGGTTCTTCGTGCTCACAAAGGTTAGAGCAATATATCCACGAGCAACATGATCCCGAATAAAGTGGTTGCGAATCTCTATATGTTTTGTTCTCGTATGCTGCACGGGATTGTAAGCAATTTTGATAGCACTTTCATTGTCGCATAAAAGAGGCACTTTGTCACAATTGACACCATATTCCTTTAAAGTTTGCCTCATCCATAACAATTGAGTACAAGCACTTGCAGCAGCAACATATTCAGCTTCGGCGGTTGAGAGTGAAATACAATTCTGTTTCTTTGATGACCAACACACTAGAGACCTGCCCAAGAATTGGCATGCACCAGAGGTTGATTTCCTATCATCTTTGTCACCAGCCCAATCTGAATCGGTGTAACCACATAGAGAGAAACTTGAACCCTTGGGATACCATAACCCAAAATTTGGGGAATGAACCAAATATCGGAAGATTCGCTTGACTGCCACTAAGTGGCTTTCTTTAGGAGCGGCTTGGTACCTTGCACACACTCCTACACTTAACACGATATCGGGCCTAGATGCGCAGAGGTAAAGGAGAGAGCCGATCATGGATCGGTATACCTTTTGATCCACATCTTTACCCTTGGGATTGAGCTCAAGATGACACTTTGTTTGCATTGGGGTAGCAACGCCATTGAGATCCGTCATCTTGAACCTTTTGAGCATGTCTTGGATGTACTTAGCTTGATTAATAAAGGTTCCCTCTCTAAGTTGTTTGATTTCAAATCCAAGAAAGAACCTGAGCTCACCCATCATGGACATCTCAAACCTGTCAGTCATAAGCTTTGAAAATTCATCGTTAAAAGCTTGGTTAGTAGAGCCAAAAATAATGTCATCTACATAAAGTTGGCATACAAAAAGCTCCCCATTAACCTTCTTAGTAAAAAGAGTGGGATCGATTTGCCCAACTTCGAATCCACGGTCTAGCAAAAGCTCTTTAAGGTGCTCATACCATGCACGTGGGGCTTGTTTAAGGCCATAGAGCGCCTTATCGAGTTTGTAGACATGGTTCAGAAATTTGGGGTCCTCAAACCCCGGGGGCTGCTTGACGTATACTAACTCATGTAGAGGACCATTAAGGAAAGCGCTCTTAACATCCATTTGTTGTAATTTAAAATTATGATGGGCTGCATATGCAAGAAGGATACGGATGGACTCAAGGCGAGCCACAGGAGCGTAGGTCTCGCCAAAATCAATTCCTTCTACTTGAGAGAATCCTTGAGCCACGAGTCATGCTTTATTCCTCACAACAATGCCATTTTCATCCTGTTTGTTCTTGAAGATCCACTTGGTGCCGATAACATTGCGGCAATCCTTTGGCTTTTCTACGAGCTTCCAAACTTTGTTGCGTTCGAAGTTGTTTAATTCTTCATGCATTGCAACAACCCAATCGGGGTCTTCAAGAGCATCAAAAACCTTCTTTGGTTCAACCATGGAAATGTGAGCTTGATGATCACAGAAGCTAGCAAGCTCACTTCGAGTGGATACCCTTCGTCGTAGATCACCAACAACCTTGTCAAGAGTGTGACCTCTTAGTTCAAGGTTGCGATCAGCACGAGCCTTGCGACGAGCCTCAATGTCCTTATTGTTTCTAGGAGGAGTGGATTCAATTGTTGTATCCTTGTCTTGATTACTGCCTTGCCCTTGATCTTGGTCAACGTTACTGCCAGAAGATTGTTGCTGAACATTTTCTTCAGGCCCGGATAATCCGCCCCTTGGAGGGGCCGGACTATCCGGCCTGGGAGGTGAAGTACCAGAGCCATCTTCCTGAGAGAGCCTGACTGGAGTTGGAGACCCATGGACGGATACTCCGCCCCTGGGGGCCGGAGAATCCGGCCTGGGAGCTTCAGAGATGTTGATTTCTCCTTCGGATCCCCTGGTACGAGTTGGAGTGCCAGGGGCGGATTGTCCGCCCCTTGGAGGGGGCGGATAGTCCGGCCTGGGACTACTAGCTTGTCCATTGGACAGATGGTCTTCAGCAGATTGTGGTGTTGGTGCAGGATTGTCTTCAACGGTAGGAGCTTGTTGATCTTGTGTAGATGAGGGCTCCACATGTGTGGAGCATTGTCCTTCCCGATCCGCCACAAGGGGTTCCTCAATGGGGCGGAAAAATCCCACGCCCATTCTTCTTATGGCATCTTGGGGTATTTCAACATCTGCATCACAAACATCAACTTGCCCTACAAAGGAGCCGTTATTTTCATCGAACTCCACACTACAAGATTCTACAACAATCCCAGTGAGCTTGTTGTAGACTCTATAAGTGTGGGATTCGGCACCGTAACCAACAAAAATACCTTCTAAAGCCTTGGATTCAAATTTTGAAAAACGGACACCTTTAATAAGAAAGAAACACTTACACCCGAATACCCTGAAGTATGAGATGTTGGGTTTGTTGCCGGTAAGTATTTCATATGGGGTCTTGTCCAAGATCTTCCGAAGGTAGAGCCGGTTTGATGAGTGACAAGCAGTGGATATGGCTTCAGCCCAAAAATTATAAGGAGACTTGAATTCAGCTAGCATAGATCTTGCCATATCCATTAAAGTCCGGTTCTTCCTCTCGGCTACACCATTTTGTTGAGGGGTGTATGCAGCGGAATATTGGTGTCTAATCCCCTCTTCGCTAAGAAACTCGTTTAAAGTGTAGTTCTTGAATTCTATGCCGTTGTCACTTCTAATTGCCAAGATGGGAACATTGTGTTGACGTTGAACTTCATTGGCAAAGTCGATGACAGTTTGTTGAGTCTCACTTTTAAGCTTGAAGAAATATACCCATGTATATCTTGAGTAATCATCGACGATGACCAAGCAATATTTCTTCCCACCAAGACTTGCATTCGAAGGAGGACCAAATAAATCCACATGGAGTAATTCCAAGATCCTCTTTGATGACACAATAGTCTTCCTCTTGTGGGGAGAATCATGCATTTTTCCTTCAACACAAGCCCTGCAAACACGATCTTTGGCAAAGGAGACATTGTCTTTTAGTCCAAGAATGTGGCCACCCTTTTGGAGACTTTGCAAAGTTCTCATGTTGACATGGGCTAAACGGCGATGCCATAGCCAGCCCACGTCGGCCTTTCCGAATAGACACATCGGACCCGAAGTGGTTTTCCCCGAGAAGTCCACCACATACAGGTCATTTTCGACGTATCCAACGAAAGCGACCTTTAGAGACTTGCTCCATAAGAGTACCACCAAATCATCATCGATAAAAACAGCAAAACCCATCTTGCCAAGGGCACGAACAGAAATAAGATTGTAGCCAAGGGTCTCAACAAGCATGACGTCCACGAGAGAGATATCGTGGGCAACCACAACCTTGCCAAGACCCAATACCTGAGATTTAGACTTATCACCATAGGAGACTGTGATATTATCAAGATTTGGACGCATCTCCATGATGATCTCCTTGCTTCCGGTCATATGACTAGTGCAGCCACTATCCAGCACCCATTTCGACCCACCGGAAGCATAGCCTTGCAAGAAAATTACTTCTTGGTTTTAGGTACCCATTTTTCAATGGATCCTTTCATGTTAGTAACAAGGGTCTTTGGGACCCAAATAGACCAAGCAATATATTCATCAAAAGGACCAACATAATAAGCATAAACATCGCCATAATCATCACAAAAGAGTTCATAATTTGGATTGTGAGACCCTGCAAAACCAATATTATTAGTTTTGTCTTTTGTGACAACCTTCTCAGCAGTGCTTGTCTTTAATTGCACATTCTTGGTCTTGTTCTTCTTGGTTTTCTTCTTCTTGGACTTGGTGAAATACCCAAGTCCCTCTTTACCATGATTTGACCTTTGCTTGCCAAGAACTTCATCAAGCACACCTTTGTCCTTTGTAGTGATGTCCTTGATCACTCCTTTTTCCACACTAGCATTTTTCTTGTTACTATATGTTGAGTTGGACGAGCTAGGAGTATCATATTCGGCCAATCGACTTTGAAGATGATCATGTGACTCATTGAGAATAGAGAACTCGTTTTTCAACGCCTTGTGAGCATTGTCAAGTTTCTCCAATTCCTCGGAGAGTCTATCATGAGCAGCCCCAAAGTCAATCCTTTCCTTCTTTAACTTCTTTGCCTTGGTGACAGCATTGTCACGTTCCTTAACGAGTTTAGTCACAATTTCTTCATGTGACTCTTCCATAGACTCAAGCCTCTCTTCAAGAGAGACCCGAGCTTCTTCTTCTTCAAGAGCATGTTTTAGGGATGCAATTTCCATTGCATCCTCCCTTTCAATTCTGCCCTTTTCTTCGAGGAGTGCTTCGTTTTGGGCCAGCTGATCCATAAGAGCCTCAAAACGTACTTTGTGCTCACCTTGCAAGTTAGTATAGAAATAATTCAAAGCAATAATCTCTTCTTTAACCTTAAGACTAGCAGGATCATCCATGTCTATCATAGCCTTGGGAAAAGAAGAGTTAGAAGAAGTTACCTCGGAGCTTCTTGCCATGAGGCAAGTAGCATTCTTGTTGATGATGTTTTCGTTCGGAGAGTCGAAGAGAGATGTTGATGTAGATGTGGTGGCTATAGCAGCCACCTCTTGAGAGCTATCGTCCTCGTCCTCATCTTCACTCCCCGATGAATATTCTTCTTTAGCTACTAGAACAATCTTTGGTTGCTTCTTGAAAGGAGCATTCTTCTTTACAAACTGTTGCTTACGTGGAGCTTTTGATTTGTCCTTGAAAATGAGTCTTCCTCCATTATCCTATCTACTTTGATATGGACACTCAGCTACGAAGTGCAGCCGGTCACCACAATTAAAGCATGTTCTCAGCTTGGGACCATTTTCTTTTCTTCCATAGGCTCCACTTTTGCGATCTAGTTCAGCTTTAGCCTTGGATGGATCTTTCCAAAAGTTTCTTGCATAAAGAGCCAAGTATTGTCCGTGGATCCTTTTTATATCTTCGGGACAGTCCAGACCTTCTACCGCATATTCATCATGATCAATCACACTAGTCTTCAAAGCCATGTTGACCCCCTTTTGCATCCCCATAGCTCGAGCACGAGCATCTTTGGCATTCTTGGCAGCCACTTTGAAGGCGGCCATTTCTTGCATTACCTCATTGGATGACATGAGGTGATAATTATGCCTACCTTGGAGACTTTTCAAATCTGTGGGCTCAAATGGCATAAGAGCACTGACATACTTGCGCTTGATCCAAGCATCATCAACATGAGCTGCACCGTGGTTTCTGAAGGTTGTAGCTATTGCCTTGAGCCTCCTATACATGTCCTCATGGTCTTCTCCATCTAGAATATAAAATCCTTCAGCTTCATTGCTCAAGGCATCATATCTATTCCTTCTCATACTTTCATTTCTGATGAAGAGCTCGGTGAGAGCATCCCAAGCTTCTTTAGCTGTGCTAAGATGCTGAATGTGTGGCATGTCTTTATCACCCACACCAAGCTGTATCATGTGTAGAGCTGTAGCATTGAGTTGGCTATCGACCACTTCTCTCCTTGTGAGATTGTTAGGATTTCCAACGTGAAGACCATTTTCGATGATCTTCCACAACTCTATGGAGGAACTGCACACATGAGATTTCATCAAAAATTGCCATTGAGAGAAAGTAGAAGCTGACAGTTTGGGTGGATCACCCCTATTATGTATATGTGGGTGAGGAATAGGCGGATCAGGGGAATACACATGAGAAACCTCATTGTATCCATCCTTACCGCTATCCTTTTTCGAGGAGGAGCTCTTACTAGTATCATCACCTACCACTTCGTTATCTTTGGAAACAGTTTTACCCGTTTCCTTGGATTGCGGAGTGGTATCCTCAGAGTTAGATGGAGGTGATGTTGCGGATGTGGAGAGACGCATTATCAATTGACGCATCTCTTCCATCTTAGCCTCCATTGAACTCACCAAGGTTGTTTCCAACGTCTTGATATCGTTCATGGTGACTACCTCTGGAGCATCACTCCCATCTCCCTTGGAACCCATACTTCTCTTAGGCGGTTAAGCCCGAAATAAGAGCCGAGGCTCTGATACCAATTGAAATGGATCGTATGGGCACCTAGAGGGGGGGGGTGAATAGGTGCTAACCAATTTTTAATACTTTTTCAATTTTAGGCTTGACACAAAGTAAATTCTCTAGATATGCAACTACGAGAATTTTCCTATATGTAGCCCTAACTACTAAGCACGTAAAAGAGGAGCTAGGAAACCGTAGTGGAGCACGTGGAGACACAGGGATTTGTTTTACCGCAGTTCCTTCCTTGTTAAGGGAAGTACATCTGCGTTGGAGGGGTGGGCGGTTCTAAGACCACCACGCCACAATAGGCCTCACCCTATTCTCCGATGGATCTCGCCACGAGAGGCCTGATCCACCTTCTCCACTATTGGATCCCTTCGAGGCGGGAACCGGTGCCTTTTACAACACTATCGGGGCACACACCCACAACCGAATTGGGGGCTCCCGGGATGACAACAAGCTGCCACAAGAACAAGGTTTATCAATATAAACAAAAACGAGGATCTAGATATTTGCAAGAAATACTAGATCGGAGGTTCTCCAAATGAATGGAGAGGAGATGAAGCGCTTGATTGCTGATGATGAAGATCGAGTTCTCCTCCTTTGATTCCCCAAGGGATGGGGCCTTTGGGTGGATCTAGGTGGAGCACTCTTGTATGAAGCGTTTAGATCTGATATGTTCTTTTTCGAGATGAATCAAGAGTTCTGGCAGGAGGGGGATGGCTGGATGAAATACCCCCTCCCCAGATCTGACCGTTGCACAACTTTGGGGGCGGATTATCCGCCCCCCACTTGGGCCGGATTATCCGCCCCCTGGGAAAACTCCGCCCCAAGGGCGGATTCTCCGGCGGAAACTCCGCTCCCTCTCTGGGGCTTGCACCTTGGTGAAGCTTGGTGAAGTTCTTGGGGGGGCGGATAATCCGGCCCCCCTGAGGGGCGGATTATCCGGCCAGACCGGAAAGTCCGGCCAAAACTCCGCCCCCTCTCTGGGGCTTGCGCCTTGGCGATGAGCAGGGGGGCAGATTATCCGGCCCCCTTGATGGGCGGATTATCCGGCGGGGCCGGAAAATCCGGCCAAAATTCTGCCCCCCTTCTGGGGCTTGCGCCTGCTTGGGCAAAGGGAGGGGCGGATTATCCACCCCTGGTGGGGCCGGATTATCCTCCCCCAAATGCAGAGTCCTTTTCCCTTTATTCTCAAATAGAGCTGCAACACTTCAACACACATTAAATGATCCTTGGTATTGTCATCTAACACACAAAACACTAGGGATTAAGAAATGTTCTTTCAACACCTTCAAAGTTCATAAGAGTGACTTGATACAATAGTTTAAAACAAGCAATATCAAGTTATGCATCAATCAACTAGTCTTGGGACAATGCACATAGAACTAAGAATGGCCACTATGCTCTCAAAGTAGGTGCATAAAGGTAGAAGGTGGAGACTCAATATATATAGTGGAAGAAAGGCCTTTGTAAAAGGAAGTAGGGATTCAAGTCTCATAAAGAGCTTCCAAAAATTATGGTACTTATAGCTTTCCGCTCTCATTGCCCCTATCATAAGCATCTTGAAGTGATTAAGGTTAAAGTGAACAAACTATGGTGTACATGCTTGACGAAGTATAAGTCAGAAATCTCATGTCCCTTGTATAGAAGGGCCGCTCCTCATGCTACTCAATTTTAGTCACCAGTAAGTTCTTGTCATTGTAAGTATATGTGTATCATAGAGAACCGCCAACAGGGTACCCCTTGCCCGATGATACGGAAGAATCCCCATATCAAAATGACAAGGCAAGCAGACAACGAGCATCTGAGCATTCTTCTTATTTACCATGGGAATATGGTGCTTTTTTTCTCTCTTTCCTCTTTTCATAGTATCTCTTTTTTTCTCTTTTTTTCAATAGAACTCTTTTTTTATAAGAAGAATGCTTCATAGACAGCTCATTATGGTTACGCTACAGGTTTCCACCATGTCAGCATGGATTAGACCAGCGGCCTAGGCGTTTCTCTAACACATATACATAACTCCATGGACTTACAAGCTCCCCTTTCATTTCACACCGACGACATCCATATACAAAAGAGCATGATATCAACTAGGTACAAGTACCAAGTGCAATGTTGAAAGAGTTCCCCATGAAAGCATGGTTCTGCTAATTCCCAACAAATAAGTGTAAGCATATACAACATGGAAGACACAATGGTTCAAGTTTATTAAGGGAAAGTAAAGTAAAGTGTGCCATCAAGTTCGTGACAGCTTTAATCACTAGTTTTCTCATAACAAGTTTAATTTGGAAGGTAAACCAAGGCATGAAAACACTTGGAATAGCGTAAGCTAGTAGGTAGGTATGGTGGACTCTTTGGAATAACTTGGTTTAGAGAGTTGGATGCATGAGTGAAACTCATACTTTGTTGTGGAGGCTAGCAAAAGACTGGGAGCGACAAACTAAGATAGCAGTAATGGCCATAATCATGCAGAGCGACAAAACATCATTGATCAAAGCATAAAGTGATACTACAAGTTGAAAACTAAAGGATCATAAATGCTATGGTGACTTGAGATAGTCATAACATGGTGTGAGCATGCGCCAAGTCCACCCAAATAAAGCATCAAAGCAGAATACCACTATACTATGCTTTAATATGCTAAAACAACGCATGATTCATCTAAGGCACATTAAGCAATCTCAATTGTTTATAACAAGTCATGCTATAGCAAAGAATACTAAGCATAAAGCCAAAACAATATCAAGCATGGCATGACAAAGCATAGGCCAAAGTAGAAAACAAGCTCTTTTTACCACATAAGCATGAACTTTCCTACTCTTTTCCAAACCAAACCAAACTATTTGCAAACCAATGTATGAAAGAGGGGGGGTCCAACCAATTTATTCAGAAAACTAAGAAAACTAAAGCAAACGAAAAACCAAAATGAAAACGAAAAAGAAGACGCTCCAAGAATAACACAAATGTGCATGAAACAATAAAAATGAAGCGTTTGGAAGAAACCTGGGATTTTTATTGATGAAGAAGGGGATGCCTTGGGCATCCCCAAGCTTTGACGCTTGTAATTCTTGGACATTTCTTTGGGTGACACGCGTGGCATCCCCAAGCTTGAGATTTAGTCCATCCTTCATCTCATTACTCATTCCTTCCATACACCTGAAGTTTTTCCTTCATACAAAACTTCACACAATCTTTATTAGCAACATTAGTGCACTCAAGATAAATAATTCTTAACATTCAGTTCTAACACCAAATAAACTTCTATTATAACACTAGCTACTGTAGAACTTTCCTCAGAAAGCTCAATTCCCCAAAAGAACTCAAGAAAGAACCAACAAGAAGCAAATGCAGAAAATGGCAGAAATCTGTCAAAACAGACCAGCAGGTAAAGACGAATTTTTTCGAAGACCTTCTGTTGATCAAATCAAAAAGTGTTGAACTAACGAAAGTTAGATAACAACCTGGGACAGAAGCAAAAAATTTCACGCCTCAAAAAGACGTTCACAGATTTTACACGAATTTTTACGGTGAAGCACAGAAATCTGTTTTGGGACAGAAACTTTCCCAATCATTACTTCTCTCTCACTAGAGGTTACTCTTGGCACAAAAAGCAAATAAAAATGATAAGGAGAGGTTATTACAGAGGTAATAACTTCCAAGACTCATCTAAAACTTTTGGGTTATCTCCCAATAAGTACTTTTCTTTAACGCATTTAAGTTAGGCATAAGAAGCAAGAAAGAATCAAGTGTTCTCAAATGAAGAAGCATTAAGACCAAATTTTGTTTTCATAGGAGAAACAAAAGAAATCTTTTCTATTTTCTTAGGTAAGTGTTCTAGACCTTTCTTGAGTGGGAGTTAATATTTAATGGTGCCTTCTTTCATATCAATGATGGCACCAACAGTTCTAAGGAAAGGTCTTCCCAAAGTAATAGGACAAGAAGCATTGCATTCAACATCCAAAACATAGAAATCAACGGGGACATAGGCATTGTTAACCATAATAAGAACATCATTAAGACTCCCCATGAGTTTATTTTGAGCATTATCATCAAATGGACATTCAAATTAACAATCTTCAAGTGGAGGCAAATCAAGCATATCATAAATCCTTCTAGGCATAATAGAAACACTACTATCAAGATCACATAAAGCTTTGAAATCAAAATCATTCACTTTCATATTAATGATGGGTCCCCAACCATCTTCTTGTTTTATAGGAATAGAAGCTTTATGTTTCATCTTTTCTTCTTTAATCTTTATGAGAGCATCAGTAATGTATTTTGTAAAGGCCATGTTCATAGCACTAGCATTAGGACTTTTAGCAAGCTTTTGTAGGAACTTAATAACTTCAGAGATATTGCAACCATCAAGATCAAAATCAAATTTATCATCTAGAGTAGTAGAACTATTACTAACCTCAACACTAGTGGTGGTAATAGTAGAAACACTAATGTTTCTAGCAATTTCATCTTCTCTTTCCCACTTAGCATGTAATTCAGCTAATAGTCTAACATTTTCATCAATTCTTACTTGTATGGCATTAGTAGCTGCAAAGGGATTATCATTAGTTTCAGGTTTAGTAGCCATTTTATTCAAAGAAGATTGAGCTTCAGCCAAGGATGCTATATTTCTTTCAGCGTTAGAGAGTTTTTCCTCAATAGTTTTATTGAAAGCAGTTTGTTTACTAATAAACTCTTTAACCATAACATCAAGTTCAGAGGGAGAACTCTTATTATTGTTGTAAGAATTTCCATAAGTATTACCATTGTTGGGAGGATATGGCTTATAACTGTTGTTACCAAAATTGTTCCTATAAGCATTATTACCATAAGCATTGTTGCCAAAGTTGTTATTTCTTATGAAGTTCACATCAACTTGCTCCTCTTGAGCAACCAAAGAGGCTAAAGGAACATTATTTGGATCAATATGAGCTTTCCCATTAACAAGCATAGACATAATAATATCAATCTTATCACTCAAGGAGGAGGTTTCCTCAACAGAATTTACCTTCCTACCTTGTGGAGCTCTCTCAGTATGCCATTCAGAATAATTAACCATCATATTGTCTAGAAGTTTTGTTGCAGCACCCAAAGATATTGTCATAAAGGTACCTCGAGCAGCAGAATCCAATAGGTTCCTTGAAGAATAGTTCAATCCTGCATAAAAAGTTTGGATGATCATCCAAGCAGTCAGTCCATGAGTGGGACAATTCTTTACCAAAGATTTCATTCTTTCCCAAGCTTGAGCAACATGCTCATTATCAAGTTGTTTAAACTTCATTATTTCACTTCTCATGGATATAATCTTAGCAGGAGGATAGTATTTTCCAATAAAAGCATCTTTGCACTTAGTCCAAGAATCAACACTAATCCTAGTTAAGGAATTCAACCATTCTTTAGCTTTTCCTCTCAAAGAGAAAGGAAACAATTTCAGTTTAATAATATCACCATCTATATCCCTATGCTTTTGCATCTCACAAAGTTCAACAAAGTTATTTAGATGGGAAGCAGCATCTTCATTACCAATTCCAGAAAATTGTTCTCTCATAACAAGATTGAGTAAAGCAGGTTTTATCTCAAAGAAAGTATCTTCATGCACAGGTGGAGCAATAGGTGTGCTCATAAAATCATTGTTGTTGGTGCTAGTGAAGTCACACAACTTAGTGTTTTCAAGAGTATTCATTTTTTTGGGTTTTCAAATAAGAAAGCAAACTAGTAAAACTATTTTTTTGTGTTTTTTTGAATAAGAAACAAGCAAACAAAACAAAAAGAAACTAAGCAAAATAAAAAAATTACAAAGTAAAGAGATTGGTTGTGAGGGACTCACCTTGTGAAGATGTCCTTGACTCCCCGGAAACGGCGCCAGAAAAATGCTTGATGGCTCAATGCATGGCGCCCCAAGAGGAAGGTATGATGAGCACAGCAGCAAGCTTCCCTCAGTTATGAAACCAAGGTTTAATCGAACCAGTAGGAGCAAGGAAACACCCCAAAGGTGTTACTAGCTGAGCTTTGGCAGGGCGCACTACCGGTGCTAGTAGCAACGTGGAGACCTGCACAACACAACCACAGAACTTTGTCCCCAACTTGCGATGAGGTTGTCAATCTCATAGTGTTTTGCGGAAAACAATGGATTAAACGTATCGAATGGAAAGAAGTAAAAGTTTGCAGAAAGTAAACACAAAGTACTAAAAGATTGTAGATTGTATGTAAAAGGCAAGGACCGGGATCCATAGTTCACTAGAGGTGGCTCTCCTTAGATAGATAACATGCTAGGTGACCAAATTACTATAGGGCAATTGACAAACACCGAGAAAGTAATACATGCATATAATAATCATCTTGACTCCTTTGAGACTTGATTGGGCATTACAACATTATACATAGACCGCCATCCAACTGCATCTATGACTAATAATCCACCTTCAGGTTATCATCCGAACCCCCTCCAATATTAAGTTACAAGCAATAGATTATTGCTTAACGAACTGCGTGTAAAGTAAACAATATGATTGTTCTATGAACAAAGGATTGTTGTTTTCTCCCTAGTAGCAACATCACAAATAGTACCTTAGAGATTTCTGTCACTTCCCTAGATTAACAGAGGCATGAACCCACTATTGATCATAAATACTAAGTATTGGAGTTGCTAGCATCTACTTGGCCAAGATAGCTACTAACAACGGAAAGCATGCAAGATCACAAATAACAAAGACATGATAGAATAAATAATCAACCTGAAATAGCATCTCAATATCCATCGGATCCCCGCAAACACAACATGCAGAATTACAAATAAATGATCTTGATCATGAACGGAGCTCACAACATCTAAACATGAAAGCACAAAGGAGGAGAACCAGACATCTAGCTACTACATGGATCCGTAGTCCAAGGATGAACTACTCACACATCACACCGGAGGCTTGCATGGTGATGAAGAAGGCCTCTAGGGTGAATTCTCCTCTCCGGCAGGGTGCCGGGAAGAGCTTCAAATCCCTCCCGATCTAGGGATGGAGATGATGGCCGCTATAGACTCTTTCGTGGATTTTTGATTGGGCACTTATTGTTTTCGTCCCGAGGGTAATATATAGGTGGAAGGAGAGGCTGAGGGGGTGCCTGGGCTGGTCACACCACCCCCTGGCGCGGGCTAGGCCTGGCCGCACGGCCAGGTGGTGTGGCCGCCCTCTGGCCCCTCTCCGTCTCGTATTCTGGCACTTGATGACATCCGGAAAATAGGCAATTTGGCTTTTGTCCCGTCCAATTCCGAGAATATTCATTTTTGACTTCCTGGAACCAAAAACAGCAGAAAACAGGCAACTGGCACTATGGCTCTTGTTAATAGGTTAGTCCAAGAAATCATATGAAAAGTACTCCAAAGTTGGAACAAAACACAAGAAAGTGGATAAAACCAAGCATGGAACATCAAAAATTATAGATACATTTGCAATGTATCATGCATGTGTACATGTTACACCAAGGACCTTAAAAAGGTTAAAATTCCATCCAAGTCCATACATTTAACACAAAGGACCCTACAATCAAGCAATTAAAATTAGTAGTCGGGTCCTGCTCCTCCATCATGGAGCTGAGCCATGCTCTTCGTAGTAGTACCCATAAGATGCACGTGCCTTGCACGTGAAACTCACATAATATACAGAAACATGACATGCCATTAGTATATAACATTTTAATAGGTAAATCTTAGAATACCTATGAATTTGAGCCACATTTCTAAAATATGAGTGTATATTTGGTTCTTGCACTTTATATCATGTAGAAATAAATGTTTATTAGCTACCTTATAATTGAAAATTTTAGAACCATGGTATAGAGAAACAATCGAGAAGATTCTAGAATGATGGATAAGTGTGTTTTGATGTTTTTCTACATATATATCTTATCTTATCTTATATTATCTTACCACTATATAGTGTACGAATAACTTTGAATATTGCTCGTTGGATCAAGACTCGCGAATCCCAACATTTCCAGCCGTTGGATCTTCTTTTCCATTCTAGCATCTAGAAGATTTTATTGATAGTCTTCATCATAATGAATGGTATGCACACAACTCAAAACACACTTCTCCATCATTCTAGAATCTTCTCCCTCGTTTCTGTAGAGCATGTTACCAGAATTTTCAAGTTTTAGATAGATAATAATCATTGACTTCTAATGATATACAAAGTACAAGAACCAAATATAAACCCATACTTTATAGATATTGATCAAATTTATATTTTTCTATGCTTTACCTATTAAAATTGTATATAGTGATGATATGTTAGACGTCTATTATCCGAGTCTCACGTGTTGATCAAAAGGGACATGCCACACGCGTATATACTGTATGAAATGTGATTTTGTTAGAGAAAAAATGTATACATTATATTAAGTCTATTAGTAATAACTATCTACTCATATTGAGAATACATCCTACAGTGCTATGAAATTTTGCGGGTGGTGAAATGATGGTTCTAGAACATGTTAGAGTTTGCTCTAGGTACTATTCAAGACGAATACAGATGCTCTGAACTATTGGATCTAATAGCCCAACGGTCAGGACTGGTGCTATGGATCCAATTCAAAACTGCTCCATTGTAGTAGTAGAGAGAATACAGCCTACTATGTTATGATATTTTGGGGGTGGTCACATGATGGTTCTAGAACATGGTGGAGTTTGCTCTAGGTACTATTCAATAGGAATCCAGGTACTCTAAACCATTGGATCTAACAACCCAACGGTCAGGATTGGTGCTAAGGATCCAATTGAAAACTATTCCATTATTTTATCTTACCACTATATAGTGTACGAATAACTTTGAATGTTGACCATTGGATCAATATTCACGAATCCCAACATTTCTAGCCATTGGATCTTATTTTCCGTTCTAGCATATAGAAGATTCTATTTGTAGTCTTCGGCATAATGAATGCTATGCACAAACCTCATACTAGAAACTTCTCCATCATACTAGAATCTTCTCCTTTTTTCTCGAGACCATGTTATAAAAAATTCATGTGTTAGGTAGCTAATAATGTTTGACTTCTACATGACATACAAAGTACAAGGATACACCCATACTTTATAGATGTTGATTAAATTTATAATTTACTGTGCTTTACCAATTATAATTATATATAGTGATGATATATTATATGTCTACTATTTGAGTCTCACGTGCAAGGCACGTGCAACTTTCTAGTAATAGTACAGATAGAGATATGATGTCGATATGGTCATCCTTTGAATAACCATCATTCTCGATGCTTGGAAAGAAAGAGAAAAATTCGAAAGTTCGTATTCTACTAATTTTGGCCGCCAATGCTCGGTTCCTGCCTATGTACACCAACGCACACGCCGGAGACACAGCTGAGCCGCCGTACCAAGACACACATGCACAACGCTGTGGATGAGGGGGTGCTGAGATGGATGGTGAGGCAGCGACTGAGAGCAAAAAAAAATTTGTTTTGTTTTGACTGCACATAAGTCCTGAAATTTACTAGAGTGTGTACGATGTAAAGGCTATAATACCTCATGTCAGGAACCAATCATAATTACGCTTTGACATTGCACCGCCTTCAAATGCCCTATCACGCTGCCCTTCCGCCCTACCTTCCTTTTATTATCCGAGCTCCTCTTGCTCTTCGGTTGTTTCCGACATCTCACTAGTACCTTCATCCCAAAGCGTAAGGCCCCATTTGAAATGCAGGAATGCAAAACATAGGAATATAAAAAATGCAGGAATTAAGATAGTATCATGTATGTTCAATTCCTACAGGAATCAATACCAGATGAAAAAATTTAGGGTGTCGTTTGGATGTCACATAGGAAAACCGCATGAATTGTAGACACAAGGAGATGAAACATGAGGTTAGACCTCATGTTATTTTTCCTAAAAAATTCCTATGAAATAACATATACCATAGGAATTTCAAAGGAATCTTAGATTCCTATTCCTTTGTCCCAAACGAACCCGTAGGAATTTTTCCTATAGGAATCCTATCCTCCAAAAATCCTATGACTTTCCTTTGTTCCAAACAGGGCCTAAGCCTTTTTTTGATAAGTGAAGCTACGACAAGTTTGACCAAACTTCTAAAAAAATATATCAAGAACTAATGTATGATATTACTACATACCATGCGGATATATGTTTCATGATGTATCAAAGGGTATGTATTTCATATTGTAAATATTAATATATTTTTCTACAAACTTGGTCAAACTTTGAATTGTTTGAGTTTTCAAAAAAAATAGACCTCGAGCTTTGGATGCAGGTACTACTAGTGTTTAGTACTCCGTCTAGGAATTTAAGTCTTGATATATAGACATCATGGGTCCCTTCAACGACGTTAGGAAAATTCGAGAGAAATCTACCGCGCTTACTTGTAGTTCAAGTTTGACCTAATTTCTTTAAATCGACATAAAGTGATTTAAGTTGGCACGGTTCACTAGGGAATCTTGAAATGTGCTAAGACTAGGGAATTGTAAGAACCATGGTCGCCACTTTTTCTAAAAACCGGCTGGTGGTTAGCCCTAGAATTGTAACTCGAAACTCACGAGCTAAATGAGTAACTTGTGACTTGGCTCGAGTCGGATTGAACTCAGTGTCTAACGAGTCGAGCCGAGTTTTAGATTTGAACTTGTTTGTTCACCCAATCTAAATGAGCTACTCGTTTAGCTCATTAAACTCGTTCAAATATAGAATTTGAAATTTTCCATTGATGAGTGCCATACTACGAATGTTTCTTGTATATGTAATGGTGTAGAACTACTATATTTTCCATTCGATCTTGCCTTCGTTTTATTAAGAAAGGCTCAACTCGGTAAACTCACGAGTAGCTTGTTTAGCATGTTATGAGTTATGAACAAGAGCACATATAAGAAAAACTAGTAAGGATAGTACTTTCTTAATTATGAACTCGTTTTGTAAATGAGCCGAGCCAAGCTAGGTCATTAGTTGAATGATCTTTAGCGAGTCGAGCCGAGCTGATTTGGCTCGGCTCGAATTCTATCCCTAGTGATGGTACTTTTTTTGACTAAGGTATGTCCCGAGGGAGCGAGATTCTTCAATTAATTAACACGGTAAATGGATGTGTACATGTTACACAAAGGACCTCAAAAACCAAAAAATACATCCAAGTCCATACATTTAGCACAAAGGACACTAAAATGAAATTCTTGAAAATTTTGGTAACATGGTCTATAGATACGGGGAGAAGATTTTAGAATGATGGAGAAGTGTGTTTTGAAATTTGTGCATAGTATTTCATTGTGATGAAGATTATTAGTAGAATCTTCTTGATGCTAGAATGGAAAAGAAGATCCAAGAGCTGGAAATGTTGGGATTCGTGAGTCTTGATCCAACAATTAATATTCAAAGTTTTTTGTAGACCATATAGTGTTAACATAGTGGTAATGGTAAGACTAGTACTTGCTTAACAAAAGAAAACAACGCACTTCTCACTTTTAGCATACCTTGTTGAAGAAGATGCACGAATCTACCAGATGCAGGTACTGTATCATCAACTATATATGATGTCATTATGGTCATGACCTTGGCTATTCGGGTTGAAACCAGGAATGTTCATACACCTTAGGCCAATACACATTGTGAAGCAGCGAGAGCATTTTTTGTATTCAAAGTTGTCAAAACACATGTTTCTCATTTTTTCTTAGCACTATATAGTGTACGAATAACTTTGAATATTAACCGTTGGATCAAGACGCGAATCCCAACATTGTCAAACATTCGATCTTCGTTATTTCCATTTTAGCTTCGAGAAGATACTATTGATAGTCTTTCTTTTCTTATCTTACCACTAGTAGTAAAAGGCATGTGCCACACACGTATATACTGTATGAAATGTGATTTAACGAACATTAAGTTTTATTAACCAATAGTCTTGTTAGAGAAAAAATGGATACATTAAGTCTATTAATAATATCTACACATATTGAGAATACAACCTACTATGCTATGAAATTTTGGGGGTGGTGACATGATGGTTCTAGAACATGGTGGAGTTTGCTATAGGTACTATTCAACACGAATCAAGCTGCTCTGAACCATTGAATCTAACAGTCCAACGGTTAGGATTGGTGCTATGGATCGTATTCAAATTAAAATTGCTCCATTATAGTAGTAGAGATATGATGTTAATATGGTCATGACCTTGGCTGCTCGGGTCAAATCCAGGAATGTACATACACCATAGGCTAATACACATTGTGAAGAAGCCATAGCATTTTTTTGTATTCAAAGGTGTGAAAACAGATGTTTCTCATTTTTTTCTTAGCACTATAAGTGTACGAATAACTTTGAATATTGACCATCAGATCAAGATGCGAATCCCAACATTGTCAGATGTTGGATCTTCATTTCCATTTTAGTCTTACCACTATATTATATATAGTGTGCGGACAACTTTGAATATTGACCGCTGATTCATGACCCGCGAATCCCAACATTGCTGCTAGTTATTGGATCCTCTAATCCATTCCATCATCTAGAAGATACTATTGATAGTCTTTATTATCCTATCTTACCTATGGTTCAAGACTCTCGAATCACAATAATGCTAGTCGTTGGATCTTTTTTTCCATTCCACCAGGTGGTGGTAATTTTCTCTATTACTATAATGGAGCAGTTTTGAATTGGATCCATGTCACCAATCCTGACCGTTGGGCTGTTAGATCCAATGGTTAAGGGTAGCTGGATTCGTGCTGAATAGTACCTAGAGAAAACTCCAACATGTTCTAGAACCATCATTTCACCACCCCAAAAATTTCATAGCACACTAGGATGTATTCTCAATATGGGTAGATAGTCCATACATTTAGCACAAAGAACATTGTGGATGAGGGAGAGATCAGCCGGCTGGGGTGTGGGGGTGGTGAGGGGGGAGTGTAAGAGAGAGAAAACACATTTTGTTTTGCGTGCATATATGTTGTGGTATTAAAATTTACTCTACTCACTGTACCCTGTACCTCGTGTCAGGAACCCATCCCAGCTTTGCTCTGACATTGCACATTGTTTTTTTAACTGAAAAAAAGAAATAAATTCTTCTTACTTGTTGAAATTGATTATTTTTTGTTTTTAATATCTTCAATTATTCTCAAAATATGGCCAAATTTGTTGGCATGTAAATTCTAGGATATGGGATCATGAGCATAAAGTCTGATGTAGAGATATGTCCTTGACCTTGTGGTCGTTCGCCTTAAAATCCAAGATTTTTTCATACTCGTTGACAACTATGCTTAGCATAAAGTCTTCGCACAACTTACTTGTAGGTTAGCATTTTACACGGTCGATGGGTGTACATTCTACATCAAGGACCTAAAAAAGGGAAAATTACATCAAGGTCCACACATTTTGCACAAAGGACCCTAAAATTGAGCAAAGAAAATAGTCGGGTTCGGCTCCTTCTCGAGAGAGTAGTTGATCGAGCCACACTCTTCATACTACTTCATCTTCTATTATTTTCAAAATATGGCCAATTTTTCGGCATGCAAATTCTTGGATATGGGATCATCAGCATAAGGTCTAATGTAGAGATACGTCCTTTACCTTGTGGTCGTTCGCCTTGAAATCAAAGATTTTTTCATACTCGTTGACAACTATGCTTAAATTATTTGAAATTCACCACTTACTTTTAGGTTATTAGCATTTTACACGGTTGGTGGGAGTACATTCTACATCAAGGACCTAAAAAAAGGGATAATTACATCGAGGTCCACACTTTAGCACAAAGGACCTTAAAATTGACCAAAGAAAACAGTCCGGTTCGGCTCCTTATCGAGAGAGTAGCTGATCGAGCCACACTCTTGATACTACTTCATCTTCGATTGTTTTCAAAATATGGCCAAATTTGTCGGCATGCAAATTCTTGGATATGGGATCATCAACATAAAGTCTGATGTAGATATATGGCCTCAACCTTGTGGTCATTCGCCTTGAAATCCAAGATTTTTCATACTCGTTGACAACTATGCTTAAATTTGTTGAAATTCACGACTTACTTTTAGGTTAGCATTTTACACGGTCAGTGGGAGTACATTCTACATCAAGGACCTAAAAAAAGGGAAAATTACATCGAGGTCCACACATTTAGCACAAATGACCCTAAAATTGAGCAAATAAAACAGTCGGGTTTGGCTCCTTCTCGAGAGAGTAGCTGATCCAACCACATTCTTCATACTACTTCATCTTTGATTATTTTCAAAATATGGCCAATTTTTCGGCAAGCAAATTCTTGCATATGGGATCATCAACAATAAGTCTGATGTAGAGATCTGGCCTTGACCTTTTGGTCGATCGGCTTGAAATCGAAGATTTTTTCATACTCATTGACAACTATGCTTAAATCCATTGAAATTCACCACTTACTTTTAGGTTATTAGCATTTTACACGGTTGGTGGGAGTACATTCTACATCAAGGACCCAAAAAAGGGATAATTACATTGAGGTCCACAAATTTAGCACAAAGGACCCTAAAATTGAGCAAAGAAAACTGTCGGGTTTGGCTGATTCTCGAGAGAGTAGCTGATCGAGCCACACACTTCATACTACTTCATCTTCAATTGTTTTCAAAATATGGCCAAATTTGTCGGCATGCAAATTCTTGGATATGGGATCATCAGCATAAAGTCTGATGTAGACATATGGCCTTGACCTTGTGGTCATTTGCCTTGAAATCCAAGATTTTTCATACTCGTTGACAACTATGCTTAAATTTGTTGAAATTCACCACTTACTTTTAGGTTAGCATTTTACACGGTTAGTGGGAGTACATTCTACATCAATGAACTAAAAAAGGGAAAACTACATCGAGGTCCACATATTTAGCACAAATGACCCTAAAATTGAGCAAAGAAAACAGTCGGGTTCGGCTCCTTCTCGAGAGAGTAGCTGATCGAGCCATACTCTTCATACTACTTCATCTTCGATTGTTTACAAAATATGGCCAAATTTGTTGACATGCAAATTCTTGGATATGGGATCATTAGCAATAAGTCTGATGTAGAGATATGGCCTTGACCTTTTGGTCGTTCGGTTTGAAATCCAAGGATGTTCATACTCGTTGACAACTATAAGCTGGAATTCGTTTGAATTTCACCACTTACTTTTAGGTTAGAATTTTACACGATCGGTGGGAGTACATTTTACAACAAGGACCTAAAAGGGGAAAAATTTACATCGAGGTCCATACATTTAGCACAAAGAACCCTAAAAACAAGCAAGCAAAGTAGTCGGGTTTGGCACCTTCTCGAGAGAGTAGCTGATCAAGCCATACTCTTCATACTACTTCATCTTCGATTGTTATCAAAATATTGCCAAATTTGTCAGCATGCAAATTCTTAGATATGGGATCATCATCATAAAGTATGGTGTAGATATGGCCTTGACCTTGGTCGTTCGTCTTAAAATACAAGAATGGTTCATACTCGTTGACAACTAAGCTTAAATTCGTTTAAATTTCACCACTTACTTTTAGGTTAGAACTTTACACGGCCGATCAGAGTACATTTTACATCAGGGACCTCAAAAAAGAAAAAAATTACATCGAGGTCCATACATTTAGCATAAAGGACCCTAAAAGGAAAAATTTCTGGTTCGGCTCCTTCTCGAGAGATTAGCTGATCTGAGCCAAACTCTTGATACTACTTCATGTTCGATTGTTTTAAAAACATGGCCAGATCTATTGCCATGCAAATTCTCTAACATGGGATCATCATCCTATAAAGTATGATGTTGATATGGCCCTGACCTTGGTCATTCGGCTTGAAATCCAAGAATGTTGATACTTGTTGATAAGTAAGCTTAAAATCATCTATATTTCACCACTTCACTTTTAGACCTAAAAGGGGGGAAATTACATCAAGGTCCATACATTAAGAGCACAAAGGACCCTAAAATTAAGCAAGGAAAATAGTCGGGTTCGACTCCTTCTCGAGAGAGTAGCTGATCGAGCCATACTCCTCGTCATACTACTTCATCTTTGATTGTGTTCAAAATATTGCCAAATTTGTCGGCATGCAAATTCTTAGATATGGGATCATCAACTTAATGTATGATGTAGATATAGCCTTGACCTTGGTGGTTCGTATTCAAATACAAGAATAATGCTTCATACTCGTTGACAACTAAGCTTACATTCATTTAAATTTCACCGGAATACTTTTAGGATAGAACTTTAGATGGTCGACCGAAGTACATTTTACATCACGGACCTCAAAAAGCAAAAATTACATCGAGGTCCATATACATTTAGCATAAAGGACCCTAAAGAAAAAAATCTATTTTGGCTCATTCTCGAGAGATCAGCTGATCTGAGCCAAACTCCTAATACTACTTCCTCTTCGATTGTTTTCAAAACATGGCCAAATCTATTGCCATGCAAATTCTCTAACATCGGATCATCAACACAAAGTATAATGTTGATATGGCCTTGACCTTGGTCATTCGGCTTGAAATCCCAGAATGCTCATACTTATGGACAAGTAAGCTTAAAATCATCTAAATTTCAAGAGTTACACTTTTAGACCTAACAAAAGGGGGAAATTACATCGAGGTCCATACATTTATCACAAAGGACACTAAAATTAAGCAAGGAAAATAGTTGGGTTCAGCTCCTTCTCTAGAGCGTAGCTGATCGAGCCATACTCTTCATACTACTTCATCTTCAATTGTTTTCAAAATATGGCCAAATTTTTCGGCATGCAAATTCTTGGATATGGGATCATCAGCATAAAGTATGATGTAGATATGGCCTTGACCTTGGTCGTTTGTCTTGAAATACAAGAACGGTTAATACTCATTAACAACTAAGCTTAGATTCATTTAAATTTCACCACTTACTTATTGGTTAGAACTTTATACGGTCGATCGGAGTACATTTTACATAAGGGACCTCAAAAAGTAAAAATTACATCGAGGTCCATATAGATTTAGCATAAAGGACCCTAAAAAATCTGGTTTGGCTCATTCTCGAGAGATCACCTAAGTTGAGCCAAACTCTTAATACTACTTCCTCTTCGATTGTTTTCAAAACATGGCTAGATCTACTGCCATGCAAATTCTCTAACATGGGATCATCAACATAAAGTATGATGTTGATATGGACTTACCTTGGTCGTTCGGCTTGAAATCCAAGAATGTTCATACCCATTGACAACTAAGCTTAAATTCATTTAATTTTCACCATTTACTTTTAGATTAACATTTTACACGGTCGGTGGGAGTACATTTTACATCAAGGACCTAAAAAAGGAAAATTATTACATCAAGGTCCATACATTTAGTACAAAGGACCCTAAAAGGAAAACTTTATAGTTTGGATCCTTCTCGAGAGATCAGCCGTAGGCCAATACACAATGTTGATATGGCCATGACCTTGGTTGTTCGGGTCAAAACTAGGAATGTTCATATACCATAGGCCAATACACATTGTGAAGAAGCCATAGCATTTTTTTGTATTCAAAGGTATTAAAATACATGTTTCTCATTTTTTTCTTAGCATTGTATATAGTGTACAAATAACTTTGAAAATTGACCATTGGATCAAGACTCGAATCCCAACATTGTGAGACGTTGGATCTTGATTTCCATTTTAGCATCGAGAAGATACTATTGATATTCTTTCTTTTCTTATCTTACCAGTATTAAATATAGTGTGCGGACAAAAGTATGAAAATTAATTTATGCAAATTTGTTAAAATTATATGTATGTATATTTTTAATAAGTATATGCATGTATTTGAACTATTAATGACTGGCAATTTTTTTTATTGTCTAGTGTCTAAATAATTAAACATAGTTGAAAACTGGGGCGTAAGTGTGAGATGTTTTCTTTTCTACTTTGCTTTAGATCACTTTTGTCCATCAGATGAATATTGGGTGGTAGATACAGGGAGCATGTTGATCCTAGTCCCCCTAGGAGTGGGCACGTGGAGTAGTAGTTGAACAATTTCAGAAAACACTTAAAATCCAAAATATAAACATTAACAAGAAAGACAGTTTACAGCCAAAATACACCCTTCCTTGTGCGAAAAGAGACCCTGCCTCCGACTACTACTACATTAACAAGTAAACAAGTGGTACTTTTCTACACCTAAATTAACTAGTAATACATCATTACCATCGCATTAGGATCACTTAGCCAAAGATTAAGATCAATTCATCCTGTCTATGTGAACGCAGAAAGACAACACCTTGATCGTCCCCGACTGTCCATCAGCCGCGGTAATGTACCACGGTGGCACCGTGAGGAATGTCAGATCTTCAAGGCCAACACTGTCGAGGGACGCGCAGCTCGAGGTCGCCCAACACACATCGAGGAAACGGCGGCGGCTTGGCCAAGCTCACCGATGATGAGGACGAACACGGTAGTATCATCACCATAGACGATGACCATGGATGGCGGAAAGTATGGTAACGACATTGTTACTATACACTCCATGGGCTGGCCGTACGATAGCTTCTGCACGTGTACCTTGTGGATGCTGTTGAGGTGCAAAAGGAGCTCGACCGGTGAGGCGGTGAATATGCAGCCAACCTCCGTGCAGCTGCATGGGCTGTACGGGCACGCGGCCTTGTGGTCGTCGAGCTCGTGATAGGCGACCATGGTGAGGCAGCCGTCGTGGGGGCATAGAACCGTTATCAGTGCTAGCTCGTATTTGTCCATCGCCGACTAGCTCTTGGTGGAATCCGTCGATGCGCCCAGCGTTGGAGTGGTTCCCTGGAAGCTCGACTCGCTGATGTAGTGCCCACAGTCCTGAATTTTTATGTAGTGTTGAGTTTTTTAAATGAAGGCTACAGAAAGTTGATAGGTGAGAGTAAATCAAGCACTTAATACCCTGTACAATACTATACCAGACAAACAGATCCTACCCGCATGAGTGGTAAAAAGGTCTACGCCTTTTTTGGAAATGGAAAAGGTCTACACCAAGAGAGAGACGGATAAACCTGGGGCCTGGTGCAAAGTGTACAGTGCTGCAGGGGAGAGAACGAGGACTGCGTGCATGTCTTCAACACCATCTGCATATTATTCTATCTCCTTCTCTCTTCTGGCTCTTTCTTTCTCGGCCTGGTAGACTCGTTTCTCTTCTCCATTTCTTTCTTATGGTTAAAGCTTGTCCAGATACAAAGTACTAGTAGTAGTACATAGTACATTTGAACTAGTACTCTAGTAATACGGAGTATATGTCTTTTTATACTTGAGTTGTACTACTAGTACTCCAATAGTAATACAGTACATATGTCTTCTTTTTACTATACTACTACTAGTACTCCAGTAGGTAGCCATCTGCGGCCGGTGGGAGGCGGTGGCTATTTGCGGCTTTTTACCACTCCTAGGGTGGCGAGCGGCGGGCAGCGATGGCAGTAGGGTTCTAGTATTACAGAGTAGTACTCGAGTACTCGTGCCCACCAATTCATGAAGTAAGACTTTAGTAGTGTACTATAGTCCTGTACTGCTTAGATGCAGCTGTCATCATACCACGGTTTCTAGGGAGACGCCAGAGACACAGGTGCTCAAATGAATGTCCTAGGTGGGCCCCGATGCCTAGCGATTGGATAAAGCCTTGCTGCCTAACCACACAGCCAATGCAATTTATTTCGATACTCTCTACTAGTTTTTCTCGGTGTGTTTTGAGATTAAGTTCACACCTTGCGATACTCTGTTTAGTGGACCCACTACCAGGAAGTCAATGTATCGAGACGAGTGACAGTTTGGAAAGATTCAACTTCTTGCTAAGAATATGCATGCCTACAAATTTGACAGTATTTCAAAAACAACCAAAGAGACTATGGCTCACCGCATTTTGTAATTTCGCGTGCGTTTCGAAATTAACTTCACACCTTGCCAAAATCTGTTCACTAGACCCAACAGGCAGTCAATGTATCGAGAATAAGTGAGAGTTTGGAATGATTCAACTTATTGCTAAGAATATGCATGCCTAGAAATTTGACCGTGTTTTGAAAACAATCAAAGATGCTATGACTCACGTGTTTCGAAATTTTGGCTGTGTTTCGAAACTAACTTCACACCTTGCAAAATTAAGTTGAGTGGACCTACCACCAGGCAGTCAATGTATGGAGACGAGTGAGAGTTTAGAAAGATTCAACTCCTTTCTAAGAATATGCATGCCTCCAAAGATTGAACGTGTTTTGAAAACAATCAAAGAGACTATGACTCGCCATGTTTCGAAAGTTTGGCTATGTTTCGAAATTAACTTCACACCTTGCGACAATATTTTCAGTGGAACCACCAGGCAGTCAATGTATCGAGAACGAGTCGGAGTTTGGAATGATTCAACTTATTTCTAAGAATATGCATGCCTATAAATTTGACCGTGTTTTGGAAACAAACTGGCTATGGCTCAGCGTGTTTTGAAATTTTGAGTTCATTTCAAAATTAACTTCTCACCTTGCGAAAATATGTTCACTGGACCAACCAGGCCAAAGTCAATGTATCGAGAACGAGTGAGAGTTTGGAAAGATTCAACTTATTGCTAAGAATATGCATGCCTAGAAATTTGACTGTGTTTTGAAAACAATCAAAGTGGCTATGGCTCACCGCATTTTGAAATTTGCGTGCATTTCGAAATTACCTCCACACCTTGCAAAAATCTATTCACTGGACCCTCCAGGCAGTCAATGTATCGAGAACGAGTGAAAATTTGGAATGATTTAACTTGTTGTTAAGAATATGCATGCCTAGAAATTTGACCGTGTTTAGAAAACAATCAAAGAGCCTATGACTCACCGTCTTTCGAAATTTTGGTTGTGTTTCGAAATTAACTTCGCACCTTACGAAAATCTGTTCAGTGGACCCACCAGGCAGTCAATGTATCAAGAACGAATGAGAGTTTGGCAAGATTCAACTTCTTGCTAAGAATATGCGTGCTTAGAAATTTAACCATGTTTTGAGAATAATCAAAAATACTATGACTCACTGTGTTTCGAATTTTTGGCTGTGTTTCGAAATTAACTTCACACCTTTCAAAAATATGTTCAGTGGACCCACCACGAGGCAGTCAATGTATGGAGATGAGTGAGAGTTTGGAAAGATTCAACTTCTTGCTAAGAATATGCATGCCTAGAAATTTGACCGTGTTTTGAAAAAAAAACAAAGAGACTATGAATCACCGCATTTTGAAATTTTGGCTCTGTTTCAAAATTAACTTCACACCTTGAGATAATATTTTCATTGGACCCACCAGGCAGTCAATGTATCGAGAATGAGTCAGAGTTGTTTGGCAAGATTCAACTTCTTGCTAAGAATATGCATGCCTAGAACGTTTGACAATGTTTTGAAAACAATCAAAGAGACTATGACTCACCGTGTTTTGAAAGTTTGGATGTGTTTTGAAATTATCACACCTTTTGATAATCTGTTCACTGGACCCACCAGGCTGAAGTCAATGTATCGAGAACGAGTGAGAGTTTGGAATGATTCAACTTATTCCTAAGAAAATGCATGCCTAGAAATTTGACCGTGTTTTGAAAACAATCAAAGTGGCTATGGCTCACCGCATTTTGAAATTTTGTGTGTTTCGAAATTGACTTCACACCTTGCGAAAATCTGTTCACTGGACCCACCAGGCCGCAGTCAATGTATTCAGAACAAGTGAGAGTTTGGAAAGATTCAACTTATTGCTAAGAATATGCATGCCTAGAAATTTGACCGTGTTTTGAAAACAATCAAAGTGGCTATGACTCACCGCCTTTTGAAATTTTGTGTTTGTTTTGAAATTAACTCCACACCTTGCAAAAATCTATTCACTGGACCCACCAAGCAGTCAATGTATCGAGAACGAGTGACAGTTTGCAATGATTAAACTTATTGCTAAGAATATGCATTCCTAGAAATTTGACTGTGTTTTGAATATAATCAAAGAGGCTATGACTCACCATGTTTCGAAATTTTGGCTGTGATTCGAAATTAACTTCACACCTTGAGAAAATCTGTTCAGTGGAACCACCAGGTAGTCAATGTATCAAGAACGAGTGAGAGTTTGGCAAGTTCAACTTCTTGCTAAGAATATGCATGCCTAGAAATTTGACCGTCTTTTGAAAATAATCAAAAAGACTATGACTCACCGTGTTTTCAAATTTTGCCCATGTTTCGAAATTAACTTCACACCTTGCAAAAATCTGTTCAATGGACCCACCACCAGGTAGTCAATGTATGCAGAAGAGTTAGAGTTTGGAAAGATTCAACCTCTTGCTAAGAATATGCATGCCTAGAAATTTGACCGTGTTTTGAAAAGAAACAAAGAGACTATGACTCACCGTGTGTTGAAATTTTGGTTGTGTTTCGAAATTAACTTCACCCCTTACGATAATATTTTCAGTAGACCCACCAGGCAGTCAATGTATCGAGAACAAGTAAGAGTTGTTTGGCAAGATTCAACTTCTTGCTAAGAATTTGCATGCCTCGAAAGATTGACCGTGTTTTGAAAACAATCAAAGATACTATGACTCACCGTGTTTTGAATGTTTGGCTATGTTTTGAAATTAACTTCACACCTTGCGATAATCTATCCAGTGGACCTACCATGCAGTCAATGTATCGAGAACGAGTGAGAGTTTGGAATGATTCAACTTATTGCTAAGAATATGCATGCCTAGAAATTTGATCGTGTTTTGAAAACAATCAAAGTGGCTACGGCTCTGCGCGTTTTGAAATTTTGTGTGCGTTTCGAAATTCACTTCACACCTTACGAAAATCTGTTCACTGGACCACCAGACAGTCAATGTATCGAGAACGAGTGAGAGTTTGGAATGATTCAACTTATTGCTAATAATATGCATGCCTAGAAATTTGACCATGTTTTCAAAACAATCAAAGAGGCGATGACTCACCGTGTTTCGAAATTTTGGCTGTGTTTCGAAATTAACTTCACACCTTGCGAAAATCTGTTCAGTGGCACCATGCAGTCAATGTATCAAGAACGAGTGAGAGTTTGGCAAGATTCAACTTCTTGCTAAGAATATGCATGCCTCAAAATTTGACCGTGTTTTGAAAACAATTCTAGAAAGCAAAACGGATTCATAAAACAACCTCACAAATTTCAAATTATAAAAAGCAACACAAAGAGCCTCACAATTTTCAACATATAAAATGGAAGAGAGAGGAGAGAGGGAAAAACAATTTTCTATATCTTGTGGGCAATCCTCAAGCTTGAGGTGCACCTGTAACACCCTGGAATCGGCCCTATGTAGATTTTAGCGATTCCTGCCAAACCTGCATAGAAACGATTCAAAGGTGTCCACCAGGCACTTGCGTGTGGGTGGAAAACAAAGTAATACCATTACACAATAGTTTACAATGGAACCCACAGAAACATATATATATATATATATACAACAACGACTCCATGAGTGAAGAATACAGATATATAGTACAAAAATCAAAATCACCTTGAAAACGATACAACGTCCGAGTACGGACAAGATGCAAATGGTGCTAAGAGCCCTGAAGGATAACCAATGGCAATCATAACCCTACCCAGGCCAAGCCGGAAGGGTAACCCTGCTAACAACATTGATCTTAACCCTGCTACAACAAAATGGGTGTCGACAAAGGGCAAAGGAAAAAGAGAGCGGTCAGTACTGAGGCCAGTACATGGCGAGTCTATAATTCGGCGGCCCATGCCTACATAGGTATGGTGGGCTGAAGAGGCAGCGGAGCATGCACTAAACAATCTATAGAGACTCGATTCAACTGTCGGTTATTAGAGAGGGATAAGAAAGACCTATTGGGATCCAACCTAATAGTAACACCAAAACATACCCATCCTGGTATTTCCCCCTCGAGACCACACGAGGAAGTCAAACCGAGGAACTCACACAGTTGGCAGTTTTATTCATTCCATTATAGTTGTGGTAATTACTAGTCAGATACAATTAGCATAATACATTCCAAATCCAACCGAGACGAACTCAGGGTTTGTGTAGACGGTGGTAAACGACTGGGAACCGAAAGTGTGACTATTCTTGTCGATACAGCAAAAACGTGTCACGATCCAAAACAATATAGGTCCTCCACGCACAATCGTAATAAAGCAGTAATGCGTGGCACAGGTACAAGATAGTAATAAAGCCCCAAACTAGTTTGTGGCCCCAAGAAATAAAGTGTGAATCAAGCTCATGCAAAGGGGGATTCATAGAGTCTTTCATATGTGGATAGTGCGAATAGTCAAGGACCAGGTATCAAGTACTCGGGGACTATGGGACACAACTGAGCATGGAAGATCCAAATATTAGCTATTGCCCACCGGTGCCTCTGCATTAGTTATATCTATTCCCAGAATTTTAATATCAAGTCGTAATTAAAGTCATGATCATTTCCACCATTAAGCATCTCCTCCATTTAGCATGTGCCAACTTGCCATCAACGGTGGAACGGCAACAATGTGAAGCAGCACGTAAGCAAGCAACTACGACTCGCAAGGCCGACTATCTATCAAGCAATGGGTAATAGGATGTGTTCAAGGCAATATAGAGGCTGCAAGGAATATAAAGGGTGCACAAAAACTAAAGCATCGCAACACGGATAACAATAGATCAATAGGAAGAAGTAAAGACTACAAATGCAAAATAGGTAGAAAGGGGGAGAATGCTCGCCTAGGAAACACTATCGAAGATACATTATCCGAAGAACTTGTCAATACTCGCATCCACTCAACGGTCTAATCAGTGAAGAAGCAAAGCACTAAAAGAAACACCGGATGCACTATTTGATACTACGGTAAAAGATCCGACATGATTATGATATGATGCATGGCATGGAAAAGATGCAGTGCAATTAGGCAATATTAAGCGGAACCGGGGTCCCGACAATTAATTATATGATTCAAGTTTTTTAGGTACCCCGCAATTTAAATGTTGTCTTAACAAGGCAAAACATGGCATCGGTTCGCTACACAAATTTAAATGGAGCTGATATAAGACTAGAAAAACCCGCATATAGTCTCCATATTTAATTATTAGGTGAGTCGACAAAGTAACCCCAAACAAATAAACATGTATGCGAGTATGGATGAATTAATATGCAACAAGTTTATATGGCATTTATAAAATAAGGATAGATAGGGGTCACACATTGGAGTCGAAGATCTTAGGGTTCGAGGGTCTGAGTCTTCGAGTTTGTCTTTGGATCCGTGTATAAGGTCTTGGTGATCCAAGGGGTGTGGGGTCTCGGAGAACTTAGTTCGACATCGTTTGTCGGTGCTAGACTTGAGTCGGCGTCGGTGGCGGCACCATGTACATCTTCGATCGCCGGAGCAGAAGTAGTCGAGGTGTGTCATCGGTGGACTTTGGTACTTGTCCAGTTGGAAATCCTTGGCATCCGTAAAACACCATCACCACCTCATCAACGCCTTCCTATCAACTCAACACTGGATCATTTACACAATAGTAGCACATATTGGGTAACACCCCAAAGTGAAAAGATGCCTTCCTCTTTACCTTCTACATTTGAACGTAGGAACTCTATAATGGGAGTATTCCCTGGTCCGGTCCTGGAGTGGAGACAGCAGGGCAACGAGAGCACGTAGAGGGGCGATGATGTCGAGGTCGGGGCATCCGGAGCGGCGCAGGCAGGTGCTCGAGGTTGGGGCGGGCGGGGAGGAGCTGGTGTCGGCTCCATGGCGAGGCTAGGGAGGAAGCCCCCCACGATGAGGATAGAGGATGGCAGGGCAAGAGGACATCGACCGGCAGTAGGGCTCCACGGCGAAGAGGAGGCGAGGTCAACGGCAGCGGCCTGCTGGGCGGAGAGGCGGCGGTATCCGGAGAGAGTGGCCAATACGTGCGCATCATGGATGGAGGTGGCGCTGGCATGGTGGGACGGAGCGGTCGGGGAGGAGCTCCGCGTCGAGGGGCACTGGTGGCAGGCGACCTGGGGTCCCGGCAAGGAGGGAGGGAGATATGACAGCGACAGAGGGCGTCCGCGGTGGAGAGCGAGGAGGCGCTCGAGCGGTGATGAAGGAGAGGAGGCCTAGGACGAGCGGCTGGGGTAAGGGAGGCGCGGCCAGCAGGGGAAGCCGGGGGCGACAGCGACGCTCAGTCGAGGAAGGCGACGCACGGGGTCGGGGCGAATGGCAAGCTCGACATAAGGCAGGGAGAGGCCGAGGTGCAGCGCGATAGCGGCTCGAGCGAGCAGCGTGAGGCGGCGAGACGAGCCAGACGGCGGGGTGGTTGCAGAGGAACACGAGGGAGGGACGCGAGGTGAGAGGGGAGCAGGGTGGGGATCACGTGGATCGAGGCTAGGGGTTGGGCCAGTTTCGGTCGCGGGGTGGGCATCGTGTCGGTCGCGTAGGGAGGACGCGGTGCGGGGGTGTGGCTCCAGGGCGTGCGGGCCATGCCTCGTGCGTCGCTCTAGGCGGGCGAGGTGTACGTGAGTGTGCTACTGCGCGGGGTAGATAGGGTGAGTGGCGGCGATGGGGAGTGGGATGGATGTGGTGTAGATTATTGTTTGGCTAGGGTTTTGGGTTGAACGGCTGGGCCAACGGGGTTGCATGTGGCCTGGCCTAATCGGCTGGCTGCCTCCCCGGTACAACAAGATAGTTTTATTTTATTGAATGTTCTATTTTATTTTACCGACTGTTTATAAATAATTTTAGACAAAATAAAAATATTCGGAAGAGACCAGGATTTTTGATTTGAAATAAAGGCGGAGATATTTAGAAAACACAGATAGGATTTTAGAAAATAGTTTTAGGCAACAAATGCATGATGAGATGAAGATGCTCAAATGCAATGTGGCATGATGACATGAGCATGCAGTCATGATGATGCACAAAACAAAAACAAAAACAAATACACCAAGCGATTTTCTAGTAGTGGTTTTATCGGGGTGCTACAATTCGACACCACTAACAATCGATCTCGCCCTCGAGATCCGCTTCATGGTACGGGGAAAATGACTGATGATATGGGTCTCCTCGCTTAGTGTAGATCCTCACGACACCACTAACAATGATCCTGCTCCATCTTGAATTTGGCGACACCACCAACATGGGGTCGTTGCTGATGTTCGTCAAGAGAATCCTCCGGAGAAACAAAGATGAGGGTAGAGGTCTCAAAAGGTAAGGCCACCTCTAACTTCCGTAGAACGAGTAAAATTGCATTGGTCCACCGATTCAATGTACAATAGCGAATGACAAGAGTAGTGGTATGGTCGTGACTCCATCCGCACTCAAAGTATTACTCTGTACATGAATATTAGAATTATACATCCAACTCTCAGAATCAGAATGAAGATCTTGACAAATAGCGTTTGGGAAACAAAGGATTGATGGAGGCTCTTCATCAAATCTAGCGCGGATGATATGAAACACCGGAGGATACAAAGATATTTTTAGCAAATTTTAGGTCCACTAAAAGATATAATAGAGGAAAATTCCTCAGATAGCATGATATCGGGATATCGAAGCACCATGACCAGACAAAGAAAGCGAAACCCTGAAGGTACGACAGAAAGCCAACCATGAGAAATCCTGGAGTCGAAGAAAAGATAAGAATATATTGAAAACACGTAGATGTAAGAGGAGAATAACATAGGGGTAAGAAGTAAAAGTAGACCTAATCAGATCTATCCAACTAATTTTCAAAAATAGTTTTGACACTCTACAACGTCCGTTAGCTAGGTTATCCTATAGGTTGGACCAGTGGGGTATCGCAACTGCTATGCTCTGATACCACTTTGTAACACCCTCGAATCAGCCCTATGCAAATTTTAGCGATTCCTGCCAAACCCGCATAGAAACGATTCAAAGGTGTCCACTAGGCACTTGTGTGCGGGTGGAAAACAAAGTAATACTGTTACACAATAGTTTACGATGGAACCCACAGAAACATATATAGACAACAACGAATCCATGAGTCAAGAATACAAATATACAGTACAAAGATCAAAATCACCTTGAAAACGATACAACGTTCGAGTACATACAAGATGCAAATGGGGCTAAGAGCCCTGAAGCATAACCAATGGCGTTCATAACCCTGCCTAGGCCAAGCCGGAAGGGTAACCCTGCTAACGACGTTGATCTCAAACCTGCTACAACAAAAGGGGCACCGACAAAGGTCAAAGGAAAAAGAGAGCGGTCAGTACTGAGACCAGTACATGGCGAGTCTAGAATTCGGTGGCTCTTGCCTACATAGGTATGGTGGGATGAAGCAGCAGCGGAGAATGCACTAAACAATCTATAGAGACTCGATTCAACTTTTGGTTATTAGAGAGGGATAAGAAATACCTATTGATGACCCACAAGTATAGGGGTTGTATCGCAGTATTTTCGAGGGAAGTGAAACCCAATTTATTGATTCGACACAAGGGGAGCCAAAGAAAATTTATAAGCCTTAACAACTGAGTTGTCAATTCAGCTGCACCTAGAACAATCTTGCTCACAACAACTTATCAGTAGCAAGAGTTTTGTAGTAGGAATAGCAAAGTAACAGAAGTAGTAAAGTAAAGACAATAGTAACAATAGCAGTAAACAGTGGGATTCGAGTGCGGTAGGCATTGTCGTCAGATTGAGGACAAGTACGCCATGAGGGGGTCCTCGAGGCGTGCGGCAGAGAGTGGTGTGAGACATACGGTATTCTGGGACGGTGAGCACACAAGTTTACCCAGGTTCGAATCCGCCGGCTTTGGACGAATCCTACTCCTGCTAGCAATCCAGTAATACGACAGAGCCGGAATATGGGTTACAAGGGTATCGCCTGTGCGAGTTGAGGGTCTAAAGTATTGGGTAGTGCCCTAAAGGCTTATATAGATATCCGGCCTAGGGTTTACAGGAGAGATCAATCCGGCTACGACTAAGAGTTGGTTACAGAGTACATTTTGAACTACAAGTAACATTATGGGCCTAAGTCAGTAAGTCTTCTGGGCCTTCCTGTAGCCGGATTGTACTCCGTCTTCTCTCCCTGACTGGGCCGCCCGTGAAGCAAAGCTCTAACCCTAAGTGGGCCACCCTGGTCAGTGAGGAACTGTGAGGATACCCGGAAAGTATATCCCCAACAGTAGCCCCCGAAGGCCTCCAAGATCCAAAGTCAGATTTTATCATCGTCTAGCTTGATCTTCGGCTTGCAGAATCTTGAAGGGTTCCAGAAACTTCACAACAAAAAATACGATCCGGGTCTTAAAAATAAGTTGGACCTATCAACAAGTTACTCGAATTTTCCAGCTCGATTTCAAACTAAGCCGGAACTTGGTTTCTAACGCCACCTGACACAAGCATGGTCAAGTCACGTCATCTGACAGGTGTGCCTTCAGCACGACCGTTGGTGGGCCCGCAGTTCGCGGAACCGAGGCGCCGTTTCAATGCGTGCGTGGAGATCGAGGAGACGCAATCATCGCGTGGGTCCTTCCCAGTTCTTTCCATGACGTGTGGCTGTTACACTGTAGCATTTGCACAAATCTTGGCGCAGTTAGGTGGATATAAGGGGTTTGGATTTCTCCTTCTCCTCTCCACCAGTCCTTTGTCGTTTCCTTTCCTCCCAATCCTCCTGCGTGCACAGAGCTCCCTCATCCGTCCCCCACAGAACTCCCAGCGCCGCCACTTTTAGGTCATCTTCTCATCGGAGAAATGGCTTCACCATCTTCTTCCTCCGGTTTGGCGGAAGCAGCGACGGAGGAAGCAGTAGCGGAGAAGGAGAGCTTCCGGGGAATCTGGATCCCCTGCGCCCTCATCAAGGAGGGCCTCAAGAACATGGAGAAGGAGGGGCTTCTCGTCTCCGACGACTGGCAGAGCGGCTCCGGCGAAACCGTCCCCAACCCGCGCGATGGCAAGCGGGTCCACTTCGGCACCCATCTCGACCGAGGTCTGTCTTTTCCTCCCTAAGAGTTCTTCTCCGAGGTGATAAATCATTACGGAGTTCAACTCCACAATCTTCCTCCCAACTCTCTCTTAGAGATGAGCGCGTATGCATCTCTTTGCAAGGGCTTTCTCGGCATTAGGCCGAGTTTGCTTCTCTTCCGGTAATACTTTCATGTCTGGAGAAATTCCATCACTGCCGGTGTTCCTTACATCATCGGCACTATTAGCTTTTCACTTAGACGTGACCGGGCATATCCCAAAATATCTGCCAGTGACTCGGTCAAACAATGGCCAGCCACCTTTTTCTACCATAGGGATATTCCGGCTCTCGGCAAAGCTACTACTTTGCCGGCTTTTGTCGACGGAGCCGCCACGGCCCAGCCTTCCTGGGACGAGGCTGCTCCGGCTCTCACCGATGATCTGATCCTCGCGAAGAGGCGAATCGAATATTTGATCAAACACAAGGATCTGAAGGGATCCGACTTGGTCCAGTGATGGGTGTCACGTCGGATCCAGCCACTTCAGTATCACGGGGATAGACTGATGCACTCCATCACATCACCCAAAAAAGACTCCCTCCGCATCAGCCGCAAAGCCTACACCACTCAAGGCTACATCAGCTAGATCAAGTGGCTGATCAAGGAGCGGATCGAGAGGAGAATTCCAGAGATTTCTCTAGATATGCACACGGCAGAAAACCCCGTTGTGCCGGTAAGCTTCCATCAATACACCTTTTATGTTTTTCAATCTTCAAGTTATACTGCAATACTGATATACTTTCTTGATTTCAGCTGGCTGACCTCCCCGAGTCGGAGCTTGCTCTGCTCGAAGGATATCCTCCTGAGTTTTCTCAGGAGACAGAAGTGGTCCCATTGCCGGACCTTGCGCTCAAGAAGTGCAAAGCTCCGACAGTGGCTGTTGGCACAAAGGAGGTGCCAGTTGTGAAGAGGTAACTTCCATTCAAAATTTCCGCCTTTGTACCTTTCTCGAATTTCTTTCTGAGATGTAATGTTTCCGACTTTACTACATTGTCAGAGCAAAGCCTCTCATCAAGGGTAAGGGGAAAGGGATTCCTTCGAAGCCCCTGCAACAGACGAAGCTAACCATAGCTTCCCCTACCGTGGCTCCTCCGACTCCTGCCCCTCAACCTTCTGCAACTCCGGCGATCATTCCTTCTCCGGTGGTTGCAGAAGATCCGGCTCCTCCAACAGAGCCTGCGATCCTTGGGTCGCAAACTGACGTCACCGTGGGTGCGTCAGATCAAGATAAGGGTGAACCCTCTTCGGGTAATGATCCCTCGGCTGAAACCTTCACCAGAAACCTCCTCAGCAATCCGGGACTTGCCAAGTTTGGCCTGTCCCGGAAATCTGCAGAAGAAATCCAGCGGCTAGCTAGGCAAGTCCTGGACAAAAGCCATTTATCTCCCAAAGAGGAAGCGCAAGAAGAAGAGGACGTCAAGTTCTCCGACCTTCTCACTCAAGTCCGCCTTCGCGACGAGAGGATTAGGACTGGCGAGCTTCCAACAACCCCCGTGATCCCTCTTACTCTTGCCAAGAAGGTGGCAGCTGAAGTGAACGCGGGTTTAGATAAACTCACCCGTGAGCAATATGTAAGTCGAAATTCCAACTCTTGTTTTTACATTATGTTATATCATATCCTCTAGCCCCCAAGCATGAAGTAGGATACATAATCCGGGTTTATGCTTCATTAGGATGCCAAAAAACGAACTAGTGTAGCCCCCAAGGCTCGTGCTGATATTTAGCAAAAAATATTAGCCTGAGTCTTAAGTAGATTTCTAACTTTGGGTATTCTGACTTACAGAAATTATGTTCCTATAACCAGGAATTACTGACCAATGTCTGCAATAAGCGGAGAGAGATCAAGGCTCTCCGGCTTAAAAATGCCGAACTTAAAGTAGCCAAGGATGAAGCCGAAGGTAAACATTCCGAGATTCAAACCTTGTCTTTTGCTTTTTCAATGTCGAACTTTTTCTAAACTGTTGTTCTTTTTTGACTTATAGCGCTGGTGAAACAATCCATCGCTATGATTGAAGAGGCCGAGAACCTCAAGACCCTGGTGGTGGAGAACAAGGGACTTTGCCAAGAGCTGGATAAGCTCAAGGCGAATCATGAAAGGAGCATAGCTCAAGTCCTTGAATCCTCCTCCATGGCCACCGAAGAGTGTGATCGCAAGATTGCTGCTCAAGATAAAATAATCTCGGACTTCAAAAATGAGCTTCACAGAGATACCAAGATAAAATAATCTCGGACATCTCCTAGGCGCTCCGGGATGAACTCCAAAGTCTCCGGGAGGAGAAGACCAAGATTGACGACGTCATTCTCGGTACGTTCCATCTGTCCAACTTATCTTTTCTTCGACTTTTATCAATGTCGGATTTTTCTTGACTTGTTTTGTGTATAGGTCCTCTGAACTTGACGGACTCTTCCTCCTCCGAGCCCCGCACCCACCGGCTAACCCAAGTCGGTGATCTTCTTCATGACTTCCGCCAGTCCCTTGAGGACACTGGCGAGTCTCTCAGGATTCCAGAAATGCCAAGCATGTCGGATTTTCAGGTGCGGGACAAGGCCAAGGAGATGCCGCAGCTTGTTCGGGACTGGAACATGTCCTACGCGCGGACTGCTGCGCAGAACGCTCTCACCATGGTCATGAGCCACCATGGAAACATGGAGATATGGCAAGTGACCAGAGGGTGCTGCAAGGTAGATGAAGACGGTCAGGAGCAGGACCTTCAAGCCATCATGCACTCCTGCGCCGGATACGGGTATCACGTAGCTGATCTGACCAGCTACGAGATCTCCTTCTTCACCCGCGTAACTACTCCGCCACCTCCTGCAGAAGAAGCCGAAGAAGTTTCTGACGATGAACGGACCACCTCAGATCCAGACATCTCAGAACGATATCAAGGTGGAGTAACCAGCGAGCTGGCAGCTCCTTCATCTCCTCCTGCATCATAGACCAGAAAATTATGTATTATTCCGGAAAGAACATGATGCGTTCGTAAATATTAAGTACTATTGATTTTGCTAGTGCTAAGTTTTTGATCTTTTCAGCACTTTTGGTTTTTTTTTGTGTCCTTGAAATATTTTCATAAGCACTCGTATTTTTCCGTCTTCACTTATCATTTATCTGGCTTTCTACTTCGTCCTTTTCTCGAGCCGGCTAAACCTTCCGCCGGAAACATTGCCGAGCAACGGAGCTCAATCGCTAAACCAGTTTAAACTCGGAAACAAAGCCGGCTTCCAGTACCAACAATTCACTACTCGGAAAATACTCGCATCCAGCAATTAGACAAATAACCAAAGTAAAGACTATAAATTTTAGAGTTATACCCGAAGGTATCAGTTTTAGGATCGGAAATCTAAACCAGAACGAACATGAGCATAAAGTACTTTCAAGCATTCTGGGATTTTCGACTATAACATGATCATTTGGAAAGAAGATGGTAAAAACTTCTCAGAAAAACTTGAGGCAACCAAAACTTTTATTTCTCAAAGAACATGTACATATATATGATTACAAAGAAGGATAAACTAAGAATAAAAGGGACGTAGCTGAGAAATATTCCACGGTCTGTCTAACTCATCCGGATTTGTACGACCTCCAGCTCTCTTTCTCTTCTTAGTAGCTGGTCTTTCTTTGACTGGCCTCATGTCAGTTAAGTAGTATGATCCATTATGCAATACTCGACTAACTAAAAAGGGCCCTTCCCATACTGGGGAAAGTTTGTGCTTTCTTTGTTGCACAAGCCAGAGAACCAAATCACCTTTATTGAAAGATCTGTTTCGGACTCTCTGGCTATGATACTTGCCTAACTTCTACTGATAGGATGTAGATCTCATTTCAGCAATGACGCGAACTTCTTCGACTAAGTCGAGATCATTTTGTCGAGAAATCTCGGCATCCTCTTCGATATACGCGGCCACTCTAGGAGAAGTATGAATTAAATCACTAGGAAGAACTGCTTCTGCGCCATAGACCAAGAAGAAAGGTGTGTATCCTGTTGACCTGTTTGGAGTTGTTCGTAAACTCCAAATTATAGAGGGTAATTCCTCTACACAAGCCCCCGCAGCACGTCGTAGTGGTGCTTCGAGTCTCGGTTTCAGGCCTTGTAAGATTAAACCATTAGCTCTTTCGACTTGTTCGTTAGCCTGTGGATGTGCAACTGACGCAATGTCAAGCCGGATATTTTTCTTGTCGCAGAATTCATCCAATTCTCCCATAGAGAAGTTAGTCCCGTTGTCCGTGATAATGCTATGCGGATAACCATACCGGATTATAACATCCTCGACAAATCTTTTGGCTGTTGCTCCATCACAACTAGTGACAGGTTTAGCCTCAATCCATTTGGTGAATTTATCCACCATCACTAAGAGGTGAGTAAATCCACTTGGAGCTCGTTTAAATGGTCCTGCCATATCAAGGGCCATGTTATAGGTATTGTTCGCAGCTGATCAGCCGGAACATGAGCTTGCTTGGCGTACTTTTGGCAGCCTTTGCACGTCTTGACTAATCGTTCGGCATCTGCCTGAGCTGTAAGCCAGAAAAATCTGTGTCTAAAAGCTTTTGCCACTAAAGATTTGGCTGCAGCATGGTGACCACACTCGCCTTCGTGGATGTCCCTTAAGATTTCCACTCCTTCTTCCGGAGATACACAGCGCTGAAAGACCCCAGAAACACTCCGTTTATGGAGCTCACCTTTAACAATAGTATAGGCTTTTTCTCGTCCGATGATCTGCCGGCTCAGCACCTCGTCTTCGGGTAATTTGCCATCTACCAAGTAATCAAGGTAGGGTTGAGTCCAGCTAGGAATTACAGCCAGAACTGCTATCAAAGGTGAGTCGGATTTGGTCGGATATTCCTCATTTAATCCCTTTATCGAGGGGACTTTGAGGTGTTCTAAAAAAGCGCCATCTGGGACCTCTTTCCGCGTAGAGCCTATCCGAGATAGTGCATCTGCTTACTCATTTTCTTCTCGAGGGATGTGTTGAACTTCAAACCCTTCGAACGATTTAGATAGATCATCCACGACAGCTTTATATGCTGCCATGTGTTTATTTGCATTACAGATATCCGAGACTTGCTGAGCAACAAGATCCGAATCTCCGTAACACATCAAACGTCGGATGCCAATATCCTGAGCAATCCGGATTCCATGCAGCAGTGCTTCATACTCGGCAATGTTTTTTGTCGCTGTGAAGTGGATTTGCAACACGTATAAAATTTTATCTCCTTGGGGTGATTTGAGCACCACGCCAGCCCCCGAGCCCCCTCGATCCTTAGACCCATCGAAAAAGAGGGTCCAATATTCCGACTCAGGGAGGATCATGTTCTCCTTCGTCTCTATCCAATCAGCGACAAAGTCAGCAAGGATCTAGGATTTGATTGCTATCCGAGGTTTATACTCAATGTCGAAAGCTGAGAGCTCTATTCCCCATTTGGCGACTCGTCCTGTGGCGTCACTATTATTGATTATGTCTCTCATGGGAGCTTTGCTCACCACGGTAATTGGATGCTCCTGAAAATAGTGTCGTAACTTACGAGATGCTAGAAAAACACCGTAAGCCAATTTTTGATAGTGCGGATACCGCTGCTTTGATTCTGTCAGGACCTTGCTAACAAAGTACGTCGGACGCTGCACCAGGTGTTCCTGATTTTCCTATGATCTCTCCACCACCATGACGATACTGTCAACCTTATTTGTCGCAGCAATGTAAAGCAACATCGGTTCCTGAGGTTCCGGTGCTACAAGGATAGGAGCATATGAGAGTACTCTTTTCAGACCTTGTAGTGCAGCTTTAGCTTCGTCCGTCCAGACAAAATCCTTGTTCTTTTTCAGGAGTTTATATAATGGTGTGGCTCTTTCACCAAGCCGACTTACAAATCGACTGACTGCAGCAATGTAACCAGTTAGTCTTTGTACGTCCTTCAGGCGAGTTGGCCTGGAAATGTTGAGTATAGCCTTAATTTTGTCTCGGTTCACCTCTATGCCTCTTTGAGACATGATGAAACCTAACAATTTTCCAGCTAGTATTCCAAAGAAGCATTTCTTCGGGTTAAGCATGATGTTGTATTTTCGTAGATTGGCGTACATCTCCTCCAAGTCAGAAATCAGTGTTTCCTTCTTTTTGGACATCACCGTGATATCATCCACGTATGCATGTACATTGCGTCCGAGTTGGTCATGGAGGCAACGCTGCATCATGCGCTGGTACATAGCTCCTGCATTCTTAAGCCCAAAGGGCATTGTAACAAAATAGAAGGTTCCGAAGGGGGTTATGAATGAAGTTTTGACTTTGTCAGATTCCTTCATCCGGATTTGGTGATAACCGGATTATGCGTCGAGAAAACAGAGGAGTTTCGAGCCTGCCGTAGAATCGATGACTTGATCAATTCTAGGCAGAGCGAACGGATCTTTTGGACAAGCCTTGTTCAAGGTAGTATAATCAACACACATCCTTAAATCAGTGGTGTCCTTTTTAGGGACCATTACAGGATTGGCCGACCACTCAGTGTGGATGACCTCTTCTATGAATCCGGCTAACTCGAGCTGTGCTAGTTCCTTAGCTATTGCCTTACGCTTTTTAGTGCCAAACCGTCGTAAGGACTGTTTGACGGGTTTAGCGTTCGGGTTTACATTTAGAGAGTGCTCGGCAAGTTCCCTAGGTACTCCGGTCATGTCAGATGGCTGCCATGCGAAGATATCTTGATTTGCTTGGAGGAACTTGACGAGCGCGCTTTCCTATGCGCTACTTAGGCCTACGCCTATCTGGGTCACCTTGGAGGGGTCATCATCCTTCAACAACGTCGTCTTCGTCTCTTCTGATTCCTTGAACTCTGGATTTGGCTTTGTCACCTCCTTCTTCGTCGCGGGCATCTCGGGCGGATCTATGCTCTTCTTGATCTCCTGGTACTCCTGGGCATGTAGCACGGCTTCGGCAAAGGCGGCATTTCCATCCTCGCACTCTCGCGCTTTCTTCGGGTCTCCCCTGATGGTGATCACGCTGTTGGGACCTAGAATTTTCATCATATTGTAAATGTAACACGGATGAGCCATAAAATCCCAGTAAACCGGACGTCCGAATATAGCGTGGTATGCGCACTTGAACGGGACCACTTCAAAGGAAAGTGCCTCCGTCCGATAATTCTTTGGTGTTCCAAAGGTAACATCCAAAGTAATCTCTCCCAGGGAATTAACTTCTCTTCCCGGGACAACTCCGTGAAAGTTCATAGAGCTATGGTTCAGCTGTGTTTCCGAGATCTTCATCCAGCATAGCGTTTCGACATAGAGAATATTGATACTGCTACCACCGTCCATGAGGGTCTTGGAGAAACCATAACCGTCTATAAGTGGGTTGACGATTAAGGCGTATTTTCCTCGCCTGTGTAGCTTAGGCGGATGATCGGCACAGTCAAATGTGATTGCCACCTCCGACCAGTCCAGATATTGAGGGACAGCCGGAACTGTTGCATTGAGCTCGTGGAGAACTGCTTTCTTGACCTTTGCTGGTTGAGATCCGAGGAAGGTGACGTAAGTGTCCTTCTTGGTGGGAAAAGTTTTCTTCCCTTCTGACTTGGGATTTGAAGCATTAGCTTCCTCCATGTCAGAATCTTCCTTGGTCTCCTTGTCCTTTTCGGGATTTTTCTTTCCCTTCTTCCGCTTAGCTTTGTAGCCCGCGGTATCATCTCTTTTGATGTCTTCGTTAAAACGACACTCAACGTTTGTGTGGGACGAGCCCCCATTGGCGTCCAAGTGATGCACACATGGGTTATTGGCAATATCGGCCCAAGTGTAGGTTTTGCCTGGTTGTTGCTCTCCTCTACCTTGGACCCTTGATGTCCCACGGCCATGCCCGCGGCCTCCGCCTCGTCCTCCTCGTCCTCCAGACCTGGAAACAATAGTTACCACCGCTGTCTCCATGTTGGGTTTTTCTTCCGAGGTATTTTTGCGCTTCTGAGCTTGTTGCTTTGTCTTTGCTGACTGAGGTACAGCCAGGATGTTGAGTAATCCTTCTGCATCATCGTCAGCATCTGCATACTTGCTCACTGTTGCTATCATCTCTCCCAAATCAGTGACCTTGTCACACTTCAAGCGGTGACGCAGTAGACCAATTGGGAGTCCTGTGATGAAAGCTTCAATCACGGTTTGATCGTTTACTCCTTCACAAGAGTTCTTGGTGTCGATCCATCATCCGAGGTAATCCCGGCAACTTTCTCCAGCTTTCTGGGTGCAACGTTGTAGGTCTCCGACCGAACAAGGCCTCCGATATGTGCCTTCGAAATTCCAAAAGAACGCACTTTGCATGTCATACCATTTGTGGATGGTGTTCTCCGGAAGTTCATTGAGCCATGATTGCACCGTCTTCCGCAACATAAGTGGGACATATCGGGTTGCGACCAGGCTATTTCCGCCTATGGCTGCGGTGCCTTGGAGCCGGACTTCGGTTTCTGCCACCACCTCCTCCGCCATGTCGTCCTCCTTGCCCTCCTTGGGGGTCGTTGTGATAACTGCCTAGTGGAGGGGGTGGGGCAGCTGAATTGTTTTCGGCTGATCACCCGTCTCCGTCCGGAGTGTCATTATTCCGGTTCTAGGGAGGTTCTTGACTATGACGAGCCCCTTGCCGGCCTGTTCCAACATGGTTTCCGTCGTTCCTTCATCCGTCGTTCCCACCATGGTGAGGCTCAGCCGAACGGCTCTCATGTCTAGGAGGTGGCATTCTCTGACGATCCTCCTCCCGATGTTTCTCCTTATCTTCTCCCTTTCAATCATTGAATTCTCGTTGGGGAGGATTCCTCGGATTCAGTGCAGCGATCGCGTCTTTCTCGGCCGCTGGAGCGACATTGCTCCAGTTATGTGTAGCTCTGCGATGCTGTCCTGACGATCCAGTTCTTGAATAACTGTCTTCCCTGTGTTCGGGGTGATGGTACTGCGCCCGAATGTAATGGGATCTTACGTCAGCCCATGCCGGATCTGTGCGACATTGGTCAGAATCCGAGACCAGTTTTTGACTTCCGGACAGGGCGACCTTCTGCTGCTCCAGTCCCTTGTTGAGTAGCTTGATACCCAAACAGATCTCCTCTGGTCCTGGATTAGCCGATAGAATTTCTCGGGATGCCACGCTATTCTGTACTGGGGTTGGGTATACCTAATATCCGTTGCTATCTTTCCGTGGCTTCCCCATCTCATCCCCAAAAAGGACAGCAGCACAGACACGTGGGAATTGGTCATCATTGGTGTGACGCTTCCGTGTCTTCTGATGCAACCGAGACATGTATTCCTTGGTTGACATGCGTTTCTTCTCCACCTTGATGTTTTTGGCTTCATCGAGGAGTTGTTGATGACGCGCTTCTAGGGCTTGGGCCCTTTCGTCCAGCTCATCTGCAGTAATTTCTACAGCTGTAGGGATAGGTGTGGTTAATGCGGCATCGATGAGTTTATGCGCACCTTCTGTGATCACGTGTCCATCCACCGATGCTTCTTTTTTCGGATCGTCTAGGATAAGTGCTCCATCCGAGTCTTCCTCGTATTCCTCGGCAATCACCTCTTCTGTGAGAGGGTCTTTTGCCGGGGTCTTGTTCTTCTTGTTCTTCTTCTTTGCCTTCTTGGCAGCGCCGGTAGCAAAGACGGCTTTGGGTCCGTTTCCCGGAGTCAAGCTCTGATCGGTACTTTCAGACATCTGGACTTCGGGATTATCTCCGACGTCCATGTCATCCTGCGCTTTGGGAGAGTGTTCCCCGGATCCTTCATCCATGGCTTCTCCTTCTTCTGCAGCTTTGGAGTCGTACTCCTTTTCATATTCCGCGGAGAACTTTCGGAAATCTGCCGATGTCATAGATTCATCCGAGGATGCGGGAACGTCGGTGTTTGTTCCAATTGCCTCCAACACCGAGTCGGGGTTTTCTCCAGCATCGGCAGAGCCGGATCCAGATCCCATGTACCCGACGAAGTGTGATGCGTGCTTCCTGAGGTACCTGCGGCTTTCGCGATCATCCATATCGAAACTTTTAATGGTCTCGAGGATTGCATCTGCGCTTTCGCCTTGCAGTATCATACGTCTTAATGTGTACCTGAGGAAAGGCATGTCTATCCTGGCATCGTTAGAGCCGGAATCAGTGTCGTTGATATGTTCCTCCTGGATTTCGACTTCCATGGGTGGGTTGATCTGGGATCCGGCTTCTCCAGGGAGATCCAACCCAGATTCGACTTGGACCGTGCGGTCTTCTTCAGGCTCAGATTTCTCCACTATCTTCGCAACTGGTGCGGGCTGGGTGGGATTTGGGTTTTCTGAGATCCGGAACTCTGCCACCTCCGCGGACAAAGGGGACCTAGAAGATTCTTCTGCCTCTATGATCACCATTGGGGTGGGTTGGGCAGGTTCAGTGAAACCGATGTAAACATTGATCTCGCCAAAAGACATGATTGTATAGGCAGTCACGACCTCCCTAGGCGGAATCCAAGTCTCGTCGAGAACGATGAGAGGGACGTCGCTGGCGTAGAAGATGCGACCGACGGTGATGGTCTCGCCGATTTTGATTCTTGTAGATTCCTCTCGGAATGCAGATCCAAAGCTCACTTGCCCCACGGTGGGTGACAACTGTCGTCGGATTGAGGACAAGTACGCCATGAGGGGGTCCTCGAGGCGTGCGGAAGAGAGGAGTGTGAGACGTACGGTATTCCGGGACGGTGAGCACACAAGTTTACCCAGGTTTGAATCCGCCGGCTTTGGACGAATCCTACTCCTGCTAGCAATCCAGTAATACGGCAGAGCCGGAATATGGGTTACAAGGGTATGGCCTATGCGAGTTGAGGGTCTAAAGTATTAGGTAGTGCCCTAAAGGCTCTCCCTAGGACGGCTTATATAGATATCCGGCCTAGGGTTTACAGGAGAGATCAATCCGGCTACGACTAAGAGTTGGTTACAGAGTACATCTTGAACTACAAGTAACATTATGGGCCTAAGTCGGTAAGTCTTCTGGGCCTTCCCGTAGCCGGATTGGACTCCGTCTTCTCTCCCTGACTGGGCCGCCCGTGAAGCAAAGCTCTAACCCGAAGTGCGCCACCCTGGTCAGTGAGGAACTGTGAGGATACCCGTAAAGCATACCCCCAACAGGCATAGGGATGGATGGACGGGTGTTGCATGGACAAGACAATTCACATAGCAATCAGAACATAGGGCAATTAGAGACAAATAAGATAAAGCATCCAAGCACTCGATAATCCTAGGCATGTGTTCCATATATAGTCATATGTGCTCGCAATAAGAACTTGCACAACATCTTTTGTCCTGCCAGCCCTTTGCAGTGGGGCCTGTAGGGAACTACTGGCAATTAAGGTGCTCCTTTTAATAGAGCACCGGAGCAAAGCATTAACACTCCATGAACACATGTGATCCTCACATCAAAGCCTTTCCCTTCCGGTTATCCCGATTTCTGCCACTTAGGGGCCATAGGTTCCGGACAACGACGTGTGTATACAACTTGCAGATAAGACCAAAAACAGTACTATCATAATGAATCAATAACATGTTCAGATCTGAAATCATGGCACTCGGGCCCTAGTGACAAGCATTAAGCACAACAATTGGCAACAAAGTCATAAAGCACTAATAAAAGATACTAGGAACCATGCCCTAACAATCTGATGCCATTACATGAACGATCTCATCCAATCCCTACCAACCCCATAGCCTACAGCGGGGGATTACTCACTCATAGATGGGGGAAACATGGATGGTCGATGGAAAAGCGATGGTGATGATGATGGCGATGATCTCCTCCAATTCCCCGTGCCTGCAGGTGCCAGAACAGAGTTTCTGGTGTTGTTTCGTGGAATCTGGTGGTGGCGGCAGAGCGGAACTCCTTCTGGAAAAACGCCGACCCCCCCTGAGTTTTTAGGTCAGAAGGCAACTTATAGGCAAAGAGGGAGACCGAGGGGTAGCGTAGGGCGGCCAGACCACCCCCTGGCGCGGCTTGGGCTTGCCTGTGTGGCCAGGTGGTGTGGACTGGGCCCAGCCCCCCTCCGTCTCGTATTCTGGCTCCAGGAGTCTTCTGGTGAAATAGTATTTTTGGCATATTTTCCGGGATTTTTCCTGAAAGTTGATTTTCTGCACAAAAAGTAGACAACAAGGCAATTCTGTTGAAAACAGCGTCAGTCCGTGTTAGTTGCATCCAAATCACACAAGTTTAGAGGAGAAACAATAGCAAAAGTATTCGGGAAAGTAGATACGTTTTGGACGTATCAACCCCCCAAGCTTAGCTTATTGCTTGTCCTCAAGCAATTCAGTTGAAAACTGAGTGTGATAAAAGAACTTTCACGAACACATTTGCTTCATATGATATATATATTCTCAACATGTGATCAACTACTTAGGCAATTCATAATAAAGAGTACGCTACTGAGTCTACTTAATAGTCATTGCAAGCTATGAAGAGATTTCAACTCAAAAATAATAAGTAGCATGAATCATAAACATAAGCAACATTACAATGCTCATAACAAGGTATGATAGAGTGGTATCTCGCTTGCCTTTGATTATGAATGCCAAGGCACCTCTAAAGTCCAAGTGAAGACTAGAAGTAAAGATGTCAAAGATACAAGCATCAAAGTCATAACACAAATAATCAAGTAATGAGACAAGCACAAAGAATGACAACTATGCTCTCAAGAAGGTGCTCAAAGAATTATATGGAGACTCAACAAGTAAAAGAAAAGGTTTTGAATAATTTGAAAGGCTTCCAAATGCTGAAAGTATGGTACTCATTAGCTTTTAGCTCTCATTGCCCCTATCATAAGCATGTTTAATGTGGTTAAGGTGAAAGTGACGTCCAATCTGCGTTATATGCTTAACAGACTATAAACTGAAAATCCCATGTCCCTTGAGTACGAGGGTCGCTCCTCATGCTACTCAACTTTAGTTACTGGTAAGTTCTTGTCATCGTAAATATGTGCGTATCATAGAGAACCGCCAACGGGGTACCCCTTGCCCGATGATACGGAAGAATCCCCATATCAAAATGACAAGGCAAGCAGACAATGAGTATCTCAGCAATCTTCTTATTTACCATGGGAAAATGGTGCTTTTCTCTCTTTCCTCTTTTCATAAATCTCTTTTTTTCTTTTTCTCAATAGCTATCTCTCTTTTTTTATAAGAAGAATGCTTCATAGATATCATTATGGTTACGCTGCAGGTTTCCACCATGTTAGTATGGATTAGGCCAGCAGCCCAGACGTTTCTCTAACACTCATACATAACTCCATGGACTTACAAGCTCCCCTTTTATTTCACACCGACGTCATATGCAAACAAAAGAGCATGGTATCAACTGGGTATATATTTACAATTGTTAAAAGCATTCCCCATGACAGCACGGTTCTGCTAATCCCCAGCCTATAATTTGCAAGCATATAACTTTCATGGACAGTCACAATGGTTCAGGTTTATTAAGTGCAGAAAATAAAGTGTGCCATCAAGTTCGTGAGAGCTTTACTAACTAACTTTCTCATAACAAGCAAACATTTTATTCGGAAGAAAACAAGCCATATTGAATATGCACGGAAATAGCAAATGATGCTAATAGATATGGTGAACACTTTGGCAATATTTGGTTTAAGGGAGTTGGAAACATGAGTCAAATACTCAGTGAGAGTGAAGGCTAGCAATAGTAAGGGAGCCACAAACGAGAGAGCAATAGCTGTCATAATCATGCTTGCAACAAAACATGACTAATCATGGCATGAAAGTGATTCAAGATCCTCAAGGCAAAATAATTCATCGAGGCTTAACTGATTATTTCAGTCATATGGATGCATGAGCATGTGCCAAGTCAATTCAAATGAAACATTCAGAGGAGGATACCACAGTGTCATACCAAATTATGAATAGAGTAATGGAACCAAACATTCATAAGACAAGATACAAACTATTAGCAAGCTGGAACTAATCATACGAAAGCAAGAAGAACTAAGCACCCAGAGATAACATACACCCTACACGAACAGACTAAGCATGCCCACAATGATGAGTATGTGTACAAAAATGAAACAAATAGAGTTCGTTACTAGCCTCTTACCACGCCTCAAGTTGTCATTAATCCTCATTATTTCTCTTCACTTGTGTGGCTTGAATAATAATATGAAACCAATATCCACTAAGGACTGATGAACCATGCAACAAACTCACAAACCCAAAGAAGAACGACAAATATTTTTTTTGTTTTCAATTTTTAAAACAAGAACCAAAGAGGAAAAACAAGCAAAGCAAAATCTTTTTGGGGTTTTCGAATAGTTCAGACAAAGCAAAAAGGGACAAACAAACCAAGGAAAAAAGAAGAAGCAAACCAAACAGAAACAACAGAAATATTTTTTGGTCTTTTTGTGTTTTAGAAAGCAAAAGCAAAGAAAAAACAAAAAACTAAAAAGAGAACAAAAAATGAATATACAAAGTACCGACGCAACATGATATGGAGATGAGTGCGGTGTCGGCGTACCTCCCCCCAAGCTTAGGCTTTTGGCCTAAGTGGGTATCAATCCCAAGCCGTCCAGGATGATGTGTCACCGTAGTATGACGAGGAGGTCCCTTCGTCCTGGTGCGAGCTCTAGTACATCCCTCCATAGTGAGCAGAGTGATCGTAGGAGGGTACATCCTCCTGGTGCTGCTCGTGGAAACCTAGTTAGCGAAGCTGGTCGTCCACCTCCTCCTTTGAGCGCGACCACGGTCTCCTGTGAACACTAAACAAAGAAGATTGCGGCAAAGGGATCTCCCTCTCATCCCCGTCAGTAAACATCATCCTATATACTAGATTGTCCAAATCAGAAGTAGCTGTGACAAAGTGATGAGTTTTCATAGCAACAAGGTCAAGCCTTTGTGGTGCCAGTATAGTATCATTGGGGTCCACTAAAATATCTAATGCATTGACCATACACGAGGCAATGATGCCCCCATAGATAGGCCCCCTAGCAGCTAGGCGGCGAGCAATAAGCGAGCCAAGGGTGTACCGAGTATCATTGTTAAGCGCAGCAGCAAGGAAGGCTAAATGATAGTTGGAGATATTACTTGTGTTCTCCCTACCAAGTATGCTAGTAGCAAGATAATATGCAAAGTATCTGAGAGAAGGGAGTTGGATGTTTCTTATCTTTCCGCGTTGCGCCACGCGGTCATCATCATTGGTCACCCCTCGGTAAAGCTCCAGCAAATAAGCGGGCCGCCCTTGAATTTTCTTCACGGTCCCAGTCATGCTTACACCTACAATACTTCAAAATCTTTCCAATGTCATGGTAAAGGGCAGATTATAAATTTGAAAGAGACATTTGACTGATAGGACGTGTTAGTAAACGTGAAGCTCTCAACAAAAGTTTTAGTGAGCATAGCGTATTGCTCACTCTCGTCTTGCATATATGAGGTCAAACCAACCCTCTCAATCAGTAGCAAGAAATCATCAAGAATCCCTGCATCTTGTAAGAAAGTAAAACAAGGAAAAGTGGATGGGTGAGCATCCCCATCATCCCTTTCATTACCAATATGAGCTGCAATGAGGTCTTCTTTGTATGATGGCCTAAACTGAGAGTCTGATCTTGAGGGCCTCGACCTCCTAGGTGCATCACTCTCAAATATCTCTCCAAAGGTATGGTTGTTCATGCTTGGTATTCTGAAATTTAAACACCTATTAAACAAGTGATTGCAAAGTGAATATAATGAAGAATACTACTCATAGGTAATTGTAAGAGGCCTAAACATGCATCAAAACTATATCTCTAAGCATCAAACAAGCTTACAAGCTCTCATAACCTGTCACCTATAGCAGCAAAATACTCAATATATAATCCACTAAACACAAATCTACTTGGACAAGGGGAGGAGTCACATACCAGGGAACAAATGCTCCAAATTTCAGCAACAAAGATGGGCTGAGCAAGGAGATCGAAAAAAAATCGAGAGCAAGCATAACAAGAACATGATTTTGAGCAATGAACTGGAGCTTACTCGGGAGAGAGAAGAAAGTGGCAGGTGAGAGAGTTAGTGGAGGGCCAGGGGTGGCCCACACAATGCCATGGCGCCACCCATGGAAGGCCGTGCCACCAGGTGGTGAGCCTGCCTGGTGGGTCCCCCTGGCACCTCCCAGGTACTCCTCTGCCCCTTTTTTCATGTAAAAATATAATATGAATTTTCTGGAATTTTTCGAGACACTTTATTTTTGGGCATTTTTCAGGAATAGAAGAATGATTTTTTGACAGACAGATTTTTTTTTGAAATGATGCAATGACAAAACAAGGCTAGAACTACAGAAGTTCTAAGACACTCTAAAATGCAAGCAACTAACAACAAAGAAAGCTAAACAAAAACAAAAACTAAAATGCATAGCAATAGTAGCAAACGGAGATAATCATAGTGAAAACATTGTTTTGTTCAGCAAAATCCTTTTGTTAACAAGGTTGATCAGGTCTTGTTACCAAAACAATTTCATATGAGACAAAACTTTGTATTCCACTAATGATTATGTTACCTCAACCTTGATAGCAATGGTCCCAATCATGATAGTTTCAAATTTTTCTCTTGGTATGGGACAATATGTTTCTCCAACTTGAATGCCCTCAACATGTTCAATTGAATTCAAACCATAAGTCTGTTCCTTGTCATTAACATTGAAAGTCACCTTTCCTTGATTACAATTAATAACAGCTCCTACAGTATTAAGAAAAGGTCTCCCAAGAATAATGGACATATTATCATCTTCAAGCATTTCAAGCACAACAAAATCAGTTAATATCAAGCAATTATGAGCCACTTGAACAGGTACATCCTCACATATACCCACAGGAATAGTGGTAGATTTATCAGCCATTTGCAAAGATATATCAGTTGTTATTAATTTTTCTAGTTGAAGCCTCTTATAGAGAGAGAAAGGCATAACACTAACTCCAGCTCCCAAATCACACAAAGCAGTTCTAATATAACTGTTCTTAATAGAGCAAGGGATAGTTGGAATCCCTGGGTCTCCAAGTTTCTTAGGAACCTTACCATTAAAGGAATAATTAGCAAGAAAAGTAGAAATTTCTTCATTACGGATCTTCCTTTTATTCGAGACAATATACTTCATATACTTTGAATAAGGAGGCAATTTAATAGCATCAGTCAAAGGAATTTGCAGGAATAAAGGTTTTATCCACTCACAAAACTTATTATAGTGTTCATCTACCTTTGACTTGTGTTTCTTATCAGGGAATAGCATAGGTTTTTGGACCCAAGGTTCTCTTTCACTACCATGTTTCTTAGCAATAAAATCTTCTTTAGTGTATTTATTATTCTTAGTGTGGTTTTCAGGTTCTTCTTCAACTTTTTCTTCATTAGGAACTTCATTTTCTTCATTACCACTTTTAGTTTCAGCATCAGAAATAGATATACTATTAGGATCTATAGCAGTTTCAGAGGGTTCTACAATAGTTTTATGTTTCTTTTTCCTTTTCTTACGAGTAGAGCCACTATTTTCAGCTTGTTGAGAATCCTGCTCAATTCTTTTAGGATGCCCCTCAGGATAAAGAGGATCCTGGGTAGCAGCTCCACTTCTAGTTCTAATTTCATAAGCATGTTTTTCTTTAGCAGCATTAACTAGCAAGTCTTTTTGCACTTTAATGAGTTGATCAATTTGAGTTTGAACCATTTGAAAGTGTTTAACAAGCATTTTGACATCATTAGAGGTTCTTTCCACAATATCCTTTAACTCAACAATAGCTCTAGTGTTTTCCATTAGATGATTTTGCACCCTTTTATTAAATTTATCTTGCTTAACAATAAAGATATCGAATTATTCTAAGCATTGATCAGGAGGTTTAGAGTAAGGTATATCACCTTCATCAAAGTGTTGGAGAGAGTGTACCTCAATAGTGGATGAGTAGGGAATAGGCTTACATAATTCTTCTATAGGAGGTAAATTCTTGACATCTGCAACTTTAATTCCCTTCTCCTTAAGACATCTCTTAGCTTCCTTCATCACTTCATCATTTAATTCAATAACACCCCTCTTCTTTGATGTTGGAATAGCCACCGGAATAGTAGGTTCAGGTACAATTACTTTAGGTATAGCTTCTTTAGGAGGAGTCCAATCTTCATAATTCTTACTTATTTTAGCCATTAATCCCTCAGCTTCCTTAGGAGTCCTATTCCTGAAAACACAATCAGCACAACTATCTAGGTATGTCCTAGATTTTTCGGTTAGTCCATTATAAAATATATCAAGAAGTTCTGAGGTAATGGACTTCCAGCTTGTGCATGAATCAAAGCACAAAACCTTGCCCAAGATTCAGGCAATATCTCTTTTTCTCCCTGTTTAAAATCAAAAAGTTCCTGCGAAATAGCATGTCTAGCACTTGGAGGAAAATATTTCTGCAGGAAAGTACTAATCAAGCAATCAGGGCTATTAATAGATCTAGGAGGTAAATTGCTAAACCATGTTTTAGCTTCTCCTTTTAGTGAAAATGGGAAAATTCGAGTCGGATGACGACTCCGATGATAAAGATTCCCCAGAAGTCTCGCACAAGGCCCCAAAGGATGCGATCCCGACAAAGGGGATGGAGGGCGAGGACACCAAGGTAGTGATAGAGGTTGCCCTGGCGGCGATTGCACTGACGGTCTCAGGGGTTCCAAGCCAAGAAGCGGCTGAGGCGATGACGTCTAAGTCGCTGCAGCCATCAAGGGCGGCCGCATCTTCGGTGCCGGAGATCCCAGCGACTGCGGCTTCATCGTCGAGGAAGCCTGCGGTGTCGTGGGCTTCAGACGTCTTCGAGAGGGGGCTCACTCGCAAGCTGGGTCCCGAGTTGGACAAGTGTGCCCACATCAGCACCAGGCTTCGCGTCCTCCCGGTCGCTAATTGAGTATTGGTTCTTCATCCCAATTCGCCTTGCTCTATTTGTATTGTCGTTATATTGATTGTGGGAACTCGTGCAGGTCGGGGGCCAAGAAATTGGCCGTCCTTCGGTGGCTAATATTCCACCGTCCACCCCCACGGGAGAGGGCGACCTCCCCAAGAAGAGAAAGGCCGCTGGATATGTGAAGACCACGGAAGGCGCGAAGAAGCAGAAGGGGGCACCGACGCCGCCGCAGCCAAGGACGACGCCGCGGAGCCCGATGTTTCGTCAGTCGCCGAAGAAGTTGTGGCGGCATGATCGGAACCAGTCTTGGCTCCATCCGAGACGGAACCGCCGGCCCCGAGAACCAGTGCCCCCGCCAGAGCGTCGACGACGTTCCCGCGGTTCATGGCTAGGGGGTTTCCAGGCATGGCGGACACCCAATCTCCGTAGAGTCCAGAGATCATGGATGCGGACATTGGGTCCCGTCGTGGGCGCACTTCCTTCACGATCCCGTCGACTGACGCTGGAGAACTTCACAGGATGCTCGGTGCCGCTATTCAGGTATATCCAGTCCCCGAGTTCCTAGTCGCTAAATTTCAGCGGCTGGGAACTGAACTTCTTTCTCCTCTCTAGTCCCCGAATTCCTAGTCGTTGAATTTCGGCGGCTAGGAATAGAGGTTCTTTCTACTCTCCAGTCCCCGAGTTCCTGGTCGCTGAATTTCGACGGTTGGGAACTAGGTTTTTGTTTTGTCAAATACTGAGATGTGTTGTTTGTTTGCAGGGATTGCAAAGGGAGTCGACCGATCGACAAGAGGTGAACCAACGGCTTCAGGAAACTATTAGTGAGTATCTGTTTTTCTTTCTTTTCCTCTGTCAGATGTAAACTAGTGGTGTACAACATGCCAATGGCTTCTCTTTCAGATGGTTTCCCAGCTGCGATTTCCAAGGCCCGTGAAGGGTATGTTCCAGTCGCAGAGCTGGACGCGGCGAATGGACGAATAGCCTCTCTGGTCCAAGACTTGGAGGAGGCGAAAGCGGCCTCAGTTTCTTCAGAGGAGCGAGCAAAGGCTGCTGTTGCTGCGGCTGAGGAAGAACACAAAGCCACGGATTCCATCATCGTTGGGCTGCACAACAAGCAAACCGCCTTGGAGAAGCATGTCACGGAGAACTGCCGCAAACTCCTTGGTGAGTCTCCGTCTTTGCCTGACCCGTTTGTCGAATCCCTGATTGGGGAGTTTCATAGTTTCACTGACGCCTGATTTTGCAGCTGTGATAGGCCAAAGTGATCCGGTGGTGCAGACCTACAATGCTTCGCAGTGCGTGACTACCGTGGTGAACGTGGCCACGGCTTCGGTGTTGTAGGTCCAAGCGGCTCTTCAAGGCATGTCCCCCACCGAAGTTATTCCTGGGTGGCTTACGGAGGTGTGGCGCTATCTGGAGGAGGTGCCTGCCGTCATGGAGTGGATGGCGTGCTCAGCTTTCAGGTGCGGGGCCACCATAGCGTTGAGCTTAGGTCTCGCCCACTTCCCCGACGACTTTGACCTTGACAACGTGACGAGTGGCTACCCATGGGCGACCGGCATGGTGGAGATGTCAGAGGTGCTGAAGCTGACCGTGAAGGCCGCCCCTTACGCCAACCGGGTCTTGGCTATGGGGGATCTGCTGCCGTACCAGGAGACGGTGTTGGCGCCTGGTGACCCCGAGCCGGAGCATCGCGATATGAAGTCAGATCAGCCCTTCCGGTCGTCGTTGTTGAAGTTGCTAATGACGTACCCGATGAACCCGTGGCAGCCTTTTGTTCATGTCAAGGGGGGTGGCATTGCTTCTTCATCAGGGCCTGTTGAATAAACAGTGTAATTGTGCGATTTGTGATGTATGCCAAGTGGCGACTGCTGTAATGTATTTTGCAATGTATGCCAAGGGGAGTCAATCGACTCGTATTGCGACTTGGATTGTGTGGTGTGTTTGTTTTTGGTTGAGCGAGTCCCCGAGCGCGTCCGCCCTTTAATGAGGTATAACTCGATTGTATACTTTTGTGTATTGTTTTGGTTGTGCACTGTTTTATCTCTTGCGTCTTCTGAGTGGCGAGTCCCCGAGCGCGAGTAGGACTGATTTGTAGGCGAGTCCCCTAGTGTGGTGCTCGATCATATTGGTCATGTTCCTGTTGTAGGGTGTGAATGCGTTGTTTGTAACGCGTCTCCTCCCCTGGCCCGGAGAGCCAATCGCTTGGCGAGTCCAAGGCAGCTCTCTTACTTGGTGTGTTCCCGAGCCGCGTGGTGGTTCCTGTTTTGTGGAGTCCCCGTGCGTGGTACTTAACCGTTCGAGTCGCTTTGCACGAGGATGAGAGGGACAGGTCGCTATGAGAAGCATGTACCGGTTGTCTTGGCCCGGTGGGCCAGTCGGGATAGGCGACTCCAATGGCGGCTCTAGGTTGGCGTTTTCGTGGACGACCCAAGGCCCGAATATTTCCGGTGCCCTTGTGCCGCACTACATAGCCGTGCCGGTCGATCGACCAGAGGTTGACTTCCGTAGGTAGCGTATTGCTAATATGTACGAGTGCGAGTGGCACAAGAATATGGAGAGTGGACACAATTTGTGCGATCCGGATGAATTTCATTATATATGCCAGCGGAGTACAGTGTGAGGTTCTAAGTATAGAACTTTCTGAGGAGGTTTACATTCCATGGCCTCCCGACCATGAGCTGGCCGTCACCCCGTATGTCGATGAGATAGTAGGCGTCGTTGCCAAGGACTCGGCCTATGGCGAATGGCCCCTCCCATGGGGGGGAGAGTTTGTGCATGCCTTTCTTGTCTTGGGCCAGTCGTAGGACCAGGTCGACTTCCTGGAAAGTGCGAGTTCGAACTCGGCGGCTGTGGTAGCGGTGGAGTCCTTGCTGGTATATGGTGGTGCGGGAGCGAGCCAGGTCGCGTGCCTCGTCGAGTTGATCGATGCTGTCTTGGCGGGCAACCTTGTTGGTCGCCTCGACATAGTTGGCGACTCGAGGTGAGTCGTTCTCCAGATCAGTTGGCATTATGGCCTCGGTGCCATACACCATGAAGAAGGGCGTGAACCCGGTGGAGCAATTGACGGAGGTGCGGATCCCCCATATCACAGAGGGGAGCTCATCGACCCAGCATCCTGGGGTGCGCTCGAGGGGCACCTGGAGTCGTGGCTTGAGCCCGTGGAGGACGCTCTGGTTGGCGTGTTCTGCTTGGCCATTTGACTTCGGGTGGGCGACTGATGCGAGGTCGAGTCGTATGCCATGTTCTTCACAAAATTCTGCCATGGCCCCCTTGGCGAAGTTGGTGCCATTGTCTGTTATGATGCTGTGCGGGTAGCCGTACCGGCTGATGTCGTGCCCACAGTCCTGAATATTTATGTAGTGTTGAGTTTTTTTAATGAAGGCTGAAGAAAGTTTACAGGTGAGAGTAAATCAAGCACTTAATACCCTGTACAATACTATACCAGACAAACAGATCCTACCCGTGTGAGTGGTAAGAAGGTCTACGCCTTTTTTTTGGAAATGGAAAAGGTCTACACCAATAGAGAGACGGATAAACCTGGGGCCTGGTGCAAAGTGTACAGTGCTGCGAGGGAGAGAACGAGGACTACATGCATGTATTCAACACCATCTGCATATTATCCTATCTTCTTGTCTCTTCTGGCTCTTTCTTTCTCGGCCTGGTAGACTCGTTTCTCTTCTCCATTTCTTTCTTGTGGTTGAAGCTTGTCCAGATACAAAATACTAGTAGTAGTACATAGTACATTTGAACTAGTACTCTAGTAATACGGAGTATATGTCTTTTTATACTTGAGTTGTACTACCAGTACTCCAATAGTAATACAGTACATATGTCTTATTTTTACTATACTACTACTAGTACTCCAGTAGGTAGCCATCTGCGGCTGGTGGGAGGCGGTGGCTATTTGTGGCTTTTTACCACTCCTAGGGTGGCGAGAGGCGGGAAGCGGTGGTAGTAGGGTTCTAGTAGTATAGAGTAGTACTCGAGTACTCGTGCTCACCAATTCATGAAGTAAGACTTCAGTAGTGTACTACAGTCCTGTACTGCTTAGATGCAGTTGTCATCATACCACGGTTTCTAGGGAGACGCCAGAGACACAGGTGCTCAAATGCACGTCCTAGGTGGGCCCCGATGCCTAGCGATGGGATAAAGCCTTGCTGCCTAACCACACAGCCAAGGCAATTTATTCCGCTACTCTCTACTAGTATTTCTCGGTGTGTTTCGAAATTAAGTTCACACCTTGCGATAATCTGTTTAGTGGACCCACTACCAGGAAGTCAATGTATCGAGACGAGTGACAGTTTGGAAAGATTCAACTTCTTGCTAAGAATATGCATGCCTAGAAATTTGACCGTATTTAAAAAACAACCAAAGAGACTATGGCTCACCGCATTTTGAAATTTTGCGTGCGTTTCGAAATTAACTTCACACCTTGGGAAAATCTGTTCACTAGACCCACTAGGCAGTCAATGTATCGAGAACGAGTGAGAGTTTGGAATGATTCAACTTATTGCTAAGAATATGCATGCCTAGAAATTTGACCGTGTTTTGAAAACAATCAAAGATGCTATGACTCACCATGTTTCAAAATTTTGGCTGTGTTTCGAAATTAACTTCACACCTTGCGAAATTCAGTTCAGTGGACCCACCACCAGGCAGTCAATGTATGGAGACGAGTGAGAGTTTGGAAAGATTCAACTTCTTGCTAAGAATATGCATGCCTCGAAAGATTGACCGTGTTTTGAAAATAATCAAAGAGACTATGACTCGCCGTGTTTTGAAAGTTTGTCTATGTTTCGAAATTAACTTCACACCTTGTGACAATATTTTTAGTGGACCCACCAGGCAGTCAATGTATCGAGAACGAGTGATAGTTTGGAATGATTCAACTTATTGCTAAGAATATGCATGCCTAGAAATTTGACCGTGTTTTGGAAACAAACTGGCTATGGCTCACCGTGTTTTGAAATTTTGAGTGCATTTCGAAATTAATTTCACACCTTGCGAAAATCTGTTCACTGGACCCACCAGGCTGAAGTCAATGTATCGAGAACGAGTGAGAGTTTGGAAAGATTCAACTTATTGCTAAAAATAGCATGCCTAGAAATTTGACTGTGTTTTGAAAGTAATCAAAGTGGCTATGGCTCACCGTGTTTTGAAATTTGCGTGCATTTCGAAATTACCTTCACACCTTGCAAAAATCTATTCACTAGACCCTCCAGGCAGTCAATGTATCGAGAACGAGTGAAAATTTGGAAAGATTCAACTTATTGCTAAGAATATGCATCCCTAGAAATTTGACCATGTTTAGAAAACAATCAAAGAGGCTATGACTCACCGTGTTTCGAAATTTTGGCTATGTTTCGAAATTAACTTCACACCTTATGAAAATCTGTTCAGTGGACCCACCAGGCAGTCAATGTATCAAGAACGAATCAGAGTTTGGCAAGATTAAACTTCTTGCTAAGAATACACATGCCTAGAAATTTAACCATGTTTTGAGAATAATCAAAAGTACTATGACTCACCATGTTTTGAAATTTTGCCCGTGTTTCGAAATTAACTTTGCACCTTTCAAAAATATGTTCAGTGGACCCACCACGAGGTTGTCAATGTATGGAGACGAGTGAGAGTTTGGAAAGATTCAACTTCTTGCTAAGAATATGCATGCCTAGAAATTTGACCCTATTTTGAAAACAAACAAAGAGACTATGACTCACCGCATTTTGAAATTTTGGCTCTGTTTCCTAATTAACTTCACACCTTGCGATAATATTTTCATTGGACCCAGCAGGCAGTCAATGTATCGAGAATGAGTTAGAGTTGTTTGGCAAGATTCAACTTCTTGCTAAGAATATGCATGCCTAGAAAGTTTGAAAATGTTTTGAAAACAATCAAAGAGACTATGACTCACCGTGTTTTGAAAGTTTGGCTGTGTTTTGAAATTAACTTCACACCTTCCGATAATCTATTCAGTGGACCTACCAAGCAGTCAATGTATCGAGAACGAGTGAGAGTTTGGAATGATTCAACTTATTGCTAAGAATATGCATTCCTAGAAATTTGACCGTGTTTTGAAAAAAATCAAAGTGGCTATGGCTCACCGCATTTTGAAATTTTGTGTGTGTTTCGAAATTGACTTCACAGCTTGCGAAAATCTGTTCACTGGACCCACCAGGCCGCAGTCAATGTATTGAGAACAAGTGAGAGTTTGGAAAGATTCAACTTATTTCTAAGAATATGCATGCCTAGAAATTTGACCGTGTTTTGAAAACAATCAAAGTGGCTATGACTCACCGCCTTTTGAAATTTTGCGTGCGTTTCGAAATTAACTCCACACCTTGCGAAAATATATTCACTAGCCCCACCAGGCAGTTAATGTATCGAGAACGAGTGAGAGTTTGGAATGATTCAACTTATTGCTAAGAATATGCATCCCTAGAAATTTGACCGTGTTTTGAAAATAATCAAAGAGGCTATGACTCACCATGTTTCGAATTATTGGATGTGTTTCGAAATTAACTTCACACCTTGAGAAAATCTGTTCAGTGGAACCACCAGGTAGTCAATGTATCAAGAACGAGTGAGAGTTTGCCAAGATTCAACTTCTTGCAAAGAATATGCATGCCTAGAAATTTGACCGTCTTTTGAAAATAATCAAAAAGACTGACTCACCGTGTTTTAAAATTTTGCCTGTGTTTCGAAATGAACTTCCCACCTTGCAAAAATATGTTCAGTGGACCCACCACCTGGCAGTCAATGTATGGAGAAGAGTGAGAGTTTGGAAAGATTCAACCTCTTGCTAAGAATATGCATGCCTAGAAATTTGACTTTGTTTTGAAAACAAACAAAGAGACTATGACTCACCGTGTGTTGAAATTTTGGTTGTGTTTCGAAATTAACTTCACCCCCTGCGATAATATTTTCAGTGACCCACCAGGCAGTCAATGTATCGAGAACAAGTAAGAGTTGTTTGGCAAGATTCAACTTCTTGCTAAGAATTTGCATGCCTCGAAAGATTGACCGTGTCTTGAAAACAATCAAAGATACTATGACTCACTGTGTTTTGAATGTTTGGCTATGTTTTGAAATTAACTTCAAACCTTGCGATAATTTGTCCAGTGGACCTACCGTGCAGTCAACGTATCGAGAACGAGTGAGAGTTTGGAATGATTCAACTTATTGCTAAGAATATGCATGCCTAGAAATTTGACCGTGTTTTGAAAACAATAAAAGTGCCTATGGCTCTGCATGTTTTGAAATTTTGTGTGCATTTTGAAATTAACTTCACACCTTGCGAAAATCTGTTCACTGGACCCACCAGACAGTCAATGTATCGAGAACGAGTGAGAGTTTGAAATGATTCAACTTATTGCTAATAATATGCATGCCTAGAAATTTGACCATGTTTTCAAAACAATCAAAGAGGTTATGACTCACTGTGTTTCGAAATTTTGGCTGTGTTTCGAAATTAACTTCACACCTTGCGAAAATCTGTTTAGTGGCACCATGCAGTCAATGTATCAAGAACGAGTGAAAGTTTGGCAAGATTCAACTTCTTGCTAAGAATATGCATGCCTCAAAATTACCGTGTATTGAAAACAATTCTAGAAAGCAAAATGGATTCATAAACAACCTCACAAATTTCAAATTATAAAAGCAACACAAAGAGACTCAAAATTTTCAACATATAAAATGGAAAAGAGAAGAGAGAGGGAAAAACAATTTTCTATATCTTGTGGGCAATCCACAAGCTTGAGGTGCACTTGTAACACCCTCGAATCGGCCCTATGCAGATTTTAGCGATTCCTGCCAAACCCGCATAGAAATGATTCAAAGGTTTCCACCAGGCACTTGCGTGTGGGTGGAAAACAAAGTAATACCATTACACAATAGTTTACAATGGACCCCACAGAAACATATATATATATACAACAACGAATCCATGAGTCAAGAATACAAATATACAGTACAAAGATCAAAATCACCTTGAAAACGATACAACGTCCGAGTATAGAGAAGATGCAAATGGAGCTAAGAACCCTGAATCATAACCAATGGCATTCATAACCCTACCCAGGCCAAGCCGGAAGGGTAACCCTGCTAACGAGGTTGATCTCAAACCTGCTACAACAAAAGGGGTGCCGACAACGGGCAAAGGAAAAAGAGAGCGGTCAGTACTGAGGCCAGTACATGGAGAGTGTAGAATTCGGCGGCTCTTGCCTACATAGGAATGGTGGGCTGAAGCGGCAGCGGAGCATGCACTAAACAATCTATAGAGACTCGATTCAACTGTTGGTTATTAGAGAGGGATAAGAAAGACCTATTGATGACCCACAAGTATAGGGGGTGTATCGCGGTATTTTCGAGGGAAGTGAAACCCAATTTATTGATTCGACACAAGGGGAGCCAAAGAATATTTATAAGCCTTAACAACTGAGTTGTCAATTCAGCTGCACCTGGAAATAATCTTGCTCACAACATTTTATTAGTAGCAACAGTTTTGTAGTAGGAATAGCAAAGTAACAGCAGTAGTAAAGTAAAGAAAACAGTAACAATAGCAGTAAACAATGGGATTCGAGTGCGGTAGACATAGGGATGGATAGACGGGCGTTGCATGGACAAGACAATTCACATAGCAATCAGAACATAGGGCAATTGCAGATAAATAAGATAAAGCATCCAAGCACTCGATAATCCTAGGCATGTGTTCCATATATAGTCATACATGCTCGCAATGAGAACTTGCACAACATCTTTTGTCCTGCCAGCCCGTTTGTAGCGGGGCCTCAAGGGAACTACTGTAAATTAAGGTGCTCCTTTTAATAAAGCACCGGAGCAAAGCATTAATACTCCATGAACATATGTGATCCTCACATCAAAGCCATTCCCTCTGGTTATCCCGATTTCTGTCACTTCGGGGCCATTGGTTTCGTACAACAACGTGTGTATACAACTTGTAGATAAGACCAAAAAATACTATCATAATGAATCAATAACATGTTCAGATCTGAAATCATGGCACTTGGGCCCTAGTGACAAGCATTAAACACAACAAGTCGCAACAAAGTCGTAAAGCACTAATAAAAGATACTAGGCACCATGCCCTAACAATCTGATGCCATTACATGAACGATCTCATCCAATCCCTACATCCCCATAGCCTACAGCGGGGGATTACTAACTCATAGATGGGGGAAACATGGATGGTCGATGGAGAAGTGATGGTGATGATGATGGCGATGATCTCCTCCAATTCCCCATCCCGGCAGGGTGCCAGAACGGAGTTTTTGGTTCTGTTTCGTGGAATCTGGTGGTGGTGACGGAGCGGAACTCGTTCTAGGAAAACGTCAAACCCCCTTGAGTTTTTAGGTCAGAAGTCAACTTATAGGCGAAGAGGGAGACCGAGGGGCAGCCAGGGGCGGCCAGACCACCCCCTGGCGCGGCATGGGCTTGCCCGCTCGGCCAGGTGGTTTGGCCTGGGTCCAACCCCCCTCCGTCTCGTATTCTGGCTTCGGGAGTCTACTGGTGAAATAGGATTTTTGGCATATTTTCCGGGATTTTTTCTAAAAGTTGATTTTCTGCACAAAAAGTAGACACCAAGGCAGTTCTGCTGAAAACAGCATCAGTCCATGTTAGTTGCATCCAAATCACACAAGTTTAGAGGAGAAACAATAACAAAAGTGTTCGGGAAAGTAGATACGTTTTGGACGTATCACCTATTTGGATCCAACCTGATAGTAACACCAAAACATACCCATCCTGGTATTTCCCCCTCGAGACCACACGAGGAAGTCAAACCGAGGAACTCACACAGTTGGCAGTTTTATTCATTCCATTATAGTTGTGGTACTTACTAGTCAGATACAATTAGCATAATACATTCCAAATCCAGCAGTTGTTGGCACTTTTATTTACTCATTCTGTTGTAGTGAAACTGATTACTAAACATGTCAAAGTCAAATTTATAGCGCTACTTTAGTTATAGTTGTCTATGATCGAGATACTGTGCTCCAAGTCGTCCCTAACCGTGGACACGGCTTTCAGAAAGTTTTACCCTGCAGGGGTGCACAAATAGCAACACACACATGATCAACCTCGGGAAGAACCAAATAAAAAGCAACAAGGCCTCATGACACAGCATTCATAGGATTCATAAATGATTTCAGGAGGCCACCCCACTAAGCTACCCGCAACCAAGTTGGCCTGCTCTGAGACGGACCCATGGTTTGTGTAGACGGCGGTAAATGACTGGGAACCCGAAAGTGTGACTGGGCTTGTCAATACAGCGAAAACGTGTCACGATCCAAAATAGTACAGGTGCTCCACACACAATCGTAATAAAGCAGTAAAGCATGGCATAGGTATAGGACAGTAAAAAATCCCCAAACTACTTTGTGGCCCCAAGAAATAAAGTGTGAATCAAGCTCAGGCAAAGGGGGATTCATAGAGTCTCCCGTATGTGGAGAGTGCGAATAGTCAAGCAATAGGTATCAAGTACTCGTGGCCTACGGGACACAAGTGAGCATGGAAGATCCAAATATTAGCTATTGCCCACCGGTGCCTCTACATTAGTTACATCTATTCCCAACATTTAATATCAAGTTGTAATTAAAGTCATGATCATCTCCACTATTAAGCATCTCCACCATTTAGCTTGTGCCAACTTGCCGTCAACGGTGGAACGACAACGACGTGAAGCAGCACATAAGCAAGCAACTATGACTCGCAAGACCAACTATCTATCAAGCAACAGGCAATAAGATGTGTTCAAGGAAATATGGAGGCTGCAAGGAATATAAAGGGTGCACGGAAACTAAAGCATCGCAACACGGATAGCAATAGATCAACAGGAGGAAGTAAAGACTACAAATGCAAAATAGGTAGAAAGGAGGAGAATGTTCGCTTGGGAAACACTGTTGAAGATACATTATCCGAAGAACTTGTCGATACTCTCATCCACTCAACGGTCTAATCCATGAAGAAGCAAAGCGCTAAAAGAAACACCGGATGCACTATTTAATAGTACGACAAAAGATCCGGCATGATTATGATATGATGCATGGCATGGCAGAGATGCAGTGCAATTAGGAAATTTTAAGCAGAACTGGGGTCCCGACAATTAATTATATGGTTCAACTTTTTTAGGTACCCTGCAATTTAAATGTTGTCTTAACAAGGCAAAAGATGGCATCGGTTTGCTACACAAATTTAAATGGAGCCGATATAAGACTAGAAAAACCCGCATATAGTCTCCATATTTAATTATTAGGTGAGTTGACAAAGTACCCCCAAATAAACATGTATGTGAGTATGGATGATTTAATATGCAACAAGTTTATATGGCATTTATAAAATAAGGATAGATAGGGGTCACACATGGGGGTCGAAGATCTTGGGGTTCGAGGGTCGGGGTCTTCGAGTTGGTCTTCGGATCAGTGTATAAGATCTTGGTGATCCAAGGGGTGTGGGGTCCGGGAGAACTTAGTTCGACATCGGTTGTCGGTGCAGGACTTGGGTCGGCGTCGGTCGTGGAACCATGTACATATTTGATCGCCGGAGCGGAAGTAGTCGAGGTGTGTCATCGGTGGACTTTGGTACTTTTCCACTTGGAAATCATTGGGATCCGTAAAACACCATCAACACCTCATCAATGCCTTACTATCAACTCAACACTGGGTCATTCAAACAACAGTACCACATCTTGGGTAGCACCCCAAAATGAAAGGTTGCCTTCCTCTTTACCTTCTTCATTTGAACGTAGGAACTCTATAATGGAAGTATTCCCTCGTCCGGTCCTATAGTGGAGACAGCAGGGCGACGAGAGCACGTAGAGGGGTGATGTTATCGCAGTCGTGGCGTCCGGAGCAGCACGGGCCGGTGCTCGAGGTGGGGGAGGGCGAGGAGGAGCTGGTGGTGGCTCCACGGCGAGGCTAGGGAGAAAGCCCCACAATGAGGACAGAGGATGGCAGGGCAAGAGGATATTGGCCGGCGGTAGGGATCCACGGAAAAGAGGAGGCAAGGTCAACGGCGGTGGCCTGCTGGGGCGGAGAGGCGACGGTGGCCGGAGAGAGTGGGGAATACACGCGCATCGTGGATGCAGGCGGTGCTCGCGTGGTGGGATGGAGCGGTCTGGGAGGAGCTCTGTGTCAAGGGGCGCTTGCGACAGGCGACCTGGGGTCCCAGCGAGGAGGGAGGGCGACACGACAGCGATAGATGGCATCCGTGGCAGAGAGTGAGGAGGCGCTCGAGCAGTGATGAAGGAGAGGAGGCCGAGGACGAGCGGCCGAGGAGAGGGAGGCGCGGCTAGCAGGGGAAGCCCGGGGCGACGATGATGCTCGGTCAAGGAAGGTGACACGCGGGGTCGGGACGGTGAGGCCAGGGTCGAGGCGAGTGACAAGCTCAATGGAAGGCAGGGAGAGGCCAAGGTGCAGCGCGACAGCGTCTCGAGCGAGCAGCACGAGGTGGCGAGGCGAGTCAGACGACGAGGTGGTTACAGAGGAAGACGAGGGAGGGACGCGAGGTGAGAGGAGAGCAGGGTGGGGATCGCGTGGATCGAGGCCAGGGGTGGGGCCAGTTTCGGTTGCAGGGTGGGCATCGTGTCAATCGCGTAGGGAGGATGCGGTGCGGGGGTGTGGCTCTAGGGCATGCGGGGCATGCCGTGTGCGTCGCGCTAGGCGGGTGGGGTGTATGTGAGTGTGCCACCGCACGCGGTAGATAGGGTGAGTGGCGGCGATGGGGAGTGGGATGGATTGGGTGTAGATTAGGGTTTGGCTGGGATTTTTGGTTGAACGGGCTGGGCTAGCCGGGGATGTAGGTGGCCTGTCCTAATCGGCTGGCTGCCTCCCCCAGTACAACAAAATATTTTATTTTATTTAATGTTCTATTTTATTTTACAGACTGTGTATAAATAATTTTAGACAAAATAAAAATATTCGGAAGAGACCGGGGTTTTTGATTTGAAATAAAGGCGGGGATATTTAGAAAACAAAGATAGGCTTTTAGAAAATAGTTTTAGGCAATAAATGCATGATGACATGACGATGCCCAAATGCAATGTGGCATGATGACATGAGCATGCAGTCATGATGATGCACAAAACAAAAACAAAAAAAAAACACTAAGTGATTTTCTAGTAGTGGTTTTATCGAGGTGCTACAACACCTTAATGCTGATGTAGTCGTAGGTGCCTTGCTGGTGAGCATCGATGGGACCGAGGTTAGCTAGGGCTATGATTCTGATGTTTGCATGTCTGTTGGATTCTTCTGGCGTATATAGACCGATGTTTCGTGCTTGCCTGATTTTGCAGGCAACATAGCCTTTTTGACGTGCCGTGGTGACGGCTAGGGGATAGGGGAGAGCATGTGGCACGTTGGGCCCAGTTGAGTTTTCAAATCAATGTGACATTAAATAATTTCAAATCAACGCCCCGGAAATGCCGCGCAAGGAGATGATTTACGTGGACTGTATAGAGGTTATTTTTTATCCATGTACTTTGATATACTACTAATCCGTATTTCACCTATAATGAATGATATTGGCAATTAAAGAATACATGAGGGTTCCTAGGCTTCTTCCTTTCAGTATTAATTACCTGAATTCACGTGTGTAATAAACGTGGGTTTCTCTGTATTGGCACGCTTCTTTCCTCGAACGCATGCAGAAATTAAGGGGAGGAAGTAATTTCACCTTCCTCGGTAATACAAGAGGTTTTATTGCGTCGAAGTGGAAGATGGAATGACAAATGGAGTACTTATGATAGTGCTAGATCGTAAACACCATTCCAATTTTCACTTGATAATACTAATATTCAATCTCCGAACATTTTTACAGAAAGGAAGTAGAGGTGAAATTAAACAAAATTAATCCCAAGACTTCTTCATCTTCTTGGACCTGGATCCTTCCACTGTCACCTTCGTGCTGGTGTCGTCCTTCCGCTTCCCGTGGCATCCCCCAGCTCTTGCCTTCTTCTTCTTCTTCTTCAAGCCTCCCGCCTGCTTCTCCTTCCTCTTCTCATTGCAGATGAAGGCGGGATCACGTGCACTCTTCTTGGCGACGAAGTCGAGAAATGGCCAGAAATCTTCCGACCGCTGATCCTCCTGCTCGTGCTCCCTCTTCTTCTTGTCGATGGAGAATGGATCGAGAGAACTCTTCTTGAAGACGACGTCTCCTTCATAGATGAAAGACCAAGGACCCTCCTCCTCCTCCTCTTTGCTCTCTGCCAGCGGCCTCCCCTCCATCAGATGACGGTAAGCAGGGTCCTCATCGGAAAAAGTACCTTCCGGTGTCTCATAATAGTATGGCCCGTCAACAGACTCCCCACTATCACCATGGTAGGGACTGATATCCCCGTTCGCTCGTGCGTTGGACTCGTCAATGAAGGTGCACTATTCGGAGCAGCTGCAAGGCATTTTGGTGTGTGTGGTGGCTTGGCCGCCCTAAAGGGACAGGGAGAGACAAAGAGAGTTCTTCGATGTGTGCGTCGTGCCTGGATGGGAGAAGTGGTCATTGTTGATGGCCCCTTAAAAGCCTTGCTCGGGAAATCCAGGAGTTTCCACGTGCCGTAGGAGCAGCCTGGCAGTTCCCTTCCATCATTTTTTTATACTCCCTTCCATCGTTATTTTACAAAAGTTCCCTTCCATCGTTGAAACAAGATCGAACGGCTGGTACTCCTTCGACGCGTGAGCATCGCAGCGAGGATATTGCAAGTACCACCACATGTTGGGGAGGCTTTTGCACATAACAACAACCATATACCTTTTCTATACAAAATACAGACATTTTATGTAATCATTGTACATAATACATAACCAGTCATTGAATGTTTCTTATTTTTTTGGGAAACATTTCATCTTAATTATATAATATAGTACTAAAATATTATTTTTATCTAACTAATAATAGGTAAATCTCAAAAAATAATTATAATTTTGAGTCACGTCCATAAAGTATCTGGTGTATTTTGGTTCTTGTAAGTTGTATCATTTAGAATTCAACCCATTAGTAGGTATATAATTCCCGACATGCTCTAGAGAAATGATATATAGATTCTATAATGATGGAAAGTGTGTTTTGAGGTTTATGCATAGAGTTCATTGTGCTAAAGACTATATCAATAGAATCTTCTGAATGTTAGAGTGGAAGCAAAACCCATCGGTAAGCAATGCTGGGATTTCCAATCTTCATCCAACAGTTAATGTTCAAAGTTATTGGTACACTATATACTGGGTATGATAAGATAATTAAATGTATAACATGTCATTAGAATCTTTGTGGTTCTTGCATAGCATTCATGTGCTAAGGACTATCGATAGAATCTTCTGCATGCTAGAATGGAAAAAGAAGATCCAAGAGTTAACATTGTTGGGATTTGCCAGTCTTGATTCAATTTTCATTGTTCAAAGTTACTCATACATTATATAGTGGCATGATTTGCAAGAAGTCACACGCTACTTCCTACTAGTAAAAGGCACGTGCCACACTTGTATATACTCTATGAAATCTAACTTAATGAACATTAAGTTGTTATTAACCAATAGTCTTGTTAGAGAAAAATGGCATATATTAAGTATATTAATAATAACTATCTACATATATTGAGAATACAACCTACTATGCTATGAATTTTTTTTGCGGGGAGGGGGGTGACATGATGGTTCTATAACATGGTGGTGTTTGCTCTAGGTACTACTCCTTCAACAAAAATCCAGCTGCTCTAAACTATTGGATCTAACAGACCAACAGTCATGATTGGTGCTATGGATCTAATTCAAAACTGCTCCATTATAGTAGTAGTAGAGATAATTCGAAAACATTGGCGATGATGCTATATGTGCATGACCGAAAAACTTTCGGATAATCTCAAGGAAAAACAAGGACGCATGTACCAATGAGCGTGAATGGACAATAAGAGTTGTGAGGACAGATTACTTGTGGGGCCTAGAAACCCCACATTTCTTCTTGTTTTTTAATGATCTTACCTCATGGCTGGCTTTGATGTCGTTCCTCAGGCGCACTATATTATTCACGTTAGTGGAATAGTGGGTTCCCAAAATTTTCTTTTAAACATAAGGTTGAACACTCCTAGCTGTCATGGAAATGGCCACGGCAGTCAGCTGCCATTGGCCGCGACTGATTGTATCGTGAGGAAGAGTTGGCGGCCATCTGCGGTGCGAGATGGGGGCGGATGCACATGGGTTTACCCAGGTTCGCCCCCCCGGAGGGTAAAGACCTACTCCTGCTAGATTAGATTACTGGAGAGTGAGTTACAGGGGTGGCGAGCTCGGCATCCAAGCAGCGAGTCGCTTGAAGGGGTGTATGATGGAACGTGAGTCTCTAGGATACCCTAGGGAGGTTTATATATGAGGCACCTCGCTAGGGTTTACAAGCTACAGCCGAACAAGATAAGGATTCCCAGGTTTTGACCTAATCCGACTGGGCTTCTGTTACTCTCCAGGGCCTCCAGTCGCCAGTCACCGGGCCTCTCCTTCCGTCATAGTCTAGTCGCCGTCCTCCAGGCGCACTCACAGGCCCTCCGGCCCAATCGGAACGTCCTGTTGGGCATACCCTCTTTGGCATATCCCCATCAGTAGTCCCCGAGGCCATCATTGACGCAGGCGCATGCGTCCCTTTGGTGTTCGGAGTAGGCGAGCCCAATTTGGGCGTCCACTCAAGTCGGCGATGGACTCCATCAGAACCAAGGAGAATTTCCCCATGTTTCCATCCGCCACCCCAATGAATGTTACTACTGCCAAGTCCTTGTTTCGGCGAGTGGAAAACACTGGCGGGTAGCGGGTGAAATGAAGGAGTTGGACCATCAAATCTGGTCAAACTATCCGTTGGAATTCCCAACGGTAACTTCAGCGCAATTACCGTGAGTAACGGCTATCCCGATTTTGGCGGGTGGCGTTCCCATATAAGGGGAGTGATGATTCAGCTCTGTAGATCTTCTCCGCATTCTTCATTCTTCCTCATTCGTTCTTCCTGTCTCCAATTTCCCTGCCTTCATCCTTCCGACTCGTCTTTTCTTCACTGTGCGACTCCACATCCTACCCGATGGCGCCTCCCAAAGGCTCATGGGGAAACTCCAAGTGTACCACAGCCCAGCTCAAATCCTCCGAGATCGAGCCGAAGCCGTGACCCAGCGAATTCATATGCTTCCCAGCCATCTTGAGAGGGGTTTGAGATTCCCCACTTCACTCTTCTTCCACCGCTTCTGCGCGTATTACGCGATCAAGCACAGCATCGAGCAGCTAGCGATCTTCGTCGCCTTCTATGAATGCTATCTCGGCTGTAGGCCGTATTTCCTGCTATGGTTGGAGCTCTTCCACGGCCACATCGGGCACGAGGCGTTCGGTGGCCAGATGTTGGCCGTAGGTGGCGTCACATTCCAATTGAAGCCAAAGGGCAATTTCGTCAAGCTCCTCCTGCCGAAGAAGGCCGCCAACGAGTGGAAGAAGAGCTGGTTCTACGTAAAAGAATCCACTCCCTCCGGCGAGGTGGCACTTCCCGAATTCATCGCCGAGAGGAGCGAGCCTCGCCGGTTATTTCCGAAGAAACTTCCTGAAGACCAGCGGATGGCCATCGCGAAAATGATGGACCAGATCCAGTAGCTGAAGGACCAGGGCTTGATTTCGATCAACCTCTACAACTGCTGGCTTGGGTGGCGTCTGGTTCCACTGGCGGCTCAGCCGCATTGGATGTATGAATACAGCGGGAAGCATGACCCCTCCCGAACCAGCAAGGAATCATGGGAGGCCGAGGACTACAAGGCCGCCCTGAAAAAGATCACCGACACAGAGTTCACAGCGTGGCGGTCGGGCTCGCCCCGTACACTCCTGTGAAGAATGAAGCCCCCATAGTAAGTTTTCTTCCCAGTCGCTATGTCCGTACCTCAGTTCTTAGTCGCCGCGTTTGGTGTTTACTCGTGGTGGTTCTCAGCTTTTTCAGGTGTTGGAGGGTTGGCTCCCTCCGCTCGATGAAGAGGTTCCCCAGGAACTGGAGGAAGACTCCGAGGGAGACTCTTCCGACAGCCTCGGGGAGGAGGAGGAGGTTCCTCCCCTAGCGCTGTGGCTCGCAAGACCCGTATGCAAAAACAACGTGAGTTCGAGGCGAGCCGTAGCCTAGACGTACACGACGGAGGCGACGAGGTCACGCAGGAGCACACGTCCCGGCATACCGCTACGCCGTCGAAGCCCGCACGCAAGCCGAAGTCACCAGCAAAGTGGCCAATGTCGCCGTCCAAATCGGGGGTGGTGTTCGAGTCGGATGACGACTCCGATGATGAAGATTCCCCCGAAGTATCCCACAAGGCCCCAAAGGATGCGATCCCGACGAAGGGGTTAGAGGGCGAGGACACCGAGGTTGTGGTAGAGGTTCCCCTGGCGGCGATTGCGCCGACGGTCTCAGGGGTTCCAAGCCAAGAAGCGGCTAAGGTGATGACGTCTAAGTCGCCGTAGCCGTCAAGGGAGGCCGTGCCTTCGGAGCCAAAGATCTAAGCGACTGCGGCTTCATCGTCGAGGAAGCCCGTGGTGTCGTGGGCTTCAGACGTCTTCGAGAGGGGGCTCACTCGCAAGCTGGGTCCTGAGTTAGACAAGCCTGCCCACATCATCACCGGGCTTCACGTCCTCCCGGTAGCTAAGTGAGTATTGGTTCTTCATCGCGATTCGCCTCGCTCTTTTTGTATTGTCGTTATATTGATTGTGGGAACTCGTGCAGGTCGGAGGCCAAGAAGATTGGCCGTCCTTCGGTGGCTAAGATTCCACCGGCCGCCCCCAAGGGAGAGGGCGACCTTCCCAAGAAGAGAAAGTCCGCTGGAGATGTGGCGATCGCGGAAGGCGCGAAGAAGCAGAAGGGGGGCACCGATGACGCCACAGCCAAGGACGGCGCCGCGGATCCCGATGTTGCATCAGTCGACGAAGAAGTGGTGGCAGCACGATTGGAACCAGTCTTGGTTATGTCCGTGCCAGAAGGGCCGGCCCCGACAACCAGTGCCCCCGCCAGAGCGTCGGCGACGTTCCCGCGCTTCATGGCTAAGGGGTTTCCAGGCATGGCGGACACCCAATCTCCACAGAGTCCAGAGATTGTGGATGCGGACATTGGGTCCCGTCGTGGGCGCACTTCCTTCACGATCCCGTCGACTGACGCTGGAGAACTTCACAGGATGCTCGGCGCCGCTATTCAGGTATGTCCAGTCCCCGAGTTCCTAGTCGCTGAATTTCAGCGGCTGGGAACTGAACTTCTTTCTCTTCTCCAGTCCCCAAATTCCTAGTCGTTGAATTTCGGCGGCTAGGAGTTGAGTTTCTTTCTACTCTCCACTCCCCAAGTTCCTGGTCGCTAAATTTCAGCGGCTAGGAACTAGGTTTTTGTTTTGTCAAATGCTGAGATGTGTTGTTTGTTTGCAGGGATTGCAAAGGGAGTCGACCGATCGGCAGGCCGAAGGAGAGCGCTTGGAGCGTGATCTGCGCGAAGCACAAGAGGCAAACCAGCGGCTTCAGGAAACTATTAGTGAGTATCTGTTTTTATTTCTTTTCCTCTATCAGGTGTGAACTAGTGGTGTACGGCATGCTGATGGCTTCTCTTTCAGATGGTTTCCCGACTGCAATTTCCAAGGCCCATGAAGGGTATGTTCCAGTGGCCGAGTTGTACGCGGTAAATGGACGAATAGCCTCTCTAGTCCAAGACTTGGAGGAGGCGAAAGCGGCCTCAGTTTCTTCGGAGGAGCGAGCAAAGGCTGCCGTTGCTGCGGCTGAGGAAGAACGCAAAGCCACGGATTCCATCATCGTGGGGCTACAACGAGCAAACCGCCTTGGAGAAGCATGTCACGGAGGACTGCCACAAACTCCTTGGTGAGTCTCCGTCTTTGCCTGACCCGTTTGTCGAGTCCCTGACTGGGGAGTTTCATAGTTTCACTGACGCCTGATTTTGCAGCTGTGATAGGCCAAAGCGATCCGGTGGTGCAGACCTACAATGCTTCACAGTGCGTGACTGCCGTGGTGAACACGGCCACGGCTTCGGCGTTGTGTGTCCAAGCAGCTCTACAAGGCATGTCCCCCACCGAAGTTATTCATGGGGGGCTTACGGAGGTGTGGCGCTATCTGGAGGAGGTGCCTGCTGTCGTGGAGTGGATGGCGCGCTCAGCGTTCAGGCGCGGGGCCACCACAGCGTTGAGCTTAGGTCTCGCCCACTTCCCCGACGACTTCGACCTTCACGACGTGGCGAGTGGCTACCCATCGGCGACCGGCATGGTGGAGATGTCAGAGGTGTTCAAGCTGACCGCGAAGGCCGCCCCTTACGCCGATCGGGTCTTGGCTATGGGGGATATGCTGCCGTACCAGGAGACGGTGTTGGCGCCTGGCGACCCCGAGCCGGAGCATCGCGATATGAAGTCGGAGCAGCCCTTCCGGTCGTCGTTGTTGAAGTCGCTGATGATGTACCCGACAAACCCGTGGCAGCCTTTTGTTCGTTTCAAGGGGGGTGGCACTGCTTCATCATCAGGGCCTGTTGAATAAACAATGTAATTGTGCGATTTGTGATGTATGCCAAGTGGTGACTGCTGTAATGTATTTTGCAATGGATGCCAAGGGGAGTCAATCGACTCGTATTGCGACTTGGATTGTGTAGTGTGTTTGTTTTTGGTTGAGCGAGTCCCCGAGCGTGTCCGCCCTTTAATGGGGTATAACTCGATTGTATACTTTTGTGTATTGTTTTGGTTGTGCACTGTTTTATCTCTCGCGTCTTCTGAGTGGCGAGTCCCCGAGTGCGAGTAGGACTGATTTGTAGGCGAGTCCCCGAGCGTGGTGCTCGACCATATTGGTCATGTTCCTATTGTAGGTTGTGAATGCGTTGTTTGTAACGCGTCTCCTCCCCTGGCCCGGAGAGCCAGTCGCTTAGCGAGTCCAAGGCAGCTCTCTTACTTGGTGAGTTCCCAAGCCGCGTTGTGGTTTCCGTTTTGCGGAGTCCACGTGCATGGTACTTAACCGTTCGAGTCGCTTTGCACGAGGATGGGAGGGACAGGTCGCTGTGAGAAGCGTGTACCTGTTGTCTTGGCCCGGTGGGCCAGTCGGTCTAGGAGACTCCAATGGTAGCTCCGGGTTGGCGTTTTCGTGGACGACCCAAGGCCTGAATATTTCTGGTGCCCTTGTGCCGCACTACTTAGCCGTGCTGGTCGCTTGACCAGAGGTTGACTTCCGTAGGTAGCGTATTGCTAATATGTAGGAGTGTGAGTGGCACAAGAATATGGCGAGTGGACACAATTTGTGCAATCCGGATGAATTTCATTATATATGCCAGCGGAGTACAATGTGAGGTTCTAAGTATAGACCTTTCTGAGGAGGTTTACATTCCATGGCCTCCCGACCTCGAGCTGGCTGTCACCCCGTATGTCGATGAGATAGTAGGCGTCATTGCCAAGGACTCGACCTATGGCGAATGGCCCCTCCCATGGGGGGGGATTTTGTGCATGCCTTTCTTGTCTTGGACCAATCGTAGGACCAGGTCGCCTTCCTGGAAGGTGCGAGTTCGCACTCGGCGGCTGTGGTAGCGGCGGAGTCCTTGCAGGTATATGGTGGTGCGGGAGCGAGCCAGGTCACGTGCCTCGTCGAGTTGATCGATGTTGTCTTAGCGGGCAACCTCGTTGGTCGCCTTGACGTAGTTGGTGACTCGAGGTGAGTCGTGCTCCAGATCAGTTGGCATTACGGCCTCGGTGCCATACACCATGAAGAAGGGCGTGAACCCGGTGGAGCGATTGACGGATGTGCAGATCCCCCATATCAGAGAGGGGAGCTCGTCGACCCAGCATCCTGGGGTGCGCTCGAGGGGCACCTGGAGTCATGGCTTGAGCCCATGGAGGACGCTCTGGTTGGCGCATTCTGCGTGGCCATTTGCATCCGGGTGGGCGACTGATGCGAGGTCGAGTCGTATGCCATGTTCTTCACAAAATTCTGCCATGGCCCCCTTGGCGAAGTTGGTGCCATTGTCTGTTATGATGCTGTGCGGGTAGCCGTACCGGTAGATGAGCTCGCGTAAGAACTTGGTGGCCGTCTTGTCGTCGCACTTTTTTATTGGCTTGGCCTAGACCCATTTGTTGAACTTGTCGACTGCGACCAGGAGGTGAGTGAAGCCAAATGAGGCCTTCTTGAACGGGCCTACCATGTCCATGCCCCATACGGCGAATGGCCACGTGATGGGGATGGTCTTGAGTGCCGAGCCAGGGAGGTGCGTGTTGGGGGGATACCCCCGGGTAGGGTCACGCCGGGGTATAAAGGCCGAGTTAGCCGAGGTTCGGCAAGGCCAAAGCGGATGCTGGCCGGGTCACCTCAAGGCATGCCGAATCACGGGGTAACCCGGACCAGGGGTGTTCGCCTAACTAAGTGTCAACCGACTTAAGAAGTAAGTCAGAAATGCGTGTTTAACTTGTATGCAGGAACAGGTGTGGCCGGATCAGCTACGATCCGGGGCACATCTAGCTTCTAGGAGAAGGAAGGAATCTCGCTGGTCAAAAGAAGCCCCGGTACGCACTGCCTGAGCGAAGCAGACAAGGGCAGGACCACCGAGGCGTGGCTGACAAGGGTGACGATACCCATGTCGGCTGACGCGGGCGCCGCAGAGGCTCACGTAGCCTTTGCATGTGTGACGCAAGGGAAAAGTAACCCGGTCGGCTTACTACTTTGGGAGATGGCATATTCTTAGGAATATACCTCCACGTATGCCCTAGATGGAGACCTAGCCCCCCCTATATAAGGAGGGCTAGGGCTTCTGTAGAGGGGGTTCCGATTTGGTGAGTTTGGCTAGGGTTTTAAGGGTGATCTATGGGTGAGAGTAAGAGAGCTCCTTCTTCCTCCTCTCGCCAATACAGCTCTAGGAGCACTTGTAACCTTGGAGACAAAGCAAATATAAACTTCTTTGCAGAGAATCACTTCACTATCCCTCCCTGGATTCCCCTAGCGTGTATTAGTCCCCACCTTAAGCCTACCATGGCATCTGCCGTGACACCACCACGACAGTTGGCGCCCACCGTGGGGCTAGCGGCGCTAGCAGGGGTGAAAATCCAGACAGGAAACCTCATCGGCACCAGCGAATGCATCGTCTCTGGGCTCGTTCAGCGCTTTGGAGCGCTGGACTTCGTCAGCGACAACGCTGGCTGCTTTGGCACGTGCCCACTTCCGCGCAACGGCCTCTTCGTCAAGTTGGGTGTGCACAAGGTCTACGTTGATGTGGACGTATCATGCGTTCATCCGCGGCACGTCGTTGAAGCAGGGGAACCACCCCTTAGCGTGGTTCACGGGGCACGTATCACTCGCTTCCCGGATCGTGCTGAAGTGATGATGACTGCGCCGGGGGCAGGCGCAAGCAAGGATCCGGCACCGAGGAAAGGTAGAGGTCCTCCACTAGAGAGGCCTGAGAATGTACTCAGAGAAGCTATGGATAGCTTGGCAAACCCGGTAGCAGCGGTAGTAGATCCGACGCGGGCACAGGCCGAGCTAGAGGAAACTAGGTAGAAAATTCTGGAGGGAGCGAAAAAGATCGCTGCGGCTCAGTAGTCGTTGAACATGACACTGCGTGAGTACGCAAAGGCAAATAAAGTAGATGCTGTAAAAGTGAAGGGGAGAAATCTCATGAGTGAAATGAACAAACAAGGTGATACTCGGATTGAAGAATCAGAAAATTGTTTGTCTGTGGGGCTGCCGAAGTACAGTACCCCGGCGAAAAACCTCAGAGCAGCAGATGCAGCCGCATCCGAGCTAGAGGGTCTGACGGGTGAAGCCTGTCAGAGACAGCAGGATCGGGTCAATGAGTTGGTTCGGATCGCGAACAGGCAAAATGAGGATCTGCTTAGGGCAAAATCGGAGAGAGCTGGGGCCTCCAAGATCGTTCATTCGGCAGCGGGTAACCCGAAGAAATCCGCTGGAGCCGCATCGTCACCTCATGGTGGTCAAAGGAGAGAGGAGGTAGTAACCTCGGCCAGGAGAAACAAGCAGATTGTTCCGTATGACCCGACAAGGGCAGGAAAGGCAAAAGAGGTACAAATAAACAACGATCGACGAAGTGTAAGCCGAGGTGAAGCTGGCCGAGGCATCCGTGACCAAGGCAATGCCGGTCAAGGAAATGCTGTTAATGGCAAAGCCGGACAGCGCAACTCTACAGGACAACCGCAGCAGCGGAATATACCAAGGAAAGAGCAGAGTGCCGGCCGAGGTATGCAACAGAGAGATTGGCCACGAGAGCGAGACCGGTATAACGATGGAGATTCGGAAATGGTAAATGCAGGATACCCAAGGCCGGACAATCATGTGATAGGGTCGAGATTGGGAAGCAGGGATTTGATACCGGACGATGCCAGGTTGAAACTGGATCGACTATATAGGTCGGAGCAGATTGAAAGTCAAGGTCCTCCGGGTCCTGCATGTTTTGGACCCCGGATCATGAAAGAGCCACCGGTACCTAACTTCCAGTTACCCAAAGGCACGAAGACGTATGACGGCAGCACTAAGCCAGAGGATTGGTTGATAAATTATGCAACGGCTGTGAAAATTGCCACAGGCAACTTGAGGTGGGCTGTGCAATACGTACCCCAGATGTTGGAGGGCCCGACAAGGGTATGGCTGAACAACTTGCCACCCGAAAGCATTAACTGCTGGATCGATTTTGAGGAAATGTTCATCAGCAATTTCTCGAGTACGTATCAGAGGCCGAATAGGCCACATACACTAGCTATGTGCAAGCAAAGACCGAATGAGACGGACCGGGAGTTTTTAACTCGGTGGTGTACCGTGAGAAACTCATGTGAGGGCGTGATAGAATCATATGCCATAGCGTGGTTTGCACGGGGATGCAGATATGCAAGCGAACTGTGGCAAAAGTTACAAAGGAAGATGCCCACCATGTTGGCAGAGATGATCCGGATTGCTGATTCATATGCTCTTGGAGATCTGACTCAACCTAGGCTTGTGGCAAACGAGTCGAACGATGAGTACTACCAGAGAGATGGAGCCGGATCATCTCGAAGGAATGACTACAGAGGTAAAAGGAGGGATGATAGACCGGATCACCGGTACAGTTTGCAACAAGTTGTAGCTGTGAATCAGGATCAGCCCGGAACAGGAAGCAATCAACGCCAGAAAACTAGAGGGCAGTGGACTCCGAGAAACGATGGCAAGAAAACTTGGACGCCAGAACAAAAGAAAAAGTGGCAAGAAAGGAAGGACCGTCCGAGGTACACCTATGGGTCGATGTTGGATCAGCCGTGTAAGTTTCACACGCCAAATCCGAGTAACCCAGCGGGTCATACAACGAGGCAATGTGAGTGGATGCGCAGGATTGAACAAGGCGGTGCGGGGAATGCTCAGGCACCTCGGCAGGAGTTACCCCGGCAGCAATTGCTCTCTAGAGCGAACACGCAATAGCTAATGTTGCCTCCCCCTCCACCGAGGTATGACAACAATGAGAGAAGGGATGCAGTGTATCAGGTGGAAAATCAGCACCAGCCGGATCAGAGGTACCCCGGAAATGAGGGGAGGAATGAGTACAGGGAGCATAATCAGAGTTATTGTGTATTTACCACTGAGGAAACAGATAGGAAAAGCTTGCGGCGCCGACATATGGAGGTGAATGCAGTAATGCCTACGATGACGAGGTATATGCCTTGGTCTGACCAAGAAATCATTCGGAGCATCAAGGATCATCCCAAGCTTATGCCGAGTCCTGGTTCGTATGCGTTAGTGCTGGACCCGACATTCACTGGGCCTAACATCAATGTGAGGTTCTCAAAGGTACTGATTGACAATGGCAGTAGCATTAACACCATGTATGCGGACACGCTGCGCAAGTTGGGTATCTCGGAAAACATGTTGCAGGACACAAGGACAACTTTCCATGGCATTGTGCCCGACATTTCTTGTGAGCCTATAGGCAAAGTCCGGATTGACGTGCTATTCGGCACGAGAGATAATTGTCGAACTGAGAATCTAGAGTTTGAAGTGGTGAACTCGGAAAGTGCATATCACGCGTTACTCGGAAGACCAGCATTGAACAAGTTCATGGCAAGCTGCCACATCAGTTATCTAAAGATGAAGTTGCCCAGGCCAAATGGAGTGATTACCATTGCAGGAGATTTCCGATGTTCCATTGAGTGTGCCTCAGCCGGGTCTAACCTAGCCGAGTCACTCGTGATTGCACAAGGGAAAAGAAAAATTCAAGAGGTGGCGGCATTAGCTCAGTCCGCACAGCAGTATATGCCGGCGCTGAGTAACCCGCATGGTAGCATTTCGTTCCAGGCCGCAAAGGATACTAAGAAAGTGCTTGTCGATGATATGTTCCCAGAGAGCACCGTAACAGTTGGTGCCGGGTTGAATGATAAATAGGAAAGCGAGCTCGTCAACTTCCTCCGTGAGAATCGGGATATTTTTGCTTGGTCTACACAGGACTTGCAAGGTGTTCCGAGGGAGTTGGCCAAGCACTCTTTGAACGTAAGACCCGGAGCAAGGCCGGTGAAGCAACCTCTCCGCCGCTTCTCCGAGGATAGGAGAAAAGTCATTGGAGACGAGATAGCTCGGTTGCTAGCAGCAGGATTTATCATGGAAGTACTGTATCCGGATTGGCTCTCTAATCCGGTGCTGGTGGAAAAGAAGAAGGATGATCCGAACGTGGCAGTAGTTTGGCGTATGTGTATCGATTACACGAACCTGAAAAAGGCGTGTCCAAAAGATCCATTTCCACTGTCGAGGATAGATCAGGTCATAGACTCAACCGCGGGATGTGAACTGTTGTCATTCATTGATGCATATTCTGGTTTCCACCAGATACCTCTGAATCCGGATGATCAAATAAAGACCGCATTTATCACCCCGTACGGGGCTTATTGCTATCGCACCATGCCGTTTGGTTTACGTAATGCAGGTGCAACGTACCAAAGATGTATGCAAAAATGTTTGCACGACCAAATAGGTCAAAATGTACAAGTATATGTGGATGATGTGGTTATCAAGACCAAGGAAAGCAAAACGCTCCTTGACGACATCAGGCAGACATTCGCGAACTTAAGAAGGTTCCGAATGAATCTTAACCCGGAAAAATGTACCTTTGGTGTCCCGGCTGGAAAATTACTCGGATTTATCGTCTCCAGCCGAGGTATCGAAGTTAATCCAACTAAGATCCGGGCCATTGAACGAATGGAGCTGCCGAAGTGTCTTAACGATGTCCAGAAGTTCACGGGGTGCCTAGCATCGTTGAGTCGGTTCGTATGTCGGTTGGGAGAAAAGGAATTGCCTCTCTACCAACTCATGAAAAAGTCGGATAAGTTTGTTTGGACGCCACAGGCCGATGAAGCCTTTGCCCACTTAAAAAAGATGTTAGTCACTGCACCAGTTTTAGCCTCTCCACTATCAAAGGAACCAATGTTGCTCTACATAGCCACAACCATCCGAGTTGTAAGTGCAGTGATTGTAGTAGAGCGCGATGAAGAGGGTAAGTCGGTGCAGAGGCTAGTGTATTACTTGAGCGAGGTATTATCTGCCTCAAAGCAGAACTACCCGCACTTTCAAAAGGTGGCATATGGTGTCTATATAGCGGCAAAGAAGTTAAAGCATTACTTTGAGGAGCACCCCATCAAAGTAATATGTAAGGCTCCCATATTCGAGATAATGGGAAACAAGGATGCAAGTGGCCGAATCGCAAAATGGGCAATTGAACTAGCTCCTTATGCGCCACAATATGACAGAAGAGAAGCAATTAAGTCTCAGGCTATGGCGGACTTTTTTGTAGATTGGGCCGAGGTACAATACGAACCACCGCCACCAGATCCGAACTACTGGAGGATGCACTTTGACAGGTCAAAAACAAAAACCAGGCTAGGCGCCGGAGTTGTGCTTACCTCGCCAAAGAAGGACCACCTGAAATATGTGCTCCAAATCCATTTCGCGGCATCGAATAATGTCGCAGAGTATGAAGCACTTGTGCATGGGCTCAAGGTAGCAAAAGAGATTGGGATACGTCAGATCATATGCTTTGGCGACTCGGATTTGGTGGTACAGCAAGTATCAGGACTATGGGACGCCCTTGATCCAAACATGGCGCTGTACAGATTTCATGTACAGAAGATATCTAGTTACTTTGAGGGGTGTGAATTTCACCATGTGGCCCGGGTGGAAAATGAGGCCGCCGACAAGCAGTTCCACCGGGTGTAGCATTGGAACACCTCAGAAAACCATCTATCAGGCCGTCCCCAGGAACCGACTCGATCTATGTCTCGGAAGATACAGAATCCGGAGCTGAGCCCATGGACATTGACATGGGAGGTAGTGCGCGAAACCCGGGGACTGCATCAGCAAACCCAGGGACTGCCTCAGCAAACCCGGGGACTACCTCGCAGGACCCAGGGACTACTCAGCGTGATCCGGTTGAAGTTTTGCCGGTGGATCAGATGGAAATTGATGAGGATGTGTTCCCTGCACGAGCAATACCAGCTTGGGCATTGCCTATATTTCAATTCCTGAAAGATGGAACGTTACCCACTGAGGAGGTGTTATCCAGGCAAACTCAGAGGAGGGCAAAGGCATACACAATTATCAATTGTGAGCTTTACAAACGGAGTGTGACCAATGTCCTCCAGTGATGCGTTGACATCCTCCGAGATATACACCAAGGAGAATGCGGGCATCATGCCTCATCTAGAGCCTTGGTGGCAAAAGCATTCCGGCATGGATTCTACTGGCCAAGTGCCTTAGAACAAGCAGAAGATCTGGTGAGAAAATGCAATGGTTGTCAGAGGTACGCTACCAAGACACATATGCCAATGTCGGAACTCAAGACCATAGCAATTACATGGCCATTTGCTGTATGGTGCTTGGATATGGTTGGTCCGTTTAAACCAACAAGGGGAAACATGACTCACATTTTGGTCATGGTGGATAAATTTACGAAGTGGATCGAAGTAAAGCCTATTAGGAAATGTGATGGGGCTACGGCTGTAACGTTTCTCAAAGATATAATCTTGAGGTACGGCTACCCGCACAGTATCATAACGGATAATGGAACAAATTTTTGCAGAGGGAGCATTTGCGCGCTTCTGCCGGGACAAGAAAATCCGACTCGACGTAGCCTCGATAGCCCACCCCGCATCGAACGGACAAGTGGAAAGATCCAACGGATTAGTATTATCCGGGATAAAACCTCGGCTCATTGAGCCGCTGCAAAGATCAGCAGGGTGCTGGATAGAAGAACTACCAGCGGTACTGTGGAGTTTAAGAACAACTCCGAATCAATCAACAGGCTATACGCCGTTTTTTCTGGTATATGGGGCAGAAGCTGTATTACCAGCCGACATAGAGCATGATTCGCCTAGGGTCACCCAATACACAGAAGCCGAAGTGCAAGAAGCCCAGCAAAATGATGTTGATCTGCTAGAAGAAGCGAGAGAACTGGCATTGTCCAGATCCGCCATATATCAGCAAAATCTCCGACGCTATCATAGCCGGAAAGTAAGCCCCCGAGTCTTTTGGGAAGGCGATCTGGTGCTCCGGTTGGTACATCATACTGTCGGCATGCATAAATTATCCCCCCCATGGGAAGGGCCGTTCATCGTGAGCAAAGCATTGCACAATGACTCTTATTATCTTATAGATGCAAAGCTACAGGAAAAGAACAAGGCGGACAGGTCCGGCGAAGAATCTAAGCGCCCATGGAATGTAGCTCTACTTCGTCCTTTCTACACTTAGCAGAGAAGTGTATGTATCCGAGTCTTCTCATATGTCGGTATGTATGCCGGCAATGAGCTTATGAATGAAATATTGGCACCTCGAGCAGTAACTCGGGGACTGCCTTAATAATATTTGTTGGTTTTTATTATTCTTACGATTAGTTGGAATAAGTTGTTCTACTTAACTCGGATTAGTAGTGTGTGAGCACAAAGAACCCAACGCTTCGACTTGCTGCTGTCCAACAAGAATTGGCTTCATGGCAAGCAAGAGAACAAGTTTGGAATTGCATAGCACATGAAAAACGACTTAATCGAGCCGACGTTTGTTTTTCGAACTAACCTTGTATTTACTTTCAAACTATTATGCTAAATTATTTTGAGCTAAGCCTAAAAAGTTTCTAAGTATTGTTAAAACAATTTTTGAAGCTCGGATTCGTAAGTCGTAAAACTGAATCAAGGTAGACACGAACCGAGCCAGAAGATTGGACGAACAAGAAAATGAAACTCGGGGACTACGCCCAAGTTAATCCGGCATACAAACTTAGTATCAAAATATTACATAAGTACGGGATACATTTCCACCCGACATACCGGGGATCTGATAAGTTTTCAAGTGTTTTTAATTAAGGAGCAGCAGGAGGAGGAAGTTCGGCGTCATCTTCGTCTTCTTCGATATCCGAGGCATCGTCCTCTCCATCCTCGTCCGAACTATCTTCGACATTCTCGACCCCTTTGTCGCCAGCGGCTTCCAGGAAGCTCGGACCCTCAGTCCATTCGTGAATGGGAGAATATTCAACAAGGCTATGGGCGCAAGCCTGGCGCCGAGCTACCCATTCCGGGTCATCGGTCCACTTGGATCCGATGCGCACACGCGTTAGGAGGTTGAGATCGATCTTCTCATACCACGTGAGTATGTGGTGAAGAACGGTCTAAGCTGCAGCACGTCCAGCGGACTCCCTCCAAAGGTTGAGCTGGGTCTGGATCTCCGATAACTTTTCAGCAAGAAGTGTGATCCTCTTCGGAGCGCTCTCACCGGGCCAGAACGTGTTGAAGACTCGGACTGAAACGTCAAGGAGATCCTTTCCGTAGTTCTTGATGATTTCCACGTGAGATGACAGGCTGACCAATAGGTCCTCCATGTCAAAAGGAATGATCTCACCGTCAAGAGCGACGGGAGTACCCCTCTCTCGGCAGAAATTGGCAACAGTAGCGCTCGCAATAGGAGTACCCTCTGAAAAGTGGCATGAAAACAAGGCAAAGGAAGAAGCTGGAGAAAAGACATATGAAGTAACCCAGAGAAGTATGTCGGATAAGGGAAAGGAACTTACGTGAAATGTGGCTGTGGATCCAGGTCAATTCATTGATGCAATTATCGCGTCTTTGGCGGAGCTACACCAGTTCAGCGTTCGCCGACTCAAGTTTGACGTCGGCCTCCTAAAGAAGGTCGCGGTCCTTAGCGATTTGGAGGTTGAGGTGCTCACGCTCTTCGGTGTAGTCCTGGCCAGCCTTTTCAAGCTCGGTTTGGGGCTGCGCCTTCATGTTCTTCATTTCTGCCTTCAGCTTGGCAATCTCGTCGTTCTTGGTTCGGAGGAGGGAAAGCTCATCATCTTTCTTTTTGAGCTCGGCCTGATGATGCCCTGCTTGTTCGAGAAAATGCAGCATCATGTCAGGCACGGGCACGCTATCTTCAAGAGATGCTGAAATAGCGTGTTGACCCGGCAGAGCCAAGGTATGAATGTTTGCTGAGCCAAGAAGAAAAGAAGATGGAAAGCAAAGCAGGGGCGGACAATAAGGACTTACTCTTGATCTGCTCCAGGTTCTTTCGCATAATCTTGTTCTCAGCCTCCACCCCAGCTGCGGAAACCAAATAATGAGATTAGTTCGGCAGAAGGAGTTGAAGGAAAACGGAGAAGCACCAAGGGAGACACTTACCCCTTTTCTCATGCTCAGCGAGATATGCATTATGCTTTGCGAGAAGCATCTTGTGAGTATCCAGAAGACGCTGGAACTCAGCACTCCGGTGGTTGGTGGTCACCTGAAAAGAATACGAAAATTTAGCTTAAGCCTTGCGCATATTCGAAGTGTACAAGATCCGGGCCAAGTGGAACTTAACCCTGCTCTAGGTGTGTGCATATTCGAAGTGTACAAGATCCGGGCCAAGTGGAACTTAACCCGGCTCTAGGTGTGTGCATATTCGAAGTGTACAAGATTCGGGCAAAGTGGAACTTAACCCGGCTCTAGGTGTGTGCATATTCGAAGTGTACAAGATCCAGGCCAAGTGGAACTTAACCCGGCTCTAGGTGTGTGCATATTCGAAGTGTACAAGATCCGGGCCAAGTGGAACTGAACCCGGCTCTAGATGTGTGCATATTCGAAGTGTACAAGATCCGGGCCAAGTGGAACTTAACCCGTCTCTAGGTGTATGCATATTCGAAGTGTACTAGATCCGGGCCAAGTGGAACTTAACCCGTCTCTAGGTGTGTGCATATTCAAAGTGTACAAGATTCGGGCCAAGTGGAACTTAACCCGCCTCTAGGTGTGTGCATATTTGAAGTGTACAAGATCCGGGCCAAGTGGATCTTAACCCGGCTCTAGGTGTGTGCATATTCGAAGTGTACAAGATCCGGGCCAAGTGGAACTTAACTCGGCTCTAGGTGTGCGCATATTCGAAGTGTACAAGATCGGGCCAAGTGGAACTTAGCCCGACTCTAGGTGTGTGCATATTCGAAGTGTATAAGATCCGGGCCAAGTGGAACTTAACCCAGCTCTAGGTGTGTGCATATTTGAAGTGTACCAGATCCGGGCCAAGTGGAACTTAACCCAGCTCTAGGTGTGTGCATATTTGAAATTATGAACGAGCTACGTTAATTCTCTAAGGAGCATCCGGCCGAGTAACAAGTTACTTCCCCGGAGGCTCGGGGACTAATGGTTATATTGCTAGTGCACGATAAGAAAAAGGTGAAGTAACGTACCTCCATCATCCGACCCGCAAGGTTAATCGCATTAGAGGCTGTATTCATCTGGGCAGCGAATTCGGCGGGACCGAACTTCTCTGGGAGATCGTCGTGATAGACGAACTCCGCCTTGTTCCAGTTATTCATAAACTCGATCAAGGTCGGAGGATATCGCTCCCCGCTGAGCATGTGGGGCGCCAACAAGCCCCTCGCATGTGCCTCTCTCCTCTCAACCTGAGCAAGGGTCGGACTGGTGTGCAGAACAAGTTGATGCGCACTAGTTGGCTCGGCAGGGGCGTCCTTCGGTGCTGGAGCCTTCTGGGGAAGCATGGAGGCGAGGGTGTGATGTCCAGACCCAGTGGACGCTGCCCTGGTGCCGTCAGGGGCTTTCTTGCCTTTGGCTTGCTGAGAGGAGGAAGTGGTTCCGGCTGATTTTCCCTTAGCAGCTGCCTAGGTACTTCCTCGCCGAGACTGAGAAGACTCAGACGAGGCGGAGGAGCTTGGCGCTGGTGCCCTGGTTGCTGGAGTTGGTGCTGGTGCCGGAATTGGTGCTGGTGCTGGTGTCGGTGCTAGTATGGAGGTAGTTTCAGTAGTTGCTGGTTGCGGTGGAGCCAAAGTGGTGGATGCCGCAGCCTCGGCCGGATCCGTCTCCCCCACTCCAGGGTCCCCCCTCTTGACGAGACAGGCTGGAACCCGGAGCAGCCGCAGAACCCTCTGGAATAGGGCTCAGCGGGCGTGACTCGTCGTCATGAGGGGGAGAGGAGCTAGGATGGAGCGGCGAAGAGATGCTAGATCCACTCAGAGGGACCTCCACCGCAGCCCTGTCAAATCAGATAATGTCAGAAGAGAAATTACAACAATGCAAGAAAGAACAAGGTTTGGGGCTCCTTGGGTTTCCGAGCCCTTCGTGTTGGGGCCTTGCCTGTAGGCTTGGAAGCAGTTTTGTCTCCGAACTTCTTTCGCCTTTTGGAGGGCTGAGAAGGTCTGGAGGAGGAACTTGATGAAGCTCCACCCTTCTTCTTCGGCGCTGCCAGAACAGGTTCCCCCGTGGCAAGGGGAGGGTCCTCGTGGATCTGCCCACCGGGGTTAGCTGATGCCGGAAAAGCATAAGAAAGGGGGACAGCATCAACAGGTTCAATCACCTCGACATCCGAGTCATCTTCATCATCGGGCCAATCTCTAATAGAAGAGGGTTTACCGGTGGGTCGCTTCGTAGCATCGGTCATCGGGAGGAACATCTCCTGGTCCGGCTCTTCCTTGTGCGGGGTCTCCCGGTCAGGCGCCCATTTAAGGGTTGGATCGGTGCCGCCCTCGAGGGTCTGCTGAAGGAATAGCTGAGGAAAAGAATGAACAACAGAGTCAGAAATGGAACAATGACTGACATATAATTAACCCAGAGTAAATTTGCGCCACGAAGCATATCGAGGGAGGGAGCCTATCCCAGCAGAAATGCTCAATTCCCCATGTCCATTCAGTGGAGAAGTCCTTGTGGGTGGTGAAGAGAGCCTTGACCCGACGATAGATCTCCGAGTTGCTCAACTCGAAGGACGAGGTCCGGTTGAGGTCGTGGCCGAAGCTCATATGGCACACCTTGTGGGTGCGCCTCTGGAGGGGGGAGATTCGGTTGCGCACGAACGTGATCATAGCATCCTCGTTGTGCAACCCGAGCTTCTTCAGCTCCGCAAACCTCTTGTTGACCTGATTTGCCAAGGCTGTGGGCTTCTTGGGGACAACGTCCCACGTTTCCGGGTTAGGTGGACCCGGAGCATAGGGAAGAAGCCGGATCAAGTCCTCAGTGCCCTCATTCCGGACATAAAAGAAAGTCCGGGCCCATCCTTTGCAGGACTCTAGCCCGGTGACTCGAGGGAAAACAGATAGCCTCCAGGGTGAGATGGATGCAGCTCCGAATTGAGTGAGTTGCTTGTCCTCCGGATCAAGTTGAATATTCGGAATGACATTACGACGAAGGCCGAAAAACCGGATCCATAGCTCCTTCGTGGGCCATAATCCGGCGTAGCCCTTGATCATAGAGGCAAAAGCAGAAAGAGAGGTGATTGCGTTGGCAGGAAGGTGGTGCGGCTGGAGTTCGTACGTGCTTAACCAGTCATGGAAGAAATCGCTGACCGGAAAACCGAACCCCCGTTGGAAGTGCGACAGGAACACGACGTACTCACCCAGATTGGGTGAGGGGGCGAGTTCGGTGGAGGCAAGGCACGCGATGATGCTGGCGGGGATGCGTCTAGTCCGGTAGAGCCAGTCCAGGTCATCTTGGCAGACCCATGACCTAGCCCACGCACCACGGTCCGCGGCGGCGGAGTCTTCCTTCATTTCTTGCTCAGCAACGACGACTCCTCCTCTGTCATCTGATAATCGCTGCCCTCGCTGGCGCTAGCGGCGGCCGAGGGCAAAGGCCTAGATTGGCAGCGACCTGTGGTGGAGGAGGCGCGTAGCAGCGGCGATGACGTAGAAATCTGGGGGAAAAATGCGGCGACGGCGCTGCTGCTTGGGTGCACTGGCGGTGGCGTGGTCGCGAGGAAGACGAGGAAGAAGAGCAAAGGGCAGAGGGGCGCGGTGAGGGGAAAAAGCCTAAGTGATGCGCCCCTCCCCTATTTAACCTCTCCCACGAGGAGAAGGTGGGATCGCGTCCTACGGGCAAGCCACACGCAATGGCCGTGTACCACCCACATCAACCAATCAACAAGGAGCCACACCGAAGGCCATAGAATGGAGTTGGTCCCGTGACATGACACGTTGATGCGGTAAACAAGGAGGCAGGCGTGACGTGACCCGCGCAAAGTGATGACTGACAATTACTGTGGCGGTTACTGTGCTGGCCCTTAAAATGAGACAACATAATGATTAGCCTCCACGTGGGTTGGCGTACGAGAGAAGGAAGCAAGACCCGGATAGGGCCATGGTAACCTGGCCAGCAAGTGAAAACTTGGAATGTGCAGAGGGAAAGTAAAGCCATGAGGTCCGAGTTGAAGTGGTAACCCGTCCGGCAAGTGAAAACTTGAACGTGCAAGGGGAGCGTAAATCCATATAACCCAAGACAAAGAGGTAACTCGGAAATAACGTCCAAAGGTCAAACATAATTGAACCTGATGTGGCCTTAGGGGCCGAGGCAGCTAAGACTGCACTAGCTTCGGGGACTAATGTTGGGGGGATACCCCGGGTAGGGTCACGCCGGGGTATAAAGGCCGAGTTAGCCGAGGTTTGGCAAGGCCAAAGCGGATGCTGGCCGGGTCACCTCAAGGCAGGCCGAATCATGGGGTAACCCGGACCAGGGGGCGTTCGCCTAACTAAGTCTCAACTGACTTAAGAAGTAAGTTGGAAATGCGTGTTTAACTTGTATGCAGGAACAGGTGTGGCCGGATCAGCTACGATCCGGGGCACATCTAGCTTCTAGGAGAAGGAAGAAATCTCGCTGGTCAAAGGAAGCCCTAGTACGCACTGCCTGAGCGAAGCAGACAAGAGCAGGACCACCGAGGCGTGGCCGACAAGGGTGACGATACCCATGTCGGCTGACGCGGGCACCGCAGAGGCTCACATAGCCTCTACATGTGTGACGCAAGGGAAAAGTAACCCGGTCGGCTTACTACTTTGGGAGATGGCATATTCTTAGGAATATACCTCTACGTATGCCCTAGATGGAGACCTAGCCCCCCTATATAAGGAGGGCTAGGGCTTCTGTAGAGGGGGTTCCGATTTGGCGAGTTTGGCTAGGGTTTTAAGGGTGATCTGTGGGTGAGAGTAAGAGAGCTCCTTCTTCCTCCTCTCACCAATACAGCTCTGGGAGCACTTGTAACCTTGGAGATAAAGCAAATATAAACTTCTATGTGGAGAATCACTTCACTATCCCTCCCTGGATACGCCTAGCGTGTATTAGTCCCCACCTTAAGCCTATCCATGGCATCTGCCGTGACACCACCATGATAGTGCGTCTGGTGGGCGTACTTCTGGCACCCGACACATCATTGGACGATGTTGGTGGCGTCGGTGTGTGTGGTGAGCCAATAGAAACCGTGCCGCATGGGCTTGGTGACTAGCGACTTGGCGCCGGCGTGATGGCCGCAGTCGCCGATGTGAATGTCCTGGAGGATCTTACGGCCTTCTTCTGACTGTACGCAGTGCTGGAACACGCCGGTCACGTTGCGTTTGTGGAGCTCGCCGTTGATGATGACAAAGGATTTGCAGCGGCGCATGATCATTCGCGCCTCCGTATCATTGCTTGGAAGGATTTTGTGCTCCAAGAAGGCGACGTATGGTGCTGTCCAGTTGCTAGGTTCCACGACTATGGCGACTAAGGCTGGTTCTGGTTGCAGTGGTATCCCGACGTCGATCTCTTTTGGTGGGCTGACCGACGGTTTGTGGATGATGTCGAGGAAGACGCCTACTGGTGGCGCTTGTCGGGTTGATCCGATGCGAGAAAGGGCGTCTGCCTCCTCATTTTTGCGCCTGTCGATCCACTCGATGGAGTAGCCGTCAAAGTGTCCTCCCAATTGGTCAACAGCTTGGCGGTACGCGATCATTGTTGGGGAGACGGCGTCGCACGTCCCGGCGACTTGGCCGGCGACTAGGTCGGAGTCGCCATAACATTGTAGGCGGTTGACGTTCATCTCCTTGGCAGCTCTCATGCACGTCCCGACAACTTGGCCGGCGACTAGGTCAGAGTCGCCATAACATCCTAGGCGGTTGACGTTCATCTCCTTGGCAGCTCTCATGCCGTGTTGTTGGTGCAGGGCTTGAAGTTGAGGTGGAGCACGTAACGGAGCTTGTCTCCTTTGGGAGAGGAAAGTATAACCCCAGCCCCTACACCGTCGGCGTTCTTGGAGCCATCAAAATGGAGCGACCAGTAGTGGAGGTACGGGAGCTTCTCTGGCTGTTGTGCTTCTTCCCAGTCTGCAAGGAAATCAGCTAGGGCTTGTGACTTGATCGCTTTGCGGGGCTCGTATTTGATTTTGTGGATGCCAATTTCGACGGACCACTTGGCGACTCGCCCAGTCACCTCGCGATTGCGTATGATGTCTTTCAGGGGCGCGGAGGAGACCACAATGATTGGGTGCTCCTGGAAGTAGTGTGGGAGTCGCCGCTGTGCTCGGAATACCGCGTACACAAGTTTTTGGTATTGCGGGTAGCGTTGTCGTGAGTCCGCCAGGACTTCGCTTATGTAGTAGACATGGCGCTGTATGAGGCGATCCTTGCCCTCTTCCGGTCATTCGACGACCATCACGGCACTGGCAACTCGAGTAGAGGCCGCGACGTAGACGAGCATTGTCTCTTTGTCGAGTGGAGCAGCGAGTAGTGGGGCCGCGAGTAGCACTTCTTTGAGCGCTTTGAGTGCGTTGTCGGCCTCCGCGTCCAATTGGAACGTGGGATTCATGTGCATCAGGTGGTAGAGGTGCATTGCCTTCTCGCCTAGTCGGGGGATGAAGCGACTGAGGGCCGCGACTCGTCCTGCCAACTTCTGGACGTCGCGCAGGCACTCGGGTTTCGTGAGTCGCGCGATGGTGTCGATCTTGGTGGGGTTGGCTTTGATGCCTCGCTTGGAGACTACATATCCCAGGAGCTGTCCCGTGGGGACACCGAAGGTGCATTTTCTGGGCTTCAGCTTGATGTTGTACCTCCGCAGGTTTGTGAAGGTTTCGGCTAGGTCGGCGAGCAGGTCGTCCTGGCGGGTGGATTTTACCACGACGTCGTCGATGTAGACGTGAATGTTGCGGCCAATTTGGCTCGCTAGGCACTCCTGCATGCATCTCTGGTATGTGGCACCTGCGTTCTTGAGGCCGTACGTCATGGCCATGTAGCAGAAGGCATCGAATGGCGTAATGAACGCCGTCTTCTCCTCATCCTCGACCTCCAACTTGATCTAGTTATAACCAGAGTAAGCGTCAAGGAAGCATAGCGACTCCGATCCCTCGGTCGAGTCGATGATCTGATCGATGCGCGGTAGGACGAATGACCATGTTGCTAGACGACCCTGACAAGTAGGGCCTTGGCATACTGGATCTGTAGCACGCCGTCGCCTTGGACGTCGAGGTTGGCGATCGTGGCATCGGCCGCCACGACATTGTCCATCGGGGTGGAGTATAATGGTAGCCCATTGGCGTCACGGGCTTGAGGCGAGATGATGATCCGCGATTGGTCCGGCAGGGGTGCGCGGCCGATGGGTGGTGGAGGGGATCCGGTTGCTGGTGCGCCGGGTGGTGGTCTCACGGGGTTGCTTCCGCCTGGCGGCGCGTTCTCGCAGTATTCGCGCTCGGTGGCGCGCGCGGGGTCGCTTTCATCTTCGAAGTTCAGGACGCGGCCCTGGACGTTGGAGTTCAAGCGGGTCCTGATGTGGCGCTGGTGATAGAGCGATAGCTCCCGCGCCGTTTCCCGTTCGAGGCGGTATTTCTCGCGCTCGGCGAGTTCGGTGTGTTGCGCCTCCGCGAGCCACGGGCGGGCTTCCTCCACCTCCATGGCCGTCGCAGTTGGCGGGATCGGCATGGCGAACGGATCTGGCGGGGCGACCGTGCTGCCCACCATGTAGATAGCGTTGAAGCGATTGGATCTGGCGCGAAAATCCTCGGGGGACTCCGAGCAGGAATCAGAGTCGAATATCCCTAGGATGGAGGAGTCCTCGAAGTCCTGGGGTTTGGAGACTCGCGTGATGGAGTCCTCCCGTGATGCGGCGGTGATGGATCCGTCGACCGAGGCAGGGGTCGCGGAGTCGGCGTCGTTGTTTAGGGCATCATCATTGGTGGCGGCGTTACTCTCGGCCGCGTCACTGGCGGCCGAGTTGTACTCGAAGATGAGGCTCCTGATGGAGCGAACCTGCTCCTCTGAGAGCAGATCGCGGTGTGGCAGCGATCCGCCGACGATCATCGTTGCAGCTGGGTCGACCGCGCCGGTGAAGCCGACGAAGAGGTTGATGGAGCCGACCGACATCACCGCGCCGTGAGTGACTGGGGGTGACGTCGGGATGCAGCTGCTAGGCAGGATCTGTAAGATCCCGCCGATGGCGATCATGCGACCGGTGGCGAGCAGCCGATTGATCGGCGAGTAGGGTCTAGCCGCAGAACTCAGGCCAGTCCTGCTATGCCCCACGGTGGGCGCCACTGTCGTGGAAATGGCCAAGGCAGTCGCTGCCATTGGCAGCGATTGATTGTATTGTGAGGAAGAGTTGGCGGCCATCTGCGGTGCGAGATGGGGGTGGATGCACATGGGTTTACCCAGGTTCCGCCCCCCGGATGGTAAAGACCTACTCCTGCTAGATTAGATTACTTGAGAGCGAGTTACAAGGGTGGCGAGCTCGGCGTCCAAGCAGCGAGTCGCTTGAAGGGGTGTATGATGGAACGTGAGTCTCTAGGATACCCTAGGGAGGTTTATATATGAGGCACCTCGCTAGGGTTTACAAGCTACAATCGAACAAGATAAGGATTCCCAGGTTTTAACCTAATCTGACTGGGCTTCTGTTACGCTCCTGGGCCTCTAGTCGCCAGTCGTCGGGCCTCTCCTTCCGTCGTAGTCCAGTCGCCGTGCTCCAGGCGCAGTCACAGGCCCTTCGGCCCAATCAGAACGTCCTGCTGGGCATACCCCCTTTGGCATATCCCCATCACTAGCCATGGTGATTCAAAATTTATCAATAAAGGGGGTTTATTTATTGGGTGGCCGAGTGGTTGACACCACACGTATAGGTTCGTAGATGTTAGAAGTGAACCTTTACATTAAAAGGCGTCTAGATACATTTATTTCACAAAGCTAAAACATCTTATATTTTGGAATGGAGAGAGTAGACATTTTTTTTTCTAGGAAGGGCAAACACTAATGAATGCTTATAGGAAGGCTAGGAAATTGTAAATTGTGTTCCATTGATAAACCTTCGCGCTCCTCTTCCTAGAGTCAGATTTTAGCAATTCAATTCAAAAAGGTTGTTGGACATGCTCCAAAGCCAAATAATTTTTTTAAAATAAGAACAATATTGATTAGCTCGAATAATTAATTGCGGTCTACATACGTTCTACTACTGTACTTCATAGAATATGCTATGTGTGCATGACCAAATAACTTTCGAACAAACTAAAAAGGAAAACATGGCCGCAATAATGAATGAGCGCGAAGTAAGGCTGGCAATGGGTAGGGTATGAGTAGGGTAGACCAATATCATACCCACTCCCATTTAGTCAATGGGTGGAAAATATTACGCATACCCATACTCGTGGGTATAAAACTTTACCCATGCCCGTACCCATGAAAAATATCGAAGTTTAGAAGCCACAATATCATGCTCTTCCCTAGGTTGCTTGGCCCTATAGGTTGTAACTTTACAGGTAAGATTTTACTACTATGTCAGTTTAAATGGGTAGGATATGGGTCTATATACTCGTGCCCGTACCCATGACTTAACAAGTTCAGGTATGGGTATTACCCATGGGTATAAAATGGTGCCCATACCCTACCAACACGGGTATAGTACCTGCGGGCACTCGTGGGTAAAATTGTCATCCTTAGCGCGAAGGAATAATAAGAGTTGTGAGAACAAAGTACTTGTGGGGCCTAGCAACTTTCACATTTTTTTCACTGGGAACACCATTGCTACTTACCTTATGAATGGTTTGATGTCATCCCTCAGGCGCTAAATTATTCACGTTAGCGAAATAGTGGGTTCCCATATTTTTATTTAGAATAGAAGTATGAACACTGCCAACCATAGTGATTGAAAAGTTATCGATAAAGGGCGATTTATTTTTTTAAAGCTCAGGGCGCTTTATTATTACACTCGATTCCCCAAACCACCGGCCTACCATTCTGCTATTATTAGTTGGACTATGGATAAACAAATTCACTCGAGTTGGTTGGGGCTTTAATCATAATTTTCATGCTCACTACCTGTCTTGGTGACAACATATTCATACACATCATCATTCATGAATAGATATAATATGGAAATATATCAATGTCGTAGTATTTTCGTGCCTACCAAAGTAATACTTCAGTTTTCTCTCTTCTTAGTTTCTTCAAAAAGGAGTCTGACCTCTTTCTCAATTATTTTAAAAAACATAGTTTTGGAGAATACTTCTGTCAACACCCGGTATTTTTAATCCTAGATGCCTGTTATGCCATACATCACAATCCCAGGATTACCATTTTTTGTGAGACATAACAGATTGGATATCACAGTACATCATCCATTACAAACCATAATAAGGTCTTACACAAATAAAGGATCTCATGATCAAGTCTTAATACAAACAAGCAGCAGAATAATAAGCGTAGTAGGGGCTCCATCTTCATGGTCACAGGCAATGCCGAAAATGGGAGATTATCCTAGTTGTCGTAGACGTCCTGCTATCTCTCATCCTGATAGTCCTCCTCATAGTCTGGCCACAGGAATATCCAGGGACAAAGCCATGAGTACTCTTTAAGTACTTGCAAACTATCACTAACAAGTAAGGTAGTTCTAGTAGGAATCTTAAACTCTAGGTTTATTTGCAAGAAGCCAGATTTATCTAAACTGTGTTTAGAAGTAAAGAAAACTAAGTAAATGTTCTAAATCACTTAAGTGGGAACCTAGTTTTCATATTCACAACCTTGTTGTGGTCAATTCAAAATCATAGTTCACTTCACAAGTCATTTTGAAAACACCTGACGACGGAACAGTATGGCCACTCCAACTGTCCATGACCATGGACGTGGCTATTCGAATAGTTTGACACTATGCAGAGGTGGTACACTTTTAACACAAAATTCGATACATCCGTCGGGATAACCTTGAATCATCATACTTAGTATGCGGATAATCAATCATAATCTTCCCTTTATACACTCTAGTATAGGCACCTCCCCTATGAGCTTGGCCTCCCAGCCATGGCCATCTGCCATCCTGGGCACTACATAGGTGGACAATTCACACTCACCAGGTAGCCTCAGGTCAAAGCTATTCCACGAGGGAACCCATACTAATGCATATAAGCTTCTGGCTAAGCCCTACCCAATTCAGGTATTGTGGTTATACGGTAAAATTTGGAATGGTATCGCAGCCGAACCCAACCATCAGTTTTTATAAATGGCTAAGGCTCATGCCTCAACATTTTCATCATCAAATCCTTTTGAGTTTCTCAACACATTTAAGAACATTTCAATAGAATGAAGCATCATTCCAAGGTTTTCATAATCATTTTCACCATGTATTACCATCTAAAGTGATCAAGTTTTATCTTAGCACTAGCCACTAAGTTAAGAGTGTTCACTAATGAGGGGTGCTAATCTTCAATCTCATGCCATAGAATGACATCTAGTATAGGCCTAGTTTTATACTCTTTATGCTATCTATTCTATTTTTCCAATACTCACAAAGCACTAACTAAGAGTAAAGAACTTTGGTAAAGTAAAAGAGTAAAGCTTGCAAGTAAAAATTGGGATGGGTATAAATCAAAGGTATATAACCAAAGCATGCCTAATGCATCTTGCTTAAGTTATCTTGCAATTATTGATGGCTTGCCTTGAGTAGAGCAGTGATTGAAGTTTTCTTCTTCTTCTTGGTAGTACTCCTCCTTCTCGTATCTGGGGTTGGTACTATCGTCTATAAATAAATATGAACTACACAATCACCAAACAATACTTAACTAACTCTATTTAGCACACTAAGGCTCACACTTGATGATCTAGCATCACCACAATCATCACATGAATTAAAGAACTAGTTTTATTTATCTTATTTGAGAAAAGTAATTTCTACTCATTGAAATTAATTAAGATTTAATATCCTCCAATTAAAATATGTGATCATGTTGACACATATCATCACCACATATTCCAATCGACGACGCCCTTCTCCTCTAGCAGCGGCGGGCTCCGGCCAAATTCCGGTGAGGGAGATCTCGCCTTGCTCCGGGGAAGGGTGAGGGTGGATCAGTGAGGAGTGGTGAGTGTTGGGGTGTGGAGAATGGAGGCGGGGAAGGTCTCCATTTATACTACGGTAAGGGGACCGAACGGCGTGGGTGCGGGCTCGTCAGTGACGATTCTATAGGCGGCTAGCGGCACGACTGAGGCTAGGTGATGGTGCGTGGTTCCCTGGCAGTTCTCACGGGAGCAATGGCAAGGCACGGGGCGGTGTTGATTGGTCGGGCGCGTGCAGCGCTCTACGTAGAGGCGGAGGTGCTTGCGACAGCGTGCGAGAGCTCTGGGTAGCAAGGTGGCGAACGAGGGTCTTTGCGGGGTTGCGGTGATCATGACGAGTGTGAGCATGCGCAGCGAGGGTGAGGCGCGGTCTATGCGAGGCAGTTGGGTGCAGCGAGCTGGCATGCTCTGGGAATGGCACAGAGACGATGGGCACGGCGTAGCTAGGGTGGTCGAGGGCTCGTCTGCGGTCATGGCTTGGACATGGGGTGGCGGTGGAGTGTGGCGTGTCTGGTGCGCATCGTGGGCGAGGGCGGGGATGCTCCTAGCACTCTGTCCATTGTCAGCCAGCGATGACCAAAAATGGGCGGCGCTCCACTTTGCACACGGCTAAGGGGGGCTTGTCTGGTGCTTGGTTAGGCTCAGGGGAGACATGAGGTTAAGGGGAGACCGAATGGTTGATTGATCACTGCTTAAATAGTGAAGTTAGGCAGGTTATTATTCAGAGTAAGCAAGGTGTTTGTTGTAATGACCGCAAGAAAATTACTTTGGAATTTTTTAATGAAACTTTTTGAGTGCTTTGATCTTAATCTTGAGTATCTATGTTTGGTTGGAGAGGTCAAGTGGAATTGGTTTGATAGGTTTTTGAAAAAGTGGGATCTTATCATATGAACTAGATTCAATTTTCAACTGTCCATTAAATTGATTTGGAAAATCTTTTTGTAAGTTTGTAAAGTGGGCCTTGATACACTTTTACTTGGTCTAGCAAGGGGTGAAAAGAAGTGGAATTGTTTATGTTAAAATTTCTCTTCTAGGAACACCTAAAGTGACCTAGTGGTTATCTTTTATCAAAATGACCATTTGCTCTTTTTATTCATATTTGATTTTTTTTTCTTTTGATTTTGTTTGTGATTGGTATAGATGATCTAGCAATCAAGCATGGAATTTTCAATCAATCGCACATTAATGCAAAACTAACACGCATTCATATTCATTTTCTTAATAAAAGTTTTTGTTAACCCTAAATTGGGTGATTAGAACTTGATAATCTTGATTAGAAGGTTTGGGGTGTTACAAACCTTCCCTCCTTAAAAAAATTCTCGTCCCGAGATTTAAGAAAAACTAGGAACTAATGAGATCTGGAAACTCAGTCCTAATGTAATCTTCTCGCTCCTAAGTAGCTTCTACTTCAGTATGGTTGCTCCACTGGATCTTGAGAAACCTGATAATCCGGGCCCTGGTGGTTCTAAATGCTTCCTCCAAAATACGGATGGGTACTTCATGATACGTCAGATCCTTGTTGATATCTATGGCTTGGTGGTCGATGTTCTTGAAAACTTCGGTCTTCTCCGAAACTTCTAAGCATTTGCGAAGTAACAAGATGTGGAACACATCATGGATGGCTGACATCTCCTCTGGCAGTTCCAGTTGATAAGATACTTCTCCTTAGCGATTCAAAATCTTGAAGGGTCCAATATATCTAGGGGCTAACACTCCTTTCAGTTGAAAATGTTGAATTCCCTTCAAAGGCGACACTTTGAGATACACAAAATCTCCGACATTGAAGGTCAGGTCTCTATGTCTCTTGTCAGCATAACTCTTCTGTCTGGATTGGGCGGTCTTGAGGTGTTCACGTACTTTGTGAACCTTCTCTTCAGCTTCTCGTAGGATGTCGGGTCCAAAAATCTGACTCTCTCCTACTTGCGACCAATTCAAGGGGGTACGACACTTCCTTCCATATACAGATATTCAAATGGGGCCATTTGCAAACTGGCTTGATAACTATTGTTGTATGAGAATTCTGCGAAGGGCAGACAATTTTCCCATTTTGATCCATACTCTAGCACAGAAGGTCTCAACATATCTTTTAAGATTTGGTTGACTCTTTCAGTTTGTCCATCGGTTTGCGGGTGATAAGCTGTGCTGAAGTTCAACCTGGTTCCTAATCCTTCTTGGACTTTCTGCCAAAATGTTGAGGTAAACTAGGTTCCTCTATCCGACACTATGGTCTTAGGGGTTCCATGCAAACTGACGATTCAAGTAATGTACAACTCTGCTAGCTTCGAACTCTGCTAGGTTGTCTTGATAGGTATAAAATGGGCTACTTTGGACAGTCTATCAACTATGACCCAAATAGAGTCATTTCCCCTACTAGATGTAAGCAAACCTGTGATAAAGTCCATTCCGACATAATCCCATTTCCATTCTGGAATCTACAATGGTTGCAAAAGTCCCACGGGTCTCTGATGTTCCTCTTTGGCTCTCTGACAGATATCACACTTGGCTATGTAGCTTTCGATTTCTCTCTTCATCTCATGCCACCAAAATTGCTCCTTCAAATCCTGATACATCTTCGTTCCTCTGTGGTGGATAGAATAAAGAGTATCATGATCTTACTGCATGATAACTTGCTTCAGCTCCGAATCTACTGGCACACAGATACGTCCTTTATACCACAAAAATCCTTCTTCATCTTCGGTGAATCCAGGTACCTTTCATGTACCGATATGACGTTTGATTCCGTCGATACTTGCATTTCCCTTCTGGGATTCCTTGATCTGACTGATCAACGTGGGTTGAAGTTCAATGCTAGCTAAAAATCCTTTGCTAACTAGCTCTATTCTAAACTTCTCCAACTATTCATGCAAACTTGGCTGGGCTTCTTTGATCATGGTGTTTAATCTACACAACAATCTGCTTAGAGCATCTGCTACCACATTGGCTTTGTCGGGGTGATAGTGAATGTCAAGTTCATAATCCTTGATTAACTCTATCCATCTACTTTGCCTCATATTCAGCTCCTTCTGGGTGCAAATATACTTCAGGCTCTTATGATCCGAATAAATATCACAGCGGTTACTCCTCAGGTAATGACGCCATGTATTCAATGCTAAAACTACGACTGCTAGTTCAAGATCATGGGTAGGGTAGTTGTCGTGGTGGTGGCACGGCAGATGCCATGGATAGGCTAAAGATGGGGCCAATGAGTGCTAGGGGAATCCAGGGAGGGAGAATGTGTTGATTCCACGCACAGATGTTCTTGTATTCTCTCTATCAATGGTGTTTACAAGTACTCTTCAAGCTCTTGGTAAGAAGGACACTATGTCTCTTACTCCCTTCCAACTAGCTCTAGAGTTCTATCTTAGACAGAGAAAATGACCGATCCCTCTCTATGGAGGCCCTAGTGCTCCTTTTATAGGGTAGCACTGGTTACAAAGTTAGGGCACACGTGGAAGCATATTCTCCGAATATGCTCCTCGACTAAACCTAGATGCTTCTTTATTCTCTTTAACGGTCGTAACCCACAGCGTAATCTTTGCCTTTAGGCGTCACCAGACATGGGCTACGTCAGCCGACATTGCTCGCGTCACCTTGGTCGCCCCTGACCCGCTGGTCCTCCTCTTTGCTTTGCTTTGCTCACGCTACAGCTAATAAAGCTACCTTTTGACTAGCGGGAGATTCCTTACTTCTCTTGGAAGCCATAGGATAGTCCAGCTAGCCTGTGGCTAACCCGGCTACCAAGTTACCTGCAAAATAGAGACAAACATGACCGGCATATATTTTATGCCGCCTGGACTACGGTTAAGGAGATTCTCCACTGGCCGGGTCACTCCGTGGTTCGACCTGCCATGAGGTGACCCGGTCAGCACCTGCTTTGACCGTGCCATACCCTGGCTAACTCGGCCTTTATACCCTGGCGTCACCCTACCTGGGGGTATCCCCCCAACATTAGTGCCCGAAGCTGGTGCGGTCTTAGCAACTTTCAGTTGATAAGGCCACAAGAGGTTCCCATGTCCAGATCTATGCCTCTTTGGCCGAGTTTATCCAGTAATCCGGGGCCTCTCCTCTAGGGATACCTTGGCTCATTCCGAGTTATTCTTCGCTGACCAGGTTTCTGCCTGTTTATCTGGGTTACCGTTCCTTCTCTTTTACGCTTCCCCACATCCTACATGGAGGGTAATCATCATTTTGCCTCATTGTAAGGGCTACGTATTTAATGCGTCGGTTACTGTCGCAATGTCAGGAATAACTACTGCGCACGTCCCTTCACTGCAGTGCCTCGTTACCCGTAACATAACATCACGTCATGGGATCCTCTGCCCCTGTGGCCCTTCCTGTGGCCATGCACTGATTGGCTGATTCGGCCGCGTACACGCCCGTGACACGCGGCATGGCAATCGCAAAGGATCCCACTACGCGCCCGTGCGCGGTTAAGTAGAGGGCCTAGGGCAATCTCTGGGGAAGTTCCCCATTTTATCTGCACTTCCTAGCCTCCTTTCTCTCTCTGTGACCTCACCGCCGCCGCTAGTTCTTTGTTGCGCCTACGCCATCACGACCGTGCATAGGCAGCATCTTGTGCCTGCGCCGCCATTCCCGCTCAATATCTTCATCACGGGACCTTGCGCTTCCCGTTTCCCCTCCTCCGGTTATTTCTACTCTGATTTCTCTCTCGAGGACCTTGAGTCCACCATGACTGAGGACGAGGCAGCCCTGGTCGCGTAGCAGGAGGAGGAAGCAGAGGGCCGTGAGCACGGATGTCGGGATGGTGCGTTCGTCTGCGAGAACGAGTTGGACTGGCTCCATGCCACACGCCGCATCCCCACCAGCGTTGCCTGTCGCCTCGCCTGCAGCGAGATTTCCCCTTCTCCCAATCCTAGGGAATATGTTGTTTTTCTTTCGCATTTTCAGCGTGACTTCGGCCTTCCTACCTCAGATTTCTTTTTTGATTTCGTTTCTACCTACAAACTACAACCGCATCATCTCCTCGCCAATGCCATCACTTCTCTGTCCTCCTTTGCCTCTGGCATTGAGAGATACATTGGCCTCTAGCCAACAATGGAGCTTTGGATCAAGTTCTTCGGTCTACGGAGGAATGCGGTTCCAGATAAGGAGCTTGCTCTGGAGGATAAGCACCTGACCCAATGCGGTGCTACGTCCATATCTCCTCGCAAGGGATCGGCATTCCCCCGGGTCACCAGGCTCGAGACCTACAAAGTCTGGGCCCGGACTTTCTTCTTTGTCCAGAACACTACCGAGGAAGTCATGATCTGGCTCCTCCCCTCTAAGCTTGACCCTCCAGATACCTCGCTTTGGGAGAGAATTTCCAAGCGACCCACGGCCCTGGCGAATCAGGTGGAGCGCCGGATCAAAGAGCTGCTCAAGGAGAAGCTCCGGGGGGAGGACATCATGATTACTTTTGTCCACAGCCGGGTCTCCCCACTTTAGAAGCGAGCCCACGAGGTCTATTACTTGAGCGGCCCCCTCGACCCCCACCGGACTTCATCTTTCGAGCTTGATAACTCGGTGGTTTACAACCGGGTTAAATCCATTTTCAATGTGGAGAAGGAATTCTCTAAAGATTGGGAATGGGGGCTCGAGCCCTTCACCCGGGGCAACCCTCCTCCAAAGGTAAATTTACTTCTTACTGTTTTCCGGATATTCTCTGCATGTCGGTTTACTTTCGTAACTTGGCAATTGTTGTCTCACTCTCAGCAATTCCTCCAGCAACCACTGGAGGATGGCGAGGTGTTGGCGAGGAAGTGGGTTCCGGACCGCACCGAGGAGGATGAGAAGGAGCCTGATCCGAAAATCTTCCTTCCTACTCCGGACATCGTCAAACGCAGCTCTAGTAAGGCCTCTTCTCTGAGGGATTGGCCAAATGATGGAGGTAATTCTTTTCCTCTGTTGTTAGTACTTTGTATAGCTGCTCATTTGTAGATATATCCCCTAGTCCCCGAGCCTCCGAGGGAGTAACTCATTACTCGGTCGGATGCTCCTTATAGAATTTAGTTTCTGTTCGTAGCAACTTCGAATATTAACAAAGTTAAAGCCAGGTTAAGTTCCGCTTGGCCCGGATCTTGTAGACTTCAATTATCCACACACCTAGAGCCGAGTTATGTTCCGCTTGGCCCGGATCTTGTAGACTTCGAATATCCACACACCTAGAGCCGAGTTAAGTTCCGCTTTGCCGGATCTTGTAGACTTCGAATATCCATACACCTAGAGCCGGGTTAAGTTCCGCTTGGCCCAGATCTTGTAGACTTCGAATATCCACACACCTAGTGCCGGGTTAAGTTCCCCTTGGCCCGGATCTTGTAGACTTCGAATATCCACACACCTAGAGCCGGGTTAAGTTCCATTTGGCCCGGACCTTGTAGACTTCGAATATCCACACACCTAGAACCGGGTTAAGTTCCGCTTGGCCCGGATCTTGTAGACTTATAATATCCACACACCTAGAGCCGGGTTAAGTTCCACTTGGCCCGGATCTTGTAGACTTCGAATTATTTTTTAGTTTTCCTTTGAACTTTGACATTGCCTTGCTTATTTCAGATTACCACTAACCGCTGATCCGCTGAGTTCCAGCGCCTGCTGGACTCCTATAAAGACATTTGTGCGCGTTATGGTAAACTCCTCGAGGATCACCAGAAGAAGTGTAATGTTCCCTACTTAGACTTTTCCCTCTTCCATTTTCGTTCTCTGGAGTTGTTTGTGATCCCTATTAACTTATTATCTGAACCATGCAGCCGAGGTTGAAGTTGAGAATATCATCATGCGGAAGAATTTAGCTAAAATTGAAGGTAACCTTATCTCCTTCGCATGTTCTCTGTATGCTCCTTTCTTTATCAGGTGGAACTTTATACTTCGGACTCTCCGGAATACGCTACTATTGTAGTTGCTCTTGAAGACAGCGTTACAATGCTTGACATGATGACCCATTTCCTTGAACAAGAAGGGAAGGACGAGGCTGGGCTGAAAAGAAGGATGAAGAGATAGCTCGGTTGCAGCTCCAGGACTCAGAAATTACTCGGCTCAATGCCGAAATCCGGAGGCTGAAAAACCTTCACAAAGCTGAGCTAGACAAGGCGGACCAGGCGTTTGCCGAGGAAAAAGAGTGTTTGACGACTCAAATATCCAAGGACAAGGATCTGTTGGAGTAAGCTGACGTAAAACTTATTATGGTAACCTCCGAATACGAGAAACTCCAGGCCCACAGTGCCAATGTCCATTCCGAGGTTCAGCGAATCCTCTTCCAAATTGCTCGTGAGTTCTCTGCCCTTGCTGATCTTTCGTTTCTCTGGAATTGGTGCTCTTAGTTAGTGTTTCCTCTGCTCTGTTCCCAGGAAAATTTCCATAAAGTGACACGCTTGGTGCTGCTGTCGTACTCCAGTCTCGCGAACAACGTGGTATTCTTTCAGGCCCTGACACCGATCCAATCCCGTATAATACGGAGGATCTGCTGGCGAGCCTCGCCGCTCGCCTTGAGCTAGTGAAGAACCACGGCGCAGACATTATACTGGCGGCAACACGGATCTTTAGCTCCCTCTAGCCCACTAAGACCATTCCAAAAAGAAGTTAGACTTTCATATCCAAACTAATGGAGTGTGATACGTAGCTGCATCTGTGGCGTGAATCAGCCGCACGGGCTGGGGCTGACATTGCCTTGGAGTTTGTCCTGTCGTGGTATGAAGGAATTGATCTGGGGTTGCTTACTCGCATGCGCACTGGGTCTAAGTGGTATGAAGATCCTGATTGGATCACGTACCACAAAGCCTATGCCAACAAGATTATTCAATACTCCTTCTGCCATGCTTGGAACTAAGGGCCGAGTTATCTCAATGCTTTTGATGATGAAGTTGCCTCTGGAGACGAAGAGGATGAAGGGAGTGAGGCCTCCGAGCTTGGCGACGAGGCCGAAGACCCAGAGGATGGCGAGGTTGAACCTGTGGATGAAGCCGAGGCTAGCATCCCTCCCCCAAGATCCGAAGTACCTCCTTCGTCGATAGATGATTCGTCTGCTGCCCCTGCTCCTTAAAAACACTTATCATATTTGTCAGGTCCCCGGAATGCCGGGCAGAAGTGTATTTAAGCACTTTATGTTGTTTGTGATACAACTTGTCATTTGGAACTAAGTTCTTAATGTTGGATTATCGTGGGCGAAGTCCCCGAGCTTCGTTTTCTCGTTCCCCAATTTTTGATTCGGCTCGCGTCTACCTTGATTCGGCTTTTCGACTTACTAGTCCGAGGTTCAATAGATTGATTGAACAATACTTGAAACTTTGAGACTAGCTCAAAATGATCCAGCGTTTAATGAATACAATAAACTAAGGGTTAGTCAAAATAACCAATGTCGGCTTGTTTAAGTTCCTTTCCTTAGTCGTTTTTCATGTGCTTTGCCATTCCAAGCGTGTTCTCTTGCTTGCCATGATGCCAATTCTTGTTGGACAACAGCAAAGTCGAAGAGTTGGGTTTTTTGGTGCTCACACATTACTAACCCGACTAAGATATAAGCGACTTAACCCAACCGACATAAAAATACGAAAATGAGAGACAATTATTGCGGCAGTCCCCGAGTCTCCGCTTGGGGTGCCAAAGTTTTATTAATAAGCTCATTGCTGACATACATACTGACATATGAGTAGCTCAGATACATTCACCTCTTTGTTAGGTGTAGAACGGACGAAGTAGTGCTACATTCCATGGTCGCTTAGATTCCTCTCCGGACCTGTTCGCCTTGTTCTTCTCCTGGGGCTGTGCATCAATGAGATAGTAGGAATCATTGTGCAAGGCTTTGCTTACAATGAATGTCCTTCCCATGGAGGGGATAGCTTATGCATGCCATCTGTGCGATGTATGAGCCGGAGTACCAGGTCACCTTCCCAAAAGACTCGGGGGTTTAATTTCTGGCTATGATAGCATCGACGCTTTTGCTGATATATGGTGGATCTGGACAGTGCCAATTCTCTCACTTCTTGCAGCAGACCAACATCATTTTGCCGGCCTACGGTCACTTCGGCTTCTATGTATTGGGTGACTCTCGGCGAATCATGCTCTATGTCAGCTGGTAATATAGCTTCTGCCCCATATACCAGAAAGAATGGCGTATAGCCTGTTGATCGATTCGGAGTTGTTCTTAAACTCCACAGTACCGCTGGTAGTTCTTCTATCCAGCACCCCGCTAATCTTTGCAGCGGCTCTATGAGCCGGGGTTTTATCCTGGACAATACCAGTCTGCTGGATCTTTCCACTTGCCCATTCAATGCGGGGTGGGCGACTGAGGCGACATCTAGCCGGATCTTCTTTTCTTGGAAGAACCTCGCAAATGCTCCTTCAGCGAAATTTGTTCCATTATCAGTTATGATGCTATCGGGATAGCCATATCTCAGGATTAAATCCTTGAGGAATCCTACTGCTATTGTCCCATCACATTTTCGAATTGGTTTTATTTCAATCCACTTGGTGAACTTGTCAACCGTAACTAGAATATGGGTCAGCCCTTCTTTAGCTGGCTTAAATGGCCCTACCATATATAGGCACCATACAACAAATGGCTAGGTAATGGGGATAGTTTTCATCTCCGACATTGGTAAATGAGTCTTCGTGGCGTATCTTTGACAACCGTTGCATTTTCTCACCAGATTCTCTGCTTGCTCCAAAGCACTAGGCCAATAAAATCCATGTCAGAAAGCTTTTGCCACTAAGGCCCTTGAGGAGGCATGATGGCCACATTCCCCTAGTGAATACCCCGAAGTATTTCAAGTCCTTCCTCCGGGTCAACGCACCGCTGTAGCACTGATGTCACACTTCTTTTGTATAGTTCGGCGTTGATAATTGTATAGGCCTTTACCCTTCTCTGGATCTGCCTTGAGATTGTCTCGTCATCCGGCAAGGTTCCCTCTTTGAGGAAATCAAAGATTGGTTTGGCCCAAGATGGTATAGTTCGTATGGGAAATGGTTCCTCATCAATTTCCATAGCATCTACCGACATAACTCCGGCCAGGTCAGGCGGATCAGTCCCCGTGTTTGCTGAGGAAGTCCCCGCGTTTGCCGAGGAAGTCCCCGGGTTTGCTGAGGTGCTTCCCCACTCTATTTCCATAGGTACAGCTCCTGATCCGGATAATGGCGGGATATAAATTGAGTCTAATTCTGGCGATGGCGTGATAGATGGTTTTCTTAGGTGCTCCAAAGAAACGTTTGGTGGGATTGGCTGCTAGGATGAGCCTAACTTGGATAGTGTATCTGCCGCCTCGTTTTCAATCCGAGGTATGTGATGGAACTCACACCCTTCAAAAAACCCACTTATCTTTTGAACATGGAATCTGTATAGGGCCATGTTAGCATCCAAGGCATCCCAGTTTCCAGACACTTGTTGCACGACCAAATCTAAATCTCCAAATCATTGTATCCAATGTATCCCCACTTATCTTGCTACCTTGAGACCATGTACCAATGCTTCGTACTCCACCACATTATTCGAGGCACTCAAGTGGATTTGAAGGACATATTTCAGTTGATCCTTTTTGGGCGAGGTAAGTACTACTCTGGCGCCCAACCCATCTTTTAGTTTTGATCCATCGAAGTGCATTCGCCAATAATTGGAGTCCGGCGGAGGTGGTTCATATTGCATTTCAGCCCAGTCCACAAAGAAATCCACCACACCTTGTGACTTTATAGCATCTCTTCTGTAAAATTGTGGCGCATAGGGAGCTAACTCGATTGCCCATTTTTCTATTCAGCCACTTGCATCTTTGTTACTCATAATCTCTGATATGGGTGCCTCACATATCACTTTGATGGGGTGTTCCTCAAAATAGTGTTTGAGTTTCTTGGCCGACATATACACGTCATACGCCATATTTTGATAGTGAGGGTAGTTCTGTTTTGAAGCTGACAATACTTCACTCAGATAATACACCGGCCTTTGCACCGACTTCCCTTCTTCCTCGCGCTCCACTATGATTACGGCACTTACGACGACCTTCGTCGTGGCTACATAGAGCAACATTGGCTCCTTGGGTAGTGGTGCTGCTAGGATCAGTGCAGTAGATAACATCTTTTTCAATTCTCGAAACGCAAGGTCTGCCTGTGGCATCCATGTGAATTTGTCTGCCTTTTTCATTAATTGGTAGAGGGACAAGGCCTTCTCTCCCAACCGACATACGAATTTTCTTAATGATGCCAAGCAACCAGCTAACTTCTGCACATCGTTAAGGCATTTTGGGAGTTCCATTCTCTCTATGGCTCGGATTTTTGTCGGGTTAGCTTCAATACCTCGGCTAAACACTAAAAAACCGAGTAACTTTCCAGCTGGCACAACAAAGGTGCACTTCTCCGGGTGTAGCTTCATTGGGAACCTTCTTAAGTTCGTGAATGTTTGTCGGATATCATCAAGGAGCGTATTGCTTTCCTTGGTCTTTATCACCACATCATCTACATAAACTTGCACGTTTCGACCTATCTGATCGTGTAAGCATTTTTTCATGCATTGTTGGTACGTTGCTCCTGCATTACGTAGTCCAAACGGCATAGTGCGTTAGCAATAAGCCCCGTACGGGGTAATAAACACAGTCTTTATTTGATCATCCAGATTCAGGGGTATTTGGTGGAAACCAGAATACGCATCAATGAATGACAGTAGCTCACATCCGATAGTTGAGTCTATGAGTTGATCTATTCTAGGAAGTGGAAATGGATCTTTGGGACACGCCTTATTCAGGTTCGTGTAATCAATGCACATGCGCCGTACCACAGCTACGTTCGGATCATCCTTCTTCTTTTCCACAAGCACCAGATTAGAGAGCCAATCCGGATAGAGTACTTCCATGATAAATCCAGCCGCTAGGAGCCTAGCTATTTCATCCCCAATGACTTTCCTTCTGTCTTCTGCGAAACGCCGGAGAGGGTGCTTTACCGGCTTAGCCCCAGGCCTTATGTTTAATGAGTCCTCAGCAAACTCCCTCGATACACTTTGCATATACTGAGTGGACCAAGCAAAGATATCCTGATTCTCATGGAGGAAGTTGGCGAGCTCGATTTCCTATTTGCTTCTTAACCTGGCACCAATTGTTACGGTGCGCTCTGGGAACTGATCATCGATAGGCACTTTCTTTGTGTCCTTGATTGCTTGGAACGAAACGCTTCCATGTGGGTTGGTCAGAGCCGGCATATGCTATTGTGCGGATAGAGTCAATGTTGCTACTTCCAGTATCCTCCTTTTTTCCTGAGATATCACGAGTGACTCGGCTAAGTTAGATCCGGCTCAAGCGCACTCGATCAAACGCTGAAAGTCCCCTGATACAGTTATCACGCCCCATGGCCCGGGCAGCTTCATCTTAAGGTAGCTGATGTGGGTAGTTGCCATGAACTTGTTTAGCGCTGGCCTGCCAAGTAACGCGTGATAAGCACGCTCCAGATTCACCACTTCGAACTCCAAATTTTCAGTCCGGCAATTATCTCTCGTGCCGAATAACACATCAACCCGGACCTTGCCAATTGGCTCACAGGAAATACCCGGTACAATGCCATGAAAAGTGGTCCTCATTGCTTGCAACATGTTCTCTGTTATTCTCAAGTTGTGCATGGTATCCTTGTACATAATGTTGATACTACTGCCATTGTCAATCAGTACTTTGGAAAACCTCACATTGAAATTTGGCCCGATGAATGTCAGATCCAAGACCAATGCATAAGTCCCAGGGCTAGGCATGATCTTCGGATGATCTTTGATGCTCCACGTAGTCTCCTAATCTGCCCAGGGCATGTACCTCACTACTGCTCGCATTACCGCGTTTACCTCCATATGCCGGTGCTACAAGCTTTTCCGTTCATTTTCTTCCGTGGTAAACACACAGTAACTTTGATGATGCTCCATGTACTCGTTTCGTCGCTCATTCTCGTGGTAACCTTGATATTGTTGATGGTTATTACCTACTTGATGTACTGCATCCCTTCTTTCCTGATTTTCATACCTCGGCGGAGGTGGTGGCAACATCATCTGTTGTCCATTCACCCCTGTTAGTAAAGGTTTCCGTGGTGCCTCATTCCTAGGTGCTTTGTTCTGAGGTGCCTGAGCATTCCCCAAACTGCCATGTTCTAACTTTCTCATCCAATCACACTGTCGGGTTGTATGGTTTGCTAGACTATCTGGACTTGGTGTATGGTTTCCTCAAAAATCATTCCTCCTTGATGATCCGGAGCCATCTCGATTGTAATATTCCTTGTTTTCCTCGCTCAACATTAGCCGGGGTTGCATTGGATCTCCCAAGGCATACGAATCTGCGATCCAGATTGTCTCAGCCAAAGTGGTTGGCATATCTCGCTGCAGCCTCTGCCACAACATACTTCCATATCTGCATCCCTGGGCAAACCACGCAATATCTTGTGATTCAATTACTCCCTCGCATGAGTTACGCACGTTGCACCAACGAGTTAGGAAATGCCGGTCTGGCTCATTCGGTCTTTGCCGGCATAGCGCCAGGGTCTGCGGCCTGTTGGGCCTCTTGTAGGTACTCGAGAAGTTGCTCACGAACAACTCCTCAAAATCTAGCCAACAATTAATACTTCCTGGTGGCAAATTGTTTAACCAAACTCTCGCTGGTCCTTCTAACATTTGTGGCACATATCTCACTGCCCATCTCAAATTCCCTGTTGCGATCTTGACCGTTGTCGCGTAATCAATCAGACAATCCTCTAGCCTGGTACTACATCATAGGTTCTATTTCCTCTAGCCAGCTGAACGTTTGGCACTGGTGGCTCCTTCATAATCCGGGACCCAAAGCATGCCGGACCAGGCGGACCTTGTATTTCGATCAGCTCCGACCTATAAATCCTGTCTAGTTTCAACCTCGCATCATATGGCTACAAGTTCCTGCTTCCCAGCCTTGACCCAATTATGTGGTGATCCGGTCTAGGGTATCCGTCATTGATCATAGCCGAATAACCATCATTGTACCTTTCTTGATCCGGGCAAGCATTTTGTTGTTGTGCTGCCTTTCCCGCACTTCCCTCTTGTAGAGGTGTGTGTTGTTGCTGCGGACGAGGTACATTTTGCCCCGTTCCCACGAGATCATGCTGCTCGGCATTGCCATTGGCAGCGTTTCTATGACCGGCTTTGCCTTGGTCGCGGTTACCACGCCCGGCCACACCTCGGATGATACTGTGCCAATCTTCATCAACTTGCACTACTTTGCCTTTTCCGGCCATTACTGGATCATATGGAACCATCTGTTTGTCTCTTCTCCCAGAGTTTACTACTTCTTCTCTCCTGGGATTGTGACCTGGAGATGATGCGGCTCATCCGGATCTTGCCAGGTTATTCCTAGCCAAATGAACCACGTGTGACACTCCTGGTGGCTCCGGGTTTGCCTTGTTCAGTTAATCATTTTGCTGGCAAGCAACTCTCAGCAAATGGTTCACCCTCTCTTGTTGCCTTTGCCGGGCCTCTCTGGTTAAACCTTCTAACTCGGACGCGGCCGCATTTGCTGCCCTGAGGTTCTTTGCCGGGGTACTATACCTGTCCAGCCCTCCTGTTACTATTGTGACTGTCTGACCCGGCCTAGGCTCCTATTCCTTGTCAATCTCAGTAATCAGGTTCCTACCTCGGATTTTTACTCCATCTATGCAGTTTGGCTTTGCATATTCCCTCAAAGTGATGTTCCAAGATTGCTGCAGCTTTGCTACCTTCTTTGCCCCTGCTAACATTTTCTGCCTAGTTTCTTCTAACTCGGCTTGTGCCTGAGCCGGATATACCACAAGTGCTATTGGTGTTGCTAGGTTATATATTGCTTCCTGGAGCACATTCCCTGGCCTTTCCAGTGGAGGAAATCTAGACCTGGCCTGCTTTGGCGTGGCCTCTGGCTCTTGTGTCGGGCCCTTGCTTGGTTCCATGTCTGGCACGGTCATCAGGACCTCAACGCTGCTGGTGGGGCAAGTGATACGCACACCATGAGCTACGCTGAGAGGTGGCTCACCTTCCTCGACGATGTGCCGCGGATGAACGCAGGATTCACCCACGCCGACGTAGATCTTGTGCGTGCCAAGCTTGATGAAGACGCCATTGCGTGGAGGGGGTGCCTGCCAAAGCTCCCTGCATTGTCGCTGACGTAGTCCAGCGCTCCAAAGCGCTGAACCAAGCCGGAGACGATGCGCTCGCTGGTGCTAGAGAAGCTTCCCGTCTGGATTTTCACCCCTGCTAGCACCGCTAGCCCCACGGTGGGCACTAACTATCGTGGTGGTGGCACGGCAAATGCCATGGATAGGCTAAAGATGGGGCCAATGAGTGCTAGGGGAATCCAGGGAGGGAGAACATGGTGGTTCCACGCACAGATGTTCTTATATTCCCTCGATCAATGGTGTTTACAAGTACTCTTCAAGCTCTTGGTAAGAAGGAGACTATGTCTCTTACTCCCTTCCAACTATCTTTAGAGTTCTATATTAGACAGAGAAAATGATCGATCTCTCTCTATGGAGGCCCCGGTGCTCCTTTTATAGGGTAGCCCGGGTTACAAAGTTAGGGCACACATGGAAGCATATTCTCCGAATATACTCCTAGACTAAAGATATATGCTTCTTTATTCTCTTTAACGGCTCGTCTGGGATTTGGTCGTAACCCACAGCGTAATCTTTGCCTTTAAGCGTCACCAGACACGGGCTACGTCAGCCGACATTGCCCGCGTCACCTTGGTCGCCCCTGACCCGCTGGTCCTCCTCTTTGCTTTGCTTCGCTCATGCTACAGGTAATAAAGCTACCTTTTGACCAGCGGAGATTCCTTCCTTCTCTTGGAAGCCTTTGGATAGTCCGGCTAGCCTGTGGCTAATCCGGCGACCAAGTTAACTGCAAAACAGAGACAAACATGACCGTCATATATTTTATGCTGGCCGGACTAAGGTTAAGGAGATGCTCCACGGGCCGGGTCACTCTATGGTTTGGCCTGCCTTGGGGTGACCCGGTCAGCATCTTCTTTGACTGCACCATACCTCGGCTAACTCGGCATTTATACCCTGGCATAACCCTACCTGGGGGTATCCCCCCAACTGTAGTTTTGCTCATGCTGCTTTAGTTGTTTGGATTGATATGCTATGACTTTTCCTTCTTGCATCAACACACATCCGAGACCAATCTTGGATGCATCACAATACACATCAAAAGGCTTCTTGATATCTGGCATAACAAGAATTGAGGCTAAAATCAATCTCTTCTTGAGCTCTTGAAAACTTGCTTCACATTTGTCGGTCCATTGAAACTTCTTATCTTTCTTCAACAATTGGGTCATCGGTCTTGCAATGCTCGAAAATCCTTCAACAAACTTACGGTAGTATCCCGCTAATCCGAGAAATGCACGGACTTGAGTTTGAGTGGTTGGGGCTTTCTAGTCTTCAACATCTTTGATCTTGGCGGGATCAACAACGACTCCTCCTACTGACACGATATGTCCGAGGAATCCTACTTCCTTCAACCAAAACTCACATTCGCTAAACTTGGCATACAATTGATGCTCTCTAAGTGTTTCAAGGATGGTTCTCAGATGTAGCTCATGGTCATCTTCTGACTTGGAATAGATCAGAATAGCGTCAATAAAAACAACAACAAACTTATCCAGAAAGTTCATAAAAATCTTATTCATGAGATTCATGAAATAAGCGGGGGCATTGGTTAATCCAAAAGACATGACCGCATACTCATACAAGCCATATCTGGCGGTAAAGGCAGTCTTTGGAATATCCGTTGCACGAATCTTGAGCTGATGATAACCAGTTCTAAGATCAATCTTAGAAAACACTCTGGCACCAGTCAACTGATCAAACAGATCCTTTATCTTGGGTAGTGGGTACTTGTTCCTTATGGTGACATCATTCAGCTTCCGGTAATCCGTACACAAACGGTTACCTCCATCTTTCTTATCCACAAACAAAACACGCGATCTCCATGGTGATGCGCTTGGTTGAATCAAACCTTTATCCAACATAGCATCCAGTTGCTTCTTCAGCTCCACTAGTTCAGATGGGTTCATTTTATAAGGTCTCTGAGCTATGGGTCCAGTTCTAGGAATTAGTTCAATAATGAACTCGATATCCCGATTTGGGGGCATACTAGGCAATTCATCTAGGAATACGTCGGGGTATTCACAGACTACCCTGACTTGGTCTATGGTTAGTTGGGTTAGACTCTTGTTGCATTTGAATTGACGGGGAAAGGTTTCAGATACATGCTCTACTTATACTCCAGAGATACTGGTCATGGTTATGGCATTCTTGGCACAGTCGATCAATCCTTTATGTTTCGACATCCAATCCATTCCTAGTAATACTTCCAAACCTTTGGTTCCAGGTATATTAGATTGGCATAAAAATCTATCCCATGGATTCTGATAGGTACAACCTTGCAAAATTTTCTAGCTTTGGTAGTTGAACAAGGTATTTGAACTATCATAACATGCTTCAATTTTGTTGGTTGAATCTTACTAGTGCATGCAAATTCTTCTGTAAAAGATGAGTTCGATGCTCCAGAATCAAACATCACTCTTGCAAGTACTGAGTTAACAGAAAACATACCCAACACGACATCAGGCGCTTCCTGGGCTTCTTTAGCATTCGTGTGGAATAGACGGCCTGTGGTTGAGTGAATTCCCTAGGGCAAATCTTCTTCCAGGCTAAACACAGCGTTGCTGCTGAGCGGGGGCATTCACATTGGTGGCTGCTGCAAGCTTCTTTGGGCACTCATTGGAGTAGTGACCCTTGACTCCACATTCAAAGCAAGTAATTTGGGACATGTCTTTGGCTGCAACAGGCACATCATTGCTTCTAGTCCTTGGGGTAGTATTGTTGTTGTTGTTGGACTTGGGCGGTGCACGGTTGAAATTGTTGGAGTTGACGGGGTTGTTGTTGTGGTATCCTACGGACTTCAAGTTTCCTCCGCTACGATTGGGGTAGCTTGGACGGGACATAGGGGTTCTGTTGTTTCTTGGGGCATATCCTGCAGGCGAGTTAGGGCGATACTTCTGGGTATTGTGGGACCCAGTCTGGTGCATCATCCTATGCTTGTGGTTGTCATTGGCTTGGTTTATCTTCCCTTCCATCGGGATGGAAGAGTCTACTAGCTCTGATAGATCTCCAAAATGGACGTTGACTAACACAGTCTGCATCTCATCATGCAATCCGTTTAGGAACCTTTCCTTCTTCTTGGCTTCAGTGTTAATCTCATCAGGGGAATATCTATCTAGCAACAGAAATTTGTCACGATACACAACTACCGTCATCCTTCCTTGCATAAGTTCTATGAACTCATCTCTCATTCGGGTGACCAAACCTTGTGGCACATGGGTGCGGCTGAACTTGATCTTGAATGCTTCCCAAGTGATCATCTGACCGTCGTTCATGGTATGGGTGCTATTCCACCAGGCTCTTGCATCTCCTGCCAGATAGTGGGTGGCAAACAATACCTTCTCATTAGCTTCAACTCCTGCGACCTCCAGATTGTTCTCCATGGTTTGCAGCCAGTCATCAGCATCTAAGGGATCCTCATACTTATTAAAGATAGGTGGGTTGGTAATTTGAAAGTTCTTGAGCTTGGATCCATGGTGATCCTAGTTTCCATGGCCTTGATTATTTGTGGGCCATCTGAGCTAACTGTTGAAGAGTGGCTAGGTTGGCTTGGTGTTCTGCTCTACTAGCTTCACGGTCGGAAACAAGCATCTACAGAATTTGCAGCATCAGGTCTTGAGATGAGCTGCTTCCTCCAGGGTTTGCACGTGTCATCTGAAGATTGAGATAGATAATGAGATAAGAGGGAAATTTCTAAGGTTCATGGTTTTTTTTCAAAAGCTTTAAACTTTGAGTTTGACTCAGCTTTTGCAAACTAACTTCCTCTTCTCATTCATTCAAAGCACACAATACAACACACACCACAACACAAATGGAAAACAGATGGTTTTAAGAACCATTCTGTGAAACTACAATATAGTGGGACCGATACAACTCACTCCTATGGTAGTGATCAAGTGCATCTAATCATCATCAATGAAGTCCGAATCATCATCGGTGTAGAAATCCATGGCATCATCCTCCAGGTAGTTGTTGTCATCACTGAGGTAAGAGTGAAGATCTCCCTGGATATCTTCACCTTCTTCCACCTCCTTCGGTTCAAGTTGGACTTCCTGTTCACGGATGGGCTTCTCGAGAGCGGCCACCTTCTTGCGAAGACGATCGATGGTGCAATCCTTCTTCTCGTGCTGACGACGAAGTGATTGGCGATCCTTGGCTAGGAGGGTGATGGTCTGGTCCTTCTTTACGGCAATGACAAGATTGTGATTGGCGTAGGCTCGGGCATTGTCCAACTCCTTCTGCCTATCATACAACATGAAATCAAGATTGTCCACCTGGTGCTTCAACTCTAGGTGTCCTGACATCTCCAGTGGCATTCCCATAGAATCACGTCTTGCAAAGTGAGCAAAGCGAGTTCCCTGGATCAAGTTGATGTTTTGCCCACACAGACGGGCAAGAGCTTCATGCATAGACCTGGATAATCCATTTATCCAGTTGTTCTCTCGCAAAGTGAATTGGATCTTCTTAGAAGTGGGTGGTTCCATCTTGCCTCGGATATCTGCAACTATCAGCCATTGTAGATCTCCTCCGATCTGATTGTTGAGTTGTTCCCAAAAGAATTCCGGATGTGGGCGCTCAAGATACTCTAACAGTGCATCTAGATCCCTCTCAAAGATCAGTTGGCCTCCGTTGCCCAGCTGATAGAACTTGCAATACTGAACTTCCATCTACAAGAATTTTAGTATGAGTAAGTTAGTGAGTTGATCAAGTGTGTCTAATTTTATGGATTAATGTAAGAATTTTTGAGGAACATGATTTTTTTTGAAAGAATCAAGGATAAGAGTGGGAATAGGTTTTCATAAATAATCACTTCTTGTGTTTTGAAACTAATTTTTGGTTTCGTACGTCCATTCTAACTAGGGTGTCCTATGGTTAGGATGGCTCTGATACCAACTTGTCAACACCCGGATTTTTAATCCCAGATGCGTGTTATGCCATACATCGCAATCCCAGGATTACCATTTTTGCGAGACATAACAGATTGGATATCATAGTACATCATCCATTACAAACCATAATAAGGTATTACACAAATAAAGGATCTCATGATCTAGTCTTAATACAAACAAGCATCAGAATAATAAGCGTAGTAGGGGCTCCATGTTCATCGTCATAGGCAATGCTGACGATGGGAGATGATCCTAGTTGTCATAGACATCCTGCTATCCATCATCCTGATAGTCCTCCTCATAGTCTGGACACGGGAATAGCCAGGGACAAAGCCATGAGTACTCTTTAAGTACTCGCAAACTATCACTAACAAGTAAGGTAGTTCTAGCAGGAATCTTAAGCTCTAGGTTTATTTGCAAGAAGCCAGATTTATCTAAACTGAGTTTAGAAGTAATGAAAACTAAGTAAATGTTCTAAATCACTTAAGTGGGAACCTAGTTTTCATATTCACAACCTTGTTGTGGTCAAGTCAAAATCATAGTTCACTTCACAAGTCATTTTGAAAACATCTGACGACGGAACAGTATGGCCACACCAGTTGTCCATGACCGCGGATGCGGCTATTCAAATAGTTTGACACTCTGCAGAGGTGGTACACTTTCACCACAAAATTCGATACATCCGTCAGGGATAACCCTGAATCATCATGCTTAGTATGCGAATAATCAATCATAACCTTTCCTTTACACACTCTAGTATAGGCACCTCCCCTATGAGCTTGGCTTCCCAGCCATGGCCATCTGCCATCTGCCATCCTGGGCACCGCATAGGTAGGCAATTCACACTCACGAGGTAGCCTCAGCTCAAACCTCTTCCTAAAGGGAACCCATACTAATGCATATAAACTTCCGGCTAAGCCCTACCAAATTCAGGTATTATGGTTGTACGGTAAAATTTGGAATGGTATCGCATCCGAACCCAACCATCAGTTTTTATAAAGGGCTAAGGCTCATGCCTCAACATTTTCATCATCAAATCCTTTTGTGTTTCTCAACACATGTCAAAACATTTCAATAGAATGAAGCATCATTCCAAGGTTTTCATAATCATTTGCACCAAATATTCCCATCTAAAGTGATCAAGTTTTATGCTTAACACTAGCCACTAAGTTAAGAGTGTTCACTAATGAGGGGTGCTAATCTTCAATCTCATGCCATAGAATGACATCTAGTATATGCCTAGTTTTATACTCTTTATGCTATCTAATCTATTTTTCCAATACTCACAAAGCACTAAATAAGAGTAAAGAACTTTGGTAAAGTAAAAGAGTAAAGCTTGCAAGTAAAACTTGGGATGGGTATAAATCAAAGGTATATAACCAAAGCATGCCTAATGCATCTTTCTTAAGTTATCTTGCAATTAGTGATGACTTGCCTTGCGTAGAGCAGTGATTGAAGTTTTCTTCTTCTTCTTGGTAGTACTCCTCCTCCTCGTATCCGGGGTCGGTACTATCGTCTATAAATAAATACAGAGTACACAATCACCAAATAATACTTAACTAATTCTATTTAGCAAACTAAGGCTCACACTTGATGATCTAGCATCATCACAATCATCACATGAATTAAAGAACTAGTTTTATTTATCTTATTTGAGAAAAGTAATTTCTACTCACTGAAATTAATTAAGATTTAATATCCTCCAGTTAAAATATGGGATCATGTTGACACATGTCATCACCACATATTCCAATACATGGGAATGTGATTTAAAGTGTTGGTCCTATTTTATAAAGTTTAAGATTACTATTTAATAGATTTAAAGTGACTAGAAATGCCCTAATAGAATTCTTTTGGTACTAGTCCAAAGTCACTGCATGCAAACCTAAATATTTTTACATACTCAGATAGATCTCTCGCAGTGATTTCTGAGAGTTGGAATCAACTCAAAAGCATTTATGGTTGATTTTTGAAAAATGTTTGAAGTTGCAAAAGTCTTTGTCTTGTTATTTTTACTATAGATTATATCTAACTCCAAATGATTTAAATCCAACGGGCGTGGATAGATAATTTAAGTATCTTTCTAACAAACTTGGAATCATGCAATTTGGTTTCGTGAATCTCTCTGAATTGATTTTTGAATCTCTGGATAGAAACTAGTTTTAACTAAATTAGAAAATACTAATTTGAGTTTTTGGGCTTCGCGTGGGAAACTTAAACGGGCCAGCCCAACTGCACTGCACAGCGCAGTGGGCTACTGACAGCACGGACCCACTGGTTAGCGAGTCTATCTACGTGAAGCGGTATGTATGAATCTGAGTCGTGCAATCTAAATCTAATCTAACGGCCGAGAGTCATCGTCGACGACGAACTGCTCCGGCGAGGAACTAAACCTAACGCGGTGGTGGGGGTCCGACGAGGCTCACCTGGGCTCCAACTAGGGTTGGCAATGGGGGTGAATGGGGTTGTCGATGATGACGGATTGATTGGCAGTCACGAAAGCTCCTGGGGCGGCTCCAATCGACGTGGCCCTTCTCCTCTAGCAGCAGCTAGCTCCGACCAAATTCCGGTGAGGGAGAGCTCGCCTTGCTCTAGGGAAGGGTGAGGGAGGATTAGTAAGGAGTGGTGAGTGTTGGGGTGTGGAGAATGGAAGCGGGGGAGGTCTCCATTTATACTACGGCGAGGGGACCGAACGGCTTGGGCACGGGCTCGTCGTGACGACGATACAGGAAGCTAGCGGCACGACTAAGGCTAGGGGATGGTGCATGGTTCCCTGGCAGTTCTCATGGGAACAATGGCAAGGCACAGGGTGGTGTGGATTAGTCAGGCGCGTGCGGCACTCTGCGCACAGGTGGAGGTGTTTGCGATGGTGTGCGGGAGCTACGGGTCGCGCGATGGCACTCGGGGGTGTCTGCAGGGTTGCGGTGATCATTGCGAGTGTGATCATGAACGGAGAGGGTGAGGCGTAGTCTGTGCAAGGCAGTCGGGTGTGGCGAGCTCTGGGCATGGCACAGAGACGGTGGGCGCGGTGTAGCTAGGGTGGTCCAAGGCTCGTCTACGGTCGTGGCTTGGACACGGGGTGGCGGTGGAGTGTGGCGTGTCTGGTGCGCGTCGTGGGCGAGGGCGGCGATGCTCCTGGCGCTCTGTCCACTATCGGCCGGCGATGACCAAAAATGGGCAGCACTCCACTGTGCACACAGCTAAGGGGGGGCTTGTCTGGTGGTTGGTTAGGCTTAGGGGAGACATGGGGGTTAAGGGGAGACCAAATGGTTGATTGATCATTGCTTAAACAGTGAAGTTAGGGAGGTTATTATTCAGTGTAAGCAAGGTGTTTGTTGTAATGGCCGCAAGAAAAATACTTTGGAATTTTTTAATGAAACTTTTTGAGTGATTTGATCTTAAACTTGAGTATCTATGTTTGCTTGGAGAGGTCAAGTGGAATTGGTTTGGTAGGTTTTTGAAAAAGTCGGATCTTATCATATGAACTAGATTCAATTTTCAACTGTCCATTAAGTTGATTTGCAAAATGTATTTGTAAGTTTGTAAAGTGGGCCTTGATACACTTTTACTTGGTCTAGCAAGGGGTGAAAAGAAGTGGAACTGTTTCTGTTAAAATATCTTTTCTAGGAACACCTAAAGTGACCTAGTGTTTATCTTTTATCAAAATAACCATTTGCTCTTTTTATTCATATTTGATTTCTTTTTCTTTTGATTTTGTTTGTGAATGGTCTAGATGATGTAGCATTCATCCTTAAACCTTTTCTTATCATTTGTAACAATCCAGCATGGCATTTTCAATCAATCACACATTAATGCAAAACTAACATGCATTCATATTATTTTCTTAATAAAAGATTTTGTTAACCCTAAATTGGGTGATTAGAACTTGATAATCTTGATTAGAAGTTTTGGGGTGTTCTAACTTCAGTTTAAACCCCTATTATTTGTTGGAATAAAACTCTAAAAGGTATTCAATAGTTCAGTTTATACAGAAATCAAAATGTTTTATAAATAATTTAAAAATACTTTGATGCAAACTCATCCTTAATATCTGAACTGAGCCAATCTGGGCCATGGATGATTAATGTTTAGATGCCAAATGGCCAAATGGTCCCTTAATTTCTGAACTGAGGCAGTATGGGCCATGGATGATCACCGATGTGCCTGTCGGCCTTTGATTCCAGGCAGTATGGCTTACCAATTTACTACTACTTGGACTATACATAAATCTGAATTTAGTCGAGCAGGAAAATCTCCCACTATCCAATGTTTCAAACATCTTGAAATCCCCATTCTACCCCTAGGGAAGTCGGTTCATTGGGGCTTCAATCGTAATTTCCCCATTCAGTACCTCTATACCCCGCCCCTACCACCGACCCCCCACACACAATCCTCGCCCCCAGCTGTGCTAGCCCTGCAGAAAACCCTAGATCTACCTTCACCACCTTAGATCTGATTCACCGTCATCACCGTGCACTGCACTATATCTGCTTCACCGACCCACTCTCCTGGAGCACCGAACACATTCTCACCACCAGGAATCTGCTTCTTCGCCGCTTTCGATCAGCGCTCGGAGGAACCCTTATTCTGCTTCACCTTCGCCCACAAGCACCGCAAACGCAACACCCTTCACAACCTCGACGTCACCACTCAGGATTTGCATCATGCCTAAACCCCGTCACGACCGAGGTAACCATATCTCCCTGGAGTTTGGTAAGATAAATATGTAGCAGTTAACTGTATTTTGTATTGGTGCTACTTTTGTAGTAACTTACCAGTACTATACTTGTTACCCGTATCTTCCTAAATAATTTTTTTGTAGTCAAGTTTAACCGTAAGGCATTCAAGTGCGATTTTGTATTTCATGGCGAAATATGAGTCAGCCAATGGTTAACACATTTGTTTCCATTATATAATTTAGTAAGTTCCCATATGTGATGTGGTTATAATTTCTCTTTGGCTCGGCGTAGGCTATGGTACTAATTGTTATTTCTTGCTTGATTCTTTTATCTATGTATGCAGTACACGTTTACATTCGTTATACTACTGCCACTATGATGTTTGTTTCATTTGCTTTTGCTTACCCCACTATTTCTAACCGTTTGCTGTTGTTATGCAATGAACAGGTGCAATTTATACTAGAAATCGTAGAATGAATTGCCCCTATAATCTCGTAAGTATCTATTGCTTTTGTATCACTACATGCTAACATCTGTGAGACTGGAACCCTTTTGTGTTCACTATTCATAGCATCATTATGCAGAGGACCCACACTGAATTATGGAGACCACCAGTCCAATTACTTGATGCAGCGGACATCGTCGACGAACATACATGTAACCAGATCAGCAACCCTAAGACTCTACATAGAGCTACTGTAAGGACCCCCTCCCTTTTTTAAGGTTTAAGTCCCTTGGTGTCATGCCATTGACTCTAGTTGAGTTGTTATTTTTGTTGGAGGCACTAGGATGATTATAACAAGGCCAGAAATGCAACGGAATCCAATATAAAGAACCGCCTACTTCAAATCTCACTTTGGTATCTACACGTGTATCACTATTTTAATACGAGGCAAATGATAGTACACTTTGTCTTTGGGCAGACAATAAAAAATTTAAACATTCTAACGATTCGATAGATTGTTTTACCATTTCTCTAAAATGATTTGGCTATTCTATTAGAGGCACCCATCTGCATGAGGTCCTTGTGTTGAGTGTGTACATCGCTATAACAAACCAAATAATCTTTTGAAAATCTTTAAGAATGAACATGGTAGTTTTGTTTCTTTGTATGATGTTGTAACTTCTTTTATCTTAGTTTCAGCCTTCATCAAGTAGAGCAGTCATTTCACAGGGCAGAAGTGACAGTTGCACACTATCTCATCCCTCTATGAAGTCAAGTGTTCTAGTTATTCCAGAAGAAAGAGATGTATGATGCCCTGTCGTTACTAATTGCTTTCTTCCTTTTAGCAAAAGGATTGATTTGAAATTCGTTGGTTTTTGTTTTCCTGGTAATTATGTTATATGACGTTTCTTTTTATTTTAGGTTGCAAATATAAATATGAAGGAAGAACAAAAAATAACTACCTCAAGTATAGATCTGTTTGGACAGAGAAGCAGTGACAGTGTGTATTGCTCACGTAGGTACACAATCTCGACTTCTCCATACATTCCAGCAGAAAAAAAATTTGGCGCTGCACTCCAAGATGCACTTGATGTAGTTGGATATGAAACCAACATAACAGATGTAGTAGTCTCCATAGCAAGAAAGGAGTTATCTGAGTTAAAAAACATGCAAGCTTTGACGAAATCTACTTAATAATATCCTCAACAAGTCTCGTGGAAATCCCGCTGTTACATGTGAGGCGGCGCGAGCTACCTAAAAGGAACATTTTTGAAACTTAGATTATATTGTTTATCAACTGTGTTGTACTCCGATGATTCTTTACGAGCTACGAAATTTTTTAGGACTATAATAATTTACTAATTTTCCAGTTATAAGTTTTTTCCACGGTTCCAGAATTTATTTAGTATTTTATAGAACTTGTATTCTTTGTTTATCCACGTTTCTGTCCTAGCAATGGATCTAAGTTAGATAGGCTTAAATAGTAGCAGGCCCACAACATTTTATTAGTCCTTGATGGGCCACTAATCAACAGTGCCGGGCCTAGACCGAGGCCATTATATGTAGAATCTAACCGCAAAAGAACAGAATAGTAAAAGAACATAACAGTGAAAGGCTAGAATAGTGAAAGGCCGGAACAGTGAAATGCCAGAACAGTAATAGACCGGAAACAGTAACAAGGCCAGAACTTTAGCAGGCCAGAATCTCCAGCCCGTCTATGGGACTGAATAGTAGAAGGCCGGAACAGTGAATTTCTAGAACAGTAAAGTTCGTAACTGCAGAGGGCCGTAATGGCCCATGATGGGTACGAGAAAAGTGACAGGCCAACAGAAGGCCTTAATAGTAACAGACAGACTTGGCCTAGGCTGAAAATGGGCCGCACAGTATTGGACCAAGGTGGGCCTTCTGTAGGCTGAAATAGTGTCGGGCCTAAAAGTTCACGGGCCGAGGATGTTTGCACTAGTGGGCCCATTTCGGACAGCGCTGGACAAAATAGTAACGGGCCTTCTTCTTGTTGGGCTTTCCTCATGGATCGGTCCACTTAATATTTAGCAGGCCTATTCTGGGCCTGCCTTCTGCCACGGTTTTTCTGACCGTTAACAGTGGTAACTGGGCGTTAATGGTGTTTGCCAAGTGGCATCTTGCATGACGTCTGCAGTCAGTGGGGCTAGCGAACAGATCTATGACGGAACGAGTTTTCGTGGTTGAATGGTGCAATCTGCCACGGTCAGAAAAAACCCGTGGTAGATTCTTGACAGGAATTTTACCACGATGGGCATCCGTCGTAGAAGACTTTTTAGCCACGAAAAACGGGCATTCAACCACGAAAATCGTCTGTTGTAAAAGCCAACTTTTCTTGTAGTGAGTCATAGGACCCTAACTTTCCTTCTTCCAAACAATACAATTAAGGCCTAAATGTCATAAAATTAATTTGTACTACCTCCATCGTCCTAGATCTTAAGGCTTATATTTTTTTCAAAAGTCAAACTACGTGAAGTTTGACCAAGTTTTTAGAGAAAAATATTAATATTGACTATACAAAATTCATATTGTTTGATACATCATGAAACATATTTTCACATAGTATCTATATAATATCATATGTAGCAGTTCTTAATAATTTTTTCTAAAAGTTTGGTCAAAATTTTCGTAGCTTGACTTTCCAAAAAAAATATAAGCCTTAAGCTCTGGTACAGAGGGAGTATAATGCAAATCTATGTTACTCCCTCCATACCAGTTTATTGGACTAACACATACTTTCTTCTAAAAGTTTAGTCAAACTTTCCGTAACTTGACTTTTCAAAAAAAATTAACCTTTGGGATGGAGGTAGTATGTAGGTACGTATCCCATTAAACCTCTATGGAATTAGTAATATGTAGTATTTAGTTACTTTTATGTACAAGCCAAATTATGGTGTAATAAAATTTAGTCTTGGCTTTTTATGTCTACAAGAATTACATATAATAATTAATTATAGATTATAATGAAGTAATTAAGCTATAGCACACTAACTTTCCTTCTTTCTTTTCCCAAATGTTAGAGGAGCCTGTTGCGTAATGTATACTACTCTATACTACAGAAGTAGAACATGTTCAAACTTACAAAGTTTCGATTTGACAAAATGTTGGATGCATCAAGCTTTACAAAGGCTAGGTGATAGCAAAAGGAGTGAGAGGAGGAAAACAAATTGTATCATCCCAACCATATAATTTATGAGTACCAAGAACAAATGCCTCACATCATCTCTTCTCGAGAAACACGATCCATCACCGGGGCTATCTTAAGCCAATAAGACGAGGAATGAACCACATGGACGCATGTGTGCTGAACTTGTCGGCCCCTACTATCGCAGGTTCTGGTGTTGACCGGTTAGAAACGGGTAGACGAATCCAATGCACCGGCATATAGCTAGTCTCTAAAACTTAAGAGATCAGAAGCAATGTACACATGAAGCCAAACCTCCCGAACGACATGTGCTTGGTGTGAAGGCCATGCATCACACCATTATTCACAAATGCAATAAGGGAAGGATTCAGACCTAGGAAGAGAGAAACATGTTGGAGATGGCTTTGAACCCACTCCGGCTGAGGAAGGTCGCGGTGGTAGATGCTTCATTCTGTGTTGGGCTACTACCCTCTAGAAGATATGGCACCGAAGCAATGGATACACTTTTAATTTCCTACCTTAGTGACTAATCTTCTCCTTGGAAGTGGTCCGCTTGCCCCAGATGTGTATCCACATTAGTGTTGGCCTAAAATAAGCCAGGAACCAGCGCGGGCGAGAATCTATGCAGACACAATCTGGGCCATCGACATTGTCGTTTGCCACAGTGTGCTCATCCTCGTCTATTATATTTGGGCCCGCACACCTTCATAGGATCTGCATCAACAGTGTCCAGTCCACACAAGAGACAACAAATATGTACTGTAGTTATTAGCTTGTGCTGCGCTAAACACAGTAACAGAAACAAGTCAAAAAAGAGAGCAGTAGCTACAGTTTGGTACTGAACTCACTGCATTCGAAGGGATTGCCACCATGTAAAAACAGAACCATCATTTGATACAGCGAAGATAATATCATCCGCCCACACAGCGTCCACATAGCTTCTTGAGGAAATATTATTGTGCTTAGTACACTACATGTATCGTCCCTTAAAAACTGCTCCATGTCTAGTATGGCAATGAACTTTATCAAACACCGTGATGAGAACTTGTACAACCACTTGTTGTAGAGGGTGGACATCTGAGGTTCACTACCAATTAATATGTATCTTAAGTAGCCTGGTAATGGACTTTTGATACATAAAGAAACCTACATGTGTACCCCGAAACCTGACACTTTCGAGTGATGGGACAAAAATGATAGTCCTAGTATACAAATTCACCAAACGCATACTAATGATTTTCCGGGACCAAGATGACTAGCAAGATCAATCATGGCTACCCAGTTGCAGCTGAAACCAGCCAAATAATCGCAGCCGGATTTTGGGATGATGATGGGGCTGGCATAGAAGGGCGGACTAGCGCTATCATGTTGGCATCAATCACTCCCTTCTCAATAATAGCGGGAGCTGGGGAAGAAGATGGAAAGTAGTTCATAAGGGAAGGATAATTATAGTGGAAGTAGAGCGGCTACTAGAGCACAACACATTCGAGGGAAAGGTATAGATCTGGGATGGCCTCGGAAAAATGGGACATGCTAAGAGGATCGGATCGACTAGCGATTACACAGAGAGCATCATCATCTAACTTCGACCAGATGCAGACATGGTTGCTGGACTAGCTCCCGCTATGGTGGATTCACCGTCGTCCCGGTGATGGGTTTTGGGAGGAGGGACTTTGAGGGCGCGGTGAGGCTAAACCTAGTCGCCGGTGAGGGTTGCGAGGGGGGACTCAAGGCTTTGAGTTTGTTTGGAAAGGGCGGCCATGTGCATGATGGGGGGGGGGGTAGAGTAGTCCGAGTGGGCGGGCGGGCGGCATCGCGATATGCGAGGAAGGGGGTCGGTGTAACCCACACTGACAGGATGACCCATCGTACGTTGGACCTCACGCATCAGTAAATCTTGATCGATGAATACTGTATACGTACTAGAGTACTCCATACTACTCCACCATGGGGAACTCAAACCAGTGTGGGAAGTCGGAGAATATCTGGAACCCTGTTCATATTCTTCTCTAGGAGCAATAACTAACATAGGTCTGGCAACATGCATTGAGTATGAGTGCACTGTAATACGACAATTCTAGTCTCTACTCAGAATTCACTCCACTATGATCTACGTTTTGTCGAATATTTGCATGCAGTACCTTGCGTGTATCTGTTTGTTATACCTGCACTAGTGTGCAAATGGTCAAACACCACACCCACGCACGCACAAGAACAGTACACCTGGTGTTTCATTATGCAGCATTGCTATGGAGCTATAGCCAAGAGAATATTTGCTTCGAGCATCTCCAAGAGTCTTCCTATATTTCCACAATTTCTATTTTAGCAATTTGGCTCAAAAACACTTCTCAAGTAGCATTGCTAAAAGTGGTCCCCTACCAAAAAAAATATGCCAATCCAACATAGCACTTCCTATCATATCCTAGTAAACTATAGCAATCTGGGTCCCCTTCTGCCCCTTTGTCCCATTGACAAGTGGGGCCAACCTTGTAGACCATTCGTAATGTACGAGTGTGTGCTGCATAGTATACGTACGTGCTAGTGTCCGTGCACACGTTCTAGTGTGTGCTGCATATGCTATCGTTCGTGTGGCCATGTGTACATGTATTTGTACGTGTCTGTGTACGTGTGTGTGTTGTGCGGCCATGTACATGTATACGTGTAGCTGTTTGTGCGTGTGTGTGACATGTGAGTGGCCAAGTATCTGCAGGCGTGTACATATACATTTGCATATACATGACATGTTTTAGTATGAGGACATGTATGAGAGCGAGCCGTGCACAACATTTCTAGCTGTGAATCCCAACATTTACCGCCGTTGGATATTTTTTTCTATTCTAACATCTAGAAGATACTATTGATAGTCTTTATCACAATGAATGCTATGCACAATACTCAAAACACACTTCTCCGTTATTCTAGAATCTTCTCCCTTGTTTCTCTAGACCATGTTACCAAAATTTTAAAGTTGTAGATAGCTAATAATCGTTGACTTCTACATGATATACAAAGTACAAGAATAACATATACACCCATACTTTATAGCTCTTGATCAAATTTATATTTTTTCTGTTTTACCTATTATAATTTTATATAGTAATAATATGTCAGACGTCTATTATCTTAGTCTTACGTGCAGGCATCGTGCAACTTACTAGTATACAAAGTATAAGAACCAAATATACACCCATTCTTTATAGATGTTGATCAAATTTATATTTTTTTCGCTTGACCTATTGTAATTTTTATAGTGATAATATGTCAGAGATCTATTATCAGAGACTCACGTGCAGGACACGTGCAACTTACTAGTATTATACAAAGGCTGGGAAAGTAGGATTTGTTTTGGTTTGCTGAACCTTCTCTTTCCTCTTCCTATAGCTAGTTTTTAGCAGTCCAAAATAATAATGATGTTGGAGATGCTCTCATGGCTAAGGGTATCCGCAATGTGCAAAAAAGCATACCTTAAGGCCTATGTGGCATTTCCTAAGGTTCACCTTATAGTTGTGGAGAAAATAAACATGTCTTTAAGCCTTGTAGACATAGGCCATCCGTAATGTATCTTATCTTATCTTAGCACTATATAGTGTACGAATAACTTTGAATACTGACCGTTGGATCAAGAATAACCAATCCCAACATTTTCAGCCATTGTATCTTCTTTTTGATTCTAGCATCTAGAAGATTCTATTGATAGTCTTCATCATAATTAATGGTATGCACAAACCTCAAAACACACTTCTGCATCATTCTAGAATCTTCTTCCTCATTTCTCTGGACCATGTTACCAAAATTTTCAAGTTTTAGATAGCTAATAATCGTTGACTTCTACAGGATATACAAAGTACACGAATCAAATTTACACCCATACTTATAGATGTTGATCAAATTTATAATTTATTCTCCTTTAACAATTATAATTTTATATAGTAATGATATGTCAGACGCCTATTACACATGCCTTACACACGTGAGAATCGGATAATAAAAGTATGACATATCCTTTTTTATATAAAATTATAATAGGTGAAATAATTATAATGTTAAGGCATGTCCATAAAGCAACAGGTGTATATTTGGTTCATCTACTTTGTATCATGTACTCCCTCCATTCTAAATATAAGATGTTTTAGCTTTTGTGAAAGGAATGCATCTAGACGCATTTTAGTGTGTAGGTTCTAAGTGAACCTACACATTAAAAGGTGTCTATATACACTCATTTCACAAAAGGTAAAACATCTTATATTTCAGAATAGTGGGAGTAGAGACCAACCTATTAGCTACCAAATACTCGACATGCTCTACAGAAATGACTAAGAAGATTCTAGAATTATCAATAGTATCTTCAGGATGATAAAATGGAAAATAATATCTGATGGATCGCAATGTTGTGACTCATGAGTCTTGATCCAACAGTCAATATTCAAAGTTATTCGTATACTATATAGTGCTAAGATAAGATAAGACAAACAATAGTATCTTCTATACGATGCTATAGAATGGAAAATAAGATGCAATTAATATTGGGATTCACGAGCCCTTGATCTATCCAACGGTGAATGCTATTTAAGTTATTCGTATACTATATAGTCATAAGATAAGATAAGAAAGACTATCAAAATTATCTTCTATATGATAGAATGGAATGAAGAGGATCCAACGTCTAAAAATGTTGGGATTTGTGAGTCTTAAACCAACAGTCAATATTAAAAGTTATTCGTACACTATATTGTGATAAGATAACAAGAAATAATATCTATAGTACCTTGATGTAATTAGGATGCTTCATGCTAAATGTATGGACCTTGATGTAATTTCCCCCTTTTTTAGTTTTATGATGTAAAATGTACTCCCACCATCTTTGTAAAATTCAAACCTATAAGTAAGTGGTAAAATTTAAACGTATTTAAACTTAGTTGTCAATGAGTATGAAAATTCATGGATTTCAAGACAAACAACCAAAGTCATGCCCATATCTACATCCTACTTTATGTTGATGATGATCCTATATCCAAGAATCTGAATGCCGCCAAATTTGGCCATATTTTGAAAACAAACGAAGAGGGAGTAGTATGAAGAGTATGGCTTGATTAGCTCCTTACTTAATTTTAGGGTGCTTCGTGCTAAACGTATGGACCTCGATGTAATTTAAACTTTTTGGTCATTGATGTAAAATGTACTCCCACAGTCGTCCGTATAAAATTCTAACCTAAAAGTAAGCATGATATATTGCTATTAAAAATTTCCAAAAATCTTTTGAAACTAACCAGGAATTTAGTACATCGATAACCACCAAAAGTTCTAGAAAAAATCATGTTATTTTGCTATGCATCTAATGCATCCCAACAAAGTTGACAAAGTTTTGATAACATTCAAATAAAGAGTAAAAAGTCTAATACTTTGCATGTGGCATCCTATTACGTGTATCGAGAAACACATGTTATAATAAGTATAATACAAACATTATTAATTACTCTTTTTGTTTTGATAAGCTTAGTTGTCAATGATGAAGAAGTGTATTTTGAGGTTTGTGCCTAGTAGCATTCATTGTGATGAAGACTATCAATAGAATCTGCTAGATGCTACTCCCTCCATTTCAAAATATAAGATGTTTTAGCTTTGTGAAAGAAGTGTATCTAGACCCCTTTTAGTTTTTAGGTTCATATAGTTTTGGAGTAAACCTACACACTACACACTAAAAGGGTCTAGATACACTTCTTTCACAAAGCTAAAACATCTTATATTTTAAAATAGAGGGATTAGAATGGAAAAGAAGCTCCAACAACTGGAAATGTTGGGAACTTATTAGGTCTAGATACACTTATTTCACCCTTTTATGTGTTTTCCAATATTTTTGGCTAACATTGCCCACTTAAATGATATTTTAGGTTAACATGTGGAACTTATTAGGTCAACTTCGAACTGCAGCTCGCAATATATTTCTCTTAAATTTATTTGTCCTATATAATCCTTCTATTGTTATGTGCTAACAAATTTGATCTGGAAGGTGTCTTATACATACCACACCTAAAATTGTCCACATATCTTTTTATGGAGAAAGCGCAATGTGATTTATGGATAATCCCCTAGTTTGAGATTTCAAGTCTCGCTCATATGTCATTTCGCCCACTTAAACCGAAATTAGTTTAATTTTGAACTTCAACCAAGTCCCACAAAGATTGCTCTTGAAGTTATACTATGAAACTATTTAATCCTATAAATTTCCCATCTAAATCCTTTGAATCAAACATGCCCTGGAATGGAAAGAGAGATCCAACGACTGGAAATGTTGGGATTCGCGAGACTTGATCCAACGGTCAACATTAAAAGGTATTCGTACACTATAGAGTGGTAAGATAATGGAAAGATGAGATAGTGGTAAGATATACTACTCTTGTTGCTCCATGTCACACCCCGAGAAGAAGGACACACACACACTTACACACGGACTCACAAAGATTGCTCTTGAAGTTATACTATGAAACTATTTTGAAGGTGTACACTGTGGGTCACTATCTTGAAAATCGCTGAGATTTTTGAATGACTCAATATCTTGATATATATATATGAATTTGCATGCTGGTAACCTTACATGGATTGGAAAAAAACAAAGAATATAAAGAAAATGAATAAACGAAAAGGTTTCACATGACATCCTCTCATGTGTAGTACCTGCCATGAAATAATGGTAAACATGAGATTTGAAACATTTGAAAACTCATCGTCACATTAGATATGGCCTGAACACTCGAGGGTTTCTCGAGCCGAACGATCGATTAGGTCATGGCCATATCTACATCATAGTTCATGATAATGTTCCTATATTTGGTAGATGGGTGTGTCTTGCCATGTTATACAATAATGATGGGGCGGGAGCTTCAAACTAGTATTAGGAAAAACATGTTCAAATTTCGAGTGCATCTTTTAGGTCCATGTTATAAAAGTCTAGGTCCCAAATGTATTTAATTTTCTTTTTGGACCACTATGTAATTTTTATGCCCGCCCTTGGATTTTAACACGCACCTTCTTGGTACTTCAGGGCAGATTCCTTGTTAGAAAGAAAAAGAAGAAGTTCCTAGTGACCGAAATTATTTTGCGCATGAATATTTTGGATCTGAATGCCCTAGACCCAATTTTCAGACAAAAAGGACTATTGTGCAAAACTTGAGTAGTCCGTACTTCTACTGAACCAGGGGCACCATAAAATTAACTCTAAAGATGCCAAAGAAAAAAACAGAGAAAAAAACAAAGAGCGAGAAGAGATTATTAGAGAATATAAATGGGAGGCAGCGCGAGAGCAGGGAAGGAGTTGAAGGTGGTGCGATGTTAGCATAAAGCTAGTTTCACTGGTTTTTGACACGAGGTATAGGTACCTACTACTAGTAGCACAATAAAACTAGTAGTACTACTATGTTTTTTCTCTCCTTCGTTGTCTCTCACCATCCATCCTCTCTCTCCCCTCCTGTGCAGTGCCCCATGCACACCGGCTGGCTGATTTCTCCCTCGTCCCACTGTGTGGCACCGCACACATGTGCCTTGGTACAGACACACTATGTGTGTGGTCTGTTTTTTTCCTTTTTTCTTGAGAAGAGTCTCTAGTGTGTTGGTCAGCTGCCTTGGTTTTCATATATAGGAAGAGGAAATCGTCGATTTCACAATGGCATGCTCCATGTGTTGCACAAACCACCACTTGGATACTTTTTGTACTTTGTATCATGTAGAAATCAACCTATTAGCTACCTAGTACTCCATATGCTCTAGAGACATGACGAAAAAGATTCTAGAATTATCAAGAAGTGTGTTTTGAGGTTTATGCATAGCGTCCATTGTGCTAAAGAGACTAGTAAGTTGCACATGAGGCTCATATAGTAGACGTATGATATATCATCACTATACTAGTAAAAGACACGTGCCACACACATATATATTGTATAAAATGTGATTTAATAAACATTAAGTCAATAGTCTTGTTAGAGAAAAAATGCACACATTAAGTCTACTAGTAAATTGCATGTGCCATGCACGTTGATGACTGCAAGTGCACAAATCGTTTGTAGCTAGTTTCGAAATAAAGATATCAATCCCACAGGGAGTAGGAGTCTGAAGTCTAATAACTCTTGAAATAAATATTACAATAGAAATGCTAAATAAAGTTCTAAGTGACAAGATAAAATACGAGTATTGTGTAAAAAGGTGTTTTGGGGTTTTTGTTATAAGAGCAACAATAAATAAACTAAAACAACTGAATACAGAAAGTAAGTATCGTGTATGTAAGAGAGATTGGAACTGCAATAAGGGAAAAGAGTTCTCATGGAGTAGCGGATACACCACTAGCATTATAAGGAGCTAAGGTAAAGATTATCATCATAAACATTCCCAACTATTTATTTGTGGGAGAAACTCCGTATTTGGCCAAATAAGCAGCAACCGTTGCTCACATCATCCTCATAACAAAAGAGAGTCAGCAATCGACATCAATCGAATTATTGCGCTATTAAGGGACGTAATCCCGTAGGACGTATCCCATGGCATGGATAGTGTTTTGTGAGTTTCCTCGGTTTCCCAAGTTTATACGGAAGGAGTGACAACAGCTTTATAGTCATTGTAAGTGCTAGAACACCTCCATCTACCAACAAGTAGTTCCCTCCATCAAGTCCCCATGAGAGGCAAATATTGAGAGGTCGACTTCCCTCAGCATCAAGATGAAGACAATCTAACATATGGTCACATCGATGAATATCATAATAAACTTTATCTTATTTTAATCTCATACTAGGGTTTCTCCATCTCCCCAGGAACTAATGATCTACTTAGACATGAAGTCCATCAATAGCATGGCAATAACAATGGAATCTATCATAGATGAATAGTACTTCTATAAATCCACAACGAGTACGGAAATTACAACAAGATCTAGACAATATGTAGATAGGATGGATGGAGATGGTGGTGATGGTGATGGAGCAGTGGATGATGAAGATCGATGCCTTGGCCTCCCGGATCTGCGTAGGGCAAAGATGAATCCCCTGTGGATAAGTTCACCCTCCATATGCCTTCTAGAGGTGAGGTTTCGACAATTTCTAGGTGTTCTGTATGTCGTCTCTCCGATCTAGTTGCATGGGGTGAAACTATTTGAGGAGGCGGTGGCAGCAGCAACTATATGACCGGAACTATACGGACAGAAAATTTATTCTGGTCATATAGTTGGTGGTTGAACCGTCTGTACATCCTGTTCGCTTCGGGTTTTCTTATGGTATTATTAATATTTCCCAAATAAGCGATTTAGGTTGTTTTTGACTCATTTTATCCTCGGTACAACTGCTCCAAGAATTGTGTCTATTGGATCCATCATCTGTCCTGATCCTGGTGAAAACAGACATAAAATGTGCGCGTGAGTGCCGTAAAATACCAAGATCCGACGTCTACAATGCAAAATAATAGTGTAAAACATCATGAAAACATGCACTCATCAACTTCCCCAAGCTTAGACTCTTGCTCGTCCCGAGCAAATTTAGCTTAATGGATGTGATCCTCATTTTCATGAAGCAGTTGCAGCATGTGTTTATCATATACGATACATAAGAATGAGTTCATGAATAGTACCTTACTCGAACCATCTGAAAAGTATTAGCAGGATTACACACCTTAGTGATCAACAGTTCATAAAAGATGAATCCCAACATAATGCAAAAGCATCTGGTTCAACCGAATGAGTTAGCGAGGTAGTCCCAAGTGTTTTAGGATTAACGTCTTCACTTGGGATTCAAAATATCAGATGTGTCTCTTTGTCATACTACAATATAGTGGTATATGACTATTTGCTCTTTGCACATTCGCTCTTTTTCTTCTTTCTTTTCTTCTCTTTTGTGTATATGCTCACACTTTTGTTTAAGTGTTGTGTAAAGGAGCTAGCCATACACGCACTTCATGTAGGAATTCAAAGTTTAACGATCTCAATTATCAAATTCCAATTGTATATGAATCATTATTAAGACTTGAATATTCTACCTCGACTTGTTCTCACTCTATTTTGATAGCACTTTCATTTTCCTTTGTTCAAGGTTTCTTTTTCAACTTAACTGCATAGATAGTTTTTTTCTTTGTAAATCAGGCCATAGACTTACAACATCTTGACCAAATTTTCTTTATGTGTTCCATTAATACCAATGGTGTGGAAGACTCCTATTCCTATCATCAAGTGCAAGTAAAAGTATACTCAATCCATTCATATATCCAATAAGATAAACACAAGCTCAATATTGCTCCATAATAATAATAAACTCGGAATTTCATAAAAGGGATCGACTATTCCTGAAGGCAATTCTAATGATGCAAACTTTATTTTTAGTTTGAACTGCTGCAAAACTAAAATAGTAATGTGAAACTTATAAGATAGATTACAAGGTCTTAAAGATCCCCCTGATGACCCACAAGTATAGGGGGTGTATCGCAGTATTTTCGAGGGAAGTGAAACCCAGTTTATTGATTCGACACAAGGGGAGCCAAAGAATATTTATCAGCCTTAACAACTAAGTTGTCAATTCAGCTGCACCTGGAAACAGTCTTGCTCACAACAGTTTATCAGTAGCAACAGTTTTGTAGTAGGAATAGCAAAGTAACAGCAGTAGTAAAGCAAAGACAGTAGTAACAAAAGCAGTAAACATTGGGATTCGAGTGCGGTAGGCATAGGGATGGATGGACGGGCGTTGCATGGACAAGACAATTCACATAGCAATCAGAACATAGGGCAATTGCAGATAAATAAGATAAAGCACCCAAGTACTAGACAATCCTAGGCATGTGTTCCATCTATAGTCATGCGTGCTCGCAATGAGAACTTGCACAACATCTTTTGTCCTGCTAGCCCGTTTGCAGCGAGGCCTGTAGGGAACTACTGGCAATTAAGGTGCTCCTTTTAATAGAGCACCGGAGCAAAGCATTAACACTCTGTGAACACATGTGATCCTCACCTCAAAGTCGTTCCCTTCCTGTTATCCCGATTTCTTTCACTTCGGGGCCATAGGTTCCGGACAACAACGTGTGTATACAACTTGCAGATAAGACCAGAAACAATACTATCATAATGAATCAATAATAAGTTCAGATCTGAAATCATGGCACTCGGGCCCTAGTAACAAGCATTAAGCACAACAAGTCGCAACAAAGTCATAAAGCACTAATAAAATATACTAGGCACCATGCCCTAACAATCTGATGCCATTACATGAACGATCTCATCCAATCCCTACCATCCCCATAGCCTACATCGGGGGATTACTCACTCATAGATGGGGGAAACATGGATGGTCGATGGAGAAGCGATGGTGATGATGATGGCGATGATCTCCTCCAATTCCCCGTCCCAGCAGGGTGCCAGAACGGAGTTTCTGGTGCTGTTTCATGGAATCTGGTGGTGGCGGCGGAGCGGAACTCCTTTTGGAAAAACGTTGAACCCCCCATAGTTTTTACGTCAGAAGGCTCCTTATAGGCGAAGAGAGAGACCGAGGGGGTGCCTGGGGGGGCCCACACCACCCCTGGCGCGGCCTGGCCTGGCTCGCGCCACCAGGTGTGTGGCCACCCCAGGTCTCCTCTCCGTCTCGTATTCTGGGTCCTAGAGTCTTCGGGTGAAATAGGATTTTTGGCATATTTTCCAGGATTTTTCCTGATAGTTGATTTTCTGCACAAAAAGTAGACACCAAGGCAATTCTGGTGAAAACATCATCAGTTCGCATTAGTTGCATCCAAATCACACAAGTATTGAGGAGAAACAATAGCAAAAGTGTTCGGGAAAGTAGATACGTTTTGGACGTATCAACTCCCCCCAAGCTTAGCTTATTGCTTGTCCTCAAGCAATTCAGTTGAAAACTGAGTGCGATAAAAGAACTTTCACGAACACATTTGCTTCATATGATGTAAATATTCTCAGCAATGTGATCAACTACTTAGACAATTCATAATAAAGAGTATGCAACTAAGTCTACTTAATAGTCATTTCAAGCTATGAAGAGATTCCAACTCAAGAATAATAAGTAGCATAAAACACGAACATAAGCAACATTACTATGCTCATAGAAAGGTATGATAGAGTGGTATCTCTCTTGCCTTTGATTATGAATGTCCAGGCACCTCTGAAATTCAGGTGATGACTAGAAGTAAAGATATCAAGGATACAAGCATCAAAGTCATAACACAAATAATCAAGTAATGGAACAAACAAAAATGACAACTATGCTCTCAAGAAGGTGCTCAAAGAATGTGTGTAGACTCAACAAGTAGAAGAAAAAGGTTTTGAATAATTTTGAAAGGCTTCCAAATGCTGAAAGTATGGTACTCGTTAGCTTTGAGCTCTCATTGCCCCTATCATAAGCATCTTTAATATGGTTAAGGTGAAAGTGACACAACTAAGAGGATATGCTTGACAAGTTATAAATTGAAGTCTCATGCCCCTTACTTACGAAGACCAATCCTCATGCTACTGAACTTCAGTCACAAGTAAGCTCTTGTCATTGTAAGTATATACCTATCATAGAGAACCGCCAACGGGGTACCCCTTGCATATGACACGGGAGCTTTCCCATGATCAAAATGACAAGGCAAGCAGACAATGAGCATCTCAATGATCTTTTTATTTACTATGTGCATAGATTTTTATTGAGGATGCTTCATAGAATGCTCATTATGGTTATGCTGCAAGTTTGCACCATGATTAGGCATGGCTTAGGCTAGCGGCCCAGGCGTTTCTCTAATATACATACAAACTCCATGATCTTACAAGTTCCACTTTTATTTCACACCGCCGGGATCCATAAGCAAAAGAACATGATATCGACTAAGTACAAAGTACCTATGAAGCGTTGAAAGCGGTCCCCATGATATGGTTCTACTAACTTCAACTCATAAAGCGCAAGCATATGCACAACAAAGAAGGACGCAATGGTTTAGGTTCATTAAGTGCAAGAAAATAAAGTGTGCCATCAAGTTCGTGAGAGCTTTACTAACTAACTTTCTCATAACAAGCAAAACATTTTGTTCGGAAGAAAACAAGGCATATTGAATATGCACGAAAGTAGGATATGATGCTAATGGGTAGGTATGGTGGACACTTTGGAAATATTTGGTTTAGGGAGTTGGAAACATGAGTAAAACACTCAGTGGAAATGAAGGCTAGCAATTGTAAGGGAGCGACAAACGAGAGAGCAATAGCTATCATTATCATGCTTGTAACAAAACAAGACTACTTATGCCATGAAAATGATTCAAGATCCTCAACGCAAAATAATTCATCAAGGCTTAACTGATTATCACAGTCATGTGCATGCATGAGCATGCGCCAAGTCAATCAAATGAAACATTCAGAGGAGGATACCACGGTGTCATACCAATTTATGAATAGAGTAATGCAAGCAAACATTCATGAAACATGCTACAAACTATTAGCGAGCTGGAGCTAAACACAAGAAAGCAAGAACTACTAAGCATCCAAAGAAAACATACACTCTACATGAACGGACTAAGAAAGCTCACAATGATGAGTTTATGTACAAAAATGAAGACAAATAGAGTTCGTTACCAGCCTCTTACCACGCCTCAAGTTGTCATTGATCCTCATTATTGCCCTTCACTTGTGTGGATTGAATAGTAATATGAAACCAATAATCCACTGAGAACTGCCGAACCCTGTAGCAAACTCGCAAAAACCAAAGAAAAACGACAAATATTTTTGGTTTTTTTGATTTTTAAACAAGAACCAAAAGAGATAAACAAGCAAAGCAAAATCTTTTTGGGTTTTCAAATAGTTCAAACAAAGCAAAAAGGGAAAAACAAAACAAGGCAAAAAGAAGAAGCAAACAAAACAGAAACAACAAAAATATTTTTGGTCTTTTTGTGTTTTTAGAAAGCAAAAGCAAAGAAGAACAAACACTAAAAAGAGAACGAAAATATGAATATACAAAGTACCGACGCAACATGATATGGAGATGAGTGCGGTGTGGGCGTACCTCCCCCCAAGCTTAGGCTTTTGTCCTAAGTGGGTATCAGTCCATGTATGAATAGTGGTTCCAAGCGGGCGGATCTTTGTAAGAATGGTCGTAGCTGGGCCCATGAGAAGAAGAGGCTCCCCAATCATAAGCGGGCTGCTGATATGAAGACTCTCCCTCATTCGAGGGCTGGCCCGAATCATCCGTAACCTTCCTTCTAGTGTTCTACTCCTCTTGGGAGAGCTCTCCCAAGTACGTGTCAAGCTCCTCCTCAGTGAGGGACCATCCTTCCCTGTTATCAAGGTTAAACAAAACAGTTGCAGGCAAAAGAACAACACGCTCGGACTTGCTCTTTCTCCAACCATCTTTGAGAAAGGTTATTTCATAAGATAACTCACTGAAACTAGCCCACGAGGAAATAAATTTATGCTGTATCATGGAATTGAAATCAAGCCTCTCCATGGGAAACTGTGGGTCTAGATGATGAGGCACTAAACCATGCAATGCTAGTAAACGAAAAGCGATGAGGCCTCCATAAATTCCACCTTTCTCATGGTTAGCAGCAAGACGGAAAGCTATCAAAGTACCCAAGTTGTAAGACCTATCTCATCTAAGAGCAGCAGAGATAAATGCTAGATCAAACAAAGATAACTTATTACAGTTTTCCTAGCAAGAACACACTTGGCAATAAAGTAGGCAAAGTAGCGAATGGAGGGAAGATGAATGTTACGTATTTTTCCATTCTCCTTCGAGAAGCTACTCCCTTGACAAATTTCTGCATATAAATCCATGAGTGGTTCCGGTCTCTCTTTAATCTTCTTACATGATCCCCATTGAGGTACCCTAATAGCTGCACAAAAATCATCAAGAGAAAGGTCGACAACTATATTGTAGATTTTGTAATGGACCATGGGGTTAGGCAAAGAGTGACTAAATTTGAAATCCTACACCACCGACATGGTTAGCTTCACAAATTGACAAGGTTCATCTTCCAAAAAGTGCTCTAACCCTGCATTAGAAACCAAAGAGTGGAAATCTTGTAGAATTCCTGTAGCCCTCATGAACTCAGAGCATGGATAAATGGAGGGAAAAACTTCCTCCTCCCGGTGGACCTTCATGACATCAGGCACCCAAAGCTCATGTTGGTTTAGGTGGTGTTCGCTCATCTTTTATTCTGAAATTTAAACACCTATTAAACAAGTGATTGCAAAGTAAATAAAATGAAGGATTCTACTCATAGGGACTTGCAAGAGGCTTAAACATGCATCAAAACTATATCTCTAAGCATCAAACAAGCTTACAAGCTCTCATAACCAGTCACCTACAGTAGCAAAATACTCAACATATAATCCACTAAACACAAATCTACTTGGATAAGGGGAGGAGTCACATACCAAGGAACAATTGCTCCAAATTTCAGCAAGAAAGATGGGCTGAGCAAAGAGATCGAAGAAATCGTGGGCAAGAATAGAGAGAACGCGATTTTGAGCTATGAACTGGAGCTTACTCGGGAGAGAGAAGAAAGTGGATGGAGAGAGAGGTAGTGGGGGGCTAGGGGTGGCCCACACCAGGGCATGGCGCCACCCAGGGCTGGCCGCGCCACCACATGGTGTGCCTACCTGGTGGGCCCCCCTGGTACCTACCAGGTACTCCTCTGCCCCTTTTTTCACGTAAAACTTTAATATGAATTTTCTGGAATTTTTCGAGACACTTTATTTTGGGCAATTTTCAGAAATAGAAGAATGATTTTTCTGACAGACAGATTTTTTTTTCTTTTTGGAAACATGATGCAAGGACAAAACAAGGCTAGAACTATTGAGGTTCTAGCATGCAAGCAACTAACAACAAAAAGAAAACTAAGCGATAGCAAAAACTAAAATGCAAAGGATAGAAATAAACGGGGATAATCATAATGAAAACATTGTTTTGTTCAATGGAATCCTTTTGTTAGCAAGGTTGATCAAGTCTTGCTGCCAATACAATTGCATATGAGACAAAAGTTTGTACTCCACTAATGATTATGTTACCTTAACCTTGATAGCAATGGTCCCAATCATAATAGTTTCAAAATTTTCTCTTGGTATGGGACAATATATTTCTCCAACTTGAATGCCTTCAACATGTTCAATTGAATTTGAACCATAAGTCCTTTCAATCTTCTTGGGGAAATAGACAGTATGTTCCTTGTCATTAATATTGAAGGTCACCTTTCCTTGATTACAATTAATAACAGCTCCTACAGTATTAAGAAAAGGTCTCCCAAGAATAATAGACATATTATCATCTTCAGGCATTTCAAGCACAACAAAATCAGTTAATATCAAGCAATTGTGAGCTACCTCAACAGGTACATCCTCACATATACCCACAGGAATAGTGGTAGATTTATTAGCCATTTGTAGAGATATATCAGTTGGTATCAATTTTTCAAGCTGAAGCCTCTTATAGAGAGAAAAAGGCATAACACTAACTCCAGCTCCCAAATCACACAAAGCAGTTCTAGCGTAATTGTTCTTAATAGAGCAAGGGATAGTTGGAATCTCTGGGTCTCCAAGTTTCTTAGGAACCTTACCATTGAAGGAATAATTAGCAAGCAAAGTAGAAATTTCTTCATTAGGGATCTTCCTTTTATTCGAGACAATGTCCTTCATATACTTTGAGTAAGGAGGCAATTTAATAGCATCATTCAAAGGAATTTGCAAGAATAAAGGCTTCATCCACTCAGAAAACTTATTATAGTGTTCATCTTCCTTTGACTTGTGTTTCTTATCATGGAAAGGCATAGGTTTTTGGACCCAAGGTTCTCTTTCACTACCTTGTTTCTTAGCAATAAAATCTTCTTTGGTGTATTTAGTAGTCTTAGTGTGATTTTCAGGTTCTTCTTCAACTTTTTCTTCATTAGGCACTTCATTTTTTTCATTACCACTTTCAGTTTCAGCATCAGAGATAGATATACTATTAGGATCTATAGCAGGTTCAGAGGGTTCTGCGACAATTTTATGTTTCTTTTTCCTTTTCTTACGAGTAGAACCACTATTTTCAGCTTGTTGAGAATCCTGCTCAATTCTTTTGGGATGCCCCTCAGGATATAGAGGATCCTAGGTAGCAGCACCACTTCTAGTTCTAATTTCATAAGCATGTTTGTCTTTAGCAGCATTAACTAGCAAGTCGTTTTGCACTTTAACGAGTTGATCTATTTGAGTTTGAACCATTTGAAAGTGTTTAACAATCATTTTAACATCATTAGAGGTTCTTTCCACAATATCTTTCAACTCAACAATAGCTCTAGTGTTTTCCATTAGATGATTTTGCACCCTTTTATTAAAGTTATCTTGCTTAACAATAAAGATATCAAATTCTTCTAAGCATTGATCAGGAGGTTTCAAGTAAGGGATATCACCTTCATCAAAGTGTTGGAGAGAGTGTACCTCAATAGTGGGTGAGTAGAGAATAGGATTACATAATTCTTCTATAGGAGGTAAATTCTTGACATCTGCATCTTTAATTCCCTTCTCCTTAAGACATTTCTTAGCTTCCTTCATCACTTCATCATTTAATTCGATAACTCCCCTCTTCTTTGGTGTTGGAATAGGCACATGAATAGATGATTCAGATACAATTACTTCGGGTGTAACTTGTTTAGGAGGAGTCCAATCTTCATAATTCTTGCTTATTTTAGCCATTAATTCCTCAGCTTCCTTGGGAGTCCTATTCCTGAAAACACAATCAGCACAACTATCTAGGTATGTCCTAGATTCTTCGGTTAATCCATTATAAAATATATCAAGTAGTTCATTCTTAGGTAATGGACTTCCAGCCTGTGCATGAATGAAAGCACAAAACCTTGCCCAAGATTCGGGCAATACCTCTTTTTCTCCCTGTTTAAAATCAAAAAGTTCCTGCAAAATAGCATGTCTAGCACTAGGAGGAAAATATTTCTACAGGAAAGTATTAATCAAGCACTCAGGGCTATCAATAGATCCAGGAGGTAAATTACCAAACCAAACTTTAGCTTCTCCTTTCAGTGTAAAAGGGAAAATCTTAGCAACAAAGTAAGTACGCATTTTAATATCATCAGAAAACAAGCCACTCATGGTAGAAAGTTCATTCATATGTGCTACCACACTTTCATTCTTAGTCCCATAAAAAGGTTCTTTCTAGACAATAGCTATGTAAGATAGACCGAGAGAGAAATTATATTCTTCATCTATAATATTTATGAGAGAAGCAGCAAACTTAGCATCAAGAGATAATTTGGGTCTAATAGTACGCCTCTCAAGGAGACTCTTAGTAGCGCTCCTATCATGGGTGTTCCTACATTCTTCAATAAACTCATCAATCATCTCAACATAATCTTCTTCAGCATCATAACTCTTACTAGACTTAGGTGAGCTAACAGGTGTGGCAGTGTCTTCATTAGGAGTTTCGGTATTTCCAGCTATAGTTCTAGCAATCGTAGCATCTAGGAAAGGACCTAATGAACCACTCTTATCAACCACAGTAGAAGCAGCATCATAAGTATCAGAAGTTTCAGATTCTGCAGTAGTAGCAGTGTGTGTAGCATGTGTATGTGGTGATGTAAGGAACTTACTCAAAACAGACAGTGAATCAAGAGCAGTAGAGGTGTTCAGAACCGTTCCTCTTCTTGTAGTGGATGGTAAAATAGGAACCTTGCCATCGCGAGACTTACCCATGATGGATGCATAGCAGTGAACAATAGAGAATCCAAGTGAACTTGATAAATAGAGCTATGCTCCCCGGCAACGGCGCCAGAAAATAGTCTTGATGACCCACAAGTATAGGGGGTGTATCATAGTATTTTTGAGGGAAGTGACACCTAATTTATTGATTCGACACAAGGGGAGCCAAAGAATATTTATCAGCCTTAACAACTGAGTTGTCAATTCAGCTGCACCTGGAAACAATCTTGCTCACAGCAGTTTATCAGTAGCAACAGTTTTGTAGTAGGAATAGCAAAGTAACAGCAGTAGTAAAGCAAAGACAGTAGTAACAAAAGCAGTAAATAGTGGGATTCGAGTGCGGTAGGCATAGGGATGGATGGACGGGCGTTGCATGGAGAAGACAATTCACATAGCAATCAGAACATAGGGCAATTGCAGATAAATAAGATAAAGCACCCAAGTACTAGACAATCCTAGGCATGTGTTCCATATATAGTCATACGTGCTCGCAATGAGAACTTGCACAACATCTTTTGTCCTGCCAGCCCGTTTGCAGCGGGGCCTCTAGGGAACTACTGGCAATTAAGGTGCTCCTATTAATAGAGCACCGGAGCAAAGCATTAACACTCCGTGAACGCATGTGATCCTCACATCAAAGCCTTTTCCTTCCGGTTATCCCGATTTCTGTCACTTCGGGGCCATAGGTTCCGGACAAGGACGTGTGTATACAACTTGCAGATAAGACCAGAAACAATACTATCATAATGAATCAATAAAAAGTTTAGATCTGAAATCATGGCACTCGGGCCCTAGTGACAAGCATTAAGCACAACAAGTCGCAACAAAGTCATAAAGCACTAATAAAAGATACTAGGCACCATGCCCTAACAATCTGATGCCATTACCTGAACGATGTCATCCAATCCCCACCATCCCCATAGCCTACAGCGGGGGATTACTCACTCATAGATGGGGGAAACATGGATGGTCGATGGAGAAGCGATGGTGATGATGATGGTGATGATCTCCTCCAATTCCCCGTCCCGGCAAGGTGCCAGAACAGAGTTTCTGGTGCTGTTTCGTGGAATCTGGTGGTGGCGGCGGAGCGGAACTCCTTCTGGAGAAACGTCAAACCCCCCATAGTTTTTAGGTCAGAAGGCTCCTTATAGGCGAAGAGAGAGACCGAGGGGGTGCCTGGGGGGCCCACACCACCCCTGGCGCGGCCTGGCCTGGCTCGCGCCACCAGGTGTTGTGGCCACCCTAGGTCTCCTCTTCGTCTCGTATTCTGGCTCCTGGAGTCTTCGGGTGAAATAGGATTTTTGGCATATTTTTCGGGATTTTTCCTGATAGTTGATTTTCTGCACAAAAAGTAGACACCAAGGCAATTCTACTGAAAACAGCGTCAGTTTGCATTAGTTGCATCCAAATCACACAAGTATTGAGGAGAAACAATAGCAAAAGTGTTCGGGAAAGTAGATACGTTTTGGACGTATCACCCCCTAAGCTTAGAATTAAGCCAGGCGGGATCAAATAATCCCTTGCGATTATTTGATACCGTGATTATTGTAGATCTCTGTGGCGCTGTGGTACGTGGTATCTTCTCTTCACGGGCCAGCCTAAGACAGAGGGATTGATTAACAGCTTCTAATTCTTTAACGTGTAGCTTGTAGAAAAGATTGTTCCTCTCCAGTGTCAACACCTGGATTTTTAATCCCAGATGCCTGTTATGCCATACCTCGCAATCCCAGGATTACCATTTTTGTGAGACATAACGGATTGGATATCACAGTACATCATCCATTACAAACCATACATAAGGTCTTACACAAATAAGGATCTCATGATCCAGTCTTAATAAAACAAACAGTGGAAATAAAAGATAAGCATAGCGGTGGGGTCCATCTTCACGGGGCACAGGAAATGCTGACGAAGGCAGATATTCCTAGTTATCATAGTTGTCCTGCTGGCCATCATATTGATAGTCTCCTTCATAGTCTGGCCATGATAATAGCCAGGGACAAAAGCCATGAGTACTCTTTAAGTACTCGCAAACTACCACTAACAAGTAATATAGTTCTAGGTTAAAGTGCTAACTCTAAGTTGAAATATAAAGTTAGGTTTGAAACCTAAGCTGAGTTCTGAAGCAAAGAAAGATAAAATAAAGTTCTAGAATCACTTAAGTTGGGAAGCTATTGTCATAAACACAACCCTGTTGTGGTCAAGTCAAAATTCATCATTCATTTCATAAGTTATTTGGGAAACAGCTGACAACGAAACAGTATGGCCATCACAACTGTCCATAACCGCAGATCCGGCTATTCGAATAGTTTGACACTCTACAGAGGTGGTACACTTTCACCACGAGATTCAATACATCTGTCAGGGATAATCCTGAATCATCATACTTAGTATGCAGATAATCAAACATAACCTTCCCTTTACACACCCTAGTATAAGCACCTCTCCTATGAGCATGGCCTCCAACCATGACCATCTGTCATCTTGGGCACTGCATAGGTGGACATCAGGAGAGGTAGCCTCAGCTCAAACCTCTCCCGCGAGGGAACTAATACTATTGCATATAAATATCCGGCTAAGCCTTATCCAATTCAGGTAGTGTGGTTGTACAGTAAATTTGGAATGGTATCGCATCCGAATCCAACCATCAGTTTTATAAAAGGGTTAAGGCTCATGCCTCAACATTTTCATCATCATAAACCATTTGTGTTTCTCAACACATGTCAAAACATCTCAATAGAATGACTCATCATTCCAAGGTTTTCATAATTCTTTTTCACCAAGTGTTCCCATCTAAAGTGACTCAAGTTTTTGATCTACTCTCACCTACTAAGTTAAGAGTGTTCACTAAGGTGGAAAAGATGGGTTCAATCTCATGCCATAGAATGACATCTAAAGGGGGTTCTAAATAGGTCAAGTTTATACTCTTTATGCTACCTTCAAAACAAGTAAAGAGCTTTGTGTAAAGTAAGGAAGTAAAACTTGTAAATAAGACTTGAAGTAACTAATAGTCAAAGTGGTATGACTCAACCATTCCTATAGCATCTTGGATCAAGGTAACTAGCTTAATTCCAGTTTGATACAATAGCTTGCCTTGGTTGGTGCAGTGGTTGAAGTTTTCTTCTTCTTCTTCATGGTAGAACTCCTCCTCCTCGAAAGCTTGGTCGGTACTATCGTCTATAAATACATACGGAGTACACAATCACCAAACAATACTTAACTAGTCTAATTAGCATTCTAAGGCACACATTTGATGATCTATTATCATCTCAAGCACCACAAGTTTAAATTAATAGTTTCACTCTTTTTAATTTAGAAAAGTAATTTCTACTCATTGAAAAAGTAACTAAGATTTAATATTCACCACTTAAAATATGGGATCATGTGGACACATGTCATCACCACATATTCTAACATGTGAGAATGTGATTTAAGGGTTAGATCATAATTACTTTGGTTTAAGTTCAATATTTAATGATTTAAAGTGACTAGAAATGCCTATATAGCATTATTTTGGTACTAGTCCAAAGTCACCGCGCGAGTCATTACATAGTTAGGTAGATATGATGAGAATTTTGAGAGTTGGAATCAACTCAAAATCTATCTTAGTTGATTTTATAAAAATGTTGCAAGGTGCAAATGCTTCTGTTTTGTTATTTTTGATAGGAGAGATCTATACCTCTAATTGAATTAAATCCAACGGGATTGGATAGATCATTTCAAAACATTTCAGGCAAAATTAGTTTCATGCTATTGGGATTTTTCAAACTCCCAGAATTGATTTTTAAACTAGTGGAGAGAAACTAGATTAACTCTAAATGGAAAAAGCTAAATTTGAAATTCTAACTCGCGCGGGAACTAACTGGGCCGGCCCAGCTACGCACAGTGAGCACAGCGGGCTGCCTGACATGCGGGCTCCACCAGTCAGTGGCACAGAAACACCGAAACGGTATCGGGCATTCTGGGCCACACGATCTAAAGACGATCTAACGGTGGGGAGTCATCGTCGACGACGGATTACTCCAGCGAGAGTCTGACCTAGTCGCGATGGTGGGGGTCGATTGGGGGCATACCATGGCTCTAGCAAGGTCGGTGAGGCGGGCAAACGGGCTGGTAGACGACGGCGAGGTGAGGCGCTGTTGCGGCGGAGCTTGGGGTACCCTGAATCGCAAACACCCTTCTGCTCCTGCTGTGGTGGCTTCGGCTCCAATTCCGGCGAGTCAGAGCTCGAGCACCTTCAGCGAGAGGTGGGTGAGGTTCAGTGAGAGGTGGGAAGTGAGTGAGTGTGGAGAAAAGAGGCTGGGGTGGCCGCTTTATATAGGGTCGACGAGAGGGCAGAGCGAGCTCCAGTGAGGTCATCGGTGACGACGGTGAGGGGCTCTCTCGGCATGGGCGAGGGAGCGATGGATTCTCTGTCCCTCAGCGATCCTTTGGGCCTTAAAGGCGCGGCAAGGCGAGGTCTAAGCTGGTCGGGAGCGTGCGGTGCACTGAGCGGGGACGGTGGTGTTCGACGCGGTTCCTCAGGGCTGCTGGTCGTGAGGCGGCGAACGACGATGTCTGGGCGGTTGCTGGGCCTCCTACGGGTGCTGCCACACAAGGCTAGGGCTTGGCGAGGCCGGTGCTGCTCTGGAGGGCACAGTGCTCCAGGGTGATCCGCCTGGCGGACAGAGGCATGGGAGCGTGCAAATGCGGTTGGTACTCCGCTCGATTTTGGTCGAGGGATGGTCAAGGCGGTGCGGTGTGATGGCGCATGTCCGCCAGCGAGCAAACGGGAGCGCGGGACGGGGTAGCGCGAGCTGTCCATGGTCGACCAGGCGCATGGCGTCGGGCGGCTTGGCACTGGAGTAGATAGGGGAGAGGAAGAGAGAGCTAGGGCCGGGGTTTTAGCTCGGCGGACAAGGGGACCAAGTTAGGCCCAAATGGTGACCAAATCCACTGCTCACTATAGTGTTTTAGGTTTTGTGAGATTTGTGTCTGCCACCTGTTTGTTGAAATGGCCGCAAGAGATCAAAGTTTGAATTTTGGTTTCAAAATTTTTGAGTGATCTCCACTGATGCTAGGCAGTCTCTGGTTGCAAGGGTTTTGAAAGTGGAGGTCAAATTGATGGTTTTTGAAATAGGGGTGATCTAGACATTTGCATTGAACTCAATTTTTACATGCAATTTAAAATAAGTATTGGAAGGTTTTTAGCAGATCAAAAAGTGGGCCTTGGTACCTCATTATGTGTACTATCAAGGGGTGTAAAGATCCAGAATTATTTCTGTTGAGAAATGAGTGCTAGGAACACTCAAAGTAGTGTAGTGGATTAAAATGACCAAAATGACCATTCCTCCTTTTTAATTGTTTTTGATTTGATTTTCTTTGGGATTTGCTTGGGAAAGAGTTAGGTGATGTTTAAATCACCATACAAACATTTTACAACCAAGGAATCACAGAACCATGGAAATTCAAATAAATTTTCGAAATTAAAATGCACATACACATGAATGCTTTCATTTTTAATTAGGAGAAGTTTTTGTTAACCCCAATTTTGATGATTGGGATCTTGATAAGCTTGGATTTAAGTTTTGGGATGTTACATCCAGCACTTTCACTTGTTCTTTAATGAACTCATTGTTATCCTGAAGTGTTTGTAGCGCCTTAAGACTCATAGAAAAACCTCCTTTGATTGTCTGCTTGATATCCTCATCAAGTTTGTCAATATAAAGTTGCAGCAACTGAAGATTTTTGGGTGTCCCTAGCGTCTCCTTGTCCACCTCTTCAATCTTCAGCTCGAGGCCCTTCAAATCCCTCTTCCGGCGTGCATTGTCAGCATCGAGGAACTCCATAGGGATCCCAATATCCATAGGATCCTATCTTCTTGGCTTCCGACCCTTGGTTGCATGTCCTCACGTCCGAATAAGAGGTGGATTGGTTTCTCGAGATTATGATTAGAGAGAGAGAGACAATGGAAGTATATAAGGAGGGTCAGAGGTCGGTAAAACTCGCGAGAAACACCAAATTGTTGCCCCAAGAAAAGAATCTTAACGAAACAGGAAAACAAATCACCAATTTGGAAGAGTCCTGCCGCGTAACGACCAATTATACGAGCGCGGCCCGTATAGCTCCGGCCGTATAGTTGGTTCTGGGCAAATGTTTCCAAGTATCTTGAGTCCAGGTCGATTAAGTCATGACTCAGAACCGACAATAATTTTTTTTTCATTAGATGAAAAAATGAAAAGGCAAATCAAAAAGTGTTTGATAGTTTAACGACCAACTATACGGCCAGAAAGTTGGCTCCAGTCGTATAGTTGCGACCATATAGATACAGACATCAAAGATCGAAAGTGTTTGAGAGTTTAATGACCAACTATACGGGCGAAAAATTGGCTCCGGTCGTATAGTTGCGCCCGTATAGGTCCAGTTTTCAAAAGCAATTTCACGAAGATGATACAGAGAGTTTAACGACCAACTATATGGCAAGAGAATTTTCTCCAGTCGTATAGTTGCGCTCGTATAGTTGGTACAAACCCTCAAAAACTTTAGGAAAACACGAGGAATTCAAAGGCAAAATTTTCAAAAATAAAACCTTTCAAAACAAATCAATTATTTCAGTAGGAATACTTACCTCAAACTTAACTTTTGTTTATTCGGGGATGAAAAGCTCCTCCAACAACAAAGACTCCTTCACTTTTGGAGGAATTGACCTTAGTTCATTAAATATTCTTGTAAACGAAAATCACTTGGACTAAAGTTCCTCTCAACAAGATTGGTGTCTTGCTGGGACATGGACACTGCATCCAACATCTTTATTTCTTGCCTCAGCATGACCTGCAACTCAAATTCTTGAAGTGAAAGAATCCAACGGACCCGTCTTGTCTTATGGTCTTTCCTCTCAAGGAGTTCTTTTAAACCATCACAATCCGTATGAACTCTTACCTTTGCATCAACTATGTAAGAACAAAATTTATCACAACAGAAAAAAACAACAAAAAGTTCCCTTTCTTCCTTAGGATAATTCTTTTGAGCACCATTAAGAGTTGTACTAGGATGATGTATGATATTAAATCTACGACCAATGTATTGTCCTAGAGTTACTCCTAGAACATCATCACTAGCTTCACATATTAAGTCAAAGGTTGTATCCCAAATATCTGGTTTAATGATAGGAGCACGGGATAAAGCATTTTTGAGTTTATCAAAGGCTTCAAGACATTTATCATCAAAATTGAATCTTACTCCCTTTTGAACGAGGTTAGTCAAAGGTTTAGATATTCTAGACAAATTTCTAATCAACCTTCTATAAAAACCCACATGACTAAGGAAACTTCTTATACCTTTAATATCCCTAGGTTGTTGCATTATTTCTATGGCATCAACCTTAGCTCTATCTACTTCAATTCCCTTACCTGATACCTTATGTCCAAGGACTATACCTTCTTTGACCATAAAATGGCATTTCTCCCAGTTTAGAACAAGATTAGTTTCTTCGCAATGTTGCAAAACACTTTTGAGATTATCCAAGCAACTAGTAAATGAAGTTCAATAAACAGAAAAGTCATCCATAAATACTTCCATTATTAGTTCTATAAAATTTGCAAAAATAGCAGTCATGCATATTTGAAAAGTAGCTGGAGCATTAAATAAACCAAAAGGAATATGTCGGCAAGAATGTAAACCATAAGGACTAATGAAAGTTGTTTTAAGTTGGTCATCCGGATGAACAACTATTTGAGAAAAACCAGAGTATCCATCCAAGTAGCAAAAATGAGTGTGGTTTGCTTACCTTTCTAAAGTTTGATCTATGAACGGTAAAGGATAGTAATCTTTCCTAGTTTCTTTATTTAATCTCCTGAAGTCTATGCACGTCGTATGCCCAACAATATTTCTAGTCCGTATCAATTCATTGTTTTCATTAGGAACAACACTAAAACCGCCCTTATTAGGGACACAATGAATAGGACTTACCCATTCACTTTCTTTAACATGATAGATTATACCTGCGTCCAGTAGGCGTACAATTTCTTTTCTTAGAACTTCCTTCATTTCAGGCTTCAATCTTCTATTAAATTCAGCAACTAGTTTAACACTTTCTTCCATGAATATTCGATGGGCGGTTATCATGGGACTAATGCCCTTCAAACCATCCATTCAGTACCCAAAGGCCTTGCGATGCTCCTTAAGTATTTTCATGAGGTCTTCTTCTTCTTTTCCTGAAAGTTTAGCACTAATAATAACAGGAAATTTATTTGTATCATCTAAAAACCTATATTTAAGATTATCTGATAGAGTCTTCAGCTCTGGGGGTGGTAATTCCTCATCCCCTCTCTTTTCTGGCTCTTCAAAAGCCTCATCAGTTGGAGGTCCCATAATGGGAAGTGAATCAAATTCATCTTCTAGTTCTTCTAGGGACTTGTCCTTCATAACTATTTCTTCATAATTTGACTCTTCATTTATTTCTTATTCTTGATTACTAAAGAAAAGAGCTGCCATTTCCTCAATAGTTTTCTCTTCCTCTTGTATTTGTGGAAGCCTGTGTTTAAATTTGGAAAAGTGGACTTCCTTTTCCTCTCCCCCAAGCTTAAGAGACACAATCTCCTTTTTGAAATCAACATAGGCACCTATATCACTCAAAAAGTTTCTTCCAAATATAATTGGGAAAAGAGTGTCAGCTGGCATATCAACAACTCCAAAATCGAGAGCAATTTTTTTGTTGCCAATTGTGACAGTTGCATCTTCAACTACTCACATTGGAATTCTAAGATTTTTATTGGCTAATATAATTGTCATGTTAGTATTTTCAATTGTATCCAGTTCTATTTCTTCATTTATTTATAAGTAGAAATCATAACATATAACATTAACTTTGGTGCCAAGATCGCATAAACCATAATGTGAGGTTTCTTTAAATATGCAGGGAAGAATAGGCTTACCCACATCTTTTACCTTTTTTTACCTCAACCAATACGAAAGTTTCTTCATCAAGTTCAACTATATTACATTGTGCATACATAGCCATAATTGCTTCCTTGGTTACCTCTTCATCTTTGATTTCTTCCAGATGTTCCATGACTTCTAGCATACTTTCTTCTTCCTTCTTCTCATGTACTACTTTGACTTGTTCATATTCAAGAATCTTCTTTTGTGCAGTGTTAGGGAAAGGCATCTCATGTATTGGTTCTAGGGAGGCCAGTGTTGCTTTAACTTCTCTTTTCTTCCCAGGCTCGGGTGGTGGATCATATTTGACCACACCCTCATTCAGAGCTTTGATATGTTCTGTAAAAGCTTTAACAACTTGCAACACAAGATATGAATCCAAATAAAGTTCTTTAGATAATTCTTTAACATGGCCCTTTTTATTATAATCATGAATACAATCATGTTCTATTTATACGCCTCCTTCACTTCCTAGACCAAAATTCCATGAAACTCTATGATCGCGAATTCTATTAAGTAAAGCCCAAGCTTTAGTTATACAAAGATTCATAAAGGCTCCTCCCGTGAAAGAGTCTCGTTCAATTTTATTAGGTTCAATTAAACCACCATAAAAGATATGCAATAAATACCATTCAGGCAAATCTTGATGAGGACATAGTCGTAGTAAATCTTTAAATCTGATATAAGATCTTACTAGTCCTTCATTATAACAGTTCCTCCAAGTCATTATAATACGCCTGATTCCAAAATATTTTGATAATGGATAATATTTTGCTAGAAATTCACATGCTAGATTATCCCAAGTAGTAGTGGCTTCAGGGGGTAGAAATCTATACCACGAGAGAGCTGTGCTAGTCAAAGTATGACTAAAAAGTTTAACCCTTACCTCATCAGCAGTATATCTCGTCAATTGAAAAGTGCCACATATATCTTTGAAACATGCAATATGCTCATACGGATTAGGATATTCTTCATCTCCAGTAAATCGCTTCTTGTGTAGAATACCGAGTAGTAGAGGATTTATTTCAAACCCCCTTGTCTTCTTATTGGAGTTGTCTCTTTTATAAATGTCACAGGGCTTCGCAAAATGGTTGAGTGGGTTAGCACTAGTCATATGCTCAAACTCCATCATGTTGGTGGAATCCTCTAACTCAGAACAAAACTTAGCAAGACAAAAATAAGTAAGAAAAAACTAAAAGACCTACAACGCTTAGCTCCCCGGCAACAGCGCCAGAAAATAGCTTGATGACTACAAGTGCACATATCGTTTGTAGCTAGTTTCGAAATAAAGATATCGATCCCACAGGGAGCAGTATTCTAAAGTCTAATAACTCTTGAAATAAATATTACAATAGAAATGCTAAATAAAGTTCTAAGTGACAAGATAAAATGCGAGTATTGTGTAAAAAGGTGTTTTTTGTTTTTCGTATAAGAGCAATAATAAATAAAGTAAAACAACTGAATATAGGAAGTAAGTATCGTATATGTAAGAGAGTTTGGAACTGCAATTGGGGAAAAGCGTTCTCAGGGAGTAGCGGATACACCACTAGCATTATAAGGACCTAAGGTAAAGATTATCATCATGAACATTGTCAACTATGTATGTGTGGGAGGAACTTCGTTTTGGACAAATAGGCAGCAACCACTTCTCACATCATCCTCATAACCACAGTAGTCAGCAATTTACATCAATCGAATTACTACGCTATTAAGGGACGTAATCCTCTAGGACATATCTCATGGCATGGATAGTGTTCTGTGAGTTTCCTCAGTTTCCAAAGTTGATATGTAAGGAGAGCCAACGGCTTTATAGTCACTGTAAGTGCTAGCACACCTCCGTCTACCAACAAGTAGTTCCCTCCATCAAGTCCCCATGATAGGCAAATATTGAGAGGTCGATTTCTCTCAAGATCAAGATGAAGACAATCTAACACATGCTCACAATGATGTGTGTCATAATAAACTTTATCTTATTTCAATCTCATACTAGGGGTTCTCCATCTCTCCAAGAACTAATGATCTACTCAGACATGGATACAATCAACATCATGGCAATAAGAATGAACTCTATCATAGATGAATAGTACTTGTATAAATCCACAACGATTATGGAAATTACAACAAGATCTAGACAAGATGTAGATGGGATGGATGGAGATGGTGGTGATGCAGCGGTGGATGATTAATATCGATGACTTAGCCTCCCGGATCTGTGCAGGGCGAAGATGGATCCCTAGTGGATGAGTACCCCTCCAGATACCTTCTGGAAGTGAGGTTTCGGTCATCACTCCGATCCAGTTGCACGGGGTGAAACTATTTGAGGAGGCGGTGGTGGCGCCAACTATATGAACGGAACTATACTACTAGAAAATTTATTCTGGTCATATAGTTGGTCGTTGAACCTTCTGTACATCTTGTTCGCTTCAGGTTTTCTTCTGTTATTATTAATATTTCCCAAATAAGCGATTTACGTTGTTTCTAACTCCTTTTCTCCTCAGTACAACTGCTCCAAGAATAGTGTCCATTGGATCTATCATTTGTCTTGATCCTGGTGAAAATAGACATAAAATGTGTGCGTGAGCGCCGTAAAATACCAAGATCCTACGTCTACAGTGCAAAATAATAGTGTAAAACATGATGCAAATATGCACTCATCACATGTGAGACTCAGATAATAGACGTCTAACATATCATCACTATATAAAATAATAATAGGTAAAGAAAAATATATATAAATTTGATCAACATCTATAAAGTATGGGTGTATATTTGGTCCTTGTACTTTGTACAGTATATCATGTATAAGTCAACGATTATTAGCTATCTAAAATTTCAAAATTTTGGTAACATGGTATAGAGAAACGAGGGAGAAGATTCTAGAATGTTAGATAAGTGTGTTTTCAGTTTTGTGCATAACATTCATTGTGATGAAGACTATCAATTGAATATTCTAGATGCTATAATAGAAAAGAATATCCAATGGCTGGAAATGTTGGGATTCGCGAGTCATGATCCAATGGTCAATATTCAAAGTTATTCGTACACTATATAGTGGTAAGAATTAATAATAACTATCTACACATATTGAGAATACAACCTACTAGGCGATGAAATGTTGGGGGTGGTGACACGATGGTTCTAGAACATGGTGGAGTTTGCTCTAGGTACCACTACACGAATCCAGCTGCTCTGAACCATTGGATCTAACAGGCCAATGATCAGAATTGGTGCTATGGATCCTATTCAAAACTACTCCATTATAGTATGGGTAAAGCACAAAAATTTGCAAATTTGATCAACATCTATAACTTATGGGTGTATATTTGGTTCTTGTACTTTGTATCATCATATAGAAGTCAACGGTTATTATCTATCTAAAACTTGAAAATTTTGGTAACATGGTCTAGAGAAACGAGAGAGAAGATTCTAGAATGATGGAGAAGTGTGTTTTGAGTCTTGTGCATAACATTCATTCTGATGAAGACTATCTACACATATTGAGAATACATCCTACTATGCTATGAAATTTTGCGGGTGGTGACATGATGGTTCTAAAACATGGTGGAGTTTGCTCTAGGTACTATTCAACATGAAGTCAGCTTCTCTGAACCATTGGATCTAACAATCCAATGGTCTATATGAAATGTGATTTAACAAACATTATGTTGTTACTAACCAATAGTTTTGTTAGAGAAAAAAATGCATACACTAAGTCTATTAATAATAACTATCTACGCATATTGAGAATACAACCTACTGTGCTATGAAATTTTGGGGGTGGTGACATGATGGTTCAAGAACATGGTGGGATTTTCTCTAGGTACTATTCAACACAAATCCAGCTGCTCTGAACCATTGGATCTAACAGCCCAATGGTCAGGATTGGTGCTATGGATCCAATTCAAAACTCCTCCATTATATTAGTAGAAAAATACAGCCTTCTCTGCTATGGAATTTTGGGTGTGGTGACATGATGGTTCTAGAAAATGCTGGAGTTTGCTCTAGGTACTATTCAACACGAATCCAGCTGCTCTGAACCATTGGATCTAACAGCCCAACAGTCAGGATTGGTGTTATGGATCCAATTCAAAACTGCTATATTCTTACAATTACTAGTAAGTTGCACGTTCCTTGCAAGCGATACTCACATAGTAGACGTATGACATATCATCACTATATAAAATTATAATTAGTAAAGCACAATAAATTATAAATTTGCTCAACATCTATAAGGTATGGGTGTATATTTGGTCCTTGTACTTTGTATCATCATGTAGAAGTCAAAGATTATTAGCTACCTAACACATGAAATTTACGATAACATGGTCTAGAGAAAAAAGGGAGAAGATTCTAGTATGATGGAGAAGTGTGTTGTGAGGTTTGTGCATAGCATTCATTATGCCGAAGATTATCATTAGAATCTTCTAGATGCTAGAATGGAAAAGAAGATCCAATGGCTAGAAATGCTAGGATTTGCGAGTCTTGATCCAACAGTCAACATTCAAAGTTATTCGTACGCTATATAGTGGTAAGATAAGATCATGTAGAAGTCAACGATTATTAGCTACGAGGGAGAAGATTCTAGTATGGTGGTGACGTGTGTTTTGAGGTTTGTGCATAGAATTCATTATGGTGAAGACTATCTATAGAATCTTCTAGATGCTAGAATGGAAAAGAAGATCCAACAGTTGGAAATATTAGGATTCATGAGTCTTGATCCAACTGTTAGCATTCAAAGTTATTCATACACTATATAGTGGTTATATCTCTACTACTATAATGGAGCAGTTTTGAATTGGATCCATAGCACCAATCCTGACCATTGTGTTGTTTGATCCAATGGCTCAGAGAAGCTGGATTCGTGTTGAATAGTACCTAGAGCAAACTCCACCATGCATGTTCTAAAACCATCATGTCACCACCCCCAAAATTTCATAGCAAAGTAGGTTTTATTCTCTTTACTACTATAATGGAGCAGTTTTGAATTGGATCCATAGCACCAATCCTGACCGTTGGGCTGTTAGATCCAATGGTTCAGAGTAGCTAGATTCATGTTGAATAGTACGTATCTAGATAAAATTCCACTATGTTCTAGAACCATCATGTCACCACACCCCAAATGCATAAATTAAGTCTATTAATAATAACTATATACACATATTTAGAATATAGCCTACCGTGCTATGAAATTTTGGGGGTGGTGACATGATAGTTCTAGAACATGGTTGATGTAACATCCCAAATCTTTAATCAAGGTTATCAATATCCACATCACCCAATTTAGGGATAACAAAAACGTTTATCATTTAAATAAATAAGAATGCATATGTGTGTTGCATTAATATGGAATTGATGTGAATTTCCATGTTTGTTTGTTCTAATGGTTGTAAAATGATTCTAAGATGAATGCCACATCATCTAGCTCATTCCCAAGCAAAATCCAAAGAAAAATAAATCAATTGGAATTAATAAATAGAAATGGTCACTTTTGCCATTTTAATCAACTAGGCCACTTTGGTTGTTCCTAGAACTCCATTTCCAATAGAGACAATTCTCACTCTTTGCACCCCTTGCAAGTACAAGTAATGATCTACCAAGGACCACTTTGAAATCTTACAACAACATTTAAACACTAAATTTAAATGACATTTGAAAATGGGATCAGGTGTATGTACCTAGATCCCGCTTTTTTCAAAAATCACTCAAATGAATTCAATTTAGCAAGCCCAAGAAACCACAGATACTCAAGCATAAGACCAACAACTCCACCAAAAATCTTTTCAAAATTCAAAAATTTGGTTCATGCGGCCACTGTGTCGAACAGGTGGCATGCACACAAAAGCTGCCTAACTAACACTATTTGTTGATCAATGCCTTGTCGAGTTTTTGGGCTCATTTTGGTCCCCTTGTATCCCCTAGCTCTAATAGCCCATAGCCAACCTACCATTTGGCCTAGAGCAGCAGTGCCGCGCCGCTCGTTCTTGGTCGCCGCTGGCCGAGCGTAGGCAACGCGCCACAGACCGTGCCGCACCAATCCAGCACCACCACTAGCTCTGCCAAACCCTACCGCCGCCTACGGTCCCTTCCCTGAGCGCAGCCAGCCCCTGGACCACCTCCGATCGCTCACGCCCACCGCCTCTGCACCATGCCCAGCCCAGGCCAGAGCACCGTCCCCGACAAGCCCACACATGTCGCGCCTTGCCTTCAGCTCACGTGCGCTGCTCCACCATAACACCAGCACCCCGCCAGACACGCCCTCTTCCCGCTGCGCGACCAGTAGCCACCACACGCCGTGTCGACAACTGCCTCTGCCGCGCAGAGCATCGCCATTTCCCGACCACCTGCCACCGCCCCTAGCATCGCCATCAAGCCATAGCTGACCGCCAAGAGGCAAGCCACCGTCCGCCTACACCGCCCATGCCTCTAGCACACTGTATCGTCATCACCGACGAGCTCACCATAGCCCACACGGTCCCCTCATCGAGCCTATATAAGGATCCCTTCCCAGCACCATTTCCTCACACCACTGAGCTCCCCTCTCACCACTGATCCTTCCCCACCGTTAGAGAGAGCCGCTCGAGCAGCCAGTCGCCGGAATTGCGCTGGAGTTAGCCACAGCAGAGGAGGAGAAGCCCTCGACGATTCTGTCCACCCCAGGAGCTATCACGACCTCGCCTGAGTCCGCCGTCGTCGCCTCGTTCGATCGCCCCCATCACCGCACTAGCTGGAGCCCTGGTATGCCCCCACTGCACCCCCACCACGCTGCTAGGTTTTTGTCTCGTCGGCGACCTGTATGTCATCGACGACGAGCCATAGCCGTCGATCCTAGGTCTAATCATGCGGTCCACATTGCCTCGTACCGCGTTATAAGAGCCACTGACATGTGGGACCCCCCTATCAACTGTCCTCTGCGCCGCGGAATGAAACTGGGCCGGCCCATTAGTATTCCCGCGTTGGCCCTGTAATTCAAATTTAGATTTATCTATTTAGACTTAATCTAGATTATGTCCACTAGTTTGAAATAATTTCAGAAAGATTTACATAACCAAATTGAATGATTCCAATTTTGTTGGAAAGATAATGAAAATATCTATCCAAGCACGTTGGATATAAATCAATTAGAATTAGAGATCTATCCTAGAAAAAATAACAAACAGAGGCTTTTTCACATTCAAATATTTTTCTAAAATCAACCATAATAGCTTTGGAGTTGATTCCAACTCTCAAAATTCACATTTGACCATACCTATCTGAATATGTAATAATATTTAGATTTGCATGTAGTGACTTTGGACTAGTACCAAAATAATGCTATATAGGCATTTCTGGTCACTTTAAATCATTAAATATTAAACTTAAACTTATTAAAATATGATCCAACATTTAAATCACATTCCCATGTATTATAATATGTGGTGATGACATATGTCCACATGATCCCATATTTTAATTGGAGAATATTAAATCTTAGTTATTTTCAATGAGTAGGAATTACTTTTCTCAAATAAAACAAATGAAACTAGTTAATTAAATCTTTTGATGAATGTGATGATGCTATATCATCAAGTGTGTGCCTTAGTATGCTAAATAGACTAGTTAAGTATTGTTTGGTGATTGTGTATCCCGTTTGTATTTATAGACGATAGTACCGAACAAGTCTTCGAGGAGGAGGAGTTCTACCCCGAGGAAGAAGAGGAGAATTTCGACCACTACACCAACCAAGGCAAGCTATTATTTGCAAGCTAATACTTGCAAGCCATCACTAGATGCAAGTTAACCCAAGCAAGATGCATTAGGCATGCTTGGTTATACATTTTGACTTATACCTACCCCAAGTTTTCTTACAAGCATTACTTTCTTTTACTTTACCAAAGTTCTTTACTTTGTTTATAGATAGCATAAAGAGTATAAAACTTGGCCTATCTAGTTAGAGTTAGATGTCATTCAATGGCATGAGATTGGTATTAGCATCCGACATTAGTGAACACTCTTAACATAGTGATAGCTAAACCAAAAACTTGATCACTTTAGATGGGAATACTTGGTGAAAATGACTTGTGAAAACCATGGAATGACGAGTCATTCTATTGAGATGTTTTGACATGTGTTGAGAAACAAAAATTGTTTATGATGATGAAAATGTTGAGGCATGAGCCTTAGCCGTTTTTAAAAACTGATCAAGTACTGTGATCAAGTACTGTGAAAATGTTTTGACATGTAATGGATGAAGTACTGTGATATCCAATCTATTATGTCTCACAAAAATGGTAATCTTGGGATTGCAATGTATGGCATAACAGGCATCTGGGATTAAAAATCCGGGTGTTGACAAGTTGGTATTAGAGTCATCCTGACAATAGGAAACCCTAGTTAGAATGGACGTCCGAACAAAAACTTAGTTTCAAAAACAAAGAAGTAAGTATTTATGAAAACCTATTTCCTCTCTTACCCTTGGGATTCTTTCTCTCAAAAAAATAAATGTTCCTCAAAAACACTTACATTACTACATAAAATTTTGACACACTTGATGACTTCACTAACTTACTCATCCTAAATTCTTATAGATGGAAGTTCAGTACTGCAAGTTCTACCAGTTGGGCAACGGAGGCCAACTGATCTTCGAGAGGGATCTTGATGCACTGTTTGAGTACCTGAAGCGCTCGCCTCCATAATTCTTCGGAGCTCAACTCACACCCATGAGGATACTTACAATGGCTAATAGTTGATGATCTTCGAGGAAAGATGGAAGCAACACTTTCAGAAAAGATTCAATTCACCATGAGAGAGAACAACTGGCTAGATGGATTAGCCAGGGCTATGCAGGAAGCTCTCGCCCGTATTTGTGGACAGGACATCAACTTGATCCAGGGAACTCGCTTTGTGCACTACGCAAGGCGTGATTCTATGGGAATACCTCTAGAGATGCCAAGTCAACCGGAGTTGAAGCGTCAAGTGGAGAACCTTGACTTCCTACTTTACGACGGGCAGAAGGAATTGGACAATGCTTGAGATTACGCCAACCACAACCTTGCCATTGCCGCCCAGAAGGCCCAGACTTTCGCCTTGCTCGTCAAGAATCGGCAATCCCTTCATTGTCAACGTGCAAAGAAGGATCGCACCATCGACCGTCTTTGCAAGAAGGTGGCCAACCTCGAGAAGACCATCAAGGAGCAAGAAGCTCAGCTTGTAGCAAAAGAAGAAGAAGAGGAGGAAGGTGAAGACATTTAGGGGGATATTCACTCGTACCTTAGCAATGATGATGACTACCTAGAGGATGATGCCATGGAGTTCTACACCGACGATGATGACTCTGACTTCATCGATGATGAGTAGATGCACTAGAGCATTATCGTAGGAGTGAGAAGTATCGGTCCCATTGTATCTTAGCTTACAGAATGGTTCTTAAAACCATTTGTTTCCTTTTGTTGTGCTGTCTGTGTTTGTATCGTGTGCTTTGATTGAATGAATGAAAAGAAGTTAGTTGCAAAACCTGAGTCAAACTCAAAGTTTTAGCTTTTAAACCAAAACCATTAACCTTAGAACTTTTCCTCTTACCCCGGAGGAAGCAGCTCATCGCAGGATCCGATGCTGCGGATTCTGCAGACGCTCATTGCAGACCGTGAAGCTAGTAGGGCAGAGCGCTAAGCAAATCTAGCCACCCTGCAGCAGATCGCCCAGATGGCTCACAACAATCAGGGCCATGGAAATCAGGATCATCATGGATCCAAACTCTAAACTTCCAGAATATCAATCCCCCTATCTTTAGCATGTCTGAAGACCCACTAGATGTTGATGATTGGTTACAGACCATGGAGAATAACCTAGAAGTAGCAGGAGTGGATGCAAATGAGCAAGTTCTGTTTGCCACCCACTATCTGGCAGGAGATGCAACAGCATGATGGAACAGCATCCGCACCATGAACCACGGTCAAGTGAGGACGTGGGAAGCTTTCAAAGTCAAGTTCAGCCGCACCCATGTGCTGCAGGGTTTAGTCACCAGAATGACAGATGAATTCAGAGAACTGAAGCATGGCAGAATGACTGTAGTTGAGTACCGTGAGAGATTCCTGTCCCTCGCTAGGTATGCACCTAATGAGATCAACACGGAGGCCAAAAATAAGGAGAGATTCCTGAACGGACTGCATGATGAGTTGTAGGCAGTACTCGTCAACATCCATTTCGAGGATCTCAAAGATCTAGTCAACTCTACCATCCAGATGGAAGGAAAGATCAACCAAGCCAATGACAATCGCAAGCATAGAATGATGCTCCAAGATGGATCCAACAGTCACCAGAAGTATCGTCCTAACCCATCTGGCGGATATGCCCTGCGGAACAATCGACCCCCAATGTCTCGTCCAAGCTACCCCAACCGTAGCGGGGGAAATGTGAAGTCCGGAGGAAACGACAACAACCACCCCAGCAACTCCAACAATTTCAACCGTGCACCGCCCAAGTCTAACAACAACAACAACAACACTGCCCCAAGGACTGGAAGCAATGATGTGCCCGTGGCAACAAAAGACAAGTCTCAAATTACTTGTTTTGAGTGTGGAGTGAAGGGTCACCACTCTAATGAGTGTCCCAAGAAGATTGCCGCCACTGCCAATGTGAAAGCCCTAGCTCAGCAGCAATGTCGTGTTCAGCCCAGAAGGAGATTTGCCCCAGGGAACCCTCAGAACCGCAATGGCCGTATCTTCGACATGAACGCCAAATAAGCCCAAGAAGCGCCAGATGTCGTGCTGGGTATGTTTTCTGTTAACTTAGTATTATCAAGAGTGTTGTTTGATTCTAGAGCATCGCACTCGTTTGTCACCGAAGAATTTGCATGCACTAGTAAGATTCACCCAACCAACTTGAAGCATGTCATGGTAGTTCAAATACCTGGTTCAACCACAAAAGCTAGAAAAAATTGCAAGGTCGTACCTATTAGAATACATGGGATAGATTTTTATGCCAATCTCATAGTACTTAGAACCAAAGGGTTGGAAGTAGTACTAGGAATGGATTGGGGATGTCAAAGCATAAAGGATTGATAGACTGTGCCAAGAAAGCCATCACCATGACCAGTAGCTCTAGAGTATCAGTAGAGCATATATCTGAAACCTTGCCCCGTCAATTCAAGTGCAACAAGAGTCTAGCCCTACCCACCATAGACCAAGTCAGAGTAGTCTGTGAATACCCCGACGTATTCCCAGATGAATTGCTCGGTATGCCCCCGGATAGGGATATTGAGTTCATTATTGAACTAATCCTTGGAACCGGACCCATATCTCAGAGACCCTATAGCATGATCCCCTCAGAGTTAGTGGAGCTGAAAAAGCAACTAGATGCTATGTTGGCAATAGGCTTGATTCAACCAAGCGCATCGCCATGGAGATCGCCCGTGTTGTTCGTCGACAAGAAGGATGGAGGCAACCATTTGTGCACAGATTACCGGAAGATGAATGATGTCACCATGAAGAACAAGTACCCACTACCCAAGATTGAGGATCTGTTTGATCAGTTGACTAGTGCCAGAGTGTTCTCTAAGATCGATCTTAGGACTGGTTATCACCAACTTAAGATTCGTGCAACGGATATTCCAAAGCCGCCTTTACCACCAGATATGGATTATATGAGTATATGGTCATGTCTTTTGGATTAACAAATGCCCCCGCTTATTTCATGAATCTCATGAATAAGATCTTTATGAATTTTCTAGATAAGTTCATCGTTGTGTTTATCGACAGTATCCTTATCTACTGTAAGTCAGAAGAAGACCATGAGCAACATCTTAGAATCATCCTTGAAACCCCGAGAGAGCATTAGTTGTATGCTAAGTTCAACAAATGTGAGTTTTGGCTAAAAGAAGTAGGATTCCTCGGACATATTGTGTCTGCAGGAGGAGTCGCTGTTGATCCCACCAAGATCAAAGATGTTGAAGAATGGGAAGCCCCAACCACTCAAACCCAAGTCCGTGCATTTCTCAGATTAGTGGGATATTACCGCAAGTTTGTAGAAGGATTTCCCATGACCCAATTGTTGAAGAAGGACAAGAAATTTGAATGGACCGACAAATGTGAAGCATGTTTCCAAAAGCTCAAGAAGAGATTAATTTCAGCCCCAATATTGATCATGCCAGATATCAAGAAGCCGTTTGATGTGTATTGTGATGCATCCAAGATTGGTCTCGGATGTGTATTGATGCAAGAAGGCAAAGTCATAGCATATCTGTCTCGACAACTGAAGCAGCATCAGCAGAACTACCCTACCCATGATCTTGAGTTAGCAGTTGTTGTTTTAGCATTGAAGAAATGATGTCATTACCTTATGGGTAATTGATGTGAGATTTACTCAGATCACTAGAGCTTGAAGTATATTTTCACTCAGAAGGAGCTGAATATGAGGCAAATTAGATGGGTAGAGTTAATCAAGGATTATGAGCTTGGCATTCACTATCACCCTGGCAAAGCCAATGTGGTAGCGGATGCTCTTAGCAGATTGCCATGTAGGTTAAACACCATGATCAAGGAGAAGTAACCAAGTTTGCATGATGAGTTGGAGAAGTTTAGAACTGAGCTAGTTAGCAAGAGATTCTTAGCTAGCATTGAACTTCAACCCACTTTGATTAGCCAAATGAAGGAAGCCCAGAAGGGAAATGCAAGTATCGACTGAATCAAGCGTCGTATTGGTACAAGAAAGGTACGTTGATTCACCGGAGATGAAGAAGGAGTTCTCTGGTACTAAGGACGTATCTGTGTGCCAGCAGATTCGGAGCTGAAGCAAGTTATCATGCAGGAAGATCATGATAGTCTTTATTCTATTGACCTCGGAGGAACGAAGATGTATCATGATTTGAAGGAGCAATTTTTGTGGCACAAGATGAAGAGAGAAATTGGAAGCTACATCGCCAAGTGTGATATTTGTCAGAGAGTCAAAGCAGAACATCAGAGACCCGCAGGACTGTTGCAACCATTGCACATTCTAGAATGGAAATGGGATTCCATCGGAATGGACTTTATCACCAGTTTGCCTACTTCTAGTAAGGGAAATGACTATCTCGATCATCGTTGATAGACTATCCAAGGTAGCCCATTTTATACCTGTCAAGACAACCTACCAGAGTTCCAAGCTAGCAGAGTTGTACATTGCTAGAATTGTTAGTTTGCATGGAACCCCCAATACCATAGTGTCGGATCGAGAAACCCCATTTACCTAAAGATTTTGGCAGAAAGTCCAAGAAGGATTAGGAACCAAGTTGAATTTCAGCAGAGCTTATCACCCGTAAACTCATGGACAAACAGAAAGAGTCAACCAAATCTTAGAGGATATGTTGAGAGCTTGTGTGTTAGAGTATGGATCAAAATGGGAAGATTGTCTGCCTTTCACAGAACTATCATACAACAACAGTTATCAAGCCAGTTTGCAAATGGCCCCTTTTGAGTTCTTATATGGAAGAAAGTGTCATACCCTTTTGAATTTGTCACAAGTAGGAGAGAGTCAGATTTTTGGACCCGATATCCTACGAGAAGCCGAAAAGAAGGTTCACAGAGTCCATGAGCACCTCAAGACCACCCATCCCAGATAGAAGAGTTATGTTGACAAGAGAAGGAGAGACCTGACCTTCAATGTCGGAGATTTTGTGTATCTCAAGGTTTCACCATTGAAGGGAACGCAATGTTTTAGTCTGAAAGGAAAGTTAGCCCCCAGATATATCGGACCCTTCAAGATTCTGAACCATCGAGGAGAAGTATCATATCAACTGAAACTGCTTGAGGAGATGTCTTCCATCCACAATGTGTTCCATATCTCGTTACTTCGCAAATGCTTGGAAGTACCAAAGAAGACCGAAGTGTTCAAGAACATCGATCACCGAGCCGTTGATATCAACAAGGATCTGACGTATCGTGAAGTGGCCATCCGTATCCTAGAGGAAGCTTATAGAATCACCAGGACCCGCAGAGTATCAAATTTCTCAAGATCCAATGGAGCAACCATACCGAAGAAAAAGCCACTTGAGAGCAAGAAGATTAGATTAATACTAAGTTTCCAGATCTCTGTAGTTCCTAATTTTCTTTCTTAAATCTCGGGACGAGCTTTTGTTTAAGGGGGGAAGGTTTGTAACATCCCAAATCTTTAATCAAGGTTATCAAGATCCAAATCACCCAATTTAGGGTTAACAAAAACTTTTTATCATTTAAATAAATAAGAATGCATATGTGTGCTGCATTAATATGGAATTGATGTGAATTGCCATGTTTGTTTGTTCTAATGGTTGTAAAATGATTCTAAGATGAATGCCACATCATCTAGCTCATTCCCAAGCAAAATCCAAAAGAAACAGAAATCAATTGGAATTAATAAATAGAAATGGTCACTTTTGCCATTTTAATCAACTAGGCCACTTTGGGTGTTCCTAGAACTCCATTTCCAATAGAAACAATTCTCAGTCTTTGCACCCCTTCTATTATAAGTAATGATCTACCAAGACCCACTTTGAAATTTTACAAAAACATTTAAAGACTAAATTTAAATGAAATTTGAAAATGGAATCAAGTGTATGTACCTAGATCCCACTTTTTCAAAAGCCACTCAAATGAATTCAATTTAGAAATCCCAATCAACCACAGATGCTCAAGCATAAGACCAACAACTCCATCAAAAATCTTTTCAAAATTCAAAAATTTGGTTCATGCGGCCATTGTGTCGAACAGGTGGCATGCACACAAAATCTGCCTAACTAACACTATTTGTTGATCAATGCCTTGTCGAGTTTTTGGCCTCATTTTGGTCCCCTTGTCTCCCGTAGCTCTAACCATCCCATAACCAACCTACCATTTGGCCTAGAGCAGCAGTGTCGCGCCGCCCGTTCTTGGTCGCTGCCGGCCGAGCGTAGGCAACGCGCCACAAACCGCGTCGCGCCAATCCAACACTGCCACTAGCTCTGCCAAACCCTACCACCACCCTTGGTCCCTTCCCTGAGCACAGCCAGCCCTTAGACCACCTCCCATCGCTCGCGCCCACCGCCTCTGCACCGTTCCCAGCTCACGCCAGAGCACCGTCCCCGACCAGCCCGCACAAGCCGCGCCTTGCGTTCAGCTCGCGTGCGCTACTCCGCCATAACACCGGCACCCTGCCAGACACTGTCAACACCCGGTTTTTTAATCCCAGATGCCTGTTATGTCATTCATCACAATCCTAGGATTACCATTTTTGCGAGACATAACAGATTGGATATCACAGTACATCATCCATTAGAAACCATACATAAGGTGTTACACAAATAAGGATCTCATGATCTAGTCTTAATACAACAAGCAGCAGAAATAAAAGATAAGCGTAGCGGTGGGGTCCATCTACTGGGGCACAGGCAATGCTGATGAAGGCAGATAGTCCTAGTTTTCATAAGCGTCCTGCTGGCCATCATCTTGTAGTCTCCTTCATAGTCTGGCCATGAGAATAGCCAGGGACAAAAGCCATGAGTACTCTTTAAGTACTCGCAAACTACCACTAACAAGTAGTATAGTTCTAAGTTAAAATGCTAACTCTAAGTTTAACTATAAAGTTAAGTTTGAAACCTAAGTTGAGTTCAGAAGCAAAGAAAGATAAAATAAAGTACTAGAATCACTTAAGTTGGGAAGCTAGTTTCATAAACACAACCCTGTTGTGGTAAAGTCAAGATTCATCATTCATTTCATAAGTTATTTTGAAAACATCTGACAACGAAACAGTATGGCCATTCCAACTGTCCATAATCGCGGACGCGGCTATTTGAATAGTTTGACACTCACTTTCACCACAAGATTCGATACATCTGTCAGGGATAACCCTGAATCATCATACTTAGTATGCAGATAATCAAACATAACCTTCCCTTTACACACCCTAGTATAAGCACCTCTCCTATGAGCATGGCCTCCCAACCATGACCATCTGTCATCGTGGGCACTGCATAGGTGGACAACATTGAGAGGTAGACTGAGCTCAAACCTCTCCCGTGAGGGAACTAATACTAATGCATATAAACTTTTGGCTAAGCCTTACCCAATTAAGGTAATGTGGTTGTATGGTAAATTTGGAATGGTACCGCATCTGAATCCAATCATCAGTTTTATAAAAAGGGTTAAGGCTCATGCCTCATCATTTTCGTCATCATAAACCATTTGTGTTTCTCAACACATGTCAAAACATCTCAATGGAATGACTCATCATTCAAAGGTTTTCACAATTCATTTTCACCAAGTGTTCCCATCTAAAGTGACTCAAGTTTTTATCTACTCTAACCTACCAAGTTAAGAGTGTTCACTGATGTGGAAATGATGGGATCAATCTCATGCCATAGGATGACATCTAAAGGGTTCTATATAGGTCAAGTTTTATACTCTTTATGCTACCTTCAAAACAAGTAAAGAAATTTGGGTAAAGTAAAGGAAGTAAAGGTTGAAAATAAGGATTGGGGTAAATACTAGTCAAGTGATATAACCAAAGTATGCCTAATGCATCTTTTCTTGGGTTATCTAGATTGCAAGCGTTAGCTTGCATTGCTAATGGTGTCTTGCAAGTACAACTTGCAAGGGTTAACTTGGATAGTGCTAGCTTGCCTTGGTTGGTGCAGTGGTTGAAGTTTTCTTCCTCCTCTTGTTAGAACTCCTCCTCCTCGTAGACTTGGTCGGTACTACCGTCTATAAATACATACAGAGTACACAATCACCAAGAAATACTTAACTAGTCCAATTAGAACTCTAAGGCATATGGTTGATGATCTATTATCATGACAAGCATCACAATTTTTAGTCAATAGTTTCATCTTTTTTTATTTTAGAAAAGTAATTTCTACTCATTGAAAAATTAACTAAGATTTAATATTCACCACTTAAAATATGGGATCATGTGGGCACATGTCATCACCACATATTCTAACATGTGGGAATGTGATTTAAGGGTTGGATCACAATTACTTTGGTTTATGTTCATTATTTAATGATTTAAAGTGACTAGAAATGCCTATATAGCATTATTTTGGTACTAGTCCAAAGTCACTGCATGTAAACCCTAATATTATTACATATTCAGATAGGTATGGTGAAATTTGATTTTTGAGAGTTGGAATCAACTCAAAACCTAACCGGGTTGATTTTATAAAAATGTTGCAAGGTACAAATGCTTATGTCTTATTATTTTTACTAGGAGAGATCTAACCCTAATTGAATTAAATCCAATGGGCTTGGGTAGATCTTTTCAGTAGCTTTCTAACAAAATTGGAATCACTCCATTTGGATTTGCAAATCCCTCTGAATTGAATTTCAAACTAGGGGACAGAACTAGGTTTATACTAAAAAGAAAAATCCTAATTCAAACTAAATGGGTCGCGTGGGAAAGCTAACGGGCCGGCCCAGTGACACTACACGGCGCGGGGCACAGCTGACAGGGGGTCCACCGGTCAGAGGCTCATAGCGCACGAAGAGGTACGGGGCGATGTGGGCCGTTAGATTAGAACTGGGATCAACGGCTGGGGCTCGTCGTCGACGACAAACCTGTCTCCGGTGAACTCTAACCCTAGCGGATCGGTGGGGGTGCTCAGGGGAAGTACCAGGGCTCCAGCAACGGCGGCGAGGCGGGCAAATGGACTGGTGGTCAACGGTGAGCTCAGGGACGGTCGAGGCAGCTCTAGGGGTGGACGAAATCAATGTCGCCTTCTCCTCCTCTGCTGCGGGCTCCTCCGACCAAATTCCGGCGAGCAAGTGCTCGCGCTGCTCCGGCTAGAGGTGGGGAACGGTCAGTGAGGTCAGGGGAGGTGAGTGGTGTGCCAAATTCGGCTAGGGGTGCCCTCCTTTTATAGGACGACGACGCGACCGAGAGGCTTGGGCGGGCGGCTCCGGCGAGGGTTGCACAGCATGCGAGCAGCGTGGCTTGAGGTAGGGGACGGTGGCTGGTCTCCTGGCGGTGCTCTATGAATTGAATGCGGTCCTAGGGACGGTGGTATGCGGTCGGGCGGTGCGCGCGCTCTGAGCGGCAGAGGCGGTGGTCTCAACGGCGAGCGGTGGCTATGGTGCGTTGGGCGGCGAACGAGCATGTCTGGCATGATCCTAGGGTCGTGGCGGAGTGGTGGACACGGGCGGCGGTTGAGGGGCGGTGCGTGCACGCGTGTCAGGCGCGGCGCTCTAGCGCATGCTCGGCATGGTGCAGACAGCAGTGCGCGGCGCGCTGTGGGTGGTCCATGGCTTGGCCTGGCTCGGGGAGGGGATAGAGGGTGGCGGTGAGGTCCAGGCTAGCTTGTAGGCATGGTGAGAGAGAGGGGGACAGTCTGCTGCAGCGAGGCAAGGTTTGGCCGACGAGATGGTGCTCGGCATGGCATGGGAATGCCACTAGGGGGTAGGGGATGGGTTGCTAAGGGTCTAGTTTGATCAAGAGGGGACAAAGGGATTAAATGGAGATCATTTGGGGGCAAAACCCTATTGTAAACAGTGAGCTAGGATTAGAGTGTAAATCTTGCCTGCCAAGTGTTTGTGGAAATGGCCACAAGAAAAATAGTTTTGAATTTTGAAAATATTTTTGGTGGGTGTGCTAGATATAATCTTGAGACTCTGTGGGCGCTTGGGTTTTGAAATTTGAGCTCATTTGAGTGGTTTTTGAATAGTGTGATCTTCCCATATTAAATAGATTCAATTTTCAAATGTCAATTAAATTAAGTGTTTGAATGTTTTTGGCAGATCAAAAAGTGGGCCTTGGTACATCATTATGTGTACTAGCAAGGTGTGCAAAGATCCATATTTGTTCTGTTAGGTTTTGAGTACTAGGAATAGCCAAAGTAGGCATGATAGTTAATTTGGCACAAATGACCATTTGCTTCATTTATTCATTTTGAGTTGTTTTTCTTTTGGATTTGTTTGGGAATGATTTAGATGATGTTTATTTCACCTAAGAATCATTTTACAAGCAATGGATCACTTAATCATGGCAATTCAAACAACTCCTATTTTAAATGCACACACATATGAATGCTTTGATAATTTTAATTGGAAAAGTTTTTGTTAACCCTAATTTTGATGATTTGGATCTTAATAACCTTGGATTAAAGTTTTGGGATGTTACAGACACGCCCTCTTCCCGCCGCGCGACCAGTATCCACCGCACTCCGTGTCGAGCACCACCTCTGCCGTGCAGAGCATCGCCATTTCCCGACCACCTGCCAACGCCCCTAGCATCGCCATCAAGCCGCAGCTGACCGCCATGAGGAAAGCCACCGTCTGCCTACACCGCCCATGCCTCTAGCGCCCTGTATTGTTGTCACCGACGAGCTCACCATCGTCCGCACGGTCCCCTCATCGAGCTTATATAAGGAGCACTCCCCAACACCATTTCCTCACACCACTCAGCTCCCCTCTCACCACTGATCCTTCCCCACTGTTAGCCGGATCCGCTCGAGAAGCCAGTCGCCGGAATTGCGCCGGAGTTAGCCGCAGCAGAGGAGGAGAAGCCCCCGATGATTTCGTCCACCCCAGGAGCTGCCGTGACCTCGCCTGAGTCTGCTATCGTCGCCTCGTTTGATCGCCCCCATAGCCGCACTAGCTGGAGCCCTGGTATGCCCCCACTACACCCCCACCACGCTGCTAGGATTCAGTCTCGCCGGTGACCTGTCCGTCGTCGACGACGAGCCATAGCCGTCGATCCTAGTTCTAATCATGCGGTCCACATTGCCCCTTACCGCTTTGCGTTATAAGAGCCACTGACATGCGGGACCCCCCTGTCAGCTGTCCTCTGCGCCATGGAGTGAAACTGGGCCAGCCCATTAGTATTCCCGCGCTGGCCCTGTAATTCAAATTTAGACTTATCTATTTAGACTAAATCTAGATTCTGTCCACCAGTTTGAAAATCATTTCAGAAAGATTTACTTAACCAAATTGAATGATTCCAATTTTGTTGGAAAGATAATGAAAATATCTATCCAAGCCCGTTCGATTTAACTCAATTAGAATTAGAGATCTATCCTAGCAAAAATAACAAGACAGAGGCTTTTTCACATTCAAACATTTTTCTAAAATCAACCATAATAGCTTTGGAGTTGATTCCAACTCTCAAAACTCACATTTGACCATACCTATCTGAATATTTAATAACATTTAGGTTTGCATGTAGTGACTTTGGACTAGTACCAAAATAATGCTATATAGGCATTTCTAGTCACTTTAAATCATTAAATATTAAACTTAAACTTATTAAAATATTATCCAACATTTAAATCACATTACCACCTATTAGAATATGCGGTGATGACATGTGTCCACATGATCCCATATTTGAATTGGAGAATATTAAATCTTAGTTATTTTCAATGAGTAGGAATTACTTTTCACAAATAAAACAAATGAAACTAGTTAATTAAATATTATGATGAATGTGATGATGCTAGATCATCAAGTGTGTGACTTAGTATGCTAAAGAGACTAGTTAAGTATTGTTTGGTGATTGTGTATCCCGTATGTATTTATAGACGATAGTACAGAACAAGTCTTCGAGGAGGAGGAGTTCTACCCCGAGGAAGAAGAGGAGAATTTCAACCACTACACCAACCAAGGCAAGCTATTATTGGTAAGCTAATACTTGCAAGACATCACTAGATGCAAGTTAACCCAAGAAAAATGCATTAGGCATGCTTGGTTATACATTTTGACTTATACCTACCCCAAGTTTGCTTACAAGCTTTATTTTTTTTACTTTACAAAAGTTCTTTAATTTGTTTATAGATAGCATAAAGAGTATAAAACTTGGCCTATATAGTTAGACTTAGATGTCATTCTATGGCATGAGATTGGTATTAGCATCCCACATTAGTGAACTCGTAACTTAGTTATTAGAGCTAAACCAAAAGCTTGATCACTTTAGATGGGAATACTTGGTTAAAATGACTTGTAAAAACCTTAGAATGATGAGTCATTCTATTGAGATGTTTTGACATGTGTTGAGAAACACAAATGGTTTATGATGATGAAAATGTTGAGGCATGAGCCTTAGCCCTTTTTAAAAACTGATGGTTGGGTTCGGATGCGATACCATTCCAATTTTACCGTACAACCACAATACTTGAATTGGGTAAGGCTGAGCCGGAAGTTTATATGCATTAGTATGAGTTACCTCGTGGGACAGGTCTGAGCTGAGGCTACCTCTCAGTGTTCTCCACCTATGTAGTGCCCAGGGTGGCAGATGGCCATGGCTGGGAGGCCAAGCTCATAAGAGAGGTGCTTATACTAGGGTGTGCAAAGGAAAGGTTATGTTTGATTATCTTCATACTAAGTATGATGATTCAGGGTTATCCTTGATAGATGTACCGAAGTTTGTGGTGAAAGTGTACCACCTCTGCAGAGTGTCAAACTATTCGAATAGCCACGTTCGCGGTTATGGATAGTTGGAGTGGCCATACTGTTCCGTTGTCAGATGTTTTCAAAATGACTTATGAAATGAACTGTGACATGACTTGACCACACCAGAGTTGTGACTATGACAACTAAGTTCCTTAGGTGATTTAGAACTTTATTTTATCTTTCTTTGTCTCGGAACTCAGCTCAGGTGTTAAACTTAACTTTGCAAATAAACTTAGAGTTAGCAATCCTACTAGAACTACCTCACTTGTTAGTGATAGTTTGCGAGTACTTAAAGAGTACTCGTGGCTTTGTCCCTGGCTATTCCCGTGGCCAGACTATGAGGAGGACTATCCGGAAGGAGGACAACAGGACGGCTACGACAACTAGGATCATCTCCCATCGTCAGCATTGCCTGTGACACTGGAGATGGACCCTACCGCTACGCTATTTATTCTGCTACTTGTGTGTACTAAGACTGGATCATGAGATCCTTTAATTGTGTAAGACCTTATTATGGTTTGTAATGGATGATGTACTGTGATATCCAATATGTTATGTCTCGCAAAACTGGTAATCCTGGGATTGCGATGTATGGCATAACAGGCATCTAGGATTAAAAATCCGGGTGTTGACAGTTGAGTTTTCTCTAGGTACGATGCAACACGAATCCAGCTGCTCTGAACCATTGGATCTAACAGCCCAACGATCAGGACTAGTCCTATGGATCTAATTTAAAACTGCTCGATTATAGTAGCCAAGATATAGATATAGTGTATGAATACCTTTGAATATTGACCGTTGGATAAAGACTCTCGAATCCCAACATTTCCAGCCATTGGATCTTCTTTTCCATTCTAGCATCTAGAAGATTCTTTTTTTGAATGGTCTAGAAGATTCTATTGGTAGTCTTCATCACAATGAATGCTATGCACAAAACTCAAAATACATTTCTCCATCATTCTATAATCTTCTCCCTCGTTTCTCTAGACCATGTGACTAAAAATTTCATGTTTTAGATAGCTAATAATCGTTGAATTCGACATGATCTTACCACTATATAGTGTACGAAAAACTTTGAATATTGACCGTTGGATCAAGAATTACGAATCCCAACATTTCTAGCTGTTGGATCTTCTTTTCCATTCTAGCATCCAGAACATTTTATTGATAGTCTTCGTCACAATGAATACTATGCAGAAAACTCAAAACACACTTCTCCATTATTCTAGAATCTTCTCCCTCGTTTCTCTAGACCATGCTACCAAAATTTTAAAGTTTTAGATAGCTAATAATAGTTGACTTCTACATGATATAGAAAGTACAAGAACCAAATATACACCCATACTTTATAGATGTTGATCAAATTTATAATTTTTCTACTTTACCTATTATAATATTATATAGTGATGATATGCCAGACGTCTATTATCTTAGTATCACGTGAAGGTACGTGCAACTTACTAGTATACAAAGTAGAAGAACCAAATATACACCCATTCTTTATAGATGTTGATCAAATATTAAAAAAATCTGCTTTACCTATTATAATTTTGTATAGTGATGATATGTCAGATGTCTATTATTTCAGTCTCACGTGCAAGGCACGTGCAACTTACTAGTTGCCAGACATGTATATCTCTACTATTATAACTAGTAAGTTTCACATGCCCTGCACATGAGACTCAGATAATAGACATCTAGCATATCATCACTATATTATATTATAACAGCTAAAGTAGAAAAAATTATAAATTTGATCAACATCTATAAAGTATGGATGTATATTTCGTTCTTGTACTTTGTGTATCATATAGAAGTCAACGATTATTAGCTATCTAAAACTTGAAAATGTTGGTAACATGGTCTAGAGAAATGAGGGACAAGATTCTAGAATGATGCTGAAGTATGTTGTGAGGTTTGTGCATAGCATTCACTATGATGAAGACTATCAATAGAATCTTCTAGATGCTAGAATGGAAAAGAAGATCCAACGGCTGGAAATGTTGGGTTTCATGAGTCTTGATCGAATGGTCAACATTCAAAGTTATTCGTACACTATATAGTGGTGTAAGACTAGTAAACAATAGTATCTTCTAGATATGATGCTAGAATGGAAAAGAAGATCCAATGGCTAGTAAGGGATTCACGAGTTTTGATCCAACCGATCAATATTCAACGTTATTCGCAAACTAGATAGTGGTATGATTTTGTTATATAATAGGTACAACTATATCACAAAAATTAAATTTGATCGACGTTATCTATAAAGTATGGGTATATATTTAGTTCTTGTACTTTGTATGATGTAGAAGTAAACATTTATTTGCTATATACCTAATACTTGAAAATTTTGGTAACATATGGTCTAGAGAAAAGTCTGATAAGATTATTCTACTGCATCCGATCCAAATTATTATTCTCAGATTTGTCTAGATTCGGTTGTATCTAGTCATGTTTTAGTGCTAGATACATCCGAATCTAGACAAATCTCAGAATAATAATCTGGATCGAAGGGAGTAGACTGATAGAGTAGTGTTTTTTGAGGTTTGTGCATTGCGTTCATTGTGCTAAAGACGCACCATCCATAATATCTTCTAGTAGAGATGCTAGCTAGTAGAATGGAAAAGAAGATCCAATGACTAGCAATGTTGGAATTCGCGAGTCTTGATATATTCGAAGTTATTCGTACACTGTATATTGGTAAGATAAGATAAGATAAACAATATTACTTTCTAGAGATGATGCTACAATGGAATAGTAGATCCAACAGTTGTCAATGTTGGGATTCGTGAGTTCTGATCCAACTGATCAATATTCAAAGTTATTCGCAAAAAAATATGGTGGTAAGATAAGATAAGGAATAATATCAATAGTATCTACAAGATGCCGGAATGGAACAGAAGATCCAACCCGTTGGCAATGTTGGGATTCGTGAGTCTTGATCCATAGTGGGTAAAACGTTGCAATCTAGACTCGTGAATCCCAATATTGCTAATTAATCGTTGGATCTTCTATCCATTCTACTCCCTTCATCTAGAAATATAAGACATTTTAGCTTTGTAAAATGAATGTATCTAGATGTCTTTTAGTCTATAGGCCGACATCTAGATACATTCGTATCACAAAGCTAAAATGTCTTATATTTGTGAACGAGGGAGTAACATCTAAAAGATTCTATTGTTAGTCTTCCGCACAATGTGAAGGGTTCCGCGGCAGAAAACAAAAAAATTCCTATGTTGGAACTTCCTAATGCCCAAGATCTATCTATATAGTAATACGGTAACGGCCGAAGCGTATAGAATACATACCCTTGTAGACCGTACGCGGTTAACGTTCCGAGGGGAACGTGGTTGTAGTAGTTCAACTCGTAGCTGACCTCAAGGTTGCGAAGCTCCTTGCAGGTCACCCCTTGCTCATTCTTCATCGTGCAGCAGCTCCGGCTCACGACATCCAAGGTGCCTCAAGTGAGGCCTCTCTTGGTTTCGTACACATATGGTGTACGAGACGACCTCCGACTCCTTGATCCCTGTCGGGAGTGCGAAAGTAGATCTCCGGCTTGGAATCCCTGCAGCGCAACAGCGTGCTACAAGTGCGGTGTCTATTGCATGGTTAGTCCTTACTTGGAACCATCCCAACGCATGGAGACGAGAGAGAGAGGGAAGGAGAACATCAATCAAATGACTTCTCCAAATATTAGTGTGTCAAATCCCACCCATGGGCACCCCTTTATATAGGGGGAGGGAGGTGTGCCCTCCCCTTTGGGTTTCCCATGTGTGACTAATCAAGGGAGAGATGGGGAGGCGCATGGGCCCTCAGGGCACCATGGGCCAGCCGGCCAGGGGTGGGCCCCACCCTGTGCATTGCCCTAGGATGGACGGGTGGGCCCCCTTGAAGCGGATAGGCCTCAACCCTTGGCCCTTCCCCCTTTTAGTTTTCCCTCATGGGCCCTTTTTTCCCTAGGAAATTTGGCCCATTAGTGGAATACCCCTTCAAATTAGATTTTAATATTATATTTAATATTAATTACTTTAATTAATATGTAAATACATATTACAAAATCCGATTTGACCCGAAACACCTTTCGGTTCCCTTTCTATTTCCTTCGAACGACTTCGGATCTTACCCGGAACGATTCTAGTTCTCTCATAGAACTTTTCCGGTTTCCATTTCTCTTTCATATGGTGATTCCAACTTATAGAGGATCTCTAGCTCATCGTACCCTTAAGTGTATTTCCCCACGGCTCAGGAATGGCACAGACATGATCTCCATCAACGATCAATAGCGGGACCGGGATGCCCATAATGATCCCTATGCATTCCATTATGATAATGTCATTTTAACCGTAAACAGTCGTTTCCCATTCCCTTTGCCACTTGATACCTAGTTCACCCGAGATTTGATCTACGGTATCTCCATACCTTCGTTTGATCTTGTTACCAATGAACTTGTTTTCTTGTTTCCGTGTCGTTGCATTCCGTGACCCAGTCACATGCTTGCAAACTTCGTTAATGAAACATCACCGAGATGGCCACATATGTATCTATCTATTACATGGATTGGCAAATCCTGGTCTTGATATGTACTCCTCTACGTGCTCCTTTGGGTAACCTGAGTAGCACCTTTTCGATCATCCAGTCACGGAATGATACTTGATAACCATCTAAGATCCCCCCAGAACGGGGATTTGCATTATCTCACAGTCTAAGGACAGGTCGCGTGGTTTCCTTAGTTTTATCATTAATGGTGAACTTTGTAACTAGATCTCATTAGCATACAACTGGTTGGGTTGTTTGTCTATCACATCATTCAACTAATGATGTGACCTCATTGTCAATTGGCATAAATGCCCATGATCTCGAAACCCTAGATCATCCTCATGACCAATGAACTAGTTTGCTAGAGGTAACTAGAGACTTGGTTTGTTTGCATACTGATGACCCACAAGTATAGGGGGTGTATCGCAGTATTTTCAATAAGTAAGAGTGTCGAACCCAACAAGGAGCAGAAGGTGCTGTCTAGTGGTATGGATCAGGAATTCTCTGCAAATACTTAGCAAACGGATTTTTAGGGGTTTTTGATAAAGCATGTAAACAAAGTACGAGTAAATAAAAGACAGTAGGAATAAATGCAGCAAGTGGCCTAATCCTTTGTGCAGCAAAGGACAAGCCGGTTGTATTACTTAAGATGACCAAACGTTCTCGAGGACACATGGGAAGACTGTCAAGTGCTTTAGCTTCATATAGTTGATTAATCTTTTTTAGCATGCTAAGTGTTGTGTGGGTGAACCTGTGCTAATGTACCGCCCCATCCAAGACTAATACAAACTTGTGATTATACCCCTTACGTCCCTTGTGCAATGGTTTCCTAACGGGGGTTCAAGTTTTTGTCACTCCAGAAACCCCTACAATTAGTAGCCAAATACACAATGCATTCCCCTAGGCCTATATAGGTGAAGTGTCATGTAGTCCACGTTCACATGACACCACTAGAAGAAGTACACCACAACTTAAATAACAATCTATTGAATCTTTCTCAACACAACTCCACTACTAACAACAAGACTTCTCCCATGTCCTCAAGAACAAAATGAACTACTCACAAGACATCATATGGATCATGATCCGAGATGGAATAATGATGAATAACAATCTGAACATAAACAATAATTCACTGGTTCACTCAATAGCATCAACTATGAAGAGTAATCAACACCGGGAAAGTTTCCCCTATGAACTAATGCAAGATTCCACTCAATTGTTATAGCAATATGGAGATGGTGATGAGGATGCTGATAGTGATGATGGTGATGATGATGATGATGATCCCGATGAAGTCCAGCTTGATGGTGGTGTTGATGGCGACAGTCTCCCCTCTCCGGGAAGGAATTCCCCCGGCAGAAATATGTCTACCAGAGAGATCTTTCTCTCTCGATGTTTTCGGCCCCGCAGAGGCGATGGAATCTTTCTGTGGTCGCTCCCCGAGTCTTAGGGTTTCGGTTGGATGATATACGCCAGAGGAGAGAGGCTGGAGTGGGCCAGGGTGGCCACACCACCTCCTGGAGTGGCCTAGGGCTGCCCGCGCCAGGGGGTGGTGTGGGCCCCCTGTGGCACATCTCCACTCCGTCTTCTGGCATCCTTAGTCTTCTAGAAAAATAGGATTTTTCGTATATTTTCCCGGATTTTCTGATCTTCGCGAATTTTGCCTCCAAACAGCACCTTTTCCATCAGAATTCTGACTGCAGCGGTCCATGCTCCAAAAGTCATCAAACATGCAAAACAGATGAAATAACATAAGTATCACCTCTCAATATGAAATATACAATGAATAATAGTGAATTAATACATAGAATAGTGATGCAAAATGGACGTATCAACACCCCCCAAGCTTAGACTTCGCTTACCCACAAGCAAAACTGAGCTCAATAAACATGGCCTTAGGTTTATGGAGTGAAGAGTCAATAAAAGAATACGGACAAGAAGCATCACATTCATCAACAACATAGATCATAATAGAAGACAACTCACTATTATATAACTCAACCTGTAATAGGTAAAAGAAACACAATAAAGATACAAAAAGTGAATCATAATTGGTAATGGCAAACTTAGCTCTTGGTCGAAGAATGGTTGATAATTTGCTAGAGTTCACAAATAGCTGGTTTTCAATGATAGCTTTCAAAGTAGTAAACATCAATATAAGAGCAATGTGCAAAACAAGGAACATAAGACATGATTGAATAAATCATCATATGAATGAATAAAACACATCAACTCAAAATACTTGCCGAGATAGAAGGGAGTAGGTTTACTGACTCAACTACAAAGTAAAAGAAAGGCCCTTCAAAGTGGGAAGCAAGGATTGCAAGTCTCATAAAGAGCTCCCAAAAATTATGATACTTACTAGCTTTCATCTCTCATTGCCCCTATCATAGGCATCTTTAGGTGATTAAGGTTAAAGTGATCAAATATGAGGATATGCATTGACAAGTTGTAAGTTGAGAATCTCACGTCCCTTGAATACAAGGCCCGCTCCTCATGCTACTCAAGTTTAGTCACCGGTAAGTTCTTGTCATCGTAAGCATATGTGTATCATTGAGATCTGCCAACGGGGTACCCCTTTCCCGATGATACGGAAGAATCCCCATATCAAAATGACAAGGCAAGCAGAAAACAAGTATCTCAGCAATCTTCTTATTTACCATGGGAATATGGTGCTTTTTCTCTCTTTCCTCTTTTCATAATATCTCTTTTTTTCTTTCTTTTTCTCTTTTTCTCAATCTCTGTCTCTATTTTTATAAGAATAATGCTACATAGATACTTGTTGTGGTTACACTGCAGGTTTCCACCATGTCAGCATGGATTAGACCAGCGACCTAGGCGTTTCTCTAACACATATGCATAACTCCATGGACTTACAAGCTCCCCTTTCATTTCACACCAACGACATCCATAGACAAAAGAACATGATATCAACTCGGTACAAAGTACCAGTGCAATGTTGAAAGCGTTCCCCATGACAGCATGGTTCTGCTAACCCACAACTTACAAAGCGCAAGCATATACGCAACATAGGTGAGCACAATGGTTCACGTTTATTAAGTGCAAGAAAGTAAAGTGTGCCATCAAGTTCGTGAGAGGTATATAAAACAAGAATTTACTTGGAATAGCAATAATGCTACTAGGTAGGTATGGTGGACACAAATGGCAAAGGTTTTGGTTTAAAGGAGGTGGATGCATGAGAAAAATACCCTATCAGTACAGGTTTTTGGCTAGCAAGGCTGGGTAGAAAGTATAAGAGTTGAAGGAAACAACCAAACATACAAGTGATAAAAACAAACATGCAATCTTCGTTGGAAGCACCAAGGATCTTAACTAGAGAATACTAAACTTATGAGCAAGTCAAGAAAGAAAGATGATGAAATTATTTTTCTCTAGAGTACTTCTATCTTTTTCATTCAAATCTCAAAATAGTGTGCTACTGACCGAGCTAGGTTTGCCAAAAACAACTAAATTAACTCAATGATCCCAAAGTGATACCAATACTAACAACAAGATCAATCATATAACCGCGAATTGAAAACTAATATAAGCTATGCAAAAGAGTGAATGATAGAACTTCTCATTAATATTCCATAATGGCAACTCACACCAAGGGATACATATCTAACGAGAGAGTTGATACTCCCATAATGCAAACCATCCTACATAATAACTCCTCTATTCATGATATGAGTCTACTAATAAGGTAAAAAGATAGAAGATAGTGATGTGATACCGCGGCACTCCCCCAAGCTTGGAACAAACCAAGGGGATGCCAAACCTGATGATGAATTACTCCTTAGGTGGTGGTGGTATCCTCTCGATGAGCTCTTTGATCAATTTCCCCAAGTCCTCAATCTCGAAAGTGAGAGTACGAATCAACTCCGAGTTATGCTCAATACGGCTCGTGATCATTTCATTTTGTGGATCCCAGCTCTTGTGATTCTTTTTCCGTTCTTCCCTCTTGGAGTCTTCTTTTCCTGCATGGTTATGGATAAAGGTATGGAAGGGATTCTTAGTGTGTGGAGGAAGTGACCTTGGAGCCAAGCTGTGACGAGGAACTTTCCCCCCAGTCTGCATCTGTGCCGTCCTTCTAACCCTGGCAAGTTTCGTCACCACTCCAATGCTTGCAATGGTAGTGCCGGTGTGCGGACGTTGGCCTTGCTCCTCTTCACCTTCACTCTCTATCTCCTTCTCATTCCCGGGATCTTGGAGGTCTTCCTCCATAGGCTCCTTCCCTTTATCCTTCGAAGACACGATTGTGCTTCTAAGCTTTCAAAGAGTATGTCCTGGCAGAAACAGATCGAAACAAAAACACGACGAAAACACGATATACAAACCTCGGGAGATCTGGGGGTTATTTATTACGAAGTTTCATATCAAAAGGAAGGTACTGGGAGAAAACGAGTCGGAGGCGGAGTTCGGGGTGGTCTCACCACCTGGTGGCGCGGCCAGGGGTGGGCCCGCGCCACAGGGTGGTGTGGGCCACCCTGGCTCCGGTTCCGTCGCTTTTTCGCTTCATAACTTTCCTTATTGACTGAAAACTACAAAAATATAGTTGGACTATATTTTTGCGGAACTTTTCTTACCAGAACTATTACCTATTTGAAAATAGACTCTGCAGGTCTCTGAATTTGGTCCTCGATGAATTTCTCCAGAGTTATAACTTGAAAGGCATCAACATCTTCATTGTAAGAATCTCCAGCAATATAGTGTTTGAGTCACTTTCCATTCACTACTTGTGTAATATTATCTTTTAAAGAAGAAATTTTTATTGCTCCTGAACGGTATACTTCTTCTATAATGAAAGGTCCTTCCCATTTTGACAGTAGCTTTCCTGCAAAAAATCTGAGACGAGACCTATACAATAGAACTTTATCACCAACATGAAATTCCCTCTTAAGTATTCTCTTGTCATGCCATCTTTTAACTTTTTCCTTAAAGAGCCTAGAATTCTCATAGGCTTCACTCCTCCATTCATCTAAATAACTTAAGTCAAATAATCTTTTCCCACCGGCAAGCTTACAATCTCTATTTAGTTCTTTAACTGCCCAGTAAGCTTTGTGTTCTAATTCTAAGGGTAGGTGACAAGCTTTCCCATAAACCATTTTATAAGGAGACATCCCCATAGGATTTTTGTAAGCAGTTCTATAAGCCCATAAAGCATCATTCAACTTTTTAGCCTAGTTTTTTCTAGATCTATTTACAGTCTTTTGCAAGATGGATTTAATTTCTCTATTTGATAACTCTACTTGCCCGCTAGTTTGGGGGTGATAGGCTGAAGCAATTATATGATTAACATGATATTTAGCAAGGGTCTTTCTAAAACCACCATGAATGAAATGAGAACCCCCATCAGTCATGAGATACCTAAGCACTCCAAACCTAGGAAAGATAACATCCTTAAGCATTTTTAGAGAGGTCTCCCCGTTAGCACTCTTTGTAGGAATGGCTTCTACCCACTTAGTAACATAATCAACGGCAACAAGAATATGAGTGTAACCTTTCGAAGGAGGGAAAGGACCCATAAAGTCGAATCCCCAGCAATCAAAAGGTTCAATAACTAGAGAGTAGTTCATAGGCATTTCATTGCGTCTAGAAATATTACCAACACGCTGACATTCATCACGAGATAAAACAAATTTTCTTGCATCTTTAAAAAGGGCAGGCCAGTAGAAACCTGATTGTAGCACCTTTTGTGCAGTTCTATCTCCTGCATGATGTCCTCCATAAGCACTACCATGACATTTACGCAATATCTCCTTTTTTTTCATATTCTGGAACACATCTTCGCATAATACCATCCACTCCTTCTTTGTATAAGTGTGGGTCATCCCAAAAATAATGCCTCAAATCGTAGAAGAACTTTCTTCTTTGCTGAGCTATAAAAGTTGGAGGCAAATACTTGGAGACAATAAAGTTAGCATAATCAGCGTACCAAGGCTCCCACGCGAGCTCACCCCTACTGCAGCTAACTGTTCATTTGGGAAACTATCATTAACAGGCATACGGTCAAAAGAGATGTTTTCCATATGAGATAAATTATTAGCTATAGGGTTTTCAGCACCCTTCCTATCTACAATATGTAGATCAAACTCTTGTAAAAGCAGCACCCATCTAATAAGCCTAGGCTTAGCGTCCTTCTTTGTCATAAGATATTTAATAGCAGCATGATCAGTATGAATGGTGACTTTTGAGTCTACAATATAGGTCCTAAACTTATCACAAGCAAAAAACAACAGCTAGAAATTCATTTTCAGTAGTAGCATAATTCCTCTGAGCAGCGTCTAGAGTCTTACTAGCATAATGGATAACATTTAACTTTTTATCAATACGTTGCCCGAGGACAGCCCCTACAGCAAAATCACTAGCATCACACATTATTTCAAAGGGTAAACTCCAATCGGGTGGTTGAACAATAGGGGTTGTAGTTAAAGCCTTCTTAAGAGTTTCAAAAGCTTCCTTACAATCATCATCAAAAACGAAGGGTACATCTTTTTGAAGAAGATTAGTAAGGGGTTTTGATATCCTAGAAAATTCTTTAATAAACCTTCTATAGAAACCAGCATGACCAAGGATACTACGAATACCTTTGATGTCTCTTGGGCATGGCATCTTCTCAATTGCCTCAACCTTAGCTCTATCAACTTCTATGCCTCTTTTAGAAACTTTATGCCCAAGGACAATCCCTTCATTAACCATGAAGTGGCATTTCTCCCAATTAAGAACAAGATTAGTTTCTTCACATCTCTGCAAAACTTTATCAAGGTTGTGCAGACAATTATCAAAAGAAGTTCCATAGACATAAAAGTCATCCATGAACACTTCTACAATTTCCTCACAAAAACCATGAAAGATAGCAGACATGCAACTTTAAAAAGTAGCAGGAGCATTACATAAACCAAAAGGCATACGTCTATAAGCATAAGCTCCATAAGGGCAAGTAAAAGTAGTTTTTTCTTGATCTTGTTGTTTAACAGCAATTTGAGAGAAACCAGAATAACCATCAAGAAAACAAAAATGGGTCTTTTTAGACAACCTTTCCAACATTTGATCAATAAAAGGAAGCGGGTAATGATCTTTCTTTGTAACTTTATTCAATTTTCTAAAATCGATGCACATCCTATAGCCTACTACTATTCTTTGAGGAATAAGCTCATCATTATCATTAGGGACAACGGTAATACCTCCCTTTTTAGGAACATAATGGACAGGACTAACCCATTCACTATCAGCAATAGGGTAAACAATACTATCATCAAGGAGTTTCAATACCTCATTCCTTACCACTTCCTTCATCCTAGGATTTAAACGTCGTTGGTGCTCCACTTCTGGCTTCGCATCTGGTTCTATGTTGATAGAATGCTGACATATGGTAGGTGAAATACCTTTTAAATCATCCAGAGTATAGCCCATGGCTCCTCGGTCTTTCCTCAAAACCTCCAATAACCTTTCTTCTTCCTTCCCTGAAAGTTTAGCGCTAATAATAACAGGATATATCTTTTTATCATCAATATAAGCATATTTAAGATCGTCAGGGAGAGGTTTTAGATCGAAAACTGGATCCTTTTTAGGTGGCATCGTGGTACACAAGTCTTCTACAGGCATGTCATGCTTAAGCATCTTAGGTTGATCACGCAGAATCCTGTCAATCTCATTCCTTTCTTCCATGAAGATTTCACTTTCATGATCTTCCATAAATTGCTGCAAAGCATTGTTAGGAGCAAGAGAAATAGAAGCAAGTTGTTCAACTCTAAAATCCTCATTATGGGTTTGCTCTTCGCAAGGTTCTTTAGCAAATTTTGAAAAATTAAACTCATAAGATTCCCCATCAAACTTATTAAAGATTTTCTCCCTCTTGTAATGAATAATAGCTCCACAAGTACACAAGAAAGGTCTATGAAAAATGATAGGATAAGTTTTACTAGCAGCTGAACCAAGTACTCAAAAATCAGTAGGGTATTTAATCTTACCACAAAGAACTTCCACGTCTCGTACAATACCAATTGGAGAGATGGTCTCTCTATTAGCAAGGTGAATAACCACATCAATCTCTTCCAACTCGCAAGGACTGATTTCATGCATAATTTCTCTGTAAGCTCATAAGGAATAACACTGGAACTTGCACCAATATCACATAAACCATAATAGCAATGATCACCAATTCTAACAGAAAGCACAGGAACACTAGCCTTTTTAGTTCTATTAGGATGTGAAACAATATTAGAAGCATCCTCACAAAAGACTATGTGCCCATCTAATATGCTTTTAGTCACAAGGTCTTTCACAATTACTACCACAGGTTCAATGTTTATTTGTTCATCAGGTTTTACAGTTCTCTTTTCACTTTTGGTGATCATAGGATGGTCCTTTACCTTTTCGGGGAAGGGAATCTTCTCGATATAAGGTTCGGCTAAGATGGGATCAATAATGCAATACTCAGCACTTCCAATAGGAGCATAGTCAACAATATCTTTGTAAGGTGCATGGTATTTATTCCATCCCCTTTTTGGAATTTCTATATAGGAAGCAAAAGCTCTAAAGCAATTCGTAATAACTTGCAAATCAAGACCATAAACATTACTAATATTTTGAAAGTCAGCAGTTCTCATAAAAGATTCAATGCATTCATAATCATAATTTATACCTGACTTTCTACCTTTATCATTCTCCCAAGCTTCAGCATTGTCTTGAATATGGTCCAAAAGATCCCATATAGCTTCTTCTTCCATGCGAGTAAATGATCCAGCACAAGAAGCATCCAATAAATCTTTATCATGTAGAGGGAGCCTTGCATAAAAGTTGTTGATAATAATATTGTTGGGGAGCTCATGAATGGGACATTTGAGCATTAGTAACTTCAATCTCCCCCAAGCTTGAGCTGTACTCTCTCCATCGAGAGGCCAAAAGTTGTATATTTGATTATGATCTTTATGAATCTCACTAGGAGGATAAAACTTTGAATAAAAGAGAGGCACTATTTCCTCCCATTCAAGAGCTTGACCATTCTTCAACAGCTTATACCATTCCTCAGCTCTTCCTTTTAGTGATAATGAGAATAACTTCTTCTTAACTTGATCTGTAGTGATACCTCCACACTTGAACAACCCGCATAATTCGTGTATAAAGAGTAAATGATCACCGGGATGGATAGTTCCATCCCCAACATAGTAGTTATCCATAACACGATCAATAATTCTTGTAGGTATTTTGAAAACATCATTCTCAGCAGGTGGTGGCTTATCTACTACCTTAGCAGTGGTAGTAGAATTACCAAATAATAAACTCAGCGAATTATCCATACAGAAAATAAAGCAACTAGCAGAAGTAAACAATACTCACAGTAGAAGTTTGCTTTACCAGTTCCACTCTCCAATAGCGCTTCACTCCCCGGCAACGGCGCTAGAAAATAGTCTTGATGACCCACAAGTATAGGGGGTGTATCGCAGTATTTTTGATAAGTAAGAGTGTTGAACCCAACGAGGAGCAGAAGGTGCTAGCTAGTGGTATGGATCAGGAATTCTCTGCAAATACTTAGCAAACGGATTTTTAGGGGTTTTTGATAAAGCAAGTAAACAAAGTACGAGTAAATAAAAGAAAGTAGGAATAAATGCAACAAGTGGCCCAATCCTTTATGCAGCAAAGGACAAGCCGGTTGTATTACTTAAGATGACCAAACGTTCTCGAGGACACGTGGGAAGACTGTCAAGTGCTTTCGCTTCATATAGTTGATTAATCTTCTTTAGCTTGCTAAGTGTTGTGTGGGTGAACATGTGCTAATGTACCGCCCCATCCAAGACTAATACAAACTTGTGATTATACCCCTTGCAAACATCCGTAAGTACAAGAAAGTAATTATGGTAGAAACCTAATCACAGCTTTAAACTCTAAGACCCTTACGTCCCTTGTGCAATGGTTTACTAACAGGGGTTCAGGTTTCTGTCACTCCGGCAAGCCCTACGATTAGTAGCCAAATACACAATGCATTCCCCTAGACCCATATAGGTGAAGTGTCATGTAGTCGACGTTCACATGACACCACTAGAAGAAGTACACCACAACTTAAATAACAATCTATTGAATCTTTCTCAACACAACTCCACTACGAACAACAAGACTTCTCCCATGTCCTCAAGAACAAAACGAACTACTCACAAGATATCATATGGATCATGATCAAAGATGGAATAATGATGAATAACAATATGAACATAAACAATAATTCAATGGTTCACTCAATAGCATCAACTACGAAGAGTAATCAACACGGGGAAAGTTTCCCCTATGAACTAATGAAATATTCAACTCAATTGTTACAGCAATATGGAGATGGTGATGAGGGTGCTGATGGTGATGATGGTGGTGATGTTGATGATGATGATCCCGATGAAGTCTAGCTTGATGGTGGTGTTGTTTGCGATGGTCTCCCCTCTCCGGGAAGGAATTCCCCCGGCAGAAATCTGTCTGCCGGAGAGATCTTTCTCTCTCGGTGTTTTCCGCCCCGCAGAGGCGGCGGAATCTTTCTGTGGTCGCTCCCCGAGTCTTAGGATTTCGGGAGGATGATATACGCCAGAGTAGAGAGAAAGATAGGATTTTCTGCGCCAGGGGGTGGTGTGGACCCCCTGTGGCCCATCTCCACTCCGTCTTCTGGCATCCTTAGTCTTCTAAAAAAATAAGATTTTCCGTATATTTTCCCGGATTTTCTGATCTTCGCGAATTTTGCCTCCAGACAGCAGCTTTTCCATCATAATCCTGACTACAACGGTCCATGCTCCAAAAGTCATTAACCATGAAAAAACAGATGAAATAACATAAGTATCACCTCCCAATACGAAATATATCAATGAATAATAGTGAATTAAGACATAGAATAGTGATGCAAAATGTACGTATCACATACCACACGTGTATTAACATTTCGTATTAATACAGTTATAGGACAATATGAAACTATTACGAGCTAATTGAGATATGGCAATAAAAACCTATTTATTATTTGCCTCTAGGGCATATTTCCTTCAGTGTCCCAATTGCACTAGAGTACAAATAATCTAGCTCGCATTTTACTCATCATAAACCATATAACATATGAGTTTATAGATCATGCATGCTCACGGGAAACATCCTGTCCATGTTCTGTTTTACCAGATCATTATGTTTTTGCAAATCGTTAATGTCTTCCTAACTTTGACATTCATACCATTATCTCATAATGGGTTGAAGTATTCGTTTGGCGAAAAAGGACTTTGTTTCTAGTGTTTATAATGATGGTCATTTTCTCCGTTGTCATCTAAACTTCGAAATACACTTTGCAATCCTTTGTGTATATATGGTAGTTATGGCAGCAGAATGAGGCCGGTTTCCAGGAGCCTATAGTGACTTTAGATCAACCTCGAGGGCATTCTCATGGGCACTGTGCCCTAGGACACATCATTCTACATTAAAAGCGAACTAGCCCCAGCATAACAATATACATCACATCAGATGGAGCCTTTATACTTCTATATCCAGGTTGATCCTAGTGCATGAAATGCATCTATGCCACTTACTTTGCTTCTTACCATTTAAGTACAAACTTAATTCTGGTTCAATAATTAACTCAAGAATCACTTTAGGACATGTTCTTACAATTAAGAGCTTGTCCTTCCAACCAGAACTTTGGGTCACATTACATCGAGTATATAATATGGTTGTATGGAAGAACCTATGACCAAGCTTGTAACATCCCAAAATTTTCATTTGAAAACCATCACCATTGCACTCATATCATCTTGGCAGGTGTTGCATTGCATCTAGATTGCCCCCCAAAAATTTGGTGAAATTTTGAGTCTATTTGAAACACTTTTTCTAATTCAAAACCGAGGAGAAGAAAAAAACTAAAAAAGAAAAAGCAAAAAGGAGAAAGGAGAAAATCGTAGTAGTAGCAGCATTGGCCTGCTCGGGCCAACCCAGCCCAGCAGGCAGCCCACCCGGCCACCCCTTCCCCTCTCTTTCTTTCTCACTGTTCCCCTCCACACCCCCTCACACTAACGCGTTGGCCCCACATCCACGTCACCGGCACCTCACCGTCTTCAACCGAAGCGACGAACTGACCACCTCCCCCTCTGCCATTTCTAATGGAAACGAATTTGGGCGTTTGCACAATTAATTCGCCACTAAGACCCCTCCTTCTTAACCCCCTCTCCCCCCTCTTCGTTTCCCCTCTAACGCCACCCCTAGAGAGTCCCCAGGATCCCCAATTGAGAGGTCGAACCCCCGCATACCGACGGAGCTCCGGCGGTAATTCCGGTGAGCACCGACCACCCCGCGCCCTCCCCTCTTCCTTATCGTCTTCACCATGTTCTGGCGCACCTTTTAACTCTGGACACCCACTTTTACTTGCCCTAGGTCGTCGTCACGATCATCGTCGGCGTCTTCTTCTGCCGCCACCATTCGCCGACGATTCCGGTGAGACTCAGGTTCCCGCCGCCCCTTTTTGGCCACCACTAGCATGTACAGGACCAGGCGCATTTTACTGACCCTTTTCTCTATCTGCTCGAGCCCCAGAACGACATCACCATCTCGGAGACGTGAGCTCCACTCTCGGCAGGAACTCCGGCGAGGAATTTTGGGCGAAGCAGAGCACCCCTCCCTCCACCACAACCATCACCGAGACCACCTCGACCGCCACGATCTCTGGTAACATTCCACGGACCCTACCCCCTTTATAATCACCAGCACACCGCCGTTCGACGCGCCGCCGCCGCGCAGAGGATCAGCACCTCTAGTTCGTGGCCACGCGCTAAGCACCGTTCGATCTAGTTTCAGTGCCTAGGATTAGATCTTTAATCAAACAGGTACTGGTTGATCTGGTTCGTCCGTTGCCACTTAGAATCTAACGGCCCGTAGTGACCGATCCGACCGGATTGGTACGGGCCAATAGGAATGCGCCACGTCAGCCAGAGCATCTGTTTAAATTAAACTTAGAAATTCTATAACTTTTGATCTAGAAATCAGAAAAATACAAATTTGGTGTCTATGGATTCAGAAAAATGAGACCTTTATTGTTGGGGGCTTATTTCAGACTTTTGTTTCTGAAAAATTGGAGTTATAGGCAGAACCTTTTTAGGAGTATTTTTCCCATAAAGATTACTTCATAATTTGTTTTTAAGTATTCTTTATGCCTTTAGATAGAGTATTTCAACCTCTGTACTGCAGACTCTATAGTTTTAGAGTTTTGTTCATATCATTGCATTTGCATGCATTCATATCTTTGAGATGCTATATTGATTGTATTATTGTTGTTGGTTTGTTCTTTGTGTAGATTGTGTGGATTGTAAAGTTTGTTGCTATGAGGATTGTACCTATTCCCTAGCTACCAAGGCAAGTGATATTTCATCTTATGTCCTATTATTTTCACTATTGCACTAGTGCTATTTTTGAAGATCTTAGCATGGTAGGATTATTTATATGTTACTATGCTATGCTATCCTATAGATTATATCTTGGTAGTATTTCCTAGTTGAAAGACATCGTATGCTAGAGTGCTTAGCCATGCTATTAGAATTCATGGGTGGAAATTCATATCAAGATAGTATGGAAATATATTATTTTGTTTGACTAAGAAAACAACTAATGTTAATGAAACACCTGGGTGGAATGGGACTTCCTTTGATTATGTTGAGTGGTTACTTAGGGGCCATGTCTATAGTCAGCTGGTGTATCACACTTGTGGACGGCCACCCAGGAACAAAGAGATTGGAGACGTTCTTGTCGTGAAGCTTCAAGTGCAGCCACATGGCATATGGGTCTGCCATGACCGACTAAGTTGCAAGAACTCAGCCAAACGGACAGAGGGTGGTAGATATGATAGGATGGAACGCGTCCGTGGTGGTCTAAGGGATTTCTTCTGAAAAGTATCGTCTTGATGCATGTCGAGTTTTGTGGGGAAAGTGCACCACCTCTCGAGAGGGTCAAACTAAGTATTTAGCTTGTGGCGCATGAAGACAAAAGACTCTATTATTAGACTATGTCTTGTGAACCTTGAATAATATTATCCTTGGGCTAAGTGAGTTGTAAGAACTATTATATTACTGGATATGCGATGTAATAATGACCTTTGTTTCTTGTACTTCATCTTAAACTATTGGTGCTAGCATTTCGATCCAGGGACTAGCACTGCAATCACAGGGATCTTACCTTATTATGGTGAGATCTTACCGATGGTATCAGAGCACTGTGTTGCCTGTAGGTTCGTGACCCTAGGTTGGATTAGACTTAAGGAAAACCCTTAGGAAAAATAACTCTATATTCAAACTTTACACTTGTCTTTTCATCTCGTAAAACTTTTCTTGATCATCCTTCCTCATCTATTTTTGTAGATGTCCACCATCAATGAATCTATCAAGAAGGGACCACTGATGACTATGACACTTGAGTGTGAGACGGAATTTCCCAAGGCCCTCAAGAACCTCATGATCGGCTTGGTGAATCCGTGTACAAGGGATTACATGTGATAGACGAAGGAGAAGAGTATTGGTGGGTACAACTCCATTTATATAAGAACAAGGAAGATGATCCAAAGAGTATGGGATTCTGCATGTTCACCAACTCTGAATTGCACATGTCATTCTTTGACTTTGCAAGGAATGCTGCGTGGAAGGCCATTGAGGAACTTGGGGAAAGACTTAAGTATAGAATGCTCAATACTCAGGAGGATCTCAAGGAGGAGAAACATCATGTCCAAGATTCAAGGTCCACGGTAAAACGACTAATTAAGGATATCATAGACTTGGCTGTGGAGTTATGCGAGCAAGACAAACAGATTGCTGCCAAGGATGCCCAGATTGCTACCTTTGTTAATAAGGAGTGAGATACTAGTTGGACCACCACACTTGGTGTTTTATCATGTTAGTATTTTGATCATACCAACATATGTGGTATGGCAAAAATAATTTATGTTTGGACCTTGATTGCTTGAGTTGAATAATGTATTGCCACTTGGTTTGAGGATTGTTTTGTTGGTTGATTTTATCTTTGCATCTATTGTGACTTGTGTTTTCTTCTCTAGACTTGTGTTAGTACTAATTTTTCTCCATACTATGAAAAAGATGCCGAGTTTTGTCTATAGAATGGCCGAGGATTTCAAGGGAACTCGCTTTGGAACTTGCATGTTGGAGCTTGTCCAGGTGCTCGCTCTTCCAATCCCTATCATTCAGGGACTTCAGCTGAGGAAATTTCAGAGGAAGGACTTATGGGGATTCAGAGTTACCCAGCGAAGACGCGAGACAGAGCCCCCAACTAAGGAGATCGCCTTCAACATACTCCACGATGACTTGGAGAGGCGCCTCGACGTCGCCATGCAGGAGCTATTGGGACGCCTATGTGAACGTCACTCTTTCGAGATCAATAGCCACTACTTTCACTTCTTTGGGAGATGCGACAAGGACGGAGAGCCTATTGTTTTGGACGAGGCCACTAAGGAGACTATCAAGCCCGTGCGTCACCACCTCCAGGACTGGGAGAGCCTTATTAGGAACCTTGATACTGATAGGACTAATGTGATGCTTAGCAACGATGAACTATGAGTCCAACTTAAGGAGAAGGACAAGGCCTTCTAGGAATAGGACAAGTGAATCAAGGAAATGGAGAAGAAGTTTAAAGACCAGGAGAAGAAATTCAAGAGCCAAGGGAAGAGGGTTCAGGAGAAGAATAAGAAGATTAGAGACTTGGAGACCGAGTTAGAGCTTGAGGACATTGAGCTAGAGGCAGATCACGAGGTGCTAGAGAGAATGCACACAAAAGAGAGATTTACAGGCGAAGATCGATGCTTTGTCTACAAGCTTGGAGGAATACAAGGCAGGATTCGCCGCAACAGGACTTGCACTAGTGGAGGAGGAAGTCAACATGGAGGAGTATTTTATTATCGAGTCTCATAGATCATACCGACTTGTGGGTGACTATGCTAGTATGTTTATCTTCGCAAACTCTGTTATTGTCGTGATATTGAACCTGCATGTGCTTGTTTGTTTGATTGATGTTATTTTACTTGGGTTATCTATCATTACTTACCCTTATTAAACCCACAGATGCCATCCCGTTGCAACAATGAGGACAACAATGACAATGGCAATGGAATGCAGCAAATGATGGCTGCACAGACACAGTTGATGCAGATGATGACTCAGTTCATGGCGAACCAGAATCAGAACAACAACAATAATAATAATAACAACTAGAACAATCCACCACCTCTTGATATGTTCACAAGATTTCTAAGGCTGAGACCTGCTAAGTTCTCTGGTACTACTGATCCCATGGTAGGAAATGACTGGCTATGTTCTATGAATAAGGACTTAGTCACAGTTGGATGCACTGATGCAGAAAAGGTCAGATTTGCAGCACACTTACTCGAAGGTCATGCAGCAACTTGGTCGGACAATTTCCAACTTACTCACCCTATTGAAGAAGTAACTTGGGCAATGTTTGAGGATGGATTTCGTACCACTCACATCTCTTCTGGAATAATGGGGTTTAAGAAAAAGGAGTTTCACAACCTCAAACAACGACACCGCAGTATTTTTGAGTACATCAAGAGTTCAACAATATGTCATGTTATGCACCAGATGATGTTGACACTGACGCAAAGAGAAAGGAGAAGTTCCTTGATGGGTTGAATGATGAAATATCTATGCAACTATATGTTGCTTATGTTCCAACCTATCAATCTTTGTGTGATAAAGCTACCATCCTAGAAAACAAGATGAAGCAAGTGGAAGGTAGAAAGAGGAAGCACAATTTAGATAAGTTCGGATCAGGATCACCTCACAAGCGTTCTCGTGGTGAAGGAAGCGGGAGTTCCGGATTCCACAAGAATGGGAATCATAACAATCATCGTAGCAATAACCACCACCATGGTGGAAACAATCATCATGGACACAACAAAGGTGGGTACAGGAATAACCACAATGGTCATGGCCATGGGAATCAAAATGGTCAGAATCGCCATAATCATCCAGCAAAGAAAGACATCAGTCAGGTGGAATGTTTCAAGTGCAAGAAGACAGGGCACTATGCTAATGAATGCCTAGAGAAGAAGACTGATGGGGCTAAGCCGAACCCATTTCAAAAGGGCCATGTGAATCACATGAATGTGGAGGAAATTCAAGAAGGATCTGATGCCATGATCGGTAAGTTCAAGATTAATTCCTTTCCTGCACTTATCCTTTTCGATACCGGAGCATCACATTCATTCATTTCAAGAACATTTGTAGTCAAAAATAAACTCTCCACTAAAACTATTGGATGTCCCATTAAGGTAAGTTCCCCAGGTGGAGAAATGATAGTAAATTCTGGGTGCCGACAGATAATCCTAGAGATTGGAAAGAACAAGTTTCCAGTTAATTTATTAATCCTAGAGTCCCAAGGATTAGATGTAATATTAGGGATGGACTGGTTGTGTCACATCCCAAAAAATTTCTAATTTTGAAATGTGAAATAGATAAAATAAGTTTGGTTGATTGTTTGACTTTGTTGAAAATTCTCAAGGAAAAGAAACCTTTTGAATTTGGAAACAACTCACTTTGTTATGACCTAAGTAGCCATATAGGCAAAGAGGCGTGAATTGAGTTTTGAGTTTAGTTTTAGTATTTGTGTTAATGTTTGCAAAAATGAAAATCATGAAGCATTCATAAGCATTTCATTGCATCCATGCAAAGTTCCCAAAAATTGAATCCAAATCCTAATATCTAAATCCGATAGTTGAATTTCTCAAATGTTCCTATAAGGAATATATAGACATTTATGAAGCAACCATATTCAAACTAGTAAAAAAGTTACAAATATGATACTATAATAATCAATTGAATTTTAGAAAAAATGAAAAACAAGAATCATATCATTTGGAGTTCGTATGCAAAAGATATCAAGAAAATACCAAAATAGAAAAAGAAAAAGAAAAAGAAAAGAAAAAGGAAAAAAACGAAGTGGGCCACCCGGCCGGCCCACTCAGCCGACTGAAGCAGCCAGCCACGACGCACGGGAGAAAGGATAGATCCCACGGTTGCTTTAAAAAGCGTGCAAGAATCTATTTTCTAAACCTTTGGGTATTCAAATCCTTATAACTTTTTATCTACAACTTCGAATTGACTTCCGTTTGTTTCTACTTATTCCCTACTCCAAGATATATTTTCCCACCCTCTAAAAGTCTATATAATCCTCCGGAGCCACAGCTATATCTCTTTTCCTTCTCGAAACCCCGAATCTACACTCTACCGAATAGTATTTCACTTCTAAACCCATCTAAACTTCGTCGGATGTCTTCGGCTCCAACACGAAAGTTATAGATCTCGTCGAAATCTTTCAATACCGACAAACCTCATATCTTTTCATCCACCATAGCAGGAGAATTTCACAACGCAATATTTCAGATCTAATGATGTAATTTCAAGATTTACTCGCGCTCGTTTGTTCAAATCTAAATTCCTTTGGTGAAAAGGTAGATCCAATGATTCTCCACAACTTTTATGTTATAAGTTTTTAGATTTGATCTACAGATTTGTCTCTCTAACATAGATCTGTTTCTAATCTTTTCTGAGGCAAAATCGAGCCGATTTGGAGTAACTTATTTCCTAGCCACCGGATCTTATCCCGATGGTCCAGATTCATTCGTCCCGGTCAGCCGCCTCGTCACCGCCACGTCGTCGCCAGGTCAGCGTCTAGTCCCGGTCAGCCTGCACGGTCAACCTGTCCAGTCAGCAGAATATTCCCTAGAATATTCCATTCGAATTTAAAATTGCAGTTTATATATCTAACTTGTAAAATCCATAGACAATTCATACTACGTTCAAAAATTACATATAATATATCAAATTTCATATAGTTTGATAATATCTTTTTAGATCTGGGTTTTGCTGTATAGATTACTGGCGAATAATTAATTAGTTTTATTGGGATTTTAAATCATTAAATTCGTAGTAAATAATCTACAGATCCGAAAATATGAGTAATATGTCCCTGGGTTCATAATCTTGCGTAGTTTTCAGATCTGAACTTAGTTTTGTTTGTTGTCAGTACGATCTACTCATATTAATTAAACTCTTTTAAAAACTAAATAAATCCTAGAAAAAAGATCTATAACTCCGATTAGGGTGAATCCAATTGCTACTGGTTCGTATTAAATCCCTCTATCCATTACAGTTCAGATAAAAATATAATTCGGCAACTAGTACAGAAGATACAACAGTTATGTTAAAACCCCTTTATTGGCAATTGAAATTGGATAACAAATATTATATTGCATTAAAACACTTCTACATGCATCATGTGATCTAGTATTGTTTAGATAACTAATTACAACCATTATGACATATTAAATCATCATGCATGCATTGGATCATCACTGTTTTATTGTATTGCTGTATTGTTGCATCATTGCAATGTTTGAATGATATGTTGTTGTGCTTTTGCTTTTGAACGATAGATTGAGAGGAGTGCAACTACTATGATCGCAACAGCTATGATTGCGAGCATTGTGATTGCAAGTCTTTTGAGTTTGATGAGTGTAACCATTATATTTGTGAGGATTATCTAATCGACTACATCTACAACAAAGGCAAGTAGATGCTATTTTGATCATGAATTGTCGTACTATTTTCCTACTGCATGTGTAGTGTATTTCTTGTAGATACATGAGTAGGAATTACTATCGCTATGCTATGCCCTATGTATCTTGGTAGGAGCCACTTGTAGTTGAGCCGTCGTATGCTAGTTGAGCTTAGCCATGCTATCTAGACGAGGGAAGGGTCTACACCATGCTATGGTATCGTGTATGTTTTGCTCAACTAAAACAACTTGATCAATGAACTCTCTGGGTAGAATTGGTAATTGCTTGGTTCGTGAATGTCGGGCCCATGTCTATGGTTTATCCGAATAGCTCACTTGTGGATGGCCACCCAGGTTTCTGAGAAATGATTAGTGTCTTGATTTGGTAGCTTACGTGTACAGCCATATGCCAGTGAGTTATGGGTGGCTGGATGGACATAGTATGTCATGGGGACCCGAGCTCTTCGTATCCAGAGATGTATTGAATGTGATAGGTTGGTACGGTGCGTGGATGGGATTAGGGAGCTACTTCCCGAATTGTCTCTTCTTGGGCTTCTCCCTATCATGACTCAATATGCGTGTCATGGTACGAGCGGGTCGGCCAGGTCATATGGGTAAAGTGTGCAACCCCTGCAGGGTGTAAACCTCAGTGCTTAGCCGTGTTCCCGGTAATGGACGATTGAGTTGCTGAATTATGGGTGCTATGACATGTTCTCGTTCATTCCAATTTGAGAATTACTAAAACTTGATGGGTGAACTTAATGGGTTGTTGTGATCAAACTTGATTTAGAAGTAGGGTAAAACTGTTTAAGAAAATGTAAGCTAGCCAAAGCCTCCACTTAGCCAAAATAAGCATGTAGTTACTAGGTATATTGTCTCCTTACTTAGCTATAATTGCCATGCATACCAAGTATTGACCCTTCGGGGCTGCTACGTTTTATGTTGCAGGTTATACCGATTCTGAGTGATCGTATTAGGTCGCGAGACTCCACTCAACAATTGTTCGCCTATGGCACATTTGAAGGATGGAGATCTACCTTGTATTGTTTCCGCTGTAATATAATGTAAATTCTGGATCATATTCGTTATATTCATGATGCACGGTTATATTTGGTATCATTTTGTACTGTGTGTGCTAGTGAACCGATCCAGGGATTAGCACTATACACAGGAACTCAGCCTTATCAGGCGAGGGTGTTACAAGTTTGTATCAGAGCTGTGTGTTAATTGTAGGATCGTGACATAGGATTGGAATAGAAAAGCCATATGAATATAAACCCTATTCATCCTATCTATTCTCATCTTACAATTTTTTTCTAGTATCTTTTACCTATTCAATTCTCATACTCTCCTCTTCTAAAAAATAGAAGGAAGACTCTTTATAGGATGAACTCAAAACTTTGTATTTATTAGATTCTTGTAATCCTTTATCCTTCTTTTCTCATCTCATCTTGTTCAAAACTTATAGACGAGCACTCGTGCGAAAAAGTGCGAGATCCAAGAATAGTTAGATGATGTCCACCATGTAGTATTGATAGGATTTGGTTTAGATTTAGCAATCGATTATCACAAGAACTTGTGTGATAGTGATTTTATTATGTTTAGGTTGTGATACTTGATACCCCAAAGTTTCAGAATATTTTTGATAGTTTTTATAATGAATTAATAAAGGTTTTGATTAAAAATTTATGGTATTACTGCTGCAGTTTTCTGCCTGACCAGTTGTACCGCGCGATTTTTAATTCCTTACTGATAACTCGGATTGCGCTCATATTTTAGGATCTTAAGTGTAATTACCTGTAGCACCTGCACAAAAATTGTCTAGAATTCATGATGAGTTTAAGGTGCCAGAAAAAATCGTGAACACTACTGTAGTTTCAGGACAGATTCTGTCGATTGCTTTTATGATTGTAGGTTCACCCCCAAACGAATTTTAATCAAATGAAAACTATTTTGTGGATGGTGTGCCACTAAAACAAAACTTCTGGAACATAAACAAAATTATTTTGGCTTGAGTGTTGCTTGTTATGATTGTTTGCTTGTGTGCTGATTGCTTATCGTTGAATGTTTGTATGATTGTTGGACAATGAGTTTGTTTGCACGGGTAGAACTATTTTATTAGTAGTTGTTTTCTCTAGAATCTATTCTTCTCTATCTTAAACTCTTGGAGATAAAACGATGTGTTTAATATAGGGAGAATGAGTTAGTGGAAATATTTGGAAGAAGATGCCCCAAAGAGTGTGAATAGTTTGTCTAATGCAACAAAAGGAATGGAAGTATGAAGTGTTGCAAGTGATGTGTCGTGGTGGTGTCACGGAAGATGCCATGGATAGGCTTAAGGTGGGGACTAATACACGCTAGGGGAATCCAGGGAGGGATAGTGAAGTGATTCTCCACACAGAAGATTATATTTGCTTTGTCTCCAAGGTTAGAAGTGCTCCTAGTGCTGTATTGGCGAGAGGAGGAAGAAGGAGATCTCTTACTCTCACCCACAGATCATCCTTAAAACCCTAGCCAAACTCGCCAAATCGGAACCCCCTCTACAGAAGCCCTAGCCCTCCTTATATAGGGGGGGACTAGGTCTCCATCTAGGGCATACGTGGAGGTATATTCCTAAGAATATGCCATCTCCCAAAGTAGTAAGCCGACCGGCTTACTTTTCCCTTGCGTCACATATGCAGAGGCTACGTGAGCCTCTGCGGCGCCCGCGTCAGCCGACATGGGTATCGTCACCCTTGTCGGCCACGCCTCGGTGGTCCTGCCCGTGTCTGCTTCGCTCAGGCAGTGCGTACCTGGGCTTCTTTTCACCAGCGAGATTTCTTCCTTCTCCTAGAAGCTAGATGTGCCCCAGATCTTAGCTGATCCGGCCACACCTGTTCCTGCATACAAGCTAAACACGCATTTCCGACTTACTTCTTAAGTTGGTTGAGACTTAGTTAGGCGAACGCCCCCTGGTCCGGGTTACCCCGTGATTCGGCCTACCTTGAGGTGACCCGGCCAGCATCCGCTTTGGCCTTGCCGAACCTCGGCTAACTCGTCCTTTATACCCCGGTGTGACCCTACCCGGGGGTATCCCCCCAACATTAGTCCCCGAAGCTGGTGCGGTCTTAGCTGCCTCGGCCGCTAAGGCCACATCAGGTTCAATTATGTTTGACCTTTGGACGTTATTTTCGAGTTAACTCTTTGTCTCGGGTTATATGGATTTACGTTCCCCTTGCACGTTCCAAGTTTTCACTTGCCGGCCGGGTTAATACTTCAACTCGGACCTCATGGCTTTACTTTCCCTCTGCACATTCCAAGTTTTCACTTGCTGGCCAGGTTACCACGGCTCTATCCGGGTCTTGCTTCCTTCTCTCGTACGCCAACCCACGTGGAGGCTAATCATTATGTTATCTCATTTTATGGGTCAGCACAGTAACCGCCGCAGTAATTGTCAGTCATCACTGTGCGCGGGTCACGTCACGCCTGCCTCCTCGTTTACCGCATCAATGTGTCACGTCACGGGACCAATTCCATTCTGTGGCCTTCGGTGTGGCTCCTTGTTGATTGGTTGATGTGGGTGGTACACGGCCATTGCGTGTGGCTTGCCCGCAGGATGTGATCCCACCTTCTCCTCGTGGGAGAGGTTAAATAGGGGAGGGGCGCATCACTTAGGCTTTTTCCCCTCACCGCACCCCTCTGCCCTTTGCTCTTCTTCTTCATATTCCTCGCGACCGCGCCGCCGCCAGTGCTCCCAAGCAGCAGCGCCACCGCCGCATTTTCCCCCAGATTTCTACGTCCTCGTCGCCGCCGCTACGCGACTCCTCCACCACGGGTCGCTGCCAATCTAGGCCTTTGCCCCCGGCCGCTGCTAGCGCCAGCGAGGGCAGCGATTATCAGATGACGGAGGAGGAGCTCGTCGTTGCTGAGCAAGAAATGGAGGAAGACTCCGCCGTCGCGGACCGTGGTGCGTGGGCCGGGTCATGGGTCTGCCAAGATGACCTGGACTGGCTCTACCGGACTAGACGCATCCCCGCCGGCGTCATCGCGCGCCTTGCCTCCGCCGAACTCGCCCCTCACCCAATCTGGGTGAGTACGTCGTGTTCCTGTCGCACTTCCAACGGGGGTTCGGTTTGCCGGTCAGTGATTTCTTCCATGACTGGTTAAGCACGTACGAACTCCAGCCGCACCACCTTCCTGCCAACGCAATCACCTCTCTTTCTGCTTTTGCCTCTACGATCGAGGGCTACGCCGGATTGTGGCCCACGAAGGAGCTATGGATCCGTTTTTTCGGCCTTCGTCGTAATGTCATTCCGAATATTCAACTTGATCCGGAGGACAAGCAGCTCACTCAATTCGGAGCTGCATCCATCTCACCCCGGAGGCTATCTGTTTTCCCTCGAGTCACCGGGCTGGAGTCCTGCAAAGGATGGGCCCGGACTTTCTTTTATGTTCGGAATGAGGGCACTGAGGACTTGATCCTGCTGCTTCCCTATGCTCCGGGTCCACCTAACCCGGAAATGTGGGACGTTGTCCCCAAGAAGCCCACAGCCTTGGCCAATCAGGACAACAAGAGGTTTACGAAGCTGAAGAACCTCGGGTTGCGCAATGGGGATGCTATGATCACGTTCGTGCGCAACCGAATATTCCCCCTCCAGAGGCGCACCCACAAGGTGTGCCATATGAGCTTCGGCCGTGACCCCAATCGGACCTCGTCCTTCAAGTTGAGCATCTCGGAGATCTATGGATGGGTCAAGGCTCTCTTCACCACCCACAAGGACTTCGCCACTAAATGGACGTGGGGAATTGAGGATTTCTGCCGGGATAGGCTCCCTCCCTCGGTAAGCTTCGTGGCGCAAATTTACTCTGGGTTAATTATATGTCGGTCATTGTTCCATTTCTAACTCCGTTGTTCATTCTTTTCCTCAGCTATTGCTTCATTAGACCCTTGAGGACGGCACCGATCCGACCCTTAAATGGGCGCCTGACCGGGAGACCCCGGACAAGGAAGAGACGGACCAGGAGATGTTCCTCCCGATGACCGACGCTACGAAGCGACCCACTGGTAAACCCTCTTCTATTAGAGATTGGCCTGATGATGAAGATGACTCGGATGTCGAGGTGATTGAACCTGTTGACGTTGTCCCCCTTTCTTATGCTTTTCTGGCATCAGCTAACCCCGGTGGGCAGATCCACGAGGACCCTCCCCTTGCCATGGGGGAACCTGTTTCGGCAGCACCGAAGAAGAAGTGTGGAGCTGCATCAAGTTCCTCCTCCGGACCTTCTCAGCCCTCCAAAAGGCGAAAGAAGTCCGGAGACAAAACTGCTTCCAAGCCTGCAGGCAAGGCCCCGGCACGAAGGGCTCGGAAACCCAAGGAGCCCCAAACCTCGGACGCGTAAGTCTCCTTTTCTCCTGCAACTTGTTCTTTCTTGCATTGTTGTAATTTATCTTTTGAGATTATATGATTTGACAGGGCTGCGGTGGAGGTCCCTCAAAGTGCATCTAGCATCTCTTCGCCGCTCCATCCTAGCTCCTCTCCCCCTCGTGACGACGACTCACGCCCACTGAGCCCTACTCCAGAGGGTTCTGCGGCTGCTCCGGGTTCCAGCCCGTCTCGTCAAGAGGGGGGACCCGGAGTGGGGGAGATGGATCCAGCCGAGGCAGCGGCATCCACCACTTCGGCTCCACCGCAACCAGCAACTACTGAAAATACCTCCGTACCAGCACCGACACCAGCACCAGCACCAATTCCGGCACCAGCACCAACTCCAGCAACCAGGGCACCAGTGCCAAGCTCCTCCGCCTCGTCCGAGTCTTCTCAGTCTCGGCGAGGAAGTACCCAGGCAGCTCCTAAGGGAAAATCAGCCACAACCACTTCCTCCTCTCAGCAAGCCAAAGGCAAGAAAGCCCTTGACGTCACCAGGGCAGCGTCCACCGGTTCTGGACAGCGCACCCTCGCGTCCATGCTTGCCCAGAAGGCTCCAGCACCGAAGGACGCCCCTGCAGAGCCAACTAGTGCGCAACAACTTGTTCTGCACACCAGTCCGGCCCTTGCTCAGGTTGAGAGGAGAGAGGCACATGCGAGGGGCTTGGTGGCTCCCCACATGCTCAGCGGGGAGCGATATCCTCCGACCTTGATCGAGTTTATGAATAACTGGAACAATGCGGAGTTCGTCTATAACGACGATCTCCCGGAGAAGTTTGGTCCCGCCGAATTCGTTGCCCAGATGAATACAGCCTCTAAGGCGATTAACCTTGCGGGTCGGATGATGGAGGTATGTTACTTCACCTTTTCCTTATCATGCACTAGCAATATAACCATTAGTCCCCGAGCCTCCGGGGGAGTAACTTGTTACTCGACCGGATGCTCCTTAGAGAACTAACGTAGCTCCTTCATAATTTCAAATATGCACACACCTAGAGCCGGGTTAAGTTCCACTTGGCCCGGATCGTGTATACTTCAAATATGCACACACATAGAGCCGAGTTAAGTTCCACTTGGCCCGGATCTTGTACACTTCGAATATGCACACACCTAGAGCAGGGTTAAGTTCCACTTGGCCCGGATCTTGTACACTTCGAATATGCACACACCTAGAGTCGGGTTAAGTTCCACTTGGCCCGGATCTTGTACACTTCGAATATGCACACACCTAGAGCCGGGTTAAGTTCCACTTGGCCCAGATCTTGTACACTTCGAATATGCACACACCTAGAGCCGAGTTAAGTTCCACTTGGCCCGGATCTTGTACACTTCGAATATGCGCAAGGCTTAAGCTAAATTTTCGTATTCTTTTCAGGTGACCACCATCCGCCGGAGTGCTGAGTTCCAGCGTCTTCTGGATACTCACAAGATGCTTCTCACAAAGCACAATGCGCATCTCACTGAGCATGAGAAAAGGGGTAAGTTTCTCCCTTGGCGCTTCTCCATTTTCCTTCAACTCCCTCTGCCGAACTAATCTCATTATTTGGTTTCCGCAGCTGGGGTGGAGGCTAAGAACAAGATTATGCGAAAGAACCTGGAGCAGTTCAAGGGTAAATCCTTATTGTCCGACCCTGCTTTGCTTTCCATCTTCTTTTCTTCTTGGCTCGGCAAACATTGATACCTCGGCTCTGCCGGGTCAACATGCTATTTCAGCATCTCTTGAGGATAGCATGCCCGTGCCTGGCATGATGCTGGATTTTCTCGAACAAGCAGGGCAGCATCAGGCCGAGCTCAAAAAGAAAGACGATGAGATTACCCTCCTCCGAACCAAGAACGACGAGATTGCCAAGCTGAAGGCAGAAATGAAGAAGATGAAAGCGCAACACCAAACCGAGCTTGAAAAGGCTGGCCAGGACTACACCGAAGAGCATGAGTGCCTCAACCTCCAAATCGCTAAGGACCGCGACCTTCTCCAGGAGGCCGACGTCAATCTTGAGTCGGCGAACGCTGAACTGGTGCAGCTCCGCCAAAGACGCGATAATTGCATCAATGAATTGACCCGGATCCACAGCCACATTTCATGTAAGTTCCTTTCCCTTATCCGACATACTTCTCCGGGTTACTTCATATGTCTTTTCTTCAGCTTCTTCCTTTGCCTTGTTTTCAGGCCACTTTCTAGAGGGTACTCCTATTGCGAGCGCTGCTGTTGCCAATTTCCGTCGAGAGAGGGGTATTCCCATCGCTCTTGACGGTGATAGCATTCCCTTTCACATGGAGGACCTATTGGTCAGCCTGTCATCTCGCGTGGAAATCATCAAGAACTACGGCAAGGATCTCCTCGACGTTTCAGTCCGAGTCTTCAACACGTTCTGGCTCGGTGAGGGCGCTCCGAAGAGGATCACACTTCTTGTTGAAAAGTTGTCGGAGATCGAGACCCAGCTCGACCTTTGGAGGGAGTCCACTGGACGTGCTGCAGCTGAGACCGTTCTTCACCACATACTCACGTGGTATGAGAAGATCGATCTCAACCTCCTGACGCGTGTGCGCACCGGATCCAAGTGGACCGATGACCCGGAATGGGTAGCTCGGCGCTAGGCTTGCGCCCATAGCCTTGTTGAATATTCTCCCATTAACGAATGGACTGAGGGTCCGAGCTTCCTGGAAGCCACTGGCGACGAAGGGGTCAAGAATGTCGAAGATAGTTCGGACGAGGATGGAGAGGACGATGCCTCGGATATCGAAGAAGACGAAGATGACGCCGAACTTCCTCCTCCTACTACTCCTTAATTAAAAACACTTGAAAACTTATCAGATCCCCGGTATGTCGGGTGGAAATGTATCCCGTACTTATGTAATATTTTGCTACTAAGTTTGTATGCGGATTAACTTGGGCGTAGTCCCCGAGTTTCATTTTCTTGTTCGTCCAATCTTCTGGCTCGGTTCGTGTCTACCTTGATTCGGTTTTACGACTTACGAATCCGAGCTTCAAAATTGTTTTAACAATACTTAGAAACTTTTTAGGCTTAGCTCAAAATAATTTAGCATAATAGTTTGAAAGTAAATACCAGGTTAGTCCGAAAAACAAACGTCGGCTCGATTAAGTTCTTTTCCTTAGTCGTTTTTCATGTGCTACGCAATTCCAAACTTGTTCTCTTGCTTGCCATGAAGCCAATTCTTGTTGGACAGCAGCAAGTCGAAGAGTTGGGTTCTTGGTTCTCACACACTACTAATCCGAGTTAAGTAGAACAACTTATTCCAGCTAATCGTAAGAATAATAAAAAACAACAAATATTATTAAGGCAGTCCCCGAGTTACCGCTCGAGGTGCCAATATTTCATTCATAAGCTCATTGTCGGCATACATACCGACATATGAGAAGACTCGGATACATACACTTCTCTGCTAAGTGTAGAAAGGACGAAGTAGAGCTAGATTCCATGGGCGCTTAGATTCTTCGCCGGACCTGTCCGCCTTGTTCTTTTCCTGTAGCTTTGCATCTATAAGATAATAAGAGTCATTGTGCAATGCTTTGCTCACGATGGACGACCCTTCCCATGGGGGGAGGGGTAATTTATGCATGCCGGTAGTATGTTGTACCAACCGGAGCACCAGATCGCCTTCCGGAAAGACTCGGGGGCTTACTTTCCGGCTATGATAGCGTCAGAGATTTTGCTGATATATGGCGGATCTGGACAATGCAAGTTCTCTCGCTTCTTCCAGCAGATCAACATCATTTTGCCGGGCTTCTTGCACTTCGGCTTCTGTGTATTGGGTGACCCTAGGCGAATCATGCTCTATGTCGGCTGGTAATACAGCTTCTGCCCCATATACCAGAAAAAACGGCTTATAGCCTATTGATCGATTCAGAGTTGTTCTTAAACTCCATAGTACCGCTGGTAGTTCTTCTATCCAGCACCCCGCTGATCTTTGCAGCGGCTCAATGAGCCGGGGTTTTTATCCCGGATAGTACTAATCTGTTGGATCTTTCCACTTGTCCGTTCGATGCGGGATGGGCTACCGAGGCTATGTCGAGTCGGATCTTCTTGTCCCGGTAGAAGCGCGCAAATGCTCCCTCCGCAAAATTTCTTCCATTATCCGTTATGATACTGTGTGGGTAGCCGTATCTCAATATTATATCTTTGAGAAATGTTACGGCCGTAGCCCCATCACATTTCCTAATAGGCTTTACTTCGATCCACTTTGTAAATTTATCCACCATGACCAAAATGTGAGTCATGTTTCCCCCTGCTGGTTTAAACGGACCAACCATATCCAAGCACCATACAGCAAATGGCCATGTAATTGGTATGGTCTTGAGTTCCGACATTGGCATATGTGTCTTGGTCGCGTACCTCTGACAACCATTGCATTTTATCACCAGATCTTCTGCTTGTTCTAAGGCACTTGGCCAGAAGAATCCATGCCGGAATGCTTTTGCCACCAAGGCTCTGGATCAGGCATGATGCCCGCATTCTCGTTGGTGTATATCACGGAGGATGTCAAGCCCTTCTTCCGGATCAACGCATCGCTGGAGGACATTGGTCACACTCCGTTTGTACAGCTCGGAATTGATAATTGTGTATGCCTTTGCCCTCCTCTGAGTTTGCCTGGATAACACCTCCACAGTGGGTAACGTTCCATCTTTCAGGAATTGAAATATAGGCAATGCCCAAGCTCGTATTGCTCGTGCAGGGAACACATCCTCATCAATTTCCATCTGATCCACTGGCATAACTTCAACCGAATCACGCTGAGCAGTCCCCGGGTCTTGCAAGGTAGTCCCCAGGTTTGCTGAGGCAGTCCCCGGGTTTGCTAATGCAGTCCCCGGGTTTCGCGCACTACCTCCCATGTCAATGTCCATGGGCTCAGCTCCGGATTCTGTATCTTTCGGGACATAGATCGAGTCGGTTCCTAGGGACGGCCTGATAGATGGTTTTCTAAGGTGTTCCAATGCTACACCCGGTGGAACTGCTTGTTGGGTTGATCTGAGCTTCGATAGCATGTCGGCAGCCTCATTTTCCACCCGGGGCACATGGTGAAATTCACACCCCTCAAAGTAACCAGATATCTTCTGTACATGAAATCTCTACAGCGCCATGTTTGGATCAAGGGCGTCCCACAGTCCTAATACTTGCTGTACCACCAAATCCGAGTCGGCAAAGCATATGATACGACGTATCCCAATCTCTTTTGCTACCTTGAGCCCATGCACAAGTGCTTCATACTCTGCGACATTATTCGATGCTGCGAAATGGATTTGGAGCACATATTTCAGCTGGTCCTTCTTTGGCGAGGTAAGCACAACTCCGGCGCCTAGCTTGGTTTTTGTTTTTGACCCGTCAAAGTGCATCCTTCAGTAGTTCGGATCTGGTGGCGGTGGTTCGTATTGTACCTCGGCCCAATCTACAAAAAAGTCCGCCACAGCCTGAGACTTGATTGCTTCTCTTCTGCCATATTGTGGCGCATAAGGAGCTAGTTCAATTGCCCATTTTGCGATTCGGCCACTTGCATCCTTGTTTCCCATTATCTCGGATATGGGAGCCTCACATATTACTTTGATGGGGTGCTCCTCAAAGTAATGCTTTAACTTCTTTGCCGCCATATAGACACCATATGCCACCTTTTGAAAGTGCGGGTAGTTCTGCTTTGAGGCAGATAATACCTCGCTCAAGTAATACACTGGCCTCTGCACCGACTTACCCTCTTCATCGCACTCTACTACGATCACTGCACTTACAACTCGGTTGGTTGCGGCTATGTAGAGCAACATTGGTTCCTTTGATAGTGGAGAGGCTAACACTGGTGCAGTGGCTAACATCTTTTTTAAGTGGGCAAAGGCTTCATCGGCCTGTGGCGTCCAAACGAACTTATCTGACTTTTTCATGAGTTGGTAGAGAGGCAATGCCTTTTCTCCCAACCGACATACAAATCGACTCAATGATGCTAGGCACCCAGTGAACTTCTAGACATCGTTAAGACACTTCGGCAGCTCCATTCGTTCAATGGCCCGGATCTTAGTTGGATTAACTTTGATACCTCGGCTGGAGACGAGAAATCCGAGTAATTTTCCAGTTGGGACACCGAAGGTACATTTTTCTGGGTTAAGCTTCATTCGGAACCTTCTTAAGTTCGTGAATGTCTGCCTGATGTCGTCAAGGAGCGTTTTGCTTTCCTTGGTATTGATAACCACATCATCCACATATACTTGTACATTTTGACCTATTTGGTCGTGCAAACATTTTTGCATACATCTTTGGTACGTTGCACCTGCATTACGTAAACCAAACGGCATGGTGCGATAGCAATAAGCCTCGTACGGGGTGATAAATGCGGTCTTTATTTGATCATATGGATTCAGAGGTATCTGGTAGAAACCAGAATATGCATCAACGAATGACAACAGTTCACATCCCGCGGTTGAGTCTATGACCTGATCAATCCTCGGCAGTTGACATGGGTATACCCTACAGGTACTCGAGCTTGGTATATACGGTCCAAATACGTACAGGCCCACGGTGTCGCCAAGGCCCAGATGAAAGGACTCAAGTAACCTGTGGACTCTTGATTGCTTGAAGGACAAGAAGAAGCTAAAGATAGAAAGTTTGAAGGGGAAAACCCTAACTTGTAACCGACTCGACCTGTTACCCGAGACCTAGCCTATCTATATAAGGGCTAGGAGGGGGCGGAGAGGAGGACACATGCAACCCTAGCTTCCACAAACCCTCTCCAGATTGCATCTGCGCACCGTTGTAACTTTCGACTCCCTCAATAATTCCATGAGCAGACAAGCAGGAGTAGGGACCTCTACGAGGCCTGAACCTGGGTAAATCCTTTGTCCCCTGTGTGCTTGTTTGATAGCCGATAGATGTCTCCAGTGCTCCCTCTTTCTCCAAAACCGAAGTCCATAACAATGGGAATTGACGAGTTAAACCCTCGTCAATTGGCGTCGTCTGTGGGAATTGGGAGTGCTGATGTTGCGGCTTCTTCGGCCCCATCAAACGCGATCTACAACTCTGCAATAGCGGAGATTCGCCAGCTTTTCGGCGCCTTCAACTTCACCGTCCACACGCCGGCTACTCGCCCGGCCTTCGAGTCCGTGGGCGACGGAATCAGCCTGGCGATTGGGAGCTTCCGCTTCCAAGTTGGTCCGATGGGCACGCTTCGCATGCCCGATCAGCCGACGACACCGGCGATCGCCCCAGCATCATGGTTCCCTCCATCGATCGGCACCCTCAGTGAGCTCAGTGATCCGGCGGCAGTTGGGAACATGGTCAGCGACAGTAGTCGCGACTCCGATCTAAGCTATCTGGCTAGTGAAGATGGAACCTATGGTTCCGGATCTGAAAGTTGTGGAAGCAACAGCTTCCCAAATCACTTCATGTGCGCCGTCATCAACGCGGGCGACACCTCTGCCAACCGCGGTAACGGTGGCAACACCGGTAACGGCACCGATCCACCCAATCGCGGCAACGGTGGTAACACCGGTAACGGCACCGACCCGCCCAACACCGGCAACGGCGGCAATGGTGGAGCAGTCGAACCTCCTAGCATAATAAACGAGCAAACCGGCGAACGTGTCGTGATCAGGCTCAATGAGCAAGAGTGGGAACGCTGCCACGAAGACCTACGAGGCACACCTCTACCCTTCGGGTCCCCGCAAGAGCTACTGATGGGCTACCACTAGCTCCTAAAAGAGGAATTCTAGCGCCAAAACAGGCAATCGCGCAACTAGAGGCGCGTAAAAAGGCGGCGGACGAGTCAAGCCTTTGTCGCGCTGGGCTCTCCTCATATGGAGGATCCTCCTCAAGAGGCAACGAGCACCTCGCCAGGAAAAGGCAATCACGGATGGCTCACCTCACCGAACAAGAACGCATAGACGCCGCGAAAGTCCTCGACTTCGGCTCTATGACAGTCGACACGAGAGGCAACGTGGTTCCTAGGACACCACAGGCCGCGGTGACAGCGGCCACCATGTACCTTCTCAATAACCAGCCACCAGCTGGAGATCCCGAACGTCCATGCACCGATCTACGATCGCGGGCCTGGGGCTAATCGAGGCCGCCCTCGACAAGGAACCGGTGCTAGACCCAAAAAAGGGCAAAGCGTTAGCAAAGCGCTACTCCTCGCCCTCGTCCAGCGATGATAGTCACGACCTATCTCGGCACTGCCGCTCACGGCGACACGATCGCGACTACGATGCACGCGATGAACTCGCGCAGCACAAGATCGACAAGTCAAGGGCACGACGTGCTCGGTCGACTGACTCGGAAGAAGAAGATGGGGAGCTCTGCGGCGCGAGATGCTTCAGCAGATCCATCAGGAAAAAGCGAATGCCTAAAGGGTTCAAACTCCCATCGGAGAACCCGAAATTTCATGGTCTGTAGGACCCCAAGATCTGGCTGGAGGATCACATCTCCTCCGTCAGGATACACGGAGGCAGTCGAAGTACTGCCATGCAATGCTTGCAGCTACAGCTGCAGGGCGCCGCCCGGGCATGGCTCAATAACCTCCCACGCGGATCCATTCGCAGCTGGGATGAGCTGGTCTACAGCTTCGTGCGCAACATTAAGGGCCCGTACAAACGCCCCGCCTCAATCGAAGAACTGACATGCTGCCAGCAAAAATCTGGCGAATCGCTGCGCTCTTACATCCAAAGGTGGTCTATCATCAAAAACTCCGCGGAAAACATCTCGGAAGACCGCGCGATTGATGCATTCAACGGTGGTGTCCACTTCATGGAACTCAGGGAGGAGCTAAGCCGCTCAAAGCCCCAGACCATCGACCACCTGATGGAGATCACGAATCGGTGGGCCGATGGAGAAGATTCGGTGAAGAATCGCGTTCACTCTCACGAGGAGGAAGAACTCGAACGAAGACGCGACCGCTGGAGTAAGCGTCGCATGCGCGTCTATGACGATCGCGATGACCTCAACATGGTCGCAGCCGGCTACGCCGATAGACGCGACGATAACCGCAACAGCGGATACCGCAGTGGCGGATACCGCGACTCCTGGAAAACCACGCAAGTGTGGCAATGCCGCACTCGCGATGAAGCACCCGCGACCTCCATCAAGGACAAACTGTCCGGGCCATGCATGGTACACTTCTACATCGACAAGCATGATGGCAAAAGAAAGTCCAGCCACCTCCTCAAGGACTGCTGCGAGTTCCTTAAGCTACATGAGGGATTGGATCGGATGAACCGCAATGCAGTCGAAAGAGGCTACGGAGCCGCTCCAGGTGTCGTGGCACATGGCGCACCACCACCACCACCTGGGCCACCCCCGAACGGAGCTGCACCGGACCAACACCACGGAGGCGAACCGTACCCACGGGCCATGGGTACCATGATGATCCAAAAGGGGCGCCCCTCCAATAGGGTGCAGAAGGCCATCACTCGCAAAGTCAACTTGGCCATGCACTCGCCACCATCCACCACTGAGTACCTCAATGGCAGTGAGTCGTGCATTACTTTCGACAAACGCGACCACCCGCCTCAAGTACCTCGCCCAGGTCATTGCCCCCTCGTACTCGAGGCGCAAATTGGAGGCTTCGACATGAGTCGCGTCTTCATGGATGGCGGAAGCGGTATCAACCTCATATTCGCGAGTACCTTGCGAGCAATGTGGAACCCTCTAACCTGCTTGGAGGGATCAGACACAACGTTCCACGGCATCGTCCCAGGGAAAGGCGTATACCCCCTGGGCAAAATCAACCTCGACGTCATATTCGGCATGCTGAAGAACTTCCGGCGTGAGCGCATCGACTTTGAAGTTGTCGATTGGCCCTCACAATACCACTGCATCCTCGGACGTGTCGCGTTCGCTGGGTTCATGGCGGTACCCCACTACGCCTACCTGCAGATGAAGATGCCAGGTTCCAACGGCGTCATCATGATTAACAGGAGCTTTGAGCGATCTGACAGTTGCGACAGGGAATTCAACAGAATCTCCCAGTCCTTCGGCATGCAGGAGGAGCTCACACGATTGAAGAAAACGACAGACAACAGTCTGCCGCCCCTGATTAGGCCAAGCTCACCTGACCTCTCCTTCGACTCATCTGTGCACACAAAGAAGGTGCAGGTCCATCCATCAGATCCCACCAAAACGGCCCTCATCGCCAACAACTTGAGTCCCGCATAGGAACTCGCGCTCGTCGAATTCCTCCGTGAGCACTGGGAAATTTTTTCCTGGTGTCCTGTGGACATGCCAGGAGTTCCCAGGGAATTCGCAGAGCACGCACTCAACGTCAACCCCGACGCAAGGCCAGTCAAGCAAACAATCAGGCGACTGTCTGAGCCATGAGCGCAGGCAGTCAGAATGGAGATCAACAGACTCCTTGAGGCCAAATTCATAAGCGAGATCAAGGAAAGCACTTTGCTCGCCAATACGGTGCTGGTGCCAAAAAAGGACACGGATATCCTACGGATGTGCGTGGACTTCACTTCTTTAAACAAGCACTGCCCAAAAGATCACTTCCCGCTACCACGGATCGACCAAATCATCGACTCCACCGCTGGATGCGAGCGCCTCTGCTTCCTTGATGCCTACTCAGGCTACAACCAAATTCGAATGAAGGAGCAAGACCAGGAGAAGACCGTTTTTACAATGCCCTTCGGTGTGTTCTGCTACAACACAATGCCCTTCGGGCTAAAAAACGCAGGAGCTACCTACCAACGGTGCATGCAGGCTTGCCTCAAGGAGCAACTGGGTCACAACATCCAAGTCTATGTCGATGACATAGTAATCAAAACCAAAAAGGAAGCCTCTCTAATCGATGACTTGCGCGAAACATTCGCCAATCTCGACCGTTACCGGATCAAGCTCAATCCGGACAAATGCGCCTTCGGCGTACCATCTGGGCAGCTACTCGGGTATCTCATCTCCGTGAGAGGGATTGAAGCAAACCCGAAAAAGATAAAGGCTATACTAGCCATGGAGAAGCCAAAGAACATAAGAGGCGTCCAGCAACTAGCCGGATGAATCGCGGCCCTTAGTCGATTCATCAGTCGAATGGGAGAAAAGGCACTGCCCTTCTATCAACTCCTCCGCAAAGCTGATAAATTCGAGTGGACCAATGAAGCACAAGAAGCATTCGAAGATCTCAAGCGCATGTTATCCACATCGTCAGTACTGGTGACTCCACGGGAAAGGGAACCACTACTTTTGTACATCTCCGCCACTAACCAAGTGGTTAGTACAGTGCTCGTCGTCGAACGGGCAGAAGAAAACAAGGTCCATGGCGTAAAATGCCCGGTATACTACCTCAGCGAGGTCCTCACGCCAACAAAACAGCGGTACCCGCACTACTTCATGGCCGCCCGACGACTGGGCCATTACTTTCAGGAACACCCAATCGTGGTAGTCAACGACGCCCCATTGGGACATATCCTCATAACCCCGACGCCATGGGACGAGTCGCGCTTTGGGGAATCGAACTATCTCCACGAGACATCACATACAAAAAGCGCAACGCAATCAAGTCGCAAATTCTCCCTGACTTCCTCGTGCATTGGATGGAAAATCAACTCCCAGACAAGCCAGATATGTCCTACCTCTAGACCATGCACTTCGATGGATCCAAACGGAAAGATGGAGCAGGAGCAGGTGTCATACTGACATCACCTCAAGGAGACAAGCTGAAATACATCCTGCGAATGCAGTTTACAGCCTCAAACAACGAAGCTGAATACAAGGCCCTGTTGCACGGGATGAGGATGGCAAAAGCCTGCGGCGCAAAAAGGCTCATCATATACGGCGACTATAAGCTGGTCGTCAACCAAACAATGCACGAGTGCGACGCACTGAATGACAACATGATTGCGTACCGCGACCTCTACGATACACTCGAAGGGGACTTTGATGGTTGCGAGCTGCGACACGTAGGCCGCGAAAGCAGCGAGGAGGCGGATACACTCGCAAACATAGGCTCTACCTGCGCCCCCATACCACCTGGTGTATTTCTCGAGCGCATCTATGAACGCTCCATCAAGACAAAGGCCGCAGAGAAGAAAACAAGCGCAGCAATGGACTTGGGGGCTACGCCACCCAATGAGCCAATGGCACTCGACGACTTGGAGCTAGACACAGGGCTCGAAGGGCCAATGAGAATCATGATGATCGAACAATCCTGGACGCAGCCGTACATTATGTACCTCCTCAGTAAGCGCCTACCGGACGACCCGACAGACGCACGGCACATCGCGCGACGCTCCAAGGCATTCGCCGTTATCAACGCCGAACTATACAAACGCAGTATCACAGGAGTGCTACAGTGATGTGTCTCCATGGCTGATGGAAGAGCAATTCTCCTCGACATCCATGAAGGGACCTGCGGGCACCACGCAGGCAGTCGCGCCCTCGTTGCCAAAGCTCTACGAGCTGGATTTTACTGGCCCACGACCATGTGCGATGCCAAGGACATTGTCCAAAAATGCAATGCTTGCCAACAATTCGTGGACAAGCCACACGCACCAGGCGCAGAACTACGGCCTATTCCATTGGCCTGGCCCTTCGCCCAGTGGGGACTCAACATGGTTGGCAAACTTCCACAGTCCTCGCAAGGAGGCTACGTCTACCTCTTGGTCGTAGTCGACAAATTCACCAAGTGGATTGAGGCCATGCCAGTGACCAAGCAATCAGGGCACAGCGCAGTCAAGTTCTTCGATTCCATCGTCTACCGCTTCGGCGTGCCGCACAGCATCATCACCGACAACGGAACGAACTTCACATCCAAGGAGTTCCAAGAATTCTACGAGATCCTGGGGATCAACATCAGCTACGCCTCAGTAGCACACCCACAGACCAACGATCAGGTGGAAAAGGCAAACGGGCTCGTCTATAGCGGCATCAAGAAGCGACTCCTTCGAACACTCGAGCAAGCTGCGGGTTGCTGGCCAGATGAGCTCCAATCCGTACTCTGGAGCCTGCGTACAACTCCAAATAGCGCCACGGGCTACACACCATTCTTTATGGTGCACGGAGCAGAAGTGGTACTACCCACCGAAGTGCGATACAAGGTGCCACGTGTAGTCCCTTACAGCGACCAAGGGTCATCTCTTGCACTCGAAGACTCCGTCGATCTCCTCGATGAGGCAAGAGAAATCGCCGCAGCAAGATCCACGATCTACTAGCAGAACCTGCGCAACTAGCACAGTAGGAGGCTTCACCCCAGATCCTTCGTCGAAGGTGACCTGGTCCTGCGACTGAAGCAGCAGGGACATCTCAAGCTCGAATCCCCCTGGGAAGGACCGTACGTGATTACAGAATTAATCCTAGGTGGCGCCTATCGCCTTCAAGATTTAGAGACAGGAGTCGCACACTTCAACCCTTGGAACGTCGCACAACTACGACGCTTCTACCCTTAGTCATTTTTCTTTACTTTTGCATCGCAAATAAGGCTATTCAGCCAAGGCTAATTAGCCGCACATTGTACCTCGTACTATTCTTCGAATAAATAAAAGCTAAGTGCCCCGAAACTCTGTGCCTTCCTTTACTTTGTCAATTTTCATACTCGGGGGCTACGCCACCCTATACACATATGTTCTTCGAACAATAACGCGACATCCTGAGTAGCTGGCACATCAATCGAACCCCTTAACACAAACTCAACCCAGCTGCAACGCACCTGACAGGTTGACAAGGGAACGATACATAGATGGTCAGGCTAACGAAAAGGACTCGCATAAGTGCAACGCACCCCACGCTTAAAGCTATTTGTACACATTCAACAGTAAATTATCTACAAATATATACGAGCTTTACAACACTAGTACACTTATGTGCAGGATACATATTTGGCTACCCTTGCAACAGAAGAACATTAGTCTGTTCCTCGAAGAAGTCGATGACCTCCTCGGCTGGACGGTCCACCGCCTGATAGTGCGGCACCATGTCCCAGGAAGATCCTGCTGGCGGCACCGGTGGCCTAGAGGCAATGGCGGCGACATCCACGTCAGGCCTGTGCAAACGCACCATAGAAAGGGCAGCTTTGGCATCAGCCACCAACTACTGCCTCACGCACTCGCGAACCACGGACATATCTTGAAATTTGGTCAGGAGAGCCAGCAGGCTTGATGGAGTATCATCCAGCGGGAACATCGCCCGATAGATGTTCTTCAAACACGACTGTGACTTCTTCAGAAAGAGCAGCACTCGCGAGGCACGATCCTGCAGGGTCACCAACACAGTCGCACGATCATGATCTACCCAGAAGTATCCACTCTCCTGAAGTTGCTCCTGGGTGAGATCATGAAGGCGGATGGCAATCCTATCCCTCTGCTCCTGCGGATGGCGTGCGCTAACAACTACACGAAGCAGCATCAATATCATGAGTACAACGTACCATTGCGATTAACTACAAAGGAAAAGACGAGTATGAGCAAACTAACACTTAAGCTGGTCGCCCAGCTGCGTCACCTCGCCAAGCAGATATTGCTCGCGGGCGGCGGCTTTTTCAGCCTTTGACTTCCACACGTCCGTGCTACCGCGGATTACGGGCAACTCACGCTCCAGTTGCTTAACGCGATCACGAAGTCGCGAAAGCAAGGACAGCTCCTCTACCTTGGAGCATGGTGGTGCCATTGTATCCTCAAGAGATGGCGAGTCCGGGGTTCCCCCCACAGGACCACTTGATGTACCCTACCAAAAATCAAGCCAGAGGCAAATAAGTTGACCAACTCAAAAGTCAAAAGTAATAGATGCATTCGGGATCAGCATAAAAGTATATACAAACATATTCGCCAACAGGCATGTTCTCCAATCAAAAGAGCAATTCATCAACTATTACAAGAAACTAACTACGAAGCAGCTGGCTTCTTCGACTTTGATGACCTAGGGGGCTTCATCAAGTCCATGGCAGTATCAGATGCCACTGACTTTCCGCCGGCCCCTGAGGCCGAAGTTTTCGCCGCCTTCTTCACACGATTGAGCTCCTCCGAATACTTGGCAACAGTGTTTATCAAGGAATGGCCATATTTGGCACAGGCAATCGCAAAGGGAGCAAATACTACCTGCTGACCATCTGCGTCAACAGGCATCGTCGTCGACACCACAGAAGCATCTACTTCGACTCCGTGGGCTTGCACCATGGCAAGCGACATGGTCACGCCAGCTGCGGGGAGGGAGTTCTTGTACGTGGCAGGCACACCCCCAGCGAGCGACTCCACCAGCTCTTCCACATTGTCGACCAGCTCCGCCTTCGGCATCAACTCCTCCCAACGGCGACTCAGGGTGACCTTGGACTTGGACAACGTATTTTGGATAGCGGCGCTACGATCCTCGACCGCAGATACCGCGCCCGCCAGAGCGTCATCGCGACAAAGGGCTTGTGGATCAAAACTCAAGCCACCAACATCTACACCAAAATACACACATGGATCAAACTTCTAGTGCCACCGGCACTACAGATGTAGAGAAGAACATCAATAAAATATCTACCAGTAAAGGTACCTGATAGGGCCTTGGCGACTGAGAACAGTTGCTCTTCGAACAACTTCTCCCTGGCCGTGAAGGAGGCGCGCAGATCCTCTTCGCGCTTCTGGGCATCATCACGAGCCGCGATTGCCTCGTCGCGCCCCTTCACAGCTGCGGCTAGTGTCTTCTCCAACGTGGCGACATCACGCAGTAAAGCGTTATGCTCAGCTACATGGCAGTCAATAATTGGCTGTCAGTCGATTATACCAAAACAGAGAGAAGACGAAAAGAATAAGTATAGAACACTCACTCTCGACCACGCGGTGGCACGTCTCCAGCATCGCATGCTGGTGACCCATCGCCATCACCTGCTCCGCCACCTGCGTGGCTTCCTTTACAAGGAGCTGTCGAACAAAACAAGGAGTCAACAAAGGGCAACAAAAGGCGTTGACTGCCAAATTACAAAAGAAAGAAAGATATACTTACATGGTCCTCTAGCGACTCCGAAGAAGTTTGCTGAGCCGTCATCCGAGCAACTATTCGATGCTCCCATCCGTGAGAACTTGAAGAATTATGCCCGGAGTGGGCCGCCGCCGGAGGAGAAGGAGCGCGCTCGACCTCTACCTTGGCCCTTGAGGTCGCGACTCCTGATTCTTTCAAAAACTCGACGTCGCCAGAAGATGACGACGCCTCTTGACTGCAAGACAAAATCCGCACTCAGAAAGGGCAAACTCCAGGGCAAAGCCAACAAGAAGAAAACAGTGAAGAATGAATGCACTAGCAAACTTACCAGTCAAATTTGTCAAGATCAAACGTGGCCTCCGCCGACTCCGACGAAGACTCCTTGGGAAATCGCATCTTCTTGCGAGAAGACGGTGCCACAACCCCCACAAGAACGGCGGGAATTGGCGACTCCACGCCAATAGCCGTGCCTCCTAGAGTTGAAGGAGTCGACGCGTCGGAATCCCCGCTACGCGAACGCTTGCGAGTATCCGGGCTCTCGGACTCGGGGGCTTCCTCTTCCACATCAGAAGGGACAGTCGACTCAGACTCGTCCTCTTCCAAAGCTTCACGAGGAATAATCTCCTCAGGGAGGGGAGGCATACAAGGCGACACCACCCACTCCTGCATACAAACAGTAAAGATCAGCAAACATAATAGGTAAGCAACAGAAAATGCAATCGAGAAAATAAGCTACTACGTAGCACAATTGTACCTCAGGAGGAGGATTCGAAGCATCGAAAGGAGGAACGACTAGCTCGTTCGGAAGCACATCCTTGAGGGTGTACTTCGTGACCAGTCGCACCCTCTTATCTACCTCACTCGCGTACATGCCATCAACAGACACGCGAGTGGCATCATCAGCGCCACCCCATTGAAACATGGGATGGACCCTGGCCTGGAGAGGCTGGACGTGACGACACAGCTAAGTCCTGACAAGGGTGCAGCCTCCCTCTTCTGCGCCTATGCGACTCTCGAGGTCGCAGACGCGCTGATATAGCACGTCTGTCTCCGCGAGTTCGGAAGGCATGATCACGTTCTTCCAAGAATGCATCTTCTTGCAGGGAGTCGCGGGATCGAAAGGCGCGAGTCCAAAGTGCTCGTCCTTGGCCTTCTGGTCGCGAACATAGAACCATCTGTCCCTCCATCCCTGGACGGACTTGGTAAGCTTGATGTCAAAGTAGGTGGCGGATGGGTCGACGTGGATTCCGCAACCACCTACGTCATAAACTAAAGAGCCAGATGCGGACTTACGCTTCAATTTAAAGATGCGCTTGAAAAGACCAAAGTGTGGCTCGATTCCGAGCCAGCACTCGCAGAGAGTGATGAAACAAGTGATGTGGAGGGGCGAATTTGGGGACAGCTGATGGAGCTGGAGCCCATAGAAACAAAGAAGACCCCTAAGAAAGGGGTGAAGAGGCAAGGAAAGACCGCGAATGATGAATGCAAGAAACATCACTAGGGACGCGCGCATCGGCGACTGCCGTAGAGATAACTCCATCTTGGCGAAGAAGACGGAGATCCGACGCCTTGATGATAGAGGGGCGCCATGCACCATTTGTCACGCGGGTGCCCGCGACCTTCTTCTTCCCGCCGGTGGCGGTGCTGGTGCCCGCAGCAGCGGAGCCACCTTTCTTCTTTGCCGCATCGATGGTGGCCGCGGAATTAGCGGTAGCGCCTCCCTTCTTCTTCCCCATTGCACGGCGGCAATGTGAGCAAAGAAAGTAGATCAGGAACGAACGGAGCTGGTCGAGCATCGTGGAGAAGATGGGCGCAGGGGAAAGCAGAAAAGCAGCAGCAATGGCAATGGCAGCAAAGAAGAAAGAGCGCAGATGGGAAATTACCGCCGCAACACCGCTACTTAACCCCTGGGAGATGCAATCCAACGGCTGACAAAAACCCTATTGGACGCGTGGCACGCATCGCGTTGGACGCGTGGAGAATAGGAAGCGCGAACCGTCCCCCCACTTCTACCATTACGCGCGGAAATCGAGGAGGCGCAGTTAAAAATAAGATTACGCACGCCCAATCAAATCAAAGTCAGAAAGTGGGACCCACCGCTCGTCACGTCCTGTCAAACTCGCTCACGCGAGCAACCAAGGTCATACAAAGCATCAGCACTGATGTCACCAAGGCTACACAGTGGAAAACTTCGGCTATTTTTAGTCCTTGCTAGAGTCTTCGACTCCACCAAGCACTCGGGGGCTACTACGAGTGAAACAAGCAGGCAAAAGACGACAACAGTCGCAAAAGTGTTTTAGTACTTGCCTAAGTCATCGACTGAAACAAGCAAGCAAAAGACGACAGCAGTCGCAAAAGTTCTTTAGTCCCTGCCTGAGTCTTCGACTCAATCAGGCACTCGGGGGCTACTCCCATAGGGAGCACTGGTCGCGCACCCTATGATTATTTGTACAAAAAACTGTGTGTTGATAACATCCACACTCGAAACTCATGGCGACACTGCCTCATAATTTCCCCCCTACAAAGAGACTGCGTCTCCTGGGTCACCCGAATCGTCTCCGCGATGATAAAATTCGGATGCCGCGCCTATGGCGTGAAGGTAAGACCTGAATAAGGCCTGGCAACGCATTTAACTATGCACTACCAGAAACATATCCATGCCTACAGGCACGATGAACATGCCTTGACAGACGCGGCAAGTGCTCACGCCCATATAACTGGAATTCGACTCATGTAAGACCTCCGTGGCCTAAGTCGAATTACACCAGCACTTTTCCGGATTCGAGTCCGGGGACTCGAATTTGAGTAGATTGCGTTGTTTCACCCTAAGGTGGTTAACTGATACCGATACTTAGGTTATATCAGGCACGTATCAACAATCCCTATGACACGAATGAAAGCAATCAAAATGTATTCATTTAGGCACTCGAAGGCTTCAAAAGTCCCTAGTCGAATCTGTGATTCCACTGGACACTCGGGGGCTACTGACATGGGTATACCTTATAGGTACTCGAGCTTGGTATATACGGTCCAAATATGTACAGGCCCACCGTGTCGCCAAGGCCCAGATTAAAGGACTCGAGTAACCTGTGGACTCTCGATTGCTTGAAGGACAAGAAGAAGCTAAAGATAGAAAGTTTGAAGGGGAAAACCCTAACTTGTAACCGACTCGACCTGCTACCCGAGACCTAACCTATCTATATAAGGGCTAGGAGGGGGCGGCGAGGAGGACACACGCAACCCTAGCTTCCACAAACCCTCGCCAAATTGCATCTGCGCACCGTTGTAACTTTCGACTCCCTCAATAATTCCACGAGCAGACAAGCAGGAGTAGGGACCTCTACGAGGCCTGAACCTAGGTAAATCCTTTGTCCCATGTGTGCTTGTTTGCTATCCGATAGATGTCTCCAGTGCTCCCTCATTCTCCAAAACCCAAGTCCATAACAATGGGCATTGACGAGTTAAACCCTCGTCAGCAGTGGAAATGGATCTTTTGGACACGCCTTGTTCAGGTTCGTGTAATCGATACACATACGCCAAACTACTGCCATGTTCGGATCATCCTTCTTCTTTTCCACCAGCACCGGATTAGAGAGCCAATCCGGATACAGTACTTCCATGATAAATCCTGCTGCTAGCAACCGAGCTATCTCGTCTCCAATGACTTTTCTCCTATCCTCGGCGAAGCGGCGGAGAGGTTGCTTCACCAGCCTTGCTCCGGGTCTTACGTTCAAAGAGTGCTCGGCCAACTCCCTCGGAACACCTTGCAAGTCCTGTGTAGACCAAGCAAAAATATCCCGATTCTCACGGAGGAAGTTGACGAGCTTTCTTTCCTATTTATCATTCAACCCGGCACCAATTGTTACGGTGCGCTCTGGGAACATATCATCGACATGCACTTTCTTAGTATCCTTTGCGGCTTGGAACCAAACGCTACCATGCGGGTTACTCAGCGCCGGCATATACTGCTGTGCGGACTGAGCTAATGCCGCCACCTCTTGGATTTTTCTTTTCTCTTGCGCAATCACGAGTGACTCGGCTAGGTTAGACCCGGCTGAGGCACACTCAATGGAATGTCGGAAATCTCCTGCAATGGTAATCACTCCATTTTGCCCGGGCAACTTCATCTTTAGATAACTGATGTGGCAGCTTGCCATGAACTTGTTCAATGCTGGTCTTCCGAGTAACGCGTGATATGCACTTTCCATGGTCACCACTTCAAACTCCAGATTCTCAGTTCGGCAATTATCTCTCGTGCCGAATAGCAAGTCAATTCGGACTTTGCCTATAGGCTCACAAGAAATGCCCGGCACAATGCCATGGAAAGTTGTCCTTGTGGCCTGCAACATGTTTTCCGAGATACCCAACTTGCGCATCGTGCCTGCATACATGATGTTAATGCTACTGCCTTTGTCAATCAGTACCTTTGAGAACCTCACATTGATGTTAGGACCAATGAATGTCGGGTTCAGCACTAACGCATACGAACCAGGACTCGGCATAAGCTTGGGATGATCCTTGATGCTCCAAATGATTTCTTGGTCAGACCAAGGCATATACCTCGTCACCGCAGACATTACTACATTCACCTCCATATGTCGGCGCTGCAAGCTTTTCCTATCTGTTTCCTCAGTGGTAAATACACAATAACTCTGATGATGCTCCCTGTACTCATTCTTCCCCTCATTTCCGGGGTACCTCTGATCCGGCTAGTGTTTATTTTCCACCTAATGCACTGCATCCCTTCTCTCATTGTTGTCATAACTCGGCGGAGGGGGAGGCAACATTAGCTGTTGCGTGTTCGCTCCAGAGAGCAATTGCTGCCGGGGTTACTCCTGCCGAGGTTGATCATTCCGGGGTGCCTGAGCATTCCCCGCACCGCCTTGTTCAATCTTGCGCATCCACTCACATTGCCTCGTTGTATGACCCGCTGGGTTACTCGGATTTGGCGTGTGAAACTTACACGGCTGATCCAACATCGACTCATAGGTGTACCTCGGACGGTCCTTCCTTTCTTGCCACTGATTCTTTTGTTCTGGCGTCCAAGTTTTCTTGCCATCGTTTCTCGGAGTCCACTGCCCTCCAGTTTTCTGGCGTTGATTGCTTCCTGTTCGAGGCTGATCCTGATTCACAGCTGCAACTTGTTGCAAACTGTACCGGTGATCCGGTCTATCATCCCTCATTTTACCTCTGTAGTCATTCCTCCGGGATGATCCAGCTCCATATCTCTGGTAGTACTCATCGTTCGACTCGTTTGACACAAGCCTAGGTTGAGTCAGATCTCCCAGAGCATACGAATCAGCAATCCGGATCATCTCTGCCAACATGGTGGGCATCTTCCTTTGTAACTTTGCCCACAGTTCGCTTGCATATCTACATCCCTGTGCAAACCACGCTATGGCCTGTGATTCTATCACGCCCTCACATGAGGTTCTCACAGTACACCACCGAGTTAAAAACTCCCGGTCCGTCTCATTCGGTCTTTGCTTGCACATAGCTAGTGTCTGTGGCCTATTCGGCCTTTGATACGCACTCGAGAAATTGCTGATGAACATTTCCTCAAAATCGATCCAGCAGTTAATGCTTCCGGGTGGCAAGTTGTTCAGCCATACCCTTGCCAGGCCCTCCAACATCTGGGGTACGTATCGTACAGCCCACCTCAAGTTTCCTGTGGCAATTTTCATAGCCGTTGCATCTATTTTCCATGCAAAGTTCCCAAAAATTGAATCTAAATCCGATAATTGAATTGCTCAAATGTTCCTATAAGAAACATATAGAAATTTATGAAGCAACTATCTTCAAACTAGTAAAAAAGTTAAAAATATGATACTATAATAATCTATTGAATTTTAGAAAAATTTAAAAACAAGAATCATATCATTTGGAGTTCGTATGCAAAAGATATACAGAAAATACCAAAATAGAAAAAGAAAAAGAAAAAGAAAAGAAAAAGGAAAAAAAAATGAAATGGGCCACCTGGCCGGCCCACTCAGCCGACCGAAGCAGCCAGCCGCGGCGCACTGGAGAAAGGATCGATCCCACGGTTGCTTTAAAAAGCGTGCAACAATCTGTTTTCTAAACCTATGGGTATTCAAATCCTTATAACTTTTTATCTACAACTTCGAATTGACTTCCGTTTGTTTCTATTTGTTCCCTACTCCAAGATCTATTTTCCCACCATTCTAAAAGTCTATATAATCCTCCGGAGCCACAGCTATATCTCTTTTCCTTCTCGAAACCCCGAATCTACACTCTACTGAATCGTATTTCACTTCTAAACCCATCTAAACTTCGTCGGATGTCTTCGGCTCCAACACGAAAGTTGTAGATCTCGTCGAAATCTTTCAATCCCGAAAAACCTCATCTCTTTTCATCCACCACAGCAGGAGAATTTCGCAACGCAATATTTCAGATCTAACGATGTAATTTCAAGATTTACTCGCGCTCGCTTGTTCAAATCCAAATTCCTTTGGTGAAAAGGTAGATCCAATGATTCTCCACAACTTTTATGTTATACGTTTTTAGATTTGATCTACGGATTTGTCTCTCTAAGACATATCTGTTTTTAATCTTTTCTGAGGCAAAATCGAACCGATTTGGAGTAACTTATTTCCTAGCCACCGGATCTTATCCCGATGGTCCAGATTCATTCGTCCCGGTCAGCCGCCTCGTCACTTCCATGTCGTCGCCAGTTCAGCGTCTAGTCCCGGTCAGCCTGCACGGTCAACCTGTCCAGTCAGCAGAATATTTCCTAGAATATTCCATTCGAATTTAAAATTGCAGATTATATATCTAACTTGTAAAATCCATAGAAAATTCATACTACGTTCAAAAATTACATATAATATATCAAATTGAAGATAATTTCATATAGTTTGATAATTTCTGTCTAGATCTGGGTTTTGCTTTATAGATTACTGGCGAATACTTAATTAGTTTTATTGGCCTTTTAAATCATTAAATTCATAGTAAATAATCTACAGATCCGAAAAATATGAGTAATATGTCCCTAGGTTCATAATCTTGCGTAGTTTTCAGATCTATACTTAGTTTTGTTTGTTGTCAGTACGATCTGTTCAGATTAATTAAACTCTATTTAATACTAAATAAATCCTAGAAAAATATCTATAACTCCGATTAGGGTGAATCCAATTGCTACTGGTTTGTATTAAATCCCTCTATCCATTACAGTTCAGATACATATTTAATTCGGCAACTCGTACAGAAGCTACAACAGTTATGTTAAAACCCCTTTATTGGCATTTGAAATTGGATAACAAATACTATATTGCATTAAAACACTTCTACATGCATCATGTGATCTAGTATTGTTTAGATAACTAATTACAACTATTATGACATATTAAATCATCATGCATGCACTGGATCATCACTGTTTTATTGTATTGTTGTATTGTTGGATGATTGGAATGTTTGAATGATATGTTGTTGTGCTTTTGCTTTTGAACGATAGATTGAAAGGAGTGCAACTACTATGATCGCAATAGCTATGATTGCAAGCATTGTGATTGCAAGTATTTTGAGTGCGACGAGTGCAACCATTATATTTATGAGGATTATCTAATCGACTACATCTACAACAAAGGCAAGTAGATGCTATTTTGATCATGAATTGTCCTACTATTTTCCTACTGCGTGTGTAGTGTATTTCTTGTAGATACATGAGTAGGAATTACTATCGCTATGATATGCCCTATGTATCTTGGTAGGAGCCACTTGTAGTTGAGTCGTCGTATGCTAGTTGAGCTTAGCCATGCTATCTAGACGAGGGAAGGGTCTACACCATGCTATGGTATCGTGTATTTTTTGCTCAACTAAAACAACTTGATCAATAAACTCTCTGGGTGGAATTGGTAATTGCTTGGTTCGTGAATGCCGGGCCCATGTCTATGGTTTACCCGAGTAGCTCACTTGTAGATGGCCACCTAGGTTTCTGAGAAATGATTAGTGTCTTGATTTGGTAGCTTACATGTACAGCCATATGCCAATGAGTTATGGGTGGCTGGATGGACTTAGTAGGTCGTGGCGACCCAACCACTTCGTATCCAGAGATGTAGTGAATGTGATAGTTTGGTACGGTGCGTGGATGGGCTTGGGGAGCTACTTCCCGAATTGTCTCTTCTTGGGCTTCTCCCTATCATGACTCAATATGCGTGTCATGGTACGAGCGGGTCGACTAGGTCATATGGGTAAAGTGTGCAACCCCTGCAGGGTGTAAAACTAAGTGCTTAGCCGTCTTCCTGGTAATGGACGATTGAGTTACTGAATTATGGGTGCTATGACATGTTCTCGTTCATTCCAATTTGAGAATTACTAAAACTTGATGGGTGAACTTAATGGGTTGTTGTGATCAAACTTGATTTAAAAGTAGGGTAAAACTGTTTAAGAAAATGTAAGCTAGCCAAAGCCTCCACTTAGCCAAAATAAGCATGTAGTTGCTAGGTATACTGTCTCCTTACTTAGCTCTACTTGCCATACATTCCAAGTATTGACCCTTCGGGGCTGCTACGTTTTATGTTGCAGGTTATACCAATTCTGTGTGATCGTATTAGGTCACGAGAGTCCACTCAACAATTGTTTGCCCGTGGCACATTTGAAGGATGGAGATCTACCTTGTATTGTTTCCACTGTAATATAATGTAAATTATGGATCATATTCGTTATATTCATGATGCACGGTTATATTTGGTATTATTTTGTACTGTGTGCTAGTGAACCGATCGAGGGATTAGCACTATACACAAGAACTCAACCTTATCAGGCGAGGGTGTTACAGGTTGACACGTTATGAGGGAGTGATTGATTGCGCCAAACGAACCGTTATGCTCACAACCCCAGAAAAGAAACGGATCAGGTTCAAGTCTAACTTTGAACCCAAGGGGAGCAAGGTTAATCATCTTAAGGGGGTTAGCCTAGACAGAGTACCAATAGTGAAGGAGTACCCGGATGTGTTCCCAGAAGAATTACCTGGCATGCCACCAGATAGGGATGTGGAGTTTCTAATAGACTTACTACCAGGAACTGGACCAATAGCAAAAATACCTTACAAAATGTTAGTGGACGAGTTAAAAGAACTCAAGAAACAGCTAGGAGAATAGTTGAAAAAGGGATTTATCTAACCAAGTTCTTCGTCTTGGGGAGCACCAGTTTTGTTTGTTGAGAAGAAGGACCAAAGTCAAAGACTATGCATAGACTATCGATCACTTAATGAAGTGACCATAAAGAACAAATATCCCCTACCTAGAATAAATGATCTTTTTGATCAGCTAGAGGGAGCATGTGTGTTCTAAAAAAATGATCTTTGATCAGGATACTTCCAACTAAAGATTAGATAACATGATATACCAAAGACGACATTTACCACTAGATATGGGTTGTATGAATATACAGTGATGCCGTTTGGATTGACTAATGCACTGGCCTATTTCATGAACATGATGAATTGGTATTCATGGAATTTCTTGACAAGTTTGTAGTGGTATTCATCGATGACATATTGATATATTCCAAGAGCAACGAAGAACATGAAGAACATCTGCGCCTAATTCTGGAGAAACTCAGGGAACACAAACTATATGCCAAATTCAGTAAATGTGAATTTTGGATGAATGAAGTGGGATTTCTTGGGCAGATAGTATCTAGAAGTGATATAGCTGTTGACCTAGCAAATGTGGCAGCTGTAACAGAATGGGAACCTCCTAAAACTGTTAAAGAAATCCGTAGCTTCCTAGGCCTAGCAGGATTATTATAAGAGGTTCATTGAAAATTTCTCAAAGATAGCAAAGCCTATGACCGATCTGCTAAAGAAAGAGAAGAAGTTTAACTGGAGAGAAGCACGTGAAGCCAATTTTCAGGAGTTGAAGAAGAGATTAGTGTCAGCACCAGTGTTATGTTTGCCGGATCTTGAAAAAACTTTCAAGTCTCTTGTGATGCATCTCACCAAGGACTAGGAGGTCTACTAATGTAGGAAAGTAGAGTTGTGGCTTGATACATTGCAAATGTATCTATAATTTGTTATGTTCCATGCTTGGTTTTATCCACTTTCTTGTGTTTTGCTCCAACTTTGGAGTACTTTTCATATGATTTCTTGGACTAACCTATTAACAAGAGCCACAGTGCCAGCTGCCTGTTTTCTGCTGTTTTTGGTTCCAGGAAAGTCAGAAAATGAATATTCTCAGAATTGGACGGGACAAAAGCCAAAGTACCTATTTTTCGGAAGTGATCAAGTGCCAGAATATGAGACGGAGAGGGGCCAAAGGGCGGCCACACCACCTGGCCGCGCGGCCTGGCCTGGCCCGCGCCAGGGGGTGGTGTGGCCAGCCCTGGCACCCCCTCGGCCTCCCCTTCCCACTATAAGATGCCCTCAGGACGTAAACCCTAAGTACCCGATCAAAAATCCACGAAAGAGTCTGTAGCCGCCGTCATCTCCATCCCTAGATCAGGAGAGATCTGACGTTCTTCCCGGCACCCTGCCAGAGAGGGGAATTCACCCTGGAGGCTTTCTTCATCACCATGCAAGCCTCCGGTGTGATGCGTGAGTAGTTCATCCTTGGACTACGGATCCATGTAGTAGCTAGATGGCTGGTTTCTCCTCCTTTGTGCTTTCATGTTTAGATCTTGTGAGCTCCGTTCATGATCAAGATCATCTTTTGTAATTCATACATGTTGTGTTTGCGTGGATCCGATGGATATTGAGATGCTATTTCATATTGATTATTGATTCTATCATGTCTTTGTTATTTGAGATCTTGCATGCTTTCCGTTGTTAGTAGCTATCTTGGCCAAGTAGATGCTAGCAACTCCAAGAGTTAGTATTTATGCTCGATAGTGGGTTCATGCCTCTGGTAATCTAGGGAAGTGACAGAAATCTCTAAGGTACTAGATGTGCTGTTGCTACTAGGGAGAAAACAACAATCCTTTGTTCACAGAACAATCGTATTGTTTATTTACACGCAGTTCATAAAGCAATAATCTGTTGCTTACAACTTAATACTGGAGGGGGCTCGGATGATAACCTGAAGGTGGATTATTAGTCATAGATGCAGTTGGATGGCAGTCTATGTATTATGTTGTAATGCCCAATCAAGTCTTAGAGGAGTCAAGATGATTAGTATATGCATGTATTGCTTTCTCGGTGTTTGTCAATTGCCCCGCTGTAATTTGTTCACCCAGCATATTATCTATCTAAGGAGAGCCACCTCTAGTGAACTATGGATCCCGGTCCTTTTTCTTTACATACAATCTACAATCTTTTACTTCTTTGTGTTTACTTTCTGCAAACTTTTACTTCTTTCCATTCGATATGTTTAATCCTCTGTTTTCCGCAAAACACGGTGAGATTGACAACCTCATCGCAAGTTGGGGACAAAGTTATGTAGTTGTGTTGTGCAGGTCTCCACGTTGCTACTAGACCGGTAGTGCGCCCTGCCAAAGCTCAGCTAGTTACACCTTTGGGGTGTTTCCTTGCTCCTACTGGTTCGATTAAACCTTGGTTTCATTACTGAGGGAAACTTGCTGCTGTGCTCATCATACCTTCCTCTTGGGTTTCCCAACGAGCTCTACATCAACCATGCACCAGCACTTTTCTGGGCGCCATACACAGAGCCATCAAGCATTTTTCTGGCGCTGTTGCCGGGGAGTCAAGGACATCTTCACAAGGGGAGTCCCTCATAACCAATCTCTTTACTTTGTTGTTTTTGTTTTTCTTAGTTTTCTTTTTGCTTTGTTTGCTTGTTTTGTTCTTCAAAAACACAAAAAAAATAGTTTTACTTGTTTGCTTTCTTTATCAAAAACACAAAAAAATTAAGTCTCCTTTAGTTGTCACCTCTCCCTTAGCTCACCATGTTGATCCCTACATTCACCATGAAAGACCTTCCAATTTGTAGTGGTTCTATAATTGGGAAGATAACATTGAAGAAATCTTTAATCATGTTAGTAAGCATGAACATACTGAGGATAGATCCCTTGTAGAACTTGCTCCAAACTATGAGATTGCTGCAGCTTCTTTAATTCACATGTTAGAAGCTAGGTTTGTTAACCTCAACCCCTTACTGCAAGTAATGTTTCTTAAGCTTAAAGAAATTGAAGACCCTGAAAAGAGGGATTTTATTCTAGAAACTTTGTTTAAGGAGTTCTATGATGTTGCCAAAGAAGCTAGAAAAGTTTTTGAACGTTTGAATATGTTAGGCTCATGTGTAGATGTGATTGGTACACGAGAAAAGATGAACAAAACCGAACCGAACGGGGAGGAACCTAACATACCAATACCCTTCAAACTAGTAGCAATACATGATGCAATAGAAAAGAATCTTGATTGGATTGTTCCTGCAAACCCTTTTGATGAGAATAGTGAACCTAAGAGCATTGAGAGAGGATACTCTAGAACTTACTTGGATGATATACCTTTCCTTGTTTAAAATATTTCTGGTATTGATCTTAATGCTTCTTCATTTGAGAACATTTGATTCTTTCTCTGCTTCTTATGCCTAACTTAAAGGCGTTAAAGAAAAGTACTTGTTGGGAGATAACCCAAGAGTTTTAGTTGAGTCTTGGAAGTTATTACCTCTGTAATAACCTCTCCTTATCCTTTTTATTTGCTTTTTGTGCCAAGAGTAACCTCTAATGAGAGTGAAGTAATGATTGGCAAAGTTGCTGTCCTAAAACAGATTTCTGTGCTTCACCGTAAAAATTCCTGAGAGAGTTCTGTACGTCGGACTGAGCTGTAATTTTTTGTGCTTATGCCCCAGGTTGTTATATAACTTTCGTTACTTCAACACTTTTTGATTTGAGCAACAGAAGGTCTTCTCAAAAATTCGTCTTTACCTGCTGGTCTGTTTTGACAGATTTCTGCCATTTTTCTGCATTTGCTTCTTATTAGTTCCTTCTTGAGTTCCTTTGGGGAATGGAGCTTTTTTAGGGAAGTGCTACAATAGCTAGTGTTCTAATGGAAGTTTATTTGGTGTTAGAACTGAACCTTGAGACTTATTTATCTTAAGTGCACTAATGTTGCTAATGAGATTGTGTGAAGTTTTGTATGAAGGAAAATTTTCAGGTGTATGGAAGGAATGAGTAATGAGATGATGGATGGACTAAATATCAAGCTTGGGGATGCCACGGGTGTCACCCCAAGAAATATCCAAGAAGTACAAGCGTCAAAGCTTGGGGATGCCCAAGGCATCCCCTTCTTCATCAATAAAAATTCCAGGTTTCTTCCAAACGCTTCATTTTTATTGTTTCATGCATAGTTGTGTTTTTCTTGGAGCGTCTTATTTTTCGTTTTCGTTTTGGTTTTTAGTTTTCTTGGTTTTCTTAGTTTTCTGAATAAGTTGGTTGGACCCCCTCTTTCATGCATTGGTTTACAAATAGTTTGGTTTGGTTTGGAAAAGAGTAGGAAAGCTCATGCTTATGTGGTAAAAAGAGGTCGTTTTTGACTGTGGCTATGCTTTGTCATGCCATGCTTGATATTGTTTTGGCTTTATGCTTAGTATTCTTTGCTGTAGCATGGCTTGTTATAAACAATTGAGATTGCTTAATGTGCCTTGGATGAATCATGCGTTGTTTTAGCATATTAAAGCATAATATTGTGGTTTTCTACTTTGATGCTTTATTTGGGTTGACTTGGCACATGCTCACACCATGTTATGACTATCCAAAGTCACCATAGCCTTTATGATCCTTTAGTTTTCAACTTGTAGTATCACTTTATGCTTTGATCAATCATGTTTTGTCGCTCTGCATGATTGTGGCCATTATTGCTCTCTTAGTTTGTCGCTCCCAGTCTTTTGCTAGCCTCCACAACAAAGTATGAGTTCCACTCATGCATCCAACTCCCTAAGCCAAGTTTTTCCAAAGTGTCCACCATACCTACCTACTAGCTTATGCTATTCCAAGTATATTCATGCTTTTGTTTACCTTCCACTTGTTATGAAAAAACTAGTGATTAAAGCTCTCACGAACTTGATGGCACACTTTACTTTTTGCCTCTAATAAACTTGAAGCATTGGGTCCTTCTTTGTTGCGTATATGCTTGCGCTTTATAAGTTGAAATTAGCAGAACCATGTTTCATGGGGAACAGTTTCAACATTGCACTTGTACTTTGTACCCCGTTGATTTCACGTTCTTTTGCTTACGGATCCCGGCGGTGTGAAATAAAAGTGGAACTTGTAAGATCATGGAGTTTGTATGTGTGTTAGAGAAACACCTGGGCCGCTAGCCTAAGCCATGCCTAATCATGGCGGAAACTTGCAGCATCACCATAATGAGCACTCTATGAAGCATCCTCAATAAAAACCTATGCAAATAGCAAATAAAAAGATTGCTGAGATGCTCATTGTCTGCTTGCCTTGTCATTTTGATTACGGGAAAGCTCCCGTATCATGTGCAAGGGGTACCCCGTTGGCAGTTCTTAATGATACACATATACTTACAATGACAAGAGCTTACTCGTGACTGAAGTTGAGTAGCATGAGGATCGGTCTTCGTAAGTAAGGGGCATGAGATTTTGGTTTATAACTTGTCAAGCATATCCTCTTAGTTGTGTCAATTTAACCTTAATCACCTTCAAGATGCTTATGATAGGGGCAATGAGAGCTGAAAGCTACAAGTACCATGATTTATGGAAGCTCTTTATGAGACTTGAATCCCTACTTCCTTTTACAAAAGGCTTTTCTTCCACCAATTTATTGAGTCTCCACCTTCTACCTTTATGCACCTACTTTGAGAGCATAGTGGCCATTCTTAGTTCTATGTGCATTGTCCCAAGACTAGTTGATTGATGCATAACTTGTTATTGCTTGTTTGAAACTATTCTATCTAGTCACTCTTATGAACTTTGAAGGTGTCCTATGCATTTATATTTGCTACTCTATTGAGGGACAAGCTGAATACTATTATGCTATGTTTTCTTTATGTGAAACAAACAAACGTCTTGCAAAGCATTGTTATTCATGAATCTTTTGTTTGTTCCTTTTCATGTTGCATCATAGTTTCTTTGCTTATTGCTAGAACTTCGTCTTTCATGTTATGATTGAAGTACTATGATCCCAGATTTGAATGTTTTGCAAATACTTTGATAAAGTCTTTTATGGTGCATGTCACCTCAGAAATTATTTCTTTTTATCACTTACCTACTCGAGGACGAGCAGGAGTTAAGCTTAGGGATGTTGATACATTGCAAATGTATCTATAATTTTTGATGTTCCATGTTTGGTTTTATCCACTTTCTTGTGTTTTGCTCCAACTTTGGAGTACTTTTCATATGATTTCTTGGACTAACCTATTAACAAGAGCCACAGTGCCAGCTGCCTATTTTCTGCTGTTTGGTTCCAGGAAAGTCAGAAAATGAATATTCTCGGAATTGGACGGGACAAAAGCCAAAGTGCCGATTTTTCCGGAAGTGATCAAGTGCCAGAATACGAGACGGAGAGGGGCCAGAGGGCAGCCACACCACCTAGCCGCGCGGCCAGGCCTGGCCCGCGCCAGGGGGTGGTGTGGCCAGCCCTGACACCCCGTCGGCCTCCCCTTCCGACTATAAGATGCCCTCAGGACATAAACCCTAAGTACCCGATCAAAAATCCACGGAAGAGTCTGTAGCTGCCGTCATCTCCATCCCTAGATTGGGAGGGATCTGAAGCTCTTCCCGGCACCCTGCCGGAGAGGGGAATTCACCCTGGAGGCTTTCTTCATCACCATGCAAGCCTCCGGTGTGATGCGTGAGTAGTTCATCCTTGGACTACGGATCCATGTAGTAGCTAGATGGCTGGTTTCTGCTCCTTTGTGCTTTCATGTTTATATCTTGTGAGCTCCGTTCATGATCAAGATCATCTTTTGTAATTCATACATGTTGTGTTTACGGGGATCCGATGGATATTGAGATGCTATTTCATATTGATTATTGATTCTATCATGTCTTTGTTATTTGAGATCTTGCATGCTTTCCGTTGTTAGTAGCTATCTTGGCCAAGTAGATGCTAGCAACTCCAAGAGTTAGTATTTATGCTCGATAGTGGGTTCATGCCTGTGGTAATCTGGGGAAGTGACAGAAATCTCTAAGGTACTAGATGTGCTGTTGCTACTAGGGAGAAAACAACAATCCTTTGTTCATAGAACAATCATATTGTTTACTTTACACGCAGTTCGTAAAGCAATAATCTGTTGCTTGCAACTTAATACTAGAGGGGGTTCGGATGATAACCTGAAGGTGTATTATTAGTCATAGATGCAGTTGGATGGCGATCTATGTATTATGTTGTAATGCCCAATCAAGTCTCAGAGGAATCAAGATGATTAGTATATGCATGTATTGCTTTCTCGGTGTTTGTCAATTGCGCCGATGTAATTTGTTCACCCAGCATGTTATCTATCTAAGGAGAGCCACCTCTAGTGAACTATGGATCTTGGTCCTTTTTCTTTACATACAATCTACAATCTTTTACTTCTTCGTGTTTACTTTCTGCAAACTTTTACTTCTTTCCATTCTATACGTTCAATCCTTTGTTTTCCGCAAAACACGATGAGATTGACAACCTCATCGCAAGTTGGGGACAAAGATCTGTGGTTGTGTTGTGCAGGTCTCCACGTTGCTACTAGCACCGGGTAGTGCGCCCTGCCAAAGCTCAGCTAGTAACAACTTTGGGGTGTTTCCTTGCTCCTACTGGTTCGATTAAACCTTGGTTTCATTACTGAGGGAAACTTGCTGCTGTGCTTATCATACCTTCCTCTTGAGGTTCCCAACAAGATCTACATCAACCACGCACCAACACTTTTCTGGGCGCCATACACAAAGCCATCATGGCTTATGCATCAAGACAACTCAAAAATCATGAAGTGAACTATCCTACTCATGACGAGAGAGAGAGGGAAGGAGAAAGTCCATCAAAGGACTTCTCCAAATATTGGTGTGTCAAATCCCACCCATGGGCACCACTTTATATAGGTGGAGGGAGGTGTGCCCTCCCCTTTGGGTTTCCCATGTGTGACTAATCAAGGGAGAGAGGGGGGAGGCGCATGGGCCCTTAGGGCACAATGGGCCGACCGGCCAGGGGTGGGCCCCACCCCGTGCACAACCCTAGGCTGGATGGGTGGGCCCCCTTGAGGCGGCTAGGCCTCGGCCCTTTGGCCCTTCCCCCTTTCGGTTTTCCCTCATGGGCCCTTTTTCCCTAGGAAATTTGGCCCATTAGTGGAATACCCCTTCAAATTAGATTTTAATATTATATTTAATATTAATTACTTTAATTAATATGTAAATACATATTACAAAATCCGATTTGACCCGAAACACCTTTCGGTTCCCTTTCGATTTCCTCCGAACGGCTTCGGATCTTTCCCGGAACGATTCTGGTTCTCTCACAGAACTTTTCCGGTTTCCTTTTCTCTTTCATATGGTGATTCCAAATTACAGAGGATCTCTAGCTCATCATACCCTTAAGTGTATTTCCCCACGGCTCGGGAATGGCACAGACATGATCTCCATCAATGATCAATAGCGGGACCGGGATGCCCATAAAGACCCCTGGCATTCCACGATGATAATGTCATTTGAACCGTAAACAGTCGTTTCCCATTCCCTTTGCCACTTGATACCTAGTTCACCCCAGATTTGATCTACGGTATCTCCATACCTTCATTCAATCTTGTTACCAATGAACTTGTTTTCTTGTTTCTGTGTCGTTGCATTCCGTGACCCAGTCACGCTTGCAAACTTCGTTAATGAAACGTCACCGAGATGGCCACATATGTATCTATGTGTTACATGGATTGGCAAATCCTGGTCTTGATATGTACTCCTGTACGTGCTCCTTTGGGAAACCTGAGTAGCACCTTTTCAATCATCCAGTCACGGAATGATACTTGATAACCATCTAAGCTCCCTCCAGAACGGTGATTTGCATTATCTCACAGTCTAACGACAGGTCGTGTGGTTTCCTTAGTTTTATCATTAATGGTGAACTTTGTAACTATATCTCATTAACATACAACTGGTTGGGTTGTTTGTCTTTCACATCATTCAACTAATGATGTGACCTCTTTGTCAATTGGCATAAATGCCCATGATCTCGAAACCCTAGATCATCCTCATGACCAATGAACTAGTTTGCTAGAGGTAACTAGAGACTTGGTTTGTTTGCATACCGCACGTGTATTAACATTTCGTATTAATACTGTTATAGCACAATATGAAACTATTACGAGCTAATTGAGATATGGAAATAAAAACCTATTTATTATTTGCCTCTAAGGCATAATTCCTTTAGTCTCCCACTTGCACTAGAGTACAAATAATCTAGCTCACATTTTACTCATCATAAACCATATAACATATGAGCTTATAGATCATGCATGCTCACGGGAAACGTCCTATCCATGTTCTATTTTACCATATCATTATGTTTTTGCAAATCGTTAATATCTTCGTAACTTTGACATTCATAGCATTATCTCATAATGGGTTGAAGTATTCGTTTGGCGAAAAAGTGAGACTTTGTTTCTAGTGTTTATAATGACGGTCATTTTCACTGTTGTCATCTAAACTTCGAAATACACTTTGCAATCCTTTTTGTATATATGGTAGTTATGGCAGCATAACGAGGCCGGTTTCTGGGAGCCTATAGTGACTTTAGATCAACCTCGAGGGCCTTCTCATGGGCACTGCGCCCTAGGACACATCATTCTACGTTAAAAGCGAACTAGCCCCACCATAACAATATACATCACATCAGATGGAGCCTTTATACTTCTATATCTATGTAGATCCTAGTGCATGAAATGCAACTATGCCACTTACTTTGCTTCTTACCATTTAAGTACAAACTTAATTCTGGTTCAATGATTAACTCAAGAATCACTTCAGGACATGTTCTTACAATTAAGAGCTTGTCCTTCCAACTAGAATTTTGGGTCACATTACATCGAGTATACAATATGGTTGTATGGAAAAACCTATGACCAAGGCATAAGAGATGCAACACATCTCTTTCTTCCTTTTTAACCATCGTTGTAATACTAAGACAATGCTTCATATAGTAAGAACTTATTTCTTACCTTGTTCCATTTTGAACTTCTTCAGAATCTTGCTTAGGACATTCTGAACATCTTCAGAATCAAGTCCAAGAAGCATTCGATATTTAATTTTTATTAAACTTACCAATCTATCTCGACAGATCTCATTGTTTAATAACTTCAACTTCATCCTTATTTAAATACTTAAATGTTATTAACACCAATCACATCATTCACATATGTCGTCCACATATCCCACAATGATTTCACGCTCCCACTCAAATATGGCATCCATATTTGAGATCCAGGGATTCCACTTAGCTCCCACTCAAAATATGTCTGATACATATTATGATTCAGCTAAGATACTTAGCTCCCACTCAAAATATGTCTCTTACATATTATGATTTGGCCAGGCTAATTAGCTCCTACTCAAATGCAGGTCCTCTCGATAATCTTGGACATTCCAAAATTCTTTGATCATCATCAAATTGAGAATTCCAGCTACGAGACTTCAATATCCATATATTGCTAGTGTAAATCCAATAGACTCAAGCACCGCTACATTTGTAGTCAACTCCTTGAATTTGTCCATACTTTGTGACAAATCGAGCTTTTACGTCTCCATTAAGTTTCGTTTCCATCTTATGACTTTGAAGTCATTCAGAAATATCAAGTAAACTTCTTTACTTAATAAGATCAAGTAACATATTTCTTCGCAATATTAAATATAACTTAATATAGGAATTTACGACTCCTAGTCATTTATCGTACTTAGGTCCATCACGCTTCTTTGTAGTTCGTAGGTATGTCTTGTTCATTAACATGACAAGTGAATCAATAATATATTTCCACGAACTTGCAGAGTATATATTGTTGAATCCTACTTTCTTTAGTAAAAGTATTAACTAAAACTTCATGATCATTATCATTAGTTTCTCCTCTATTTGTAGATTTCGGTTTCACGAAACATATTCCGCTGCACCACTGATAAATTCGGAGGTAAGGTTAAATACCTTGTTTTGACCTTTTACTTTCTTCCACCTTTATCTTCATCAAGGCACATCAACTTTGGACAACAACAGGTTTGCCCCTTGTGGAATATGTATTCATAGTTGCCTAAGAATACGCTACAAAGACTTGTTTATTCGCCACGGTTTTGAATTATTGAAACCTAAAGAAACTTGAACATGCCATAACTCTTATGGTGTTGTTTCCATGAATCCTTTTTAGACGTTCCTTTGTATTTCAACCGAGTGTTTTCTCATTTCGATCTCTAACTCTTAACGATAACTATAACCCCGATAAGAGATAATATTATACCATATGTATCTGATACATAATTATTATGATATTTAGACATTTCAATACACTTTGAAATTTCCCTATTATCATAATTTGTGAAACCTCTTTCACATGTCCTTTTATGCTAAAATTAACTTCAATACCTTAGTCATGTCGATCAAATCGAAGAGACTTTTGTATTCCTTTTAATTCAATATCCCCCTTCACTTTGAAATCTTTTGAACAATTCAAAACAGTTTCAAACTTAGGTTTCATTAAGTAAATGCTCATATTCACTTTAATCCACAATGAAGTGTGAAATAATGATTTCACTATTTGTTGAAAATATGATACATCACTATGTATAAGATTCAACATTTCTTCGCATATCACCGTTTTACTAGCATGCGGAGTTTTAGTCATTCTTCCCAAGAGGCATGGTTTTGCAAAGTCTCTAGATTAAGCATCTAGGACCCCGATCTTCATTTAGAATGAAGAACATGCAGTAACCAAAATGACTTAAACTATAGTGTCATGTCATTACTAAGAATTTGAATATTTTTTAGCATTCTAATCCTTTATTAATATTTAAACTATTATCATTATCATAGTGATGAGAATAACTCATTTATAATCGTAATGTGACCATAAAGGTGTTATTCATAAGAACAGTACAACTGGCTTGTAACTTATTCATATGAATAGTCGTCTCGCCAAAAGCAAGACACACAAACAAGGATTACAAATTATATTCAAGTCCACTAATCCAAATGATAAACCTTTGAGTAAAGGGGTGATGTTTGCCATCAACTATTTTGCTTGCCGTCATCAAGCCATATTGCCTCAATTCCAGCAATTCTCAAGCAGATCATCCTACTTTCACAAAACAGGACAAGTATCAAATACTTTACAAACTGCAACGAGTTTTGCGAGAACCACATTTATAATTTGTATATCTAACATATACCCTTTTTCATTCATGACCTCCATTGCAATCAAGACCTCTGAGAGTTCATAACTCTAATGCAAGATTGCTAAGTGTTTCTCCAATATTCCCCTTGTCATCCATCATGGAAGAAAACACATCCAACGGCGCATACTTTATGTGCCTGATCTTGCAGAATACAAGATTGAATCCAACTCTCCATTGAATGGAGAATGGTTTATTGGATGATTGAGGAGAACACACAAACATTGCGGAGTCATCGGATTATCTCCTTTTGGTCATTGTATCAAGAAGATAAGATCACCTTTTACGAGGATATACCTTAGGCGTGCGTATTAATCTATGAAGTTGGACCCTTTTGCTAAGTTTCATATCAATCAATATATTTCCCATGGTCGCAAAGCACCTCAATGGGATAGGCCATGATCTACTAAGATATTTGCAAACAGACATCTAGACTGAGTTCATAATATGAGTTCAATCCTAATTGAGCTCCCACTAAAATTGTCATCCCCTGGATGATTTTAGTGATCTCATGATACCAATCCTATGCACCTCCCCCGATCGTCACGACCATCAGTGCAACATCAAAGGTAGACATTCCCCAATGTCAATCACATCAACCATGTGACTCATGCTCGACCTTTCGGTCTGTTGTGTTCTGAGGCCATGTCTACACATGCTAGGCTCGCCAAATCTAACTTGTGTGTATTTGCTATGCAACATGGCTTACACCCACTGTATGCGAATGTAAATATGTCTAGCCCCCGATCGGCTGGCTTCATAACTGCAAACTTTCTTGGTGGTGTACACACAAGGGGAACACTATCATTGGAATTATATAGGGATTATCTTATTTTCTACTGTTGAGTATCTAATACTAGCATATAATAAGATATAAAGCAAGTATCAACATCACATGTGTATTGTGATATGATATGGTCCTTATTCTTGCGCCTTGATCTCCATCGAGCGCTCCGGCATGATCTCCATCTTGCCTTTGGTTTGACGCCAAGTCCACGACGCCACCATCCGGTAGTCCATCGGAATGATGGTTATTACTACTTAACTTAGTAATATAAAAGTAAACTACTTTACCTTCGTAACAAACAATACCATATCATAACACATCCTCTCCTATAAATAAAGTTAGACGCCTCTACTTTATCTATTATAAGTTTTATGTGGTTGTTAGGGCGTTCGCAATAGAACTGTTTCTAAACTACGAACTTTCCAAACACAACATGGATCCAACAGTTGTCTCTACTACACCCCTTTAGGGACCCTCCGTTGTAAATGCTATATCAACTATTGAATGAGGGACAGACACCCGCTAGCCAATTATACGGAACAAGTCGTATGTCGAGCGTGGAACCAGTCTCTCATACGAATACGCGTAAGGTCAGTCCGGGCCGCTTCATTAAACAATACCGCGATATAAAAAAGTACACATTAGGGTAATAACTAAGGGATCTATGACCACACAATACTTTTGCGTACTTTCCGTACAACATTCCTACGCATAGATCAGCTTTGATACCACTGAAGGGTTCCACAGCAGAAAACAAAAAAATTCCTACGTTGGAACTTCCTAATGCCCAAGATCTATCTATGTAGTAATGCGCTAATGGTCGGGGCATATAGAATACATACCCTTGTAGACTGTACGTGGTTAACGTTCCGAGGGGAACGTGGTTGAAGTAGTCGAACTCGTAGCCGACCTCAAGGTCACAAAGCTCCTCGCAGGTCACCCTTTGCTCCTTCTTCATCGTGCAGTAGCTCCGGCGCACGACATCCAAGGTGCCTCAAGTGAGGCCCCTTTGTACACATAAGGTGTATGATGACGACCTCCGACTCCTTGATCCCTACCGGGTGTGCGGAAGTAGATCTCTGGCTTGGAATCCCTGCAGCGCAACGGCGTGCTGCAGGTGCAGTGTCTCTTGCATGGACAGTCCTTACGTGGGACCATGCCAACGCATGGAGACGAGACGGAGGGAAGGAGAAAGTCAACCAAAGGACTTCTCCAAATATTGGTGTGTGAAATCCCACCAATGGGAACCCCTTTATATAGGGGGAGGGATGTGTGCCCTCCCCTTTGAGTTTCCCATGTGGGACTAATCAAGGGAGAGAGGAGGGAGGCGCATGGGCCCTTAGGGAACCATGGGCCGGCCGTCCAGGGGTGGGCCCCACCCCGCGCACAACCCTAGGCTGTCCGGTGGCCCCCTTGAGGCGGCTAGGCCTCCGCCCTTTGGCCCTTGGCCCTTCCCCTTTTCGGTTTTCCCTCATGGGCCATTTTTTCCCTAGGAAGTTTGGCCCATTAATGGAATACCCCTTCAAATTAAATTTTAATATTATATTTAATATTAATTACTTTAATTAATATGTAAATACATATTACAAAATCTGATTTGACCCGAAACACCTTTCAATTTCATCCGAGCAACTTTGGATCTTTCTCGGAACGATCCTGGTTCTCTCACGGAACTTTTCCGGTTTCCCTTTCTCTTTCATCTGGTGATTTCAACTTAGAGAGTGTCTCTAGCTCATCGTACCCATAAGTGTATTTCCCCACGGCTCAGGAATGGCACAGACATGATCTTCATCAATGATCAATAGCGGGACCGGGATTCCCATAATGACCCTTGTGCATTCCATGATGATAATGTCGTTTGAACCGTAAACAGTTGTTTCCCATTCCCTTTGCCACTTGATACCTAGTTCACCCGAGATTTGATCTACGGTCTCTCCATACCTTCGTTCGATCTCGTTACCGATGAACTTGTTTTATCGTTTCCGTGTCGTTGCATTCCGTGACCTAGTCACACGCTTGCACGCTTCATTAATGCAATGTCACCGAGATGGCCAGATATGTATCTATTCGTTACATGGATTGAAAAATCCTGGTCTTGATATGTACTCCTCTACGTGCTCCTTTGGGAAACCTGAGTAACACCTTTTTGATCATCCAGTCACAGAATGATACTTGATAACCATCTAAGATCCCTCCAGAACGGTGATTTGCATTATCTCACTGATGACCCACAAGTATAGGGGGTGTATCTTAGTATTTTCGATAAGTAAGAGTGTCGAACCCAACGAGGAGCAGAAGGTGCTGGCTAGTGGTATGGACCAGGAATTCTCTGCAAATACTTAGCAAACGGATTTTTAGGGGTTTTTGATAAAGCAAGTAAACAAAGTACGAGTAAATAAAAGACAGTATGAATAAATGCAGCAAGTGGCCCAATCCTCTATGCAGCAAAGAACAAGCCGGTTGTATTACTTAAGATGACCAAACATTCTCAAGGACACATGGGAATATCGTCAAGTGCTTTCGCTTCATATAGTTGATTAATCTTCTTTAGCTTGCTAAGTGTTGTGTGGGTGAACCTGTGCTAATGTACCGACCTTCCTAGGACTAATACATACTTGTGATTATACCCCTTGCAAACATCTGTAAGTACAAGAAAGTAATTATGGTAGAAACCTAACCACAGCTTTAAACTCTAAGACCCTTATGTCCCTTGTGCAATAGTTTCCCAATGGGGTTTCAGGTTTCTGTCACTCCGGCAACCCCTACGATTAGTAGCCAAATACACAATGCATTCCCCTAGGCCCATATAGGTGAAGTTTCATGTAGTCGACGTTCACATGACACCACTAGAAGAAATACACCCCAACTTAAATAAGTGAATCTTTCTCAACACAATTCCACTACTAACAACATGACTTCTCCCATGTCCTCAAGAACAAAACGAACTACTCACAAGACATCATAAGGATAATGTTCAGAGATGGAATAATGATGTATAACAATCTGAACATAAACAATAATTCAATGGTTCACTCAATAGCATCAACTACAAAGAGTATTCAACACAGGGAAAGTTTCCCCTAAGAACTATGCAAGATTCAACCCAATTGTTACATCAATATGGAGATGGTGATGAGGGTGCTGATGGTGATGATGGTGGTGGTGATGATGATGATGATCCCGATGAAGTCCAGCTTGATGGTGGTGATGGCGATGATCTCCCCTCTCTGGGAAGGAATTTCCCCGGCAGAAATCTGTCTACCGGAGAGATCGTTCTCTCTCGGTGTTTTCCGCCCCGCAGAGGCGGTGGAATCTTTTTGTTGTCGCTCCCCGAGTATTAGGGTTTACGGAAGATTATATACGACAGAGGGGAGAGCCAGAGGTGGGCCAGGGCGGCCACACCACCTGGTGGCGCGGCCTAGGGTGGCCCGGGCCAGGGGGTGGTGTGGCCCCCCTTTGGCCCATCTCCACTCCTCATTTTGGCTTCCTTCGTCTTCTAGAAAAATAGGATTTTCCGTATATTTTCCCTGATTTTCTGATCTTCGCGAATTTTGCCTCCAAACAACACCTTTTCCATCAGAATCCTGACTATAGCGGTCCATGCTCCAAATGTCATCACCCATGCAAAAACAGATGAAATAACATAAGTATCACCTCTTAATATGAAATATATCAATGAATAACTGTGAAATATGATATATAATAGTGATGCAAAATGGACGTATCAACTCCTCCCAAGCTTAGACTTTGCTTGTCCCCAAGCGAAACTGAGTTCAATAAACATGATCTCAGGTTTATGGAGTGAAGAGTCGATAAAAGAATACAGACAAGAAGCATCACATTCATCAATACATAGATCATAATAGAAGATAGCTCACTATTATATAACTTAAATTGCAATAAGTAAAGGAAACACAATAAAGATACATAAAGTGAATCATAATTGGTAATGGCAAACTTAGCTCTTGGTCAAAGAATAGTTGATAATTTGCTGGAGTTCATAAATAACTGGTTTTCAATGATAGCTTTCAAAGTAGTAATCACCAAGGTAAGAGCAATGTGCAAAACAAGGAACATAAGAAACATGATTGAATAAATCATCATATGAATGAATGAAACACAACAACTCAAAATACTTGCTGAGATAGAAGGGAATAGGTTTACTGACTCAACTAATAAAAAGTAAAATAAAGGTCCTTCGCAAAGGGAAGAAGGGATTTAAAGTTTCATAAAGAGCTCCCAAAAATTATGGTACTTATTATCTTTCAGCTCTCATTTCCCCTAGCATAGGCATATTTAGGTGATTAAGGTTAAAGTGATCAAATATGAGGATATGCTTGACAAGTGGTAAATTAAGAATCTCATGTCCCTTGAATACGAGGGCCGCTCCTCATGCTACTCAAGTTTAGTCACCGGTAAGTTCTTGCCATCGTAAGCACATGTGCATCATAGAGAACCGCCAACGGGGTACCCCTTGCCCGATGATACATAAGAATACCCATATCAAAATGACAAGGCAAGCAGACAACAAGCATCTCAGCAATCTTCTTATTTACCATGGGAATATGGTGCTTTTTTCTTTCTTTCCTGTTTTCATAATATCATTTTTCTTTTTCTCTTTTTTCTCAATATCGGACTCTTTTTTTATAAGAAGAGTGCTTCTTAGATGCTCGTTATGGTTATGCTGCAGGTTTCCACCATGTCAGCATGGATTAGACCAGTGGCCCAGGCGTTTCTCTAACACACATGCATAACTCCATGGACATACAATCTCCCCTTTCATTTCACACTGATGACATCCATAGAAAAAATAACATGATATCAACTAGGTACAAAGTACCAGTGTAATGTTGAAAGGGTTTCCCATGACAACATGGTTCTGCTAATTCATAGCTTACAAAGCGCAAGCATATACGCAACATAGATGGGCACAATGGTTCAAGTTTATTAAATGCAAGAAAGTAAAGTGTGCCATCAAGTTCGTGAGAGCTTTAATCACTAATTTTCACATAACAAGTTTAATTTGGAAGGTAGATAAAAACAAGAATTAACTTGGAATAGCAATGATGCTAATAGGTAGGTATGGTGGACACAAATGGCATGGGTTTGGTTTAAGGAAGTGGATGCACGAAAAGAATTCCCTCTCAGTACAGGTTTTTGGCTAGCAAGGCTGGGTAGAAAGTATAAGAGTTGAAGGAAACAAACAAACATACAAGTGATAAAAACAAACATGCAATCTTCCTTGGAAGCACAAAAGATCTTAACTAGAGAATACTAGACTTATGAGCAAATCAAGAAAGAAAGATGATGAAATTATATTTCTTTAGAGTACTTTTATCTTTTTCATTCAACTCTCGAAAATAGTGTTGCTACTGACCGAGCCAGGTTTGCCAAAACCAACTAAATTAACTCAATGATCCCAAAGTGATACCAGTAATAACAACAAGATCAATCGTATAACCACGAATTGAAAACTAATATAAGCTATGCAAAAGAATAAATGATAGAACTTCTCATTAATATTTCATAACGGCAACTCACACCAAGGGATACATATCTAACGAGAGAGGGGACACTTCCATAATGCAAACCATCCTACATGATAAATTCTCTATTCATGATATGACTCTACTAAAAAGGTAAAAAGATAGAAGATAGTGATGTGATACCGCGTCACTCCCCCAAGCTTGGAACAAGCCAAGGGGATGCCAAACCTGATGAAAAATTACTCCTTCGGTGGTGGTGGTATCCTCTTGATGAGCTCTTTGATCAATTTCCCCAAGTCCTCAATCTCGAAGGTGAGAGTACGAATCAACTCTAAGTTGTGCTCGATGTGGTGCATGATCATGTTAGATTATGGATCCCAGCTCTTGTGATTATTTTTCCATTCTTCCCTCTTGGAGTCTTCTTTCCCTGCATGGCTAGAACGAGGCAAATCCCAATTGGAGGGTAATTTCTCCTTGGGCATATTCTGGTGTTGATGCTTATGGAAAAGATTCTTGGTGCATGGAGGAAGTGACCGTGTAGCTAAACAGTGATGCGGAGTTTTCCCTCCAGTTGACATCCGTGCAGTCCTCCTGACCTTGACAGATCTTGCTAACACTCAAATTCTTGCAGTGTTAGTGCCAGTGTGCGGATGTTGGCCTTGCTTTATCTCCTCTTCATCTTCACTCTTGATCTCCTTCTCCTGCCCGGGGTCTTGGAGATCTTCCTCCATAGGCTCATTTCCTTTATCCTTGGCAGACACCATTATGTTTCAAAGCTTTCAAAGATAGTTCCTGGCAGAAACAGATTGAAACAAAAACACGACGAGAACATGATATGCGAGCCTCAGGAGATCCGGGGGGTTATATATTACGAGGTTTCACAACAAAAGGAAGATACTGGGAGAAAACGGGTCGGAGACGGAGTCCGGAGTGGCCACACCACCTAGAGGCGCGGCTAGGGGTGGGCCCATGCCACAGGGTGGTGTGAGCCATCCTGGCTCCATTTCCGTCCCTCTTTTGCTTCATAACTTTACTTATTGGCTAAAAACTACAAAAATATAGTTGGATAGTATGTTCGCGGAACTTTTCTTACCAGAACTGTTACCTATTTGAAAACGGACTCTGTAGGTCTCTGAATTTGGTATCTAGTAGATTCTTCCAGAGTCACCACTTGAATAACATCAATATCTTCATCTTCATACACTTATTGTGATTCATGAAACCTTTCACTTTCTCATTACACCAATATCTCCACTACCTGGAAATTTCTTTCACACAAAACTTCACACAGTTCTCATTAGCAACATTAGTATAAGTGAAGTGATAAAACCGTTTGAGTTCAACTTCAACTGAAAACCATCAAAACATAATCTACTGTAGCAACTCCTTCTGAGATCCAAAAAGAATTCAAAAAGGAAATCGAATAAAGAAGCAAATCCAAGAGTGGCAAAATCTGTCAAAACAGACCAGCAGGTAAAGATCAATTTTTTCGAAAATCTTCTGTTGCTCAAATCAAAAAGTTCAAAACTAACGCAAGTTAAATAACAACCTGGGACAGAATCACCAAAAATTACAGCTCAATCCGACATACAGAGATCTCTCTCGAATTTTTATGGTGAAGTTCAAAAATCTATTTCGGGACAGCAACTTCCCCAAATCTTACTTCTTTTCATTAGAGGTTGATCTTGACACAAAAACCAAACAAAAGTATAAGGAGAGGTTATTACCGAAGTAATAACTTCCAATAATCAAAGAAACAAAAACAAACTGAAAGCACAAATAAATTGGGTTGTCTCCCAGAAAGCTCCTTCTTTATAGCCATTAAGATGGGCATGATGATTTTGAAGATGCTCACATAAGAATATGAATTGAGGTGAAAGAGAGAATTAAGAAGCAAAATACACACATTTAAGTCTAACCCACTTTCTATGCAAGGGGATTTTGTAAACAAACAAGTTGTTCAAACCAGAGGCTACTAGCATAGGAAGGCAAAAGAAGTGTAACATAAAAACTTTCAGCATAAAACAAGGAAACATGATATTATTGAGATACATAAGAACACTTTTCCCTCTTTCATAGTAACTTTCAGTATCATGCATAAACTTAACAATATAACTATCACAAGGACCATCGTAATAATGATCGCTCATTCTAACAGAAAACACATGAATACTAGCTCTCATAGCACTACTTTGTGAGACAATATTAGAGGTATCCTTACAAAGGATAGTGTGTCCCTCTTCTTCATATTTAGTAACAAAGTTTTTCACATTTGCTATTATAGGTTCATCAACCATTTGTTTATCAGTTTCAATTGCTTCATTCATACTTTCATTAACCATACTAGCTATCATAGAATGTTCCTTTATCGTAACTGGGAAAGGCATTTTCTCAATGTAAGGTTTAGGTAAAACATGATTAGCAGTATAAACTTCAGTATTTCTTACAGGAACACACTTAGCAACATGTTTATAAGGTTCATGATACCTATTCCACTTCTTTTTAGGCACTTCAATGTAGGAAGCAGAAGCCTTAAAATAAGAAACAATAGCTTGAGAGTCTAGACCATAAGCATTTTTAATATTTTGAAAGTCATCAGTTCCCGTAAAAGATTCAATGCATTCATAATCATTGTTTATACCTGACTTTCTACCTTTGTCATTCTCCCATGCTTCAGCATTGTCTTGAATATGTTTGTAACATCCCAAAACTTCGATCCAAGCTTATCAAGATCAAATCATCCAAAAATGGGGTTAACAAAAACTTTTCCAAATTTAAAATGTAAGCATTCATATATGTGTGCATTAAAAATAGGAGTTATTTGAATTGCCATGATTGATTGATCCAATGCTTGTAAAATGTTTCTTAGGTGATTTAAACATCATCTACATCATTCCCAAACTTTTCTTAAAGAAAATCAAATAAAAAAGAATTAAAAAGAAGGAATGGTCATTTTGAAAAATTTAACTCTCATGCCTACTTTGGCTGTTCATAGTACTCAATTCTTAACAGAAACAATTCTTGATCTTTGCACCCCTTGATAGTACACATAATGAGGTACCAAGGCCCACCTTTTGATCTTCTAAAAACATTCTGGAAACTATTTTAAATGACAGTTCAAAATTGAATCTAATGCATATGCATAGATCACCCCTATTTCAAAAACCATCTATTTGAGCTCCATTTTCAAAACCCTTGCAACCAGAGACTACCTAGCTCTAGTGGAGATCACCCAAAAATTTTGAACTCAAAATTCAAAAAAAATTCTCTCGCGGCCATTTCATCAAACACCTGGCAGGCTTAATCACACCCCTAATCCTAGCTCACTGTTTTGAACAGAGTTTTGCCCCCATTTGATCTCCATTTACTCCCTGTGTCTCCCAGTGATCTAACCAAAGCCCAAACACCCATCCCCTACACCCCTAGCAGCAATGCCATGCCGACCCGAGCCATGCCTCGCCGACCAAACTTGCAACCGCTGCAGCAGACCACCCCTCTCCCCCTCTCCATGTCTAGGAGGTAGCTAGCACCGCACCGCCCCTCTCTGTCCCTTGCCCGAGCCAAGAGCAGCCGTGGACCACCGAGGAGAAACCGCGCCCAGAGCCTGCCGACCATGCCGACGCCGCCCCCAGAGCGCACACTGTCCCCGCTCGCACCGACCGCCCCTTGGCACCAGCCCGCGCCCACCGCTCCGCCTCGACCTGGAGAACACCCCAGACATCCCCATTTGCCGCCCAAAGCCCCACAGCCACCGCTCGCCGTGGACACAGCCGCTTCGGCCTCGCAGAGCGCCACCTCGCCCCGACCGCATGCCACCGCCCCTACGGCCGCATTGAAGTCCTAGAGCACCGTCAGGGAACCGCCCACCAATCGCAATCCCCAGCCATGCCGCTAGCTCGCCGTAGCCATGTCGTCACCGTCGACCGCCCATCCCGCTCGGTCTCACCGTCGAGCCTATAAAAGGATCCCTCCCCAGCACCAAAGACTCACACCATTCCACTTCCCTCACCTCTCTGAACCTCACCCACCTCTCGCCAGAATAAGTGGAGAAGCAGCTCGTCGGATTTGGAGCCGGAGCCGCCGCCTCTGGAGAAGAAGGGTGACGTTGATTCCGGCCACCCCAAGCTCCGGCACGACCACGCCTCGCCTTGCCGTCGTCTTCCACTTTGTTCGCCCGCATCGCCGACCCTGCTGGAGCCCTGGTACGCGCCCAGTAGACCCCCACCGAGCCGCTAGGGTTCGAGCTCGCCGGCGACCTGTTCGTTGTCGACAACGACCCTCGGTCGTAGATCTAGCCTCTAATCGCACGGCCCATAGCGCGTGTACCGCTTCGCGTGTTAAGTGCCGCTGACAAGTGGACCCCTCCTGTCAGCTGAGCCTCGCGCCGTGTAGCGCCACTGGGCCGGCCCATTTCCTTTCCCGCGCAAGCCCGTAGATTCAAATCAGGATTTTTCTTTTTAGTTAGAATATAGTTTCTGTCTAGTGTTTCAAAATTAAGTTCAAAGAGTTTAAGAAATCCAAATTGCATGAAACCAATTTTGTCTGAAAGGTATTGAAATGCTCTATCCAAGCCCGTTGGATTTAATTCAATTAGAGTTATAGATCTCTCCTAATAAAAATAAGAAGACAGAAGCTTTTGCAACATGCAACATTTTTATAAAATCAACCAAGTTAGCTTTTGAGTTGATTCCAAGTCTCAAAAATCACATTTCATCATATCTACCCAAATATATAATAATATTAAGGTTTACATCTAGTGACTTTGGACTAGTACCAAAATAATGCTATATAGGCATTTCTAGTCACTTTAAATCACTAAATAATAAACTTAAACCAAAGTAATATTGATCCAACCTTTAAATCTCATTCCCACATGTTAGAATATGTGGTGAGGACATGTGTCCACATGATCCCATATTTTGGTGGTGAATATGAAATTTTAGTTATAGTTTTCAATGAGTAGAAATTACTTTTCAAAAATAAAAAGGTTGAAACTATTGAAATTAAACTTGTGATGCTTGTGATGATAATAGATCATCAATTGTGTGGTTTAGAATGCTACTTAGCCTAGTTAAGTATTGTTTGGTGATTGTGCACTCCCTATGTATTTCTAGACGATAGTACCGACCAAGCTTTCGAGGAGGAGGAGTTCTACCACGAAGAAGAAGAAGAAAACTTCAACCACTGCACCAACCAAGGCAAGCTATTAGTGGCAAGCTAACCCTTGCAAAACATACTTTATCAAGCTATGGATAGTAAGCTAGAATAAAACTAGATGGTTTAGCAAAGTTGCCTTAAGCATGCTTTGATCACACCCCTTTTTCTATTAGTACCCCAAATCTTATTGACAAGTCTATACCTCCCTTAGTTTAAACAAAGTCCTTTACTTAAAATTGAAGGTAGCATAAAAACTATAAAACTTGACCTACTTAGAAACCTTTAGATGTCATTCTAGGGCGTGAGATTGAACCCATCACTTCCATCTTAGTGAACACTCTTAACTTAGTATTTTAGAGTAGATCAAAAACTTGAGTCACTTTAGATGGGAACACTTGGTGAAAATGAATTATGAAAACCTTGGAATGATGAGTCATTCTATTGAGATGTTTTGACATGCGTTGAGAAACACCACTGGTTTCTGATGATGAAAATGAGGAGGCATGAGCCTTAACCCTTTTATAAAACTGATGGTTGGATTTGGATGCGATACTATTCGAAATTTACCGTACAACCACATTACCTGAATTGGGTAAGGCTTAGCTGGAAATTTATATGCATTAGTATTAGTTCCCTCACGGGAGAGGTTTGAGCTGAGGCTACCTCCCAATGATGTCCACCTATGCAGTGCCCAAGATGACTAATGGTCATGGTTGGGAGGCCATGCTCATAGGAGAGGTGCTATTACTAGGGTGTGTAAAGGGAAGGTTATGTTTGATTATCTACGTACCAAGTATGATGATTCAGGGTTATCCCTGACAGATGTATCGAATCTTGTGGTGAATGTGTACCACCTCTACAGAGTGTCAAACTATTCGAATAGCCGCGTCCGCGGTTATGGACAGTTGGAATGGCCATACTGTTTCATTGTCAGATGTTTTCTAAATAACTTGAACGGAATAATGACTTTGGCTTGACCACAACAGGGTTGTGTTGATGAAGATAGCTTCCCAACTTAAGTGATTCTAGAACTTTATTTTATCTTTCTTGGCTTCTGAACTTAGCTTAGGTTTCAAACTTAATTAATAGTTAAACTTATATTTAGCCCTTTAACTTAGAATTATACTCCTTGCTAGTAGTAGTTTGCGAGTACTTAAAGAGTACTCGTGGCTTTTGTCCCTGGCTATTATCATGGCTAGACTATGAAGGAGATTATCAAGAGGATGGTCAGCAGGACGGCTATGATAACTAGGACTATCTGCCTTCGTCAGCATTGCCTATGCCCCTGAAGATGGACCCCACCGCTACGCTACCTTTTATTTCCGCTGCTTGTTGTATTAAAGACTTGATCATGAGATCCTTATTTGTGTAAAACCTTATGTATGGTTTGTAATGGATGATGTACTTTGATATCCAATCCGTTATGTCTCGCAAAAATGGTAATCCTGGGATTGCGAGGTATGGCATAACGGGCATCTGGGATTAAAAATCCGGGTGTTGACAAGTTGGTGTCAGAGCCATCCTGACCATAGGAGACCCTAGATAGAATGGACGTCCAAACCAAAAACCTAGCTTCAAAACCAAAGTGAGTATTTAAGAAAAACTATTTCCTCTCTTACCCTTGTGAACCCATTCTTTCTCAAAAATACATATTCCTCAAAATTCTTACATTACTACTTAAAATTTGACACACTTGATCACTTCACTAACTTCCTCATCCTAAACTTTTGTAGATGGAGACTCAGTTCAGCAAGTTTTATCAGTTGGGAAACGGAGGTCAGCTGATCTTCGAGAGGGATCTGGATTCGCTGTCGGAGTTGCTGGGACGCCCACATCCGGAGTTTCTTGGAGCTCAACTTCCAGGACCCCCAGGAGGAGACCTACAATGGCTAGTCACCGCAGATCTTCGAGGAAGCATTGAAGCACCAACTTCGGGAAGAATCCAGTTCTCCGTGAGAGAGAACAACTGGCTAGATGGATTAGCCAGGGCAATGCATGAAGCTCTCGCACGTCTATGTGCCCTCAGCGTCAACCAGATTCAAGGAACCCGTTTTGCCCACTATCCAAGACGTGACTTCATGGGAATGCCTATGGAGATGCCAAGTCACCCAGAGTTGAGGCGTCAAGTGGAGAACATTGACTTCTTACTTCATGACCGACAGCAGGAACTGGACAATGCCAGAGAGTTAGCCAACCAGAACCGTGCCATTGCCGACTAGAAGGCCTAGACTTTCGCACTACTCGTCCAAGATCGTCAGTCTCTTCGTCGCCAACGTGCCAAGAAGGATCGCACCATCGCCCGTCTTCGCAAGGAGGTGGCAGACCTTGAGAAGACCGTCAAGGAGCAGGAAGCTCAGCTTGCAGCAAAAGAAGAAGAAGATGAGGGTGAAGACATCCAGGGAGATATGGATTCTTACCTCAGCAACGATGACGATTTTCTGGCAGAAGATGTTGTGGACTTCTACACTGATGATGAAGACTCCGACTTCATCGACGATGAGTAGATGCACTAGAGCACTGTTGTAGCATGAGATGTATCATCTCATTGTATCGTAGCTTGCAAAATGGTTCTTAAAACCATCTGTTTTCCCCTTTGATTGTTGTGGTGTGTGTTGTATCGTGTGCTTGCTTGCATGAATGAAAGTAAAGTTAGTTGAAAAACCTGAGTCTAACTCAATGTTTTAGCTTTGAAAACCTAAAACCATGAACCTTAGAATTTCCCTCTTACCCCTATATCTATCGCAATCTTCAGATGACTCGTGGAAACCAAGGAGGGAGCAGCTCTTCGCAGGACCCAATGCTGCAGATCTTGCAGAATCTTATCACGGACCGTGAAGCAAGCAGGGCAGAACGTCAAGCCAAATTAGCAACCTTGCAGCAGATCGCCCAAATGGATCTCAACAACCAAGGGCATTGAAATCAGGATCACCATGGATCCAAACTCAAAAAAATTCAGAACACCAATCCCCCAATCTTCAACCAATCTGAAAACCCACTAGATGCTGATGACTGGTTACAGACCATGAAAAACAACCTCGAAGTTGCAGGAGTAGAGGCAAATGAGAAAGTTCTCTTTGCCACCCACTATCTGGCAGGAGATGCAAGAGCTTGGTGGAATAGCGTCCGCAATATGAACCATGGCCAGGTGATGACCTGGGAAGCATTTAAGGTCATGTTCAGCCGCACCCACGTGCCGCAAGGGCTTGTCAACAGGATGAGAGATGAATTCCGTGAACTAAAGCAAGGAAGGTTGACTGTGGTAGAGTACCGTGACAAATTCTTGTCACTGGCCAGATATGCACCAGATGAGATCAACACAGAGGCCAAGAAGAAAGAGAGATTCTTAAATGGACTGCATGATGAGATGCAGACTGTCCTCGTCAACATCCGTTTCCAGGATATCGAAGAGCTAGTCGACTCTGCCATTCAGATGGAAGGTCAGATTAACCAGGCAAACGACAATCGCAAGCGTCGTATGATGCAGCAGTCTGGATCCAGTAGTCACCAGAAGTACCGTCCTAACCCTTCACCAGGATATGCACCAAGGAACAATCGACCCCCAAATTCTCGCCCAAGCTACCCCAACCGTAGTGGAGGAAATGTGAAGTCCGGAGGAAACAATCACAACTCCAGCAACGCCAACAACTTCAACCGTGCCCCTCCCAAGAGCAACAACAACAACACTACCCCCAGGACTGGCAGCAATGTTGTACCTGTCACTATCAAGGACAAATCCCAGATCACTTGTTTCGAGTGTGGAGTAAAGGGTCACTACACCAATGAGTGTCCCAAGAAGACTGCCGCTAATGCCCCTGTGAATGCCCCAGCACAGTAGCAGCGTCGTGTTCAACCAGGAAGGAAGTTTGCCCCAGGGAACCCTCACAACCGCAACGGTCGTCTCTTCCACATGAATGCAGAAGAAGCCCAGGAAGCGCCAGATGTAGTGCTGGGTATGTTTTCTGTCAACTCAGTTTTAGCAAGAGTATTGTTTGATTCTGGAGCATCGCATTCATTTGTCACCGAGGAATTTGTATGCACTAGTAAGATTCGCCCAACCAACCTGAAGCATGTCATGATAGTTCAAATCCCCGTTTCAACCACAAAAGCTAGAAAAATTTGCAAAGCTGTACCTATCAGAATACATGGGATAGATTTTTATGCCAACCTAATTGTACTTGGAACCAAAGGATTGGAAGTAGTACTAGGTATGGACTGGATGTCAAGGCATAAAGGACTGATAGACTGTGCTAAGAAAGCCATCACCATGACCAGTAGTTCTGGAGTAACAGTAGAGCATATCTTCGAAACCTTACCGCGTCAATTCAAGTGCAACAAGAGTGTAGCCCTTCCTACCATTGACCAAGTCAGAGTAGTCTGTGAATACCCCGACGTATTCCCAGATGAATTGCCAGGTATGCCCCCGGATAGGGATATAGAGTTCATTATCGAACTAATCCCCAGAATCGGACCTATAGCCCAGAGACCCTATACCATGAACCCCTCAGAGTTAGTGGAACTGAAGAAGCAGTTGGATGCCATGTTAGCAACAGGTTTGATTCAACCAAGTGCATCGCCATGGAGATCCCCAGTATTATTCGTCGACAAGAAGGATGGAGGCAACCGCCTGTGTACAAACTACAGAAAGTTGAATGATGTCACCATCAAGAACATGTACCCCTGGCCAAAGATAGAGGATCTATTCGATCAGTTGACTGGAGCTCAGGTATTCTCAAAGATTGATCTTAGGACTGGTTATCACTAACTTAAGATTCGTGCAACGGATATTCCTAAGACCGCCTTTACTACTCGCTATGGTTTATACGAGTATACAGTTATGTCTTTTGGATTAACCAATGCCCCTGCTTATTTCATGAATCTCATGAATAAGATCTTTATGAATTTCCTAGATAAGTTTGTGGTTGTGTTTATCGACGACATCCTTATCTACTCCAAGTCAGAGGAAGAGCATGAGCAACATCTGAGAATCATCCTAGAAACCCTGAGAGAGCATCAACTGTATGCCAAGTTCAGCAAGTGTGAGTTCTGGCTGAAAGAAGTGGGATTCCTAGGACATATTGTGTCTGCCGGAGGAGTCTCTGTTGATCCCACCAAGATCAAAGATGTCGAAGAATGGGAAGCCCCAACAAATCAAACCCAAGTTCGTACATTTCTTGGATTAGCGGGATACTACCGCAAGTTCGTAGAAGGATTCTCGAACATAGCCCGACCAATGACCCAATTGTTGAAGAAGGACAAGAAGTTTGAATGGACAGACAAGTGTGAAGCTAGTTTCCAAGAGTTGAAGAAGAGATTGATATCAGCCCCAATTTTGATCATGCTTGACATCAAGAAGCCGTTTGATGTGTATTGTGATGCATCCAAGATTGGTCTAGGATGTGTATTGATGCAAGAAGGCAAAGTCATCGCATATCTGTCATGACAACTCAAGCAGCATGAGCAAAACTATCCGACCCATGATCTTGAACTAGCAGCCGTAGTTCTAGCATTAAAGACATGGCGTCATTATTTGATGGGTAATCGCTGTGAGATTTGCTCGGACCATAAGAGCTTGAAGTATATTTTCACCCAGAAGGAGCTGAATATGAGGCAAAGAAGATGGATAGAGTTAATCAAGGATTATGACCTTGACATTCACTATCACCCCGGCAAAGCCAATGTGGTAGCGGATGCTCTTAGCAGATTGCCGTGTAGGCTTAACACCATGATCAAGGAGAAGCAACCCAGTTTGTATGAGGAGTTGGAGCAGTTCAGGACTGAGTTAGTTAGCAAAGGATTCCTAGTTAGCATTGAACTTCAACCCACTTTGATTAGCCAAATCAAGGAAGCCCAAAAAGGGAATGAAAGTATCGACGGAATCAAACGTCGTATTGGTACAGGGAAGGTACCTGGATTCACCGAAGACGAAGAAGGTGTACTGTGGTACAAAGGACGTATCTCTGTGCCAGCAGATTCGGAGCTGAAGGAGGTTATCATGAAGGAAGCTCATGATACTCTTTATTCTATCCACCCCGGAGGAACAAAGATGTATCAGGATTTGAAAGAGCAATTTTGGTGGCACAAGATGAAAAGAGAGATCGGAAGCTATATCGCCAAATGTGACATCTGTCAAAGAGTCAAAGAAGAGCACCAGAGACCTGCAGGATTGTTGCAACCATTGCAGATTCCGGAATGGAAATGGGATTCCGTCGGAATGGACTTTATCACCGGTTTACCTACTTCTAGTAGGGGAAATGACTCAATCTGGGTCATAGTTGATAGACTATCCAAGGTAGCCCACTTCATACCAGTCAAGACAACCTACCAGAGTGCAAAGCTAGCAGAGCTGTATATTGCTAGAATTGTTAGTCTGCATGGAACCCCCAAGACCATCGTATCAGATCGAGGAACCCAGTTTACTTCAAGGTTTTGGCAGAAAGTTCCGGAGGGTTTAGGAACCAGGTTGAATTTCGGTACCGCTTATCACCCGCAAACAGATGGACAAACTGAGAGAGTCAACCAGATCTTGGAGGATATGCTTAGAGCTTGTGTGTTGGAATACGGATCAAAATGGGAAGATTGCCTGCCTTTCGCAGAATTCTCATATAACAACAGTTATCAGGCTAGTTTACAGATGGCACCATTTGAATTCCTATACGGAAGAAAGTGTCGTACCCCTTTGAATTGGTCGCAAGTAGGAGACAGTCAGATCTTGGACCGGACATTCTCCGAGAAGAAGAAGAGAAAGTTCACAAAGTCCGTGAGCACCTCAAGACCACTCAATCCAGACAGAAGAGCTATGCTGACAATAGAAGGAGAGACCTGACTTTCAATGTCGGAGATTTCGTATATCTCAATGTTTCACCATTGAAGGGAACCCAACGCTTTAGTCTGAAGGGAAAGTTAGCTCCCAGGTATATTCTAAACCGCCGAGGAGAGGTTTGTTTAAGGGGGGAAGGTTTGTAACATCCCAAAACTTCAATCCAAGCTTATCAAGATCAAATCATCCAAAAATGGGGTTAACAAAAACTCTTTCCAAATTTAAAATGAAAGCATTCATATATGTGTGCATTAAAAATAGGACTTGTTTGAATTGCCATGATTGATTGATCCAATGCTTGTAAAATGTTTCTTAGGTGATTTAAACATCATCTACATCATTCCCAAACTTTTCTTAAAGAAAATCAAATCAAAAAGAATTAAAAAGAAGGAATGGTCATTTTAACAAATTTAACTCTCATGCCACTTTGGTTGTTCCTAGTACTCAATTCTTAACAGAAACAATTCTTGATCTTTGCACCCCTTGCTAGTACACATAATGAGGTACCAAGGACCACCTTTTGATCTTCTAAAAACATTCTGGAAACTATTTTAAATGACAGTTCAAAATTGAATCTAATGCATATGCATAGATCACCCTATTTCAAAAACCATCTATTTGAGCTCCATTTTCAAAAACCTTGCAACCACAGACTACCTATCTCTAGTGGAGATCACCCAAAAGTTTTGAACTCAAAATTCAAAACTTTTTCTCTTGCGGCCATTTCATCAAACACCTGGCAGGCTTAATCACACCCCTAATCCTAGGTCACTGTTTTGAACAGAGTTTTGCCCCCATTTGATCTCCATTTACTCCCTCTGTCTCCCAGTGATCTAACCAAAGCCCAAACACCCATCCCCTACACCCTAGCAGCAATGCCATGCATACCCGAGCCATCCCTCGCCGGCCAAACTTGCAACCGCTGCAGCAGACCACCCCTCTCCCCCTCTCCATGTCTAGGAGGTAGCCAGCACCGCACCGCCGCTCTCTGTCCCTTGCCCGAGCCAAGAGCAGCCGTGGACCACCAAGGAGAAACCTCGCCCAGAGCCTGCCGACCATGCCGACGCCACCCCCAGAGCGCACATTGTCCCCGCTAGCACCGACCGCCCCTTGGAACCAGCCCGCGCCCACCGCTCCGCCTCGACCTGGAGAACACCCCATACATCCCCGTTCGCCGCCCAAAGCCCCACAGCCACCGCTCGTTGTGGACATAGCCGCTTCGGCCTTGCAGAGCGCCACCTCGCCCCGACTGCATGCCACCGCCCCTACGGCCGCATTGAAGTCCTAAAGCACCGCTAGGGAACCGCCCACCGATCGTAATCCCCAGCCATGCCGCTAGCTCGCCGTAGCCATGTCGTCACCGTCGACCGCCCATCCCGCTCGCTCTCACCGTCGAGCCTATAAAAGGAGCCATCCCCAGCACCAAAGACTCACACCATTCCACTCCCCTCACCTCTATGAACCTCACCCACCTCTCGCCGGAACAAGTGGAGCAGCAGCTCGCCGGAATTGGAGCCGGAGCCGCCGCCTTTGGAGAAGAAGGGTGTCGTTGATTCCGGCCACCCCAAGCTCCACCACGACCACACCTCGCCTCGCCGTCGTCTTCCACTTTGTTCGCCCGCATCGCCGACCCCGCTGGAGCCCTGGTACGCCCCCAGTAGACCCCCACCGAGCCGCTAGGGTTCAAGATCGCCGGCGACCTGTTTGTCGTCGACGACGACCCTCAGCCGTAGATCTAGCCTCTAATCGCACGGCCCACAACGCGCGTACCGCTTCGCGTGTTAAGTGCCGCTGGCAAGTGGACCCCTCCTATCAGCTGAGCCCCGCACCGTGTAGCGCCACTGGGCCGGCCCATTTCCTTTCCCGCGCTAGCCCGTAGATTCAAATCGGGATTTTTCTTTTTAGTTAGAATATAGTTTCTGTCCAGTGTTTCAAAATTCAATTCAGAGAGCTTTAGAAATCCAAATTGCATGAAACCAATTTTTTCTGAAAGGTATCAAAATGCTCTATCCAAGCCCGTTGGATTTAATTCAATTAGAGTCATAGATCTCTTCTAGTAAAAATAAGAAGACATAAGCTTTTGCAACTTGCAACATTTTTATAAAATCAACCAAGTTAGCTTTTGAGTTGATTCCAACTCTCAAAAATCACATTTGATCATATCTACCCAAATATATAATAATATTAAGGTTTACATGCAGTGACTTTGGACTAGTACCAAAATAATGCTATATAGGCATTTCTAGTCACTTTAAATCACTAAATAATAAACTTAAACCAAAGTAATATTGATCCAACCTTTAGATCTCATTCCCACATGTTAGAATATGTGGTGAGGACATGTGTCCACATGATCCCATATTTTGGTGGTGAATATAAAATTTTACTTATAGTTTTCAATGAGTAGAAATTACTTTTCAAAAATAAAAAGGTTGAAACTATTGAAATTAAACTTGTGATGCTTGTGATGATAATAGATCATCAATTGTGTGGTTTAGAATGCTACTTAGCCTAGTTAAGTATTGTTTGGTGATTGTGCACTCCCTATGTATTTCTAGACGATAGTACCGACCAAGCTTTCGAGGAGGAGGAGTTCTACCACGAAGAAGAAGAAGAAAACTTCAACCACTACACCAACCAAGGCAAGTATTAGTGGCAAGCTAACCCTTGCAAAACATACTTTAGCAAGCTATGGATAGTAAGCTAGAATAAAACTAGATGGTTTAGCAAAGTTGCCTTAAGCATGCTTTGATCACACCCCTTTTTCTATTAGTACCCCAAATCTTATTGACAAGTCTATATCTCCCTTAGTTTAAACAAAGTCCTTTACTTAAAATTGAAGGTAGCATAAAAAGTATAAAACTTGACCTACTTAGAAACCTTTAGATGTCATTCTCGGGCATGAGATTGAACCCATCACTTCCATCTTAGTGAACACACTTAACTTAGTATTTTAGAGTAGATCAAAAACTTGAGTCACTTTAGATGGGAACATTTGGTGAAAATGAATTATGAAAACCTTGGAATGATGAGTCATTCTATTGAGATGTTTTGACATGTGTTGAGAAACACCACTGGTTTATGATGATTAAAATGAGGAGGCATGAGCCTTAAACCTTTTATAAAACTGATGGTTGGATTCGGATGCGATACTATTCCAAATTTACCGTACAACCACATTACCTGAATTGGGTAAGGCTTAGCTGGAAATTTATATGCATTAGTATTAGTTCCCTCATGGGAGAGGTTTGAGCTGAGGCTACCTCTCAATGATGTCCACCTATGTAGTGCCCAAGATGACTGATGGTCATGGTTGGCAGGCCATGCTCATAGGAGAGGTGCTATTACTAGGGTGTGTAAAGGGAAGGTTATGTTTGATTATCTTCATACCACTTATGATGATTCAGGGTTATCCCTGACAGATGTATCGAATCTTGTGGTGAAAGTGTACCACCTCTGCAGAGTGTCAAACTATTCGAATAGCCACGTCCGCGGTTATGGACAGTTGGAATGGCCATACTGTTTCATTGTCAGATGTTTTCTAAATAACTTGAACGGAATAATGACTTTGGCTTGACCACAACAGGGTTGTGTTGATGAAGATAGCTTCCCAACTTAAGTGATTCTAGAACTTTATTTTATCTTTCTTGGCTTCTGAACTTAGCTTAGGTTTCAAACTTAATTTGATAGTTAAACTTATATTTAGCCCTTTAAATTAGAATTATACTCCTTGCTAGTAGTAGTTTGCAAGTACTTAAAGAGTACTCATGGATTTTGTCCCTGGCTATTATCATGGCCAGACTATGAAGGAGATTATCAAGAGGATGGTCAGCAGGACGGCTATGATAACTAGGACTATCTGCCTTCGTCAGCATTGCCTGTGCCCCTGAAGATGGACCCCACCGCTACGCTACCGTTTATTTCCGCTGCTTCTTGTATTAAAGACTGGATCATGAGATCCTTATTTGTGTAAAACCTTATGTATGGTTTGTAATGGATGATGTACTTTGATATCCAATCCGTTATGTCTCGCAAATATGGTAATCCTAGGATTGCGAGGTATGGCATAACGGGCATCTGTGATTAAAAATCCGGGTGTTGACAATGTTCCAAAAGATCCCATTTAGCATCTTCTTCCATGCGAGCAAATGATCCAGCACAAGAAGCATTCAATAAATCCTTATCATGTAGAGGAAGCCTTGCATAAAAGTTATTGACAATAATATTGTTGGGGACCTCATGAATGGGACATTTGAGCATAAGTAACTTCAATCTCCCCCAAGCTTGTGTTGTACTCTCTCCATCAAGAGGCCAAAAGTTGTATTTTGATTCTGATCTTTATTAATCTCACTAGGAGGATTAAATTTTGAATAAAAGAGAGGTACTCTTTCCTCCCATTCAAGAGCTTATACCATTACTCAGCTCTTCCTTTCAGTGACCATGAAAATAAATTCTTATTAACTTGATCTGTAGTAATACCTGCACACTTGAACAACCCGCATAATTCATGTATAAAGAGAAAATGATCACCGGGATGGACTGTTCCATCCCCAACATAGTAGTTATCCATAACACGCTCAATAATTCTTGTAGGTATTTTAAAAACATCATTCTTAGTAGGTGGTGGTTCATCTACTACCTTAGCAGTGGTAGTAGCATTACCAAATAAGAAACTCAGCGAATTATCCATAACGAAAATAAAGCAACTAACATAAGTAAACAATACTCACACTAGAAGTTTCCTTTACCAGTTCCACTCTCCAATAGTGGTTCACTCCCCGGAAACAGCGCCAGAAAATAGTCTTGCTGACCCACAAGTATAGGGGGTGTATCGCAGTATTTTCGATAAGTAAGAGTGTCGAACCCAACGAGGAGAAGAAGGGGCTAGCTAGTGGTATGGATCAGGAATTCTCTGCAGATACTTAGCAAATGGATTTTTAGGGGTTTTTGATAAAGCAAGTAAACAAAGTACGAGTAAATAAAAGATAGTAGGAATAAATGCAGCAAGTGGCCCAATCCTTTATGCAGCAAAGGACAAGCCGGTTGTATTACTTAAGATGACCAAACGTTCTCGAGGACACATGGGAATATCGTCAAGTGCTTTCGCTTCATATAGTTGATTAATCTTCTTTAGCTTGCTAAGTGTTGTGTGGGTGAACCTGTGCTAATGTATCGACCTTCCTAGGACTAATACATATTTGTGATTATACCCCTTGCAAACATCCGTGAGTACAAGAAAGTAATTAAGGTAGAAACCTAACCACAACTTTAAACTCTAAGACCCTTACGTCCCTTGTGCAATGGTTTCCTAACGGGGGTTCAGGTTTCTGTCACTCTGGCAACCCCTATGATTAGTAGACAAATACACAATGCATTCCCCTAGGCCCATATAGGTGAAGTGTCATGTAGTCGACGTTCACATGACACCACTAGAAGAAGTACACCACAACTTAAATATCAAACTATTGAATCTTTCTCAACACAATTCCACTACTAACAACATGACTTCTCCCATGTCCTCAAGAACAAAACAAACCACTCACAAGACATCATAAGGATCATGAACAGAGATGGAATAATGATGTATAACAATCTGAACATAAACAATAATTCAATGGTTCACTCAATAGCATCAACTACAAAGAGTAATCAACACCAGGAAAGTTTCCCCTAAGAACTATGCAAGATTCAACCCAATTGTTACAGCAATATGGAGATGGTGATGAGGGTGCTGATGGTGATGATGGTGGTGATGATGATGATGATGATCCCGATGAAATCCAGCTTGATGGTGGTGTTGATGGCGACGATCTCCCCTCTCCGGGAAGGAATTTCCCCGGCAGAAATCTGTCTGCTGGAGAGATCTTTCTCTCTCGGTGTTTTCTGCCCCGTAGAGGCGGTGGAATCTTTCTGTGGTTGCTCCCCGAGTATTAGGGTTTCAAGAGGATTATATACGCCAGAGGGGAGAGCCAGAGGTGGGACAGGGTGTCCACACCACCTGGTGGAGCGGCATAGGGTGGCCCGCGCCAGGGGGTGGTGTGGGCCCCCTGTGGCCCATCTCCACGCCTCCTTCTGGCTTCCTTCGTCTTCTAGAAAAATAGGATTTTCCGTATATTTTCCTGGATTTTCTGATCTTAGCGAATTTTGCCTCCAAACAGCACCTTTTCCATTAGAATCCCGACTGCAGCGGGCCATGCTCCAAAAGTCATCAACCATGCAAAAACAGATGAATTAACATAAGTATCACCTCTTAATATGAAATATATCAATGAATAACAGTGAATTATGATATATAATAGTGATGCAAAATGGACGTATCACTCAAAGTCTAAGGACAGGTCACGAGGTTTCCTTAGTTTTATCATTAATGGTGTACTTTGTAACTAGATCTCATTAACATACAACTGGTTGGGTTGTTTGTCTATCACATCATTCAACTAATGACGTGACCTCATTGTCAATTGGCATAAATGCCCATGATCTCGAAACCCTAGATCATCCTCATGACCAATGAACTAGTTCGCTAGAGATAACTAGAGACTTGGTTTGTTTGCATACCGCACGTGTATTAATGTTTTGTATTAATACAATTATTGTACAGTATGAAACTATTTGTGGGCTCCCTGGATTAACCATCCGAGAAATCCCTGTTATGCATATATCCATGTTCCCATGATCAGTGAGCCGTGGAACATAACTAACAAGTATCATTACATCATCCGAAACATAACGAATTTACAAGACTTACATAAATGCCATTATGGCTACACCATCCTTAGCAGCGGTACTCATCACGCGCAGAGCCCAATCATGCCTCAACCTACAGGCGACTGACTGGGAAGACGGCCTAGCTCGCTGGACGCCACCTTGATCTTCCGATGTCGAACCTCTAAGTGTCTGGCCAAGTAAAAAGCCAGGGACAAAGCCATGAGTACTTTTGAATGTACTCGCAAACCACCAAGATAAGCGGAAAAGGAAATGCACTTCTGGCTGTGGCGAGATAGCTCTAATCGAGGGTTGTTTTTGAAAAGCCTAGACTAACTCTTGTAGTTATGGTATCTCCATATCTTTGTTGAAAAAGAGTTCTGAAAACATGCCTCTGTTTTATAAATCAAGATGTCTCCATATCTTTGCTGAAAAAAGGTTTTGAAAACCGTTTGGAGTAAAAACCCTTTTGTAAACCTCTTTGACCTCCTCTGGTCAAAACAACACTTTAGACTCAGGTTCCCCCAGAACCTTCATACTTTCATCCATCCTTTCCAAACAAACAACGTTTGGGTACTCCCAGCCAACACCTTTACAACCGTCCTTGACCGTGGACACGGTTATTCGAATAAATTATACTCTGTAGAGTTTGCACACTTTCCCCACAAGAATCAATACATCTGCGGGGATAAAACCACGACCCACTACCGACTGTAGACGGGGGTCCGGATAATCAAACCTAACCTTTCGTTTGTCGACCCTAGCAAAGGCTGCTTTTCCTTGTGGGTTTGTTCTCCCCGGCAACGAGTATGTGGCTCCCAGCCATAGTCCTGCCTTCCGTACACGTGTATACCCAGGCCGCAACTTGGTGTATACCTTAACTTGTTGACAACACTTCCTTCCGTACCACCTAACTGATACCGTCCGCGAGAGACCCAATTGTTGCACCGGCAGTCCTGCCAAGACAGGCTCGCTCTTGCCGAAGCAAGCTATAGGCTCCAGATCGTAGATCTGTTAGCTCCTGCCCGGGCTTCAAGGGATTTCTCAAACCACACATGGATCCACCAGAGTCATTGCATGTGTGTTCTTTCCACAAACCACATGGATCAACCAATGTCATTACATGTGTGTTCTTTCCACAAACCACATGGATCAACTAGAGTTATTGCATGTGTGTTCTTTTCACAAACCACATATGGATCAACAAATGTCATTGCATGTGTGTTCTTTCCACAAACCAAATATGGATCCACCAATGTCATTGCATGCGTGTTCTTTTCACAAATCACATATGGATCCACTAGAGTCATTGAATGTGTGTTCTTTTCACAAACCACACATGGATCCACCAAAGTCATTGCATGTGTGTTCTTTCCACAAACCACATGGATCAACCAATGTCATTACATGTGTGTTCTTTCCACAAACCACATGGATCAACTAGAGTCATTGCATGTGTGTTCTTTCCACAAGCATTGTACAAGCTGCCTCAGCTAATGAAGACAAACTACGAGCTAAGCCCCAGCACCTGGGGTAATGTGGTTGCACTGGTAAAATTGTTCCGGTAAAGGCGTAGAGCATCCCTTCACTTTCTCATTTCCCATCATCACCATTTCTTTCGTTAAAGCATCCACTTGGAACGATGGATCTTCCCAAGGGTTTTACAAAGTAGTTTTGAACATTTGTAGTAGGGTAAATCCCAAAACAATTCATTTTCTCAAAGCCGGGGTTTTCAAAGAGGTAGGATGCTGGCCATCGTACTCTCGGTCTAAAGGGATAAAATGTTAGGTACATCAGGGTGGTGCCACGAGGGACACAAAGTCATAACTTGGAGGAGCCAAGTTATTAGCACATTATTCATAAAACAAGACATGCAGATAAATAATGCAATTTATAAAGAGGATACAAAACAGGTAATAAAGAGAGTAGGACAAGTATCGGAATTCAGGAATGGTGGCTTGCCTGTGATCAGCAATAAGTCCCTGGACTTCTTTAGATAACGTAGAATACCTAATAAATAATAATAAGAAGTCCCTTCCTTCTGGTCGTCAAACACTCACACTATCGCCGTCATTGAGTATACATGCACGCAGACAATACCACAATCAATACAAGGCATACATGCATCAATTCATATAGCAAACAAACATAAGGAATCCTACTTAACCTAGTAGGTTTTGGAGGAGTTGGGTATTAGTAGTGGAATTACTAGTTTGCCATTAAGGTGTTTCTCCCTTTTGGAAGATAGTTGTCAAGGCTAAATACCATGAACTTGGAGTGGGGTTTTGAGGTCTGTAGGATACCAAGGTGCAACAATGATATCCTCAAATAGGTTTTGACAAAACAGGTTCAACACAAGTGGTTTCACTAGATTATTAATTACCTAGATTTAGTTATGCCTTTTATAGTGGAATAAACTCTAGTTTGAGGAAATAATTCACCAGAATTTATCTGGAGGCCCAAAAATTATTTCCTTGGGTGTGTAGGTAGGGTTTGATATACTAAACCACAGAGTTGGAATGTTGTCAAAATAATTACAGGAATGCCCTCAAGAAATTCCCAAAGGCAGTTCTGTAAGGTTTTTCTCTTTTTCACCAGATTAATTCTACTGAAGCTCTTGAGTAGATTCCAAGGGCATGTGGTAGGAATTTTGAATACATTTCTATAGTAATTGGATTCACTCTTTTTGGGGTTGTCAAACTCCTGGAGTGATTTATTTAGTGAAAATACCACTTATAGAAGTAGTTAATTTACTGTAATTCCACCAGAGCTCAATAAAATATGAGATGCTGGGGTTTGATAGATTTTGAGAAAGCACATTCGTGGGAGTTGGAATTAGATCAATACCTCATTTGGTTTGACCTAGAGAATTTTCTAAACGCAGAAAGTCTCTGTTTTTGTTATTTTTGCTAAGGGCATACTACTGCTCACCTTGGCATAGGACCTATGCTAGATGACAGGTATATCAAATACCTTCTAGTAGAGCTATGGTTCTTTCCAAATAGATCTGTGAAACTCTCTGAGGAAATTATTGAGGTGTCAAGGTAATTTTTAGGAATTTATTGATCACGGATAAACTAAACCTAGTCTGGGATAACCAAAGGTATATTCTGTTAGACGAAATAGGTAGGTACCCCCAAGATTTTGGATATGGTCAGAATCATATTTTACATTTTTGTTTGAATTTAAACCAAATAGCAACTCTAGCAGATCTGGTGGGAAAACAAAAGAAAAAGGTAAACTGGGGTGTCTGGGCTTGATCTGCGTGAGGAGATGGGCCGCCGAGCCAATTCGGCCTAGCAGGGGAGGGGGTCGCTGATGGGAGTGGGATTTGAATCCCGCTGGGCGGGGCCTAGTGGTCAGCGAGGGCGGCGGGGTGAAGAGGTATCGGCGACGATGGGCCATTCGATTAGAACGAAATCGACGGCCCTTGCGCACCTTCCCTCTCGCGACAGGGAGCCAGGGAGGAAACCCTAGCGGCGGGTAGAGGAGGGGTGTGGTGGCTCACTAGGGGCTCGAGGGAGGTCGAGGAGGCGGTAGGGCGACACAGTGGACGACGACGAGTAGATCGAGGGGCGGCACGCCTGGGAAGGGGCTCGCGCGATGGAGACCGAGCGGAGCTCGCCGGGGATTGCTGGAGATCCTCTAGGGGTTGCTGCATGTCGACAAAAAGGGGCAGGTTAGCTGCAAGAGAGCGAGGAGGTGCCGGGAGAGAGACATGCAAGAGGAGAGGAGCTGAGAGAAGGGAGCTATGCTCAGATCTCGAGCCAGGCCGATGCTTCTTCCTCTTCTTTTTCCGGGTAGCATAGAGCAGGGGAGAGGGGGTGGAGCCTGGGGGAAGTGAGTGGAGGGGAGAGGGAGCAAATGAGGCAGCGAGGGGTGCTGGGGATGGCCTCTGGCCTTTATACTAAGGGGGAGGGATCCAAGGTGTAAATGTCCAATTTGGACAAGGGGGAGGGGAATGCTGGCCAGGGATTAGCCTAGAGGACGGTAGGGAGGCGTAGGAAGGGGATTGCCTCGGGCAGAGAGGGGTAGAGCAGCTTTGGTAATTAATTGGGGTAAATCTTGTAAGATTTGTTTGTCTCTCTCTCTCTACTAGTACAAGGGTAAGAAGGGCAAGGGCAGGGGGTGGAGCTACAGTGGTGTTGACCTAGGGTGTGCCCTGGTGCTGAGGATATGCATTGAGCAAGTTTTGATGAGAGTTGGAAGTGGTTTGAGTAGTGGATTTGCTTACTTGGAAATTTTGATCAAATTGGTGGTTATGAAGAGAGTCCAAAACCTTGCATTGGACAAGATGAGGGAATGGTACTGGGAGATAGATGAGGTTAAAATACCTCTCTAGGAATTATTTGGGATTTTTCAAAGGAGTTTTAGTCCACTTAACCCTATTTATTCAAAAAGGGCAGAAGTAGAATTTAGAAAATCATTTGATATTTTTACCTTCGACAAGGTTGGTTTTTGGTGGGAGAGGGTCCCAAATGTGAATACACACTTAGGGGAATTTTCCCAAGATTTATTGGGGCATACAATTATTTAAGACAATTAATATTCCATTTCTGGCATTTAAGAAAATAGGCAAAAATAAATAATAAAGCTTCTCAAAAATATTTATTTTGGGATGGGAGGATAGGGTATGGTATATGGAACTCACATGAGCAAAAAGTGAGGGATGTGTTTTGACAAAAACCAAACTTTCCATTTGGAAAGGGGGTTTTGAGATTTTGCCTATTAAAGGAATTTAATAGATTTGTAGCTATAATAATTATGGATAATATTTGAGCAATCTTGATTATCAAGGTAGAGGATGTAGACAAAGTGTAGAAAGCATTTGCAACCTTGGTATTGGAGAAGCCAAGTTGATTTTAGTGGAATACCCTAGATTAGGGATCTAGGATGGTGTTAATTTCATACCACCAAAACCTTGTTGGATCTGGGAGCTCAGAGCTCACCTTGAGGAAATTGATATCTGGATAGTTGGAACAAGTCATATAGATGCTCATGGAAGTAGGAGTTTGGATTGGTTACATTTGAGGTGGTCTGGGAGTAATGGCAAACTTTGTTGAAATTAAGGCTGCCATACCAGATGAGTCATGGTGCCCTATAAACCATGTGGGTTTAAGGAGCACAAGGATCCACTTTGGGAAAGTGAAGTAGATGTTGATATACCTATATGAGTGGAACACAACCATGCAAGGATTAGGTACATAGAAGTTTGGATGATGGTGTTAGCTTTTGTCAAAGTAGGCATGATGACTAGATTTGCAGGAAAAGTTATTTTTGTTGCCTGCAAAACCATCAAGAACAAGTGTTTGGAAGATGATCTAACCAAGTGCAAAAGTGGGACTTGGTAGTCCTTAGGGTGGTCAACAAGATGGTTCAGATGCATTTCAAAAAATGCACATGTTTTGAGAAAGGGAGGCATTCAAAAAGGTGATGTTGGAACAGTTTCCAGACTTAGTCAAAATTGGCAGCTTTGAGGATTTTGACTAGAGTATGAGAGGGAAAGTTTTTGGAGGGTTTGCAAGGTACCCAAGCATCATAAAGGGGATGATTTTGAAGTGTGTATTTAGTAGAAGGGATCCATTCTTGATATTGGTCTTCATGGACTTGGAAGCTTCTAGAATGGATCACTGCAGAGTGGATCTGCGTAAGGGTTTTAGATGATCCCTAGTATATAGAGATTTGATCTTGCTTTGCAATATTGCTTAGGGTGTGATGATTTGGAGACATCTTGATCCTAGTGATGAGCTCCTAGAGTAGCTCATCCTACTTCCTAGGCAAACAAGTCAAACAACAGATCAAAGCAACTCATCTTATAACTAAGCAAATCCTCTACTAGGGTTACCATCAAGCCTAGATTGAGGTAAGGTTGGGGAATTTTGAAGTGTTGGAGTTTGAATAAGATGAGAGTTCTTGATATCTCTACCAAGAGTGGAATTCAAATGCTTTGAAAAGGGGTTTTGGGAAAACTAGAGATAAGATTAGTTGAGGGTTCTGTCTTGAAAACATAAGGAGGTTATAGCACTCCATATTTTTGTCAATGGAAGTTACTAAACTAGTTTTGGTTACACAAGCACCTTGGCTCAGGTTTTGAAATGCCAGTACGTTTGAGAATATGTAAAGTGAGCCATGATAGTTTGGGTTATAGCTTTTGTCAACTGATGGTGAGGTAAGGAGTAGCATATGGCATACACTCACATGCACAAGCACAAACAAACAACAAGCAAACATTTTGTTCCCCCTGATTTTTGCATTCTTGACAACTAATCAGGGTTGCTGAAATTGGGATGTTACACTATTACGAACTAATTGAGATATGGCAATCAAACCCTATTTATTATTTGCCTCTAGGGCATATCTCCTTCACAAGGAACGCTATGCACAAATCTCAAAACACACTTTTCAATAATTCTAGAATCTTTTTTGTCATTTCTCTAGAGAATGTCAAGTATTAGGTAGGAGTAGCTAGGTTGATGTCAACATGTTAAAGTACAAAGTAGAAGTACCAAATATACACTCGATAGTTTATGGACGTGGCTCAAAATTAAAATTATATTTTGAGCTTCACCTATTATAATTATAATTTTATAGTCCCGTGCAAGGAACGTTCACTTTATAGTGGATGCCCAGACCATGCTGGGGTGACAACTGCTTACGGTTGTCTCTTCGATTTCTACGTCAAGTATTGTATCGGAATGTAAATGGTTTTTTACTCGCGTGGAAACTAGGATGCCACCTCTCACGGACTCGACCTTCTTCCTCCTCCTCTTCGTGACTGTAGCCCTTCTCTGCCAGATTGCTTTGCCTATTTTCATTCCTTTTTGCTATGCTACTTCATCCTCATGACCGGGACATGTCCCACCACATAAGGGATCGTGCCACGACGATGAAGCTGGCAGAAGAGAAGAAGTCGGCTTGCCATTCGGCCATTATATTGCTACTGGTACCAAGCAATGCAACGATCAAAGGGTCCTAGTCGAATCCCTCGGCTGCAGGCGAGAGGTCTTCAACTCAAGGTTCTTCGAAGCCGCCGCAGCCAGGGACAGATACCTTCAGGTAAATCTCTGTTCTTGTGCAACTTTCCATGTCTTTGACCGTTTCTTGATTTGCTCATTTACCTAAAAAAGCACATTCTTCCTCAATGATGTTTTTAGGTCGGGCGGTCTTCGAATTCCCTCAGCACTCCTACCTACAAAATCATCTTCACCGACACCAATGGAGACTGATACCTTCAGGTAAATCTCCGTGCTTGGGAAACTTTCCGTGTCTTTGATCGTTTCTTGATTCGCTCATTTCCCTAGTAGTATATTTTTTCTCAATTTTTTTTAGGTCGGGCGGACTTCGCATTCCCGTGGCACTCCTGCCTACAGAATCATCTTCACCATCGCTGATGGAGGCTGATTGGTACAACCGCAAGGTAAGAAATCATTCGAATTGTGATTCCGTGTGTCTCTTCCTTGATATTTCTCTAGGTACACTTATGAATTTATGCTCCCTGTTCATCTAACAAAATATTAGCTTCGAGATTGAGTTTATGGTGAAAAAGGTGATAGGAGATTTCCGCGTCAAGACAGTTGACAGAAGCGCCCTCGTCAAAGAGTGCACTAGACTTTACTCCAAACTCGCCGCTGATAAGGTCGGGCTTAGCCTCCTTAGGAATCTCTCCATGGAATACTTGATTGAGTGTGAGGAGCTGAAGCGAAGGAACATCGGCATGGTGGAGATGCTGGGCATAAGCTACAAACAAATCCAGGACCTCGAGGACCAGAAGGACAAACTCCTGGCTGAGATGGCAAAGTTGAAGCATGAAACTGTCATCAATCTCCATCAATGAGCCGACACGTGGAAGACCTTAGTTACTACTCCATCTTTTTTCACAATATAAGCTTATTTACAGTGCTAAAACAGTTGACGAAAAGGTTTATGTATTATGGAATGGAGGGACTAGGTCATGATCAAATATATAGATTGAAATATGGCCCAAGTAAATTGAAAAACCTTTATTACTAGTATAAATGTATGATCGTGTACTTACTGGTAAAATATTTGGTTATTTGGTGAATGTGACATGCATCACCAGCCCCAATGTTGCCAGAGAAAATTTTGGGTCTGATTATCTTTCCTACTGTACTATAATTAGTTATTATCGCTTCCGTGCAGAGCGTTAGCTACCTTGCCATCGTTGTCATGCTGCATCTCACCAACTTCACTTGCTTAAAGCCTCCATTCTTCTTTACTCCAAAAAGAGAGCCTCCATTCTGCTTCCATCTTCGGTTTTGGTCCTGCTGATGGTAGTGGTAGCGATAGTGGTATCCCATTGATGGTGACTTTAGATCAGGACCCCAACTTTGCCTCTGTATAGCTGCAGTGTAGTATAATCATTGTGCCAAAGCTTACAGGGAAGGAAGAGGTAACTGTTGGGATCCCTCGTGAACCTATGTACACTATCCAGAATTTATACATTGAAGGGATAACTAGTTAACCATTTTTATAGCCATTTAAAAGATTTTCGGTTGATTTTGTCAAATTAATTTGACCTTTAACTGCATGTGTGCTATTTGGTCGACAAAATTAGAAAACACTATTTAGTTATTTAGTAGTATATAGATTCTTCCAAATTTGACTAACTTTCGACATCTATTTTGATAGGAAGGGAGTAGGATTATGCGTTAGCTACAGACATGGTCTTCATTCTACATAGTGTCAACATGGTGGGATAATTCTCTCTTGAGAAGGGATGCCTACACAATAAAAGGTGTCTAGATATATTAGTTTCACAAAATCTAAACCATCTTATATTTTGGAATAGAGGGACTACTTAGGCTCTAATAAAGAGGGGAGAGATGTACATATATGAGTAAAAAATGAGAGTTGCAAGAACATGATGATGAATGAATATTCTATCAATGGTATTCCCAACAATTTTTCACCCTGTTACGGAAAAATAGAACAAATCCATGAAAAATAAAAAATACGCTTGTATTAGTTTTTATGTGACAATGACTGTGCCCCCAGAAATTATGTGGAATTTCTTGGACCGACTCAACTACAGTGAGTCTATCGCAAAAAGAAAAAGGAAACTATAGAAAAAGGAAACAATGTCGTGAAACTAGGTAAAAGTTTCTTATCTTATCTTACTACTATATAGTGTACTAATAACTTTGAAGGTTGACCGCTGGATGAAGACTGGCAAATCGCAACATATCTAACCTCTAGATCTTTACCATTCTAGCATCTAGAAGATTCAATGGATAGTCTTTAGCATAATGAATCATATGCTAAAACTTCAAAACACAATTCTCCTCCATTCTAGAATGTTCTCTGTCATTTCTCTAAGCATGTTACAATTTTTTTTGAGTATTATTATGTACCAAGAACCAAGTATACACCCAATAATTTATGGATATGATGTGTCTCAAAATTCTTTAATAGTCTTTTGAGCTTTACCTATTATAATTTTATAAGTGATGGTGTTGAAGTACTCCTGTAATGTTGTGTTTCGAAAGCTCGCCGTTGATAAGGGAGAAAGCCTTGGATCGTTGCACAATATGACACACATCTGCGGGGTCATCCGACAATCTCTTGCTGAGCAAGTATGTGATGTATGGTTGTGTCCAGGATGGCTCAATCATCGTGACCTCCATGGGACCTTCGAGTCCCGTATCTAGACCCATGTCCTCTAGTGCCTTCGGCTCATTAGGTGGTGTAGCCCCCATGTCTTTTGACGTGCTCGCTTTCTGCTCTAGAGCCTTTGGCTTGATGGAGCGCTCGCAGATTAGTTCCAGAAATACTCTAGGTTGCACCAGGGCATAAGTGGAACTGATGTTGGAGAGTATATCCGCCTCCTTGTTGCTTTCGCGACCGACGTACCGCAATTCGCAGCCGTCGAAGTCCCGTTTGAGTGCGTCGTAGAGGTCGCACTGGTTCATGGTTTGATTCACCACTAGTTTGGAGTCGTCGTAGATGATGAGTCTCTTTGCACCATAGGCTTTTGCCATCCGCATCCTGTGAAGTAGGGCTTCATATTCAGCTTCATTGTTGGAGGCGGTGAACTACATTCGCAGAACATACCAACTCTTGTCACCTTGTGGTGATGTCAGGATGACACCCACGCCAGCTCTCTCTTTACATTTGGATCCGTCGAAGTGCATGGTCCATAGATAGGACATGTCTAGCCTTTCAGGGATCTAGTTCTCCATCCAGTGCACGAGGAAATCCAGGAGTACTTGCGATTTGATCGCATCATGCTTCTCGTATGTGATGTCTCGTGGAGACAATTCTATCCCCCAAAGTATGACTCGTCCGGTGGCATCGGGCTTATTGAGGATGTGCCCTAGCGGAGCGTCATTCACCACAATGATAGGGTGCTCCTGGAAGTAGTGGCGCAGTCGCCTGGCTATCATGAAGACGTTGTATGCCAGCTTCTGATAATGCGGGTACTGGTGTTTTGTTAGTGTGAGCACCTCACCGAGGTAATAGACTGGGCGTTGTACCCCATGGACTTTATTTTATTTGGCTCGTTCTACTACGGGCACGGTACTAACCACCTGGTTGGTGGAGGAGATGTTGAATAACAACGACTCCTTTTCCTGGGGTGTTACCAACACCGGCGAGGTGGATAGTAGATGCTTAAGGTCTTCGAATGCTTCTTGTGCTTTGTCTATCCACTCGAATTTGTCAGCCTTGCAGAGGAGTTGGTAGAAGGGCAGCACCTTTTCACCCATTCGACTGATGAATCGACTGAGCATCGTGATTCGCTCGGCTAGCTGCTAAACGCCTTTTATGTTCTTTGGCTTCTCCATGGCCAGTATGGCTTTTATTTTCTTCGGGCTGGCCTCGATCCCTCTCGTGGAGATGAGGTACTTGAGCAGTTGCCTGGATGGTATGCCAAAGGCGCATTTGTCCAGATTCAGCTTGATCTAGTAGCGGTCGAGGTTATTGAAGGTATCGCGGATATCATCGAGTAACGAGGCTTCCTCCTTTGTCTTGTTGATGATGTCGTTGATGTAGACTTGAATTTTGCGACCAAGCTGGCTGTTGAGGCAGGCCTGCATACACCGCTGGTAGGTGGGTCCTGCGTTTTTCAGCCCGAAGGGCATTGTTGTGTAGCAGAAGACACCAAAGGGTGTGATGAACGCCATTTTCTCCTGATCTTCCTCCTTCATTCGAATGTGGTGATAGCCTGAGTAGGCGTCGAGGAAGTAGAGGCGCTCGCATCCCACGGTGGAGTCGATTATCTGGTCGATCCGTGGAAATGGGAAATGATCCTTTGGGCAATGTTTATTCAAGGAGGTGAAGTCCATGCACATCCGTAGGATATTTGTGTCATTTTTAGGAATGAGCACAGGGTTTGCTACCCAGGTGCTTTCCTTGATCTCACGTATGAAGTTAGCATCGAGGAGTCTATTGACTTTCATACCGACCGCTTTTTCCCTTGGCTCAGATAGTCGGCGTATTATCTGTTTCACTGGTCTTGCTTCAGGATTCACATTGAGTGAGTGCTCGCGAATTCCCTGGGAACTCTTGGCATGTCCGCTTGACACCAGGCGAAGATTTCCCAGCGCTCACGGAGGAATTCGACGAGCGCGAGTTCCTATGCGGGAGTCAAGTTGTTGGCAATGAGGGTCATCTTGGTCAGGTTTGTTGGGTGGACCTAGACCGCATTGGTGTTAATCGATGTGTCCAAGGATTGGTCAGGTGAGCTTGGATTACTCACAGGAGGTAGACTGTTGTCTGTTGACTCCTTCAACCTTCCCAGTTCCTATTGCATGCCGAAAGACTAGGAGATTCTGTTGAATTCCCTATCACGACTGTCAGACCTCTTGTAGCTTCCGTTAATTGTGATAATGCCGTTGGGGCCCAGCATCTTCATTTGCAAGTAGGCATAGTGTGGCACTGCCATGAACCTCGCGAACGCGACACGCTCGAGGATGCAGTGGTATTGTGAGGGCCAGTCGACAACTTCGAATTCGATGTGCTCTCCTTGGATGTTTGCCGGTGTTCCGAAGATGACATCCAAGATGATCTTGCCAAGGGGGTATATGCTCTTCCCTAGGATAATGCCATGGAACGTTGTGTGTTAAGTTTCTAGGCAGGACAGGGCGATTCGCATGGCGCACAAGGTGCTTGTGAACATGAGGTTGGTGTCGCTGCCCCCGTCCATGAAGAGGCGACTCATCTCAAAGCCTCCGATTTGCGCCTCGAGCATCAGGGGACAATGACCTGGGAGAGGTACTTGGCGCGGATGATCGTGCTTGTCAAAGGTAATGCAGGACTCGCTCCCACTAAGGTACTCAGTGGTGGAGGGTGGAGAGTACATCGCCAGATTGCCTTGGTGAGTGATTGATTTTTGCACCCGATTTGATGGGCGTCCTTTTTGGATCATCCCCATGTTTCCCAGTGCTCGCGGGTGTGGCTCACCTCCGTGGTTTTGGATAGGCGCAGCTGTAGGTGGTGGTCGCCCGGGTGGTGGTGGTGGCGCTCCATGAGCCACAGCGCCCGGGGCAGCTCTGTAGCCCTGGTTTATCGCGTCGCGATTCATCTGGGCTAGGCCTTCATGGAGCTTGAGGAACTCGCGGTAGTCCTTTAGAAGGTGGCTAGATTTTTTCTTGTCGTCGTGCTTGTCGATGTAGAAGTGTATGTTGCACGGTCCGGACAGTTTGTCCTGGATAGATGTTCTAGGTGCCTCATCGCGAGTGCGGTATTGCCACACTTGCTTGGTTTTCCCACTATCACGGTATCCGATGTTGTGGTTTTTGTCGTCGCGTTTGTCGGTGTAGCCAGCCGTGACCATATCGACTTCCTCGTGGTCCTCATAACCACGCATCTGACGTTTTCCTCGGTGATCGCGTCTGCGACCAAGGTCTTCATCATCATCTGAGTGGACACGGGTTTTCACTGAGTCCTCTCCATCGGCCCACCTATTTGTGATCTCCATCAGGTGATCAATTGTCTTGGGCTTTGAGCGGCCCAACTCCTCTCTGAGCTCTCTGCGGTGCATGCCGCCATTTAACGTGTCGATTGCGCGGTACTCAGAGATGTCTTCTACAGAGTTTTTAATGATGGACCATCTCTAGATGTATGAGCAAAGAAACTCTCTGGTCCTTTTGTATCAGCTTCTTAATTCTTTGATTGATGCGGGCCTTTTGTAAGTTCCCTTGAAGTTCCACACGAAGCTGTAAACCAGCTCATCCCAGCTGCGAATCGATCCGTGCGGGAGGTTGTTGAGCCACAGACGGGCGAGACCTTGTAGCTTTAGTTGGATGCATTGCATGACCGTTCTCGTGGTTCCACCATGTAGCCCGACAGAGGAAATATGATCCTCCCGCCAGATCTTTCGGTCTTGGAGACCGTCGAACTTTGGATTCTCAGATGGGAGCTTGAACCCCTTTGGCATTTGCTTCTGCCTAATGGCTCTGCTGAAGCAGTTGGTGCCGTAGACCTCTATCCCATCATCCTCCGAGTCAATCGAACGGGTGCGTCTTGCGTGCATCTTGTCGACCTTGCACTGTGTGATTCCATCGCACACGTCGTAGTCGTAGTCGTGTCGCCGTGAGAGGCATCGCCACAACAGATCATGGTTGTCGTCACTGGAGGATGAAGAGTAGCGCTTAGCCAGAGCCTTGCTTTTCTTCGACTACGATGCTGGATCCTTGGTGAGAGCATCCTCCACTAGTCCCAAGCTAGCGATCGTAGATCGGTGCATGGAGGACCGTGGGTCTCCAGCTGACGGCTGGTTGTTGAGCAGGTTCATAGTAGCTGTCGTCACCGCTGCGTGCGGCATTTTGGGGAGCTCATTGCCCTGCGTGTCCATTGTCATGGATGAGAAATTGAGGACTCAAGTGTATTTCACTCGCTCCTTCTCGGTGAGGTGAGCGAGTTGGGAACGTCTTCTGGCAGCCATATGATCGTTGCCTTTCGAGGAGGGTCCTCCGATGGAGGAGAGCTGAGCCCGTCGGAGGCTCGACTTGTCCGCCGCCCTTCTGCGCTTGTCGAGCTGGGTGATTACTTGTTGCTGGCACTATAAATTCCTCCTTGAGCATCTAGTGATAACCCATCAGCATGTCTTGCGATGAGTTGGAAGGTAAGGGGTTGCCCCGTAGGGCTTCCCTGCAGCGATCCCACTCAGCATCGCTGAGTTTGGTCAGCACGTGCTCCCGGTTTGGCTGATTCGCCGAGAGGTTCGGCTAGTTCTCCGGGATGGGCCCTTCTATCCTGTTTTTGGTGGGGGCACTATTGGCAGGGCCACCCTTCGCGACTAGGATTCCACCGCTAGTGCCGGTGTCATCCCAAGTGCCGCCATTGCTGCTCGTGTTAATCATGACACACATGTAATTGTTGGGGAAGCTGTTGCCCCCACAACTTTCAGATGCAGAGTTGTAGACTACGTCTTTTGTTGCCAGTTTGCCCAGATCGGACTCGCAACTGCTGTCGCTGTCCGTGTTCCCGACTAATGTCGGGCACTGAGTTTGCTCAGGGTGCCGATCGGTGGTGGAAACCATGACGCTGGAGCAATCGCGGGAACCTTCGGCTGATCAGGGAGGCAAAGTGTGCCTACCTAATCAACTTGGAAGCACAAGCTCCCGATCTCTAGGCCGATTCCGTCGACTACAGACTCAAAATCTGGGCAAGTGGAAGTCGTGTGTACGGTGAAGTCGAAGGCGCCGAAGAGGAGGAACTCTGCTACTGCAGAGTCGTAGATCACGGTTGATGGGGCCGAAGAAGCCGCAACATCAGCACTCTCGGTTCCCACAGACAACGCCAATTAATGAGGGGTTAACTCATCAATGCCCATCGCAGATGGACTTAGGTTCGAGGAAGTAGGGAGCATTGGAGGCATCGATCGGCTAGAAAACAAGCACATGGGGACGCAAGGTTTACCTAGGTTCAGGCCTCGTAGAGGACCCTAGTCCTGCTTGTCCGCTCTTGGAATTATCAAGCAGTCGAAAGTTATAGGGAGTCCGCAGATTCAATCTAGCGATGGTGTGGAAACTAGGGTTGTGGATTGTCCTCCTCTCCGCCCCTCCTAGCTTTATATAGATAGGCTAGGTCTCGAGATAGCAGGTCGATTCAGTTACATATTATGGTTTTCCCTTTAAACTTCTATATTAAGTTTGTCGTGTGCCATAAGCAGCCAAAGTCTCCTTCCGAATCTTGATTGGGCCCTGCTAATATCATGGGCTTCTTCTAGGCTGGATCGTATATACCAAGTGCGAGTACCTATACGGTATGCCCATGTCACTTTCCATCTCATAGCTAGAGATGACATGATATAGAGTCTCACGTTTGTTTTTTCGAAATGGGGATACCACAACCTCTACACTCAAAGGATGCACACATCCCTTTTATAAAAAACCAAGTATCGAGTACAGTTTACGGATCAGATAAGGTTGATACAAACACCAACCATATGAACAAACCTAAAGGTCTCACAAAAGAACGCACAGATCTCACGTGCAAGGCACATGCAAATTATTATGCAAATACTTACTTCAAGAACATAGTTTGATCGTAAATCTGGTCAATAATATATAATTATATTTAATAATTTTTAACCAATTTATTTATATTCGAAAGATGATTCCAATGATACAATTTTTGTGACATACAATTCATAAACTGGTGACCAAATTTATGGTCAAATTATTTTATTTGAGTACGTATTTCCCTAATGAATCAGAATGGAGGTAGTATACTACTGACAAGGGTTTAACTCGTCAATGTCCATTGTTATGGACTTGGGTTTTGGAGAAGGAGGGAGCGCTAGAGGCATCAATCGGCTAGCGAACAAGCACTCGGGAACGCAAGGTTTACCCAGGTTCAGTCCTCGTAGAGGTCCTACTCCTGCTTGCCTGCTCTTGGAATTATTGAAGGAATCAAAGATTACAGGGGTGCGCAGATGCAATCTGGCGATGGTTGTGGAAACTAGGGTTGTGATTATCCTCCTCGCCGCCCCGTCCTAGCCTTTATATAGATAGGCTAGGTCTCGCGTAGTAGGTTGAGTCGGTTATAGATTAGGGTTTGCCCCTTTGAACTTTGTATCTTAAGCTTCTTCTTGCGCTGCAAGCAATCGGAGTCTCCGTGGGTCACCCGAATTCCGTATTGGGCCTTGGTAACACCGTGGGGTCCCTGCCGTATCTGGACCATATATGCCAAACTCGAGTACCTGTAGGGTATACCCATGTTAGTAGCCCCCGAGTGTCCAGTGGAATCGCAGATTCGACCGGAGACTTTATGAAGTCTTTCGAGTGCATGACTGAGCATTTTTGAGTGTTCTGTTTGTGTCATAGGGATTGTTGATGTACGCGCCTGATTTATCTGATGTATTGGTATCAGTTAACTGCCTTAGGGCAAAACAACGCAATCTACTCGAACTCGAGTCCTTGGACTCGAATTCGGAAAAGTGCTGGCATAATTCGACTCAGGCCACGTAGGTCTTTACAGGAATCGAATTCCATTGTATAAATGTGAGCACTCGATGCATCCGTCAAGGCATGTTCACCGTACCTGCAGGCACGGATATATTTATGGTAGTGCGCAGCAAATGCGTTTCCAGGCCTTATTCATGTCTTATCTTCACGATGTAAGCGCGGCATCCGAATTTTTGTCATCGCGGAGATGATTCGGGTGGCCCAGGAGACGTAATCTCTTTGTAGGTAAAACATGAGGTGGAGTCGCCATAGTATTCAAGTGTGGATGTTATCGACACACAGTACGTTGTACAAGGAAAAATAATCATAGGGTGCGTGACCAGTGCTCCCTATGGGAGTAGCCCCCGAGTGCCTATTCGAGTCGTAGACTCGAATGGGGACTAAAAACCTTTTACGACTGCTGTCGTCTTTTGTTGTTTGTTTCAATCGAATGTGCTTCTGGAGCTCCCTATGGGAGTAACATGTAATTCACAATCGAATCGTTGATTCGAGTGATAGGTTTTCATGAAGTTTGTACACATGCATAAAAATTCTTTCGGGTGCACGGCCAGCGCTCCTGTTAGGAGTAGTCCCCGAGTGCTTGGTTGAGTCGAATACTCGAGCAAGAACTAAAGTAGTCAAAATCTTCTTCTGTTGGAATCGATGACGTCAGTGCTGACGATGTGATGACTTCAGATGCCCGTGTGAGCGGCTTTGATGGGACGTGACGAGCAGTGGGTCCCACTTTCTGACTTTGATTTGACTGGGTGTGCGTAATCTTCTGTTTTTACTGCGTCTCCTCAATTTTCGTGCGTAATGGGAGTAGTGGGGGACGGTTCGTGATTCACCTTCGCCACACGTCGATGGCGATGTGTGCCACGCGTCCGATAGGGTTTTTTCTAGCCATTGGATGACACCTGTGAGGAGGTTAAGTAGGAGCGTAGCTGCGGTAATTTTTTCCTCATCTCTCTTCTTGGTCGTGCTTCCTTCGCCATTGTTGCTCTTTCTGCTCCCTTGCGCTCATCCCCTCTGTGGCACTGGACCAACTACGTGTATTCCTTAGCTATTTTCTGCATTCTCATTGCCATCGAAAGATGGGCAAGAAGAAAGGAGGCACCACCATCGTGGGCACCAGCGCCGCCAGCGCTAGGAAGAAGAAAGGTGCGGGCACCTACATCACCAATGGCTCCTGCGCGCATCTGTCAGCAGATCCTTCGAGCTGCACACTCTTCATAAAGATGGAGCGCTTCCTTCTGTGGAAGATGACTCTCGAGCACCTGGCGATGAGGTAATCCCCCGTCCTCCTACAGGTTTTCAAGTCATGTTCCTTGCGTTCATCATTCGAGGTCTATCTCTCCCCATGTATCCGTTTGTTAGGGGTCTTCTCTGCTTCTATGGGCTCCAGCTGCATCAGTTGTCCCCAAATTAAGTTCTACATATCTCTTGCTTCATCTCTCTTTGTGAGTGCTAGGTCAGAATTGAGTCGCATTTTGGTCTCTTCAAGAAGCTTTTTAAGCTTAAGCGTCAGTCGGGGTCGGGCTCTGTAGTCTATGATGTAGGGGGCTGTGGGATCCACGTCGACTCTTCCATCACTTATTTCGATATCAAGCTCACCGCGTTTGTCCAAGGGTGGAGAGACAAGTGGTTCTACGTCCGTGACCAGAAGGCCGACGGAGAGCACTATGGACTCACGCCCTTCGATCCCGTGGCTTATTGCAAGAGGAGGCGCTCCTGGAAGAATGTTGTGATGCTTGGCGAGTCCGAGGAAACGGAAATGCTGTACCAGCGTGTCTGTGACCTCGAAGGCCGTATTGGGAGCGAAGAACGTGGCGCTACGCTCATTCGCACTTGGTTGTGCCGCCGTATCCAGCCTTTATAGGCCAGAATCCAGCCAATGTACAACTGGGCTGGTGCGGGCGATGTCACTCGCATATCTATGGAGGGAATTCCTGCGGGTGAGGTAGACAGGAGGTTGTGACTGGTGAGGATTCACATTCCCTCGCAAAGCGGAGGAGGAGGACGAGTCAGGATCCACATTCCCCATGGAGGAAGAAGAGGAAGCCCCCGAGTCTGGTGACCGCGGGACTCACAAGTGTTCCCGTGGTGAGGATTCTGACGTGTCCTTGCCATCGACGCCGGAGATCTCTCCTACTGCTATTGCAGAGGAGCCCATCCCTGCCGTTCCTGTCTGCGCTGTGGCTCCTCCCGCTCGGAAGAAGTTGCGGTTGCCAAAGGAATCGTCGGATGGATCCTTTGACCTCAACAAATTTATTTGGTTAGTTTTAATGTCCACGAGTTCGTCTTGTTTTCTTTAAAGTTTCTTTTCTGAAGTGGTGTCGGGCATGTTTTGTAGCCAAACGATGTCGTTGTCCTCCGAGGACGTCCAGTTTTTTAAAGAATCTGGAGTCACAGACTCCAAGACCAAGGAGGTGGCCATACGGTCACCTTCTCTTCCGGTGGCGGCCCACTCCGGCGCCAACTCCTCGAGTTCCCCACATGCTAGGGAGAATCAGATGGTTGCACGGACGACTACCCTACAAGCATCTTCGGAGTCCCTAGAGGAACACGTAAGTATCTTTTTTGCCGCTGGCAGTTGAATTTTGTGCTTTTGGTTGTTGCTGAATCTTCATTTCACTTGGTGTAGCTCATTGTGAAGGAATATGCTCGCCTTGCAGAGCAAATCCTTGCCTTGGGTCGTCAGCACGCCCTGCTGGACAATCGGCACCACGCATTCAAAGGTTGATACTACTCTGTTCTCTTTGCTCTATTTTCATAGAATTTTGTCGACTAAATTGTTGTCATGCCTTGTATTTTGTAGGTGAGCACAATGAACTTCTCCGTTGCGTTATGTCTCTCGAGAAGGGACTTGCCACGGCAGAGAGAAAGCATGATGAGGTAGTCGCGGCTCTGGAGGAGTCGCATAAGCATGAGGAGGACCTACGCGCTTCTGCTTCTTAGTGGGAGAAGTTGTTTGTGGAACAACTTTTCTTGACTATGAAGGGGCTCTCAGGTACTTGCCCTGCTTTCCCTTGCATTTTCCTTATCTTGATTTTCTTGTCCTTGTGTTGACACCTTGCACTCTGCAGATGCCATGGCCTTAGCTTTGACGCCCAGGCATTGCGTCACGAGGATGCTCTTGTTGGTGATGTGTCTACAGTCGAGGAATGCGGTGTCTCCCTCCAAGAGATGCTGGGGAAGGCCAAAGGTGTACTGAGTCGCTTCCGGGAGGACCTGACTCCCAAGGCTGGACTAATTGATAATCTTGACGACCTAGTGGATTCCCTTGCTAGGGGTATTCCCATGGACTTCAGGAACTCCCAGCGATCTGTCAGCGCTACCATGACACTCACGATGGCGCAAGCCCATGGCGAGGAGTTGGATCCTGCCATGATTTCCAAGGCGATGCATGTCAATGCCGATGGTCAGCAGGTAGTGTTTGCTCCTTTAGCTAGTAGTTGTGGTAAGTATGGGCCTCATCTTATAGAGACAGTCGCAAAATACTCTGAGGAGCGGCAGCGAGCGAAGGTGGCGAAGACTATGGCATCTGAGGCTACCACTGGCAAGTCCGTGGTGTCGGAGACTGCCACGGATGTGATGAAGCCCCCGAAGTCGAAGAAGACGAAAAAGCAGATTGCTCCATAGTTGCCCTTTGTAATAGGTGTAGCTTCTTTTGTTGGTCCGCGCTTTGTGGGGGGTGCCCCCTTGATACTTTTATTGAATTTGAATGCAATCCTCCTTTGATCGATGTATGATTGGTCTCATTTGCCTTTTTCTCGCTTGCACCTAGGGTCCTTTGAGTGGTCATTTGAGTGGACATTCGAGTGGTCCTCATCACTCTTCTCCCCCAATGAAACCACTACGCAGCCGCGTTCAAAGGTGGAGGAATTGTCGTTGCTTTCGTGGCTGCGCGACCGCATTAAGCAGTTGGAGCGTGAGTTGCCCATCGTCCGCGGTAACACGGATGTGTGGAAGTTGAAAGCTGAGAAGGCCACCGCCCCCGAGAAGTATTTCTTGGATGAAGTGGCGCAGTTGAATGAGCAGTTTAAATGTTAGCTCTCTATCTTCTCATCTTGTCTTTTAGTCAGTCGCGGTGATGCCTTGTTCTTACACTTTGCTGCTTGCTTGGTGTAGTTGTTAGCGCTTGTCATCCGCGGGATGAGAAGGATCGGGTGGCCATTCAGATGAATAACCTGACCTAGGAGCAACCACAAGCTAGTGGGTATTTTTGGGTGGACCACGACCATCTAGTCACGTTGCAGACCCTGTAGGATCATGTTTCTCGAGTGCTTCAATGCCTGAAGAAGGCGCAGTCATGCCTTAGGAACATTTATCAGACGATGTTTCCGCTAGACACCGTGCCTTCAATCCTATTGGCTCTACTAGCGAGATTTCAAGATATAAGCACCGTCCGCGAATGTGTGCGACAACAACTGGTTGTAGGTGTGAAGGCTACCCTGTCGCTAGTGCGACTACATCGGCCAGATGTGGACATAGCGCCTGTTGCTGATGGGCCGCCGCCGCCAAAAGGGATGACCTGGAACATGGTGCCGAACTACCAGGGCGTTGATTGGCCAGCGGAGGACATCGTCGACTGCTTTGAACAACAGACGAACATTCATCTTTTGCAGCAATAGCGTAGTTTGTATCCGGCACATAGTTGTATAAGTGTTGTAAAGTTCGTATGATTGTGTCGGGTGTATTTAATACCCATTATGTGAAGAGCTTGCTAGCTTGTATATTTTTCGAGTATATTGTAGTCTGCAGTTCCTTTTCATTAGCCTGGCGTGTATTTATCTCATCACCTTGCCAACCTATAAGGTGCGTTGAAACTAGGTTGGTGTTTGTCAAGGGTTCGATTGGTAGTGTGTCAGCTACTCAGGATACTGCGATTTTGTTCGTAGAACAAGGGTGTAAAGGGTGGCGTAGCGCCCGAGAGATGAAATTGCAAGAAAATAGAAAAACACATAGAGTTTTGGGGCACTTAGCTTTATTTATTCGCAGAATAGTACGAGGTACAATGTGTGTCTAAGTAGCCTGGCTCAATAGCGTTATTTGTAATGTAAAAACGACTAGGGGTAGAAACGATGCAGCTACGCGACGTTCCAGGGGTTGGAGTATGCGACTCCGCTCTTGAAATCTTTAAGGCGATAGGGGCCACCTGGGATTACTTGTGAAATCACATAAGGTCATTCCCAAGGAGACTCGAGCTTGACATGACCTTGCTGCTTCAGTTGCAGGACCATGTCTCCTTCGATGAAGGATCTGGGACGTAGCCTTCTGCTGTGGTAGTTGCGGAGGCTCTGCTGGTAGATCGTGGATCTCTCTGCTGCGATCTCGCGTGCCTCGTCAAGGATAGTTGACTCCTTCTCGCTGTATGCAACCACCCGTGGGGCTTTGGAGCGCACTTCTGCGGGTAGCACTGCTTCAGCACCGTGCACCATGAAGAACAGAGTGTATCCCGTGGAGCTATTTGGAGTTGTGTGTAGGATCCAAAGTACGGATTGCAACTCGTCTGGCCAGCACCCGGTGGCTTGTTCAAGTGGCCGAAGGAGTCGTTTCTTAATTCCACCACAGACGAGGCCCTTGGCCTTTTCGTCTTGACCGTTAGTATGATGGTGAGCCACGAAGGCGTATCTAATGTTGATTCCCAGGTTTTCGTAGAATTCCTATAACTCCTTGGAGGTCAAGTTCGTCCCATTGTTCATGATGATGCTATGTGGCACTCCAAAGCAGTAGACGATGGACTCGAAGAATTTGACGGTGCTGGTGCCTGATTGATTTGTCACCGGTATGGCCTCGATCCACTTAGTGAATTTGTCGACCGCGACTAAGAGGTAGACATAGCCTCCTCGCGAGGACCTCGGGAGCTTGCCGACCATGTCGAGTCCCCATTGTGCGAAGGGCCAGGCCAATGGTATTGGCCTAAGTTCCACGCCAGGTGCATGTGGTTTGTCCGTGAATCGCCCGCAAACGTTGCTGCGCTGGACGATGTCTTTGGCATCACACATGGCCATGGGACAATAGAATCCAGCTCATAGAGCTTTAGCGACGAGGGCGCGATTGCCAGCATGGTGTCCGCAAGTGCCTTCATGTATGTCGAGGAGGACGACCCTTCCATCCCCATTGGAGACACACCTTTGAAGTATCCCTATGATGATGCGCTTGTACAGTTTACCATTGATGAGGGCGAATGCCTTGAATCATCCGGCGATGTGCCGCGCATCAGTCGGGTCGTCTAGCAGCCTCTTGCTCAGCAGATATGTGATGTACGGCTGTGTGCAAGATGGCTCGATCATCATGACCTCCATTGGGGCCTGTTCGTTTGCGGTACCAAAGTTCTTGGGCGAGTGCACCGCGATACCTAAGTTGCCTGAAAATTGCCGCGTTTTTAAATGTTGGGCCGCCAACTACCAAGAGGGGCCATTTTGATGCAAACTCATCTCACCCCTACCAAATCCAAACATTCCATGAAACTGACCCATGAAGTAGATGGTTGGGACCCTCATGTCAGTAATATTTCTGTGACGCGAGCGCCAACACGGCAACCACGTAGGAGAAACGAGAGACTAAAGGATCATGGTGTGGTTACCAAATTCACAAGTCCACTCCCTCCCTCCTTTCGCATGAACCCTAGCACCGGCGGCTTCAAAATCCCTTCTCCAACCAGAATGATCTCTTCGGGCATTTGACTTCTGGCTACAAGTTGCTGCGCCTACTCGCTGCTACTGAGCTCTAATGCCGAATGCTGTGCCAGCCGTTCCAATGATCTAGCCCGCCTGTACCGCCGACGAGCTGAGCTGCGCGAAGGATGGCAGATCCATTTGCCGAGGAAGAAGTACTTCTGGCTAATTGCGGGTGAGCTACTCTTCTCTTTGCTATTCACACTATCTATAACTGCTAGTTGGATATTGGCATTACAGAGAAATATCGAACATAGAATTGTTTGCTAGCACGATGCTCACAAACAATTCTTATCTTTTGTCCCCAATTTTCTGTCAAGTAGGATCTCCGCTGAACCCAAATACACGGTTATGTTTACCCTCTACGGCTACCACATTAAATTAGCATATGGGAAGAGCACGTGGAATCAAGCTAGTTGTCTGAAGATGGAAGTAGCACATGTGCAGTTATGCACTATCCCTGGTTTGGTTGCTGTTGTGCGTGAACTTGCTGAAATGGGGCCGGAGCAGAGTGCACGGTTCAGCTTCGTTGATGAACGAGGCTTCTAGGTTCCTATAGCATGTGACAGTCAGCTAATTGGGTTGATGAAATAGTATGTTGGGCTTTGCGTGGTTATGCTGATTTGTAACATACTGGATGAGGAAGCTCTTGCTACTAGGAGTCGCCCAGCTATTATTGGACAGGGTGGTCTAACTCGAACCCCTGCTGCTGTTGAGAAAAATTTGGTTCCTCGTCCGCGACATGCTTCTGTCAGGAAACCTCCTCGTAGGAGTCCCCGTATTGCCATTGTGGAAAACTCTTCTCTAGAATCTGCTGGTACTGGTCGTCCCCGTGGTGTTGGTGCTCCGGCTGCTGCTGACCCAATCCATGCCATTTTTTAGCAAACTAAGTCTTTCGGAGGCTGCCCTGCTGTTGTTGCCAAGACCACTGCCTTGTGTGCTACTCCTCCTCGAAACCGTCCTCAAGTTGTGCGAACCCGTGCTCTAGAATCTACTGGTACTAGTCATCCTCGTGTTGTTGATCTGACCGCTGTTGACCCAATCTCTGCCACTGTTAAGCAAACTAAGGCTTCCGGAAGCTGCCCCACTATTGTTGCAAAGACTGCTTCCTTGTGTCTTCCTCGAACTCGTGCTCAGGTTTAGTGAGCTGCTGGTCTAGAGCTAGGTCATGGACTCTGCTAGCACTCGAAACACTTTTGTTGTGGGAACTGCTCCTGATCGTCGATGTGGCATGGCAACAGCTTATCCTATTGTGGATATCGTTAGAAGGGGCCCTGCATGTCCACCATGTAATGTAGCTCCCGCTGCTAAGGGCCCTCGCCTTGCTCCTGGTCCTGATACTTGCACCGAGGTCTATCCATCTAATGATGATGCTGGTGATGGTGACGGTGGCATTGTGGCTGGGTCTAATGGTGCCGCTCCACCTCTCGAACCTCTCGGAGGTTTCTATCCTGCAGAACCTGATAATGGCAAAGTAATCGTTCGTATCGGTGTCGCGGATTATACTACAAAATTAGATGATGGCACGAAAAAATTCTTGGACGAGTTTGATGTAAGCCTTGGCAGATACGATCTTGAAGTGGTAGAGCTATCTGACCTGATGGCATCGTTACGTGTGAAGGTGTTGTGGGGGTCCTCCCAGGAAGCACGTTTGTTATATTTTGGTTACAGGAGCAAAAAGGCTATCGAAGTGAAAGATACCAGGGATTTAGTCGTACCATTTACAAGGAAACATTATAGTGGTGAAGTATACTTCCACTTGATAGTGCAATTGGTTGGAGAGGAATTGGAACTCGACAATAGAGATGATGGACTTTTAGAAGGCATGCGTGACCTGATCCATGGCATCACTGGGGCTGGTGCGACTTAAGATAGCTTCGAACAGAGGAGAGTCTTATAGAGGAGCGTCATAAAGAGGAGCAGAAAGAGCATCCCTAGAAAGGGCACCCCGAAGAAGAACGTCACCAAAGAGACGACGCCAGAGAAGAGGACACCCAAGAGTCGCACGAAAAAGGCACCACGCCGCAGAGTACATCCCTAAGATCTAGTCAAAATGCCACACCGAACGGTAGAAGCAAAAATGCTAAGAGGGCTAGCACGGTGGTGAACACTCCCAGGAGTGGTAGCAAAGAGGCGAAGATGGCCAGCACGGAGGCTACCACACCCAGTGGGAGCAGTAAAAAATACTAATTTGGAGCAGAACATGCTGCTAAGTTTAGGAAATAATGCCAGTACGAAGGAGAAGACACCCAATAGTAGCAGCAAAAGGGCTAATTTGGAGCGGAACACGCCGTTGAGGTCAGACAATAATGCCAGCACGAAGGAGAACATGTCCAATAGTAGCAGCAAAAGGGCTAATTCGAAGAAGAACAGGCTGCAAAAGTCAGGCAATAATGCTAGCACCCTGGAGCCAACACCCGTGAGGGGAGGCAGGAAGGAGATCACACCCAAGAGCAGGAGCAAAAAGCCTAGTTCGATGGGGAATGGAACACAGATGTGAAGCCCTACTGATACCATCAAGAAATATTACATCAGGAAGGAGTATGTACACAGGAAGAGCAAGAGGGTTCTGTACAGTCAAGATGAAATTGATTCTAATTGTTGTTTGTCAACTGAAGTACCTGGGATGCGTGCAAACGTAACACCACCCCATGTGGTTGCAGCAGAACCAACCGAGTATCTTGGAGAAAACAGAGTTGCCGGTGAGGTGGATTAGGGCAATGTTCCGGTCCATCTGGGTGGAGATGATGGTGCAGCCCCACCCATGGGAGTCAATATGATGTTTCCAGTACTAGGCATTAGAGACGATGGCCAGGATTCTGAATCAGATGAAGAAGAAGGCACTGTAGAGGATGAAGAATCTGGTGATGATGAAATAGATGAGGAACTTAACGATGAGGCTAGTATTCCAGTCGATGATTTGGGTGTTGACGTAGAAGAAATGAAACATGACCACCAGTATCCAATAATTTCGGTCGGCACCGAGTTCAGTAGCATGCATGAGTTAAGGATGTCATTCAGACATTTTTGTCTCAAGGGGAAGTTCGACGTTTATCGACTGAAGAACACTGCCAAGAGGTATGAGGTTGTTTGCAAGTTAACATGAATGAATGGACGGGCCAAGATACATTGTCCATGGAGGATCACAGCAAGAGCCTTACCTGCGTCGAAGGCTATTAGGGTACTAGGGCAATGAATGCAGCAAACCATTAGAACTTTCTCTCTTTTCACTCTATAACTACAATTCATGTGCAACATCTTTCTAGCAAATAGTCGACTCCCCTTATCTTTTAAATGAATCTGTGTTGCAGGTGAACAAAATGGGCCCTCCACACATGTGTCCGACAGGCAGCAAACTGAAATTCTCAGTGGCTGATACGGAGTGGGTGGCTATACAATCTATGTCCATATAAAAGGATAACCCTAAGGAGACCGCGAAGAATATTCAGGCTAGCCTTGGTTCTAAATACAACATTGTCCTACCGTATTACACGGTTTGGAAAGGTAAAGAGAGAGCTCTAGGGGTCTTGCACGGGGATTGGACCAATAGCTTCAGGATGCTGTACAACTTCAAGGTGGAGGTACAATCTAGGTTTTCGGGGAGTGTTGTGGAGATTGACACCGAATCAGTACGTGGTAAAATATATTTCAAAAGATTTTTCATGGCGCTTAAACCTTGCATCCAGGGATTCAAGGACGGATGTAGGCCGTATTTGAGTGTAGACAGCACTGTCCTAACTGGCAAATGGAAAGGCTGCCTTCCATCTACCACAACACTTGATGGTCACAACTGGATATTCCCAGTGGCATTCGCGGTCTGTTTGAAACAGAAACGGAGGAAAACTGGGTCTGGTTTATTAGGCAGCTCGGGAGATTAATAGGCCACATGGATCCATTGGCTATATCCGCGGATTCATGCAAAGGGCTGACGAATGAAGTGAAGGAGTTGTACTCACACTATGCAGACAACATATTTCGTTACATGTTTCCTACTGCTAGTGTTTACAAACCTAGTAGCAGCGAATATTTCATGAGCAAGATTTTTTTGCGGAAGACCCTGAACTTCCATAGTACTTAGCCATCCATCATTCGAAGCTATGGAAGAGGAGTCAATTCAACCCTGACATCAAAGTTGATTACATAAACAACAACCTTGCAGAATGCCTGAATAACTAGGTGAAGGACATAAAAGTGTGTTTTGTTCATATCTTGAAGGACAGCATACATGGTATGATCATGAAGCTGTTAAATATAAGGAGAGATATCAGTAGGAGACTTAGAGGACATATGCTACCACCAGTTGTACAACAACTGCACAAGAGAAGCCGAGGACTTGCTCATCTTAAGGTTCTCCTATCAACCAGGAGCAGCTGTGAGGTGGTCGATATGTCCAAGAGTGGCAAAAGGGATGTTGTGATCATCCAGGTGCGAGAATGCACCTTCTTAGAGTGGCAACATACCGGGAAACCTTGCGACCACACCTTGGCCTTCTTGGTGAAGAAAAGAACTCTACCACATTTGGATCAGTATTTGTCAGACTACTACTCTATGGAAAAGTTTAGAGCTGCGTACACTGGATCCGTCGAGCTATGTATAGACCCATCTCAGTGGCCTCAAGTCCAACTGCCTTTCGAGCTTTGCCAGCCAGTTACAAAAAGGGGCAGAGTAAGACCTCAGGTGAATCGGTTTAATAATTTTCTTGAGAAGAACGCTTCCGCTTTCTGTGCTACCAAGAAGGGCAAAAACAAATGCAAGACCTGCCATCTTATAGGCCATAGAGCAGCGGGTTGTCCCCTTAATGCTCCCAAACCTAGGTATGAGATGGTACATTCACAAAAAAATTGTTTATGGTCTGTAGATATAAGGTAGTAATCCATGCATTGTTTTTTACAGGAAGCGCAAGGTAAGAAATAAGACAGCCGACTCAGTGATTTTGCTGCGGGAAGAAAACCAAAATGAGTGGAGTGATGATGCTGGACAAGATTCTAGTGTTGATTGGCCTGACTTGAAGGGAATATGCCCGAGAGGCAATAATAAAGTGGTTATTATCTTATTCCATGTTTATGATAAATGTTTATTTTACATGCTAGAATTGTATTGATCGGAAACATCAATACATGTGTGTTTAATAAACAAAAAGGGTTCCTAGTTATGCCTCTCTTATAGACTAGCTTGTTGATTAACAAGATGATCAAGGTTTCCTGATCATGGACATTGCATGTTGTTAATAACAAGGTCACACCATTGGTGGAATGATGTGATGAACATTCATCCGAAGTATAGCATTACGATCAAAGTCATTATGTTTATATTGCTATAATATCATACGGAGTAATCTTTATCCTTAGACCATGAGATCATGTTAATTGCTAACACCGGAAGAGTATCTTGATAACATCAAACGTCACACCGTAATAGGGTGACTATAAAGATGGGTTCAGTGCTACGAAGGTGTTATGTTGAGGCTCATGGATCAAGAGTGGAATTTGGCAATCCCGATGACGGATAGATATACTCTGGGCCCTCTCGGTGATATCACATTGAAATAGCTTGCAAGCAAGTGATGTGATCACTAGAATGTTATATCACGGGAACGAGAAAAGAGTGCATGTCAGTAACGAGATCAAACTAGGTATGGAGATACCGATGATCGAATCTCGGACATGTAATATATCACGAGACAAAGGGATTTAGTTACTAGCGTTAAAGGCTCTCACGATCACAGAAGTCATCGTTGAATCTGTAGGAGTCAGTATGGATCTCCAGGTCCCGCTTCTGATTATTGATCTGAGAGGGGTCTCGATCATGTCTGCATTATTCGCGAACCATAGGGTGACACACTTAAGGGATACCGACACCATTTGGAGCAAATATGTTTCAGATAAAGATTTAAGAAAGTGCTGGAATTATTTCAATAGACACCAAAACTGTTTCGGGTGAAATTGCTAAAATTGGTTCTGCATGTAATATTGAAATGTTGCAGGGGGTTTTATGTGAATGTTTGTTAATTAAAGTAATTAACAAAATTCTGAATAAAAATAATAAAAGAGTTTTATTAAATGAGAGAGCATTAAATTTGGAGAAATTTAATGCATTTAAAGTGGAGACTTTAAAAGAGAATGTGAAGGGGCAAATTTATGTGGAGGGAGTTACCACCACATGAATGGAGGAGGTGAAGAGTCACCTCCTCCATGCGCCGGCCATGAAGGAGGGGCAACCCCCTCCTCCTATAAAAGGCCACCCCCTCCCCACTTCACACACACACCTCCTTGTGAAGGATCTCTCTCCCCCTCTAGTATTATTCCCCCATGGTCTCGGATTTGCGAGATACATGTTCCCGGTGGCTTTATCTGGAAAGGAGTTGCTACTTCCGCTGCTTTGCTGGAGCGAGGGATGGAGGTTGTCGGGGTACCGGACGTGTGTGCGATAACGGATGCACCGCTGCTTTGCGGTGCTGGACTTGGTGATGCTAGAGCTGGATCTGATGGACGTGCTGGAGCCAGACCTGCTAGACTTCATCACGATCTTGAGATCGACAAGTGTGCGACTACATCAACCACGAGTTCCTACTCGTTAACAAAGCTCGTTGTCTACGAGGGTAAGTTCTTGTTGGATGTATGTCCACCCGTTGCTTTGTACCTAGTAGATAGATCTTGGCGTGTAGTTCACACCGTAGGAAATTTTTTGTTTTCTATGTTGCGGACCCAACATGACTTCCCTCAACCCGGAGATGCAGGGTACGTGAAGGTAAGAAAATTGGCACCCAAGAAGAGGAATAAGGCAAGAGATGAAGAAGCCAGTGGAAGTGAAGGCAAGAGGATGAAAGTTGACACCCAAGCAGAGAAAGAAGGCTAGAAGTGTAGAAGCCTAATGATGTATTGGACTTGAACCTATATATGTAGTTTGGTTAAACTCTGGAGTTGTGTGCGTGGAACTTGTCGGGCGAAACAATCTGCCTCCCGTACTCGGAGTAAAATGTATCGTGACATTAGGATTGGATACGACCGAGGCCACAAGTTGAATCCGAAATTGTGACTGTGCCAGTACTATCTGAACAATCGCAATAGCTGAGCGGTTAAGGGGTCTCCAAAATTGATGGGTTTTAGTGGCACAGACATGAATTATTTTTAGGCGCTTAATAAATCCTTGCTTTTGGCATTACACTTATGATAAATTTCTGGGCTGAAAAACAAGTTCTAAGCTGGCTGCTACACTCCACGAAGCAACAACTTATTTCAACTGCTGGACAACGACATGGCAACATAAACTGCAAATGCAACAGTTAATGCACAGATAATGTGGAAATTGTTTCCACTATCTGGCCTAATCTTGAGCCCGTCTGTCTCGACACCTCCCTGCCCCTGCCTCCCTTGTACCTGGCGAAGCTCCCGGATCTCTCACTCCATCGCACAAATCTCCTCTTTCTTGTCCCACATAGCATCACGCAGATCCTGAACAAGCTCTTTGTGAAAACGTGTCAGTGGCTTTTCGATCCACACAAACTTGTCACCGCCAGTCCCCGTCCCTTCCTGTGAAGTAGATCGAAGGAAACAAAAAAAAGAATTACATTAGAATTTTTGGATCCGGTTACCATTGTACCTGTAGTACGAACTTACTCCTCTGATGTTGCAGTTGCCGAATTGTCCTGCAGTATTTTCGTCGGTTCACGAAATCCATCTTGGCATCTTCCCGCTGCACAAACACAACATATCGGGGTTGTAATCGTAGGGCCCCCTCTGGTACCTGATGGGAGCACCCGCCTGACGGTGTTGAGCCGACCCTGATTCCGCCCAAGACAAACTGCATGAGCTATAAGGCATGAGCGAGGGGAGCGAGGGCAGAGGAAAAAGGAGCCTTTGGATGTCTGGGTAGTGGTGAAGCGTGATTTATCCCCACTTAAAAACTCGGGCAGAATCCTACCATCCACATTCGACTGACAGGTGGGGGACCTAGCGTGCGGACTTTTCAACCAAACCTCATGCCTTCGTGGTTCAAAGGCCCTCTCGCGCAAATTGGATGAAAGTTTTTCGCACCTTGCCCACGTACATATCACTGGGAGGCCTTGATCAGGAACCAGACACGTCTGGCCTACAATCTTACTCCCTCCTAGGAACTTTTCATGGCTTGTGCCAGCAGATCCATCCACTCCACCGCTTCCGGTAGGGCTCGCCGCGACGGATCCACCCCAAGATCCTACCGTCGCAGTATCAAATGGCCATGGTTTATTTAGAGGAGAGACGATGCTACGTCTCCGAGCTCGGCCCCTCCTACCTGTAGAAGGACTGATGCGGCGTCGAGCTCGAGCAGGAGTCACCAAGTGCGATGGCGCTCGGTCCATGCCAACCCCATCACCTTCGTCATTGTCTATTCTGATGTGCAGGACGACGTGTGCAGAACACCATTGTTGCCTTCTTGGCGAAGGGCAAGCCACGGGCGGGAGTGGATGTCGCTGGGAAGGGCACGGCGGTGTCACCAATCGTGGTGGACTCTGCCGTCAGCGTTGTGATGTGGGTTTAGATGTTGTTTAGGATGGTTGCAATTTCGGTTGTGTTTAGTGCGAGTATAATTATGTAATGGGTTTGTCGAGCTATATTGAGAAATATGCGCAATATCAGCGTGTGAGTGCTTCCACTTTAGAAATTGTCGCTATGCCATTTGCATGTTCCATTATCAACATAGATTACATGTAAACAATCCAACGAAAATCAGATTACAACCATCAGACGGGAGTGGCAGGATGGAAGAGAAGTTGGGACAGTGGCTTCAAGGGGAAGGAAGAGAAGTAAGGGGGCCGAGACACTGGCAGGTGGGCCCATGGAACACGTGACACTAACATGTGGGAGAGGGAGCACGCGTATTGCCAGTCTGTCCTGAGCAAGCGGACTTTGCAACGTGACAATAGCAAGCTGATTGGACCAATAACTCGTCGAATTATTAAGGATTCCTAAAAAAAACTAAAACTAGGGTACATTCGCACAACACGTATTCTCTACGCACCTGAGAAGCATCGCTTAAGTCTAACAGTAACGACAACATAAGTACTACTTTTCCCTGTCGGTCTTCTTGATACAAATGTAGAAATGCATCTTCTTGTTCGGTCTAGCACCAACAAGGTACTGAGATGGAACACATAGGATCGACCTTAGGTCCGCATACTCCACCTCCCGTGGCGTCTGGCAGCTCGGAGCCTCGGCTAGCACAAGAATGCTATCGGATGACAGCGGCTGGGCATTCGCCCACATGCGCACCGTGTATAGGGGCCAGGCACACGAGACCGACCTGACGCATACCACACACACGAAGGTGGGCCCAACTCTGGTTCCCGGAACACCGGTGGTGATGGTTAGGACGAAAACAGAGCCGTCCCCCTGGAAAATTAGCCGGAGGCGTGCCGAGTCAGTGAACGGCACCTGCTCTTGGAGAAGTTGGGATTGCCCATACGAGATCCTAATCACTTCGATCAAGTGCTCCTATGCAAGGTGGATGACGAGCTCTGCCGGCAGGCCAGTGTAGTCGTATCCTAGCTCCGTGCAGGAGCACATGCCGTGCAGGCACACGAGCTCGTGGAGCGGGAGCTCGTGGTAGGAGTAACGGAAAAATAATCCTGGGTGGGAGCACAGGAGTGATAATGTCGCTGTGAAGTTGCACGCGAGGATCTCCAGATTCTTGGGCTGCAGCATCTGCCACATCTGGAGTTCGTCGAGAAATCGGAAAAAAGATCAAAAGTTAGATCGATGAATAGCAGGAATATGTAGGATAAATTCAAAAGCATGTAAAATGATTTCTTAGCATGAAGGTAGCGACCGAGAATCAGCGGATGTCGTCCGAGCACGACGCACGAAAGCCGGTGGCGTCGTCCGGGCGCACAGTGATGTGTGGTGGATGAGGGGAGAGGGGGCTGTGGAGTAGATGTGCTCACTCACGAGCTCTATGATATTACTGGTAGGATATAGGGGAGTGGAAATAATAGTAATGTAAGTGAAAATGTAAGCGCGGCCAATCATGTCGCGAAACAGCCTACTTGCGGATCGCTCTTACGAAGAACCATCTTATTCGTCCACACGCCCCAATCGAATGGTCTACAGCAATAACAAACATGCAATGCCATTGGTTGATCCATATGGTTTGTGGAAAAGAACAAAGATGCAATTACTCTAGTGGGTACATAGGTGGGTTGTGGAAAGAACACACATGCAATGCCATCGGTGGATCCATGTGGTTTGTGAAAAGAACGCACATGCAATGACATTTGTTGATCCATATGTGGTTTGTGAAAAGAACACACATGCAATTACTCTATTGGATCCATATGTGCTTTGTGGAAAAGAACACACATGCAATGACATTGGTTGATCCATATATGGTTTGTGAAAAGAACACACATGCAATGACTCTAGTGGATCCATATATGGTTTGTGGAAAGAACACACATGCAATGACTCTAGTGGATCCATATGTGGTTTGTGAAAAGAACACACATGCAATGACATTGGTGGATCCATATCTGGTTTGTGGAAAGAACACACATGCTATGACATTTGTTGATCCATATGTGGTTTGTGGAAAGAACATGTGGGACCCCCTAGATTATTCATCCGAGAAGTCCCTGTTATGCATATTTTCATGTTCCCATGATCAGTGAGCCGTGGAACATAAGAGACAGGTAACATTACAACATCCGAAACATAACGAAAATACAAGACTTACATAATTGCCATTATGGCTACATCAATCTTAGTAGCGGAACATCACCAAGCGCAGAGCCCAATCGTGCCTCAACCTACAAGCAGCTGACTGGAAGACGGCCTAGCTCGCTGGATGTCGCCTTAAACTCCTGAAAGTCTAGCCAAGTAAAGAGCCAGGGACAGAGTCGTGTGTACTTTGAATGTACTCGCAAACCACCAGGATAAGTGAACAAAGGAAATGCAATTCTGGCTGTGGCGAGATAGCTCTATCTTGGGTTGCCTTTGAAAAGTCTAAACTAACTTTTGAAGTTATGGCATCTCCATATCTTTGTTGAAGAAGAGTTTTGAAAACATGCTTCGGTTTTATAAAACAAGATATCTCCATCTTTGTTGAAAAAGAGTTTTGAAAATAGTTTTGTAGTTGAAAACCCTTTTTAAACATCTTCGACCCCTCGGGTCAAAACAAAGATTTCAAACTCGGGTTCCCCCGGAACCTTCGTCCTCTTCGTCCTTGTGTCCCACACAAGTACAGTTTGGGTACTCCTAACCAACACCTTTACAACCGTCCTTGACCGTGGACACGGCTATTCGAATAGGTTATACTCTGCAGAGTTTGCACACTTTACCCACAAGAATCAATACATCCACCGGGATACAACCACGGCCCACTACCATTGTAGATGGGGGTCCGGATAATCAAACCTAACTTTTCGCTTGTCTACACTAGCAAAGGCATGCTTTTCCTGTTGGGTTTATCTCCCCGGCAATGCGTATGTGGTTCCCAGCCATAGTCCTTCCTTCCGTACACGCGCATACCCAAGCCATAACTTGGCGTATACCTTAAATTTGGTGACTCCACTTCCTTCCATACTTACCTAAGTCATACCGTCCGCAGGAGACCCAATTATTGCACCGGACTCCTGATTGTTCAGGCTCATTCTTGCCGAGGCAAGCGACAGGCTTCATATCCGAGATCTGGGACGCCGGCTCGGGATTCTAGGGATTTCTCCCTATAAGCATGGTAGAAGGTGCCTCGGCTAATACGGACAAACTACGAGTTAAGCCACAGCAACATGGGGTAATGCGGTTGCGCAGATAAAAATTATTTTAGTAAAGGCGTAGAACATCCCATCACAATTCCTCTTCTTCTCATCGCCATTTCTTTTGTTAAAACTTCCACCGGGAACGATGCCTCTTCCCAGGGTTTTACAAAGCCGTTTTGAAACCTTTTTGGGTGGGGTAAATCCCAAAACAGTTTATTTTCTCAAAACCGGGGTTTCCAAGGAGGTGGGATGCTAGTCATCGTACCCTCGTTCTAAAAGGGATAAACGATGGGTTCATCAGGGTGGTGCCTCGAAGGACACGAAATCATAACTTGGAGAAGCCAAGTTACTACCACAGTAGTTGTAAAACAAGACATCCAGGTAGAGTATGCAATTTATAAAGATGATATAAAACAGGTAAAAGAGAATAGGGCACATATCATTATTTAGGAATGGTGGCTTTCCTGTGATCAGCAAAAGTCCCTGGACTTCTTCAGATGACCAAGAATACCCAATAATATAATAAGAAATCTCTTCCTTCTTGTCGTCAGACACTCACACTATCGTCGTCAACGAATATACATGCAAGCATACAAGTCCACAATCAATACAAGGTATGCAAGCATCAAACCATACAACAAGCAAACATAAGAATTACTACTGGACTTGGAGGATTTTGGAGAAGTTGGATGGGGGTGGTGGAATTTACAAAATTGCCACTTGGGGTTTTCTCTTTGAAGTTAGTTGTCTAGGATAGATACAAAGAGCTTGGATTAGGGACCTGGGGTCAGCAGGATATCAATGTGCAAAAGTGATATCCACAGATAGATCTTGACAAGACAAAACCATCACAAGTGGTTTCACTTGATTATCAATTTCCTAGTATCAGTTAAGTTTTTTCTATAGTGGATTAAACTCTAGTTTGAGGAAATAATTCACCAGAAAAGTTCTGGAGCTCCAAAACTTATTTCGTTGGGTGGTTTGGTAGTACTTGATGTACTACACCACCTAGAGTTGGAATCATATCCAAAGAATCACCAGAATGCCCTCAGGACATTCCCAAAGGCAGTTTTGTATGATTCTTCTCCTTTCCACCAGATTAACTCTACAGGAGGTATTGAGTTGGTTCCAAGGGCATGTGATAGGTACTGGAACTATATTTCTGTAGGAATTGGATTCACTCTTTTTGGAGTTGCCAGACTCCAGTAGTGATTTATTTAGTGGAAATAGCCATCACAGAGGTATTTAAATCACTAAAATTCAACCGGAGCTCAATAAATTATGAGCTACCGGGGTTTGGTAGATACTGATCCTAGGGAGTACTAGGAAGTGGAATCAGGTCAAAACCGCATTTGGTTAGACCTGGGGAAATTATCTAAGTTAGAAGGTGGCTAGATTTGTTATTTTTTTAAGGGCAGTACACAGCTTAACTTGGAATAGGACCTGTGCTGACTAATAGGTATGTCAAATACCTTCCAGTAGGTCTTCGGTTCACCTCAAATGTAGATGTAGAACTCACAGAGGAAAATATTTAGTGTACTAGATATATTCTAGCAGAATAATTATTAGTATTTAAGGAAAGTTATTTTGGACATGGGGGTTGCCTCTACATGTTTGAGAAAACATCAGAGAACCACCAGTGAATTAGATCTAGGCATTTGGAAATGTTTTACTATTTTAGTTGGATTTAAACCTAGCAGGAGCTTCTCTGGAATAATAGGTTAGCTAAAAAGAAAAAGAAAAGGAGAGCAGCGGGCTAGATCTTGGGAGTATTGGGCCGCACAGAGGGAATAACAGCCCACGACGCTAAGCGGGGCGTGCGGGAGCTGGCAGTCAAACTTGCCAGGCAGGGCCCGTCCGTCAGCGAGAGGAGGGGGCCGAAGGGGTATCAGCGGATCTTAGCCATCCGCTTAAGTGACGATGGACGATGCAACATCATCGTCCACCCAGGGCTTGCCGGCGACGAGGCTAACCCTAGCAGAGGGTGGCGCGGAGCGAGGAGCTCACCTGAGGGCTCGAGGAGGGTCGGGGAGGCTATAGGGCGACGCGGTCGACGATGGCGAGCAGATCGGTGGGCGGCACGACGACGGAGGCCCACGAGAAGCAGCTCACGCGATGGCGGCCGAGAGCAGCCTCGTCGGAGCTCAACACCAACAACAGAGGAGAGGGTCCTGGAAAAAATAAGAGCACCATTAGATGTAGGAGAGCAAGGGCATCACGGGGGTGGACATGCAGAGAGAATGGAGTGGAGGAGAGGATGCCTTGCTCGATTTTGTGAGGGGGCCGAAGCTCTCCTTCTTCTTCTTTCTCGGGCAGCACAGAGCAGGGGAGGGGGTGTGGTGCTCTGGGGAGGCAAGTGGGAGTGAGAGGGGGCAAATGAGGGCAGGGGAGAGCTGGGGGAAGGCTGCTGGCCTTTATACCAAGGAGAGGGAGTGGAGGTGGTAAAATACCAAATTGGACATCGTGGGGAGGGAGTGTTGGCCAGAGATTGGTCCAGGGGGAGGTGGAGAGGGGTATTGGATGTATTTGCTAGTACTGGAGCTCAGAGAGAGTGGTGGCATCAGTGGTAATTAAAGGAGGACAAATCTTGTAAGATCTTTGTGGTCTCTCTCTCTTACTACTAGTACAAGGGCCAATTGGGTAATTTGTTGGGTGGTGCTACAGTGGTGGTCGACCAGTGGGGTGTCAAAGTGCTGAGGATGGGCTTGATCAAGAATTGATGGAGAATGGGAGTGCTTAGAGTAGAAGTTTGCTTAATTGACCAATATTGATGTAATAGATGTTTATGAAGGAAGTCCAAAATGTCACATTGGACCAGAGGAGAAAATGTTGCTGGTAGATAGATGAGGTCAAGGTAAACTCCTAGGATTTATATGGGATTTTTAGGTGGGGTTTTAGTCCACTTAAATCCAAATACTCAAAAAGGACAGAAGTAGTTTTTAGAGGATAAAATGACAAATTTCCATTGGGCATGGATGGATTTTGTTGTGGGAGGGTCCCAAATGTGAATGCACACTTAGGAGAACCTTCCCAAGATTTATTGATAATTAAAAGTAATTAAAACAATTATTATTCCAATTCAGCCATTTAAGAAAATGGGCAAAAAGAAATAATAATGCTTCTCAAAAATATTTATTTTTGAGATGGAAAGATAGGATATGGTTTGTGGGACTCACATGAGCCAAAAGTTGGGGAAGTGTTTTGGTAAAAACCAAACTTTCCTTCATGGCGGAGTTTTTGGAGATTTTGACTATTTAAGGAATTAAATAGTTTTGGGGCCATAATAAATATGGATAATTATTGATAAATCTTGATGATCAATACAGATGAGATGAAAAGGGTGTATCAAGCATTTTCAACCTTGAGGAATGAAATTCCAAGTTGAAAAGGATGGAAAAACAAGGAGTTGATGGTCTAGGGGGGTGTTATTTTTATACCACCAAAACATGCTTGCATCTTGGAGCTCAGAGCTCACCTTGGTGCAAGGGATAGATGGATGAGTATACCAAGTCATATATATGACCATGGCATGAGTAGTTTGAATCAATTGTATTTGAGGTGATCTAGAAGTGATGGCAAACTTTGTTGAAAATAAGGCTGCCATGCAGAAGTGTCATGAAGCCTTCTAAACCAAGTGGGTTTAATAAGCTCAAGGGTCCACTTGGAACAAGTGATGTAGGTTTTGATAGACATCAATGAGTAGATCACAACCATGTAGATATTTGGTCCATAGAGGTTTGTATGAGGATGTGAGCTTCTACCAAAGTAGGCATGATGACTAGTTTTGCAGGAAATGTTATTTTCTTGTGTGCAAAACCATCATGGACAAGTGGGTTGGAGGAGGATCTAACCAAGGTAAAATGTGGGCCTTGGTATTACCTAGGATGGGTAACAAGAGGGTGTTAGTGCATTTCCAAAAATGCGCATGGTTTGAGAAGAGGAGGCATTCAAAAAGATGATGCTGGATCTGTTTCCAGAGTATGAAAGGGAATGTTCCTGGAGGAGTTGCAAGGTATTAGAGCTTTAACAAGTGGGTGATATGGAGGTTTAGAGTGAGTAGAATAGATCCTTTCTTGATATTGGTCTTCATGGTCTTGGAAACATCTAGAATGGAAATCCTCAGGATGGATCTGATTGAGGGTTTTATATGATCACCTAGTGGCTAGGGATCATAACAAGGTTTGATTTCTTGCTTAGGGATTGAGGATTTGGAAACATCTTGATCCTAGTGATGATCTCCTAGAGTGCCTCATACTACTTCCTAAGCAAACACATCAATCATCATATCAAAGCAACTCATCAGACAGCAGATCAAGGCAACTCATCTTATAAACAAATAAACTACCTCTAGGGTTCACCATCAAGCTTAGCTTGAGGTAAGGGTTGGGGTATTTTGAAGAGGTTAAGTTTTGAATAAGGTGAGAGTCCTTGGTATCTCTACCAAGTTTAGAATTCAAATGCTTTGAACAAGGGGTTTGGGAAAACTAGAGGTAAGATTAGTTGAGTGTTCTATCTTGAAAACATGAGGAGATTGCATTATATATATCTCTCCATACTTTTGTTAATAGAGGATACCAAAATAGTTTTGGTTATATCGGCATCTTGGCTCATGTTTTGAAATGCCAGAACGTTTGAGAATATGTAAAGTAAGCCAAGATAGTTTTGGTAGATAGATTTTGTCAACTGAGGGTGAGGTAGGGAGTAACCTAAGATACACTTCATAAGCACAAGTGCAAACAAACAACAAGCAGGCACTGCACTAAAGCACAAGAAAAAGTTTTTGTTCCCCCTGATTTTTGCATTCTGGACAACAAATCAGGTTGCTGAAAGTGGGATGTGACAGAACACACACATGAATGACTCTAGTGGATACATATGTGGTTTCTGAAAAGAACACACATGTAATGACTCTGGTGGATCCATATGTGGTTTGTGGAAAGAACACACATGCAATGACATTGGTGGATCCATATGTGGTTCATGGAAATAACACACATGCAATGACTCTGGTTGATCCATGTGGTTTGTGGAAAGAGCACACATGGAATGACATTGGTTGATCCATGTGGTTTGTGGAAAGAACACACATGCAATCACTCTGGTGGATCCATGTGTGGTTTGTGAAAAGAACACACATGCAATGACTCTAGTGGATCCATATGTGGATTGTGAAAAAACACACATGCAATGACATTGGTGGATCCATATTTGGTTTGTGGAAAGAACACACATGCAATGACATTTGTTGATCCATATGTGGTTTGTCGAAAGAACACGCATGCAATGACTCTAGCGGCTCCATATGTGGTTTGTGGAAAAGAACACACATGCAATGACTCTGGTGGATCCATATGTTGTTTGTGGAAAGAACACACATGCAATGACATTGGTGGATCCATATGTGGTTCATGGAAAGAACACACATGCAATGACATTGGTGGATCTATGTGTGGTTTGTGACATGAACACACATGTAATGACATTGGTTGCTCCATTTGTGGTTTATGACAATAACACACATGCAATTCCATTGGTTGATCCATGTTGTTTGTCAAAAGAACACACATGTAATGACATTGGTTGATCCATGTGGTTTGTGGAAAGAAAACACATGCAATGACTCTGGTGGATCCATCTATGGTTTGTGAAAACAACACACATGCAATGACTCTACTGGATCCATATGTGGTTTGTGAAAAGAACACACATGCAATGACATTGGTGGATCCATATTTTGTATGTGGAAAGAACACACATGCAATGACTCTGGTGGATCCATATATGGATTGTGGAAATACGAAAAGGCTAGAAAAAGTGTGTGTGTTCCCGAGCGTGCTCTGCAATCGCTGATGTTGTTGTACGTGGCATCTGGAGATTCCTTTGTGTGTTGTCCCTAGCCTTCCCCGCGCGACACGTGGTAAATGCAGAGAGAGGGGTGGCGGTCCTTTTTCCCTTTCTTTTTTAGATTCAAACACGAAAAATGCGATATCTTTTAAGCGAATAATCCAAAATGAGATCCGTTTTCACAATTGCGCTAGTCGCGTCGAGATCTACAAAACTAGATCCCATATGATAGGTTTTGAAGAACTTTTTTGTTTTGCACAGACCTTTGACCCTACATTGCATTGCCTTCTGTTGTGGTGCACGGCATGATGTGCTGGCGATGCACGGCAAATGCACTGCCTTCGGTTGTGGTGTACGAAACTGTGTGCGTACTACCTTTTGTATTATATTGCACTGCCTTCAAATATAGTGCACGGCGAGGTATGCTGGCAGTGCACTACTTGTGCACTGCCTTTTTGTGTTGTGTTGCACTGCATTCGGTCGCAATGCATGTGACGATGTCCTGGCAGTGCACCAGCCGTGCACTGCCCGTTTATATTGTGTTGCATTGCCTTTGAGCGCAATGCACGGTGAGGTATCCTAGCAGTGCACTACTGGTGCACTGCCTTGTTGTGTTGCGTTGCACTGCCTTCGGTCGCAGTGCACGAGACGATGTTCTGCCCGTTTCCCGGCCGTGCAATACCTGTTTATACTATGTTGTATTGTCTTTGATCGCAGTACACGGAACGATCCAGTGGTAGTTTACAATTTTTCTCTTTTTTCCATGGTGCACTGCTCTTTTTACATATAATGCTACCTACGTATTTGTTTACCATGCACGTCTAATAGCAGAATCAGTACACTAGCAGATAAGTAGCGTGACCACGTGGCGATCAGGAAGAGCAGGACGGGACTGCTGCGCACACGCATGTCTGGCCACGCGTAGCCGTCCTCTCCACAGCGCACGCGTGCGCTAGTCTCCCTCGTGAAAATAACACACATGCAATGTCTCTAGTGGATCCATACGTGGTTTGTGAAAAGAACACACATGCAATGACATTGGTGGATCCATATTTTGTTTGTGGAAAGAACACACATGCAATGACATTTGTTGATCCATATGTGGTTCATGGAAAGAACACACATGCAATGACATTGATGGATCCATGTGTGGTTTGTGACATGAAGACACATGCAATTACTCTGGTGGATCCATGTGTGGTTTGTGGAAAGAACACACATGCAATGACTCTGGTTGATCCATGTGGTTTGTGGAAAGAACACTAATGTAATGACATTGGTTGATCCATGTGGTTTGTGCAAAGAACATACATGCAATGACTGTGGTGGATCCATGTGTGGTTTGTGAAAATAACACACATGCAATGACTCTAGTGGATCCATATGTGGTTTGTTAAAAGAACACACATGCAATGACATTGGTGGATCCATATTTCGTTTGTGGAAAGAACACACATGCAATGACATTTATTGATCCATATGTGGTTCATGGAAAGAACACACATGCAATGACATTGGTCGATACATGTGTGGTTTGTGACATGAACACACATACAATTACTCTGGTGGATCCATGTGTGGTTTGTGGAAAGAACACACATGCAATGACTCTGGTTGATCCATATGTAGTTCATGGAAAGAACACACTTGCAATGACATTGGTGGATCCATGTGTGGTTTGTGACATGAACACACATGCAATGACATTGGTTGATCCATATGTGGTTTATGACAATAACACACATGCAATGCCATTGGTTGATCCATGTTGTTTGTCAAAAGACCACACATGTAATGACATTGGTTGATCCATATGTGGTTTGTGGAAAGAACACACATGCAATGACATTGGTTGATCCATATGTGGGTTGTGAAAAGAACACACATGCCATGTCATTGGTTGATGCATATATGGTTCGTGAAAAGAACACACATGCAATGCCATTGGTTGATACATGTGGTTTGTGGAAAATAACACAGATGCAATGACTCTGGTGGATCCATATTTGGTTTGTGGAAAGAACACACATGCAATGACTCTAGTGGATCCATATGTGGTTTGTGGAAAAGAACACACATGCAATTACATTTGTTGATCCCTATGTGGTTTGTGGAAATAACACACATGCAATGACATTGGTGGATCCATATGTGGTTCCTAAAAAGACCTCACATGCAATGACATTGGTGGATCCATGTGTATATTGTGACATGAACACACATGCAATGACATTGGTTGATCCATATGTGGTTTATGACAATAACACACATGCAATGCCATTGGTTGATCCATGTTGTTTCTCAAAATAACACACATGCGATGACATTGATTGATCCATGTGGTTTGTGGAAAGAACACACATGCAATGACTCTGGTGGCTCCATGTGTGGTTTGTGAATATTACACACATGAAATGACTCTAGTGGATCCATATGTGGTTTGTGAAAAGAACACACATGCAATGACATTGGTGGATCCTTATTTGGTTTGTGAAAAGAACACACATGCAATGACATTTGTTAATCCATATGTAGTTCATGGAAAGAACACACATGCAATGACATTGGTGGATCCATGTGTGGTTTGTGACATGAACACACATGCAATCACTCTGGTGGATCCATGTGTGGTTTGTGGAAAGAACACACATGCAATGACTCTGGTTGATCCGTGTGGTTTGTGGAAAGAACACACATGTAATGACATTGGTGGATCCATATTTCGTATGTGGAAAGAAGACACATGCAATGACTCTGGTGGATCCATATATGGATTGTGGAAATACGAAAGGGCTAGAAAAAGTGCGTGCGTTCCCGAGCGTGCTCTGCAATCGCTAATGTTGCGGCATGTGGCATCCAGAGAGTCCTTCGTGTGTTGTCCCTAGCCTTCCCCGCGCGACACGTGGTTCCTGCAGAGAGAGGGGTGGCGGTCCTTTTTCCCTTTCTTTTTTAGATTCAAACACGAAAAATGCGATATCTTTTAAACGAATCATCCAAAATGAGATCCATTTTCACAATTGCGCTAGTCGCGTCGAGATCTACAAAACTAGATCCCATATGATAGGTTTTGAAGAAATTTTTGTTTTGCACTGACCTTTGACCCTACATTGCACTGCCTTCTGTTGTGGTGCACGGCATGATGTCCTGGCGATGCACGGCAGATGCACTTCCTTTTTCTTCTGCATTGCACTACCTTCGGTCGTGGTGTACGGAATGATGTCCTAGTAGTGCACTGTCTGTGTACTACCTTTTGTATTATATTGCACTGCCTTCAAACACAGTGTACGGCGAGGTATGCTAGCAGTGCACTACTTGTGCACTTCCTTTTGTGTTGTGTTGCACTGCATTCGGTCGCAGTGCATGTGACGATGTCCTGGCAGTGCACCAGCGGTGCACTGCCCGTTTATATTGTGTTGCACTGCCTTTGAGCGGAGTGCACGGTGAGGTATCCTAGCAGTGCACTACTCGTGCACTGCCTTGTTGTGTTGCGTTGCACTGCCTTCGGTCGCAGTGCACGAGACGATGTTCTGCCCGTTTACCGGCCGTGCACTACCTGTTTATACTATGTTGTACTGTCTTTGATCGTAGTGCACGGAACGATCCATTGGTAGTTTACAATTTTGCTCTTTTTTCCATGGTGCACTGCTATTTTTACATATACTGCTACCTACGTATTTGTTTACCATCCACGTCTAATAGAAGAATCAGTACACTAGCAGATAAGCAGCGTGACCACGTGGCGATCAGGAAGAGCAGGACGGGACTGCTGCGCACACGCGTGTCCGGCCACGTGTAGCCTTCCTCTCCACAGCGCACACGTGCGCTAGTCTCCCTCGTGAAAATAACACACATGCAATGTCTCCAGTGGATCCATACGTGGTTTGTGAAAAGAACACACATGCAATGACCTTGGTGGATCCATATTTTGTTTGTGGAAAGAACACACATGCAATGACATTTGTTGATCCATATGTGGTTCATGGAAAGAACACACATGCAATGACATTGGCGGATCCATGTGTGGTTTGTGACATGAACACACATGCAATTACTCTGGTGGATCCATGTGTGGTTTGTGGAAAGAACCCACATGCAATGACTCTGGTTGATCCATGTGGTTTGTGGAAAGAACACTAATGTAATTACATTGGTTGATCCATGTGGTTTGTGCAAAGAACACACATGCAATGACTCTGGTTGATCCATGTGTCCTTTCTGAAAATAACACACATGCAATAACTCTAGTGGATCCATATGTGGTTTGTTAAAAGAACACACATGCAATGACATTGGTGGATCCATATTTGGTTTGTGGAAAGAACACACATGCAATGACATTTGTTGATCCATATGTGGTTCATGGAAAGAACACACATGCAATGACATTGGTGGATACATGTGTGGTTTGTGACATGAACACACATGCAATGACATTGGTTGATCCATTTGTGGTTTATGACAATAACACACATGCAATTCCATTGGTTGATCCATGTTGTTTGTCACAACAACACACATGTAATGACATTGGTTGATCCATGTGGTTTGTGGAAAGAAAACACATGCAATGACTCTGGTGGATCCATGTGTGGTTTGTGAAAACAACACACATGCAATGACTCTAGTGGATCCATATGTGGTTTGTGAAAAGAACACACATGCAATGACATTGGTGGATCCATATTTTGTATGTGGAAATAACACACATGCAATGACTCTGGTGGATCCATATATGGATTGTGGAAATACGAAAAGGTTAGAAAAAGTGTGTGCGTTCCCGAGCGTGCTCTGCAATCGCTGATGTTGTTGTACGTGGCATCTGGAGATTCCTTTGTGTGTTGTCCCTAGCCTTCCCCGCTCGACACGTGGTAAATGCAGAGAGAGGGGTGGCGGTCCTTTTTCCCTTTCTTTTTTAGATTCAAACACGAAAAATGCGATATCTTTTAAGCGAATCATCCAAAATGAGATCCGTTTTCACAATTACGCTAGTCGCGTCGAGATCTACAAAACTTGATCCCATATGATAGGTTTTGAAGAACTTTTTTGTTTTGCACAGACCTTTGACCCTACATTGCACTGCCTTCTGTTGTGGTGCACGGCATGATGTGCTGGCGATGCACGGCAGATGCACTGCCTTCGGTCATGGTGTACAGAATGATGTCCTAGTAGTGCACTGTGTGCGTACTACCTTTTGTATTATATTGCACTGCCTTCAAATAAAGTGCACAGCGAGGTATGCTGGCAGTGCGCTACTTGTGCACTGCCTTTTTGTGTTGTGTTGCACTGCATTCGGTCGCAATGCATGTGACGATGTCCTGGCAGTGCACCAGCCATGCACTGCTCGTTTATATTGTGTTGCACTGCCTTTGAGCACAATGCACGGCAAGGTATCCTAGCAGTGCACTACTCGTGCACTGCCTTGTTGTGTTGCGTTGCACTGCCTTCGGTCGCAGTGCACGAGACGATGTTCTGCCCGTTTACCGGCTGTGCACTACCTGTTTATACTATGTTATATTGTCTTTGATCGCAGTGCACGGAACGGTCCAATGGTAGTTTACAATTTTTTCTCTTTTTTCCATGGTGCACTGCTCTTTTTACATATACTGCTACCTACGTATTTGTTTACCATGCACGTCTAATAGCAGAATCAGTACAGTAGCAGATAAGCAGCGTGACCACGTGGCGATCAGGAAGAGCAGGACGGGACTGCTGCGCACACGCATGTCCGGCCACGCGTAGTTGTCCTCTCCACAGCGCACGCGTGCGCTAGTCTCCCTCGTGAAAATAACAAACATGCAATGTCTCTAGTGGATCCATATGTGGTTTGTGAAAAGAACACACATGCAATGACATTGGTGGATCCATATTTTGTTTGTGGAAAGAACACACATGCAATGACATTTGTTGATCCATATGTGGTTCATGGAAAGAACACACATGCAATGACATTGATGGATCCATGTGTGGTTTGTGACATGAACACACATGCAATTACTCTGGTGGATCCATGTGTGGTTTGTGGAAAGAACACACATGCAATGACTCTGGTTGATCCATGTGGTTTGTGGAAAGAACACAAAGACATTGGTTGATCCATGTGGTTTGTGCAAAGAACACACATGCAATGACTCTGGTGGATCCATGTGTGGTTTGTGAAAATAAGACACATGCAATGACTCTAGTGGATCCATATGTGGTTTGTTAAAAGAACACACATGCAATGACATTGGTGGATCCATATGTGGTTTGTGGAAAAGAACACACATGTAATGAAATTGGTGGATCCATATGTGGTTCATGGAAAGAACACACATGCAATGACATTGGTGGATCCATGTGTGGTTTGTGACATGAACGCACATGGTGGATCCATGTGTGGTTTGTGGAAACAACACACATGAAATGACTCTGGTTTATCCATGTGGTTCATAGAAAGAACAGACATGCAATGACCCTTGTGGATCCATATGTGGTTTGTGGAAATAACACACATGCAATGACTTTGGTGGATCCATATGTTGTTTGTGGAAATACCACAAATGCAATGACATTGGTTGATCCATGTGTGGTTTGTGAAAAGAACACACATGCAATTACTCGAGTGGGTACATATTTGGTTTGTGGAAAGAACACGCATGCAATGACATTGGTTGATCCATATGTGGGTTGTGGAAAGAACACACATGCAATGCCATTGGTTGATCCATGTGTGGTTTGTGAGAAGAACACACATGCAATGCCATTGGTTGTTCCATGTGGTTTGTGGAAAAGAACAAACATGCAATGACTCCGGTGGATCCATATGTAGTTTGTGGAAAGAACACACATGCAATGACACTTATTGATCCATATGTGGTTCATGGAAAGAACACACATGCAATGACATTGGTCGATACATGTGTGGTTTGTGACATGAACACACATACAATTACTCTGGTGGATCCATGTGTGGTTTGTGGAAAGAACACACATGCAATGACTCTAGTTGATCCATATGTAGTTCATGGAAAGAACACACTTGCAATGACATTGGTGGATCCATGTGTGGTTTGTGACATGAACACACATGCAATGTCATTGGTTGATCCATATGTGGTTTATGACAATAACACACATGCAATGCCATTGGTTGATCCATGTTGTTTGTCAAAAGAACACACATGTAATGACATTGGCTGGTCCATATGTGGTTTGTGGAAAGAACACACATGCAATGACATTGGTTGATCCATATGTGGGTTGTGAAAAGAACACACATGCAGTGTCATTGGTTTATCCATATATGGTTTTTGAAAAGAACACACATGCAATTCCATTGGTTGATACATGTGGTTTGTGGAAAATAACACACATGCGATGACTCTGGTGGATCTATATGTGGGTTGTGGAAAGAACACACATGAAATGCCATTGGTTGATACATGTGGTTTGTGGAAAATAACACACATGAAATGACTCTGTGGATCCATATGTGGTTTGTGGAAAAGAACACACATGCAATGACACTGGTGGATCCATATGTGGTTTGTGGAAAAGAACACACATGTAATGAAATTGGTGGATCCATATGTGGTTCATGGAAAGATACCACATGCAATGACATTGGTGGATCCATGTGTGGTTTGTGACATGAACACACATGCAATTACTCTGGTGGATCCATGTGTGGTTTGTCGAAACAACACACATGCAATGACTCTGGTTTATCCATGTGGTTCATGGAAAGAACAGACATGCAGTGACTCTTGTGGATCCATATGTGGTTTGTGGAAAGAACACACATGCAATGACTTTGGTGAATCCATATGTTGTTTTGTGGAAAGACCACCAATGTAATGACATTGGTTGATCCTTGTGTGGTTTGTGAAAAGAACACACATGCAATTACTCGAGTGGGTACATATTTGGTTTGTGGAAAGAACACGCATGCAATGACATTGGCTGATCCATATGTGGGTTGTCGAAAGAACACACATGCAATGACATTGGTTGATCCATGTGTGGTTTGTGAAAAGAACACACATGCAATGCCATTGGTTGTTCCATGTGGTTTGTGGAAAAGAACAAACATGCAATGACTCCGGTGGATCCATATGTAGTTTGTGGAAAGAACACACATGCAATGAATCTGGTGGATCCATGTGTGGTTTGTGAAAAGAATACACATGCAATGACTCTATTGGATCCATATGTGGTTTGTGAAAAGAACACACATGAATGACATTGGTGGATCCATATTTGGTTTGTGGAAAGAACACACATGCAATTACTGTAGTGGATCCATATGTGGTTTGTGAAAAGAACACACATGCAACGACATTGGTGGATCCATATGTGGTTTGTGGAAATAACACACATGCAATGACATTTGTTGATCCCTATGTGGTTTGTGGAAAGAACACACATGCAATGACATTGGTGGATCCATATGTGGTTCGTGGAAAGACCTCACATGCAATGACATTGGTGGATCCATGTGTGTATTGTGACATGAACACACATGCAATGACATTGGTTGATCCATATGTGGTTTATGACAATAACACACATGCAATGCCATTGGTTGATCCATGTTGTTTCTCAAAATAACACACATGCAATGACATTTATTGATCCATGTGGTTTGTGGAAAGAACACACATGCAATGACTCTGGTGGATCCATGTGTGGTTTGTGAAAAGAACACACATGAAATGACTCTAGTGGATCCATATGTGGTTTGTGAAAAGAACACACATGCAATGACATTGGTGGATCCTTATTTGGTTTCTAGAAAGAACACACATGCAATGACATTGGTGGATCCTTATTTGGGTTCTGGAAAGAAGACACATGCAATGACATTTGTTAATCCATATGTGGTTCATGGAAAGAACACACATGCAATGGCATTGGTGAATCCATGTGTGGTTTGTGACATCAACACACATGAAATTACTCTCGTGGATCCATGTGTGGTTTGTGGAAAGAACACACATGCAATGACTCTAGTTGATCCATGTGGTTTATGGAAAGAACACATATGTAATTACATTGGTTGATCCATGTGGTTTGTGGAAAGGACACACATGCAATGACTCTGGTGGATCCATGTGTGGTTGGTGAAAAGAACACACATGCAATGACTCTAGTGGATCCATATGTGGTTTGTGAAAAGAACACACATGAATGACATTGGTGGATCCATATTTGTTTTGTGGAAAGAACACACGTGCAATTACTGTAGTGGATCCATATGTGGTTTGTGAAAAGAACACACATGCAACGACATTGGTGGATCCATATGTGGTTTGTGGAAATAACACACATGCAATGACATTTGTTGATCCCTATGTGGTTTGTGGAAAGAACACACATGCAATGACATTGGTGGATCCATATGTGGTTCCTGGAAAGACCTCACATGCAATGACATTTGCGGATCCATGTGTGTATTGTGACATGAACACACATGCAATGACATTGGTTGATCCATATGTGGTTTATGACAATAACACACATGCAATGCCATTGGTTGATCTATGTTGTTTCTCAAAAGAACACATATGCAATGACATTTATTGATCCATGTGGTTTGTGGAAAGAACACACATGCAATGACTCTGGTGGATCCATGTGTGGTTTGTGAAAAGAACGCACATGAAATGACTCTAGTGGATCCATATGTGTTTTGTGAAAAGAACACACATGCAATGACATTGGTGGATCCTTATTTGGTTTCTGGAAAGAACACACATGCAATGACATTGGTGGATCCTTATTTGGTTTCTGGAAAGAACACACATGCAATGACATTTGTTAATCCATATGTGGTTCATGGAAAGAACACACATGCAATGGCATTGGTGAATCCATGTGTGGTTTGTGACATCAACACACATGAAATTACTCTGGTGGATCCATGTGTGGTTTGTGGAAAGAACACACATGCAATGACTCTAGTTGATCCATGTGGTTTATGGAAAGAACACATATGTAATTACATTGGTTGTTCCATGTGGTTTGTGGAAAGGACACACATGCAATGACTCTGGTGGATCCATGTGTGGTTTGCGAAAAGAACACACATGCAATGACTCTAGTGGATCCATATGTGGTTTGTGAAAATAACACACATGCAATTACTCTGGTGGATCCATATGTGGTTTGTGGAAAGAACACGCATGCAATGACATTTGTTGATCCATATGTGGTTCATGGAAAGAACACACATGCAATGACTCTGGTTGATCCATGTGTTGTTTGTGACATGAACACACATGCAGTTACTCTGGTGGATCCATGTGTGGTTTGTGGAAAGAACACACATGCAATGACTCTGGTTGATCCATATGTGGTTCATGGAAAGAACACACATGCAATGACATTGGTGGATCCATGTGTGGTTTCTGACATAAACACACATGCAATGACATTGGTTGATCCATATGTGGTTGATGACAATAACACACATGCAATGCCATTGGTTGATCCATGTTGTTTGTCAAAAGAACACACATGTAATGAGATTGGTTGATCCATATGTGGTTTGTGGAAAGAATACACATGCAATGACATTGGTTCATCCATATGTGGGTTGTGAAAAGAACACATGTAATGCCATTGGTTAACCCATATATGGTTTGTGAAAAGAACACATAGGCAATGCCATTGGTTGATGCATGTGGTTTGTGGAAAAGAACACACATGCAATGACTCTGGTGGATCCATATGTGGTTTGTGGAAAGAACACACATGCAATGACTCAAGTGGATCCATATGTGATTTGTGGAAAAATAACACACATGCAATGACATTGGTGGATCCATATGTGGTTTGTGGAAAGAACAGACATGTAATGACATTGGTGGATCCATATGTGGTTCATGTAAAGAACACACATGCAATGACATTGATGGATCCATGTGTGTTTCATGGAAAGAACACACATGCAATGACATTGGTGCATCCATGTGTGGTTTGTGACATGAACACACCTTCAACGACATTGGTTGATCCATATGTGGTTGATGACAATAACACACATGCAATGCCTTTGGTTGATCCATGTTGTTTGTCAAAAGAGCACACATGTATTGACATTGGTTGATCCATATGTGGTTTGTGGAAAGAATACACATGCAATGACATTGGTTCATCCATATGTGGGTTGTGGAAAGAACACATGCAATGCCATTGGTTAACCCATATATGGTTTGTGAAAAGAACACACAGGCAATGCCATTGGTTGATGCATGTGGTTTGTGGAAAAGAACGCACATTCAATGACTCTGGTGGATCCATATGTGGTTTGTGGAAAGAACACACATGCAATGACATTGGTGGATCCATATGTGATTTGTGGAAAAGAACACACATGCAAGGACATTGGTGGATCCATATGTGGTTTGTGGAAAGAACACACATGTAATGACATTGGTGGATCCATATGTGGTTCATGGAAATAACACACATGCAATGACTTTGGTGGATCCATGGGTGGTTTGTGACATGAACACACATGCAATTACTCTGGTGGATTCATGTTGTGTTTGTGAAAAGAACACACATGAAATGACTCTGGTTGATCCATGTGGTTTGTGGAAAGCACATACAGGCAATGACTCTAGTGGATCCATATGTGGTTTGTGGAAAGAACACACATGTAATGGATCTGGTGGATCCGTCTGTGGTTTGTGGAAAGACCACACATGCAATGAGATTGGTTGATACATGTGTGGTCTGTGAAAAGAACACACATGCAATTACTCGCGTGGGTACATATGTGGTTTGTGGAAAGAACACACATCCAATGTCATTGGTTGATCCATATGTGGGTTGTGGAAAGAACACACATGCAATGCCATTGGTTGGTCCATGTGTGGTTTGTGAAAAGAACACACATGCAATGCCATTGGTTGATCCATGTGGTTTGTGGAAAAGAACAGACATGCAATGACTCTGGTGGATTGATGTCCACGCACTTCTATTCTTGTAGACAGTTGTTGGGCCTCCAAGTGCAGAGGTTTGTAGAACAGTAGCAAGTTTTCCCTTAAGTGGATTACCCAAGGTTTATCAAACTCAGGGAGGAAGTGGTCAAAGGTATCCCCTCTCAAGCAACCCTGCAATCAAGATACAAGAAGTCTCTTGTGTCCCCAACACACCCAATACACTTGTCAGGTGTATAGGTGCACTAGTTCGGCGAAGAGATAGTGAAATACAAGTGGTATGGATAATTATAAGTGGTAACGGTGATAGAAAATAACTTGATGGCGTGGAAAAGACTAACGGCAAACTGACACAAAGAAGGAAGGAAGCAAACATGTAACAGATCTAATTGCAAATGGTGTTTCAATGCTTAGAAACAAGGCCTAGGGATCATACTTTCACTAGTGAACACTCTCATATAAATATCTTCTCTTTATGATACTACTCTTAACTACTCTCCGGTTGAACACTCTAATTGATGGTAGGGCTATAACAGCACACCTCAAAGTAAGCCTTTCCCATCTAGAAAACCCCACATTGTCACCTTGAGTACTAGATGAGTCCAACAAACACCAAAATTTCATAAAGACATCCAACTCCAAATATAACTCATAACAAGTATTTGTAATCTCTAGCCTAAGTGCCACCATGGTGTGCACGCTGTCACTTTCACACACATGGGGAGAGCAGAGATCTATTAAAGCACTTGAGTAGCAAGGTAGATCTATAGATTACAATCTCATGATCTCAATAAGATCATGCATAAAGAGAGAGATGAACACATAGCTACCGGTAGAACCCTTAGCCTCGAGAGAGAACTACTCCCTCCTTATCATGGGAATCAGCAATGGTGATGGAGATGGTGGTGGAGATCGATGGAGATGGCTCCGGGGGCACTGCCCCATCCCGACAGGGTGCCGGAACAGAGACTTTCTGTCCCCCGAATCTCCCCTTCGGTGGCGGCGGCGCTACGGAACTTTTCGTGCATTTCTGATTGACGATCTAGGGTTTACGCATCGGGAGGCTTCTTATAGGTGAAGAGGCAAGGTTGGTGGAGTGCCAGGGGGCTCACACCACCTGGTGGCACGACCAGGGCTAGCTCGCGCCACCATATGGTGTGGCCAGGCCCTAGCCCTCCTCTGTCTCTGCTTCTGGCTCCGTGAGTCTTCTGGTAAAATAGGAACTTTGGCTTTTGTCCCGTCCAATTCCGAGAATATTGATTTTCTGACTTTCCTGGAACCAAAAACAGCAGAAAACAGGCAACTGGCACTATGGCTCTTGTTAATAGGTTAGTCCAAGAAATCATATGAAAAGTACTCCAAAGTTGGAACAAAACACAAGAAAGTAGATAAAACCAAGCATGGAACATCAAAAATTATAGATACATTTGCACTGTATCAACATCCCCAAGCTTAACTCATGCTCGTCCTCGAGTAGGTAAGTGATAAAAAGAAAGAATAATTTTTGAGGTGACATGCACCATCATAGACTTGATCAAAGTATTTGTAAAGCATTGAAAGCTGAGATCATAGTATTTCAATTATAACATGAAAGACAAAGTTCTGGCAATAAGACAAAGAAACTAAATTGCAACATGAAAAGGCACAAACAAAAGTTTCATGAATAACAATGCTTTGCAAGACGTATGTCTGTTTCACATAAAGAAAACATAACATAATGGTATTCAGCTTGTCCCTCATAGAGTAGCAAATATAAATGCATAGGACACCTTCAAAGTTCATAAGAGTGACTAGATACAAATAGTTTAAAACAAGCAGTATCAAAGCTATGCATCAATCAACAAGTCTTGGGACAATGCACATAGAACTAAGAATGGCCACTATGCTCTCAAAGTAGGTGCATAAAGATAGAAGGTGGAGACTCAACATAAAAGTAAAAGAAAGGACTTCATAGAAGGAAGTAGAGATTCAAGTCTCATAAAGAGCTTCCAAAAATTATGGTACTTATAGCTTTCAGCTCTCATTTCCCCTATCATAAGCATCTTGAAGTGGTTAAGGTTAAAGTGAACAAACTATGGTGTACATGCTTGACGAAGTATAAGTCAGAAATCTCATGTCCCTTTTATACGAGGGCCGATCCTCATGCTACTCAAGTTTAGTCACCGGCAAGTCCTTGTCATCATAAGTACATGTGTATCATAAGAACCGCCAACGGGGTACCGCTTGCCCGATGATACGGAAGAATCCCCATATCAAAATGACAAGGAAAGCAGACAACGAGCATCTCAGCATTCTTCTTATTTACCATGGGAATATGGTGCTTTTTTCTCTCTTTCCTCTTTTCATAATCTCTTTTTTTTCTTTTCTCTTTTTTTCTCAATATAGGACTCTTTTTTTATAAGAAGAATGCTTCATAGACAGCTCATTATGGTTATGCTGCAGGTTTCCACCATGTCAGCATGGATTAGACCAGCGACCCAGGCGTTTTCTAACACATATACATAACTCCATGGACTTAAAACCTCCCCTTTCATTTCACACCGACGACATCGATATACAAAAGAGCATGATATCAACTAGGTACAAGTACCAAGTGCAATGTTGAAAGCGTTCCCCATGAAAGCATGGTTCTGCTAATTCCCAACAAATAAGTGCAAGCATATACAACATAGATGACACAATGGTTCAAGTTTATTAAGGGCAAGAAAAGTAAAGTGTGCCATCAAGTTCGTGAGAGCTTTAATCACTAGTTTTCTCATAACAAGTTTAATTTGGAAGGTAAACAAAAGCATGAATGTACTTGGAATTGCATAAGCTAAAATGTAGATATGGTGGACTCATTTGGAATAACTTGGTTTAGGGAGTTGGATGCATGAGTGGAACTCATACTTTGTTGTGGATGCTAGCAAAAGACTGGGAGCGACAAACTAAGAGAGCAATAATGGCCATAATCATGCAGAGCGACAAAACATCATTGATCAAAGCATAAAGTGATACTACAAGTTGAAAACTAAAGTATCATAAAGGCTATGGTGACTTGAGATAGTGATAACATGGTGTGAGCATGCGCCAAGTCAACCCAAATAAAGCATCAAAGGAGAATGCCACTATACTATGCTTTAATATGCTAAAACAACGCATGATTCATCCAAGACACATTAAGAAATCTCAATTGTTTATAACAAGTCATGCTACAACAAAGAATACTAAGCATAAAGCCAAAACAATATCAAGCACGACATGACAAAGCATAGGCCACAGTCAAAAACAAGCTCTCTTTACCACTTAAGCATGAGCTTTCCTACTCTTTTGCAATCCAAATCAAACTATTTGAAAACCAATATATGAAAGAGGGGGTCCAACCAATTTATTCAGCAAACTAAGAATGAAAACCAAAATGAAAACGAAAAAGAAGACGCTCCAAGAACAGCACAATTGTGCATGAAACAATAAAAATGAAGCGTTTGGAAGAAACCTGGGATTTTTATTGATGAAGAAGGGGATGCCTTGGGCAGCCCCAAGCTTTGATGCTTGTACTTCTTGGATATTTCTTGGAGTGACATGCGTGACATCCCCAATCTTGAGCTTTAGTCCATTCTTCATCCCATTACTAATTCCTTCCATACACCTGAAATTTTTCCTTCATACAAAACTTCACACAATCTTTATTAGCAACATTAGTGCACTCAAGATAATAAGTCTTTAGGTTCAGTTCCAACACCAATAAAACTTCCATTAAAATACGAGACACTGTAGCACTTCCCTCAAAAAGCTCAATTCCCTAAAAGAACTCAAAAAGGAACCAACAAGAAGCAAATGCAGAAAATGGCAGAAATCTGTCAAAACAGACCAGCAGGTAAAGACGAATTTTTTCGAAGACCTTATGTTGCTCAAATAAAAAAGTGTTGAACTAACGAAAGTTAGATAACAACCTGGGGAAGAAGAAGAAAAATTCATGGCTCAAAAAGACGTTCAGAGATTTTACACAAATGTTTACAGTGAAGCACAGAAATCTATTTCGGGACAGCAACTTTCCCATGCATTACTTCCCTCTCATTATAGGTTACTCTTGGCACAAAAAGCAAATAAAAAGGATAAGGAGCGGTTATTACAGAGGTAATAACTTCCAAGAATCATCTAACACTTTTGGGTTATCTTCTAATAAGTACTTTTCTTTAACGCCTTTAAGTTAGGCATGATAGTTTGAGAAGATGCTCACGAAAGAAATATGAATTGAAGTAAAAGAGAGCATCAAGAAGCAAATTCAAAGCACATTGAAGTCTAACCCACTTCCTATGCATAGGAATCTTGTAAAGAAACAAGTCATGAAAGCACAAAACAACAAGCATAGGAAATCAAAACAAGTGCAACTTCAAGACTTTCAACATAAAGAGGGGAAACTTAATATTGTTGAGACACATAAAACCATGTTTCCATCTCTCATAACAACTTTCAGTAGCATCATGAATAAAATTAACAATATAACTATCACATAAAACATTCTTATCATGAGCCACATGCATAAAATGATTATTACTCTCCACATAAGCACAGTCATTCTTATTAATTATGGTGGGAGCAAATTCAACAAAATAGCTATCATTATTATTCTCATCACCATAATCATCAAATATAGGAGGCATATTGTAATCATTAATTTTTTCCCCAATAGTAGGTGGACTGAAAATATCATATTCATCATTGTAATCATCATATATTGGAGGTTTGGTATCATCATAAGCAATAGAATAGCTATCTTCCAAAGCTGGGGAACTAAAAAGATCATTTTCATCAAAACCAGCTTCCCCAAGATTAGACTTTTCCATAGCATTAGCAATAATGGTGTTCAAAGAATTCATACTAATAACATTGCTATTAGCACGCAAATAAAGTTCCATGAGTTTTTTAATTTTCTCTTCAAACAATTCATGTCCTAACTCAAGATAAATACTATAAAGCTCTCTAATTTTGTTGTTGTTTTCCATTAAGCCTAACTAGTGAAAACAAGAAACAAAAAGATAAAATTGCAGAATCTAAAGGAAATAACTTCGAGCACTCACACCGGAGGATTGAGTACCTTTTACCTTACCACCCCGGCAACGGTGCTAGAAAATAGCTTGATGTCTACGCACTTCTATTCTTGTAGAAAGTTGTTGGGCCTCCAAGTGTAGAGGTTTGTAGAACAGCAGCAAGTTTTCCCTTAAGTGGATTACCCAAGGTTTATCGAACTCAGGGAGGAAGTGGTCAAAGGTATCCCCTCTCAAGCAATGTCATTGGTTGATGCATGTGGTTTGTGGAAAAGAACACACATGCAATGACTCTGGTGGATCCATATGTGGTTTGTGGAAAGAACACACATGCAATGACTCAAGTGGATCCATATGTGATTTGTGGAAAAGAACACACAAGCAATGACATTGGTGGATCCATATGTGGTTGGTGGAAAGAACACACATGTAATGACATTGGTGGATCCAAATGTGGTTCATGGAAAGAACACACATGCAATGACATTGGTGGATCCATGTGTGGTTCATGGAAAGAACACACATGCAATGACATTGGTGGATCCATGTGTGGTTTGTGACATGAGCACACATGCAACAACATTGGTTGATCCATATGCGGTTTATGACAATAACACACATGCAATGACATTGGTTGATCCATGTTGTTTGTCAAAAGAGCACATATGTAATGACATTGGGTGATCCATATGTGGTTTGTGGAAAGAATACATGTGCAATGACATTGGTTCATCCATATGTGGGTTGTGAAAAGAACACATGCAATGCCATTGGTTAGCCCATATATGGTTTGTGAAAAGAACACACAGGCAATGCCATTGTTTGATACATGTGGTTTGTGGAAAAGAACACACATGCAATGACTCTGGTGGATCCATATGTGGTTTGTGGAAAGAACACACATGCAATGACTCAAGTGGATCCATATGTGATTTGTGGAAAAGAACACACATGCAATGACATTGGTGGATCCATATGTGGTTTCTGGAAAGAACACACATGTAATGACATTGGTGGATCCATATGTGGTTCATGGAAAGAACACACATGCAATGACATTGGTGGAAGCATGGGTGGTTTGTGACATGAACACACATGCAATTACTCTGGTGGATTCATGTGTTGTTTGTGAAAATAACACACATGCAATGACTCTGGTTGATCCATGTGGTTTGTGGAAAGCACATACATGCAATGACTCTGGTGGATCCATCTGTGGTTTGTGGAAAGACCACACATGCAATGAGATTGGTTGATACATGTGTGGTCTGTGAAAAGAACACACATGCAATTACTCGATTGGGTACATATGTGGTTTGTGGAAAGAACACACATCCAATGACATTGGTTGATCCATATGTGGGTTGTAGAAAGAACACACATGCAATGCCATTGGTTTATCCATGTGTGGTTTGTGAAAAGAACACACATGCAATGCCATTGGTTGATCCATGTGGTTTGTGGAAAAGAACAGACATGCAATGACTCTGGTGGATTGATGTATACGCACTTCTATTCTTGTAGACAGTTGTTGGGCCTCCAAGTGCAGAGGTTTGTAGAACAGCAGCAAGTTTTCCCTTAAGTGGATTACCCAAGGTTTATCGAACTCATGAAGGAAGTGGTCAAAGGTATCCCCTCTCAAGCAACCCTGCAATCAAGATACAAGAAGTCTCTTGTGTCCCCAACAGACCCAATACACTTGTCAGGTGTATAGGTGCACTAGTTCGGCGAAGAGATAGTGAAATACAAGTGGTATGGATAATTATAAGTGGTAACGGTGATAGAAAATAACTTGATGGCGTGGAAAAGACTAACGACAGTCTGAAATAAAAAGGAAGGAAGCAAACATGTAACAGATCTAATTGCAAATGGTGTTTCAATGCTTAGAAACAAGGCCTAGGGATCATACTTTCACTAGTGAACACTCTCATATAAATATATTCTCTTTATGATACAACTCTTAACTACTCTCCAGTTGAACACTCTAATCGATGGTAGGGCTATAACAGCACACCTCAAAGTAAGCCTTTCCCATCTAGAAAACCCCACACTGTCACCTTGAGTACTAGATGAGTCCAACAAACACCACCATTTCATAAAGACATCCAACTCCAAATATAACTCATAACAAGTATTTGTAATATCTAGCCTTAGTGCCACCATGGTGTGCACGCTGTCACTTTCACACACATGGGGAGAGCAGAGATCTATTAAAGCACTTGAGTAGCAAGGTAGATCTATAGATTACAAGCTCATGATCTCAATAAGATCATGCATAGAGAGAGAGATGAAAACATAGCTACCGGTAGAACCCTTGGCCTCGAGAGAGAACTACTCCCTCCTCATCATGGGAATCGGCAATGGTGATGGAGATGGTGGTGGAGATCGATGGAGATGGCTCCGAGGGCACTTCCTCGTCCCGACAGGGTGCCGGAACAGAGACTTTCTGTCCCCCGAATCTCCCCTTCGGTGGCGGCGGCGCTGCGGAACTTTTCGTGGATTTCGGATTGACGAACTAGGGTTTACGCATCGGGAGGCTTCTTATAGGCAAAGAGGCAAGGTCGGTGGAGTGCCAGGGGGCCCACACCACCTAGTGGTGTGACCAGGGATAGCCCGCGACACCATATGGTGTGGCCAGGCCCTGGCCCTCCTCTGTCTCTGCTTCTAGCTCCGTGAGTCTTCCGGTAAAATAGGAACTTTGGCTTTTGTCCCGTCCAATTCCGAGAATATTGATTTTCTGACTTTCCTGGAACCAAAAACAGCAGAAAACAGGCAACTAGCACTGTGGCTCTTGTTAAAAGGTTAGTCTAAGAAATCATATGAAAAGTACTCCAAAGTTGGAACAAAACACAAGAAACTAGATAAAACCAAGCATGGAACATCAAAAATTATAGATACATTTGCACTGTATCGTGGATCCATATATAGTTTATGGAAAGAACACACATGCAATAACTCTGGTGGATCCATGTGTGGTTTGTGAAAAGAACACACATGCAATGACTCTAGTGGATCCATATGTGGTTTGTGAAAAGAACACACATGCAATGACATTGGTGGATCCATATTTGGTTTGTGGAAAGAACACACATGCAATTCAATTTGTTGATCCATATATTGTTGGTGGAAAGAACACACATGCAATGACTCTAGTGGATACATATGTGGTCTGTGAAAAGAACACACATGCAATGACTCAGGTGGATCCATATGTGGTTTCTGGAAAGAACACACATACAATGACATTGGTGGATCCATATGTGGTTCATGGAAAGAAGACACATGCAATGACCTTGGTGGATCCATGTGTGGTTTGTGAGATGAACACACATGCAATTACTCTAGGGGATCCATGTGTGGTTTATGGAAAGAACACACATGCAATGACTCTGGTTGATCCATGTGGTTTGTGGAAAGAACACACATGTATTGACATTGGTTGATCCATGTGGTTTGTGGAAAGAACACACATGCAATGACTCTGGTGGATCCATGTGTGGTTTGTGAAAAGAACACACATGCAATGACTCTCGTGGATCCATATGTTGTTTGTGAAAAGAACACACATGGAATGACATTGGTGGATCCATATTTGGTTTGTGGAAAGAACACACACGCAATGACATTTGTTGATCCATATGTGGTTTGTAAAAAGAACACACATGCAATGACATTGGTGGATCCATGTGTGGTTTGACACATGAACACACATGCAATTACTCTAGTGGATCCATGTGTGTTTTGTGGAAGGAACACACATGCAATGACTCTGGTTGATCCATATGTGATTCATGGAAAGAACACACATGCAATGACATTGGTGGATCCATGTGTGGTTTGTGACATTGGTTGATCCATATGTGGTTTATGACAATAACACACATGCAATTCCATTGCTTGATCCATGTTATTTGTCAAAAGAACACACATGCAATGACATTGGTTGATCCATGTGTTTTGTGGAAAGAACACACATGCAATGACTCTAGTGGATCCATGTGTGGTTTGTGAAAAGAACACACATGCAATGACTCTAGTGGATCCATATGTGGTTTGTGAAAATAACAGACATGCAATGACTCTGGTGGATCCATATGTGGTTTGTGGAAAGAACACACATGCAATGACATTTGTTGATCCATATGTGGTTCATGGAAAGAACACACGTGCAATGACTCTGGTTGATCCATGTGGTTTGTGGAAAGAACACACATGTAATGATATTGGTTAATCGATGTGGATTGTGGAAAGAACACACATGCAATGACATTTGTTGATCCATATTTGGTTTGTGAAAAGAACACACATGCAGTGACATTGGTGGATCCATGTGTGGTTTGTGACATGAACACACATGCTATTACTCTGGTGGATCCATGTGTGGTTTGTGGAAAGAACACACATGAAATGACTCTCGATGATCCATGTGGTTTGTGGAAAGAACACACATGTAATGACATTCGTTGATCCATGTGGTTTGTGGAAGGAACACACATACAATGACATTGGAGGATCCATGTGTGGTTTGTGACATGAACACATATGCAATTACTCTGGTGGATCCATGTGTGTTTTGTGGAAAGAACACACATGCAATGACTCTGGTTGATCCATGTGGTTTGTGGAAAGAACAAACATGTAATAACATTCGTTGATCCATGTGGTTTGTGGAAAGAACACACATACAATGACATTGGTGGATTCATGTATGGTTTGTGACATGAACGCATAGGCAATTACTCTGGTGGATCCATGTGTGTTTTGTGGAAAGAATACACATGCAATGACTCTAGTTGATCCATATGTGGTTCATGGAAAGAACACACATGCAATGACATTTGTGGATATATATGTGGTTTGTGAAAATAACACACATGCAATGACTTTGGTGGATCCATGTGTGGTTTGTAACATGAACACACATGCAATTACTCTGGTGGATGCATGTGTGGTTTCTGGAAAGTACAAACATGCAATGACTCTGGTTGATCCATGTAGTTTGTGAAAAGAACACACATGTAATGACATTGGTTGATCCATGTGGTTTGTGGAAAGAACACAAATGCAATGACTCTGTTGGATCCATGTGTGGTTTGTGAAATAAACACACATGCAATGACTTTAGTGTATCCATGTGTGATTTGTGAAAAGAACACAAATGCAATGACATTGGTGGATCCATATTTGGTTTGTGGAAAGAACCCACATGCAATGACATTTGTTGATCCATATGTGGTTTGTGAAAAGAACACATATGCAATGACATTGGTGGATCCATGTGTGGTTTGTGACATGAACACACATGCAATTACTCTGGTGGATCCATGTGTGTTTTGTGGAAAGAACACACATGCCATGACTTTGGTTGATCCATATGTGGTTCATGGAAAGAACACACATGCAATGACATTGGTGGATCCATGTGGTTTGTGGAAAGAACACACATGCAATGACTCTGTTGGATCCATGTGTGGTTTGTGAAATAAACACACATGCAATGACTCTAGTGTATCCATATGTGATTTGTGAAAAGAACACAAATGCAATGACATTGGTGGATCCATATTTGGTTTGTGGAAAGAACCCACATGAAATGACATTTGTTGATCCATATGTGGTTTGTGAAAAGAACACACATGCAATGACATTGGTGGATCCATGTGTGGTTTGTGACATGAACACACATGCAATTACTCTGGTGGATCCATGTGTGTTTTGTGGAAAGAACACACATGCAATGACTTTGGTTGATCCATATGTGGTTCATGGAAAGAACACACATGCAATGATATTGGTGAATCCATGTGTGGTTTGTGACATGAACACACATGCAATGACATTGGTTGATCCATTTGTGGTTTATGACAATAACACGCATGCAATGCCATTGGATGATCCATGTTATTTGACAAAAGAAAACACATGCAATGACATTAGCTGATCCATGTGGGTTGTGGAAAGAACACACATGCAATGGCTCTAGTGGATCCATCTATGGTTTGTGAAAAGAACACACATGCATTGACTCTATTGGATCCATATGTGGTTTGTGGAAAAAACACACATGCAATGACTCTGGTTGTTCCATGTGGTTTGTGGAAAGAACAAACATGTAATGACATTCATTGATCCATGTGGTTTGTGGAAAGAACACACATACAATGACATTGTTGGATTCATGTATGGTTTGTGACATGAACACATAGGCAATTACTCTGGTGGATCCATGTGTGTTTTGTGGAAAGAACACACATGCAATGACTCTAGTTGATCCATATGTGGTTCATGGAAAGAAAACACATGCAATGACATTTGTTGATATATATGTGGTTTGTGAAAATAACACACATGCAATGACTTTGGTGGATCCATGTGTGGTTTGTAACATGAACACACATGCAATTACTCTGGTGGATCCATGTGTGGTTTCTGGAAAGTACAAACATGCAGTGACTCTGGTTGATCCATGTGGTTTGTGAAAAGAACACACATGCAATGACATTGGTTGATCCATGTGGTTTGTGGAAAGAACACACATGCAATGACTCTGTTGGATCCATGTGTGGTTTCTGAAATAAACACACATGCAATGACTTTAGTGTATCCATGTGTGATTTGTGAAAAGAACACAAATGCAATGACATTCGTGGATCCATATTTGGTTTGTGGAAAGAACCCACATGAAATGACATTTGTTGATCTATATGTGGTTTGTGAAAAGAACACACATGCAATGACATTGGTGGATCCATGTGTGGTTTGTGACATGAACACACATGCAATTACTCTGGTGGATCCATGTGTGTTTTGTGGAAAGAACACACATGCCATGACTTTGGTTGATCCATATGTGGTTCATGGAAAGAACACACATGCAATGACATTGGTGGATCCATGTGGTTTGTGGAAAGAACACACATGCAATGACTCTGTTGGATCCATGTGTGGTTTGTGAAATAAACACACATGCAATGACTCTAGTGTATCCATATGTGATTTGTGAAAAGAACACAAATGCAATGACATTGGTGGATCCATATTTGGTTTGTGGAAAGAACCTACATGCAATGACATTTGTTGATCCATATGTGGTTTGTGAAAAGAACACACATGCAATGACATTGGTGGATCCATGTGTGGTTTGTGACATGAACACGCATGCAATTACTCTGGTGGATCCATGTGTGTTTTGTGGAAGGAACACACATGCAATGACTTTGGTTGATCCATATGTGGTTCATGGAAAGAACACACATGCAATGATATTGGTGAATCCATGTGTGGTTTGTGACATGAACACACATGCAATGACATTGGTTGATCCATTTGTGGTTTATGACAATAACACGCATGCAATGCCATTGGATGATCCATGTTATTTGACAAAAGAAAACACATGCAATGACATTAGCTGATCCATGTGGGTTGTGGAAAGAACACACATGCAATGACTCTAGTGGATCCATCTATGGTTTGTGAAAAGAACACACATGCAATGACTCTATTGGATCCATATGTGGTTTGTGGAAAAAACACACATGCAACGACTCTGGTTGATCCATGTGGTTTGTGGAAAGAACAAACATGTAATGACATTCGTTGATCCATGTGGTTTGTGGAAAGAACACACATACAATGACATTGTTGGATTCATGTATGGTTTGTGACATGAACACATAGGCAATTACTCTGGTGGATCCATGTGTATTTTGTGGAAAGAACACACATGCAATGACTCTAGTTGATCCATATGTGGTTCATGGAAAGAACACACATGCAATGACATTTGTTGATATATATGTGGTTTGTGAAAATAACACACATGCAATGACTTTGGTGGATCCATGTGTGGTTTGTAACATGAACACACATGAATTACTCTGGTGGATCCATGTGTGGTTTCTGGAAAGTACAAACATGCAGTGACTCTGGTTGATCCATGTGGTTTGTGAAAAGAACACACATGTAATGACATTGGTTGATCCATGTGGTTTGTGTAAAGAACACACATGCAATGACTCTGTTGGATCCATGTGTGGTTTGTGAAATAAACACACATGCAATGACTTTAGTGTATCCATGTGTGATTTGTGAAAAGAACACAAATGCAATGACATTCATGGATCCATATTTGGTTTGTGGAAAGAACCCACATTCAATGACATTTGTTGATCTATATGTGGTTTGTGAAAAGAACACACATGCAATGACATTGGTGGATCCATGTGTGGTTTGTGACATGAACACACATGCAATTACTCTGGTGGATCCATGTGTGTTTCGTCGAAAGAACACACATGCCATGACTTTGGTTGATCCATATGTGGTTCATGGAAAGAACACACATGCAATGACATTGGTGGATCCATGTGGTTTGTGGAAAGAACACACATGCAATGACTCTGTTGGATCCATGTGTGGTTTGTGAAATAAACACACATGCAATGACTCTAGTGTATCCATATGTGATTGGTGAAAAGAACACAAATGCAATGACATTGGTGGATCCATATTTGGTTTGTGGAAAGAACCCACATGCAATGACATTTGTTGATCCATATGTGGTTTGTGAAAAGAACACACATGCAATGACATTGGTGGATCCATGTGTGGTTTGTGACATGAACACACATGCAATTACTCTGGTGGATGCATGTGTGGTTTCTGGAAAGTACAAACATGCACTGACTCTGGTTGATCCATGTGGTTTGTGAAAAGAACACACATGTAATGACATTGGTTGATCCATGTGGTTTGTGGAAAGAACACACATGCAATGACTCTGTTGGATCCATGTGTGGTTTGTGAAATAAACACACATGCAATGACTTTAGTGTATCCATGTGTGATTTGTGAAAAGAACACAAATGCAATGACATTGGTGGATCCATATTTGGTTTGTGGAAAGAACCCACATGCAATGACATTTGTTGATCCATATGTGGTTTGTGAAAAGAACACATATGCAATGACATTGGTGGATCCATGTGTGGTTTGTGACATGAACACACATGCAATTACTCTGCTGGATCCATGTGTGTTTTGTGGAAAGAACACACATGCCATGACTTTGGTTGATCCATATGTGGTTCATGGAAAGAACACACATGCAATGACATTGGTGGATCCATGTGGTTTGTGGAAAGAACACGCATGCAATGACTCTGTTGGATCCATGTGTGGTTTGTGAAATAAACACACATGCAATGACTCTAGTGTATCCATATGTGATTTGTGAAAAGAACACAAATGCAATGACATTGGTGGATCCATATTTGGTTTGTGGAAAGAACCCACATGCAATGACATTTGTTGATCCATATGTGGTTTGTGAAAAGAACACACATGCAATGACATTGGTGGATCCATGTGTGGTTTGTGACATGAACACACATGCAATTACTCTGGTGGATCCATGTGTGTTTTGTGGAAAGAACACACATGCAATGACTTTGGTTGATCCATATGTGGTTCATGGAAAGAACACACATGCAATGATATTGGTGAATCCATGTGTGGTTTGTGACATGAACACACATGCAATGACATTGGTTGATCCATTTGTGGTTTATGACAATAACACGCATGCAATGCCATTGGATGATCCATGTTATTTGACAAAAGAAAACACATGCAATGACATTAGCTGATCCATGTGGGTTGTGGAAAGAACACACATGCAATGACTCTAGTGGATCCATCTATGGTTTGTGAACAGAACACACATGCAATGACTCTATTGGATCCATATGTGGTTTGTGGAAAAAACACACATGCAATGACTCTGGTTGATCCATGTGGTTTGTGGAAAGAACAAACATGTAATGACATTCGTTGATCCATGTGGTTTGTGGAAAGAACACACATACAATGACATTGTTGGATTCATGTATGGTTTGTGACATGAACACATAGGCAATTACTCTGGTGGATCCATGTGTGTTTTGTGGAAAGAACACACATGCAATGACTCTAGTTGATCCATATGTGGTTCATGGAAAGAACACACATGCAATGACATTTGTTGATATATATGTGGTTTGTGAAAATAACACACATGCAATGACTTTGGTGGATCCATGTGTGGTTTGTAACATGAACACACATGCAATTACTCTGGTGGATCCATGTGTGGTTTCTGGAAACTACAAACATGCAGTGACTCTGGTTGATCCATGTGGTTTGTGGAAAGAACACACATGCAATGACTCTGTTGGATCCATGTGTGGTTTGTGAAATAAACACACATGCAATGACTTTAGTGTATCCATGTGTGATTTGTGAAAAGAACACAAATGCAATGACATTCGTGGATCCATATTTGGTTTGTGGAAAGAACCCACATGCAATGACATTTGTTGATCTATATGTGGTTTGTGAAAAGAACACACATGCAATGACATTGGTGGATCCATGTGTGGTTTGTGACATGAACACACATGCAATTACTCTGGTGGATCCATGTGTGTTTTGTGGAAAGAACAAACATGCAATGACTCTGGTTGATCCATGTGGTTCATGGAAAGAACACACATGCAATGACATTGGTGGATCCATGTGGTTTGTGGAAAGAACACACATGCAATGACTCTGTTGGATCCATGTGTGGTTTGTGAAATAAACACACATGCAATGACTCTAGTGTATCCATATGTGATTTGTGAAAAGAACACAAATGCAATGACATTGGTGGATCCATATTTGGTTTATGGAAAGAACCCACATGCAATGACATTTGTTGATCCATATGTGGTTTGTGAAAAGAACACACATGCAATGACATTGGTGGATCCATGTGTGGTTTGTGACATGAACACACATGCAATAACTCTGGTGGATCCATGTGTGTTTCGTGGAAAGAACACACATGCCATGACTTTGGTTGATCCATATGTGGTTCATGGAAAGAACACACATGCAATGACATTGGTGGATCCATGTGGTTTGTGGAAAGAACACACATGCAATGACTCTGTTGGATCTATGTGTGGTTTGTGAAATAAACACGCATGCAATGCCATTGGATGATCCATGTTATTTGACAAAAGAAAACACATGCAATGCCATTAGTTGATCCATGTGGGTTGTGGAAAGAACACACATGCAATGACTCTAGTGGATCCATCTATGGTTTGTGAAAAGATCACACATGCAATGACTCTAGTGGATCCATATGTGGTTTGTGGAAAAAACACACATGCAATGTCTCTGGTTGATCCATGTGGTTTGTGGAAAGAACAAACATGTAATGACATTCGTTGATCCATGTGGTTTGTGGAAAGAACACACATACAGTGACATTGTTGGATTCATGTATGGTTTGTGACATGAACACATAGGCAATTACTCTGGTGGATCCATGTGTGTTTTGTGGAAAGAACACACATGCAATGACTCTAGTTGATCCATATGTGGTTCATGGAAAGAACACACATGTAATGACATTTGTTGATATATATGTGGTTTGTGAAAATAAAACACATGCAATGACTTTGGTGGATCCATGTGTGGTTTGTAACATGAACACACATGCAATTACTCTGGTGGATCCATGTGTGGTTTCTGGAAAGTACAAACATGCAGTGACTCTGGTTGATCCATGTGGTTTGTGAAAAGAACACACATGTAATGACATTGGTTGATCCATGTGGTTTGTGGAAAGAACACACATGCAATGACTCTGTTGGATCCATGTGTGGTTTGTGAAATAAACACACATGCAATGACTTTAGTGTATCCATGTGTGATTTGTGAAAAGAACACAAATGCAATGACATTCGTGGATCCATATTTGGTTTGTGGAAAGAACCCACATGCAATGACATTTGTTGATCTATATGTGGTTTGTGAAAAGAACACACATGCAATGACATTGGTGGAGCCATGTGTGGTTTGTGACATGAACACACATGCAATTACTCTGGTGGATCCATGTGTGTTTTGTGGAAAGAACACACATGCAATGACTTTGGTTGATCCATATGTGGTTCATGGAAAGAACACACATGCAATGACATTGGTGGATCCATGTGGTTTGTGGAAAGAACACACATGCAAGGACTCTATTGGATCCATGTGTGGTTTGAGAAATAAACACACATGCAATGACTCTAGTGTATCCATATGTGATTTGTGAAAAGAACACAAATGCAATGACATTGGTGGATCCATATTTGGTTTGTGGAAAGAACCCACATGCAATGACATTTGTTGATCCATATGTGGTTTGTGAAAAGAACACACATGCAATGACATTGGTGGATCCATGTGTGGTTTGTGACATGAACACACATGCAATTACTCTGGTGGATCCATGTGTGTTTTGTGGAAAGAACACACATGCAATGACTTTGGTTGATCCATATGTGGTTCATGGAAAGAACACACATGCAATGACATTGGTGAATGCATGTATGGTGTGTGACATGAACACACATGCAATGACATTGGTTGATCCATATGTGGTTTATGACAATAACACGCATGCAATGCCATTGGATTATCCATGTTATTTGATAAAAGAAAACACATGCAATGACATTAGTTGATCCATGTGGTTTGTGGAAAGAACACACATGCAACGACTCTAGTGGATCCATCTATGGTTTGTGAAAATAACACACATGCAATGACTCTAGTGGATCCATATGTGGTTTGTGGAAAAAACACACATGCAATGTCATTTGTTGATACATATGTGGTTGGTGGAAAGAACACACATGCAATGACTCTAGTGGATACATATGTGGTCTATGAAAAGAACACACATGCAATGACTCTGGTGGGTCCATATGTGGTTGATGGAAAGAACACACATGCAATGACATTGGTGGATCCATATGTGGTTCATGGAAAGAACACACATGCAATGACATTGGTGGATCCATGTGTGGTTTGTGACAAGAACACACATGTAAATACTCTGGTGGATCCATTTGTGATTTATGGAAAGAACACACATGCAATGATATTGGTGGATCCATGTGGTTTGTGGAAAGAACACAGATGTAATGACATTGGTTGATCCATGTGGTTTGTGGAAAGAAAACACATGCAATGACTCTGGTGGATCCATGTGTGGTTTGTGAAAAGGACACACATGCAATGACTCTCTTGGATCCATATGTTGTTTGTGTAAAGAACACACATGCAATGACATTGGTGGATACATATTTGGTTTATGGAAAGAACACACATGCAATGACATTTGCTGATCCATATGTGGTTTGTGAAAAGAACACACATGCAATGACATTAGTGGATCCATGTGTGGTTTGTCACATGAACACACATGCAATTACTCTGGTGGATCCATGTGTGTTTTGTGGAAAGAAGACACATGCATTGACTCTGGTTGATCCATATGTGGTTTATGGAAAGAACACACATGCAATGACATTGGTGGATCCATGTGTGGTTTCTGACATGAACACACATGCAATGACATTGGTTGATCCATATGTGGTTTATGACAATAACACACATGCAATGCCATTGGTTGATCCATGTTATTTGTCAAAAGAACACACATGCAATGCCATTGGTTGATACATGTGGTTTGTGGAAAGAACACACATGCAGTGACTCTGGTGGATCCATGTGTGGTTTGTGAAAAGAACACGCATGCAATGACTCTAGTGGACCATATGTGGTTTGTGAAAATAAAATGCATGCAATGACTCTGATGGATCCATATGTGGTTTGTGGAAAGAACACACATGCAATGACATTTGTTGATCCATATGTGGTTCATGGAAAGAACACACATGCAATGACTCTGGTTGATCCATGTGGTTTGTGGAAAGAACACAATTGTAATGACATTGGTTGATCCATGTGGTTTGTGGATAGAACACACAAGTAATGTCATTGGTTGATCCATGTGCTTTGTGGAAAGATCACACATGTAATGATATTGGTTGATCCATGTGGATTGTGGAAAGAACACACATGTAATGACATTTTTTGATCAATATGTAGATTGTGAAAAGAACACACATCGAATGACATTGGTGGATCCATGTGTGGTTTCTGACATGACCACACATGCAATTAGTCTGGTGGATCCATGTGTGGTTTGTGGAAAGAACACACATGCAATGACTCTGGCTGATCCATGTGGTTTGTGGAAAGAACACACATGTAATGACATTCGTTGATCCATGTGGTTTGTGGAAAGAACACACATACAATGACATTGGTGGATCCATGTGTGGTTTGTGACATGAACACATATGCAATTACTCTGGTGGATCCATGTGTGTTTTGTGGAAAGAACACACATGCAATGACTCTGGTTGATCCATATGTGGTTCATGCTAAGAACACACATGCAATGACATTGGTGTATCCATATGTGGTTTGTGACATGAACACACATGCAATGACATTGGTTGATCCATATGTGGTTTATGACAATAAAACACATGTAATGCCATTGGTTGATCCATGTTGTTTGTCAAAAGAACACACATGCAATGACATTAGTTGATCCATGTGGTTTGTGGAAAGAACACACATGCAATGGCTCTAGTGGATCCATGTGTGGTTTGTCAAAAGAACACACATGCAATGACTCTAGTGGATCCATATGTGGTTCGTGAAAAGAACACACATACAATGACATTGGTGGATCCATATTTGGTTTGTGGAAAGAACACACATGCAATACCATTTGTTGATCCATATGTGGTTGGTGGAAAGAACACACATGCAATGACTCTAGTGGATACATATGTGGTCTGTGAAAAGAACACATGCAATGACTCTTGTCGATACATATGTGGTTCATGGAAAGAACACACATGCAATGACATTGGTGGATCCATGTTTGGTTTGTGACATGAACACAGATGCAATTACTCTGGTGGATCCATGTGTGGTTTATTGAAAGAACACACATGCAATGACTCTTGTTGATCCATGTGGTTTGTGGAAAGAACACACATGTAATGACGTTGGTTGATCCATGTGGTTTGTGGAAAGAACACACATGCAATGCCTCTGGTGGATCCATGTGTGGTTTGTGGAAACAACACACATGCAATGACTCTAGTGGATCCATATGTGGTTTGTGAAAATAACACACATGCAATGACATTGGAGGATCCATATTTGGTTTGTGTAAAGAACACACATGCAATGACATTTGTTGATCCATATGTGGTTTGTGAAAAGAACACATATGCAATGACATTGGTGGATCCATGTGTGGTTTGTGACATGAACACACATGCAATTACTCTGCTGGATCCATGTGTGTTTTGTGGAAAGAACACACATGTAATGACATTTGTTGATATATATGTGGTTTGTGAAAATAAAACACATGCAATGACTTTGGTGGATCCATGTGTGGTTTGTAACATGAACACACATGCAATTACTCTGGTGGATCCATGTGTGGTTTCTGGAAAGTACAAACATGCAGTGACTCTGGTTGATCCATGTGGTTTGTGAAAAGAACACACATGTAATGACATTGGTTGATCCATGTGGTTTGTGGAAAGAACACACATGCAATGACTCTGTTGGATCCATGTGTGGTTTGTGAAATAAACACACATGCAATGACTTTAGTGTATCCATGTGTGATTTGTGAAAAGAACACAAATGCAATGACATTCGTGGATCCATATTTGGTTTGTGGAAAGAACCCACATGCAATGACATTTGTTGATCTATATGTGGTTTGTGAAAAGAACACACATGCAATGACATTGGTGGAGCCATGTGTGGTTTGTGACATGAACACACATGCAATTACTCTGGTGGATCCATGTGTGTTTTGTGGAAAGAACACACATGCAATGACTTTGGTTGATCCATATGTGGTTCATGGAAAGAACACACATGCAATGACATTGGTGGATCCATGTGGTTTGTGGAAAGAACACACATGCAAGGACTCTATTGGATCCATGTGTGGTTTGAGAAATAAACACACATGCAATGACTCTAGTGTATCCATATGTGATTTGTGAAAAGAACACAAATGCAATGACATTGGTGGATCCATATTTGGTTTGTGGAAAGAACCCACATGCAATGACATTTGTTGATCCATATGTGGTTTGTGAAAAGAACACACATGCAATGACATTGGTGGATCCATGTGTGGTTTGTGACATGAACACACATGCAATTACTCTGGTGGATCCATGTGTGTTTTGTGGAAAGAACACACATGCAATGACTTTGGTTGATCCATATGTGGTTCATGGAAAGAACACACATGCAATGACATTGGTGAATGCATGTATGGTGTGTGACATGAACACACATGCAATGACATTGGTTGATCCATATGTGGTTTATGACAATAACACGCATGCAATGCCATTGGATTATCCATGTTATTTGATAAAAGAAAACACATGCAATGACATTAGTTGATCCATGTGGTTTGTGGAAAGAACACACATGCAACGACTCTAGTGGATCCATCTATGGTTTGTGAAAATAACACACATGCAATGACTCTAGTGGATCCATATGTGGTTTGTGGAAAAAACACACATGCAATGTCATTTGTTGATACATATGTGGTTGGTGGAAAGAACACACATGCAATGACTCTAGTGGATACATATGTGGTCTATGAAAAGAACACACATGCAATGACTCTGGTGGGTCCATATGTGGTTGATGGAAAGAACACACATGCAATGACATTGGTGGATCCATATGTGGTTCATGGAAAGAACACACATGCAATGACATTGGTGGATCCATGTGTGGTTTGTGACAAGAACACACATGTAAATACTCTGGTGGATCCATTTGTGATTTATGGAAAGAACACACATGCAATGATATTGGTGGATCCATGTGGTTTGTGGAAAGAACACAGATGTAATGACATTGGTTGATCCATGTGGTTTGTGGAAAGAAAACACATGCAATGACTCTGGTGGATCCATGTGTGGTTTGTGAAAAGGACACACATGCAATGACTCTCTTGGATCCATATGTTGTTTGTGTAAAGAACACACATGCAATGACATTGGTGGATACATATTTGGTTTATGGAAAGAACACACATGCAATGACATTTGCTGATCCATATGTGGTTTGTGAAAAGAACACACATGCAATGACATTAGTGGATCCATGTGTGGTTTGTCACATGAACACACATGCAATTACTCTGGTGGATCCATGTGTGTTTTGTGGAAAGAAGACACATGCATTGACTCTGGTTGATCCATATGTGGTTTATGGAAAGAACACACATGCAATGACATTGGTGGATCCATGTGTGGTTTCTGACATGAACACACATGCAATGACATTGGTTGATCCATATGTGGTTTATGACAATAACACACATGCAATGCCATTGGTTGATCCATGTTATTTGTCAAAAGAACACACATGCAATGCCATTGGTTGATACATGTGGTTTGTGGAAAGAACACACATGCAGTGACTCTGGTGGATCCATGTGTGGTTTGTGAAAAGAACACGCATGCAATGACTCTAGTGGACCATATGTGGTTTGTGAAAATAAAATGCATGCAATGACTCTGATGGATCCATATGTGGTTTGTGGAAAGAACACACATGCAATGACATTTGTTGATCCATATGTGGTTCATGGAAAGAACACACATGCAATGACTCTGGTTGATCCATGTGGTTTGTGGAAAGAACACAATTGTAATGACATTGGTTGATCCATGTGGTTTGTGGATAGAACACACAAGTAATGTCATTGGTTGATCCATGTGCTTTGTGGAAAGATCACACATGTAATGATATTGGTTGATCCATGTGGATTGTGGAAAGAACACACATGTAATGACATTTTTTGATCAATATGTAGATTGTGAAAAGAACACACATCGAATGACATTGGTGGATCCATGTGTGGTTTCTGACATGACCACACATGCAATTAGTCTGGTGGATCCATGTGTGGTTTGTGGAAAGAACACACATGCAATGACTCTGGCTGATCCATGTGGTTTGTGGAAAGAACACACATGTAATGACATTCGTTGATCCATGTGGTTTGTGGAAAGAACACACATACAATGACATTGGTGGATCCATGTGTGGTTTGTGACATGAACACATATGCAATTACTCTGGTGGATCCATGTGTGTTTTGTGGAAAGAACACACATGCAATGACTCTGGTTGATCCATATGTGGTTCATGCTAAGAACACACATGCAATGACATTGGTGTATCCATATGTGGTTTGTGACATGAACACACATGCAATGACATTGGTTGATCCATATGTGGTTTATGACAATAAAACACATGTAATGCCATTGGTTGATCCATGTTGTTTGTCAAAAGAACACACATGCAATGACATTAGTTGATCCATGTGGTTTGTGGAAAGAACACACATGCAATGGCTCTAGTGGATCCATGTGTGGTTTGTCAAAAGAACACACATGCAATGACTCTAGTGGATCCATATGTGGTTCGTGAAAAGAACACACATACAATGACATTGGTGGATCCATATTTGGTTTGTGGAAAGAACACACATGCAATACCATTTGTTGATCCATATGTGGTTGGTGGAAAGAACACACATGCAATGACTCTAGTGGATACATATGTGGTCTGTGAAAAGAACACATGCAATGACTCTTGTCGATACATATGTGGTTCATGGAAAGAACACACATGCAATGACATTGGTGGATCCATGTTTGGTTTGTGACATGAACACAGATGCAATTACTCTGGTGGATCCATGTGTGGTTTATTGAAAGAACACACATGCAATGACTCTTGTTGATCCATGTGGTTTGTGGAAAGAACACACATGTAATGACGTTGGTTGATCCATGTGGTTTGTGGAAAGAACACACATGCAATGCCTCTGGTGGATCCATGTGTGGTTTGTGGAAACAACACACATGCAATGACTCTAGTGGATCCATATGTGGTTTGTGAAAATAACACACATGCAATGACATTGGAGGATCCATATTTGGTTTGTGTAAAGAACACACATGCAATGACATTTGTTGATCCATATGTGGTTTGTGAAAAGAACACATATGCAATGACATTGGTGGATCCATGTGTGGTTTGTGACATGAACACACATGCAATTACTCTGCTGGATCCATGTGTGTTTTGTGGAAAGAACACACATGTAATGACATTTGTTGATATATATGTGGTTTGTGAAAATAAAACACATGCAATGACTTTGGTGGATCCATGTGTGGTTTGTAACATGAACACACATGCAATTACTCTGGTGGATCCATGTGTGGTTTCTGGAAAGTACAAACATGCAGTGACTCTGGTTGATCCATGTGGTTTGTGAAAAGAACACACATGTAATGACATTGGTTGATCCATGTGGTTTGTGGAAAGAACACACATGCAATGACTCTGTTGGATCCATGTGTGGTTTGTGAAATAAACACACATGCAATGACTTTAGTGTATCCATGTGTGATTTGTGAAAAGAACACAAATGCAATGACATTCGTGGATCCATATTTGGTTTGTGGAAAGAACCCACATGCAATGACATTTGTTGATCTATATGTGGTTTGTGAAAAGAACACACATGCAATGACATTGGTGGAGCCATGTGTGGTTTGTGACATGAACACACATGCAATTACTCTGGTGGATCCATGTGTGTTTTGTGGAAAGAACACACATGCAATGACTTTGGTTGATCCATATGTGGTTCATGGAAAGAACACACATGCAATGACATTGGTGGATCCATGTGGTTTGTGGAAAGAACACACATGCAAGGACTCTATTGGATCCATGTGTGGTTTGAGAAATAAACACACATGCAATGACTCTAGTGTATCCATATGTGATTTGTGAAAAGAACACAAATGCAATGACATTGGTGGATCCATATTTGGTTTGTGGAAAGAACCCACATGCAATGACATTTGTTGATCCATATGTGGTTTGTGAAAAGAACACACATGCAATGACATTGGTGGATCCATGTGTGGTTTGTGACATGAACACACATGCAATTACTCTGGTGGATCCATGTGTGTTTTGTGGAAAGAACACACATGCAATGACTTTGGTTGATCCATATGTGGTTCATGGAAAGAACACACATGCAATGACATTGGTGAATGCATGTATGGTGTGTGACATGAACACACATGCAATGACATTGGTTGATCCATATGTGGTTTATGACAATAACACGCATGCAATGCCATTGGATTATCCATGTTATTTGATAAAAGAAAACACATGCAATGACATTAGTTGATCCATGTGGTTTGTGGAAAGAACACACATGCAACGACTCTAGTGGATCCATCTATGGTTTGTGAAAATAACACACATGCAATGACTCTAGTGGATCCATATGTGGTTTGTGGAAAAAACACACATGCAATGTCATTTGTTGATACATATGTGGTTGGTGGAAAGAACACACATGCAATGACTCTAGTGGATACATATGTGGTCTATGAAAAGAACACACATGCAATGACTCTGGTGGGTCCATATGTGGTTGATGGAAAGAACACACATGCAATGACATTGGTGGATCCATATGTGGTTCATGGAAAGAACACACATGCAATGACATTGGTGGATCCATGTGTGGTTTGTGACAAGAACACACATGTAAATACTCTGGTGGATCCATTTGTGATTTATGGAAAGAACACACATGCAATGATATTGGTGGATCCATGTGGTTTGTGGAAAGAACACAGATGTAATGACATTGGTTGATCCATGTGGTTTGTGTAAAGAAAACACATGCAATGACTCTGGTGGATCCATGTGTGGTTTGTGAAAAGGACACACATGCAATGACTCTCTTGGATCCATATGTTGTTTGTGTAAAGAACACACATGCAATGACATTGGTGGATACATATTTGGTTTATGGAAAGAACACACATGCAATGACATTTGCTGATCCATATGTGGTTTGTGAAAAGAACACACATGCAATGACATTAGTGGATCCATGTGTGGTTTGTCACATGAACACACATGCAATTACTCTGGTGGATCCATGTGTGTTTTGTGGAAAGAAGACACATGCATTGACTCTGGTTGATCCATATGTGGTTTATGGAAAGAACACACATGCAATGACATTGGTGGATCCATGTGTGGTTTCTGACATGAACACACATGCAATGACATTGGTTGATCCATATGTGGTTTATGACAATAACACACATGCAATGCCATTGGTTGATCCATGTTATTTGTCAAAAGAACACACATGCAATGCCATTGGTTGATACATGTGGTTTGTGGAAAGAACACACATGCAGTGACTCTGGTGGATCCATGTGTGGTTTGTGAAAAGAACACGCATGCAATGACTCTAGTGGACCATATGTGGTTTGTGAAAATAAAATGCATGCAATGACTCTGATGGATCCATATGTGGTTTGTGGAAAGAACACACATGCAATGACATTTGTTGATCCATATGTGGTTCATGGAAAGAACACACATGCAATGACTCTGGTTGATCCATGTGGTTTGTGGAAAGAACACAATTGTAATGACATTGGTTGATCCATGTGGTTTGTGGATAGAACACACAAGTAATGTCATTGGTTGATCCATGTGCTTTGTGGAAAGATCACACATGTAATGATATTGGTTGATCCATGTGGATTGTGGAAAGAACACACATGTAATGACATTTTTTGATCAATATGTAGATTGTGAAAAGAACACACATCGAATGACATTGGTGGATCCATGTGTGGTTTCTGACATGACCACACATGCAATTAGTCTGGTGGATCCATGTGTGGTTTGTGGAAAGAACACACATGCAATGACTCTGGCTGATCCATGTGGTTTGTGGAAAGAACACACATGTAATGACATTCGTTGATCCATGTGGTTTGTGGAAAGAACACACATACAATGACATTGGTGGATCCATGTGTGGTTTGTGACATGAACACATATGCAATTACTCTGGTGGATCCATGTGTGTTTTGTGGAAAGAACACACATGCAATGACTCTGGTTGATCCATATGTGGTTCATGCTAAGAACACACATGCAATGACATTGGTGTATCCATATGTGGTTTGTGACATGAACACACATGCAATGACATTGGTTGATCCATATGTGGTTTATGACAATAAAACACATGTAATGCCATTGGTTGATCCATGTTGTTTGTCAAAAGAACACACATGCAATGACATTAGTTGATCCATGTGGTTTGTGGAAAGAACACACATGCAATGGCTCTAGTGGATCCATGTGTGGTTTGTCAAAAGAACACACATGCAATGACTCTAGTGGATCCATATGTGGTTCGTGAAAAGAACACACATACAATGACATTGGTGGATCCATATTTGGTTTGTGGAAAGAACACACATGCAATACCATTTGTTGATCCATATGTGGTTGGTGGAAAGAACACACATGCAATGACTCTAGTGGATACATATGTGGTCTGTGAAAAGAACACATGCAATGACTCTTGTCGATACATATGTGGTTCATGGAAAGAACACACATGCAATGACATTGGTGGATCCATGTTTGGTTTGTGACATGAACACAGATGCAATTACTCTGGTGGATCCATGTGTGGTTTATTGAAAGAACACACATGCAATGACTCTTGTTGATCCATGTGGTTTGTGGAAAGAACACACATGTAATGACGTTGGTTGATCCATGTGGTTTGTGGAAAGAACACACATGCAATGCCTCTGGTGGATCCATGTGTGGTTTGTGGAAACAACACACATGCAATGACTCTAGTGGATCCATATGTGGTTTGTGAAAATAACACACATGCAATGACATTGGAGGATCCATATTTGGTTTGTGTAAAGAACACACATGCAATGACATTTGTTGATCCATATGTGGTTTGTGAAAAGAACACACATGCAATGACATTGGTGGATCCATGTGCGGTTTGTCACATGAACACACATGTAATTACTCTGGTGGATCCATGTGTGTTTTGTGGAGAGAACACACATGTAATGACTCTGGTTGATCCATATGTGGTCCATGGAAAGAACACAATGCAATGACATTGGTTGATGCATGTGTGGTCTTTGACATGAACACACATGCAATGACATTGGTTGATTCATATGTGGTATATGACAATAACACACATGAAATGCCATTGGTTGATCCATGTTATTTGTCAAAAGAACACACATGCAATGACATTGGTTGATCCATGTAGTTTGTGGAAAGATCACACATGCAATGACTCTGGTGGATCCATGTGTGGTTTGTGAAAAGAACACACATGCAATGACTCTAGTGGATCCATATGTGGTTTGTGAAAATAACACACATGCAATGACTCTGGTGGATCCATATGAGGTTTGTGGAAAGAACACACATGCAATGCCATTTGTTGATTCATATGTGGTTCATGGAAAGAACACACATGCAATGACTCTGGTTGATCCATGTGGTTTGTGGAAAGAACACACATGTAAGGACATTGGTTGATCCATGTGGTTTGTGGAAATAACACACAAGTAATGACATTGGTTGATCCATGTGGTTTGTGGAACGAACACACATGTAATGATATTGGTTGATCCATGTGGATTATGGAAAGAACACACATGTAATGACATTTGTTGATCCATATGTGGTTTGTGAAAAGAACACACATGCAATGACATTGGTGGATCCATGTGTGGTTTGTGACATGAACACACATGCAATTACTCAGGTGGATCCATGTGTGGTTTGTGGAAAGAACACACATGCAATGACTCTGGTTGATCCATGTGGTTTCTGGAAAGAAGACACATGTAATGACATTGGTTGATCCATGTGGTTTGTGAAATGAACACACATGTCTGGTGTATCCATGTGTGTTTTGTGGAAAGAACACACATGGAATGACTCTGGTTGATCCATATGTGGTTAATGGAAAGAACACACATGCAATGACATTGGTGGATCCATGTGTGGTTTGTGACATGAACACACATGCAATGACATTGGTTGATCCATATGTGGTTTATGACAATAACACACATGCGTTGATCCATGTTATTTGTCAAAAGAACACACATGCAATGACATTTGTTATCCATGTGGTTTGTGGAAAGAACACACATGCAATGACTCTAGTGGATCCATGTGTGGTTTGTGAAAAGAACACACATGCAATGACTCTAGTGGATCCATATGTAGTTTGTGAAAATAACACACATGCAATGACTCTTGTGGATCCATATGAGGTTTGTGGAAAGAACACACACGCACTGACATTTGTTGATCCCTATGTGGTTCATGGAAAGAACACACATGCAATGACTCTGGTTGATCCATGTAGTTTGTGGAAAGAACACACATGTAATGACATTGGTTGATCCATGTGGTTTGTGGAAAGAACACACAAGTAATAACATTGGTTGATCCATGTGGTGTGTGGAAAGAACACACATGAAATGATATTGGTTGATCCATGTGGATTGTGGAAAAACACACATGTAATGACATTTGTTGATCCATATGTTGTTTCTGAAAAGAACACACATGCAATGACATTGGTGGATCCATGTGTGGTTTGTGACATGAACACACATGCAATTAATCTGGTGGATCCATGTGTGGTTTCTGGAAAGAACACACATGCAATGAGTCTGGTTGATCCGTGTGGTTTGTGGAAAGAACACACATGTAATGACATTGGTTGATCCATGTGGTTTGTGGAAAGAACACACATGCAATGAATCTGGTGTATCCATGTGTGGTTTGTGAAATGAACACACATGCAATGACTCTAGTGTATCCATATGTGATTTGTGAAAAGAACGCACATGCAATGACACTGGTGGATCCATATTTGGTTTGTGGAAAGAACACACATGCAATGACATTTGTTGGTCCATATGTGGTTTGTGAAAAGAACACACATGCAATGATATTGGTGGATCCATGTGTGGTTTGTGACATGAACACACGTGCAATTACTCTGGTGGATCCATTTGTGTTTTGTGGAAAGAACAAACATGCAATGTCTATGGTTGATCCATATGTGGTTCATCGAAAGAACACACATGCAATAACACTGGTGGATCCATGTGTGGTTTGTGACATGAACACACATCCAATGACATTGGTTGATCCATATGTGGTTTATGACAATAACACTCATGCAATGCCATTGGTTGATCCATGTTACTTATCAAAAGAACACACATGCAATGACATTAGTTGTTCCATGTGGTTTGTGGAAAGAACACACATGCAATGACTCTGGTGGATCCATGTGTGGTTTCTGAAAAGAACACACATGTAATGACTCTAGTGGATCCATATGTGGTTTGTGAAAAGAACACACATGCAATGACATTGGTGGATCCATATTTTGTTTGTGGAAAGAACACACATGCAATGAATCTGGTGTATCCATGTGTGGTTTGTGAAATGAACACACATGCAATGACTCTAGTGTATCCATATGTGATTTGTGAAAAGAACACACATGCAATGACACTGCTGGATCCATATTTGGTTTGTGGAAAGAACACACATGCAATGACATTTGTTGGTCCATATGTGGTTTGTGAAAAGAACACACATGCAATGACATTGGTGGATCCATGTGTGGTTTGTGACATGAACACACATGCAATTACTTTGGTGGATCCATGTGTGGTTTATGGAAAGAACACAGATGAAATGACTCTGGTTGATCCATGTGGTTTGTGGAAAGAACACACATGTAATGACATAGGTTGATCCATGTGGTTTGTGGAAAGAACACACATGCAATGACTCTGGTGGATCCATGTGTGGTTTGTGAAAAGAACACACATGCAATGACATTGCCGGATCCATATTTGGTTTGTCCAAAGAACACATATGCAATGACATTTGTTGATCCACATGTGGTTTGTGAAAAGAACACACATGCAATGACATTAGTGGATCCATGTGTGGTTTGTCACATGAACACAGATGCAATTACTCTGGTGGATCCATGTGTGTTTTGTGGAAAGAACACAGATGCAATGACTCTGGTTGATCCATATGTGGTTCATGGAAAGAACTCACATGCAATGACATTGGTGGATCCATGTGTGGTTTATCACATGAACACACATGCAATGACATTGGTTGATCCATATGTGGTTTATGACAATAACACACATGCAATGCCATTGGTTGATCCATGTTATTTGTTAAAAGAACACACATGCAATGACATTGGTTGATCCATGTGGTTTGTGGAAAGAACACACATGCAATGACTCTAGTGGATCCATGTGTGGTTTGTGAAAATAACACACATGCAATGACTCTAGTGGATCCATATGTGGTTTGTGAAAATAAAACACATGCAATGACATTGGTGGATCCATATGTGGTTTGTGGAAAGAACACACATGCAATGACATTTGTTGATCCATATGTGGTTTGTGAAAAGAACACACATGCAATGACATTGGTGGATCCATGTGCGGCTTGTCACATGAACACACACGCAATTACTCTGGTCGATCCATGTGTGTTTTGTGGAAAGAACACACATGCAATGACTCTAGTTGATCCATATGTGGTTCATGGAAAGAACACACATGCAATGACATTGGTGGATCCATGTGTGGTTTGTGACATGAACACACATGCAATGCCATTGGTTGATCCATATGTGGTTTATGACAATAAAACACATGCAATGCCATTTGTCAAAAGAACAGACATGGAATGACATTGGTTGATCCATATGTGGTTTATGACAATAACACACATGCAATGCCATTGGTTTATCCATGTTATTTATCAAAAGAACACACATGCAATGACATTAGTTGATCCATGTGGTTTGTGGAAAGAACACACATGCAATGACTCTAGTGGATCCATGTGTGGTTTGTGAAAAGAACACACATGCAATGACTCTAGTGGATCCATATGTGGTTTGTGAAAAGAACACACATGCAATGACATTGGTGGATCCATATTTGGTTTATGGAAAGAACACACATGCAATTCCATTTGTTGATCCATATGTGGTTGGCGGAAACAACACACATGCAATGACTCTAGTGGATACATATGTGGTCTGTGAAAAGAACACACATGCAATGACATTGGTGGATCCATATGTGGTTCATGGAAAGACACACATGCAATGACATTGGTGGATCCATGTGTGGTTTGTGACCTGAACACACATGCAATTACTTTGGTGGATCCATGTGTGGTTTATGGAAAGAACACAAATGCAATGACTCTGGTTGATCCATGTGGTTTGTGGAAAGAACACACATGTAATGAAATTGGTTGATCCATGTGGTTTGTGGAAAGAACACACATGCAATGAGTCTAGTGGATCCCTATGTGGTTTGTGAAAAGAACACACATGCAATGACATTGGTGGATCCATATTTGGTTTGTGGAAAGAACACATATGCAATGACATTTGTTGATGCATGTGTGGTTTGTGAAAAGAACATACATGCAATGACATTGGTGGATCCATGTGCGGTTTGTCACATGAACACACATGTAATTAGTCTAGTGGATCCATGTGTGTTTTGTGGAAAGAACACAGATGCCATGACTCTAGTTGGTCCATATGTGGTTCATGGAAAGAACACACATGCAATGACATTTGTGGATCCATGTGTGGTTTGTGACATGAACACACATGCAATGACATTGGTTTATCCATATGTGGTTTATGACAATAACACACATGCAATGCCATTGGTTGATCCATGTTATTTATCAAATGAACACACATGCAATGACATTATAGTATCCATGTGGTTTGTGGAAAGAACACACATGCAATGACTCAGGTGGATCCATGTGTGGTTTGTGAAAAGAACACACATGCAATGGCTCTAGTGGATCGATATGTGGTTTGTGAAAAGAACACACATGCAATGACTCTAGTGGATCCATATGTGGTTTGTGAAAAGAACACACATGCAATGACATTGGTGGATCCATATTTGGTTTGTGTAAAGAACACACATGCAATTCCATTTGTTGATCCATATGAGGTTTGTGGAAAGAACACACATGCAATGACTCTTGTGGATACATATGTGGTATGTGAAAAGAACACACATGCAATGACTCTGGTGGATCCATATGTGGTTTGTGGTAACAACACACATGCAATGACATTGGTGGATCCATATGTGGTTCATGGAAAGAACACACATGCAATGATATTGGTGGATCCATGTGTGGTTTGTGACATGAAGACACATGCAATTACTTTGGTGGATCCATGTCTGGTTTATGGAAAGAACATAGATACAATGACTCTGGTTGATCCATGTGGTTTGTGGAAAGAACACACATGTAATGACATTGGTTGATACATGTGGTTTGTGGAAATAACACACATGCAATGACTCTAGTGGATCCATGTGTGGTTTGTGAAAAGAACACACATGCAATGACTCTGGTTGATCCATATGTGGTTCGTGGAAAGAACACACATGCAATAACACAGGTGGATCCATGTGTGGTTTGTGACATGAACACACATGCAATGACATTGGTTGATCCTTATGTGGTTTATGACAATAACACACATGCAATGCCATTGGTTGATCCATGTTATTTATCAAAAGAACACACATGCAATGACATTAGTTGATCCATGTGGTTTGTGGAAAGAACACACATGCAATGACTCTGGTGGATCCGTGTGTGGTTTGTGAAAAGAACACACATGCAATGACTCTGGTGGATCCATATGTGGTTTGTGAAAAGAACACACATGCAATGACATTGGTGGATCCATATTTGGTTTGTGGAAAGAACACACATGCAATGCCATTTGTTGATCCATATGTGGTTGGTGGAAAGAACACACATGCAATGAATGTAGTGGATACATATGTGGTCTATGAAAAGAACACACATGCAATAACTCTGGTGGATCCATATGTGGTTTGTGGAAAGAACACACATGCAATGACATTGTTGGATCCATATGTGGTTCATGGAAAGAACACACATGCAATGACATTGGTGGATCCATGTGTGGTTTGTGACATGAACACACATGCAATTACTTTGGTGGATCCATGTGTGGTTTTTGGAAAGAACACAGATGAAATGACTCTGGTTGATCCATGTGGTTTGTGGAAAGAACACACATGTAATGACATAGGTTGATCCATGTGGTTTGTGGAAATAACACACATGCAATGACTCTGGTGGATCCATGTGTGGTTTGTGAAAAGAACACACATGTAATGACATTGCTGGATCCATATTTGGTTTGTGCAATGAACACATATGCAATGACATTTGTTGATCCACATGTGGTTTGTGAAAAGAACACACATGGAATGACATTAGTGGATCCATGTGAGGTTTGTCACATGAACACACATGCAATTACTCTGGTGGGTCCATGTGTGTTTTGTGGAAAGAACACAGATGCAATGACTCTGGTTGATCCATATGTGGTTCATGCAAAGGACACACATGCAATGACATTGGTGGATCCATGTGTGGTTTGTGACATGAACACACATGCAATGACATTGGTTAATCCATATGTGGTTTATGACAATAACACACATGCAATGCCATTGGTTGATCCATGTTATTTGTCAAAAGAACACACATGCAATGACATTGGTTGATCCATGTGGTTTGTGGAAAGAACACACATGCAATGACTCTAGTGGATCCATGTGTGGTTTGTGAAAATAACACACATGCAATGACTCTAGTGGATCCATATGTGGTTTGTGAAAATAACACACATGCAATGACATTGGTGGATCCATATGTGGTTTGTGAAAAGAAAACACATGTAATGACATTGGTGGATCCATATTTGGTTTGTGGAAAGAACACACATGCAATGACATTTGTTGATCCATATGTGGTTTGTGAAAAGAACACACACGCAATGACATTGGTGTATCCATGTGCGGTTTGTCACATGAACACACATGCAATTACTCTGGTGGATCCATGTGTGTTTTGTGGAAAGAACACAGATGCAATGACTCTGGTTGATCCATATGTGGATCATGGAAAGAACACACATGGAATGACATTGGTGGATCCTTGTGTGGTTTGTGACATGAACACACATGCAATGACATTGGTTGATCCATATGTGGTTTATGACAATAAAACAAATGCAATGCCATTTGTTGATCCACGTTATTTGTCAAAAGAACGGACATGCAATGACATTGGTTGATCCATGTGGTTTGTGGAAAGAACACACATGCAATGACTATGGTGGATCCATGTGTGGTTTGTGAAAAGAAGACACATGGAATGACTCTAGTAGATCTATATGTGGTTTGTGAAAATAACACACATGCAATGACTCTGGTTGATCCATATGTGGTTCATGGAAAGAACACACATGCAATGACATTGGTGGATCCATGTGTGCTTTGTGACATGAACACACATGCAATGACACTGGTTGATCCATATGTGGTTTATGACAATAACACACATGCAATGCCATTGGTTTATCCATGTTATTTATCAAAAGAACACACATGCAATGACATTAGTTGATCCATGTGGTTTGTGGAAAGAACACACATGCAATGACTCTAGTGGATCCATGTGTGGTTTGTGAAAAGAACACACATGCAATGACTCTAGTGGATCCATATGTGGTTTGTGAAAAGAACACACATGCAATGACATTGGTGGATCCATATTTGGTTTCTTGAAAGAACACATATGCAATTCCATTTGTTGATCCATATGTGGTTGGTGGAAAGAACACACATGCAATGACTCTAGTGGATACATATGTGGTCTATGAAAAGAACACACATCCAATGACTCTGGTGGATCCATATGTGGTTGGTGGAAAGAACACACATGCAATGACATTGGTGGATCCATATGTGGTTCCTAGAAAGAACACACATGCAATGACATTTGTGGATCCATGTGTGGTTTGTGATATGAACACACATGCAATTACTTTGGTGGATCCATGTGTGGTTTATGGAAAGAACACAAATGCAATGACTCTGGTGGATCCATGTGGTTTGTGTAAAGAACACACATGTAATGAAATTGGTTGATCCATGTGGTTTGTGGAAAGAACACACATGCAATGAGTCTAGTGGATCCCTATGTGGTTTGTGAAAAGAACACACATGCAATGACATTGGTGGATCCATATTTTGTTTGTGGAAAGAACACATATGCAATGACATTTGTTGATGCATGTGTGGTTTGTGAAAAGAACATACATGCAATGACATTGGTGGATCCATGTGCGGTTTGTCACATGAACACACATGTAATTAGTCTAGTGGATCCATGTGTGTTTTGTGGAAAGAACACAGATGCCATGACTCTGGTTGGTCCATATGTGGTTCATGGAAAGAACACACATGCCATGACATTTGTGGATCCATGTGTGGTTTGTGACATGAACACACATGCAATGACATTGGTTTATCCATATGTGGTTTATGACAATAACACACATGCAATGCCATTGGTTGATCCATGTTATTTATCAAATGAACACACATGCAATGACATTAGAGTATCCATGTGGTTTGTGGAAAGAACACACATGCAATGACTCAGGTGGATCCATGTGTGGTTTGTGAAAAGAACACACATGCAATGACTCTAGTGGATCGATATGTGGTTTGTGAAAAGAACACACATGCAATGACTCTAGTGGATCCATATGTGGTTTGTGAAAAGAACACACATGCAATGACATTGGTGGATACATATTTGGTTTGTGTAAATAACACACATGCAATTCCATTTGTTGATCCATATGTGGTTTGTGGAAAGAACACACATGCAATGACTCTAGTGGAAGCCTCGTTGGGTTTTGAGTTGGTTTTTCCGAGGTTGATCGTGGGTGTGTTGCTATTTGTGCACCCCTGCAGGGTAAATCTTTCTAAAAGCCGTGTCCGCGGTTATGGACGACTTGGAGCACAGTATCTCGATCATATACAAGCATAACTAAAGTAGTGTTATAAACTTGACTTAATATATGACTAGTAATCAGATTCAACTATCATGGAATGGTATTAAAATGTGACACCCCGGCTCTGAAAAGACCGTGGCCTCTATGTGACATGCCAATCCCTGGATCGGTTCATTGGCCCACAATAGAGTAAGATAGATAAGATAGCAAAATATCCGTGTATCATAGATAACGAAGATCCAGAGTACCATTATTACAATAAAAGCTTAGCACAAAGCTAGCTCAAATTGCCCACAAGTGAACAAGTGCCGAGTGGAGTACCGTGGCCTATAACGATCAATCAGAATCGGAAAACCTGCAGCATAAAACACAACAGCCCCGAAGGGTCAATACATGGAATGTATGGCAAGTAGAGCTAGTAAATGGAGACAATAGTACTAACATCTACATGCATATCTGGCAAGTGGAGCTGTGTCTGGCTTGCATTTGCAAATAACTTTGTCCTACTTTCATAAACAGTTTTTGATTTTCTTTGAAAAGATCCCAATTAAGTTAACCCAACAACATTAAAACAATTATGAAATTAGAATGAGCGAGAAACATGTCATGGAATCAATATCAAGCAACTCAGTTGTCCATAACCGGGGACACGGCTAATCGATTAGATTATACACTCTGCAGAGGTTAGTACACTTTACCCATGTGACTTGGCCAGCCCAGCTCGTACCATCACTCTCATTTTGGGTGATGATAGGGAGAAGACAAAGAAGATACTGTTCGGGAAGTAGCTCCTCAATCCCGATGCGCACCGGTCCAACCTACCAAAATTCTACATCTCTGGATACACGGGTTCGAGTTACCACAACCTACTAAGTCCAACCAACCGCCCATTTCATTATTGGCACATGGTTGTACACGTAAGCTACACAATAAAGAAGCCAATCATTCTCTCTTGATACCTGGGTGCCTTTCCGCAATGAAACCACCAAAAATTATCAATACCATCACACCCAGGGGATTCATTGATTAAGTTGTTTTAGTTTTCACAAACCAATACTTCGAGAAAACAAGTATCAATGATGTAACCCAGCCCTCGTTCAACATAGCATGGCTAAGCACATCTACAACGGTGGTTCATCTACAAGGAAAGCCCTACCACATAATAGGTCCTAGCATAGCGATAGTATCATCCTACTCATGCAACTACAAAATACACGACAATGCATTGAAAATAGTAGGACGATATCATGAACAAAGTAGCATCTACTTTCCTTGATTGTAGCGGTCGGAAGAACAATCCAAACACGAGCAAGGGTTGCACTCCCCACAATCTACACGACACAATTGCATTCATAAACAAACAATTCACAAACATATGCAACAAAGATGATGCATGAATGCAAGAACGGCAAGTGAATTGGTGCTACAGCTGCACCACATAATTCTAATACATATTACTACCGAATACATGCATGGAAAATAGATTTGGCGCTAGGAAAACTATTAACCAAAAGCAGAGATCTCTACTAGAGCTAGAACTTAAATAATTCACTACCGGTAGTATACTGTTTGTAAAATCCTGGAAAAATTCTACCGCATAGGCATCGCCGATAAGAAACAATACCAATTGGAATTACTCAAAAAGGAGTTATAAAACATCCCGAGTAATTAAAACACTGCAGAAAGCCATTAGACAAATACTGCAGAAGTTTTTACTGTAAGCCTATATTTTTATTTCACGATGAGATTCCCCTCGTTCATACGAGTTCAGGGACATATCATACGCGATTTTCGGAGCTACGAAACTTAGTACGAATTTATTACTTCGAAAAGGCCACTAACTAGTTTGATTAAACTGTACTAAACCTGAAGGTAAAAGTCTGAACCAAAGCTACAGCGAGATTCTACACGACTCACTGAACTCGTGCATATTTTATTTGTAATTTTTGGCCAAGCGGTTTAATTTCTACACAATTTACAAGATTCTACCGAAATCTGCCAACTAATAGGATTAACGAAATTGACCCAGTCAACTGTGTTTGATGACTGGGCGCTGACTGGGCGTCTGACCAGTCAACGTCTGGGGCCTCTGACTAGTCAACGTCTGGAGTGCTGACCAGTCAACGAACGATCTAAGCCGCTGATCTGAGATCTGACGGTGGCTGCTGTCTTACCGGAAACGGACGGCGAATCGAACTCCGGCGAGCTCCGGACGACGGCGACGGTCGGTTCTGGCGGCGTGGTTCTACCTGCACGTACACACACGGTCAACTACGGCTCCCGGAATAATTAAACGCGCGCGCGTACGCGGCGATCTGCAGGGCGCAGTTGGCGGCGGCGGATGGAGACGCGGAGCACGGGAACGGAAAGAGGACGGCGAGACGAACCCGGTAACAGACGCGGCGATGGCCGACGACGGAGGGGTGGCCGGCGGCGGCGAGGAGAAGCGGCGGCGGCGGCGACGTGCGGCAGGAGGCGGCGGCAGGGAGGAGTCGCGCGGGTGGAGGTGTGGCGGCGGGGTCGGGCACGGTCTACGAGGCAGGTGGGGCCTCCTTTAAGAAGTACCTCGCGTGAGAAAAGAAAGAAAAGAAGAAAAAAAAATTCCTGAACCGAATCGGTCCGCAGTTGGACTCCGTTTCGGAAATCGGTCCGGATTTTCGGACCGTTTTCCGGCGGTTTACTAAAACGTCCGAGTCTTTTGCATACGAACTCCGATTGGAGCGATTTTCACGCCTACGGGTTCGTATCATCGAGGGGAACAACCTTCAGTCGAAGTTTGAGCGAAAGCTCGAACCTACAGGGGTGGTTGTTGCAAGTCCCTCTAAAGCTCCCCGCAAGAACCTCGAAGCGAAACAAAATAGGGTTTTGACGATGGCGTTTCGCCGAACCTTTCTACTCGACGATTTTGCATGGAAAAGCATGATGCAATGCTATGAATGATATGCAAGACCAAATCTAAAATTTGGGATGTGACAAGACTAACCCCCTTAAGATGAATCTCGTCCTCGAGATTCGGCGCGGCTAGCAAATAGGTGTGGGTAGTCCTCTCGGATGTCATCCTCACGCTCTCAAGTAGCTTCCTCTTCGGTGTGGTGGCTCCACTTCACCTTGCAAAACTTGATTGTCTTGGTACGGGTAGTCCTTTCTGCTGTCTCCAGAATCTTGACCGGTTTCTCCTCATAGGTCAAATCATTCTCAAGCTGAACCTCCTCTAGCGGTACAGTGTCTCTCAATGGTGTATCCACCATCTCCGGATGGCACTTCTTCAGCTGGGATACGTGGAACACGTTGTGAACAGCAGACAGAGCCTCTGGCAACTCCAACTGATAGGCAACTTCTCCTTTGCGTGCTAAGACTCGATACGGTCCAATAAATCGAGGTGCCAGCTTACCCTTAATACTAAATCTCTTGATTCCACGGAGTGGCGATACTCTGAGGTATGCTCTATCACCTATCTCATATACCACTTCCTTGCGCTTGGCGTCAGCGTAGCTCTTCTGTCTTGATTGTGCTACCTTCAGTCTGTCTCTAATCAAGGCGACCTTCTCCTCAGCGTCCTTGATCAAATCAGGTCCAAACAACTGATGTTCTCCTACTCCATCCCATAGCAATGGTGTTCGGCACCGTTTCCCATATAACACCTCGAACGGTGACGTCTTGACGCTGGTTTGATAGCTGTTGTTGTAGGAAAACTCCGCATACGGTAAATTCTCATCCCAACTAGAACCATGAGCCAAAGCGCAGCTCTTAGCATGTCTTCCAAAATCTGATTCACCCTCTCGGTCTGTCCATCAGTCTGTGGGTGAAACGCTGTGCTAAACTCCAATCTAGTACCAAGTGACTCGTGCAGCTGGCGCCAGAAGTGTGAGGTAAATTGGGTGCCTCTATCAGATACGATACTCTTGGGAACTCCATGTAGGCACACAATCTTGTCCATGTAAATCTTGGCCAACCTTGCACTTGTATAGGTCGTCTTCACTGGTATAAAGTGGGCTACCTTGGTCAAATGATCGACCACTACCCAAATAGAGTCATATCCTGACCTGGTCCTAGGCAGTCCTGTGATAAAGTCCATTCCCACTCTATCCCATTTCCAATCTGGCACGGGCAATGGCTGTAGCAGTCCTGCTGGTTTCTGGTGTTCCGCCTTCACTCGGCTACATACATCACATAGGGCGTTATGCTCTGCGATGTCTCCCTTCATGTTGTTCCACCAGAATCTGTCCTTTAGGTCCATATACATCTTCGTATTGCCCGGATGTATGGAATACAGCGAGTCATCAGCTTCCTGCATAATCAACTTCCTTAACTTGAGCCTTCTGTGTAAATCAGAATATGTCTCCCACTTGAGCCTTCCTGATTTTGTCCTGAAGCGTTGGTTGGACTTCCATTGTAGCCAAATATCCTTCAGATACTACCTCCAGTCTAAGGTCCTTGAATTGCTTGCACAAATCCTCAGGCAATTCACCAATTGTCAATCCATTGGCATAAACCTTTCGGCTCAGAGCATCTGCTACTACATTGGCCTTTCCTGGGTGGTATTGCAGATTCATATCATAGTCCTTGATAAGTTCCAACCATCTCCTTTGTCTCATGTTCAGCTCCTTCTGTGTAAATATGTATTTCAGGCTCTTGTGGTCGGTGTACACATCACAGTGTTTTCCCATTAAGTAATGCCTCCATACCTTGAGCGCATGAACCACTGACGCTAATTCCAAGTCATGTGTGGGGTAATTCCGCTCATGGTGCTTGAGTTGTCGCGAGGCATATGACACCACTCTCCCATCTTGCATCAGCACACTCCCAAGTCCCTGTCGAGAAGCATCACAGTACACTTGGAAATCCTTCTGAAGATCTGGTAAACACAGAACAGGCGCAGTCACTAGTCGACGCTTCAGTTCCTGAAAGCTAGCTTTACACACATCCCTCCATTCAAACTTCCTCTCCTTCTTCAGAAGTTCAGTCATCGGCTTTGCAATCTTGGAAAAGTTTTCAATGAACCTCCTGTAATATCCAGCAAGTCCCAAAAAGCTTCAAATCTCTCCAGCATTCTTGGGTGCTTCCCACTCAGTTACTGCAGTCACTTTGCTTGGATCAATAGTGACTCCTTCTCCTGACACTACGTGTCCAAGAAACCCAACGGTGTTAAGCCAGAATTCACACTTGCTGAATTTGGCGTACAGCTGGTGTTCTCTCAGTTTCTCCATAATCAGTCGCAGATGTTTCTCATGCTCAGCATCATCCTTGGAATATATCAGTATGTCATCAATAAACACCACTACGAACTTGTCCAAGTACTCCATAAATACCTTGTTCATCATGGTCATGAAATATGCTGGGGCATTCGTTAGTCCAAATGACATAACTGTATACTCATATAACCCATACCTAGTGGTGAAGGCGGTTTTTGGTACATCCTCCTTCCGGATCTTCAATTGAAAGTAGCCTGATCGCAGATCAATCTTGCTGAACACCTTTGCTCCTTCCAGTTGATCAAACAAATCATTTATGTTCGGCAGAGGGTACTTGTTCTTGATGGTTACCTCATTCAGCGAGCGATAGTCCACCACTAATCTCTTGCTGCTGTCTTTCTTCTCCACAAACAGAACAGGTGCACCCCATGACGACGCACTAGGCTGAATGAATCCCTTTTCCAGCTGCTCTTTCAACTGTTTCTTCAATTCCTTCAGCTCATCCACATCCATCTTATATGGTTTCTTTGCTATTGGTCCTGTTCCCGGCATCAGGTCGATAAGAAACTCTACTTCTCTGTCAGGTGGCATCCCTGGCAGTTCTTCCGGAAACACGTCGGGGTAATCCCTAATCACTGGCACAGTATCCATGCTAACCCCCTTAAGAGAATTCAGCTTACACCTTCCTGGTCGTGCGGCTGACTTGAATCTAATCCTCTTACCATCCTGGGTTTTGAGTGAAACAGCTCGATGTGCACAATCTATGTGTCCCCCATGCATAGACATCCAATCCATACCCAGAATAACATCTAATCCCTATGATTCCAACACTACCAAATGTGCTATGAAGTTGTGTGTTCCAATCCTCACAGTTAAATTGCGGCATCCCGCACTAGCTATCATATCTCCTCCAGGTGAACTCACTCTAAAAGACCTCTTCATAGACTCAGTAGGTAACTTATACTTATCCACAAATGCCCTTGATATGACTGAATGCGATGCACCAGTATCGAAAAGTATAAGTGCAGGGTAAGTGTTGATTGGGAACTTACCAAACACAAGGTCAGGCTCGTCTGGAATCTCTTCCACATTCATGTGGTTCACTGTGGCCTTCTCATTGTTGGTTGGCTTCAGTCCTTTCCTCTCCGGACAGTTGTCAGCATAGTGTCCCTTCTGCTTACACTTGAAGCATGTCACCTCACTCAGATCCTTCTTCACAAAATTGCGATCGCGGTTGCGGTCATGTCCACTGTGTCCTCCAGAGTGGTGAGAGTGTCCTCCCTTGTGGCTGTGGTGGCTGCTCCTATGGTTGTCATGACGATGCCCATCGCCTCCATGGTGGTGGCGATCATGGCTCCCATGGTCACTTCCTCCATGCTTGGAGTATCCATCATATGAAGTGCGAGACTTGTGATGTGAACCAGAGTGGTGATTGTTGTTCTTTCTCTTGCGGCTTTCCACCTGCTTGTGCTTCCCTTCCAAGATTCTGGCCTTGTCCATGAGCTCCTGGAAAGTGGGGCAATAAACCACCAGTAGCTGCACTGAAAGCTCATCACTGAGGCCATCCAGAAATCTCTCCCTCCTTTTTGCATCAGTGTCAACATCCTCAGGTGCATAACGGGACAGGTTGTTGAACTCCTCAATGTACTCGGCCACGGTGCGATTGGTTTGGTGCAAGTTGCGGAACTCTTTCCTCTTCAGGCTCAGAACTCCTGAAGACACGTGGTCGGTCCTGAAACCTTCCTCAAACATAGCCCAAGTCACGGTATTCAGAGCGTGGGTGATCTGAAATGTGTCCCACCAAGAAGCGGCTGGTCCCTCAGTAGGTGAGCGGCAAACCTCACCTTCTCAGCATCAGTGCATCCAACAGTTACTAGATCCTTGTTGACTGAACGCAACCAGTCGAGAGCAACCATTGGTTCTGTTGCAGTAGAGAACTTAGCTGGCCTTAACCTCAGAAATCTGGTGAGAGCATCTCCCTGAGGCTGATTGTTTCCATTGTTGTTGTTCTGATTTGCCATGAACTGGGTCATCACTTGGGTCAGCTGTGCCTGAGCTGCCATGAGCTTCTCCAACTCAGTGGGTTGGCGGCGGGGAGGCATCTGCGGTTCAGCACAGGTAAGTTTAGAAAGAATCAACTACGGTAATAGGATTCTACCCATGCATATGGTCAAGCAACAACAAACAATTGCAGACAATCACAAGCAAGCAACACATCATCAAACAAGCGTTCCAGCAACATCCCAGGTGTTATCCTAGCAGTATATACCTACTGAAATAGTTTTGCAAGAGTTGGCAATGGTTAACTAAACAGTTGAGCATCAAAACGACAAAACAGCAATTCTGACAGAACAGTTCTGCTGTGTTCGCGAATTTTTCCGCCTAACTTAAACTCGTCAGAAAATTAAGCCAATTTTTGTGCATATAGAACAGGAAATTCCGCATCAGCCCAATTATTTTCAGATTTTTCCGAGTTACCAGAAAAATATGAAAAATCGCGCAGTACTGCTGTATCAGCAGAAAACTGCAGCGAAAACAACACAGATAGTAACCAAATTGCCATAACTCTTTCATATAATTTTGCACAAATAATTCCTGGGATATTGGAGTACACAAATAAGCATATAAACACTCTTACACTAACACGAACTAAAAGTATCACAACGATCGAGAATAATTCTAACGATTTCGCCTAACGAGGACTAATTGGTGGACTTCTATCTACTTCTTGAAGAGTTTGAGGTAGGCCCTTGCGGTCATGCGTTGGCGCTTCGGCTCGCGGTACAACCATGGCGGCGGAGTGTACACCTCTCCTGAACCATCACTTGAAACGTCAAACTCCACCTCTTCTGGATCCTTCTCTTCTTCTTCATCCTCAGCTGCAACTGCAACAGCTTCATCTCCTCCACCATCATCGTCTCCATCATCATCATCCTCATCCTCATCATCATCATCTCCACTGTCATCATCATCCCCATTGTTGCCATCATCTCCATTGTCATCATCAGAGGGTGGATTCAGATGTGTTTGGAGAGCGGCAATCTGGGTTGTCATAGCTTCAATAGTTTGATCCCTTTCCTGGACTGTCCCTTGCAGTTGCTGTATGTTCTGGGTGTTCTCCTGCACAGTACCATGAAGATGTGCTATGGTTGCATCTCTGGCTATCAGGGCATTCTCCAGAACTCCCACAGCTTCATGCAAAGTGTCAATCTCCTGTCCTTGGACCACCATACCATTGCTAGTAAAATCTGCAATCCCCTTTATCATCCTCACCTTCTCTGCTAGAGCTCCATTCTCCCTTTCCATGTCCTCTATGTGCCTCCGACGGGGCGGCATGTTGTTCCTGTCGCCCGGGGTAACCACAATGTTCCCATCTTCATCACGTCTTCCATAGTCACGGTAGGGTGAATCTGCCGGTAGTAGGTGTCGGACTTGATGGCACTGGCGAGACAGGGCTTCATGTATGGCCAAGTTGATTCCAAGTCCCCAGTTGCAGTATGTCTTTGTGTAGATCAAATGCACGGGGTTTGGCAAGGCGGCATCTCTGAATATGAAGGTAGTGATCTCCCATGCATCCTCTCCATATCCATAGGTGTACAGCCTTCTTCCCTTGAACATGGGCAGTGGCAAACCCAATGACTGCGAGAGCTGAGCTAACTGCCTTGCAAAGGGCCTTGGTGAATCCATGGTGGCATACTCAGTCCTGACTTCTCCCATCTATCTAGTAAAAGAGGAAAGTGTGAGAATAGCATATGGTAACAATTTTACGAGGGTGAAAGGCATAAGATGAAAGATAGAGTTAATATAGGCTTTAATAAATCTATGGCTTCCTAATCCAATTCTAGGTCACGATCCTACAGTCGACACACGGGCTCTGATACCATCCTGTGACACCCCGGTTCTGAAAAGACCGTGGCCTCTATGTGACATGCCAATCCCTGGATCGGTTCATTGGCCCACAATAGAGTAAGATAGATAACATAGCAAAATATCCGTGTATCATAGATAACGAAGATCCAGAGTACCATTATTACAATAAAAGCTTAGCACAAAGCTAGCTCAAATTATTCAGGTAGCAACATAAACGAGGTAAATCCTCCATTCTTCAAATTGCCCACAAGTGAACAAGTGCCGAGTGGGGTACCGTGGCCTATAACGATCAATCAGAATCGGAATAACCTGCAGCATAAAACGCAACAGCCCCGAAGGGTCAATACATGGAATGTATGGCAAGTAGAGCTAGTAAATGGAAACAATAGTACTAACATCTACATGCATATCTGGCAAGTGGAGCTGTGTCTGGCTTGCATTTGCAAATAACTTTGTCCTACTTTCATAAACAGTTTTGAATTTCTTTGAAAAGATCCCAATTAAGTTAACCCAACAAGATTAGAGCAATTATGAAATTAGAATGAGCAAGAAACATGTCATGGAATCAATATCTAGCAACTCAGTTGTCCATAATCGGGGACACGGCTAATCGATTAGATTATACACTCTGCAGAGGTTAGTACACTTTACCCATGTGACTTGGCCAGCCCAGCTCGTACCATCACTCTCATTTTGGGTGATGATAGGGAGAAGACCAAGAAGAGACTGTCTTGTCACATCCCAAATTTTAGATTTGGTCTTGCATATCATTCATTGCATCGCATCATATCTTTCCATGCATTACCGTCGAGTAGAGAGGATCGACGAAACGCTATTTGCAAAACCCCGTTTCTTCTTCGCTTCGAGGTTCCTGCGGGGAGCTTCAGAGGGACTTGCAACAACCACCTCTGTAGGTTCGAGTTTTCGCACAAACTTCGACTGAAGGTTGTTCCCCTCGATGATACGAACCCGTAGGCGCGAAAATCGCTCCAATCGAAGTTCGTATGCAAAAGACTCGGACGTTTTAGTAAACCGCCAGAAAACAGTCCGAAAATCCGGACCGATTTCCGAAACGGAGTCCAACCGCGGACCGATTCGGTTCAGGATTTTTTTTTCTTTTTTTCTGCACGCGAGGGACTTTTTAAGGAGGGCCCCACCCCTGGCCTTGGTTCCCGTGCCCACCAACCCCGCCTCCCACGTACGCGACCTCCTCCCTGCCGCCGCCTCCTGGCGCACGTCGCCGCCGCCGCCGCTTCTCCTCGCCGCCGCCGGCCACCCCTCCATCGTCGGCCATCGCCGCGTCTGTTGCCGGGTTCGTCTCGCCGCCCTCTTTCCGTTCCCGTGCTCCGCGTCTCCATCCGCCGCCGCCAACTGCGCCCTGGAGATCGTCACGTACGCGCGCGCGTTTAATTATTCCGGGAGCCGTAGTTGACCGTGTGTGTACGTGCAGGTAGAACCACGCCGCCGGAACCGACCGTCGCCGCCGTCCGGAGCTCGCCGGAGTTCGATTCGCCGTCCGTTTCCGGTAAGACAGCAGCCACCGTCAGATCTCAGATCAGCGGCTTAGATCGTTCGTTGACTGGTCAGCACTCCAGACGTTGACTAGTCAGAGGCTCCAGACGTTGACTGGTCAGACGCCCAGTCAGCGCCCAGTCATCAGACACAGTTGACTGGGTCAATTTCGTTAATCCTATTAGTTGGCAGATTTCGGTAGGATCTTGTAAATTGCGTAGAAATTAAACCGCTTGGCCAAAAATTGCAAATAAAATATGCACGAGTTCAGTGAGTCGTGTAGAATCTCGCTGTACCTTTGGTTCAGACTTTTACCGTCAGGTTTAGTACAGTTTAATCAAACTAGTTAGTGGCCTTTTCGGAGTAATAAATTCATAGTAAAAGTTTCGTAGCTCCAAAAATCGCGTGTGATATGTCCCTGAACTCGTATGAACGAGGGGAATCTCATCGTGAAATAAAAAGATAGGCTTACAGTAAAAACTTCTGCAGTATTTGTCTAATGGCTTTCTGCAGTGTTTTAATTACTCGGAATGTTTTATAAATCCTTTTTGAGTAATTCCAATTGGTTCTGTTTCTTATCAGCGATGCCTATGCGGTAGAATTTTTCAAGGATTTTACAAACAGTATACTACCGGTAGTGAATTATTTAAGTTCTAGCTCTAGTAGAGATCTCTACTTTTGGTTAATAGTTTTCCTAGCGCCAAATCTATTTTTCATGCATGTATTCGGTAGTATTATGGATTAGAATTATGTGGTGCAGCTGTAGCACCAATTCACTTGCCGTTCTTGCATTCATGCATCATCTTTGTTGCATATGTTTGTGAATTGTTTGTTTATGAATGCAATTGTGTCGTGTAGATTGTGGGGAGTGCAACCCTTGCTCGTGTTTGGATTGTTCTTCCGACCGCTACAATCAAGGCAAGTAGATGCTACTTTGTTTATGATATCGTCCTACTATTTTCAATGCATTGTCGTGTATTTTGTAGTTGCATGAGTAGGATGATACTATCGCTATGCTATGACCTATTATGTGGTAGGGCTTTCCTTGTAGATGAACCACCGTTGTAGATGTGCTTAGCCATGCTATGTTGAACGAGGGCTGGGTTACATCATTGATACTTGTTTTCTCAAAGTATTGGTTTGTGAAAACTAAACAACTTAATCAATGAATCCCCTGGGTGTGATGGTATTGATAATTTTTGGTGGTTTCATTGCGGAAAGGCACCTAGGTATCAAGAGAGAATGATTGGCTTCTTTATTGTGTAGCTTACGTGTACAACCATGTGCCAATAATGAAATGGGCATTTGGTTGGACTTAGTAGGTTGTGGTAACTCGAACCCGCGTATCCAGAGATGTAGAATTTTGGTAGGTTGGACCGGTGCGCGTCGGGATTGAGGAGCTACTTCCCGAACAGTCTCTTCTTGGTCTTCTCCCTATCATCACCCAAAATGAGAGTGATGGTACGAGCTGGGCTGGCCAAGTCACATGGGTAAAGTGTACTAACCTCTGTAGAGTGTATAGTCTAATCGATTAGCCGTGTCCCCGGTTATGGACAACTGAGTTGCTAGATATTGATTCCATGACATGTTTCTCGCTCATTCTAATTTCATAATTGCTCTAATCTTGTTGGGTTAACTTAATTGGGATCTTTTCAAAGAAAATTCAAAACTGTTTATGAAAGTAGGACAAAGTTATTTGCAAATGCAAGCCAGACACAGCTCCACTTGCCAGATATGCATATCAATATCTTTGTCTTACTTTGCCCCACTTGCCAGCTCCACTGTGTCTGGCTCGCATTTGCAAATAACTTTGTCCTACTTTCATAAACAGTTTTTGATTTTCTTTGAAAAGATCCCAATTAAGTTAACCCAACAACATTAAAACAATTATGAAATTAGAATGAGCGAGAAACATGTCATGGAATCAATATCAAGCAACTCAGTTGTCCATAACCGGGGACACGGCTAATCGATTAGATTATACACTCTGCAGAGGTTAGTACACTTTACCCATGTGACTTGGCCAGCCCAGCTCGTACCATCACTCTCACTTTGGGTGATGATAGGGAGAAGACCAAGAAGAGACTGTTCGGGAAGTAGCTCCTCAATCCCGACGCGCACCGGTCCAACCTACCAAAATTCTACATCTCTGGATACGCGGGTTCGAGTTACCACAACCTACTAAATCCAACCAACCGCCCATTTCATTATTGGCAAATGGTTGTACACGTAAGCTACACAATAATGAAGCCAATCATTCTCTCTTGATACCTGGGTGCCTTTCCGCAATGAAACCACCAAAAATTATCAATATCATCACACCCAGGGGATTCATTGATTAAGTTGTTTTAGTTTTCACAAACCAATACTTTGAGAAAACAAGTATCAATGATGTAACCCAGCCCTCGTTCAACATAGCATGGCTAAGCACATCTACAACGGTGGTTCATCTACAAGGAAAGCCCTACCACATAATAGGTCATAGCATAGCGATAGTATCATCCTACTCATGCAACTACAAAATACACGACAATGCATTGAAAATAGTAGGACGATATCATGAACAAAGTATCATCTACTTGCCTTGATTGTAGCGGTCGGAAGAACAATCCAAACACGAGCAAGGGTTGCACTCCCCACAATCTACACGACACAATTGCATTCATAAACAAACAATTCACAAACATATGCAACAAAGATGATGCATGAATGCAAGAACGGCAAGTGAATTGGTGCTACAGCTGCACCACATAATTCTAATACATATTACTACCGAATACATGCATGGAAAATAGATTTGGCGCTAGGAAAACTATTAACCAAAAGTAGAGATCTCTACTAGAGCTAGAACTTAAATAATTCACTACCGGTAGTATACTGTTTGTAAAATCCTGGAAAAATTCTACCGCATAGGCATCGCCGATAAGAAACAGTACCAATTGGAATTACTCAAAAAGGAGTTATAAAACATCCCGAGTAATTAAAACACTGCAGAAAGCCATTAGACAAATATTGCAGAAGTTTTTACTGTAAGCCTATCTTTTTATTTCACGGTGAGATTGCTCTCGTTCATACGAGTTCAGGGACATATCATACGCGATTTTCAGAGCTACGAAACTTTTACTACGAATTTATTACTCCGAAAAGGCCACTAACTAGTTTGATTAAACTGTACTAAACCTGACGGTAAAAGTCTAAACCAAAGCTACAGAAAGATTCTACACGATTCACTGAACTCGTGCATATTTTATTTGCAATTTTTGGCCAAGCGGTTTAATTTCTACGCAATTTACAAGATTCTACCGAAATTTGCCAACTAATAGGATTAACGAAATTGACCCAGTCAACTGTGTCTGATGACTGGGCGCTGACTGGGCGTCTGACCAGTCAACGTCTGGGGCCTCTGACTAGTCAATGTCTGGAGTGCTGACCGTTCAACGAACGATCTAAGCCGCTGATCTGAGATCTGACGGTGGCTGCTGTCTTACCGGAAACGGACGGCGAATCGAACTCCGGCGAGCTCCGGACGGCGGCGACGGTCGGTTCCGGCGGCGTGGTTCTACCTGCACGTACACACACGGTCAACTACGGCTCCCGGAATAATTAAACGCGCGCGTGTACGCGGCGATCTGCAGGGCGCAGTTGGCGGCGGCGGATGGAGACGCGGAGCACGGGAACGGAAAGATGGCGGCGAGACGAACCCGGTAACAGACGCGGCGATGGCCGACGACGGAGGGGTGGCCGGCGGCGGCGAGAAGAAGCGGCGGCGGCGGCGACGTGCGCCAGGAGGCGGCGGCACTGAGGAGTCGCGCGGGTAGAGGTGTGGCGGCGGGGTCGGGCACGGTCTACGAGGCAGGTGGGGCCTCCTTTAAGAAGTACCTCGCGTGAGAAAAGAAAGAAAAGAAGAAAAAAAAAATTCCTGAACCGAATCGGTCCGCAGTTGGACTCCGTTTCGGAAATCGGTCCGGATTTTCGGACCGTTTTCCGGCGGTTTACTAAAACGTCCGAGTCTTTTGCATACGAACTCCGATTGGAGCGATTTTCGCGCCTACGGGTTCGTATCGTCGAGGGGAACAACCTTCAGTCGAAGTTTGAGCGAAAGCTCGAACCTACAGGGGTGGTTGTTGCAAGTCCCTCTAAAGCTCCCCGCAGGAACCTCGAAGCGAAACAAAATAGGGTTTTGACGATGGCGTTTCGCCAAACCTTTCTACTCGACGATTTTGCATGGAAAAGCATGATGCAATGCTATGAATGATATACAAGACCAAATCTAAAATTTGGGATGTGACATAAAATGCCAACAACGGGTGGATCTGGGGTTGTTTTGTGACATGTTGTACCTGCCTAGTAAGTATTGCAACTCTAATGGAATGTGATAAAAGTGCCAACAATTGCTGGGTTTTGGGATTCCTCAGGACAATTATATCTGACTAGTAAATGGTCCAACTACAACAGAATGGTGATTAAAACTGCCCACTAGTTATGCTATCAGGATGACTCAAGCTATCTATATCTGACTCGTAAGTGCTTCAACTATAACCGAATGAATAAAACTGCCAACTGTGTGAGTTCCTCGGTTTGGCTTCTTCGTTTGGTCTCGAGGGGAAATACCATGATGGGTATGTTTGGTGTTACTATAAGATTGGATCCGGATAGGTCTTTCTTATCCCTCTCTAATAGACGCCAGTTTTACTGAGTCTCTAAAGGTTGTTTAGTGCTGCTGTGCTGCCGCTTCAGTCCACCATACCTACGTAGGCGAGAGCCGCCGAATTCTAGCCTCGCCGTGTACTGGCCTCAGTACTGACGCTCCTCTTTTTCCTTTTACCTTTGTCGGCACTCCTTTTGTTTTAGCAGGTTTGAGAGCGACGTCGTTAGCAGGTTTACCCTTCCGGCTTGGCCTGGGCAGGGTTATGGACGCCATTGGTTATTCTTCAGGGCTCTTATCCCCATTTGCATCATATCCATACTGGGACGCTGTATCGTTTTCAAGGTGATTTGGATCTTTGTAGTGTATATCTGTATTCTTGACTCTTGGAGTCGTGCTGTATATATATCTGTTCTATGGGTCCCATCGAGGACTGTTGTGCAATGGTATTACTTCGTTTTCCACCCGCACGAAAGTGCCTGGTGGGCGTCCTTGAATTGTTTCTATGCAGGTTTGGCGGAAAGGGCTGAAACTTGCATAGGGCCGATTCGAGGGTGTTACATAATGATATTGGTTGATCCATGTGGATAGTGGAAAGAACACACATGTAATGACATTTGTTGATCCATATGTGGTTTGTGAAAAGAACACACACGCAATGACATTGCTGAATCCATGTGTGGTTTGTCATATGAACACACATGCAATTACTCTGGTGGATCCATGTGCGTTTTGTGGAAAGAACACACATGCAATGACTCTGGTTGATCCATGTCGTTTGTGGAAAGAACAAACATGTAATGACATTGGTTGATCCACGTGGTTTGTGGAAAGAACACACATGCAATGACTCTGGTGGATCCATGTGTGGTTTGTGAAAAGAACACACATGCAATGACTCCAGTGGATCCATATCTGATTTGTGAAAAGAACACACATGCAATGACATTGGTGCATCCCTATTTGGTTTGTGGAAAGAACACACATGCAATGAAATTTGTTGATCCATATGTGGTTTGTGAAAAGAACACACATGCAATGACATTGGTGGATCCATGTGTGGTGTGTGACATGAACACACATGCAATTACTCTGGTGGATCCATGTGTGTTTTGTGGAAAGAACACACATGCAATGAGTCTGGCGGACCCATATGTGGTTCATGGAAATAACACACATGCAATGACATTGGTGGATCCATGTGTGGTTTGTGACATGAACACACATGCAATGACATTGGTTGATCCATATGTGGTTTATGACAATAACACACATGCAATGACATTGGTTGATCCAGGTGGTTTGTGTAAATAACACACATGTAATGACATTGGTTGATCCATCTGGTTTGTGGAAAGAACACACATATAATGACATTTGTTGATCCATATGTGGTTTGTGAAAAGAACACACATGCAATGACATTGGTGGATCCATGTGTGGTTTGTGACATGAACACACATGCAATTACTCTGGTGGATCCATATGTGGTTTGTGGAAAGAACACACATGCAATGACATTTGTTGATCCATATGTGGTTTATGACAATAACACACATGCAATGCCTTTGGTTGATCCATGTTATTTGTCAAAAGAACACACACGCAATGACATTGGTTGATCCATGTGGTTTGTGGAAAGAACACACATGTAATGACATTGGTTGATCCCTGTGGTTTGTGGAAAGAACAAACATGTAATGACATTGGTTGATCGATGTGGTTTGTGGAAAGAACACACATGCAATGACTCTGGTGGATCCATGTGTGGTTTGTGAAAAGAACACACATGCAATGACTCTAGTGGATCCATATGTGGTTCATGAAAATAACACACATGCAATGACTCTGGTGGATCGATATGTGGTTTGTGGAAAGAACACACATGCAATGACATTTGTTGATCCATATGTGGTTCATGGAAAGAGCACACATGCAATGACTCTCGTTGATCCATGTGGTTTGTGGAAAGAACACACATGTAATGACATGGGTTGGTCCATGTGGTTTGTGGAAAGAACACACAAGTAATGACATTTGATGATCCATGTGGTTTGTGGAAAGAACACACATGTAATGATATTAGTTAATCCATGTGGATTGTGGAAAGAACACACATGTAATGACATTTGTTGATCCATATGTGGTTTGTGAAAAGAACACACATGCAATGACATTGGTGGATCCATGTGTGGTTTGTGACATGAACACACATGTAATTACTCTGGTGGATCCATGTGTGGCTTGTGGAAATAACACACATGCAATGACTCTGGTTGATCCATGTGGTTTGTGACAAGAACACACATGTAATGACATTGCGTGATCCATGTGGTTTGTCGAAAGAACACACATGCAATGACATTGGTGGATCCATGTGTGGTTTGTGAAAAGAACACACATGCAATTTCTCTAGTGGATCCATATGTGATTTGGGAAAAGAACACACATGCAATGACGTTTGTGGATCCATATTTGGTTTGTCAAAAGAACAAAAATGCAATGATATTTGTTGATCCATATGTGGTTTGTGAAAAGAAGACACATGCAATGACTGTAGCATCCCAATTGTCTAACAATTGTAATGCTACTTGGCCTAGTCTATATAATGGCTACTTCAAACATATAATTGTTGCATCATCATTATATCATGCTCATGTCATCATGCCTCCTTGCATTTGAGCATCATATAAAACCCTTTTTGTTTTGGTTCTTCTCTCATATGCATCATTAATTGTATTTGCCTCTTGATATTGTATTTGGTTCATGATATATTGTTTAATGCCCAAGTTGAGTTGGGGGCATATCTTTTATTAACTCCACCACCTTTCTTTGGCTTCATCTAAATTCCACCACCCTAGTCATATATGAGCCATTGCTTTTCTTTTGCCATTTAAATCTAGCTCATATGTGTTGGGATGGATCCAATTCTATTTCCACATGCTCTCCTATAAGCATCATGTTGTTTTCACATTATTGATATATGAGAGCCTCATGGCCACCTTTGCATGCCTTGTGAGTGGAACCTTTTCCTAGCTTCCATATGGGTTGTTTTGGGGTTATTATCATGTTGGGATATTTTTGGGGCTTACTAAATATCTAGTGGCACATACACACTAGCAAGTCCCAATTTTATTCAAACATGGTCATCTCCATCTATTCCACATGGGCATCCTTTTTAATTCTTTTTGCTTAGCTTTTAGTTCAATTTTGGAAATGCATCATAATAATGCCATGTGATAATATTGTTTTCACAAGAACCAACATGGCAATAAATATTTTGCATGGGCCATGCAAGTGCCACCTTTTTCTAGTATTTGGTTTTTATTTGAATCTTGAGTGGAACATCATCTCTCTCTACCTCTATCCTTCTTTTGGGCTTGGTCTTAGTTGATCTTGCTTAAAACCATATCACACCCTCTCCCTCTTTTTGGTCTAGCTTGGGTTTGATCTTGTTTTTGCTTGAGCTTGCCAAAAAGGAGAACCATCTCTCTCCCTCATCTAACCATCTTACCCCATCATCACCATACCCCTTACCCCATCCTAGCTAAACCTAGTCCCTCTCTAATCTACCCATACCCCCATCTAAGTTAAACCCTAACCCTAGCATGCCACACCTCTTCTCTCTTCTCTCCTCTCTCTAGCCGAGCCACCCCACCTTGACCAACCCTAGCTGGCCCACCTGACCACCCTGGAACCACCCCCATCGCATGTGCCTCCCCTGGTCCCCCTCTCCAAACCCTAGCTCCATGCCACCCTCCCCCTCTCCTTTCTCTTTTGCATAAAGGTGGCCACCACCCCATGTGCCTCTCCCCTCTCCCCCCTCATCACCTCAACCACCCTAGCTACCCCAGTACCCCAGATCCCATCTGGAAGTGCCCAGACCCCTCTCCATCCTCCCTTCTTCCTCCCCTCCCCCACCATGATCACCACCATGCCCCTAAGCCCTAGCCACGGCCACACCTTCCTCTAGCCGATCTGGAGCGCGCCAAGCCGAACCAGGAGCACCAGGAGCGTCCCCTGCTTCCTCTTCTTCGCACTGAAGCGCCGGAGCCCGTGGGACCTCGCCGGAGAAGCATCGCCGCCGCCATGTCCGTGAGCACCAGGAGCACTCCGGCCGCCAGCCTCGTCGTCGATCACCAGCTACTCTGCCCGAACCATCACCACCAACATCCTCCTGGTGAGCCCCTGCGCCCTCCGGACATGGTCCCCTCCCCTCTCTTGCACCGTAGCTCCGCCGCCTTCTGTCGAGCGCTCTGCGCGTGCCGCCTGCCGTGCGCAGGCGTGCACCCGCAGCCCCAGGTTCCCCTGTCCCTCTGTTCCTCGACGAAGCCCGGCCAGCACAGCCCACCCCCGTAGATACTCTCTGAGTGAAAGTTGCAGCCCGCACCACCCTCTCCATCTTTCCTTTTTGCAGCCTGGCGAGAGTCGCCGCCGTTTGGTCGCCATCGTCGCCGGAAAACCGCCAGATCCGTCGCCGTTAGTGCTGCTTCTGTCAGCGAGCAGCGGCAGCCGCTGGCCGTTTTGCGTAGAGGCCCCTGCAGTTTTTCCCGCCTGAACCCGCAGCCCCACGACCCCACCTGTCAGCCGCCCATCCAATCTTGCAAAGAACACCCCGCAGCTCTGAACCCCTCAACCCGCGCTCCCCGGATGGCACACGTGTCAACGCCCGATAGCCGCGCCCGCGTGTGGCCCTGGAGATGCGCTGGCCCCACCTGTCATCTGCTGAGGTAGAGTAGCTCGCAGTGAGAAAAGCTTTTCTGCGCGCGTGTTGTCCCAGTCAGCATCGACCCCACTGGACAGTGTCTGCAGCTAGCTTCACTGGAGTATAAAAATTATTTTCTGAATCTGTTTTAATTCAAACTTATTTCAAATTAATTCAAATTCAAAATTAAATCTGTTTTTAATTATCTTTTGAAATATAAATCCAAATAATGCAAATAATAGGTGTTTTCAAATCAGAAAAATGTGAGGAATTCAAATATGCCATTCAAAATATATTTTGAACATTTAAAATTCCAAGTTTATTTAAATTACAATAAATTGCCCTTCCATCTTAATTAATTAATATCTTTTGTTTTATAACTCCAAATTTAACAAATGATATGTCTAAAATGATTAGCTCGACGAGACCTTTCTGTTTATGCATTCCATGGTTTGATTTGAAGCATGCATCATATAAATATAATGTGTACAGCAACTTAATTGTGAATAAAATGTGGCCAAAACCCAATATAATGCTTTATTATTGCTTTCCACACCTCACCCATGCCATGCTACTTTATTGCCATGCAAATTGTGCATCATTCATCATGGCATGATTGTTTGCTTGATGCATTTATTCAGATGCTTGTGCACTTTATTTATGTTGGCCCTTGTTTGTTTGGTTCTTCTCCGAATAGACGCTGAGCAGGGGAGATATCAAGAGAACCAGGAGCACTACCCAGATCCATCCCTTGCTTCAACTGAGCTGCCAGGCAAGCACTACCACATGCTTGCATACATATAGTACCTATTGCCTCTATCTTATTCTTGCATCATTGAGTCGCGATTGCATTAAATTGAATCCCAAGTATTCCATAGCCTTTACTTTTAAACCCCACCGAAGCTTGTTCCTCCATCCCATGAGCCATTACTACAGGAGTTGTTTGAGCCATGCGAGTCGTAGAACAGCATGTGTAGGGTATGTGAGTGTCTGATGGTTAATGAGGTACCTAAACAACTTAACCTGAGTAGTAATGGGATAACTAATGAAAGTGGCATCGGTGAGCCATATTCGCTATTTGGTTTTTCAGGCTCACTTGTGTCCCGTAAGACCCCGAGTACTTGATTCCTGTTCCAAGATTATTCGCGCTATCCACATCCGGGAGGCCTTATGGACCCCCCTGAGCCAGAGCTTGATTCATTCTTATTCCTTGGGGCCACAAACTAGTTTGAGGTTTTATTTACTATCCTGTACTTATGCCATGCTTTACTGCTTTATTTAAATTGTGCGAGGTACTGCACACTGTACTGTTTAGGAAAGTGGAGTGTTTTCGCGGTGTCGACAAGCCCAGTCACATTTTCGGGTTCCCAGTCGTTCACAGCCATTGACGCAAACCTTGAGTCCGTCTCGGAGTCAGCTAACTTCGTTGCGGGTAGCTCAATGGGGTGGCCCCCTGAAATATTTCTAAATCCTGTGATCGCTTTGTCGTGACTGCCTCGTTGGGTTTTGATTTGGTTTTTCCAAGGCATATCGAGTGTGTGTTGCTATTTGTGCACCCCTGCAGGGTAAAACTTTCTGAAAGCCGTGTCCGCGGTTATGGACGACTTGGAGCACAGTTTCTCGATCATAGACAAGCATAACTAAAGTACCGCTTTTAATTTGACTAGACTAGGTACCTGACTAGTAAATAGTGCAACACTCATGGAATGGATAATAAAACTGCCAACGGATGGGGGGTTGTTCGTCCACTTCCTCGTCGGTAAGCGAGGAGGAGGATGGATCTGTGGATATTACCGTTATAACTGTTATAACTGTTGTTCTTAATTCACGGACATCCGTCTATCTCTGGTTAGGCGGATGGTTAGCGAGTATCTATAGAATTGCTAGGGTTTATCTCTTGCTGCAATTGCGTCACCCCAGGTTGTGTCCCCTTTAGAGGCATAAAGACTTGCTGAGTACCCCTAGGGTCTCACACGATAAATTATTGGTTCAGATGAACAGGTACCCTCGCAAGATGGATACTGGGTGGAAGAGACGGACGATGGTGGCAACGATCATTCGGTGTATAGATTCCGGGAACGGGGATCCGTGAGATCTGTGGGCGGGATGTGCTTATTTATGGGGCATCTTATGCCGATTTGCTTCTTATCCGTACTCGGATTTTGTCTTCCGCTTCCGCCTGATACTCTGATGTTTGATGTATGAGGAGATATCCTAAACTATTATATCTATCTAGGATATTCGGATCTTGCCGTATGGCGTTGCTATATTTCCTTTCTTTTTAGATGGAATGGCTCTGATGTACTGTTGTATGGTGGCTTGCATACATACTCATTTGTGTATGTAGTTGATCCCTTCGCCTGCCGATTACGCCGCCCGTTCTTGTCCCGATGTGTGGAAATGGTTGGGACGGCCGAAAGGTCTACCTGTGAGTGGCATTTGGGCCCCACCATACTATTTCAACCATTTCTGCTCATCCAGGCTTGTAACTAGGAGCGTAATTCACCGAGGTAGTTACAATTGGTATCAGAGCCATCCCGACCTTCAGGGTCTCAGCCAAATGGTCGTTGTCTGTCTAGCAAATATTTTGGTAGCTATGTATACTAGGGAAAAACAAAACGCGAGAGTAGGACTGCTTCCACTTTTCTTCTTACCCACCCACCACCCTTTTCTGGTAAGGAAGTGTAACGTTTTCAATCCTCTTCTTAAAATTCAAACTAGGATTCACGTGTTCTGGGTTTCCGTAGTACCATAGGAAGTGTGTGTGTGTGTGTGTGTGTAATTCCTTGTCTATCTGTTGCATCCAACATGTTATCTTTATCTGCCCTTGGTTATCAACTGTTGGTACATTCCATACTGACAGGTTTTTGAAAACCGGCGCGATCTATTTGACTCCTTGTTAACCGGTGCCATCTTCTTAAGGGTGTCCTTCCTTCTAGCAACTCCACATTCTGTGTAAGCATCTGTTGCTAATCTCTATCTGCTAAGTGATTTTGCGCATCTATTGGTACTTTAATGCCGAAAATGCGGAAAATTTTTCTTTGATATATCTGTGTTTCCACACTCCTTTTCAGTCGTGTGTGAAACATTATCTATCTCCCTTTTATCAGCATGTTCATGCTAACTCATTCTTTTGTCACCGACGCTTAATCCTGGAGTTTCTTATCATCTCCAAATCTCTTGGGCTAATTACATAACATGTGTCGATCCGATGCTGGTGATTGTAATTTGGCTCTCGGCATAACTATATTCCACGCATGATAAGTGTCGATTGGAATATGGAAAATTCTATCAACCGTCACCATCTGGAGGATAAGGTTATCTCCTGTGATTTTGAGTACACCGTGATCATATCTATGCATATTCAAGCATCTTTGGCAATCCGGAGTTTCCCAAGGTACTACGGCGGTCTATCATCTGTCCATCATGCTGCAAATCTTTTTGAACTCCATATCTGCAAAATTCTCTTTGATACGAGGGAATTGCATCTTTTCGTCTCTGATAGTTTTGCTTCAGGTATGAGCTATCATCGTTTCTTTATCCAAGATCTCTTTATCTTTGAAACCGGTGATCCGATCGACAATGTGAACCAGGCGACATCTCTTTTTCTTCCGAAGGACCAGATAATCTATTCTTCCAGTGCATCTTCTTTAGCACGAACCCGTGCTCTTAATATTGATCTTTCTAAGAGCGTTGAGCTCAGGAAGTGTTCGAGCATTTGTTCGTTCCTCTCGCCTTTTGAACTTGATATTCTGGGAATATCCTGTTAATCCATGGTGGTATATGTTGATAATATGCTTGCCTAATCCATATCAATAGAAGGACACGGAAGATCATCTGTGTCTCTTTCGCTCAAGCTTCGTGAGCATTGCCTGTGTGCAAGTTCTCAAAGCGTGAATTCTGACTTTTTGAAGTCACCTATCTCGACCACGTCCTTCTGCTAAATACATTGCTTCAATTCTGGAATTGGCAATTCATTGTTAATTCCATCCTCCATCTTCAACCAATCCGGAGTTGTTCCTTTTTGGCAAGTTATCATCGTCGTTCCGCTAAAGATTTTCCTCAAAATTGCTAAATCTCTCTCAATCATTTCAAGAACAACATGGAGTTCTTTCACCTCAGTCTCATCAAGTGATCCTTTGAAACCCTCTTGTTCTATCGTCTATGCTCAATCCACCGGAGACCATGAAGACCTTTCAGATCTTGTTTTTCCTTATGTTCAAGTGGTGCTATCTTTTCTGTAGCTGTTGAATCTTGACGTTGTTCTCCGTAATCCTCCTTCATATCTTTCCGGTGGCTGGTTACTTCCGACATGACGACAACATCATCACCTCTATCTATCTATGAATCCGGTGAATCGTTTGCATCTATTCTTGTTTTCTAACGGAGTTCCATGAGTTATCCTTGTCAAGATCTTCAGTCTGTTTTGGTAGTAGGGTTGCTTAGTTTTCCTATTCATGTGCGGAGTAATGCTTTGAGTGCGGGATGGAGTAGCTACCATACCACTACTGTTATCATTCGCTCTTGTACATTGAATTGGGAAATTAATGTGATTTCACTCATTCCACGGAAGTTAGAAGTGGCCTTTATCCCTCGATACTTTTACTTCCGTCTTTGTTTTTCGGGAGTGCTATCTCGAAGGAAGTAATCAATAATCTCTTGTTGGTGGTCTGTCTATTCTAGGTGGAGCAAAATCTACAATTATCTGGTGGAAACAAACGCAAACTCTTTTCTATCCTCGTCTTTCTACCGATGCTCTACATCCACAAACAAGATGAATGGAAAACTATCTCTCTTTGTTTCATCAATTCTTTTCCTGTGGTAAAGCCAATTATGGTTGATGCCATCAGTCGCGAATCTGTTGCATTAGCCTCAAGGCTAAAGAAAGCAATAAGTATCTCTACAATAAACTCCAGATCCTCTATATTCTTGCTTTTCGGGATTCCACCATGATCTGGCTTCACATCCGTCTCTAGAAGTTATATCCGCGCACCTCAATTGCGTGATCTTCTGGTTCTTACCGGCGCAAGAAGAATCTAATCCGGCGATGTCTAACTAAATCTTTCTGTCGATATCAGGGGACTCTATTGTGTGAAGGCAATTTTGTTTCCGAACTTCATTTCTCAAATCCGAGAGAAGATACGATGCTATTGTCATAGTGGTTGAAACCTTTCCAATCTAGCTCTTTTTCTTCCGGCGACACAAAGATTCATCCTCTCCAGTATCGGTAAATCTATAATCTTAACGGTGTGCCTCTCTATATCCATGACGCATCATCTTGTCCTTTCTTTCACAAGTGGTTCTTCTTCTCTTATCATGTATCTTGAGGAAACCGGAGCCTTGTCCATCCTATCCTTCTTGTCTCACGACAATCCTTCACCTCTTCTGACCATTGTTTCTCAAGCAAAACGCAAGACTCGCAACAAGTCTAGCAAGTTTTGCAAGGTGTAGTGGTCGCACCATTCCGTTGTTCATCAACTTGGGAACGTGAGGGTCACCTTCGTTCGAACACCCGCATCTCCTTGTGTTGTTTTCTTTTCCTAGAATCTCGGGGCAAGATTCTTGTTTAGTGGGGGAGAGTTGTAGCATCCCAATTGTCTAACAATTGTAATGCTACTTGGCCTAGTCTATATAATGGCTACTTCAAACATATAATTGTTGCATCATCATTATATCATGCTCATGTCATCATGCCTCCTTGCATTTGAGCATCATATAAAACCCTTTTTGTTTTGGTTCTTCTCTCATATGCATCATTAATTGTATTTGCCTCTTGATATTGTATTTGGTTCTTGATATATTGTTTAATGCCCAAGTTGAGTTGGGGGCATATCTTTTATTAACTCCACCACCTTTCTTTGGCTTCATCCAAATTCCACCACCCTAGTCATATATGAGCCATTGCTTTTCTTTTGCCATTTAAATCTAGCTCATATGTGTTGGGATGGATCCAATTCTATTTCCACATGCTCTCCTATAAGCATCATGTTGTTTTCACATTATTGATATATGAGAGCCTCATGGCCACCTTTGCATGCCTTGTGAGTAGAACCTTTTCCTAGCTTCCATATGGGTTGTTTTGGGGTTATTATCATGTTGGGATATTTTTGGGGCTTACTAAATATCTAGTGGTACATACACACTAGCAAGTCCCAATTTTATTCAAACATGGTCATCTCCATCTATTCCACATGGGCATCCTTTTTAATTCTTTTTGCTTGGCTTTTAGTTCAATTTTGGAAATGCATCATAATAATGCCATGTGATAATATTGTTTTCACAAGAACCAACATGGCAATAAATATTTTGCATGGGCCATGCAAGTGGCACCTTTTTCTAGTATTTGGTTTTTATTTGAATCTTGAGTGGAACATCATCTCTCTACCTCTATCCTTCTTTTGGGATTGGTCTTAGTTGATCTTGCTTAAAACCATATCACACCCTCACCCTCTTTTTGGTCTAGCTTGGGTTTGATCTTGTTTTTGCTTGAGCTTGCCAAAAAGGAGAACCATCTCTCTCCCTCATCTAACCATCTTACCCCATCATCACCATACCCCTTACCCCATCCTAGATAAACCTAGTCCCTCTCTAATCTACCCATACCCCCATCTAAGTTAAACCCTAACCCTAGAATGCCACACCTCTTCTCTCTTCTCTCCTCTCTCTAGCCGAGCCACCCCACCTTGACCAACCCTAGCTGGCCCACCTGACCACCCTGGAACCATCCCCATCGCATGTGCCTCCCCTGGTCCCCCTCTCCAAACCCTAGCTCCATGCCACCCTCCCCCTCTCCTTTCTCTTTTGCATAAAGGTGGCCACCACCCCATGTGCCTCTCCCCTCTCCCCCCTCATCACCTCAACCACCCCAGCTACCCCAGTACCCCAGATCCCATCTGGAAGTGCCCAGACCCCTCTCCATCCTCCCTTCTTCCTCCCCTACCCCACCATGATCACCACCATGCCCCTAAGCCCTAGCCACGGCCACACCTTCCTCTAGCCGATCTGGAGCGCGCCAAGCCGAACTAGGAGCACCAGGAGCGTCCCCTGCTTCCTCTTCTTCGCCCTAAAGCGCCGGAGCCCGCGGGACCTCGCCGGAGAAGCATCGCCGCCGCCGTGTCCGTGAGCCCCAGGAGCACTCCGGCCGCCAGCCTCGTCGTCGATCACCAGCTACTCTGCCTGAACCATCACCACAAACATCCTCCTGGTGAGCCCCTGCGCCCTCCGGACATGGTCCCCTCCCCTCTCTTGCACCGTAGCTCCGCCGCCTTCTGTCGAGCGCTCTGCGCGCGCCGCGTGCCGTGCGCAGGCGTGCACCCGCAGCCCCAGGTTCCCCTGTCCCTCTGTTCCTCGACGAAGCCCGGCCAGCACAGCCCACCCCCGTAGATACTCTCTGAACGAAAGTTGCAGCCCGCACCACCCTCTCCATCTTTCCTTTTTGCAGCCTGGCGAGAGTCGTCGCCGTTTGGTCGCCATCGTCGCCGGAAAACCGCCAGATCCGTTGCCGTCAGTGCCGCTTCTGTCAGCGAGCAGCGGCAGCCGCTGGCCGTTTTGCGCAGAGGCCCCTGCAGTTTTTCCCGCCTGAACCCGCAGCCCCACGACCCAACCTGTCAGCCGCCCGTCCAATCTTGCAAAGAACACCCCGCAGCTCTGAACCCCTCAACCCGCGCTCCCCGGATGGCACACGTGTCAACGCCCGATAGCCGCGCCCGCGTGTGGCCCTGGAGATGCGCTGGCCCCACCTGTCATCTGCTGAGGTAGAGTAGCTCGCAGTGAGAAAAGCTTTTCTGCGCGCGTGTTGTCCCAGTCAGCATCGACCCCACTGGACAGTGTCTGCGGCTAGCTTCACTGGAGTATAAAAAGTATTTTCTGAATCTGTTTTAATTCAAACTTATTTCAAATTAATTCAAATTCAAAATTAAATCTGTTTTTAATTATCTTTTGAAATATAAATCCAAATAATGCAAATAATAGGTGTTTTCAAATCAGAAAAATGTGAGGAATTCAAATATGCCATTCAAAATATATTTTGAACATTTAAATTTCCAAGTTTATTTAAATTACAATAAATTGCCCTTCCATCTTAATTAATTAATATCTTTTGTTTTATAACTCCAAATTTAACAAATGATATGTCTAAAATGATTAGCTTGACGAGACCTTTCTGTTTATGCATTCCATGGTTTGATTTGAAGCATGCATCATATAAATATAATGTTTACAGCAACTTAATTGTGAATAAAATGTGGCCAAAACCCAATATAATGCTTTATTATTGCTTTCCACACCTCACCCATGCCATGCTACTTTATTGCCATGCAAATTGTGCATCATTCATCATGGCATGATTGTTTGCTTGATGCATTTATTCAGATGCTTGTGCACTTTATTTATGTTGGCCCTTGTTTGTTTGGTTCTTCTCCGAATAGACGCTGAGCAGGGGAGATATCAAGAGAACCAGGAGCACTACCCAGATCCATCCCTTGCTTCAACTGAGCTGCCAGGCAAGCACTACCACATGCTTGCATACATAGAGTACCTATTGCCTCTATCTTATTCTTGCATCATTGAGTCGCGATTGCATTAAATTGAATCCCAAGTATTGCATAGCCTTTACTTTTAAACCCCACCGAAGCTTGTTCCTCCATCCCATGAGCCATTACTACAGGAGTTGTTTGAGCCATGCGAGTCGTAGAACAGCATGTGTAGGGTATGTGAGTGTCTGATGGTTAATGAGGTACCTAAACAACTTAACCTGAGTAGTAATGGGATAACTAATGAAAGTGGCATCGGTGAGCCATATTCGCTCTTTGGTTTTTGAGGCTCACTTGTGTCCCGTAAGACCCCGAGTACTTGATTCCTGTTCCAAGATTATTCGCGCTATCCACATCCGGGAGGCCTTATGGACCCCCCTGAGCTAGAGCTTGATTCATTCTTATTCCTTGGGGCCACAAACTAGTTTGAGGTTTTATTTACTATCCTGTACTTATGCCATGCTTTACTGCTTTATTTAAATTGTGCGAGGTACTGCACACTGTACTGTTTAGGAAAGCGGAGTGTTTTCGCGGTGTCGACAAGCCCAGTCACATTTTCGGGTTCCCAGTCGTTCACAGCCATTGACGCAAACCTTGAGTCCGTCTCGGAGTCAGCTAACTTCGTTGCGGGTAGCTCAATGGGGTGGCCCCCTGAAATATTTCTAAATCCTGTGATCGCTTTGTCGTGACTGCCTCGTTGGGTTTTGATTTGGTTTTTTCGAGGCATATCGAGTGTGTGTTGCTATTTGTGCACCCCTGCAGGGTAAAACTTTCTGAAAGCCGTGTCCACGGTTATGGACGACTTGGAGCACAGTTTCTCGATCATAGACAAGCATAACTAAAGTACCTTGACTAGACTAGGTACCTGACTAGTAAATAGTGCAACACTCACGGAATGGATAATAAAACTGCCAACGGATGGGGGGTTGTTCGTCCGCTTCCTCGTCGGTAAGCGAGGAGGAGGATGGATCTGTGGATATTACCGTTATAACTGTTATAACTGTTGTTCTTAATTCACGGACATCCGTCTATCTCTGGTTAGGCGGATGGTTAGCGAGTATCTATAGAATTGCTAGGGTTTATCTTTTGCTGCAATTGCGTCACCCCAGGTTGTGTCCCCTTTAGAGGCATAAAGACTTGCTGAGTACCCCTAGGGTCTCACACGATAAATTATTGGTTCAGATGAACAGGTACCCTCGCAAGATGGATACTGGGTGGAAGAGACGGACGATGGTGGCAACGATCATTCGGTGTAGAGATTCCAGGAACGGGGATCCGTGAGATCTGTGGGCGGGATGTGCTTATTTATGGGGCATCTTATGCCGATTTGCTTCTTATCCGTACTCGGATTTTGTCTTCCGCTTCCGCCTGATACTCTGATGTTTGATGTATGAGGAGATATCCTAAACTATTATATCTATCTAGGATATTCGGATCTTGCCATATGGCGTTGCTATATTTCCTTTCTTTTTAGATGGAATGGCTCTGATGTACTGTTGTATGGTGGCTTGCATACATATTCATTTGTGTATGTAGTTGATCCCTTCGCCTGCCGATTACGGCGCCCGTTCTTGTCCCGATGTGTGGAAATGGTTGGGACGGCCGAAAGGTCTACCTGTGAGTGGCATTTGGGCCCCACCGTACTATTTCAACCATTTCTGCTCATCCAGGCTTGTAACTAGGAGCGTAATTCACCGAGGTAGTTACAATGACATTGGTGGATCCATGTGTGGTTTGTGACATGAACACACAAGCAATTAGTCTGGTGGATCCATGTGTGTTTTGTGGAAAGAACACACATGCAATGTCTCTGGTTGATCCATATGTGGTTCATGGAAAGAACACACATGCAATGACATTGGTGGATCCATGTGTGGTTTGTGACATGAACACACATGCAATGACATTGGTTCATCCATATGTGGTTTTTGACAATAACACACATGCAATTCCATTGGTTGATCCATATTATTTGTCAAAAGAACACACATGCAATAACATTCGTTGATCCATGTGGTTTGTGGAAAGAACACACATGCAATGACTCTGGTGGATCCATGTGTGGTTTGTGAAAAGAACACACATGCAATGACTCTAGTGGATCCATATGTGGTTTGTGAAAATAACACACATGCAATGACTCTGGTGGATCCATATGTGGTTTGTGGAAACAACAGACATGCAATGACATTTGTTGATCCATATGTGGTTCATGGAAAGAACACACATGCAATGAATCTGGTTGATCCATGTGGTTTTTGGAAAGAACACACATGTAATGACATTGGTTGATCCATGTGGTTTGTGGAAAGAACACACAAGTAATGACATTGGTTGATCCATGTGGTTTGTGGAAAGAACAAACATGTAATGACATTGGTTCATCCATGTGGTTTGTGGAAAGAACACACATGTAATGACATTTGTTGATCCATATGTGGTTTGTGAAAAGAACACACATGCAACTACATTGGTGGATTCATGTGTGGTTTGTGACATGAACACACATGCAATTACTCTTGTGGATCCATGTGTGGTTTGTGGAAAGAACACACATGCAATGACTCTAGTTGATCCATGTGGTTTGTGGAAAGAACACACATGTAATGACATTGGTTGATCCATGTGGTTTGTGGAAACAACACACATGCAATGACTCTGGTGGATCCATGTGTGGTTTGCGAAAATACCACACATGCAATGACTCTAGTGGATCCATATGTGGTTTGTCAAAAGAACACACATGCAATGACATTGGTGGATCCATATTTGGTTTGTGCAAAGAACACACATGCAATGACATTTGTTGATACATATGTGGTTTGTGAAAAGAACACACATGCAATGACATTGGTGGATCCATGTGTTGTTTGTGACATGAACACACATGCAATTACTCTGGTGGATCCATGTGTGTTTTGTGGAAAGAACACACATGCAATGACTCTGGTTGATCCATATGTGGTTCATCGAAAGAACACACATGCAATGACATTGGTGGATCCATGTGTAGTTTGTGACATGAACACACATGCAATGACATTGGTTAATCCATATGTGGTTTATGACAATAACACACATGCAATGCCATTGGTTGATCCATGTTATTTGTCAAAAGAACACACATTCAATGACATTGGTTGATCCATGTGGTTTGTGGAAAGAACACACATGCAATGACTCTGGTGGATCCATGTGTGGTTTGTGAAAAGAACACACATGCAATGACTCTAGTGGATCCATATGTGGTTTGTGAAAATAACACACATGCAATGACTCTGGTTGATCTATATGTGGTTGGTGGAAAGAACACACATGCAATGACATTTGTTGATCCATATGTGGTTCATGGAAATAACACACATGCAATGACTCTGGTTGATCCATGTGGTTTTTGGAAAGAACACACATGTAATGACATTGGTCGATCCACGTGGTTTGTGCAACGAACACACAAGTAATGACATCGGTTGATCCATGTGGTTTGTGGAAAGAACACACATGTAATGATATTGGTTGATCCATGCGGATTGTGGAAAGAACACACATGTCATGATATTTGTTGATCCATGTGGATTGTGGAAGGAACACACATCTAATGACATTTGGTGATACATATGTGGTTTCTGAAAAGAACACACATGCAATGACATTGGTGGATCCATGTGTGGTTTGTGACATGAACAGACATGCAATTACTCTAGTGGATCCATGTGTGGTTTGTGGAAAGAACACACATGCAATCACTCTAGTTGATCTATGTGGTTTGAGGAAAGAACAAACATGTAATCACATTGGTTGATCCACTTGGTTTGTGGAAAGAACACACATGCAATGACTCTGGTGGATCCATGTGTGGTTTGTGAAAATAACACACATGCAATGACTCTAGTGGATCCATATGTGATTTGTGAAAAGAACACACATGCAATGACATTGGTGGATCCATATTTGGTTGGTGGAAAGAACACACATGCAATGACCTTTGTTGATCCATATGTGGTTTGTGAAAAGAACACACATGCAATGACTCTGGTTGATCCATGTGGTTTGTGGAATGAACACACATGTAACGACATTGGTTGATCCATGTGGTTTGTGGAAAGAACACGCATGCAATGCCTCTGGTGGATCCATGTCTGGTTTCTAAAAAGAACACATATGTAATGACTCTAGTGGATCCATATGTGATTTGTGAAAAGAACACACATGCAATGACATTGGTGGATCCATATTTTGTTTGTGGAAAGAACACACATGCAATGACATTTGTTGATCCATATGTGGTTCATGGAAAGAACACACATGCAATGACTCTGGTTGATCCATGTGGTTTGTGGAAAGAACACACATGTAATGACATTGGTTGTTCCATGTGGTTTGTGGAAAGAACACACAAGTAATGACATTGGTTGATCCATGTGGTTTGTGGAAAGAACACACATGTAATGACATTGGTTGATCCATGTGGTTTTTGGAAAGAACACAGATGTAATGACATTTGTTCATCCATATGTGGTTCATGGAAAGAACACACATGAAATGACTCTGCTTGATCCATGTGGTTTTTGGAAAGAACACACATGTAATGACATTGGTTGATCCATGTGGTTTGTGGAAAGAACACACAAGTAATGACATTGGTTGATCCATGTGGTTTGTGGAAAGAACACATGTAATGATATTGGTTGATCCATGTGGATTGTGGAAAGAACACACATGTAATGACATATGTTGATCCATATGTGGTTTGTGAAAAGAACACCCATGCAATGACATTGGTGGATCCATTTGTGGTTTGTGACATGAACACAGATGCAATTACTCTGGTGGATCCATGTGTGATTTGTGGAAAGAACATACATGCAATGACTCTGGTTGATCCATGTGGTTTGTGGAAAGAACAAACATGTAATGACATTGGTTGATCCACGTGGTTTGTGGAAAGAACACACATGCAATGACTCTGGTGGATCCATGTGTTGTTTGTGAAAAGAACACACATGCAATGACTCTAGTGGATCCATATGTGATTTTTGAAAAGAACACACATGCAATGACATTGGTGGATCCATATTTGGTTTGTGGAAAGAACACACATGCAATGACATTTGTTGATCCATATGTGGTTTGTGAAAAGAACACACATGCAATGACATTGGTGGATCCATGTGTGGTTTGTGACATGAACACACATGCAATTACTCTGGTGGATCCATGTGTATTTTGTGGAAAGAACACACATGCAATGACTCTGGTTGATCCATATGTGGTTCATGGAAAGAACACACATGCAATGACATTGGTGGATCCATGTGTGGTTTGTGACATGAACACACATGCAATGACATTGGTTGATCCATATGTGGTTTATGACAATAACACACATGCAATGCCATTAGTTGATCCATGTTATTTGTCAAAAGAACACACATGCAATGACATTGGTTGATCCATGTGGTTTGTGGAAAGAACACACATGCATTGACTCTGGTGGATCCAGGTGTGGTTTGTGAAAAGAACACACATGCAATGACTCTAGTGGATCCATATGTGGTTTGTAAAAATAACACACAATCAATGACTCTGGTCGATCCATATGTGGTTTGTGGAAAGAACACACATGCAATGACATTTGTTGATCCATATGTGGTTCATGGAAAGAACACACATGCAATGACTCTGGTTGATCCATGTGGTTTTTGGAAAGAACACACATGTAATGACATTGGTTGATCCATGTGGTTTGTGGAAAGAACGCACATGTAATAATATTGGTTGATCCATGTGGATTGTTGAAAGAACACACATGTAATGACATTTGTTGAGCCATATGTGGTTTGTGAAAAGAACACATAATGCAATGACATTGGTGGATCCATGTGTGGTTTGTGACATGAACACACATGCAATTACTCTGGTGGATCCATGTGTGGTTTGTGGAAATAACACACATGCAATGACTCTGGTTGATCCATATGAGGTTCATGGAAAGAACACACATGCAATGACATTGGTGGATCCATGTGTGGTTTGTGACATGAACACACATGCAATTACTCTGGTGGATCCATGTGTGTTTTGTGGAAAGAACACACATGCAACGACTCTGGTTGATCCATATGAGGTTCATGGAAAGAACACACATGCAATGACATTGGTGGATCCATGTGTGGTTTGTGACATGAACACACATGCAATGACTCTGGTGAATCCATGTGTGGTTTGTGAAAAGAACACACATGCAATGACTCTAGTGGATCCATATGTGATTTGTGAAAAGAACACACATGTAATGACATTGGTGGATCCATATTTGGTTTGTGGAAAGAACACACATGCAATGACATTTCTTGATCCATATGTGGTTTGTGAAAAGAACACACACGCAATGACATTGGTGGATCCATGTGTGGTTTCTGACATGAACACACGTGCAATTACTCTGGTGGATCCATGTGTGTTTTGTGGAAAGAACATACATGCAATCACTCTGGTTGATCCATATGAGGTTCATGGAAAGAACACACATGCAATGACATTGGTGGATCCTTGTGTAGTTTGTGACATGAACACACATGCAATGACATTGGTTGATCCATATGTGGTTTATGAAAATAACACACATGCAATGCCATTGGTTGATCCATATTATTTGTCAAAAGAACACACATGCAATGCCATTGGTTGATCCATGTGGTTTGTGGAAAGAACACACATGTAATGACATTTGTTGATCCATATGTGGTTTGTGAAAAGAACACACATGCAATGACATTGGGGGATCCATGTGTGGTTTGTGACATGAACACACATGCAATTACTCTGGTGGATCCATGTGTGGTTTGTGGAAAGAACAAACATGTAATGACATTGGTTGATTCACGTGGTTTGTGGAAAGAACACACATGCAATGACTCTGGTGGATCCATGTGTGGTTTGTGAAAAGAACACACATGCAATGACTCTAGTGGATCCATATGTGATTTGTGAAAAGAACACACATGCAATGACATTGGTGGATCCATATTTGGTTTGTGGAAAGAACACACATGCAATGAAATTTGTTGATCCATATGTGGTTTGTGAAAAGAACACACATGCAATGACATTGGTGGATCCATGTGTGGTTTGTGACATGAACACACATGCAATTACTCTGGTGGATCCATGTGTGTTTTGTGGAAAGAACACACATGCAATGACTCTAGTTGATCCATATGAGGTTCATGGAAAGAACACACATGCAATGAAATTGGTCGATCCATGTGTGGTTTGTGAAATGAACACACATGGAATGACATTGGTTGATCCATATGTGGGTTATGAAAATAACACACATGCAATGCCATTGGTTGATCCATATTATTTGTCAAAAGAACACACATGCAATGACATTGGTTGATCCATGTGGTTTGTGGAAAGAACACACATGCAATGACTCTGGTGGATCCATGTGTGGTTTGTGAAAAGAACACACATGCAATGACTCTAGTGGATCCATATGTGGTTTGTAAAAATAACACACATGCAATGACTCTGGTGGATCCATATGTGGTTTGTGGAAAGAACACACATGCAATGACATTTGTTGATCCATATGTGGTTCATGGAAAGAACACACATGCAATGACTCTGGTTGATCCATGTGGTTTTTGGAAAGAACACACATGTAATGACATTGGTTGATCCATGTGGTTTGTGGAAAGAACACACAAGTAATGACATTAGTTGATCCATGTGGTTTGTGGAAAGAACACACATGTAATGATATTGGTTGATCCATGTGGATTGTGGAAAGAACACACATGTAATGACATTTGTTGATCCATATGTGGTTTGTGAAAAGAACACACATGCAATGAAATTGGTGGATCCACGTGTGGTTTGTGACATGAACACACATGAAATTACTCTGGTGGATCCATGTGTAGTTTGTGGAAAGAACACACATGCAATGACTCTGGTTGATCCATGTGGTTTGTGGAAAGAACAAACATGTAATGACATCGGTTGATCCACATGGTTTGTGGAAAGAACACACATGCAATGACTCTGGTGGATCCATGTGTGGTTTGTGAAAATACCACACATGCAATGACTCTACTGGATCCATATGTGGTTTGTGAAAAGAACACACATGCAATGACATTGGTGGATCCATATTTGGTTTGTGAAAGGAACACACATGCAATGACATTGGTGGATCCATGTGTAGTTTGTGACATGAACACACATGCAATTACTCTGGTGGATCCATGTGTGTTTTGTGGAAAGAACACACATGCAATGACTCTGGTTGATCCATATGAGGTTCATGGAAATAACACACATGCAATGACATTGGTGGATCCATGTGTGGCTTGTGACATGAACACACATGCAATGACATTGGTTGATCCATATGTGGTGTATGACAATAACACACATGCAATGCCGTTGGTTGATCCATGTTATTTGTCAAAAGAACACACATGCAATGACATTGGTTGATCCATGTGGTTTCTGTAAAGAACACACATGTAATGACATTGGTTGATCCATGTGGTTTGTGGAAAGAACACACATGTAATGCCATTAGTTGATCCATGTGGTTTGTGGAAAGAACACACACGAAATGACTCTGGTGGATCCATGTGTGGTTTGTGAAAAGAACACAAATGCAATGACTCTAGTGGATCCATATGTTGTTTGTGAAAATAACACACATGGAATGACTCTGGCTGATCCATATGGGCGTTGTGGAAAGAACACACATGCAATGACATTTGTTGATCCATATGTGGTTTATGACAATAACACACATGCAATGCCTTTGGTTGATCCATGTTATATGTCAAAAGAATACACACGGAATGACATTGGTTGATCCATGTGGTTTGTGGATAGAACACACATGTAATGACATTGGTTGATCGATGTGGTTTGTGGAAAGAACACACATGTAATGACATTTGTTGATCCATATGTGGTTCATGGAAAGAGCACATATGCAATGACACTTGTTGATCCATGTGGTTTGTGGAAAGAACACACATGTAATGACATTGGTTGATCCATGTGGTTTGTGGAAAGAACACACAAGTAATGACATTGGTTGATCCATGTGGTTTCTAGAAAGAACACACATGTAATGATATTAGTTAATCCATGTGGATTATGGAAAGAACACACATGTAATGACATTTGTTGATCCATATGTGGTTTGTCAAAAGAACACACATGCAATGACATTGGTGGATCCATGTGTGGTTAGTGACATGAACACACATGCAATGACTCTGGTTGAACCATGTGGTTTGTGGAAAGAACACACATGTAATGACATTGGTTGATCCATGTGGTTTGTGGAAAGAACACACATGCAATGAATCTGGTGGATCCATGTGTGGTTTGTGAAAAGAACACACATGAAATTACTCTACTGGATCCATATGTGATTTGTGAAAAGAACACATATGCAATGACATTTGTGGATCCATATTTTGTTAGTGGAAAGAACAAAAATGCAATGATATTTGTTGATCCATATGTGGTTTGTGAAAAGAACACACATGCAATGACATTGGTGGATCCATGTGTGGTTTGTGACATGAACACACATGCAATTACTCTGGTGGATCCATGTGTGTTTTGTGGAAAGAACACACATGCAATGACTCTAGTTGATCCATATGTGGTTCATGGAAAGAACACACATGCAATGACATTGGTGGATCCATGTGTGGTTTGTGACATGAACACACATGGAATGACATTGGCTGATCCATATGTGGTTTATGACAATAACACACATGCAATGCCATTGGTTGATCCACATTATTTGTCAAAAGAACACACAGGCAATGACATTGGTTGATCCATGTGGTTTGTGGAAAGAACACACATGCAATGACTCTGGTGGATCCATGTGTGGTTTGCCAAAAGAACACACCTGCAATGACTCTAGTGGATCCATATGTAGTTTGTGAAAATAACATACATGCAATGACTCTAGTGGATCCATATGAGGTTTGTGGAAACAACACACATGCAATGACATTTGTTTATCCATATGTGGTTCATGGAAAGAACACACATGCAATGACATTGGTTGTTCCATGTGGTTTGTGGAAAGAACACACAAGTAATGACATTGGTTGATCCATGTGGTTTGTGGAAAGAACACACATGTAATGACATTTGGTGATCCATATGTGGTTTGTGAAAAGAACACACATGCAGTGACATTGGTGGATTCATGTGTGATTTGTGACATGAACACACATGCAATTACTCTGGTGGATCCATGTGGTGTTTGTGGAAAGAACACACATGCAATCACTCTAGTTGATCCATGTGGTTTGTGGAAATAACACACATGTAATGACATTAGTTGATCCATGTGGTTTGTGGAAACAACACACATGCAATGACTCTGGTGGATCCATGTGTGGTTTGTGAAAATACCACACATGCAATGACTCTAGTGGATCCATATGTGGTTTGTGAAAAGAACACACATGCAATGACATTGGTGGATCCATATTTGGTTGTGGAAAGAACACACATGCAATGACATTTGTTGATCCATATGTGGTTTGTGAAAAGAACACACATGCAATGACATTGGTGGATCCATGTGTTGTTTGTGACATGAACAAACATGCAATTACTCTGGTGGATCCATGTGTGTTTTGTAGAAAGAAACACATGCAATGACTCTGGTTGATCCATATGTGGTTCATGGAAAGAACACACATGCAATAACATTGGTGGATCCATCTGTGGTTGGTGACGTGAACACACATGCAATGACATTGGTTGATCCATATGTGGTTTATGACAATAACACACATGTAATGCCATTGGTTGATCCATATTATTTGTCAAAATAACACACATGCAATGACATTGGTTGATCCATGTGGTTTGTGGAAAGAACACACGTGCAATAACTCTGGTGGATCCATGTGTGGTTTGTGAAAAGAACACACATGCAATGACTCTAGTGGGTCCATATGTGGTTTGTGCAAATAACACACATGCAATGACACTAGTTGATCCATGTGGTTTTTGGGAAGAACACACAAGTAATGACATTGGTTGATCCATGTGGTTTGTGGAAAGAACACACAACTAATGACACTGGTTGATCCATGTGGTTTGTGGAAAGAACACACATGTAATGATATTGGTTGATCCATGTGGATTGTGGAAATAACACACATGTAATGAATTTGTTGATCCATATGTGGTTTGTGAAAAGAACACACATGCAATGACATTGGTGGATCCATGTGTGGTTTGTGACATGAACAAACATGTAATGACATTGGTTGATCCACATGGTTTGTGGAAAGAACACACATGCAATGACTCTGGTGGATCCATGTGTGGTTTGTGAAAAGAACACACATGCAATGACTCTAGTGGATCCATACGTGATTTGTGAAAAGAACACACATGCAATGACATTGATGGATCCATATTTGGTTTGTGGAAAGAACAAACATGCAATTACATTTGTTGATCCATATGTGGTTTGTGAAAATAACACACCTGCAATGACATTGGTGGATCCATGTGTAGTTTGTGACATGAACACACATGCAATTACTCTGGTGGATCCATGTGTGTTTTGTGGAAAGAACACACATGCAATGACTCTGGTTGATCCATATGAGGTTCATGGAAAGAACACACATGCAATGACATTGGTGGATCCATGTGTGGTTTGTGACATGAACACACATGCAATGACATTGGTTGATCCATATGTGGTTTATGACAATAAGACACATGCAATGCCATTGGTCGATCCATGTTATTTGTCAAAAGAACACACATGCAATGACATTGGTTGATCCATGTGGTTTGTGCAAAGAACACACATGTAATGACATTGGTTGATCCATGTGGTTTGTGGAAAGAACACACATGTAATGACATTGGTTGATCCATGTGGTTTATGGAAAGAACACACATGCAATGACTCTTGTGGATCCATGTGTGGTGTGTGAAAAGAACACAAATGCAATGACTCTTGTGGATCCATATGTGGTTTGTGAAAATAACACACATGCAATGATTCTGGTGGATCCATATGTGGTTTGTGGAAAGAACACACATGCAATGACATTTGTTGATCCATATGTGGTTTATGACAATAACACACATGCAATGCCTTTGGTTGATCCATGTTATTTGTCAAAAGAACACACACGCAATGACATTGGTTGATCCATGTGGTTTGTGGAAAGAACACACATGTAATTACATTGGTTGATCCATGTGGTTTGTGGAAAGAACACACATGTAATGACATTGGTTGATCCATGTGGTTTGTGGAAAGAACACACATGCAATGACATTTGTTGATCCATAAGTGGTTCATGGAAAGAGCACATATGCAATGACTCTCATTGATCCATGTGGTTTGTGGAAAGAACACACATGTAATGACATTGGTTGATCCATGTGGTTTGTGGAAAGAACACACAAGTAATGACATTGGTTGATCCATGTGGTTTCTAGAAAGAACACACATGTAATTATATTAGTTAATGCATGTGGATTTTGGAAAGAACACACATGTAATGACATTTGTTGATCCATATGTGGTTTGTGAAAAGAACACACATGCAAGGACATTTGGTGGATCCATGTGTGGTTTGTGACATGAACACACATGCAATTACTCTGGTGGATCCATGTGTGGTTTGTGGAAATAACACACATGCGCTGACTTTGGTTGATCCATGTGGTTTGTGGAACGAACAAACATGTAATGACATTGGTTGATCCACGTGGTTTGTGGAAAGAACACACATGCAATGACTCTGGTGGATCCATGTGTGGTTTGCGAAAAGAACACACATGGAATGCCTCTAGTGGATCCATATGTGATTTGTGAAAAGAACACACATGCAATGACATTGGTGGATCCATATTTGGTTTGTGGAAAGAACACACATGCAATGACATTTGTTGATCCTTATGTGGTTTGTGATAAGAACACACATGCAATGACATTGGTGGATCCATGTGTGGTTTGTGACATGAACACACGTGGTTTGTGGAAAGAACACAGATGCAATGACATTTGTTGATCCATATGTGGTTCATGGAAAGAGCACACATGCAATGACTCTCGTTGATCCATGTGGTTTGTGGAAAGAACACACATGTAATGACATTGGTTGATCCATGTGGTTTGTGGAAACAACACACAAGTAGCGACATTGGTTGAACCATGTGGTTTGTGGAAAGAACACACATGTAATGATATTGGTTAATCCATGTGGATTGTGGAAAGAACACACAAGTAATGAAATTTGTTGATCTAGATGTGGTTTGTGAAAAGAACACACATGCAATGACATTGGTGGATCCATGTGTGGTTTGTGACATGAACAAACATGCAATTACTCTGGTGGATCCATGTGTGGTTTGTGGAAAGAACACACATGTAATGACTCTGGTTGATCCATGTGGTTTGTGGAAAGAACAAACATGTAATGACATTGGTTGATCCACGTGGTTTGTGGAAAGAACACACATGCAATGACTCTGGTGGATCCATGTGTGGTTTGTGAAAAGAACACACATGCAATGACTCTAGTGGATCCATATGTGATTTGTGAAAAGAACACACATGCAATGACATTGGTGGATCCATATCTGGTTTGTGGAAAGAACACACATGCAATGACATTTGTTGATCCATATGTGGTTTGTGAAAAGAACACACATGCAATGACATTGGTGGATCCATGTGTGGTTTGTGACATGAACACACATGCAATTACTCTGGTGGATCCATGTGTGTTTTGTGGAAAGAACACACATGCAATGACTCTGGTTGATCCATGTGTGGTTTGTGAAAAGAACACACATGCAATGACTCTAGTGGATCCATATGTGGTTTGTGCAAATAACACACATGCAATGACTCTGGTGGATCCATATGTGGTTCGTGGAAAGAACACACATGCAATGACATTTGTTGATCCATATGTGGTTCATGGAAAGAACAGACATGCAATGACTCTGGTTGGTCCATGTGGTTTTTGGAAAGAACACACATGTAATGACATTGGTTGATCCATGTGGTTTGTGGAAAGAACACACAAGTAAAGACATTGGTTGATCCATGTGATTTGTGGAAAGAACACACATGTACTGATATTGGTTGATCCATGTGGATTGTGGAAAGAACACACATGTAATGAGATTTGTTGATCCATATGTGGTTTGTGAAAAGAACACACATGCAATGACATTGGTGGATCCATGTGTGGTTTGTGACATGAACCCACATGCAATTACTCTGGTGGATCCATGTGTGGCTTGTGGAAAGAACACGCATGCAATAACTCTGGTGGATCCATGTGTGGTTTGTGAAAATAACACACATGCAATGACTCTAGTGGATCCATATGTGGTTTGCAAAAAGAACACACATGCAATGACATTGGTGGATCTATATTTGGTTTGTGGAAAGAACACACATGCAATAACATTTGTTGATCCATGTGTGGTTTGTGAAAAGAACACACATGCAATGACATTGGTGGATCCATGTGCGGTTTGTGACATGAGCACACATGCAATTACTCTAGTGGATCCATGTGTGGTTTGTGGAAAGAACACACATGCAATGACTCTGGTTGATCCATGTGGTTTGTGGAAAGAACACACATGTAATGACATTGGTTGATCCATGTGGTTTGTGGAAATAACACACATGCAATGACTCTGGTGGATCCATGTGTGGTTTGTAAAAATAACACACATGCAATTACTGTAGTGGATCCATATGTGATTTGTGAAAAGAATAAACATGCAATGACATTGGTTGATCCATATTTGGTTTGTGAAAATAACACACATGCAACGACTCTAGTGGATCCATATGTGGTTTGTCAAAAGAACACACATGCAATGACATTGGTGGATCCATATTTGGTTTGTCGAAAGAACACACATGCAATGACATTTGTTGATCCGTATGTGGTTTGTGAAAAGAACACACATGCAATGACATTGGTGGATCCATGTGTGGTTTGTGACATGAACACACATGCAATTACTGTGGTGGATCCATGTGCATTTTGTGGAAAGAACACACATGCAATGACTCTGGTTGATCCACATGTGGTTCATGGAAAGAACACACATGCAATGACATTGGTGGATCCATGTGTGGTTTGTGACACGAACACACATGCAATGATATTGGTTGATCCATATGTGGTTTATGACAATAACACACATGCAATGCCATTGGTTGATCCATGTTATTTGTCAAAAGAACACACATGCAATGCCATTGGTTGATCCATGTTATTTGTCAAAAGAACACACATGCAATGACATTGGTTGATCCATGTGGTTTGTGGAAAGAACACACATTCAATGACTCTAGTGGATCCATGTGTGGTTTGTGAAAAGAACACACATGCAATGACTCTAGTGGATCCATATGTGGTTTGTGAAAATAACACACATGCAATGACTCTGGTGGATCCATATGTGGTTGGTGGAAAGAACACACATGCAATGACATTTGTTGATCCATATGTGGTTCATGGAAAGAACACACATGCAATGACCCTGGTTGATCCATGTGGTTTGTTGAAAGAACACACATGTAATGACATTGGTTGATCCTGATACGTCCATTTTGCATGACTATTCTATGTCTTAATTCACTATTATTCATTGATATATTTCATATTGAGGGGTGATACTTATGATATTTCATCTATTTTTTCATGGTTGATGACTTTTGGAGCATGGTCTACTGCAGTCAGGATTCTGATGGAAAAGGTGATGTTTGGAGGCAAAATTCGCGAAGATCAGAAAATGCGGGAAAATATACGGAAAATTCTATTTTTCCAGAAGACTAAGGATGCCAGAAGATATACGGAAAACACCGAGAGAGAAAGATCTCTCTGGCAGACAGATTTCTACCGCGGGAATTCCGTCCCGGAGAGGGGAGATCGTCGCCATCAACACTACCATCAAGCTAGACTTCATCGGGATCATCATCATCATCACCACCACCATCATCACCATCAGCACCCTCTTCACCATCTCCATATTGCTGTAACAATTGCGTTGAATCTTGCATAGTTCAGAGGGGAAACTTTCCTAGTGTTGATTACTCTTTGTAGTTGATGCTATTGAGTGAACCATTGAATTATTGTTTATCTTCATATTGTTATACATCATTATTCCATCTATGATCATGATCCGTATGATGTCTTGTGAGTAGTTCGTTTTGTTCTTGAGGACATGGGAGAAGTCTTGTTGTTAGTAGTGGAGTTGTGTTGAGAAAGATTCAATAGTTTGTTATTTAAGTTGTGGTGTACTTCTTCTAGTGGTGTCATGTGAACATCTACTACATGACACTTCACCTATATGGGCCTAGGGGAATGCATTGTGTATTTGGCTACTAATCGTAGGGGTTGCCGGAGTGACAGAAATCTGAACCCCCATTAGGAAACCATTGCACAAGGGACGTAAGGGTCTTAGAGTTTAAAGCTGTGGTTAAGTTTTACCTTAATTACTTTCTTGTACTTAGGATGTTTGCAAGGGGTATAATCACAAGTATGTATTAAGTCTTGGATGGGGAGGTACATTAGCACAGGTTCACCCACACAACACTTAGCAAGCTAGAGAAGATTAATCGACTATATGAAGCGAAAGCACTTGACAGTCTTCCCATGTGTCCACGAGAACGTTTGGTCAGCTATAGAAATACAACCGGCATGTCCTTTGCTGCATAAAGGATCGGGCCACTTGCTGCATTCATTCTTACTGTCTTTTATTTACTCGTACTTTGTTTACTTGCTTTATCAAAAACCCCTAAAAATCCGTTTGCTAAGTATTTGCAGAGAATTCCTGATCCATACCACTAGCCAGCACCTTCTGCTCCTCGTTGGGTTCGACACTCTTACTTGTCGAAAATACTGCGATACACCCCCTATACCTGTGGGTCATCAGATCCATATGGTTTGTCAAAAGAACACACATGCAATGACATTGGTTGATCCATGTGCTTTGTGGAAAGAACACACATGTAATGACAATGGTTGATCCATGTGGTTTGTGGAAAGAACACACATGAAATGACATTGGTTGATCCATGTGGTTTGTGGAAAGAACACACATGCAATGACTGTGCTGGATCCATGTGTGGTTTGTGAAATGAACACACATGCAATGACTCTATTGTATCCATATGTGGTTTGTGAAAATAACACACTTGAAATGAATCTGGTGGATCCATATGTAGTTTGTGGAAAGAACACACATGCATTGACATTTGTTGATACATATGTGGTTTATGACAATAAAACACATGCAATGCCTTTGGTTGATCCATGTTATTTGTCAAAAGAACACAGACGCAATGACATTGGTTGATCCATGTGTTTTGTGGAAAGAACACACATGTAATGACATTGATTGATCCATGTGGTTTCTGGAAAGTACACACATGTAATGACATTGGTTGATCCATGTGGTTTGTGGAAAGAACACACATGCAATGACTCTGGTGGATCCATGTGTGGTTTCTAAAAAGAACACACATGCAATGACTCTAGTGGATCCATATGTGGTTTGTGAAAATAACACACATGCAATTACTCTGGTGGATCCATATGTGGTTTGTGGAAAGAACACACATGCAATGACATTTGTTGATCCATATGTGGTTCATGGAAAGAGCACACATGCAATGACTCTCATTGATCCATGTGGTTTGTGGAAAGAACACACATGCAATGACATTGGTTGATCCATGTGGTTTCTGGAATAAACACACAAGTAATGACATTGGTTGATCCATGTGGTTTGTGGAAAGAACACACATGTAATGATATTGGTTAATCCATGTGGATTGTGGAAAGAACACACATGTAATGACATTTGTTGATCCATGTGTGGTTTGTGAAAAGAACACACATGCAATGACATTGGTGGATCCATGTGTGGTTTGTGACATGAACACACATGCAATTACTCTGGTGGATCCATGTGTGGTTTGTGGAAAGAACACACACGCAATGACATTGGTTGATCCATGTGGTTTGTGGAAAGAACACACATGTAATGACATTGGTTGATCCATGTGGTTTGTGGAAAGAACACACATGTAATGACATTGGTTGATCCATATGGTTTGTGGAAAGAACACACATGCAATGACTCTGGTGGATCCATGTGTGGTTTGTGAAAAGAACACACATGCAATGACTCTAGTGGATGCATATGTGGTTTGTGAAAATAACACACATGCAATGACTCTGGTGGATCCATATGTGGTTTGTGGAAAGAACACAGATGCAATGACATTTGTTGATCCATATGTGGTTCATGGAAAGAGCACACATGCAATGACTCTCGTTGATCCATTTGGTTTGTGAAAAGAACACACATGCAATGCCATTGGTTGATACATGTGGTTTGTGGAAAATAACACAGATGCAAGGACTCTGGTGGATCCATATTTGGTTTGTGGAAAGAACACACATGCAATGACTCTAGTGGATACATATGTGGTTTGTTAAAAGAACACACATGCAATGACATTGGTGGATCCATATTTGGTTTGTGGAAAGAACACACATGCAATGACACTTATTGATCCATATGTGGTTCATGGAAACAACACACATGCAATGACTCTCGTTGATCCATGTGGTTTGTGGAAAGAACACACATGTAATGACATTGGTTGATCCATGTGGTTTATGGAAAGAACACACAAGTAATGACATTGGTTGATCCATGTGGTTTGTGGAAAGAACACACATGTAATGATATTGGTTAATCCATGCGGATTGTGGAAAGAACACACATGTAATGACATTTGTTGATCCATGTGTGGTTTGTGAAAAGAACACACATGCAATGACATTGGTGGATCCATGTGTGGTTTGTGACATGAACACACATGCAATTACTCTAGTGGATCCATGTGTGGTTTGTGGAAAGAACACACATGCAATGACTCTGGTTGATCCATGTGGTTTGTGGAAAGAACACACATGTAATGACATTGGTTGATCCATGTGGTTTGTGGAAATAACACACATGCAATGACTCTGGTGGATCCATGTGTGGTTTGTAAAAATAACACACATGCAATTACTGTAGTGGATCCATATGTGATTTGTGAAAAGAATAAACATGCAATGACATTGGTTGATCCATATTTGGTTTGTGAAAATAACACACATGCAACGACTCTAGTGGATCCATATGTGGTTTGTCAAAAGAACACACATGCAATGACATTGGTGGATCCATATTTGGTTTGTCGAAAGAACACACATGCAATGACATTTGTTGATCCGTATGTGGTTTGTGAAAAGAACACACATGCAATGACATTGGTGGATCCATGTGTGGTTTGTGACATGAACACACATGCAATTACTGTGGTGGATCCATGTGCATTTTGTGGAAAGAACACACATGCAATGACTCTGGTTGATCCACATGTGGTTCATGGAAAGAACACACATGCAATGACATTGGTGGATCCATGTGTGGTTTGTGACACGAACACACATGCAATGATATTGGTTGATCCATATGTGGTTTATGACAATAACACACATGCAATGCCATTGGTTGATCCATGTTATTTGTCAAAAGAACACACATGCAATGCCATTGGTTGATCCATGTTATTTGTCAAAAGAACACACATGCAATGACATTGGTTGATCCATGTGGTTTGTGGAAAGAACACACATTCAATGACTCTAGTGGATCCATGTGTGGTTTGTGAAAAGAACACACATGCAATGACTCTAGTGGATCCATATGTGGTTTGTGAAAATAACACACATGCAATGACTCTGGTGGATCCATATGTGGTTGGTGGAAAGAACACACATGCAATGACATTTTTTGATCCATATGTGGTTCATCGAAAGAACACACATGCAATGACCCTGGTTGATCCATGTGGTTTGTTGAAAGAACACACATGTAATGACATTGGTTGATCCTGATACGTCCATTTTGCATGACTATTCTATGTCTTAATTCACTATTATTCATTGATATATTTCATATTGAGGGGTGATACTTATGATATTTCATCTATTTTTTCATGGTTGATGACTTTTGGAGCATGGTCTACTGCAGTCAGGATTCTGATGGAAAAGGTGATGTTTGGAGGCAAAATTCGCGAAGATCAGAAAATGCGGGAAAATATACGGAAAATTCTATTTTTCCAGAAGACTAAGGATGCCAGAAGATATACGGAAAACACCGAGAGAGAAAGATCTCTCTGGCAGACAGATTTCTACCGCGGGAATTCCGTCCCGGAGAGGGGAGATCGTCGCCATCAACACTACCATCAAGATAGACTTCATCGGGATCATCATCATCATCATCACCACCACCATCATCACCATCAGCACCCTCTTCACCATCTCCATATTGCTGTAACAATTGCGTTGAATCTTGCATAGTTCAGAGGGGAAACTTTCCTAGTGTTGATTACTCTTTGTAGTTGATGCTATTGAGTGAACCATTGAATTATTGTTTATCTTCATATTGTTATACATCATTATTCCATCTATGATCATGATCCGTATGATGTCTTGTGAGTAGTTCGTTTTGTTCTTGAGGACATGGGAGAAGTCTTGTTGTTAGTAGTGGAGTTGTGTTGAGAAAGATTCAATAGTTTGTTATTTAAGTTGTGGTGTACTTCTTCTAGTGGTGTCATGTGAACATCTACTACATGACACTTCACCTATATGGGCCTAGGGGAATGCATTGTGTATTTGGCTACTAATCGTAGGGGTTGCCGGAGTGACAGAAATCTGAACCCCCATTAGGAAACCATTGCACAAGGGACGTAAGGGTCTTAGAGTTTAAAGCTGTGGTTAAGTTTTAACTTAATTACTTTCTTGTACTTAGGATGTTTGCAAGGGGTATAATCACAAGTATGTATTAAGTCTTGGATGGGGAGGTACATTAGCACAGGTTCACCCACACAACACTTAGCAAGCTAGAGAAGATTAATCGACTATATGAAGCGAAAGCACTTGACAGTCTTCCCATGTGTCCACGAGAACGTTTGGTCAGCTATAGAAATACAACCGGCATGTCCTTTGCTGCATAAAGGATCGGGCCACTTGCTGCATTCATTCTTACTGTCTTTTATTTACTCGTACTTTGTTTACTTGCTTTATCAAAAACCCCTAAAAATCCGTTTGCTAAGTATTTGCAGAGAATTCCTGATCCATACCACTAGCCAGCACCTTCTGCTCCTCGTTGGGTTCGACACTCTTACTTGTCGAAAATACTGCGATACACCCCCTATACCTGTGGGTCATCAGATCCATATGGTTTGTCAAAAGAACACACATGCAATGACATTGGTTGATCCATGTGCTTTGTGGAAAGAACACACATGTAATGACAATGGTTGATCCATGTGGTTTGTGGAAAGAACACACATGAAATGACATTGGTTGATCCATGTGGTTTGTGGAAAGAACACACATGCAATGACTGTGCTGGATCCATGTGTGGTTTGTGAAATGAACACACATGCAATGACTCTATTGTATCCATATGTGGTTTGTGAAAATAACACACATGAAATGAATCTGGTGGATCCATATGTAGTTTGTGGAAAGAACACACATGCATTGACATTTGTTGATACATATGTGGTTTATGACAATAAAACACATGCAATGCCTTTGGTTGATCCATGTTATTTGTCAAAAGAACACAGACGCAATGACATTGGTTGATCCATGTGTTTTGTGGAAAGAACACACATGTAATGACATTGATTGATCCATGTGGTTTCTGGAAAGTACACACATGTAATGACATTGGTTGATCCATGTGGTTTGTGGAAAGAACACACATGCAATGACTCTGGTGGATCCATGTGTGGTTTCTAAAAAGAACACACATGCAATGACTCTAGTGGATCCATATGTGGTTTGTGAAAATAACACACATGCAATTACTCTGGTGGATCCATATGTGGTTTGTGGAAAGAACACACATGCAATGACATTTGTTGATCCATATGTGGTTCATGGAAAGAGCACACATGCAATGACTCTCATTGATCCATGTGGTTTGTGGAAAGAACACACATGCAATGACATTGGTTGATCCATGTGGTTTCTGGAATAAACACACAAGTAATGACATTGGTTGATCCATGTGGTTTGTGGAAAGAACACACATGTAATGATATTGGTTAATCCATGTGGATTGTGGAAAGAACACACATGTAATGACATTTGTTGATCCATGTGTGGTTTGTGAAAAGAACACACATGCAATGACATTGGTGGATCCATGTGTGGTTTGTGACATGAACACACATGCAATTACTCTGGTGGATCCATGTGTGGTTTGTGGAAAGAACACACACGCAATGACATTGGTTGATCCATGTGGTTTGTGGAAAGAACACACATGTAATGACATTGGTTGATCCATGTGGTTTGTGGAAAGAACACACATGTAATGACATTGGTTGATCCATATGGTTTGTGGAAAGAACACACATGCAATGACTCTGGTGGATCCATGTGTGGTTTGTGAAAAGAACACACATGCAATGACTCTAGTGGATGCATATGTGGTTTGTGAAAATAACACACATGCAATGACTCTGGTGGATCCATATGTGGTTTGTGGAAAGAACACAGATGCAATGACATTTGTTGATCCATATGTGGTTCATGGAAAGAGCACACATGCAATGACTCTCGTTGATCCATGTGGTTTGTGAAAAGAACACACATGCAATGCCATTGGTTGATACATGTGGTTTGTGGAAAATAACACAGATGCAAGGACTCTGGTGGATCCATATTTGGTGTGTGGAAAGAACACACATGCAATGACTCTAGTGGATACATATGTGGTTTGTTAAAAGAACACACATGCAATGACATTGGTGGATCCATATTTGGTTTGTGGAAAGAACACACATGCAATGACACTTATTGATCCATATGTGGTTCATGGAAACAACACACATGCAATGACTCTCGTTGATCCATGTGGTTTGTGGAAAGAACACACATGTAATGACATTGGTTGATCCATGTGGTTTGTGGAAAGAACACACAAGTAATGACATTGGTTGATCCATGTGGTTTGTGGAAAGAACACACATGTAATGATATTGGTTAATCCATGCGGATTGTGGAAAGAACACACATGTAATGACATTTGTTGATCCATGTGTGGTTTGTGAAAAGAACACACATGCAATGACATTGGTGGATCCATGTGTGGTTTGTGACATGAACACACATGCAATTACTCTAGTGGATCCATGTGTGGTTTGTGGAAAGAACACACATGCAATGACTCTGGTTGATCCATGTGGTTTGTGGAAAGAACACACATGTAATGACATTGGTTGATCCATGTGGTTTGTGGAAATAACACACATGCAATGACTCTGGTGGATCCATGTGTGGTTTGTAAAAATAACACACATGCAATTACTGTAGTGGATCCATATGTGATTTGTGAAAAGAATAAACATGCAATGACATTGGTTGATCCATATTTGGTTTGTGAAAATAACACACATGCAACGACTCTAGTGGATCCATATGTGGTTTGTCAAAAGAACACACATGCAATGACATTGGTGGATCCATATTTGGTTTGTCGAAAGAACACACATGCAATGACATTTGTTGATCCGTATGTGGTTTGTGAAAAGAACACACATGGAATGACATTGGTGGATCCATGTGCGGTTTGTGACATGAGCACACATGCAATTACTCTGGTGGATCCATGTGTGTTTTGTGGAAAGAACACACATGCAATGACTCTGGTTGATACATATGTGATTCATCAAAAGAACACACATGCAATGACATTGGTGGATCCATGTGTGGTTTGTGACATGAACACACATGGAATGACATTGGTTGATCCATATGTGGTTTATGACAATAACACTCATGAAATGCCATTGGTTGATCCATGTTATTTGTCAAAAGAACACACATGCAATGACATTGGTTGATCCATGTGGTTTGTGGAAAGAACACACATGCAATGACTTTGGAGGATCCATGTGTGGTTTGTGAAAATAACACACATGCAATGATTCTAGTGGATCCATATGTGGTTTGTGAAAATAACACACATGCAATGACTCTGGTGGACCCACATGTGGTTTATGGAAAGAACACACATGCAATGACATTTGTTGATCCATATGTGGTTCATGGAAAGAACACACATGCAATGAATCTGGTTGATACATGTGGTTTTTGGATAGAACGCACATGTAATGACATTGGTTGATCCATGTGGTTTGTGGAAAGAGCACACAAGTAATGACATTGGTTGATCCATGTGGTTTGTGGAAAGAACACACATGTAATGATATTGGTTGATCCATGTGGATTGTGGAATGAACACACATGTAATGTCATTTGTTGATCCATATGTGGTTTGTGAAAAGAACACACATGCAATGACATTGGTGGATCCATGTGTGGTTTGTGACATGAACACACATGCAATTACTCTGGTGGATCCATGTGTGGTTTGTGGAAAGAACACACATGCAATGACTCTGGTTGATCCATGTGGTTTATGGAAAGAACAAACATGTAATGACATTGGTTGATCCACGTGGTTTGTGGAAAGAACACACATGCAATGACTCTGGTGGATCCATGTGTGGTTTGTGAAAAGAACAGACATGCAATGACTCTAGTGGATCCATATGTGATTTGTGAAAAGAACACACATGCAATGACATTGGTGGATCCATATTTGGTTTGTGGAAACAACACACATGCAATGACATTTGTTGATCCATATGTGGTTTGTGAAAAGAACACACATGCAATGACATTGGAGGATCCATGTGTTGTTTGTGACAAGAACACACATGCAATTACTCTAGTGGATCCATGTGTGTTTTGTGGACAGAACACACATGCAATGACTCTGGTTGATCCATATGAGGTTCATGGAAAGAACACACATGCAATGACATTGGTGGATCCATGTGTGGTTTGTGACATGAACACACATGCAATGACATTGGTTGATCCATATGTGGTTTATGACAATAACACACATGCAATGCCATTGGTTGATCCATGTTATTTGTCAAAAGAACACACATGCAATGACATTGGTTGATCCATGTGGTTTGTGTAAAGAACACACATGTAATGACATTGGTTGATCCATGTGGTTTGTGGAAAGAACAAACATGTAGTGACATTGGTTGATCCATGTGGTTTGTGGAAAGAACACACATGCAATGACTCTGGTGGATCCATGTGTGGTTTGTGAAAAGAACACACATGCAATGACTCTCGTGGATCCATATGTGGTTTGTGAAAACCACACACATGCAATGACTCTGGTGGATCTATATGTGGTTTGTGGAAAGAACACACATGCAATGACATTTGTTCATCCATATGTGGTTTATGACAATAACACACATGCAATGCCTTTGGTTGATCCAGGTTATTTGTCAAAAGAACACACACGCAATGACATTGGTTGATCAATGTGGTTTGTGGAAAGAACACACATGTAATGACATTGGTTGATCCATGTGGTTTGTGAAAAGAACACAGATGTAATGACATTGGTTGATCCATGTGGTTTGTGGATAGAACACACATGCAATGACATTGGTGGATCCATATTTGGTTTGTGAAAACAACACACATGCAATGACATTTGTTGATCCATATGTGGTTTGTGAAAAGAACACACATGCAATGACATTGGAGGATCCATGTGTTGTTCTTGACAGGAACACACACGCAATTACTCTAGTGGATCCATGTGTGTTTTGTGGAAAGAACACACATGCAATGACTCTGGTTGATCCATATGAGGTTCATGGAAAGAACACACATGCAATGACATTGGTGGATCCATGTGTGGTTTGTGACATAAACACACATGCAATGACATTGGGTGATCCGTATGTGGTTTATGACAATAACACACATGCAATGCCATTGGTTGATCCATGTTCTTTGTCAAAAGAACACACATGCAATGACATTGGTTGATCCATGTGGTTTGTGTAAAGAACACACATGTAATGACATTGGTTGATCCATGTGGTTTGTGGAAAGAACAAACATGTAGTGACATTGGTTGATCCATGTGGTTTGTGGAAATAACACACATGCAATGACTCTGGTGGATCCATGTGTGGTTTGTGAAAAGAACACACATGCAATGACTCTCGTGGATCCATATCTGGTTTGTGAAAATCACACACATGCAATGACTCTGGTGGATCTATATGTGGTTTGTGGAAAGAACACACATGCAATGACATTTGTTCATCCATATGTGGTTTATGACAATAACACACATGCAATGCCTTTGGTTGATCCAGGTTATTTGTCAAAAGAACACACACGCAATGACATTGGTTGATCAATGTGGTTTGTGGAAAGAACACACATGTAATGACATTGGTTGATCCATGTGGTTTGTGGATAGAACACACATGCAATGACTCTAGTTGATCCATGTGTGGTTTGTGAAAAGAACACACATGCAATGACTCTAGTGGATCCATATGTGGTTTGTGAAAATAACACACATGCAATAATTCTGGTGGATCCATATGTGGTTTGTGGAAAGAACACACATGCAATGACATTTGATGATCCATATGTGGTTCATGGAAAGAGCACACATGCAATGACTCTCGTTGATCCATGTGGTTTGTGGGAAGAACACACATGCAATGACTCTGCTGGATCCATGTGTGGTTTGTGAAAAGAACACACATGCAATGACTCTAGTGGATCAATATGTGGTTTGTGAAAATAACACACATGAAATGAATCTGGTGGATCCATATGTAGTTTGTGGAAAGAACACACATGCAATGGGATTTGTTGATCCATATGTGGTTTATGACAATAACATCCATGCAATGCCTTTGGTTGATCCATGTTATTTGTCAAAAGAACACACACACAATGACATTGGTTTATCCATGTGTTTGTGGAAAGAACACACATGTAATGACATTGGTTGATCCATGTGGTTTCTGGAAAGAACACACATGTAATGACATTGGTTGATCCATGTGGTTTGTGGAAAGAACACACATGCAAATACTCTGGTGGATCCATGTGTGGTTTCTGAAAAGAACACACATGCAATGACTCTAGTGGATCCATATGTGGTTTGTGAAAATAACACACATGCAATTACTCTGGTGGATCCATATGTGGTTTGTGGAAAGAACACACATGCAATGACATTTGTTGATCCATATGTGGTTCATGGAAAGAGAACACATGCAATGACTCTCGTTGATCCATGTGGTTTGTGGAAAGAACACACATGTAATGACATTGGTTGATCCATGTGGTTTCTGGAATAAACACACAAGTAATGACATTGGTTGATCCATGTGGTTTGTGGAAAGAACACACATGTAATGATATTGGTTAATCCATGTGGATTGTGGAAAGAACACACATGTAATGACATTTGTTGATCCATGTGTGGTTTGTGAAAAGAACACACATGCAATGACATTGGTGGATCCATGTGTGGTTTGTGACATCAACACACATGCAATTACTCTGGTGGAATTATGTGTGGTTTGTGAAAAGAACACACAAGCAATGACATTGGTTGATCCATGTGGTTTGTGGAAAGAACACACATGTAATGACATTGGTTGATCCATATGGTTTGTGGAAAGAACACACATGCAATGACTCTGGTGGATCCATGAGTGGTTTGTGAAAAGAACACACATGCAATGACTCTAGTGGATGCATATGTGGTTTGTGAAAATAACACACATGCAATGACTCTGGTGGATCCATATGTGGTTTGTGGAAAGAACACAGATGCAATGACATTTGTTGATCCATATGTGGTTCATGGAAAGAGCACACATGCAATGACTCTCGTTGATCCATGTGGATTGTGGAAAGAACACACATGTAATGACATTGGTTGGTCCATGTGGTATGTGGAAAGAACACACAAGTAATGACATTGGTTGATCCATGTGGTTTGTGGAAAGAACACACATGTAATGATATTGGTTAATCCATGTGGATTCTGGAAAGAACACACATGTAATGACATTTGTTGATCCATGTGTGGTTTGTGAAAAGAACACACATGAAATGACATTGTTGGATCCATGTGTGGTGTGTGACATGAGCACACATGCAATTACTCTGGTGGATCCATGTGTGTTTTGTGGAAAGAACACACATGCAATGACTCTAGTTAATCCATAGGTGGTTCTTCAAAAGAACACACATGCAATGACATTGGTGGATCCATGTGTGGTTCGTGACATGAACACACATGCAATGACTCTAGTGGATCCATGTGTGGTTTCTGAAAAGAACACACATGCACTGACTCTAGTGGATCCATATATGGTTTGTGAAAATAACACACATGCAATTACTCCGGTGGATCCATATGTGGTTTGTGGAAAGAACACACATGCAATGACATTTGTTGATCCATATGTGGTTCATGGAAAGAGCACACATGCAATGACTCTCGTTGATCCATGTGGTTTGTGGAAAGAACACACATGTAATGACATTGGTTAATCCATGTGGTTTCTGGAATAAACACACAAGTAATGACATTGGTTGATCCATGTGGTTTGTGGTAAGAACACACATGTAATGATATTGGTTAATCCATGTGGATTGTGGAAAGAACAGACATGTAATGACATTTGTTGATCCATGTGTGGTTTGTGAAAAGAACACACATGCAATGACATTGGTGGATCCATGTGTGGTTTGTGACATGAACACACATGCAATAACTCTGGTGGATCCATGTGTGGTTTGTGGAAAGAACACACACACAATGCACTTGGTTGATCCATGTGGTTTGTGGAAAGAACACACATGTAATGACATTGGTTGATCCATGTGGTTTGTGGAAAGAACACACATGTAATGACAATGGTTGATCCATATGGTTTGTGGAAAGAACACACATGCAATGACTCTGGTGGATCCATGAGTGGTTTGTGAAAAGAACACACATGCAATGACTCTAGTGGATGCATATGTGGTTTGTGAATATAACACACATGCAATGACTCTGGTGGATCCATATGTGGTTTGTGGAAAGAACACAGATGCAATGACATTTGTTGATCCATATGTGGTTCATGGAAAGAGCACACATGCAATGACTCTCGTTGATCCATGTGGTTTGTGGAAAGAACACACATGTAATGACATTGGTTGATCCATGTGGTATGTGGAAAGAACACACAAGTAATGACATTGGTTGATCCATGTGGTTTGTGGAAAGAACACACATGTAATGATATTGGTTAATCCATGTTGATTCTGGAAAGAACAGACATGTAATGACATTTGTTGATCCATGTGTGGTTTGTGAAAAGAACACACATGAAATGACATTGGTGGATCCATGTGTGGTGTGTGACATGAGCACACATGCAATTACTCTGGTGGATCCATGTGTGTTTTGTGGAATGAACACACATGCAATGACTCTGGTTAATCCATATGTGGTTCATCAAAAGAACACACATGCAATGACATTGGTGGATCCATGTGTGGTTTGTGACATCAACACACATGCAATTACTCTGGTGGATCGATGTGTGGTTTGTGAAAAGAACACACACGCAATGACATTGGTTGATCCATGTGGTTTGTGGAAAGAACACACATGTAATGACATTGGTTGATCCATATGGTTTGTGGAAAGAACACACATGCAATGACTCTGGTGGATCCATGAGTGGTTTGTGAAAAGAACACACATGCAATGACTCTAGTGGATGCATATGTGGTTTGTGAAAATAACACACATGCAATGACTCTGGTGGATCCATATGTGGTTTGTGGAAAGAACACAGATGCAATGACATTTGTTGATCCATATGTGGTTCATGGAAAGAGCACACATGCAATGACTCTCGTTGATCCATGTGGATTGTGGAAAGAACACACATGTAATGACATTGGTTGGTCCATGTGGTATGTGGAAAGAACACACAAGTAATGACATTGGTTGATCCATGTGGTTTGTGGAAAGAACACACATGTAATGATATTGGTTAATCCATGTGGATTCTGGAAAGAACACACATGTAATGACATTTGTTGATCCATGTGTGGTTTGTGAAAAGAACACACATGAAATGACATTGTTGGATCCATGTGTGGTGTGTGACATGAGCACACATGCAATTACTCTGGTGGATCCATGTGTGTTTTGTGGAAAGAACACACATGCAATGACTCTAGTTAATCCATAGGTGGTTCTTCAAAAGAACACACATGCAATGACATTGGTGGATCCATGTGTGGTTCGTGACATGAACACACATGCAATGACTCTAGTGGATCCATGTGTGGTTTCTGAAAAGAACACACATGCACTGACTCTAGTGGATCCATATATGGTTTGTGAAAATAACACACATGCAATTACTCCGGTGGATCCATATGTGGTTTGTGGAAAGAACACACATGCAATGACATTTGTTGATCCATATGTGGTTCATGGAAAGAGCACACATGCAATGACTCTCGTTGATCCATGTGGTTTGTGGAAAGAACACACATGTAATGACATTGGTTAATCCATGTGGTTTCTGGAATAAACACACAAGTAATGACATTGGTTGATCCATGTGGTTTGTGGAAAGAACACACATGTAATGATATTGGTTAATCCATGTGGATTGTGGAAAGAACAGACATGTAATGACATTTGTTGATCCATGTGTGGTTTGTGAAAAGAACACACATGCAATGACATTGGTGGATCCATGTGTGGTTTGTGACATGAACACACATGCAATAACTCTGGTGGATCCATGTGTGGTTTGTGGAAAGAACACACACACAATGCACTTGGTTGATCCATGTGGTTTGTGGAAAGAACACACATGTAATGACATTGGTTGATCCATGTGGTTTGTGGAAAGAACACACATGTAATGACAATGGTTGATCCATATGGTTTGTGGAAATAACACACATGCAATGACTCTGGTGGATCCATGAGTGGTTTGTGAAAAGAACACACATGCAATGACTCTAGTGGATGCATATGTGGTTTGTGAATATAACACACATGCAATGACTCTGGTGGATCCATATGTGGTTTGTGGAAAGAACACAGATGCAATGACATTTGTTGATCCATATGTGGTTCATGGAAAGAGCACACATGCAATGACTCTCGTTGATCCATGTGGTTTGTGGAAATAACACACATGTAATGACATTGGTTTATCCATGTGGTATGTGGAAAGAACACACAAGTAATGACATTGGTTGATCCATGTGGTTTGTGGAAAGAACACACATGTAATGATATTGGTTAATCCATGTTGATTCTGGAAAGAACACACATGTAATGACATTTGTTGATCCATGTGTGGTTTGTGAAAAGAACACACATGAAATGACATTGGTGGATCCATGTGTGGTGTGTGACATGAGCACACATGCAATTACTCTGGTGGATCCATGTATGTTTTGTGGAATGAACACACATGCAATGACTCTGGTTAATCCATATGTGGTTCATCAAAAGAACACACATGCAATGACATTGGTGGATCCATGTGTGGTTTGTGACATGAACACACATGCAATGACATTGGTTGATCCATATGTGGTTTATGACAATAACACTCATGCAATGCCATTGGTTGATCCATGTGGATTGTGGAAAGAACACACATGTAATGCCATTGGTTGATCCATGTGGTTTGTGGAAAGAACACACATGCAATGACATTGGTGGATTCATGTGTGGTTTGTGAAAATAACACACATGAATGACTCTAGTGGATCCATATGTGGTTTGTGAAAATAACACACATGCAATGACTCTGGTGGATCCATATGTGGTTTGTGGAAAGAACACATGCAATTACATTTGTTGATCCATATGTGGTTCATGGAAAGAGCACACATGCAATGACTCTCGTTGATACATGTGGTTTGTGGAAAGAACACACATGTAACGACATTGGTTGATCCATGTGGTTTATGGAAAGAACACATAAGTAATGACATTGGTTGATCCATGTGGTTTGTGGAAAGAACACACATGTAATGATATTGGTTAATCCATGTGGATTGTGGAAAGAACACACATGTAATGACATTTGTTGATCCATATGTGGTTTCTGAAAACAACACACATGCAATGACATTGGTGGATCCATGTGTGGTTTGTGACATGAACACACATGCAATTACTCTGGTGGATACATGTGTGGTTTGAGGAAAGAACACACATGCAATGACTCTGGTTGATCCACGTTGTTTGTGGAAAGAACAAACATGTAATGACATTGGTTGGTCCACGTGGTTTGTGGAAAGAACACACATGCAATGACTCTGGTTGATCCATGTGTGGTTTGTGAAAAGAACACACATGCAATGACTCTAGTGGATCCATATGTGATTTGTGAAAAGAACACACATGCAATGACATTGGTGGATCCATATTTGGTTTGTGAAAAGAACACACATGCAATGACATTGGTGGATCCATGTGTGGTTTGTGACATGAACACACATGCAATTACTCTGGTGGATCCATGTGTGTTTTGTGGAAAGAACACACATGCAATGACTCTGGTTGATCCATATGTGGTTCATGGAAAGAACACACATGCAATGACATTGGTGGATCCATGTGTTGTTTGTGACATGAACACACATGCAATGACATTTGTTGATCCATATCTGGTTTATGACACTAACACACATGCAATGCCTTTGGTTGATCCATGTTATTTGTCAAAATAATACACAGGCAATGACATTGGTTGATCCATGTGGTTTGTGGAAAGAACACACATGTAATGACATTGGTTGATGCATGTGGATTGTGGAAAGAACACACATATAATGCCATTGGTTGATCCATGTGGTTTGTGGAAAGAACACACATGCAATGACATTGGTGGATTCATGTGTGGTTTGTGAAAATAACACACATGCAATGACTCTAGTGGATCCATATGTGGTTTGCGAAAATAACACACATGCAATGACTCTGGTGGATCCATATGTGGTTTGTGGAAAGAACACATGCAATTACATTTGTTGATCCATATGTGGTTCATGGAAAGAGCACACATGCAATGACTCTCGTTGATCCATGTGGTTTGTGCAAAGAACACACATGTAATGACATTAGTTGATCCATTTGGTTTCTGGAAAGAACACACAAGTAATGACATTGGTTGATCCATGTATTTTGTGGAAAGAACACACATGCCATGACATTTGTTGATCCATATGTGGTTTCTGAAAAGAACACACATGCAATGACATTGGTGGATCCATGTGTGGTTTGTGACATGAACACACATGCAATTACTTTGCTGGATACATGTGTGGTTTGTGGAAAGAACACACATGGAATGACTTTGGTTGATCCATGTGGTTTGTGGAAATAACAAACATGTAATAAAATTGGTTGATCCACGTGGTTTTTGCAAAGAACACACATGCAATGACTCTGGTTGATCCATGTGTGGTTTGTGAAAAGAACACACATGCAATGACTCTAGTGGATCCATATGTGATTTGTGAAAACAACACACATGCAATGACATTGGTGGATCCATATTTGGTTTGTGGAAACAACACACATGCAATCACATTTGTTGATCCATATGTGGTTTGTGAAAAGAACACACATGAAATAACATTGGTGGATCCATGTGTGGTTTGTGACATGAACACACATGCAATTACTCTGGTGGAACCATGTGTGTTTTGTGGAAAGAACAACACACATGCAATGACTCTGGTTGATCCATATGTGGTTCATGGAAAGAATACACATGCAATGACATTGGTGGATCCATGTGTGGTTTGTGATATGAACACACATGCAATGACATTGGTTGATCCATATGTGGTTTATGACAATAACACACATGCAATGCCATTGGTTGATCCATGTTATTTGTCAAAAGAACACACATGCAATGACATTGGTTGATCCATGTGGTTTGTGGAAAGAACACACATGTAATGACAATGGTTGATCCATGTTGTTTGTGGAAAGAACACACATGAAATGACATTGGTTGATCCATGTGGTTTGTGGAGAGAACACACATGCAATGACTCTGGTTGATCCATGTGTGGTTTGTGAAAAGAACACACATGCAATGACTCTAGTGGATCCATATGTGGTTTGTGCAAATAACACACATGCAATGACTCTGGTGGATCCATATGTGGTTTGTGGAAAGAACACACATGCAATGACATTTGTTGATCCATATGTGGTTTATGACAATAACACACATGCAATGCCTTTGGTTGATCCATGTTATTTGTCAAAAGAACACACACATAATGACATTGGTTAATCCATGTGGTTTGTGGAAAGAACACACATGTAATGACATTGGTTGATCCATATGGTTTGTGGAAAGAACACACATGTAATGACATTGGTTGATCCATGTGGTTTGTGGAAAGAACACACATGCAATGACATTGGTGGATTCATGTGTGGTTTGTGAAAATAACACACATGAATGACCCTAGTGGATCCATATGTGGTTTGTGAAAATAACACACATGCAATGACTCTGGTGGATCCATATGTGGTTTGTGGAAAGAACACATGCAATTACATTTGTTGATCCATATGTGGTTCATGGAAAGAGCACACATGCAATGACTCTCGTTGATACATGTGGTTTGTGGAAAGAACACACATGTAACGACATTGGTTGATCCATGTGGTTTATGGAAAGAACACACAAGTAATGACATTGGTTGATCCATGTGGTTTGTGGAAAGAACACACATGTAATGATATTGGTTAATCCATGTGGATTGTGGAAAGAACACACATGTAATGACATTTGTTGATCCATATGTGGTTTCTGAAAACACCACACATGCAATGACATTGGTGGATCCATGTGTGGTTTGTGACATGAACACACATGCAATTACTCTGGTGGATACATGTGTGGTTTGAGCAAAGAACACACATGCAATGACTCTGGTTGATCCACGTTGTTTGTGGAAAGAACAAACATGTAATGACATTGGTTGGTCCACGTGGTTTGTGGAAAGAACACACATGCAATGACTCTGGTTGATCCATGTGTGGTTTGTGAAAAGAACACACATGCAATGACTCTAGTGGATCCATATGTGATTTGTGAAAAGAACACACATGCAATGACATTGGTGGATCCATATTTGGTTTGTGGAAACAACACACATGCAATGACATTTATTGATCCATATGTGGTTTGTGAAAAGAACACACATGCAATGACATTGGTGGATCCATGTGTGGTTTGTGACATGAACACACATGCAATTACTCTGGTGGATCCATGTGTGTCTTGTGGAAAGAACACACATGCAATGACTCTGGTTGATCCATATGTGGTTCATGGAAAGAACACACATGCAATGACATTGGTGGATCCATGTGTGGTTTGTGACATGAACACACATGCAATGACATTTGTTGATCCATATCTGGTTTATGACACTAACACACATGCAATGCCTTTGGTTGATCCATGTTATTTGTCAAAATAATACACAGGCAATGACATTGGTTGATCCATGTGGTTTGTGGAAAGAACACACATGTAATGACATTGGTTGATGCATGTGGATTGTGGAAAGAACACACATATAATGCCATTGGTTGATCCATGTGGTTTGTGGAAAGAACACACATGCAATGACATTGGTGGATTCATGTGTGGTTTGTGAAAATAACACACATGCAATGACTCTAGTGGATCCATATGTGGTTTGCGAAAATAACACACATGCAATGACTCTGGTGGATCCATATGTGGTTTGTGGAAAGAACACATGCAATGACATTTGTTGATCCATTTGTGGTTCATGGAAAGAGCACACATGCAATGACTCTCGTTGATCCATGTGGTTTGTGCAAAGAACACACATGTAATGACATTAGTTGATCCATTTGGTTTCTGGAAAGAACACACAAGTAATGACATTGGTTGATCCATGTATTTTGCGGAAAGAACACACATGCCATGACATTTGTTGATCCATATGTGGTTTCTGAAAAGAACACACATGCAATGACATTGGTGGATCCATGTGTGGTTTGTGACATGAACACAGATGCAATTACTTTGGTGGATACATGTGTGGTTTGTGGAAAGAACACACATGGAATGACTTTGGTTGATCCATGTGGTTTGTGGAAATAACAAACATGTAATAAAATTGGTTGATCCACGTGGTTTGTGCAAAGAACACACATGCAATGACTCTGGTTGATCCATGTGTGGTTTGTGAAAAGAACACACATGCAATGACTCTAGTGGATCCATATGTGATTTGTGAAAACAACACACATGCAATGACATTGGTGGATCCATATTTGGTTTGTGGAAACAACACACATGCAATCACATTTGTTGATCCATATGTGGTTTGTGAAAAGAACACACATGAAATAATATTGGTGGATCCATGTGTGGTTTGTGACATGAACACACATGCAATTACTCTGGTGGAACCATGTGTGTTTTGTGGAAAGAACAACACACATGCAATGACTCTGGTTGATCCATATGTGGTTCATGGAAAGAATACACATGCAATGACATTGGTGGATCCATGTGTGGTTTGTGATATGAACACACATGCAATGACATTGGTTGATCCATATGTGGTTTATGACAATAACACACATGCAATGCCATTGGTTGATCCATGTTATTTGTCAAAAGAACACACATGCAATGACATTGGTTGATCCATGTGGTTTGTGGAAAGAACACACATGTAAGGACAATGGTTGATCCATGTGGTTTGTGGAAAGAACACACATGAAATGACATTGGTTGATCCATGTGGTTTGTGGAAAGAACACACATGCAATGACTCTGGTTGATCCATGTGTGGTTTGTGAAAAGAACACACATGCAATGACTCTAGTGGATCCATATGTGGTTTGTGAAAATAACACACATGCAATGACTCTGGTGGATCCATATGTGGTTTGTGGAAAGAACACACATGCAATGACATTTGTTCATCCATATGTGGTTTATGACAATAACACACATGCAATGCCTTTGGTTGATCCATGTTATTTGTCAAAAGAACACACACATAATGACATTGGTTAATCCATGTGGTTTGTGGAAAGAACACATATGTAATGACATTGGTTGATCCATATGGTTTGTGGAAAGAACACACATGTAATGACATTGGTTGATCCATGTGGTTTGTGGAAAGAACACACATGCAATGACATTGGTGGATTCATGTGTGGTTTGTGAAAATAACACACATGAATGACTCTAGTGGATCCATATGTGGTTTGTGAAAATAACACACATGCAATGACTCTGGTGGATCCATATGTGGTTTGTGGAAAGAACACATGCAATTACATTTGTTGATCCATATGTGGTTCATGGAAAGAGCACACATGCAATGACTCTCGTTCATACATGTGGTTTGTGGAAAGAACACACATGTAAGGACATTGGTTGATCCATGTGGTTTATGGAAAGAACACACAAGTAATGACATTGGTTGATCCATGTGGTTTGTGGAAAGAACACACATGTAATGATATTGGTTAATCCATGTGGATTGTGGAAAGAACACACATGTAATGACATTTGTTGATCCATATGTGGTTTCTGAAAACAACACACATGCAATGACATTGGTGGATCCATGTGTGGTTTGTGACATGAACACACATGCAATTACTCTGGTGGATACATGTGTGGTTTGAGGAAAGAACACACATGCAATGACTCTGGTTGATCCATGTTGTTTGTGGAAAGAACAAACATGTAATGACATTGGTTGGTCCACGTGGTTTGTGGAAAGAACACACATGCAATGACTCTGGTTGATCCATGTGTGGTTTGTGAAAAGAACACACATGCAATGACTCTAGTGGATCCATATGTGATTTGTGAAAAGAACACACATGCAATGACATTGGTGGATCCATATTTGGTTTGTGGAAACAACACACATGCAATGACATTTGTTGATCCATATGTGGTTTGTGAAAAGAACACACATGCAATGACATTGGTGGATCCATGTGTGGTTTGTGACATGAACACACATGCAATTACTCTGGTGGATCGATGTGTGTTTTGTGGAAAGAACACACATGCAATGACTCTGGTTGATCCATATGTGGTTCATGGAAAGAACACACATGCAATGACATTGGTAGATCCATGTGTGGTTTGTGACATGAACACACATGCAATGACATTTGTTGATCCATATCTGGTTTATGACACTAACACACATGCAATGCCTTTGGTTGATCCATGTTATTTGTCAAAATAATACACAGGCAATGACATTGGTTGATCCATGTGGTTTGTGGAAAGAACACACATGTAATGACATTGGTTGATGCATGTGGATTGTGGAAAGAACACACATATAATGCCATTGGTTGATCCATGTGGTTTGTGGAAAGAACACACATGCAATGACATTGGTGGATTCATGTGTGGTTTGTGAAAAGAACACACATGCAATGACTCTAGTGGATCCATATGTGGTTTGTGAAAATAACACACATGCAATGACTCTGGTGGATCCATATGTGGTTTGTGGAAAGAACACATGCAATGACATTTGTTGATCCATATGTGGTTCATGGAAAGAGCACACATGCAATGACTCTCGTTCATCCATGTGGTTTGTGCAAAGAACACACATGTAATGACATTAGTTGATCCATGTGGTTTCTGGAAAGAACACACAAGTAATGACATTGGTTGATCCATGTATTTTGTGGAAAGAACACACATGCCATGACATTTGTTGATACATATGTGGTTTCTGAAAAGAACACACATGCAATGACATTGGTGGATCCATGTGTGGTTTGTGACATGAACACACATGCAATTACTTTGGTGGATACATGTGTGGTTTGTGGAAAGAACACACATGGAATGACTTTGGTTGATCCATGTGGTTTGTGGAAATAACAAACATGTAATAAAATTGGTTGATCCACGTGGTTTGTGCAAAGAACACACATGCAATGACTCTGGTTGATCCATGTGTGGTTTGTGAAAAGAACACACATGCAATGACTCTAGTGGATCCATATGTGATTTGTGAAAACAACACACATGCAATGACATTGGTGGATCCATATTTGGTTTGTGGAAACAACACACATGCAATCACATTTGTTGATCCATATGTGGTTTGTGAAAAGAACACACATGAAATAACATTGGTGGATCCATGTGTGGTTTGTGACATGAACACACATGCAATTACTCTGGTGGAACCATGTGTGTTTTGTGGAAAGAACAACACACATGCAATGACTCTGGTTGATCCATATGTGGTTCATGGAAAGAATACACATGCAATGACATTGGTGGATCCATGTGTGGTTTGTGATATGAACACACATGCAATGACATTGGTTGATCCATATGTGGTTTATGACAATAACACACATGCAATGCCATTGGTTGATCCATGTTATTTGTCAAAAGAACACACATGCAATGACATTGGTTGATCCATGTGGTTTGTGGAAAGAACACACATGTAATGACAATGGTTGATCCATATGGTTTGTGGAAAGAACACACATGAAATGACATTGGTTGATCCATGTGGTTTGTGGAAAGAACACACATGCAATGACTCTGGTTGATCCATATGTGGTTTGTGAAAAGAACACACATGCAATGACTCTAGTGGATCCATATGTGGTTTGTGAAAATAACACACATGCAATGACTCTGGTGGATCCATATGTGGTTTGTGGAAAGAACACACATGCAATGACATTTGTTGATCCATATGTGGTTTATGACAATAACACACATGCAATGCCTTTGGTTGATCCATGTTATTTGTCAAAATAACACACACATAATGACATTGGTTAATCCATGTGGTTTGTGGAAAGAACACACATGTAATGACATTGGTTGATCCATATGGTTTGTGGAAAGAACACACATGTAATGACATTGGTTGATACATGTGGTTTTTGGAAAGAACACACATGCAATGACTCTGGTTGATCCATGTGTGGTTTCTAAAAAAGACAACACATGCAATGACTCTAGTGGATCCATATGTGGTTTGTGAAAATAACACATATGTGACTCTGGTGGATCCATATGTGGTTCATGGAAAGAGCACACATGCAATACATTTGTTGATCCATATGTGGTTCATGGAAAGAACACACATGCAATGACATTTGTTGATCCATATGTGGTTCATGGAAAGAGCACACATGCAATGACTCTCGTTGATCCATGTGGTTTGTGGAAAGAACACACATGTAATGACATTGGTTGATCCATGTGGTTTCTGGAAAGAACACACAGGTAATGACATTGGTTGATCTATGTGGTTTGTGGAAAGAACACACATGTAATGATATTGGTTAATCCATGTGGATTGTGGAAAGAACACACATGTAATGACATTTGTAGATCCATATGTGGTTTGTGAAAAGAACACACATGCAATGACATTGGTGGATCCATGTGTGGTTTGTGACATGAACACACATGCAATTACTCTGGTGGATCCATGTGTGGTTTGTGGAAAGAACACACATGCAATGACTCTGGTTGATCCATGTGGTTTGTGGAAAGAACACACATGTAATGAGATTGGTTGATCCATGTGATTTGTGGAAAGAACACACATGCAATGACTCAGGTGGATCCATGTGTGGTTTGTGAAAAGAAAACACGTGCAATGACTCTAGTGGATCCATATATGATTTGTGAAAAGAACACACATGCAATGACATTTGTGTATCCATATTTGGTTTGTGGAAAGAACACACATGCAGTGACATTTGTTGATCCATATGTGGTTTGTGAAAAGAACACACATGCAATGACATTGGTGGATCCATGTGTGGTTTGTGACATGACCACACATGCAATTACTCTGGTGGATCCATGTGTGTTTTGTGGAAAGAACACACATGCAATGAATCTGGTTGATCCATGTGTGGTTCATGGAAAGAACACACATGCAATGACATCGGTGGATCCATTTGTGGTTTGTGACATGAACACACATGCAATGACATTGGTTGATCCATATGTGGTTGATGACAATAACACACATGCAATGCCATTGGTTGATCCATATTATTTGTCGAAAGAACACACACGGAATGACATTGGTTGATCCATGTTGTTTTTGGAAAGAACACACATGCAATGACTCTGGTAGATCCATGTGTGGTTTGTGAAAAGAACACACATGCAATGACATTGGTTGATCCATGTGGATTGTGGAAAGAACACACATGTAATTCCATTGGTTGATCCATGTGGTTTGTGGAAAGAACGCACATGCAATGACATTGGTGGATTCATGTGTGGTTTGTGAAAATAACAGACATGCAATGACTATAGTGGATCCATATGTGGTTTGTGAAAATAACACACATGCAATGACTCTGGTGGATCCATATGTGGTTTGTGGAAAGAACACACATGCAATGAATCTGGTTGATCTGTATGTGGTTCATGGAAAGAACACACATGCAATGACATTGGTGGATCCATTTGTGGTTTGTGACATGAACACATATGCAATGACATTGGTTGATCCATATGTGGTTTATGACAATAACACACATGCAATGCCATTGGTTGATCCATATTATTCAAAAGAACACACACAGAATGACATTGGTTGATCCATGTTGTTTTTGGAAAGAACACACATGCAATGACTCTGGTAGATCCATGTGTGGTTTGTGAAAAGAACACACATGCAATGACATTGGTTGATCCATGTGGATTGTGGAAAGAACACACATGTAATGCCATTGGTTGATCCATGTGGTTTGTGGAAAGAACACACATGCAATGACATTGGTGGATTCATGTGTGGTTTGTGAAAATAACAGACATGCAATGACTCTAGTGGATCCATATGTGGTTTGTGAAAATAACACACATACAATGACTCTGGTGGATCCATATGTGGTTTGTGGAAAGAACACATGAAATGACATTTGTTGATCCATATGTGGTTCATGGAAAGAACACACATGCAATGACATCGGTGGATCCATTTGTGGTTTGTGACATGAACACACATGCAATGACATTGGTTGATCCATATGTGGTTGATGACAATAACACACATGCAATGCCATTGGTTGATCCATATTATTTGACGAAAGAACACACACAGAATGACATTGGTTGATCCATGTTGTTTTTGGAAAGAACACACATGCAATGACTCTGGTAGATCCATGTGTGGTTTGTGAAAAGAACACACATGCAATGACATTGGTTGATCCATGTGGATTGTGGAAAGAACACACATGTAATTCCATTGGTTGATCCATGTGGTTTGTGGAAAGAACGCACATGCAATGACATTGGTGGATTCATGTGTGGTTTGTGAAAATAACAGACATGCAATGACTATAGTGGATCCATATGTGGTTTGTGAAAATAACACACATGCAATGACTCTGGTGGATCCATATGTGGTTTGTGGAAAGAACACACATGCAATGAATCTGGTTGATCCATATGTGGTTCATGGAAAGAACACACATGCAATGACATTGGTGGATCCATTTGTGGTTTGTGACATGAACACATATGCAATGACATTGGTTGATCCATATGTGGTTTATGACAATAACACACATGCAATGCCATTGGTTGATCCATATTATTCAAAAGAACACACACAGAATGACATTGGTTGATCCATGTTGTTTTTGGAAAGAACACACATGCAATGACTCTGGTAGATCCATGTGTGGTTTGTGAAAAGAACACACATGCAATGACATTGGTTGATCCATGTGGATTGTGGAAAGAACACACATGTAATGCCATTGGTTGATCCATGTGGTTTGTGGAAAGAACACACATGCAATGACATTGGTGGATTCATGTGTGGTTTGTGAAAATAACAGACATGCAATGACTCTAGTGGATCCATATGTGGTTTGTGAAAATAACACACATACAATGACTCTGGTGGATCCATATGTGGTTTGTGGAAAGAACACATGAAATGACATTTGTTGATCCATATGTGGTTCATGGAAAGAACACACATGCAATGACATCGGTGGATCCATTTGTGGTTTGTGACATGAACACACATGCAATGACATTGGTTGATCCATATGTGGTTGATGACAATAACACACATGCAATGCCATTGGTTGATCCATATTATTTGACGAAAGAACACACACGGAATGACATTGGTTGATCCATGTTGTTTTTGGAAAGAACACACATGCAATGACTCTGGTAGATCCATGTGTGGTTTGTGAAAAGAACACACATGCAATGACATTGGTTGATCCATGTGGATTGTGGAAAGAACACACATGTAATTCCATTGGTTGATCCATGTGGTTTGTGGAAAGAACGCACATGCAATGACATTGGTGGATTCATGTGTGGTTTGTGAAAATAACAGACATGCAATGACTATAGTGGATCCATATGTGGTTTGTGAAAATAACACACATGCAATGACTCTGGTGGATCCATATGTGGTTTGTGGAAAGAACACACATGCAATGAATCTGGTTGATCCATATGTGGTTCATGGAAAGAACACACATGCAATGACATTGGTGGATCCATTTGTGGTTTGTGACATGAACACATATGCAATGACATTGGTTGATCCATATGTGGTTTATGACAATAACACACATGCAATGCCATTGGTTGATCCATATTATTCAAAAGAACACACACAGAATGACATTGGTTGATCCATGTTGTTTTTGGAAAGAACACACATGCAATGACTCTGGTAGATCCATGTGTGGTTTGTGAAAAGAACACACATGCAATGACATTGGTTGATCCATGTGGATTGTGGAAAGAACACACATGTAATGCCATTGGTTGATCCATGTGGTTTGTGGAAAGAACACACATGCAATGACATTGGTGGATTCATGTGTGGTTTGTGAAAATAACAGACATGCAATGACTCTAGTGGATCCATATGTGGTTTGTGAAAATAACACACATACAATGACTCTGGTGGATCCATATGTGGTTTGTGGAAAGAACACATGAAATGACATTTGTTGATCCATATGTGGTTCATGGAAAGAGCACACATGCAATGACTCTCGTTGATCCATGTGGTTTGTGGAAAGAACACACATGTAATGACATTGGTTGATCCATGTGGTTTCTGGAAAGAATACACAAGTAATGACATTGGTTGATCCATGTGGTTTGTGGAAAGAACACACATGTAATGATATTGCTTAATCCATGTGGATTCTGGAAAGAACACACATGAAATGACATTTGTTGATCCATATGTGGTTTCTGAAAAGAACACACATGCAATGACATTGGTGGATCCATGTGTAGTTTGTGACATGAACAAACATGCAATTACTCTAGTGGGTACATGTGTGGTTTGTGGAAAGAACACACAAACAATGACTCTGGTTGATCCACGTGGTTTGTGGAAAGAACAAACATGTAATGACATTGGTTGGTCCACGTGGTTTGTGGAAAGAACACACATGCAATGACTCTCGTTGATCTATGTGTGGTTTGTGAAAAGAACACACATGCAATGACTCTAGTGGATCCATATGTGATTTGTGAAAAGAACACACATGCAATGACATTGGTGGATCCATATTTGGTTTGTGGAAACAACACACATGTAATGACATTTGTTGATCCATATGTCGTTTCTAAAAAGAACACACATGTAATGACATTGGTGGATCCTTGTGTGGTTTGTGACATGAACACACATGCAATTACTCTGGTGGATCCATGTGTGTTTTGTGGAAAGAACACACATGCAATGACTCTGGTTGATCCATATGTGGTTCATTGAAAGAACACACATGCAATGACATTGGTGGATCCATGAGTGGTTTGTGACATGAACACACATGCAATGACATTTGTTGATCTATATCTGGTTTATGACACTAACACACATGCAATGCCTTTGGTTGATCCATGTTATTTGTCAAAAGAACACACAGGCAATGACATTGGTGGATCCATGTGTGGTTTGTGACATGACCACACATGCAATTACTCTGGTGGATCCATGTGTGTTTTGTGGAAAGAACACACATGCAATGAATCTGGTTGATCCATATGTGGTTCATGGAAAGAACACACATGCAATGACATTGGTGGATCCATTTGTGGTTTGTGACATGAACACACATGCAATGACATTGGTTGATCCATGTGTGGTTTATGACAATAACACACATGCAATGCCATTGGTTGATCCATATTATTTGTCAAAAGAACACACACGAAATGACATTGGTTGATCCATGTTGTTTTTGGAAAGAACACACATGCAATGACTCTGGTAGATCCATGTGTGGTTTGTGAAAAGAACACACATGCAATGACATTGGTGGATCCATGTGTGGTTCATGGAAAGAGCACACATGCAATGACTCTTGTTGATCCATGTGGTTTGTGGAAAGAACACACATGTAATGACATTGGTGGATCCATGTGGTTTCTGGAAAGAACACACAAGTAATGACATTGGTTGATCCATGTGGTTTGTGGAGAGAACACACATGTAATGATATTGGTTAATCCATGTGGATTGTGGAAAGAACACACATGAAATGACATTTGTTGATCCATATGTGGTTTCTGAAAAGAACACACATGCAATGACATTGGTGGATCCAAGTGTGGTTTGTGACATGAACACACATGCAATTACTCTAGTGGATACATGTGTGGTTTGTGGAAAGAACACACATGCAATGACTCTGGTTGATCCACGTGGTTTGTGGAAAAAACAAACATGTAATGACATTGGTTGGTCCACGTGGTTTGTGGAAAGAACACACATGCAATGACTCTGGTTGATCCATGTGTGGTTTGTGAAAAGAACACACATGCAATGACTCTAGTGGATCCATATGTGATTTGTGAAAAGAACACACATGCAATGACATTGGTGGATCCATATTTGGTTTGTGGAAACAACACACATGTAATGACATTTGTTGATCCATATGTGGTTTCTGAAAACAACACACATGCAATGACATTGGTGGATCCATGTGTGGTTTGTGACATGAACACACATGCAATGACATTTGTTGATCCATATCTGGTTTATGACACTAACACACATGCAATGCCTTTGGTTGATCCATGTTATTTGTCAAAAGAACACACAGGCAATGACATTGGTGGATCCATGTGTGGTTTGTGACATGACCACACATGCAATTACTCTAGTGGATCCATGTGTGTTTTGTGGAAAGAACACACATGCAATGAATCTGGTTGATCCATATGTGGTTCATGGAAAGAACACACATGCAATGACATTGGTGGATCCATTTGTGGTTTGTGACATGAACACACATGCAATGACATTGGTTGATCCATATGTGGTTTATGACAATAACACACATGCAATGCCATTGGTTGATCCATATTATTTGTCAAAAGAACACACACGGAATGATATTGGTTGAGCCATGTTGGTTTTGGAAAGAACACACATTCAATGACATTGGTGGATCCATTTGTGGTTTGTGACATGAACACACATGCAATGACATTGGTTGATCCATATGTGGTTTGTGACAATAACACACATGCAATTCCATTGGTTGATCCATATTATTTGTCAAAAGAACACACACAGAATGACATTGGTTGATCCATGTTGTTTTTGGAAAGAACACACATGCAATGACTCTGGTAGATCCATGTGTGGCTTGTGAAAAGAACACACATGCAATGACATTGGTTGATCCATGTGGATTGTGGAAAGAACACACATGTAATGCCATTGGTTGATCCATGTGGTTTGTGGAAAGAACACACATGCAATGACATTAGTGGATTCATGTGTGGTTTGTGAAAATAATAGACATTCAATGACTCTAGTGGATCCATATGTGGTTTGTGAAAATAACACACATGCAATGACTCTGGTGGATCCATATGTGGTTTGTGGAAAGAACACATGCAATGACATTTGTTGATCCATATGTGGTTCATGGAAAGAGCACACATGCAATGACTCTCGTTGATCCATGTGGTTTGTGGAAAGAACACACATGTAATGACATTGGTTGATCCATGTGGTTTCTGGAAAGAACACACAAGTAATGACATTGGTTGATCCATGTGGTTTGTGGAAAGAACACACATGTAATGATATTGCTTAATCCATGTGGATTGTGGAAAGAACACACATGAAATGACATTTGTTGAGCCATATGTGGTTTCTGAAAAGAACACACATGCAATGACATTGGTGGATCCATGTGTGGTTTGTGACATGAACACACATGCAATTACTCTAGTGGATACATGTGTGGTTTGTGGAAAGAACACACATGCAATGACTCTAGTTGATCCACGTGGTTTGTGGAAAGAACAAACATGTAATGACATTGGTTGGTCCACGTGGTTTGTGGAAAGAACACACATGCAATGACTCTGGTTGATCCATGTGTGGTTTGTGAAAAGAACACACATGCAATGACTAATGGATCCATATGTGATTTGTGAAAAGAACACACATGCAATGACATTGGTGGATCCATATTTGGTTTGTGGAAACAACACACATGCAATGACATTTGTTGATCCATATGTGGTTTCTGAAAAGAACACACATGCAATGACATTGGTGGATCCATGTGTGGTTTGTGACATGAACACACATGCAATTACTCTGGTGGATCCATGTGTGTTTTGTGGAAAGAACACACATGCAATGACTATGGTTGATCCATATGTGGTTCATGGAAAGAACACACATGCAATTACATTGGTGGATCCATGTGTGGTTTGTGACATGAACACACATGCAATGACATTTGTTGATCCATATATGGTTTATGACACTAACACACATGCAATGCCTTTGGTTGATCCATGTTATTTGTCAAAAGAACACACAGGCAATGACATTGGTTGATCCATGTGGTTTGTGGAAAGAACACACATGTAATGACATTGGTTGATCCATGTGGATTGTGGAAAGAACACACATGTAATGCCATTGGTTGATCCATGTGGTTTGTGGAAAGAACACACATGCAATGGCATTGGTGGATTCATGTGTGGTTTGTGAAAATAACACACATGCAATGACTCTAGTGGATCCATATGTGGTTTGCGAAAATAACACACATGCGGTGACTCTGGTGGATCCATATGTGGTTTGTGGAAAGAACACATGCAATGACATTTGTTGATCCATATGTGGTTCATGGAAAGAGCACACATGCAATGACTCTCGTTGATCCATGTGGTTTGTGGAAAGAACACACATGTAATGACATTAGTTGATCCATGTGGTTTCTGGAAAGAACACACAAGTAATGACATTGGTTGATCCATGTATTTTGTGGAAAGAACACACATGAAATGACATTTGTTGATCCATATGTGGTTTCTGAAAAGAACACACATGCAATGACATTGGTGGATCCATGTGTGGTTTGTGACATGAACACACATGCAATTACTTTGGTGGATACATGTGTGGTTTGTGGAAAGAACACACATGGAATGACTCTGGTTGATCCATGTGGTTTGTGGAAATAACAAACATGTAATAAAATTGGTTGATCCACGTGGTTTGTGGAAAGAACACACATGCAATGACTCTGGTTGATCCATGTGTGGTTTGTGAAAAGAACACACATGCAATGACTCTAGTGGATCCATATGTGATTTGTGAAAACAACACACATGCAATGACATTGGTGGATCCATATTTGGTTTGTGGAAACAACACACATGTAATGACATTTGTTGATCCATATGTGGTTTGTGAAAAGAACACACATGAAATAACATTGGTGGATCCATGTGTGGTTTGTGACATGAACACACATGCAATTACTCTGGTGTATCCATGTGTGTTTTGTGGAAAGAACAACACACATGCAATGACTCTGGTTGATCCATATGTGGTTCATGGAAAGAACACACATGCAATGACATTGGTGGATCCATGTGTGGTTTGTGATATGAACACACATGCAATGACATTGGTTGATCCACATGTGGTTTATGACAGTAACACACATGCAATGCCATTGGTTGATCCATGTTATTTGTCAAAAGAACACACATGCAATGACATTGGTTGATCCATGTGGTTTGTGGAAAGAACACACATGTAATGACAATGGTTGATCCATGTGGTTTGTGGAAAGAACACACATGAAATGACATTGGTTGATCCATGTGGTTTGTGGAAAGAACACACATGCAATGACTCTGGTTGATCCATGTGTGGTATGTGAAAAGAACACACATGCAATGACTCTAGTGGATCCATATGTGGTTTGTGAAAATAACACACATGCAATGACTCTGGTGGATCCATATGTGGTTTGTTGAAAGAACACACATGCAATGACATTTGTTGATCCATATGTGGTTTATGACAATAACACACATGCAATGCCTTTGGTTGATCCATGTTATTTGTCAAAAGAACACACACATAATGACATTGGTTGATCCACGTGGTTTGTGGAAAGAACACACATGTAATGACATTGGTTGATCCATATGGTTTGTGGAAAGAACACACATGTAATGACATTGGTTGATCCATGTGGTTTGTGGAAAGAACACACATGCAATGACTCTGGTGGATCCATGTGTGGTTTCTAAAAAAGACAACACATGGAATGACTCTAGTGGATCCATATGTGGTTTTTGAAAATAACACACATGTGACTCTAGTGATCCATATGTGGTTTGTGGAAAGAACACACATGCAATGACATTTGTTGATCCATATGTGGTTCATGGAAAGAGCACACATGCAATGAATCTCGTTGATCCATGTGGTTTGTGGAAAGAACACACATGTAATGACATTGGTTGATCCATGTGGTTTCTGGAAAGAACACACAGGCAATGACATTGGTTGACCTATGTGGTTTGTGTAAAGAACACACATGTAATGATATTGGTTAATCCATGTGGATTATGGAAAGAACACACATGTAATGAAATTTTTTGATCCATATGTGGTTTGTGAAAAGAACACACATGCAATGACATTGGTGGATCCATGTGTGGTTTGTGACATGAACACACATGCAATTACTCTGGTGGATCCATGTGTGGTTTGTGGAAAGAACACACATGCAATGCCTCTGGCTTATCCATGTGGTTTGTGGAAAGAACACACATGTAATGACATTGGTTGATCCATGTGGTTTGTGGAAAGAACACACATGCAATGACTCTGGTGGATCCATGTGTGGTTTGGGAAAAGAAAACACGTACAATGACTCTAGTGGATCCATATATGATTTGTGAAAAGAACACACATGCAATGACATTGGTGTATCCATATTTGGTTTGTGGAAAGAACACACATGCAATGACATTTGTTGATCCATATGTGGCTTGTGAAAAGAACACACATGCAATGACATTGGTGGATCCATGTGTGGTTTGTGACATGACCACACATGCAATTACTCTGGTGGATCCGTGTGTGTTTTGTGGAAAGAACACACATGCAATGAATCTGGTTGATCCATATGTGGTTCATGGAAAGAACACACATGCAATGACATTGGTGGATCCATTCGTGGTTTGTGACATGAACACACATGCAATGACATTGGTTGATCCATATGTTGTTTGTGACAATAACACACATGCAATGCCATTGGTTGATCCATATTATTTGTCAAAAGAACACACACGGAATGGCATTGGTTGGTCCATGTTGTTTGTGGAAAGAACACACATGCAATGACTCTGGTAGATCCATGTGTGGTATGTGAAAGGAACACACATGCAATGACATTGGTTGATCCATGTGGATTGTGGAAAGAACGCACATGTAATGCCATTGGTTGATCCATGTGGTTTGTGGAAAGAACACACATGCAATGACATTGGTGGATTCATGTGTGGTTTGTGAAAATAACAGACATGCAATGACTCTAGTGGATCCATATGTGGTTTGTGAAAATAACACACATGCAATGACACTGGTGGATCCATATGTGGTTTGTGGAAAGAACACACATGCAATGACATTTGTTGATCCATATGTGGTTCATGGAAAGAACACACATGCAATGACTCTCGTTGATCCATGTGGTTTATGGAAAGAACACACATGTAATGACATTGGTTGATCCATGTGGTTTCTGAAAGAACACACAAGTAATGACATTGGTTGATCCATGTGGTTTGTGGAAAGAACACACATGTAATGATATTGGTTAATCCATGTGGATTGTGGAAAGAACACACATGAAATGACATTTGTTGATCCATATGTGGTTTCTGAAAAGAACACACATGCAATGACATTGGTGGATCCATGTGTGGTTTGTGACATGAACACACATGCAATTACTCTAGTGGATACATGTGTGGTTTGTGGAAAGAACACACATGCAATGACTCTGGTTGATCCACGTGGTTTGTGGAAAGAACAAACATGTAATGACATTAGTTGGTCCACGTGGTTTGTGGAAAGAACACACATGCAATGACTCTGGTTGATCCATGTGTGGTTTGTGAAAAGAACACACATGCAATGACTCTAGTGGATCCATATGTGATTTGTGAAAATAACACACATGCAATGACATTGGTGGATCCATATTTGGTTTGTGGAAACAACACACATGCAATTACATTTGTTGATCCATATGTGGTTTGTGAAAAGAACACACATGCAATGACATTGGTGGATCCATGTGTGGTTTGTGACATGAACACACATGCAATTACTCTGGTGGATCCATGTGTGTTTTGTGGAAAGAACACACATCCAATGAATCTGGTTGATCCATATGTGGTTCATGGAAAGAACACACATGCAATGAAATTGGTGGATCCATTTGTGGTTTGTGACATGAACACACATGCAATGACATTGGTTGATCCATATGTGGTTTATGACAATAACACACATGCAATGCCATTGGTTGATCCATATTATTTGTCAAAAGAACACACATGCAATGACATTGGTTGATCCATGTTGTTTGTGGAAAGAACACACATGCAATGACTCTTGTTGATCCATGTGTGGTCTGTGAAAAGAACACACATGCAATGACTCTAGTGGATCCATATGTGATTTGTGAAAAGAACACACATGCAATGACATTGGTGGATCCATATTTGGTTTGTGGAAACAACACAGATGCAATGACATTTGTTGATCGATATGTGGTTTGTGAAAAGAACACACCTGAAATAATATTGGTGGATCCATGTGTGGTTTGTGACATGAACACACATGCAATTACTCTAGTGGATCCATGTGTGTTTTGTGGAAAGAACACACATGCAATGACTCTGGTTGATCCATATGTGGTTCATGGAAAGAACACACATGCAATGACATTGGTGGATCCATGTGTGGTTTGTGATATGAACACACATGCAATGACTCTAGTAGATCCATGTGTGGTTTGTGAAAAGAACACACATGCAATGACATTGGTTGATCCATGTGGATTGTGGAAAGAACACACATGTAATGCCATTGGTTGATCCATGTGGTTTGTGGAAAGAACACACATGCAATGACATTGGTGGATTAATGTGTGGTTTGTGAAAATAACAGACATGCAATGACTCTAGTGGATCCATATGTGGTTTGTGAAAATAACAGACGTGCAATGACTCTAGTGGATCCATATGTGGTTTGTGAAAATAACACACATGCAATGACTCTAGTGGATCCATATGTGGTTTGTGAAAATAACACACATGCAATGACTCTGGTGGATCCATATGTGGTTTGTGGAAAGAACACACATGCAATGACATTTGTTGATCCATATGTGGTTTGTGAAAAGAACACACACGCAATGACATTGGTGGATCCATGTTATTTGTCAAAAGAACACACACATAATGACATTGGTTGATCCATGTGGTTTGTGGAAAGAACACACATGTAATGACATTGGTTGATCCATATGGTTTGTGGAAAGAACACACATGTAATGACATTGGTTTATCCATGTGGTTTGAGGAAAGAACACACATGCAATGACTCTGGTAGATCCATGTGTGGTTTCCAAAAAAGACAACACATGCAATGACTCTAGTGGATCCATATGTTGTTTGTGAAAATAACACACATGTGACTCTGGTGGATCCATATGTGGTTTGTGGAAAGAACACACATGCAATGACATTTGTTGATCCATATGTGGTTCATGGAAAGAGCACACATGCAATGAATCTCGTTGATCCATGTGGTTTGTGGAAAGAACACACATGTAATGACATTGGTTGATCCATGTGGTTTCTGGAAAGAACACACAGGTAATGACATTGGTTGATCTATGTGGTTTGTGGAAAGAACACACATGTAATGATATTGGTTAATCCATGTGGATTGTGGAAAGAACACACATGTAATGACATTTTTTGATCCATATGTGGTTTGTGAAAAGAACACACATGCAATGACATTGGTGGATCCATGTGTGGTTTGTGACATGAACACACATGCAATTACTCTGGTGGATCCATGTGTGGTTTGTGGAAAGAACACACATGCATTGACTCTGGTTTATCCATGTGGTTTGTGGAAAGAACACACATGTAATGAAATTGGTTGATCCATTTGGTTTGTGGAAAGAACACACATGCAATGACTCTGGTGGATCCATGTGTGGTTTGTGAAAAGAAAACACGTACAACGAATCTAGTGGATCCATATATGATTTGTGAAAAGAACACACATGCAATGACATTGGTGTATCCATATTTGGTTTGTGGAAAGAACACACATGCAATGACATTTGTTGATCCATATGTGGTTTGTGAAAAGAACACACATGCAATGGCATTGGTGGATCCATGTGTGGTTTGTGACATGACCACACATGCAATTACTCTGGTGGATCCATGTGTGGTTTGTGGAAAGAACACACATGCAATGAATCTGGTTGATCCATATGTGGTTCATGGAAAGAACACACATGCAATGACATTGGTGGATCCATTTGTGGTTTGTGACATGAACACACATGCAATGACATTGGTTGATCCATATGTGGTTTATGACAATAACACACATGCAATGCCATTGGTTGATCCATATTATTTGTCAAAAGAACACACACGGAATGACATTGGTTGATCCATGTTGTTTGTGGAAAGAACACACATGCAATGACTCTGGTAGATCCATATGTGGTTTGTGAAAAGAACACACATGCAATGACATTGGTTGATCCATGTGGATTGTGGAAAGAACACACATGTAATGCCATTGGTTGATCCATGTGGTTTGTGGAAAGAACACACATGCAATGACATTGGTGGATTCATGTGTGGTTTGTGAAAATAACAGACATGCAATGACTCTAGTGGATCCATATGTGGTTTGTGAAAATAACACACATGCAATGAATCTGGTGGATCCATATGTGGTTTGTGGAAAGAACACATGCAATGACATTTGTTCATCCATATGTGGTTCATGGAAAGAGCACACATGCAATGACTCTCGTTGATCCATGTGGTTTGTGGAAAGAACACACACGTAATGACATTGGTTGATCCATGTGGTTTCTGAAAAGAACACACAAGTAATGGCATTGGTTGATCCATGTGGTTTGTGGAAAGAACACACAAGTAATGATATTGGTTAATCCATGTGGATTGTGGAAAGAACACACATGAAATGAGATTTGTTGATCCATATGTGGTTTCTGAAAAGAACACACATGCAATGACATTGGTGGATCCATGTGTGGTTTGTGACATGAACACACATGCAATTACTCTGGTGGATACATGTGTGGTTTGTGGAAAGAACACACATGGAATGACTCTGGTTGATTCATGTGGTTTGTGGAAATAACAAAAATGTAATGACATTGGTTGATCCACGTGGTTTGTGGAAAGAACACACATGCAATGACTCTAGTTGATCCATGTGTGGTTTGTGAAAAGAACACACATGCAATGACTCTAGTGGATCCATATGTGATTTTTGAAAAGAACACACATGCAATGACATTGGTGGATCCATATTTGGTTTGTGGAAACAACACACATGCAATGACATTTGTTGATCCATATGTGGTTTGTGAAAAGAACACACATGAAATAACATTGGTGGATCCATGTGTGGTTTGTGACATGATCACACATGCAATTACTCTGGTGGATCCATGTGTGTTTTGTGGAAAGAACACACATGCAATGAATCTGGTTGATCCATATGTGGTTCATGGAAAGAACACACATGCAATGACATTGGTGGATCCATTTGTGGTTTGTGACATGAACACACATGCAATGACATTGGTTGATCCATATGTGGTTTATGACAATAACACACATGCAATGATATTGGTTGATCCATATTATTTGTCAAAAGAACACACATGCAATGACATTGGTTGATCCATGTTGTTTGTGGAAAGAACACACATGCAATGACTCTGGTGGATCCATGTGTGGTTTGTGAAAAGAACACACATGCAATGACTCTAGTGGATCCATATGTGATTTGTGAAAAGAACACACATGCAATGACATTGGTGGATCCATATTTGGTTTGTGGAAACAACACATATGCAATGACATTTGTTGATCGATATGTGGTTTGTGAAAAGAACACACCTGAAATAACATTGGTGCATCCATGTGTGGTTTGTGACATGAACACACATGCAATTACTCTGGTGGATCCATGTGTGTTTTGTGGAAAGAACACACATGCAATGACTCTGGTTGATCCATATGTGGTTCATGGAAAGAACACACATGCTATGACATTGGTGGATCCTTGTGTGGTTTGTGATATGAACACACATTCAATGCCATTGGTTGATCCATGTTATTTGTCAAAAGAACACACATGCAATGACATTGGTTGATCCATGTGGTTTGTGGAAAGAACACACATGTAATGACAATGGCTGATCCATGTGGTTTGTGGAAAGAACACACATGCAATGACATTGGTGGATTCATGTGTGGTTTGTGAAAATAACAGACATGCAATGACTCTAGTGGATCCATATGTGGTTTGTGAAAATAACAGACGTGCAATGACTCTAGTGGATCCATATGTGGTTTGTGAAAATAACACACATGCAATGACTCTAGTGGATCCATATGTGGTTTGTGAAAATAACACACATGCAATGACTCTGGTGGATCCATATGTGGTTTGTGGAAAGAACACACATGCAATGACATTTGTTGATCCATATGTGGTTTATGAAAATAACACACATGCAATGCCTTTGGTTGATCCATGTTATTTGTCAAAAGAACACACACATAATGACATTGGTTGATCCATGTGGTTTTTGGAAAGAACACACATGTAATGACATTGGTTGATCCATATGGTTTGTGGAAAGAACACACATGTAATGACATTGGTTTATCCATGTGGTTTGTGGAAAGAACACACATGCAATGACTCTAGTAGATCCATGTGTGGTTTCTAAAAAAGACAACACATGCAATGACTCTAGTGGATCCATATGTGGTTTGTGAAAATAACACACATGTGACTCTGGTGGATCCATATGTGGTTTGTGGAAAGAACACACATGCAATGACATTTGTTGATCCATATGTGGTTCATGGAAAGAGCACACATGCAATGAATCTCGTTGATCCATGTGGTTTGTGGAAAGAACACACATGTAATGACATTGGTTGATCCATGTGGTTTCTGGAAAGAACACACAGGTAATGACATTGGTTGATCTATGTGGTTTGTGGAAAGAACACACATGTAATGATATTGGTTAATCCATGTGGATTGTGGAAAGAACACACATGTAATGACATTTTTTGATCCATATGTGGTTTGTGAAAAGAACACACATGCAATGACATTGGTGGATCCACGTGTGGTTTGTGACATGAACACACATGCAATTACTCTGGTGGATCCATGTGTGGTTTGTGGAAAGAACACACATGCAATGACTCTGGTTTATCCATGTGGTTTGTGGAAAGAACACACATGTAATGACATTGGTTGATCCATGTGGTTTGTGGAAAGAACACACATGCAATGACTCTGGTGGATCCATGTGTGGTTTGTGAAAAGAAAACACGTACAACGACTCTAGTGGATCCATATATGATTTGTGAAAAGAACACACATGCAATGACATTGGTGTATCCATATTTGGTTTGTGGAAAGAACACACATGCAATGACATTTGTTGATCCATATGTGGTTTGTGGAAAGAACACACATGCAATGACATTTGTTGATCCATATGTGGTTTGTGAAAAGAACACACATGCAATGACATTGGTGGATCCATGTGTGGTTTGTGACATGACCACACATGCAATTACTCTGGTGGATCCATGTGTGTTTTGTGGAAAGAACACACATGCAATGAATCTGGTTGATCCATATGTGGTTCATGGAAAGAACACACATGCAATGACATTGGTGGATCCATTTGTGGTTTGTGACATGAACACACATGCAATGACATTGGTTGATCCATATGTGGTTTATGACAATAACACACATGCAATGCCATTGGTTGATCCATGTGGTTTGTGGAAAGAACACACATGCAATGACATTGGTGGATTCATGTGTGGTTTGTGAAAATAACAGACATGCAATGACTCTAGTGGATCCATATGTGGTTTGTGAAAATAACACACATGCAATGAATCTGGTGGATCCATATGTGGTTTGTGGAAAGAACACATGCAATGACATTTGTTCATCCATATGTGGTTCATGGAAAGAGCACACATGCAATGACTCTCGTTGATCCATGTGGTTTGTGGAAAGAACACACACGTAATGACATTGGTTGATCCATGTGGTTTCTGAAAAGAACACACAAGTAATGGCATTGGTTGATCCATGTGGTTTGTGGAAAGAACACATAAGTAATGATATTGGTTAATCCATGTGGATTGTGGAAAGAACACACATGAAATGAGATTTGTTGATCCATATGTGGTTTCTGAAAAGAACACACATGCAATGACATTGGTGGATCCATGTGTGGTTTGTGACATGAACACACATGCAATTACTCTGGTGGATACATGTGTGGTTTGTGGAAAGAACACACATGGAATGACTCTGGTTGATTCATGTGGTTTGTGGAAATAACAAAAATGTAATGACATTGGTTGATCCACGTGGTTTGTGGAAAGAACACACATGCAATGACTCTAGTTGATCCATGTGTGGTTTGTGAAAAGAACACACATGCAATGACTCTAGTGGATCCATATGTGATTTTTGAAAAGAACACACATGCAATGACATTGGTGGATCCATATTTGGTTTGTGGAAACAACACACATGCAATGACATTTGTTGATCCATATGTGGTTTGTGAAAATAACACACATGAAATAACATTGGTGGATCCATGTGTGGTTTGTGACATGATCACACATGCAATTACTCTGGTGGATCCATGTGTCTTTTGTGGAAAGAACACACATGCAATGAATCTGGTTGATCCATATGTGGTTCATGGAAAGAACACACATGCAATGACAATGGTGGATCCATTTGTGGTTTGTGACATGAACACACATGCAATGACATTGGTTAATCCATATGTGGTTTATGACAATAACACACATGCAATGATATTGGTTGATCCATATTATTTGTCAAAAGAACACACATGCAATGACATTGGTTGATCCATGTTGTTTGTGGAAAGAACACACATGCAATGACTCTGGTGGATCCATGTGTGGTTTGTGAAAAGAACACACATGCAATGACTCTAGTGGATCCATATGTGATTTGTGAAAAGAACACACATGCAATGACATTGGTGGATCCATATTTGGTTTGTGGAAACAACACATATGCAATGACATTTGTTGATCGATATGTGGTTTGTGAAAAGAACACACCTAAAATAACATTGGTGCATCCATGTGTGGTTTGTGACATGAACACACATGCAATTACTCTGGTGGATCCATGTGTGTTTTGTGGAAAGAACACACATGCAATGACTCTGGTTGATCCATATGTGGTTCATGGAAAGAACACACATGCTATGACATTGGTGGATCCTTGTGTGGTTTGTGATATGAACACACATTCAATGCCATTGGTTGATCCATGTTATTTGTCAAAAGAACACACATGCAATGACATTGGTTGATCCATGTGGTTTGTGGAAAGAACACACATGTAATGACAATGGCTGATCCATGTGGTTTGTGGAAAGAACACACATGCAATGACATTGGTGGATTCATGTGTGGTTTGTGAAAATAACAGACATGCAATGACTCTAGTGGATCCATATGTGGTTTGTGAAAATAACAGACGTGCAATGACTCTAGTGGATCCATATGTGGTTTGTGAAAATAACACACATGCAATGACTCTAGTGGATCCATATGTGGTTTGTGAAAATAACACACATGCAATGACTCTGGTGGATCCATATGTGGTTTGTGGAAAGAACACACATGCAATGACATTTGTTGATCCATATGTGGTTTATGAAAATAACACACATGCAATGCCTTTGGTTGATCCATGTTATTTGTCAAAAGAACACACACATAATGACATTGGTTGATCCATGTGGTTTTTGGAAAGAACACACATGTAATGACATTGGTTGATCCATATGGTTTGTGGAAAGAACACACATGTAATGACATTGGTTTATCCATGTGGTTTGTGGAAAGAACACACATGCAATGACTCTAGTAGATCCATGTGTGGTTTCTAAAAAAGACAACACATGCAATGACTCTAGTGGATCCATATGTGGTTTGTGAAAATAACACACATGTGACTCTGGTGGATCCATATGTGGTTTGTGGAAAGAACACACATGCAATGACATTTGTTGATCCATATGTGGTTCATGGAAAGAGCACACATGCAATGAATCTCGTTGATCCATGTGGTTTGTGGAAAGAACACACATGTAATGACATTGGTTGATCCATGTGGTTTCTGGAAAGAACACACAGGTAATGACATTGGTTGATCTATGTGGTTTGTGGAAAGAACACACATGTAATGATATTGGTTAATCCATGTGGATTGTGGAAAGAACACACATGTAATGACATTTTTTGATCCATATGTGGTTTGTGAAAAGAACACACATGCAATGACATTGGTGGATCCACGTGTGGTTTGTGACATGAACACACATGCAATTACTCATGTGGATCCATGTGTGGTTTGTGGAAAGAACACACATGCAATGACTCTGGTTTATCCATGTGGTTTGTGGAAAGAACACACATGTAATGACATTGGTTGATCCATGTGGTTTGTGGAAAGAACACACATGCAATGACTCTGGTGGATCCATGTGTGGTTTGTGAAAAGAAAACACGTACAACGACTCTAGTGGATCCATATATGATTTGTGAAAAGAACACACATGCAATGACATTGGTGTATCCATATTTGGTTTGTGGAAAGAACACACATGCAATGACATTTGTTGATCCATATGTGGTTTGTGGAAAGAACACACATGCAATGACATTTGTTGATCCATATGTGGTTTGTGAAAAGAACACACATGCAATGACATTGGTGGATCCATGTGTGGTTTGTGACATGACCACACATGCAATTACTCTGGTGGATCCATGTGTGTTTTGTGGAAAGAACACACATGCAATGAATCTGGTTGATCCATATGTGGTTCATGGAAAGAACACACATGCAATGACATTGGTGGATCCATTTGTGGTTTGTGACATGAACACACATGCAATGACATTGGTTGATCCATATGTGGTTTATGACAATAACACACATGCAATGCCATTGGTTGATCCATATTATTTGTCAAAAGAACACACACAGAATGACATTGGTTGATCCATGTTGTTTGTGGAAAGAACACACATGCAATGACTCTGGTAGATCCATGTGTGGTTTGTGAAAAGAACACACATGCAATGACATTGGTTGATCCATGTGGATTGTGGAAAGAACACACATGTAATGCCATTGGTTGATCCATGTGGTTTGTGGAAAGAACACTGTTGCAATGACATTGGTGGATTCATGTGTGGTTTGTGAAAATAACAGACATGCAATAACTCTAGTGGATCCATATGTGGTTTGTGAAAATAACACACATGCAATGAATCTGGTGGATCCATATGTGGTTTGTGGAAAGAACACATGCAATGACATTTGTTGATCCATATGTGGTTCATGGAAAGAGCACACATGCAATTACTCTCGTTAATCCATGTGGTTTGTGGAAAGAACACACACGTAATGACATTGGTTGATCCATGTGGTTTCTGGAAAGAACACACAAGTAATGACATTGGTTGATCCATGTGGTTTGTGGAAAGAACACACAAGTAATGATATTGGTTAATCCATGTGTATTGTGGAAAGAACACACATGAAATGAGATTTGTTGATCCATATGTGGTTTGTGGAAAGAACACACATGCAATGACATTTGTTGATCCATATGTGGTTTGTGAAAAGAACACACATGCAATGACATTGGTGGATCCATGTGTGGTTTGTGACATGACCACACATGCAATTACTCTGGTGGATCCATGTGTGTTTTGTGGAAAGAACACACATGCAATGAATCTGGTTGATCCATATGTGGTTCATGGAAAGACTACACATGCAATGACATTGGTGGATCCATTTGTGGTTTGTGACATGAACACACATGCAATGACATTGGTTGATCCATATGTGGTTTATGACAATAACACACATGCAATGCCATTGGTTGATCCATATTATTTGTCAAAAGAACACACACGGAATGACATTGGTTGATCCATGTTGTTTGTGGAAAGAACACACATGCAATGACTCTGGTAGATCCATGTGTGGTTTGTGAAAAGAACACACATGCAATGACATTGGTTGATCCATGTGGATTGTGGAAAGAACACACATGTAATGCCATTGGTTGATCCATGTGGTTTGTGGAAAGAACACTGTTGCAATGACATTGGTGGATTCATGTGTGGTTTGTGAAAATAACAGACATGCAATGACTCTAGTGGATCCATATGTGGTTTGTGAAAATAACACACATGCAATGAATCTGGTGGATCCATATGTGGTTTGTGGAAAGAACACATGCAATGACATTTGTTGATCCATATGTGGTTCATGGAAAGAGCACACATGCAATGACTCTTGTTGATCCATGTGGTTTGTGGAAAGAACACACACGTAATGACATTGGTTGATACATGTGGTTTCTGGAAAGAACACACAAGTAATGACATTGGTTGATCCATGTGGTTTGTGGAAAGAACACACAAGTAATGATATTGGTTAATCCGTGTGGATTGTGGAAAGAACACACATGAAATGAGATTTGTTGATCCATATGTGGTTTCTGAAAAGAACACACATGCAATGACATTGGTGGATCCATGTGTGGTTTGTGACATGAACACACATGGAATTACTCTGGTGGATACATGTGTGGTTTGTGGAAAGAACACACATGGAATGACTCTGGTTGATTCATGTGGTTTGTGGAAATAACGAAAATGTAATGATATTGGTTGATCCACGTGGTTTGTGGAAAGAACACACATGCAATGACTCTAGTTGATCCATGTGTGGTTTGTGAAAAGAACACACATGCAATGACTCTAGTGGATCCATATGTGATTTTTGAAAAGAACACACATGCAATGACATTGGTGGATCCATATTTGGTTTGTGGAAACAACACACATGCAATGACATTTGTTGATCCATATGTGGTTTGTGAAAATAACACACATGAAATAACATTGGTGGATCCATGTGTGGTTTGTGACATGATCACACATGCAATTACTCTGGTGGATCCATGTGTCTTTTGTGGAAAGAACACACATGCAATGAATCTGGTTGATCCATATGTGGTTCATGGAAAGAACACACATGCAATGACAATGGTGGATCCATTTGTGGTTTGTGACATGAACACACATGCAATGACATTGGTTGATCCATATGTGGTTTATGACAATAACACACATGCAATGATATTGGTTGATCCATATTATTTGTCAAAAGAACACACATGCAATGACATTGGTTGATCCATGTTGTTTGTGGAAAGAACACACATGAAATGACTCTGGTGGATCCATGTGTGGTTTGTGAAAAGAACACATGCAATGACTCTAGTGGATCCATATGTGATTTGTGAAAAGAACACACATGCAATGACATTGGTGGATCCATATTTGGTTTGTGGAAACAACACATATGCAATGACATTTGTTGATCGATATGTGGTTTGTGAAAAGAACACACCTGAAATAACATTGGTGGATCCATGTGTGGTTTGTGACATGAACACACATGCAATTACTCTGGTGGATCCATGTGTGTTTTGTGGAAAGAACACACATGCAATGACTCTGGTTGATCCATATGTGGTTCATGGAAAGAACACACATGCTATGAAATTGGTGGATCCTTGTGTGGTTTGTGATATGAACACACATTCAATGCCATTGGTTGATCCATGTTATTTGTCAAAAGAACACACATGCAACGACATTGGTTGATCCATGTGGTTTGTGGAAAGAACACACATGTAATGACAATGGCTGATCCATGTGGTTTGTGGAAAGAACACACATGAAATGACATTGGTTTATCCATGTGGTTTGTGGAAAGAACACACATGCAATGACTCTGGTTGATCCATGTGTGGTTTGTGAAAAGAACACACATGCAATGACTCTAGTGGATCCATATGTGGTTTGTGAAAATAACACACATGCAATGACTCTGGTGGATCCATATGTGTTTTGTGGAAAGAACACACAAGCAATGACATTTGTTGATCCATATGTGGTTTATGACAATAACACACATGCAATGCCTTTGGTTGATCCATGTTATTTGTCAAAAGAACACACACAATGACATTGGTTGATCCATGTGGTTTGTGGAAAGAACACACGTGTAATGACATTGGTTGATCCATATGGTTTGTGGAAAGAAAACACATGTAATGACATTGGTTGATCCATGTGGTTTGTGGAAAGAACACACATGCAATGACTCTGGTGGATCCATGTGTGATTTCTAAAACAGACAACACATGCAATGACTCTAGTGGATCCATATGTGGTTTGTGAAAATAACACACATGCAATGACTCTGGTGGATCCATATGTGGTTTGTGGAAAGAACACACATGCAATGAATCTGGTTGATCCATATGTGGTTCATGGAAAGACTACACATGCAATGACATTGGTGGATCCATTTGTGGTTTGTGACATGAACACACATGCAATGACATTGGTTGATCCATATGTGGTTTATGACAATAACACACATGCAATGCCATTGGTTGATCCATATTATTTGTCAAAAGAACACACACGGAATGACATTGGTTGATCCATGTTGTTTGTGGAAAGAACACACATGCAATGACTCTGGTAGATCCATGTGTGGTTTGTGAAAAGAACACACATGCAATGACATTGGTTGATCCATGTGGATTGTGGAAAGAACACACATGTAATGCCATTGGTTGATCCATGTGGTTTGTGGAAAGAACACTGTTGCAATGACATTGGTGGATTCATGTGTGGTTTGTGAAAATAACAGACATGCAATGACTCTAGTGGATCCATATGTGGTTTGTGAAAATAACACACATGCAATGAATCTGGTGGATCCATATGTGGTTTGTGGAAAGAACACATGCAATGACATTTGTTGATCCATATGTGGTTCATGGAAAGAGCACACATGCAATGACTCTCGTTGATCCATGTGGTTTGTGGAAAGAACAGACACGTAATGACATTGGTTGATACATGTGGTTTCTGGAAAGAACACACAAGTAATGACATTGGTTGATCCATGTGGTTTGTGGAAAGAACACACAAGTAATGATATTGGTTAATCCGTGTGGATTGTGGAAAGAACACACATGAAATGAGATTTGTTGATCCATATGTGGTTTCTGAAAAGAACACACATGCAATGACATTGGTGGATCCATGTGTGGTTTGTGACATGAACACACATGCAATTACTCTGGTGGATACATGTGTGGTTTGTGGAAAGAACACACATGGAATGACTCTGGTTGATTCATGTGGTTTGTGGAAATAACGAAAATGTAATGATATTGGTTGATCCACGTGGTTTGTGGAAAGAACACACATGCAATGACTCTAGTTGATCCATGTGTGGTTTGTGAAAAGAACACACATGCAATGACTCTAGTGGATCCATATGTGATTTTTGAAAAGAACACACATGCAATGACATTGGTGGATCCATATTTGGTTTGTGGAAACAACACACATGCAATGACATTTGTTGATCCATATGTGGTTTGTGAAAATAACACACATGAAATAACATTGGTGGATCCATGTGTGGTTTGTGACATGATCACACATGCAATTACTCTGGTGGATCCATGTGTCTTTTGTGGAAAGAACACACATGCAATGAATCTGGTTGATCCATATGTGGTTCATGGAAAGAACACACATGCAATGACAATGGTGGATCCATTTGTGGTTTGTGACATGAACACACATGCAATGACATTGGTTGATCCATATGTGGTTTATGACAATAACACACATGCAATGATATTGGTTGATCCATATTATTTGTCAAAAGAACACACATGCAATGACATTGGTTGATCCATGTTGTTTGTGGAAAGAACACACATGAAATGACTCTGGTGGATCCATGTGTGGTTTGTGAAAAGAACACATGCAATGACTCTAGTGGATCCATATGTGATTTGTGAAAAGAACACACATGCAATGACATTGGTGGATCCATATTTGGTTTGTGGAAACAACACATATGCAATGACATTTGTTGATCGATATGTGGTTTGTGAAAAGAACACACCTGAAATAACATTGGTGGATCCATGTGTGGTTTGTGACATGAACACACATGCAATTACTCTGGTGGATCCATGTGTGTTTTGTGGAAAGAACACACATGCAATGACTCTGGTTGATCCATATGTGGTTCATGGAAAGAACACACATGCTATGAAATTGGTGGATCCTTGTGTGGTTTGTGATATGAACACACATTCAATGCCATTGGTTGATCCATGTTATTTGTCAAAAGAACACACATGCAACGACATTGGTTGATCCATGTGGTTTGTGGAAAGAACACACATGTAATGACAATGGCTGATCCATGTGGTTTGTGGAAAGAACACACATGAAATGACATTGGTTTATCCATGTGGTTTGTGGAAAGAACACACATGCAATGACTCTGGTTGATCCATGTGTGGTTTGTGAAAAGAACACACATGCAATGACTCTAGTGGATCCATATGTGGTTTGTGAAAATAACACACATGCAATGACTCTGGTGGATCCATATGTGTTTTGTGGAAAGAACACACAAGCAATGACATTTGTTGATCCATATGTGGTTTATGACAATAACACACATGCAATGCCTTTGGTTGATCCATGTTATTTGTCAAAAGAACACACACAATGACATTGGTTGATCCATGTGGTTTGTGGAAAGAACACACGTGTAATGACATTGGTTGATCCATATGGTTTGTGGAAAGAAAACACATGTAATGACATTGGTTGATCCATGTGGTTTGTGGAAAGAACACACATGCAATGACTCTGGTGGATCCATGTGTGATTTCTAAAACAGACAACACATGCAATGACTCTAGTGGATCCATATGTGGTTTGTGAAAATAACACACATGCAATGACTCTGGTGGATCCATATGTGGTTTGTGGAAAGAACACACATGCAATGAATCTGGTTGATCCATATGTGGTTCATGGAAAGACTACACATGCAATGACATTGGTGGATCCATTTGTGGTTTGTGACATGAACACACATGCAATGACATTGGTTGATCCATATGTGGTTTATGACAATAACACACATGCAATGCCATTGGTTGATCCATATTATTTGTCAAAAGAACACACACGGAATGACATTGGTTGATCCATGTTGTTTGTGGAAAGAACACACATGCAATGACTCTGGTAGATCCATGTGTGGTTTGTGAAAAGAACACACATGCAATGACATTGGTTGATCCATGTGGATTGTGGAAAGAACACACATGTAATGCCATTGGTTGATCCATGTGGTTTGTGGAAAGAACACTATTGCAATGACATTGGTGGATTCATGTGTGGTTTGTGAAAATAACAGACATGCAATGACTCTAGTGGATCCATATGTGGTTTGTGAAAATAACACACATGCAATGAATCTGGTGGATCCATATGTGGTTTGTGGAAAGAACACATGCAATGACATTTGTTGATCCATATGTGGTTCATGGAAAGAGCACACATGCAATGACTCTCGTTGATCCATGTGGTTTGTGGAAAGAACACACACGTAATGACATTGGTTGATACATGTGGTTTCTGGAAAGAACACACAAGTAATGACATTGGTTGATCCATGTGGTTTGTGGAAAGAACACACAAGTAATGATATTGGTTAATCCGTGTGGATTATGGAAAGAACACACATGAAATGAGATTTGTTGATCCATATGTGGTTTCTGAAAAGAACACACATGCAATGACATTGGTGGATCCATGTGTGGTTTGTGACATGAACACACATGCAATTACTCTGGTGGATACATGTGTGGTTTGTGGAAAGAACACACATGGAATGACTCTGGTTGATTCATGTGGTTTGTGGAAATAACAAAAATGTAATGATATTGGTTGATCCACGTGGTTTGTGGAAAGAACACACATGCAATGACTCTAGTTGATCCATGTGTGGTTTGTGAAAAGAACACACATGCAATGACTCTAGTGGATCCATATGTGATTTTTGAAAAGAACACACATGCAATGACATTGGTGGATCCATATTTGGTTTGTGGAAACAACACACATGCAATGACATTTGTTGATCCATATGTGGTTTGTGAAAATAACACACATGAAATAACATTGGTGGATCCATGTGTGGTTTGTGACATGATCACACATGCAATTACTCTGGTGGATCCATGTGTCTTTTGTGGAAAGAACACACATGCAATGAATCTGGTTGATCCATATGTGGTTCATGGAAAGAACACACATGCAATGACAATGGTGGATCCATTTGTGGTTTGTGACATGAACACACATGCAATGACATTGGTTGATCCATATGTGGTTTATGACAATAACACACATGCAATGATATTGGTTGATCCATATTATTTGTCAAAAGAACACACATGCAATGACATTGGTTGATCCATGTTGTTTGTGGAAAGAACACACATGCAATGACTCTGGTGGATCCATGTGTGGTTTGTGAAAGAACACATGCAATGACTCTAGTGGATCCATATGTGATTTGTGAAAAGAACACACATGCAATGACATTGGTGGATCCATATTTGGTTTGTGGAAACAACACATATGCAATGACATTTGTTGATCGATATGTGGTTTGTGAAAAGAACACACCTGAAATAACATTGGTGGATCCATGTGTGGTTTGTGACATGAACACACATGCAATTACTCTGGTGGATCCATGTGTGTTTTGTGGAAAGAACACACATGCAATGACTCTGGTTGATCCATATGTGGTTCATGGAAAGAACACACATGCTATGAAATTGGTGGATCCTTGTGTGGTTTGTGATATGAACACACATTCAATGCCATTGGTTGATCCATGTTATTTGTCAAAAGAACACACATGCAACGACATTGGTTGATCCATGTGGTTTGTGGAAAGAACACACATGTAATGACAATGGCTGATCCATGTGGTTTGTGGAAAGAACACACATGAAATGACATTGGTTTATCCATGTGGTTTGTGGAAAGAACACACATGCAATGACTCTGGTTGATCCATGTGTGGTTTGTGAAAAGAACACACATGCAATGACTCTAGTGGATCCATATGTGGTTTGTGAAAATAACACACATGCAAAGACTCTGGTGGATCCATATGTGTTTTGTGGAAAGAACACACAAGCAATGACATTTGTTGATCCATATGTGGTTTATGACAATAACACACATGCAATGCCTTTGGTTGATCCATGTTATTTGTCAAAAGAACACACACAATGACATTGGTTGATCCATGTGGTTTGTGGAAAGAACACACGTGTAATGACATTGGTTGATCCATATGGTTTGTGGAAAGAACACACATGTAATGACATTGGTTGATCCATGTGGTTTGTGGAAAGAACACACATGCAATGACTCTGGTGGATCCATGTGTGATTTCTAAAACAGACAACACATGCAATGACTCTAGTGGATCCATATGTGGTTTGTGAAAATAACACACATGCAATGACTCTGGTGGATCCATATGTGGTTTGTGGAAAGAACACACATGCAATGACATTTGTTGATCCATATGTGGTTCATGGAAAGAGCACACATGCAATGACTCTTGTTGATCCATGTGGTTTGTGGAAACAACACACATGTAATGACATTGGTTGATCCATGTGGTTTCTGGAAAGAACACACAGGTAATGACATTGGTTGATCCATGTGGTTTGTGGAAAGAACACACATGTAATGATACTGGTTAATCCATGTGGATTGTGGAAAGAACACACATGTAATGACATTTGTTGATCCATATGTGGTTTGTGAAAAGAACACACATGCAATGACATTGGTGGATCCATGTGTGGTTTGTGACATGAACACACATGTAATTACTCTGGTGGATCCATGTGTGGTTTTTGGAAAGAACACATATGCAATGACTCTAGTTGATCCATGTGTGGTTTGTGAAAAGAACACACATGCAATGACTCTAGTGGATCCATATGTGATTTTTGAAAAGAACACACATGCAATGACATTGGTGGATCCATATTTGGTTTGTGGAAACAACACACATGCAATGACATTTGTTGATCCATATGTGGTTTGTGAAAATAACACACATGAAATAACATTGGTGGATCCATGTGTGGTTTGTGACATGATCACACATGCAATTACTCTGGTGGATCCATGTGTGTTTTGTGGAAAGAACACACATGCAATGAATCTGGTTGATCCATACGTGGTTCATGGAAAGAACACACATGCAATGACATTGGTTGATCCATATGTGGTTTATGAAAATAACACACATGCAATGATATTGGTTGATCCATATTATTTGTCAAAAGAACACACATGCAATGACATTGGTTGATCCATGTTGTTTGTGGAAAGAACACACATGCAATGACTCTGGTGGATCCATGTGTGGTTTGTGAAAAGAACACATGCAATGACTCTAGTGGATCCATATGTGATTTGTGAAAAGAACACACATGCAATGACATTGGTGGATCCATATTTGGTTTGTGGAAACAACACATATGCAATGACATTTGTTGATCGATATGTGGTTTGTGAAAAGAACACACCCGAAATAACATTGGTGGATCCATGTGTGGTTTGTGACATGAACACACATGCAATTACTCTGGTGGATCCATGTGTGTTTTGTGGAAAGAACACACATGTAATGACTCTGGTTGATCCATATGTGGTTCATGGAAAGAACACACATGCTATGACATTGGTGGATCCTTGTTTGGTTTGTGATATGAACACACATTAAATGCCATTGGTTGATCCATGTTATTTGTCAAAAGAACACACATGCAATGACATTGGTTGATCCATGTGGTTTGTGGAAAGAACACACATGTAATGACAATGGCTGATCCATGTGGTTTGTGGAAAGAACACACATGAAATGACATTGGTTTATCCATGTGGTTTGTGGAAAGAACACACATGCAATGACTCTGGTTGATCCATGTGTGGTTTGTGAAAAGAACACACATGCAATGACTCTAGTGGATCCATATGTGGTTTGTGAAAATAACACACATGCAATGACTCTGGTGGACCCATATGTGTTTTGTGGAAAGAACACACAAGCAATGACATTTGTTGATCCATATGTGGTTTATGACAATAACACACATGCAATGCCTTTGGTTGATCCATGTTATTTGTCAAAAGAACACACACAATGACATTGGTTGATCCATGTGGTTTGTGGAAAGAACACACGTGTAATGACATTGGTTGATCCATATGGTTTGTGGAAAGAACACACATGTAATGACATTGGTTGATCCATGTGGTTTGTGGAAAGAACACACATGCAATGACTCTGGTGGATCCATGCGTGATTTCTAAAACAGACAACACATGCAATGACTCTAGTGGATCCATATGTGGTTTGTGAAAATAACACACATGCAATGACTCTGGTGGATCCATATGTGGTTTGTGGAAAGAACACACATGCAATGACATTTGTTGATCCATATGTGGTTCATGGAAAGAGCACACATGCAATGACTCTTGTTGATCCATGTGGTTTGTGGAAACAACACACATGTAATGACATTGGTTGATCCATGTGGTTTCTGGAAAGAACACACAGGTAATGACATTGGTTGATCCATGTGGTTTGTGGAAAGAACACACATGTAATGATATTGGTTAATCCATGTGGATTGTGGAAAGAACACACATGTAATGACATTTGTTGATCCATATGTGGTTTGTGAAAATAACACACATGCAATGACATTGGTGGATCCATGTGTGGTTTGTGACATGAACACACATGTAATTACTCTGGTGGATCCATGTGTGGTTTTTGGAAAGAACACATATGCAATGACTCTAGTTGATCCATGTGTGGTTTGTGAAAAGAACACACATGCAATGACTCTAGTGGATCCATATGTGATTTTTGAAAAGAACACACATGCAATGACATTGGTGGATCCATATTTGGATTGTGGAAACAACACACATGCAATGACATTTGTTGATCCATATGTGGTTTGTGAAAATAACACACATGAAATAACATTGGTGGATCCATGTGTGGTTTGTGACATGATCACACATGCAATTACTTTGGTGGATCCATGTGTGTTTTGTGGAAAGAACACACATGCAATGAATCTGGTTGATCCATATGTGGTTCATGGAAAGAACACACATGCAATGACATTGGTGGATCCATTTGTGGTTTGTGACATGAACACACATGCAATGACATTGGTTGATCCATATGTGGTTTATGACAATAACACACATGCAATGATATTGGTTGATCCATATTATTTGTCAAAAGAACACACATGCAATGACATTGGTTGATCCATGTTGTTTGTGGAAAGAACACACATGCAATGACTCTGGTGGATCCATGTGTGGTTTGTGAAAAGAACACATGCAATGACTCTAGTGGATCCATATGTGATTTGTGAAAAGAACACACATGCAATGACATTGGTGGATCCATATTTGGTTTGTGGAAACAACACATATGCAATGACATTTGTTGATCGATATGTGGTTTGTGAAAAGAACACACCTGAAATAACATTGGTGGATCCATGTGTGGTTTGTGACATGAACACACATGCAATTACTCTGGTGGATCCATGTGTGTTTTGTGGAAAGAACACACATGCAATGACTCTGGTTGATCCATATGTGGTTCATGGAAAGAACACACATGCTATGACATTGGTGGATCCTTGTGTGGTTTGTGATATGAACACACATTAAATGCCATTGGTTGATCCATGTTATTTGTCAAAAGAACACACATGCAATGACATTGGTTGATCCATGTGGTTTGTGGAAAGAACACACATGTAATGACAATGGCTGATCCATGTGGTTTGTGGAAAGAACACACATGAAATGACATTGGTTTATCCATGTGGTTTGTGGAAAGAACACACATGCAATGACTCTGGTTGATCCATGTGTGGTTTGTGAAAAGAACACACATGCAATGACTCTAGTGGATCCATATGTGGTTTGTGAAAATAACACACATGCAATGACTCTAGTGGACCCATATGTGTTTTGTGGAAAGAACACAGAAGCAATGACATTTGTTGATCCATATGTGGTTTATGACAATAACACACATGCAATGCCTTTGGTTGATCCATGTTATTTGTCAAAAGAACACACACAATGACATTGGTTGATCCATGTGGTTTGTGGAAATAACACACGTGTAATGACATTGGTTGATCCATATGGTTTGTGGAAAGAACACACATGTAATGACATTGGTTGATCCATGTGGTTTGTGGAAAGAACACACATGCAATGACTCTGGTGGATCCATGTGTGATTTCTAAAACAGACAACACATGCAATGACTCTAGTGGATCCATATGTGGTTTGTGAAAATAACACACATGCAATGACTCTGGTGGATCCATATGTAGTTTGTGGAAAGAACACACATGCAATGACATTTGTTGATCCATATGTGGTTCATGGAAAGAGCACACATGCAATGACTCTTGTTGATCCATGTGGTTTGTGGAAACAACACACATGTAATGACATTGGTTGATCCATGTGGTTTCTGGAAAGAACACACAGGTAATGACATTGGTTGATCTATGTGGTTTGTGGAAAGAACACACATGTAATGATATTGGTTAATCCATATGTGGATTGTGGAAAGAACACACATGCAATGACATTGGTGGATCCATGTGTGGTTTGTGACATGAACACACATGTAATTACTCTGGTGGATCCATGTGTGGTTTTTGGAAAGAACACATATGCAATGACTCTGGTTGATCCATGTGGTTTGTGGAAAGAACACAAATGTAATGACATTGGTTGATACATGTGGTTTGTGGAAAGAACACACATGCAATGACTCTAGTGGATCCATGTGTGGTTTGTGAAAAGAAAACATGTGCAATGACTCTAGTGGATCCATATATGATTTGTGAAAAGAACACACATGCAATGACATTGGTGGATCCATATTTGGTTTGTGGAAAGAACACACATGCAATGACATTTGTTGATCCATATGTGGTCTGTGAAAAGAACACACATGCAATGACATTGGTGGATCCATGTGTGGTTTGTGACATGACCACACATGCAATTACTCTGGTGGATCCATGTGTGTTTTGTGGAAAGAACACACATGCAATGAATCTGGTTGATCCATATGTGGTTCATGGAAATAACACACATGCAATGACATTGGTGGATCCATGTGTGGTTTGTCACATGAACACACATGCAATGACATTGGTTGATCCATATGTGGTTCATGGAAAGAGCACACATGCAATGACTCTTGTTGATCCATGTGGTTTGTGGAAACAACACACATGTAATGACATTGGTTGATCCATGTGGTTTCTGGAAAGAACACACAGGTAATGACATTGGTTGATCTATGTGGTTTGTGGAAAGAACACACATGTAATGATATTGGTTAATCCATGTGGATTGTGGAAAGAACACACATGTAATGCCATTTGTTGATCCATATGTGGTTTGTGAAAAGAACACACATGCAATGACATTGGTGGATCCATGTGTGGTTTATGACAATAACACACATGCAATGCCTTTGGTTGATCCATGTTATTTGTCAAAAGAACACACACAATGACATTGGTTGATCCATGTGGTTTGTGGAAAGAACACACGTGTAATGACATTGGTTGATCCATATGGTTTGTGGAAAGAACACACATGTAATGACATTGGTTGATCCATGTGGTTTGTGGAAAGAACACACATGCAATGACTCTGGTGGATCCATGTGTGATTTCTAAAACAGACAACACATGCAATGACTCTAGTGGATCCATATGTGGTTTGTGAAAATAACACACATGCAATGACTCTGGTGGATCCATATGTAGTTTGTGGAAAGAACACACATGCAATGACATTTGTTGATCCATATGTGGTTCATGGAAAGAGCACACATGCAATGACTCTTGTTGATCCATGTGGTTTGTGGAAACAACACACATGTAATGACATTGGTTGATCCATGTGGTTTCTGGAAAGAACACACAGGTAATGACATTGGTTGATCTATGTGGTTTGTGGAAAGAACACACATGTAATGATATTGGTTAATCCATGTGGATTGTGGAAAGAACACACATGTAATGCCATTTGTTGATACATATGTGGTTTGTGAAAAGAACACACATGCAATGACATTGGTGGATCCATGTGTGGTTTGTGACATGAACACACATGTAATTACTCTGGTGGATCCATGTGTGGCTTTTGGAAAGAACACATATGCAATGACTCTAGTTGATCCATGTGTGGTTTGTGAAAAGAACACACATGCAATGACTCTAGTGGATCCATATGTGATTTTTGAAAAGAACACACATGCAATGACATTGGTGGATCCATATTTGGTTTGTGGAAACAACACACATGCAATGACATTTGTTGATCCATATGTGGTTTGTGAAAATAACACACATGAAATAACATTGGTGGATCCATGTGTGGTTTGTGACATGATCACACATGCAATTACTCTGGTGGATCCATGTGTGTTTTGTGGAAAGAACACACATGCAATGAATCTGGTTGATCCATATGTGGTTCATGGAAAGAACACACATGCAATGACATTGGTGGATCCATTTGTGGTTTGTGACATGAACACACATGCAATGACATTGGTTGATCCATATGTGGTTTATGACAATAACACACATGCAATGATATTGGTTGATCCATATTATTTGTCAAAAGAACACACATGCAATGACATTGGTTGATCCATGTTGTTTGTGGAAAGAACACACATGCAATGACTCTGGTGGATCCATGTGTGGTTTGTGAAAAGAACACATGCAATGACTCTAGTGGATCCATATGTGATTTGTGAATAGAACACACATGCAATGACATTGGTGGATCCATATTTGGTTTGTGGAAACAACACATATGCAATGACATTTGTTGATCGATATGTGGTTTGTGAAAAGAACACACCTGAAATAACATTGGTGGATCCATGTGTGGTTTGTGACATGAACACACATGCAATTACTCTGGTGGATCCATGTGTGTTTTGTGGAAAGAACACACATGCAATGACTCTGGTTGATCCATATGTGGTTCATGGAAAGAACACACATGCTATGACATTGGTGGATCCTTGTGTGGTTTGTGATATGAACACACATTAAATGCCATTGGTTGATCCGTGTTATTTGTCAAAAGAACACACATGCAATGACATTGGTTGATCCATGTGGTTTGTGGAAAGAACACACATGTAATGACAATGGCTGATCCATGTGGTTTGTGGAAAGAACACACATGAAATGACATTGGTTTATCCATGTGGTTTGTGGAAAGAACACACATGCAATGACTCTGGTTGATCCATGTGTGGTTTGTGAAAAGAACACACATGCAATGACTCTAGTGGATCCATATGTGGTTTGTGAAAATAACACACATGCAATGACTCTAGTGGACCCATATGTGTTTTGTGGAAAGAACACACAAGCAATGACATTTGTTGATCCATATGTGGTTTATGACAATAACACACATGCAATGCCTTTGGTTGATCCATGTTATTTGTCAAAAGAACACACACAATGACATTGGTTGATCCATGTGGTTTGTGGAAAGAACACACGTGTAATGACATTGGTTGATCCATATGGTTTGTGGAAAGAACACACATGTAATGACATTGGTTGATCCATGTGGTTTGTGGAAAGAACACACATGCAATGACTCTGGTGGATCCATGTGTGATTTCTAAAACAGACAACACATGCAATGACTCTAGTGGATCCATATGTGGTTTGTGAAAATAACACACATGCAATGACTCTGGTGGATCCATATGTAGTTTGTGGAAAGAACACACATGCAATGACATTTGTTGATCCATATGTGGTTCATGGAAAGAGCACACATGCAATGACTCTTGTTGATCCATGTGGTTTGTGGAAACAACACACATGTAATGACATTGGTTGATCCATGTGGTTTCTGGAAAGAACACACAGGTAATGACATTGGTTGATCTATGTGGTTTGTGGAAAGAACACACATGTAATGATATTGGTTAATCCATGTGGATTGTGGAAAGAACACACATGTAATGCCATTTGTTGATACATATGTGGTTTGTGAAAAGAACACACATGCAATGACATTGGTGGATCCATGTGTGGTTTGTGACATGAACACACATGTAATTACTCTGGTGGATCCATGTGTGGCTTTTGGAAAGAACACATATGCAATGACTCTAGTTGATCCATGTGTGGTTTGTGAAAAGAACACACATGCAATGACTCTTGTGGATCCATATGTGATTTTTGAAAAGAACACACATGCAATGACATTGGTGGATCCATATTTGGTTTGTGGAAACAACACACATGCAATGACATTTGTTGATCCATATGTGGTTTGTGAAAATAACACACATGAAATAACATTGGTGGATCCATGTGTGGTTTGTGACATGATCACACATGCAATTACTCTGGTGGATCCATGTGTGTTTTGTGGAAAGAACACACATGCAATGAATCTGGTTGATCCATATGTGGTTCATGGAAAGAACACACATGCAATGACATTGGTGGATCCATTTGTGGTTTGTGACATGAACACACATGCAATGACATTGGTTGATCCATATGTGGTTTATGACAATAACACACATGCAATGATATTGGTTGATCCATATTATTTGTCAAAAGAACACACATGCAATGACATTGGTTGATCCATGTTGTTTGTGGAAAGAACACACATGCAATGACTCTGGTGGATCCATGTGTGGTTTGTGAAAAGAACACATGCAATGACTCTAGTGGATCCATATGTGATTTGTGAAAAGAACACGCATGCAATGACATTGGTGGATCCATATTTGGTTTGTGGAAACAACACATATGCAATGACATTTGTTGATCGATATGTGGTTTGTGAAAAGAACACACCTGAAATAACATTGGTGGATCCATGTGTGGTTTGTGACATGAACACACATGCAATTACTCTGGTGGATCCATGTGTGTTTTGTGGAAAGAACACACATGCAATGACTCTGGTTGATCCATATGTGGTTCATGGAAAGAACACACATGCTATGACATTGGTGGATCCTTGTGTGGTTTGTGATATGAACACACATTAAATGCCATTGGTTGATCCATGTTATTTGTCAAAAGAACACACATGCAATGACATTGGTTGATCCATGTGGTTTGTGGAAAGAACACACATGTAATGACAATGGCTGATCCATGTGGTTTGTGGAAAGAACACACATGAAATGACATTGGTTTATCCATGTGGTTTGTGGAAAGAACACACATGCAATGACTCTGGTTGATCCATGTGTGGTTTGTGAAAAGAACACACATGCAATGACTCTAGTGGATCCATATGTGGTTTGTGAAAATAACACACATGCAATGACTCTGGTGGACCCATATGTGTTTTGTGGAAAGAACACACAAGCAATGACATTTGTTGATCCATATGTGGTTTATGACAATAACACACATGCAATGCCTTTGGTTGATCCATGTTATTTGTCAAAAGAACACACACAATGACATTGGTTGATCCATGTGGTTTGTGGAAATAACACACGTGTAATGACATTGGTTGATCCATATGGTTTGTGGAAAGAACACACATGTAATGACATTGGTTGATCCATGTGGTTTGTGGAAAGAACACACATGCAATGACTCTGGTGGATCCATGTGTGATTTCTAAAACAGACAACACATGCAATGACTCTAGTGGATCCATATGTGGTTTGTGAAAATAACACACATGCAATGACTCTGGTGGATCCATATGTGGTTTGTGGAAAGAACACAAATGTAATGACTCTTGTTGATCCATGTGGTTTGTGGAAACAACACACATGTAATGACATTGGTTGATCCATGTGGTTTCTGGAAAGAACACACAGGTAATGACATTGGTTGATCCATGTGGTTTGTGGAAAGAACACACATGTAATTATATTGGTTAATCCATGTGGATTGTGGAAAGAACACACATGTAATGACATTTGTTGATCCATATGTGGTTTGTGGAAAGAACACACATGCAATGACATTGGTGGATCCATGTGTGGTTTGTGACATGAACACACATGTAATTACTCTGGTGGATCCATGTGTGGTTTTTGGAAAGAACACATATGCAATGACTCTGGTTGATCCATGTGGTTTGTGGAAAGAACACAAATGTAATGACATTGGTTGATACATGTGGTTTGTGGAAAGAACACACATGCAATGACTCTAGTGGATCCATGTGTGGTTTGTGAAAAGAAAACATGTGCAATGACTCTAGTGGATCCATATATGATTTGTGAAAAGAACACACATGCAATGACATTGGTGGATCCATATTTGGTTTGTGGAAAGAACACACATGCAATGACATTTGTTGATCCATATGTGGTCTGTGAAAAGAACACACATGCAATGACATTGGTGGATCCATGTGTGGTTTGTGACATGACCACACATGCAATTACTCTGGTGGATCCATGTGTGTTTTGTGGAAAGAACACACATGCAATGAATCTGGTTGATCCATATGTGGTTCATGGAAAGAACACACATGCAATGACATTGGTGGATCCATGTGTGGTTTGTCACATGAACACACATGCAATGACATTGGTTGATCCATATGTGGTTTATGACAATAACACACATGCAATGCCATTGGTTGATCCATATTATTTGTCAAAAGAACATACATGCAATGACATTGGTTGATCCATGTTGTTTGTGGAAAGAACACACATGCAATGACTCTGGTGGATCCATGTGTGGTTTGTGAAAAGAACACACATGCAATGACTCTAGTGGATCCATATGTGGTTTGTGAAAATAACACACATGCAATGACTCTGGTGGATCCATATGTGGTTTGTGTAAAGAACACACATGCAATGACATTTGTTGATCCATATGTGGTTCATGGAAAGGACACACATGCAATGACTATGGTTGATCCATGTGGTTTGTGGAAAGAACACACATGTAATGACATTGGTTGATCCATGTGGTTTGTGGAAAGAACACACAAGTAATGACATTGGTTGATCCATGTGGTTTGTTGAAAGAACACACATGTAATGACATTGGTTGATCCATATGGTTTGTGGAAAGAACACACATGTAATGGCATTTGTTGATCCATATGTGGTTTGTGAAAAGAACACACATGCAATGACATTGGTGGATGCATGTGTGGTTTGTGTCATGAACACGCATGCAATTACTCTGGTGGATCCATGTGTGGTTTGTGGAAAGAACGCACATGCAATGACTCTGGTTGATCCATGTGGTTTGTGGAAAGAACACACATGTAATGACATTGGTTGATCCATGTGGTTTGTGGAAAGAACACACATGCAATGACTCTGGTGGATCCATGTGTGGTTTGTGAAAAGAACACACATGCAGTGACTCTAGTGGATCCATATGTGATTTGTGAAAAGAACACACATGCAATGACATTAGTGGATCCATATTTTGTTTGTGGAAAGAACACACATGCAATGACATTTGTTGATCCATATGTGGTTTGTGAAAAGAACACACATGCAATGACATTGGTGGATCCATGTGTGGTTTGTGACATGAACACAAATGCAATTACTCTGGTGGATCCATGTGTGTTTTGTGGAAAGAACACACATGCAATGACTCTGGTTGATCCATATGTGGATCATGGAAAGAACACACATGCAATGACATTGGTGGATCCATGTGTGGTTTGTGACATGAACACACATGCAATGACATTGGTTGATCCATATGTGGTTTATGACAATAACACACGTGCAATGCCATTGGTTGATCCATGTTATTGGTCAAAAGAACACACATGCAATGACATTGGTTGATCCATGTGGTTTGTGGAAAGAACACACATGCAATGACTCTGGTGGATCCATGTGTGGTTTGTGAAAAGAACACACATGCAATGACTCTAGTTGATCCATATGTGGTTTGTGAAAATAACACACATGCAATGACTCTGGTGGATCCATATGTGGTTTGTGGAAAGAACACACATGCAATGATGATACATTGCAAATGTATCTATAATTTTTGATGTTCCATGCTTGGTTTTATCCACTTTCTTGTGTTTTGTTCACACTTTGGAGTACTTTTCATATGATTTTTTGGACTAACCTATTAACAAGAGCCACAGTGCGAGCTGCCTGTTTTCTACTGTTTTTAGTTCCAAGAAAGTCAGAAAATGAATATTCTCGGAATTGGACGGGACAAAAGCCAAAGTGCTTATTTTTCCGGAAGCCATCAGATGCCAGAATACGAGACGGAGAAGAGCTGGGGGCCAGCCACACCACCTGGCTGCGTGGCCAGGCCTGACCCGTGCCAGCGAGTGGTCTGGCCGACCCCAGCACCCTCTCGCCTCTCCTTCCGCCTATAATATGCCGTCGGGACGAAAACCCTTAGTGCCCAATCAAAAATCCATGAAAGAGTCTGTAGCCGCCGTCATCTCCATCCCTAGATCGAGAGCGATCTGAAGCTCTTCCCGGCACCCTGCCAGAGAGGGGAATTCACCCTGGAGGCTTTCTTCATCACCATGCAAGCCTCCGGTGTGATGCGTGAGTAGTTCATCCTTGGACTACAGATCCATGTAGTAGCTAGATGTCTGGTTTCTCGTCCTTTGGGCTTTCATGTTTATATCTTGTGAGCTCCGTTCATGATCAAGATCATATTTTGTAATTCATACATGTTGTGTTTGCGTGGATCCGATGGATATTGAGATGCTATTTCAGATTGATTATTGATTCTATCATGTCTTTGTTATTTGTGATCTTGCATGCTTTCCATTGTTAGTAGCTATCTTGGCCAAGTAGATGCTAGCAACTCCAAGAGTTAGTATTTATGCTCGATAGTGGGTTCATGCCTCTGGTAATCTGGGAAGTGACAGAAATCTCTAAGGTACTAGATGTGTTGTTGCTACTAGGATGAACACAACAATCCTTTGTTCATAAAACAATCATATTGTTTACTTTACACGCAATTCGTAAAGCAATAATCTATTGATTGCAACTTAATACTAGAGGGGGTTTGGATGATAACCTGAAGGTGGATTATTATTTATAGATGCAGTTGGATGGCGGTCTATGTATAATGTTGTAATGCCCAATCAAGTTCCAAAGGAGTCAAGATTATTAGTATATGCATGTATTGCCTTCTCGATGTTTGTCAATTGTCCCGCTGTAATTTGTTCACCCTGCATGTTATCTATCTTAAGAAGAGCCACCTCTAGTGAACTATGGATCCTAGTCCTTTTTCTTTACATACAATCTACAATCTTTTACTGCTTTGTGTTTACTTTTTGTAAACTTTTACTTCTTTCCATTCGATACGTTTAATCCTTTGTTTTCCACAAAACACGGTGAGATTGACAACCTCATCTCAAGTTGGGGACAAAGTTTTGTGTTTGTCTTGTGCAGGTCTCCACGTTGCTACTAGCACCGGTAGTGCGCCCTACCAAGGCTCAGCGAGCAATAGCTTTGGGGTGTTTCCTTGCTCCTACTGGTTCAATTAAACCTTGGTTTCAGAACTGAGGGAAACTTGCTGCTATGCTCATCATACCTTCCTCTTGGGGTTCGCAACGATTTCTACATCAACATCGCACCAACATTTTTCTGGCGCCGACACTGAGCCATCAAGCATTTTTCTGGCGCCGTTGCCGGGGAGTCACGGACATCTTCACAAGGGGAGTCCCTCATAACCAATCTCTTTACTTTGTTATTTTTGTTTTGCTTAGTTTCTTTTTTGCTTTGTTTGCTTGTTTTGTTATAAAAAATACAAAAAAATTAGTTTTACTAGTTTGCTTTCTTTATCAAAAACACAAAAAAATTAAGTCTACTTTAGTTGCCACTATGTCTAGCCTTGCTCCAATCACTATGTCACCCGGGTAAATGATTTTCACTTTTAAACAAGGAATGAAAGAGAGTTTCAACGAAGCATGGTCTAGAATCTCTGATCTACATGAAAAAACTGAGCCTAAAATGACTCAAAGTTTGTTCCTTAGCAGTTTTTTACCTTGGAATTGCTCTTTGCTATAGATATGCTTTAGATGCTGTTGTGGGACGAGATTTCCTCCAATGCAATGAGGATGATGCTATAAATTCTATAAAGAAATTGATCGTCACTTACAACTTGCCTAGCCAAACTGATATTTCTTTCGCAAGAAAATTTGCTAGATTGAACACTCTTGAGTCTAGCACTACTAGCTTAAAAGATTGCTATAATACACTTAGGGAGCATCACAATTATGTTCCAATAAACTTTGAACCATCAAAGTGGCTCCCTATAGTAAAGATTGAGATAAACACTAAAACTTTTCAAGCTCGCTGTGATATCATGTCTGAATTTTGTCTTATGCCCAAAGATATTTATGAATCTTTGAATACTTGGGGGCTTACTGAAGCAGGAAAAGAAATATCTCTTGCTAATAATGCAACCATATTACCTATTGGAATAGCTGAAGGAGTGTTTACAAAGATCCTTGGGAAAATGATTTCTACTAATTATCTTGTTATTAACTCTGCAGGAAAAGGACAAATTACACTTGGAAGGTCCATATTAGAACTTCTTGGAGCAATAATAGATGTGGGAAAGGGGACCATGCACCTTTCTTCTCCACCAAACAATCATATTTTCCCCAAGGTTAAGAATACAAGTAAGAGAGGTAAGGGCAAGAAATTTGGTTTTAATGCTTCTTCGAACACTTGATTCTTTCTTGCTTCTTATGCCTAACTTAAAGGCGTTAAAGAAAAGTACTTATTGGGAGATAACCCAAAAGTTTTAGTTGAGTCTTGGAAGTTATTACCTCTGTAATTACCACACCTTATCCTTTTTATTTGCTTTTTGTGCCAAGAGTAACCTCTAATGAGAGAGAAGTAATGATTGGGAAAGTTGTTGTCCCAAAACAGATTTCTGTGCTTCACCGCAAAAATTCGTGTAAAATCTCTGAACGTCTTTTTTAGGCATGAATTTTTGTGCTTCTGACCAAGGTTGTTCTCTAACTTTCGTTAGTTCAACCCTTTTTTATTTGAGCAATAGAAGGTCTTCGAACAAATTTGTCTTTACCTGCTGGTCTATTTTGACAAATTTCTTCCATTTTCTGCATTTGCTTCTTGTTGGTTCCTTTTTTGAGTTCTTTTGGGGAATTGAGATTTTTGAGGGAAGTGCTACAGTAGCTAGTGTTCTAATGGAAGTTTATTTGGTGTTAGAACTGAACCTTAAGACTTATTTATCTTGAGTACACTAATGTTGCTAATAAAGATTGTGTGAAGTTTTGTATGAAGGAAAAATTTCAGGTGTATGGAAGGAATGAGTAATGAGATGAAGGATGGACTAAAGCTCAAGCTTGGGGATGCCACGTGTGTCACCCCAAGAAATATCCAAGAAGTACAAGCGTCAAAGCTTGGGGATGCCCAAGGTATACCCTTCTTCATCAATAAAAATCCCAGGTTTCTTCCAAACGCTTCATTTTTATTGTTTCATGCACAGTTGTGTTGTTCTTGGAGCGTCTTCTTTTTCATTTTAGTTTTGGTTTTTCGTTTGCTTTGGTCTAATTAGTTTGCTGAATAAATTGGTTGGACCCCCTCTTTCATACATTGGTTTGCAAATAGTTTGGTTTGGTTTGGAAAAGAGTAGGAAAGTTCATGCTTATGTGGTAAAAAAAGAGCTCGTTTTTTACTGTGCCCTATGCTTTGTCATGCCAAGCTTGATATTGTTTTGGCTTTATTCTTAGTATTATTTGTTGTAGCATGACTTGTCATAAACAATTGATATTGCTTAATGTGCCTTGGATGAATCATGCATTGTTTTAGCATATTAAAGCATAGTATAGTGGTATTCTCCTTTGATGCTTTATTTGGGTTGACTTGGCGCATGATCACACCATGTTATGACTATCTCAAGTCACCATAGACTTTATGATCCTTTAGTTTTCAACTTGTAGTATCACTTTATGATTTGATCAATGATGTTTTGTCGCTCTGCATGATTATGGCCATTTTTGCTCTCTTAGTTTGTCGCTCCCAGTCGTTTGCTAGCCTCCACAACCAAGTATGAGTTCCACTCATGCATACAACTCCATAAACCAAGTTATTCCAAAGATTCCACCATACATACCTATTAGCTTATGCTATTCCAAGTATATTCATGCTTTTGTTTACCTTCCAAATTAAACTTGTTATGAGAAAACTAGAGATTAAAGCTCTCACGAACTTGATGGCACACTTTACTTTTTTTTGCATCTAATAAACTTGAACCATTGGGTCCTTTGTTGCGTATATGCATGCACTTTATAAGTTGAAGTTAGCAGAACCATGTTTTATGGGGAACGCTTTCAACATTGCACTTGTACTTTGTACCCCGTTGATATCATGTTCTTTTGCTTATGGATCCTAGCGGTGTGAAATAAAAGTGGAACTTGTAAGATCATGGAGTTTGTATGTGTGTTAGAGAAACGCCTGGGCTGCTAGCCTAAGGCATGCCTAATCATGGTGGAAACTTGCAGCATCACCATAATGAGCACTCTACGAAGCATCCTCAATAAAAACCTATGCAAATAGCAAATAAAAAGATCACTGAGATGCTCATTGTCTGCTTGCCTTGTCATTTTGATTATGGGATAGCTCATGTATCATGTGCAAGGGGTACCCCGTTGGCGGTTCTTAATGATACATATGTACTTACAATGACAAGATCTTACTCGTGACTAAAGTTGAGTAGAATGAGGTTCGGTCTTCGTAAGTAAGGGGCATGAGATTTTGGTTTATAACTTGTCAAGCATATCCTCTTAGTTGTGTCACTTTAACCTTAATCACCTTAAATATGCTTATGATAGGGGCATTGAGAGCTGAAAGCTATAAGTACCATAATCTTTGGAAGCTCTTTATGATACTTGAATCCCTACTTCCTTCTATGAAGGCCTTTCTTCCACCATTATATTGAGTCTCCACCTTCTATCTTTATGAACCTACTTTGAGAGAATAGTGGCCATTCTTAGTTCTATGTGCATTGTCCCAAGACTAGTTGATTGATGCATAACTTGATATTGCTTGTTTTAAATTATTTGTATCTAGTCACTCTTATGAACTTTGAAGGTGTCCTATGCCTTTATATTTGCTACTCTATGAGGGACAAGATGAATACTATTATGTGATACATTGCAAATGTATCTATAATTTTTGATGTTCCATGCTTGGTTTTATCCACTTTCTTGTGTTTTGTTCCAACTTTGGAGTACTTTTCATATGATTTCTTGGACTAACCTATTAACAAGAGCCATAGTGCCAGCTGCCTGTTTTCTGCTGTTTTTGGTTCCAGGAAAGTCAGAAAATGAATACTCTAGGAATTGGATGGGACAAAAGCCAAAGTGCCTATTTTTCCGAAAGTGATCAAGTGCTAGAATACGAGACGGAGAAAGGCCAGGGGCCGTCCACACCACCTGGCCGCACGGCCAGACTGGGCCCACGCCAGGGGTGGTGTGGTGGCTCCCGGCACACCCTCAGCCTCTCCTTCCGCCTATATATTGCCCTCGGGACAAAAACCCTAAGTACCCGATCAAAAATCCACGAAAGAGTCTGTAGCCACCATCATCTCCATCCCTAGATCGGGAGGGATTAGAAGCTCTTCCCGGCACCCTGCCAGAGAGGGGAATTCACCCTAGAGGCCTTCTTCATCACCATGCAAGCCTCCGGTGTGATGCGTGAGTAGTTCATCCTTGGACTACGGATCCATGTAGTAGCTAGATGGCTGGTTCTCCTCCTTTGTGCTTTCATGTTTAGATCTTGTGAGCTCCGTTCATGATCAAGATCATCTATTTATAATTCATACATGTTGTGTTTGTAGGGATCCGATGGATATTGAGATGCTATTTCAGATTGATTATTGATTCTATCATGTCTTTGTTATTTGAGATCTTGAATGCTTTCCATTGTTAGTAGCTATCTTGGTCAAGTAGATGCTAGCAACTCCAAGAGTTACTATTTATGCTCGATAGTGGGTTCATGCCTCTGGTAATCTCGGGAAGTGACAAAAATCTCTAAGGTACTAGATGTGTTGTTGCTACTAGGATGAACACAACAATCCTTTGTTCATAGAACAATCATATTGTTTACTTTACACGCAATTCGTAAAGCAATAATCTATTGATTGCAACTTAATACTAGAGGGGGTTTGGATGATAACCTGAAGGTGGATTATTATTTATAGATGCAGTTGGATGGCGGTCTATGTATAATGTTGTAATGCCCAATCAAGTTCCAAAGGAGTCAAGATGATTAGTATATGCATGTATTGCTTTCTCGGTGTTTGTCAATTGCCCCGCTGTAATTTGTTCACCCAACATGTTATCTATCTAAGGGGAGCCACCTCTAGTGAACTATGGATGCCAGTCCTTTTCTTTACATACAATCTATAAACTGTTTGTGCTTTGTGTTACTTTCTGCAAACTTTTACTTCCTTCCATTCGATACCTTTAAATCTTTGTTTTCCGCAAAACACGGTGAGATTGACAACCTCATCGCAAGTTATGGACAAAGGTCTGTGGTTGTGTTGTGCAGGTCTCCACGTTGCTACTAGCACCGGTAGTGCGCCCTGCCAAAGCTCAGCTAGTAACACCTTTGGGGTGTTTCCTTGCTCCTACTGTTTCGATTAAACTTACTGCTGTGCTCATCATACCTTCCTCTTGGGGTTTCCAACGAGCTCTACGTCGAAAGTCGAGCGCATCATTATGCTATGTTTTCTTTATGTGAAACAAACAAATGTCTTGCAAAGCATTGTTATTCATGAATCTTTTGTTTGTGCCTTTTCATGTTGCATCATAGTTTCTTTGTCTTATTGCTATAAATTTGTCTTTCATGTTAAGATTGAAGTACTATGATCCCAGCTTTGAATGTTTTACAAATACTTTGATCAAGTCTTTGATGGTGCATGTCACCTAAAAAATTATTCTTTCTTTTTATCACTTACCTACTCGAGGATGAGCAGGAGTTAAGCTTGGGGATGTTGATACATTGCAAATGTATCTATAATTTTTGATGTTCCATGCTTAGTTTTATCCACTTTCTTGTATTTTGTCCACACTTTGGAGTACTTTTCATATGATTTCTTGGACTAACCTATTAACAAGAGCCACAGTGCCAGCTGCCTGTTTTCTGCTGTTTTTGGTTCTAGGAAAGTCATAAAATGAATATTCTCGGAATTGGACGGGACAAAAGCCAAAGTGCCTATTTTTTCGGAAGTCATCAGATGCCAGAATACGAGACGGAGAAGGGCTGGGGGCCAACCACACCACCTGGCCCGTGCTAGGGGGTGGTCTGGCCGACCCCAGCACCCCCTCGGCCTCTCCTTCCACCTATAAGATGCCCTCAGGACGAAAACCCTAAGTGCCCCATCAAAAATCCACAAAAGAGTCTATAGCCACCGTCATCTCCATCCCTAGATCGGGGGGATCTGAAGCTCTTCTCGGCACCCTGCCGGAGAGGGGAATTCACCCTGGAGGCCTTCTTCATCACCATGCAAGCCTCCGGTGTGATGCATGAGTAGTTCATCCTTGGACTACGGATCCATGTAGTAGCTAGATGGCTGGTTCTCCTCCTTTGTGCTTTCATGTCTAGATCATGTGAGCTCCGTTCATGATCAAGATCATCTATTTGTAATTCTGCATGTCGTGTTTGCGAGGATCCAATGGATATTGAGATGTTATTTCAGACTGATTATTGATTCTATCATGTCTTTGTTATTTGTGATTGCATGCTTTCCGTTGTTAGTAGCTATCTTGGCCAAGTAGATGCTAGAAACTCCAAGAGTATGAGAGGGAAAGTTTTTGGAGGGTTTGCAAGGTACCCAAGCATCATCAAGGGATGATGTTGAAGTGTGTATTGAGTAGAAGGGATCCATGCTTGATATTGGTCTTCATGGACTTGGAAGCTTCTAGAATGGATCACTGCAGAGTGGATCTGGTTAAGGGTTTTAGATGATCCCTAGTATCTAGAGATTTGATATTGCTTTGCAATCTTGCTTAGGGTGTGATGATTTGGAGACATCTTGATCCTAGTGATGAGCTCCTAGAGTAGCTCATCCTACTTCTTAGGCAAACAAGTCAAACAGCAGATCAAGGCAACTCATCTTATAACTAAGCAAATCCTCTACTGGGGTTACCATCAAGCCTAGCTTGAGGTAAGGTTGGGGCATTTTGAAGTGTTGGAGTTTGAATAAGATGAGAGTTCTTGGTATCTCTACCAAGAGTGGAATTCAAATGCTTTGAAAAGGGGTCTTGGGAAATCTAGAGATAAGATTAGTTGAGGGTTCTGTCTTGAAAACATAAGGAGGTTATAGCTCTCCATATTTTTGTCAATGGAAGTTACTAAACTAGTTTTGGTTACACAAGCACCTTGACTCAGGTTTTGAAATGCCAGAACGATTGAGAATATGTAAAGTGAGCCAGGATAGTTTTGGTAAATATCTTTTGTCAACTAATGGTGAGGTAAGGAGTAGCATATGGCATACACTCACATGCACAAGCACAAACAAACAACAAGCAAACATTGCACCAATGAACAAGAAAAAGTTTTTGTTCCCCCTGATTTTTGCATTCTAGACAACTAATCAGGGTTGCTGAAATTGGGATGTTACACTATTACGAACTAATTGAGATATGGCAATAAAAACCTATTTATTATTTGCCTCTAGGGCATATCTCCTTCATAATGAACGCTCTACACAAATCTCAAAACACACTTTTCAATAATTCTAGAATCTTTTTTGTCATTTCTCTAGAGAACGTCAAGTATTAGGTAGGAGTAGCTAGGTTGATTTCTACATGTTACAGTACAAAGTAGAAGGACCAAATATACACTCGATATTTTATGGACGTGGCTCAAAATTAAAATTATTTTTTGAGCTTCACCTATTATAATTATAATTTTATAGTCCCGTGCAAGGCACGTTCAACTTTATAGTGGATGTCGAGACCATGCTGGGGTGACTGTCGTCAGATTGAGGACATGTATGCCATGAGGGGGTCCTCAAGGCGTGCGGAAGAGAGGGGTGTGAGACGTACGTTATTCCGAGACGGTGAACACACAAGTTTACCCAGGGTCGAATCCGCCAGCTTTGGACGAATCCTACTCCTACTAGCAATCCAGTAATATGGCAGAGCCGGAATATGGGTTACAAGGGTATCGTCTGTGCGAGTTGAGGGTCTAAAGTATTGGGTGCCCTAAAGGCTCTCCCTAGGCCGGCTTATATAGATATCTGGCTTAGGGTTTACAAGAGAGATCAATCTGACTACGACTAAGAGTTGGTTACAAAGTACATCTTGAACTACAAGTAACATTATGGGCCTAAGTCGGTAAGTCTTCTGGGCCTTCCCGTAGCCGGATTGGACTCTGTCTTTCTTCTGGACGCCCGTGAAGCAAATCTCTAACCCGAAGTGGGCCACCCTGGTCAGTGAGGAACTGTGAGGATACCTGGAAAGTATATCCCCAACAGTAGCCCCCGGAGGCCTCCAAGATCCAAAGTCGGATTTATCATCGTCTAGCTTGATCTTCGGCTTGCAGAATCTTGAAGGGTTCCTGAAACTTCCCAACAAAAAATACGATCCGGGTCTTAAAAATAAGTCGGACCTATTAACAGGTTACTCGAATTTTCCAGCTTGATTTCAAACTAAGCCGGAACTTGGTCTCTAACGCCACCTGACACAAGCATGGTCAAGTAACGTCATCTGATAGGCGTTCCATCAGCACGACCGTTGGTGGGTCCGCGGTTCGCGGAACCGAGGCGCCGTTTCAATGCGTGCATGGAGATCGAGGCGATGCAGTCATTGCGTGGGTCCTTCCCAGTTCCTTCCATGACGCGTGGCGGTTACACTGTAGCATTTGCACGAATCTTGGCGCAGTTAGGTGGATATAAGGGGTTTGGATTTCTCCTTCTCCTTTCCACCAGTCCTTTGGCGTTTCCTTTCATCCCAATCCTCCTGCGCGCACAGAGCCTCCTCGTCGTTCCCCCATAGAACTCCCAGCGCCGCCCCTTTCAGGTCATCTTCTCACCGGAGAAATGGCTTCATCTTCTTCCTCCGGTTTGCCAGCAGCAGCAGCGGCGGCGGCAGCGGAAGTAGCAGCGGAGAAGGAGAGCTTCCGGGGAATCTGGATCCCCTGCGCCCTCAACGAGGAGGGCCTCAAGAATGTGGAGGAGGAGGGGCTTCTCGTCGCCGGCGACTAGCGGAGCGGCTCCGGTGAAACCGTCCCCAACCCGCACGACGGCGAGCGGGTCCACTTCGGCACCCATCTCGATCGAGGTCTGTCTTTTCCTCCCTCGGAGTTCTTCTCCGAGGTGATAGATCATTACGGAGTTCAACTCCACAATCTTCCTCCTAAGTCTCTCTTAGAGATGAGTGCGTATGCTTCGCTTTGTGAGGGCTTTCTCGGCATTAGGCCGAGTTTGACTCTCTTCCGGTATTATTTCCATGTCTGGAGAAATTCCATCATTGCAGGTGTTCCTTACATCATCGGCACTATCAGCTTTTCACTTAGACGCGACCGGGCTTATCCCAAAATTTTATCCAGTGACTCGGTCAAACAATGGCCAGCCACTTTTTTCTATCATAGGGATATTCTGGCTCCTGGTAAAGCTACTGCTTTGCCGGATTTTGTCGACGGAGCTTCCACGGCCCAACCTTCATGGGACGAGGCTGCTCCGGCTCTCACCGATGATCTGATCCTTCCTAAGAGGCGGATCGAATATTCGATCAAGCACAAGGGTCTGAAGGGATCCGACTTGGTCTAGTGCTGGGTCTCTTGTCGGATCCAGCCCCTTCAGTACCACGGGGATCAACTGATTCACTCCATCACGTCATCCAAAAAAGACTCCCTCCGAATCAGCCCCAAATCCTACCTTGCGCTCAAGAAGCGCAAATCTCCGACAGTGGCAGTTGGCACAAAGGAGGTGCCTGTTGTGAAGAGGTAACTTTCAGTCACAACTTCCGCCTTTGTACTTTATTCGAATTTCTTTCCGAGATGTAATGTTTCTGACTTTACTGCATTCTCAGAACAAAACCGCTCATCAAGTGTAAGGGGAAAGGGATTCCTTCGAAGCCCCTGCAATAGACGAAGCTCACCATAGCTTCCCCTACCGTGGCTCCTCCGACTCCTGCCCCTCAACCTTCTGCAACTCCAGCGATCACTCCTTCTCAGGTGGTTGCAGAAGATCCGGCTCTTCCAATGGAGCCTGCGATCCTTGGGTCGCAAACTAACGTCACCATGGGTGCGTCAGATCAAGATAAGGGTGAATCCTCTTCGGGTAATGATCCCTCGGCAGAAACCTTCGCTGACAACCTCATCAGCAATCCGGGACTTGCCAAGTTTGTCCTGTCCCGGAAATCTACAGAAGAGATCCAGCGGCTAGCCAGACAAGTCCTGGAGAAAAGCCATCTATCTGCCGAAGAAGAAGCGCAGGAAGGAGAGGATGTTAAGTTCTCTGATCTTCTTGCCCAAGTCCGCCTTCGCGACGAGAGGATTAGGACTGGCGAGCTTCCAACAGCCCTAGTGATCCCTCTTACTCTTGCCGAGAAGGTGGCCGCTGAAGTGAATGCGGGTTTGGATAAACTCACCCGCGAGCAATATGTAAGTCAGAATTCCAACTCTTGTTTTTCCATTATGTTATACCATATCCTCTAGTCCCCAAGCATGAAGTAGGATATATAATCTAGGTTTATGCTTAATTAGGATTCCAAAGAACGAACTAGTGTAGCCCCCAAGGCTCGTGCTGATATTTATTAAAAATATTAGCCCGAGTCTTAAGTAGCTTTCTGACTTTGGGTATTCTGACTTACATAAAGTATGTTCCTATAACCAGGAATTACTGACCAATGTCTGCGATAATCGGAGAGAGATCAAAGCTCTCCGGCTTAAAAATGATGAACTTAAAGTAGCCAAGGATGAAGCCGAAGGTAAACATTCCGAGATTCAAACCTTGTCTTTTGTTATTTTTCAATGTCAAATTTTTCTTGAACTGTTGTTCTTTTTGACTTATAGCGCTGGTGAAACAATCCATCGCTATGATTGAAGAGGCCGAGAACCTCAAGACCCTGGTGGTGGAGAACAAGGGACTTCGCCAAGAGCTGGATAAGCTCAAGGCAGATCATGAAAGGAGCATAGCTCAAGTCCTTGAATCCTCCTCCATGGCCATTGAAGAGCGTGATCGCAAGATCCCTGCTCAAGATAAAATAATCTCGGACCTCAAGAATGAGCTTGGTAGAGAGAAGGACATCTCCCAGGCGCTCCGGGCTGAACTCCAGAGTCTCCGGGAGGAGAATACCAAGATTGACGACGTCATTCTCGGTACGTTCCATCTGTCTGACTTTTTTCTTTTTTCTTTGACTTCTATCAATGTCGGATTTTTCTTAACTTGTTTTGTGTATAGGTCCTTTGAACTTGACAGACTCTTCCTCCTCCGAGCCCCACACCCACCGGCTTACCCAAGTCGGTGATCTGCTTCATGACTTCCGCCAATCCCTTGAGGACATTGGCGAAGCTCTCAAGATTCTGGACATGCCAAGCATGTCGGATTTTCAGGTGCGAGACAAGGCCAAGGAGATGCCGCAGCTTTTTCAGGACTAGAACATGTCCTATTGGCGGACTGTTGTGCATAACGCTCTCACCATGGTCATGAGCCACCATGGAAACATGGAGATATGGCAAGTGACCAAAGGGTACTGCAAGGTAGATGAAGACGGCCAGGAGCAGGACCTTCAAGCCATCATGCACTCCTGCGCCGGATATGGTTGTCGCGTGGCTGATCTGACCAGCTACGAGATCCCCCTCTTCACCCGTGTAGCTACTCCGCCTCCTCCTCCAGAAGAAAACGAAGAAGTTTCTGACGATGAACGCACCACCTCGGATGCAGACATCTCAGAATGATATCAAGGCGAAGTAACCAGCGAGCCGGCAACTCCTTCATCTCCTCCTGCATCATAGACCAGAATCTTATGTATTATTCCGGGAAAAACATGATGCGTTTGTAAATATTAAGTACTATTTATTTTGCTAGTGTTAAGCTTTTGATCTATTCAGCACTTTTGGCTTTGATTTTTTTTGTGTGCCTGAAATGTTTACATAAGCACTTGTGTTTTTTCGTCTTCACTTATCGTTTATCTGGCTTTCCGCTTCGTCCCTTTTGCGAGCCGACTAAACCTTCCACCGGAAACTTTGCCGAGCAACGGAGCTCAATTGCTAAACCAGTTTAAACTCGGAAACAAAGCCGGCTTCCAGTACCAACAATTCACTACTCGGAAAATACCCGCATCCAGCAATCAGACAAATAACCAAAGTAAAGACTAGAAATTTTGGAGTTATACCCGAAGGTAGCAATTTTAGAATCGGAAATCTAAACCAGAACAAACATGAGCATAAAGTACTTTCAAGCATTCTGGGATTTTCGACTATGACATGATCATTTGGAAATAAGATGGTAAAAACTTCTCAGAAAAACTTGAGGCAACCAAAACTTTTATTTCTCACAGAACATGTACATATATATGATTACAAAGAAGGATAAACTAAGAATAAAAGGAACGTAGCTGAGCAATATTCCATGGTCTGTCTAACCCATCCGGATTTGTACTGCCTCTAGCTCTCTTTCTCTTCTTAGTAGCAGGTCTTTTTTTGATTGGCCTCATGTCAGTTAAGTAGTACGATCCATTGTGCAATACTCGACTAACTAAAAAAGGCCCTTCCCATACTGGGGAAAGTTTGTGCTTTCTTTGTTGCACAAGCCGGAGAACCAAATCACCTTTATTGAAAGATCTAGTTCGGACTCACTGGCTATGATACTTGCGGAACTTCTGCTGATAGGCTGTAGATGTCATTTCAGCAACGACGCGAACTTCTTCGACTAAGTTGAGATCATTTTGTCGAGAAATCTCGGAATCCTCTTCGATATATGCGGCCACTCTAGGAGAAGTATGAATCAGATCACTAGGAAGAACTACTTCTGCGCCATAGACCAAGAAAAAAGGTGTGTATCCTATTGACCTGTTTGGAGTTGTTCGTAAACTCCAAATTACAGAGGGTAATTCCTCTGTCCAAGCCCCCACAGCACGTCATAGTGGTGCTTCGAGTCTCGGTTTTAGGCCTTGCAAGATTAAACCATTTGCCCTTTCGACTTGTCCGTTAGCCTTTGGATGTGCGACTAACGCAATGCCAAGCCGGATATTTTGCTCGTCGCAGAATTCAACCAATTCCCCATAGAGAAATTACTCCCGTTGTCCGTGATAATGCTATGCAGATAACCATACCGGATTATAACATCCTCGACAAATCTTTTGGCTGTTGCTCCATCACAACTAGTGACAGGTTTAGCCTCAATCCATTTGGTGAATTTATCCACCATCACTAAGGGGTGAGTAAATCCACTTGGAGCTCGTTTAAATGGTCCTACCATATCAAGCCCCCAGACCGCAAAGGGCCATGTAATAGCTATTGTTCGCAGCTGATCAGCCGGAACATGAGCTTGCTTGGCATACTTTTGGCAGCCTTTGCATGTCTTGACTAATCGTTTGGCATCTGCCTGAGCTATAAGCCAGAAAAATCCGTGTCTAAAAGCTTTTGCCACTAAAGATTTGGCTGCAGCGTGGTGACCACACTCGCCTTCGTGGATTTCCTTTAAGATTTCCATGCCTTCTTCCGGAGATACACAGCGCTGAAAAACCCCAGAAACACTCCGTTTATGGAGCTCACCTTTAACAATAGTATAGGCTTTTGCTCGTCAGATAATCTGCCGGCTCAGCACCTCGTCTTTCGGTAATTTGCCATCTACCAAATAATCGAGGTAGGGTTGAGTCCAGCTGGGAATTATAGCCAAAACTGCTATCAAAGGTGAGTCAGATTTGGTCGGATATTCCTCATCTACTCCCATTATTGAGGGAACTTTGAGGTGCTCTAAAAAAGCGCCATCCGGGACCTCTTTCCGCGCAGAGCCTATCCGAGATAGTGCGCCTGCTTCCTCATTTTCTGCTCGAGGGATGTGTTGAACTTCAAACCCTTCGAACTATTTAGATAGATCATCCATGACAGCTTTATACGCTGCCATCTGTTTATTTGCATTACAAATATCCGACACTTGTTGAGCAACAAGATCTGAATCTCCCTAACACATCAAACGTCGGATGCCAATATCATTAGCAATCCGGATTCCATGCAACAGTACTTCATACTCGGCAATATTGTTTGTCGTTGTGAAGTGTATCTGCAACACGTATAATAGTTTATCTCCTTGGGGTTATTTGAGCACCACGCCAGCCCCCGAGCCCCCTTGAGCCTCAGACCCATCGAAAAAGGGGGTCCAATATTCCGACTCAGGGAGGACCATGTTCTCCTTCATCTCTGTCCAATCAGCAACAAAGTCAGCAAGGATCTGGGATTTGATTGATGTCCGAGGTTTATACTCAATATCAAAAGCTGCAAGCTCTATTCCCCATTTGGCAACGCGTCCTGTGGCGTCACTGTTGTTCATTATATCTATCATGGGAGCTTTGCTCACCACGGTAATTGGATGCTCCTGAAAATAGTGTCGTAACTTACGAGATGCTAGAAAAACACCATAAGCCAACTTTTGATAGTGCGGATACAGCTGTTTTGATTCTGTCAGGACCTCGCTGACAAAGTATGTCGGATGCTGCACCAGCTGCTCCTGATTTTCCTCTGGTCTCTCCACCACCATGAGGATACTAACGACCTTATTTGTCGCAGCAATGTAGAGCAACATCGGTTCCTGAGATTCTGACACTGCAAGGATAGGAGCAGATGAGAGTACTTTCTTCAGGTCTTGTAGTGCGGCTTCAACTTCGTCTGTCCAAACAAAATCCTTGGTCTTTTTTAGGAGTTTGTATAATAGTGCGGCTCTTTCAGCAAGCCGGCTTACAAATTGACTGACCGCAGCGATGCAAACAGTTAATCTTTGTACGTCCTTCAGGCGAGTTGGCCTGGAAATATTGAGTATAGCCTTGATTTTGTCGCGGTTCACCTCTATGCCTCTTTGAGACACGATGAAACCTATCAATTTTCCGGCTGGTATTCCAAAGAAGCATTTCTTCGGGTTAAGCATGATGTTGTATTTTCGTAGATTGGCGAACGTCTCCTCCAAGTCGGAAATCAGTGTTTCCTTGTTTTTGGACATCACCGCGATATCATCCACATATGCATGTACATTGTGTCCGAGTTGGTCATGGAGGCAACACTGCATCATGCGTTGGTACGTAGCTCCTGCGTTCTTCAGCCCAAAGGGTATCGTAACAAAACAGAAGGTTCCGAAGGGGGTTATGAATGAAGTTTTGACTTTGTCAGATTCCTTCATCCGGATTTGGTGATAACCGGAATATGCATTGAGAAAACAGAGGAGTTCCGAGCCTGCCGTAGAATCGATGACTTGATCAATTCTAGGCAGAGCGAACGGATCTTTTGGACAAGCCTTGTTCAAGGCAGTATAATCAACACACATCCTTAAATCAGTGGTGTCCTTTTTAGGGACCATTACAGGATTGGCCAACCACTTAGTTTGGATGACCTCTTCTATGAATCCGGCTAACTCGAGCCGTGCTAGTTCCTTAGCTATTGCCTTACGCATTTCATTGACAAACCATCATAAGGACTGTTTGACGGGTTTAGCGTTCGGGTTTACATTTAGAGAGTGCTCGGCAAGTTCCCTAGGTACTCCGGTCATGTCAAATGGCTGGCATGCAAAGATATCTTGATTTGCTTGGAGGAACTTGATGAGCACGCTTTCCTATGCGCTAATTAGGCATGCGCTTATCTGGGTCACCTTGGAGGGGTCATCATCCTTCAGCGGCGCCTTCTTCGTCTTTTCTGATGCCTTGAACTCCGGATTTGGCTTTGTCACCTCCTTCTTCGTTTGGGGCATCTCGGATGGATCTATGCTCTTCTTGATCTCCTGGTACTCCTGGGCGTGCAGCACGGCTTCGGCAAAGGCGGCATTTCCATCCTCGCACTCTCACGCCTTCTTCGGGTCTCCCCTGATGGTGATCACGCTGTTGGGACCTGGAATTTTCATCATATTGTAAATGTAACACGGACAATCCATAAAGGCCCAGTAAGCCGAACGTCCGAATATAGCATGGTGTGCGCTCTTGAACGGGACCACTTCGAAGGAAAGTGCCTCCGTCCGATAATTCTTTGGAGTTCCAAAGGTAACATCCAAAGTAATCTCTCCCAGGGAATTATCTTGTCTTCCTGGGACAACTCCGTGAAAGATCACAGAGCTATGGTTCAACTGTGTTTCCGAGATCTTCATCCGGCGTAGCGTTTCGACACAGAGAATATTGATGCTGCTACCACCGTCCATGAGGGTCTTGGAGAAACCATAACCGTCAATAAGTGGGTTGACGATTAAGGCATATTTTCCTCGCCTGTGTAGCTTAGGCGGATGATCAGCACGGTCAAACATGATTGCCACTTCCGACTAGTCTAGATATTGGGGGATAGCTGGAACTGTTGAATTGAGCTCGTGGAGAACTGCTTTCTTGACGTTTGCTGGTTGAGACCCGAGGAAGGTGACGTAAGTGTCCTTCTTGGTGGGAACACTTTTCTTCCCTTCCGACTTGGGATTTGAAGCATCAGCTTCCTCCATGTCGAATCTTCCTTGGTCTCTTTGTCTTTTTCGGGATTTTTCTTTCCCTACTTTCGCTTAGCTTTGTAGCCCGCGGTATCATCTCTCTTGATGTTGTCATTAAAACGACATTCAGTGTCGGTGTGGGACGAGCCCCCATTGGCATCTAGGTGATGCACACATGGGTTATTGGCAATGTCGGCCCAAGTGTAGGTTTTGTCTGGTTGTTGTTCTCCTCTACCTTGGACCCTTCATGTCCCACGGCCACGCCCGCGGCCTCCGCCACGTCCTCCTTGTCCTCCAGACCCGGAAACAGTAGTAAGCACCGCTGTTTTCGGGTTGGGTTTTTCTTCCGAGGTATTTTTGTGCTTCTGAGCTTGTTGCTTTGGTTGTTTCGCCGACTGAGGCACAGCCAGGACGTTGAGTAATCCTTCTGCATCGTCGTTAGCATCTGCATACTTGCTCGCTATTTCTATCATCTCTCCCAGATCAGTGACCTTGTCACACTTCAAGCGGTGTCATAGTAGACCAATTGGCAGCCCTGCGATGAAAGCTTCAATCGCGGTTTAATCGTTTACTCCTTCACAGGAGTTCTTGGTATCGATCCATCATCCGAGGTAATCCCGACAAGTTTCTCTGGCTTTCTGGGTGCAACGCTATAGGTCTCCAACCATACAGGGCCTCCGATATGTGCCTTCGAAATTCCAAAAGAACGCACTTTGCATGTCATACCAGTTGTGGATGGTATTCTCCGGAAGTTCATTGAGCCATGATCGCGTCATCTTCCGCAACATAAGTGGGAGATATCGGGTTGTGACCAGGCTGTTTCCGCCTTTGGCGATGCAGCAAGCTTGGAAGAAATCCTGTAGCCAGGTATCTGGCAGAGCAATGCTGTCGTAGGCTTGGATGTGCCTTGAGATAGCAAATCCTTCCGGGAATCTTGTAGTTCTGACGCGTGGTCCAAAACACTTCGGGCCCACGTAGAAATCATCATTTTTGTAGCGCCACGCCTCTATATTGGAGTTGATCCTGTGCCTTGTGTCGTTCGGGGATAGAGATCGTCCTGAATGTCAGCTGTGGCTGCGGTACCTTGGAGCCGGACTTCGGCTTCTGCCACCACCTCCTCCACCATGTCGTCCTCCTTGCCCTCCTTGGGGGCCGTTGTGATAACTGCCTGGTGGAGGGGGTGGGGTAGCTGAATTGTTTCCGGCTGATCTCCGGCCTCCGTCCGGAGCGTCATTATTCCGGTTTCGGGGAGGTTCTTGACTACGACGGGCCCCCTGCCAGCTTGTCCCAGCATGGTTTCCGTCGTCGTTCCCACCATGGCGAGGCTCAGCCGGACGGCTCTCGTGTCTAGGAGGTGGCATTTTCTGACGATCTTCCTCCCGACGTTTCTCTTTATCTTCTCCCTTTCGATCATTGGGCTCTCGTCGGGGAGGGTTCCTCGGATTCAGTGCAGCGATCGCGTCTTTATCGGCCGCTGGAGCGACATTTCTCCAGTTATGCGTAGTTCTGCGATGTTGTCCTGATGATCCGGTTCTTGAATAATTGTCTTCCCTGTGTTCGGGGTGATGATACTGCGCCCGAACATAATGGGATCTTACTCCAGCCCATGCCGGATCTATGCGACATTGGTCAGAATCCGAGACTAGTTTTTGACTTCCGGACAGGGCGACCTTTTGCTACTCTAGTCCCTTGTTCAGTAGCTTGATACCCAAACGGATCTCCTCTGGTCCTAGATTAGCCGATAGAATTTCTCGGGATGCCACGGTATTCTGTACTAGGGTTGGGTATACCCAATCTCCGTTGCTGTCTTTTCGTGGCTTCCCCATCTCATCCCCAAAAAGGACGGCACAGACACGTGGGAATTGGTCATCATTGGTGTGACGCTTCTGTGTCTTCTGATGTAAACGAGACATGTAGTCCTTGTTTGACATGCGTTTCTTCTCCACCTCGATGTTTTTGGCTTCATCGAGGAGTTGTTGACGACGCGCTTCTAGGGCTTGCACCCTTTCGTCTAGCTCATCCGCAGTAAGTTCTGCAGCTGTAGGGATATGTGTGGTTAATGCGGCATCGATGAGTTTACGCGCACCTTATGTGATCACGTGTCCGTCCACCGATGCTTCTTTTTTCGGCTCGTCTGGGATATGTTCTCCATCCGAGTCTTCCTCGTATTCCTCAGTAGTCAGCTCCTCTGCGAGAGGGTCTTTTGCCGGGGTCTTGTTTTTCTTGTTCTTCTTCTTTGCCTTCTTGGCAGCGCCGGTAGCAAAGACGGCTTTGGGTCCGTTTCCTGGAGTCAAGCTCTGATCGGTACTTTCGGACATCTGGACCTCGGGATTATCTCCGACGTCCATGTCATCCTGCACTTTGGGAGAGTGTTCCCCGGATCCTTCATCCATGGCTTCTCCTTCTTCTGCAGCTTTGGAGTTGTACTCCTCTTCATATTCCACGGAGAACTTTCGGCAATCTGCCGACGTCATAGATTCATCCGAGGATGCGGGAACATCGGTGTTTGTTCCAATTGCCTCCAGCACCGAGTCGGTGTTTTCTCCAGCATCGGCAGAGCCGGATCTGGATCCCACGTATCCGACAAAGTGCGACGCGTGCTTCCTGAGGTACCTGCGGCTTTCGCGATCAGCCATATCGAAACATTTAATGGTCTCGAGGATTGCATCCGCGCTTTCGCCTTGCAGTATCATACGTCTTAGTGTGTACCTAAGGAAAGGCCTGTCTGTCCCGACATCGTCAAAGCCAGAATCAGTGTCATTGATATGCTCCTTCTGGACTTCGACTTCCACGGGTGGGTCGATCTGGGATCCGGCTTCTCCAGGGAGATCCACTCCAGATTCGACTTGGTCCGCTAGGTCTCCTTCAGGCTCGGATTTCTCCACTATCTCCGCAACTGGTGCGCGCTGGGTGGGATTAGGGTTTTCTGAGATCCGGAACTCTGCCGCCTCGGCGGACAAAGGGCACCCAGAAAATTCTTCTACCTCTATCATCACCGCTGGGGTGGGTTGGGCAGGTTCAGCGAAACCGATGTAAACATCGATCTCACCAAAAGACATGATTGTGTAGGCAGTCCCGGCCTCCTTAGCTGGAATTCAAGTCTCGTAGAGAACGATGAGAGGGACGTCATTGGCGTAGAGGATGCGAACGACGGCAATAGTCTCACCGATTCCGATTTTCGCAGATTCCGCTCGGAACGCAGATCCGTAGCTCACTGGCCCCACGGTGGGTGCCAACTGTCATCGGATTGAGGACAAGTACGCCATGAGGGGGTCCTCGAGGCGTGCATAAGAGAGGGGTGTGAGATGTACGGTATTCCGGGACGGTGAGCACACAAGTTTACCCAGGTTCGAATCCGCCAGCTTTGGACGAATCCTACTCCTGCTAGCCATCCAGTAATACGACAGAGCCGGAATATGGGTTACAAGGGTATCGCCTGTGCGAGTTGAGGGTCTAAAGTATTGGGTGCCCTAAAGGCTCTCCCTAGGCCGGCTTATATAGATATCCGGCTTAGGGTTTATAGGAGAGATCAATCCGACTACGACTAAGAGTTGGTTATAGAGTACATCTTGAACTACAAGTAACATTATGGGCCTAAGTCGGTAAGTCTTCTGGGCCTTACCTAGCCGGATTGGACTCCGTCTTTCTCCCTGACTGGGCCGCCCGTGAAGCAAAGCTCTAACTCGAAGTGGGCCACCCTGGTCAGTGAGGAACTATGAGGATACCCAAAAAGTATATCCCCAACAGTGACAACTGTTTACGGTTGTCTCTTCGATTTCTGCGTCAAGTATTGTATCTGAATGTAAATGGTTTTTACTCGCGTGGAAACCAGGATGCCACCTCTCACGGACTCGACCTTCTTCCTCCTCCTCTTCATGACTGTAGCTCTTCTCTACCAAATTTCTTTGCCTATTTTCATTCCTTTTTGCTGTGCTACTTCACCCTCATGACCGAGACATGTCCCGCCACATAAGGGCTCGTGCCACGACAACGAAGTTGGCAGAAGATAAGAAGTCGGCTTGCCGTTCAGCCATTATATTGCTACTGGTACCAAGCAATGCAATGATCAAAGGGTCCTAGTCGAATCCCTCGGCTGCAGGCGAGAGGTCTTCAACTCAAGGTTCTTCGAAGCCGTCGTAGCCAGGGACATATACCTTCAGGTAAATCTCTGTTCTTGTGCAACTTTCCATGTCTTTGACTGTTTCTTGATTTGCTCATTTACCTAAAAAAGCACATACTTCCTCAATGATGTTTTTAGGTCGGGGGGTCTTCGAATTCCCTCAGCACTCCTACCTGCAAAATCATCTTCACTGACACCAATGGAGACTGATACCTTCAGGTAAATCTCCGTTCTTTGGAAACTTTCCATGTCTTTGACCATTTCTTGATTCGCTCATTTCCCTACTAGTATATTTTTTCTCAATTTTGTTTTAGGTCGGGCGGACTTCGCATTCCCGTGGCGCTCCTGCCTGCAAAATCATCTTCACCATCGCTGATGGAGGCTGATTGGTACAACCGCAAGGTAAGAAATCATTCGAATTGTGATTCCGTGTGTCTCTTCCTTGATAGTTCTCTAGGTACCCTTATGAATTTACGCTCCCTGTTCATCAAGACATTGGACAAAATCGCCCTCGTCAAAGAGTGCACTAGACTTTACTCCAAACTCACCGCTGACAAGGTCGGGTTAGCCTCCTCAGGAATCTCTCCATGGAATACTTGATTGAGCGTGACGAGCTGAAGCGACGGAACATCGGCATGGTGGAGATGCTGGGCATAAGCTTCGAACAAATCCAGGACCTCGAGGACCAGAAGGACAAACTCCTGGCCAAGATGGCAAAGCTGAAGCATGAAACTGTCATCGATCTCCATCAATGAGCCGACACGTGGAAGACCTTGGTTAGTACTCCATCTTTTTTCACAATATAAGCCTATTTACAGTGCTAAAACAGATGACGAAAATCCTTATGTATTATGGAATGGAGGGACTAGTTCATGATCAAATATATAGATTGAAATAGGGCCCAAGTAAATTGAAAAACATTTATTAGTAGTATAAATGTATGATCGTGTACTTACTGGTAAAATATTTGGTTATTTGGTGAATGTGACATGCATCACCAACCACAATGTTGCCAGAGCCAATTTTGGGTCTGATTATCTTTCCTACTATACTATAATTAGTTATTATCGCTTCCGTGCAGAGCGTTAGCTACCTTGCCGTCGTTGTCATTCTGCATCTCACCAACTTCACTTGCTTAAAGCATCCATTCTTCTTTACTCCAAAAAAGGAGCCTCCATTCTTCTGCCATCTTCGGTTTTGGTCCTGCTGATGGTAGTGGTAGCGGCAGCGGTATCCCATTGATGGTGACTTTAGATCAAGATCCCAACTTTGCCTCTGTATAGCTGCAGTGTAGTATAATCATTGTGCCAAAGCTTACAGGGAAGGAAGAGGTAACTGTTGGGATCCCTCGTGAACCTATGTACACTGTCCACAATTTATACATTGAAGGGATAATTAGTTAACCATTTTTATAGCCATTTAAAAGATTTTCGGTTGATTTTGTCAAATTAATTTGACCTTTAACTGCATGTGTGCTATTTCGTCGACAAAATTAGAAAACACTATTTAGTTATTTAGTAGTATATAGATTCTTCCAAATTTTGACTAACTTTCGACATCTATTTTGATATGAAGGGAGTAGGATTATGCGTTAGCTACAGACATGGTCTTCATTCTGCATAGTGTCAACATGGTGGGATAATTCTCTCTTGAGAAGAGATGCCTACACAATAAAAGGTGTCTAGATATATTCATTTCACAAAATCTAAACCATCTTATATTTTGGAATAGAGGGACTACATAGGATGTAATAAAGAGGGGAGAGATGTACATATATGAGTAAAAAATGAGAGTTGCAAGAACAAGATGATGAATGAATATTCTATCAATGGTATTCCCAACAATTTGTCACCCTATTACGGAAAAACAGAACAAATCCATGAAAAATAAAAAATACGCTTATATTAGTTTTTATGTGACAACGACTGTGCCCCCCAGAAATTATGTGGAATTTCTTGGACCGACTCAACTACAGTGAGTCTGTCGCAAAAAGAAAAAGGAAACAATGTCGTGAAACTAGGTAAAACTTTCTTATCTTATCTTACTAATATATAGTGTACGAATAACTTTGAAGGTTGACCGCTGGATGAAGACTGGCAAACCGCAACATATCTAACATCTGGATCTTTACCATTCTAGCATCTAGAAGATTCAATGGATAGTCTTTAGAACAATGAATGATATGCTAAAACTTCAAAACACAATTCTCCTCCATTCTAGAATGTTCTCTGTCATTTCTCTAAGCATGTTACAATTTTTTTGAGTATTATTATGTACGAAGAACCAAGTATACACCCAACAATTTATGGATATGATGTGTCTCAAAATTCCTTAATAGTCTTTTGAGCTTTACCTATTATAATTTTATAAGTGATGGTGTTGAAGTACTCCTGTGATACTGTGTTTGTAATGCTCACCGTTGATAAGGGCGAAAGCCTTGGATCGTTGCACAATATGACACACATCTGCCGGGTCATCCGGCAATCTCTTGCTGAGCAAGTATGTGATGTATGGTTGTGTCCAGGATGGCTCAATCATCATGACCTCCATGGGGCCTTCGAGTCCCGTATCTAGACCCATGTCCTCTAGTGCCTTTGGCTCATTAGGTGGCATAGCCCCCGTGTCTTTTCTCGTGCTGGCTTTCTGCTCTAGAGCCTTTGGCTTGATGGAGCACTCGCAGATTAGTTCCAGAAATACTCCAGGTGGCACTGGGGCACAAGTGGAGCCGATGTTGGAGTGTATATCCGCCTCCTTGTTGCTTTCGCGATCGACGTACTGCAGTTCGTAGCTGTCGAAGTCCTGTTCGAGTGTGTCGTAAAGGTCGCACTAGTTAATGGTTTGATTCACCACTAGTTTGGAGTCGCTGTAGATGATGAGTCTCTTTGCACCACAGGCTTTTTCCATCCGCATCCTATGAAGTAGGGCTTCATATTCAGCTTCATTGTTGGAGGCGGTGAACTACATTCGCACAACATACCACCTCTTGTCACCTTGTGGTGATGTCAGGATGACACCCACGCTAGCTCCCTCTTTACATTTGGATCCTTCGAAGTGCATGGTCCATAGATAGGACATGTCTAGCCTTTCAGGGAGCTGGTTCTCCATCCAGTGGATGAGGAAATCCAGGAGTACTTGCGATTTGATCGCATCATGCTTCTCATATGTGATGTCTCGTGGAGACAGTTCTATCCCCCAAAGTGCGACTCGTCCGGTGGCGTCGGGTTTATTAAGGATGTGCCCTAGCGGAGCGTCGTTCACCACAATGATAGGGTGCTCCTGGAAGTAGTGGCGCAGTCGCCTGGCTATCATGAAGATGCTGTATGCCAGCTTCTGATAATGCGGGTACCGCTGTTTTGTCGGTGTGAGCACCTCGCCGAGGTAATAGACTGGGCGTTGTACCACATGGACTTTATGTTATTCGGCTCGTTCTACTACGAGCACGGTACTAACCACCTGGTTGGTGGCGGAGATGTTTAATAACAACGACTCCTTTTCCTGGGGTGTTACCAACACCGGCGAGGTGGATAGTAGATGCTTAAGGTCTTCGAATGCTTCTTGTGCTTTGTCTGTCCACTCGAATTTGTTAGCCTTGCGGAGGAGTTGGTAGAAGGGCAGCACCTTTTAGCCCATTCGACTGATGAATCGACTGAGCGTCGTGATTCGTTCGACTAGCTGCTATACGCCTTTTACGTTCTTTGGCTTCTCCATGGCCAGTATGGCTTTTATTTTCTTCGGGTTGGCCTCGATCCCTCTCATGGAGATGAGGTACTTGAGCAGTTGCCTAGATGGTACACCGAAGGCGCATTTGTCCGGATTCAGCTTGATCTAGTAGCGGTCGAGGTTATTGAAGGTATCGCGGATATCATCGAGTAACGAGGCTTCCTCCTTAGTTTTGTCGCGATGTTGTCGACGCAGACTTGAATTTTTTGACCAAGCTGGCTATTGAGGCAGGCCTACATACACCGCTGGTAGGTGGCTCCTGCGTTTTTTCAGCCCGAAGGGCATCGTTGTGTAGCAGAAGACACCAAAGGGTGTGATGAACGCTGTTTTCTCCTGATCTTCCTCCTTCATTCGAATCTGGTGATAGCCTGAGTAGGCATCGAGGAAGCAGAGGCGCTCGCATCCCACGGTGGAGTCGATTATCTGGTCGATCCGTGGAAATGGGAAATGATCCTATGGGCAATTTTTATTCAAGGAGGTGAAGTCCACACACATCCGTAGGATATTTGTGTCATTTTTAGGAATGAGCACAGGGTTTGCTACCCATGCGCTTTCCTTGATCTCACGTATGAAGTTAGCATCGAGGAGTCCGTTGACTTTCATACCGACCGCTTTTTCCCTTGGCTCAGATAGTCGGTGTATTGTCTGTTTCACTGGTCTTGCTTCCGGACTCACATTGAGTGAGTGCTCGGCGAATTCCCTGGGAACTCATGGCATGTCTGCTTGACACCAGGCGAAGATTTCCCAGCGCTCATGGAGGAATTCGACGAGCGCGAGTTCCTATGCGGGACTCAAGTTGTTGGCAATGAGGGTCATCTTGGTCAGGTCCGTTGGGTGGACCTAGACTGCCTTGGTGTTAATCGATGTGTCGAAGGATTGGTCGGGTGAGCTTGGATTACTCAGAGGAGGTAGACTGTTGTCTATTGACTCCTTCAACCTTGCCAGCTCCTATTGCATGCCGAAAGACTGGGAGATTCTATTGAATTCCCTATCACGGCTGTCAGACCTCTCGAAGCTTCCATTAATTGTGATAATGTCGTTGGGGCCCAGAATCTTCATCTGCAAGTAGGCATAATGTGGCACCGCCATGAACCTCGCGAACGCGACACGCTCGAGGATGCAGTGGTATTGTGAGGGCTAGTCGACAACTTCGAATTTGATGTGCTCTCTTTGGATGTTTGCCTGTGTTCTGAAGATGACATCCAAGATGATCTTGCCAAGGGGGTATATGCTCATCCCTAGAACAATGCCATGGAACGTTGTGTGTTAAGTTTCCACGCAGGACAGGGGGATTCACATGGCGCGCAAGGTGCTTGTGAACATGAGGTTGATGTCGCTGCCCCCGTCCATGAAGAGGCGACTCATCTCAAAGCCTCCGATTTGCGCGTCGAGCACCAGGGGACAGTGACCTGGGCGAGGTACTTGGCGCGGATGATCGTGCTTGTCAAAGGTAATGCAGGACTCGCCCCCACTAAGGTACTCAGTGGTGGAGGGTGGAGAGTTCATCGCCAGATTGACTTGGCGAGTGATTGATTTTTGCACCCGATTTGATGGGCGTCCTTTTTGGATCATCCCCATGTTTCCTAGTGCTCGCTGGTGTGGCTCACCTCTGTGGGTTTGGATAGGCGCAGCTGCAGGTGGTGGTGGCCCGGGTGGTGGTGGTGGCGCTCCATGAGCCACAGCGCCCGGGGAAACTCTGTAGCCCTGGTTTATTGCGTCACGATTCATCTAGGCTAGGCTTTCATGGAGCTTGAGGAACTCGTGGTAGTCCTTTAGAAGGTGTCTAGATTTTTTTTTGTCGTCGTGCTTGTTGATGTAGAAGTGTACGTTGCACGGTCCGGACAGTTTGTCCTGGATACATGTTCTAGGTGCCTCATCGTGAGTGCGGTGTTGCCACACTTGCTTGGTTTTCCCACTATCGTGGTATCCGCTATTGTGGTTGTTGTCATCGCGTTTGTCAGTGTAGCCAGCCGTGACCATATCGACTTCCCCGTGGTCCTCGTAACCACGCATCTGACGTTTTCCTCGGCGATCGCGTCTGGGACCAAGGTCGTCATCATCATCTGAGTGGACACGGGTTTTCACTAAGTCCTCTCCAACGGCACACCTATTCGTGATCTCCATCAGGTGATCAATTGTCTTGGGCTTCGAGCGGCCCAACTCCTCTCTGAGATCTCTGTGGTGCATGCCGCCATTGAACGCGTCGATTGCGCTGTACTCAGAGATGTCTTCTACAAAGTTTTTGATGATGGACCATCTCTAGATGTATGAGCGCAGCGACTCTCTGGTCCTTTGGTAGCAGCTTCTTAATTCTTCGATTGATGCGGGTTTTTTGTAAGTGCTCTTGAAGTTTCGCACGAAGCTGTAGACCAGCTCATCCCAGCTGTGAATCGATCCGTGCGGGAGGTTGTTGAGCCACGCACGGGCGAGACCTTGCAGCTGTAGTTGGATGCATTGCATGACCGTTCTCGTGGTTCCACCATGTAGCCTGACGGAGGAAATATGATCCTCCAGCCAGATCTTTGGGTCTTGGAGACCATCGAACTTTGGGTTCTTAGATGGGAGCTTGAACCCCTTTGGCATTTGCTTCTCCCTGATGGATCTGCTGAAGCAGTAGGTGCCATAGACCTCTATCCCATCATCCTCCGAGTTAGTCGAACGGGCGCGTCTTGCGTGCATCTTGTCGACCTTGCGCTGTGTGATGCCATAGCACACGTCGTAGTCGTGTTGCCGTGAGCAGCGTCGCCACAACAGATCATGGTTGTCGTCACTGGAGGAGGATGAAGAGTAGCGCTTAGCCAGAGCCTTGCTTTTCTTCGACTACGATGCTGGATCCTTGGTGAGAGCATCCTCCACTAGTCCCAAGCTAGCGATCGTAGATCGGTGCAAGGCGCATCATGGGTCTCCAGCTAGCGGCTGGTTGTTGAGCAGGTTCATAGTAGCTGTCGTCACCGCAGCGTGCGGCATTTTGGGGAGCTCATTGCCCTGCGTGTCCACTGTCATGGATGAGAAATCGAGGACTCAAGTGTCTTTCGCTTGCTCCTTCTCGGTGAGGTGGGCGAGTCGTGAACGTCTTCTGGCAGCCATATGATCGTTGCCTTTGGAGGAGGGTCCTTCGATGGAGGAGAGATGAGCACATCGGAGGCTCGACTTGTTCGCCGCCCTTCTGCGCTCATCGAGCTGGGTGATTACTTGTTGCTGGCGCTTGAATTCCACCTTGAGCAGCCAGTGATAACCCATCAGCATGTATTGCGATGAGTTGGAAGGTAAGGGGTTGCCCCGTAGGGCTTCCCTGCAGCGATCCCACTCAGCATCGTTGAGTTTGGTCAGCACGTGCTCCCGGTTTGGCTCATTCGCCGAGAGGTTCGGCTAGTTCTCCGGGATAGGCCCTTCTGTCCTATTTTTTGTGGGGGCACTGTTGGCAGGGCCACCGTTCGCGACTGGGATTCCACCGCTAGTGCCGGTGTTATCCCGAGTGCCACCATTGCCGCTTGTGTTAATCATGACACACATGTAATTGTTGGGGAAGCTGTTGCCCCCACAACTTTCAGATGCAGAGTCGTAGACTACGTCTACTATTGCCAGATTGCCCAGATCGGACTCGCAACTACTGTCACTGTCCGTGTTCCTGACTAATGTCGGGCACTGAGTTTGCTTAGGGTGCCGATCGGTGGTGGAAACCACGATGCTGGAGCAATCGCGGGAACCTTCGGCTGATCAGGGAGGCAAAGTGTGCCTACCTGACCAACTTGGAAGCACAAGCTCCCGATATCTAGGCCGATTCCGTCGCCTACAAACTCAAAATCCGAGCGAGTGGCCGTCGTGTGTACGGTGAAGTCGAAGGCACCAAAGAGGAGGAACTCCGCTACTGCACTCTCGGTTCCCACAGACGGCGCCAATTAACGAGGGGTTAACTCATCAATGCCCATCGCAGATGGACTTAGGTTCGAGGAAGTAGGTAGCATTGGAGGCATCGATCTGCTAGAAAGCAAGCACATGGGGACACAAGGTTTACCTAGGTTCAGGCCTCGTAGAGGACCCTAGTCCTGCTTGTCCGCTCTTGGAATTAACAAGCAGTCGAAAGTTACAGGGAGTGCGCAGATGCAATCTGGCAATGGTGTGGAAACTAGGGTTGTGGATTGTCCTCCTCGCCACCCCCTCCTAGCTTTATATAGATAGGCTAGGTCTCGAGATAGCAGGTCGAGTCGGTTACATATTATGGTTTTCCCATTAAACTTCTATCTTAAGTTTGTCGTGTGCCGTAAGAAGCCGGAGTCTCCTTTGGTCACCGGAATCTTGATTGGGCCCTGCTAATATCGTGGGCTTCTTCTAGGCTGGATCGTATATACCAAGTTCGAGTACCTGTAAGGTATGCCCATGTCACTTTCCATCTCATAGCGAGAGATGACATGATAGTCTTTTATTTGAGTCTCACGTTTGTTTTTTGAAATGGAGATACCACAACCTCTACACCCAAAGGATGCACACATCCCTTTTATAAAAAGCCAAGTGTCGAGTACAATTTACGAATCAGATAAGGTTGATACAAACACAAACCATATGAACAAACCTAAAGGTCTCACAAGAGAACGCACAGATCTCATGTGCAAGGCACATGCAAATTATTATGCAAGTACTTCTTCAAGAACATAGTTTGATCGTAAATCTGGTCAATAATATATAATTATATTTAATAATTTGTAACCAGTTTATTTATATTCGAAAGATGATTCCAATGATAAAATTTTTGTGACATACAATTCATAAACTGGTGACCAAATTTATGGTCAAATTATTTTATTTGAGTACGTATTTCCCTAATGAATCAGAATGGAGGTAGTATACTACTGACAAGGGTTTATCTCGTCAATGCCCATTGTTATGGACTTGGGTTTTGGAGAAGGAGGGAGCGCTAGAGGCATCAATCGGCTAGCAAACATGCACTCAGGGACGCAAGGTTTACCCAGGTTTAGGCCTCGTAGAGGTCCTACTCCTGCTTGCCTGCTCTTGGAATTATCGAAGGAATCAAAGATTACAGGGATGCACAGATGCAATCTGGCGATGGTTATGGAAACTAGGGTTGTGATTATCCTCCTCGCCACCCCGTCCTAGCCTTTATATAGATAGGCTAGGTCTCGGGTAGCAGGTTGAGTCAGTTATAGATTAGGGTTTGCCCCTTTTAACTTTGTATCTTAAGCTTCTTCTTGTGCTGCAAGCAATCGGAGTCTCCGTGGGTCACCCGAATTCTGTATTGGGCCTTGGTAACACCGTGGAGTCCCTTCCGTATCTGGACCATATATGCCAAACTTGAGTACCTGTAGGGTATACCCATGTCAGTAGCCCCCGACTGTCCAGTGGAATCACAGATTCGATTGGAGACTTTATGAAGTCTTTCGAGTGCATGACTGAGCATTTTTCGAGTGTTCTGTTTGTGTCATAGGAATTGCTGATGTACGCGCCTGATTTATCTGATGTATCAGTATCAGTTAACTGCCTTAGGGAAAAACAACGCAATCTACTCAAACTCGAGTCCCTGGACTCGAATTCAGAAAAGTGCTGGCATAATTCGACTCAGGCCACGGAGGTCTTACAGGAGTCGAATTCCAGTGTATAAATGTGAGCACTCAACGCGTCTGTCAAGGCATGTTCACCGTACCTGCAGGCGCGGATATATTTCTGGTAGTGCGCAGCAGATGCATTTCCCGGCCTTATTCATGTTTTATCTTCACGATGTAAGCGCAGCATCCAAATTTTTGTCATTGCGGAGATGATTCGGTGGCCCAGGAGACGTAATCTCTTTGTAGGGAAAACATGAAGTGGAGTCGCCATAGTATTCAAGTGTGGATGTTATCAACACATAGTACGTTGTACAAGGAAAAATAATCATAGGGTGCATGATCAGTGCTCCCTATGGGAGTAGCCCCCGAGTGCCTATTCGAGTCGTAGACTCGAATGGGGACTAAAAACCTTTTGCGACTGCTGTCGTCTTTTGTTGTTTGTTTCAATCGAATGTGCTTCCGGATCTCCCTATGGGAGTAACATGTAATTCACAATCGAATCCTTGATTCGAGTGATGGGTTTTCATGAAGTTTGTACACATGCATAAAAATTCTTTCGGGTGCGCGACCAGCGCTCCTGTTAGGAGTAGCCCCCGAGTGCTTGGTTGAGTCGAAGACTCGAGCAAGAACTAAACTAGTCAAAATCTTCTTCTGTTGGAATCGATGACGTCAGTGCTCACGATGTGATGACTTCAGATGCCCGTGTGAGCGGCTTTAACGGGACGTGACGAGCAGTGGGTCCTACTTTCTGACTTTGATTTGACTGGGTGTGCGTAATCTTCTATTTTAACTGCTTCTCCTCGATTTCCGCGCGTAATGGTAGTAGTGGGGGATGGTTCGTGATTCACCTTCGCCACGTGTCGATCGCTTGCCACCGCGTAGAACCACTTGTGTCTCCACCCTTGGACAAACGCGGTGAGCTTGATATCGAAGTAAGTGATGGAAGAGTCGACGTGGATCCCACAGCCCCCTACATCGTAGACTACAGAGCCCGACCCCCACTGACGCTTAAGCTTAAAAAGCTTCTTGAAGAGACTGAAATGCGACTCGATTCTGACCTAGCACTCGCAAAGAGAGATGAAGCAAGAGATATGTAGAACTTAATTTGGGGACAGCTGATGCAGCTGGAGCCCATAGAAGGAGAGAAGACCCCTAACAAACGGATACATGGGGAGAGATAGACCTCGAATGACGAACACAAGGAACATGACTCGAAAACCTGTAGGAGGACAGGGGATTACCTCATTGCAAGGTACTCGAGAGTCATCTTCCGCAGAAGGAAGCGCTCCATATTGATGAAGAGTGTGCAGCTCGAAGGATTTGATGACAGATGCGTGCCAAGATCCATTGGTGATGCAGGTACCCGCACCTTTCTTCTTCCTAGCGCTGGCGGTGCTGGTGTCTCCCTTGTTCTTGGTGGCGGGAATGGTGGCCGCAGATCGAGCAGCAGCACCTCCTTTCTTCTTGCCACCACCCCTACAGCCGCATTCACTTCCTAGAGCACCGCCAGGAGACCGCCTATCGATCGCCATCCCTAGCCATGCCGCTAGCTCGCCGTAGCCATGTCGCCACCGTCGCCTGCCCATCCCGCTCGGTCTCACCGATGGCCCTATAAAAGGATCCCTCCCCAGCCATTCTTATCCACACCATTCCACTCCCCTCACCTCTCTGAACCTCACCCACCTCTCGCCGGAGCAAGTGGAGCAGCAGCTCGCCGGAATTGGAGCCGGAGCCGCCGCCTCTGCAGGAGGAGGGATCCGGTGATTGCGACCACCCCAAGCTCCGCCACGACCACGCCTCGCCTCACCGTCGTCTTCCACTTTGTTTGCCCGCCTCGCCGACCCTGCTAGAGCCCTGGTACGCCCCCAGTAGACCCCCACCGAGCCGCTAGGGTTCGAGCTCGCCGGCGACCTGTTCGTCGTCGACGACGACTCTGATCCGTTGATCACGCTTCTAATCGCACGACCCACAGCGCGCGTACCATTTCGCGTGTTAAGTGCTGCTGACAAGCGGGACCCCCTGTTAGCTGAGCCTCACGCCGTGGAGCGCCACTGGGCCATCCCTTTTCTTTGCCCGTGCTAGCCCATAGTTTCAAATCTGGTTTTTCCTTTCTAGTTAAATCTAGTTTCTGTCCACTAGTTTGAAAATCAATTCAGAGAGTTTTAGAAATCCAAATTGCATGAAACCAATTTTGTCTGAAAGGTATTGAAATGATCTATCCAAGCCCGTTGGATTTAATTCTATTAGATTTATAGATCTCTCCTAATAAAAATAAGAAGACAGAAGCTTTTGCAACTTGCAACATTTTTATAAAATCAACCAAGTTAGCTTTTGAGTTGATTCCAACTCTCAAAAATCACATTTCATCATATCTATCCAAATATGTAATAATATTAAGGTTTACATGCAGTGACTTTGGACTAGTACCAAAATAATGCTATATAGGCATTTCTAGTTACTTTAAATCATTAAATAATAAACTTAAACTAAAGTAATATTGATCCAACCCTTAAATCTCATTCCCACATGTTAGAATATGTGGTGAGGACATGTGTCCACATGATCCCATATTTTGGTGGTGAATATTAAATTTTTGTTAATATTTCAATGAGTAGAAATTACTTTTCTAAAATAAAAAGGATGAAACTATTGAAATTAAACTTGTGATGCTTGTGATGATAATAGATCATCAATTGTGGGTTTTAGAATGCTACCTAGCCTAGTTTGGTGATTTTCTACTCCCTATGTATTTATAGACGCTAGTACTGACCAAGCTTTCAAGGAGGAGGAGTTCTACCAAGAAGAAGAAGAAGAAGAAGAAGAAGAAGAAAACTTCAACCACTGCACCAACCAAGGCAAGCTATTAGTGGCAAGCTAACCCTTGCAAAACATACTTTAGCAAGATATTGTTAGCAAGCTAGAATAAAACTAGATGGTTTAGCAAAGATGCCTTAAGCATGCTTTGATCACACCCCTTTAACTGTTAGTACCCCAAGTCTTACTGATAAGTTTTACCTCCCTTAGGTTACACAAATTTCTTTACCTAATTTTGAAGGTAGCATAAAGAGTATAAAACTTGACCTACTTAGAAACCTTTAGATGTCATTCTAGGCATGAGATTGATCCCATCTTTACCACCTTAGTGAACACTCTTAACTTAGTATTTTAGAATAGATCAAAAACTTTAGTCACTTTAGATGGGAACACTTGGTGAAAATGAATTGTGAAAACCTTGGAATGATGAGTCATTCTATTGAGATGATTTGACATGTGTTTAGAGACACAACTGGTTTATGATGATGAAAATGACGAGGCATGAGCCTTAACCCTTTTATAAAACTGATGGTTGGATTCGGATGCGATACCATTCCAAATTTACCGTACAACCACATTACCTGAATTGGGTAAGGCTTAGCTGGAAATTTATATGCATTAGTATTAGTTCCCTCACGGGAGAGGTTTGAGCTGAGGCTACCTCTCAATGATGTCCACCTATGCAGTGCCCAAGATGACTGATGGTCATGGTTGGGAGGCCATGCTCATAGGAGAGGTGCTTGTACTAGGGTGTGTAAAGGGAAGGTTATGTTTGATTATCTGCATACTAAGTATGATGATTCAGGGTTATCCCTGACAGATGTATCGAATCTTGTGGTGAAAGTGTACCACCTCTGCAGAGTGTCAAACTATTCGAATAGCCGCGTCCGCGGTTATGGACAGTTGGAATGGCCATACTGTTTCGTTGTCAGATGTTTTCTAAATAACTTGAAATGAATGATGAACTTTGACTTGACCACAACAGGGTTGTGTTGATGATAATAGCTTCCCAACTTAAGTGATTCTAGAACTTTACTTTATCTTTCTTTGCTTCTGAACTCAGCTTAGGTTTCAAATTTAACTTGATAGTTAACTTAGAATTATACCCCTTGTTAGTAGTAGTTTGCGAGTACTTAAAGAGTACTCATGGCTTTTGTCCCTGGCTATTATCATGGCCAGACTATGCAGGAGATTATCAAGATGATGGTCAACAGGACGGCTATGATAACTAGGACTATCTGCCTTTGTCAGCATTGCCTGTGCCCCTGAAGATGGACCCCACCGCTACGCTATCGATTATTTCCGCTGCTTGTTGTATTAAAGACTGGATCATGAGATCCTTATTTGTGTAAAACCTTATGTATGGTTTGTAATGGATGATGTACTGTGATATCCAATCTGTTATGTCTCGCAAAAATGGTAATCCTGGGATTGCGAGGTATGGCATAACGGGCATCTGGGATTAAAAATCCGGGTGTTGACAAGTTGGTATCAGATCCATCCTGACCATAGGAGACCCTAGTTAGACTGGACGTCCAAACCAAAAACTTAGCTTCAAAACCAAAGTGAGTATTTATGAAAAACTATTTCCTCTCTTACCCTTGTGAACTCATTCTTTCTCAAAAATTCACGTTCCTCAAAATTCTTACATTACTACCTAAAATTTGACACACTTGATCACTTCACTAACTTCCTCATCCTAAATTCTTGTAGATGGAGACTCAGTTCAGCAAGTTTTACCAGTTGGGAAACGGATGTCAGCTGATCTTCGAGAGGGATCTGGATTCGCTGTCGGAGTTACTGGGACGCCCACATCCGGAGATTCTTGGAGCTCAACTTCTAGGACCCCCAGGAGGATACCTACAGTGGCTAGTAACCGCAGATCTTCGAGGAAGCATCGAAGCACCAACTTCTGGGAGAATTCAGTTCTCTATGAGAGAGAACAACTGACTAGATGGATTTGCCAGGGCAATGCATGAAGCTCTCTCACGTCTATGTGCCCTTAGCGTCAACAAGATTCAAGGAACCCGTTTTGCCCACTATGCAAGACGTGACTTCATGGGAATGCCGATGGAAATGCCAAGTCACCCAGAATTGAGGCGTCAAGTGGAGAACCTTGACTTCTTGCTTCATGACAGACAGCAGGAACTAGACAATGCTAGAGAGTTAGCCAACCAGAACCGTGCCATCACCGACCAGAAGGCCCAGACTTTCGCACTGCTCATCCAAGATCGCCAGTCTCTTTGTCTCCAACATGCAAAGAAGGATCGCACCATCGCCCGTCTTCGCAAGAAGGTGGCCGACCTCGAGAAGACCCTCAAGGAGCAGGAAGCTCAGCTTGCCGCCAAGGAAGAAGAAGATGAGGGTGAAGACATCCAAGGAGATATGGATTCTTACCTCATCAAAGATGATGACTTTCAGGAGGAGGATGTTGTGTACTTCTACATTGATGATGAAGACTCCGACTTCATCGACGATGAGTAGAGGCACTAGAGCACTGTCGTAGCATGAGATGTATCATCTCATTGTATCGTAGCTTACAGAATGGTTCATCAAACCATTTGTTTTCCCTTTGATTGTTGTGGTGTGTGTTGTATCGTGTGCTTGCTTGCATAAATGAAAATGAATTTAGTTGAAAAACCTGAGTCTAACTCAAAGTTTTAGCTTTGAAAACCCAAAACCATGAACTTTAGAATTTCCCTCTTACCCCTATATCTATCTCAATCTTCAGATGACTCGTGGAAACCAAGGAGGGAGCAGCTTGTCGCAGGACCCAATGCTGCAGATATTGGAGAATCTCATCGCAGACCGTGAAGCAAGCAGGGCCGAACGTCAAGCCAACTTAGCAACATTGCAGCAGATCGCCCAAATGGCTCTCAACAACCAAGGACATGGAAATCAGGATCACCATGGATCTAAACTCAAAAAATTTCAGAAAACAAATCCCCCAATCTTCAACCAATCTGAGAACCCATTAGATGCCGATGACTGGTTACAGACCATGGAAAACAACCTCGAAGTTGCAGGAGTTGATGAGGATGAGAAAGTTCTCTTCGCCACCGATTATCTGGCAGGAGATGCAAGAGCTTGGTGGAATAGCATCCGCAATATGAACCATGGCCAGGTGATGACCTGGGAAGCATTCAAGGTCAAGTTCAGCCGCACCCACGTGCCGCAAGGTCTTTGATGGGTTCGTAGCATGGAAAACAAAAAAATTCTACCGCAAGAACGAACAAAACCCAGATCTAATCTAGATAAAAGCCAAGATCTAATCTATTAGACATGTGCAATGAGATAGATCTGTACTAACCCTCGTAGAATCAAAAGCGTTACGAGATTAGATCTCGGGGTTGATGTAGTCGATCACTTGCCGATCTCAAGATCGTGTGGACGATCCTTCCGGCGCCGCGTCCCGGCAGTGCTTCCGCAGTCGGTCACACATGCGGAGTCGAATCAGACCTTCCTCTCCCCGTTCCAGCGAGCAGCGGAGGTAGTAGATCTTCTCCACGGAATCCCAGCAGCACGACGGTGTGGTGGTGGTGGTGGAGGAGAGAATTCTGCAGGGCTTCGCCTAAGCCGGAGCAGAGCGAAGGAAGAGGAGAGAGGCGGCGGGTAGGGATTGTTATGGGAGAGGGCTAGGAGGGGGCGCCCCCTCCCCTCTATTTAAAGGAGGGAGGCGCACCATGGGAGGGGGAGTCCTAGTAGGACTCCGCTCCTTGGCCGGCGGGTTGGGAAGGGGGGGAGGAGTCCTCCTCCCCCACGAATCCGTGTCTAGCCCCCACAAGGTTTCCTTGACCCTTTCTTGGTTTTCAAGCAAACACCAAGAACTCTTCTAGAACCTTCCAGAACATTCTAAAACCTTCTAGAATCTCCATATAAACACTTCGGAACATTTCCTAACTTAGAAAATGATCCCCAATATATGAATCTTATTCTCCGGACCATTCTGTATCTCCTTGTTATGTCCCGGATCCAATCCGGGACTCCAAACAACATTCGGTCTCCAACGCACATTCCATATCTACTTAAAAACAACTTCAAACCTTAAGTGTGTCACCCTATGGTTCGTGAATATGCAGACATGATGGAGACACTTCTCCGATCAATAACCATCAGCGGGATCTGGAGATCCATAACGGCTCCCACATACTCAACAATGACTTCGTGATCGATGGAACCATTAACATACGAAACCAATTCCCTTTGTCACGCGATATCTACTTATCTGAGGTTTGATCGTCGGTATCTCTATACCTAGTTCTACCTCGTTACTGATAAGTACTCTTTACTCGTTCCATGTTATGTCATCCCTTGTGACCTAGTCACATGCTTGCAAGCTAACTAGATGACATTCCACCGAGAGGGCCCAGAGCATATCTATCCGTCATATGGATGGACAAATCCCAATCTTGGTTCATGCGCTTCAACACATACTTTCAGAATACCCAATGACACCTTTATAACCACCCAGTTATGAAGCGGTGTTTGATATCATCAAAGTACCCATCCGGTGATGGTGATTAACATAACCTCATGGTCGAAGGATTAGGTTACTATGCATTTGAAAGCTTACAGCAATATCAACTTAATGACTTGATCTTATGCTACGCTTACTATGGGTGTGTGTGTCCATCATATCATTCTCCTAATGATATAACCTTGTTATTAATGGCATCCAATGTCCATGATCAGGAAACCATGATCATCATTTAATCAACAAGCTAGTTCCACAAGAGGCTTACTAGGGACTCTTTTATGTTTACAAAACACACATGTATTAGTGTTTCCTTATAATACAATTATAGCATGGGATGTAAACATTCATCATAAACACAAAGATATAATAATAACCACTTTTATTATTGCCTCTTGGGCATATCTCCAACAGTCTTGTCAACAGGATGAGAGATGAATTCCGCGAATTGAAGCGAGGAAGGATGATTGTGGTGGAGTACCGTGACAGATTCTTGTCACTTGCCAGATATGCACCGGATGAGATCAACACGGAGGCCAAGAAGAAAGAGAGATTCTTAAACAGACTGCATGATGAGATGCAGACTGTCCTCGTCAACATCCGTTTCGATAATCTCGAAGAGCTAGTCAACTCTGCCATTCAGATGGAAGGGAAGATTAACCAGGCAAACGACAACCGCAAGCGTCGTATGATGCAGCAGTCTGGATCTAGTAGTCACCAGAAGTACCGTCCCAACCCTTCACCAGGATATGCACCAAGGAACAACCGACCCCCAAATTCTCGCCCAAGCTACCCCAACCGTAGCGGAGGAAATGTGAAGTCCGGAGGAAACAATCACAACTCCGGTAATGCCAACAATTTCAACCGTGCCCCTCCCAAGAGCAACAACAATAACACTGCACCCAGAACTGGCAGCAATGTTGTTCCTGTCGCAGTCAAGGACAAGTGCTAGATCACTTGTTTCGAGTGTGGAGTGAAGGGTCACTACTCCAATGAGTGTCCCAAGAAGACTGCCGCCAATGACCCTATGAATGCCCCAGCTCAGCAACAGTGTCGTCTTCAACCAGGAAGGAGATTCGCCCTAGGGAACCCGCACAACCGCAACGGTCGTCTCTTCCACATGAACGCAGAAGAAGCCCAGGAAGCGCCAGATGTAGTGCTAGGCATGTTTTCTGTCAACTCAGTTTTAGCAAGAGTATTGTTTGATTCTGGAGCATCGCATTCATTTGTCACCGAAAAATTTGTATGCACTAGTAAGATTCGCCCAACCAACCTGAAGCATGTCATGATAGTTCAAATCCCCGGTTCAACAACAAAAGCTAGAAAAATTTGCAAGGCTGTACCTATCAGAATACATGGGATAGATTTTTACGCCAACCTAATTGTACTTGGAACCAAAGGATTGGAAGTAGTACTAGGTATGGACTGGATGTCAAGGCATAAAGAACTGATAGACTATGCTAAGAAAGCCATCACAATGACCAGTAGTTCTGGAGTAACAGTAGAGCATATCTCTAAAACCTTACCCCGTCAATTCAAGTGCAACAAGAGTGTAGCCCTGCCTACCATTGACCAAGTCAGAGTAGTCTATGAATACCCTGACGTATTCTCAGATGAATTGCCAGGTATGCCCCCGGATAGGGATATTGAGTTCATTATCGAACTAATCCCCGGAACCGGACCTATAGCCCAGAGACCCTATACCATGAACCCCTCAGAGTTAGTAGAACTGAAGAAGCATTTAGATGCCATGTTAGCAACAGGTTTGATTCAGCCAAGCGCATCGCCATGGAGATCACCAGTGTTATTCGTCGACAAGAAAGATGGAGGCAACCGTCTATGTACAGACTCCCGAAAGTTGAATGGCGTCACCATCAAGAACAAGTACCCCTTGCCAAAGATAGAGGATCTATTTGATCAGTTGACTGGAGCTCAGGTATTCTCAAAGATTGATCTTAGGACTAGTTATCACCAACTTAAGATTCGTGCAACGGATATTCCGAAGACCTCCTTTACTACTCGCTATGGTTTATACGAGTATACGGTTATGTCTTTTGGATTAACCAATGCCCCTGCTTATTTCATGAATCTCATGAATAAGAGCTTTATGAATTTCCTCGATAAGTTTGTATTTGTGTTTATCGACGACATCCTTATCTACTCCAAGTTAGAAGAAGAGCACGAGCAACATCTGAGAATCATCCTAGAAACCCTGAGAGAGCATCAGTTATATGCCAAGTTCAGCAAGTGTGAGTTTTGGCTGAAAGAAGTAGGATTCCTAGGACATATTGTGTCTGCTGGAGGAGTCTCTATTGATCCCACCAAGATTAAAGATGTTGAAGAATGGGAAGCCCCAACCAATCAAACCCAAGTTCGTTCATTTCTCGGATTAGCGGGATATTACCGCAAGTTCGTAGAAGGATTCTCGAGCATAGCCCGACCAATGACCCAATTGTTGAAGAAGGACAAGAAGTTTGAATGGACAGACAAGTGTGAAGCCAGTTTCTAGAAGCTAAAGAAGAGATTGATATCAGCCCCAATTTTGATCATGCCAAACATCAAGAAGCCGTTTGATGTGTATTGTGATGCATCCAAGATTGGCCTAGGATGTGTATTGATGCAAGAAGGCAAAGTCATCGTGTATCTATCTCGACAACTGAAGCAGCATGAGCAGAACTATCCGACCCATGATCTTGAGCTAGCAGCGGTGGTTTTAGCATTGAAGACATGTCGTCATTATTTGATGGGTAATCGTTGTGAGATTTACTCAGATCATAAGAGCTTGAAGTATATCTTCACCTAGAAGGAGCTGAATATGAGGCAAAGAAGATGGATAGAGTTAATCAAGGATTATGACCTTGACATTCACTATCACCTCGGCAAAGCCAATGTGGTAGCGGATGCTCTTAGCAGATTGCTGTGTAGGCTTAACACCATGATCAAGGAGAAGCAACCAAGTTTGTATGAGGAGTTGGTGCAGTTCAGGACTGAGTTAGTTAGCAAAGGATTCCTAGCTAGCATTGAACTTTAACCCACGTTGATTAGCCAAATCAAGGAAGCCCAGAAGGGAAATGAAAGTATCGACGGAATCAAACATCGTATTGGTACAGGAAAGGTACCTGGATTCACCGAAGACAAAGAAGGAGTACCGTGGTACAACGGACGTATCTGTATGCCAGCAGATTCGGAGCTGAAGGAGGTTATCATGAAGGAAGCTCATGATACTCTTTATTCTATCCACCCCGAAGGAACAAAGATGTATCAGGATTTGAAAGAGCAATTTTGGTGGCACAAGATGAAAAGAGAGATCGGAAGCTACATCGCCAAATGTGACATCTGTCAAAGAGTCAAAGCAGAGCATCAGAGACCTGCAGGACTATTGCAACCATTGCAGATTCCGGAATGGAAATGGGATTCCGTCGGAATGGACTTTATCACCGGTTTACCCACTTCTAGTAGGGGAAATGACTCAATCTGGGTCATAGTTGATAGACTTTCCAAGGTAGCCCACTTCATACCTGTCAAGACAACCTACCAGAGTGCAAAGCTAGCAGAGTTGTCCATTGCTAGGATTGTTAATCTGCATGGAGCCCCCAAGACCATTGTCTCAGATCGAGGAACCCAGTTTACTTCAAGATTTTGGCAGAAAGTCCAGGAAGGTTTAGGAACCAAGTTGAACTTCAGTATCGCTTATCACCCGCAAACAGATGGACAGACTGAGAGAGTCAACCAGATCCTAGAGGATATGCTTAGAGCTTGTGTGTTGGAATACGGATCAAAATGGGAAGACTGCCTGCCTTTCGCAGAATTCTCATATAACAACAGTTATCAGGCTAGTTTGCAGATGGCACCATTTGAATTCCTATACGGAAGAAAGTGTCGTACCCCTTTGAATTGGTCGCAAGTAGGAGAGAGTCAGATCTTTGGACCCGACATTCTCCGAGAAGCAGAAGAGAAAGTTCAGAAAGTCCGTGAGCACCTCAAGACTGCCCAATCCATACAGAAGAGCTATGCTGACAAGAGAAGGAGAGACCTGACTTTCAATGTCGGAGATTTCGTATATCTCAAGGTTTCACCATTGAAGGGAACTCAACGCTTTAGTCTGAAGGGAAAGTTAGCTCCTAGGTATATCGGACCTTCGAAGATTCTGAACCGCCGAGGAGAAGTATCGTATCAACTGGAACTGCCTGAAGAGATGTCAGCCATCCACAATGTGTTCCATATCTCGTTACTTCGCAAATGCCTAGAAGTGCCTGAGAAGACTAAAGTTTTCAAGAACATCGATCACAGAGCTGTGGAAATCGATAAGGACCTGACCTATCGGGAAGTACCCATCCGTATCTTAGAAGAAGCCTACAGAACCACCAGGACCAGAAGTATCAAGTTTCTCAAGATTCAGTGGAGCAACCATACCGAGGAGGAAGCTACTTGGGAGCGCGAAGATTACATTAGAACAGAGTTCCCAGATCTCTTTAGTTTCTAGTTTTCTTTATAAATCTCGGGATGAGATTTTGTTTAAGGGGGGAAGGTTTGTAACATCCCAAAACTTTAATCCAAGCTTATCAAGATCAAATCATCCAAAAATAGGGCTAACAAAAGCTTTTCCAAATTTAAAATGAAAGCATTCATATATGTGTGCATTTAAAATAGGAGTTGTTTGAATTGCCATGATTGATTGATCCAATGCTTGTAAAATGTTTCTTAGGTGATTTAAACATCATCTACATCATTCCCAAACTTTTCCTAAAGAAAATCAAATCAAAAAGAATTAAAATGAAGGAATGGTCATTTTGGCAAATTTAACTCTCATGCCTACTTTGGCTATTCCTAGTACTCAATTATTAACAGAAACAATTCTTGATCTTTGCACCCCTTGCTAGTACAGATAATGAGGTACCAAGGCCCACCTTTTGATCTGCTAAAACCATTATGTTAGCTATTTTAAATGACAGTTTAAAATTGAATCTAATGCATATGCATATATCACCCCTATTTCAAAAACCATCTATTTGAGCTCCATTTTCAAAACCCTTGCAACCAGAGACTACCTATCACTAGTAGAGATCACTCAAAAAATTTGAACTCAAATTCAAAACTTTTTCTCTTGCGGCCATTTCATCAAACACTTGGCATGCTTAATCTCACCTCTAATCCTAGCTCACTATTCTGCACAGGGTTTTGCCCCCATTTGATCTCCATTTAACCTCTCTGTCCCCTCTTGGTCTAACCAGGCCTTTAGCACCTCTATCCCTTGTCCCTAACCCCTAGGCCATGCCAAACCGAGGACATGCTCGCCGGCCAAACCTTGCCCCGCTGCAGCAGACCACTCCCCCTTCCCTCTCCATGTCTAGGAGGTAGCCAACACCTCACCGCCCCTCTCTGTCCCTTGCCCGAGCCAAGTGCTGCCGTGGACCACCGAGGAGAACCCGCGCCCAGTGCCACCGCACCATGCCAATGCCGCCCGCAGAGCATGTTCTGTCCCCGCGTGCACAAGCCGCCGCTCGACCGCAACCCGCGCCCGCCGCTCCGCCTTGACCTGGAGAACACCCCAGACATCCCCGTTCGCCTCCCAAAGCCTCAGAGCCACCGCTCGCCGTGGACACCGCTGCCTCTGCCTCTCAGAGCGCCACCTCACCCAGACCGCGTGCCACCGCCCCTACGGCCGCATTCACTTCCTAGAGCACCGCCAGGAGACCGCCTGTCGATCGCCATCCCTAGCCATGTCGCTAGCTCGCCATAGCCATGTCGCCACCATCGCCTGCCCATCCCGCTCGGTCTCACCGACGGGCCTATAAAAGGATCCCTCCATAGCCATTCTTCTCCACACCATTCCACTCCCCTCACCTCTCTGAACCTCACCCACCTCTCGCCGGAGCAAGTGGAGCAACAGCTCGCCGGAATTGGAGCCGGAGCCGCCGCCTCTGCAGGAGGAGGGAGCCGTTGATTGCGACCACCCCAAGCTCTGCCACGACCACGCGTCGCCTCGCCGTCGTCTTCCACTTTTTTTGCTCGCCTATCCGACCTTGCTGGAGCCCTGGTACGCCCCCAATAGACCCCCACCGAGCCGCTAGGGTTCGAGCTCGTCGGCGACCTGTTCGTCGTCGACGACGACTCTGATCCGTTGATCACGCTTCTAATCGCACGGCCCACAGCGCGCGTACCGTTTCGCGTGTTAAGTGCTGCTGACAAGCGGGACCCCTGTCAGCTGAGCCTCACGCCGTGGAGCGCCACTGGGCCGGCCCTTTTCTTTGCCCGTGCTAGCCCATAGTTTCAAATCTGGTTTTTCCTTTCTAGTTAAATCTAGTTTCTGTCCACTAGTTTGAAAATCAATTCAGAGAGTTTTAGAAATTCAAATTGCATGAAACCTATTTTGTCTGAAAGGTATTGAAATGATCTATCCAAGCCCGTTGGATTTAATTCAATTAGAGTTATAGATCTCTCCTAGTAAAAATAAGAAGACAGAAGCTTTTGCAACTTGCAACATTTTTATAAAATCAACCAAGTTAGCTTTTGAGTTGATTCCAACTCTCAAAAATCACATTTCATCATATCTATCCAAATATGTAATAATATTAAGGTTTACATGTAGTGACTTTGGACTAGTACCAAAATAATGCTATATAGGCATTTCTAGTTACTTTAAATCATTAAATAATAAACTTAAACTAAAGTAATATTGATCCAACCCTTAAATCTCATTCCCACATGTTATAATATGTGGTGAGGACATGTGTCCACATGATCCCATATTTTGGTGGTGAATATTAAATTTTTGTTAATATTTCAATGAGTAGAAATTACTTTTCTAAAATAAAAAGGATGAAACTATTGAAATTAAACTTGTGATGCTTGTGATGATAATAGATCATCAATTGTGGGTTTTAGAATGCTACCTAGCCTAGTTAAGTATTGTTTGGTGATTGTCTACTCCCTATGTATTTATAGACGCTAGTACCGACCAATCTTTCGAGGAGGAGGAGTTCTACCAAGAAGAAGAAGAAGAAAACTTCAACCACTGCACCAACCAAGGCAAGCTATTAGTGGCAAGCTAACCCTTGCAAAACATACTTTAGCAAGCTATTGTTAGCAATCTAGAATAAAACTAGATGGTTTAGCAAAGATGCCTTAAGCATGCTTTGATCACACCCCTTTAACTGTTAGTACCCCAAGTCTTACTGACAAGTTTTACCTCCCATAGGTTACACAAAGTTCTTTACCTAATTTTGAAGGTAGCATAAAGAGTATAAAACTTGACCTACTTAGAAACCTTTATATTTCATTCTATGGCATGAGATTGATCCCATCTTTACCACCTTAGTGAACACTCTTAACTTAGTATTTTAGAATAGATCAAAAACTTGAGTCACTTTAGATGGGAACACTTGGTGAAAATGAATTGTGAAAACCTTGGAATGATGAGTCATTCTATTGAGATGATTTGACATGTGTTGAGAGACACAACTGGTTTATGATGATGAAAATGACGAGGCATGAGCCTTAACCCTTTTATAAAACTGATGGTTGGATTCGGATGCGATACCATTCCAAATTTACTGTACAACCACATTACCTGAATTGGGTAAGGCTTAGCTGGAAATTTATATGCATTAGTATTAGTTCCCTCACGGGAGAGGTTTGAGTTGAGGCTACCTCTCAATGATGTCCACCTATGCAGTGCCCAAGATGACTGATGGTCATGGTTGGGAGGCCATGCTCATAGGAGAGGTGCTTGTACTAAGGTGTGTAAAGGGAAGGTTATGTTTGATTATCTGCATCTAAGTATGATGATTCAGGGTTATCCCTGACATATGTATCAAATCTTGTGGTGAAAGTGTACCACCTCTGCAGAGTGTCAAACTATTCGAATAGCCGCGTCCGCGGTTATGGACAGTTGGAATGGCCATACTGTTTCGTTGTCAGATGTTTTCTAAATAACTTGAAATGAATGATGAACTTTGACTTGACCATAATAGGGTTGTGTTGATGATAATAGCTTCCCAACTTAAGTGATTCTAGAACTTTACTTTATCTTTCTTGGCTTCTGAACTCAGCTTAGGTTTCAAATTTAACTTGATAGTTAACTTAGATTCAGTACTTTAACTTAGAATTATACCCCTTGTTAGTAGTAGTTTGCGAGTACTTAAAGAGTACTCATGGCTTTTGTCCCTGGCTATTATCATGGCCAGACTATGAAGGAGATTATCAAGATGATGGTCAACAGGACGGCTATGATAACTAGGACTATCTGCCTTCGTCGGCATTGCCTGTGCCCTGAAGATGGACCCCGCCGCTACGCTATCGTTTATTTCCGCTGCTTGTTGTATTAAAGACTGGATCATGAGATCCTTATTTGTGTAAAACCTTATGTATGGTTTGTAATGGATGATGTACTGTGATATCCAATCCGTTATGTCTCGCAAAAATGGTAATCCTGGGATTGCGAGGTATGGCATAACGGGCATCTGGATTAAAAATTCGGGTGTTGACATACCCCGTTGGCGGTTCTCTATGATACACATATACTTACGATGACATGAACTTACCCGTGACTAAACTTGAGTAGCATGAGGATCAGCCCTCGTATACAAGGGACATGAGATTTCTGACTTATACTTCGTCAAGCATGTACACCATAGTTTGTTCACTTTAACCTTAATCACTTCAAGATGCTTATGATAGGGGCAATGAGAGTTGAAAGCTATAAGTATCATAATTTTTGGAAGCTCTTTATGAGACTTGAATCCCTACTTCCTTTTAAAAAATGCCTTTCTTCCGCCATTATATTGAGTCTCCACCTTCTATATTTATGCACTTACTTTGAGAGTATAGTGGCCATTCTTAGTTCTATGTGCTTTGTCCCAAGACTAGTTGATTGATGCATAACTTGATATTGCTTGTTTTAAACTATTGTATCTAGTCACTCTTATGAACTTTGAAGGTGTCCTATGCATTTATATTTGCTACTCTATTGAGGGACAAGCTGAATACTATTATGCTATGTTTTCTTTATGTGAAACAAACAAACGTCTTGCAAAACATTGTTATCCATTAATCTTTTGTTTGTGCCTTTTCATGTTGCATCATAGTTTCTTTGCTTATTGTTAGAACTTTGTCTTTCATGTTATGATTGAAGTACTATGATCCCAGCTTTGAATGTTTTACAAATACTTTGATCAAGTATTTGATGGTGCATGTCACCTCAAAAATTATTCTTTCTTTTTATCACTTACCTACTCGAGGACGAGCAGGAGTTAAGCTTGGGGATGTTGATACATTGCAAATGTATCTATAATTTTTGATGTTCCATGCTTGGTTTTATCCACTTTCTTGTGTTTTGTTCCAACTTTGGAGTACTTTTCTTATGATTTCTTGGACTAACCTATTAATAAGAGCCACAGTGCCAGCTGCCTGTTTTCTGCTGTTTTTGGTTCCAAGAAAGTAGGAAAATGAATATTCTCAAAATTGGATGGGACAAAAGCCAAAGTGCCTATTTTTCCGGATATCATCAAGTGCCAGAATACGAGACGGAGAGGGGCCAGAGGGCGGCCACACCACCTGGCCACGCGGTTAGGCCTGGCCCGCGCCAGGGGGTGGTGTGGCCATCCCAGGCACCCCCTCTGCCTCCCCTTCCGACTATAAGATGCCCTCGGGACGAAAATCCTAGGTACCCGATCAAAAATCCACGAAAGAGTCTGTAGCCACTGTCATCTCCATCCTTAGATCGGGAGGGATCTGAAGCTCTTCGCGGCACCCTGCCAGAGAGGGGAATTCACTCTGGAGGCCTTCTTCATCACCATGCAAGCCTCCGGTGTGATGCGTGACTAGTTCATCCTTGGACTACGGATCCATGTAGTAGCTAGATGGCTGGTTCTCCTCCTTTGTGCTTTCATATCTAGATCTTGTGAGCTCCGTTCATGATCAAGATCATCTCTTTGTAATTCTGCATGTTGTGTTTGCGGGGATCCGATGGATATTGAGATGCTATTTCAGATTGATTATTGATTCTATCATGTCTTTGTTATTTGTGATCTTGCATGCTTTCCGTTGTTAGTAGCTATCTTGGCCAAGTAGATGCTAGCAACTCCAAGAGTTAGTATTTATGCTCGATAGTGGGTTCATGCCTCTGGTAATCTGGGGAAGTGACATAAATCTCTAAGGTACTAGATGTGTTGTTGCTACTAGGGAGAAAACAACAATCCTTTATTCATAGAACAATCGTATTGTTTACTTTACACGTAGTTCGTAAAGCAATAATCTGTTGCTTGCAACTTAATACTAGAGGGGGTTCGGATGATAACCTGAAGGTGGATTATTAGTCATAGATGCAGTTGGATGGCGGTCTATGTATTATGTTGTAATTCCCAATCAAGTCTCAAAGGAGTCAAGATGATTAGTATATGCATGTATTGATTTCTCGGTGTTTGTCAATTGCCCCGCTGTAATTTGTTCACCCAACATGTTATCTATCTAAGGAGAGCCACCTCTAGTGAACTATGGATCCCGGTCCTTTACTTTATATTCAATCTACAAACTGTTTACTTCTTTGTGTTTAGTTTCTGCAAACTTTTACTTCTTTCCATTCGATACGTTTAATCCTTTGTTTTCTGCAAAACACGGTGAGATTGACAACCTCATCACAAGTTGGGGACAAAGTTCTGTGGTTGTGTTGTGCAGGTCTCCACATTGCTACTAGCACCGGTAGTGCGCCCTGCCAAAGCTCAGCTAGTAACACCTTTGGGGTGTTTCCTTGCTCCTACTGGTTCGATTAAACCTTGGTTTCATACTGAGGGAAACTTGCTGCTGTGCTCATCATACCTTCCTCTTGGGGTTCCTAACGAGCTGTACATCAACACCGCCATCAAACATTTTTCTGGGCGCCGTGCATTGAGCCATCAGTCTTCTTGATACAAATGTAGAAATGCATCTTCTTGTTTGGTCCAGCACCGACAAGGTACTAAGATGGAACACATAGGATCGACCTTAGGTCCACATACTTCACCTCCCGCAGCGTCTGGTAGCTCGGCGCCTCGGCTAGCACAAGAATGCTATCGGATGACAGCGGCTAGGCATTCTCCCACATGCGCACCGTGTATAGGGGCCAGGTGCATGAGACTGACCTGACGCATACCAAACACACGAAGGTGGGCCCTGCTCTGGTTCCCGGAACACCGGCGGAGATGGTCAGGACGAAAACAGTGCCGTCCCCCTGGAAAATTAGCCAGAGGCGTGCTGAGTCAGTGAAGGGCACCTGCTCTTGGAGAAGTTGGGCTTGCCCGTACGAGATCCTAATCACTTCGATCAAGTGCTCCTCTGCAAGGTGGACGACGAGCTCTGTCGGCGGGCCAGTGTAGTCGTAGCCTGGCTCCGTGTAGGAGCACGCGCCGTGCGGGCACGTGAGCTCGTGGAGCGGGACCTCGTGGTAGGAGTAACGGCAAAAGCATCCTGGGTGGGAGCACACGAGCGATAATGTCGCTGTGAAGTTGCACGCGAGGATCTCCAAATTCTTGGGCTGCAACATCTGCCACATCTGGAGTTCTTCAAGAAAGCGGAAAAAAGATCAGAAGTTAGATCGGTGAATAACATGAATATGTAGGATAAATTCAAAAGCTTGTAAAATGATTTCTTAGCATGAAGGTAGCGACCGAGAATCAGCGGATGTCGTCCGGGCACGACGGACGAAAGCCGGTGGCATCGTCCGGGCACACAGTGATGTGTGGTGGATGAGGGGAGAGGGGGTTGTGGAGTAGACGTGCTCAGTCACGAGCTCTACGATATTACTAGTAGGCTATAGGGGATTGGAAATAATAGTAATGTAAGTGAAAATGTAAGCGAGGCCAATCATGTCGCGAAACAGCCTACTTGCGGATCGCTCTTACGAAGAACCATCTTATTCGTCCACACGCCCCAATCGAACAGTCTACAACAATAACAAACATGCAATGCCATTGGTTGATCCATATGGTTTGTGGAAAAGAACAAAGATGCAATTACTCTAGTGGGTACATCGATGGTTTGTGGAAAGAACACACATGCAATGCCATTGGTGGATCCATGTCGTTTGTGAAAAGAACGCACATGCAATGACATTTGTTGATCCATATGTGATTTGTGAAAAGAACACACATGCAATTACTCTAGTGGATCCATATGTGGTTTGTGGAAAAGAACACACATGCAATGACATAGGTTGAACCATATATGGTTTGTAAAAAGAACACACATGCAATGACTCTAGTGGATCCATATGTGGTCTGTGGAAAGAACACTTCAATGACTCTAGTGGATCCATATGTGGTTTGTGAAAAGAACACACATGCAATGACATTGGTGTATCCATATTTGGTTTGTGGAAAGAACACACATGCTATGACATTTGTTGATCCATATGTGGTTTGTGGAAAGAACACACATGCAATGACTCTAGTGGATCCATATGTGGTTTGTGAAAAGAACACACATGCAATGACTCTGGTGGATCCATATGTGGCTTGTGGAAAGAACACACATGCAATGACATTGTTGGATCCATATGTGGTTCATGGAAAGAACACACATGCAATGACTCTGGTTGATCCATGTGGTTTGTGGAAAGAACACACATGGAATGACATTGGTTGATCCATGTGGTTTGTGGAATGAACACACATGCAATCACTCTGATGGATCCATGTGTGGTTTGTGAAAAGAACACACATGCAATGACTCTAGTGGATCCATATGTGGGTTGTGAAAAACACAGATGCAATGACATTGGTGGATCCATACTTGGTTTGTGGAAAGAACACACATGCAATAACATTTGTTGATCCATATGTGGTTTGTGGAAAGAACACACATGCAATGACTCTAGTGGCTCCATATGTGGTTTATGGAAAAGAACACACATGCAATGACTCTGGTGGATCCATATGTGGTTTGTGGAAAGAACACACATGCAATGACATTGGTGGATCCATATGTGGTTCCTGGAAAGAACAGACATGCAATGACATTGGTGGATCCATGTGTGGTTTGTGACATGAACACACATGCAATGACATTGGTCGATCCATGTGTGGTTTATGACAATAACACACATGCAATGCCATTGGTTGATCCATATTTTGTTTGTGGAAAGAACACACATGCAATGACATTTGTTGATCCATATGTGGTTCATGGAAAGAAGACACATGCAATGACATTTGTGGATCCATGTGTGGTTTGTGACATGAACACACATGCAATTACTCTGGTGGATCCATGTGTGGTTTGTGGAAAGAACACACATGCAATAACTCTAGTTGATCCATGTGGTTTGTGGAAAGAACACTAATGTAATGAGATTGGTTGATCCATGTGGTTTGTGGAAAGAACACACATGCAATGACTCTGGTGGATCCATGTGTGGTTTGTTAAAATAACACACATGCAATGACTCTAGTGGATCAATATGCGGTTTGTTAAAAGAACACACATGCAATGACATTGGTGGATCCATATTTTGTTTGTGGAAAGAACACACATGCAATGACATTTGTTGATCCATATGTGGTTCATGGAAAGAACACATATGCAATGACATTGGTGGATACATGTGTGGTTTGTGACATGAACACACATGCAATTACTCTGGTGGATCCATGTGTGGTTTGTGGAAAGAACACACATGCAATGACTCTAGTTGATCCATATGTAGTTCATGGAAAGAACAGACATGCAATGACATTGGTGGATCCATGTGTGGTTTGTAACATGAACACACATGCAATGACATTGGTTGATCCATATGTGGTTTATGACAATAACACACATGCAATGCCATTGGTTGATCCATGTTGTTTGTCAAAAGAACACACATGTAATGACCACTGTTGATCCATAAGTGGTTTGTGGATAGAACACACATGCAATGACATTGGTCGATCCATATGTGGGTTGTGAAAAGAACACACATGCAATGCCATTGGTTGATCCATATATGGTTTGTGAAAAGAACACACGTGCAATGCCATTGGTTGATACATGTGGTTTGTGGAAAATAACACACATGCAATGACTTTGGTGGATCCATATGTGGTTTGTGGAAAGAACACACATGCAATGACTCCAGTGGATCCATATGTGGTTTGAGGAAAAGAACACACATGCAATGACACTGGTGGATCCATATGTGGTTTGTGGAAAAAAGAACACACATGTAATGAAATTGGTGGATCCATATGTGGTTCATGGAAAGAACACACATGCAATGACGTTGGTGGATCCATGTGTGGTTTGTGACATGAACACACATGCAATTACTCTATGGATCCATGTGAGGTTTGTGGAAACAACACACATGCAATGACTCTGGTTGATCCATGTGGTTCATGGAAAGAACAGACATGCAATGACTCTTGTGGATCCATATGTGGTTTGTGGAAAGAACACACATGCAATGACTTTGGTTGATCCATGTGTGGTTCGTGAAAAGAATACACATCCAATTACTCGAGTGGTACATATTTGGTTTGTGGAAATAACATGCATGCAATGACATTGGTTGATCCATATGTGGGTTGTGGAAATATCACACATGCAATGCCATTGGTTTATCCATGTGTGTTTTGTGAAAAGAACACACATGCAATGCCATTGGTTGTTCCATGTGGTTTGTGGAAAAGAACACACATGCAATGACCCTGGTGGATCCATATGTAGTTTGTGGAAAGAACACACATGCAATGACTCTGGTGGATCCATGTGTGGTTTGTGAAAAGAACACACATGCAATGACTCTAGTGGATCCATATGTGGTTTGTGAAAATAACAAACATGCAATAACATTGGTGGATCCATATTTGGTTTATGGAAAGAACACACATGCAATTCCATTTGTTGATCCATATGTGGTTGGTGGAAATAACACACATGCAATGACTCTAGTGGATACATATGTGGTCTGTGAAAAGAACACACATGCAATGACTCTGGTGGATCCATATGTGGTTTGTGGAAAGAACACACATGCAATGACATTGGTGGATCCATATGTGGTTCATGGAAAGAACACCCATGCAATGACATTGGTGGATCCATGTGTGGTTTGTGAGATGAACACACATGAAATTACTCGTGTGGATCCATGTGTGGTTTATGGAAAGAACACACATGCAATGACTCTGGTTGATCCATGTGGTTCGTGGAAAGAACACACATGTATTGGCATTGCTTGATCCATGTGGTTTGGGGAAAGAACACACATGCAATGACTCTGGTGGATCCATGTGTGGTTTGTGAAAAGAACACACATGCAATGACATTGGAGGATCCTTATTTGGTTTGTGGAAAGAACACACATGCAATGACATTTGTTAATCCATAAGTGGTTGATGGAAAGAACACACATGCAATGACATTGGTGGATCCATGTGTGGTTTGTGACATGAACACACATGTAATGACATTGGTTGATCCATATGTGGTTTTTGGAAATAATACACATGCAATGACCTTGCTTCATCCATATGTGGGTTGTGAAAAGAACACATGCAATGCCATAGGTGAAACCATATATGGTTCGTGAAAAGAACACACAGGCAATGCCATTGGTTGATGCATGTGGTTTGTGGAAAAGAACACACATGCAATGACTCTGGTGGATCCATATGTGGTTTGTGGAAAGAACACACATGCAATGACTCGAGTGGATCCATATGTGATTTGTGGAAATGAACACACATGCAATGACATTGGTGGATCGATATGTGGTTTGTGGATAGAACACACACGTAATGACATTGGTGGATCCATATGTGGTTCATGGAAATAACACACATGCAATGACATTGGTGGATCCATGTGTGGTTTGTGACATGAACACACATGAAATTACTCTAGTGTATACATGTGTGGTTTGTGGAAAGAACACACATGCAATGACTCTGGTTGATCCATGTGGTTTGTGGAAAGCTCATACATGCAATGACTCTGGTGGATCCATATGTGGTTTGTGGAAAGAACACACATGCTATGACTCTGGTGGATCCATATGTGGTTTGTGGAAACACCACACATGCAACGACATTGGTTGATCCATGTGTGGTGTGTGAAAAGAACACACATGCAATTAGTCTGGTGGATCCATGTGTGGTTTGTGACATGAACACACATGCAATTACTCTGGTGGATCCATGTGTGGTTTATGGAAAGAAAACACATGCAATGACTCTGGTTGATCCATGTGGTTTGTGGAAAGAACACAAATGTATTGACATTGGTTGATCCATGTGGTTTGTGGAAAGAACACACATGTAATGACTCTGGTGGATCCATGTGTGGTTTTTGAAAAGAACACACATGCAATGACTCTGGTGGATCCATATGTGGTTTGTGGAAAGAACACACATGCAATGACTCGAGTGGATCCATATGTGATTTGTGGAAATGAACACACATGCAATGACATTGGTGGATCGATATGTGGTTTGTGGATAGAACACACACGTAATGACATTGGTGGATCCATATGTGGTTCATGGAAATAACACACATGCAATGACATTGGTGGATCCATGTGTGGTTTGTGACATGAACACACATGAAATTACTCTAGTGTATACATGTGTGGTTTGTGGAAAGAACACACATGCAATGACTCTGGTTGATCCATGTGGTTTGTGGAAAGCTCATACATGCAATGACTCTGGTGGATCCATATGTGGTTTGTGGAAAGAACACACATGCTATGACTCTGGTGGATCCATATGTGGTTTGTGGAAACACCACACATGCAACGACATTTGTTGATCCATGTGTGGTGTGTGAAAAGAACACACATGCAATTACTCTGGTGGATCCATGTGTGGTTTGTGACATGAACACACATGCAATTACTCTGGTGGATCCATGTGTGGTTTATGGAAAGAAAACACATGCAATGACTCTGGTTGATCCATGTGGTTTGTGGAAAGAACACAAATGTATTGACATTGGTTGATCCATGTGGTTTGTGGAAAGAACACACATGTAATGACTCTGGTGGATCCATGTGTGGTTTTTGAAAAGAACACACATGCAATGACTCTAGTAGATCCATATGTGGTTTTTGAAAAGAACACACATGCAATGACATTGGTGGATGCTTATTTGGTTTGTGGAAAGAACACACATGCAATGACATTTGTTATTCCATATGTGGTTCATGGAAAGAACACACATGCAATGACATTGGTGGATCCATGTGTGGTTTGTGACATGAACACACATGCAATGACATTGGTTGATCCATATATGGTTTATGCCAAGAACACACATGCAATGCCATTGGTTGATCCATGTTGTTTGTCAAAAGAACACACATGTAATGACATTGGTTGATCCGTATGTGGTTTGTGGAAAAAATACACATGCAATGACATTGGTTCATCCATATGTGGGTTGTGAAAAGAACACATGCAATGCCATTGGTTAACCCATATATGGTTTATGAAAAGAACACACAAGCGATGCCATTGGTTGATGGATGTGGTTTGTGGAAAAGAACACACATGCAATGACTCTAGTGGATCCATATGTGGTTTGTGGAAAGAACACACATGCAATGACTCGAGTGGATCCATATGTGATTTGTGGAAAAGAACACACATGCAATGACATTGGTGGATCCATATGCGGTTTGTGGAAAGAACACACATGTAATGACATTGGTGGATCCATATGTGGTTCATGGAAAGAACACACATGCAATGACATTGGTGGATCCATGTGTGGTTTGTGACATGAACACACATGCAATGACATTGGTTGATCCATATGTGGTTTATGACAATAACACACATGCAATGCCATTGGTTGATACATGTTGTTTGTCAAAAGAACACACATGTAATGACATTGGTTGATCCATATGTGGTTTTTGGAAAGAATACACATGCAATGACATTGGTTCATCCATATGTGGGTTGTGAAAAGAACACATGCAATGCCATAGGTTAACCCATATATGGTTTGTGAAAAGAACACACAGGCAATGCCATTGGTTGATGCATGTGGTTTGTGGAAAAGAACAGACATGCAATGACTCTGGTGGATCCATATGTGGTTTGTGGCAAGAACACACATGCAATGACTCGAGTGGATCCATATGTGATTTGTGGAAATGAACACACATGCAATGACATTGGTGGATCCATATGTGGTTTGTGGAAAGAACACACATGTAAGGACATTGGTGGATCCATATGTGGTTCATGGAAAGAACACACATGCAATGACATTGGTGGATCCATGTGTGGTTTATGACATGAACACACATGCAACGACATTGGTTGATCCATATGTGGTTTATGACAATAACACACATGCAATGCCATTGGTTGATCCATGTTGTTTGTTAAAAGAGAACACATGTAATGACATTGGTTGATCCATATCTGGTTTGTGGAAAAAATACACATGCAATGGCATTGGATCATCCATATGTGGGTTGTGAAAAGAACACATGCAATGCCATTGGTTAACCCATATATGGTTTGTGAAAAGAACACACAGGCAATGCCATTGGTTGATGCATGTGGTTTGTGGAAAAGAACACACATGCAATGACTCTAGTGGATCCATATGTGGTTTGTGGAAATAACACACATGCAATGACTCAAGTGGATCCATATGTGATTTGTGGAAAAGAACACACATGCAATGACATTGGTGGATCCATATGTGGTTTGTGGAAAGAACATACATGTAATGACATTGGTGGATCCATATGTGGTTCATGGAAAGAACACACATGCAATGACATTGGTGGATCCATGTGTGGTTTGTGACATGAACACACATGCAATTACTCTGGTGGATCCATGTGTGGTTTGTGGAAATAACAGACATGCAATGACTCTGGTTGATCCATGTGGTTTGTGGAAAGCACATACATGCTATGACTCTGGTGGATCCATATGTGGTTTGTGGAAAGAACAGACATGCAATGACTCCGGTGGATCCATATGTGGTTTGTGGAAAGACCACACATGCAATGACATTGGTTGATCCATGTGTGGTCTATGAAAACAACACATATGCAATTACTCGAGTGGGTACATATGTGGTTTGTGGAAAGAACACACATCCAATGACATTGGTGGATCCATGTGTGGTTTGTGACATGAACACACATGCAATGCCATTGGTTGATCCATATGTGGTTTATGCCAAGAACACACATGCAATGCCATTGGTTGATCCATGTTGTTTGTCAAAAGAACACACATGTAATGACATTGGTTGATCCGTATGTGGTTTGTGGAAAGAATACACATGCAATGACATTGGTTCATCCATATGTGGTTTGTGAAAAGAACACACATGCAATGACTCTAGTGGATCCATATGTGGTTTGTGAAAAGAACAAACATGCAACAACATTGGTGGATCCATATTTGGTTTGTGGAAAGAACACACATGCAATTCCATTTGTTGATCCATATGTGGTTGGTGGAAAGAACACACATGCAATGACTCTAGTGGATACATATGTGATCTGTGAAAAGAACACACATGCAATGACTCTGGTGGATCCATGTGTGGTTTGTGGAAAGAACACACATGCAGTGACATTGGTGCATACATATGTGGTTCATGGAAAGAAGACACACGCAATGACATTGGTGGATCCATGTGTGGTTTGTGACATGAACACACATGCAATTACTCTGGTGGATCCATGTGTAGTTTGTGGAAAGAAAACACATGCAATGACTCTGGTTGATCCATGTGGTTTGTGGGAAGAACACAAATGTATTGACATTGGTTGATCCATGTGGTTTGTGGAAAGAACACACATGTAATGACTCTGGTGGATCATGTGTGGTTTTTGAAAAGAACACACATGCAATGACTCTAGTGGATCCATATGTGGTTTGTGAAAAGAACACACATGCAATGACATTGGTGGATGCTTATTTGTTTTGTGGAAAGAACACACATGCAATGACATTTGTTAATCCATATGTGGTTCATGGAAAGAACACACATGCAATGACATTGGTGGATCCATGTGTGGTTTGTGACATGAACACACATGCAATGACATTGGTTGATCCATATGTGGTTTATGCCAATAACACACATGCAATGCCATTGGTTGATCCATGTTGTTTGTCAAAAGAACACACATGTAATGACATTGGTTGATCCGTATGTGATTTGTGGAAAGAATACACATGCAATGACATTGGTTCAGCCATATGTGGGTTGTGAAAAGAACACATGCAATGCCATTGGTTAACCCATGTATGGTTTATCTAAAGAACACACAAGCGATGCCATTGGTTGATGGATGTGGTTTGTGGAAAAGAACACACATGCAATGACTCTAGTGGATCCATATGTGGTTTGTGGAAAGAACACACATGCAATGACTCGAGTGGATCCATATGTGATTTGTGGAAAAGAACACACATGCAATGACATTGGTGGATCCATATGCGGTTTGTGTAAAGAACACACATGTAATGACATTGGTGGATCCATATGTGGTTCATGGAAAGAACACACATGCAATGACATTGGTGGATCCATGTGTGGTTTGTGACATGAACACACATGCAATCACATTGGTTGATCATATGTGGTTTATGACAATAACACACATGCAATGCCATTGATTGATCCATGTTGTTTGTCAAAATAACACACATGTAATGACATTGGTTGATCCATATGTGGTTTTTGTAAAGAATACACATGCAATGACATTGGTTCATCCATATGTTGGTTGTGAAAAGAACACATGCAATGCCATAGGTTAACCCATATATGGTTTGTGAAAAGAACACACAGGCAATGCCATTGGTTGATGCATGTGGTTTGTGGAAAAGAACAGACATGCAATGACTCTGGTGGATCCATATGTGGTTTGTGGAAAGAACACACATGCAATGACTCGAGTGGATCCATATGTGATTTGTGGAAATGAACACACATGCAATGACATTGGTGGATCCATATGTGGTTTGTGAAAAGAACACACATGTAAGGACATTGGTGGATCCATATGTGGTTCATGGAAAGAACACACATGCAATGACATTGGTGGATCCATGTGTGGTTTAGGACATGAACACACATGCAACGACATTGGTTGATCCATATGTGGTTTATGACAATAAGACACATGCAATGCCATTGGTTGATCCATGTTGTTTGTCAAAAGAGAACACATGTAATGACATTGGTTGATCCATATCTGGTTTGTGGAAAAAATACACATGCAATGGCATTGGATCATCCATATGTTGGTTTTGAAAAGAACACATGCAATGCCATTGCTTAACCCATATATGGTTTGTGAAAAGAACACACAGGCAATGCTATTGGTTGATGCATGTGGTTTGTGGAAAAGAACACACATGCAATGACTCTGGTGGATCCATATGTGGTTTGTGGAAATAACACACATGCAATGACTCGAGTGGATCCATATGTGATTTGTCGAAAAGAACACACATCTAATGACACTAGTGGATCCATATGTGGTTTGTGGAAAGAACACACATGTAATGACATTGGTGGATCCATATGTGGTTCATGGAAAGAACACACATCCAATGACATTGGTGGATCCATGTGTGGTTTGTGACATGAACACACATGCAATTACTCTAGTGGATCCATGTGTGGTTTGTGGAAAGAACAGACATGCAATGACTCTAGTTCATCCATGTGGTTTGTGGAAAGCACATACATGCAATGACTCTGGTGGATCCATATGTGGTTTGTGGAAAGAACACACATGCAATGACTCCGGTGGATCCATATGTGGTTTGTGGAAAGACCACACATGCAATGACATTGGTTGATCCATGTGTGGTCTGTGAAAACAACACACATGCAATTACTCGAGTGGGTACATATGTGGTTTGTGGAAAGAACACACATCCAATGAAATTGGTTGATCCATATGTGGGTTGTGGAAAGAACACACATGCAATGCCATTGGTTGATCCATGTGTGGTTTGTGAAAAGAACACACATGCAATGCCATTGGTTGATCCATGTGGTTTGTGGAAAAGAACACACATGCAATGACTCTGGTGGATCCATATGTAGTTTGTGGAAAGAACACACATGCAATGACTCAGGTGGATCCATGTGTGGTTTGTGAAAAGAACACACATGCAATGACTCTAGTGGATCTATATGTGGTTTGTGAAAAGAACAAACATGCAATAACATTGGTGGATCCATATTTGGTTTGTGGAAAGAACACACATGCAATTCCATTTGTTGATCCATACGTGGTTGTGCAAAGAACATAGATGCAATGACTCTAGTGGATACATATGTGGTCTGTGAAAAGAACACACATGCAATGAGTCTGGTGGATCCATATGTGGTTTGTGGAAAGAACACACATGCAATGACATTGGTGGATCCATATGTGGTTCATGGAAAGAACACACATGCAATGACATTGGTGGATCCATGTGTGGTTTGTGACATGAACACACATGCAATTACTCTGGTGGATCCATGTGTGGTTTATGGAACGAACAACCATGCAATGACTCTGGTTGATCCATGTGGTTCGTGGAAAGAACACACATGTATTGGCATTGCTTGATCCATGTGGTTTGGGGAAAGAACACACATGCAATGACTCTGGTGGATCCATGTGTGGTTTGTGAAAAGAACACACATGCAATGACTCTAGTGGATCCATGTGTGGTTTGTGAAAAGACCACACATGCAATGACATTGGAGGATCCTTATTTGGTTTGTGGAAAGAATAGACATGCAATGACATTGGTTAATCCATAAGTGGTTCATGGAAAGAACACACATGCAATGACATTGGTGGATCCATGTGTGGTTTGTGACATGAACACACATGTAATGACATTGGTTGATCCATATGTGGTTTTTGGAAAGAATACACATGCAATGACATTGGTTCATCCATAGGTGAACCCATATATGGTTTGTGAAAAGAACACACAGGCAATGCCATTGGTTGATGCATGTGGTTTGTGGAAAAGAACACACATGCAATGACTCTGGTGGATCCATATGTGGTTTCTGGAAAGAACACACATGCAATGACTCGAGTGGATCCGTATGTGATTTGTGGAAATGAACACACATGCAATGACATTGGTGGATCGATATGTGGTTTGTGGATAGAACACACATGTAATGACACTGGTGGATCCATATGTGGTTCATGGAAATAACACACATGCAATGACATTGGTGGACCCATGTGTGGTTTGTGACATGAACACACATGAAATTACTCTAGTGGATACATGTGTGGTTTGTGGAAAGAACACGCATGCAATGACTCTGGTTAATCCATGTGGTTTGTGGAAAGCTCATACATGCAATGACTCTGGTGGATCCATATGTGGTTTGTGGAAAGAACACACATGCAACGACTCTGGTGGATCCATATGTGGTTTGTGGAAACACCACACATGCAATGACATTGGTTGATCCATCTGTGGTTTGTGAAAAGAACACACATGCAATGACTCGAGTGGATCCATATGTGGTTTGTGGAAATAACACACACGCAATGCCATTTGTTGATCCATATGTGGTTGGTGGAAAGAACACACATGCAATGACTCTAGTGGATACATATGTGGTTTGTGGAAAGAACACACATGCAATGACATTGGTGGATCTATATGTGGTTCATGGAAAGAACACACATGCAATGACATTGGTGGATCCATGTGTGGTTTGTGAGAAGAACACACATGCATTTACTCTGGTGGATCCATGTGTGATGTATGGAAAGAACACACATGCAATGACTCTGGTTGATCCATGTGGATGGTGGAAAGAACACACATGTAATGACATTGGTTGATCCATGTGGTTTGTGAAAAGAACACACATGCAATGACTCTCGTGGATCCATATGTTGTTTGTGAAAAGAAAACACATGCAATTACTCTAGTGGATCCACGTGTGGTTTGTGGAAAGAACACACATGCAATGACATTGGTGGATCCATGTGTGGTTTGTCACATGAACACACATGCAATTACGCTGGTGGATCCATGTGTGTTTTGTGGAAAGAACACACATGCAATGACTCTGGTTGATCCATATGTGGTTTATGGAAAGAACACACATGGAATGACATTGGTGGATCCATGTGTGGTTCGTGACATGAAAACACATGCAATGACATTGGTTGATCCATATGTGGTTTATGAGAATAACACACATGCAATGCCATTGGTTGATCCATGTTGGTTGTCAAAAGAACACACATGCAATGACAATGGTTGATCCATGTGGTTTGTGGAAATAACACACATGCAATGACTCTGGTGGATCTATGTGTGGTTTGTGAAAAGAACACACATGCAATGACTCTAGTGGATCCATATGTGGTTTGTGAAAATAAAACACATGCAATGACTCTGGTGGATCCATATCTGGTTTGTGGAAAGAACACACATGCAATGACATTTGTTGATCCATATGTGGTTCATGGAAAGAACACACATGCAATGACTCTGGTTGATCCATGTGGTTTGTGGAAAGAACACACATGTAATGACATTGGTTGATCCATGTGGTTTGTGGAAAGAACACACAAGTAATGACATTGGTTGATCCATGTGCTTTGTGGAAAGAACACACATGTAATGATATTTGTTTATCCATGTGGATTGTGGAAAGAACACACATGTAATGACATTTGTTGATCCATATGTGGTTTGTGAAAAGAACACACATCGAATGACATTGGTGGATCCATGTGTGGTTTGTGACATGAACACACATGCAATTAGTCTGGTGGATCCATGTGTGGTTTGTGGAAAGAACACACATGCAATGACTCTGGTTGATCCATGTGGTTTGTGGAAAGAACACACATTTAATGACATTCGTTGATCCATGTGGTTTGTGGAAAGAACACACATGCAATGCCTCTGGTGGATCCATGTGTGGTTTGTGAAAAGAACACACATGCAATGACTAGTGGATCCATATGTGATTTGTGAAAAGAACACACATGCAATGACATTGGTGGATCCATATTTGGTTTGTGGAAAGAACACACATGCAATGAACTTTTTGATCCATATGTGGTTTGTGAAAAGAACACACAGGCAATGACATTGGTGGATCCATGTGCGGTTTGACACATGAACACATATGCAATTACGCTGGTGGATCCATGTGTGTTTTGTGGAAAGAACACACATGCAATGACTCTGGTTGATCCATATGTGGTTCATGGAAAGAACACACATGCAATGACATTGGTGGATCCATGTGTGGTTTGTGACATGAACCCACATGCAATGACATTGGTTGATGCATATGTGGTTTATGACAATAACACACATGCAATGCCATTGGTTGATCCATGTTATTTTTTCAAAAGAACACACATGCAATGACATTAGTTGATCCATGTGGTTTGTGGAAAGAACACACATGCAATGACTCTGGTGGATCCATGTGTTGTTTGTGAAAAGAACACACATGCAATGACTCTAGTGGATCCATATGTGGTTTGTGAAAAGAACACACATGCAATGACATTGGTGGATCCATATTTGGTTTTTGGAAAGAACACACATGCAATGCCATTTGTTGATCTATATGTGGTTGGTGGAAAGAACACACATGCAATGACTCTAGTGGATACATATGTGGTCTGTGAAAAGAACACACATGCAATGACTCTGGTGGATCCATATGTGGTTCATGGAAAGAACACACATGCAATGACATTGGTGGATCCAGATGTGGTTCATGGAAAGAACACACATGCAATGACATTGGTGGATCCATGTTTGGTTTGTGACATGAACACACATGCAATTACTCTGGTGGATCCATGTGTGGTTTATGGAAAGAACACACATGCAATGACTCTAGTTGATCCATGTGAGTTGTGGAAAGAACACACATGTAATGACATTGGTTGATCCATGTGGTTTGTGTAAAGAACACACATGCAATGACTTTGGTGGATCCCTGTGTGGTTTGTGGAAAGAACACACATGCAATGACTCTAGTGGATCCATATGTGGTTTCTGAAAAGAACACACATGCAATGACTCTGGTGGATCCATATGAGGTTTGTGGAAAGAACACACATGCAATGAGATTTGCTGATCCATATGTGGTTTGTGAAAAGAACACACATGCAATGACATTGGTGGATCAATGTGTGGTTTGTCACATGAACACACATGTAAATACTCTGGTGGATCCATGTGTGTTTTGTGGAAAGAACAGACATGTAATGACTCTAGTCGATCCATATGTGGTTCATGGAAAGAACACAGATGCAATGACATTGGTGGATCCATGTGTGGTTTGTGACATGAACACACATGCAATGACATTGGTTGATCCATACGTGGTTTATGACAATAACACACAATCAATGCCATTGGTTGATCCATGTTATTTGTCAAAAGAACACACATGCAATGACATTGGTTGATCCATGTGGTTTGTGGAAAGAGCACACATGCAATGACTCTGGTGGATCCCTGTGTGGTTTGAGAAAAGAACACACATGCAATGACTCTAGTGGATCCATACGTGGTTTGTGAAAATAACACACATGCAATGACTCTGGTGGATCCATATGAGGTTTGTGGAAAGAACACACATGCAATGACATTTGTTGATCCATATGTGGTTCATGGAAAGAATACACATGCAATGACTTTGGTTGATCCATGTGGTTTGTGGAAAGAACACACATGTAATGACATTGGTTGATCCATGTGGTTTGTGGAAAGAACACACAAGTAATGACATTGGTTGATCCATGTGGTTTGTGGAAAGAACACACATGTAATGATATTGATTGATCCATGTGGATTGTGGAAAGAGCACACATGTAATGACATTTGTTGATCCATATGTGGTTTGTGAAAAGAACACACATGCAATGAAATTGGTGTATCCATGTGTGGTTTGTGACATGAACACACATGCAATGACTCTGGTTGATCCATGTGCTTTGTGGAAAGAACACACATGTAATGACATTGGTTGATCCATGTGGTTTGTGGAAAGAACACACATGCAATGACTATGGTGGATCCATGTGTGGTTTGTTAAAAGAACACACATGCAATGACTCTTGTGGATCCATATGTTGTTTGTGAAAAGAACACACATGCAATGACATTGGTGGATCCATATTTGGTTTGTGGAAAAACCACACATGCAATAACATTTGTTGATCCATATGTGGTTTGTGAAAAGAACAGACATGCAATGACATTGGTGGATCCATGTGTGGTTTGTCACATGAACACACATGCAATTACTCTGGTGGATCCATATGTGGTTCATGGAAAGAACACACATGCAATGAATCTGGTTGATCCATATGTGGTTTGTGGACAGAACACACATGCAATGACTCTGGTTGATCCATATGTGGTTTATGGAAAGAACACACATGCAATGACATTGGTGGATCCATGTGTGGCTCGTGACATGAAAACCCATGCAATGACATTGGTTGATCCATATGTGGTTTATGAGAATAACACACATGCAATGCCATTGGTTGATCCATGTTGGTTGTCAAACGAACACACATGCAATGACAATGGTTGATCCATGTGGTTTGTGGAAAGAACACACATGCAATGACTCTGGTGGATCTATGTGTGGTTTGTGAAAAGAACACACATGCAATGACTCTAGTGGATCCATATGTGGTTTGTGAAAATAAAACACATGCAATGACTCTGGTGGATCCATATGTGGTTTGTGGAAAGAACACACATGCAATGACATTTGTTGATCCATATGTGGTTCATGGAAAGAACACACATGCAATGACTCTGGTTAATCCATGTGGTTTGTGGAAAGAACACACATGTAATGACATTGGTTGATCCATGTGGTTTGTGGAAAGAACACACAAGTAATGACATTGGTTGATCCATGTGGTTTGTGGAAAGAACACACATGTAATGATATTTGTTTATCCATGTGGACTGTGGAAAGAACACACATGTAATGACATTTGTTGATCCATATGTGGTTTGTGAAAAGAACACACATCGAATGACATTGGTGGATCCATGTGTGGTTTGTGACATGAACACACATGCAATTAGTCTGGTGGATCCATGTGTGGTTTGTGGAAAGAACACACATGCAATGACTCTAGTTGATCCATGTGGTTTGTGGAAAGAACAAACATTTAATGACATTCGTTGATCCATGTGGTTTGTGGAAAGAACACACATGCAATGACTCTGGTGGATCCATGTGTGGTTTGTGAAAAGAACACACATGCAATGACTCTAGTGGATCCATATGTGATTTGTGAAAAGAACACACATGCAATGACATTGGTGGATCCATATTTGGTTTGTGGAAAGAACTCACATGCAATGAACTTTTTGATCCATATGTGGTTTGTGAAAATAACACACAGGCAATGACATTGGTGGATCCATGTGCGGTTTGACACATGAACACATATGAAATTACGCAGGTGGATCCATGTGTGTTTTGTGGAAAGAACACACATGCAATGACTCTGGTTGATCCATATGTGGTTCATGGAAAGAACACACATGCAATGACATTGGTGGATCCATGTGTGGTTTGTGACATGAACACACACGCAATGACATTGGTTGATCCATATGTGGTTTATGACAATAACACACATGCAATGCCATTGGTTGATCCATGTTATTTTTTCAAAAGAACACACATGCAATGACATTAGTTGATCCATGTGGTTTGTGGAAAGAACACACATGCAATGACTCTGGTGGATCCATGTGTTGTTTGTGTAAAGAACACACATGCAATGACTCTAGTGGATCCATATGTGGTTTGTGAAAAGAACACACATGCAATGACATTGGTGGATCTATATTTGGTTTTTGGAAAGAACACACATGCGATGCCATTTGTTGATCTATATGTGGTTGGTGGAAAGAACACACATGCAATGACTCTAGTGGATACATATGTGATCTGTGAAAAGAAAACACATGCAATGACTCTGGTTGATCCATATGTGGTTCATGGAAAGAACACACATGCAATGACATTGGTGGATCCAGCTGTGGTTCATGGAAAGAACACACATGCAATGACATTGGTGGATCCATGTTTGGTTTGTGACATGAACACACATTCAATTACTCTGGTGGATCCATGTGTGGTTTATGGAAAGAACACACATGCAATGACTCTAGGTGATCCATGTGGGTTGTGGAAAGAACACACATGTAATGACATTGGTTGATCCATGTGGTTCGTGGAAAGAACACACATGTAATGATATTTGTTTATCCATGTGGATTGTGGAAAGAACACACATGTAATGACATTTGTTGATCCATATGTGGTTTGTGAAAAGAACACACATCGAATGACATTGGTGGATCCATGTGTGGTTTGTGACATGAACACACATGCAATTAGTCTGGTGGATCCACGTGTGGTTTGTGGAAAGAACACACATGCAATGACTCTGGTTGATCCATGTGGTTTGTGCAAAGAACACACATTTAATGATATTCGTTGATCCATGTGGTTTGTGGAAATAACACACATGCAATGCCTCTGGTGGATCCATGTGTGGTTTGTGAAAAGAACACACATGCAATTACTCTAGTGGATCCATATGTGATTTGTGAAAAGAACACACATGCAATGACATTGGTGGATCCATATTTGGTTTGTGGAAAGAACACACATGCAATGAACTTTTTGATCCATATGTGGTTTGTGAAAAGAACACAAAGGCAATGACATTGGTGGATCCATGTGCAGTTTGACACATGAACACATATGCAATTACGCTGGTGGATCCATGTGTGTTTTGTTGAAAGAACAAACATGCAATGACTCTGGTTGATCCATATGTGGTTCATGGAAAGAACACACATGCAATGACATTGGTGGATCCATGTGTGGTTTGTGACATGAGCCCACATGCAATGACATTGGTTGATGCATATGTGGTTTATGAAAATAACACACATGCAATGCCATTGGTTCATCCATGTTATTTTTTCAAAAGAACACACATGCAATGACATTAGTTGATCCATGTGGTTTGTGGAAAGAACACACATGCAATGACTCTGGTGGATCCATGTGTTGTTTGTGAAAAGAACACACATGCAATGACTCTAGTGGATCCATATGTGGTTTGTGAAAAGAACACACATGCAATGACATTGGTGGATCCATATTTGGTTTTTGGAAAGAACACACATGCAATGCCATTTGTTGATCTATATGTGGTTGGTGGAAAGAACACACATGCAATGACTCTAGTGGATACATATGTGGTCTGTGAAAAGAACACACATGCAATTACTCTGGTGGATCCATATGTGGTTCATGGAAAGAACACACATGCAATGACATTGGTGGATCCAGATGTGGTTCATGGAAAGAACACACATGCAATGACATTGGTGGATCCATGTTTGGTTTGTGACATGAACACACATGCAATTACTCTGGTGGATCCATGTGTGGTTTATGGAAAGAACACAGATGCAATGACTCTAGTTGATCCATGTGGGTTGTGGAAAGAACACACATGTAATGACATTGGTTGATCCATGTGGTTTGTAGAAATAACACACATGCAATGACTCTGGTGGATCCCTGTGTGGTTTGTGGAAAGAACACACATGCAATGACTCTAGTGGATCCATATGTGGTTTCTGAAAAGAACACACATGCAATGACTCAGGTGGATCCATATGAGGTTTGTGGAAAGAACACACATGCAATGAGATTTGCTGATCCATATGTGGTTTGTGAAAAGAACACACATGCAATGACATTGGTGGATCCATGTGTGGTTTGTCACATGAACACACATGTAAATAATCTGGTGGATCCATGTGTGTTTTGTGGAAAGAACAGACATGTAATGACTCTGGTTGATCCATATGTGGTTCATGGAAAGAACACACATGCAATGACATTGGTGGATCCATGTGTGGTTTGTGACATGAACACACATGCAATGACATTGGTTGATCCATATGTGGTTTATGACAATAACACACATGCAATGCCATTGGTTGATCCATGTTATTTGTCAAAAGAACACACATGCAATGACATTGGTTGATCCATGTGGTTTGTGGAAAGAGAACACATACAATGACTCTGGTGGATCCCTGTGTGGTTTGAGAAAAGAACACACATGCAATGACTCTAGTGGATCCATACGTGGTTTGTGAAAATAACACACATGCAATGACTCTGGTGGATCCATATGAGGTTTGTGGAAAGAACACACGTGCAATGACATTTGTTGATCCATATGTGGTTCATGGAAAGAATACACATGCAATGACTTTGGTTGATCCATGTGGTTTGTGGAAAGAACACACATGTAATGACATTGGTTGATACATGTGGTTTGTGGAAAGAACACACAAGTAATGACATTGGTTGATCCATGTGGTTTGTGGAAAGAACACACATGTAATGATATTGATTGATCCATGTGGATTGTGGAAAGAGCACACATGAAATGACATTTGTTGATCCATATGTGGTTTGTGAAAAGAACACACATGCAATGACATTGGTGTATCCATGTGTGGTTTGTGACATGAACACACATGCAATGACTCTGGTTGATCCATGTGGTTTGTGGAAAGAACACACATGTAATGACATTGGTTGATCCATGTGGTTTGTGGAAAGAACACACATGCAATGACTCTGGTGGATCCATGTGTGGTTTGTTAAAAGAACACACATGCGATGACTCTTGTGGATCCATATGTTGTTTGTGAAAAGAACACACATGCAATGACATTGGTGGATCCATATTTGGTTTGTGGAAAAACCACACATGCAATGACATTTGTTGATCCATATGTGGTTTGTGAAAAGAATAGACATGCAATGACATTGGTGGATCCATGTGTGGTTTGTCACATGAACACACATGCAATTACTCTGGTGGATCCATATGTGGTTCATGGAAAGAACACACATGCAATGAATCTGGTTGATCCATATGTGGTTTATGGAAAGAACACACATGCAATGACATTGGTGGATCCATATGTGGTTTGTGACATGAAAACACATGCAATGACATTGGTTGATCCATATGTGGTTTATGACAATAACACACATGCGATGCCATTGGTTGATCCATGTTATTTGTCAAAAGAACAAACATGCAATGACATTGGTTGATCCATATGTGGGTTATGACAGTAACACACATGCAATGCCATTGGTTGATCCATGTTATTTGTCAAAAGAACACACATGCAATGACATTGGTGGATCCATATGTGGTTCATGGAAAGAACACACATGCAATGACATTGGTGGATCCAGGTTTGGTTTGTGACATGAACACACATGCAATTACTCTGGTGGATCCATGCGTGGTTTATGGAAAGAACACAAATGCAATGACTCTGGTTGATCCATGTAGTTTGTGGAAAGAACACACATGTAATGACATTGGTTGATCCATGTGGTTTGTGGAAAGAACAGACATGCAATGACTCTAGTGGATCCTTGTGTGGTTTGTGGAAAGAACACACATGCAATGACTCTAGTAGATCCATATGTGGTTTGTGAAAAGAACACACATCCAATGATTCTGGTGGATCCATATGAGGTTTGTGGAAAGAACACACATGAAATGACATTTGCTGATCCATATGTGGTTTGTGAAAAGAACACACATGCAATGACATTGGTGGATCCATGTGTGGTTTGTCACATGAACACACATGTAATTACTCTGGTGGATCCATGTGTGTTTTGTGGAAAGAACACACATGTAATGACTCTGGTTGATCCATATGTGGTTCATGGAAAGAACACACATGCAATGACATTGGTGGATCCATGTGTGGTTTGTGACATGAACACACATGCAATGACATTGGTTTATACATATGTGGTTTATGACAACAGCACACATGCAATGCCATTGGTTGATCCATGTTATTTGTCAAAATAACACACATTCAAGGACATTGGTTGATCCATGTGGTTTGTGGAAAGAGCACACATGCAATGACTCTGGTGGATCCATGTGTGGTTTGTGAAAAGAACACACATGCAATGAATCTAGTGGATCCATATGTGGTTTGTGAAAATAACATACATGCAATGACTCTAGTGGATCCATATGTGGTTCATGGAAAGAACACACATGCAATGACTTTGGTTGATCCATGTGGTTTATGGAAAGAACACACATGTAATGACATTGGTTGATCCATGTGGTTTTGTCGAAAGAACACACATGTAATGACATTGGTTGATCCATGTGGTTTGTGGAAAGAACACACATGTAATGATATTGTTTGATCCATGTGGATTGTGGAAAGAACACACATGTAATGACATTTGTTGATCCATATGTAGTTTGTGAAAAGAACACACATGCAATGACATTGGTGGATACATGTGTGGTTTGTGACATGAACAGACATGCAATTACTCTGGTGGATCCATGTGTGGTTTGTGGAAAGAACACACATGCAATGACTCTGGTTGATCCACGTGGTTTGTGGAAAGAACACACATGCAATGACTCTAGTGGATCCATGTGTGGTTTGTGAAAAGACCACACATGCAATGGAGATTATCACTTTGAGGCTCAAAAGTTGGGGTGTACAGGCAACGTGGTACCCAAGTTCCCTGAAATCAGCCGGGATGACTACAGTTGGTGTGCCAAATACTCAGAGGGTCTTTTTCGGCACGAATTCAACTTTACGTTTCAATACAAAAAATCAGGCTAACGGGCGTCAAGTTGGGGCCCTCCTGTCAGTTCACCGTTATGTCGCTCCCGTCGCTTAGGCGGGTTGGCTGTCACGTAGGCTTGCAGCGTTGGCACAGTGGATATGACAACGCCCCCTAGCCAGTGTATTGACGTGACAAAACAGGGCCCATGTATCAGTGTTATAATTATTTTTTGTTTACTCAGAAGCTGGAACGGCCACCGCCACACGTCTCTCCTTGGACTTCCGTCCCAATCGTTAACCCCTACCATAAAAGCGCATTGACGGTTCCACCGTTCCCCTGCCTCGCAGAAACCACTCTTCTTCTTCCTATCATCTACTATTTTCTTCCCGTCTTCTCCTTGCCACCATGGAAGATCTACGCACTCTAGAGACAAGCTTCACTACCCATGACAATAAGAAGATAGACGTTGTCTACACCAACGAGGAGGAGACAGTGGTGCGTGTCCTAAGGATGTACGAGGGTTGGCATGGGATAGACGAGGACAAGTTTGTGGGATTAGACCTCGAGTACACCCCGGAGCACCCATATGAAGTGAATGAAGTCGCCGTCGTTCAACTTGTCATGCGGAAACACGTCCTCTTCTACCACCTCTCCCGGTTTGTAGATCTTCTCTCTGTAGCTAACCGCTTTTAGGGTTTTCTCCTCTTGTTCTTTATCCACTTGCTCATCTTGCAACTACTGGATTTTACTTTGGACCAAATAAATTAGGGTTTGCCTATGTCTCAATCGAATGAGATTTTCTTTAGTCTCAATCACCTAAGAAAAGTGCAACCGTAGTTAAAAGAAATGTGCAACTCGTTCAGTCGACTGAGAAATAGCAGAACTGAATAAATTATGACAATACATTGTTGAGAGTATTGATCTTGCATTTACTAAACTTTTCAAAATTATATTGAGATGATGATCTTGCATTGACAAAATATTTGTAGTTACAAATTTTGGTGATGACAAACTACATACTTTCAGACTGATAGGAAATGTCCAGCGCTGCGCCAGTTCCTTGAAAAAAGGGAATTGTTTTCTGCACTTTCGACACAACAACTGATTTTTTGAAATTGTATCAAGAGGAAATTATAATTCCTGCGCACAACTGGATCGATATTCAGCATCTTGTCAAGATCCTAGGAGGCAGGAAGAAGGATGGAATGGCATGACTCGCAACTAGAATCCTCGATGAGTCGTACGTCACAATGAAGGAAGATTTCCCTACGGATAGGCACGATTTCTGGGACGAGTGGTCGTTGTCTGATATAAACCTGAAGTATGCAGCCATAGATGCTTACGTGACCTACCAGCTATACAAGAAGATCCATTTTCTTCAACGTTACCTCGTGTTTTGCCCTATTTGCAAGAGGGAAGACGAGCTTAGGGGAGCCCTTTGTAGAAAATGCCGAATAGCTGAGTTTGAAGTTGAATATGCAAAGAAATTGGCTGCATCTGAAGCAGCTGACAGAGAGGCTGCAGAAGTAGCTGAAAGAGAGCTTGCAGCTGAAGAAGCAGCTGACAGAGAGGCTACAGCTGAAGCGGCAAACAGCGGAAATCAGGCTTGTGATGCCCCTCTAATTGTGCCGCAGGACGCTGAAGATAGGAAAGCCAAGTCAGATGCCATTTGGGACAAAGCAGTTCGTCAGATGTGGAGTACCTGTAATGATGGCAAGCGCGTCAAGTGGTCTGATGAGGAGTGAATTAAATTTTACTTGTTAGTGTTATGTTTCTGTTTTGTGGAACTCAGTTAGCTTGCCAAGATGTCTAGCGCATCAAGTGATACTAGTAAAATAAATTTAACCCTCGTTGTGTTATGTTTATGTATGTGTCTTGTAGCTTGTCAAGATGGTAGCTTCTTAACTGGCAGTTTGAAACAGTGCCCTTTTCCTCTCTCGCTAAACATATATGTTTCATTTTGCCCAAATTGGTATAAAATCCAGAGAAGATTCTCACTTCGATATTTCGTTCCCTTTTGGACCTCTTTTTGCCTCCGATCAGGTAGCAAATCTAGAGCAGCAAATCACACCTGGCAGAATACATTCATTCAGAAAACAAAACAAATGTAGATATAGCTGTGCGTAGCTAAATAGGATATAGCGATAGAAAGTAGGTTGCTTAACGAGGTTCGATGCATTCAGCCAAAAATAGGATATAGCTAGAAAGAAGCTGCTTAGCAGTAGGGGCAGCCGCCACAGCTACAGGCACATCCTGGAAGCGCCCGCGCCTCCGCCATCTCCCTCTGGTGCTTCCGCCACTTATTCCTGCCTAGTTTCTTGGACTTGGGGGCCTTGGGTCCGATTGGAGGCATGCGACCCTCTTTGATGGCCACCCGCTGGAGGTTTCGGAGGTGAATGCAGAGAGCACGGTGTTCAGCAATGTAGGCATTAATGTTCGCGGGCTCGGGCTTGCCGCTTTTGTGGATGCCGGAGCCCGCGGCCTCAGCATGCCACAGTAAGGTGTTCAAGATGGTGCCGCCGGCGGCAAGACTCGTCAAGCAGTAGACGCCCCCCTTGCGGAAGGGGTAGCTGTAGGGGTCCCTGAGGAAGCCGACATATTTGCCGACCCGCAGCCTCCTCAGCACCTGACGAGCCTTGGTGTGAATGGACTCATCATCGCTGGAGACGTCGCTGCCGGAAACCTATTGGAAGAAAGGGAAAATTGGGGAGTAGATGGTGTAAGAAGATCGAGCAATCGAAATGCGAACAAGCGAATCCTAATAAACCAAGATCTAGCATCCAACGATGGGAACAGTGTTGGATAATTAGGAACAATTTCCATGATTAATTCTAGAATATTAAACATGACAATACCAGCTAAATTTTAAATATATTAGCCCATTATTTCTAACAAACGGTAGAAGAACCAGGGGAGGGGAGCAAACCCAAGTTACCTCCGACCATAGGTCGTCGATGCCGGTGTCGTAGGGGTTCAGCGGAGCAATGTACTTATCAGGATCGTAGGTGCCCAAGAAGTGTGTGATCTTCTTCTGTCCGGCTGGGGGCTCCTCTTCAGCGGCTCCGTCGGTAGCTGGGACGGGGGCCTGGACGGGAACGGCGGCTGCCATCGATGCCTCCACTGGGGCCTAGACAGGGACAACGGCTGCTTTCAACGCGTAGAGGGGGACCGATGAGGAGACAGGGGCCTCCTCACCGGCGGCCACAGAGGCGACGATGCCCACCTTATCCTCCTCGGCCATCGCCGGCACGGACAGGGTATTCTCGGGAGTTTGTGGATGCTGGTGGGATAGTGGAGAGGGCTGCGTGAGGACAGTGAGCGAGAGTGAGAGTGGGTGTGCGGAGAGGGGCTCTATAGCTAAGGTGGATAGAAGCAAGGCACGTTTCATTGCACCACCATGCAACACGCTGCGCAGTGGACTGCACCGTGCACCGCGACACGCGCACGGTACGTCACGTTTTTTCTTGGGCCATGCATGGCAGTTCTGTATTGAGCCGCATGCAAAGGGCGCACACACAATTTCTATGTATGACGTTTGACACGACCCTAAAATTGGCGATAGTTAAAAGTGGAAATGTAGAGGGGAAGGTAGGTGGTTGTACGACGAGATTTGTGGGGTTGTGATAGATTCGGTAAAGGGATGTGTTGATGGCTGCGAGTGAATCGATGAATCGGAGACGTTAGGTCTCGTCGAGCTCAGCTGTTCGGCCTCTGGCTAGCGCGTCCAAGATTCTTACGGTGGGCCCCAATTCGTAGTGATATTGAGAGCCGCTGCGTAAAAATGGGATGTGTCTTATTAAAATCAAGAGGCAATAAACTGTAGCTATCCATCGACGACCGTGCACTCGATGACACATGTGTTCTGGCGTAGTAGTAGCAGTAGTAGGCTTTTCAGACTTGATTAAACGTGACATGACCGCTCGACGACTTTTTCCATGGACGACATCCTGTTCCTTCTTGTAGAGGGAGACGTCAAGATGGGGCCTCGTCAAGATGGTAGCTCGTTAACTGGAAGTTTAAAAGACTACCCTTTTCCTCTCTCGCTAAACATATATGTTTCATTTTGCCCAAATTGGTAGCAAATCTAGAGAAGATTCTCTCTTCGATAATTCATTCCCTTTTGGACCTCTTTTTTGCCTCCGATCAGGTATCAAATCTAAAGCAGCAAATCACACCAGGCAGAATACATTCATTCAGAAAACAAAACAAATGTAGATATAGCTGTGCGCAGCTAAATAGGATATAGCAATAGAAAGTAGTAGGTTTCTTAATGGGGTTCCATGCATTCAGCCAGAAATAGGATGCAAGCAAAATATAGAAAATCAAAAGAAGCTGCTTAGCAGCAGCAGCCGTGGCAGATGCAGATATATTCAAGGAGACATCCAACCCGTTCATTCGCCAACGCCTCCATCTCCCTCTGGCGCCTCCGCTACTTCTTGCTGCCCAGTTTCTTGGACTTGGGGGCCTTGGGCCTGATTGGAGGCATGCGACCCTCTTTGATGGCCACCCGCCGGAGGTTTCGGAGGTGAATGTCGAGAGCACGATGTTCAGCGATGTAGGCGTTGATGTTCGCGAGCTCGGGCTTGCTGCTTTTGTGGATGCCGGAGCCCACGGCCTCTCCATGCTTCAGTAAGGTGTTCAAGACGGTGCTGACAGCGGCACGACTCGTCAAGCAGTAGACGCCCCCCTTGAGGAAGGGGCAGCTGTAGTAGGGGCCCGTGAGGAAGCCATCGTACTTGCTGGCCCGTAGCCTCCTCAGCACCTGACAAGCCTTGGTGTGAATGGATTCGTCATCGCTGCAGACATCCCTACCGGAAACCTATTGGAAGAAAGGGAAAATCGGGGAGTAGATGGTGTAAGAAGATCGAGCAATCAAAATGCGAACGAGCGAATCCTAATAAACCAAGATCTAGCATCCAACGATGGGAACGGTGTTCGATAATTAGGCACAATTTCCATGATTAATTCCATTAAACATGACAATACCAGCTAAATTTTAAATAGATTAGCCATTATTTCTAACAAACGGTAGAAGAACCAGGGGAGGGGAGCAAACCCTAGTTACCTTCGACCATAGGTCGTCGATGCCGGTGTCGTAGGGGTTCGGCGGAGCGTTGTACTTATCTAGATCGTAGGTGCCCAAGAAGTGTGTGATCTGCTTGTGACCGGCGGGGGCCTCCTCGCCGGCGGCGGGCTCCTCTTCGACGGCTCCGTCGGTAGCTGGGACGGGGGCCTGGACGGGAACGGCGGCTGCCATCGATGCCTCCACTAGGGCCTGGACAGGGACAACGGCTTCTTTCAACGCGTGGAGGGGGACCGGAGAGGAGACGGGGGCCTCCTCGCCGGCAGCCACGGAGGCGACGATGGCCACCGTATTCTCCTCGGCCATCACCGATGCAGACGAGGTATTCTCAGGAGTTAGCGGATGCTGGTGGGACAATGGAGAGGGTTGCGTGGGGACAGTGAGCGAGAGTAGGAGTGGGTGTGCGAAGAGGGGCTCTATAGTTAAGGTGGATAGAAGCAAGGCACGTTTCGTTGCACCACCGTGCAACGCGCCGCGCAGTCGACTGCACCATGCATCGCGATACGTGCACGGTACGTCATGTTTTTTCCCGGGCCATGCATGGTAGTTCTGTATTGAGCCGCATGCAAAGGGCGCACACACAATTTCTATGTACGAAGTTTGACACGGCCCTAAAATTGGTGATTGAGAGCCGCTGCGTAAAAAATGGGATATGTCTTATTAAAATCAAGTGTCAATAAATTGCAGTTGTCCATCGACGACCGTGCACTCGATGACGCATGCGTTGTGGCATAGTAGTAGCAGTAGTAGGATTTTCAGACTTGATTAAACATGACATGACCGCTCGACGACTTTTTCCATGGACGGCATCGTGTTCCTTATTGTAGAAGTCTCGCTGAGGGAGACGTTCGTGTTGTTTCACGCTGTACTGTAAATGGCACAACGTGTGCAACAATCATCATTGGATCGCACATAATCAATGGTTGGTGCGCACGATCCGCGTGACAACTGTGATAACCAATCAGAGAGTAGCAGACAGGGTGAGCATAGATTTGTGCTTCTACGAAAGATAGAGAGGTGGGGGGCAAAACTGAGTAGTACCACATAAAACCATGGGCGATACTGAGTAGTATAAAAATGGAAAGTGAGTGTGTTACACAATGAAATACATCTTGGCATACATCAAATTATTCCAAGATAGATCCACAAGAGTTCATTGGATGTGTGTTCTTCTCATAAACAACTCATAAACCACGTAAGGATCCACTAGAGTCATTGGATGTGTGTTCTTCTCACAAACCACATATCACCAGTGTCATTGCATGTGTGTTCTTCCCACAGACCACACATCGATCCACCGGTGTCATTGCATGTGTGTTCTTCTCACAAACCACACATGAATCCACCAGTGTCATTGCATGTCTGCTCTTTTCATGAACCACGGCTAGAGTCATTGCATGTGTGTTCTTCTCATAGACCACATATCACATGTGTCAGTGCATGTGTGTTCTTCCCACAGACCACACATGGATCCACCAGTGTCATTGCATGTGTGTTCTTCCCATAGACCACACATGGATCCACCCAGTTGCATGTGTGTTCTTCCCACAGACCACACATGGATCCACCAGAGTCATTGCATGTGTGTTCTTCCCATGAACCACACATGGATCCACCAGTGTCATTGCATGTCTGCTCTTTTCATTAACCACCGCTAGAGTCATTGCATGTGTGTTCTTCTCACAAACCACATATCACCGGTGTCATTGCATGTGTGTTCTTCCCATGAACCACACATGGATCCACAAGTGTCATTGCATGTGTGTTCTTCCCACAAACCACACATGGATCCTCCAGTGTCATTGCATGTGTGTTCTTCCCATGAACCACACATGGATCCACCAGTGTCATTGCATGTGTGCTATTCTCACAAACCACGTAAGGATCCACCGGTGTCATTGTATGTCTACTCTTCCCATGAACCATAGCTAGAGTCATCGCATGCGTGCTCTTTTCATGAACCACAGCTAGAGTCATTGCATGTGTGTTATTCTCACAGACCATATCATGAACCACACCCAGTGTCATTGCATGTGTGTTCTTCCCATGAACCACACATGGATCCACCAGTGTCATTGCATGTCTGCTCTTTTCATGAACCACAGCTAGAGTCATTGCATGTGTGTTCTTCCCAAAGACCACACATGGATCCACCAGTGTCATTGCATGTGTGTTCTTCTCACAAACCATATCATGAACCACACGCAGTGTCATTGCATGTGTGTTCTTCTCCCACACCACAGATGGATCCACCAGTGTCATTGCATGTGTGTTCTTCTCACAGACCATATCATGAACCACACCCAGTGTCATTGCATGTGTGTTCTTCCCATGAACCACACATGGATCCACCAGTGTCATCGCATGTGTGTTCTTCCCACAGACTACACATGGATCCACCAGTGTCAGTGCATGTGTCTTCTTCCCATGAACTACACATGGATCCACCGGTGTCATTGCATGTCTCCTCTTTTCATGAACCACAAGTAGAGTAATTGCATGTCTGTTCTTATCACAAACCACATATCACCGGTGTCATTGCATGTGTGTTCTTCCCAAAGACCGCACATGGATCCACCAGTGGCATTGCATGTGTCTTCTTCCCAAAGACCACACATGGATCAACCAGTGGCATTGCATGTGTCTTCTTCCCACAGACCACACATGGATCCACCAGTGTCATTGCATGTGTGTTCTTCCCGTGAACCACACATGGATCCACCGGTGTCATTGTATGTCTGCTCTTCCCATGAACCACAGCTAGAGTCATCGCATGCATGCTCTTTTCATGAACGACAACTAGAGTCATTGCATGTGTGTTCTTCTTACAAACCGTATCTTGAACCACACCCAGTGTCATTGCATGTGTGTTCTTCTCACAAACCACACATGGATCCACCGGTGTTATTCCATGTCTGCTCTTCTCATTAACCATAACTAGAGTCATTGCATGTCTGTTCTTTTCACAAACCACATATCACCAGATTCATTGCATGTGTGTTCTTCCCATGAACCACACATGGATCCACCAGTGTCATTGCATGTGTGTTCTTCTCACAAACCACACATGGATCCACCCAGTGTGATCGGATGTCTGGTCTTCCCATGAACCACACTAGGATCCACAAGTGTCATTGCATGTCTACTCTTTTCATGAACCACATCTAGAGTCATTGGATGTGTGTTCTTCTCATAGACCACATATCACCAGTGTCATTGCATGTGTGTTCTTCCCAAAGACCACACATGGATCCACCAGTGTCATTGCATGTGTGTTCTTCTCACAAACCATATCATGAACCACACCGAGTGTCATTGCATGTGTGTTGTTCTCACAGACTACACATGGATCTGATGCGCTCGGCTTTCGATGTAGACCTCGTTGGGAACCCCAAGATGAAGGTATGATGAATATAGAAGCAAGTTTTCCCTCAGTTATGAAACCAAGGTTTAATCGAACCAGGAGAAAGGCAACACCCCAAAGGTGTTAGTAGCTGAGCTTTGGCAGGGCACACTACCGGTGCTAGTAGCAACGTGGAGACCTGCACAACACAACCACAGAACTTTGTCCCCAACTTGCGATGAGGTTTTCAATCTCACCGTGTTTTGAGGAAAACAAAGGATTAAATGTATCGAATGGAAACAAGTAAAAGTTTGCAGAAAGTAAATACAAAGCAGTAAAAGATTGTAGATTGCATGTAAAGAAAAAGGACCGGGATCCATTGTTCACTAGAGGTGGCTCTCCATAGATAGATAACATGCTGGGTGAATAAATTACAGCGGGGCAATTGACAAACACAGAGAAAGCAATACATGCATATACTAATCATCTTGACTCCTCTGAGACTTGATTGGGCATTACAACGTAATACATAGACCGCCATCCAACTTCATCTATGACTAATAATCCACCTTCAGGTTATCATCCGAACCCCCTCCAGTATTAAGTTGCAAGCAACAGATAATTGCTTTACGAACTGCGTGTAAAGTAAACAATACGATTGTTCTATGAACAAAGGATTGTTGTTTTCTCCCTAGTAGCAACAACACATCTAGTACCTTAGATATTTCTGTCACTTCCCTAGATTACCAGAGGTATGAACCCACTATCGAGCATAAATACTAACTCTTGGAGTTGCTAGCATCTACTTGGTCAAGATAGCTACTAACAACGGAAAGCATGCAAGATCTCAAATAACAAAGACATGATAGAATCAATAATCAATCTGAAATAGCATCTCAATATCCATCGGATCCCCGCAAACACAACATGTATGAATTACAAATAGATGATCTTGATCGTGAATGGAGCTCACAAGATCTAAACATGAAAGCACAAAGGAGGAGAAACCAGCCATCTAGCTACTACATGGATCCGTAGTCCAAGGCTGAACTACTCACACATCACACCGGAGGCTTGCATGGTGATGAAGAAGGCCTCCAGGGTGAATTCCGCTCTCTGGCAGTGTGCCGGGAAGAGCTTCAGATCCCTCCCGATCTAGGGATGGAGATGACGGCGGCTATAGACTCTTTCGTGGATTTTTGATCGGGCACTTAGGTTTTTTGTCCCGACGGCAACTTATAGGCGGGAGGAGAGGCTGAGGGGGTGCCGGGAGCCACCACACCACCCCTTGGCGCGGGCCCAGCCTGGCCCCGCGGCCAGGTGGTGTGGCCGGCCCCTAGCCCTTCTCCGTCTCGTATTCTGGCACTTGATCCCTTCCAGAAAAATAGGCACTTTGGCTTTTGTCTTGTCCAATTCCGAGAATATTCATTTTCTGACTTTACTGGAACCAAAAACAGCAGAAAACAGGCAGCTGGCACTGTGGCTCTTGTTAATAGGTTAGTCCAAGAAATCATATGAAAAGTACTCCAACGTTGGAACAAAACACAAGAAAGTGGATAAAACCAATCATGGAACATCAAAAATTATAGATACATTTGCAATGTATCAGCATCCCCAAGCTTAACTCCTGCTCGTCCTCGAATAGGTAAGTGATAAAAAGAAAGAATAATTTTTGAGGTGACATGCACCATCAAAGACATGATCAAAGTATTTGCAAAACATTCAAGGCTGGGATCATAGTACTTCAATCATAACATGAAAGACAAAGTTCTAGCAATAAGCAAAGAAACTACGATGCAACATGAAAAGGAACAAACAAAAGATTCATGAATAACATGCTTTGCAAGACGTTTGTTTGTTTCACATAAAGAAAACATAGCATCCTAGTATTCAGCTTGTCCCTCAATAGAGTAGCAAATATAAATGCATAGGACACCTTCAAAGTTCATAAGAGTGACTAGTTACAATAGTTTCAAACAAGCAATAACAAGTTATACATCAATCAACTAGTCTTGGGACAATGCACATAGAACTAAGAATGACCACTATGCTCTCAAAGTAGGTGCATAAAGTTAGAAGGTGGAGACTCAATATAATGGTGGAAGAAAAGCCTTTTGTAAAAGGAAGTAGGGATTCAAGTCTCATAAAGAGCTTCCAAAAATTATGGTACTTGTAGCTTTCAGTCTCATTGCCCCTATCATAAGCATCTTGAAGTGATTAAGGTTAAAGTGAACAAACTATGGTGTACATGCTTGACGAAGTATAAGTCAGAAATCTCATGTCCCTTGTATACGAGGGCCGCTCCTCATGCTACTCAAGTTTAGTCACTGGTAAGTTCTTGTCATTGTAAGTATATGTGTATCATTGAGAACCGCCAACGGGGTACCCCTTGCCTGATGATACGGAAGAATCCGCATATCAAAATGACAAGGCAAGCAGACAACGAGCATCTCAGCATTCTTCTTATTTACCATGGGAATATGGTGCTTTTTTCTCTCTTTCCTCTTTTCATAGTATCTCTTTTTTTCTTTTCTTTTTTTCTCAATATAGGACTCTTTTTTTTATAATAAGAATGCTTCATCGAAGGCTCATTATGGTTACGCTGCAGGTTTCCACCATGTCAGCATGGATTACACCAGTGGCCCAGGCGTTTCCCTAACACATATACATAACTCCATGGACTTACAAGCTCCCCTTTCATTTCACACCGACGACATCCATATACAAAAGAGCATGATATCAACAAGGTACAAGTACCAAGTGCAATGTTGAAAGCGTTCCCCATGAAAGCATGGTTCTGCTAATTCCCAACAAATAAGTGCAAGCATATACAACATAGAAGACACAATGGTTCAAGTTTATTAAAGGCAAGTAAAGTAAAGTGTGCCATCAAGTTCGTGAGAGCTTTAATCACTAGTTTTCTCGTAACAAGAGGAAGGTAAACAAAAGCATGAATATACTTGGAATAGCATAAGCTAGTAGGTAGGTATGGTGGACTCTTTGGAATAACTTGGTTTAGGGAGTTGGATGCATGAGTGGAACTCATACTTGCTTGTGGAGGCTAGCAAAAGACTGGGAGCGACAAACTAAGAGAGCAATAATGGCCATAATCATGCAGAGCGACAAAACATCATTGATCAAAGCATAAAGTGATACTACAAGTTGAAAACTAAAGGATCATAAAGGCTATGGTGGCTTGAGATAGTCATAACATGGTGTGAGCATGTGCCAAGTCAACCCAAATAAAGCATCAAAGGAGAATACCACTATACTATGCTTTAATATGCTAAAACAACGCATGATTCATCCAAGGCACATTAAGCAATCTCAATTGTTTATAAAAAGTCATGCTACAGCAAAGAATACTAAGCATAAAGCCAAAACAATATCAAGCATGGCATGACAAAGCATAGGCCACAGTCAAAAACGAGCTCTTTTTACCACATAAGTATGAACTTTCCTACTCTTTTCCAAACCAAACCAAACTATTCGCAAACCAAAGTGTGAAAGAGGGGGTCCAACCAATTTATTCACAAAACTAAGCAAACCAAGAAAACTAAAACCAAAACAAAAACGAAAAAGAAGATGCTCCAAGAAAAACACAACTGTGCATGAAACAATAAAAATGAAGCGTTTGGAAGAAACCTGGGATTTTTATTGATGAAGAAGGGGGATGCCTTGGGAATCCCCAAGCTTTGACGCTTGTACTTCTTGGATATTTATTGGGGTGACACGCGTGGCATCCCCAAGCTTGAGCTTTAGTCCATCCTTCATCTCATTACTCATTCCTTTCATACACCTGAAATTTTTCCTTCATATAAAACTTCACACAATCTCATTAGCAACATTAGTGCACTTAAGATAAATAAGTCTCAAGGTTCAGTTCTAACACCAAATAAACTTCCATTAGAACACTAGATAGTGTAACACTTCCCTTAAAAAGCTCAATTCCCCAAAGGAACTCAAGAAGGAACTAACAAGAAGCAAATGCAGAAAATGGCAGAAATCTGTCAAAACAGACCAGCAGGTAAAGACGAATTTTTTCGAAGACCTTCTGTTGCTCACATCAAAAAGTGTTGAACTAACGAAAGTTAGATAACAACATGGGGCAGAAGAACAAACAATTATAGCTCAATCCGACGTACAGAGCTCTCTCAGGAATTTTTACGGTGAAGCACAGAAATCTGTTTCGGGACAACAACTTTCCCAATCATTACTTCTCTCTCATTAGAGGTTACTCTTGGCACAAAAAGCAAATAAAAAGGATAAGGAGAGGTTATTACAGAGGTAATAACTTCCAAGACTCATCTAAAACTTTTGGGTTATCTCCTAATAAGTACTTTTCTTTAACGCCTTTAAGTTAGGCATGAAAATTTGAGAAGATGCTATCATAGGAAAGATGAGTTGAAGTAAAAGAGAGCATCAAGAAGCAAATTCAAAACACATTTAAGTCTCACCCAGTTCCTATGCATAGGAATCTTGTATGCAAATAAATGCACAAAGAACAAACTGACAAGCATGGGAAGATAAAACAAAAGTAACTTCAAAACATTCAGCACATAGAGAGGTGTTTTAGTACCATGAAAACTTCTACAACCATATTTTCCTCTCTCATAATAATTTTTAGTAGCCTCATGAATAAACTCAACAATATAACTATCACATAAAGCATGATTTTCATAATCTACAAGCACTAGAGCTTTATTATAAACATTTTCAAAAGAATCCTCAGGAACATAACATTCACCCTCCTTTGATAAGCATGGGGGACAATCAAATAATGTAAGGGATAAAGAGTTACTCTCATTAGAAGGTAGGCATGGGTAGATCCATTCTTCCTCCTTTTGTCCATCACTCTCCTCCTCTTTTTCATCTAATGAGCTTTTAGGTTCAGCAATTTCTTCTTCCATGGAGGTTCTAGCAGGCGGTGGTTCATCTATTACTTTAGCAGTCATAAAACTGTTCCCAAATAGGAATCTAAGTGAGCTATCCATAATGAAATAGTGATTGGAGCAGAGCTAGTAATAAAGGCAACATAAGAAAGGAACTAATTTTTTTTGTGTTTTTGAAGAACAAAACAAAAAGAAACTAAGCAAAACAAAAACATCAAAGCAAAGAGATTGGTTATGAGGGACTCCCCTTGTGAAGATGTCCTTGACTCCCCGACAACGGTGCCAGAAAATCTTGATGCGCTCGACTTTCGACGTAGAGCTTGCTGGGAACCCCAAGAGGAAGGTACGATGAATATAGCAGCAAGTTTTCCCTCAGTTATGAAACCAAGATTTAATCGAACCAGTAGGAGCAAGGAAACACCCCAAAGGTGTTACTAGCTGAGCTTTGGCAGGGCGCACTACTGGTGCTAGTAGCAACGTGGAGACCTGCACAACACAACCACAGAACTTTGTCCCTAACTTGCGATGAGGTTGTCAATCTCACCATGTTTTGCGGAAAACAAAGGATTAAACGTATTGAATGGAAAGAAGTAAAAGTTTGCAGAAAGTAAACACAAAGCAGTAAAAGATTGTAGATTGTGTGTAAAGAAAAAGGACCGGGATCCATAGTTCACTAGAGGTGGCTCTCCTTTGATAGATAACATGTTGGGTGAACAAATTACAGCGGGGCCATTGACAAACACCGAGAAAGCAATACATGCATATACTAATCAAGTTGACTCCTCTGAGACATGATTGGGCATTACAACATATTACATAGACCGCCATCCAACTGCATCTATGACTAATAATCCACCTTCAGGTTATCATCCGAACCCCCTCAAGTATTATGTTGCAAGCAACAGATTATTGCTTTACGAACTGCGTGTAAAGTAAACAATACAATTGTTCTATGAACAAAGGATTGTTGTTTTCTCCCTAGTAGCAACAACACATCTAGTACCTTAGAGATTTCTGTCACTTCCCCAGATTACCAGAGGCATGAACCCACTATCGAGCATAAATAGTAACTCTTGGAGTTGCTAGCATCAACTTGGCCAAGATAGCTACTAACAACGGAAAGCATGCAAGATCTCAAATAACAAAGGCATGATAGAATCAATAATCAATCTGAAATAGCATCTCAATATCCATTGGATCCCCGCAAACACAACATGTATGAATTACAAATAGATGATCTTGATCATGAATGGAGCTCACAAGATCTAAACATGAAAGCACAAAGGAGGAGAAACCATCCATCTCGCTACTACATGGATCCGTAGTCCAAGGATGAACTAATCACGCATCACACCGGAGGCTTGCATGGTGATGAATAAGGCCTCCAGGGTGAATTCACCTCTTCGGCAGGGTGCCGGGAAGAGCTTCAGATCCCTCCCAATCTAGGGATGGAGATAACGGTGGCTACAGACTCTTTCGTGGATTTTTGATCGGGCACTTAGGGTTTTTGTCCCGAGGGCAACTTATAGGCGAAAGGAGAGGCCGAGGGGGTGCCGGGAGCCACCACACCACCCCCTGGCGCAGGCCCAGCCTGGCCGCGCGGCCAGGTGGTGTGGCTGGCCCCTGGCCCTTCTCTGTCTCGTATTCTGACACTTGATCCCTTCCAGAAAAATAGGCACTTTGGCTTTTGTCCCGTCCAATTCCGAGAATATTCATTTTCTGACTTTCCTGGAACCAAAAACAGTAGAAAACAGGCAGCTAGCACTATGGCTCTTGTTAATAGGTTTGTCCAAGAAATCATATGAAAAGTACTCCAAAGTTGGAACAAAACACAAGAAAGTGGATAAAACCAATCATGGAACATCAAAAATTATAGATACATTTGCAATGTATCAGGATCCACCAGTGTCATTGCATGTGTGTTCTTCTCACAAACCATATCATGAACCACACCCAGTGTCATTGCATGTGTGTTCTTCTCATTAACCCCACATGGATCCACCGGTGTCATTGCATGCCTGCTCTTTTCATTAACCACAACTAGAGTCATTGCATGTGTGTTCTTTTCACAAACCACATATCACCAGAGTCATTGCATGTGTGTTCTTCTCACAGACCACATATCACCTGTGTCATTGCATGTGTGTTCTTCCCAAAGACCACACATGGATCCACCAGTGTCATTGCATGTGTGTTCTTTTCACAAACCACATATCACCAGAGTCATTGCATGTGTGTTCTTCTCACAGACCACATATCACTTGTGTCATTGCATGTGTGTTCTTCCCATGAACCACACATGGATCTACTAGTGTCATTACATGTATGTTCTTCCGACAGACCACACATGGATCCACTAGTGTCATTGCATGTGTGTACTTCCCATGAACCACACATGGATCCACCAGTGTCATTGCATGTGTGTTATTCTCACAATCCATGTAAGGATCCACCGGTGTCATTGCATGTGTGTTCTTCCCATGAACCACACATGGATCCACCGGTGTCATTGTATGTCTTCTCTTCCCATGAACCATAGCTAAAGCCATCGCATGCGTGCTCTTTTTATGACCCACAGCTAGAGTCATTGCATGTGTGTTCTTCTCACAGACCATATCATGAACCAAACCCAGTGTCATTACATGTGTGTTCTTCCGATGAACCACACATGGATCCACCGGTATCATTGCATATCTGCTCTTTTCATGAACCATAGCTAGAGTCACTGCATGTGTGTCCTTCTCACAAACCACATATCCCCGGAGTCATTGCATGTGTGTTCTTCCCATGAACCACACATGGATCCACCACTGTCATTGCATGTGTGTTCTTCCCACAGACCACACATGGATCCACCAGTGTCGTAGCATGTGTGTTCTTCCCATGAACCACACATGGATCCACCAGTGTCATTGTATGTATACTCTTTTCACGAACCACAGCTAGAGTCATTGGATGTGTGTTCTTCTCACAGACCACATATCGCCATTGGCATTGCATGTGTGTTTTTCCCAAAGACCACACATGGATCCACAAGTGTCATTGTATGTGTGTTCTTCTCACAAACCATATCATGAACCACACCCAGTGTCATTGCATGTGAGTTCTCCTCACAGACCACGCTTGGATCCACCCGTGTCATTGCATGTGTGTTCTTCTCACAAACCATATCATGAACCACACCTAGTTTCATTGCATGTGTGTTCTTCCCACATACCACACATGGATCCACCAGTGTTATTGCATGTGTGTTCTTCACATGAACCCCACATGGATCCACGGGTCTCATTGCATGTCTGCTCTTTTCATGAACCACAGCTAGAGTCATTGGATGTGTGTTCTTCTCACAGACCACATATCACCAGTGTCATTGCATGTGTGTTCTTCCCAAAGACCACACATGGATCCACCAGTGTCATTGCATGTGTGTTCTTCTCACAAACCATATCCTGAACCACACCCAGTGTCATTGCATGTGCTTTCTTCTCACAGACCACACATGGATCCACCAGTGTCATTGCATGTGTGTTCTTCTCACAGACCATATCATGAACCACTCGCAGTGTCATTGCATGTGTGTTCTTCCCGTGAACCACACATGCATCCACCGGTGTCATTGCATGTCTGCTCTTTTCATTAACCACAGCTAGATTCATTGCATGTGTGTTCTTCTCACAAACCACATATCACCGGAGTCATTGCATATGTGTTCTTCCCAAAGACCACACATGGATCCACCAGTGTCATTGCATGTGTGGTCTTCCCACAGACCACACATGGATCCACCAGTGTCGTTGCATGTGTGTTCTTCCCATGAACCACACATGGATCCACCAGTGCCATTGTATGTCTGCTCTTCCCATGAACCACAGCTAGAGTCATCGCATGCGTGCTCTTTTCACAAACCACAACTAGAGTCATTGCATGTGTGTTCTTCTTACAAACCATATCATGAACCACACCCAGTGTCATTGCATGTGTGTTCTTCTCACAAACCACACATGGATCCACCGGTGTCATTGCATGTCCGCTCTTCTCATTAACCACAGCTAGAGTCATTGCATGTCTGTTGTTTTCACAAACCACATATCACTAGAGTAATTGCATGTGTGTTCTTCCCATGAACCACACATGGATCCACCAGTGTCATTGCATGTGTGTTCTTCTCACAAGCCACACATGGATCCACCCTGTGTGATCGCATGTGTGTTCTTCCCATGAACCACACATGGATCCACCAGTGTCATTAGATGTCTGCTCTTTTCATGAACCACAGCTAGAGTCATTGGATGTGTGTTCTTCTCACATACCACATATCACCAATGTCATTGCATGTGTGTTCTTCCGAATGACCACACATGGATCCACCAGTGTCATTGCATATGTGTTCTTCTCACAAACCATATCATGAACCACACCCAGTGTCATTGCATGTGTGTTCTTCTCATAGACCACACATGGATCCACCAGTGTAATTGCATGTGTGTTCTTCTCACAGACGATATCATGAACCACACCCAGTGTCATTGCATGTGTGCTCTTCCCATGAACCGCACATGGATCCACCGGTGTCATTGCATGTTTGCTCTTTTCATGAACCACAGCTGGAGTCATTGCATGAGTGCCCTTCTCACAAACCACATATCACTTGTGTCATTGCATGTGTGTTCTTCCCAAAGACGACACATGTATCCACCAGTGTCATTGCATGTGTGTTCTTTTCACAAACCACACATGGATCCACCAGTGTCATTGCATGTGTGTTCTTCCCACGAACCACGCATGGATCCACCGGTGTCATTGTATGTCTGCTCTTCCCATGAACCACAGTTAGAGTCATCGCATGCGTGCTCTTTTCATGAACCATAGCTAGAGTCATTGCATGTGTGTTCTTCTTACAAACCATATCATGAACCACACCCAGTGTCATTGCATGTGTGTTCTTCTCACAAACCACACATGGATCCACCGGTGTCATTGCATGTCTGCTCTTCTCATTAACCACAGCTAGAGTCATTGCATGTCTATTATTTCACAAACCACAGATCACCAGAGTCATTGCATGTGTCTTCTTCCCATGAACCACACATGGATCCACCAGTGTCATTGCATGTGTATTCTTCTCACAAACCACACATGGATCCACCTAGTGTCATTGCATGTCTGCTCTTCCCATTTACCACACATGGATCCACCAGTGTCATTGCATGTCTGCTCTTTTAATGAACCACAACTAGAGTCATTGGATGTGTGTTCTTCTCATAGACCACATATCACCAGTGTCATTAGATGTGTGTTCTTCCCAAAGACCACACATGGATCCACCAGTGTCATTGCATGTGTGTTCTTCTCACAAACCATATCATGAACCACACCCAGTGTCATTGCATGTGTGTTCTTCTCACAGACCACACATGGATCCACTAGTGTCATTGCATATGTGTTCTTCTCACAAACCATATCATGAACCACACCCAGTGTCATTGCATGTGTGTTCTTCTTATTAACCCCACATGAATCCACCGGTGTCATTGCATGTCTGCTCTTTTCATTAACCACAGCTAGAGTCATTGCATGCGTGTTCTTCTCACAGACCACATATCACCTGTGTCATTGCATGTGTGTTTTTCCCATGAACCACACATGGATCCACTAGTGTCATTGCATGTGTGTTCTTTTCACAAACCACATATCACCAGAGTCATTGCATGTGTGTTCTTCTCACAAACCACATATCACTTGTGTCATTGCATGTGTGTTCTTCCCATGAACCACACATGGATCCACCACTGTCATTGCATGTGTGTTCTTCCCACAGACCACACATGGATCCACCGGTGTCAGTGCATGTGTGTTCTTCCCATGAACCACACATGTATCCACCGGTGTCATTGTATGTCTACTCTTCCCATGAACCACAGCTAGAGTCATCACATGCGTGCTCTTTTCATGAACCACAGCTGGAGTCATTGCATGTGTGTTTTTGTCACAAACCATATCATGAACCACACCCAGTGTCATTGCATGTGTGTTCTTCCCATGAACCACACATGGATCCACAGGTGTCATTGCATGTCTGCTCTTTTTATGAACCACAGCTAGTCATTGCATGTGTGTTCTTCCCAAAGACCACACATGGATCCACCAGTGCCATTGCATGTGTGTTCTTCTCACAAACCATATCATGAACCACACCCAGTCTCATTGCATGTGTGTTCTTCTCACAAACCATATCATGAACCACACCCAGTGTCATTGCATGTGTGTTCTTCTCACAAACCATATCATGAACCACTCCCAGTGTCATTGCATGTGTGTTCTTCCCATGAACCACACATGGATCCACCAGTGTCATTGCATGTGTGTTCTTCCCACAGACCACACATGGATCCACCAGTGTCATTGCATGTGTGTTCTTCCCATGAACCACACATGGATCCACTAGTGTCATTGCATGTCTGTTATTCTCACAGACCACAGCTAGAGTCATTGGATGTGTGTTCTTCTCACAGACCACATATCACAGTTTTCATTGCATGTGTGTTCTTCCCAGAGACCACACATGGATCCACCAGTGTCATTGCATATGTGTTCATCTCACAAACCATATCATGAACCACACCCAGTGTCATTGCATGTGTGTTCTTCTCATAGACCACACATGGATCCACCAGTGTCATTGCATGTGTGTTCTTCTCACAAACCATATCATGAAACACACCCAGTGTCATTGCATGTGTGTTCTTCCCATGAACCACACATGGATCCACCAGTGTCATTGCATTTCTGCTCTTTTCATTAACCACAGCTAGAGCCATTGCATGTGTGTTCTTCTCAAAAACTGCATATCACCGGAGTCGTTGCATGTGTGTTCTTCCCAAAGACCACACATGGATCCACCAGTGTCATTGCATGTGTGTTCTTCTTACAGACCACACATGGATCCACCGGTGTCGTTGCATGTGTGTTCTTCCCATGAACCACACATGGATCCACCGGTGTCGTTGCATGTGTGTTCTTCCGATGAACCACACATGGATCCACCAGTGTCATTGCATGTATGCTCTTCCCACAGATCACACATGGATCCTCCAGTGTCATTGCATGTGTGTTCTTCTCACAAACCATATCATGAACCACACCTAGTGTCATCGCATGTCTGATCTTCCCATTAACCACACATGGATCCACCAGTGTCATTGCATGTCTGCTCTTTTCATGAACCACAGCTAGAGTCATTGGATGTGTGTTCTTCTCACGGACCACATATCAGCAGTGTCATTGCATGTGTGTTTTTCCCAAACACCACACATGGACCCACCCGTGTCATTCCATGTGTGTTCTTCTCACAAACCACACTTGGATTCACCAGTGTCATTGCATGTCTGCTCTTCTAATTAACCACAGCTAGAGTCATTGCATGTCTGTTCTTTTCACAAACCACATATCACCAGAGTCATTGCATGTGTGTTCTTCCCATGAACCACACCCAGTGTCATTGCATGTGTGTTCTTCTCATTAACCCAACATGGATCCACCGGTGTCATTGCATGTCTGCTCTTTTCATTAACCACAGCTAGAGTCAGTGCGTGTGTGCTCTTTTCACAAACCACATATCACCAGAGTCATTGCATGTGTGTTCTTCTCACAGACCACATATCACCTGTGTCACTGCATGTGTGTTCTTCCCATGAACCACACATGGATCCACCAGTGTCATTGCATGTGTGTTCTTCCCACAGACCACACATGGATACACCAGTGTCATTGCATGTGTGTTCTTCTCACAAACCATATCATGAACCACGCTCGGTGTCATAGCATGTCTGCTCTTCCCAATAACCACACATGGAAGCACACCCAGTGTCATTGCATGTGTGTTCTTCTCATTAACCACACATGGATCCACCAGTGTCATTGCATGTGTGTTCTTCTCAGAAACCATATCATGAACCACACCAAGTGTCATTGCATGTGTGTTCTTCCCATGAGCCACACATGGATCGACAAGTGTTATTGCATGTCTACTCTTTTCATTAACCACACCAGTGTCATTGCATGTGTGTTCTTCTCACAAACCATATCATGATCCACACTCGGTGTCATTGCATGTCTGCTCTTCCCATTAACCACACATGGAAGCACACCCAGTGTCATTGCATGTGTGTTCTTCTCATTAACCACACATGGATCCACCAGTGTCATTGCATGTGTGTTCTTCTCAGAAACCATATCATGAACCACACCCAGTGTCATTGCATGTGTGTTCTTCCCATGAGCCACACATGGATCCACAAGTGTCATTGCATGTCTGCTCTTTTCATTAACCACAGCTAGAGTCATTGGATGTGTGTTCTTCTTAGAGACCACATATCACCACTGTCATTGCATGTGTGTTCTTCCCAAAGACCTCACATGGATCACACTAGTGTCATTGGATGTGTGTTCTTCTCACGAACCACACATGGATCCACCGGTGTCATTGCATGTCTGCTCTTCTCACAGACCATAGCTAGAGTCATTGCATGTCTATTCTTTTCACAAACCACATATCACCAGAGTCATTGCTGATGCGCTCGACTTTCGATGTAGAGCTCGTTGGGAACCCCAAGAGGAAGGCACGATGAATATAGCAGCAAGTTTTCCCTCAGTTATGAAACCAAGGTTTAATCGAACCAGTAGGAGCAAGGACACACCCCAAAGGTGTTACTAGCTGAGCTTTGGCAGGGCGCACTATCGCTGCTAGTAGCAACGTGGAGACCTGCACAACACAACCACAGAACTTTGTCCCCAACTTGCGATGAGGATGTCAATCTCACCGTGTTTTGCAGAAAACAAAGGATTAAACGTATCGAATGGAAAGAAGTAAAAGTTTGTAGAAAGTAAACACAAAGCAGAAACAGATTATAGATTGTATGTAAAGTATAAGGACTGGGATCCATAGTTCACTAGAGGTGGATCTTCTTAGATAGAAAACATGCATTTGACAAACACCTAGAAAGCAATACATGCATATACTAATCATCTTGACTCCTTTGAGACTTGATTGGGCATTACAACATAATACATAGACCGCCATCCAAATGCATCTATGACTAATAATCCACCTTCAGGTTATCATCCGAACCCCCTCCATTATTAAGTTGCAAGCTAGAGATTATTGCTTTACGAACTGCGTGTAAAGTAAATAATACGATTGCTCTATGAAAAAAAGATCGTTGTTTTGTCCCTAGTAGCAACAACACATCTAGTACCTTAGAGATTTCTGTCACTTCCCAGATTACCAGAGGCATGAACCCACTATCGAGCACAAATACTAACTCTTGGAGTTGCTAGCATCTACTTGGCCAAGATAGCTACTAACAACAGAAAGCATGCAAGATCTCAAATAAGAGAGACATGATAGAATCAATAATCAATCTGAAATAGCATCTCAATATCCATTGGATCCCCGCAAACACAACATGTATGGATTACAAATAGATGATCTTGATCATGAACGGAGCTCACAAGATCTAAACATGAAAGCACAAAGGAGGAGAAACCAGCCATCTAGCTACTACATGGATCCGTAGTCCAAGGATGAACTACTCACGCATCACACCGGAGGCTTGCATGGTGATGAAGAAGGCCTCCAGGGTGAATTCCCCTCTCCGGCAGGGTGCCGGCAAGAGCTTCAGATCCCCCTATCTAGGGACAGAGATGACGGCGGCTACAGACTCTTTTGTCGATTTTTGATCGGGTACCTAGGGTTTTCGTCCCGAGGGCAACTTATAGGCGGAAGGAGAGGCCGAGGGGGTGCTGGGGGCGGCCATACCACCCCCTGGCGTGGGCCAGGCCTGGCCACGCAGCCAGGTGGTGTGGCCAGCCCCCAGCCCTTCTCCATATCGTATTCTGGCACTTGATCCCTTCCAGAAAAATAGGCACTTTGGCTTTTGTCCCGTCCTATTCCGAGAATATTCATTTTCTGACTTTTCTGGAACCAAAAACAACAGAAAATAGGCAAATGGCACTATGGCTCTTGTTAATAGGTTAGTCCAAGAAATCATATGAAAAGTACACCAAATTTGGAACAAAACACAAGAAAGTGGATAAAACCAAGCATGGAACATCAAAAATTATAGATACATTTGCAATGTATCAATTGCATGTGTGTTCTTCCCATGAACCACACCCAGTGTCATTGCACGTGTGTTCTTCTCATTTAACCCACATGGATCCACCGGTGTCATTGCATGTCTGCTCTTTTCATTAACCACAACTAGAGTCATTGCATGTGTGCTCTTTTCACAAACCACATATCACCATAGTCATTGCATGTGTGTTCTTCTCACCGACCAGATATCACCTGTGTCATTGCATGTGTGTTCTTCCCATGAACCACACATGGATCCACCAGTGTCATTGCATGTGTGTTCTTCCCACAGACCACACATGGATCCACAAGTGTCATTGCATGTGTGTTCTTCTCACAAACCATATCATGAACCACACCCAGTGTCATCGCATGTCTGCTCTTCCCAAGAACCACACATGGATCCACTAGTGTCATTGCATGTCTGCTCTTTTCATGAACCACATCTAGAGTCACTGGATGTGTGTTCTTCTCACAGACCACATATCACCAGTGTCATTGCATGTGTGTTCTTCCCAAAGACCTCACATGGATCCACCAGTGTCATTGCATGTGTGTTCTTCTCACAAACCATATCATGAACCACATCCAGTGTCATTGCATGTGTGTTCTTCTCATTAACCACACATGGATCCACCAGTGTCATTGCATGTGTGTTCTTCTCACAAACCATATCATGAACCACACCCAGTGTCATTGCATGTGTGTTCTTCCCATGAACCACACATGGATCCACCAGTGTCATTGCATGTCTGATCTTTTCACAAACCACATATCACCAGAGTCATTCCATGTGTGTTCTTCCCATGAACCACACCCAGTGTCGTTGCATGTGTGTTCTTCTCATTAACCCCACATGGATCCACCGGTGTCACTGCATGTTTGCTCTTTTCATTAACCACAGCTAGAGTCATTGCATGTGTGATCTTTTCACAAACCACATATGACCAGAGTCATTGCATGTGTGTTATTCTCACAGACCACATATCACTTGTGTCATTGCATGTGTATTCTTCCCATGAACCACACATGGATCCACCAGTGTCATTGCATGTGTGTTCTTCCCACATACCACACACGGATCCACCAGTGTCATTGCATGTGTGTTCTTCTCACAAACCATATCATGAACCACACCCAGTGTCATTGCATGTGTGTTCTTCCCATGAACCACACATGGATCCACCAGTGTCATTGCATGTCTGCTCTTTTCATGAACCACAACTAGAGTCATTGGATGTGTGCTTCTCACAAACCACATATCACTAGTGTCATTCCATGTGTGTTCTTCCCAAAGACCACACATGGATCCACCAGTGTCATTGCATGTGTGTTCTTTTCACAAACCATATCATGAACCACACCCAGTGTTATTGCATGTGTGTTCTTCCCATGAACCACACATGGATCCACCAGTGTCATTGCATGTCTGCTCTTTTCATTAACCACAACTAGAGTCATTGGATGTGTGTTCTTCTCACAGACCACATATCACCAGTTTCATTGCATGTGTGTTCTTCCCAAAGACCACACATGGATCCACCAGTGTCATTGCATGTGTGTTCTTCTCACAAACCACACATGGATAAACCGGTGTCATTGCATGTCTGCTCTTCTCATTAACCACATCTAGAGTCATTGCATGTCTGTTCTTTTCACAAACCACATATCACCAGAGTCATTGCATGTGTGTTCTTCCCATGAACCACACCCAGTTTCATTGCATGTGTGTTCTTCTCATTAACCCCACATGGATCCACCGGTGTCATTGCATGTCTGCTCTTTTCATTAACCACAACTAGAGTCATTGCATGTGTGCTCTTTTCACAAACCACATATCACCAGAGTCATTGCATGTGTGCTCTTCTCATAGACCAAATATCACCTGTGTCATTGCATGTGTGTTCTTCCCATGAACCACACATGGATCCACCAGTGTCATTGCATGTGTGTTCTTCCTACAGACCACACATGGATACACCAGCGTCATTGCTTATGTGTTCTTCTCACAAACCATATCATGAACCACACCTGGTGTCATTGCATGTCTGCTCTTCCCATTAACCACACATGGAACCACACCTAGTGTCATTGCATGTGTGTTCTTCTCATTAACCACACATGGATCCACCAGTGTCATTGCATGTGTGTTTTTCTCACAAACCATATCATGAACCACACCCAGTGTCATTGCATGTGTGTTCTTCCCATGAACCACACATGGATCCACCAGTGTCATTACATGTCTGCTATTTTCATTAACCACATCTAGAGTCATTGGATGTGTGTTCTTCTCACAGACCACATATCACCAGTGTCATTGCATGTGTGTTCTTCCGAAAGACCACACATGGATCCACCAGTGTCATTGCATGTGTGTTCTTCTCACAAACCACACATGGATCCACTGGTGTCATTGCATGTCTACTCTTCTCACAGACCACAGCTAGAGTCATTGCATGTCTGTTCTTCCCATAAACCACACATGGATCCACTAGTGTCATTGCATGTCTGCTCTTTTCATTAACCACAGCTAGAGTCATTGGATGTGTATTCTTCTCACAGACCACATATCACCAGCGTCATTGCATGTGTGTTCTTCCCAAAGACCAAACATGGATCCACCAGTGTCATTGCATGTGTGTTCTTCTCACAAACCATATCATGAACCACACCCAGTGTCATTGCATGTGTGTTCTTCTCATTAACCACACATGGATCCACCAGTGTCATTGCATGTGTGTTCTTCTCACAAACCATATCATGAACCACACCAAGTGTCATTGCATGTGTGTTCTTCCCATGAAGCACACATGGATCCACCAGTGTCATTGCATGTCTGCTCTTTTCATTAACCACAGATAGAGTCATTGGATCTGTGTTCTTCTCACAAACCATATATCACCAGTTTCATTGCATGTGTGTTCTTCCCAAAGACCACACATGGATCCACCAGTGTCATTGCATGTGTGATCTTCTCACAAACCACACATGGATCCACCGGTGTCATTGCATGTCTGCTCTTATCATTAACCACAGCTAGAGTCATTGCATGTCTGTTCTTTTCACAAACCACATATCACCAGAGTCATTGCATGTGTGTTCTTCCCATGAACCACACCTAGTGTCATCGCATGTGTGTTCTTCTCATTAACCCCACATGGATCCACCGGTGTCTCTTCATGTCTGCTCTTTTCATTAACCACAGCTAGAGTCATTGCATGTGTGCACATTTCACAAACCACATATAACTAGAGTCATTGCATGTGTGCTCTTCTCACAGACCACATATCAGCTGTGTCATTGCATGTGTGTTCTTCCCATGAACCACACATGGATCCACCAGTGTCATTACATGTGTGTTCTTCCTATAGACCACACATGGATACACCAGCGTCATTGCTTGTGTGTTCTTCTCACAAACCATATACTTGAACCACACATGGTGTCATTGCATGTCTGCTCTTCCCATTAACCACACATGGAACCACACCCAGTGTCATTGCATGTGTGGTCTTCTCATTAACCACACATGGATCCACCAGTGTCATTGGATGTGTGTTCTTCTCACAAACCATATCATGAACCACACCCAGTGTCATCGCATGTGTGTTCTTCCCATGAACCACACATGGATCCACCAGTGTCATTGCATGTCTGCTCTTTTCATTAACCAAAGCTAGAGTCACTGGATGTGTCTTCTTCTCACAGACCACATATCACCAGTGTCATTGCATGTGTGTTATTCCCAAAGACCACACATGGATCCACCAGTGTCATTGCATGTGTGTTCTTCTCACAAACCACAAATGGATCCACCGGTGTCATTGCATGTCTACTGTTCTCACAGACCACAGCTAGAGTCATTGCATGTCTGTTCTTCCCATAAACCACACATGGATCCACCAGTGTCATTGCATGTCTGCTCTTTTCATTAACCACAGCTAGAGTCATTGGATATGTATTCTTCTCACAGACCACATATCACCAGTGTCATTGCATGTGTGTTCTTCCCAAAGACCACACATAGATCCACCAGTGTCATTGAATGTGTGTTCTTCTCACAAACAATATCATGAACCACACCCAGTGTCATTGCATGTGTGTTCTTCCCATGAACCACACATGGATCCACCAGTGTCATTACATGTCTGCTATTTTCATTAACCACATCTAGAGTCATTGGATGTGTGTTCTTCTCACAGACCACATATCACCAGTGTCATTGCATGTGTGTTCTTCCGAAAGACCACACATGGATCCACCAGTGTCATTGCATGTGTGTTCTTCTCACAAACCACACATGGATCCACTGGTGTCATTGCATGTCTACTCTTCTCACAGACCACAGCTAGAGTCATTGCATGTCTGTTCTTCCCATAAACCACACATGGATCCACTAGTGTCATTGCATGTCTTCTCTTTTCATTAACCACAGCTAGAGTCATTGGATGTGTATTCTTCTCACAGACCACATATCACCAGCGTCATTGCATGTGTGTTCTTCCCAAAGACCAAACATGGATCCACCAGTGTCATTGCATGTGTGTTCTTCTCATAAACCATATCATGAACCACACCCAGTGTCATTGCATGTGTGTTCTTCTCATTAACCACACATGGATCCACCAGTGTCATTGCATGTGTGTTCTTCTCACAAACCATATCATGAACCACACCAAGTGTCATTGCATGTGTGTTCTTCCCATGAAGCACACATGGATCCACCAGTGTCATTGCATGTCTGCTCTTTTCATTAACCACAGATAGAGTCATTGGATGTGTGTTCTTCTCACAGACCACATATCACCAGTTTCATTGCATGTGTGTTCTTCCCAAAGACCACACATGGATCCACCAGTGTCATTGCATGTGTGATCTTCTCACAAACCACACATGGATCCACCGGTGTCATTGCATGTCTGCTCTTATCATTAACCACAGCTAGAGTCATTGCATGTCTGTTCTTTTCACAAACCACATATCACCAGAGTCATTGCATGTGTGTTCTTCCCATGAACCACACCTAGTGTCATCGCATGTGTGTTCTTCTCATTAACCCCACATGGATCCACCGGTGTCACTTCATGTCTGCTCTTTTCATTAACCACAGCTAGAGTCATTGCATGTGTGCACTTTTCACAAACCACATATAACTAGAGTCATTGCATGTGTGCTCTTCTCACAGACCACATATCAGCTGTGTCATTGCATGTGTGTTCTTCCCATGAACCACACATGGATCCACCAGTGTCATTACATGTGTGTTCTTCCTATAGACCACACATGGATACACCAGCGTCATTGCTTGTGTGTTCTTCTCACAAACCATATACTTGAACCACACCTGGTGTCATTGCATGTCTGCTCTTCCCATTAACCACACATGGAACCACACCCAGTGTCATTGCATGTGTGGTCTTCTCATTAACCACACATGGATCCACCAGTGTCATTGGATGTGTGTTCTTCTCACAAACCATATCATGAACCACACCCAGTGTCATCGCATGTGTGTTCTTCCCATGAACCACACATGGATCCACCAGTGTCATTGCATGTCTGCTCTTTTCATTAACCAAAGCTAGAGTCATTGGATGTGTCTTCTTCTCACAGACCACATATCACCAGTGTCATTGCATGTGTGTTATTCCCAAAGACCACACATGGATCCACCAGTGTCATTGCATGTGTGTTCTTCTCACAAACCACAAATGGATCCACCGGTGTCATTGCATGTCTACTGTTCTCACAGACCACAGCTAGAGTCATTGCATGTCTGTTCTTCCCATAAACCACACATGGATCCACCAGTGTCATTGCATGTCTGCTCTTTTCATTAACCACAGCTAGAGTCATTGGATATGTATTCTTCTCACAGACCACATATCACCAGTGTCATTGCATGTGTGTTCTTCCCAAAGACCACACATAGATCCACCAGTGTCATTGAATGTGTGTTCTTCTCACAAACAATATCATGAACCACACCCAGTGTCATTGCATGTGTGTTCTTCCCATGAACCACACATGGATCCACCAGTGTCATTACATGTCTGCTATTTTCATTAACCACATCTAGAGTCATTGGATGTGTGTTCTTCTCACAGACCACATATCACCAGTGTCATTGCATGTGTGTTCTTCCGAAAGACCACACATGGATCCACCAGTGTCATTGCATGTGTGTTCTTCTCACAAACCACACATGGATCCACTGGTGTCATTGCATGTCTACTCTTCTCACAGACCACAGCTAGAGTCATTGCATGTCTGTTCTTCCCATAAACCACACATGGATCCACTAGTGTCATTGCATGTCTGCTCTTTTCATTAACCACAGCTAGAGTCATTGGATGTGTATTCTTCTCACAGACCACATATCACCAGCGTCATTGCATGTGTGTTCTTCCCAAATACCAAACATGGATCCACCAGTGTCATTGCATGTGTGTTCTTCTCATAAACCATATCATGAACCACACCCAGTGTCATTGCATGTGTGTTCTTCTCATTAACCACACATGGATCCACCAGTGTCATTGCATGTGTGTTCTTCTCACAAACCATATCATGAACCACACCAAGTGTCATTGCATGTGTGTTCTTCCCATGAAGCACACATGGATCCACCAGTGTCATTGCATGTCTGCTCTTTTCATTAACCACAGATAGAGTCATTGGATGTGTGTTCTTCTCACAGACCACATATCACCAGTTTCATTGCATGTGTGTTCTTCCCAAAGACCACACATGGATCCACCAGTGTCATTGCATGTGTGATCTTCTCACAAACCACACATGGATCCACCGGTGTCATTGCATGTCTGCTCTTATCATTAACCACAGCTAGAGTCATTGCATGTCTGTTCTTTTCACAAACCACATATCACCAGAGTCATTGCATGTGTGTTCTTCCCATGAACCACACCTAGTGTCATTGCATGTGTGTTCTTCTCATTAACCCCACATGGATCCACCGGTGTCACTTCATGTCTGCTCTTTTCATTAACCACAGCTAGAGTTATTGCATGTGTGCACTTTTCACAAACCACATATAACCAGAGTCATTGCATGTGTGCTCTTCTCACAGACCACATATCAGCTGTGTCATTGCATGTGTGTTCTTCCCATGAACCACACATGGATCCACCAGTGTCATTACATGTGTGTTCTTCCTATAGACCACACATGGATACACCAGCGTCATTGCTTGTGTGTTCTTCTCACAAACCATATACTTGAACCACACCTGGTGTCATTGCATGTCTGCTCTTCCCATTAACCACACATGGAACCACACCCAGTGTCATTGCATGTGTGGTCTTCTCATTAACCACACATGGATCCACCAGTGTCATTGGATGTGTGTTCTTCTCACAAACCATATCATGAACCACACCCAGTGTCATCGCATGTGTGTTCTTCCCATGAACCACACATGGATCCACCAGTGTCATTGCATGTCTGCTCTTTTCATTAACCAAAGCTAGAGTCATTGGATGTGTCTTCTTCTCACAGACCACATATCACCAGTGTCATTGCATGTGTGTTCTTCCCAAAGACCACACATGGATCCACCAGTGTCATTGCATGTGTGTTCTTCTCACAAACCACAAATGGATCCACCGGTGTCATTGCATGTCTACTCTTCTCACAGACCACAGCTAGAGTCATTGCATGTCTGTTCTTCCCATAAACCACACATGGATCCACCAGTGTCATTGCATGTCTGCTCTTTTCATTAACCACAGCTAGAGTCATTGGATATGTATTCTTCTCACAGACCACATATCACCAGTGTCACTTCATGTGTGTTCTTCCCAAAGACCACACATAGATCCACCAGTGTCATTGAATGTGTGTTCTTCTCACAAACAATATCATGAACCACACCCAGTGTCATTGCATGTGTGTTCTTCCCAGAGACCACACATAGATCCACTAGTGTCATTGCATGTGTGTTCTTCTCACAAACCATATCATGAACCACACCCAGTGTTATTGCATGTGTGTTCTTCCCATGAACCACACATGGATCCACCAGTGTCATTGCATGTCTGCTCTTTTCATTAACCACAGCTAGAGTCATTGGATGTGTGTTCTTCTCACAGACCACATATCACCAATGTCATTGCATGTGTGTTCTTCGCAAAGACCACACATGGATCCACCAGTGTCATTGCATGTGTGTTCTTCTCACAAACCACACATGGATCCACCGGTGTCATTGCATGTCTGCTCTTCTCATTAACCACAGCTAGAGTCATTGCATGTCTGTTCTTTTCACAAACCACATATCACCAGAGTCATTGCATGTGTGTTCTTCCCATGAACCCCACCTAGTGTCATTGCATGTGTGTTCTATCATTAACCCCACATGGATCCACCGGTGTCATTGCATGTCTGCTCTTTTCATTAACCACAGCTAGAGTCATTGCATGTGTGCTCTTTTCACAAACCACATATCACCACAGTCATTGCACGTGTGTTCTTCTCACAGACCACATATCACCTGTGTCATTGCATGTGTGTTCTTACCATGAACCACACATGGATCCACCAGTGTCATTGCATGTGTGTTCTTCCCACAGACCACACATGGATACACCAGCGTCATTACATGTGTGCTCTACTCACAAACCATATCATGAAGCACACATGGTGTCATTGCATGTCTGCTCTTCCCATTAACCACACATGGAACCACACCCAGTGTCATTGCATGTGTGTCCTTCTCATTAACCACACGTGGATCCACCAGTGTCATTGCATGTGTGTTCCTCTCACAAACCTTATCATGATCCACACCCAGTGTCATCGCATATCTGCTCTTCCCACGAACCACACATGGATCCACCAGTGTCATTGCATGTCTGCTCTTTTCATGAACCACAACTAGAGTCATTGGATGTGTGTTCTTCTCACAGACCACATATCACCAGCGTCATTGCATGTGTGTTCTTCCCAAAGACCACACATGGATCCACTAGTGTCATTGCATGTGTGTTCTTCTCATAAACCATATCATGAACCACACCCAGTGTCATTGCATGTGTGTTCTTCTCATTAACCACACATGGATCCACCAGTGTCATTGCATGTGTCTTCTTCTCACAAACCATATCATGAACCACACCCAGTGTCATTGCATGTGTGTTCTTCCCATGAACCACACATGGATCCACCAGTGTCATGGCATGTCTGCTCTTTTCATTAACCACAGCTAGAGTCATTGGATGTGTGTTCTTCTCACAGACCACATATCACCAGTTTCATTGCATGTGTGTTCTTCCCAAAGACCACACATGGATCCACCAGTGTCATTGCATGTCTGCTCTTCTCACAAACCACACATGGATCCACCGGTGTCATTGCATGTCTGCTCTTCTCATTAACCACAGCTAGAGTCATTGCATGTCTGTTCTTTTCACAAACCACATATCACCAGAGTCTTTGCATGTGTGTTCTTCCCATGAACCACACCCAGTGTCATTGCATGTGTGTTCTTCTCTTTAACCCCACATGGATCCACCGATGTCATTGCATGTCTGCTCTTTTCATTAACCACAACTAGAGTCATTGCATGTGTGCTCTTTTCACAAACCACATATCACCAGAGTCATTGCATGTGTGCTCTTCTCACAGACCAAATATCACATGTGTCATTGCATGTGTGTTCTTCCCATGAACCACACATGGATCCACCAGTGTCATTGCATGTGTGTTCTTCCTACAGACCACACATGGATACACGAGCGTCATTGCTTATGTGTTCTTCTCACAAACCATATCATGAACCACACTTGGTGTCATTGCATGTCTGCTCTTCCCATTAACCACACATGGAACCACACCCAGTGTTATTGCATTTGTGTTCTTCTCATTAACCACACATGGATCCACCAGTGTCATTGCATGTGTGTTCTTCTCACAAACCATATCATGAACCACACCCAGTGTCATTGCATGTGTGTTCTTCCCATGAACCACACATGGATCCACCAGTGTCATTACATGTCTGCTATTTTCATTAACCACATCTAGAGTCATTGGATGTGTGTTCTTCTCACAGACCACATATCACCAGTGTCATTGCATGTGTGTTCTTCCCAAAGACCACACATGGATCCACCAGTGTCATTGCATGTGTGTTCTTCTCACAGTGACCACACATAGATCCACTGGTGTCATTGCATGTCTACTCTTCTCACAGACCACAACTAGAGTCATTGCATGTCTGTTCTTCCCATAAACCACACATGGATCCACTAGTGTCATTGCATGTCTGCTCTTTTCATTAACCACAGCTAGAGTCATTAGATGTGTATTCTTCTCACATACCACATATCACCAGCGTCATTGCATGTGTGTTCTTCCCAAAGACCAAACATGGATGCACTAGTGTCATTGCATGTGTGTTCTTCTCACAAACCATATCATGAACCACACCCAGTGTCATTGCATGTGTGTTCTTCTCATTAACCACAGATGGATCCACCAGTGTCATTGCATGTGTGTTCTTCTCACAAACCATATCATGAACCACACCCAGTGTCATTGCATGTGTGTTCTTCTGTAAGATCCCTCCTTATTAAAGGAAAAGATCCCTGTGATTGCAATGCTAGTCCCTGGATCAATGCTAGCATCCACAGTTTAAGATGAAGTACACAGAAAGAAAGGTCGTTTATTACAGTCATTCCAGAGATAAAACATAGTCTTTTACAACTCAGGGCCAAGGCCTAATACAAGAGTTTATGGAATAAGTAAATAAACATAAGTCTTCATCTTCATGTGCCACAGGCAAGCATGTTGAGTGTAGACTCATGACTCCTAATCATCATCGGAGTAACCTGCAACATTTCAAGTTACAGCCACAGAGGGTCAATACTTTGGAATAGTATTGGCAAGTGATACCTTAGTATAATTTAAGTGGACTATAATACTATATGCATTTGGCTGGTGGAGCTTAGGCTTGCATTGCTCAAAATAGATTTTTCCTTATCATTTGAAAACACTAAGTTTTTGTTTGGCAAAGACCATCCCAAGGTATCTACCAATCAAAGACTGAAGATCCACTCAGGGCATCTACCAATCCAAGACTGAAGATCCTTTTAACCCTTGTTCACCCACAAGTTTTATTTTGAAATTGGAGTGATGAGATTCTTGAAGCTTCCATGTCTTGATGCTCATATTGTCCTTTACCAGGGACATGGCTAAGTACTTAGATTTTACACTCTGCAGAGGTGGTGCACTTTCCCCACAAGACTTGGTTTCCCAAGACAAGATCCTTCAGAAGCCTTTCCTTAGTCAAATGGACGCGCTCCAACCTATCATTCCCTCTACCACCAACTGTCCAAGAGACTAAGTTCTAGCAACCTAAGATCATGGCAGAGCCCATATTGCCAAGTGGTTGCACTTGAAGCTTCTCAACATTTGACAACTCAAATCTCTTTGTTTCCTGGGTGGCCATCCACAAGTGAGATACACTAAGGTAAACCATAAACATGGGCCTTGTGAACCACTCAACCAAAAACCACCAAGCAAGTCCCATTCCACCCAGGTGATTCATTAACTTAGTTGTTTTATTAAACAAAACACAAGTCCTTAGACTTAGAATATTTTTCCATAATGTGAATATATATTCCACCCAGGTTTTCTATTAGCTAGGCTAAGCTTGGTAGTAATAGGATTCCTAACTTAGGAAAAATCCTACGAAGGATTCATCTACTAGGTTTTCCTATAGCAAAGTCTATAACTAGCAAAACAAAAACCATGCAAGTTTTACTTAGCAAAAACACTAATGCATAGTGAAAATAATGGGACATAAGATATGAAGCATCACTTGCCTTGGTAATGTGGAGAGTAGCACTCGTCACAATCACAATCACTAGCAAAATCTACACACAAAGTTGTAGCACACAATTACACACAAATATATACAAACAAAAATAGTATGAATGCATGCATGCATGAATCTACCAAGTGGTGATTTTTTTGAAAACTCTACCAAGCAAGTGCAAGTTTACAGAAACTAAACAAGTCACAAATTTGCCCACTAATCATATTTGACCCTAAAACAATTTACTAAACTAAAACTATTCTCAAATTAGCCTTAAACAAGTTTCTACAAATAAAGTCAATCTAATGGCTACTATTTGTTAAACAAATAGGATAGGCAGAAAGGTCTTGTTTTACTGAATCCAACGGTATAAAGTTTGCAAAAATCCAACGTGGCATTCAAAAGTTATAAGCATTTGAAATCTGGATCAAAATCTAGTTTAAATTCTGTTTTTGAATCTAAACCTAGCCACGCGTCATGACGTGATTGGCGCGTACCGTTTCGGTCGGATCGACAGATGCGGACCGTAGGATCTAACTTAGATCTCGCGGCTCAGACGTGCGCGTACCTCTTCGTTTAAAATTCTATCCTAGCCCTACGATACAGATCCAACGATCTAAATCATCTAGCCAAATTCTGGCAGCGCTTATCGGCTGCGTGCGGCGGCGACGGTCGGATGATGGCGGCGCCGGCGATACAGATCGCTAGGAGGATGGGGAAGATACTCACCAAGATCGCAAGGGCGTGGGGGTGCTCGACGTGTGGTCAGCTCGGCAAGGGGCGCTCAGGGTTGCGGTAGATTTCTCGCCGGAGTTGGATCTGGCAACGGAGGTTCTGCTCGAGGTCGGAGGCGACGTTGTAGATCACTAGGATGCAAACGGAAGGTGTGGTTAGAAGCAGAGGATCTCGGAGAACATGCGAGCGTGAACGACAGGGCTTAGGGCGGTCTGGACTTACCACTAGAGCTCGCCTGAGTTGATGTTGCCGTCGGTGCTTGCGGTGTCAAGTGGAACCGGCGACCTGGGGCAGTATAGGACGGGCTAGTGAGGTCAGGAGGTGCGCAAAGACACACTGAGTCAGATAGCAAGTACGTGAGGCAGAGGGGAACACGAGGCTCACCGGAATCGATCATCGGAGTGGGCTCTGTCTGCGGCGGTGCGAGGATGATTGAGAGCAGCCTGGTGGCGGAGTGAGCGAGGTGTTTGGGGGAAAAAGCTCGTGAGGCAGAGAGGATCTTATAGCCGGTGTCTCGACAGGAAATGCCCGTCGATTAATGCCCAATTAAGCTCGGCATCACTGCGGCAACGGTCAGCGGCGGAGATCGTGCGCGGAGTCAGGGGGAAGACGATGCTGACGTGGAGAAGGCCCGCTTGTCAGCGAAGTGTGCGAGGTGGAGGTGGGGTCTGTCTGTCAGCGACTCAACGCGTGCGCTCGCGCGTGAGAGAATAAAAAGAATACCCCGGGTGGGCTTGATGTGCCTGATTCACTGCTGGGCCAGATTCGAGCCGCGCGGCCTTTTTCCTTTGTTAGCCTCTTTTCTTTTTCTAATTCTATTTTCTGGAATGATTTTGATATGAATTCAAATCCTTTTGAATTCAAACAATTCTGGGGATTTTTGCAGGGTACTGTGGTTTCAAAAACAGTCAATTCACCAAGTGGTTAGCTTGCAAGGCTTGGTCAAGCTTGGGTTTTGAAACAAACAGAGACTTTGTCTCTAGTTTGTAAATGTTTGAGAAAGGGTTTGAAAATATTTCTAAATTGGAAACTTGGGTTAAAATGCTACACCTAATCTTTCCAACAATGGAGGCAAGCAAACAAGTTCCTAAACAATCCAATCTCAAAGGGTGATGGCCATTGAGTTGAATTTGCACACATGAAATCATAGCTCAAACTTCTGTCTCTAAATGATTTTGAGAAAAACCCTAAATGAATGAAGGATGCAAGGATGATATGAATGAGTTTGAAACATGATTCTTAGGGATGTTACAATCTAACCCCCTTAAGATGAATCTCGCCCTCGAGATTCGGATTGGCTAGCAAATAGGTGAGGGTGGTCTTTCTGAAGATCATCTTCTCTTTCCCATGTTGCTTCCTCTTCAGAATGATGATTCCATTGTACTTTGCAAAACTTGATAGTCTTTGTCCTGGTGACTCTTTCTGCAGTCTCAAGAATCTTGACAGGCTTTTCTTCATAGCTGAGATCACTTTCTAGTTGAACTTCTTCCAAAGACATGGTATCCTTCAAAGATGATCCTTCCATCTCCGGGTGACATTTCTTAAGCTGACTCACATGAAAAACATTATGGACTGCTAATAAAGATGCTGGCAGTTCGATTTCATATGCAGCTTCTCCCTTGCGACTTAGAATGTTGAATGGTCCAACATATCTTGGTGCTAACTTTCCTTTGACTCCAAATCTTTTCACTCCACGAAGTGGTGATACTCTAAGATAAGCTCTATCCCCAACTTCGTAAGTGACTTCTCTACGCTTAGCATCTGCGTAGCTTTTCTGTCGAGACTGTTCTATCTTCAACCTGTCCCTAACCAATTTGACTTTTTCTTCGGCATCTTTGATAAGATCTGGTCCAAACAAACTTCTTTCTCCCACACCATTCCATAGCAATGGGGTGGTACACTTTCTTCCGTAGAGAAACTCAAATGGGGCCATCCCAATACTAGATTGGTGACTGTTGTTGTAAGAAAACTCTGCGTAAGGCAGACTTTCATCCCAACTTGCTCCATAGTCTAGGGCACATGCCCTCAACATGTCTTCAAGAATTTGATTAGTCCTTTCTGTTTGTCCATCAGTTTCGGGATGAAAAGCAGTGCTGAATTCCAATCTCGTTCCTAAAGATTCATGAAGCTGTCTCCAAAAGTGAGAAGTGCACTGAGTTCCTCTATCAGACACAATACTCTTAGGCACACCGTGAAGGCATACAATTCTGCTCATGTAGATTTTGGCTAACTTGGCACTGGTATAAGTTGTCTTTACGGGTATAAAATGAGCCACTTTAGTTAGGCGATCCACTACTACCCATATGGAATCATACCCTGACCTGGTCCTTGGTAATCCGATAATGAAATCCATACCAATATTTTCCCACTTCCATTCAGGAATAGGCATTGGTTGAAGCAAACCTGCTGGTTTCTGATGTTCCGCTTTCACTCTACTACACACATCACACAAAGCAATGTGTTCGGCGATGTCCCTTTTGAGATTGTTCCACCAAAATCTTTCTTTCATATCCATGTACATTTTGGTGTTTCCCGGGTGAATAGAATATGGAGAGTTATGGGCTTCTTGTAGAATCAGTTTCCGCAATTCCGGATCTTGTGGAACGCAAATACGTTTCCCGTTCCATAAAGTACCTTGTTCGTCCATATGGAAACTTTTAGCCTTCCCTTGGCTAATCCTTTCCTTAATCTCTTCGATTTCTTTATCCGTCTTTTGGGCTTCTTTAATCTTATCCAACAGAGTGGGTTGAACATCCAAAGACATGAGATGTCCTTCTGGCACAATCTCCAACCTGAGTTCCTTGAATTGCTTACACAAGTCATCTGGCAATTCACCTTTGGTAAGGCCATTTACAAACGCCTTTCGACTTAATGCATTTGCTACTACATTTGCTTTACCAGGATGGTACTGCAAACTCAAGTCGTAATCCTTGATAAGTTGTAGCCATCTCCTTTGTGTCATATTGATTTCCTTCTGGGTGAAGATATACTTCAAACTCTTATGATCGGTGAATACTTCACAACGTTTTCCCAAAAGGTAATGTCTCCATGTTTTGAGTGCATGGACAACAGAGGCTAACTCTAAATCATGAGTAGGATAGTTTACCTCATGAGTTTTGAGTTGTCTCGAGGCATAAGCCACAACTTTTCCGCCTTGCATAAGTACGGCACCTAATCCTTGATGCGAAGCATCACAATACACATGAAAATCCTTTTCCAAATCTGGTAGGCACAGAACTGGTGCTGACACAAGTCTCTTCTTTAATTCTTGAAAGCTGAGTTCGCAACCTTCAGACCAAGCAAATTTCTTATCTTTCTTGAACAATTCTGTCATTGGTTTAGCCACCTTTGAAAAAATTTCAATGAATTTTCTGTAGTAACCTACTAAACCAAGAAAACTACGAACTTCTTTTACGTTCTTAGGAGATTCCCATTCTGTCACAGCTGAAACTTTAGCAGGATCAACTGCTACACCATCCTTTGTCATAACATGACCAAGAAATCCAACTTCCTCTAACCAAAACTCACACTTGCTGAATTTGGCATAAAGCTTATGTTCCCTTAGTTTCTCAAGTATCAAGCGTAGATGTCTTTCATGCTCTTCCTTGCTCTTGGAGTAGACCAAGATGTCATCGATGAAAACGACAACGAACTTGTCGAGAAATTCCATGAACACTTCGTTCATCATATTCATGAAGTATGCTGGAGCGTTGGTTAAACCAAAAGGCATCACAGTGTACTCATACAATCCATACCTTGTGGTGAATGCTGTTTTAGGTATGTCTTGCTCTCTTATCTTGAGTTGAAAATAGCCTGACCGAAGATCAATCTTCGAGAACACACATGCTCCTTCTAGCTGATCAAACAAGTCGTTTATTCTTGGCAAAGGATATTTGTTCTTGATGGTTACCTCGTTGAGGGAACGGTAATCTATGCATAATCTTTGAGTTCTATCTCTCTTTTCTACGAACAAAACTGGAGCTCCCCAAGATGAAGAACTTGGCTGGATGAATCCTTTCTGTAACTGTTCTCCAAGCTGTTTCTTGAGTTCCTTAAGTTCGTCAACTGACATTTTATAAGGCCTCTTTGCTCTTGGTCCAGAACCTGGTACCAAATCTATTATAAACTCTACATCTCTATCTGGTGGCATTCCCGGTAACTCTTCCGGAAACACATCCGGATACTCACACACAATTGGCACAGTGTCCATGCTAACCCCCTTAAGAGAATTCAGCTTACTTCCTTTAGATTTAAAATTGGACTTGAATTTTATCCTCTTACCTTCAGGGGTTGTGAGTGAAACTGTACGATTTGCACAATCTAGTACTCCCTCATACTTAGCCATCCAATCCATTCCCAAAATCACATCCAATCCTTGGGAATTTAGGATGATTAGGTTTACTGGAAACTTATGTTTTCCGATCTCTATGACTAGATCCCGGCATCCAAGACTCACTATCATATCTCCTCCCGGAGAGCTAACTTTTATCGGACACCCAATGTTTTCAGATGCAAACCCGTTTCTATCAACAAATGCTTTTGATATGAATGAATGAGATGCACCAGTGTCAAAGAGTACAAATGCTGAGATGGAATTGAGTCTGAACTTACCAGCAACGGCATCAGGCTCTTCATAGACATCTTCCACACTGATGTGGTTAACCTGTCCTTTCTGGAAAGGATTGGGCTTGTTAGGTCCTTCAACTTTCTTTTCAGGGCACTCATTAGCATAATGCCCCAGCTTCTTGCATTTGAAGCATTCAACCTGACTGACGTCCCTCTTAGGCTGACTTCCACTTCCACTTCCACTGTGGTGTCTCTTATGTCCACTCTTGTGATTCTTATACTTATCATTGTCATGACTGCGATGATGTTTGTTGTCATGACGGTTGTGGTTGTGGTGCTTGTTAAATTTCCCATGCTTGTGGGATCCTGAGCTGACACTATCATCATGGTGAGATCGTTTATGAGACGACCCCGAGCTTTGCTTGTCGGAGTGTTTCCTCTTTCTACTCTCGACTTGCTTCATTTTATTCTCCACAATAACAGCCTTGTCACACAGCGACTGATAAGTTGGAACATATGCCACAGACAACTGCAGATTCAACTCATCATTCAAGCCTTCCAGAAACTTTTCCTTTCTTTTGGCATCTGTGTCCACCTCATCCGGTGCATAGCGCGCCAGATTGTTGAACTCTTCAATATATTCAGCCACGCTGTGGTGGCGCTGCTTCAGGTTGTAAAATTCCTTCTTTTTCAGGCTCATCATACCTGGTGAGATATGAGTAGTACGAAAACCATCTTCAAAGATAGCCCAAGTCACCTCATCAATAGGCGTGGTAATCTGGAAGTTGTCCCACCATGCTACGGCTGGTTCTTCCAACAGATGTGCCGTGAACCTGAATTTTTCGGCATCTGTGCAGCCCACGGTCACTATGTCTTTGTTCACAGAACGTAGCCAATCATTGGCCACCATGGGATCAGTCGTTCCTGAAAACTTAGCTGGCCTCAGACGCAGAAATCTGGTAAGCATATCAAAACCCGGAGGGTTGTTGTTGTTGTTATTATTGGGGTTGTTGTTATTGGGGTTGTTGTTGTTGTTGTTCTGGTTTTGGATGAATGTCGTCATCATTTGCATAAGCTGTGTCTGCGCATTCATCATATGTTGCATTTCTGGGGTAATGTTGGGGTTGGGGTTGGTGTTTGCGCGACGAGGAGGCATCTATGGTTTATTCATATGGAGATAAGAATGAGATACCCTTACATGATTTATGCACAATACATTGCACAAGCAAACACATAGCATGCAACACCAGGATAAAAGCTCAACGACAAGATAACAAAAGTCAAGGTAAAAACACACAAGTGGCAAGCCATCCACATGTCGGATGGTCCAACAATAAGTTCACAAATAACAAGTACGGTAAATAAAGATAACTGAGTAGTCAAGTCTACTCGTCAGCCTCAATCTCCTCCTCGACAAAGGTAAGACCTGCGTTCTCCATTGCGGTCTTGTTCTCCTCGATGGTAGTGGTCAAAGAGTCGATCTTGGCCTTGAGAGCCCTCTTCTGGGAACGAAGCCTCTCAATCACTGTCTGCTGCTGCTCTAACTCGAAGTCCTTGGACTGCAGTTCCTCGGTCATGTCCCGAATCCTTTTGTTCCTATCCTGGACACGCTTCTCTTGACTCTTGAACTTACGGTCTTGGGTCCCGAACTTTGCCTCCATCTCCTTGACTATCTCGTCCTGCTGCGCGAAGAGCTTGTCCTTCTCGCGAAGCTGCACCTGGAGCTCGTCATTGCTAAGCATGACGTTGGTCCTATCGGTATCCACGTGCCTAATAAGAGTCTCTAAGTCCCGGAGGTACAGGCGTATCGGCTCTGCTGTGACCCTCGAGTCGTCCTCAAAGTCAATGGACTCTCCGTCATCATCACGCCTTCCGAAGGCGTGGAAGTGAGTGCCTCTAACCTGTCGGGAGTGACGGCCTAACAGTCGTCCTATCAGATCCTGCATGACAACCTCCATGCCTCTCTCCCTGTCATCGTGCATAAGCTTGAAGACGATGGCCTCCGTAGTAGGCTCTATCTGGCGTCCTGGCTGGTTCACCTTGAAGCCCCAAAGGTCCTTCCTCTCAAACTTGGTGAGTGGGTGCACCGTAATGATAGGAAGAGGGAGATCGAGTAAAGTAGTAAGCTCTACGATATGAGGACCAAAACGGGTAGCCTGGAACTCCTCAACAGTGCTGATGGCAATAGGCATCTATTTATAAGATTGAAAAAGTTAGAACAACACAATTTAAGATAATCAAGTCAACATTCATACACATTCTTGGAACACACAAAAATCATACAAGTCATGCATACAAGAATCCATTACATCAACCAAGGTTCAAACTTATTTAAGGTATCATTTTGGAAAATAAGGTGATAGGTGGTGGTCCAACTAACGAAGTGCGTTTACAGACCTATCTCACTGGATCTGGTGGCAAACACAATGTTCCTAGAGGCAATCAACCTATCTTGTTCACATGCTTCTATCACTAAGTCTATAATATCTCCTCTTAAGGATTGGTTGGTGACTTCCAACTCTTGGGTATGTTCCTTCTCTTTCTCTAAGTCTTTTTGGAGGTTGAGCATCCTGCACTTGACTCTAGCACTTAGTTCTTTGATAGTCTTCCAAGTTGCTTCTTTTGCTGACTCAAAGAATGTGTTGTGCATAAAAGTGTTGGTGTACATGCAGAAGCCCTTTTCTTTGTGGTTGTCTTCCTTGTTTTTGTACAAGTGAAGTTGCACCCACCAATACTCCACTCCTTCCTCCATCACTGGAAAGCCCTTGTATACAGCTGCACCATGTACTCCCATGGTCTCCATGAGGTCCTTGAGAATCTTGGGAAACTCAGTCTCACACTCCAAGGTCATGGTCATGAGTGGTCCTCTCTTCACGGCTTCGTTGATGGAGTTCATCTACAAATAGAGATGAGAATGAGAAGATTAGAAAAGTTTACGAGAAGAATAGACAAGTGTAGAAGAAGTTAAATTTTTTTCCTTAGTGGTTTCCAATCCTAGGGTCATAATCCTACAGGCAACACAGTGCTCTGATACCATCTGTAAGATCCCTCCTTATTAAAGGAAAAGATCCCTGTGATTGCAATGCTAGTCCCTGAATCAATGCTAGCATCCACAGTTTAAGATGAAGTACACAGAAACAAAGGTCGTTTATTACAGTCATTCCAGAGATAAAACATAGTCTTTTACAACTCAGGGCCAAGGCCTAATACAAGAGTTTATGAAATAAGTAAATAAACATAAGTCTTCATCTTCATGTGCCACAGGCAAGCATGTTGAGTGTAGACTCATGACTCCTAATCATCATCGGAGTAACCTGCAACATTTCAAGTTACAGCCACAGAGGGTCAATACTTTGGAATAGTATTGGCAAGTGATACCTTAGTATAATTTAAGTGGACTATAATACTATATGCATTTGGCTGGTGGAGCTTAGGCTTGCATTGCTCAAAATAGATTTTTCCTTATCATTTGAAAACACTAAGTTTTTGTTTGGCAAAGACCATCCCAAGGTATCTACCAATCAAAGACTGAAGATCCACTCAGGGCATCTACCAATCCAAGACTGAAGATCCTTTTAACCCTTGTTCACCCACAAGTTTTATTTTGAAATTGGAGTGATGAGATTCTTGAAGCTTCCATGTCTTGATGCTCATATTGTCCTTTACCAGGGACATGGCTAAGTACTTAGATTTTACACTCTGCAGAGGTGGTGCACTTTCCCCACAAGACTTGGTTTCCCAAGACAAGATCCTTCAGAAGCCTTTCCTTAGTCAAATGGACGCGCTCCAACCTATCATTCCCTCTACCACCAACTGTCCAAGAGACTAAGTTCTAGCAACCTAAGATCATGGCAGAGCCCATATTGCCAAGTGGTTGCACTTGAAGCTTCTCAACATTTGACAACTCAAATCTCTTTGTTTCCTGGGTGGCCATCCACAAGTGAGATACACTAAGGTAAACCATAAACATGGTCCTTGTGAACCACTCAACCAAAAACCACCAAGCAAGTCCCATTCCACCCAGGTGATTCATTAACTTAGTTGTTTTATTAAACAAAACACAAGTCCTTAGACTTAGAATATTTTTCCATAGTGTGAATATATATTCCACCCAGGTTTTCTATTAGCTAGGCTAAGCTTGGTAGTAATAGGATTCCTAACTTAGGAAAAATCCTACTAAGGATTCATCTACTAGGTTTTCCTATAGCAAAGTCTATAACTAGCAAAACAAAAATCATGCAAGTTTTACTTAGCAAAAACACTAATGCATAGTGAAAATAATGGGACATAAGATATGAAGCATCACTTGCCTTGGTAATGTGGAGAGTAGCACTCATCACAATCACAATCACTAGCAAAATCTACACACAAAGTTGTAGCACACAATTACACACAAATATATACAAACAAAAATAGTATGAATGCATGCATGCATGAATCTACCAAGTGGTAATTTTTTTGAAAACTCTACCAAGCAAGTACAAGTTTACAGAAACTAAACAAGTCACAAATTTGCCCACTAATCATATTTGACCCTAAAACAATTTACTAAACTAAAACTATTCTCAAATTAGCCTTAAACAAGTTTCTACAAATAAAGTCAATCTAATGGCTACTATTTGTTAAACAAATAGGATAGGCAGAAAGGTCTTGTTTTACTGAATCCAACGGTATAAAGTTTGCAAAAATCCAACGTGGCATTCAAAAGTTATAAGCATTTGAAATCTGGATCAAAATCTGGTTTAAATTCTGTTTTTGAATCTAACCCTAGCCACGCGTCATGACGTGATTGGCGCGTACCGTTTCGGTCGGATCGACAGATGCGGATCGTAGGATCTAACTTAGATCTGGCGGCTCAGACGTGCGCGTACCTCTTCGTTTAAAATTCTATCCTAGCCCTACGATACAGATCCAACAATCTAAATCATCCAGCCAAATTCTGGCGGCGCTTATCGGCTGCGCGCGGCGGCGACGGTCGGACGATGGCGGCGCCGGCGATATAGATCGCTAGGAGGATGGGGAAGATACTCACTGAGATCGCAAGGGCGTGGGGGTGCTCGACGTGTGGTCAGCTCGGCATGGGGCGCTCAGGGTTGCGGTAGATTTCTCGCCGGAGTTGGATCTGGCAACGGCGGTTCTGCTCGAGGTCGGAGGCGATGTTGTAGATCACTAGGATGCAAACGGAAGGTGTGGTTAGAAGCAGAGGATCTCGGAGAACATGCGAGCGTGAACGACAGGGCTTAGGGCGGTCTGGACTTACCACTAGAGCTCGCCGGAGTTGATGTTGCCGTCGGTGCTTGCGGTGTCAAGTGGAACCGGCGACCTGGGGCAGTACAGGACGGGCTAGTGAGGTCAGGAGGTGCGCAAAGACACACTGAGTCAGATAGCAAGTACGAGAGGCAGAGGGGAACACGAGGCTCACCGGAATCGATCGCCGGAGTGAACTCTGTCTGCGGCGGTGCGAGGATGATTGAGAGCAGCCTGGTGGCGGAGTGAGCGAGGTGTTTGGGGGAAAAAGCTCGTGAGGCAGAGAGGATCTTATAGCCGGTGTCTCGACAGGAAACGCCCGTCGATTAATGCCCAATTAAGCTCGGCATCACTGCGGCAACGGTCAGCGGCGGAGATCGTGCGCGGAGTCAGGGGGAAGACGATGCTGACGTGGAGAAGGCCCGCTTGTCAGCGAAGTGCGCGAGGTGGAGGTGGGGTCTGTCTGTCAGCGACTCAACACGTGCGCTCGCGCGTGAGAGAAGAAAAAGAATACCCCGGGTGGGCTTGATGGGCCTGATTCACTGCTGGGCCAGATTCCAGCCGCGCGGCCTTTTTCCTTTGTTAGCCTCTTTTCTTTTTCTAATTCTATTTTCTGGAATGATTTTGATATGAATTCAAATCCTTTTGAATTCAAACAATTATGGGGATTTTTGCAGGGTACTGTGGTTTCAAAAACAGTCAATTCACCAAGTGGTTAGCTTGCAAGGCTTGGTCAACCTTGGGTTTTGAAACAAACAGAGACTTTGTCTCTAGTTTGTAAATGTTTGAGAAAGGGTTTGAAAATATTTCTAAATTGGAAACTTGGGTTAAAATGCTACACCTAATCTTTCCAACAATGGAGGCAAGCAAACAAGTTCCTAAACAATCCAATCTCAAAGGGTGATGGCCATTGAGTTGAATTTGCACACATGAAATCATAGCTCAAACTTCTGTCTCTAAATGATTTTGAGAAAAACCCTAAATGAATGAAGGATGCAAGGATGATATGAATGAGTTTTGAAACATGATTTTTAGGGATGTTACATCTTCCCATAAACCACACATGGATCCACCAGTGTTGTTGCATGTCTGCTCTTTTCATTAACCACAGCTAGAGTCATTGGATGTGTGTTCTTCTCACAGACCACATATCACCAGTTTCATTGCATGTGTGTTCTTCCCAAAGTGTCATGGTGGTGTCACGGCAGATGCCATGGATAGGCTAAAGGTGGGGACTAATACACGCTAGGGGAATCCAAGGAGGGATAGTGAAGTGATTCTCCACACAGGGGTTTGTATTGATATTCTTCCAAGATTACAAGTGCTCCTTGAGCTGTATTGGCGAGAGGAGGAAGAAGGAGCTCTCTGACTCTCACCTACTAGTGCTAGCTCAACCAGAACTCAATCAGTATCCCAGAAAATCCAACCCCTTCTTCAGGAGCCCTAGCCCCCCTTATATAGAGGTGGCTCGGTCCCTGCCTAGGGCATACGTGGAGGCATATTCCTGAGAATATGCATCCTCCCAAAGTAGTAACCCTACCGGGGTGCTTTTCCCCCGCGTCATACGTGCTTTAGCTACGTAAGCCTCTGCGACGCCTGTGTCAGCCGATGTGAGTGTCGTCACCCTTGTCGGCCATGATCTGGTGGTCCTGCCCTCGCTTTCTTCGCTCATGCAGTGCGTACCGGACCTCCTTTTTTGACCAGAGACATTCCTTCCTTCTCCCAGAAGCTAAGCGAGGGTTCGGATCATAGTAGATCCGGCCTCACCCGTTCCTGCATACAAGTTAGACAAGCACTTCCGACTTACTTCTTAAGTCGGATAAGACATTGTTAGGCGACCCCCCTGGTCCGGGTTACTCCGTGATCCGGCCCTGCCTTGAGGTGACCCGGCCAGCATATGCTTTGACCCTGCCGAACCTCGGCTAACTTGGCCTTTATACCCCGGAGTGACCCTACCCGGGGGTATCCCCCCAACATTAGTCCCCGAAGCTGGTGCGGTCTTAGCGGACTTGGTCGCTAGGGCCACATCAGGTTCATTCATGTTCGAGCCTCGGACGTTTAATTCCCGGTTAGCTTCTCATCTCGGATTATATGGATTTTCGTTCCCTTTGCACGTTCCAAGTTTTTACTTGCCAGCCGGGTCACCAATTTGGCTCGGATCCTATGGTTTTACTTTCCCTCTGCACATTTCAAGTTGTCACTTGCCGGCCGGGTTACCATTTTGGCTCGGATCCGGGCCTTGCTTCCCTCTCTCATACGTCAACCCACATGGAGATTAATCATTGCGTTGCCTCATTTTAAGGGCCTGCACAGTAACCGCTGCAGTAAGTGTCAGTTATTACTGTGTGAGGGTCACATCATGCCTGTCTCCTCGTTTACCGCGCTAGCGTGTCACGTCATGGGATCGCTTCTGCTCTGTGGCCCTCCGTGTGGCTCTTCCGTGATTGGCTGAAGCAAGTAATACACGGCCACATCGTGTGGCTCGTGCGCACAACGCGATCCCACTCACCCATCACTGGGGCAGTTAAATAGGGGAGGGGCGCGTCCCTTAGCATTTTTCACCTTTGCGCCCCTCTGCCCGTTCCTCTTCTTCTCCTTCTTCTTCCCCGCGACCGCGCCACCGCTAGTGCCCGTTGCAGCAGCGCTGCCGCCGCACCTTCTCCGTGCCTCCGCACCACAGCCCCTGCTGCCTGGCATCTCCACCACGGGTCCACGCCAATCTAGGCCACAGATCCCCGCCGCCGCTAGCCCCAGTGAAGACAGTGGATACGAGATGACTGAAGAAGAGCTTGTCGTCGTCGAGCAGGAGATGGAGGAGGACGCGGCCGCGGCGCGTGGGTTGGGTCATGGGTTTGTCAAGACGATCTTGACTGGCTCTACCGGACCAGGCGCATTCCTGCCGGCGTCGCCGCTCATCTCCCCTCCTCGGAATTGGCCCCCTCACCCAATCCGGGTGAGTTTTTTGTTTTGCTATCTTATTTCCAACGGGGATTTGGTCTTCCGGTGAGCGATTTCTTCCGGGACTAGGTCCGGACCTATCACTTGCAACCACATCATCTCCCAGCGAACGCCATCACCTCTCTATTCGCCTTTGCCTTTATGATTTAAGGCTACACCGGACTTCGGTCTCCGTCGCAACGTCGTCCCTAACATTCACGTTGAGTCGGAGGACAAGCAGCTCACCCAGTTCGGAGCTGCCTCCATCTTGCCCCGGAGGCTCTCCATCTTTCCCCGGGTTACCGGGCTTGACTCCTGCAAAGGATGGGCCTGGACCTTCTTCTACGTCCGGAACGAGGGCACCAAAGATTTGATTCGGTTGCTGCCCTACGCTCCGGGTCCACCTGGCATGGATTTCTAGGAGGAGGTCCGCAAGAAACCTACCGCTTTGGCCAACCAAGTTAACAAGAGGTTCGCGGAGCTGAAGAAACTCGGATTGCACAACGAGGATGCGAAGATCATGTTCGTGCGCAACCGAATCTCTCCCCACCAGAAGCGCACCCACAAGTTGTGCCATATGAGCTTCAGCCGCGACCCCAACAGAACCTCTTCGTTCGAGTTGAGCAACACGGAGATCTTCCGCCGAGCGAAGGCTCTTTTCACCACCCATTGAGCACTTCTGCCGTGACAGGCTCCCTCCCGCGGTAAGCTTTGCGGGGCAAATTTATTTCGGATCAAGTACGTGTCGGTTTTTGCTGTATTTTTGACTCTGTTTTTCATGCTTTTTCTCAGCTGTTCCTTCAGCAAACTCTCGAGGATGGTTCGGATCTGACCCTTAAGTGGGCGCCGGACCGAGAAATCTCGGATGAAGAGGAGCCGGACCAGGAGACGTTCCTCCCTATGACCGACGCCACCAAACGACCCAGCGGTAAATTCTCTTCTCTTAGAGATTGGCCCGACGATGAGGATGACTCGGATATCGACGTGATTGAACCCATTGAGGCTGTCCCTCTTTCTTTTGCCTTCCCGGCATCAGCTAACCCTGGTGGGCATATCCACGAGGATCCCCCACTCGCTACGGGTGAGCCTGTTCCGGTGGCGCCGAAGAAGAAGCGCGGAGCCGCGTCAAGTTCTTCCTCCGAACCTTCTCAGCCTACCAAAAGGCAAAAGAAGGCCGGAGACAAGACCGCCTCCAAGCGTGCAGGCAAAGCCCCGACACGGAGGGCTCGGAAACCCAAGGAGGCCAAAACCTCGGATGCATAAGTCACTTTTCGTTGCGCAATTCATCTTTCTTGCACCATTGCTATTCTTCTGACATTATTTCCTTCTTCAGACCTCCGGTGGAGGTCCCTCAGAGTGGACCAAGTATCTCCTCGCCACTTCGATCTGGAGCTTCTCCTCCTCGTGACGACGAGTCACGTCCGCTGATCCCTATTCCGGAGGGTTCAGCGGCTGCTCCGGATCCCGAACTACCTCAGCGAGAGGAGCGCGACCTCGGAACAGGAGGGGTTGGTCCAGCCGAGGCGACGGCATCCACCACTTCGGCTTCGCCGCAACCAGCAGCCACCAAGACTATCCCAACAGCAGCATCAACAGCAGCTCCAGTACCAGCAACCAAGCCAGCACCAACTCCTATCCCGGCCCCAAAGAAAGCAACAACAGCCTCAAAAACTCCAGTGCCAAGTTCATCTGCCTCGTCCGAGTCATCTCAACCTCGGCGAGGAACCACTCCGGCAGCCTCTAAAGGGAAGTCCACCGCAGCCACCTCCTCCCAGCAAGCTAAAGGCAAAAAGACTCCGGATATCACCAAGCCTGCATCCGCCGAGGCTGGGCAGCGAACCCTTTCGTCGATGCTCCCGAAGAAACCACCAGCAACAAAGGATGTTCCTTCCGAGCCAACTGATGCGCAGCAGATGGTTCTGCACACGAGCCCAGCTCTTGCCATGGTGGAGAGGAGCGAAGCGCACACGAAAGGCTTGGTGGCACCTCACATGCCCACTGGCGAGCGGTATCCTCTGAGTCTTATTGAGTTCATCATGAACTGGAATAAGGCGGAGTTCGTCCACAACGATGTCTCCCGGAAAAGTTCGGCCCCGCTGAATTTTCCGCTCAGATGAATACCGCCGCCAAGGCCATTAACCTCGATGGGCGAATGATGGAGGTATGTTGTTTCTCCTTTACATGCTGTAGATAATAACCATTAGTCCTCGAGCCTCCGGTGGATTAACTTGTTACTCGGCCGGATGCTCATTAGAAAACTAACGTAGCTGCATGTAAACTTCAGATATGCACACACCTAGAGCCGGGTTAAGTTCCACTTGGCCCGGATCTTGCCCACTTCGAATATGCACACACCTAGAGCCGGGTTAAGTTCCACTTGGCCCGGATCTTGTACACTTCGAATATGCACACACCTAGAGCCGGGTTAAGTTCCACTTGGCCCGGATCTTGTACACTTCGAATATGCACACACCTAGAGCCGGGTTAAGTTCCACTTGGCCCGGATCTTGTACACTTCGAATATGCACACACCTAGAGCCGGGTTAAGTTCCACTTGGCCCGGATCTTGTACACTTCGAATATGCACACACCTAGAGCCGGGTTAAGTTCCACTTGGCCCGGATCTTGTACACTTCGAATATGCACACACCTAGAGCCGGGTTAAGTTCCACTCGGCCCGGATCTTGTACACTTCGAATATGCCCCAAGCTAATTTTACACTTCTGTACTTTTTTCAGGTAACCACCAACCGCCGAAGCGCTGAATTCCAACGCTTGCTGGATACCCACAAACTGCTACGCGCAAAACATGTTGCACTTGGTGCAAAACATGAAAAAAGGGGTAAGTTTCTCCACTGACACTTCTCCGTTTTTCTTCACCTTCCTCTGCCGAACTAATCCCCTCAGTTGATTTCTGCAGCTGGGGTGGAGGCGGAGAACAAGATTATGCGGAAAAACTTGGAGGAGATCAAGGGTATGTTCTCTTTTGTCCGACCTCGCAGTGTCTTCCATTTTCTCTTCTCCTTGGCTCGGCAAACATTCATTCCTCGGCTCTGCCGGGTCAACGCACTATTTCAGCATTGCTTGAGGATAGTGTGCCCGTGCCTGATATGATGCTGCATTTTCTCGAACAAGCAGGGCAGCATCAGGCCTAGCTGAAGAAGAAAGATGAAGAGCTTGCTCTCCTCTGGATAAGGACGATGAGGTCGCCAAACTCAAGGCTGAGATGGAGAAGATGAAGGCCGAGCATCACACCGAACTCCAAAAGTTTGGCCAGAACTTCTCGGAAGAGCGTGAGCGCCTCACTCTCCAGATCTCCAAGGACCAGGACCTGCTTAAAGAATCCGAGGTCCAGCTTGGGTCGGCGATCGCTAAACTTGAAAAACTTCGCGAGAGACGCGACAACTGCATCAAGCAGTTGACCCGGATCCATAGCCATATTGCACGTAAATTCCTTTTCCTTACCCGACGTAATTTTCCGGGTCAGCCCATATGTGTTTGCTTCAGCATCTTCCTTTTCCTTGTTTGCAGACCACTTTCCCGAGGGTACTCCCATTGCCAGTGCAGCTGTTGCGAAATTCCGCCGAGAGAGAGGTACCCCCATCGCTCCTGATGGTGAAAGCATTCCTCTAGACATGGAGGACCTCTTGGTCAGCGTGTCAGCTCGCGTGGAAACCATCAAGAATTATGGGAAAGATCTCCTCGACGTTGCGGTCCGGATCTACAACACCTTCTGGCCAAGCGAGAGCGCTCCAAAAAGGATCGCACTCCTTGCTGAAAAGCTGTTGGAAATCGAGACACAGCTTGACCTCTGGAGAGAATCCGCTGGGCGTGCCACAACAGATACCCTCCTTCATCACATTCTTACGTGGTACGAGAAGATTGACCTGAGCCTCCTCACACGCCGGCGCACCAGATCCAAATGGACCAATGATCCGGAGTGGGTAGCTCGGCGACAGGCTTGCGCCTATAGCCTCGTCGAATATTCTCCAATCCATGATTGGGTTGATGGACCGAGCTTTCTGGAGTCCGGTGGGGATGAGCATATGGAAAACATGGAGGATGGGTCGAGTGAGGACGGAGAAGATGCTGCTTCAGACATCAAAGACAGCGATGACGACGCCAAGCTTCCACCTCCCGCTGCCCCTTAGTTGAAAAAACTTGAAAATTTATCAGATCCCCGGTATGCCGGGTGCAACTATATGCTGGATACGCAATATTTTGCTACTATGTTTGTATGCCGGATCAACTTGGGCGTAGCCCCCGAGTTTCATTTTCTTGTTCGTCCAATTCTCTGGCTCGGTCTGTGTCTACCTTGATTCGGTTTTACGACTTACGAATCCAAGCTTCAAAAATCGTTTTAACAATACTTAGAAACTTTGAGGCTTGGCTCAAAATAATTCAGCATAATAACTTGAAAATAAATACAGGGTTAGTCCGAAAAACAAATGTTAGCTCGAACAAGTTTGTTTCCTTAGTGGTTTTTCATGTGCTACGCAATTCCAAACTTGTTCCCTTGCTTGCCATGAAGCCAATTCTTGTTGGACAGAAGGGTTGAGTTTTTGGTGCTCACACATTACTAATCTAGGTTAAGTAAAACGACTTATTCCAGCTACCGCATAAGAAATAACAACAAACATTATTAAGGCAGTCCCCGAGTTACTGCTGGAGGCACTGCTATTTCATTGATAAACTCATTGCCGACATACATACTGACAAATGAGATGACTCGGATACCTACACTTCTTAGCTAAGTGTAGAAGGGACGAAGTAGTGCTACATTCCACGGTCGCTTAGATTCTTCTCCGGACCTGTCCGCCTTGTTCTTTTCCTGTGGCTTTGCATCTATAAGGTAGTAGGAATCATTGTGCAATGCTTTGCTCACAATAAATGGTCCTTCCCATGGGGGGATAATTTATGCATGCCAGCAGTACATTGTACCAACCGGAGCACCAGATCGCCCTCCCGGAAGACTCGGGGGCACACTTTCCGGCTATGATAGCGTCGGAGATTTTGCTGATACGTGGTGGATCTGGACAGTGCCAGTTCTCTCGCTTCTTCCAGCAGATCAACATCATTTTGCCGGGCTTCTTGCACTTCGGCTTCTGTGTATTGGGTGAATCTAGGCGAATCGTGCTCTATGTCGGCTGGTAATACAGCTTCTGCCCCATATACCAGAAAAAATGGCGTGTAGCCTGTTGATCGATTCGGAGTTGTTCTTAAACTCCACAGTACCGCTGGTAGTTCTTCTATCCAGCACCCCGCTGATCTTTGCAGCGGCTCAATGAGCCAGGGTTTTATCCCGGATAACACTAATCCGTTGGATCTTTCCACTTGTCCGTTCGACGCGGGGTGGGCTACCGAGGCTACGTCCAGCCGGATCTTCTTATCCCGGTAGAACCGCACAAATGCTCCTTCAGCAAAATCTGTGCCATTATCGGTGATAATACTGTGTGGATAACCGTATGTCAAGATGATGTCTTTGAGAAATGTCACGGCCGTAGCTCCATCACATTTTCTTATAGGCTTCACTTCAATCCATTTTGTAAACTTGTCCACCATGACCAAAATGTGTGTCATGTTCCCTTTCGCTGGTCTGAACGGGCCAACCATATCCAAGCACCATACAGCAAATGGCAGGTAATTGGTATGGTCTTGAGTTCCGACATAGGCATGTGTGTCTTGGTGGCGTACCTTTGACAACCATTGCATTTTCTCACCAGATCCTCCGCTCGTTCTAAGGCACTTGGCCAGTATAAACCATGTCGAAATGCCTTTGCCACTAAGGCTCGGGATGAGGCATGATGCCCGCATTCTCCTTGGTGTATATCCCGGAGGATGTTAAGCCCTTCTTCCGGGTCAACACATCGCTGGAGGACATTGGTTACACTCCGTTTGTATAAACCGGAATTGATGATTGTATATGCTTTGGCTCTCCTCTGAGTTTGCCTGGCTAGCACCTCCTCAGTGGGTAACGTTCCATCTTTCAAGAATTGGAAAATTGGCAGCACCCAAGCTGGTATCGCTCGTGGAGGGAACATCTCCTCATCAATCTCCATATGATCCACCGGCATAACTTCAGCCGGATCATGCTGAGCAGTCCCCGGGTCTAGCGAGGTAGTCCCCGGGTCTACTGAGGCAGTCCCCGGGTTTGCCGAGGCAGTCTTCGGGTTTGGCGAGCTACCTCCCATGTCAATGTCCATGGGCTCAGCTCCGGATTTCGTATTCGCCAGGACATAGATCGAGTCGGTTTCAGGGGACGGCCTGATAGATGGTTTCCTAAGGTGCTCCAATGCTACACCCGGTGGAATTGCCTGTCGGGTCGATCCGAGCTTTGACAGCATGTCGGCAGCCTTGTTTTCTGCTCGGGGTACATGGTGAAATTCACACCCCTCAAAATAACCAGATATCTTCTGCACATGAAACTTGTATAGTGCCATGTTTGGATCCAGGGCGTCCCATACTCCGGACACTTGCTGTACCACCAGATCCGAGTCGCCAAAGCATATTATCCGATGTATGCCAATCTCCTTTGCCACTTTGAGACCATGCACAAGAGCCTCGTACTCAACAACATTGTTTGATGCCGCGAAATGGATCTGCAAGACGTATTTTAGTTGGTCCTTCTTTGGCGAGGTAAGCACAACCCCGGCGCCTAACCCGGTTTTGGTTTTCGACCCGTCAAAGTGCATCTTCCAGTAGTTCGGATCCGGTGGTGGTGGTTCGTATTGCACCTCGGCCCAATCCACAAAAAAGTCTGCTACAGCCTAAGACTTGATTGCTTCTCTTCTATCGTACTGGGGCGCATACGACGCTAGCTCAATTGCCCATTTTGCGACTCTGCCACTTGCATCCTTGTTACCCATTATCTCGGATTTGGGGCTTCACATATCACTTTGATGGGGTGCTCCTCAAAGTAATGCTTTAACTTCTTCGCCGCCATATAGACACCGTATGCCACCTTTTGAAAGTGCGGGTAGTTCTATTTTGAGGCGGACAATACCTCGCTCAAGTAATACACTGGCCTCTGCACCGACTTACCCTCCTCATCGTGCTCCACTATAATCACTGCACTTACAACTCGGTTTGTTGCGGCTATGTAGAGCAACATCGGCTCCTTGGATAGTGGAGAAGCTAGCACTGGTGCGGTGGCCAACATCTTTTTTAGGTGGGTAAAGGCCTCATCGGCCTGCAGCGTCCAAATGAATTTATCCGACTTTTTCATGAGTTAGTAGAGAGGCAGTTCCTTTTCTCCCAACCGACACACAAACCGACTCAACGATGCCAGGCATCCAGTAAACTTCTGGACAACGTTAAGACACTTCGGCTGCTCCATTCGTTCGATGGCCCGGATCTTAGTTGGATTAACTTCGATACCTCGGCTGGAAATCCGAGTAATTTTCCAGTCGGGACACCGAAGGTACACTTCTCCGGGTTAAGCTTCATCCGGAATCTCCTCAAGTTCGCGAATGTTTGCCTTATGTCGTCAAGGAGCGTTGCGCTTTCCTTGGTCTTAATAACCACATCATCCACGTAGACTTGTACGTTTTGACCTATTTGGTCGTGCAAACATTTTTGCATACATCTTTGGTACGTTGCACCTGCATTTCGTAAACCAAACGGCATAGTGCAATAGCAATAAGCCCCGTACGGGGTAATAAATGCAGTTTTTATTTGATCATCCGGGTTCAGAGGTATCTGATGGAAACCAGAATATGCGTCAATGAATGACAATAGTTCACATCCCGCGGTTGAGTCGATGACCTGATCTATCCTCGGCAGTGGAAACGGATCTTTAGGACACGCCTTGTTCAGGTTCGTGTAATCGATACACATACGCCAAACCACTGCCACGTTCGGATCGTCCTTCTTCTTTTCTACCAACACCGGATTAGAGAGCCAATCCGGATATAGCACCTCCATGATAAATCCAGCTGCTAGTAACCGAGCTATCTCGTCACCAATCACTTTTCTCCTATCTTTGGCCAAGCGGCGGAGAGGCTGCTTCACCGATCTTGCTCCGGGCCTTACGTTTAACGAGTGCTCGGCCAACTCCCTCGGAACACCTTGCAAGTCCTGTGTAGACCAAGCAAAAATGTCCCGATTCTCACGGAGGAAGTTGACGAGCTCGCTTTCCTATTTGTCAGTTAACCCAGCACCAATCGTTATGGTGCGCTCTGGGAATATGTCGTCAACCGGAATCTTCTTGGTGTCTTTTGCGGCTTGGAATGAGACACTGCCATGCGGGTTACTCAATGCCGGCATATACTGCTGTGCGGACTGAGCTAATGCCGCCACCTCTTGAATTTTCCTTTTCTCCTGCGCAATCACAAGTGACTCGGCTAGGTTAGACCCGGCTGAAGCACACTCAATGGAACGTCGGAAATCTCCCGCAATGGTAATCACTCCATTTGGCCCGGGCAACTTCATCTTCAGATAACTAACGTGACAGCTTGCCATGAACTTATTCAGCGCTGGTCTTCCGAGTAATGCGTGATATGCACTTTCCAAGTTTACCACCTCAAACTCCAGATTCTCAGTTCGGCAGTTATCCCTTGTGCCGAATAGCACATCGACCCGGACTTTGCCTATGGGTTCACAAGAGATGCCTGGTACAATGCCGTGAAAAGTTGTTCTCGTAGCCTAGAGCATGTTCTCCGTGATACCCAACTTGCGCATCGTATCCGCATACATGATGTTAATGCTACTGCCATTGTTAATCAGTACCTTGGAAAACCTCACATTTATGTTTGGTCCAATGAATGTCGGATCTAACACCAACGCATATGAGCTAGGACTTGGAATAAGCTTAGGATTATCCTTGATGCTCCAGGTGATTTCCTGGTCCGACCAAGGCATGTACCTCGTCACTGCAGGCATCACCGCATTAACCTCCATATGTCGGCGCTGCAAGCTCTTCCTATTTGTTTCCTCAGTCGTGAACACACAATAGCTCTGGTGATGTTCCCTGTACTCATTCCTTCCCTCATTTCCGGGGTACCTCTGATCCGGTGGTTGCTGGTTTTCCACCTGATGCACTGCATCCCTTCTTTCATTGTTGTCATACCTCGGCGGAGGGGGTGGCAACATTAGCTGTTGTGTGTTTGCTCCGGAGAGCAATTGGTGCCGGGGTAACTCCTGTCGAGGTTGATCATTCCGGGGTGCCTGAGAATTCCCCGAACCACCTTGTTCTATCTTACGCATCCACTCACATTGCCTCGTTGTGTGACCCGTCGGGCTATTCGGATTTGGCGTGTGAAACTTGCACGGCTGGTCCAACATCGACTCATAGGTATACCTCGGACGGTCTTTCTTCTCCTGCCACTGCTTCTTCTGCTCCGGAGTCCATGTTTTCTTGCCATCATTTCTGGGAGTCCATTGCCCTCCTGTTTTCTGGCGCTGGTTGTTCCCTGCACCAGGTTGATCTTGATTCACGGCTGCAACTTGCTGCGAACTGTACCGATGATCTGGTCTATCGTCTCTCCTTTTTCCTCTGTAGTCATTCCTCCGGGATGACCCGGCTCCGTCCCTCTGATAATACTCCTCGTTTGACTCGTTTGACGCGATCCTAGGTTGGGTCGGATCACCCAAAGCATACGAATCTGCAATCCGGATCATCTCTGCCAACGTAATTGGCAGTTTCCTTTGCAACTTCATCCATAACTCGCTGCCGTATCTACACCCTTGTGCGAACCATGCTATGGCCTATGACTCTATGACTCCCTCACACGAGTTTCTCACGGTACAACACCGGGTCAAGAACTCACGATCCGTTTCGTTAGATCTCTGCTTGCACATTGCTAGGGTCTGGGGTCTATTCGGTCTCTGATACGTACTTGAGATGTTGGTAATAAACATTTCTTCAAAATCTATCCAGCAGTTGATACTTCCGGGTAGCAAGTTATTCAGCCATACCCTGGCTAGACCTTCCAACATCTGGGGTACGTATCGTACAGCCCACCTCAAGTTGCCAGTGGCATAGCATAGTTTATCAACCAATCTTCCGGCTTGGTAGTGCCTTCATACGTCTTCGTGCCTCTGGGTAGCTAGAAGTTGGGTACCGGTGGCTCTTTCATGATCCGGGGTCCGAAACATGCCGGACCCGGAGGACCTTGACATTCGATCTGTTCCGACCTATACAGGCGATCCAGCTTCAGCCTGGCGTCATCCGGCATTAAGTCCCTGTTTCCCAATCTTGACCCTATCACATGATAGTCCGGTCCGGGGTATCCCGCGTTCACCATTTCCGAATCACCGTCGTTGTATCGGTTTTGCTCTCGTTGCGCATCACTCTGTTGCATACCGCGGCTGGCACTTCTCTCTTGCCTTGTTACATTCCGCTGCTGCGGTTGACCCGCTCCTGCCGAGTTTCGCTGTCCGGCATTGCCGTTGGCAGCATTCCCTTGACCGGCCTTGCCTTGGTCGTGATTACCTCGGCCAGCTTCATCTCAGCTCACACTCCGTCGATCATCATTTTTCTGCATTTCCTTTTCTTTTCCCGCACGCGTAGGGTCGTACGGGACGATCTGTTTGTTCTGTCTGGCCGAGGTTACTACCTCTTCCCTCCTTGGTCCAGCGTGAGGTGACGATGCGGCTCCAGCGGATTTCTCCGGGTTACCCATCGCCGAATGGAAGATCTTGGAGGCTCCAGCTCTCCCCGGGTTAGCTCTAAGCAGCTCCTTGTTCTGCCTGTTCGCGATCCGAACCAGCTCGTTAACCCTATCTTGTTGTATTTGACGGGCTTCACCCGTCAGACCTTCCAACTCGGTTGCAGCCGCATCCGCTGCTCTGAGGTTCTTTACCGGGGTGATGTAGCTCTGCAGCCCAACAGACAGACAGTTTTCTGATTCTTCGACCCTAGTATCACCTTCTCTATTCATCTCACTCATGAGATTTCTCCCTTTTACTCTCACAGTATCAACCTTGTTTGCCTTTGCGTACTCACGCAGCTTCATGTTCAATGACTGCCGAGCCGCGGCTATTTTCTTTGCGCCTTCTAGTATTTTTTGCCTAGTTTCCTCCAGCTCGGCCTGTGCCTGAGCCGGATCTACCACTGCTGCCACCGGGTTTGCCAAGCTATCCATAGCTTCTTTCAGTACGTTCTCGGGCCTCTCTAGTGGAGGACCCCTAGCTTTCCTCGGTGCCTTAGGTGTTACCTCCGGGTCTGGTGCGGGATCCTTGCTCGTGCCTGCTCCTGGCACGGTCATCATCACCTCTGCATGGCTCGGGGAGCGAGTGATACGCGCCCCGCATCGACGACGCGGCGCGGATGAACGCAGGACACGTCTACAGCAACATAGACCTTGTGCGCGCCCAGCTTAACAAAGATGCCGTTGCGCGGAAGTGGGCGCGTGCCGAAGCAGCCAGCATTGTCGATGACGAAGTCCAGCGCTCCAAAGCACTGAACGAGCCCAGAGACGATGCGTTCGCCGGTGCCGATGGGGTTTCCCGTCCGGATCTTCACCCCTGCTAGCGCTGCTAGCCCCAAGGTGGGCGCCAACTGTCGTGGTGGTGTCATGGCAGATGCCATGGATAGGCTAAAGGTGGGGACTAATACACGCTAGGGGAATCCAGGGAGGGATAGTGAAGTGACTCTCCACACAGGGGTTTGTATTGATATTCTTCCAAGATTACAAGTGCTCCTTGAGCTGTATTGGCGAGAGGAGGAAGAAGGAGCTCTCTTACTCTCACCTACTAGTGCTAGCTCAACCAGAACTCAATCAGTATCCCAGAAAATCCAACCCCTTCTTCAGGGGCCCTAGCCCCCCTTATATAGAGGTGGCTCGGTCCCTGCCTAGGGCATACTTGGAGGCATATTCCTGAGAATATGCTTCCTCCCAAAGTAGTAACCTGACCGGGGTGCTTTTCCCCCACGTCATACGTGCTTTAGCTACGTAAGCCTCTGCGGCGCCTGCGTCAGCCGACGTGAGCGTCGTCACCCTTGTCGGCCATGATCCGATGGTCCTGCCCTCGCTTTCTTCGCTGATGCAGTGCGTACCGGACCTCCTTCTTTGAGCAGAGAGATTCCTTCCGTCTCCCAGAAGCTAAGCGAGGGTCCGGATCATAGTAGATCCGGCCTCACCCATTCCTGCATACAAGTTAGACAAGCACTTCCGACTTACTTCTTAAGTCGGATAAGACATTGTTAGGCGACCCCCCTGGTCCGGGTTAATCCGTGATCCGGCCCTGCCTTGAGGTGACCCGGCCAGCATATGCTTTGACCTTGCCGAACCTCGGCTAACTCGGCCTTTATACCCCGGAGTGACCCTACCCGGGGGTATCCCCCCAACACAAAGACCACACATGGATCCACCAGTGTCATTGCATGTGTGTTCTTCTCACAAACCACACATGGATCCACCGGTGTCATTGCATGTCTGCTCTTCTCATTAACCACAGCTAGAGTCATTGCATGTCTGTTCTTTTCACAAACCACATATCACCAGAGTCATTGCATGTGTGTTCTTCCCATGAACCACACCCAGTGTCATTGCATGTGTGTTCTTCTCATTAACCCCACATGGATGCACCGGTGTCATTGCATGTCTGCTCTTTTCATTAACCACAACTAGAGTCATTGCATGTGTGCTCTTTTCACAAACCACATATCACCAGAGTCATTGCATGTGTGCTCTTCTCACAGACCACATATCACCTGTGTCATTGCATGTGTGTTCTTCCCATTAACCACACATGGATCCACCAGTGTCATTGCATGTGTGTTCTTCCTACAGACCACACATGGATACACCAGCGTCATTGCTTGTGTGTTCTTCTCACAAACCATATCATGAACCACACCTGGTGTCATTGCATGTCTGCTCTTCCCATTAACCACACATGGAACCACACCCAGTGTCATTGCATGTGTGTTCTTCTCATTAACCACACATGGATCCACCAGTGTCATTGCATGTGTGTTCTTCTCACAAACCATATCATGAACCACACCCAGTGTCATTGCATGTGTGTTCTTCCCATGAACCACACATGGATCCACCAGTGTCATTGCATGTCTGCTCTTTTCATTAACCATGGCTAGAGTCATTGGATGTGTGTTCTTCTCACATACCACATATCACCAATGTCATTGCATGTGTGTTCTTCCCAAAGACCCCACATGGATCCACCAGTCTCATTGCATGTGTGTTCTTCTCACAAACCACACATGGATCCACCGGCTTCATTGCATGTCTACTCTTCTCACAGACCACAGCTAGAGTCATTGCATGTCTGTTCTTCCCATAAACCACACATGGATCCACCAGTGTCATTGCATGTCTGCTCTTTTTATTAACCACATCTAGAGTCATTGGATGTGTATTCTTCTCATAGACCACATATCACCAGTGTCATTGCATGTGTGTTCTTCCCAAAGACCACACATGGATCCACCAGTGTCATTGCATGTGTGTTCTTCTCACAAACCACACATGGATCCACCGGTGTCATTGCATGTCTGCTCTTCTCATTAACCACGGCTAGAGTCATTGATTGTCTGTTCTTTTCACAAACCACATATCACCAGAGTCATTGCATGTGTGTTCTTCCCATGAACCACACCCAGTGTCATTGCATGTGTGTTCTTCTCATTAACCCAACATGTGTCGTTGCATGTGTGCTCTTTTCATTAACCACAGCCTGAGTCATTGCATGTGTGTTCTTCCCGTGAACCACACCCAGTGTCATTGCATGTGTGTTCTTCTCATTAACCCCACATGGATCCACTGGTGTCATTGCATGTCTGCTCTTTTCATTAACCACAGCTAGAGTCATTCCATGTGTGCTCTTTTCAGAAACCACATATCACCAGAGTCATTGCATGTGTGTTCTTCTGACAGAGCACATATCACCTATGTCATTGCACGTGTGTTCTTCCCATGAACCACACATGGATCCACCAGTGTCATTGCATGTGTGTTCTTCCCACAAACCACACATGGATATACCAGTGTCATTGCATGTGTGTTCTTCTCACAAACCATATCATGAACCACACCCAGTGTCATTACATGTGTGTTCTTCCCATGAACGACACATGGATCCACCAGTGTCATTGCATGTTTGCTCTTTTCATTAACCACAGCTAGAGTCATTGGATGTGTGTTCTTCTCACAGACCACATATCACCAGTGTCATTGCATGTCTGTTCTTCCCAAAGACCACACATGGATCCACTAGTGTCATTGCATGTGTGTTCTTCTCACAAACCACACATGGATCTACCAGTGTCATTGCATGTCTGCTCTTCTCATTAACCACAGCTAGAGTCATTGCATGTCTGTTCTTTTCACAAACCACATATCACCAGAGTCATTGCATGTGTGTTCTTCCCATGAACCACACCCAGTGCCATTGCATGTGTGTTCTACTCATTAACCCCACATGGATCCACCGGTGTCATTGCATGTCTGCTCTTTTCATTAACCACAGCTAGAGTCATTTCATGTGTGCTCTTTTCACAATCCACATATCACCAGAGTCATTGCATGTGTATTCTTCACACATACCACATATCAGCTGTGTCATTGCATGCGTGTTCTTCCCATGAACCACACATGGATCCACTAGTGTCATTGCATGTGTTTTCTTCCCTCAGACAACACATGGATACACCAGTGTCATTGCATGTGTGTTCTTCTCACAAACCATATCATGAACCACACTCGATGTCATTACATGTCTAGTCTTCTCACAAACCATATCATGAACCACAGCCAGTGTCATTGCACGTGTGTTCTTCTCATTAACCACTCATGGATCCACCAGTGTCATTGCATGTGTGTTCTTCTCACAAACCATATAATGAACCACACCCAGTGTCATTGCATGTGTGTTATTCCCATGAACCACACATGGATCCACCAGTGTCATTTAATGTCTGCTCTTTTCATTAACCACAGCTAGAGCCATTGGATGTGTGTTCTTCTCACAGACCACATATCACCGGTGTCATTGCATGTGTGTTCTTCCCAAAGACCACACATGGATCCACCAGTGTCATTCAATGTGTGTTCTTCTCACAAATCCCACATGGATCCACCGGTGTCATTGCATGTCTGCTCTTCTCACAGACCATAGCTAGAGTCATTGCATGTCTGTTCTTTTCACAAACCCCATATCACCAGAGTCATTCCATGTGTGTTCTTCCCATGAACCACACCCGGTGTCATTGAATGTGTGTTCTCCTCATTAACCCCACATGGATCCACCGGTGTCATTGCATGTCTGCTCTTTTCATTAACCAAAGCTCGAGTCATTGCATGTGTGCTATTTTCACAAACCACATATCACCAGAGTCAATGCATGTGTGTTCTTCTCACAGACCACAGATCACCTGTGTCATTGCATGTGTGTTCTTTCCATGAACCACACATGGATCCACCAGTGTAATTGCATGTGTGTTCTTCCCAAAGACCACACATGGATCTACCAGTGTCATTGCATGTGTGTTATTATCACAAACCATATCATGAACCACACCCAGTGTCATCGCATCTCTGCTCTTCCCATTAACCACACATGGATCCACCAGTGTCATTGCATGTCTACTCTTTTCATGAACCACAGCTAGAGTCATTGGATGTGTGTTCTTCTCACATACCACATATCACTAGTGTCATTGCATGTGTGTTCTTCTCACAAACCATATCGTGAACCACACCCAATGTCATTGCATGTGTGTTCTTCTCATTAACCACACATGGATCCACCAGTGTCATTGGATGGGTGTTCTTCTCACAAACCATATCATGAACCACACTCAGTATCATTGCATGTGTGTTCTTCCCATGAACCACACATGGATCCACCAGTGTCATTGCATGTCTGCTCTTTTCATTAACCACAGCTACAGTCATTGGATGTGTGTTCTTCTCGCAGACCACATATCACCAGTGTCATTGCATGTGTGTTCTTCCCAAAGACCACACATGGATCCACCAGTGTCATTGCATGTGTGTTCTTCTCACAAACCCCACATGGATCCACCGGTGTCATTGCATGTCTGCTCTTCTCACAGACCACAGCTAGAGTCATTGCATGTCTATTCTTTTCACAAACCACATATCACCAGAGTCATTGCATGTGTGTTCTTCCCATGAGCCACACCCAGTGTCATTGTATGTGTGTTCTTCTCATTAACCCCACATGGATCCACCAGTGTCATTGCATGTCTGCTCTTTTCATTAACCACAGCTCGAGTTATTGCATGTGTGCTCTTTTCACAAACCACATATCACCAGAGTCATTGCATGTGTGTTCTTCTCACAGACCACATATCACCTGTGTCATTGCATGTGTGTTCTTCCCATAGACCACACATGGATCCACCAGTGTCACTGCATGTGTGTTATTCTCACAAACCATATCATGAACCACATCCAGTGTCATCGCATGTCTGCTCTTCCCATTAACCACACATGGATCCACCAGTGCAATTGCATGTCTGCTCTTTTCATGAACCACAGCTAGAGTCATTGGATGTGTGTTCTTCTCACATACCATATATCACCAGTGTCATTGCATGTGCGTTCTTCTCACAAATCATATCATGAACCACACCCAATGTCATTGCATGTGTGTTCTTCTCATAAACCACACATGGATCCACCAGTGTCATTGCATGTGTGTTCTTCTCACAAACCATATCATGAACCACACCCAGTGTCATTCCATGTGCGTTCTTCCCATGAACCACACATGGATCCACCAGTGTCATTGCATGTCTGCTCTTTTCATTAACCACATCTATAGTCATTGGATGTGTGTTCTTCTCACAGACCACATATCACTAGTGTCATTGCATGGGAGTTCTTCCCAAAGACCACACATGGATCCACCAGTGTCATTGCATTTGTGTTCTTCTCACAAACCACACATGGATCCACCGATGTCATTCCATGTCTGCTCTTCTCATTAACCACAACTAGAGTCATTGCATGTCTGTTCTTTTCACAAACCACATATCACCAGAGTCATTGCACGTGTGTTATTCCCATGTACCACACCCAGTGTCATTGCATCTGTGTTCTTCTCATTAACCCCACATGGATCCACCGGTGTCACTGCATGTCTGCTCTCTTCATTAACCACACCTAGAGTCATTGCATGTGTGCTCTTTTCACAAAGCACATATCACTAGAGTCATTGCATGTGTGTTCTTCTCACAGACCACATATCACCTGTGTCATTGCATGTGTGTTCTTCCCATGAACCACACATGGATCCACCAGTGTAATTGCATGTGGGTTATTCCCACAGACCACACATGGATACACCAGTGTCATTTCATGTGTGTTCTTCTCACGAACCGTATCATGAACCACACTCGGTGTCATTGCATGTCTGCTATCAACACCCGGATTTTTAATCCCAGATGCCCGTTATGCCATACCTAGCAATCCCAGGATTACCATTTTTGCGAGACATAACAGATTGGATATCACAGTACATCATCCATTACAAACCATACATAAGGTTTTACACAAATAAGGATCTAATGATCCAGTCTTTAATACAACAAGCAGCGGAAATAAACGATAGCGTAGCGGTGGGGTCCATCTTCAGGGGCACAGGCAATGCTGACGAAGGCAGATAGTCCTAGTTATCATAGTCGTCCTGCTGACCATCATCTTGATAATCTCCTTCATATTTTGGCCATGATAATAGCCAGGGACAGAAGCCATGAGTACTCTTTAAGTACTCGCAAACTACTACTAGCCAGGGTTATGATTCTAAGTTAAAGTACTAAATTGAAAGAATAACTGTCAAGTTAAGTTTGAAACCTAAGCTGAGTTCTGAAGCAAGAAAAGATAAAGTAAAGTTCTAGAATCACTTAAGTTGGGAAGCTATTTTCATCTACACAACCCTGTTATGGTCAAGTCAAGGTTCATCATTCATTTCAAGTTATTTGGAAAACATCTGACAACGAAATAGTATGGCGATTCCAACTGTCCATAACCGCGGACGCGGCTATTCGAATAGTTTGACACTCTGCAGAGGTGGTACACTTTCACCACAAGATTCGATACATCTGTCAGGGATAACCCTGAATCATCATACTTGGTATGCAGATAATCAAACATAACCTTCCCTTTACACACCCTAGTACAAGCACCTCTCCTATGAGCATGGCCTCCCAACCATGACCATCAGTCATCTTGGGCACTGCATAGGTGGACATCATTGAGAGGTAGCCTCAGCTCAAACCTCTCTCGTGAGGAAACTAATACTAATGCATATAAATTTCCAGCTAAGCCTTACCCAATTCAGGTAATGTGGTTGTACGGTAATTTTGGAATGGTATCGCATCCGAATCCATCCATCAGTTTTATAAAAAGGGTTAAGGCTCATGCCTCATCATTTTCATCATCATAAACCAATTGTGTTTCTCAACACAGGTCAAAACATCTCAATAGAATGACTCATCATTCCAAGGTTTTCACAACTCATTTTCACCAAGTGTTCCCATCTAAAGTGACTCAAGTTTGATCTATTCTAAAACACTAGGTTAAGAGTGTTCACTAAGGTGGAAAGGTGGGATCAATCTCATGCCCTAGAATGACATCTAAGGGTTTCTAATTAGGTCAAGTTTTATACTCTTTATGCTACCTTCAAAATTAATTAAAGAACTTTGTGTAACCTAAGGGGGTGTGATCAAAGTATGCTTAAGGCATCTTTACTAAACTATCTATTTTTATTCTAGCTTGCTACAATAGCTTACTAAAGCATGTTTGCAAGGTTGAAGTTTTCTTCTTCTTCTTCTTGGTAGAACTCCTCCTCCTCGAAGGCTTGGTCGGTACTAGCGTCTAGAAATACATAGGGAGTGCACAATCACCAAACAATACTTAACTTGGGCTAAGTAGTATTCTAAACCACACAATGGATGATCTATTATCATCCCAAACATCACAAGTTCTAATTCAATAGTTTCAACCTTTTTATTTTGGAAAAGTAATTTCTACTAATTGAAATAATAACTAAGATTTAATATTCACCACCAAAATATGGGATCATGTGGACACATGTCCTCACCACATATTCTAACATGTGGGAATGAGATTTAAAGGTTGGATCAATATTACTTTGGTTTAAGTTTATTATTTAATGATTTAAAGTGACTAGAAATGCCTATATAGCATTATTTTGGTACTAGTCCAAAGTCACTGCCTGTAAACCTTAATATTATTACATATTTGGGTAGATATGATGAAATGTGATTTTTGAGAGTTGGAATCATCTCAAAAGCTAATTGGGTTGATTTTACAAAAATGTTTCAAGTTGCAAAAGCTTCTGTCTTCTTATTTTTATTAGGAGAAATCTATAACTCGAAATGAATTAAATTCAACGGGCTTGGATAGAGCATTTCAATACCTTTTAGACAAAATTAGTTTCATGTAATTTGGATTTGTCAAACTCACAGAATTGAATTTTGAAACACTGGATAGAAACTATATTCTAACTAAAAAGAAAAACCTAGATTTGAATCTACGGGCTTGCGCGGGAAAGGAAATGGGCCAGCCCAGTGGCGCTACGCGGCATGGGGCTCAGCTGACAGGGGGGTCCCACTGGTCAGCGGCACTTAAAACGTGAAGCGGTACGCGCGCTGTGGGCCGTGCAATTAGAGGCTAGATCTACGGCTGAGGGTCATCGTCAACGACGGACGGGTCGTCGGCGAGCTCGTACCCTAGCGGCTCGGTGGGGGTCTACTGGGGGCATACCAGGGCTCCAGCAGGGTCGGCGATGCGGGCGAATGAAGTGGAAGACGACGGCGAGGCGAGGCAGAGCTTGGGGTGGCCGGAATCAACGGCACCCTTCTTCTCTAGAGGCGGCGGCTCCGGCTCCAATTCCGGCGAACTGCTGCTCCACTTGCTCCGGCGAGAGGTGGGTGTGGTTCAGAGAGGTGAGGGGAGTGGAAAGCTGTGAGTCTTTGGTGCTGGGGAGGGCTCCTTTTATAGGCTCGGCGGTGAGACCGAGCGGGGTGGGCGGTCGACGGTGGCGACATGGCTACGGCGAGCTAGCGGCATGGCTGGGGATGGCGATCGATGGGCGGTTCCCTGGCGGTGCTCTAGCACTTCAATGCAGTCGTAGGGGCAGTGGCATGCGGTCGGGGCGAGGTGGCGCTCTGCGCGGCCGAGGCGGCTGTGTCCACGGCGAGCGGTGGTTGTGGGGCTTTGGGCGGCGAACGGAGGTGTCTGGGGTGTTCTCTAGGTCGAGGCGGAGCGGTGGGCGCGGGCTGGTGTCGAGCGGCGGCTTGTGCACGCGGGGACAGGGCGCGCTCTGCGGGCGGCGTCGGCATGGTTCGGTGGCACTGGACGCGGTTTCTCCTCGGTGGTCCACGGCTGCTCTTGGCTCGGGCAAGGGACAGAGAGGGGCGGTGCGGCGTTGGCTACCTCCTAGACATGGCGAGGGAAGGGGGAGTGGTCTATTGCGGCGGTTGCAAGGTTGGCCGGCAAGGGTGGTGCTCGACATGGCATGGCATTGCCACTAGGGCATAGGGGATGGGCTGCAATTGGCATGGTTTGATCAAAGGGGGACAGGGAGATTAAATGGAGATCAAATGGGGGCAAAACCCTGTTCCAAACAGTGAGCTAGGATTAGAGGTATGATTCTGCCTGCCAAGTGTTTGATGAAATGGCCGCAAGAGAAAAAGTTTTGAATTTTGAGTTCAAAATTTTAGAGTGATCTCCACTTGTGCTAGGTAGTCTCTGGTTGCAAGGGTTTTGAAAATGGAGCTCAAATACATGGTTTTTGAAATAGGGGTGATCTATGCATATGCATTAGATTCAATTTTGAATTGCCATTTAAAATAGTTTCCAGAATGTTTTTAGAAGATCAAAAGGTGGGCCTTGGTACCTCATTATGTGTACTAGCAAGGGGTGTAAAGATAAAGAATTGTTTCTGTTAAGAATTGAATACTAGGAATAGCCAAAGTAGGCATGAGAGTTAAATTTGTCAAAATGACCATTCCTTTATTTTAATTCTTTTTGATATGATTTCTTTTAGGAAAAGTTTGGGAAGGATGTAGATGATGTTAAAATCACCTAAGAAACATTTTAGAAGCAAAGGATCACACAATCATGGCAATTCCAAACAACTCCTATTTTGAATGCACACATATATGAATGCTTTCATTTTAAATATGGAAAAGTTTTTGTTAATCCTAAATTTGGATGATTTGATCTTTGATACTCTTGGATTGAAGTTTTGGGATGTTACAAACCTTCCCCCCTTAAATAAAATCTCGTCCCGAGATTTACAAGAAAACTAGGAACTAAAGAGATCTGGGAACTCTGTCCTAATGTAATCCTCGCGCTCCCAAGTGGCTTCCTCCTCGGTATGGTTGCTCCACTGAATCTTGAGAAACTTGATACTCCTGGTCCTGGTGGTTCTGTAGGCTTCTTCTAAGATACGAATGGGCACTTCCCGATAGGTCAGGTCATTGTTGATTTCCACTGCTCTATGATCGATATTCTTGAAAACTTCAGTCTTCTCAGGCACTTCCACGAATTTGCGAAGTAACGAGATATGGAACACATTGTGGATGGCTGACATCTCTTCAGGCAGTTCCAGTTGATACGATACTTCTCCTCGGCGGTTCAGAATCTTGAAAGGTCCGATATATCTGGGAGCTAACTTTCCCTTCAGACTAAAGCGTTGAGTTCCCTTCAATGGTGAAACCTTGATATATATGTAATCTCCGACATTGAAAGTCAGGTCTCTCCTTCTCTTGTCAGCATAGCTCTTCCATCTGGATTGGGCGGTCTTGAGGTGCTCACGAACTTTGTGAACTTTCTCTTCTGCTTCTCGGAGAATGTCGGGTCCAAAGATCTGACTCTCTCCTACTTGCGACCAATTCAAAGGGGTACGACACTTTCGTCCGTATAGGAATTGAAATGGTGCCATCTGCAAACTAGCTTGATAACTGTTGTTATATGAGAATTCTGCGAAAGGAAGGCAGTCTTCCCATTTTGATCTGTATTCCAACACACAAGCTCTAAGCATATCCTCCAAGATCTGGTTGACTCTCTCAGTCTGTCCATCTGTTTGCGGGTGATAAGCGGTACTAAAATTCAACTTGGTTCCTAAACCTTCCTGAACTTTCTGCCAAAATCTTGAAGTAAAGTTGGTTCCTCGATCTGATACAATGGTCTTGGGGGTTCCATGTAGACTAAAAATCCTAGCAATGTACAGCTCTACTAGTTTTGCACTCTGATAGGTTGTGTTGACTGGTATGAAGTGGGCTACCTTAGATAGTCTATCAACTATGACCCAGATTGAGTCATTTCCCCTACTAGAAGTAGGTAAACCGGTGATAAAATCCATTCCGACGGAATCCCATTTCCATTCCGGAATCTGCAATGGTTGCAACAATCCTGCAGGTCTCTGATGCTCTGCTTTGACTCTTTGACAAATGTCACATTTGGCGATGTAGCTTCCAATCTCTCTCTTCATCTTGTGCCACCAAAATTGCTCTTTCAAATCCTGATACATCTTTGTTCCTCTGGGGTGGATAGAATAAAGAGTATCATGAGCTTCCTTCATGATAACCTCCTTCATCTCCGAATCTGCTGGCACACAGATACGTCCTTTGTACCACAGTACACCTTCCTCGTCTTCGGTGAATCCAGGTACTTTGCCTGTACCAATACGACGTTTGATTCCGTCGATACTTTCATTCCCCTTCTGGGCTTCCTTGATTTGGTTAATCAACGTGGGCTGAAGTTCAATGCTAGCTAGGAATCCTTTGCTAACTAACTCAGTCCTGAACTGCTCCAACTCCTCATACAAACTTGGTTGCTTCTCTTTGATCATGGTGTTAAGCCTACACGGCAATCTGCTAAGAGCATCCGCTACCACATTGGCTTTGCCGGGGTGATAGTGAATGTCAATGTCATAATCCTTGATTAACTCTATCCATCTTCTTTGCCTCATATTCAACTCCTTTTGGGTGAAGATATACTTCAAGCTCTTATGATCTGAGTAAATCTCACAGCGATTACCCATCAAATAATGACGCCATGTCTTCAACGCTAGAACCACATCTGCTAGCTCAAGATCATGGGTCGGATAGTTCTGCTCATGCTGCTTCAGTTGTCGAGACAGATACGCGATGACTTTGCCTTCTTGCATCAATACACATCCTAGTCCAATCTTCGATGCATCACAATATACATCAAATGGCTTCTTGATGTCTAGCATGATCAAAATTGGGGCTGATATCCATCTCTTCTTTAGCTCCTGGAAACTGGCCTCACACTTGTCTGTCCATTCAAACTTCTTGTCCTTCTTCAATAATTGGGTCATTGGTCGGGCTATGCTCGAGAATCCTTCTAGGAATTTGCGGTAATATCCCGCTAATCCGAGAAATGAACGAACTTGGGTTTGATTGGTTGGGGCTTCCCATTCTTCGACATCTTTGATCTTGTTGGGATCAACAGAGACTCCTCCGGCAGACACAATATGTCCTAGGAATCCTACTTCTTTCAGCCAAAACTCACACTTGCTGAACTTGGCATATAACTGATGCTCTCTCAGGGTTTCTAGGATGATTCTCAAATGTTGCTCATGCTCTTCAAGATCCTGGAAATGGATGTTGACGAGGACAGTCTGCAACTCATCATGTAGTCCGTTTAAGAATCTTTCCTTCTTCTTGGCCTCCGTGTTGATTTCATCTGGTGCATATCTGGCAAGTGACAAGAATTTGTCACGGTACTCTACTACAGTCAATCTTCCTTGCTTCAGTTCACGGAATTCATCTCTCATCCTGTTGACAAGACCTTGAGTCACGTGGGTGCGGCTGAACTTGACCTTGAATGCTTCCCAGGTCATCACCTGGCCATGGTTCATGTTGCGGACGCTATTCCACCAAGCTCTTACATCTCCCGCCAGATAGTGAGTGGCGAAGAGAACTTTCTCATTCTCATCAACTCCTGTAACTTCTAGGTTGTTTTCCATGGTCTGTAACCAGTCATCAGCATCTAATGGGTTTTCAGATTGGTTGAAGATTGGGGGATTGGTGTTCTGAAATTGTTTGAGTTTAGATCCATGGTGATCCTGATTTCCATGTCCTTGGTTGTTGAGAGCCATTTGGGCGATCTGCTGCAATGTCGCTAAGTTGGCTTGACACTCGGCCCTGCTTGCTTCACGATCCGCCATGAGATTCTGCAAGATCTGCAGCATTGGGTCCTGCGATGAGCTGCTCCCTCCTTGATTTCCACGAGTCATCTGAAGATTGAGATAGATATAGGGGTAAGAGGGAAGTTCTAAGGTTCATGGTTTTGGGTTTTCAAAGCTACAACTTTGAGTTAGACTCTGGTTTTTCAACTAACTTCATTCTCATTCATGCAAGAAAGCACACGATACAACACACCACAACAATCAAAGGGGAAAACAGATGGTTTGAAGAACCATTCTGCAAACTACGATACAATGAGATGATACATCGCATGCTACGACAATGCTCTAGTGCATCTACTCATCGTCGATGAAGTCAGAGTCTTCATCATCAGTGTAGAAGTCCACATCATCCTCTGCCAGAAAATCGTCATCGTTGCTGAGGTACGAATCCATATCTCCCTGGATGTCTTCTCCTTCATCATCTTCTTCCTTGGCGGCAAGCTAAGCTTCCTGCTCCTTGACGGTCTTCTCGAGGTCGGCCACCTTCTTGCGAATACGGGCGATGGTGCGATCCTTCTTTGCATGCTGGCGACGAAGAGACTGACGATCTTGGACGAGCAGTGTGAAAGTCTGGGCCTTCTGGTCGGCAATGGCACGGTTCTGGTTGGCTAACTCTCTGGCATTGTCTAGTTCCTGCTGCCGGTCATGAAGCAAGAAGTCGAGGTTCTCCACTTGGCGCCTCAACTCTGGTGACTTGGCATCTCCATCAGCATTCCCATGAAGTCACGTCTGGCATAGTGGGCAAAACGGGTTCCTTGAATCTTGTTGATGCTGAGGGCACATAGACGTGCGAGAGCTTCATGCATTGCCCTGGCTAATCCATCTAGCCAGTTGTTCTCTCTCACAGAGAACTGAATTCTCCCGGAAGTTGGTGCTTCAATGCTTCCTCGAAGATCTGCGGTGACTAGCCATTGTAGGTCTCCTCCTGGGGGTCTTGGAAGTTGAGCTCCAAGAAACTCCGGATGTGGGTGTCCCAGTAACTCTGACAGTGAATCCAGATCCCTCTCGAAGATCAGCTGACCTCCATTTCCCAACTGGTAAAACTTGCTGAACTGAGTCTCCATCTACAAGAAGTTAGGACGAGGAAATTAGTGAAGTGATCAAGTGTGTCAAATTTTAAGTAGTAATGTAAGAATTTTGCATGTATTTTTGAGAAAGGAGTTCACAAGGGTAAGAGGGGAAATAGTTTTTCATAAATACTCACTTTGGTTTTGAAGCTATGTTTTTGGTTTAGACGTCCATTCTAAACTAGGGTCTCCTATGGTCAGGATGGCTCTGATACCAACTTGTCAACACCCAGATTTTTAATCCCAGATGCCCGTTATGCCATACCTCGCAATCCCAGGATTACCATTTTTGCGAGACATAACAGAGTGGATATCACAGTACATCATCCATTACAAACCATACATAAGGTTTTACACAAATAAGGATCTCATGATCCAGTCTTTAATACAACAAGCAGCGGAAATAAACAATAGCGTAGCGGTGGGGTCCATCTTCAGGGGCACAGGCAATGCTGACGAAGGCAGATAGTCCTAGTTATCATAGCCGTCCTGCTGACCATCATCTTGATAATCTCCTTCATAGTCTGGCCATGATAATAGCCAGGGACAGAAGCCATGAGTACTCTTTAAGTACTCGCAAACTACTACTAGCAAGGGTTATGATTCTAAGTTAAAGTAATAAATTGAAAGAATAACTATCAAGTTAAGTTTGAAACCTAAGCTGAGTTCTGAAGCAAGAAAAGATAAAGTAAAGTTCTAGAATCACTTAAGTTGGGAAGCTATTTTCATCTACATAACCCTGTTGTGGTCAAGTCAAAGTTCATCATTCATTTCAAGTTATTTGGAAAACATCTGACAACGAAACAGTATGGCCATTCCAACTGTCCATAACCGCGGACGCGGCTATTCGAATAGTTTGACACTTTGCAGAGGTGGTAAACTTTCACCACAAGATTCGATACATATGTCAGGGATAACCCTGAATCATCATACTTGGTATGCAGATAATCAAACATAACCTTCCCTTTACACACCCTAGTACAAGCACCTCTCCTATGAGCATGGCCTCCCAACCATGACCATCTACATAGGTGGACATCATTGAGAGGTAGCCTCAGCTCAAACCTCTCCCGTGAGGGAACTAATACTAATGCATATAAATTTCCAGCTAAGCCTTACCCAATTCAGGTAATGTGGTTGTACGGTAATTTTGGAATGGTATCGCATCCGAATCCAACCATCAGTTTTATAAAAAGGGTTAAGGCTCATGCCTCATCATTTTCATCATCATAAACCAATTGTGTTTCTCAACACAGGTCAAAACATCTCAATAGAATGACTCATCATTCCAAGGTTTTCACAACTCATTTTCACCAAGTGTTCCCATCTAAAGTGAATCAAGTTTGATCTATTCTAAAACACTAGGTTAAGAGTGTTCACTAAGGTGGAAAGGTGGGATCAATCTCATGCCCTAGAATGACATCTAAGGGTTTCTAATTAGGTCAAGTTTTATACTCTTTATGCTACCTTCAAAATTAATTAAAGAACTTTGTGTAACCTAAGGGGGTGTGATCAAAGTATGCTTAAGGCATCTTTACTAAACTATCTATTTTTATTCTAGCTTGCTACAATAGCTTACTAAAGCATGTTTGCAAGGGTTAGCTTGCCACTAATAGCTTGCCTTGGTTGGTGCAGTGGCTGAAGTTTTCTTCTTCTTCTTCGTAGAACTCCTCCTCCTCGAAGGCTTGATCGGTACTAGCGTCTATAAATACATAGGGAGTGCACAATCACCAAACAATACTTAACTTGGGCTAAGTAGTATTCTAAACCACACAATGGATGATCTATTATCATCCCAAACATCACAAGTTCTAATTCAATAGTTTCAACCTTTTTATTTTGGAAAAGTAATTTCTACTCATTGAAATAATAACTAAGATTTAATATTCACCACCAAAATATGGGATCATGTGGACACATGTCCTCACCACATATTCTAACATGTGGGAATGAGATTTAAAGGTTGGATCAATATTACTTTGGTTTAAGTTTATTATTTAATGATTTAATGTGACTAGAAATGCCTATATAGCATTATTTTGTGTGAGATCCGGCACATGGCTTAATAGGATTGATAGGATACTCATATCAACAAGTTGCAACTTCTTTGCCGGAAGCTCATTCGAAAAGAACTCTAAGGTTAAGCGTGCTTGGCCTAGAGCAATTCTAGGATGGGTGACCGACCGGGAAGTGGGTAACCGGGTGCGCATGAGTGAGGACAAAGTGTGCAGAAAAGACTAGTGTTGGTCTGTGGGGTTAGTCTAGAGATCCTATTGAGCTGCCAGAAGTGACAGCCGTCAGTCCGGAGTGACCGGGGGTGTTACAAATTGGTATCAGAGCCGACCCTTGCGATTACACGGGTGTGTGCGGGTCAGTGGCGGGACATGTGGAGCATGGCGCGTGTGGCCCGGAGTGGACACGGCATGGCACATGTGCCGACACTGGACGCACAGACGCGTGCCGAGAGGGAACGTTCCTGGGGTGTGCTTGATCGATGAGGGCATCGATCTTCTAAAGGGTGGGTGTATGTGAGATCCAGGCACATGGCTTAATAGGATTGATAGGATACCCATAGCAACAAGTTGCAACTTATTTTCCGGAAGCTCATTCGAAAAGAACTCTAAGGTTAAGCGTGCTTGGCCTAGAGCAATTCTAGGATGGGTGACCGACCGGGAAGTGGGTAATCGGGTGCGCACGAGTGAGGACAAAGTGCGCAGAAAAGACTAGTGTTGGTCTGTGGGGCCAGTCTAGATATCCTATTAAGCTGCCAGGAGTGACACCCCCCGGGCCCAGGAGTGGACGGGCACATGGCTTAATAGGATTGATAGGATACTCATATCAACAAGTTGCAACTTCTTTTCCGGAAGCTCATTCGAAAAGAACTCTAAGGTTAAGCGTGCTTGGCCTAGAGCAATTCTAGGATGGGTGACCGACCGGGAAGTGGGTAACCGGGTGCGCATGAGTGAGGACAAAGTGCGCAGAAAAGACAAGTGTTGGTCTGTGGGGTTAGTCTAGAGATCCTATTAAGCTACCAGGAGTGACACCCCCCGGGCCCAGGAGTGGACGGGGTGTTACAAGTGCTATCAGAGCCGACCCTTGCGATTACACGGGTGTGTGCGGGTTAGTGGCGGGACATGTGGAGCATGGCGCGTGTGGCCCGGAGTGTACACGGCATGGCACATGTGCCGGCACTAGACGCACAGACGCGTGCCAAGAGGGAACGTTCCTAGGGTGTGCTTGATCGATGAGGGCATCGATCTTCTAAAGGGTGGGTGTGTGTGAGATCCGGCACATGGCTTAATAGGATTGATCGGATACTCATATCAACAAGTTGCAACTTCTTTTCCGGAAGCTCATTCGAAAAGAACTCTAAGGTTAAGCGTGCTTGGCCTAGAGCAATTCTAGGATGGGTGACCGACCGGGAAGTGGGTAACCGGGTGCGCATGAGTGAGGACAAAGTGCGCAGAAAAGACTAGTGTTGGTCTGTGGGGTTAGTCTAGAGATCCTATTAAGCTACCAGGAGTGACACCCCCCGGGCCCAGGAGTGGACGGGGTGTTACAAGTGGTATCAGAGCCGACCCTTGCGATTACACGGGTGTGTGCGGGTTAGTGGCGGGACATGTGGAGCATGGCGCGTGTGGCCCGGAGTGGACACGGCATGGCACATGTGCCGGCACTAGACGCACAGACGCGTGCCAAGAGGGAACGTTCCTGGGGTGTGCTTGATCGATGAGGGCATCGATCTTCTAAAGGGTGTGTGTGTGTGAGATCCGGCACATGGCTTAATAGGATTGAGAGGATACTCATATCAAAAAGTTGCAACTTCTTTTCCGGAAGCTCATTCGAAAAGAACTCTAAGCTTAAGCGTGCTTGGCCTAGAGCAATTCTGGGATGGGTGACCGACCGGGAAGTGGGTAACCGGGTGCGCATGAGTGAGGACAAAGTGCGCAGAAAAGACTAGTGTTGGTCTGTGGGGTTAGTCTAGAGATCCTATTGAGCTGCCAGAAGTGACAGCCGTCGGTCCGGAGTGACCGGGGGTGTTACATTTTGGTACTAGTCCAAAGTCACTGCCTGTAAACCTTAATATTATTACATATTTGGGTAGATATGATGAAATGTGATTTTTGAGAGTTGGAATCATCTCAAAAGCTAACTGGGTTGATTTTACAAAAATGTTTCAATTTGCAAAAGCTTCTGTCTTCTTATTTTTATTAGGAGAAATCTATAACTCGAAATGAATTAAATCCAACGGGCTTGGATAGAGCATTTCAATACCTTTTAGACAAAATTAGTTTCATGTAATTTGGATTTGTCAAACTCACAGAATTGAATTTTGAAACACTGGACAGAAACTATATTCTAACTAAAAAGAAAAACCTAGATTTGAATCTACGGGCTTGCGCGGGAAAGGAAATGGGCCGGCCCAGTGGCGCTACGCGGCACGGGCCTTAGCTGACAGGAGGGTCCCACTGGTCAGCGGCACTTAAAACGCGAAGCGGTACGCGCGCAGTGGGACGTGCGATTAGAGGCCAGATCTACGGCTGAGGGTCGTCATCGACGACGGACGGGTCGCCGGTGACCTCGAACCCTAGCGGCTCGGTGGGGGTCTACTGGGGGCGTACCAGGGCTCCAGCAGGGTCGGCGATGCGGGCGAACAAAGTGGAAGACGACGGCGAGGCGAGGCGTGGTCGCGGTGGAGCTTGGGGTGGCCGGAATCAACGGCACCCTTCTTCTCCAGAGGCGGCAGCTCTGGCTCCAATTCTGGCGAACTGCTGCTCCACTTGCTCCGGCGAGAGGTGGGTGAGGTTCAGAGAGGTGAGGGGAGTGGAATGGTGTGAGTCTTTGGTGCTGGGGAGGGCTCCTTTTATAGGCTCGGCAGGGAGACCGAGCGGGATGGGCGGTCGACGGTGGCGACATGGCTACGGCGAGCTAGTGGCATGGCTGGGGATGGCGATCGATGGGCGGTTCCCTGGCGGTGCTCTAGCGCTTCAATGCAGCCGTAGGGGCGGTGGCATGCGGTCGGAGCGAGGTGGCGCTCTGCGCGGCCGAAGCGGCTGTGTCCACGGCGAGCAGTGGCTGTGGGGCTTTGGGCGGCGATCGGAGGTGTCTGGGGTGTTCTCTAGGTCGAGGCGGAGCGGTGGGCGCGGGCTGGTGTCGAGCGGCGGCTTGTGCACGCGGGGATAGGGCACGCTCTGCGGGCGGCGTCGGCATGGTTCGGTGGCACTGGACGCGGTTTCTCCTCGGTGGTCCACGGCTACTCTTGGCTCGGGCAAGGGACAGAGAGGGGCGGTGCGGCGTTGGCTACCTCCTAGACATGGCGAGGGAAGGGGGAGTGGTCTGCTGCGACGGTTGCAAGGTTGGCCGGCAAGGGTGGTGCTCGGCATGGCATGGCATTGCCACTAGGGCATAGGGGATGGGCTGCAATTGGCATGGTTTCATCAAAGGGGGACAGGGAGATTAAATGGAAATCAAATGGGGGCAAAACCCTGTTCCAAACAGTGAGCTAGGATTAGAGGTATGATTCTGCCTGCCAAGTGTTTGATGAAATGGCCGCAAGAGAAAAAGTTTTGAATTTTGAGTTCAAAATTTTTGAGTGATCTCCACTAGTGCTAGGTAGTCTCTGGTTGCAAGGGTTTTTTAAATGGAGCTCAAATATATGGTGTTTGAAATAGGGGTGATCTATGCATATGCATTAGGTTCAATTTTGAATGGCCATTTAAAATAGTTTCCAGAATGTTTTTAGAAGATGAAAAGGTGGGCCTTGGTACCTCATTATGTGTACTAGCAAGGGGTGTAAAGATCAAGAATTGTTTATGTTAAGAATTGAGTACTAGGAATAGACAAAGTAGGCATGAGAGTTAAATTTGTCAAAATGACCATTCCTTGATTTTAATTCTTTTTGATATGATTTCTTTTAGGAAAAGTTTGGGAAGGATGTAGATGATGTTTAAACCACCTAAGAAACATTTTATAAGCAAAGGATCACACAATCATGGCAATTCCAAACAACTCCTATTTTAAATGCACACATATATGAATGCTTTCATTTTAAATATGGAAAAGTTTTTGTTAATCCTAAATTTGGATGATTTGATCTTTGATACTCTTGGATTGAAGTTTTGGGATGTTACATCTGCTCTTCCCATTAACCACACATGGAACCACACCCAGTGTCATTGCATGTGTGTTCTTCTCATTAACCACACATGGATCCACCAGTGTCATTGCATGTGTGTTCTTCTCAGAAACCATATCATGAACCACACCCAGTGTCATTGCATGTGTGTTCTTCCCATGAACCACACATGGATCCACCAGTGTCATTGCATGTCTGCTCTTTTCATTAACCACAGCTAGAGTCATTGGATGTGTGTTCTTCTCACAGACCACATATCACCAGTGTCATTGCATGTGTGTTCTTCCCAAAGACCACACATGGATCCACCAGTGGCATTGCATGTGTGTTCTTCTCACAAACCATATCATGAACCACAATAAGTGTCATTGCATGTGTGTTCTTCTCATTAACCACACATGGATCCACAAGTGTCATTGCATGTGTTTTCTTCTCACAAACCATATCATGAACCAAAGTGTCATTGCATGTGTGTTCTTCCCATGAACCACACATGGATCCACCAGTGTCATTGCATGTCTGCTCTTTTCATTAACCACAACTAGAGTCATTGGATGTGTGTTCTTCTCACAGACCACATATCACCAGTGTCATTGCATGTCTGTTCTTCCCAAGGACCACACATGGATCCACCAGTGTCATTGCATGTGTGTTCTCACAAACCACACATGGATCCACCGGTGTCATTGCATGTCTGCTCTTCTCATTAACCACAGCTAGAGTCATTGCATGTTTGTTCTTTTCACAAACCACATATCACCAGAGTCATTGCATGTTTGTTCTTTTCACAAACCACATATCACCAGAGTCATTGCATGTGTGTTCTTCCCATGAACCACACCCAGTGTCATTGCATGTGTGTTCTTCTCATTAACCCCACATGGATCCACCGGTGTCATTGCATGTCTGCTCTTTTCATTAACCACAGCTAGAGTCATTACATGTGTGCTCTTTTCACAAACCACATATCACTAGAGTCATTGCATGTGTGTTCTTCTCACAGACCACATATCACCTGTGTCATTGCATGTGTGTTCTACCCATGAACCACACATGGATCCACCAGTGTCATTGAATGTGTGTTATTCCCACAGACCACACATGGATATACCAGTGTCATTGCATGTGTGTTCTTCTCACAAACCATATCATGAACCACACCCGGTGTCATTGCATGTCTACTCTTCCCATTAACCACACAAGGAACCACACCCAGTGTCATTGCATGTGTGTTCTTCTCATTAACCACACATGGATCCACCAGTGTCATTGCATGTGTGTTCTTCTGACAAACCATATAATGAACCACACCCAGTGTCATTGCATGTGTGTTCTTCCCATGAACCACACATGGATCCACCAATGTCATTGCATGTCTCTTTTCATTAACCACAGCTAGAGTCATTGCATGTGTGTTCTTCTCACAGACCACATGTCACCAGTGTCATTGCATGTGTGTTCTTCCCAAAGACCACACATGGATCTAGCAGGGTCATTGCATGTGTGTTCTTCTCACAAACCACACATGGATCCACCGGTGTCATTCCATGCCTGCTCTTCTCACAGACCACAGCTAGAGTCATTGCATGTCTGTTCTTTTCACAAACCACATATCACCAGAGTCATTGAATGTGTGTTCTTCCCATGAACCACACCCAGTGTCATTGCATGTGTGTTCTTCTCATTAACCCCACATGGATCCACCGGTGTCATTGCATGTCTTCTCTTTTCATTAACCATAGCTAGAGTCATTGCATGTGTGCTCTTTTCACAAACCACATATCACCAGAGTCATTGCATGTGTGTTCTTCTCACAGACCACATATCACCTATGTCACTGCATGTGTGTTATTCCCATGAACCACACATGGATCCACCAGTGTCATTGCATGTGTGTTCTTCCCACAGACCACACATGGATCCACCAGTGTGATTGCATGTGTGTTCTTCTCACAAACCATATCATGAACCACACCCAATGTCATCGCATGTCTGCTCTTCCCATTAACCACACATGGACCCACCAGTGTCATTGCATGTCTGCTCTTTTCATGAACCACCTCTGGAGTCATTGGATATGTGTTCTTCTTACAGACCACATATCACTAGTGTCATTGCATGTGTGTTCTTCCCAAAGACCACACATGGATCCACCAGTGTCATTGCATGTGTGTTCTTCTCACAAACCATATCATGAACCACACCCAGTGTCATTGCATGTGTGTTCTTCTCATTAACCACACATGGATCCACAAGTGTCATTGCATGTGTGTTCTTCTCACAATCCACATATCACGAGAGTCATTGCATGTGTGTTCTTCTCATTAACCACAGCTAGATCCACCTATGTCATTGGATGCTTGTTCTTTTCATGAACCGCATATGGGTACTAGTTAACCTTAGGAGAGCCCTAACCTTAGCGTTAGACCGAGTATTCTAGAAGGCATGCCCTAACACAGTTGTTATGCTTGTCGATTGTTACATACCGTCTGATCGGGGCGCTTGGACGATTGGGATGGTTTTCGTGAGATCGATCCACGAGTAGTCTGTTTTGTGGCATGATTGGCCACGCTTTCTCTGGACAAACTGGCAACACCGGGGGCTCCCCTGTTGTGAGTGTCACGACTCACGAGTTGAGCGGGCCATATCCTAGTGTCACGTCCCCATTACTTCTCTTCCTCCCAGTACTTCTCTTCCTTCCCCTCGAAGCCACATTCCCCACCTCACTTCCATCCTGCCGTAGCCGCATGCCGACAACGCCACCATCCCAATCCCCTCTCTAGGAGCCACACCCCCCTATCGCCATGGGTTCAAGGGGAGACGACGAGGAAACGCGTCGTGATGACAAGGATGGTTATTTTGATGTGAGTCGTCTCATCTCTATCTCTATCATCTGTGGCTAGTTATCTATTTTTTGAGCCAGATCTACTCCGTTTACTCATGCACGTATGATTGTTAGGCCAACCAGACGATGTATGACGCCGACTATCACGGTTTAGAGGATGAAGACAGTCCTCTTCTATGTAAACATGGATATGTGCCTGCTAAATTTGTAGCAGTCGAAGGACGAAACGCAGGCAGGAGGTTTCTACGGTGTCAAGGACATCGTGTAATGATGCGAGGCGGAAGTTGCGGTGTTATCAAATGGGTAGATCCAGAGTGGCCCAAATCGATGCAGAAAACGATGGACAAACTATGGGAAATGACTGTTGAGTTGAAATAATCCTCATTCAGCTCACTTCTTGACAGTGTTGAGATGAATCTATGGGAACCAGTTCACACGACCAAGCATAAGCGAGATCTCATGGGGGTGGAAGACAAGATTAGCAAAGTCGAGAAGGAGAGGGACGCGTGATGGCTCAATGCACGGGGCCCAGAAAATGTGTTGATGGCTCGTGGTTGATGTAGAGCTTGTTGGGAACCCCAAGAGGAAGGTATGATGAGCACAGCAGCAAGTTTCCCTCAGTTTTGAAACCAAGGTTTAATCCAACCAGTAGGAGCAAGGAAACACCTCAAAGGTGTTACTATCTGAGATTTAGCAGGGCGTACTACCGGTGCTAGTAGCAACGTGGAGACCTGCACAACACAACCACAGAACTTTGTCCCCAACTTGCGATGAAGTTGTCAATCTCACCGTGTTTTGCGAAAAACAAAGGATTAAATGTATCGAACGGAAAGAGGTAAAAGTTTGCAGAAAGTAAACACAAAGCAGTAAAATATTTTAGATTGTATGTAAAGTAAAGGACCGGGATCCATAGTTCACTAGATGTGGCTCTCCTTAGATAGATAACATTCTGGGTGAACAAATTACAGCGGGACAATTGATAAACACCGAGAAAGCAATACATGCATATACTAATCATCTTGACTCCTTTGATACTTGATTGGGCATTACAACATAATACATAGACCGCCATCCAACTGCATCTATGACTAATAATCCACCTTCAGGTTATCATCCGAACCCCCTCCAGTATTAAGTTGCAAGCAACAGATTATTGCTTTACGAACTGCGTGTAAAGTAAACAATACAATTGTTCTATGAACAAAGGATCATTGTTTTCTCCCTAGTAGCAACAGCACATCTAGTACCTTAGAGATTTATGTCACTTCCCCAGATTACCAGAGGCATGAACCCACTATCGAGCATAAATACTAACTCTTGGAGTTGCTAGCATCTACTTGGCCAAGATAGCTACTAACAACGGAAACCATGCAAGATCTCAAATAACAAAGACATGATAGAATCAATAATCAATCTGAAATAGCATCTCAATATCCATCGGATCCCCACAAACACAACATGTAAGAATTACAAATAGATGATCTTGATCATGAACGGAGCTCACAAGATCTAAACATGAAAGCACAAAGGAGGAGAAACCAGCCATCTAGCTACTACATGGATCCGTAGTCCAAGGATGAACTACTCACGCATCACACCGGAGGCTTGCATGGTGATGAAGAAAGCCTCCAGGGTGAATTCCCCTCTACGGCAGGGTGCCGGGAAGAGTTTCAGATCCCCTGATCTAGGGACAGAGACGACGGCGGCTACAGACTCTTTCGTGGATTTTTTATCGGGTAACTAGGGTTTTCATCCCGAGGGCAACTTATAGGCGGAAGGAGAGGCCGAGGGGGTGCTGAGGTCGGCCAGACCACCCCCTGGCATGGGCCAAGCCTGGCCGCGCGGCCAGGTGGTGTGGCCGGCCCCTGGCCCCTCTCTGTCTCGTATTCTGGCACTCGATCCCTTCCGGAAAAATAGGCACTTTGGCTTTTGTCCCGTCCAATTCTGAGAAGATTCATTTTCTCACTTTTCTGGAACCAAAAACAACAGAAAACAGGCAGCTGGCACTGTGCTCTTGTTAATAGGTTAGTCCAAGAAATCATAATAAAAGTACTCCAAAGTTGGAACAAAACACAAGAAAGTGGATAAAACTAAGCATGTAACATCAAAAATTATAGATACATTTGCAATGTATCAACATCCCCAAGCTTAACTCCTGCTCGTCCTCGAGTAGGTAAGTGATAAAAAGAAATAATTTTTGAGGTGACATGCACCATCAAAGACTTGATCAAAATATTTGCAAAACATCAAAGCTAGGATCAAAGTACTTCAATCATAACATGAAAGACAAAGTTCTAGCAATAAGCAAAAAGACTAAGATGCAACATGAAAAGGCACAAACAAAAGATTCATGAATAACAATGCTTTGCAAGACGTTTGTTTCTTTCATATAAAGAAAACATAGCATAAAAGTATTCAGCTTGTCCCTCAATAGAGTAGCAAATATAAATGCATAGGACACCTTCAAAGTTCATAAGAGTGACTAGATACAATAGTTTCAAACAAGTAATAACAAGTTATGCATCAATCAACTAGTCTTGGGACAATGCACATAGAACTAAGAATGGCCACTATGCTCTCAAAGTAGTGCATAAAGATAGAAGGTGGAGACTCAATATGATGGTGGAAGAAAGGCCTTTTGTAAAAAGGAAGTAGGGATTCAAGTCACATAAAGAGCTTTCAAAAATTATGAAACTTAAAGCTTTCATCTCTCATTGCCCCTATCATAAGCATCTTGAAGGTGATTAAGGTTAAAGTGACACAACTAAGAGGATATGCTTGACAAGTTATAAACCGAAATCTCATGCCCCTTACTTATGAAGATCGATCCTCATACTACTCAACTTCAGTCACGAGTAAGCTCTTGTCATTGCAAGTATATGTGTATCATTAAGAACTGCCAACGGGGTACCCCTTGCACATGATACGGGAGCTTTCCCATAATCAAAATGACAAGGCAAACAGACAATGAGCATCTCAGCGATCTTTTTATTTGCTATTTGCATGGGTTTTTATTGAGGATGCTTCATAGAGTGCTCACTATGGTGATGCTACAAGTTTCCACCATGATTAGGAATGGCTTAGGCTAGCGGCCCAGGTGTTTCTCTAACACATATACAAACTCCATGATCTTACAAGTTCCACATTTATTTCACACCGCTAGGATCCGTAAGCAAAAGAACATAATATCAACGGAGCACAAAGTACAAGTGCAATGTTGAAAGCGTTCCCCATGAAACATGGTTTTGCTAATTTCAAATTATAAAGTGCAGGCATATACGCAACAAAGAAGGACCCAATGGTTCAAGTTTATTAGAGGCAATAAAGTAAAGTGTGTCATCAAGTTCGTGAGAGCTTTAATCACTAGTTTTCTCATAACAAGTGGAAGGTAAACAAAAGCATGAATATACTTGGAATAGCATAAGCTAGTACGTAGGTATGGTGGAATCTTTGGAATAACTTGGTTCAGGGAGTTGGATGCATGAGTAGAACTCATACTTTGTGGTGGAGGCTAGCAAAAGACTAGGAGCGACAAACTAAGAGAGCAATAATAGCCATAATCATGTAGAGCGATAAAACATCATTGATCAAAGCATAAAGTGATACTACAAGTTGAAAACTAAAGGATCATAAAGGCTATGGTGACTTGAGATAGTCATAACATGGTGTGAGCATGCGCCAAGTCAACCCAAATAAAGCATCAAAGGAGAATACCACTATACTATGCTTTAATATGCTAAAACAACGCATGATTCATCCAAGGCACATTAAGCAATCTCAATTGTTTATAACAAGTCATGCTATAGCAAAGAATACTAAGCATAAATCCAAAAAAATATCAAGCATGGCATGACAAAGCATAGGCCACAGTCAAAAACGAGCTCTTTTTACCACATAAGTATGAACTTTCCTACTCTCTTCCAAACCAAACCAAACTATTTGCAAACCAATGTATGAAAGAAGGGGTCCAACCAACTTATTCAGAAAACTAAAAAAACCAAGCAAACTAAAATCAAAAACAAAAATGAAAAAGAAGACGCTCCAAGAGAAACACAACTGTGCACGAAACAATAAAAATGAAGCGTTTGGAAGAAACCTGGAATTTTTATTGATGAAGAAGGGGATGCCTTGGGCATCCCCAAGCTTTGATGCTTGTACTCCTTGGATATTTATTGGGGTGACACGCGTGGCATCCCCAAGCTTGAGCTTTAGTCCATCCTTCATCTCGTTACTCATTCCTTCCATACACCTGAAAATTTTCCTTCATACAAAACTTCACACAATCTCATTAGCAACATTAGTGCACTTAAGATAAATAAGTCTCAAAGTTCAGTTCTAACACCAAATAAACTTCCATTAGAAAACTAGCTACTGTAGCACTTCCCTCAAAAATCTCAATTCCCCAAAGGAACTAACAAGAAGCAAATGCAGAAAATGGCAGAAATCTGTCAAAACAGACCAGCAGGTAAAGACGAATTTTTTCGAAGACCTTCTGTTGATCAAATCAAAAGGTGTTAAACTAACGAAAGTTAGATAACAACCTGGGGAAGAAGCACAAAACATTACAGCTCATTCCGACATACATAGCTCTCTCAGGAATTTTTACGGTGAAGCACATAAATCTGTTTTAGGACAGCAACTTTCCCAATCATTACTTCACTCTCATTTGAGGTTACTCTTGGCACAAAAAGCAAATAAAAAGGATAAGGATAGGTTATTACAGATGTAATAAATTCCAAGACTCAACTAAAACTCTTGGGTTATCTCCCAACAAGTACTTTTCTTTAACGCCTTTAAGTTAGGCATAAGAACCACAGAAAGAATCAAGTGTTCTCGAATGAAGAAGCATTAAGACCAAATTTTGTTTTCATAGGAGATGCAAAAGAAATATTTTCTCTCTTTTTAGGGAATTGTTCTATACCTTTCTTGAGTGGGAGTTGATATTTAATGGTGCCTTCTTTCATATCAATGATGGCACCAACAGTTCTAAGAAAAGGTCTTCCCAAAGTAATAGGACAAGAAGCATTGTATCCAACATTCAAAACATAGAAATCAACGGGGACATAGGAATCATTAACCATAATAAGAACATCATTAAGACTCCCCATGAGTTTATTTTTAGCATTAGCATCAAGTGGGACATTCAAATAACAATCTTCAAGAGGAGGCAAATCAAGCATATCATAGATCCTTCTAGGCATAAGAGAAACACTACTATCAAGATCACACAAAGCTTTGAAATCAAAGTCATTCACTTTCATATTAATGATGGGTTCCCAACCATCTTCTTGTTTTATAGGAATAGAAGCTTTATGTTTCATCTTTTCTTCTTTAATCTTTATGAGAGCATCAGTAATGTGTTTTGTAAAAGCCATGTTCATAGCACTAGCATTAGGACTTTTAGCAAGCTTTTGTAGGAACTTAATAACTTCAGAGATGTTGCAACCATCAAGATCAAAATCAACTTTATCATCTAAAGTAGTAAAACTATTGGTAGCCTCAACACTAGTTGTGGTAATAGCAGAAACACTAATGTTTCTAGCAATTTCATCTTCTCTTTCCCACTTAGCATGTAATTCAGCTAATAGTCTAACATTTTCATCAATTCTTACTTGTATGGCATTAGTAGCTGCAAAGGGATTCTCATTAGTTTCAGGTTTAGCAGCCATTTTATTCAAAGAAGATTGAGCTTCAGCCAAAGATGCTATATTGCTTTCAGCATTAGAGAGTTTTTCCTCAATAGTTTTATTGAAAGGAGTTTGTTTACTAATAAACTCTTTAAGCATAACTTCAAGTTCAGAGGGAGCACTCTTATTATTGTTGTAGGAATTTCCAAAAGCATTACCATTGTTGGGAGGATATGGCTTATAATTGTTGTTACAAAAATTGTTCCTATAAGCATTATTACCATAAGCATTGTTGCCAAAGTTGTTATTTCTTATGAAGTTCACATCAACTTGCTCTTCTTGAGCAACCAAAGAGGCTAAAGGAACATTATTTGGATCAATATGGGCTTTCCCATTAATAAGCATAGACATAATAATATCAATCTTATCACTCAAGGAGGAGGTTTCCTCAACAGAATTTACCTTCTTACCTTCTGGAGCTCTCTCAATATGCCATTCAGAATAATTAACCATCATATTATCCAATAGTTTTGTTGCAGCACCCAAAGTGATGGTCATAAATGTACCTCCAGCAGCTGAATCCAATAGGTTCCTTGAAGAATAGTTCAATCCTGCATAAAAAGTTTGGATGATCATACAAGCAGTCAGTCCATGAGTGGGACAATTCTTAACCAAAGATTTCATTCTTTCCCAAGCTTGAGCAACATGATCATTATCAAGTTGTTTAAACTTCATTATTTCACTTCTCATGGATATAATCTTAGCAGGAGGATAGTATTTTCCAATAAAAGCATCTTTGCACTTAGTCCAAGAATCAATACTATTCCTAGTTAAGGAATTCAACCATTCTTTAGCTTTTCCTCTCAAAGAGAAAGGAAACAATTTCAATTTAATAATATCACCATCTATATCCTTATGCTTTTGCATCTCACAAAGTTCAACACAGTTATTTAGATGGGAAGCAGCATCTTCATTACCAATACCAGAAAATTGCTCTCTCATAACAAGATTGAGCAAAGTAGGTTTTATCTCAAAGAAAGTATTTTCATCCACAGGTGGAGCAATATGAGTGCTCATAAAATCATTGTTGTTGGTGCTAGTGAAGTCAGACAACTTAGTGTTTTCAAGAGTAGTCATTTTTTGGGTTTTCAAATAAGAAAGCAAATAAGTAAAACTATTTTTTTGTGTTTTTGAAGAACAAAACAAGCAAACAAAGCAAAAAGAAAACTAAGCAAAACAAAAACAACAAAGTAAAGAGATTGGTTATGAGGGACTCCCCTTGTGAAGATGTCCTTAACTCCCCGACAACAGTGCCAGAAAATCGCTTGATGGCTCAATGCACGGCGCCCAGAAAATGTGTTGATGGCTCGTGGTTGATGTAGAGCTCGTTGGGAACCCCAAGAGGAAGGTATGATGAGCACAGCAGCAAGTTTCCCTCAGTTTTGAAACCAAGGTTTAATTGAACCAATAGGAGCAACAAAATACCTGAAAGGTGTTACTATCTGAGCTTCGGCAGGGCGCACTACCGGTGCTAGTAGCAACGTGGAGACCTGCACAACACAACCACAGAAGTTTGTCCCCAACTTGCGATGAGGTTGTCAATCTCATCGTGTTTTGCGGAAAACAAAGGATTAAACGTATCGAATGGAAAGACGTAAAAGTTTGCAGAAAGTAAACACAAAGCAGTAAAAGATTGTAGACTGTATGTAAAGTAAAGGACCGGGATCCATAGTTCACTAGAGGTGGCTCTCCTTAGATAGATAACATGCTGGGTGAACAAATTACAGCGGGGCAATTGACAAACACCGAGAAAGCAATACATGCATATACTAATCATCTTGACTCCTTTGAGACTTGATTGGGCATTACAACATAATACATAGACCGCCATCCAACTGCATCTATGACTAATAATCCACCTTCAGGTTATCATCCGAACCCCCTCCAGTATTAAGTTGCAAGCAACAGATTATTGCTTTACGAACTACGTGTAAATTAAACAATACAATTGTTCTATGCACAAAGGATCATTGTTTTCTCCCTAGTAGCAACAGCACATCTAGTACCTTAGAGATTTCTATCACTTCCCCAGATTACCAGAGGCATGAACCCACTATCGAGCATAAATACTAACTCTTGGAGTTGCTAGCATCTACTTGGCCAAGATAGCTACTAACAACGGAAAGCATGCAAGATCTCAAATAACAAAGACATGATAGAATCAATAATCAATCTGAAATAGCATCTCAATATCCATCGGATCCCCACAAACACAACATGTAAGAATTAAAAATAGATGATCTTGATCATGAACGGATCTCACAAGATCTAAACATGAAAGCGCAAAGGAGGAGAAACCAGCCATCTAGCTACTACATGGATCCGTAGTCCAAGGATGAACTACTCACGCATCACATCGGAGGCTTGCATGGTGATGAAGAAAGCCTCCAGGGGGAATTCCCCTCTCCGGCAGGGTGCTGGGAAGAGCTTCAGATCCCCCCGATCTAGGGACAGAGACGATGGCGGCTACAGACTCTTTCGTGGATTTATGATCGGGTACCTAGGGTTTTCATCCTGAGGGCAACTTATAGGCGGAAGGAGAGGCCGAGGGGGTGCTGGGGTCGGCCAGACTACCCCTGGCGCGGGCCAAGCCTGGCCACGCGGCCAGGTGGTGTGGCCGGCCCATGGCCCCTCTCCGTCTCGTATTATGGCACTTGATCCCTTCCGGAAAAATAGGCACTTTGGCTTTTGTCCCGTCCAATTCCGAGAATATTCATTTTCTGACTTTTCTAGAACCAAAAACAACAGAAATTGTTAATAGGTTAGTCCAAGAAATCATAATAAAAGTACTCCAAAGTTGGAACAAAAGACAAGAAAGTGGATAAAACTAAGCATGGAACATCAAAAATTATAGATACATTTGCAATGTATCAACGCGGCGTTGGCCCTGAAGGCTAAAGCAAAGCATGAACTGACTCAAACAAGGAAGGATCTTCACCAGGAAAAAGTCCTACAGTTCACAACTACGAGTATTGACAAGTGCATGAGGAAAGATGCAGAGAAACAACTGAAGCTGTGCAAGGAAGCTGCTAAAAGGAAGGAGCAGACGATTCGATCCTTGCTCTCGCAGGAAGATGCGCATAGGGCTAAGATTAGGAAGATCAAGGAGATGTGTGTTAACTAGTTCTATTTAGCATAAGCCCCGTGCCTTTTTAAGTTGTAATAGTTGTACTTGTTGACCTAGCGGTCTGAACTATTGGCCCCGGATTCCTGGGAGTAAAAAAATTGGTCGCCCGTTAATCTGTCTTAACGCTGCATTACTTCCTTTTGTCTAACCAATGCCCCTTGGATATTCCACCCGTTGCTTCGTTGTCCTCGTGTACAAATAGGAGGCGCCATAGCTCGTCGCTTTGTCGCCCATCCCCTCGCCCTCTCCAATCTCCACCGCGCCGTCCACCCCCTCTCCCCCTCTCCAATCTCCATCGTGCCGCCATGGAGATGCCCTCGCTGAACTTCTACGAGGCGGTGATGTTCTCGCACTTCAACATCCTCGCGCCGCCGGCTGGGACGGTGCCCCACGGATGGCGTATCAGCTATGCGAGGGTGCTGGTGGCTCTTCTCCTCTTCCCTGGCGGAGCCGTGATGGAGAGCGGAATCGCGGCGCGCCGCCGCCAGATGCCCGCATGGAACAGCGCGCTGCCCCGGTACGTGGCGGCCGGCCCGTACTGGCCGGCGCTGTTCAAGAAGGAGCAGAAGGACAAGATTGGAAACCGCATCGTTTACGTGTGTGTGGTGCACCGGGATATCCGCAACCGAGAAGGGCGGGAGAGGTTCTGGTCCGTCCCTGGATGGACCAAGTTCACCATCATCGCCGCCACTCACCGCGAAGAGGTGCTCCGTCTCGCGTGCAATGCGGAAATCGTGGAGGTTCCGTCCGACGAAGACGAGGAAGCCGGCAGCTCGGAGGACAGCTGCAGCGGAAGTGAAATTGTTGACTAGTTGGTTGAATTAATGTAGGATGTGAAATCGCACCTTTGTTTAGAAGAATTTGTGGTTGAATAAATGAAATGCCTCGATTTAGATCTCTGTCTCGATTAATTTGTGGAAGAATTTGTGATTTAGATCAATTTCTGCCACGATTTAGATCTCTGTCCTGGATTGGGAACGTAACCGTGGACCAAAGACACATTTTCTACTAGTGTATTCTGACACTGGTGGTTTGTTTAAGCGTAATCTACGCCGATTCTGCCGCATGCAAATGGCACAACCACAATTTATAAAGTGTAAGCATGTACACCCGGTTACTGGAGATCCGGGAGCTTCGCCAGATGTAGGGGATGCAGGAGCAAAGAGGCGGTGAGATAGACGAGCTCAAGATTAGGCTAGAAAGTGGTACCCATTTCCTCCTCATCTGGGCATTATCGGTGAGAACATTGCTGTTTATGTTGCCACGTCGTTGTGCAGCATCTGAAATAAGTTGCTGCTTCATGGAGTGTGGCAGCTTAAATAATTTATTTATGTGCCACTTACATTCTGTCGTATTTGGAGGCCTCCTGCCCCTCAACAATCGTGGAACCGGTGGATCATTGTTTTTAGATAGCAGTGGCACAATCACAATTTCGGATTCAACTACTGACTCAGGCGTTTCCAAACCCTAAGTCGTGGTACATTTTACTCAGAGTACGTGGGTAGATTGTTTCGCCCAGCAACGTGCCACACACAGAGCTCCAGAATTTAACAGAATTACATATATAGGATCAAGTTCAACACACTACTATGCATCTTCATTGCCAGCAGCCTTCTTCCGCAGCCTGGGTGCCAAGCCTTGACGTCCAATGGCTTCTTCATTTCCTGCCTTCTTCCTCTTCCTCGGTGCCAATTTTCTTAGCTTCACGTACTCTGCATCGCCAGTTTATTGGGCACCAGAATCGTGTCCAGCATCATATTTCCACTCGTTTTTAATTTCTTCGGACAGCAAAATGACTGACCCGGCAGTCATGTTTCCAACCTTGCGGCACTTTCTGTCAAAGAAACAAGACTGTTGCATAACTGCCTAATATCTATAGAGTAAATAAAACAAAAATTATAATTCAGCACAAACATGTGAACCCCAAGAGACTTTTGCTTACCAGGAGCTAATTGGGTTCAAGCAACCACCCTCTCCATGAATATAAGGGCGACTCCCAGTTGCAGCAGCTTCCACATCCAGTACATCACAATTCAGCTCAAATATGCCAGCCGAAGCATACCTTTTCATCAACCCAATTAGCTGACTGTCACATGTTATAGGAACCATAATGCCACGTTCCTCCATGAAGTTGAACTTTGTAGTCTACTTCAGCCATAATTCAACATGATTACGCAGAGCAGCAACCATACCAGATATAGTGCAGATCTATGCGTGCGCTTCTTCCATCGTGAAACAATGGTGTCCATACCTGTTTCCCTTAGAGTCGTACCTGTAGAGGACTACCATAACCAGGTAAGGGGGTCCACGCAGATCCCACTTGACAGAAAATTGTGGACAAAATATGTTTGTCAGCGATGGGCTAACGAACAATTTCAGGTTCAGTAGCCAGCTAGCAGTTGTAACTAGTGCGAATAACAAAGAGAAGGGTAGCTCACCCGCTTGTAGGCACACCTTCTTCTTCCTTGATAGTAGGATCTGCCATCCTCCGAACTGCTCGGCTCGTCGGCGGCGGAGGCAGGCTAGAGCCTCGCAATGGCGGCTATGTCATGCGCCATTGGAGCTCGGTACCAGCGACTAGGCGCAGCAACTAGGCGCAGCAACTTGGCCCCGGAAGTCAAATGTCCGAAGGGATCATCCTGCCTGGAGGGTGGATTCCGACGCTGCCGATGCTAGGGGAAAGCTGGGAATGGATTTGTGAAATTGGTCAACGCATCCAATCCACTTAGCAGCTCGATTTGCCTAAGAGGTTGCCGCGTTGGCGCCCGCTGTTGGGGGGATAACCCCGGGTAGGGTCACTCCGGGGTATAAGGGCCGAGTTAGCCGAGGGTCGGCAAGGTCTAAGCGGATGCTGGCCGAGTCACCTCAAGGCAGGCCAGATCACGAAGTAACCGAAACCAGGGGGTCGCCAAACATTGTCTCGTCCGACTTAAGGAGTAAGTCGGAAATGTTTGTCTAGCTTATATGTAGGAACAGGTATGGCCGGATCGACTGTGGTCCAGATCCTCGCTTGGCTTCTAGGAGAAGGAAGGAATCTCTCTGGTCAAAAAAGAAGGTTCGGTGCATACTGGATGAGCGAATAAAGCAAGGGCAAGACCACCGGATCGTGGCCGACAAGGGTGACGACGCTCACATCGGCTGACGCGGGCGCCGCAGAGGCTACGTCGCTAAAGAAAGTGTGACGCGGGGGAAAAGCACCCCTGTCGGGTTACTACTTTGGGAGGGGGCATATTCTTAGGAATATGCCTCCACGTATGCCCTAGGCCAGGACCGAACCACGTCTATATAAGGGGGGGTTAGGGTTCTGGTAAGGGGGTTGGGGTTTTTTCTGATAGAGAGTTGGGAGAATTCTAGTTGGTTGAGCACTAGTGGTTCTAGGGTTCTTGGGCTAGTTGGTAGGCAAGAGTAAGAGAGTTTCTTCTTCCTCCTCTTGTCAATACAGCTCGAGGAGCACTTGTAATCTTGGAGATTTAACATCAATACAAAGCTTCTATGTAGAGATTCACTCTACTATCCCTCCCTGGATTCCCCTAGCGCATATTAGTCCCCACCTTTAGCCTATCCATGGCATCTGCCGTGACACCACCACGACAGTTGGCGCCCACCATGGGGCTAGCCGCGCTAGCAGGGGTGAAGATCCGGACGGGAAACTTCATTGGCACCGGGGAACGCATCATCTCCGGGCTCGTTCAGCGCTTTGGAGCGCTGGACTACGTCAGCGACAACGCTGGCTGCTTTGGCACGCGCCCCCTTCCGCGCAACGACATCTTTGTCAAGCTCGGTGCGCACAAGGGCTACGTTGTTGTGGACGTGTCTTGCGTTCATCCGCATCGCGTCGTCGATGCAGGAGAACCACCCTTTGCTGTGGCTCGCGGGGCGCGTATCGCTCGCTCCCCGGACCATGTCGAAGTGATGATGACTGCGCCAGGCGCGGGCATGAGCAAGGATCCAGCGCCAGACCCAGAGGTAACGCCTAAGGCACCGAGGAAAGCTAGGGGTCCTCCGCTAGAGAGGCCTGAGAACATGCTGAGGGAAGCTATGGATAGCTTGGCAAACCCGGTGGCGACAGTGGTAGATCCGGCTCAGGCACAGGCCGAGCTAGAGGAGACCCAGCAAAAGATACTAGAGGGCGCAAAGAAAATAGCAGCGGCTCAGCAGTCGTTGAACATGACACTGCGTGAGTACGTGAAGGCAAACAAGGTTGATGCAGTAAGGGTAAAAGGGAAGAATCTCATAAGTGAGATGAACATAGAAGGTGATGATGGACCAGAAGGGTCGGAAAACTATCTGTCCGTGGGGTTGCCAAAGTATAGTACCCCGACAAAGAACCTCAGAGCAGCAGATGCCGCGGTGTCCGAGCTAGAGGGTCTGACAGGTGAAGCCCGTAAAAGACAGCAAGACCGGGTTAACGAGCTGGTTCGGATCGCGAACAGGCAGAATGAGGAGCTGCTGAGAGGTAACCCGGAGAGAGTTGGAGCTTCTAAGATCGTCCATTCGGCGATGGGTAACCCGGAGAAATCCGCTGGAGCCGCATCATCGCCTCATGGTGGCCCAAGGAGAGAAGAGGTAGTAACCTCGGCTAGACGGAACAAGCAGATCGTTCCGTACGACCCAACGCGTGCAGGAAAAGAAAAAGAGATGCGGAAAAACGACGATCGACGAAGTGTGGGCCGAGGTGAAGCGGGACGAGGTAATCACGACCAAGGCAATGTCGGTCAAGGGAATGCTTCCAACGGCAATGCCGGACAGCGAAACTCGGCAGGAGCAGGTCAACCACAGCAGCGGAATATACCAAGGCAAGAGCAAAGTGCCAGCCGTGGTATGCAACAGAGAGGAGCACAACGAGAGCAAGACTGATACAATGACGGAGACTCGGAGATGATGAATGCGGGATACGAAAGGCCGGACTATCATGTGATAGGGTCGAGATTGGGAAGCAGGGATTTGATGCCGGATGACGCCAGGTTAAAGCTGGATCGCCTGTATAGGTCGGAACAGATCGAATGCCAAGGTCCTCCGGGTCCAGCGTGCTTTGGACCCCGGATCATGAAGGAACCGCCAGTACCCAATTTCCAATTACCCAGGGGCACGAAGACGTATGACGGCAGTACAAAGCTGGAGGATTGGCTGATAAACTATGCAACAACTATGAAAATTGCAACTGGCAACTTGAGATGGGTTGTTCGATATGTACCCCAAATGTTGGAAGGTCCGGCTAGGGTATGGCTGAATAATTTGCCACCCGGGAGCATCAATTGCTGGATAGATTTTGAAGAAATGTTTATCAGCAACTTCTCAAGTACATATCAGAGACCGAATAGACCGCAGACCCTGGCAATGTGCAAGCAGAGATCTAACGAAACGGATCGTGAATTCTTGACCTGGTGGTGTACCGTGAGAAACACGTGTGAGGGAGTCATAGAGTCACGGGCTATAGCATGGTTCGCACAAGGGTGCAGATATGGCATCGAGTTGTGGATGAAATTGCAAAGGAAAATGCCAGTCACATTGGCAGAGATGATCCGGATCGCGGATTCTTATGCTTTAGGTGATCCGACTCAACCTAGGATCGCGTCGAACGAGTCAAATGAGGAGTACTATCCGAGGGACGGAGCCGGGTCATCCCGGAGGAACGATTATAGGGGAAAAAGGAAAGACGATAGACCGTACCATCGGTATAGTTCACAACAAGTTGCAGCCGTGAATCAAGATCAGCCCGGAGCAGGGAGCAACCAACGCCAGAAAACGGGAGGGCAATGGACTCCTCGAAACGATGGCAAGAAAACGTGGACTCCGGAGCAGAAGAAGCAATGGCAAGAAAAGAAATATCGTCCGAGGTATACCTATGAGTCAATGTTGGACCAGTCGTGTAAATTTCACACACGAAATCCGAACAGCCCGGCGGGTCACACAACGAGGCAATGTGAGTGGATGCGTAAGATAGAAAAAGGTGGTTCGGGGAATGCTCAGGCACCCCGGAATGATCAACCTCGGCAGGAGTTACCCCTGCAGCAACTGCTCTCCGGAGCAAACACGCAACAACTGATGTTGCCTCCCCCTCCGCCGAGGTATGACAACAGTGAGAGAAGGGATGTAGTGCATCAGGTGGAAAACCAGCAACAACTGGATCGGAGGTACTCCAAAAACGAGGGAAGGAATGAGTACAAGGAACATCACCAGAGCTATTGTGTGTTCACAACAGAGGAAACAGATAGGAAGAGCTTGTAGCGCCGACATATGGAGGTTAACGCGGTTATGCCTGCAGTGACGAGGTACATGTCTTGGTCGGACCAGGAAATTACCTGGAGCGTCAAAGATCATCCCAAGCTTGTGCCAAGTCCGGGCTCGTATGCACTAGTGTTAGATCCGACATTCATTGGACCAAACATTAATGTGAGGTTCTCCAAGGTACTGATCGACAATGGCAATAGCATTAACATCATGTATGTAGATACGATGCGCAGGTTGGGCATCTCGGAGAACATGCTCCAGGCTACAAGAACAACTTTCCATGGTATCGTACCAGGCATACCCTGTTATCCCATAGGCAAAGTCCGGGTCGACATGCTATTCGGTACGAGGGATAACTGCCGAACTGAGAATCTGGAGTTTGAGGTGGTGAACTTGGAGAGCGTGTATCATGCATTACTCGGGAGACCAGCACTGAGCAAATTCATGGCAAGTTGCCACGTTAGTTATCTGAAGATGAAGTTGCCCGGGCCAAATGGAGCAATTACTATCACTGGGGATTTCTGACATTCTATTGAGTGCGCCTCAGCCGGGTCTAACCTAGCCGAGTCACTCGTAATTGCCCAAGAGAAAAGAAAAATCCAAGAGGTGGCGGCATTAGCTCAGTCCGCGCAGCAGTATATGCCGGCGTTAAGCAACCCGCATGGAAGCGTTTCGTTTCAAGCCGCGAAGGACAGCAAGAAGTTTCCGGAGCGTACCGTAACAATTGGTGCCGGGTTAACTGACAAATAGGAAAGCGAGCTCGTCAACTTCCTCCGTGAGATTCGGGATATTTTTGCTTGGTCCACACAGGACTTGCAAGGTATTCCGAGGGAGTTGGCCGAGCACTCTTTGAACGTAAGACCCGGAGCAAGGCCGGTGAAGCAACCTCTCCGACGCTTCGTCGAGGATAGGAGAAAGGTCATTGGTGACGAGATAGCTCGGTTGCTAGCAGCAGGATTTATCATGGATGTGCTGTATCTGGATTGGCTCTCTAATCCGGTGCCGGTAGAAAAGAAGAAGGATGATCCGAACGTGGCAGTGGTTTGGCGTATGTGTATCGATTACACGAACCTGAACAAGGCGTGTCCAAAAGATCCATTCCCACTGCCGAGGATAGATCAGGTCATCGACTCTACCGTGGGATGTGAACTGTTGTCATTCATTGACGCTTATTCTGGTTTCCACCAGATACCTCTGAACCCGGATGATCAAATAAAAACTGCCTTTATTACCCCGTACGGGGCTTATTGCTATCGCACTATGCCGTTCGGTATACGAAATGCAGGAGCAACGTACCAAAGATGTATGCAAAAATGTTTGCACGATCAAATAGGTCAAAATGTACAAGTCTACATGGACGATGTGGTTATTAAGACCAAGGAAAGCGCAACGCTCCTTGACGACATAAGGCAAACATTCGCGAACTTGAGGAGATTCCGGATGATGCTTAACCCGGAGAAATGTACCTTCGGTGTCATGGCTAGGTAATTACTCGGATTTCTCGTCTCCAGCCGAGGTATCGAGGTTAATCCAACTAAGATCCGAGCCATCAAACGAATGGAGCTGCCAAAGTGTCTCAACAACGTCCAGAAGTTCACTAGATGCCTGGCGTCGTTGAGTCGATTTGTATGTCGGTTAGGGGAAAAGGCACTGCCTCTCTACCAACTCATGAAAAAGTCAGATAAATTCGTTTGGACGCCGCAGGCCGATGAAGCTTTTGCCCACTTGAAAAAGATGTTGGCCACTGCACTAGTGTTAGCTTCTCCACTGTCAAAGGAGCCAATGTTGCTCTACATAGCCGCAACCAACCGAGTTGTAAGTGCAGTGATTGTAGTGGAGCGAGATGAAGAGGGTAAGTCGGTGCAGAGGCCAGTGTATTACTTGAGCGAGGTATTGTCTGCCTCAAAACAGAACTACCCGCATTTTCAAAAGGTGGCATACGGAGTTTATATGGCGGCAAAGAAGTTAAAGCACTACTTTGAGGAGCATTCCATCAAAGTGATATGCGAAGCCCCCATATCCGAGATAATGGGTAACAAAGATGCGAATGGCAGAATTGCGAAATGGTCAATTGAGCTAGCACCTTACGCACCCCAATATGATAGGAGAGAAGCGATCAAGTCCCAGGCTATGGTGGACTTTTTCGTGGATTGGGACGAGGTACAATACGAACCACCGCCGCCAGATCCGAACTACTGGAAGATGCACTTTGACAGATCGAAAACCAAAACCGGGTTAGGTGCCGGGGTTGTGCTTACCTCGCCAAAGAAGGATCAGCTCAAGTACATATTGCAGATCCATTTCGCGGCATCAAACAATGTCGCTGAGTACGAGGCTCTTGTGCATGGTCTCAAAGTGGCAAAGGAGATTGGCATACGTCGGATAATATGCTTTGGCGACTCGGATCTAGTAATACAGCAAGTGTCCGGAGTGTGGGACGCCCTGGATCCAAACATGGCACTATACAGATTTCATGTGCAAAAGATCTCGGGTTACTTTGAGGGATGCAAATTTCACCATGTACCTCGCGTGGAAAACGAAGCTGCCGACATGCTGTCAAAGCTCAGATCGACCCGACAGGTAATTCCACCGGGCGTAGCATTGGAGCACCTCAGAAAACCATCTATTAGGCCGTCCCCAGGAACCGATTCAATCTATGTCCCGGAAAATGCGGAATCCGGAGTTGAGCCCATGGACATTGACATGGGAGGTAGCACGCCGAACCCGGGGACTACCTCGCTAGACCCGGGGACTGTTCAGCGTGATCCGGCTGAAGTTATGCCGGTGGATCGGATGGAAATTGATGAGGAGATGTTCCCCGCGTGAGCAATACCAGCTTGGGCACTGCCTATATACCAGTTCTTGAAAGATGGAACGTTACCCACTGAGGAAGTGCTAGCCAGGCAAACTCAGAGGAGAGCCAAAGCTTACACAATCATCAATTCCGAGCTGTACAAACGGAGTGTAACCAATGTCCTCCAGCGGTGTGTTGACCCGGAAGAAGGACTTGACATCCTCCGAGATATTCTCCAAGGAGAATGCGGGCATCACGCCTCATCCCGGGCCTTAGTGGCAAAGGCGTTCCGGCATGGATTCTACTGGCCAAGTGCCTTGGAGCAAGCAGAAGATCGGGTGAGAAAATGCAATGGTTGTCAAAGGTCCGCCACCAAGACACATATGCCTATGTCGGAACTCAAAACCATACCAATTACATGGCCATTTGCTGTGTGGTGCTTGGATATGGTTGGTCCGTTTAAACCAGCAAGAGGAAACATGACACACATTCTGGCCATGGTGGACAAGTTTACAAAATGGATCGAAGTGAAGCCTATAAGAAAATGTGATGGGGCTACGGCCGTAAGATTTCTCAAAGACATTATCTTGAGATACGGTTATCCTCATAGTATCATAACTGATAACGACACAAATTTTGCTGAAGGAGCATTTGCACGATTCTGCCGAGATAAGAAAATCCGACTCGACGTAGCCTCGGTAGCCCACCCCGCATCGAACAGACAAGTGGAAAGATCCAACGGATTAGTGCTATCCGGGATAAAACCCCGGCTCATTGAGCCGCTGCAAAGATCAGCTGGGTGCTGGATAGAAGAACTACCAGCGGTATTGTGGAGTTTAAGAACAACTCCGAATCGATCAACAGGCTACACGCCGTTCTTTCTGGTATATGGGGCAGAAGCTGTATTACCAGCCGACATAGAGCATGATTCGCCTAGGGTCACCCAATACACAGAAGCCGAAGTGCAAGAAGCCCGGCAAAATGATGTTGATCTGCTGGAAGAAGCGAGAGAACTGGCACTGTCCAGATCCACCATATATCAGCAAAATCTCCGACGCTATCATAGCCGGAAAGTGTGCCCCCGAGTCTTCCGGGAAGACGATCTAGTGCTCCGGTTGGTACAGCGTACCACTGGCATGCATAAATTATCCCCCCCATGGGAAGGACCCTTTATTGTGAGCAAAGCATTGCACAATGATTCCTACTATCTTATAGATGCAAAGCCGCAGGAAAAGAAAAGGCGGACAGGTCCGGAGAAGAATCTAAGCGACTGTGGAATGTAGCGCTACTTCGTCCCTTCTACACTTAGCTAAAGAGTGTATGTATCCGAGTCATCTCATATGTCGGTATGTATGTCGGCAATGAGCTTATCAATGAAATAGCGGAGCCTCGAGCAGTAACTCGGGGACTGCCTTAATAAATGATTGTTGTTACTTTTTATGCGTTAGATGGAATGACTCATTTCACTTAACCCGGATTAGTAATGTGTGAGCACCAAAAACCCAACCCTTCGACTTGCTGCTGTCCAACAAGAATTGGCTTCATGGCAAGCAAGGGAACAAGTTTGGAATTGCGTAGCACATGAAAAACTACTAAGGAAACGATCCTATTCCAGCTAACGTTTGTTTTTTCGGACTAACCCCGTATTTACTTTCAAACTATTATGTTGAATTATTTTGAGCCAAGCCTCAAAGTTTCTCAGTATTGTTAAAACGATTCTTGAGGCTCGGATTCGTAAGTCGTAAAACCGAATCAAGGTAGACACGGATCGAGCCAAGGAATTGGACGAACAAGAAAATGAAACTCGGGGACTACGCCCAAGTTAATCAGGCATACAAGCATAGTAGCAAAATATCATGTATTCAGCATACAATTGCACCCGGCATACCGGGGATCTGATAAATTTTCAAGTTTTTTTCAACTAAGGAGCGGAAGGAGGAGGAAGTTCGGCGTCATCGTCACTGTCTTCAATATCTGAAGCAGCATCTTCTCCATCATCGCCCGACCCATCCTCCACGTTCTCCATCTGCTCCTCCTCGCCGGATTCCAGAAAGCTCGGCCCCTCAACCCAGTCATGGATGGGAGAATATTCGACAAGGCTGTAGGCGCAAGCCTGGCGCCGAGCTACCCACTCCGGATCATCGGTCCATTTGGATCCGGTGCGCCGGCGTGTGAGGAGGCTCAGGTCGATCTTCTCGTACCATGTAAGGATATGATGAAGGAGGGTATCTGCTGCGGCACGCCCGGCGGATTCTCTCTAGAGATCAAGCTGTGTCTCGATTTCCAATAGCTTCTCAGCAAGGAGTGTGATCCTTTTCGGAGTGCTTTCGCTTGGCCAGAAAGTGTTGAAGATCCGAACCGCAACGTCGAGGAGATCTTTCCCATAGTTCTTGATGGTTTCCACTCGAGCCGACACGATGACCAGCAGGTCCTCCATGTCTAAGGGGATGCTCTCACCATCAGGAGCGATGGGAGTACCCCTCTCTCGACAGAATTTGGCAACGACAGCACTGGCGATGGGAGTACCCTCCGGAAAGTTATCTGAAAATAAGGAGAGGGAAGATGCTGAAGTGAAGGCATATGAGCTAACCCGGAAAACTAGATCGGACAAGGGGAAGAAACTTAGGTGAGATATGACGATGGACCCGGGTCAACTCCTTGATACAACAGTCGCGTCTCTAGCGAAGTTGTTCAAGCTCAGCGAGCGCCGACCCAAGCTGGACCTCGGATTCCTTGAGCAGGTCCTGGTCCTTGGAGATCTGGAGGGTAAAGCGCTCACGTTCTTTGGTGAAGTTTTGGCCAACTTTTTGGAGATCCGTTTTTTGTGTTGGGCCTTCATCTTCTCCATCTCAGCCTTGAGTTTGGCTATTTCGTCGTCCTTGGTCCGGAGGAGGGCGAGCTCATCGTTCTTCTTCTTCAGCTCGGCTTGATGCTGTCCTGCTTGTTCGAGAAAATGCAGCATCATATCAGGCATGGGCACACTATCCTCAAGTGATGCTGAAATAGTGTGTTGACCCGGCAAAGCCGAGGAGTGAATGTTTGCCGAGCCAAGGAGAAGAAGGAATGGAAAACACAACAACGTTGGCCAAAAGAGGACATACCTCGGATTTCCTCCAAGTTCTTCCGCATAATCTTGTTTTCAGCCTCCACCCCAGCTGCAAAAAACTGAATAAGGAGGTTAGTCCGGCAGAAACAAATGAAACGAAGAGGTGTTAAGAGAGGAAATTACCCCTCTTTTCATGCTCCGCGCTAAGTGCAACATGTTTTGCGCGCAAGATCTTGTGGGTATCAAGCAGGCGCTGAAACTCGGCGCTCCGGCGATTGGTGGTTACCTGACAAAGGTACAGGCGTGTAAAATTAGTTCGTTGCATATTTGAAGTGTACAAGATCCGGGCCAAGCGGAACTTAACCCGGCTCTAGGTATGTGCATATTCGAAGTATACGAAATCCGGGCAAACCGGAACTTAACCCGGCTCTAGGTGTGTGCATATTCGGAGTATACGAAATCCGGGCCAAGCGGAACTTAACCCGGCTCTAGGTGTGTGCATATTCGAAGTATACGAAATCCGGGCCAAGCGGAACTTAACCCAACTCTAGGTGTGTGCATATTCGAAGTATACGAGATCCGGGCCAAGCGGAACTTAACCCGGCTCTAGGTGTGTGCATATTCGAAGTCTGCGAGGTCCGGGCCAAGTGGAACTTAACCCGGCTCTAGGTGTGTGCATATTTGAAGTTTACATGCAGCTGCGTTGATCTTCTAATGAGCATCCGGCCGAGTAACAATTTACTCCGCCGGAGGCTCGGGGACTAATGGTTATTATCTACAGCATGTAAAGAAGAAACGACGTACCTCCATCATAAGCCTAGCAAGGTTAATGGCCTTGGCGGCGGTATTCATCTGAGCGGAAAATTCAGCTGGGCCAAACTTTTCCGGGAGATCATCGTTGTAGACGAACTCCCCCTTATTCCAGTTCATGACAAACTCGATGAGGCTCGGAGGGTACCGTTCGCCAGTGGGCATGAGGTGCCACCAAGCCCTTTGTGTGAGCTTCTTTCCTTTCAATCAGGGAAAGATCTGGGCTAGTGTGAAGAACCATCTGCTGCGAATCGGCTGGCTCGGTAGGAGGATCCGTCGCTGCTGGTGACTTCTTTGGAAGCATTGACGACAAGGTTCGCTGCCCGGCCTCGACGGAGGTGGACTTGCCTTTGGCTTGCTGGGAGGATGTGACCATAGTGGTTTGCCCTTGGAAGCCGCTGGAGTGGTTCCTCGCCGAGCTTGGGATGACTCGAACGAGGCAGACGAACTTGGCACGGGAGATTTGGTGGCTGGTGCTGGAGCTGCTGTTGGTTTCTTCAGAGCCGGGACAGGCGCTGGTTCGGTGGCTGGTGCTAGAGCTGCTGCTGGTGCTAGAGTTGTGGTAGACTTGGTGGTTGCTGGTTGCGGCAATGCCGAAGTGACGGACGCCGTTGCCTCGGCCGATCCGACCCCTCCCGATCCGAGGTCGCGTTCCTATGAAGGAGGTACTGTGGAACCCGGAGCGGCCGCAGAGCCCTCCGAAATAGGGCTCAGCGGGCGTGACTTGTCGTCACGAGGAGGGGAAGGACCGGACCATAGGGGAGAGGAGATGCTCGATCCGCTCTGAGGGACCTCCAAAGGAGCCCTGCAAAAGAAAATAATGTCAGGAGTGAAATTACCCCGATACAGGGAGAAGTGTGTTGCGCAGTGAAAAATGACTTACGCATCCGAGGTCTCAGCCTCCTTAGGTTTCCGGGCCCTCCGTGCCGGGGCTTTGCCTGCCCGTTTGGAGGCAGTCTTGTCTCCGACCTTCTTTTCCCTTTTGGTAGGCTGAGAAGGTTCGGAAGAAGAACTTGACGCGAATCCGCGCTTCTTCTTCGACGCCACCGGAACAGGCTCGCCCGTGGCAAAAGAAAGAGGGACAGCCTCAACAGGTTCAATCACATCGATATCCGAGTCATCCTCATCGTCGGGCCAATCTCTAAGAGAAGAGAATTTACCGCTGGGTCGTTTGGTGGCGTCGGTTGTGGGGAGGAACATCTCCTGGTCCGGCTCCTCCTCATCCGGGATTTCTCGGTCCGAAGCCCACTTAAGGTTCGGATCAGTACCATCCTCGAGGGTTTGCTGGAGAAATAGCTGAGAAAAAAGCACAAGGAGCAGAGTCAAAAATACGATAAGAACCGACATGTAATTGATCCGAAATAAGTTTACTCCGCGAAGCTTACAGCGGGAGGGAGTCTGTCGCGGCAGTAATGCTCGATTCCCCACGTCCATTCGGCAGAAAAATCCTTATGGGTGGTGAAAAGAGCCTTGATCCGGCGGAAGATCTCCGTATTGCTCAACTCGAACGAGGAGGTTCGGTTGGGGTCGCGGCTGAAGCTCATGTGGCACAACTTGTGAGTGCGCTGCTGGAGGGGAGAGATTCGGTTGCACACGAATGTGATCATGGCATCCTCGTTGTGAAATCCGAGCTTCTTCAGCTCCGCAAACCTTTTGTTGACTTGGTTGGCCAGAGCTATAGGTTTTTTGGCGACCTCCTCCCAGAAATTCGTGTCCGGGGGACCCGGAGCGTAAGGCAGCAACCGGATCAAGTCTTCGGTGCCTTTGTTCCAGACGTAGAAGAAGGTCCGAGCCCATCCTTTGCAGGAGTCAAGCCCGATGAGTTGGGGAAAGATTGAAAACCTCCGGGGGGAGATCGAGGCAGCTCCGAACTGAGTGAGCTGCTTGTCCTCCGACTCGACGTGGATGTTGGGGACGACGTTGCGACGGAGGGCGAAGAACCAGATCCACAGCTCCTCCGTGGGCCATAGTCCGGTGTAGCCCTCGATCGAAGAGACGAAAGCAGACAGAGAGGTGATGGCGTTCGCCGGGAGATGATGTGGTTGCAGGTGATAGGTCCGGACCCAGTCCCGAAAGAAATCACTCACCAGAAGACCAAATCCCCGTTGGAAATGGGATAGGAAAAGGACGAACTCACCCGGATTGGGTGATGGGGCCAATTCCGAGGTGGGGAGACGAGCGACGACGCCGGCGGGAATACGCCGGGTCCGGTAGAGCCAGTCGATGTCGTCCTAGCAGACCCACAAACCGGCCCACGCGCCGTGGTCCGCCACGCCGGCGTCCTCCTCCATCTCCTGCTCGACGATGATGAGTTCTTCCTCCGTCATCTCGAATCCGCTGTCCTTGCTGGAGCTGGCGGCGGCGGGACTCTGCGGTCTAGATTGACGAGGACCCGTGGCTAAGCAGTGATGCAGCGGTGGCTGCGGTGCGGAGGCATGGAGAAGGTGCGGCGGCGGCGCTGCTGCAACGGGTAATGGCGGCGGCGCAGTTGCGAGGAAGAAGAAGAGGAACAGGCGAAGGGGCGCGGAGATGGAAAAGTGCTAAGGGGCGCGCCCCTCCCCTATTTAACTGCCCCCAGTAATCAACAAGTGGGATCGCGCTGCGCTGGAGAGCCACGCGCAGTGGCCGTGTATCACCGGCATTAGCCAATCAGAGAGAAGCCACAGCGGAGGCCACAGAGTAAATATGATCCCGTGACACGACGTGCAGTTGCGGTAAACGAGCAGACAGGCGTGACGTAACCAACGCACAGTAATCACTGACAGTTACTGCGACAGTTACAGCGCGGGCCCTTAATATGAGGCAACGCAATGATTAATCCTTACGTGGGTTGGCGTATGAGAGAAGGAAGCAAGGTCCGGATCCGAGCCTCCATGGTAACCTGGCCGACAAGTGAAAACTTGAAATGTGAAGAGGGAAAGTAAAACCATAGGATCCGAGCTACAATGGTAACCCGGCCGGCAAGTGAAAACTTGGAACGTGCGAAGGGAATGTAAATCCATATAATCCAAGACAAGAAGTTAACCCGGAACTAAACGTCTGAGGCTTAAATACGAATGAACCTGATGTGGCCTTAGCGACCAAGGCCGCTAAGGCCACACCAGCTTCGGGGACTAATGTTGGGGGGATAACCCCGGGTAGGGTCACTTCGGGGACTAATGCGAGGGTCGGCAAGGTCTAAGCGGATGCTGGCCGAGTCACCTCAAGGCAGGCCGGATCACGGAGTAACCCGGACCAGGGGGTCACCTAACATTGTCTCGTCCGACTTAAGGAGTAAGTCGAAAATGTTTGTCTAGCTTATATGCAGGAATAGGTATGGCCGGATCGAATGTGGTCCGGATCCTCGCTTGGCTTCTAGGAGAAGGAAGGAATCTCTCTGGTCAAAAAAGAAGGTCCGATGCGTACTGGATGAGCAAATAAAGCAAGGCAGGACCACCGGATCGTGGCCGACAAGGGTGACGACGCTCACGTCGGCTGACGCGGGCGCCGCAGAGGCTACGTGGCTAAAGCAAGTGTGACGCGGGGGAAAAGCACCCCTTTCGGGTTACTACTTTGGGAGGGGGCATATTCTTAGGAATATGCCTCCACGTATGCCCTAGGCTAGGACCGAACCACGTCTATATAAGGGGGGGTTAGGGTTCTGGTAAGGGGGTTGGGGTTTTTTCTAATAGAGAGTTGGGAGAATTCTAGTTGGTTGAGCACTAGTGGATCTAGGGTTCTTGGGCTAGTTGGTAGGCAAGAGTAAGAGAGTTTCTTCTTCCTCCTCTTGTCAATACAGCTCGAGGAGCACTTGTAATCTTGGAGATTGAACAGCAATACAAAGCTTCTGTGTAGAGATTCACTCTACTATCCCTCCCTGGATTCCCCTAGCGCATATTAGTCCCCACCTTTAGCCTATCCATGGCATCTGCCGTGACACCACCACGACACCCGCGTCACGGAAAGATAACCGACCGTCTACTTCAATGGGCGGTTTAACGGAATGTTTCTATTTGGAAGAGGTGAGATGAATTTGCCTCGAAATGGCCCCTCTCAGTAGTTGGTGGCCTAACTTTTCAAAACGCGGTAATTTCAGGCAACTTAGGTACTGCCATGCGCTGGCCTGGCAACTTTGGTACCACAAATGAACAAGCCCCTTCCGATGAACCACACATGGATCCACCAGTGTCATTGCCTGTGTGTTCTTCTCACAAACCACACATGGATACACCCAGTGTCATCGCATATGTGTTCTTCCCATGAAGCACACATGGATCCACCAGTGTCATTGCATGTCTTCTCTTTTCATGAACCACAGCTAGAGTTATTGGATGTGTGTTCTTCTCACAGACCACATATCACCAGTGTCATTGCATGTGTGTTCTTCCCAAAGACCACACATGGATCCACCAGTGTCATTGCATGTGTGTTCTTCTCACAAACCATATCATGAACCACACCCAGTGTCATTGCATGTGTGTTCTTCTCATAGACCACACATGGATCCACCAGTGTCATTGCCTGTGTGTTCTTCTCACAAACCATATCATGAACCACGCCTAGTGTCATTGCATGTGTGTTCTTCCCATGAACGACACATGGATCCACCAGTGTCATTGCATTTGTGTTCTTCCCACAGACCACACATGGATCCACCAGTGTCATTGCATGTGTGTTCTTCCCATGAATCACACAATTGCATGTGTGTTCTTCCCATGAACCACACATGGATACACCAGTGTCATTGCATGTCTGCTCTTTTCATGAACCACAGCTAGAGTCGTTGGATGTGTGTTCTTCTCGCAGACCACATATCACCAGTGTCATTGCATGTGTGTTCTTCCCAAAGACCACACCTGGATCCACTAGTGTCATTGCATGTGTGTTCTTATCACAAACCATATCATGAACCACACCTAGCGTCATTGCATGTGTGTTCTTCTCACAAACCACACATCGATCCACCAGTGTCATTGCATGTGTTTTCTTCTCATAGACCATATCATGAACCACACCCAGTGTCATTGCATGTGTGTTCTTCCCATGAACCACACATGGATCCACTGGTGTCATTGCATGTCTGCTCTTTTCATTAATCACAGCTAGAGTCATTGCATGTGTGTTCTTCTCACAAACCACATATCACCAGAGTCATTGCATGTGTTCTCTTCCCAAAGACCACACATGGATCCACCAGTGTCATTGCATGTGTGTTCTTCCCACAGACCACACATGGATCCACTAGTGTTGTTGCATGTGTGTTCTTCCCATGAACCACACATGGATCCACCAGTGTCATTGTATGTCTGCTCTTCCCATGAACCACAGCTAGAGTCATCGCACGCGTGCTCTTTTCACAAACCACAGCTAGAGTCATTGCATGTTTGTTCTTCTTACAAACCATATAATGAACCACACCTAGTGTCATTGCATGTGTGTTCTTCTCACAAACCACACATGGATCCACCGGTGTCATTGCATGTCTGCTCTTCTCATTAACCACAGCTAGAGTCATTGCATGTCTGTTCTTTTCACAAACCACATATCACCAGAGTCATTGCATGTGTGTTCTTCCCATGAACCACACATGGATCCACCCAGTGTCATCGCATGTGTGTTCTTCCCATGAACCAGACATGGATCCACCAGTGGCATTGCATGTTTGCTCTTTTCATGAACCACAGCTAGTCATTGGATGTCTGTTCTTCTCACAGACCACATATCACCAGTGTCATTGCATGTGCGTTCTTCCCAAAGACCACACATGGATCCACCAGTGTCATTGCATGTGTGTTCTTCTCACAAACCATACCATGAACCACACCTAGTGTCATTGCATGTGTGTTCTTCTCACATACCACACATGGATCCACCACTGTCATTGCATGTGTGTTCTTCTGACAAACCATATCATGAACCACACCCAGTGTCATTGCATCTGTGTTCTTCCCATTAACCACACATTGATCCACCAGAGTCATTGCATGTCTGATCATTTCATGAACCATAGCTAGAGTCATTGTATGTGTGTTCTTATCACAAACCACATATCACTGGTGTCTATGCATGTGTGTTCTTCCCATGAACCACACATGGATCCACCAGTGTCATTGCATGTGTGTTCTTCCCATAGACCACACATGGATCCACCGGTGTCATTGCATGTCTGCTCTTCTCATTAACCACAGCTAGAGTCATTGCATGTTTGTTCTTTTCACAAACCACATATCACTAGAGTCATTGCATGTGTGTTCTTCCCATGAACCACACCTAGTGTCATTGCATGTGTGTTCTTCTCATTAACCCCACATGGATCCACCGGTGTCATTGCATGTCTGCTCTTTTCATTAACCACAGCTAGAGTCATTGGATATGTATTCTTCTCACAGACCACATATCACCAGTGTCATTGCATGTGTGTTCTTCCCAAAGACCACACATAGATCCACCAGTGTCATTGAATGTGTGTTCTTCTCACAAACAATATCATGAACCACACCCAGTGTCATTGCATGTGTGTTCTTCCCATGAACCACACATGGATCCACCAGTGTCATTGCATGTGTGTTATTCTCACAAACCATGTAAGGATCCACCAGTGTAATTCCATGTGTGTTCCTCTCATAGACCACACATGGATCCACTGGTGGCATCGCAGGTCTGCTCTTTTAATGAACCACAGTTAGAGTCATCGCATGTTTTCTCTTTTCATGAACCACAAGTAGAGTCATTGCATGTGTTTTCTTCTCACAGACCATATCATGAACCACACCCAGTGTCATTGCATGTGTGTTCTTCCCATGAACCACACATGGATCCTCCGGTGTCATTGCATGTCTGCTCTTTTCATGGACCACAGCTAGAGTCATTGCATGTGTGTTCTTCTCACAAACCACATATCACCAGAGTCATTGCATGTGTGTTCTTCGCACAAACCACATATCACCGGTGTTATTGCATGTCTGCTCTTCTCATTAACCACAGCTAGATCCACCCGTGTCATTGGATGCATGTTCTTTTCATAAACCGCATATGGATACTAATTAACCTTAGGAGAGCCCTAAACTTAGCGTTATACCGAGTCTTCTAGAAGGCACGCCCTAACATAGTTGTTCTGCTTGTCGATTGTTACATACCGTCCGATCGGGGCGCTTGGATGATTGGGATGGTTTTTGTGAGATCGATCCGCGAGTAGTCTATTCTGCGGCATGATTGGCCATGCTTGCACTGGACAAACTGGCAACACCGGGGGCTCCCCTGTTGCGACTGTCACGACTCATGAGTTGAGCGGGCGATATCCCAGTGTCACGTCCCCATTACTTCTCTTTCTCCCTGTACTTCTCTTCCTTTCCCTCGAAGCCACATTCCCCACTTCACTCCCATCCTGCCGTAGCTTCAAGCCGACGGTGCCGCCATCCCAATCCCCTCTCCGGCAGCCACCCCCCTCCCTCTCGCCATGGGTTCAAGGGGAGATGACGAGGAAACGCGTCGTGACGACAAGGACGGTGATTTCGATGTGTGTCGTCTCATCTCTATCTCTATCATCCGTAGCCAGTTATCTATTTTTTGAGCCAGATCTACTCCGTTTACTCATGCACATGTGATGTGTTAGGCCAAGCAGACGATGTATGACGCCGACTATCACGGTTTAGCGGATCAAGACAATCCTCTGCTCTGTAAACATGGATATGTGCCCGCTAAATTTGTAGCGTTCGAAGGACGAAACGCAGGGAGGATGTTTCTACGGTGTGAAGGACACCGTGCAATGATGCGAGGCGGAAGTTGCGGTGTTGTCAAATGGGTAGATCCAGAGTGGCCCAAATCGATGCAGAAAACGCTGGACAAACTATGGGAAATGACTATTGAGTTGAAATAATCTGCATTCAGCTCACTTCTTGATAGTGTTGAGATGAAGCTATGGGAAACAGTTGACATGACCAAGCATAAGCGAGATCTCATGGGGGTGGAAGAAAATGTTAGAAAAGTTGAGAAGGAGAGGGACGCGGCGTTGGCCCTGAAAGCTAAAGCAGAGCAAGAACTGACTCAAGCAAGGAAGGGTCTTCACCAGGCCACAATCCTGCAGTTCACAACTACGAGTATTGACAAGTGCATGAGGATAGATGAAGAGAAACAATTGAAGCTGTGCAAGGAAGATGCTAAAAGGAAGGAGCAGACGATTCGATCCTTGCTCTCGTAGGAACATGCGCATAGGGATAAGATTAGGAAGATCAAGGAGATGTGTGTTAACTAGTTCTATTTAGCTTAAGCCCCGTTCCTTTTTTAAGTTGTAATAGTTGTACTTGTTGACCTAGCGGTCTGAACTGTTGGCCCCGGAGTCCTGGGAGTAAAAAAATTGGTCGCCCGTTAATCTGTCTTAACGCTGCATTACTTCCTTTTGTCTGACCGATGCCCCTTGGATATTCCGCCCGTCGCTTCGTCGTCCTCATGTACAAATAGGATGCGCCACAGCTCGTCGCTTCGTCGCCCATCCACTCGCCCTCTCCAATCTCCACCGCACCGTCCACCCCCTCGCTCCCTCTCCAATCTCCACCGCTCTGCCATGGAGATGCCCTCGCTGAACTTCTACGAGGCGGTGATGTTCTCACACTTCGACATCCTCGCGCCACCGGCCGCAACGGTGCCCCACGGATGGCGCATCAGCTATGCGGGGGTGCCGGTGGCTCTGCTCCTCTTTGCCGGTGGAGCCATGATGGAAAGCAAAATTGCGGCATGCCGCCGCCAGATGCCCGCATGGAAGAGGGCGCTGCCCCGGTACGTGGTGGCCAGCCCGTACTAGCCGGCGCTGTTCAAGAAGGAGCAGAAGGCCAAGATTGGCAACCGCATCATTTACAGGCGCGTGGTGCACCAGGATCTCCGCAATCGAGAAGGGCGGGAGAGGTTCTGGTCCGTCCCTGGACGGACCAAGTTCACCGTCATCGCCGCCGCTCACTGCGAAGAGGTGCTCCGTCTCGCGTACAATGCGGAAATCGTGGAGGTTCCGTCCGACGAAGACGAGGAAGCCGGAGGCTCGGAGGACAGTGACAGCGGAAGTGAAATTGTTGACTAGTTGGTTGAATTAATGTAGGATGTGAAATCGCACCTTTGTTTAGAAGAATTTATGGTTGAATTAATGAAATGCCTCGATTTAGATCTCTATCTCGATTAATTTGTGGAAGAATTTGTGATTTAGATCAATTTCTTCCTCGATTTAGATCTTTGTCCCGGATTGGGAACGTGACCGTGGACCAAAGACCCCTTTTCTACTAGTGTATTCTGACATTGGTGGTTTGTTTAAACGTAATCTACGTGGATTTGGCCGCATGCAAATGGCACAACCAAAATTTATAAAGTGGAAGCACATACACCCGGTTACTAGAGATCCGGGAGTTTCGCCAGATGCAGGGGATGCAGGAGCAGAGAGGCGGTGAGATAGACGGGTTCAAGATTAGGCCAGAAAGTGGTACCCATTTGTCCTCATCTGGGCATTATCGGTGAGAACATTGCTGTTTATGTTGCCACGTCATTGTGCAGCATCTGAAATAAGTTGCTGCTTCGTGGAGTGTGGCAGCTTAAATAATTTATTTATGTGCCACTTACGTTCCGTCGTATTTGGAGGCCTCCTGCCCCTCAGCAATCATGGAACCGGTGGATCATTGTTTTCAGATAGCAGTGGCACAATCACAATTTCGGATTCAACTACTGACTCGGGCGTTTCCAAACCCTAAGTCGCGCTACATTTTACTCAGAGAACGTGGGTAGATTGTTTCGCCCAGCAACGTGCCACACACATAGCTCCAGAATTTAACAGAATTACATATATAGGTTCAAGTTCAACACACTACTATGCATCTGCATTGCCAGCAGCCTTCTTCCGCAGCCTGGGTGCCAAGCCTTCATGTCCAATGGTTTCTTCATTTCCTGCCTTCTTCCTCTTCCTCGGTGCCAATTTTCTTAGCTTCACGTACTTTGCATCGCCGGGACAATGGGGACCATAATCGTGTCCAACATCATCTTTCCACTCGTTTTTAATTTCTTTGGGCAACAAAATGACTGACCCGGCAGTCATGTTTCTAACATTGCGGCGCTTCCTGTCAAAGAAACAAGACTGTTACATAACTGCCCAATATCTATAGAGTAAATTAAACAAAAATTACAATTCAGCACAAACATGCGAACCCCAAGCGACCTTTGCTTACCAGGAGCTAATTGCGTTCGAGCAACCACCCTGTCCAAGATAGAAGGGTGACTCCTAGTTGCAGCAGCTTCCACATCCAGTACATCACAATTCAGCTCAAACATGCAATCCGAAGCATACCCTTTCATCAACCTAATTAGCTGACTGTCACACAATATAGGAACATGGATGCCACGTTCATCCATGAAGCTGAACTTTGCAGTCTGCTTCGGCCATACTTCAACATGATTACGCAGAGCAGTAACCATACCAGATATAGTGCAGATCTGCGCAGGCGCTTCTTCCATCGTGAAACAATGGCTTCCATACCACTTTCCCGTGGAGTCGTACATGTAGAGGACTACCGTAACCAGGTAAGGGGGTCCGCGCAGATCCCACTTGACAGAAAACTATGGAAAACATATGTTTATCAGCGTTGGGCTAACGAACAATCTGAAGGGTTTCGCAACATAGTAAATCAAAATTTTCTACGGAAGCGAACAGAGGGAAAGCCAAGATCTAATCTAGGAGATGCAAACAACGAGAGAGATTGGATGAGATCTTCATACCCTTGAAGATTCGCACAACGGAACGTTTGTCGGAACGTGGGTGATGTAGTCGTACTCGCTTCTCCTCCTCGCGATCCGATCCGATCTAGCACCACAAGTGGCGGTGCCTCCGTGAGATGCACACGTGCGGCACCTCGACGTCTCCTCCTTCCTCGGACCAGCAAGTATGGTGGAGAGATAGATTGGATCTACAACACGACGGCGTGGTGTATATGGTGGAGAATTTCTGCAGCAGGGCTTCGCCTACAAACAGTCGGGAGGGAGAGAGGAGGGCAGCAGGGCAACTAGGGTTTGGAGGAAGGCGTAGGTTGGGGGGGAGGGGGCGCACCATCCCTATATATATAGAGGGGGGGTGCGGCCAGCCCTTGCCCATCCTCCAAGCCTATCTCTAGTTTAAACGATTTAAACTTATCCCTTATCTAGAAACCCTATCTCTAGTTTAAACGAGTTTAAACTTATCTAGGATCGGCTAGGCCCTATGGGGCCTTGTGCCCCTGGCCCAATGCGGCCAGGACACTCCCTCATAGGCCCATGCCCCCTCCCGGAAGGTGGGACCACGTTGGCCCCCTTCCGGAAGGTTCTAGAAGCTTCCGGTACAATACCGATTAATCCGGAACAATTCCGAACTCCAAAAACTGCACTGCCTTATATGAATCTTATTCTCCGGACCATTCCGGAACCTCTTGTGATATCCCGGATCTCATCCGAGACTCCGAACAAAAATTCATAAACCAAGTATCCAATCTATCCTAGCGTCGAGACACGTTAAGTGTGTGACCCTGCGGGTTCGAGAATATGCAGACATGATCTTCTATCAATAATCAACAGCGGGGTCTGGGCACCCATATTGACTCCCACACATTCATCGATGATCATATCGGATGAACCACGATGCCAGGATTCAATCAATCCCATATATATATTCCCTTCGTCTCGCGATATTTTACTTGCCCGAGATTCGATCGTCGGTATCGTCATACCTAGTTCAATCTCGTTCACAGCAAGTACTTTACTCGTTCCGTAATCCGATATCACTTTGTGATTAACTCCTTAACCACATGCTTGCAAGCGGTGTTGATATCGATTACCGAGTGGGCCCGAAGTATATCTCTCCGACTTGGGAGGGACAAATCCCATCTCGATACATACAACCCAACAGATACTTTCCGATCACCTGAGAGACACCTTTATGATCACCCTCTCATAGGATGACGTTTGATGACCTCAAAGCTTTCTTCCGATACCAGGGAGTTGCATTATCTCATGGTCTAAGGAATACAATATTTGACATAGGAAAAGCTTCGCAAAGATGAACACAATGACACGATCTAATTGCTTCGCTTAGTTTGGGTCTGTCCATCATATCATTCTCTCAATGATATGATCTCATTATCAATTGACAACTCATGTCTATGGTTAGGAAACCTTAACCATCATTGATCAATGAGCTAGTCCATAGAGGCGTACTAGGGACACGGTGTTGTTCACAAACCACACAAGTATTAAAGTTTCCGCTTAATACAATTCTAGCATGGAATATAAACTTTATCATGAACAAGAATTATAATAATAACATCTTTATTATTGCCTCTAGGGCATGATTCCAATAGTCTCCCACTTGCACTAGAGTCAATAATCTAGTTTACATTTGGCAACAATCTTACACCCATGGCACTGAGGTGCTGATCATGTTTTACACGTGGAAGAGGTTTAGTCAATGGATCTGCGACATTCAGATGTCTATGTACTTTGCTGATCTTCAGATCTCCATCTGCTATATAATCTCGGATTATATGAAACTTGCGGTTGATATGCTTGGTCTTTGGATGATATCTTGGTTCCTTAGCGAGTGCTATGGCGCCAGTGTTGTCACACAATATCTCCAGTGGGTCCAATGCACTTGGAACCACGCCAAGCTCAGTGATGAAGTTTCTGATCCAAACTCCTTCACTTGACGCTTCTGCAGCAGCCATGTATTCCGCTTCTACTGTAGATCCCGCGACCACGCTTTGCTTGCAGCTTCTCCAGCTCACAGCTCCTCCATTCAAAATATACACGTATCCTGTCTGAGATTTAGCATCATCCTTGTCGGTGTCGAAACTAGCATCAATGTAACCTTTTACGACGAGCTGTTCATCACCCCCATAGACTAAGAACATTTCTTTAGTCCTATTTAGGTAGCTTAGGATGTTCTTCACGGCTGTCCAGTGTTCCACTCCTGGATCACTTTGATATCTGCTCGTCAAACTAAGAGCATTGGACACATCCGGTCTAGTACACAGCATGGCATACATGATGAAACCTATGGCCGAGGCATAAGGCACTTTGCTCATAGCTTCCCTATCATTTACCGTAGCTGGACACTGAGCCTTGCTCAATATCTTACCTGACAACATAGGCACTAAACCTTTCAATGCCTTATCCATTCTGAACCTTTTCAAAACTTTTTCTAGGTATGTACTCTGGCTTAAAGCTATCAGGCGTCTTTGTCTATCTCTATAGATTTTGATGCCCAATATATAAGCAGCTTCACCTAGGTCTTTCATTGAAAAACACTTGTTCAAATAACTCTTCACATCGTTAAGCATGTTGATGTCATTTCCAATAATCAATATGTCATCCACATATAGTACCAGAAATGTCACCGAGCTCCCACTCACTTTCTTGTAGATGCAAGCTTCGTAGCAATTTGGAACAAATCCAAAGCTCTTGATAACTTGATCAAAACGAAGGTTCCAACTCCGAGATGCTTGCTTCAGTCCATAAATGGAACGCTGAAGTTTGCATACTTTATCAGCATCCTTAGGATCGACAAAACCTTCGGGTTGCATCATATACAACTCTTCATCAATGTTGCCATTGAGGAAAGCAGTCTTGACATCCATTTGCCATATTTCATAATCATGAAACGCAGCAATTGCTAATAAAATCCGAATGGACTTAAACATCGCTACGGGAGAGAAAGTCTCATCGTAGTCAACACCTTGAACTTGTCAAAAACCTTTCGCAACAAGCCGTGCTTTATAGACGGTAACATTACCATCCGCGTCCATTTTCTTCTTGAAGATCCATTTGCACTCAATGGCCTTTCGGTCGCTAGGATGGTCCACCAAAGTCCATACTTGGTTTTCGCTCATGGATCCCAATTCGGATTTCATGGCTTCTAGCCATTTCTCAGAGTCTGGGCTCATCATCGCTTCCTCATAGTTCGTAGGTTCGCTGTCTTCTACTAACAAGACAGTCAAGACAGGGTTGCCGTACCACTCAGGAGGGGTACGCGACCTTGTCGACCTGCGACGTTCAGTAGCAGCATCGTCCGAAGCTTCATGATCCTTGTCATTAGCTTCCTCTATTGTTGGTGCAGGCGGCACTGGAACAATTTCAGGTGCTGTGCTACTCTCCAATTCAAGAGAAGGTTCAATAACCTCGTCTAGCTCTACTTTCCTCCCACTCACTTCTTTCGAGAGAAACTCCTTCTCAAGAAAGGAATCGTTCTTTGCGACAAACACTTTGCCTTCGGTTCTGTGATAGAAGGTATACCCAATAGTTTCCTTAGGGTATCCTATGAAGACGCATTTCTCCGCTTTGGGTTTGAGCTTGTCCGGCATCAACTTCTTGACGTAAGCTTCGCATCCCCAAACTTTAAGAAACGACAACTTAGGTTTAGCACCAAACCACAGTTCATATGGTGTCGTCTCAACGGATTTAGATGGAGCCCTATTTAAAGTGAATGCAGCGGTTTCTAATGCATAACCCCAAAATGATAACGGCAAATCAGTAAGAGACATCATCGATCGGACCATATCTAATAGGGTTCGATTCCGGCGTTCAGACACACCATTGCGCTGTGGTGTTCCGGGTGGCGTGAGTTGTGAAACGATTCCACTTGCTTTGAGATGCGTGAGAAAATCATAACTCAAATATTCGCCCCCACGATCGGATCGTAGAAACTTAATCTTTCTGTTACGATGGTTCTCCACTTCATTCTGAAATTCTTTGAACTTTTCAAACGTTTTAGATTTATGTTTCATTAAATAGATATACCCATATCTACTTAAGTCATCGGTAAAAGTGAGAAAATAGCGATATCCACCGCGCGTCGAAACACTCATCGGTCCGCATACATCGGTATGTATGATTTCCAACAAGTCCGTTGCTCGCTCCATCATACCGGAGAACGGGGTTTTGATCATCTTGCCCATGAGGCATGGTTCGCATGTGTCAAATGATTCAAAATCAAGAGACTCCAAAAGTCCATCAGAATGGAGTTTCTTCATGCGCTTTACACCAATATGACCTAGACGACAGTGCCACAGATAAGTAGTATTATCACTATCTACTTTGCATCTCTTAGCCTCAATGTTATGGATGTGTGTTTCATCCCTTTCGAGATTTAGAAGAAATAAACCACTCACAAGAGGTGCATGACCATAAAAGATGTTACTCATATAAATAGAACAACCATTATTCTCCGATTTAAATGAATAACCGTCTTGCAATAAACACGATCCAGAAATAATGTTCATGCTCAACGCAGGCACATAATAACATTTATTAAGGTTTAAAACTAATCCCGAAGTTAAAACTAAGGAGAGCGTGCCGACGGCCATCACATCAACTCTTGATCCGTTGCCAACGCGCATCGTCACCTCATCCCTCGCAAGCCGCCGTCTATTCTGTAGCTCCTGTTTCGAGTTACAAATATTAGCAACTGAACCGGTATCAAATACCCAGGCACTACAACGAGGGCTAGTAAGGAAAACATCAATAACATGTATATCAAATATACCTTTGATGGTGCCAGCCTTCTTGTCCGCTAAGTACTTCGGACAGTTGCGCTTCCAGTGACCCTTGTCCTTGCAATAGAAGCACTCAGTTTCTCGCTTGGGTCCAGACTTGAGCTTCTTCTCAGCAGGGGCAACGCGCTTGCCGCCGCTTTTCTTGAAGGGCTTCTTTGCACCTTTACCTTTCTTAAAGGAGGGCTTGTTGACCATCAACACATGATTATCCTTCTTGATGTCCACCTCCGCAGCCTTCAGCTTTGCGAAGAGCTCGGTGATCGTATCAGTGGAACCAATCTGATTATGAGTCACTACAAAACTTTTGTAGCTGGGAGGGAGTGATTGCAGAACCCTGTCAATCTTGAGGTCCTCTGGAATCTTGTAGTCCAGTTGCTCAAGGCGTTGAGTGTAGCCCGACATCTTAATGGCGTGCTCACTAACGGAACTCCCTTCCTCCATCTTGCAGTTAAAGAACTTCTCAGAGATCTCATATCTCTCAGAACGGGCCTGAGTCTGAAACATGGTTTTCAGCTCCTCGAGAATCTCAAAGGGCCCGGGATAGTTTTCAAAACGATTTTGAAGTTCCGGTTCCATAGCAAACAACATGGTGCTCTTAATCACACCATAATCATCTTTGCACGACTGATAGACAGCTTTCTCATCAGCCGGCGCAGTTGCAGCAGGGGGGTTACCTAACGCTTTCTCAAGGACATAGTCCTTTTGTCCGCCAGACAGAATGATTCTTAGATTGCGGAACCAGTTGGTGAAGTTAGACCCATTGTTTCTAAGCTTTTCTTTCTCAGCAAAAACGTTGAAGTTGAAGTTGGACTTGGCCATGTGATCTACAGTATTTGCAAGTACAATTTAGACTATGTTCATGATAAATAGTTCAACTTAATCAAATTACTAGATGAACTCCCACTAAATTCAACATCCCTCAAGTTGTTTAGTGAACACGATCCAAATTCACCACACCTAATCCGATCATCACGAGAAGAGATGTGGTTTCAATGGTGGACAACGAAGTGTCGATCATATCATTCATATGACTCATGCTTAACCTTTCGGTTCTTGTGTTCCGAGGCCATGTCTTTACATGCTAGGCTCGTCAAGTTAGACCCAAGTATTTCCGCGTGTGCAAAACTGGCTTGCACCCGTTGTATGTGAGCGTAGAGTCTATAGCACCCGATCATCACGTGATGCTTGGACACGACGAACTTTCGCAACGGTGCATACTTGGGGAGAACACAGTTTTTATCTTGATCTTTAAGTGAGGAATCATCTTATAATGCTACCGTCGCGATCTAAGCATAATAAGATACATAGAAGGATAAACATCACATGCATATAACTTTATGTGACATGGTATAGCCAATCTTCGCGCAATGATCTCCATCTTGTGCGTTCCAGCATGATCTCCATCACTCCACCATGATTGCCTCCACCACGAATAGCAACTACAACTATTGCTAACTACTTAGCGATAAAGTAAAGCTATTACATGGCGTATAAGAAGTTGACTCGCAGGTCATACACAATTATAAAGACAACCATATGGCTCCTGCCGGTTGTGTACTCATCGACATGCAAGTCGTGAAACATTACAAAATATGATCATCGCATACAATATACACATCACATCTTGGGCCATACCATATCACAGAAAACACTCCCTGCAAAAACAAGTTAGACGCCTCTACTTTGTTGTTGCATGTTTTACGTGGCTTATGGGAGTAGATGCTAAGAACGATTCTTACCTACGGAAAGGCACAACGGTGATATTATGGTTGCCAAACTCCGGTGTTAATCCCATGACAACTATAGTGAGAGAAACTGACATCCACCAGCCGCATGTAGCCACACGTCAAGTGCGGAGCCGGTCTCGCGAACGACGTCGCGTAAGGTTGGCCTGGACCGCTTCAATCTCACTATCCCGCGTCATAAGAAGAACACAAACAAGAGGCTTGCAACAGAAAACATCAACGCCTGCAACAACCATGTTGCGTTCTACTCGTGAATCACATCTACGCATAGATCTAGCTCTGATACCACTGAAGGGTTTCGCAGCATAGTAAATCAAAATTTTCTACGGAAGCGAACAGAGGGAAAGCGAAGATCTAATCTAGGAGATGCAAACAACGAGAGAGATTGGATTAGATCTTCATACCCTTGAAGATTCGCACAGCGGAACGTTTGTCGGAACGTGGGTGATGTAGTCGTACTCGCTCCTCCTCCTCGCGATCCGATCCGATCTAGCACCACAAGTGGCGGTGCCTCCATGAGATGCACACGTGCGGCACCTCGACGTCTCCTCCTTCCTCGGACCAGCAAGTATGGTGGAGAGATAGATTGGATCTACAACACGACGGTGTGGTGTATATGGTGGAGAATTTCTGCAGCAGGGCTTCGCCTACAAACAGTCGGGAGGGAGAGAGGAGGGCAGCAGGGCAACTAGGGTTTGGAGGAAGGTGTAGGTTGGGAGGGAGGGGGCGCACCATCCCTCTATATATAGAGGGGGGGTGCGGCCAGCCCTTTCCCATCCTCCAAGCCTATCTCTAGTTTAAACGATTTAAACTTATCCCTTATCTAGAAACCCTATCTCTAGTTTAAACGAGTTTAAACTTATCTAGGATCGGCTGGGCCCTATGGGGCCTTGTGCCCCTGGCCCAATGCGGCCAGGACACTCCCTCATAGGCCCATGCCCCCTCCCGGAAGGTGGGACCACGTTGGCCCCCTTCCGGAAGGTTCTAGAAGCTTCTGGTACAATACCGATTAATCCGGAACAATTCCGAACTCCAAAAACTGCACTGCCTTATATGAATCTTATTCTCCGGAACCTCTCGTGATATCCCGGATCTCATCCGAGACTCCGAACAAAAATTCATAAACCAAGTATCCAATCTATCCTAGCGTCGAGACACGTTAAGTGTGTGACCCTGCGGGTTCGAGAATATGCAGACATGATCTTCTATCAATAATCAACAGCGGGGTCTGGGCACCCATAATGACTCCCACACATTCATCGATGATCATATCGGATGAACCACGATGCCAGGATTCAATCAATCCCATATATATATTCCCTTCGTCTCGCGATATTTTACTTGCCCGAGATTCGATCGTCGGTATCGTCATACCTAGTTCAATCTCGTTCACAGCAAGTACTTTACTCATTCCGTAATCCGATATCACTTTGTGATTAACTCCTTAACCACATGCTTGCAAGCGGTGTTGATATCGATTACCGAGTGGGCCCGAAGTATATCTCTCCGACTTGGGAGGGACAAATCCCATCTCGATACATACAACCCAACAGATACTTTCCGATCACCTGAGAGACACCTTTATGATCACCCTCTCATAGGATGACGTTTGATAACCTCAAAGATTTCTTCCGATACCAGGGAGTTGCATTATCTCATGGTCTAAGGAATACAATATTTGACATAGGAAAAGCTTCGCAAAGATGAACACAATGACACGATCTAATTGCTTCGCTTAGTTTGGGTCTGTCCATCATATCATTCTCTCAATGATATGATCTCATTATCAATTGACAACTCATGTCTATGGTTAGGAAACTTAACCATCATTGATCAATGAGCTAGTCCATAGAGGCGTACTAGGGACACGGTGTTATTCACAAACCACACAAGTATTAAAGTTTCCGCTTAATACAATTCTAGCATGGAATATAAACTTTATCATGAACAAGAATTATAATAATAACATCTTTATTATTGCCTCTAGGGCATAATTCCAACACAATTTGAGGTTCAGTAGCCAGCTAGCAGTTGTAATTAGTGCGAATAGCAAAGAGAAGGGTAGCTCACCCGCTTGTAGGAAGAACTTCTTCTTCCTTGATAGTAGGATTTGCCATCCTCCGAACTGCTCGGCTCGTCGGCGGCAGAGACGGGCTAGGGCCTCGCAACGGCGGCTACGACATGTGCCATTGGAGCTCGGTATCAGCGACTGGGCGCAGCAACTGGGCGCAGCAACTTCGCCTCGGAAGTCAAATGTCCAAAGGGATCGTCCTGCCTAGAGGGTGGATTCCGACGCCGCCGGTGCTAGGGGAAAGCTAGGAATGGATTTGTGAAATTGGTCAACGCATCCAATCCACTTAGCTGCTCGATTTGCCTAAGTGGTTGCCGTGTTGGCGCCCGCGTCATGGACAGATAACCGACATGTGGGTCCCAACCGTCTACTTCACGGGGCGGTTTAACGGAATGTTTGTATTTGGCACGGGTGAGATGAGTTTGCCTCGAAATGGCCCCTCTCAGTAGTTGGTGGCCCAACTTTTCTAAACGCGGTAATTTCAGGTAATTTGTGAAAAGAACACACATGCAATGACATTGGTGGATCCATAGTTGGTTTGTGGAAAGAACACACATGCAATGACATTTGTTGATCCATATGTGGTTTGTGAAAAGAACACACATGCAATGACATTGGTGGATCCATGTCTGGTTTGTGACATGAACACACATGCAATTACTCTGGTTGATCCATGTGTGTTTTGTAGAAAGAACACACATGCAATGACTATGGTTGATCCATATGTGGTTCATGGAAAGAACACACATGCAATGACTCTGGTGGATCCATGTGTGGTTTCTGAAAAGAACACATATGCAATGACTCTAGTGGATCCATATGTGGTTTGTGAAAATAACACACATGCAATGACTCTGGTGGATCCATATGAGGTTTGTGGAAAGAACACACATGCAATGACATTTGTTGATCCATATGTGGTTCATGGAAAGAACACACATGCAATGACTCTGGTTGATCCATGTGGTTTGTGGAAAGAACACACATGTAATGACATTGGTTGATCCATGTGGTTTGTGGAAAGAACACACATGTAATGATATTGGTTGATCCATGTGGATTGTGGAAAGAACACACATGTAATGACATTTGTTGATCCATATGTGTATTGTGAAAAGAACACACATGCAATGACATTGGTGGATCCATGTGTGGTTTGTGACATGAACACACATGCAATGACTCTACTTGATCCATGTGGTTGGTGGAAAGAATACACATGTAATCACATTGGTTGATCCATGTGGTTTGTGGAAAGAACACACATGCAATGACTCTGGCGGATCCATGTGTGGTTTGTGAAAAGAACACACATGCAATGACTCTCGTGGATCCATATGTTGTTTGGGAAAAGAACACACATGCAATGACATTCGTGGATCCATATTTGGTTTGTGGAAAGAACACACATGCAATGACATTTGTTTATCCATATGTGGTTTGTGAAAAGAACACACATGCAATGACATTGGTGGAACCATGTGTGGTTTGTCACATGAACACACATGCAATTACCCTGGTGGATCGATGTGTGTTTTGTGGAAAGAACACACATGCAATGACTCTGGTTGATCCATATGTGGTTTATGGAAAGAACACACATGCAATGACATTGGTGGATCCATGTGTGGTTTGTGACATGAACACACATGCAATAACATTGGTTGATCCTATGTGATTTATGACAATAACACACATGCAATGCCATTGGTTGATCCATGTTTTATGTCAAAAGAACACACATGCAATGACATTGGTTGATCCATATGTGGGTTATGACAATAACACACATGCAATGCCATTGGTTGATCCATGTTATTTGTCAAAATAACACACATGCAATCACATTGGTTGATCCATGTGGATAGTGGAAAGAACACACATGCAATGACTCTGGTGGATCCATGTGTGGTTTGTAAAAAGAGCACACATGCAATCACCCTAGTGGATCCATATGTGGTTTGTGAAAATAACACACATGCAATGACTCTGTGGATCCATATGTGGTTTGTGGAAAGAACACACATGCAATGACATTTGTTGATCCATATGTGGCTCATGGAAAGAACACACATGTAATGACTCTCGTTGATCCATGTGGTTTGTGGAAAGAACACACATGTAATGACATTGGTTGATCCATGTGGTTTGTGGAAAGAACACACAAGTAATGACATTGGTTGATCCATGTGGTTTGTGGAAAGGACACACATGTAATGATATTGGTTTATCCATGTGGATTGTGGAAAGAACACACATGTAATGACATTTGTTGATCCATATGTGGTTTGTGAAAAGAACACAGATGCAATGACATTGGTGGATCCATGTGTGGTTTGTGACATGAACACACATGCAATTACTCTGGTGGATCCATGTGTGGTTTGTGGAAAGAACACACATGCAATGACTCTGGTTGATCCATGTGGTTTGTGGAAAGAACAAACATCTAATGACATTGGTTGATCCACGTGGTTTGTGGAAAGAACACACATGCAATGACTCTGGTGGATCCATGTGTGGTTTGTGAAAAGAACACACATGCAATGGCTCTGGTGGATCCATATGTGATTTGTGAAAAGAACACTCATGCAATGACATTGGTGGATCCATGTGTGGTTTGTGACATGAACACACATGCAATGACTCTAGTTGATCCATGTGGTTTATGGAAAGAATACACATGTAATGACATTGGTTGATCCATGAGGTTTGTGGAAAGAACACACATGCAATGACTCTGGAGGCTCCATGTGTGGTTTGTGAAAAGAACACACATGCAATGACTCTCGTGGATCCATATGTTGTTTGTGAAAAGAACACACATGCAATGACATTCGTGGATCCATATTTGGTTTGTGGAAAGAACACACATGCAATGACATTTGTTTATCCATATGTGGTTTGTGAAAAGAACACACATGCAATGACATTGGTGGATCCATGTGTGGTTTGTCACATGAACACACATGCAATTACCCTGGTGGATCGATGTGTGTTTTGTGGAAAGAACACACATGCAATGACTCTGGTTGATCCATATGTGGTTTATGGAAAGAACACACATGCAATGACATTGGTGGATCCATGTGTGGTTTGTGACATGAACACACATGCAATAACATTGGTTGATCCTATGTGGTTTACGACAATAACACACATGCAATGCCATTGCTTGATCCATGTTTTATGTCAAAAGAACACACATGCAATGACATTGGTTGATCCATATGTGGGTTATGACAATAAAACACATGCAATGCCATTGGTTGATCCATGTTATTTGTCAAAATAACACACATGCAATCACATTGGTTGATCCATGTGGATAGTGGAAAGAACACACATGCAATGACTCTGGTGGATCCATGTGTGGTTTGCAAAAAGAACACACATGCAATCACTCTAGTGGATCCATATGTGGTTTGTGAAAATAACACACATGCAATGACTCTGTGGATCCATATTTTGTTTGTGGAAAGAACACACATGCAATGATATTTGTTGATCCATATGTGGTTCATGGAAAGAACACACATGTAATGACTCTGGTTGATCCATGTGGTTTGTGGAAAGAACACACATGTAATGATATTGGTTGATCCATGTGGATTGTGGAAAGAACACACATGTAATGATATTTGTTGATCCATATGTGTATTGTGAAAAGAACACACATGCAATGACATTGGTGGATCCATGTGTGGTTTGTGACATGAACACACATGCAATGACTCTAGTTGATCCATGTGGTTGGTGGAAAGAATACACATGTAATCACATTGGTTGATCCATGTGGTTTGTGGAAAGAACACACATGCAATGACTCTGGCGGATCCATGTGTGGTTTGTGAAAAGAACACACATGCAATGACTCTCGTGGATCCATATGTTGTTTGGGAAAAGAACACACATGCAATGACATTCGTGGATCCATATTTGGTTTGTGGAAAGAACACACATGCAATGACATTTGTTTATCCATATGTGGTTTGTGAAAAGAACACACATGCAATGACATCGGTAGAACCATGTGTGGTTTGTCACATGAACACACATGCAATTACCCTGGTGGATCGATGTGTGTTTTGTGGAAAGAACACACATGCAATGACTCTGGTTGATCCATATGTGGTTTATGGAAAGAACACACATGCAATGACATTGGTGGATCCTTGTGTGGTTTGTGACATGAACACACATGCAATAACATTGGTTGATCCTATGTGGTTTATGACAATAACACACATGCAATGCCATTGGTTGATCCATGTTTTATGTCAAAAGAACACACATGCAATGACATTGGTTGATCCATATGTGGGTTATGACAATAACACACATGCAATGCCATTGGTTGATCCATGTTATTTTTCAAAAGAACACACATGCAATCACATTGGTTGATCCATGTGGATAGTGGAAAGAACACACATGCAATGACTCTGGTGGATCCATGTGTGGTTTGTAAAAACAACACACATGCAATCACTCTAGTGGATCCATATGTGGTTTGTGAAAATAACACACAAGGAATGACTCTGTGGATCCATATGTGGTTTGTGGAAAGAACACACATGCAATGACATTTGTTGATCCATATGTGGTTCATGGAAAGAACACACATGTAATGACTCTGGTTGATCCATGTGGTTTGTGGAAAGAACACACATGTAATGACATTGGTTGATCCATGTGGTTTGTGGAAAGAACACACAAGTAATGACATTGGTTGATCCATGTGGTTTGTGGAAAGGACACACATGTAATGATATTGGTTTATCCATGTGGATTGTGGAAAGAACACACATGTAATGACATTTGTTGATCCATATGTGGTTTGTGAAAAGAACACAGATGCAATGACATTGGTGGATCCATGTGTGGTTTGTGACATGAACACACATGCAATTACTCTGGTGGATCCATGTGTGGTTTGTGGAAAGAACACACATGCAATGACTCTGGTTGATCCATGTGGTTTGTGGAAAGAACAAACATCTAATGACATTGGTTGATCCACGTGGTTTGTGGAAAGAACACACATGCAATGACTCTGGTGGATCCATGTGTGGTTTGTGAAAAGAACACACATGCAATGACTCTAGTGGATCCATATGTGATTTGTGAAAAGAACACACATGCAATGACATTGGTGGATCCATGTGTGGTTTGTGACATGAACACACATGCAATGACTCTAGTTGATCCATGTGGTTTATGGAAAGAATACACATGTAATGACATTGGTTGATCCATGAGGTTTGTGGAAAGAACACACATGCAATGACTCTGGAGGCTCCATGTGTGGTTTGTGAAAAGAACACACATGCAATGACTCTCGTGGATCCATATGTTGTTTGTGAAAAGAACACACATGCAATGACATTGGTGGATCCATGTGTGGTTTTGTCACATGAACACACATGCAATTACCCTGGTGGATCGATGTGTGTTTTGTGGAAAGAACACACATGCAATGACTCTGGTTGATCCATATGTGGTTTATGGAAAGAACACACATGCAATGACATTGGTGGATCCATGTGTGGTTTGTGACATGAACACACATGCAATAACATTGGTTGATCCTATGTGGTTTACGACAATAACACACATGCAATGCCATTGGTTGATCCATGTTTTATGTCAAAAGAACACACATGCAATTACTCTGGTGGATCCATGTGTGGTTTGTGGAAAGAACACACATGCAATGACTCTGGTTGATCCATGTGGTTTGTGGAAAGAACAAACATCTAATGACATTGGTTGATCCACGTGGTTTGTGGAAAGAACACACATGCAATGACTCTGGTGGATCCATGTGTGGTTTGTGAAAAGAACACACATGCAATGGCTCTGGTGGATCCATATGTGATTTGTGAAAAGAACACTCATGCAATGACATTGGTGGATCCATGTGTGGTTTGTGACATGAACACACATGCAATGACTCTAGTTGATCCATGTGGTTTATGGAAAGAATACACATGTAATGACATTGGTTGATCCATGAGGTTTGTGGAAAGAACACACATGCAATGACTCTGGAGGCTCCATGTGTGGTTTGTGAAAAGAACACACATGCAATGACTCTCGTGGATCCATATGTTGTTTGTGAAAAGAACACACATGCAATGACATTCGTGGATCCATATTTGGTTTGTGGAAAGAACACACATGCAATGACATTTGTTTATCCATATGTGGTTTGTGAAAAGAACACACATGCAATGACATTGGTGGATCCATGTGTGGTTTGTCACATGAACACACATGCAATTACCCTGGTGGATCGATGTGTGTTTTGTGGAAAGAACACACATGCAATGACTCTAGTTGATCCATATGTGGTTTATGGAAATAACACACATGCAATGACATTGGTGGATCCATGTGTGGTTTGTGAGATGAACACACATGCAATAACATTGGTTGATCCTATGTGGTTTATGACAATAACACACATGCAATGCCATTGGTTGATCCATGTTTTATGTCAAAAGAACACACATGCAATGACATTGGTTGATCCATATGTGGGTTATGACAATAACACACATGCAATGCCATTGGTTGATCCATGTTATTTGTCAAACGAACACACATGCAATCACATTGGTTGATCCATGTGGATAGTGGAAAGAACACACATGCAATGACTCTGGTGGATCCATGTGTGGTTTGTGAAAAGAACACACATGCAATGGCTCTGGTGGATCCATATGTGATTTGTGAAAAGAACACTCATGCAATGACATTGGTGGATCCATGTGTGGTTTGTGACATGAACACACATGCAATGACTCTAGTTGATCCATGTGGTTTATGGAAAGAATACACATGTAATGACATTGGTTGATCCATGAGGTTTGTGGAAAGAACACACATGCAATGACTCTGGAGGCTCCATGTGTGGTTTGTGAAAAGAACACACATGCAATGACTCTCGTGGATCCATATGTTGTTTGTGAAAAGAACACACATGCAATGACATTCGTGGATCCATATTTGGTTTGTGGAAAGAACACACATGCAATGACATTTGTTTATCCATATGTGGTTTGTGAAAAGAACACACATGCAATGACATTGGTGGATCCATGTGTGGTTTGTCACATGAACACACATGCAATTACCCTGGTGGATCGATGTGTGTTTTGTGGAAAGAACACACATGCAATGACTCTGGTTGATCCATATGTGGTTTATGGAAAGAACACACATGCAATGACATTGGTGGATCCATGTGTGGTTTGTGACATGAACACACATGCAATAACATTGGTTGATCCTATGTGGTTTACGACAATAACACACATGCAATGCCATTGCTTGATCCATGTTTTATGTCAAAAGAACACACATGCAATGACATTGGTTGATCCATATGTGGGTTATGACAATAAAACACATGCAATGCCATTGGTTGATCCATGTTATTTGTCAAAATAACACACATGCAATCACATTGGTTGATCCATGTGGATAGTGGAAAGAACACACATGCAATGACTCTGGTGGATCCATGTGTGGTTTGCAAAAAGAACACACATGCAATCACTCTAGTGGATCCATATGTGGTTTGTGAAAATAACACACATGCAATGACTCTGTGGATCCATATTTTGTTTGTGGAAAGAACACACATGCAATGATATTTGTTGATCCATATGTGGTTCATGGAAAGAACACACATGTAATGACTCTGGTTGATCCATGTGGTTTGTGGAAAGAACACACATGTAATGATATTGGTTGATCCATGTGGATTGTGGAAAGAACACACATGTAATGATATTTGTTGATCCATATGTGTATTGTGAAAAGAACACACATGCAATGACATTGGTGGATCCATGTGTGGTTTGTGACATGAACACACATGCAATGACTCTAGTTGATCCATGTGGTTGGTGGAAAGAATACACATGTAATCACATTGGTTGATCCATGTGGTTTGTGGAAAGAACACACATGCAATGACTCTGGCGGATCCATGTGTGGTTTGTGAAAAGAACACACATGCAATGACTCTCGTGGATCCATATGTTGTTTGGGAAAAGAACACACATGCAATGACATTCGTGGATCCATATTTGGTTTGTGGAAAGAACACACATGCAATGACATTTGTTTATCCATATGTGGTTTGTGAAAAGAACACACATGCAATGACATCGGTAGAACCATGTGTGGTTTGTCACATGAACACACATGCAATTACCCTGGTGGATCGATGTGTGTTTTGTGGAAAGAACACACATGCAATGACTCTGGTTGATCCATATGTGGTTTATGGAAAGAACACACATGCAATGACATTGGTGGATCCTTGTGTGGTTTGTGACATGAACACACATGCAATAACATTGGTTGATCCTATGTGGTTTATGACAATAACACACATGCAATGCCATTGGTTGATCCATGTTTTATGTCAAAAGAACACACATGCAATGACATTGGTTGATCCATATGTGGGTTATGACAATAACACACATGCAATGCCATTGGTTGATCCATGTTATTTTTCAAAAGAACACACATGCAATCACATTGGTTGATCCATGTGGATAGTGGAAAGAACACACATGCAATGACTCTGGTGGATCCATGTGTGGTTTGTAAAAACAACACACATGCAATCACTCTAGTGGATCCATATGTGGTTTGTGAAAATAACACACAAGGAATGACTCTGTGGATCCATATGTGGTTTGTGGAAAGAACACACATGCAATGACATTTGTTGATCCATATGTGGTTCATGGAAAGAACACACATGTAATGACTCTGGTTGATCCATGTGGTTTGTGGAAAGAACACACATGTAATGACATTGGTTGATCCATGTGGTTTGTGGAAAGAACACACAAGTAATGACATTGGTTGATCCATGTGGTTTGTGGAAAGGACACACATGTAATGATATTGGTTTATCCATGTGGATTGTGGAAAGAACACACATGTAATGACATTTGTTGATCCATATGTGGTTTGTGAAAAGAACACAGATGCAATGACATTGGTGGATCCATGTGTGGTTTGTGACATGAACACACATGCAATTACTCTGGTGGATCCATGTGTGGTTTGTGGAAAGAACACACATGCAATGACTCTGGTTGATCCATGTGGTTTGTGGAAAGAACAAACATCTAATGACATTGGTTGATCCACGTGGTTTGTGGAAAGAACACACATGCAATGACTCTGGTGGATCCATGTGTGGTTTGTGAAAAGAACACACATGCAATGACTCTAGTGGATCCATATGTGATTTGTGAAAAGAACACACATGCAATGACATTGGTGGATCCATGTGTGGTTTGTGACATGAACACACATGCAATGACTCTAGTTGATCCATGTGGTTTATGGAAAGAATACACATGTAATGACATTGGTTGATCCATGAGGTTTGTGGAAAGAACACACATGCAATGACTCTGGAGGCTCCATGTGTGGTTTGTGAAAAGAACACACATGCAATGACTCTCGTGGATCCATATGTTGTTTGTGAAAAGAACACACATGCAATGACATTGGTGGATCCATGTGTGGTTTTGTCACATGAACACACATGCAATTACCCTGGTGGATCGATGTGTGTTTTGTGGAAAGAACACACATGCAATGACTCTGGTTGATCCATATGTGGTTTATGGAAAGAACACACATGCAATGACATTGGTGGATCCATGTGTGGTTTGTGACATGAACACACATGCAATAACATTGGTTGATCCTATGTGGTTTACGACAATAACACACATGCAATGCCATTGGTTGATCCATGTTTTATGTCAAAAGAACACACATGCAATTACTCTGGTGGATCCATGTGTGGTTTGTGGAAAGAACACACATGCAATGACTCTGGTTGATCCATGTGGTTTGTGGAAAGAACAAACATCTAATGACATTGGTTGATCCACGTGGTTTGTGGAAAGAACACACATGCAATGACTCTGGTGGATCCATGTGTGGTTTGTGAAAAGAACACACATGCAATGGCTCTGGTGGATCCATATGTGATTTGTGAAAAGAACACTCATGCAATGACATTGGTGGATCCATGTGTGGTTTGTGACATGAACACACATGCAATGACTCTAGTTGATCCATGTGGTTTATGGAAAGAATACACATGTAATGACATTGGTTGATCCATGAGGTTTGTGGAAAGAACACACATGCAATGACTCTGGAGGCTCCATGTGTGGTTTGTGAAAAGAACACACATGCAATGACTCTCGTGGATCCATATGTTGTTTGTGAAAAGAACACACATGCAATGACATTCGTGGATCCATATTTGGTTTGTGGAAAGAACACACATGCAATGACATTTGTTTATCCATATGTGGTTTGTGAAAAGAACACACATGCAATGACATTGGTGGATCCATGTGTGGTTTGTCACATGAACACACATGCAATTACCCTGGTGGATCGATGTGTGTTTTGTGGAAAGAACACACATGCAATGACTCTGGTTGATCCATATGTGGTTTATGGAAAGAACACACATGCAATGACATTGGTGGATCCATGTGTGGTTTGTGACATGAACACACATGCAATAACATTGGTTGATCCTATGTGGTTTATGACAATAACACACATGCAATGCCATTGGTTGATCCATGTTTTATGTCAAAAGAACACACATGCAATGACATTGGTTGATCCATATGTGGGTTATGACAATAACACACATGCAATGCCATTGGTTGATCCATGTTATTTTTCAAAAGAACACACATGCAATCACATTGGTTGATCCATGTGGATAGTGGAAAGAACACACATGCAATGACTCTGGTGGATCCATGTGTGGTTTGTAAAAACAACACACATGCAATCACTCTAGTGGATCCATATGTGGTTTGTGAAAATAACACACATGGAATGACTCTGTGGATCCATATGTGGTTTGTGGAAAGAACACACATGCAATGACATTTGTTGATCCATATGTGGTTCATGGAAAGAACACACATGTAATGACTCTGGTTGATCCATGTGGTTTGTGGAAAGAACACACATGTAATGACATTGGTTGATCCATGTGGTTTGTGGAAAGAACACACAAGTAATGACATTGGTTGATCCATGTGGTTTGTGGAAAGGACACACATGTAATGATATTGGTTTATCCATGTGGATTGTGGAAAGAACACACATGTAATGACATTTGTTGATCCATATGTGGTTTGTGAAAAGAACACAGATGCAATGACATTGGTGGATCCATGTGTGGTTTGTGACATGAACACACATGCAATTACTCTGGTGGATCCATGTGTGGTTTGTGGAAAGAACACACATGCAATGACTCTGGTTGATCCATGTGGTTTGTGGAAAGAACAAACATCTAATGACATTGGTTGATCCACGTGGTTTGTGGAAAGAACACACATGCAATGACTCTGGTGGATCCATGTGTGGTTTGTGAAAAGAACACACATGCAATGACTCTAGTGGATCCATATGTGATTTGTGAAAAGAACACACATGCAATGACATTGGTGGATCCATGTGTGGTTTGTGACATGAACACACATGCAATGACTCTAGTTGATCCATGTGGTTTATGGAAAGAATACACATGTAATGACATTGGTTGATCCATGAGGTTTGTGGAAAGAACACACATGCAATGACTCTGGAGGCTCCATGTGTGGTTTGTGAAAAGAACACACATGCAATGACTCTCGTGGATCCATATGTTGTTTGTGAAAAGAACACACATGCAATGACATTGGTGGATCCATGTGTGGTTTTGTCACATGAACACACATGCAATTACCCTGGTGGATCGATGTGTGTTTTGTGGAAAGAACACACATGCAATGACTCTGGTTGATCCATATGTGGTTTATGGAAAGAACACACATGCAATGACATTGGTGGATCCATGTGTGGTTTGTGAGATGAACACACATGCAATAACATTGGTTGATCCTATGTGGTTTACGACAATAACACACATGCAATGCCATTGGTTGATCCATGTTTTATGTCAAAAGAACACACATGCAATGACATTGGTTGATCCATATGTGGGTTATGACAATAAAACACATGCAATGCCATTGGTTGATCCATGTTATTTGTCAAAATAACACACATGCAATCACATTGGTTGATCCATGTGGATAGTGGAAAGAACACACATGCAATGACTCTGGTGGATCCATGTGTGGTTTGCAAAAAGAACACACATGCAATCACTCTAGTGGATCCATATGTGGTTTGTGAAAATAACACACATGCAATGACTCTGTGGATCCATTTTTTGTTTGTGGAGAGAACACACATGCAATGATATTTGTTGATCCATATGTGGTTCATGGAAAGAACACACATGTAATGACTCTGGTTGATCCATGTGGTTTGTGGAAAGAACACACATGTAATGATATTGGTTGATCCATGTGGATTGTGGAAAGAACACACATGTAACGATATTTGTTGATCCATATGTGTATTGTGAAAAGAACACACATGCAATGACATTGGTGGATCCATGTGTGGTTTGTGACATGAACACACATGCAATGACTCTAGTTGATCCATGTGGTTGGTGGAAAGAATACACATGTAATCACATTGGTTGATCCATGTGGTTTGTGGAAAGAACACACATGCAATGAATCTGGCGGATCCATGTGTGGTTTGTGAAAAGAACACACATGCAATGACTCTCGTGGATCCATATGTTGTTTGGGAATTGAACACAGATCCAATGACATTCGTGGATCCATATTTGGTTTGTGGAAAGAACACACATGCAATGACATTTGTTTATCCATATGTGGTTTGTGAAAAGAACACACATGCAATGACATTGGTGGATCCATGTGTGGTTTGTCACATGAACACACATGCAATTACCCTGGTGGATCGATGTGTGTTTTGTGGAAAGAACACACATGCAATGACTCTAGTTGATCCATATGTGGTTTATGGAAATAACACACATGCAATGACATTGGTGGATCCATGTGTGGTTTGTGAGATGAACACACATGCAATAACATTGGTTGATCCTATGTGGTTTATGACAATAACACACATGCAATGCCATTGGTTGATCCATGTTTTATGTCAAAAGAACACACATGCAATGACATTGGTTGATCCATATGTGGGTTATGACAATAACACACATGCAATGCCATTGGTTGATCCATGTTATTTGTCAAACGAACACACATGCAATCACATTGGTTGATCCATGTGGATAGTGGAAAGAACACACATGCAATGACTCTGGTGGATCCATGTGTGGTTTGTAAAAAGAACACACATGCAATCACTCTAGTGGATCCATATGTGGTTTGTGAAAATAACACACATGCAATGACTCTGTGGATCCATATGTGGTTTGTGGAAAGAACACACCTGCAATGACATTTGTTGATCCATATGTGGTTCATGGAAAGAACACACATGTAATGACTCTGGTTGATCCATGTGGTTTGTGGAAAGAACACACATGTAATGACATTGGTTGATCCATGTGGTTTGTGGAAAGAACACACAAGTAATGACATTGGTTGATCCATGTGGTTTGTGGAAAGGACACACATGTAATGATATTGGTTTATCCATGTGGATTGTGGAAAGAACACACATGTAATGACATTTGTTGATCCATATGTGGTTTGTGAAAAGAACACAGATGCAATGACATTGGTGGATCCATGTGTGGTTTGTGACATGAACACACATGCAATTACTCTGGTGGATCCATGTGTGGTTTGTGGAAAGAACACACATGCAATGACTCTGGTTGATCCATGTGGTTTGTGGAAAGAACAAACATCTAATGACATTGGTTGATCCACGTGGTTTGTGGAAAGAACACACATGCAATGAATCTGGTCGATCCATGCGTGGTTTGTGAAAAGAACACACATGCAATGACTCTAGTGGATCCATATGTGATTTGTGAAAAGAACACACATGAAATGACATTGGTGGATCCATGTGTGGTTTGTGACATGAACACACATGCAATGACTCTAGTTGATCCATGTGGTTTATGGAAAGAATACACATGTAATGACATTGGTTGATCCATGAGGTTTGTGGAAAGAACACACATGCAATGACTCTGGAGGCTCCATGTGTGGTTTGTGAAAAGAACACACATGCAATGACTCTCGTGGATCCATATGTTGTTTGTGAAAAGAACGCACATGCAATGACATTGGTGGATCCATGTGTGGTTGTGTCACATGAACACACATGCAATTACCCTGGTGGATCGATGTGTGTTTTGTGGAAAGAACACACATGCAATGACTCTGGTTGATCCATATGTGGTTTATGGAAAGAACACACATGCAATGACATTGGTGGATCCATGTGTGGTTTGTGACATGAACACACATGCAATAACATTGGTTGATCCTATGTGGTTTACGACAATAACACACATGCAATGCCATTGGTTGATCCATGTTTTATGTCAAAAGAACACACATGCAATGACATTGGTTGATCCATATGTGGGTTATGACAATAAAACACATGCAATGCCATTGGTTGATCCATGTTATTTGTCAAAATAACACACATGCAATCACATTGGTTGATCCATGTGGATAGTGGAAAGAACACACATGCAATGACTCTGGTGGATCCATGTGTGGTTTGCAAAAAGAATACACATGCAATCACTCTAGTGGATCCATATGTGGTTTGTGAAAATAACACACATGCAATGACTCTGTGGATCCATTTTTTGTTTGTGGAGAGAACACACATGCAATGATATTTGTTGATCCATATGTGGTTCATGGAAAGAACACACATGTAATGACTCTGGTTGATCCATGTGGTTTGTGGAAAGAACACACATGTAATGATATTGGTTGATCCATGTGGATTGTGGAAAGAACACACATGTAACGATATTTGTTGATCCATATGTGTATTGTGAAAAGAACACACATGCAATGACATTGGTGGATCCATGTGTGGTTTGTGACATGAACACACATGCAATGACTCTAGTTGATCCATGTGGTTGGTGGAAAGAATACACATGTAATCACATTGGTTGATCCATGTGGTTTGTGGAAAGAACACACATGCAATGAATCTGGCGGATCCATGTGTGGTTTGTGAAAAGAACACACATGCAATGACTCTCGTGGATCCATATGTTGTTTGGGAATTGAACACAGATCCAATGACATTCGTGGATCCATATTTGGTTTGTGGAAAGAACACACATGCAATGACATTTGTTTATCCATATGTGGTTTGTGAAAAGAACACACATGCAATGACATTGGTGGATCCATGTGTGGTTTGTCACATGAACACACATGCAATTACCCTGGTGGATCGATGTGTGTTTTGTGGAAAGAACACACATGCAATGACTCTAGTTGATCCATATGTGGTTTATGGAAATAACACACATGCAATGACATTGGTGGATCCATGTGTGGTTTGTGAGATGAACACACATGCAATAACATTGGTTGATCCTATGTGGTTTATGACAATAACACACATGCAATGCCATTGGTTGATCCATGTTTTATGTCAAAAGAACACACATGCAATGACATTGGTTGATCCATATGTGGGTTATGACAATAACACACATGCAATGCCATTGGTTGATCCATGTTATTTGTCAAACGAACACACATGCAATCACATTGGTTGATCCATGTGGATAGTGGAAAGAACACACATGCAATGACTCTGGTGGATCCATGTGTGGTTTGTAAAAAGAACACACATGCAATCACTCTAGTGGATCCATATGTGGTTTGTGAAAATAACACACATGCAATGACTCTGTGGATCCATATGTGGTTTGTGGAAAGAACACACCTGCAATGACATTTGTTGATCCATATGTGGTTCATGGAAAGAACACACATGTAATGACTCTGGTTGATCCATGTGGTTTGTGGAAAGAACACACATGTAATGACATTGGTTGATCCATGTGGTTTGTGGAAAGAACACACAAGTAATGACATTGGTTGATCCATGTGGTTTGTGGAAAGGACACACATGTAATGATATTGGTTTATCCATGTGGATTGTGGAAAGAACACACATGTAATGACATTTGTTGATCCATATGTGGTTTGTGAAAAGAACACAGATGCAATGACATTGGTGGATCCATGTGTGGTTTGTGACATGAACACACATGCAATTACTCTGGTGGATCCATGTGTGGTTTGTGGAAAGAACACACATGCAATGACTCTGGTTGATCCATGTGGTTTGTGGAAAGAACAAACATCTAATGACATTGGTTGATCGACGTGGTTTGTGGAAAGAACACACATGCAATGACTCTGGTGGATCCATGTGTGGTTTGTGAAAAGAACACACATGCAATGACTCTAGTGGATCCATATGTGATTTGTGAAAAGAACACACATGCAATGACATTGGTGGATCCATGTGTGGTTTGTGACATGAACACACATGCAATGACTCTAGTTGATCCATGTGGTTTATGGAAAGAATACACATGTAATGACATTGGTTGATCCATGAGGTTTGTGGAAAGAACACACATGCAATGACTCTGGAGGCTCCATGTGTGGTTTGTGAAAAGAACACACATGCAATGACTCTCGTGGATCCATATGTTGTTTGTGAAAAGAACACACATGCAATGACATTGGTGGATCCATGTGTGGTTTTGTCACATGAACACACATGCAATTACCCTGGTGGATCGATGTGTGTTTTGTGGAAAGAACACACATGCAATGACTCTGGTTGATCCATATGTGGTTTATGGAAAGAACACACATGCAATGACATTGGTGGATCCATGTGTGGTTTGTGACATGAACACACATGCAATAACATTGGTTGATCCTATGTGGTTTACGACAATAACACACATGCAATGCCATTGGTTGATCCATGTTTTATGTCAAAAGAACACACATGCAATGACATTGGTTGATCCATATGTGGGTTATGACAATAAAACACATGCAATGCCATTGGTTGATCCATGTTATTTGTCAAAATAACACACATGCAATCACATTGGTTGATCCATGTGGATAGTGGAAAGAACACACATGCAATGACTCTGGTGGATCCATGTGTGGTTTGCAAAAAGAACACACATGCAATCACTCTAGTGGATCCATATGTGGTTTGTGAAAATAACACACATGCAATGACTCTGTGGATCCATTTTTTGTTTGTGGAGAGAACACACATGCAATGATATTTGTTGATCCATATGTGGTTCATGGAAAGAACACACATGTAATGACTCTGGTTGATCCATGTGGTTTGTGGAAAGAACACACATGTAATGATATTGGTTGATCCATGTGGATTGTGGAAAGAACACACATGTAATGATATTTGTTGATCCATATGTGTATTGTGAAAAGAACACACATGCAATGACATTGGTGGATCCATGTGTGGTTTGTGACATGAACACACATGCAATGACTCTAGTTGATCCATGTGGTTGGTGGAAAGAATACACATGTAATCACATTGGTTGATCCATGTGGTTTGTGGAAAGAACACACATGCAATGAATCTGGCGGATCCATGTGTGGTTTGTGAAAAGAACACACATGCAATGACTCTCGTGGATCCATATGTTGTTTGGGAATTGAACACAGATCCAATGACATTCGTGGATCCATATTTGGTTTGTGGAAAGAACACACATGCAATGACATTTGTTTATCCATATGTGGTTTGTGAAAAGAACACACATGCAATGACATTGGTGGATCCATGTGTGGTTTGTCACATGAACACACATGCAATTACCCTAGTGGATCGATGTGTGTTTTGTGGAAAGAACACACATGCAATGACTCTAGTTGATCCATATGTGGTTTATGGAAATAACACACATGCAATGACATTGGTGGATCCATGTGTGGTTTGTGACATGAACACACATGCAATAACATTGGTTGATCCTATGTGGTTTATGACAATAACACACATGCAATGCCATTGGTTGATCCTTGTTTTATGTCAAAAGAACACACATGCAATGACATTGGTTGATCCATATGTGGGTTATGACAATAACACACATGCAATGCCATTGGTTGATCCATGTTATTTGTCAAACGAACACACATGCAATCACATTGGTTGATCCATGTGGATAGTGGAAAGAACACACATGCAATGACTCTGGTGGATCCATGTGTGGTTTGTAAAAAGAACACACATGCAATCACTCTAGTGGATCCATATGTGGTTTGTGAAAATAACACACATGCAATGACTCTGTGGATCCATATGTGGTTTGTGGAAAGAACACACCTGCAATGACATTTGTTGATCCATATGTGGTTCATGGAAAGAACACACATGTAATGACTCTGGTTGATCCATGTGGTTTGTGGAAAGAACACACATGTAATGACATTGGTTGATCCATGTGGTTTGTGGAAAGAACACACAAGTAATGACATTGGTTGATCCATGTGGTTTGTGGAAAGGACACACATGTAATGATATTGGTTGATCCATGTGGATTGTGGAAAGAACACACATGTAATGACATTTGTTGATCCATATGTGGTTTGTGAAAAGAACACAGATGCAATGACATTGGTGGATCCATGTGTGGTTTGTGACATGAACACACATGCAATTACTCTGGTGGATCCATGTGTGGTTTGTGGAAAGAACACACATGCAATGACTCTGGTTGATCCATGTGGTTTGTGGAAAGGACAAACATCTAATTACATTGGTTGATCCACGTGGTTTGTGGAAAGAACACACATGCAATGACTCTGGTGGATCCATGTGTGGTTTGTGAAAAGAACACACATGCAATGACTCTAGTGGATCCATATGTGATTTGTGAAAAGAACACACATGCAATGACATTGGTGGATCCATGTGTGGTTTGTGACATGAACACACATGCAATGACTCTAGTTGATCCATGTGGTTTGTGGAAAGAATACACATGTAACAACATTGGTTGATCCATGTGGTTTGTGGAAAGAACACACATGCAATGACTCTGGCGGATCCATGTGTGGTTTGTGAAAAGAACACACATGCAATGACTCTCGTGGATCCATATGTTGTTTGTGAAAAGAACACACATGCAATGACATTCGTGGATCCATATTTGGTTTGTGGAAAGAACACACATGCAATGACATTTGTTTATCCATATGTGGTTTGTGAAAAGAACACACATGCAATGACATTGGTGGATCCATGTGTGGTTTGTCACATGAACACATATGCAATTACCCTGGTGGATCGATGTGTGTTTTGTGGAAAGAACACACATGCAATGACTCTGGTTGATCCATATGTGGTTCATGGAAAGAACACACATGCAATGACATTGGTGGATCCATGTGTGGTTTGTGACATGAACACACATGCAATAACATTGGTTGATCCTATGTGGTTTATGACAATAACACACATGCAATGCCATTGGTTGATCCATGTTTTATGTCAAAAGAACACACATGCAATGACATTGGTTGATCCATATGTGGGTTATGACAATAACACACATGCAATGCCATTGGTTGATCCATGTTATTTGTCAAAAGAACACACATGCAATCACATTGGTTGATCCATGTGGATAGTGGAAAGAACACACATGCAATGACTCTGGTGGATCCATGTGTGGTTTGTAAAAAGAACACACATGCAATCACTCTAGTGGATCCATATGTGGTTTGTGAAAATAACACACATGCAATGACTCTGTGGATCCATATGTGGTTTGTGGAAAGAACACACATGCAATGACATTTGTTGATCCATAGGTGGTTCATGGAAAGAACACACATGTAATGACTCTCGATGATCCATGTGGTTTGTGGAAAGAACACACATGTAATGACATTGGTTGATCCATGTGGTTTGTGGAAAGAACACACAAGTAATGACATTGGTTGATCCATGTGGTTTGTGGAAAGGACACACATGTAATGATATTGGTTGATCCATGTGGATTGTGGAAAGAACACACATGTAATGACATTTGTTGATCCATATGTGGTTTGTGAAAAGAACACAGATGCAATGACATTGGTGGATCCATGTGTGGTTTGTGACATGAACACACATGCAATTACTCTGGTGGATCCATGTGTGGTTTGTGGAAAGAACACACATGCAATGACTTTGGTTGATCCATGTGGTTTGTGGAAAGAACAAACATCTAATGACATTGGTTGATCCACGTGGTTTGTGGAAATAACACACATGCAATGACACTGGTGGATCCATGTGTGGTTTGTGAAAGGAACACACATGCAATGACTCTAGTGGATCCATATGTGATTTGTGAAAAGAACACACATGCAATGACATTGGTGGATCCATGTGTGGTTTGTGACATGAACACACATGCAATGACTCTAGTTGATCCATGTGGTTTATGGAAAGAATACACATGTAATGATATTGGTTGATCCATGTGGTTTGTGGAAAGAACACACATGCAATGACTCTGGCGGATCAATGTGTGGTTTGTGAAAAGAACACACATGCAATGACTCTCGTGGATCCATATGTTGTTTGTGAAAAGAACACACATGCAATGACATTCGTGGATCCATATTTGGTTTGTGGAAAGAACACACATGCAATGACATTTGTTTATCCATATGTGGTTTGTGAAAAGAACACACATGCAATGAAATTGGTGGATCCATGTGTGGTTTGCCACATGAACACACATGCAATTACCCTGGTGGATCGATGTGTGTTTTGTGGAAAGAACACACATGCAATGACTCTGGTTGATCCATATGTGGTTTATGGAAAGAACACACATGCAATGACATTGGTGGATCCATGTGTGGTTTGTGACATGAACACACATGCAATAACATTTGTTGATCCTATGTGGTTTATGACAATAACACACATGCAATGCCATTGGTTGATCCATGTTTTATGTCAAAAGAACACACATGCAATGACATTGGTTGATCCATATGTGGGTTATGACAATAACACACATGAAATTCCATTGGTTGATCCATGTTATTTGTCAAAAGAACACACATGCAATCACATTGGTTGATCCATGTGGATAGTGGAAAGAACACACATGCAATGACTCTGGTGGATCCATGTGTGGTTTGTAAAAAGAACACACATGCAATCACTCTAGTGGATCCATATGTGGTTTGTGAAAATAACACACATGCAATGACTCTGTGGATCCATATGTGGTTTGTGGAAAGAACACACATGCATTGACATTTGTTGATCCATAGGTGGTTCATGGAAAGAACACACATGTAATGACTCTCGTTGATCCATGTGGTTTGTGGAAAGAACACACATGTAATGACATTGGTTGATCCATGTGGTTTGTGGAAAGAACACACAAGTAATGACATTGGTTGATCCATGTGGTTTGTGGAAAGGACACACATGTAATGATATTGGTTGATCCATGTGGATTATGGAAAGAACACACATGTAATGACATTTGTTGATCCATATGTGGTTTGTGAAAAGAACACAGATGCAATGACATTGGTGGATCCATGTGTGGTTTGTGACATGAACACACATGCAATTACTCTGGTGGATCCATGTGTGGTTTGTGGAAAGAACACACATGCAATGACTCTGGTTGATCCATGTGGTTTGTGGAAAGAACAAACATCTAATGACATTGGTTGATCCACGTGGTTTGTGGAAAGAACACACATGCAATGACTCTGGTGGATCCATGTGTGGTTTGTGAAAAGAACACACATGCAATGACTCTAGTGGATCCATATGTGACTTGTGAAAAGAACACACATGCAATGACATTGGTGGATCCATGTGTGGTTTGTGACATGAACACACATGCAATGACTCTAGTTGATCCATGTGGTTTATGGAAAGAATACACATGTAATGACATTGGTTGATCCATGTGGTTTGTGGAAAGAACACACATGCAATGACTCTGGCGGATCCATGTGTGGTTTGTGAAAAGAACACACATGCAATGACTCTCGTGGATCCATATGTTGTTTGTGAAAAGAACACACATGCAATGACATTCGTGGATCCATATTTGGTTTGTGGAAAGAACACACATGCAATGACATTTGTTTATCCATATGTGGTTTGTGAAAAGAACACACATGCAATGACATTGGTGGATCCATGTGTGGTTTGTCACATGAACACACATGCAATTACCCTGGTGGATCGATGTGTGTTTTGTGGAAAGAACACACATGCAATGACTCTGGTTGATCCATATGTGGTTTATGGAAAGAACACACATGCAATGACATTGGTGGATCCATGTGTGGTTTGTGACATGAACACACATGCAATAACATTGGTTGATCCTATGTTGTTTACGACAATAACACACATGCAATGCCATTGGTTGATCCATGTTTTATGTCAAAAGAACACACATGCAATGAAATTGGTTGATCCATATGTGGGTTATGACAATAACACACATCCAATGCCATTGGTTGATCCATGTTATTTTTCAAAAGAACACACATGCAATCACATTGGTTGATCCATGTGGATAATGGAAAGAACACACATGCAATGACTCTGGTGGATCCATGTGTGGTTTGCAAAAAGAACACACATGCAATCACTCTAGTGGATCCATATGTGGTTTGTGAAAATAACACACATGCAATGACTCTGTGGATCCATATGTGGTTTGTGGAAAGAACACACATGCAATGATATTTGTTGATCCATATGTGGTTCATGGAAAGAACACACAAGTAATGACTCTGGTTGATCCATGTGGTTTGTGGAAAGAACACACATGTAATGACATTGGTTGATCCATGTGGTTTGTGGAAAGAACACACAAGTAATGACATTGGTTGATCCATGTGGTTTGTCGAAAGGACACACATGTAATGATATTGATTGATCCATGTGGATTGTGGAAAGAACACACATGTAATGACATTTGTTGATCCATATGTGGTTTGTGAAAAGAACACAGATGCAATGACCTTGGTGGATCCATGTGTGGTTTGTGACATGAACACACATGCAATTACTCTGGTGGATCCATGTGTGGTTTGTGGAAAGAACACACATGCAATGACTCTGGTTGATCCATGTGGTTTCTGGAAAGAACAAACATCTAATGACATTGGTTGATCCACGTGGTTTGTGGAAAGAACACACATGCAATGACTCTGGTGGATCCATGTATGGTTTGTGAAAAGAACACACATGCAATGACTCTAGTGGATCCATATGTGATTTGTGAAAAGAACACACATGCAATGACCTTGGTGGATCCATATTTGGTTTGTGGAAAGAACACACATGAAATGACATTTGTTGATCCATATGTGGTTTGTGAAAAGAACACACATGCAATGACATTGGTGGATCCATGTGTGGTTTGTGACATGAACACACATGCAATTACTCTGGTGGATCCATGTGTGTTTTGTGGAAAAAACACACATGCAATGACTCTGGTTGATCCATATGTGGTTCATGGAAAGAACACATATGCAATGACATTGGTGGATCCATGTGTGGTTTGTGACATGACACACATTCAATGACATTTGTTGACCCATATATGGTTTATGACAATAACACACATGCAATGCCATTGGTTGATCCATGTTATTTGTCAAAAGAACACACATGTAATGACATTGGTTGATCCATGTGGTTTGTGGAAAGAACACACATGCAATGACATTTGTTTATACATAAGTGGTTTGTGAAAAGAACACATATGCAATGACATTGGTGGATCCATGTGTGGTTTGTGACATGAACACACATGCAATTACCCTGGTGGATCGATGTGTGTTTTGTGGAAAGAACACACATGCAATGACTCTGGTTGATCCATATGTGGTTTATGGAAAGAACACACATGCAATGACATTGGTGGATCCATGTGTGGTTTGTGACATGAACACACATGCAATAACATTGGTTGATCCATATGTGGTTTATGACATTAACACACATGTAATGTCATTGGTTGATCCATGTTTTATGTCAAAAGAACACACATGCAATGACATTGGTTGATCCATACGTGGGTTATTACAATAACACACATGCAATGCCATTGGTTGATCCATGTTATTTGTCAAAAGAACACACATGCAATCACATTGGTTGATCCATGTGGATTGTGGAAAGAATACACATGCAATGACTCTGGTGGATCCATGTGTGGTTTTTAAAAAGAACACACATGCAATCACTCTAGTGGATCCATGTGTGGTTTGTGAAAATAACACACATGCAATGACTCTGGTGGATCCATATGTGGTTTCTGGAAAGAACACACATGGAATGACATTTGTTGATCCATATGTGGTTCATGGAAAGAACACACATGTAATGACTCTGGTTGATCCATGTGGTTTGTGGAAAGAACACACATGTAATGACATTGGTTGATCCATGTGGTTTTTGGAAAGAACACACAAGTAATGACATTGGTTGATCCATGTGGTTTGTGGAAAGGACAGACATGTAATGATATTGGTTGATCCATGTGGATTGTGGAAAGAACACACATGTAATGACATTTGTTGATCCATATGTGGTTTGTGAAAAGAACACAGATGCAATGACATTGGTGGATCCATGTGTGGTTTGTGACACAAACACACATGCAATTACTCTGGTGAATCCATGTGTGGTTTTTGGAAAGAACACACATGCAATGACTATGGTTGATCCACGTGGTTTGTGGAAAGAACAAACATCTAATGACATTGGTTGATCCACGTGGTTTGTGGAAAGAACACACATGCAATGACTCTGGTGGATCCATGTGTGGTTTGTGAAAAGAACACACATGCAATGACTCTAGTGGATCAATATGTGATTTGTGAAAAGAACACACATGCAATGACATTGGTGGATCCATATTTGGTTTCTGGAAAGAATACACATGCAATGACATTTGTTGATCCATATGTGATTTGTGACAAGAACACACATGCAATGACATTGGTGGATCCATGTATGGTTTGTGACATGAACAGACATGCAATTACTCTGGTGGATCCATGTGTGTTTTGTGGAAAGAACACACATGCAATGACTCTGGTTGATCCATATGTGGTTCATGGAAAGAACACACATGCAATGACATTGGTGGATCCATGTGTGGATTGTGACATGAACACACATGCAATGACATTGGTTGACCCATATGTGGTTTATGACAATAACACACATGCAATGCCATTGGTTGATCCATGTTATTTGTCAAAAGAACACACACGCAATGACATTGGTTGATCCATGTGGTTTGTGGAAAGAACACACATGTAATGACATTGGTTGATCCATGTGGTTTGTGGAAAGAACACACATGTAATGACATTGGTTGATCCATGTGGTTTGTGGAAAGAACACACATGCAATGACTCTGGTGGATCCATGTGTGGTTTGTGAAAAAAACACACATGCAATGACTCTAGTGGATCCATATGTTGTTTGTGAAAAGAACACACATGCAATGACATTCGTGGATCCATATTTGGTTTGTGGAAAGAACACACATGCAATGACATTTGTTTATCCATATGTGGTTTGTGGAAAGAACACACATGCAATGACATTTGTTTATCCATATGTGGTTTGTGAAAAGAACACACATGCAATGACATTGGTTGATCCATGTGTGGTTTGTCACATGAACACACATGCAATTACCCTGGTGGATCGATGTGTGTTTTGTGGAAAGAACACACATGCAATGACTCTGGTTGATCCATATGTGGTTTATGGAAAGAACACACATGCAATGACATTGGTGGATCCATGTGTGGTTTGTGACATGAACACACATGCAATAACATTGGTTGATCCTATGTTGTTTACGACAATAACACACATGCAATGCCATTGGTTGATCCATGTTTTATGTCAAAAGAACACACATGCAATGACATTGGTTGATCCATATGTGGGTTATGACAATAACACACATGCAATGCCATTGGTTGATCCATGTTATTTGTCAAAAGAACACACATGCAATCACATTGGTTGATCCATGTGGATAGTGGAAAGAACACACATGCAATGACTCTGGTGGATCCATGTGTGGTTTGTAAAAAGAACACATGCAATCACTCTAGTGGATCCATATGTGGTTTGTGAAAATAGCACACATGCAATGACTCTGTGGATCCATATGTGGTTTGTGGAAAGAACACACATGCAATGACATTTGTTGATCCATAGGTGGTTCATGGAAAGAACACACATGTAATGACTCTCGTTGATCCATGTGGTTTGTGGAAAGAACACACATGTAATGACATTGGTTGATCCATGTGGTTTGTGGAAAGAACACACAAGTAATGACATTGGTTGATCCATGTGGTTTGTGGAAAGGACACACATGTAATTATATTGGTTGATCCATGTGGATTGTGGAAAGAACACACATGTAATAACATTTGTTGATCCATATGTGGTTTGTGAAAAGAACACAGATGCAATGACATTGGTGGATCCATGTGTGGTTTGTGACATGAACACACATGCAATTACTCTGGTGGATCCATGTGTGGTTTGTGGAAAGAACACACATGCAATGACTCTGGTTGATCCATGTGGTTTGTGGAAAGAACAAACATCTAATGACATTGGTTGATCCACGTGGTTTGTGGAAAGAACACACATGCAATGACTCTGGTGGATCCATGTGTGGTTTGTGAAAAGAACACACATGCAATGACTCCAGTGGATCCATATGTGATTTGTGAAAAGAACACACATGCAATGACATTGGTGGATCCATGTGTGGTTTGTGACATGAACACACATGCAATGACTCTAGTTGATCCATGTGGTTTATGGAAAGAATACACATGTAATGACATTGGTTGATCCATGTGGTTTGTGGAAAGAACACACATGCAATGACTCTGGCGGATCCATGTGTGGTTTGTGAAAATAACACACATGCAATGACTCTCGTGGATCCATATGTTGTTTGTGAAAAGAACACACATGCAATGACATTCGTGGATCCATATTTGGTTTTTGGAAAGAACACACATGCAATGACATTTGTTTATCCATATGTGGTTTGTGAAAAGAACACACATGCAATGAAATTGGTGGATCCATGTGTGGTTTGTCACATGAACACACATGCAATTACCCTGGTGGATCGATGTGTGTTTTGTGGAAAGAACACACATGCAATGACTCTGGTTGATCCATATGTGGTTTATGGAAAGAACACACATGCAATGACATTGGTGGATCCATGTGTGGTTTGTGACATGAACACACATGCAATAACATTGGTTGATCCTATGTTGTTTACGACAATAACACACATGCAATGCCATTGGTTGATCCATGTTTAATGTCAAAAGAACACACATGCAATGACATTGGTTGATCCATATGTGGGTTATGACAATAACACACATGCAATGCCATTGGTTGATCCATGTTATTTTTCAAAAGAACACACATGCAATCACATTGGTTGATCCATGTGGATAATGGAAAGAACACACATGCAATGACTCTAGTGGATCCATGTGTGGTTTGCAAAAAGAACACACATGCAATAACTCTAGTGGATCCATATGTGGTTTGTGAAAATAACACACATGCAATGACTCTGTGGATCCATATGTGGTTTGTGGAAAGAACACACATGCAATGATATTTTTGATCCATATGTGGTTCATGGAAAGAACACACATGTAATGACTCTGGTTGATCCATGTGGTTTGTGGAAAGAAGACACATGTAATGACATTGGTTGATCCATGTGGTTTGTGGAAAGAACACACAAGTAATGACATTGGTTGATCCATGTGGTTTGTCGAAAGGACACACATGTAATGATATTGATTGATCCATGTGGATTGTGGAAAGAACACACATGTAATGACATTTGTTGATCCATATGTGGTTTGTGAAAAGAACACAGATGCAATGACATTGGTGGATCCATGTGTGGTTTGTGACATGAACACACATGCAATTACTCTGGTGGATCCATGTGTGTTTTGTGGAAAAAACACACATGCAATGACTCTGGTTGATCCATATGTGGTTCATGGAAAGAACACATATGCAATGACATTGGTGGATCCATGTGTGGTTTGTGACATGAACACACATTCAATGACATTTGTTGACCCATATATGATTTATGACAATAACACACATGCAATGCCATTGGTTGATCCATGTTATTTGTCAAAAGAACACACATGTAATGACATTGGTTGATCCATGTGGTTTGTGGAAAGAACACACATGCAATGACATTTGTTTATACATAAGTGGTTTGTGAAAAGAACACATATGCAATGACATTGGTGGATCCATGTGTGGTTTGTGACATGAACACACATGCAATTACCCTGGTGGATCGATGTGTGTTTTGTGGAAAGAACACACATGCAATGACTCTGGTTGATCCATATGTGGTTTATGGAAAGAACACACATGCAATGACATTGGTGGATCCATGTGTGGTTTGTGACATGAACACACATGCAATAACATTGGTTGATCCATATGTGGTTTATGACAATAACACACATGTAATGTCATTGGTTGATCCATGTTTTATGTCAAAAGAACACACATGCAATGACATTGGTTGATCCATACGTGGGTTATTACAATAACACACATGCAATGCCATTGGTTGATCCATGTTATTTGTCAAAAGAACACACATGCAATCACATTGGTTGATCCATGTGGATTGTGGAAAGAACACACATGCAATGCCTCTGGTGGATCCATGTGTGGTTTTTAAAAATAACACACATGCAATCGCTCTAGTGGATCCATGTGTGGTTTGTGAAAATAACACACATGCAATGACTCTGGTGGATCCATATGTGGTTTCTCGAAAGAACACACATGGAATGACATTTGTTGATCCATATGTGGTTCATGGAAAGAACACACATGTAATGACTCTGGTTGATCCATGTTGTTTGTGGAAAGAACACACATGTAATGACATTGGTTGATCCATGTGGATTGTGGAAAGAACACACAAGTAATGACATTGGTTGATCCATGTGGTTTGTGGAAAGGACAGACATGTAATGATATTGGTTGATCCATGTGGATTGTGGAAAGAACACACATGTAATGACATTTGTTGATCCATATGTGGTTTATGAAAAGAACACAGATGCAATGACATTGGTGGATCCATGTGTGGTTTGTGACACAAACACACATGCAATTACTCTGGTGGATCCATGTGTGGTTTGTGGAAAGAACACACATGCAATGACTATGGTTGATCCACGTGGTTTGTGGAAAGAACAAACATCTAATGACATTGGTTGATCCACGTGGTTTGTGGAAAGAACACACATGCAATGACTCTGGTGGATCCATGTGTGGTTTGTGAAAAGAACACAGATGCAATGACTCTAGTGGATCAATATGTGATTTGTGAAAAGAACACACATGCAATGACATTGGTGGATCCATATTTGGTTTCTGGAAAGAACACACATGCAATGACATTTGTTGATCCATATGTGATTTGTTAAAAGAACACACATGCAATGACATTGGTGGATCCATGTCTGGTTTGTGACATGAACAGACATGCAATTACTCTGGTGGATCCATGTGTGTTTTGTGAAAAGAACACACATGCAATGACTCTGGTTGATCCATATGTGGTTCATGGAAAGAACACACATGCAATGACATTGGTGGATCCATGTGTGGATTGTGACATGAACACACATGCAATGACATTGGTTGACCCATATGTGGTTTATGACAATAACGCACATGCAATGCCATTGGTTGATCCATGTTATTTGTCAAAAGAACACACACGCAATGACATTGGTTGATCCATGTGGTTTGTGGAAAGAACACACATGTAATGACATTGGTTGATCCATGTGGTTTGTGGAAAGAACACACATGTAATGACATTGGTTGATCCATGTGGTTTGTGGAAAGAACACACATGCAATGACTCTGGTGGATCCATGTGTGGTTTGTGAAAAAAAAACACATGCAATGACTCTAGTGGATCCATATGTTGTTTGTGAAAAGAACACACATGCAATGACATTCGTGGATCCATATTTGGTTTGTGGAAAGAACACACATGCAATGACATTTGTTTATCCATATGTGGTTTGTGAAAAGAACACACATGCAATGACATTGGTGGATCCATGTGTGGTTTGTCACATGAACACACATGCAATTACCCTGGTGGATCGATGTGTGTTTTGTGGAAAGAACACACATGCAATGACTCTGGTTGATCCATATGTGGTTTATGGAAAGAACACACATGCAATGACATTGGTGGATCCATGTGTGGTTTGTGACATGAACACACATGCAATAACATTGGTTGATCCTATGTGGTTTATGACAATAACACACATGCAATGCCATTGGTTGATCCATGTTTTATGTCAAAAGAACACACATGCAATGACATTGGTTGATCCATATGTGGGTTATGACAATAACACACATGCAATGCCATTGGTTGATCCATGTTATTTGTCAAAAGAACACACATGCAATCACATTGGTTGATCCATGTGGATAGTGGAAAGAACACACATGCAATGACTCTGGTGGATCCATGTGTGGTTTGTAAAAAGAACACACATGCAATCACTCTAGTGGATCCATATGTGGTTTGTGAAAATAACACACATGCAATGACTCTGTGGATCCATATGTGGTTTGTGGAAAGAACACACATGCAATAACATTTGTTGATCCATAGGTGGTTCATGGAAAGAACACACATGTAATGACTCTCGTTGATCCATGTGGTTTGTGGAAAGAACACACATGTAATGACATTGGTTGATCCATGTGGTTTGTGGAAAGAACACACAAGTAATGACATTGGTTGATCCATGTGGTTAGTGGAAAGGACACACATGTAATGATATTGGTTGATCCATGTGGATTGTGGAAAGAACACACATGTAATGAAATTTGTTGATCCATATGTGGTTTGTGAAAAGAACACAGATGCAATGACATTGGTGGATCCATGTGTGGTTTGTGACATGAACACACATGCAATTACTCTGGTGGATCCATGTGTGGTTTGTGGAAAGAACACACATGCAATGACTCTGGTTGATCCATGTGGTTTGTGGAAAGAACAAACATCTAATGACATTGGTTGATCCACGTGGTTTGTGGAAAGAACACACATGCAATGACTCTGGTGGATCCATGTGTGGTTTGTGAAAAGAACACACATGCAATGACTCTAGTGGATCCATATGTGATTTGTGAAAAGAACACACATGCAATGACATTGGTGGATCCATGTGTGGTTTGTGACATGAACACACATGCAATGACTCTAGTTGATCCATGTGGTTTATGGAAAGAATACACATGTAATGACATTGGTGGATCCATGTGGTTTGTGGAAAGAACACACATGCAATGACTCTGGCGGATCCATGTGTGGTTTGTGAAAAGAACACACATGCAATGACTCTCGTGGATCCATATGTTGTTTGTGAAAAGAACACACATGCAATGACATTCGTGGATCCATATTTGGTTTTTGGAAAGAACACACATGCAATGACATTTGTTTATCCATATGTGGTTTGTGAAAAGAACACACATGCAATGACATTGGTTGATCCATATGTGGGTTATGACAATAACACACATGCAATGCCATTGGTTGATCCATGTTATTTTTCAAAAGAACACACATGCAATCACATTGGTTGATCCATGTGGATAATGGAAAGAACACACATGCAATGACTCTGGTGGATCCATGTGTGGTTTGCAAAAAGAACACACATGCAATCACTCTAGTGGATCCATATGTGGTTTGTGAAAATAACACACATGCAATGACTCTGTGGATCCATATGTGGTTTGTGGAAAGAACACACATGCAATGATATTTGTTGATCCATATGTGGTTCATGGAAAGAACACACATGTAATGACTCTGGTTGATCCATGTGGTTTGTGGAAAGAACACACATGTAATGACATTGGTTGATCCATGTGGTTTGTGGAAAGAACACACAAGTAATGACATTGGTTGATCCATGTGGTTTGTCGAAAGGACACACATGTAATGATATTGATTGATCCATGTGGATTGTGGAAAGAACACACATGTAATGACATTTGTTGATCCATATGTGGTTTGTGAAAAGAACACAGATGCAATGACATTGGTGGATCCATGTGTGGTTTGTGACACAAACACACATGCAATTACTCTGGTGGATCCATGTGTGTTTTGTGGAAAGAACACACATGCAATGACTCTGGTTGATCCATGTGGTTTCTGGAAAGAACAAACATCTAATGACATTGGTTGATCCACGTGGTTTGTGGAAAGAACACACATGCAGTGACTCTGGTGGATCCATGTGTGGTTTGTGAAAAGAACACACATGCAATGACTCTAGTGGATCCATATGTGATTTGTGAAAAGAACACACATGCAATGACCTTGCTGGATCCATATTTGGTTTGTGGAAATAACACACATGAAATGACATTTGTTGATCCATATGTGGTTTGTGAAAAGAACACACATGCAATGACAATTGTGGATCCATGTCTGGTTTGTGACATGAACACACATGCAATTACTCTGGTGGATCCATGTGTGTTTTGTGGAAAAAACACACATGCAATGACTCTGGTTGATCCATATGTGGTTCATGGAAAGAACACATATGCAATGACATTGGTGGATCCATGTGTGGTTTGTGACATGAACACACATTCAATGACATTTGTTGACCCATATATGGTTTATGACAATAACACACATGCAATGCCATCGGTTGATCCATGTTATTTGTCAAAAGAACACACATGTAATGACATTGGTTGATCCATGTGGTTTGTGGAAAGAACACACATGCAATGACATTTGTTTATACATAAGTGGTTTGTGAAAAGAACACATATGCAATGACATTGGTGGATCCATGTGTCGTTTGTCACATGAACACACATGCAATTACCCTGGTGGATCGATGTGTGTTTTGTGGAAAGAACACACATGCAATGACTCTGGTTGATCCATATGTGGTTTATGGAAAGAACACACATGCAATGACATTGGTGGATCCATGTGTGGTTTGTGACATGAACACACATGCAATAACATTGGTTGATCCATATGTGGTTTATGACAATAACACACATGTAATGTCATTGGTTGATCCATGTTTTATGTCAAAAGAACACACATGCAATGACATTGGTTGATCCATACGTGGGTTATTACAATAACACACATGCAATGCCATTGGTTGATCCATGTTATTTGTCAAAAGAACACACATGCAATCACATTGGTTGATCCATGTGGATTGTGGAAAGAACACACATGCAATGACTCTGGTGGATCCATGTGTGGTTTTTAAAAAGAACACACATGCAATCACTCTAGTGGATCCATGTGTGGTTTGTGAAAATAACACACATGCAATGACTCTGTTGGATCCATATGTGGTTTCTGGAAAGAACACACATGGAATGACATTTGTTGATCCATATGTGGTTCATGGAAAGAACACACATGTAATGACTCTGGTTGATCCATGTGGTTTGTTGAAAGAACACACATGTAATGACATTGGTTGATCCATGTGGTTTGTGGAAAGAACACACAAGTAATGACATTGGTTGATCCATGTGGTTTGTGGAAAGGACAGACATGTAATGATATTGGTTGATCATGTGGATTGTGGAGAGAACACACATGTAATGACATTTGTTGATCCATATGTGGTTTGTGAAAAGAACACAGATGCAATGACATTGGTGGATACATGTGTGGTTTGTGACACAAACACACATGCAATTACTCTGGTGGATCCATGTGTGGTTTGTGGAAAGAACACACATGCAATGACTATGGTTGATCCACGTGGTTTGTGGAAAGTACAAACATCTAATGACATTGGTTGATCCACGTGTTTTGTGGAAAGAACACACATGCAATGACTCTGGTGGATCCATGTGTGGTTTGTGAAAAGAACACACATGCAATGACTCTAGTGGATCAATATGTGATTTGTGAAAAGAACACACATGCAATGACATTGGTGGATCCATATTTGGTTTGTGGAAAGAACACACATGCAATGACATTTGTTGATCCATATGTGATTTGTGAAAAGAACACACATGCAATGACATTGGTGGATCCATGTCTGGTTTGTGACATGAACAGACATGCAATTACTCTGGTGGATCCATGTGTGCTTTGTGGAAAGAACACACATGCAATGACATTGGTGGATCCATGTGTGGATTGTGACATGAACACACATGCAATGACATTGGCTGACCCATATGTGGTTTATGACAATAACACACATGCAATGCCATTGGTTGATCCATGTTATTTGTCAAAAGAACACACACACGCAATGACATTGGTTGATCCATGTGGTTTGTGGAAAGAATACACATGTAATGACATTGGTTGATCCATGTGGTTTGTGTAAAGAACACACATGTAATGACATTGGTTGATCCATGTGGTTTGTGGAAAGAACACACAAGTAATTACATTGGTTGATCCATGTGGTTTGTGGAAAGGACACACATGTAATGATATTGGTTGATCCATGTGGATTGTGGAAAGAACACACATGTAATGACATTTGTTGATCCATATGTGGTTTGTGAAAAGAACACAGATGCAATGACATTGGTGGATCCATGTGTGGTTTGTGACATGAACACACATGCAATTACTCTGGTGGATCCATGTGTGGTTTGTGGAAAGAACACACATGCAATGACTCTGGTTGATCCATGTGGTTTGTGGAAAGAACAAACATCTAATGACATTGGTTGATCCACGTGGTTTGTGGAAAGAACACACATGCAATGACTCTGGTGGATCCATGTGTTGTTTGTGAAAAGAACACACATGCAATGACTCTAGTGGATCCATATGTGATTTGTGAAAAGAACACACATGAAATGACATTGGTGGATCCATGTGTGGTTTGTGACGTGAACACACATGCAATGACTCTAGTTGATCCATGTGGTTTATGGAAAGAATACACATGTAATGACATTGGTTGATCCATGTGGTTTGTGGAAAGAACACACATGCAATGACTCTGGCGGATCCATGTGTGGTTTGTGAAAAGAACACACATGCAATGACTCTCGTGGATCCATATGTTGTTTGTGAAAAGAACACACATGCAATGACATTCGTGGATCCATATTTGGTTTTTGGAAAGAACACACATGCAATGACATTTGTTTATCCATATGTGGTTTGTGAAAAGAACACACATGCAATGACATTGGTGGATCCATGTGTGGTTTGTCACATGAACACACATGCAATTACCCTGGTGGATCGATGTGTGTTTTGTGGAAAGAACACACATGCAATGACTCTGGTTGATCCATATGTGGTTTATGGAAAGAACACACATGCAATGACATTAGTGGATCCATGTGTGGTTTTTGACATGAACACACATGCAATAACATTCGTTGATCCTATGTTGTTTACGACAATAACACACATGCAATGCCATTGGTTGATCCATGTTTTATGTCAAAAGAACACACATGCAATGACATTGGTTGATCCATATGTGGGTTATGACAATAACACACATGCAATGCCATTGGTTGATCCATGTTATTTTTCAAAAGAACACACATGCAATCACATTGGTTGATAAATGTGGATAATGGAAAGAACACACATGCAATGACTCTAGTGGATCCATGTGTGGTTTGCAAAAAGAACACACATGCAATCACTCTAGTGGATCCATATGTGGTTTGTGAAAATAACACACATGCAATGACTCTGTGGATCCATATGTGGTTCATGGAAAGAACACACATGTAATGACTCTGGTTGATCCATGTGGTTTGTGGAAAGAACACACATGTAATGACATTGGTTGATCCATGTGGTTTGTGGAAAGAACACACAAGTAATGAGATTGGTTGATCCATGTGGTTTGTCGAAAGGACACACATGTAATGATATTGATTGATCCATGTGGATTGTGGAAAGAACACACATGTAATGACATTTGTTGATCCATATGTGGTTTGTGAAAAGAACACAGATGCAATGACATTGGTGGATCCATGTGTGGTTTGTGACATGAACACACATGTAATTACTCTGGTGGATCCATGTGTGTTTTGTGGAAAGAACACACATGCAATGACTCTGGTTGATCCATGTGGTTTCTGGAAAGAACAAACATCTAATGACATTGGTTGATCCACGTGGTTTGTGGAAAGAACACACATGAAGTGACTCTGGTGGATCCATGTGTGGTTTGTGAAAAGAACACACATGCAATGACTCTAGTGGATCCATATGTGATTTGTGAAAAGAACACACATGCAATGACCTTGGTGGATCCATATTTGGTTTGTGGAAAGAACACACATGAAATGACATTTGTTGATCCATATGTGGTTTGTGAAAAGAACACACATGCAATGACATTGGTGGATCCATGTCTGGTTTGTGACATGAACACACATGCAATTACTCTGGTGGATCCATGTGTGTTTTGTGGAAAAAACACACATGCAATGACTCTGGTTGATCCATATGTGGTTCATGGAAAGAACACATATGCAATGACATTGGTGGATCCATGTGTGGTTTGTGACAAGCACACACATTCAATGACATTTGTTGACCCATATATGGTTTATGACTAAAACACACATGCAATGCCATTGGTTGATCCATGTTATTTGTCAAAAGAACACACATGTTATGACATTGGTTGATCCATGTGGTTTGTGGAAAGAACACACATGCAATGACATTTGTTTATACATAAGTGGTTTGTGAAAAGAACACATATGCAATGACATTGGTGGATCCATGTGTGGTTTGTCACATGAACACACATGCAATTACCATGGTGGATCGATGTGTGTTTTGTGGAAAGAACACACATGCAATGACTCTGGGGTATCCATATGTGGTTTATGGAAAGAACACACATGCAATGACATTGGTGGATCCATGTGTGGTTTGTGACATGAACACACATGCAATAACATTGGTTGATCCATATGTGGTTTATGACAATAACACACATGTAATTTCATTGGTTGATCCATGTTTTATGTCAAAAGAACACACATGCAATGACATTGGTTGATCCATACGTGGGTTATTACAATAACACACTTGCAATGACATTGGTGGATCCATGTCTGGTTTGTGACATGAACACACATGCAATTACTCTGGTGGATCCATGTGTGTTTTGTGGAAAAAACACACATGCAATGACTCTGGTTGATCCATATGTGGTTCATGGAAAGAACACATATGCAATGACATTGGTGGATCCATGTGTGGTTTGTGACATGAACACACATTCAATGACATTTGTTGACCCATATATGGTTTATGACAATAACACACATGCAATGCCATTGGTTGATCCATGTTATTTGTCAAAAGAACACACGTGTAATGACATTGGTTGATCCATGTGGTTTGTGGAAAGAACACACATGCAATGACATTTGTTTATACATAAGTGGTTTGTGAAAAGAACACATATGCAATGACATTGGTGGATCCATGTGTGGTTTGTCACATGAACACACATGCAACTACCCTGGTGGATCGATGTGTCTTTTGTGGAAAGAACACACATGCAATGACTCTGGGGTATCCATATGTGGTTTATGGAAAGAACACACATGCAATGACATTGGTGGATCCATGTGTGGTTTGTGACATGAACACACATGCAATAACATTGGTTGATCCATATGTGGTTTATGACAATAACACACATGTAATTTCATTGGTTGATCCATGTTTTATGTCAAAAGAACACACATGCAATGACATTGGTTGATCCATACGTGGGTTATTACAATAACACACTTGCAATGACATTGGTGGATCCATGTCTGGTTTGTGACATGAACACACATGCAATTACTCTGGTGGATCCATGTGTGTTTTGTGGAAAAAACACACATGCAATGACTCTGGTTGATCCATATGTGGTTCATGGAAAGAACACATATGCAATGACATTGGTGGATCCATGTGTGGTTTGTGACATGAACACACATTCAATGACATTTGTTGACCCATATATGGTTTATGACAATAACACACATGCAATGCCATTGGTTGATCCATGTTATTTGTCAAAAGAACACACGTGTAATGACATTGGTTGATCCATGTGGTTTGTGGAAAGAACACACATGCAATGACATTTGTTTATACATAAGTGGTTTGTGAAAAGAACACATATGCAATGACATTGGTGGATCCATGTGTGGTTTGTCACATGAACACACATGCAATTACCCTGGTGGATCGATGTGTGTTTTGTGGAAAGAACACACATGCAATGACTCTGGGGTATCCATATGTGGTTTATGGAAAGAACACACATTCAATGACATTGGTGGATCCATGTGTGGTTTGTGACATGAACACACATGCAATAACATTGGTTGATCCATATGTGGTTTATGACAATAACACACATGTAATTTCATTGGTTGATCCATGTTTTATGTCAAAAGAACACACATGCAATGACATTGGTTGATCCATACGTGGGTTATTACAATAACACACATGCAATGCCATTGGTTGATCCATGTTATTTGTCAAAAGAACACACATGCAATCACATTGGTTGATCCATGTGGATTGTGGAAAGAACACACATGCAATGACTCTGGTGGATCCATGTGTGGTTTTTAAAAAGAACACACATGCAATCACTCTAGTGGATCCATGTGTGGTTTGTGAAAATAACACACATGCAATGACTCTGGTGGATCCATATGTGGTTTCTGGAAAGAACACACATGGAATGACATTTGTTGATCCATATGTGGTTCATGGAAAGAACACACATGTAATGACTCTGGTTGATCCATGTGGTTTGTGGAAAGAACATACATGTAATGACATTGGTTGATCCATGTGGTTTGTGGAAAGAACACACAAGTAATGACATTGGTTGATCCATGTGGTTTGTGGAAAGGACAGACATGTAATGATATTGGTTGATCCATGTGGATTGTGGAAAGAACACACATGTAATGACATTTGTTGATCCATATGTGGTTTGGGAAAAGAACACAGATGCAATGACATTGGTGGATACATGTGTGGTTTGTGACACAAACACACATGCAATTACTCTGGTGGATCCATGTGTGGTTTGTGGAAAGAACACACATGCAATGACTATGGTTGATCCACGTGGTTTGTGGAAAGAACAAACATCTAATGACATTGGTTGATCCACGTGGTTTGTGGAAAGAACACACATGCAATGACTCTGGTGGATCCATGTGTGGTTTGTGAAAAGAAAACACATGCAATGACTCTAGTGGATCAATATGTGATTTGTGAAAAGAACACACATGCAATGACATTGGTGGATTCATATTTGGTTTGTGGAAAGAACACACATGCAATGACATTTGTTGAGCCATATGTGATTTGTGAAAAGAACACATGCAATGACATTGGTGGATCCATGTCTGGTTTGTGACATGAACAGACATGCAATTACACTGGTGGATCCATGTGTGTTTTGTGGAAAGAACACACATGCAATGACTCTGGTTGATCCATATGTGGTTCATGGAAAGAACACACATGCAATGACATTGGTGGATCCATGTGTGGATTGTGACATGAACACACATGCAATGACATTGGCTGACCCATATGTGGTTTATGACAATAACACACATGTAATGCCATTGGTTGATCCATGTTATTTGTCAAAAGAACACACACGCAATGACATTGGTTGATCCATGTGGTTTGTGGAAAGAACACACATTTAATGACATTGGTTGATCCATGTGGTTTGTGGAAAGAACACACATGTAATGACATTGGTTGATCCATGTGGTTTGTAGAAAGAACACACATGCAATGACTCTGGTGGATCCATGTGTGGTTTGTGAAAAAAACATACATGCAATGACTCTAGTGGATCCATATGTGGTTTGTGAAAATAACACACATGCAATGACTCTGGTGGATCCAGATGTGGTTTGTGGAAAGAACACACATTCAATGACATTTGGTTATCCATATGTGGTTTATGACAATAACACACATGCAATGCCTTTGGTTGATCCATGTTATTTTTCAAAAGAACACACAAGCAATGACATTGGTTGATCCACGTGGTTTGTGGAAATAACACACATGTAATGACATTGGTTGATCGATGTGGTTTGTGGAAAGAACACACATGTAATGACATTGGTTAATCCATGTGGTTTGTGGAAAGAACACACATGCAATGACTCTGGTGGATCCATGTGTGGTTTGTGAAAAGAACACACGTGCAATGACTCTAGTGGATCCATATGTGGTTTGTGAAAATAACACACATGCAATGACTCTGGGGGATCCATATGTGTTTTGTGGAAATAACACAAATGCAATGACATTTGTTGATCCATATGTGGTTCATGGAAAGAGCACACATGCAATGACTCTCGTTGATCCATGTGTTTTGTGGAAAGAACACACATGTAATGACATTGGTTGATCCATGTGGTTTGTGGAAAGAACACACAAGTAATGACATTGGTTGATCCATGTGATTTGTGGAAAGAACACACATGGAATGACATTTGTTGATCCATATGTGGTTCATGGAAAGAACACACATGTAATGACTCTGGTTGATCCATGTGGTTTGTGGAAAGAACACACATGTAATGACATTGGTTGATCCATGTGGTTTGTGGAAAGAACACACAAGTAATGACATTGGTTGATCCATGTGGTTTGTGGAAAGGACAGACATGTAATGATATTGGTTGATCCATGTGGATTGTGGAAAGAACACACATGTAATGACATTTGTTGATCCATATGTGGTTTGTGAAAAGAACACAGATGCAATGACATTGGTGGATCCATGTGTGGTTTGTGACACAAACACACATGCAATTACTCTGGTGGATCCATGTGTGGTTTGAGGAAAGAACACACATGCAATGACTATGGTTGATCCACGTGGTTTGTGGAAAGAACAAACATCTAATGACATTGGTTGATCCACGTGGTTTGTGGAAAGAACACACATGCAATGACTCTGGTGGATCCATGTGTGGTTTGTGAAAAGAACACACATGCAATGACTCTAGTGGATCAATATGTGATTTGTGAAAAGAACACACATGCAATGACATTGGTGGATCCATATTTGGTTTGTGGAAAGAACACACATGCAATGACATTTGTTGAGCCATATGTGATTTGTGAAAAGAACACATGCAATGACATTGGTGGATCCATGTCTGGTTTGTGACATGAACAGACATGCAATTACTCTGGTGGATCCATGTGTGCTTTGTGGAAAGAACACACATGCAATGACTCTGGTTGATCCATATGTGGTTCATGGAAAGAACACACATGCAATGACATTGGTGGATCCATGTGTGGATTGTGACATGAACACACATGCAATGACATTGGTTGACCCATATGTGGTTTATGACAATAACACACATGTAATGCCATTGGTTGATCCATGTTATTTGTCAAAAGAACACACACGCAATGACATTGGTTGATCCATGTGGTTTGTGGAAAGAACACACATGTAATGACATTGGTTGATCCATGTGGTTTGTGGAAAGAACACACATGTAATGACATTGGTTGATCCATGTGGTTTGTAGAAAGAACACACATGCAATGACTCTGGTGGATCGATGTGTGGTTTGTGAAAAAAACATACATGCAATGACTCTAGTGGATCCATATGTGGTTTGTGAAAATAACACACATGCAATGACTCTGGTGGATCCAGATGTGGTTTGTGGAAAGAACACACATGCAATGACATTTGGTTATCCATATGTGGTTTATGACAATAACACACATGCAATGCCTTTGGTTGATCCATGTTATTTTTCAAAAGAACACACAAGCAATGACATTGGTTGATCCACGTGGTTTGTGGAAATAACACACATGTAATGACATTGGTTGATCGATGTGGTTTGTGGAAAGAACACACATGTAATGACATTGGTTAATCCATGTGGTTTGTGGAAAGAACACACATGCAATGACTCTGGTGGATCCATGTGTGGTTTGTGAAAAGAACACACGTGCAATGACTCTAGTGGATCCATATGTGGTTTGTGAAAATAACACACATGCAATGACTCTGGTGGATCCATATGTGTTTTGTGGAAATAACACAAATGCAATGACATTTGTTGATCCATATGTGGTTCATGGAAAGAGCACACATGCAATGACTCTCGTTGATCCATGTGTTTTGTGGAAAGAACACACATGTAATGACATTGGTTGATCCATGTGGTTTGTGGAAAGAACACACAAGTAATGACACTGGTTGATCCATGTGATTTGTGGAAAGAACACACATGTAATGATATTGGTTAATCCATGTGGATTGTGGAAAGAACACACATGTAATGACATTTGTTGATCCATATGTGGTTTTTGAAAAGAACACACATGCAATGACATTGGTGGATCCATGTGTGGTTTGTGACATGAACACACATGCAATTACTCTGGTGGATCCATGTGTGGTTTGTGGAAAGAACACACATGCAATTACCCTGGTGGATCGATGTGTGTTTTGTGGAAAGAACACACATGTAATGACATTGGTTGATCCATGTGGTTTGTGGAAAGAACACACATGCAATGACTCTGGTGGATCCATGTGTGGTTTGTGAAACGAACACACGTGCAATGACTCTAGTGGATCCATATGTGATTTGTGAAAATAACACACATGCAATGACTCTGGTGGATCCATATGTGTTTTGTGGAAATAACACACATGCAATGACATTTGTTGATCCATATGTGGTTCATGGAAAGAGCACACATGCAATGACTCTCGTTGATCCATGTGGTTTGTGGAAAGAACACACATGTAATGACATTGGTTGATCCATGTGGTTTGTGGAAAGAACACACAAGTAATGACATTGGTTGATCCATGTGGTTTGTGGAAAGAACACACATGTAATGATATTGGTTGTCAGGGGGACGATCCCCGAATACCCCACCCGAGTAAGAAACAGGACAGTCAGTCTCGGTCGGCTGACCAGATGCAGCCGGACAGGGTAGGAGGGACCGACTATCACCCAGTAGTCGGACCCTGGAGAGGAAGCCGGATACAACTACGTAGCCGGATCCAATCAGAGGGACAGGATGAAGTGCGTATCAGTGCACGGTACGCCCTGTACGACGACAAGACGGGCAACCACCCGCCCATACCGAAGACTTGGCGTGGCTGACGGGGGAACAGTGGCCTGTGCTGACGCCGGGCTCGCACGGCGTCCACTGTGCCTACGACAGCCATACCGCTCATACACCAATGTGACATACCATGCCGGGTACTGTAGATGACTAGCCGGCTGGGACCCGCCTATGGGGCCCGCCAGCCGGACTATCTAGTGAGACCCTTGCCTCTCTTCCTATATAAGGAGAGGGAGGGCCTCAGTAGAAAGGGTGGGTCTCAATTCATTTAAGGCAGTAGCTAAAGGATACAGCTCGAGGAGCACTTGTAGCTCGTATTTTTCACCTAGTCAGATCAGGCAGGAGTAGGGGCTTTACCTCGCCACGAGGGCCCCAAACCTGGGTACTTCTTGCGTCCTGCTACGCTCGCTCGTATCCAATCTCGCTCGTGGACGCCGTCGATAGCTTTCCTGCTAGTCCCCACACCTCTATCTAACCTTTTTAGGTACTGCCGTTCCCAATACAATGACAGTTGGCGCCCACCGTGGGGCGGATGGCTTCGACCGGAGTCACGTTCCGCACGGGACCCCGCACTTCAGACGGTGAGCGCGTGGCCTCCGGACTGGTGCTTATGCTTGGCAAGTTCGACTGCGTCATCGATAATGCGTCCTGCTTCGCCGGAACTTCCTTCTCGGCAAACGGCACCGTTCTGCTATTCGGCGATCTCCCCGTCTACGTCGCCACCATCCCGGAGCATTTCCCTACGGAAATCGTCTCTGTCGCGGGGCTGCCATGCTCAGGCGGCGCCACCTCCGCCGCACCTTGCCGCGTGGAGGTCATGATGGCCGGATCCAGCTCGCAGACCCGCCGGCCGCGGGACCGAGGCGTGGACGAGGTCGGAACTTCCGCTCCTTCGCAGCCTCGGAACCCGGTCGAGGATGCCATTGATCGGCTCCTGACGCCGGTTACCCTCGGGGACAACCCGGAGGAGAAAGAGGCCAACTTCACCATGGAGAGACAGATCCTCCTCCAGGAGGCCATGGAGCTGGCAGCAGCCCGCAAGCAGCTGGAGATCTCCAGGCGCGAGTATGACCGCGTGCACGGCCTCACCCCGGCTACCGTGGAGCCGAGCCGGCGCGGCCAGGTACGACGTCGAGGCGGTGAGCTAGGCGGCAAGATGGAGAAGGACGGAGAACCGGATCCCGCGCCTGCCCCTACACGGCCCACCTACAACACGCCCATCAAGAACTTGCGCGCGGCGCGAGCCGCAGCGGAGGAACTACCCAGCCTGGAGGGCGAGGAGCGGGCCCGCCAGCACGCCCGCGTCCAGGACCTCCTCCGCGTCGCGGACGAGCAGGCCGGGGCCAACCGGCAGACGCAGGAGGACCTTAGCTACTCCAGAGGAAGCAGGCTACCCGCCAACAGCAGGGCGCACCACGTGACACGCAGCAGGCGTCCTCCCCTCAGCCGGCTAGGGCCCGCAGCAGGCGTCGCAGCTCCGGCAACAAGGGCCAGCCGCGCCAGGAGCATACGGTCAATAGCAACCCGCCACCTCCACCCCCACCAGCCAAAGCACCCAGACCAGCCGGTTCCCGCCTCTCGGGCCGGGTGGGCGCGCCCAACCCGGATTGTCCAGATGCCCGCGACCGCATCGAGCTGCTCGCTCAAGCACGCGTCACGAAGGACGAAGATTCTACCGGACCGGTTTGTTTCGGACCCCGCATCCGGAACGAGCCATTTCCAGATAAATTCTCCCTGCCCAGGGACACCCCCAAGTACGACAGCAGCATGAAGCCGGAAGACTGGTTGACCGACTACGCCACAGCAGTCGGCATCGCCCACGGGAATAAGCGCACAGCCGTGCGTTACGTCCCCCTCATGCTAACCGGGTCGGCAAGGACCTGGCTCAATAGCCTTGCGCCCAACAGCATCAACGCCTGGCCTGATTTCGAGAAGGTTTTCGTCCGCAACTTCAACGGCACGTACAAGCGCCCAGGGCGCCCGCGCAACCTGGCCTTGTGTGTCCAAGGCGACCACGAGACCGACCGCGAGTACCTCACCAAGTGGACGGAGCTCCGCAACACTTGCGAGGGCATCCTGGAGAGCCAGGCCATTGGTTTCTTCATCGAAGGATGCCGAGAGGGCACCATGCGTCGCCACCGGCTACTGTGTGACGAGCCAAAAACCATGGCGGAGCTCATGATGGTTGCCGACTAGTACGCCACGGCAGATGCCGCCATGAAGAAGCCCCTCCGAGTAAACGCGGAAGGCCGTCCAACTCCCACGGAGCCGGCTCGCGATCGTCCGAGCAATCCGGCTGGTGAAGCCGGATCCTCCAGACGCCACGACAACGACAACCGGTTCCACGGGGACCGCCAGGACAGGCAACAGAAGCCTCGCTAGCACGCGCGGCAGGTCAATGCCGTAGAGGGTGCACCCGACGCACCGGCTAACGACGCAAGAAGGCAGAAGACCCGGCTCACCTTTGACCAGATGATTGACGGCCCGTGCAAGTGGCATAGCGGTCCCTTCAAACCGGCTACGCACACCACCCGGAACTGCAGCTGGACTCGGCAGCTAAAGGACCAGGGCAACCAGCCTCGTCCTCCGCCTCCCCCACCGGGTGGACCCCGACCACCGGCTAGGGGAGCCGGTAATGATGGTAACGGCGGCAACGGCAGCAACAACAACAACGGCTACCCCCAGCCGCACGCCGCCTACCACATCTTCGAGACGCAGCAGGACGACAAGCACAGCCGCAGGCGACGCTCCAAGGAGGTCAACGCCATCGTTTCCCCGGTCCCCCAGTACTTGAACTGGTCGGAGACCCCCATCACCTGGAGCCGGGCAGATCAACCGGAGCACCTGCCGACTCCGGGGGCTACGCCATGGTGCTCGACCCCCTCATCGTCTCCAACGCGCGACCCTGCTGATTCTCGCGCGTCCTCATCGACGGAGGCAGCAGCCTCAACCTCCTCTACCAGTCCTCGCTGGAGAAGCTGGGCATTCGCGAAAGCGACCTGCGCCCGACTACCATGACGTTCCACGGCGTACTGCCGGGGATAGCCTGCGCTCCGCTGGGAAAAATCCAGCTGGACGTCATCTTCGGGACTGAGGAGAACTTCCGCCGCGAACCAATCTGGTTCGGGGTGGTAAATTTGACGAGCTCCCGGATGACGAGGTGGAGGCCAGACAAATCCGACGCCGCGCGCATACATACACCATCATAAACGGCAAGCTATACAAGTGCAGTGTATCCGGTATCTTCCAAAGATGTGTCGACGTAGACACAGGCTACCGGCTACTCATGGACATCCACCAGGGCGAGTGCGGGCACCACGCTTCGTCAAGGGCGATAGTCGCCAAGGCGTTTCGCCACGGCTTCTATTGGCCCACCGCCCTCGAGGATGCCGAGCAGCTGGTCCGCGCGTGCAAGGGGTGCCAACGATTCGGGCAGCTCAGGCACATGCCAACCTCGGTGCTCAAGACCATACCGATCACCTGGCCCTTCGCGGTTTGGGGCCTCGACATGGTCGGGCCCTTCAAGCGAGCTCGCGCGGGAATGACCCACCTGCTGGTAGCGGTGGACAAGTTCACAAAGTGGATCGAGGCCAAGCCTATCCGGAAGCTGGACGGGGCGACGGTTGTTACCTTCTTCACTGACATCATCAACCGCTTCGGCTACCCCAACAGCATCATCACCGACAACGGCACGAACTTCGCCAAGGGGGCCTTCGCCCGGTTCTACAGCAACAAGGGCATCCGGCTAGACCTCGCCTCCATTGCGCATCCATAGTCCAACGGGCAGGTCGAACGAGCAAACGGCTTGGTGCTAGCCAGCATCAAACCACGTCTCATCGAGCCCTTGGAGCGGTCACCCGGATGCTGGATCGAAGAACTTCCAGCTATGCTGTCGAGCCTCCGCACCACACTGAATAGATCAACCGGCTACACGCCGTTCTTCCTGGTCTACGGATCGGAAGCCGTCCTCTCCGCTGACATCGAATTCGACTCCCCCGCAAGCTCCTCTACGACGAGCAGGCCAACAGGGAGGCGCGGGAGGATGGGGTAGATCTCCTGGAGGAGGCCCGCGAGCTGGCCCTGTCCAGATCCGCCATGTACCAGCAGCGACTACGCCGCTACCATTCCAGCCGGATTCGCCTAGTCGCATTCCACGAGGGTGACCTGGTTCTCCGGCTGGTGCAAGACACGAAGGGCATGCACAAGCTATCACCACCCTGGGAGGGCCCCTTCATCATCAGCAGGGCGCTGCCCAACGACTCTTACTACCTCATCGACGCGCAGCAGCCGCGCAAGAACAAGATGGACAAATCGGACGAGGAGACCGAACGTCCGTGGAACGTGGCCCTGCTGGGCCCGTTTTACACCTCGTCGCCAAACAGTGTATGTATCCCGAAAACCTCATAAATAAAAATGCGGACTCCCACGAGAATCTCGGGGGCTCCTTCTGAAAATGTGTGCGTACCTGTTCTCCGATTAAAAATCTTTCCGGCTCTGGCTACCCCTACCCGGGGGCTCGCCGGCTGGCCCAGCCTGTTAAGCCAACTAACCGGCTGAGTAGTGTGCGATGATGTCAGAGGCCCACTCTTCGTCTCAACTACAGACCGCAACCCAGCTGTCCGGCTAGCAAGAGCAAAAGCCCGAGGCATCCCACATGAAAAACGGGGAAGAGGCGCGACAGATCGGGCGTCCCGGCCAAGCAACTAGCTCAAACTAATCCAGCCGCTAAGCCGCTAGTACTATGCGTAATGTACTGTCAGCTCCCTTCGATTCTGGCTCCAGACCGCAACCCGGCTGCCCGGCAAGGACGCAGCGAAAACAGCAGAACACACGAGAAAGCGACTAAGCGCCTAGAAAGGAGCAAGCCGGTTTTTGAAAAAATAAGCCGTTTTCCGGCTACAATTTGACGGACTAACCTATTAACCTATGAAGATGTACGTGCATGCACATGTGCGTTCTTGTCCGACTACTTCGAGTCGGAATTCAGGAGAAGGAAAGAAGATTCGAAGCCCTTGCCTTCATCAAGCGCTCCGAATCTCGGGGGCTACACCCACTGGGTGCGCTCGCGCGCCCCCAGTGGAATCTTGTAGTTCCTGGCCGACTAAGGGAGTGTAGCCGGCAGTTTGTAGCCCAGGTGAGGGAAAGGGTCAGCAATAAAAGACAAGAAAGATTCGAAGCACCTGGCTATGCCAGCTACTCCGAATCTCGGGGGCTACACCCAGTGGGTGCGCTCGCGCGCCCCCACTGGAATGTTGGTTCCCCCGGCTGAAGGCGTCCAGCCGACGAAAGCAACCGACTGGGGCGAGGCCAGTCGGATGAAGTTAGAAGAGCGGGGAAGAACAAGGAAGATTCGAAGCACCTGGCTACGCCAGCTACTCCGAATCTCGGGGGCTCCACCCAGTGGGTGCGCTGGCGCGCCCCCACTGGAGGTGTAGTTCATCCGACTAAAAGCGTGTAGCCGGGCTAGGTTAGCTGGGCGAAGCGAGCCGGCAAAGATATCAAAGGAAAACGCAACACACAAATAAAGGAAGACCCAAGAATTCAATATTAACAAGCAAAAGGGAGACGAAGCTCCCGAGAGTTACCCGGCATCAAAGATAGCCGGTACAGACAGACAAGTTTTACGATAATCAAAAACAAGACAAATACACCCGGCATCCCGGGGCAACAGCTAAACGGCAGGGCCTTTGCCGTGGGGACGCTCCTGGCCGGCAGATGCTGGAGGCGGGGGCGGAGCCGCAGTGCTCGTTTCGGCTCTAGCGCTGGCGGACGGCGGCACCGAGGACTCTGCATCCGGAGTGTCGGGGGACTCCGAGTCGGTGAGCACCTCGTCCGAATCCACGTAGTCGGCGATCTTGATGGCGGACCCGCGAAGCTCCGGATGGGCTTGGCGGATAGCGGCAAGATCGGCTCCGGCGCGGAAGCCCCCGTCGATCTTCTCGACGCGAGCATCCTTGTACTAGGAAAGCATCAGCGCCAGGGCCATCTCCGCTCCACCCCGCGCCGCCAGATCCCGCAGCCGGTCTACCGCAGTCGGCACCTCTCCCACCTTCGCCGCCAGCTGCGCCATCGTCTCCGGAACCGGAGCATCTGGCCACATAAAGGAGAAGGTGTCCCGCGCCGCCTAACGAAGCTTCACGGCCTCCTCGCTAATAAGAACGACGAGCTCTTGAGCCGTCGGCTGTGCTCCCGGCCAGTTCTCCTATAGCCAGTTGTAGGCCAGCAGGTCTATGCCGGGGTAAAAGGCTATCAGAAAAGAGGAGTCAAATACGGCTACCGGATCCGGAAAGAAAAGAAGACGAAAGAAAGAACTCACCTTTGGCGGTGTGGCCGACTTCCATCAGCTCCTCCACCAGCGCCTTCTCCTTAACCGCTAGCCATTTTATCTCCTTCTCTTGGTCCTTGTTCTGGGCCTCGAGAAGGGAGAGGGCTTCGGCCCGGCTAGCGAGCGAGGCGTCGTGCTCCTTGACGGTAGCCTCCAAGCTGTCTACTCGCGCGTGCCAGTCCTTGTTCTGCAAGTGCAGCATGGAGTTGGACCTGCTCAGCCGGTCATTCGCTTTCTTCAAGCGATCGATCTCGCGCTGGGCGCACACGAGGACAGCTGCAACGAAGCCGACTATTAAAAAAAAAAGCCAGACGGATGTGGCGGGCTTACTCTGGGAGGTCCCGTTGGCTGCAGCAAGCTTCTGCTCCAGCGTCCCACCGGCTGTGGCCTCAAGCAGCCGGATCTCCTTCACCGCCAGCTCGAGCGTGGCGGCAAGATCCGACAGCGAAGCGGCGAAAGAGGCGTCGTCGTCCACGGCGTTGACGGCCAAGGACTCCTTCGCCGCGAGCACCGCTGTCTGCCGCTCCTCCCCGAGCGCCTCGTCGTAATCGTCGTCGCCTACCACGACAAGCTCCTTGCCAGTAGCCCCCCACGCGCCCGCGGAGGAGCCTTCCGGCTGGGCGTGAGTCGCTTCCGGCTGGGGACCCTCCATTTGGGAGGGGGCAGCCGGCTCGGCTTGAGGAGGAGAAGGAGGCTGCGCCTCAGAGGAAGGGGAGGCGCCGGTTGGATCCGTCGGGGAGTGAGGCAGCGACCCGGCTGGCGTCCGAGCCGGGCTCGCGGCGCCGAAAGAAACCAGTGCGCTAAAGAGAAAGAGGAAAGGACAAGAGCAAAACAGGCTAAAGTCAGAAAAACAAGGACAAGGCAAAACAAACAAGCACCAAGGGGGGAGGGAGAAAAACGTACCCCAGCACAACTGGGGGCGGCCCTTTCTTCCGGCCAAGACGGCTTGGCGGCAGGGCACTGGTTCGGCCCCTCTTCGGAGCCGGCTCCTCCGCAGCAAGCCGGCGGGAGCCAGAATGGCCAGAGCCGCTCCCACCTGCTTCGCCGTCTGCCGCGGAGCGCGTCCCCGGCTCCACGGTCGGCCCGGCATCCTCCTCCTCGTGCACCACCGCGTGCGGGTCGGTGTCCGGCTCGTCGTTCCGGCTGGGGAAGGCATCGCCGTCCCCATCCAATTCCTCGCCGGATCGCCGAGCGCGTGGCTCGGGCAATCCGACACGAACACCTCGAGAGGAGCGTCACCCTCCTCGCGAAGGATGCAGGGGAAGATCTGGCAAACGCAAAAGGGTAAGCCAGACAAAACGAGGAAGTAACAGAGGGAATAAGCAAAAATTCCGGCTACAAGAGCTTACCCGGGGCGCGCGGTTCTCCCGGCTGTAGGGCGCCAGGCTGAACTTCCAGTTCTCCGGCAGCCGCTCCTTGCTAATCGTCCACAACCACTCCTTCAAGTTGTGGTAGCGGGGATCGCGGCGCGACAGCCGGGTCGGGTCCAGCCGGCCGGAGTAGAAGCACATCTTGTGTGCCCGCTGCTGGAGCGGCATCATCAGCCGGGACATCCAGCTAAGGGTGATGTCCCGACCGGTCAGCTGGCAGGTGACAAGGGAGCGCATGCGTGCCAGCATCGCGTCCGTCTCCGCCTTGTCGCCATAGACCTTCAAGTCCTAGTTTTGCCGGCTGGACTCGACGTCTTGGAAGGCCGGCAGGTTTATCCGGTCGACGTCGGTGCCGTTCTTGACATAAAAGTACGACTGATGCCACAGCCGTACTGTGTCCTGGAGCAGGAACTTCGGGTAGCCAGATTGGGAGCGGGAGTATATGGAGGCCCGCCGCAGACGACTAGCGGGCCCTTCATGTATATGGTAGCTCTCACAGAATGCCATGAAGTGCGCCAGCGTTCCGATGGCGTTGGCGCCGAGGTGGTGGAGGCGGAGGTCGAAGAAGGCCAAAAATGTGAGGAAGAAGGGATGCAGCAGCAGCGCGAACCCGCGCGCCAGGTGCGAGAGGAAGATCACGCGCTCCCCCTCCGCCGGATGCGGCGACTCTTCCCCCGCCGGCGCCAACCGCACCGCCACCTCCTCCGCCGGCGGAAGGACGCGGGTCACGCGGTACTTCGCGATCTAGTCCTCGGTGACGGAGGAGCCACACCAGGCTCCGCGGTCAGCTGCCATGTCCGGCTGAGGAGAAGGAGCGGCAGCGGAGGAGTGACGGTGACCCGTAGCGTTGACGGCGGCGAGCGGGCGGCGTAGAGGGCAAGAGCACAGGAGCAGCGGCGTGCGAGAAGGAGAGGAAGATTGCAGCGGGGGAGTGAAGGAAAAGAACTGCCTCCCCCGCGGCATCCCTTTAAGGGACCGGAAGGGCAACCGTCGGCGGGGCCACGTGGCGCGCATCCGGGCGACTCACATCCCACCCGCCGCCTAGATCCCGTGTGCCGGGACAGAATGCGCAGAAGATCCTGGGACGGAAACCGAGGCGCCGGGCAAGAAGTTCCCCGAGGCGACGTGCGACGGGACGTTACGCTGCCTGCAGTAGAGCAATGATGGCGCGTGCGCCCCTGGACGGCGTCAGCACGGACGTCACGGGTAGCGCAACCGCCAGGCTCAGCCGGATCAAAATTCGAAAAGCAGAAGGGAGCGCGCGTGCATTTCGCCCAAGGGCGGAATCCACACGCGCTCGGGGGCTAATGTCAGGGGGACGATCCCCGGATACCCCACCCGAGTAAGAAACAGGACAGTCGGTCTCGGCCGGCTGACCAGATGCAGCCGGACAAGGTAGGAGGGACCGGCTATCACCCAGTAGCTGGACCTTGGAGGGGAAGCCGGATACAACTACGTGGACGGATCCAATCAGAGGGACAGGACGACGTGCGTATCAGTGCATGGTACGCCCTGTACGACGATAAGACGGGCAACCACCCGCCCATACCGAAAACTTGGCGTGGCTGACGGGGGAACAGTGGCCTGTGCTGACGTCGGGCTCGCACGGCGTCCACTGTGCCTACGACAGCCATACCGCTCATACACCGATGTGACATACCATGCCGGGTACTGTAGATGACTAGCCGGCTGGGACCCGCCTGTGGGGCCCGCCAGCCGGACTAGCCAGTGAGACCCTTGCCTCTCTTCCTATATAAGGAGAGGGAGGGCCTCAGTAGAAAGGGTGGGTCTCAATTCATTTAAGGCAGTAGCTAAAGGATACAGCTCGAGGAGCACTTGTAGCTCGTATTTTTCACTTAGTCAGATCAGGCAGGAGTAGGGGCTTTACCTCGCCACGAGGGCCCCGAACCTGGTACTCCCGCTACGCTTGCTCGTATCCAATCTCACCTACGGACGCCGTCGATAGCTTTCCTGCTAGTCCCCACACCTCTATCTATCCCTTTTAGGTACTGCCGTTCCCAATACAACGACATTGGTTAATCCATGTGGATTGTGGAAAGAACACACATGCAATGACATTTGTTGATCCATATGTGGTTTGTGAAAAGAACACACATGCAATGACATTGGTGGATCCATATGTGGTCTGTGACATGAACACACATGCAATTACTATGGTGGATCCATGTGTGGTTTGTGGAAAGAACACACATGCAATGACTCTGGTTGATCCATGTGGTTTGTGGAAAGAACACACATGTAATGACATTGGTTGATCCATATGGGGTTCATGGAAACAACACACATGCAATGACTCTGGTTGATCCATGTGGCTTGTGGAAAGAACACAGATGTAATTAGATTGGTTGATCCATGTGGTTTGTGGCAAGAACACACAAGTAATAACATTGGTTGATCCACGTGGTTTGTGGAAAGAACACACATGTAATGATATTGGTTGATCCATGTGGATTGTGGAAAGAACACACATGTAATGACATTTGTTGATCCATATGTGGTTTGTGAAAAGAACACACATGCAATGACATTGGTGGATCCATGTGTGGTTTGTGACATGAACACACATGCAATTACTCTAGTGGATCCATGTGTGGTTTGTGGAAAGAACACACATGCAATGACTCTGGTTGATCCATATTTGCTTCATGGAAAGAACACACATGGAATGACATTGGTTGATCCATATGTGGTTTATGATAATAACACGCATGCAATGCCATTAGTTGATCCATGTTATTTTTCCAAAGAACACACATGCAATTACATTGGTTGATCCATGTGGTTTGTGGAAAGAAAACACATGTAATGACTCTTGTGGATCCATGTGTGGTTTGTGAAAAGAACACACATGCAATGACTCTGGTGGATCCATATGTAGTTTGTGGAAAGAACACACATGCAATGACATATATTGATCCATATGTGGTTCATGGAAAGAACACACATGCAATGACTCTGGTTGATCCATGTGGTTTGTGGAAAGAACACACATGTAATGCCATTGGTTGATCCATGTGGTTTGTGGAAAGAACACACATGTAATGACATTTGTTGATCCATATGTGATTTGTGAAAAGAACACACATGCAATGACATTGGTGGATCCATGTGTGGTTTGTGACATGAACACACATGCAATTATTCTGGTGGATCCATGTGTGGTTTGTGGAAAGAACACACATGCAATGAGTTTGGTTGATCCATGTGGTTTGTGGAAACAAGACACATGTAATGACATTGGTTGATCCATGTGGTTTGTGGAAAGAACACACATGCAATGACACTAGTGGATCCAAGTGTGGTTTGTGAAAAGAACACACATGCAATGACTCTAGTGGATCCATATGTGTTTTGTGAAAAGAACACACATGCAATGACATTGGTGGATACATGTGTGGTTTCTGACATGAACACACATGCAATTACTCTATTGGATCCATGTGTGGTTTGTGGAAAGAACACACATGCAATGATTCTGGTTGATCCATATTTGGTTCTTGGAAAGAACACACATGGAATGACATTGGTGGATACATGTGTGGTTTGTGACATGAACTCATATGTAATGACATTGGTTGATCCATATGTGGTTTATGACAATAACACACATGCAATGCCATTGGTTGATCCATGAATTTTGTCAAAAGAACACACATGTAATGACATTGGTTGATCCATATGTGGTTGGTGGAAAGAACACACATGCAATAACATTGGTTGATCCATATGTGGGTTGTGAAAAGAACACACATGCAATGACTCTAATGGATCCATATGTGGTTTGTGAAAAGAACACACATGCAATGACTCTACTGGATCGATATGTTGTTTGTTTAAAGAACACACATGCAATGAGATTGGTGGATCCATATGTGGTTCATGGAAAGAACACACATGCAATGACATTGGAGGATCTATATGTGGTGTGTGAAAGAACATACATGCAATGACATTTGGTGATCCATATGTGGTTTGTGAAAAAACACACATGCAATGACATTGGTGGATCCATATTTGGTTTATGGAAAGAACACACATGCAATTACTCTAGTGGGTACATATGTGGTTTGTGGAAAGAACATGTATGCAATGACATTGGTTGATCCATATGTGGTTTGTGGAAAGAAACACACATGCAATGACTCTGGTCGATCCATATGTAGTTTGTGGAAAGAACACACATGCAATGACTCTAGTGGATCCATATGTGATTTTTGGAAAAGAACACACATGCAATTACTATAGTGGGTACATATGTGGTTTGTGGAAAGAACACACATGCAATGACATTGGTGGATCCATATTTGCGTTGTGAAAAGAACACACATGCAATGCCATTGGTTGACCCATATATGGTTTATGAAAATAACACACATGCAATGATCTGGTGGATCCTTATGTGGTTTGTGGAAAGAACACACATGCAATTACTCTAGTGGATCCATATGTGGTTTGTGGAAAGACCACAAATGCAATGACTCTAGTGGATCCATATGTGGTTTGTGGAAAAGAACACACATGCACTGAGTTTGGTGGATCCATATGTGGTTTGTGGAAGGACACACATGTAATGACATTGGTGGATCCATATGTGGTTCATGGAAAGAACACACATGCAATGGCATTGGTGGATCCATGTGTGGTTTGTGACATGAACACACATGCAATGACATTGGTTGATCCATATGTGGTTCATGACAATAATACACATGCAGTGCCATTGGTTGATCCATGTTATTTGTCAAAAGAAAACATGCAATGACATTGATTGATCCATGTGGTTTGTGGAAAGAACACACATGCAATGACTCTGGTGGATCCATGTGTGGTTTGTGAAAAGAACACACATGCAGTGACTCTAGTGTTGGTTTTAGTATAAGAACACGCATGCAATGGCACTAGTGGGTCCAAATGTGGTTTGTGAAAAGAACACACATGCAATGACATTGGTGGATCCATGTGTGGTTTGTGACATGAACACACATGCAATTATTCTGGTGGATCCATGTGTGGTTTGTGGAAAGAACACACATGCAATGACTTTGGTTGATCCATGTGGTTTGTGGAAAGAACACACATGTAACGACATTGGTTGATCAATCTGGTTTGTGGAAAGAACACACATGCAATGACACTGGTGGATCCAAGTGTGGTTTGTGAAAAGAACACACATGCAATGACTCTAGTGGATCCATATGTGTTTTGTGAAAAGAACACACATGCAATGACATTGGTGGATACATCTGTGGTTTCTGACATGAACACACATGCAATTACTCTAGTGGATCCATGTGTGGTCTGTGGAAAGAACACACATGCAATGATTCTGGTTGATCCATATTTGGTTCATGGAAAGAACACACATGCAATGACATTGGTGGATCCATGTGTGGTTTGTGACATGAACACATATGTAATGACATTGGTTGATCCATATGTGGTTGATGACAATAACACACATGCAATGCCATTGGTTGATCCATGAATTTTCACAAAAGAACACACATGTAATGACATTGGATGATCCTTGTGTGGTTTGTGGAAAGAACACACATGCAATGATATTTGTTGATCCATATGTGGGTTATGAAAAGAACACACATCCAATGACTCTAGTGGATCCATATGTGGTTTGTGAAAAGAACACACATGCAATGACTCTACTGGATCCATATGTTGTTTGTGGAAAGAACACACATGCAATGAGATTGGTGGATCCATATGTGGTTCATGGAAAGAACACACATGCAATGACATTGGAGGATCTATATGTGGTCTGTGAAAAGAACATACATGCAATGACATTTGGTGATCCATATGTGGTTTGTGAAAAAACACACATGCAATGACATTGGTGGATCCATATTTGGTTTATGGAAATAACACACATGCAATTACTCTAGTGTGTACATATGTGGTTTGTGGAAAGAACACGTATGCAATGACATTGGTTGATCCATATGTGGTTTGTGGAAAGCAACACACATGCAATGACTCTGGTCGATCCATGTGTAGTTTGTGGAAAGAACACACATTCAATGACTCTAGTGGATCCATATGTGATTTTTGGAAAAGAACACACATGCAATTACTCTAGTGGGTACATATGTGGTTTGTGGAAAGAACACTAATGCAATGACATTGGTGGATCCATATTTGGGTTGTGAAAAGAACACACATGCAATGCCATTGGTTGATCCATATATGGTTTATGAAAAGAACACACATGAAATGATCTGGTGGATCCTTATGTGGTTTGTGGAAAGAACACACATGCAATTACTCTAGTGGATCCATATGTGGTTTGTGGAAAGACCACAAATGCAATGACTCTAGTGGATCCATATGTGGTTTGTGGAAAAGAACACACATGCACTGAGTTTGGTGGATCCATATGTGGTTTGTGGAAGGACACACATGCAATGACATTGGTGGATCCATATGTGGTTCATGGAAAGAACACGCATGCAATGACATTGGTGGATCCATGTGTGGTTTGTGACATGAACACACATGCAATGACATTGGTTGATCCATAGGTGGTTTATGACAATAACACACATGCAATGCCATTGGTTGATCCATGTTATTTGTCAAAAGAAAACATGCAATGACATTGATTGATCCATGTGGTTTGTGGAAAGAATACACATGCAATGACTCTGGTGGGTCCATGTGTGGTTTGTGGAAAGAACACACATGCAGTGACTCTAGTGTTGGTTTTAGTATAAGAACACGCATGCAATGGCACTAGTGGGTCCATATGTGGTTTGTGAAAAGAACACACATGCAATGACTCTAGTGGATCCATGTGTGGTCCATGAAAAGAACACACATGCGATGACATTGGTTGATCCATATGTGGTTTGTGAAACGAACACACATGCAATGAATCTAGTGCGTCCATATGTGGTTTGTGGAAAGAACACACATGCAATGACTCTAGTGGATCCATCAGTGGTTTGTGGAAAAGAACACACATGGAATTACTCTAGTGGGTACATATGTGGTTTGTGGAAAGAACACAAATGCAATGATATTGGTGGATCCATATGTGGTTTGTGAAAAGAACACAAATGCAATGACGTCTGTTGATTCATATGTGGTTTGTGAAAAGAACACATATGCAATTACTCCGGTGGTTCCATATGTGTTTTGTGGAAAAGAACACACATGCAATGACATTGGTTGATCCATATATGGTTTGTGAAAATAACACACATGCAATGACTCTAGTGGATCGATATGTGGTTTGTGGAAAGAACACACATGCAATGACTCTAGTGGATTCATATGTCGTTTGTGAAAAGAACACACATGCCATGACTCTGCTGGATCCATATGTGGTTTCTGGAAAGAACACACATTCAATGACATTGGTGGATCCATATGTGGTTCATGGAAAGAACACACATGGAATGAAATTGGTGGATCTATATGTTTCTTGTGAAAAGAACACACATGCAATGAGATTTGGTGATCCATATGTGGTTTGTGAAAAGAGCATACATGCAATGACTTCCTTTGATCCATATGTGGTTTGTGAAAGGAACACACATGCAATGACTCTAGTGGATCCATATGTGGTTTGTGGAAAGAACACACATGCAATGAATCTAGTGGATCCATAAGTGGTTTGTGGAAAAGAACACACATGCAATTACTCTAGTGGGTACATATGTGGTTTGTGGAAAGAACACACATGCAATGACTCTAGTGGAGCCATATGTGGTTTTTGGAAAGAACACACATGCAATGACTCTAGTGGATCCATATGTGGTTTGTGAAAAGAACACACATGCAATGACTCTAGTGGATCCATATGTGGTTTGTGGAAAGAACACACATGCAATGACATTGGTGGATCCATATGTGGTTCATGGAAAGAACACACATGCAATGACATTGGTGGATCCATGTGGGGTTTGTGACATGAACACACATGCAATTACTCTGGTGGATCCATGTGTGGTTTGTGGAAAAACGCACATGCAATGACTCTGGTTGATCCATATGTGGTTCATTGAAAGAACACACATGCAATTACTCTGGTTGATCCAGGTGTGGTTTGTGGAAAGAACACACATGCAATGACTCTAGTTGGTCCATATGTTGTTTGTGAAAAGAATACACATGCAATTACTCTAGTGGATACATATGTGATTACAAGTCTACTACACGGCAAATGGTCATCCACGTCCCACGGGCTATACCATTTTTACTATGCAGCGCGCCTGCACTTTCACTTCTGACAGGCCCCCACCACACGAACCTTCCACGTGACAGCCGCAGCTAGAAGAGCTGCCTACCGGGGCCCTCGAGGAGGCCTAAACATCCTCGCATTAAAAACCCAGCCTATCGGGTCCTCTATTCGCACTCATCCACTCCTCTCTCGTCCCTATCTAGAAAAACCCCATAATCTTGAACGTACATGCCCGAACCTTCTCCATGAAACCAGTGCGTGGGGGTGAGTGTGCGGGCATCATCACCGGGGTGGTGCTTCACGCGACAGATCTGGAGGAGCATCACGCAGCACAAGGCGAGGAGGATGTGCAGTTCAACCTCTTGATGGACCATGTGCTCGCCGGTGCTGACGACTTCAGAGGCCCCAGTGAGGGCGTGGAGTTCGACGAACACACTCCGCTCGTGTACCCGGAGGTACATCTATTTCTACATTTTTCATATTTTCTGCTCGAGATTAATCTATCATGGCTTCATAAAAAAATCTAGTCCTAATGATTAGATGCAACGTATGAACCGGTACATGGAGAGATCTAGTCTGTTCTGAATGAATCCACATTATTTACTTATTAATAAATTTACAAGAACACAAACCACATTAATTTAGGAGCGAGCTGGGGAGACGGTCGTAATGAACTGCTGAACATGTATATACATGTTATTGCATCGAAAGTAACTCAGAATGGTGGAAGGAATATATATTTATTATTTTGCTCATTTCGGTTTGCATTCCATACATTACAGGTAGATTCATGTGAGATGGACTCTGACAAGGAAAACAGGGACAACAAGAGCCGCCATTCATGAAGAAGTTCAAGAGCAGGATAATCCCTTTCTGCACTCGACTTGGGGAGCTCAGATGCCCTTTCTGTAAGAAAGGAGTCAACCTGAGGATTGCCAGCTTGATTCCGCATGCGGTTGGCATCGGTAAAAGCCCGGATAGTAAACACAAGTCGGCGACCAAGGCTAAGCACACTTCTTATGGCAAATTCCTGAGGGAGTATGTCAAGACCGGCCTAGTGTCCCCTTACTTAGGAATCAGCAACTTCTAGCCGACCAACCCGTCACTCTGCTGGCCTGGCCACTAATAATATTTAGTTCTCTTACCGTATCTAGAACCTTAAACCATGGGGATTTCTACTTTTTTACCCTTCAAATTATGTTCAAGTTCATCTGTTTATGGAGTTAAAGTTCCAATGGCATAATCGTTATTTTGCATGGATAGAGGGGTGCCCCCGACGGATATAAGGGTTATCCTGTCCGCTAGATCACAGAGCTTTAACGGTTGGTGGGCACGATCCATCTGACAACTGTCTAGACCAATCAGAGCGTAGCAACAAAGATGAGCACATGTGCGAGAGATGGATACAAAGAGAGGGGAAAACCGAGTAGCACTTAAGAACCAAGGGAAAAACTTAGTAGAACTTAAAAACCAAGGGCAAGCGTGACAAAGGGATTCAAATAGAAAATAGAAAATGATTTAAAAAATGGAACCAAACTACCTGTGTTACGCTCGATGGCAAATCTGAGGACAACTGAATCGATAGGGTTAGGCACAAGGGAAAAACGTGACTCACAGTACGCGTGTGCGGTGCACGGGACGATAGCGGACACGTGTGGCCGTGCACGGTGCAGTAGCGTACGCGGTGCACAGTAGTGCAACGAAATGTCCCTTCTCTTCTCCTTTAATAGAGACCTCCCCACTCCTACACATCACGCACTCGCTCACTCAACCGTCTCCACTGTCCAATCACCTTCTACAAACCCCCTAGAAAACCCCAACCATGCCGGTGGCGCCGGTGAGGAGGCCCCCGTCCCTGTATAGGCCCCCGCCCCCGTCCCCGCATGCGCCGTTCCCACGGCGAGGAGGCTCTCGTCGGTCTCGGACAGATCCTGCTCGGCTGGGATCCCTACGAGGAGGTTGTCTACATAAGGCCGGAGAACCCCTACGACACCAGCATCACCGACCCATGGTCGGAGGTAACCAGGGTTTTCTCCCCTTCCCTTGTTCTTCCCTCGTTCCCATCGTTGGATGCTAGATCGTATGTTATTAGGGCTCGGCTGTTCGTATTTTTACAGTAGCCAATCCTCTTATGTTAGATCTCGATTTTCGATGAATCCCCCTGTTCATAGTTGGGATCAGTATTCGATTTGGTTTCAGATTTGGGGAATAATCAGGAGATCTCAATCGGTTAATTTATGCAAATAATCAATCTCAATAATCAAAGTATCTCAATCATGTTCTTATTGCACTCTACTATTTTTTCCAACAGGATGATAGCAGCGACGTCCGCAGCGATGACGAGTCCAAGGACACCAAGACTCGTCATGTGCTGAGGAGGCTATAGTCCGACCAGTCCAACAACTTCTTCACCGGCAACGTGTACATGTGCCCCTTCTGCCCCACCAGGAGGCTCCGCGCCACGGACTTCAACTCCCTCATGAAGCATGCCAAGGATGTGAGGACCTGCGGCAAGTCTGTGAACGTCCACGGCTTCATAGCCAAGCACCAGGCGCTCGGTCTTCACCTCCGCAACCTCCAGAAGGTGGCTATCGAGGAGGGTTGCATACCCCCGATCATACCCAAGGCTCCCAAGGTCAAGGGACTGGGCAGCAAGAAGTAGAGGAGGCGCCAGAGGGAGGAGGCGGAGGCCCTCCTCACAGAGGCCACAAGGGGCCACTATTCAACTGCTGCTGCTATAAAGCAGCTTCTTTTGTCTTGTCTGTGTTGAACCTGTCAGCTGCTGCTGCTGAGAAGCCTAATAGTCGAACCTCGTTAAGTACCATACTATATAACCTATATTAGCTGCTTTATGTACTTCTGCTCTATTTACTGAATTTATTTATGGTGCTGGTTAGTTTTGCTGCTCTAGATTTGCTACCAGATTGAGGAAAAACAAGGGAAAAATGAACAATGAATGAAGAGAGAAGCTGCTCTAGATTCGCTACCTTTTTGGGTAAAATAAACACAATTGTTAGCAAGAGAGGGGAAAAGGTGCTCTTAAAAAGGCCAAATAACAAAAAAAACTACCAATTTAGGCGTCAAGGCACACGTAACGGTCAAGCCTTCGACCAGACGGCACGCTCCTCCGAGTGCATGTGAGTGCTTCGGAATGGAGGGGGGCAAAAGTGAGGACAAACTAAATGTTGCTATAGCTAAATCTGACAACAAGCTGAATTAGGCTTTACCATGCAATTTGGCTAGAGCTCCACAATGTAGCTATTCTAAATTCCTGCACCATGCGGTCCCACCGCTGACAAGAATAGCCTTATTTTTTGTCTAAAGATATGGGAGCAGAGGACACATGTCACACACAGGTTAGGTAATCAATTTGAAACCACATTTGGCATCTGAGCACCCTCTTGCTCCGGTTCTCTCTTTTGCTCAATTTGGAACTACCTCCACAGTGTAGGGAACTAGTTCCAAAAGCCGCAAAGTAAATATGGAACAACTTTTGCTGGGGAAAATAAAAATCCCTAAATTATGTGGTGCATTGAAACCTCATGCTTTTCCACTGAAACGTGTGTTGCAAAGTTGCTTCATCTTGCATGCTTACACAACTGGCCTACATAGAAACTTATATAAGCATGGGCAAACGAGCTTCAATTTGGCAAATTCTAGACAAAATAACCAAATTAAAGAAAGGAAATTGCAAGCTTTGCACAATCAGCAGGCCTGAGCGGCTGGTTGGCTGCCCCGGGGTGTAGGGATGCTAGGTCCCTATCTATGCTTACACTTCTTAAACTTGTTAGGAATAATATTTGTACACTTCCTTCTGTCTTGTCACATTACGTCGTGTCAGCACCGTGCACCCGCTGCGGATCGGCAACGGGATGGTGGTCTCTGTGACCTGTCTCTGCCACGCCAAAGCCACGTCGCACACCCGTCCCATCGCCTACCGAGACAGACGCCGAATTTAATCGCTAGGAAACCAACAGTGCTCGCCGGTCAAACTTGCTTCCGCTTGGGTGTTGGGGGGATACCCTCGGGTAGGGTCACTCCGGGGTATAAGGGCCGAATTAGCCAAGGTTCGGCAGAGCCAAAGCGTATGCTGGCCGGGTCACCTCGAGGCAGGCCGGATCACGGAGTAACCCGGACCAGGGGGGTCCGCCTAACATTGTCTCATCCGACTTAAGGAGTAAGTCGGAAGTGCTTGTCTAACTTATATGCAGGAACAGGTGATACCGGATCTACTATGATCCGAAGCCTCGCTTAGCTTCTAGGAGAAGGAAGGAATCTCTCTGGTCAAAAAAGAAGGTCCGGTACGTACTGCATGAGCGAAGAAAGCAAGGGCAGGACCACCGGTTCGTGGCCGACAAGGGTGACGACGCTCACGTCGGCTGACGCAGGCGCCGCAGAGGCTTACGTAGCTAAAGCACATGTGACGCGGGGGAAAAAGCACCCTTGTCGGGTTACCACTTTGGGAGGAGGCATATTCTTAGGAATATGCCTCCACGTATGCCCTAGGCAGAGACCGAGCCACCTCTATATAAGGGGGGTTAGGGTTCTGGTAGAGGGGGTTGGTTGAGCACTAGTTGGTTTGGTAGTTACATAGCACTAGTTGATCTAGGGTTCTGGGGCAAGATAGTAGGCAAGAGTAAGAGAGCAACTTCTTCCTCCTCTCGCCAAGACAGCTCAAGGAGCACTTGTAATCTCGCAGATATATCAATACGAACTTCAGTGTGGAGAATCACTCCACTATCCCTCCCTGGATTCCCCTAGCGTGTATTAGTCCCCACCTTTAGCCTATCCATGGCATCTGCCATGACACCACCACGACAGTTGGCGCCCACCGTGGGGGTAGCGGCGCTAGCAGGGGTGAAGATCCGGATGGGAAACCTCATCGGCATCGGCGAATGCGTCGTCTCCGGGCTCGTTCAGCACTTTGGAGCGCTGGATTTTGTCAGCGACAATGCTGGTTGCTTCGGCACGCAACCACTTCCGCGCAACGGCCTCTTCGTCAAGCTCAGTGCGCACAAGGTCTACGTTGTTGTAGACGTGTCTTGCGTTCATCCGCGTCGTGTCGTCGATGCGGGGGAACCACCCCTCACTATGGCTCGCGAGGCGCGTATCGCTCGCTCCCCGGACCATGGAATCTCCTGATCTATGCTGATTTGCAACTCCCCGAAGCATTTCGTCGCTTGCTACGCCCTTCCTCGTCTCTGGGTGCCTAGGTATCCACCGCAAGCCTTTCCTCTTTTGAACCTCGCCATTAACGTTAAGGCTATGCCATCCTAAGGTGCTGGAAGGATCTTATCAACATCCATGAATGCGAAATCATAGATCGGGAATAGATAAATGCCACCCACCTAAGTAGAGAACTGTTACAAATAAAGAGGAAACTAATAAATTGAGGTAAGAAACAAGATAAAATAAACCATATTTTATACCGGAATATTCGGTTTGATAACCTGCTACTAATTCTTCCTCTGCTTCTGGTAAATCAAAAGGTAATCTTTCACATCCTGCCAAAGAAGAAATCCACAGCTTCGCTAGATTTCTTTGATCTCGTGCATTTGCAACGCGGTGGAGGTGATGATGACTGCGCCAGACGCGGGTGCAAGCAAGGATCCAGTGCCAGACCCGGAGGTATCCCCTAAGGCACCGAGGAAAGCTAGAGGACCTCCACTAGAGAGGCCTGAGAACGTGCTGAGGGAGGCTATGGATAGCTTGGCTAACCCGGTAGCAGCAGTGGTTGATCCGGCTCAGGCACAGGCCGAGCTAGAGGAAACCAGACAAAAGATACTGGAGGGCGCAAAGAAAATAGCCGCGGCTCAGCAGTCGCTGAACATGACGATGCGTGAGTACTCTAAGGCAAACAAAGTTGATACGGTAAAAGTGAAAGGGAGAAATCTCATAAGCGAGATGAACAGAGAAGGTGATGATGGAGCAGAAGGGTCAGAAAACTATTTGTCTGTGGGGCTGCCGAAGTATAGTACCCGGCGAAGAACCTTAGAGCAGCAGATGCGGCTGCGTCCGAGTTAGAGAGTCTGCCGGGTGAGGCTCGTCAAAGACAGCAATATAGGGTTAATGAGCTGGTTCGGATCGTGAACAGACAGAACGAAGAGCTGCTCAGAGGTAACCTGGAGAGAATTGGAGCTTCCAAAATCGTCCATTCAGCGATGGGTAACCCAGAGAAATCTGCTGGAGCCGCATCGTCGCCTCATGGTGGACCGAGGAGAGAGGAGGTAGTAACCTCGGCCAGACAGAACAAGCAGATCGTCCCGTACAACCCAACGCATGCGGGAAAGGAAAAAGAGATGAGGAAAAATGATGATCGATGGAGCGTGAGCCGAGGTGAAGCTGGCCGAGGTAACCACGACCAAGGCAATGCCGGTCAAGGGAATGCTACCAACGGCAATGCCGGACAGCGAAACTCTGCAGGAGCAGGTCAGCCGCAGCAGCAGAATATACCAAGGCAAGAGCAAAGTGCCGGCCGAGGTATGCAACAGAAAGGTGCGCAGCGAGAGCAAAACCGATACAACAACGGTGATTCGGAAATGATGAACGCGGGATACCCAAGACCGGACTATCATGTGATAGGGTCGATATTGGGAAGCAGAGACTTGATGCCAGATGAGGCCAGGTTAAAGCTGGATCGCCTGTATAGGTCGGAACAAATCGAATGTCAAGGTCCCCCGGGTCCAGCATGCTTCGGACCCCGGATTATGAAAGAGCCGCCGGTACCCAACTTCCAGCTGCCCAGAGGCACGAAGACGTATGACGACAGTACCAAGCCAGAGGATTGGCTGATAAACTATGCTACGGCTGTGAAAATTGCCACTGGTAACTTGAGATGGGCTGTACGGTATGTACCCCAGATGTTGGAAGGCCCTGCCAGAGTATGGCTGAATAATTTACCCCCCGGAAGCATCAACTACTGGATAGATTTTGAAGAAATGTTTATCAACAACTTCTGAAGTACGTATCAGAGACCGAATAGACTGTAGACCTTGGCAATGTGCAAGCAGAGATCTAACGTGACGGACCGTGAATTCTTGACCCGGTGGTGTACCGTGAGAAACTCGTGTGAAGGAGTCATAGAGTCACAGGCCATAGCATGGTTCGCACAAGGGTGCAGATATGGCAGCGAGTTGTGGATGAAGTTGCAAAGGAAAATGCCAGTTATGTTGGCAAAGATGATCCGAATTGCATATTCGTATGCTTTGGGTGATCCGACTCAACCCAGGATCGCGTCAAACGAGTCAAACGAGGAGTACTATCAGAGGGACGGAGCCGGGTCATACCGGAGGAACGATTACAGAGGAAAAAGGAGAGATGATAGACCGGATCATCGGTACAGTTTGCAACAAGTTGCAGCTGTGAATCAAGATCAACCCGGAGCATGGAGCAACCAACGCCAGAAAACGGGAGGGCAATGGACTCCCAGAAACGATGGCAAGAAAACATGGACTCCGGAGCAGAAGAAACAGTGGCAAGAAAAGAAAGACCGTCCGAGGTATACCTACGATTCAATGTTGGACCAGCCGTGTAAGTTCCACACGCCAAATCCGAACAGCCCGGCGGGTCACACAACGAGGCAATGTGAGTGGATGCGTAAGATAGAACAAGATGGTTCGGGGAATGCTCAGGCACCCCGGAATGATCAACCTCGGCAGGAGTTACCTCGGCAGCAATTGCTCTCCGGAGCAAACACGCAACAGCTAATGTTGCCTCCCCCTCCGCCGAGGTATGACAACAATGAGAGAAGGGATGCAGTGCATCAAGTAGAAAACCAGCAACAACCGGATCAGAGGTATCCCGGAAACGAGGGAAGGAACGAGTACCGAGAACATCACCAGAGCTATTGTGTGTTCACAAGAGAAGAAACATATAGGAAAAGCTTGCAGCGCTGACATATGGAGGTCAATGCGGTGATGCCAGCAGTGATGAGGTACATGCCTTGGTCGGACCAGGGAATCACCTGGAGCATCAAAGATCATCCTAAGCTTATGCCGAGCCCAGGCTCGTATGCGCTAGTGTTAGATCCGACATTCATTGGACCAAACATTAATGTGAGGTTCTCCAAGGTACTGATTGATAATGGCAGTAGCATTAACATCATGTATGCGAATACGATGCGCAAGTTGGGCATCTCAGAGAACATGCTCCAGGCTACGAGAACAACTTTCCATGGCATTGTACCAGGCATCTCTTGTGAGCCCATAGGCAAAGTCCGGGTCAACGTGCTACTAGGCACGAGGGATAACTGCCGAACTGAGAATCTGGAGTTTGAGGTGGTCAACTTGGAAAGTGCGTATCACGCATTACTCGGAAGACCAACACTGAATAAGTTCATGGCAAGCTATCACATTAGTTATCTGAAGATGAAGTTGCCCGGGCCAAACGGGGTAACTACCATTGCTGGAGATTTCCGATGTTCCATTGAGTGCGCTTCAGCCGGATCTAACCTAGCCGAGTCACTCGTGATTGCGCAAGAGAAAAGAAAAATCCAAGAGGTGGCGGCATTAGCTCAGTCCGCGCAACAGTATATGCTGGTGTTAAGTAACCCGTATGGTAGCGTTTCATTTCAAGCCGCAAAGGACACCAAGAAGATTCCAGTGGATAACATGTTCCCGGAGCGCACCGTAACGATTGGTATCGGGTTAACTGACAAATAGGAAAGCGAGCTCGTCAACTTCCTCCGTGAGAATCGGGATATTTTTGCTTGGTCCACACAGGACTTGCAAGGTGTTCCGAGGGAGTTGGCCGAGCACTCTTTAAACGTAACACCCGGAGCAAAGCGGGTGAAGCAACCTCTCCGCCGCTTCGCCGAGGATAGGAGAAAAGTTATTGGTGACGAGATAGCTCGGTTGCTAGCAGCGGGATTCATCATGGAAGTACCATATCCGGATTGGCTCTCTAATCCGGTGCTGGTAGAAAAGAAGAAGGACGATCCGAACGTGGCAGTGGTTTGGCATATGTGTATCGATTACACGAACCTGAACAAGGCATGTCCAAAAGATCCATTCCCACTGCCGAGGATAGATCAGGTCATAGATTCAACCGCGGATTGTGAACTGTTGTCATTCATTGACGCATATTCTGGTTTTCACCAGATACCTCTGAACCCGGATGATCAAATGAAAACTGCGTTTATTACCCCGTACGGGGCTTATTGCTATCGCGCTATGCCGTTTCGTTTACGTAATGCAGGTGCAACGTACCAAAGATGTATGCAGAAATGTTTGCACGACCAAATAGGTCAAAACGTACAAGTCTAGGTGGGTGATGTGGTTATCAAGACCAAGGAAAGCGCAGCGCTCCTTGACGACATAAGGCAAACATTCACGAACTTGAGAAGGTTCCGGATGAAGCTTAACCCGGAAAAATGTACCTTCGATGTCCCGGTTAGAAAGCTACTCGGATTTCTTGTCTCCAGCCGAGGTATCGAAGTTAATCCAACTAAGATCCGAGCCATCGAACGAATGGAGCTGCCGAAGTGTCTTAACGATGTCCAGAAGTTCACTGGGTGCCTGGCATCGTTGAGTCGGTTTATATGTCGATTGGGAGAAAAGGCACTGCCTCTCTACCAGCTCATTAAAAAGTCGGATAAGTTTGTTTGGACGCCATAGGCCGATGACGCCTTTGTCCACTTAAAAAAGATGTTGGCCACTGCGCCGGTGTTAGATTCTCCACTATCAAAGGAGCCAATGTTGCTCTACATAGCCGCAACCAACCGAGTTGTAAGTGCAGTGATTGTAGTGGAGCGCCATGAAGAGGGTAAGTCGGTGCAGAGGCCAGTGTATTACTTGAGCGAGGTATTGTCTGCCTCAAAACAGAACTACCCGCACATTCAAAAAGTGGCATATGGTGTCTACATGGCGGCAAAGAAATTAAAGCATTACTTTGAGGAACACCCCATCAAAGTGATATGTGAAGCCCCCATATCCGAGATAATGGGTAACAAGGATGCGAATGGCAGAATTGTGAAATGGGCAATTGAGTTAGCACCTTACACGCCCCAATATGACAGAACAGAAGCAATCAAATCTCAGGCTGTGGCGGACTTTTTTGTGTATTGGGCCGAGGTACAATACGAACCACCGCCAACGGATCCGAACTACTGGAGGATGCACTTTGACGGGTCGAAAACCAAAACCAGGCTAGGCGCCGGGGTTGTGTTTACCTCGCCAAAGAAGGATCAGCTAAAATATGTCTTGCAGATCCATTTCGCGGCATCAAACAATGTCGCTGAGTACGAGGCTCTCGTGCATGGGCTCAAAGTGGAAAAGGAGATTGGCAAACGTCGGATAATATTCTTTGGCGACTCGGATCTGGTGGTACAGCAAGTGTTCGGAGTGTGGGACGCCCTGGATCCAAACATCGCACTATACAGATTTCATGTGCAGAAGATCTCTGGTTACTTTGAAGGGTGCGAATTTCACCATGTACCCCGAGTGGAAAACGAAGATGCCGACATGCTTTCAAAGCTCGGATCGACCCGACAGGCAATTCCACCGGGTGTAGCATTGGAGCACCTCAGAAAACCGTCTATCAGGCCGTCCCCAGGAACCGACTCAATCTATGTTCCGGAAAATACGGAATCCGGAGCTGAGCCCATGGACATTGACATGGGAGGTAGTACGCGGACCCGGGGACTGCCTTAGCAAACCCGGGGACTATCTCGCTAGACCCAGGGACTGCGCAGCGTGATCCGGCCGAAGTTATGCCGGTAGATCAGATGGAAATTGATGAGGAGATGTTCCCTCCACGAGCGATATCAGCTTGGGCACTGCCTATATTCCAATTCTTGAAATATGGAACATTACCCACTGAGGATGTGTTAGCCAGGCAAACTCAGAGGAGAGCCAAAGCATACACAATCATCAATTCCGAGCTGTACAAACAGAGTGTAACCAACGTCCTCCAGCGATGTGTTAACCCGGAAGAAGGACTTGACATCCCCCGAGATATACACCAAGGAGAATGCGGGCATCATGCCTCATCCCGAGCCCTAGTGGCAAAGGCGTTCCGGCATGGATTCTACTGGCCAAGTGCCTTGGAGCAAGCAGAAGATCTGGTAAGAAAATGCAATGGTTGTCAAAGGTACGCCACCAAGACACATATGCCTATGTCGGAACTCAAGACCATACCAATTACATGGCCATTTGTTGTATGGTGCTTGGATATGGTTGGCCCGTTCAAACCAGCGAGAGGAAACATGACACACATTTTGGTTATGGTGGACAAGTTTACAAAATGGATTGAAGTGAAACCTATAAGAAAATGTGATGGAGCTACGGCCGTGACATTTCTCAAAGACATCATCTTGAGATACAGTTATCCACACAACATTATAACTGATAATGGAACAAATTTTGCGGAAGGAGCATTTGCGCGCTTTTGCCAAGACAAGAAGATCCGACTCGACGTAGCCTCGGTAGCCCACCCCGCATCGAACGGACAAGTGGAAGGATCCAACGGATTAGTGTTATCCAGGATAAAACCCCGGCTCATTGAGCTGCTGCAAAGATCAGCGGGGTGCTGGATAGAAGAACTACCAGCGGTACTATGGAGTTTAAGAACAACTCCGAATCGATCAACAGGCTATACGCCATTTTTTCTGGTATATGGGGCAGAAGCTGTATTACCAGCTGACATAGAGAACGATTCGCCTAGAGTCACCCAATACACAGAAGCCGAAGTGCAAGAAGCCCGGCAAAATGATGTTGATCTGCTGGAAGAAGCGAGAGAACTGGCACTGTCCAGATCCGCCATATATCAGCAAAATCTCCGACGCTATCATAGCCGAAAAGTGTGCCCTCGAGTCTTCTGGGAAGGCGATCTGGTGCTCCGGTTGGTACAACGTACTACTGGCATGCATAAGTTATCCCCCCATGGGAAGGACCATTCATTGTGAGCAATGCATTGCACAATGATTCCTACTATCTTATAGATGCAAAGCCACAGGAAAAGAACAAGGCGGACAGGTTCGGAGAGGAGTGTAAGCAACCGTTGAATGTAGCACTACTTCGTCCCTTCTACACTTAGCTAAGGAGTGTATGTATCCGAGTGATCTCATACGTCGGTATGTATGTCGGCAATGAGCTTTTCAATGAAATAGCAGCGCCTTGAGCAGTAACTCGGGGACTGCCATAATAATGTTTGTTGTTATTTTTTATGCGGTAGCTGGAATAAGTTGTTCTTCTTAACCCGGATTAGTAGTGTGTGAGCACCAAAAACCCAACCCTTCGACTTTCTGCTGTCAAACAAGAATTGGCTTCATGGCAAGCAAGGGAACAAGTTTGGAATTGCGTAGCACACGAAAAACCACTAAGGAAACGAACTTATTCGAGCTAACGTTTATTTTTTTCGGACTAACCCTGTATTTATTTTCAAGTTATTATGCTGAATTATTTTGAGCCAAGCCTTCAAGTTTCTAAGTATTGTTAAAACGATTCTTGAAGCTCGGATTCGTAAGTCGTAAAACCGAATCAAGGTAGACACGGATCGAGCCAGAGAATTGGACGAACAAGAAAATGAGACTCGAGGACTATGCCCAAGTTAATCCGGCATAGAAACATAGTAGTAAAATATCGCGTATCCAGCATACAATTGCACCCGGCATACCGGGGATCTGATAAATTTTCAAGTTTTTTCAACTAAGGAGCAGCAGGAGGAGGAAGTTCGGCGTCGTCATCGCTGTCTTCAATATCTGAAGTAGCATCTTCTCCGTCCTCACCCGACCCATCCTCCACGTTCTCAATATGCTCGTCCCCACCAGACTCCAGAAAGCTCTGTCCTTCAACCCAGTCATGGATTGGAGAATATTCGACGAGGCTGTAAGCGCAAGCCTGGCGTCGAGCTACCCAGTCCGGATCATCGGTCCATTTGGATCTGGTGCGCCAGCGTGTGAGGAGGCTGAGGTCGATCTTCTCGTACCATGTAAGAATATGATGAAGGAGGGTATCTGCTGCGGCACGCCCGGCGCACTCTCTCCAGAGGTCAAGCTGGGTCTCAATTTCCACCAGTTTTTGGGCAAGGAGCATGATCCTTTTCGGAGCACTCTCGCTTGGCCAGAATGTGTTGTAAATCCGGACCGCAACGTCAAGGAGATCTTTCCCATAGTTCTTGATGGTTTCCGCCCGAGCTGACACGCTGACCAATAGGTCCTCCATGTCTAAGGGGATGCTCTCACCATCAGGAGCGACGCGAGTACCCCTCTCTCGGCAGAATTTGGCAACAGTAGCGCTGGCAATGGGAGTACCCTCGGGAAAGTGGTCTGGAAACAAGGAAAAGGAAGATGCTGAAGCAAACACATATGGGATGACCCGAAAGAAAAGACATATGAAATAATCCGGATAAGGGAAAGAAACTTACGTGAGATATGGCGGTGGATCTGGGTCAACTCCTTGATGCAATTGTCGCGTCTCTGGCGAAGTTGTTCAAGCTCAGCAATCGCCGACCCAAGCTGGACCTCGGATTCTTTAAGCAGTTCCTGGTCCTTGGCGATCTGGAGAGTAAGGCGCTCACGCTCTTCTGAGAAGTTCTGGCCAACTTTTTGGAGTTTGGTTCGGTGCTGGGCCTTCATCTTCTCCATTTCAGCCTTGAGCTTGGCAATCTCGTTGTCCTTAGCCCGGAGGAGAGCAAGCTCATCATCTTTCTTCTTCAGCTCGGCCTGATGCTGCCCTGCTTGTTCGAGAAAATGCAGCATCATGTCAGGCACGGGCACACTATCCTCAAGCGATGCTGAAATAGTATGTTGACCCGGCAGAGCCGAGGAGTGAATAATTGCCGAGCCAAGAAAAAGAAGAAATGGAAAACATTACGAGGTCGAACAAAAGAGGACATACCCCGGATTTCCTCCAAGTTCTTCCTTATAATCTTGTTTTCCGCCTCCACCCCAGCTGCAGAAACCGAATGAGGAGATTAGTTCGGCGATAGAAGGTGAAGAAAAACGAAGAGGTGCCGAGGGAGAAAATTACCCCTCTTTTCATGTTTTGCACCAAGTGCAGCATACTTGGCGCGTAGCATCTTGTGGGTATCAAGCAAGCGTTGGAATTCAGCGCTCCGGTGGTTAGTGGTTACCGAAAAAGGTACAGAAGTGTTAAATTAGGTGTGTGCATATTCGAAGTGTACAAGATCTGGGCCAAGTGGAACTTAACCCGGCTCTTGGTGTCTGCATATTCGAAGTGTACAAGATCCAGGCCAAGTGGAACTTAACCCGACTCTAGGTGTGTGCATATTCGAACTGTACAAGACCGGGCCAAGTGGAACTTAACCCGGCTCTAGGTGTGTGCATATTCGAAGTGTACAAGATCCGGGCCAAGTGGAACTTAACCCGGCTCTAGGTGTGTGCATATTCGAAGTGTACAAGATCTGGGCCAAGTGGAACTTAACCCAGCTCTAGGTGTGTGCATATTTGAAGTTTACACGCAGCTATGTTAGTTTTCTAATGAGCATCCGGCCGAATAACAAGTTACTCCACCGGAGGCTCGGGGACTATGGTTATTATCTACATCATGTAAAGGGGAAACGGCATACCTCCATCATTCGCCCCGCCAAGTTAATTGCCTTTGCGGCAGTATTCATCTGGGCGGAAAACTCAGCGGGGCCGAACTTTTCCGGGAGATCGTCGTTGTGGACGAACTCCGCCTTATTCTAGTTCATGTCAAACTCGATAAGGCTCGGAGGGTAACGCTCGCCAGTGGGCATATGCGGTGCCACCAAGCCCTTTGCGTGCGCTTCCTTCCTCTCCACCAGGGCAAGGGCTGGGCTGGTGTGCAGAACCATCTGCTGCGCATCGGTTGGCTCGGTAGAGACATCTTTCGCGGCCGAAGCTTTTTGGGAAGCATCGACGATAAGTTTCGCTGCCCAGCCTCGACAGATGCAGACTTGGTGGTATCCGGAGCCTTCTTGCCCTTAGGTTGCTAGGAAGATGTAACCATAGTGGATTTACCCTTTGAAGCTGCTGGAGTGGTTCCTCGCCGAGGTTGGGATGACTCGGACGAGGCAGAGGAACTTGGCACGGGAGCTCTGGTAGCGGGACTAGGAGCTGGCGTTGGTTTCGTTGGTGCCGGGACAGGTGCTGGCTCGGTCGCTGGTACTGGAGCTGCGGCTGGTGCTGGTGTTGTGGTAGACTCGGTGGTTGCTGGTTGCGGCGATGCCGAAGTGGTGGATGCCGTCACCTCGGCTGGACCGACCCCTCCCGCTCCGATGTCGCGTTCCTCTCGACGAGGCACTGCAGAACCCGGAGCAGCCGCAGAACCCTCAGGAATAGGGCTCAGCGGGCGTGACTCGTTGTCACGAGGAGGAGAAGGGCCGGACCGAAGGGGTGAAGAAATGCTTGATCCGCTCTGAGGGACCTCCACCGGAGCCCTGAAGAAGAAAGTAATGTCAGAGGAGAATCACCACGACGCAGGGAAACATGAGTTACACAACGGAAAAGGACTTACGCATCCGAGGTTTCAGCCTCCTTGGGTTTCCGAGCCCTTCGCGCTGGGGCTTTGCCTGCCCGCTTGGAGGCAGTCTTGTCTCTGGCCTTCTTTTGCCTTTTTACGGGCTGAGAAGGTTCGGAGGAAGAACTTGATCCGGCTCCACGTTTCTTCTTCGACGCCGTCAGAATCGGCTCGCCCGTAGCGAGTGGAGGATCCTCGTGGATATGCCCACCAGGGGTAGCTGATGCCGGAAAGGCAAAAGAAAGAGGGAAAGCCTCAACGGGTTCAATCACGTCGATATCTGAGTCATCCTCATCATTGGGCCAATCTCTAAGAAAAGAGAATTTACCGCTGGGTCATTTGGTGGCGTCGGTCATAGGGAGGAACATCTCCAGGTCCGGCTCCTCCTCATCCGGGATTTCTCGGTCCGACGCCCACTTAAGGGTCGGAACCGTACCATCCTTGAGAGTTTGCTGAAGGAACAACTAAGAAAAAGCATGAAAAACAGAGTCAACTATACGGCAAAAACCGACACATACTTGATCCGAAATAAGTTTGCCCCGCGAGGCTTACCGCGGGAGGGAGCCTGTCACGACAGTAGTGCTCAATTCCCCACGTCCATTCGGCGGAGAAATCCTTGTCGGTGGTGAAAAGAGCCTTGACCCGGCGGAAGATCTCCATGTTGCTCAACTCGAAGGAGGAGGTTCAGTTGGGGTCGCGGCTGAAACTCATGTGGCACAACTTGTGGGTGCGCTTCTGGAGGGGAGAGATTCGGTTGCGCACGAACGTGATCATGGCATCCTCGTTGCGCAATCCGAGTTTCTTCAGCTCCACGAACCTCTTGTTAACTTGGTTGGCCAGAGTTGTAGGCTTCTTGGGGACCTCCTCCCAGAAATCCGTGTCAGGTGGACCCGGAGCGTAGGGCAACAACCGAATCAAATCTTCGGTACCCTTGTTCCGGACGTAGAAGAAGGTCCGGGCCCACCCTTTGCAGGAGTCAAGCCCGGTGACCCGGGGGAAGATGGAAAATCTCCGGGGCGAGATGGAGGCAGCTCCGAACTGGGTGAGCTGCTTGTCCTCCGACTCAACATGGATGTTGGGGACGACGTTGCGACGAAGGCCGAAGAACTGAATCCATAGCTCCTTCGTGGGCCATAGTCCGGTGTAGCCTTCGATCGTAGAGGCAAAGGCGGAAAGGGAGGTGATAGCGTTTGCCGGGAGATGATGCGGCTGCAGGTGATAGGTCCTAACCTAGTCCCGGAAGAAATCGCTCACCGGAAGACCAAATCCCCGTTGGAAATGGGACAGGAATACAACAAACTCACCCGGATTGGGTGAGGGGGCCAATTACAAGGAGGGGAGACGAGCGGCGACGCCGGCAGGAATGCGCCTGGTCTGGTAGAGCCAGTCAAGATCATCTTGACAGACCCATGACCCGGCCCACGCGCCGCGGTACGCCGCAACGGCGTCCTCCTCCATCTCCTGCTCGGCGACGATGAGCTCCTCTTCAGTCATTTCGTATCCGCTATCCTCGCTGGAGCTAGCGGCGGCGGTGATCTGTGGCCTAGATTGGCGTGGACCCGTGACAAAGAAGCTACGCAGCGGGGGCTGCGGTGCGGAGGCACAGGGAAGGTGCGGCGGCGGCGCTGCTGCTAGAAAGCACTGGCGGCGGCGTGGTCGCGATGAAGACGAAGGAGAAGAAGAGGAACGGGCAGAGGGGCACAGAGGTGAAAAATGCTAAGGGACGCGCCCCTCCGCTACTTAACCACCCCCAGAGATGGGTGAGTGGGATCCCGCTGCGCCGACGAGCCACACGATGTGGCCGTGTATTACTTGCACCAGCCAATCGTAGAAGAGCCACATGGAGGGCCACAGGGCGGAAGAGATCCCATGACGTGACACACCGATGCGGTAAACGAGGAGGCAGGCATGACGTGACCCTCGCACAGTAATGACTGACAATTACTCGGCGGTTACTGTGCAGGCCCTTAAAATGAGGTAATGTAATGATTAATCTCCACGTGGGTTGGCGTACAAGAGAAGGAAGCAAGGCACGGATCCGATCCAAAAAGGTAACCTGGCCAGCAAGTGAAAACTTGAAATGTGCAGAGGGAAAGTAAAACCATGGGATCCGAGCCAAATTGGTGACCCGGCCGGCAAGTGAAAACTTGGAACGTGCGAAGGGAACGTAAATCCATATAATCCGAGATAAGGAGCTAACCCGGAATTAAACGTTCAAGGCTTAAAAATAAATGAACCTGATGTGGCCTTAGCGGCCAAGGCAGCTAAGACTGCACCAGCTTCGAGGAATAATGTTGGGGGGATACCCCCGGGTAGGGTCACTCCGGGGTATAAGGGCCGAATTAGCCAAGGTTCGGAGAGCCAAAGCGTATGCTAGCCGGCTCACCTCGAGGCAGGCTGGATCACGGAGTAACCCGGACCAGGGGGAGGGTCGCCTAACATTGTCTCATCCGACTTAAGGAGTAAGTCGGAAGTGCTTGTCTAACTTATATGAAGGAACAGGTGATACCGGATCTACTATGATTCGGATCCTCGCTTAGCTTCTGGGAGAAGGAAGGAATCTCTCTGGTCAAAAAAGAAGGTCCAGTACATAATGCATGAGCGAAGAAAGCAAGGGCAGGACCACCGGATCGTGGCTGACAAGGGTGACGACGCTCACGTCGGCTGACGCAGGCGTCGCAGAGGCTTACGTAGCTAAAGCATGTGTGACGCGGGGGGGAAAAGCACCCCGGTCGGGTTACCACTTTGGGAGGAGTCATATTCTTAGGAATATGCCTCCACGTATGCCCTAGGCAGAGATCGAGCCACCTCTATATAAGGGGGGTTAGGGTTCTGGTAGAGGGGGTTGGTTGAGAACTAGTTGGTTTGGTAGTTACATAGCACTAGTTGATCTAGGGTTGTGGGGCAAGATAGCAGGCAAGAGTAAGAGAGCACCTTCTTCCTCCTCTCGCCAATACAGCTCAAGGAGCACTTGTAATCTCGCAGATATATCAATACGAACTTCAGTGTGGAGAATCACTCCAATTCCCCTAGCGTGTATTAGTCCCCACCTTTAGCCTATCCATGGCATCTGCCGTGACACCACCACGACATTGGGTATGACCAGAATATTGGTAAATGCAATTTAAGCATCGCCTTCCGTCTCCTCAGCACATCACTATGCAAGTCATGAAAGTCGAGTTCCCGAAGCACCTGCACGAGCGATGGGAGTGGAGGCTGATACGTTGCAAACGTATCCATAATTTTTGATGTTCCATGCTTGGTTTTATATACTTTCTTATGTTTTGCCCACACTTTGGAGTACTTTCTATACACTTTCTTGGACTAACCTATTAACAAGAGCCACAGTGCCAGCTGCCTGTTTTCTGTTGTTTTTGGTTCTAGGAAATTCAGAAAATGAATATTCTCAGAATTGGACGGGACAAAAGCCAAAGTCAGTTTTTCACTGACAGGGACATGGAGCCAGAGTACGAGACAGAGAGAGGCCAGGGAGCCGTGATACATTGCAAATGTATCTATAATTTTTGATGCTCCATGCTTGGTTTTATCTACTTTCTTTTGTTTTGTCCACACTTTGGAGTACTTTTCATATGATTTCTTGGACTAACCTATTAACAAGAGCCATAGTGCCAGTTGCCTGTTTTCAGCTATTTTTGGTTCCAGGAAAGTCAAAAAATCAATATTCTCGGAATTGGACGGGACAAAAGCCAAAGTTCCTATTTTACCGGACGACTCACGGAGCCAGAATACGAGACGGAGGAGGGCCAGGGCCTAGACACACCATGTGGTGGCGCGGGCTAGCCCTGGCCGCGCCACCAGGTGGTGTGGGCCCCCTGGCACTCCACCGACCTTGCCCTTTTGCCTATAAGAAGCCTCCGATACGAAAACCCTAAAAAATCAAGCCTCTAGCCACGAAAAGTTCCGCAGCGCTGCTGCCACCAAAAAGGAGATTCGGGGGACAGAAAGTCTCTGTTCTGGCACCCTTCCGGGACGGGGAAGTGCCCTCGGAGCCATCTCCATCGATCTCCATCACCATTGCTGATTCCCATGACGAGGAGGGAGTAGTTCTCTCTCGAGGCTAAGGGTTCTACTGGTAGCTATGTGTTCATCTCTCTCTCTATGCATGATCTTATTGAGACCATGAGCTTGTAATCTATAGATCTACCTTGCTACTCAAGTGCTTTAATAGATCTCTGCTCTCCCCATGTGTGTGAAAGTGACAGCATGCTCACCATGGTGGCACTTAGGCTAGAGATTACAAATACTTGCTATGAGTTATATTTGGAGTTGGATGTCCTTATGAAATTGTGGTGTTTGTTGGACTCATCTAGTACTCAAGGTGACAGTGTGGGGTTTTCTAGATGGGAAAGGCTTACTTTGAGGTGTGCTGTTATAGCCCTACCGTTGATTAGAGTGTCCAACCGGAGAGTAGTTAAGAGTAGTATCATAAAGAGAAGATACTTATATGAGAGTGTTCATTAGTGAAAGTATGATCCCTAGGCCTTGTTTCTAAGCATTGAAACACCGTTTGCAACTAGATCTGTTACATGTTTGCTTGCTTTCATCTTTATTTCAGTTTGTCGTTAGTTTCTTCCACACCATCAAGTTATTTTCTATCACCGTTACCACTTATAATTATCCATACCACTTGTATTTCACTATCTCTTCGCCGAACTAGTGCACCTATACACCTGACAAGTGTATTGGATGTGTTGGGGACACAAGAGACTTCTTGTATCTTGATTGCAGGGTTGCTTGAGAGGGAATACCTTTGACCACTTCCTCCCTGAGTTTGATAAACCTTGGGTGATCCACTTAAGGGAAAACTTGATGCTGTTCTACAAACCTCTACACTTGGAGGCCCAACAACTGTCTACAAGAATAGAAGTGCGTAGACATCAAGCTATTTTCTGGCGCTGTTGCCGGGGAGGTAAGGTAAAAGGTATTCACACCGGAGAATTAAAGAATAAGAACTTCCCACGGCAAACGCCTATTTTCTGGCGCCGTTGCCGGGGAGGTAAGGTAAAAGGTACTCACATCCTCCGGTGTGAGTGCTCGAAGTTATTTCCTTTAGATTCTGCAATTTTGTCTTTTTGTTTCTTGTTTTCACTAGTTAGGCTTAATGGAAAACAACAACAAAATTATAGAGCTTGATAGTATTTATCTTGAGTTAGGACATGAAGTGTTTGAAGAGAAAATTAAAAAACCTATGGAACTTTATTTGCATGCTAATAGCAATGTTGTTAGTATGAATTCTTTGGACACCATTATTGCTAATGCTATGGAAAAGTCTAAGCTTGGGGAAGCTAGTTTTTATGAAAATGATCTTTTTAGTTCCCCAACTTTGGAAGATAGCTATTCTATTGCGTATGATGATACCAAACCTCCAATATATGATGATTACAATGATGAATATGATATTTTCAGTACACCTACTATTGAGGAGGAAATTAATTATGATTACAATATGCCTCCTATATTTGATGATTATGGTGATGAGAATAATAATGATAGCTATTTTGTTGAATTTGCCCCAACTATGATTAATAAGAATGACTATGTTTATTTGGAGAGTATTAATTCTTTTATGCATGTGTCTCATGATAAGAATGTTTTATGTGATAGTTATATTGTTAATTTTATTCATGATGCTACTGAAAGTTATTATGAGAGAGGTAAACATGGTTTTATGCACCTCAATAATATTAAGTTTCCCCTCTTTATGTTGAAATTCTTGAAGTTGCACTTGTTTTGCTTTACTATGCTTGTTTCTTTGTCCTTTCATGACTTGTTTATTTACAATATTCCTATGCATAGGAAGTGGGTTAGACTTAAATGCGTTTTGAATTTGCTTCTTGATGCTCTCTTTTACTTCAGTTCATATTTCCAATCCGAGCATCTTCTCAAACTATCATTCCTAACTTAAAGGCGTTAAAGAAAACTACTTATTGGGAGATAACCCAACAGTTTTAGATGAGTCTTGGAAGTTATTACTTCAGTAATAACCTCTCCTTATCATTTTATTTACTTTTTGTGCCAAGAGTAACCTCTAATGAGAGAGAAGTAATGATTGGGAAAGTTGTTGTCCCGAAATAGATTTTTGTGCTTCACCGTAAAAATTCGTGTAAAATCTCTGTACGACTTTTTGAGGCGTGAATTTTTTTGCTTCTGCCACAGGTTGTTATCTAACTTTCGTTAGTTCAACACTTTTCTATTTGAGCAACAGAAGGTCTTCGAAAAAATTCGTATTTACCTGCTGGTCTGTTTTGATAGATTTCTGCCATTATTTGCATTTGCTTCTTGTTGGTTCCTTTTTGAGTTCTTTTGGGGAAGTGAGCTTTTTGAGGGAAGTGCTACAGTAGGTAGTGATTTAATGGAAGTTTTATTGGTGTTGTAACTGTACCTTGAGACTTATTATCTTGAGTGCACTAATGGTGCTAATGAGATTGTGTGAAGTTTTGTATGAAGGAAAAATTTCAGGTGTATGGAAGGAATCAGTAATGAGATGAAGGATGGACTAAATCTCAAGCTTGGGGATGCCACGTGTGTCACCCCAAGAAATATCCAAGAAGTACAAGCGTCAAAGCTTGGGGATTCCCAAGGCATCCCCTTCTTCATCAATAAAAATCCCAGGTTCCTTCCAAACACTTTATTTTTATTGTTTCATGCACAGTTGTGTTTTTCTTGGAGCGTCTTCTTTTTCGTTTTTCGTTTTGGTTTTTCGTTTGCTTTTGTTTTCTTAGTTTTCTGAATAAAATTGTTGGACCCCCTCTTTCATACAATGGTTTGCAAATAGTTTGGTTTGGATTGGAAAAGAGTAGGAAAGTTCATACTTATGTGGTAAAAAGAGCTTGTTTTTGACTGTGGCCTATGCTCTGTCATGCCATGCTTGATATTGTTTTGGATTTATGCTTAGTATTCTTTTCTATAGCATGACTTGTAATAAACAATTGAGATTGCTTAATATGCCTTGGATGAATCATGCGTTGTTTTGGCATATTAAAGCATAGTATAGTGGTATTCTCCTTTGATGCTTTATTTGGGTTGACTTGGCGCATGCTCACACCATGCTATGACTATCTCAAGTCACCATAGCCTTTATGATCCTTTAGTTTTCAACTTGTAGTATCACTTTATGCTTTGATCAATGATGTTTTGTCGCTCAGCATGATTATGGCCATTATTGCTCTCTTAGTTTGTCGCTCTCAGTCTTTTGCTAGCCTCCACAACAAATTATGAGTTCCACTCATGCATCCAACTCCCTAAACCAAGTTATTCCAAAGAGTCCACCATACCTACCTACTATCTTATGCTATTCCAAGTATATTCATGCTTTTGTTTACCTTCCGAATTAAACTTGTTATGAGAAAACTAGTGATTAAAGCTCTCACGAACTTGATGGCACACTTTACTTTTCTTGCCCTTAATAAACTTGAACCATTGTGTCTTCTATGTTGTATATGTTTGCACTTATTTGTTGGGAATTAGCAGAACCATGCTTTCATGGGGAACGCTTTCAACATTTCACTTGGTACTTGTACCTAGTTGATACATGCTCTTTTGTATATGGATGTCGTCGGTGTGAAATGAAAGGGGAGCTTGTAAGTCCATGGAGTTATGTATATGTGTTAGAGAAACGCCTAGGCCACTGGTCTAATCCATGCTGACATGGTGGAAACCTGCAGCGTAACCATAATGAGCTGTCTATGAAGCATTCTTCTTATAAAAAAAAGAGTCCTATATTGAGAAAAAAATAGAAAAAGAAAAAAAGATATTATGAAAAGAGGAAAGAGAGAAAAAAGCACCATATTCCCACGGTAAATAAGAAGATTGCTGAGATGCTCGTTGTCTGCTTGCCTTGTCATTTTGATATGGGGATTCTTCCATATCATCGGGCAAGGGGTACCCCGTTGGCGGTTCTCTATGATACACATATACTTACAATGACTAGAACTTACCGGTGACTAAACTTGAGTAGCAGGAGGAGCGGCCCTCGTATACAAGGGACATGAGATTTCTGACTTATACTTCGTCAAGCATGTACACATAGTTTCTTCACTTTAACCTTAATCACTTCAAGATGCTTATGATAGGGGCAATGAAAGCTGAAAGCTACAAGTACCATAATTTTTGGAAGCTCTTTATGAGACTTGAATCCCTACTTCCTTTTACAAAGGCCTTTCTTCCACTATATATATTGAGTCTCCACCTTCTACCTTTATGCACCTACTTTGAGAGCATAGTGGCCATTCTTAGTTCTATGTGCATTGTCCCAAGACTAGTTGATTGATGCATAACTTGATATTGCTTGTTTTAAACTATTGTATCTAGTCACTCTTATGAACTTTGAAGGTGTCCTATGCATTTATATTTGCTACTCTATGAGGGACAAGCTGAATGTTACTATGCTATGTTTTCTTTATGTGAAACAAACAAAGGTCTTGCAAAGGATTGTTATTCATGAATCTTTTGTGTGTGACTTTTAATGTTGCAACATAGTTACTATGTCTTATTGCTAGAACTTTGTCTTTGATGCTATGATTGAAGTACTATGATCCCAGCTTTGAAAGTTTTACAAGTACTTTGATCAAGACTTTGATGGTGCATGTCACCTCAAAAATTATTCTTTCTTTTTTATCACTTACCTACTCGAGGACGAGCAGGAGTTAAGCTTGGGGATGTTGATACATTGCAAATGTATCTATAATTTTTGATGCCCCATGCTTGGTTTTATCTACTTTATGTTTTGTCCACACTTTGGAGTACTTTTCATATGATTTCTTGGACTAACCTATTAACAAGAGCCACAGTGTCAGTTGCCTGTTTTCTGCTGTTTTTGGTTCCAGGAAAGTCAGAAAATCAATATTCTCGGAATTGGATGGGACAAAAGCCAAAGTTACTATTTGACCGGAAGACTCACGGAGCCAGAATACGAGACGGAGGAGGGCAAGGGTCTGGACACACCATGTGGTGGCGCGGGCTAGCCCTGGCCGCGCCACCAGGTGGTGTGGGCCCCCTGGCACTCCACCGACCATGCCCTTTCGCCTACAAGAAGCCTCCGATACGAAAACCCTAAAAAATCAAGCCTCCAACCACGAAAAGTTCCACAACGCCGCTGCCACCAAAAAGGAGATTTGGGGGACAAAAAGTCTCTGTTCCGGCACCCTGCCGGGATGGGGAAGTGCCCCCGGAGCCATCTCCATCGATCTCCACCACCATCTCGACACTAGCGCTGCCTAAACAAACGGAGGTTCGTAGTAGTGGAATCGAGGTCTGCCATGCATGATCCAAGCCAAATGTAGTCACGTTTGCGCGTGCCGACCTTCACTCACTGACAGGTGGGCCACACATTTCTCTCTCTTATGATTTATTTTTTCACTTCCTCTAGACGGTTCCGGTGCGCGCCCTCAATAATTATGCCCCCCTTCCTTGTCTTCCACGCGGACGAGAACCAGCGGCAGTGGCTGTTCCTCACCGGGTCACTCCCTACTCGAACAACTGCCCCCATCCCAGATTCCATCCCCTCTCGAATCCATCCGCCTCCTTATCACAACGCCTCCATTAATCTACCGAATTCTAGACTCCATTTGCCACTATGGGTAGAGCTTGGGGTAGCAGCTGGCTGAAGCAAAAGGCATGCGATGACGACGCGGATGGCCAGGCGACCGCCACCGCGAGGATTGGGGATGGCCGAACCTCAGCGCCGTGAACGTGCACAGGATCGCCACGGGGTTGGACATCATCTCTTCCAGCCGCCTCGCTCGCTGCATCCCTGGCTACCGCTTCACGATGCGTGACATGGATGAACAACCGTTCGGCATGCCAGGCCTTCTTTACCTCGATACCAGCAAATGGCCAAACGACTGCGATGGCCACGTAAGTTCCAGTATCTTGCTTATTGGTTCAGTCATATCATTGATTCATATGTGCTAAACTCTCATCGGAATGCTATGTTCCTTTCGTCGAACGTGTTGTGTGCACGTGCGGTTTGAAAAAATTGAACCATTTAAGACTATTTTGTACAGCGGAAGCTCTACTCGTACCTTTTATTGTGGTATTTTCGTAGTGACATAGTCTTACTTTAGGTGATAGACGAGTTGTCAATTTCGATTTGCAATGGAATGCCTGCTAGGTGATATTCTGTTTCCTAAAATAAAAACAAACAGATTAGACGATTTAAGGTTGTTATGCCCCAAGCTGTTTATGATCACCGTCAGAAGTTTGTTCTGGGGGGGCTCTGCTCCTACTCAATATATTGGGTATCTTCATAGTGACATAGGCACAATTTAGGTGATATCTGAGGAGACACTCGTATTTAGGCGATATTTTGTGTACTTTAATCTGAAGGTCTAGTTATCAAATTGTATTTTCAATGGAATCCATGCTAGGTGATTGTACCAACTGACAACAAACTCTACAGAATATTCATGCAAAACTGATGCTGCTGGATAAGTGGTCGGAATCAGTAGTGGTGAATATCAAGGAACAAGAAGAGACGGAGATGGGAGATGACCAGAACTGGGTGGGTGGCAACATCGAGTGGCTAGTCCTTTTATCCCGGATGGGAGTGCTTGGACTCTAAAAAATGGCTACAGATCTTTGAGATTTACATTGCCATCTTTGGAGGGTGTCGGAATTACTGCATTCAACAACGGGTGGCCGCCACCCATTTCCGAATTCGCTTACAGGTTCAACATGGCAGAACTTGAGCTCCTGAAGGTACAGCTCCCACATAGACCGCAGGAGGTGTGGGAGACCTGGGAGTACGACCTCTTAGCGGTGTTCGACAAGGCAATGCCATTCATTAGATGCCTAGAATACAAGGAATGGACAGTCTTGCGCGACGACTTCCTATGGCTGGAGAAGTATGTCGACGCTGTCTTCACCTCCAACTACCATTCGAACAAACCGCAACGCATTTATGCGGTCATTGAACCTAGCGGCGGCGTGCGTGTTTGGGAGCCGTCCATTTGGGTTGAGTCATGGTGTCATATAGCATGTAAAATCCCATGCAAAATTTTGCTTATTGACTGTAAGTAACACACAGATACCCACACAGCCCCGCGCATCATTCTAGCTCCGGTGGTCGAAGATGCAGTAGCAGATGCTGAACCTGGGACACGGCGCTGGTTCCTGGCACCTCTCGGAGGCGACACGAAACAAGATGTTGAACTCATGTGGATTCATATCAGGGGAGCACTAAACAGCGTTGGTGATACAATAGAACATATGGGGACACAACTTTTTTCATACCCATCGTTGCGGTGTCACATTTTCTCGAGGTCCGCATGCCCATCCAAAGACCCAGTAGAGAAATTCTGGAGCAGAGTTGACAATCTTAAGGGACAATCTATGTTTCTTGGGATCAACTACCCTTTCTTTGTCAGAGCCCTTGGAGCTGTTGAACCAGTAATTGTTCAGGCAACCCTGGCTCCTGATGCTGCTGCTGCTGCTGATGGTGGTGGTGGTGGATCTGACGAAGAACTAGCTGCTGTTGCTCCTAGTGAAGTGATACATTGCAAATGTATCTATAATTTTTGATGCTCCATGCTTAGTTTTATCCACTTTCTTGTGTTTTGTCCACATTTTGGAGTACTTTTCATATGATTTCTTGGACTAACCTATTAACAAGAGCCACAGTGCCAGCTGCCTGTTTTCTGCTGTTTTTTGGTTCCGGGATAGTCAGAAAATGAATATTCTCGGAATTGGACGGGACAAAAGCCAAAGTGCCTATTTTTCCAGAAGACTCACGGAGCCAGAATATGAGACGGAGGAGGGCCAGGGGCTGGCCACACCACCCCCAGGCGCGGGTTGGGCCTGGCCGCGCCAGGGCATGGTGTGGTGGCCCCATGCACCCCCTCGGTCTCCCTCTTCGCCTATAAGAAGCCTTCTGACCTAAAAACTTTGGGGGTTCGACGTTTTTCCATGAAAAGTTCCGCTGCGCTGCCGCCACCAAAGGGGAGATTCAGGGGACAGAAAGTCTCTGTTCCGGCACCCTGCCGGGACGGGGAAGTTCCCCCGAAGCCATCTCCATCGATCTTCACCATCATCTTCATTGACCATCCATGTTTCCTCCATCTATGAGTGAGTAATCCCCCGCTGTAGGCTATGGGGATGGTAGGGATTGGATGAGATCGTTCATGTAATGTCATTGGATTGTTAGGGCATGGTGCCTAGTATCTTTTATTAGTGCTTTATGACTTTGTTGCGACTTGTTGTGCTTAATGCTTGTCACTAGGGCCCGAGTGCCATGATTTCAGATCTGAACTTATTATTGATTCATTATGATAGTATTGTTCTTGGTCTTATCTACAAGTTGTATACACACGTCGTTGTCCGGAACCTATGGCCCCGATGTGACAGAAATTGGGATAACCGGAAGGGAAAGGCTTTGATGTGAGGATCACATGTGTTCACGGAGTGTTAATGCTTTGCTCCGGTGCTCTATTAAAAGGAGCACCTTAATTGCCAGTAGTTCCCTAGAGGCCTCGCTGCAAACAGGACAAAAGATGTTGTGCAAGTTCTCATTGCCAGCACGTATGACTATATATGGAACACATGCCTAGGATTGTCTAGTACTTGGAGGCTTTATCATCTTTATCGGCAATTGCCCTAAGTTCTGATTGCTATGTGAATTTTCTTGTCCATGCAACGCCCGTCCATCCATCCCTATGCCTACCGCACTCGAATCCCACTGTTTACTACTTTTGTTACTACTGTCCTTGCTTTACTACTGCTGCTACTTTGCTATTCCTACTACAAAAGTGTTGCTACTGATAAACTGCTGTGAGCAAGATTGTTTCCAGGTGCAGCTGAATTGATAACTCAGTTGTTAAGGCTTATAAATATTCTTTGGCTCCCCTTGTGTCAAATCAATAAATTGGGTTTCACTTCCCTTGAAAATACTGCGATACACCCCCTATACTTGTGGGTCATCAAGACTATTTTCTAGCGCTGCTGCCGGGGAGCATAGCTTTATTTATCAAGTCCACTTGGATTCACTATTGTTCAAGCTAAGTTTATCTTTCTCCTTGTTTGCTTGTTTCTTTATCAAAAATACAAAAAAAAAAGTCATTCCTACTCTAGTCGTTATTTTCGTTGGTCTGTTATTGTCTTGCTTGATCATGCTTGATGTCAATGGTTGGTTTCTTTGAAACCGAAGCTTATTGCCAAGGTGGGTTCCCGGAAGATCAAAAATATTATTATAAGGAACACCGCTTGTCACAAAAAGGGAAACACTTATAGGAACAAATTGATAAAATGTATACCATTGCTAGAAACGTGTGCTCTACTTATAATGCCAGCTGCATGTTTTCTACTGTTTTTGGTTCCAGGAAAGTCAGAAAATGAATATTCTCGGAATTGGACGGGACAAAAGCCAAAGGGCCTATTTTTCCAGAAGACTCACGGAGCCAGAATACAAGACGGAGGAGGGCCAGGAGCTAGCCACACCATCCCCAGGCGCGGGCTGGGCCTGACCGCGCCAGTGCATGGTGTGGTGGCCCCAGGCACCCCCTCGGTCTCCCTCTTCGCCTATAAGAAGCCTTCTGACCTAAAAAATTCGAGGGTTCGATGTTTGTCCACGAAAAGTTCCGCTGCGCCGCCGCCACCGAAGGGGAGATTCGGGGGATAGAAAGTCTCTGTTCTGGCACCCTGCCGGGACGGGGAAGTGCCCCCGAAGCCATCTCCATCGATCTTCACCATCATCTTCATTGACCATCCATGTTTCCTCCATCTATGAGTGAGTAATCCCCCGCTGTAGGCTATGGGGATGGTAGGGATTGGATGAGATCGTTCATGTAATGGCATTGGATTGTTAGTGCATGGTGCCTAGTATCTTTTATTAGTGCTTTATGACTTTGTTGCGACTTGTTGTGCTTAATGCTTGTCACTAGGTCCCGAGTGCCATGATTTCAGATCTGAACTTATTATTGATTCATTATGATAGTATTGTTCTTGGTCTTATCTGCAAGTTGTATACACACGTCGTTGTCCGGAACCTATGGCCCCGAAGTGACAGAAATCGGGATAACCGGAAGGGAAAGGCTTTGATGTGAGGATCACATGTGTTTACGGAGTGTTAATGCTTTGCTCCGGTGCTCTATTAAAAGGAGGACCTTAATTGCTAGTAGTTCCTTAGAGGCCCTGCTGCAAACGGGCTGACAGGACAAAAGATGTTGTGCAAGTTCTCATTGCGAGCACGTATGACTATATATGGAACACATGCCTAGGATTGTCTAGTACTTGGATGCTTTATCTTCTTTATATGCAATTGCCCTATGTTCTGATTGCTATGTGAATTGTCTTGTCCATGCAACGCCCGTTCATCCATCCCTATGCCTACCGCACTCGAATCCCACTATTTACTGCTTTTGTTACTACTGTCCTTGCTTTACTACTCCTGCTACTTTGCTATTCCTACTACAAAACTGTTACTACTGATAAACTGCTGTGAGCAAGATTGTTTCCAGGTGCAGCTGAATTGACAACTCAGTTGCTAAGGCTTATAAATATTCTTTGGCTCCCCTTGTGTTGAATCAATAAATTGGGTTTCAGTTCCCTCGAAAATACTGCGATACACCCCCTATACTTGTGGGTCATCATGAAGCTGATGAAATACTTGGTGATGCTGCTGCTGGTGAAGCTGATGAAATACTTGCTAATGCTCCTGCTGGTGAAGCTGATGAAATACCTCCCGAGGCTGCTGCTGGTGAAGCTGACGAAATACATGTTGAGGTTGCTGCCGGAGTCCAAGAAGAACATGCCGGTGTTGTTGCTAAGGTGCCGACACTTCCAGTGTTTATAGCAGACTATGTGTTTGCTGCACACTCACGCGCCTATCATGTTGACACTCCAGATCCGACCTAGATCCGAATCCATGTCAGGGGGAGGGGCCTACAATTGGCTCATCAGTGGGGTCGTATGATTTGATGGAGAATGACAGACGGCCAAACGCAGCATTCTGGTTCGTTCGGACGATACCACCAGCTCCAGGGACCTAGTGCTCATACTGGCAGATTCAATGAACCATCTGTCTTTATCTTTATCTTTAGTTATGCTTATTTGTGCAAAGAGTAAGCTATGCTTATTAGTGTAAGACTAAGTTAGGCCTAACTGCGTAATATTCAGTGAAGCCCAGCTTTTCTTTCCACGGCCATAACAGCAGAATTGCAGCATAGAACAGACAAAGGTAATATGCATACTAGGCATTTTTGCTCAGGATAACAACCACTTCAAGTAAATGATACATGGTGTACGCATTTGAACGCATCACTAGAATGTGCCACCTATTGATGATTGATGACATGGATCTAGCTTTTCTGCGCGTATTTGCATTGAATCGCTCATTGATTTGTTCACATATTTTTTGGCAATGGCTGATGACTTCCACTCTCTTGGTAACATGCTTCCTCAACAAGCACATGTTGATGCAATGCAAAGTATAAAACATGGTATTCATCGTCGTTCCATTTAGGTTCTCTATGTTTCGTCATCACAGAGCTACTAATTTCAAATGAAAATCTCGTAAACAACATATGTGTGCATTGTTAGAGTATGGTACGGACACGGTATATACATGTTTTTCTACAATCACAAGAAGAAAACTTGATACATTTTCACCTTGTTGTCATTGTGCCGAACTAGGTGGATGTGGCTTTGGGTTTCGAAGAGGAAGGCGCCGTGGCTGGTGCGTGTGCGACCACGGTGACAGTGAGCTCGGATTCTAGAGGAGGCCAACAGGACCGAGCATGGTCGGCATGGTGACAGATCTCACCCGGGAATGAATTCCCATCCCCACGTCGTGCCATGTGTGTGGCCATGGTGAGGGAGACCTCTAATTCGGGATGGGAAGGAGAGCCGGACTGAGCAGGTTCGTCCAAGTCTTAGCTCCACGCCATAGCCGCGACCATAGATCGTCGCCCTGGAGGAAGAAGAAGACGCGTAAAGGATGCATGCACCAACACTGCAAGCCTACATGGCAGCCACGACGACAAAAACATAACGGCGAAAGATGACAGGGGGCCCAACCTGACAAGCGTTAGCCTAATATTTTGAATTGAAACATAAAGTTCAATTCGTGCCGAAAAAGACCCTCTGTTTATTTGGCACGCCAACTTTGGGCAATGCAGCTGATTGTAAGCAACTTGGATACCACGTTGCCTGGGTGCCCCAACTTTCGGGCCATAAAATGATATTATCGCTCGGGCCGGCCCTGAAACGTAACATGTTGGTAATGGATCCGTAGGAGCGGCCGACATAAGTAAGTTCATGTGTTTGGATTCTAGTGTGTCAAAGAGCTTTGCTCTTCTAGCGCCTTTGTGGTGCTAGTTGAGGCTGTCGATGTTAGAGTACCCCTCTGTAGAATGTAAAATTGTTAATATTAATCCCTATGACTCCCAGGTTTTGGGAATGCTTATGTTCATGTGTGGCACCAGGCGCTTTTAAATTGCCTAATTACATTATTCACCTGTTTTTGAAAAGCAGCTCTATTTTACAATTTATATGTCCATGTGTATGATTAGTTTGCTGAGTACTCGTCGTACTCACCCTTGCTCTCTTTTGTTTTTAGTTGAAGTCGAAAGAGAAGACGCATTCGTTCGAGAGTTGGCTGGATCGGTGGGGAAGAGATAGAGAATCTAGTTGTATATATTTGTAAATATAAAGGAACCTAGTAATAAAATGATGTTTTGAGCTTCTCGATGTCCACCGTGCTGGCTTATGCTGTCTGTTTTATCTTAACGGGTATATAGGTCTCCTGGTCTATATGCGTGGGCGACTGTCATTCTTCCGGGGCCGGTCTCGGGACATGACAACGTCCATCTATTTACTAATAGAAAAATGGTACTCCGCGGTAGGAGATTCTAAAAGTTTTTGAGATGGTGATGCGGAAAATGGTTCAAGATGGGTGATTTTTCTACTCGATTGAGGTTTTAAATTTGTCTAGCGTCCATCTATATACTAATATAAAACGGTACTCTCCAATGAGATATTTTGCCCCAAACTTTTTGAAATGGTGTGCAAGAAATAATTCAAAGTTGGTGGGTGATTTTACGGCTCGATTGAGGTTTTCTATTTGGCTAGAGTCCACCTACTTGTAGTAAATAAAGATGGTAGATTGTACCGCTATCTGGTCAGGAATTCATGGCTGAAAGTCGCATCAACTAATCATCCAATAGACCACGCTTCAATACTAGTACTAGTCTGCTGTCGGAGTGTAGTGATCTATACAATATACTATTATTTATATTTAAATGACCCAGCTCATGTACTCAAAAAGTGTCTAAGAGAACATGATGTAGCTCATGCCCCCTCTTGCACGAGGTCTCTTATGTTCTCTCTCGTCTTCTCTCTTATTTTCTCTCTCATCCAATTAAGTAAAATAATATTAATTTAATTCTTATAATATGTTAATTAGAACTAATTATACTTGCTCTAATATGGTACGTATCATATCATAGAAATGAAAACTAGAAAGTTTAATGATAAATATGTCTTGTACTTCCACTAGTTTGCATTGAGACTCTACAAATCATAAAATACAATGAGGTTCCCTCCATTGCGGATTATTAGGCTAACACGTAGTCCAAAAAAATAGTTTCACCACCAATAAAATACAAATTATATTTAATATTTTTTACCATTATATTCATATTCAAAATACGCTTATAATGGTACAATTTTATGAATATAATATATATATTATTGACTAAATTTATGGTAAAATTATTTTCTTAAAATATGTTTTTTTACTTGTTCTTGAAATACGTATTAGTGTAATAAACCGAAATAGATGTAGTACTGTACTAGTAGCATCCTACGCATGATAAATACAATGAGTAGTAATGTGGATAGTAGTACACTGCTCCCACATGGCCATTATGGCTAGCCTCATGAACATACTAGTAGTACTACTACTACTAATTTTTTAGTCAGATTGTCACGTGCTCATCGAGACTTTAAGTTTGACAGACTCCTACAAGTTGTAAACTCGTGTGCACGTCCGCTTCCCCATAATTAATGTGTGTCCGTGGGAATTGCTACCAGTTTGATGAAACACGTTGTTAATTGTTGTGTGCATGCTGTCCTCTCGTTTCCACATGCTTCTCTTGGCATTCCCATGACCATTTCCTCCACCGGTTGAGGGAACAAGACCACACGAACGTGATGATCCATGGCCTGCAAGAAGAAACAGGATTCGCCGTGGGCTCGTCTCCCCGAGGGACTCACCCAGAAGATGGGTGACATCTTCCTCTCGATAGATGAATTCAACTACTACGCCACCTTCCGGGCAGTCTGCAGTGCCAGACGTGGCTTCATGAATCAGCGCTTTATGCTAGCCAACTGGATTATTCTAGAGTACCAGTTGTCAAAGGATGATCCGGTAGACTACGCCGCCATTAGGTTGCTGAACGTGAGAACTGGCCGTGTCACATCCCATGATTTTAGAAATGAAGACTGAAAAAATTCAATTGCTCGTCATTCATATGCATCGCATTCCATATTTGCAAAAGTTTTCAAAAATTAAATTCAAAACCCTATTTCCAAATGTTCCTATATGGAATTATACAAAGATTTTATAACTCCAATATTTTGAACTAAATAAAACATTGACAAAAATACCCTACACTGATCTATTGAATTTTAGAAAATTTCTGAAAGTGGTTTGGGCTCATCTGGAGTTCTAAATCAAAAGTTATCGAAGAAAATAGAAAATGAATAAAAAGAAAAGAAAAAAAAAAAACAAAACTACCCCAATCGGTCCGGCCGGACCGCAATAGCCTAGCTGGCCTATCTCTACCTACCGCCGCGTGCGCAGCGCTGAGAAGCCACCGCCACTCCACTTCGGCCCAAAGCGAGCCCGAGTTAGCGCATCAGCTAACTTGTGCCTGTGCACAGCGTAGCAGGGAGCCATTTGCGGCAACATCGGCCCACCGCCATCCCAGCAACGTCCCACCTCCCTTCTCCCTCTCACTGACGCAGGGGACCCATCCCAATCGTCGTCCTCCACGAGCAAGAACAGAGCCGAACATGGCTTCAGTTAAGATCCGATCCCCCCGATGAATCCTTCGCAAACCGGCACCTCCACATAAACCCTTCCACATATTCCCCGGTTTTATTTTTTGAATTTTTTTGAAACCCTAGCATTCTCTGAAGTTTCCGATCCGCCACCGCCGCCATCATTGATAGAGCTTCGGAGCTCCAGGTTACTATCAATTTCTCCGCCCCCTCTCCCACTCGTTACCCTCTTTGTGATCCCCATGTTCTACTGCTTCACCACGTGCCTTTCCCCCTTCCGCAGAGCACGGGAACACCCAAGAGGACTCGTCGGACTACCATCGATGCCACACCTCTCCATCCACTCTCTGCAGTCACCAGAGGAAGTGAGAGATCGCGCCATGACAACTAGAAGAACCGCCAAACACCGCCGCACCTCGTGGAATAATCTCCAGCCCTGGGGACCACCATAGCCGCCGTCAACACCACCTCCTGAGCTACGCCGTTGTCACCTTTATCGTCACTGGTGAGCTCTAGGATGAACTCCTCCTCCACCATATGATCGCCTCTGGACGGTGCCAATTAGACCGGCAGCGGAACATGTATCCGTCAATAACGTGCCACCACATGTCCTTCTGCGTCAGCACGCGCTACATCAGCACCCAGTCACCGCGCGGCTAGTGGGATCTCGCACATGGGGTAGTTAGCGAGTGACTATGTAATTCAATTTTTAAATTGACAATGAATTACCAGAACTTGTAAAAAATCATAGAAATTAATCTACAGATCCAAAAACAGCAAATAATATACCTTTCGAAAGACAATTTTGTATAGATTATTAATATGCAATTGGATCCGACATTTTGTTTAAGTATTGTCATGATTATTGAATTGCTTTAATACCCTTTTTGAAGAAATTAATTCATGGAAAATTAACTACATATAAGCAAAATACAAATGATATACCCTTGGATTCACAAATTTTTGTACAATATGAATCTAGAATAAAATTACGAGTTTATAGTACTGATAAATTTTGATATATTAGAAGGCATATTGTAGTATTTTAATTCTAAAAAATGATCTATAAACTATTTTGACATGAATCATTTTCTTTCTGGCTCTATATTGAAACCTCTATTCGGGAGTGCTTTTATCAAAATTTAATCTCACTATTTACAAAAGAGGCAAATTTAAATTGACTAAAGCCTATTAAATGGATCTAATTAATGCAATAAATGGTTTTGATGCATTAAAAAGTTTACCATGCATGTCATATGTAGGATAATGATCAGAGAACATAAATGTGCTACCGAAGTTTTTATTAAACTATCATGCATACATTTGTGCATTTGTTTATCTTATGTATAATTGTTTATGTGTATGCAATTGTATCGTGTAGATTGCGAAGAGTGCAGCGCTTGCTCTTGTGAGGATTGTACCATCTACAACTGCATTCAAGAAAAGTAAATGCAAATTTTATCATGATATTGTCCTATTATTTTATATGCATGTGTATTGTATTTTCTATATGCATATGTAGAAAAGTACTATGGCTATGCTATGTCCTAAGTAATGTGATAGGAATCTCTTGTAGTTGAGCCACCGTATGTTTAGATGTGTTCAGTTATGCTATTTTAGATGAGGGCTGAGTTACATCATATGATAGTTGTTTTCAAAGTATTATTTTGAGAAAACTAAAAACAACTTAATCCATCAATCTTCTCGGTGTGATGAGATTGACATTTTTTGGTGGCATAATGCGAAAAGACACCCATCTATCTAGAGAAAATGATTGGCTTCTGTATTCGGTAGCTTACATATACAACCATGTGCCAATATAAAATGGGTGGTTGGCTGAACTTAGTAGGTTTCGGTGACTCATACTCATGTAGCCAGAGATGTAGAATTTTGTTAGGTTGGTACGATGCGTGTCGGGTTTGGAAAGCTACTTGCCGAATTGTCTCTTTATGGATTTCTCCCTACCATAGCACAAAATGCGTGTAATGGTATGAAGGGGTTGGGCACATCACATGGTAATGGAGGAATACCAATCGGAATATGCCCAGGGAGCGGAGTCACCAGCTGGAGCGAGCCGACTGAAGCCTATCCCAGGGCGGATAGACTCGCCAAATACGGCGACTGGCGCATACTGTACCTGGACGACTCGCCGACTAGAGGCCCAAGACAGCGACTCCAATAAAAAAACTCATTAGCACATATAAACCGTAACTGGCTGCAGATATAAAGGCACCAGGAGCACCCCTCTGGGGGACATCTCTCATTAGATCAAGTCTCTCCCTCCGCCTACGGCGGCTCCATGTAAACCAATCTATGATCATATACTGATTGACAGCAGGACGTAGTGATCCTCCATCGAGGGGACGTGAATCTGGGTACATCGCGTGTCAATCTCGCTCCTGGATTCTCCTACGTCGCCTTACCCTTTTCTCTACGTAAGCTACCTTGTAGCATCTGCCATGGTCAATACCACGACAGTCCGTGGGACAAACGGTTCTTGGAGGTGATAATCCGGACGGGATCCCTCATCATCACCCGCGGCTGATCGCATCTCGGCTGCTATATGAGAAAGCCGATCGATCGGTTTGGCAACCGGCCGGCTAATCATGGCGTATGCACAGATGCAAGGATTTTGACAATTTCTGCATTTTCTGATTCTCTCAGTTTTTACTATGCCGATTGATTATTTTATCTAGATCTAATATTAAATGCATGTTGATTGCGCGATTGGATTTATTGGTACTGCTTATTTATAGCTTTGCACCATGTATCTTTAGTTTAGGCATACTTTATCGATAGCAGCACCTCTGCCTAACTCGGTCGAGACCTGGACTCACGCGGCTTCGTGTAGTCTCGTTCTTCTCAGATATATTCTATGGAGCCAAAGAAAATAAAAAAGGCCCATGTCAGATCGTACCAATCGACCAAGCTCAAAGGTCACAAGAAGAAAGAAACGGGGTTGGACCAAACCTAGCTAGCCTGACCATCTGTCGTGATATTTTCTTAATTGTTTATTGTACTCTACAAACTTGAATCTACATGATATTTTTGTCTAGTTTGTACTTCCTTTTGTGTGCAGATTTATCAGTCCACTCGCGGTTTCCGCTCACAACAGCATCGACAAAAATCCGACCTACTTGGCCGCACGACTCCGCTGTGATAACTTCATTGTGTGTCGACTACGATAAAAATCCAGCCGGCTCCGCTGCGTCACTCCATCCACTGTGACGACTCCGCCGCGTCTACTTTGGATGAGAAAGAATCCGAAGATTTCGCCACATCGACTATGCAGACTCGCCCACCACGGACTCTCGCCATCGCGGACTTGCTCCGGGGACTCGCCACGCCAGGGACTCTCTCACAGGCTAACCACGCCCAGGGAGTCGCCCTCACGGACTTGCTCGCCATGGACTCGCCATGATTGGTGACTCGTCCGCCGCAAACTTGCCATGCTACCGGCTAAATGCCGCACGAATCCACCACACAAGTCCATTTGACCAATGGTCCGATCGAGCTCGCCATGCCACTGGCTAAACACCCACGGCTCCGCCGTGTCAACCCCGTGTCCGCCGCATCGACTTCGCCAAAGCGCGACCATACTTCCGCCGTGTCGACTTAAGCGCGACCTCTGCCGCGTCGACTCTGTGTCTGCCACTTCGCCAAAGCGCGACCATACTTCCGCCGCGTCAACTTCGTCAAAGCGCAACCTCCGTCCGCCGCGTCGATCCCGTGTTTGTCATGTCGACTTCTCCCTAGCGCGGCCTCCATCCGCCGCGTCGAGCCCGTGTCCGCCGCGACGACTTCGCCCTAGCGCAACCTCCGTCCCCCGCGTCGACTTCGACTTAGCGTGGCCTCTGTCAGCTGCGTCGACTTCGCCCTAGCGCGACCTCCGTCCGCCGCATCGACCAAGTGTCCACCGTGTCGACTTCGCCCTAGCGCGACCTACGTCCACCGCGTCGACTCCATGTCCGTCATGTCGACTTCGCCCTAGTGCAACCTACGTCCACCGCGTCGCCAAACCACGACCATAATTCCGCCGCGTCATATCTTTCCGGCTACGTCGAATGCGTATACCGTGCCTACTAAAGGACCTTCATCGTCCGAGTCACCAGAGAGGGTCGCATGCCACGCTGCATGGACTCACCACTGGGTGTCTCTTCCATAGGGAAAAATAAATTCGCTTTTGTCAACCTTTGAAAGAGCGACTCGCAATGGACAAGTAGTACGGACGAGGACTCACAAACTGAGCCTCGAATCGTCCACGAAAAACGCTAAGCGAGAGCCATCATTGGAGTCGCCTTGCTCGACTGGCCTTCAGGGCCAAGACAAATGGCAGTGCTACACAAACAGAACCATGTCGTCCTCAACCTTAGATAGTATGACTCGCACGGCTAAGTATTGCGGACGAGGACTCGCAAACCGAGGCTCAGATCGTCTAGGAAGAACGCCTAGCCGAGAGCCATCTTTGGAGTCGCCATGTGACTGGCCCCCCGGGCCAAGACGAGAGACTCGCTAACAAAAACAGCGCAATCAACATCATCGCGGACTCGCAATCATCGCAGACACGCTACACTCGGGGACTCTCCCCTCGCAGACTCGCAATCATCACGGACTCGCCACACTCGGGGACTCTCCCCTCGCGGACCCGCTCACCGCGAACTCTCCGCACACGCACTCACCATGCTCAGCAACAATCACTACTATTTTCAGAATATACATCTCTAAAGAGTCTCAAGTCACCTCTACAAGACAACTCGAGCCTCGGGGAGTACTCCTAAGCATATTGCGTGTGTGGATGGTTCGACGACCGCGGCTCGCTACGCTCGGGGACTCGCCACCGTGGACTCTCCCTCGCATACTCAACATGCTCGGGGACTTGCCACCGCGGACTCGCCCTCGCGTACTCGCCACGCTCGGGGACTCTTCACCGCGGACTCGCCCTCGCGTACTCAACATGCTCGGGGACTCGCCATGCTCGGGGACTCACCACAGCGGCTTGCCCTCGCGTACTCGCCAAGCTCGGGGACTCGTCACCGCGAACTCGCCCTCACGTACTCAACACGCTCGGGGACTCGCCACTGCGGACTCTCCCTCGCGTACTCAACACGCTCGGGGACTCGCCCCTTGCAGACTCGTCTCGCGTATTCCGCTGCACCGACTTGGCGACTTCACAATCAATGATTTGGTGGCCTCCACGTCCTCTATGACAAGTTGACATGGCGCTGGCCAAACTTCACCAAGGGGCGACTCCATCCAATGATGGCTCGCCTGACGCGTTGACTCGCCTTGGCGATTGGGCTACTTCATGAGCTATTTATCTGTTTCAGGAGCTCACCAATGACTCACCATCGACTCCACCCTAGAATCACCTGCGCCGATTCAGCGGCTTGAAGTCATCGTCGAGTCCCTGATGAGCTCGGGGACTACTGATGGGGGAATGACAATCGTGGTATGCCCACGGAGCAGAGTCGCTAGCTGGAGCGAGCCGACTGAAGCCTATCCCAGGGCGGATCGACTCGCCAAATACGGTGACTGGCGCATACCATACCTGGACGACTCGCCAACTGAAGGCCCAAGACGGCGACTCCAAAAAAAAGCCCATTAGCACTTGTAAACCCTAACTGGCTGCATATATAAAGCCACCAGGGGCACCCCTTTGGGGGACATCTCTCATTAGATCGAGTCTCTCCCTCCGCCTACGGCGGCTCCTTGTAAACCAATCTATGATCATATACTGGATTGACAGCAGGATAGCTATCCTCCATCAAGGGGACGTGAACCTGGGTACATCGTGTGCTAATCTTGCTCTCGGATTCTCCTACGTCGCCTTGCCCCTTTCCTCTATGTAAGCTACCCTGTAGCATCTGCCGTGGTCAATACCACGACACATGGGTAAAGTGTATAAATCCCTGCAGGATGTTTAATCTAAGTGCTTAGCCATATCCCTGGTCATGGATAATTGGGTTGTTAGATATTGAGGTTATGACATGTTTCTCTCTCGTCCCAATTTCTTAAATTCCTTAATATTGATGGGTTAACTTAATTGGAATACTTTCAAAGAAAATCTAAAATTTCTTATAAAAGTAGGACAAAAGTATTTGAAAATACAAGCTAGCTGAAGCTCCACTTAGCCAAATAAGCATGTAGATGGTAGGTATATTGTCTCCTTACTTAGCCCTAATTTCCATACATTCAAAGTATTGACCACTTTGTGGCTACAACGTTTTATGTTGCAAGTTATTCTAGTTCTGAGTGATCTTATAGGTTGTGACCCTCCACTTGACATTTTCTCGCATGTGGCGCAATTGAATATGGAGCCTATTATCTGTTTATGCTTCCGTATGCTATTGAACTATTTGATCTAACCCTTGAGATAAGTGTTAAGTAATAATTGCAAATTTTGGATCATTCGATGTAATAATGATGATGTGTGTGCTAGTGAACCAATCCAGGGATTGGCACTATACACAGGAACTCAGCCTTATCAGGCGAGGGTGTTACATGATGGTATCACAGTAGTGTGTTGACTGTAGGATCGTGACCAAGGAATGCAACAGGAAAGCCATAGGAAATTACAAGCAATATTTCATTCTATCTATTCTCTTCTTATAATTCTTTCTAGTATATTCTTATCATTTCAATTCTTATACTCTTCTCTTTTAAAATATAGAAGGAATACTCTCTATAGCAATGATGTCAACACCCAAATTTTTAATCCCAGATGCCTGTTATGCCATACCTCGCAATACCCGGATTATCATTTTTGCGAGACATAATAGATTGATATCACAATACATCATCCATTACAAACCATAATAAGGTCTTACAAATAAAGGATCTCATGATCCAGTCTTAATACAATCGAAGGAGCGGAAAAGAAATGTAGTAGGGGCTCCATCTTCAGGGTCACAGGCAATGCTGATGATGGTAGATGATCCTAGTTGTCATAGACCTCCTGCTGTCCATCATCCTGGTAGTCCTTCTCATAGTCTAGCCACAGGAATAACCAGGGACAAAGCCATGAGTACTCTTTAAGTAATCACAAACTATCACTAACAAGTAAGGTAGTTCTCGTAGAAATCATAAGCTCTAGGTTTATCTAAACTGAGTTTAGAAGTAAAGAAAATAAGTTAATGTTCTAGATCACTTAAGTGGGAACCTAGTTTTCATATCCACAACCCTGTTGTGGTCAAGTGAAAGTCATAGTTCAATTCACAAGTTATTTTTGAAAACATCCGACGACGGAACAATATAGCCACTCTAACTGTCCATGACCGCGGACGCGGCTATTCGAATAGTTTGACACTCTGCAGAGGTGGTACACTTTCACCACAAAATTCGATACATCCGTCAGGGATAACCCTGAATCATCATACTTAGTATGCGGATAATCAATCATAACCTTTCAATTAAAAACTCTAGTATAGGCACCTCTCCTATGAGCTTGGCCTCCCAACCATGGCCATCTGCCATCCTGGGCACTGCATAGGTGGACATTCACACTCACGAGGTAGCTTCATCTCAACCTCTTCCACAAGGGAACTCATACTAATGCATATAAACTTCCAGGTAAGCCCTACCCAATTCGGGTATTATGTTTGTACGGTAAAATGGGAATGGTATCGCATCCAAACCCAACCATAAGTTTTTATAAAGTGCTAAGGCGCATGCCTCAACATTTTCATCATCAAATCCTTTTGTGTTCCTCAACACATGTCAAAATATTTCAATAGAATGAATCCTCATTCCAAGGTTTGAATAATCATTTTCACCAAGTATTCCCATCTAAAGTGATAAACTTTTATGCTTAGCACTAGCCACTAAAGTTGAGGGTATTCACTAATGAGGGTGCTAATCAAGTGTAACTATCCAACTCTAATCTCATGCCTTGGAATGACATCCAAGTATAACTAGTTAGGCCTAGTTTTATACTCTTTATGGTATCTATACTATTTTTCCAATGCTCACAAAGTACTAACTAAAAGTAAAGACTTTGGTAAAGTAAAAGAATAAAGCTTGCAAGTAAAACTTGGGATTGGTATAATCAAAGTTATATAACTAAGCATGCCTAATGCATTTTTCTTAAGTTATCAAGTTTGAAAGTATTAGCTTGCATAGTTCTATCTTGCCTTGAGTAGTGTAGTGGTTTAAGTTTTCTTCTTCTTCTTCTTGATAGTACTCCTTCTCCTCGTATCCCGGGTCGGTACTATCGTCTATAAATGAATACGGGGTACACCATCACCAAGCAATAATTAACTACTTCTATTTAGCAAACTAAGTTTCACACTTGATGATCTAGCATCATCACAATCATCACATGGAATAAATACTTAATCTTGTTTATCTTATTTTACAGAAGTAATTTCTACTCATTGAAAATACTTAATATTTAATATTCTCTTTTTAAAATATGGGATCATGTTGACACATGACATCACCACATATTCTAATACCTAGGAATGTGATTTAAAGTGGTGGTGAAATTTTATAAAGTTTAAGATTATCAGTTAATAGAATTAAAGTGACCAGAAATGCCTATAGAGCATTCTTTTGGTACTAGTCCAATGTCACTACATGTAAACCTAAATATTTTCACATATTTTGATAGATCTGATCAAATGTGATTTTTGAGAGTTGGAATCAACTCAAAAGCATTTATGATTGATTTTTGAAAAATGTTTGAATGTGAAAAAGTCTCTGTCTTGTTATCTTTACTACAGGTGATCTCTAACTCCAAATGATTTGAATCCAACGGTCTTAGATAGATAATTTAAATACCTTCCTAATAAAATTGGAATCATACAATTTGGTTTAGTGAATCTCTTTGGATTGATTTTTGAATCTACTGATAGAATGTGGTTTTTAACTAAATTGGAAAATACTTATTTGAATTCACAGGCCTGTGCGAGAAACTAACTAGGCCATCCCAATCTGCACAGCGCGGTGCAGAGGGCTACTGAAAGCAGGGTCCCACTAGTCAGCAACTCAGTCTAACCGAAACGGCATCGTGCAATCTAGGCCATACGATTAGAAGACAATCCAACGGCTGAGGTTCATCGTAAACGACGAACAGCTCCGGTGAGGTCTAAACCCTAATGCGGTGGTGGGGGTTATGTGAGGCTCACCTGGGCTCCAGCTAGGGTCGGTGATGAGGGTGAACAACGTGGTTGACCATGGCGGTTCGAATGGTGGTCGCGGCAGCTCCTGGGGCGGCTCCCATCAACGGCGCCCTTCTCCTTCTAAAGCGGCGGGCTCCGGCCAAATTCTGGTGAAGCGGTGCTCCCCTTGCTCCGAGGAAGGATGTGGGAGGTGTGGTGAGGAGTGGGGAGTGACGTGGTGTGGATAAGTGAGGTGGGGAGGGCCTCTATTTATACACCGATGAGGTGACCAAGCGGGATGGGCTGGCATCTGTGGCGACAGCGGTACAGAGAGCTAACAGTATGGCTGTGGGTAGGGGCGGTGCAGTGCTCCCTGGCGGTCATCACAGGCGTAATGGCATGTCACTGAGCGGTTTGGAACGATCGGGCGTGTGCGACGCTCTACGTGGAACCGGAGGTGTTCAAGACGGCGCACGGGAGCTACGGGTCGGGCGGCGGCGAACGGGAGTGTCTAGGAGCTAGCTGTGATCATGGAGAGTTAGTGCACGCGAGGTGAGGGCGAGGCGCGGCGCGTGCGAGCTGGTCGGCTGCGGCGCTCTGGCGGGCTCTCGACATGGCACAAAGACACTGGGTGCGGCGTTTTTGGGGTGGTCCAAGGCTTGGTTGCACGCAAGGTCTGGACAGGGGGTGGCAGTGGACGGTCACCTGTCATCTGCGCATTGTGGGAGAGGGTGACGTGGTCTACTGCGAGCGGTTCATGGTCGGCCGGCTTGGCAGTTTGCGGCCGGCGCTGCACTGGCGCAATGGCAAGGGGGGTGGCTATCCATGCATTCCTAGACACTAGGAGAGACAGGGAGTGAAGAGGGGACAATTTGGTTGAGTGATCACTGCTCAAAACAGTGAAGTTAGGCCATGTTTAAATTGTGTCTGCAAGGTGTTTGATTAAATGGCCGAAAGAACTTAAGTTCGAAAATTTTGAATGAAATTTGGTGAGTGTTTGCATCTTATGATTGAGTGTATATGGTTGCTTAGAAAACGCAAGGTGAATTGATTTGGATGGTTTTTACAAAATGGTGATCTTACCATATGAACTTGATTCAAATTTGAACTATCCTTTAAATAGATTTGAAATTGTTTTCTGTGAGTTTGTAAAGTGGGCTTGGGTTCACTTTTACTTGGTCTAGCAAGGGGTGAAAAGAAGTAGAAATGTTTCTGTTAGAAATTATTTTCTAGGAACACTCAAAGTGGCCCGGTGGTTAACTTTGGTCAAAATGACTTCATATTGGATTTCTTTTTCTTTTGATTTTGTTTTTAATTGGCCTAGATGTTGTAGCATTCATCTTTAAAACGTTTCTCATCATTTGTAGCAATCCAACATAGCAATTTCACTCAATCATACACTAATGCAAAACACACATGCATTCATATAGATTTTTGGAATAAAAGATTTTGTTAACCCTAAACTTGGGTGATTAGAACTTGATAAACTTGATTAATTTTTTTGGGGTGTTACAAATGAATTTGTAAATTTGTACTTAACAGATTTCTTCTAATCCTTGATCTTTCTTTCTAATCTTATCTCATTCAAAACTTGTAGATGAACACTCGCTCAAGGAAAGCAAGATTAAGGAATAGTTAGATGATGTCCACCATATGGTTTTTGATAGGATTTCGTTTAGGTATATGATACGTTGCTAACGAATCCTTAATTTTTGATGTTCCATGCTTGGTTTTATCTACTTTCTTATGTTTTATCCACACTTTGGAATACTATTCATATGATTTCTTGGACTAACCTATTAACAAAGAGCCACAGTGCCAGCTGCCTGTTTGATGTTGTTTTTGGTTCCAGAAAAGTCAAAAAATGAATATTCTCGAAATTGGATGGGACAAAAGGCAAAGTCAGTTTTTCACCAAGGGACACACAGAGCCAGAATACGAGACGGAGAGGGGCCAGAGGCGGCCACACCACCTGGCCGCGCGGGCCAGGCCTGGCCGCGCCAGGGGGTGGTGTGGCTAGCCTAGGCACCACCTCGGCCTCCCCTTCCGACTATAAGATGCCTCCGATACAGAAACACTAAGTACCCGATCAAAATTCCACGAAAGAGTCATCTCCATCCCTAGATCGGGAGGGATCTGAAGCTCTTCCCGGCACCCTACCGGAGAGGGGAATTCACCTTGGAGGCCTTCTTCATCACCATGCAAGCCTCCGGTGGGATGCGTGAGTAGTTCATCTTTGGACTACGGGTCCATGTAGTATCTAGATGGCTGGTTCTCCTCCTTTATGCTATCATGTTTAGATCTTGTGAGCTCCGTTCATGATCAAGATCATCTATTTGTAATCCTACATGTTGTGTTTGCGGGGATCCGATGGATATGGAGATGCTATTTCATATTGATTATTGATTCTATCATGTCTTTGTTATTTATGATCTTCCATGCTTTCTGTTGTTAGTAGCTATCTTGGCCAAGTAGATGCTAGCAACTCCAAGAGTTAGTATTTATGCTCGATAGTGGGTTCATTCCTCTAGTAATCTGGGGAAGTCACAGAAATCTCTAAGGTACTAGATGTGTTGTTGCTACTAGGGACAAAACAACAATCCTTTGTTCATAGAACAATCATATTGTTTACTTTACATGCAATTTGTAATGAAATTATCTGTTGCTTGCAACTTAATACTAGAGTGGGTTCGGATGATAGCCTGAAGGTGGATTATTAGTCATGGATGTAGTTGGATTACGGTCTATGTATAATGTTGTAATGCCCAATCAAGTCTCAAAGGAGTCAAGATAAGTAGTATATGCATATTGCTTTCTCGATGTTTGTCAATTTCCCTGCTGTAATTTATTCACCCAACATGTCATTTATCTTAAGGAGAACCACTAGTGAACTATGGACCCCGGTCCTTTCTTTTACAATCAATCTACAATCAACTGTTTACTGCTTTGTGTTACTTTCTGCAAACTATTACTTTCTTCCACTCGGTGTGTTTAATCCTTTGTTTTCAGCAAAACTGGTGAGATTGACAACCTCATCGTAAGTTGGGGACAGATTTTTGTGGTTGTTTTGTCCAGGTCTCCATGTTGCTGATGGGACCGATAGTGCGCCCTGCCAAAGTCCAGCTAGCAACACCTTTGGGGTGTTTCCTTGCTCCTACTAGATTGATAACCTTGATTTCACAACTGAGGGAAACTTACTGATGTGCTCATCATACTTTCCTCTTGGGGTTCCCAACAAGCTCGTTAGTATACGATTCAACAAGTGATTTTCTAGCGTCGTTGACGGGGAGTCAAGGACATCTTCACAAGGGGAATCCCTCATAACCAATCCCTTTACTTTGTTGTTTTCGTTTTTGTTAGTTTACTTTTTGTTTTGTTTTATTGTTTCTTTATCAAAAACACAAAAAAATAGTTTTACAAATTTGCTTTCTTTATCAAAAACACAAAAAAATGACTACTCTTGACAATACTAAGTTGTGTGACTTCACTAGCACCAACATCAATGATTTCATGAGCACACCTATTGCTCCACCTGTTCCTGAAGCTACTTTCTTTGAAATAAAACCTGCTTTACTCAATCTTGTTATGAGAGAACAATTTTCTGGTATTGGTAATGAAGATGTTGCTGCTCATCAAAATAACTTTGTTGAACTTTATGAGATGCAAAAGCATATGGATATAGATGGAGATATTATGAAACTTAAACTATTTCCTTTCTCTTTGAGAGGAAAAGCTAAAGAATGGTTGAATTCCTTAACTAGGAATAGTATTGATTCTTGGACTAAATGCAAAGATGCTTTCATTGGAAAATACTATCCTCCTTCTAAGATTATATCGATGAGAAGTGAAATAATGAAGTTTAAACAATCTGATAATGAACATGTTGCTCAAGCTTGGGAAAGAATGAAATCTTTGGTGAAGAATTGTCCCACTCATGGACTGACTGGTTGGATGATTATCCAAACTTTTTATGCAGGATTAAACTACCTTCAAGAAATCTATTGGATTCTGCTGCTGGAGGTACCTTTATGACCATTACTTTGGGTGCTGCAACAAAGCTTCTGGATAGTATGATGGTTAACTATTCTGAATGGCATACTGAAAGAGCTCCACAAGGTAAGAAGGTAAATTTTGTTGAGGAAACCTCCTCCTTAAGTGATAAAATTGATATTATTATGTCTATGCTTGTTAATGGGAAATCCCATAATGATCCAAATAATGTTCCCCTTTCCTTTGGTTGCTCAAGAAGAGCAAGTTGATGTGAACTTTATAAGAAATAACAATTTTAGCAACAATGCCTATAGGAATAATTTTGGTAACAACAATTATTGGCCATATCCTCCAATGGTAATGCTTATGGAAGTTCCTACAATAATAATAGGAGTGATCCCCCTGAACTTGAAGTTATGCTTAAAGACTTTATTAGTAAACAAACTGCTTTCAATAAAACTATTGAGGAGAAACTCTCTAATGCTGAAAGAAATATAGCATCATTGGCTCAAGCTCAACCTTCTTTGAATAAAATGGCTGCTAAACCTGAAACTAATGAGAATCCTTTTGCTGCTACTAATGCCATACAAGTTAGAATTGATGAAAATGTTAGACTATTAGCTGAATTACATGCTAAATGGGAAAGAGAAGATGAAATTGCTAGAAGCATTAGTGTTTCTACTATCACTACCACTAGTGTTGAGGCTAGTAATAGCTCTACTACTTTAGATGATAAATTTGATTTTGATCTTAATGGTTGCAACATCTCTGAAGTAATTAAGTTCCTACAAAATCTTGCTAAAAGTCCTAATGCTAGTGCTATGAATATGGCCTTTACAAAACACATTACCGATGCTCTCATAAAAATTAAAGAAGAAATGATGAAACATAAAGCTTCTATTCCTATAAAATAAGAAGATGGTTGGGAACCCATCATTAATATGAAAGTGAATGATTTTGATTTCAAAGTTTTATGTGATCTTGATAGTAGTGTTTCTATTATGCCTAGAAGGATTTATGATATGCTTGATTTTCCACCATTGGAAGATTGTTATTTGAATGTCCCACTTGATTATAATGCTAAAAAGAAACTCATGGGGAGTATTAATGATTTTATTATTATGGTTAACAATGCCTATGTCCCCATTGATTTCTATGTTTTGGATGTTGAATACAATGCTTCTTGTCCTATTACTTTGGGGAGACCTTTTCTTAGAACTGTTGGTGCCATTATTGATATGAAAGAAGGCACCATTAAATATCAACTCCCACTCAAGAAAGGTATAGAACACTTTCCTAAGAAAAGAGAGAAGATTTATTTTTCCTCTCCTATGAAAATAAAATTTGCTCTTAATGCTTCTTCATTTGAGAACACTTGATTCTTTTTCTTGCTTCTTATGCCTAACTTAAAGGTGTTAAAGAAAAGTACTTATTGGGAGATAAGCCAAAAGTTTTATATGGGTCTTGGAAGTTATTAATTCTGTAATAACATCTCCTTATCCTTTTTATTTGCTTTTTGTGCCAAGAGTAACCTCTAATGAGAGAGAAGTAATGATTGGGAAAGTTGCTGCCCCGATACAGATTTTTGTGCTTCACCGTAAAAATTCGTGTAAAATATCTGTACATCCTTTTGAGGCATGAAAGTTTGTGCTTCTTCCCCAGGTTGTTATCTAACTTTCGTTAGTTCAATACTTTTCGATTTGAGAAACATAAGGTCTTCTAAATAATTCGTCTTTACCTACTGGTCTGTTTTGACAAATTTCTGCCATTATTTGCATTTGCTTCTTATTGGTTCCTTTTTGAGTTATTTTGGGGAATTGAGATTTTTGAGGGAAGTTCTACAGTAACTTGTGTTTTATTGGAAGTTTTATTGATGTTTAACTGAACCTAAAGACCTATTTATCTTGAGTGCACTAATGTTGGTAATAAAGATTGTGTGAAGTTTTGTATGAAGGAAAAAATTGCAGGTGTATGGAAGAAACGACTAATGAGATAAAGGATGGACTAAAGCTCAAGCTTGGGGATGCCTCGCGTGTCACCCCAAGAAATATCCAAGAAGTAGAAGCGTCAGAGCTTGGGAATGCCCAAGGCACTCCCCTCTTCATCAGTGAAAATCCCAGGTTTCTTCCAAACGCTTCATTTTTATTGTTTCATGCACAGTTGTGTTGATCTTGGAGCGTCTTCTTTTTCGTTTCATTTTGGTTTTTCATTTTCTTGTTTTTCTTAGTTTACTAAATAAATTGGTTGGACCCCCTCTTTCATGAATTAGTTTTCAAATAGTTTGGTTTGGATTGGAAAAGAGTACGAAAGTTCATGCTTAAGTGGTTAAGAGAGTTTGTTTTTGACTGTGGCCTATTCTTTGTCATGCCATGCTTGATATTATTTTGGCTTTATGCTTAGTATTCTCTGTTTTAGCATGACATGTTATAAACAATTGAGATTGCTTAATATGCCTTGGAAGAATCATGCGTTGTTTTAGCATATTAAAGCATAGTATTGTGGCATTCTCCTTTGATGCTTTATTTGGGTTGACTTGGCACATGCTCACACCATGTTATGACTATCCCAAGTCACCATAAGCCTTTATGATCCTTTAGTTTTCAACTTGTAGTATCACTTTATGCTTTGATTAATGATGTTTTGTCGCTCTACATGATTATGGCCATTATTGCTCTCTTAGTTTGTCGCTCCCAGTCTTTTGCTAGCCTCCGTAACCAAGTATGAGTTCCACTCATGCATCCAATCCTTAAACCAAGTTATTCCAAAGAGTCCACCATACCTACCTATTATCATATGCTATTCCAAGTATATTCATGTTTTTATCTACCTTCCGAATTAAACTTGTTATGAGAAAACTAGTGATTAAAGCTCTCACGAACTTGATGGCACACTTTACTTTTCTTGCCTTTAATAAACTTGAACCATTGTGTCGTCTATGTTGTATATGCTTGCACTTATATGTTGGGGATTAGTAGAACCATGTTGTCATGGGGAACACTTTCAACATTTCACTTGTACTTTATACCTAGTTGATAACGTGCTCTTTTTTCTATGGATGTCGTTAGTGTGAAATGAAAGGGGAGCTTGTAAGTCCATGGAGTTATGTATATGTGTTAGAGAAACGCCTGTGCCGCTGGTCTAATCTATGTTGTCATGGTGGAAACCTGCAGTGTAACCATAATGAGCTATCTATGAAGCATTCTTCTTATAAAAAAAAGACTCAAATATTGATAAAAAGGAGAAAAAAAAGGATATGAGAAAAGAGGAAATAGAGAAAAAAGCACCATTTTCCCATGGTAAATAACAAGATTGCTGAGATTCTCGTTGTCTGCTTGCCTTGTCATTTTGATATGGGGATTCTTCCATATCATTGGGCAAGGGGTACCCCGTTGGCGGTTTTCTATGATACACATGTACTTACTATGAAAAGAACTTACCGGTAGCTAAACTTGAGTAGCATGAGGAGCGGCCCTCGTATTCAAGGGACATGAGATTTCCAAATTATACTTTGTCAAGCATATACTCCATATTTTGTTCACTTTAACCTTAATCACTTCAAGATGCTTATGATAGGGGCAATGAGAGCTGAAAGCTAATAAGTACCAAAATTTTTGGATGCTCTTCTATGAAGGCCTTTATTTTACTTTTATGTTGAGTCTCCACCTTCTATCTTTATGCACCTACTTTGAGAGCATTGTCCCAAGACTTGTTGATATTGCTTGTTCTTAAACTATTTGTATCTAGTCACTCTTATGAACTTTGAAGGTGTCCTATGCATTTATGTTTGCTACTCTATGAGGGACAAGCTGAATGTTACTATGCTATGTTTTCTTTATGTGAAACAAACAAAGGTCTTGCAAAGGATTGTTATTCATGAATCTTTTGTGTGTGACTTTTCATGTTGCAACATAGTTACTATGTCTTATTGCTAGAACTTTGTCTTTGATGCTATGATTGAAGTACTATGATCCCAGCTTTGAAAGTTCTACAAGTACTTTGATCAAGACTTTGATGGTGCATGTCACCTCAAAAATTATTCTTTCTTTTTTATCACTTACCTACTCGAGGACGAGCAGGAGTTAAGCTTGGGGATTGATGTCTACCCACTTCTATTCTTGTATACAACTGTTGGGCCTCCAAGTGCAGAGGTTTGTAGAACAGCAGCAAGTTTTACCTTAAGTGGATTACCAAGGTTTATCGAACTCAGGGAGGAAGTGGTCAAAGGTATCCCCTCTCAAGCAACCCTGCAATCAAGATACAAGAAGTCTCTTGTGTCCCCAACACACCCAATACACTTGTCAGGTGTATAGGTGCACTAGTTTGGCGAAGAGATAGTGAAATACAAGTGGTATAGATAATTATAAGTGGTAACAGTGATAGAGAATAGCTTTATGGCATGGAAAAGACTAAAGTAAAACTGAAATAAAGATAGAAGCAAGCAAACATGTAACAAATCTAGTTGCAAACGGTGTTTCAATGCTTAGAAATAAGACCTAGGGATCATACTTTCACTAGTGTACACTCTCTCATATAAATATCTTCTCTTTATGATACTAATCTTAACTACTCTCCAGTTGAACACTCTAATCGATGGTAGGGCTATAACAACACACCTCAAAGTAAGCCTTTCCCATATAGAAAACCCAACACTATCACCTTGAGTACTAGATGAGTCCAACAAACACCACAATTTCATAAAGACATCCAACTCCAAATATAACTCATAACAAGTATTTGTAATCTCTATCCTAAGTGCCACCATGGTGTGCACGCTGTCACTTTCACACACGTGGGGAGAGTAGAGATCTATTAAAGCACTTGAGTAGCAACAAGGTAGATCTACTTGATTACAAAGCTCATGATCACAATATGATCATGCATAGATAGAGCGATGAACACATAGCTACCGGTAGAACCCTTAGCCTCGAGGAAGAACTACTCCCTGTTCATCATGGCAATCAGCAATAGTGATGGAGATGGTGGTGGAGATCGATGGAGATGGCGGTGAAGATGGTGAAGTGGCAGCGGCGACGCGGAGGACTCCTTTCCCGCCGCTGGTTTCACACGGGAGCACCGACCCTTAGCACCCTTTCTTCATGGCTTCTTGGGAGCCCTTCCCTATGGAGATGGGATCCATGGGGGAGGCAAAAACGTAGCTTTGGTGGCTGCAAATTCGTGGGTGGAGGTTTGATGATTTAGGGTTTTGGTATCGGGGGCTTCTTATAGGCGAAAGGGCAAGGTCGGTGGAGGCCGGAGGGTCCCACACCACCTGGTGGCGCGGCCAGGGTGGACCCACGCCACCCTATGCTGTGGCTGGCCGCTGACCCCTCTCCGACTCTCCTTCTGGATCCGTGAGTCTTCTAGGAAAATATAAGCTTTAGCTTTTGTCCCGTCCAATTCCGAGAATATTCATTTTCTGACTTTCTGGAACCAAAAACAACAGAAAACAGGCAACTGGCTCAGTGGCATCTTGTTAATAGGTTAGTCCAAGAAATCATATGGAAAGTACTCCAAAGTTGGAACAAAACACAAGAAAGTAGATAAAACCAAGCATGGAACATCAAAAATTATAGATACATTTGCAATGTATCAGGGATGTTGATACGTTGCTAACATATCCATAATTTTTGATGTTCCATGCTTGGTTTTTATCTACTTTCTTATGTTTTGTCCACACTTTGGAGTACTTTCTATACACTTTCTTGGACTAACCTATTAACAAGAGCCACAGTGCGAGCTGCCTGTTTTCTGCTGTTCTTGGTTCCAGGAAAGTCATAAAATGAATATTCTCAGAATGGGACAGGACAAAAGCCAAAGTCAGTTTTTCACCGAGGCGGACACGGAGCCAGAATATGAGACAGAGAGGGGCCAGAGGGCCGCCACACAACCTGGCCGTGTGGGCCAGGCCTGGCCGTTCCAGGGGGTGATGTGGCCGCCTAGGGACCCCCTCGGCCAACCCTTTCGCCTATAGGATGCCTCTGATACAGAAACCCTAAGTACCCGATGAAAATTCCATGAAAGAGTCAGTAGCTACCGTCATCTCCATCCCTAGATCGGGAGGGATCTGAAGCTCTTCCTAGCACCCTGCCGGAGAGGAGAATTCACCCTGGAGGCCTTCTTCATCACCATGCAAGCCTCCGGTGTGATGCGTGAGTAGTTCATCCTTGGACTACGGGTCCATGTAGTAGCTAGATGGCTCGTTCTTGTCCTTTGTGTTATCATGTTTAGATCTTGTGAGCTTTGTTCATGATCAAGATCATCTATTTGTAATTCCTACATGTTGTGTTTGCGGGGATCGGATGGATATTGAGATGCTATTTCAGATTGATTATTGATTCTATCATGTGTTATTTGTGATCTTGCATGCTTTCCGTTGTTATTAGCTATCTTTGCCAAGTAGATGCTAGCAACTCCAAGAGTTAGTATTTATGCTCCATAGTGGGTTCATGCCTCTAGTAATCTGGGGAAGTGACAGAAATCTCTAAGGTACTAGATGTGCTGTTGCTACTAGGGAGAAAACAGCAATCCTTTGTTCATAGAACAATCGTATTGTTTACTTTACACGCAATGCGTAATGCAATTATATGTTGCTTGCAACTTAATACTGGAAGGGGTTCGGATGATAACCTGAAGGTGGACTATTAGTCAAAGATGCAGTTGGATTACGGTCTATGTATAATTTTGTAATGCCTAATCGAATCTCAAAGGAGTCAAGATGTTTAGTATATGCATGATTCGTTTCTCGATGTTTGTCAATTGCACCGCTGTAATTTGTTCACCCAACATGTCATCTATCTTAAGGAGAGCCACCACTAGTGAACTATGGACCCTGGTCCTTTCTTATACCATCAATCTACAACTATTTACTGCTTTCTGTTTACTTTCTGCAAGCTTTTACTTTCTTCCACTCGATACGTTTAATCCTTTGTTTTCAGCAAAACCGGTGAGATTGACAACCTCACTGTAAGTTGGGGGCAAAATTCTGTCGCTGTGTTGTGCAGGTTTCCACGTTGCTGCTGGCTGATGACCCACAAGTATAGGGGGTGTATCGCAGTATTTTTGATAAGTAAGAGTGTCGAACCCAACGAGGAGCAGAAGGTGCTGGCTAGTGGTATGGATCAGGAATTCTCTGCAAATACTTAGCAAACGGATTTTTAGGGGTTTTCGATAAAGCAAGTAAACAAAGTACGAGTAAATAAAAGACAGTAAGAATAAATGCAGCAAGTGCCTCAATCCTTTATGCAGCAAAGGACAAGCCGGTTGTATTTCTATAGATGACCAAACGTTCTCGAGGACACATGGGAAGACTGTCAAGTGCTTTCGCTTCATATAGTCGATTAATCTTCTCTAGCTTGCTAAGTGTTGTGTGGGTGAACCTGTGCTAATGTACCGCCCCATCCAAGACTTAATACATACTTTTGATTAAACCCCCTTGCAAACATCCGTAAGTACAAGAAAGTAATTAAGGTAGAAACCTAACCACAACTTTAAACTCTAAGACCCTTACGTCCCTTCTGCAATGGTTTCCTAACGGGGGTTCAGGTTTCTGTCACTGCGGCAACCCCTACGATTAGTAGCCAAATACACAATGCATTCCCCTAGGCCCATATAGGTGAAGTGTCGTGTAGTCGACGTTCACATGACACCACTAGAAGAAGTACACCACAACTTAAATAACAATCTATTGAATCTTTCTCAACGCAACTCCACTACTAACAACAAGACTTCTCCCATGTCCTCAAGAACAAAACGAACTACTCACAAGACATCATATGGATCATGATCAGAGATGGAATAATGATGTATAACAATCTGAACATAAACAATAATTCAATGGTTCACTCAATAGCATCAACTACAAAGAGTAATCAACACCGGGAAAGTTTCCCCTATGAACTAATGCAAGATTCAACTCAATTGTTACAGCAATATGGAGATGGTGATGAGGGTGCTGATGGTGATGATTGTGTTGTTGTTGATGATGATGATCCCGATGAAGTCCAGCTTGATGGTGGTGTTGATGGCGACGATCTCCCCTCTCCGGGAAGGAATTCCCCCGGCAGAAATCTGTCTGCCAGAGAGATCTTTCTCTCTCGGTGTTTTCCGCCCCGCAGAGGCAGCGGAATCTTTATGTGGTCCCTCCCTGAGTCTTAGGGTTTCGGGAGGAAGATATACACCAGAGGGGAGAGGCTGGAGTGGGCCAGGGTGGCCACACCACTCCCTGGCGTGGCCTAGGCTTGCCCGCGCCATGGGGTGGTGTGGGCCCCCTGTGGCCCACTCCACTCCATCTTCTGGCATCCCGAGTCTTCTGGAAAAATAGAATTTTCCGTATATTTTCCAGGATTTTCTGATCTTCGCGAATTTTGCGTCCAAACAACACCTTTTCCATCAGAATCCTGACTGCAGCGGTCCATGCTCCAAAAGTCATCAACCATGCAAAAATAGATGAAATAACATAAGTATCACCTCTCAATACGAAATATATCAATGAATAATAGTGAATTACGACATAGAATAGTGATGCAAAATGGACGTATCAACTCCCCCCAAGCTTAGACTTCGCTTGTCCCCAAGCGAAGCTGAGCTCAATAAACATGGCCTTAGGTTTATGGAGTGAAGAGTCGATAAAAGAATACGGACAAGAAGCCTCACATTCATCAAATACATAGATCATAATAGAAGACAACTCACTATTATATAACTCAACTTGTAATAAGTAAAGGAAACACAATAAAGATACGTAAAGTGAATCATAATTGGTAATGGCAAACTTAGCTCTTGGTCGAAGAATAGTTGATAATTTGCCGGAGTTCACAAATAGCTGGTTTTTCAATGAAAGCTTTCAAAGTAGTAAACATCAGGATAAGAGCAATGTGCAAAACAAGGAACATAAGAAACATGATTGAATAAATCAACCTATGAATGAATGAAACACAACAACTCAAAATACTTGTTGAGATAGAAGGGAATAGGTTTACTGACTCAACTACAAAGTAAAAAGAAAGGGCCCTTCATAGAGGGAAGTAGGGATTGCATGTCTCATAAAGAGCTCCCAAAAATTATGATACTAGTAGCTTTTAGCTCTCATTGCCCCTATCATAGGCATCTTTTGGTGGTTAAGGTTAAAGTGACACAACTAAGAGGATATGATTGACCAGTTATAAGTTGAAATCTCATGCCCCTTACTTATCAGTACCGATCCTCTCATGCTACTCAACTTTAGTCACGAGGAAGCTCTTGTCATTGTAAATACATGCGTATCATCGAGAACCGCCAACGGGGTACCCCTTGCACATGACACAGGATCTATCCCATAATCAAAATGACAAGGCAAGCAGACAGTGAGCATTTCAGTGATCTTTTTATTTGCTATTTGCATAGGTTTTTATTGAGGATGCTTCATAGAATGCTCACTATAGTTATGCTGCAAGTTTCCACCATGATTAGGCATGGCTTAGGCTAGCGGCCCAGGCGTTTCTCTAACACACATATAAACTCCATGATCTCACAAGTTCCACTTTTATTTCACACTGTCGGGATCCATAAGCAAAAGAACATGATATCAACTAGGTACAAGTACCAATGAAGTGTTGAAAGCGGTCCCCATGATACATCGTTCGGCTAACTTCAACTCATAAAGCGCAAGCATATACGCAACAAAGAAGGACCCAATGGTTCAAGTTTATTAAGTGCGGAAAATAAGGTGTGCCATCAAGTTCGTGAGAGCTTTAATCACTAATTTTCTCATAACAAGTTTAATTTGGGAGGTAGATAAAACAAGAATTTACTTGGAATAGCAATAATGCTACTAGGTAGGCATGGTGGACACGAATGGCAAAGGTTTTGGTTTAAGGGAGATGGATGCACGAGAAGAATTCCCTCTCAGTATAGGTTTTTGGCTAGCAAGGCTGGGTAGCAAGTACAAGAGTTAACGGAAACAAACAAACATACAAATGATAAAGACAAACATGCAATCTTCCTTGAAAGCAGAAATGATCTTAACTAGAGAATACTAGACTTATGAGCAAATCAAGAAAGAAAGATGATGAAATTATTTTCCTCTAGAGTACTTCTATCTTTTTCTTTTCAACTCTCAAAAAGTGTGTTGCTACTGACTGAGCCAGGTTTGCCAAAATCAACTAAATTAACTCAATGATCCCAAAGTGCTAGCAATACTAACAACAAGATCAATCATATAACCACGAATTGAAAACTAATATAAGCAATGCAAAAGAGTGAATGATAGAACTTCTCATTAATACTCCATAACAGAAACTCACACCAAGGGATACAAATCTAACGAGAGAGGGGACACTTCCACAATGCAAACCATACTACATAATAACTCCTCTATTCATGATATGTCTCTACTAACAAGGTAAAAAGATAGAAGATAGTGATATGATACCGCGGCACTCCCCCAAGCTTGGAACAAACCAAGGGGATGCCAAACCTGATGACGAATTACTCCTTAGGTGGTCGTAGTATCCTCTTGATGAGCTCCTTGATCAGTTTCCGAAAGTCCTCAATCTCAAAGGTGAGATTACGAATAAGCTGCGAGTTTTGCTCAATGCGGCTCATGATCATGTCGTGTTGAGTATCCCAGCTCTTGCTATTCTTTCCCCACTCTTCCTCCTTCAAGTCTTCTTTTCCTGCATGGCTAGAACGAGGCAAATCCCAATTGGAGGGTAATTTCTCCTTGGGCATATTCTGGTATTGATGCTCATGGATAAGGGTATGGAAAGGATCCCTGGTGCGTGGAGGACGTGATCGTGGAGCCAAACTGTGGCAAGGAGCTTTGCCCCAGTCCGCATTCGTGCAGTCCTTCTGATCTTGGTAGGCTTCACCACTCCAATGCTTGCAATGGTGGTGCCAGTGTGCACACGTTGGCTTTGCTCCTCTTCATCTTCACTCTCGATCTCCTTCTCCTTCCCGGGGTCTTGGAGGTCTTCCTGCATGGGCTCCTTCCCTTTATCCTTGGCAGACACCATTGTGCTTCTAAGCTTTCAAAGAGTATGTCCTGGCAGAAAAAGATCAGAACAAAAACACGACGAAAACACGATATACGAACCTCGGAAGATCCGGGGGGTTATATATTATGAAGTTTCATACCAAAAGGAAGGTACTGGGCGAAAACGGGTCGGAGGCGGAGTCCGAGGTGGCCTCACCACCTAGTAGCGCGGCCAGGGGTGGGCCCGCACCATGGGGTGGTGTGGGCCACCCTGGCTCCGGTTCCGTCCCTTTTTCGCTTCGTAGCTTTCCTTATTGACTGAAAACTGCAAAAATATAGTTGGATTGTATTTTCTCAGAACTTTTCTTACCAGAACTGTTACCTAGTTGGAAACGGACCCTGCAGGTCTCTGAATTTGGTGTTGAGTGGATCCTTACGGAGTCATCACTTGAATATCATTGATATCTTTATCTTCATATACTTATTACTTGAGTCATAAGACCCTTCTCTTCCTTATTACACCATCGTCTCCACTTCCTGGAAATTTCTTTCACACAAAACTTCACACAGTTCTTATTAGCAACATTAGTATAAGTGAAGTGACAAAACCTTTTGAGTTCAACTTTGACTGAAAACCATCAAAACAAAAGCTACTGTAGCAACTCCTTTCGAAAACCCAAAAAGAATTCAAAAAGGAATCGAATAAAGAAGCAAACGCAAGATTGGCAAAATCTGTCAAAATAGACCAGCAGGTAAAGATCAATTTTTTCGAAAATCTTCTGTTGCTGAAATCAAAAAGTGCAAAACTAATGGAAGTTAAATAACAACCTGGGGCAGAATCACAAAAAATTACAGCTCAATCCGATATACGGAGATCTCTCACGAATTTTTACGGTGAAGCAAAAAAATCTGTTTCGGGACAACAACTTCCCCAAATCTTACTTCTCTCTCATTAGAGGTTGATCTTGACACAAAAACCAAAAAAAAACAGATAAGGAGCGGTTATTACCGAAGTAATAACTTCCAAGACTCAAATAAACAAAAACAAACTAAAAGCAAAAACAAATTGGGTTGTCTCCCATAAAGCTCTTTCTTTATAGCCATTAAGATGGGCATGATAATTTTGAAGAAGCTCTCATAGGGATATGATTTGAAGTGAAAGAGAGCAATAAGAAGAAAAACACACACACATTTAAGTCTAACCCACTTCCTATGCAAGGGTATCTTGTAAACAATCAAGTTATTGAAACCTAAGGCGACTTGCATAAGAAGGCAAAAGAAGTGCAACATAAAAACTTTCAGCATAAAACGAGGAAACTTGATATTATTGAAATACATAAGAAGACTTTTCCCTGTCTCATAGTAACTTTTAGTATCATGCATAAACTTAACAATATAGCTATCACAAGAACCATCATAGCAATGATCACTTATTCCAACAGAAAACACATGAATACTAGCTCTCATAGCACTACTATGTGAAACAATTTTAGAGGTATCCTAACAAAGGATAGTGTGTCCCTCTTTTTCATACTTAGTGACAAAGTCTTTCACACTTGCTATAATAGGTTCATCAACCATTTGTTTATCAGGTTCAACAGCCTCATTCATATTTTCATCTACCATACTAGCCATCATAGAATGTTCCTTTACCTTAACTTGGAAAGGCATTTTCTAAATATAAGGTTTAGGTAAAACATGATTAGTAGTATAAACTTCAGTATTTCTTGCAGGAACACTCTTAGCAATATCTTTATAAGGTTCATGATACTTATTCCACTTCTTTTTAGGAACTTCAATGTAGGAAGCAAAAGCCTTAAAATAAGAAGCAATAGCTTGAGAATCTAGACCATAAGCATTTTTAATATTTTGAAAGTCATCAGTTCCCATAAAAGATGCAATGCATTCATAATCATAATTTGTACCTGACTTTCTACCTTTTCGTTCTCCCAAGCTTCATCATTGTCTTGAATACGGTCTAGAAGATCCCATTTAACTTCTTCTTCCATGCGAGTGAATGATCCAGCACAAGAAGCATCCAATAAATCCTTGTCATGTAGAGGGAGCCTTGCATAAAAGTTATTGATAATAATATTATTGGAGAGCTCATGAATGGGACATTTGAGCATTAGTAACTTCAATCGCCCCCAAGCTTGAGCTGTAATCTCTCCATCAAGAGGCCAAAAGTTGTATATTTGATTCCGATCTTTATGAATCTCACTAGGAGGATAAAACTTTGAATAAAAGAGAGGCACTATTTCCTCCCATTCCAGAGCTTGACCATTCTTTAGCAGCTTATACCATTCCTCAGCTCTTCCTTTTAGTGATAATGAGAATAACTTCTTCTTAACTTGATCTGTAGTAATACCTGCACACTTGAATAACGTGCATAATTCGTGTATAAAGAGTAAATGATCACAAGGATGGACAGTTCCATCCCCAACATAGTAGTTATCCATAACACGATCAATAAATCTTGTAGGTATTTTGAAAACATCTTTCTCAGCAGGTGGTGGCTTATCTACTACCTTAGCAGTGGTAGTAGCATTACCAAATAAGAAACTCAGCGAATTATCCATAACGAAAATAAAGCAACTACCAGCAGTAAACAATACTCACAGTAGAAGTTTCCTTTACCAGTTCCACTCTCCAATAGCGCTTCACTCCCCGGCAATGGCGCCAGAAAATAGTCTTGATGACCCACAAGTATAGGGGGTGTATCGCAATATTTTCGATAAGTAAGAGTGTCGAACCCAACAAGGAGCAGAAGGTGCTGGCTAGTGGTATGGATCGGGAATTCTCTGCAAATACTTAGCAAACGGATTTTTAGGGGTTTTCCATAAAGCAAGTAAACAAAGTACGAGTAAATAAAAGACAGTAGCAATAAATGCAGCAAGTGGCCCAATCCTTTATGCAGCAAAGGACAAGCTGGTTGTATTTCTATAGACAACGAAACGTTCTCGAGGACACATGGGAAGACCGTCAAGTGCTTTCGCTTCATATAGTCGATTAAGCTTCTCTAGCTTGCTAAGTGTTGTGTGGGTGAACTTGTGCTAACGTACCGCCCCATCCAAGACTTAATACATACTTGTGATTAAACCCCCTTGCAAACATCCGTAAGTACAAGAAAGTAATTAAGGTAGAAACCTAACCACAACTTTAAACTCTAAGACCCTTACGTCCCTTGTGCAATGGTTTCCTAACGGGGGTTCGGGTTTCTGTCACTCTGGCAACCCCTACGATTAGTAGCCAAATACACAATGCATTCCCCTAGGCCCATATAGGTGAAGTGTCATGTACTCGATGTTCACATGACACCACTAGAAGAAGTACACCACAACTTAAATAACAATCTATTGAGTCTTTCTCAACGCAACTCCACTACTAACAACAAGACTTCTCCCATGTCCTCGAGAACAAAAAAAACTACTCACAAGACATCATATGGATCATGATCAGAGATGGAATAATGATGTATAACAATCTGAACATAAACAATAATTCAACGGTTCACTCAATAGCATCAACTACAAAGAGTAATCAACACCGGGAAAGTTTCCCCTATGAACTAATGCAAGATTCAACTCAATTGTTACAGCAATATGGAGATGGTGATGAGGGTGATGATGGTGATAATTGTGGTGATGATGATGATAATCCCGATGAAGTCCAGCTTGATGGTGGTGTTGATGGCGACGATCTCCCCTCTCAGGGAAGGAATTCCTCCGACAGAAATCTGTCTGCCGGAGAGATCTTTCTCTCTCGGTGTTTTCTGCCCTGCAGAGGTGGCGGAATCTTTCTGTGGTCCCTCCCCGAGACTTAGGGTTTCGGGAAGAAGATATACGCCAGAGGGGAGAGGCTGGAGTGGGCCAGGGTGGCCACACCACTCCCTGGCGCGGCCTAGGCCTGCCCGCGCCATGGGGTGGTGTGGGCCCCCTATGGCCCACGTCCACTCCATATTCTGGCATCCTGAGTCTTCTGGAAAAATAGAATTTTCCGTATATTTTCCCGGATTTTCGGATCTTCGCGAATTTTGCTCCAAACAGCACCTTTTCCATCAGAATCCTGACTGCAGCGGTCCATGCTCCAAAAGTCATCAACCATGCAAAAATAGATGAAATAACATAAGTATCACCTGTCAATACGAAATATATCAATGAGTAATAGTGAATTAGGACATAGAATAGTGATGCAAAATGGATGTATTACTGGCGCCGGTAGTGCGCCCTGCCAAAGTCCAGCTAGCAACACCTTGGAGGTGTTTCCTTGCTCCTACTGGATTGATAACTTTGGTTTCATAACTGAGGGAAACTTAATACCTTCCTCTTGGGATTCCCCAACGAGCTCGTTAATACACGAGTCAGCAGTATGCGACTAAAACAAAATTTCTAGAATGTTAACCAAATTATTTAGGCTTGAGTTTTGTTTTTAATGATTGTTTCCTTGTGTGTCAATTGATTGTTTCATATAGATATGGGTAGTACTGCTTCTCTGTTCTTTCTATCTATAACTCATCTATGCTGTCCTAATAGATGCCACCCCATCACCAATCCCCGAGATGGAGAAGCTAATAGCAGCACAAGCACATCTAGCACAAGTGATGACATAGTTCATGGCGAACAACAACAACCAGAATTACAACAACCCACCGCCTCAACAAGACCTACTCCTCAATTTTCTAAGACACGGACCACCAACATACTCAAGCTTCTCCAAGCCTACTATGGCAGATAATTGGTTGCAAAGAGTGAACAAGTGCCTAGTGAATGTTGGCTGCACAAAAGTAGAGAAGGTGAGGTTTGCCACTCACTTATTGGAAGGACCTGTAGCAAAGTGGTGGTACAACTATCAAGTCACTCACCCCATAGTTCAAGTAAGATGGAACATTTTTCAGAAATCATTTCGTGAAGCATGATACCTTCGATCCGGATTCACGGATGTAGTATACTAGCTTTTCCCCTTGAAAACCTAGGTTTAATCGAACCTTGGAAAGCAATGCTAAAAGGAAATAAAAAGGACATATCTACAAGACTTTGTTTGTTCGTTTTACCTTAGTTTACTGGACCAATCTAGGTTAATTTTATAAGGGGTTGAATCAATGGATGGAGATAGGCTAGGGTTGAAGATCCACCTACATCTGCACATCATATGGGATAAAAGATAATAATAAGCATAGTCATGTGTAATGGGTGAATAGGGATAATCTCTTGTGGGCAACACATCCTAATATACTAGAGCCCCCGTGATGCAGCAGGCATAGCAATAGTCTTTTAATCCAACTGAGTGCACATCGAAGCAACGGGCTATAAACAATTATTAAGTGCAAAACACAGATCAAAGCATTAAGTGGTGATGTTGTAGTGATCCCTAAGGGGTCGCTAAGTGTAGCACCCCGGTAAAACCACTACTAGAAAATCACTTGCTGTTTTCTTTTTGTGCATCATTATGACCACATGCTCATGTCATCATGCCACATTGCATTTGAGCATAGTCATGTCATCATGCATGGTTTGCCTAAAACTATTTTCCAAAAGGCTATCTTTGTTTTCTAAATATCCTCTCTCTTTATTCAAATCAAAACCCCGGTCTTCCTGGATATTTTGTTTGTCTAAAATTATTTGAACAAGGTTTTATAAAAACTAAAATAAATAATTTTTTGTCCGGGGAGGCAGTCTAGCCGGTCAGGCCATAGGCCCAACCGGACAAACCACCTCCTACCCGGACCGGCTACATCTAAACGAAACCCTAACCCTAAATGCCTACCTAAATCTAATCTAGTCCTACCCTAGACCCTACCTGCCGCCGCCACCACACGCTCCACACCTCACCACGGCCACACCCGCACTCGAACGCATGCGACCAGCGCCACACGCGAGCCACACACCCCGCCCTGCATCTGGCAGACACGCCAACCCCACCCCGCTCCTCACCCGGCCTCACCCACGCATCAGGATCCCCCACTCCCCCTCGTGTCGTTTCCCTTGCCAGAAGCCCCGCTCGCCGCCGCTGCTTGCTCCTCTTCCCCCGGCCTGGCCTGCTCCACCGCGCTGTGCCCCGTCCGCTTGCGGATCGTGCATCCCCGCCTGACCAGGCCCCCCAAGCCAGAGCTCCTCCCTGCAGTACCTTTACTCCTGCCGCCGCTGTCGCCATGGAGGTTCCTTGCAGTGGCGCCTCTGCCTGAGCTCCGCCGCCCTCTCCAGTCGACGTTGTCGCCTCTCCTCCTCTCGCCGCGTCTTCAACCTCCGCCCCACAAGCCGCCCTCTAGAGCCCCGCTGCCGAGCTCCTCCTCGTGCCATGGCGTCTCCCACCTTGGAAGCTTCTCACGCGCCACTGTCTCCAGGCGTCAGCGCGCGTCCCTGGTCGACATCGCCTCTCCCGCCGACTCCTCTGCTCTGACGCGCCAAGAGCCGCCACCTGCGAAGCTCGCCGTCGTTCCTCCTTAGCGGTCCACTCCTTCGTGTTCTGCTCCGACCTTGGCCGCGCCGGTCGTCATCCCTGTCCTGCTTTGACTGCGACCCCGCAGGTCCCGGCTGCCGCCCCTGCTCGAGCTCTCCTCTCCTACATGCTTTGCAACAGGCAGCAGGTGCCCAAGCTCGTCCGCGTCCGCGACCTACGTGTGCTCCCACCGTATGCAGTGACCCCTCCCGGTGCTCTCTTCTAGGCCGACCTTGACCCCGCGCTGCCTCTACCTCGCGGTGTGGTGCTCGCTGTGACCAACATGTTGAAGCCTATTTTTTTTTCTGTCTGTGCGTGCCCAGATGCAGCAGCCCTACATCTTCTCTCCGTACGTGCCTGCTCATCAAGTGTTCGATGAAACGTCCACATATGTTTTGCTCATGTATATTCTATCCGATGTGGCCAACGTGTTTTGACAGGCTTAAGTTTGGCTCCTTCGCCACACTTATTCCCCAACATCAGTTCAACATGACCGCTACTTCAACGACTTCGTCTTCGGGAGCATCAAGAAGGTTGGGATGAGACTACTACCGTAGCATTGACCACTTTCGCTTCTCGACAACAATTCAAAGTCAGAGTCCGAAGCTCTCCTTCATGGAATCTGAAGAACCCCTAACCCGGAACATCGAGTTCTCCGTCATGGAAACCGAAGGCACCCTCTCCCACACGAATCAGATAATCGATCCCGCCGAGACCGATCCCCCATAGAACCTCGGAATCCCCAAGACCTTCGCCCCAGTGTGATCCCCTTTTCCGAGAACTCTATTTTATAAAGGCCATCGATACAGTTGTTGCATATTAAATCATTCATACTTGCATTCATATTTTGTGGGTGTTTGGGGGTATATCGATGATTCACCTAAATTAAATATGGAGGCCATATGCGAGCTATCTTAGTCTTATAATGGCTCCATTTAAATTGTGTAGTGAACCGATGCCATGTTTTGCCTTGTTAACACAGAGTTTAAATTATGGGGCATCTAAACAACATGAACCTTCTAATTAATTGTCGGGACCCTAGTTTCGCTTAATATTGCCCAATTATCCTGCATCTTTGCCATGGCATGCATCATACATACATCATGCCGGATCTTTTGTCGTAGTATTAAATAGTGCATCCGATGTTTCTTTTAGTGCTTTGGTTCTTCGCAGATTAGGCCATTCAGTTGATGCGAGTATCGACAAGTTCTTCGGATAATGTATCTCTGGAAGTGTTTCCCAGGCGAGCATCTCCCCCTTTCTACCTATTTTGCTTTTATAGTCTTTATTTACTCCTATTGATCTATTGCTATCCGTGTTGTGATGCTTTAGTTTACGTGCACCATTTATACTCCTTGCAGCCCTAAATTGCCATGGACACATCCTATTGCCTGTTGTTTGATAGATAGTCGGCCTTGCAAGTCGTAGTTGCTTGCTTATGTGTTGCTTCGCGTTGTTATCGTTCCACTGTTGACGGCAAGTTGGCACATGATAAATGGTGGAGATGCTTAATGGTGGAGATGATCATGACTTTAAATACAACTTGATTAATTGCTGGGAATAGATATAACTAATGCAGAGGCATCGTTAGGCAATAGATGTTATTTGGTTTTTCCACGCTCACTTGTGTCCCGTAGGACCCCGAGTACTTGATATCTGTTCCTTGACTATCGCACTATCCGCATGTGGGACCATGAATCCCCTTAGCCAGAGCTTGATTCATTTCTTATTTCTTGGGGCCACAGAGTAGTTTGGGGCTCTATTACTATCCTGTACTTATGCCATGATTTACTGCTTTATTTACGATTGTGCATGGAGCACCTGTATTGTTTTGGAACGTGGAACGTTTTCGGGGTATCGACAAGCCCAGTCACACTTTCGGGTTACCAGTCGTTTACAGCCATTGACACAAACCCTGGGTCCGTCTCGAAGCCGGCCAACTTCGTTGCGGGTAGCTTAGTGGGGTGGCCCCCTGAAATCTTTTATGAATCTTGTGATTGCTTCATCGTGAAAGCCTTGTTGGGTTTTGATTTGGTTTTTCCGAGGTTGATCATGTGTGTGTTGCTATTTGTGCACCCCTACAGGGTATATTTTTTCTGAAAGCCGTGTCCACGGTTATGGACGACTTGGAGGATAGTATCTCGATCATAGACAAGCATAACTAAAGTAGTGCTATAAATTTGACTTAATATGTGACTAGTAATAAGCTTCACTACAATGGAATGGATAATAAAAGTGCCAACAACTGGTGGAACTGGGGTGTATCGTGTCATGTTATACCTACCTAGTAAGTATCACCACTCCAATGGAATGAAATAAAAGTGCCAACAACTGCTGGGTTTGGGATGTCACATGCTAATTGTATCTGACTAGTAAGTACTGCAACTACAACTGAATGGTTAACTAAAACTGCCCACTACTTATGTTGTCAGGATGACTCATTCTATATCTAACTAGTAAGTGCTGCAACTATAATGGAATGAATAAAACTGCCAACTGTGTGAGTTCCTCGGTTTGACTTCCTCGTTTGGTCTCGAGGGGGAATACCAGGATGGGTATGATTGGTGTTAGTATAAGGTTGGTTCCGAATAGATCTTTCTTATCTCTCTCTAATAGCCGACAGTTTATCGGGTCTCTATAGGTTGTTTAGTGCTGCTGCGCTGCCGCTTCAGTCCACCATACCTATGTAGGCGAGAGCCGCCGAATTCTAGTCTCGTCGTGTACTGGCCTCAGTACTGACCGCTCCTCTTTTTCCTTTGCCCTTTGTTGGAACCCCTTTTGTTTTAGCAGGTTTCGATCGACGTTGTTAGCAGGGTTACCCTTCCAGCTTGGCCTAGGCAGGGTTATGGACGTCATTGGTTATTCTTTAGGGCTCTTAGCCCCATTTGCATCTTATCTGTACTAGGGTATCGTTTTCGAGGTGATTTGGATCTTTGTACAGTATATCTATATTATTGACTCATGGAGTCGTTGTTGTATATATATGTTCTGTGGGTTCCATCATGGACTATTGTGTAATGGTATTACTTCGTTTTTCCTCCCGCACGCAAGTGCGTGGTGGGCATCTTTGAATCTTTTCTATGCAGGTTTGGCAGGAATCACTAAAACTTGCATAGGGTCGATTCGGGGGTGTTACACTAAGAAAAGACCATACTACCCTTTCTGTCACTAGGGTTCCTATGAGATCGCCGCTAGCCAAGTATCTCACCTCAAACGTTTATCAATCCATGGGATCTTGGGTACCTACAAGTCCACAGATCAAGGCAAGAGACAAAGAAACAAAAGATACAAATTTCTATTGTAAACAAAACACAATATTCCCATGAATTAGATGCACATAATTGCTATGAGGTTTCTCCCCAATCTGCAACCCATGAGGACTACTCACTCACAACAAATAGATCGAGGATAGAAAATAGTGTGCAAAATACTTAGATTGAAATGGAATACTCTTACAATGGTTGCCAAATCACAAGGATATCTAAAGTATAAAGCAATGGCTATGGAAAATGGAGGGGATGGATGATGGAAGTGATGAACAATGGATGAAAAATGGATGAACAATGGCGTGGATCTCCTATGGTGGTGTTGTGATGTAATCTGAGAATGGCGGCTCTCTGGCCGACGGCTGGAGCCTCAAAATATATAGGCGTCTTCATGAAAGTTGTAGGGTTTGACGAGACAAAGGTGCAGCCACCTAGTATGGGTGGACGGTACAAGCGGGCCTTGCCTGTACCAGGAGTCTTTATGCTTGTAGTCGCCTGGGAATGGCTTCCCAATTACTTGTCCGTGTGGACTTCCTCAAAAACCTTCATTGTGACTCCTTATTTCGCATTAGAAAGCGTGATTTCCTGCAGAACTCAATTCAAAGCAAGGTTTTGCATATCTTTGCAATTGTTAGTCATTAGTGGCAAGGATTGAGAGTTTCTTGTCAATTACTTGACCAAAAAAATGTTTAAACATGGTGGAAGATGGCTATTTTTGGAGCCATCAAAGAACATGTTTCATATGAAGTCATGAGTTCATGCCAGGGAAAATTCTACAATCCATGCCAAGGAAACCATACTATTGTGGAGTACATTGAAGCTTTTAGCAAGGCATCCCATCATGCGATAAATGATGTGAATTTGGATCATACAACTTGGTGGAGGATGCATGGAGCATCTAAAATAGAAAAATAACTTGGGAGGAGTTCAATGAAGTTATACTATGACTTTGTTACATCGCCCAAGCATCAACAACTGAAGAACATGTTATGAAGGAACCTCGATCTTGCAAAGTCTATGGAGACTTAGGACACGGCTACAAGGTGAAGGGAATATGCCCAGGGAGCCAATAATAAAGTTGTTATAATATGTATTCCAAGTATATGATAGATGTTTATTTGCATTCTATAATTGCATTAATAGGAAACATTAATACATGTGTGTTTAATAAACAAATAAAGGGTTCCTAGTTATGCCTCTCTTATAAACTAGCTCGTTGATTAACAAGATGATCAAGGTTTCCTGATCATGGACATTGGATGTTGTTAATAACGAGGTCACAACACTGGTGAATGATGTTATGAACATTCATCCGAAGTATAGCATTATGATCAAAGTTATTGTGTTCATATTGCTATAAAATCATATGAAGTAATCTTAGTCCTTAAACCATGAGATCAGGTTAATTGCTAACACCGGAAGAGTGAGTTGATAACATCAAACGTCACACCGTAAAAGAGTGACTATAAAGGTGGGTTCAGATACTCCGAAGGTGTTATGTTGAGGCTCATCGATCAAGAATGGAATTTGTCAATCCCGATGACGGATGGATATACTGTAGGCCCTCTCGGTGATATCACATTAAGATTGCTTGCAAGCAAGTGATGTGATCACTAGAATGTTATATCATAGGAAAGAGAAAAGAGTGCATGTCGGTAACAAGATCAAACTAGGTACTAGGATACCGATGATCGAATCTCGGACATGTAATATATCGCGAAACATAGGGATTTAGTTACTAGCGTTAAAGGTTCTCACGATCACAGAAGTCATCATTGAATGTGTGGGAGTCAGTATGGATCTCCAGGTCCCACTTCTGATTATTGATAAGAGAATGGTCTCGATCATGTCTACATTATTTTCGAACCGTAGGGTGACACACTTAAGGGTTGCCAACACCATTTGGAGCAACTATGTTCTAGACGAAAGAATTGCAAAGCACTGGAATTATTTCAATGGACACTAGAATTGTTCCTGGTGAAATTGCTGAATTGGTTATGCATGTGATATTGAAATGTTGCAGTGGTTTTATGTGAATGTTTGTTAATTAAAGTAACTAAAATATTTCTGAATAAAATAAATAAATGAGTTGCATTAAATTGGGTGGAAGTTTAATGCATTTTGAGTGGGGTTTTGAGTGGAGAAAATGGAGGGCCAAATTTATGTGAGTGGAGCTTCCACCACATGAATGAGTAAGAGGTGGGGGCACCCCCCATGGGCGCCAGCCATGGGAGGGGGCTGCCCCCCTTTCCTATAAAAGGCCCCCTCTCCCACCTTCTCGCTCACACCTCCTCATGAAGAATCTCTCTCCCCCTCTATAATTATTCCCCTATGGTCTCGGATTAGCAAGATACATGTTCCCGGTGGCATTTCATCTGAAAGGAGTTGCTGCTTCTGCTGCATCGCTAGAGCAAGGAGGTGGAGGTTGTTCAATGGCTTGAATGTGTGTGCAATCACGGATGCGTTGCTGAGTTGCGCCGCTGGTCTTCTTCTCGATCCTGAGATCGGCAAGCGTTCGACTACACCATCCACGACTTCAACCTCATTTCAATTTGTCAGTCTTCAAGGGTATGTTCTCTATGGATGTATATCCACCCGTTTCTTGTATCTAGTAGATAGATCTTGGCGTGTAATAGTTCCTATGCTGTGAACCTAACAGTAGATAGATCTTTGTCGTAGGAATTATTTTGTTTTCTATGCTGTGAACCTAACAGTGGTATCAGAGCCCGATCTATGCATAGATGCTTTGCACAGGTAGAACACATATGAGTATCTGGGCGATGATGATCATGTTATTGCATCCTATATGTATTTTGGATATTGGTGGCATAGTGGGATGAAGCGGCCTGGACTAATTTTACATGTCCTCGCACATGAGACCTATTCCACGCTTGACATGCAACTAATTTTGCATAAGTGGCTAGCGGGTGTCTTTCTCTCCTACTATAGTCAATATCCAATTTGCAACGAGTTACAAATAATTTGGTTATCATCGTTGTGGTTCCATGTTCATAGGTAAGACCGGTTCTATCTTCAAAAGCCCTAAGCCATGTAAAAACTTGCAATTGATAAATTAGAAGCATCTAGTTTAGATTGTTGCTGGGGTAGTGTCATGATATGGTATTGTTATAATTTGAAGTATAGTTGATACTTGTGGAAATTATAACATGCCCATCGAGTAAGTTCCATTGACCTTGGACTTACACACAAATGAATGATAAAGATCATACCACGATGCACATGATAGTGATCAAGTGAAAGAACCATATCATTTCACTTTACACATTTGATGTTTGCATCTTATATTGCTTTTTCGGCATTTTAGTAGCATTATAAGATGATCCCTCTTTTAGATATCAAGATAAAAATGTGTTCTCCCTTAAGTATGCACCATTTTATATTTCGCCACTTCAAGACATCACGAGATGATCGGGTGTACGTGAATCCACGATCATAAATGGGTGTAAGATAGTTTTACACAATGAGTACTAAGGTTCTTACTTGGCGAGCCTAGCATGTACAGATATGTCCTTGGAACACGGACCGAAAGTTTAAGCATGAGTCATATAGTTGATATGATTCCCATATGATTCCCATATAGATGCTCGCCCTTGAAGCTACACCGACTCACGTGATGATCGGACTTGGTGTAGTCGATTTGGTCCATGTAATCACTAAAAAGCCACGAGGTATGTTGTTTCCGAGTGCGAGTTCATTCTTAATTTGATTAGTTGAACTCAATCTATCATAAACTTAGTCTAAACTTTACAAATTATGTTGTAGATGGCACTGATGACTCTAAAATATAGCCATCTACGTCCACATTTAAATTGGATATTATTCATACTTTTGATGAAATATCTCTCTAAACCCTGCCACTAATGCCTAATATTCAAAGGGGTATGCAATCCTTTCTTTTTATATTTTTCCTGCACAGATAATGTTGTTTGAAGATGGGAATCACTATATTAAAGTGAAAGATACGAGATTTCCAACAACCAGAAGAAACCAGGAGCCCTGAAGCGGGCAGACGCTTTAACGACCAACTATACAACCGGAGCAAAATTCTGGCTGTATAGTTCCAATCGTATAGTTGGCGCCACCACCGTTAGTTCAAACAGAACAACTTTCGTGAAGGTACCATGATGGCTCGGTGTTGATGTAGAGCTCGTTGGGGAACCCCAAGAGGAAGGTATGATGAGCGCAGCTGCAAGTTTCCCTCAGTTATGAAACCAAGGTTTAATCAAAACAGTAGGAGCAAGGAAACACCCTAAAGGTGTTGCTAGCTGAGCCTTGGCAGGGCGCACTACCGGTGCTAGTAGCAACGTGGAGACCTGCACAACACAACCACAAAACTCTGTCCCCAACTTGCGATGGGGTTTTCAATCTCACCGGTTTTGCTGAAAACAAAGGATTAAACGTATCGAATGGGAGGAAGTAATAGTTTGCAGAAAGTAAACACAAAGCAGTAAACAGTTTATAGATTGTATGTAAAAGAAAAGGGCCGGGATCCATAGTTCACTAGAGGTGGCTCTCCTTAAGATAGATAACATGCTGGGTGAACAAATTACAGCGGGGCAATTGACAAACATCAAGAAAGCAATACATGCATATACTAATCATCTTGACTCCTTTGAGACTTGATTGGGCATTACAACATTATACATAGACCGCCATCCAACTGCATCTATGACTAATAATCCACCTTCACGTTATCATCCGAACCCCCTCCAGTATTAAGTTGCAAGCAACTGATTATTGCTTTACGAATTGCGTGTAAAGTAAACAATATGATTGTTATATGAACAAAGGATTGTTGTTTTCTCCCTATTAGCAACAGCACATCTAGTACCTTAGAGATTTCTCTCACTTCCCTAGATTACCAGAGGCATGAACCCACTATCGAGCATAAATACTAACTCTTGGAGTTGCTAGCATCTACTTGGCCAAGATAGCTACTAACAACGGAAAGCATGCAATATCACAAATAACAAAGACATGATAGAATCAATAATCAATCTGAAATAGCATCTCCATAGCCATTGGATCCCCACAAACACAACATGCAGAATTACAAATAGATGACCTTGATCATGAACGGAACTCACAAGATCTAGACAAGAATGCACAAAGGAGGAGAACCAACCATCTAGCTACTACATGGACCAGTAGTCCAAAAATGAAGTACTCACACATCAGACCGGAGGCTTGCATGATGATGAAGAAGGCCTCCAGGGTGAATTCCCCTCTCCGGCAGGGTGCCGGGAAGAGCTTCAGATCGCTCCCGATCTAGGGATGGAGATGACGGCGGCTACAAACTCTTTCATGGATTTTTGATCAGGGTACTTAGGGTTTTGGTATCGAAGGCAATATATAGGTGGAAGGAGAGGCCGAGGGGATGTTAGGGTCGGCCAGACCACCCCCTGGCGCGGGCCAGGCCTGGCCGCACGGCCAGGTGGTGTGGCCGAGCCCCAGCCCTTCTCCGTCTCGTATTCTGGCATGTGATGACTTCCGAAAAAATAGGCATTTTGGCTTTTGTCCCGTCCAATTCCGAGAATATTCATTTTCTGACTTTCCCGGAATCAAAAACAACAGAAAACAGGCAGCTGGCACTGTGGCTCTTGTTAATAGGTTAGTCCAAGAAATCATACGAAAAGTACTCCAAAGTGTGGATAAAACACAAGAAAGTAGATAAAACCAAGCATGGAACATCAAAAATTATAGATACATTTTCAATGTATCAACATCCCCAAGCTTAACTCCTGCTCGTCCTCGAGCAGGTAAGTGATAAAAAAAGAATAATTTTTGAGGTGACATGCACCATCATAATCTTGATCAAAGTATTTGTAAAACATTCAAGGCTGGGATCATAGTACTTCAATCTTAACATGAAAGACAAAGTTCTAGCAATAAGACAAAGAAAATATGATGCAACATCAAAAGGCACAAACAAAAGATTCATGAATAACAATGCTTTGCAAGACGTTTGTTTGTTTCACATAAAGAAAACATAGTATAATAGTATTCATCTTGTACCTCATAGAGTAGAAAATATAAATGAATAACACACCTTCAAAGTTCATAAGAGTAACTAAATACAAATAGTTTAAAACAAGCAATATCAAGTTATGCATCAATCAACTAGTCTTGGGACGATGCACATAGAACTAAGAATGGCCACTATGCTCTCAAAGTAGGTGCATAAAGATAGAAGGTGGAGACTCAATATAATGGTGGAAGAAAAGCCTTCATAAAAGGAAGTAGGGATTCAAGTCTCATAAAGAGCTTCTAAAACTTATGGTACTTATAGCTTTCAGCTCTCATTGCCCCTATCATAAGCATCTCGAAGTGATTAAGGTTAAATTGAACAAACTATGGTGTACATGCTTGACGAAGTATAAGTTAGAAATCTCATGTCCCTTGAATACGAGGGCCGCTCCTCATGCTACTCAAGTTTAGTCATCGGTAAGTTCTTGTCATCGTAAGTACATGTGTATCATAGAGAACCCGCCAACGGGGTACCCCTTTCCCGATGATATGGAAGAATCCCCATATCAAAATGACAAGACAAGCAGACAGCAAGCATCTCAGCAATCTTCTTATTTACCATGGGAATATGGTGCTTTTTTCTCTCTTTCCTCTTTTCATAATCTCTCTTTTTTTCTTTTTCTCTTTTTTCTCAATATATGACTCTTTTTTTATAAGAAGAATGCTTCATAGACAGCTCATTATGGTTACGCTGCAGGTTTCCACCATGTCAGCATGGATTAGACCAGCGGCCCAGGCGTTTCTCTAACACATATACATAACTCCATGGACTTACAAGCTCCCCTTCATTTCACACCGATGACATCCATATACAAAAGAGCATGATATCAACTAGGTACAAGTACCAAGTGCAATGTTCAAAGCGTTCCCCATGACAGCATGGTTCTGCTAATTCCCAACAAATAAGTGCAAGCATATACAACATAGACGACACAATGGTTCAAGTTTATTAAGGGCATGAAAAGTAAGTGTGCCATCAAGTTTGTGAGAGCTTTAATCACTAGTTTTCTCATAACAAGTTTAATTTGGATGGTAAACAAAAGCATGAATATACTTGGAATAGCATATGCTATTAGGTAGGTATGGTGGACTATTTGTAATAACTTGGTTTAGGGAGTTGGATGCATGAGTGGAACTCATACTTGGTTGTGGAGGCTAGCAAAAGACTAGGAGCGACAAACTAAGAGAGCAATAATGGCCATAAGCATGCAGAGCGACAAAACATCATTGAACAAAGCCTAAAGTGATACTACAAGTTGAAAACTAAAGGATCATAAAGGCTATGGTGACTTGAGATAGTCATAACATGGTGTGAGCATGCGCCAAGTCAACCCAAATAAAGCATCAAAGGAGAATACCACTATACTATGCTTTAATCTGCTAAAACAACGCATGATTCATCCAAGGCACATTGAGCAATCTCAATTGTTTATAACAAGTCATGCTACAACAAAGAGTACTAAGCATAAGGCCAAAACAATATCAAGCATGTCATGACAGAGCATAACCCACAGTAAAAAATGAGCTCTTTTTACCACATAAGCATGAACTTTCCTACTCTTTTCCAAACCAAACCAAACTATTTGCAAACCAATGTATGAAAGGAGGGTCTCCAACCAATTTATTCAGCAAACTAAGAAAACCAAGCAAACAAAAAAACAAAACGAAAACGAAAAAGAAGACGCTCCAAGAACAACGCAACTGTGCATGAAACAATAAAAATGAAGCGTTTGGAAGAAACCTGGGAAATTTATTGATGAAGAGGGGGATGCCTTTGGCATCTCCAAGCTTTGACGCTTGTACTTCTTGGATATTTATTGGGGTGACACGCGTGGCATCCCCAAGCTTGAGCTTTAGTCCATCCTTCATCTCATTACTCATTCCTTCCATACACCTGAAATTTTTCCTTCATACAAAACTTCACACAATCTTTATTAGCAACATTAGTGCACTCAAAATAATAAGTCTTAAGGTTCAGTTCCAACACCAATAAACTTTTATTAGAACACTAGCTACTGAAGCACTTCCCTCAAAAATCTCAATTCCCCAAAAGAACTCAAAAAGGAACCAACAAGAAGCAAATGCAGAAAATGGCAGAAATCTGTCAAAAGAGACCAGCAGGTAAAGACGACTTTTTTCGAAGACCTTCTATTGCTCAAATCAAAAAGTGTTGAACTAACGAAAGTTAGATAACAACCTGGGGCAGAAGCACAAAAATTCACCCTTCAAAAAGACATTTAGATATTTTACATGAATTTTTGCGATGAAGCATGATGGCTCGATGCACGACGCCCAGAAAATGTGTTGATGGCTCATGGTTGCTGTAGAGCTCGTTGGGAACCCCAAGAGGAAGGTATCATGAGCACAACAGCAAGTTTCCCTCAGTTTTGAAACCAAGGTTTAATCGAACCAGTAGAAGCAAGGAAACACCTCAAAGGTGTTACTAGCTGAGCTTTGGCAGGGCGCACTACCGGTGCTAGTAGCAACGTGGAGACCTGCACAACAAAACCACAGAACTTTGTCCCCAACTTGCGATGAGGTTGTCAATCTCACCGTGTTTTGCGGAAAACGAAGGATTAAACGTATCGAATGGAAAGAAGTAAATGTTTGCAGAAAGTAAACACAAAGCAGTAAAAGATTTGTAGATTGTATGTAAAGTAAAGGACCAGGATCCATAGTTCACTAGAGGTGGCTCTCCTTAAGATAAATAACATGCTGGGTGAACAAATTACAGCGGGGCAATTGACAAACACCGAGAAAGCAATACATGCATAAACTAATCATCTTGACTCCTTTAAGACTTGATTGGGAATTACAACATAATACATAGACCGCCATCCAACTTCATCTATGACTAATAATCCAGCTTCAGGTTATCATCCGAACCCCCTCTAGTATTAAGTTGCAAGCAACAGATTATTGCTTTACGAACTGCGTGTAAAGTAAACAATACAATTGTTCTATGAACAAAGGATTGTTGTTTTCTCCCTGGTAGCAACAACACATCTAGTACCTTAGAGATTTCTATCACTTCCCCAGATTACCAGAGGCATGAACCCACTATCGAGCATAAATACTAACTCTTGGAGTTGCTAGCATCTACTTGGCCAAGATAGCTACTAACAACGGAAAGCATGCAAAATCTCAAATAACAAAGACATGATAGAATCAATAATCAATCTGAAATAGCATCTCAATATCCATCGGATCCCCGCAAACACAACATGTAAGAATTACAAATAGATGATCTTGATCATGAACGGAGCTCACAAGATCTAAACATGAAAGCACAAAGAAGGAGAAACCAGCCATCTAGCTACTACATGGATCCATAGTCCAAGGATGATCTACTCACGCATCACACCGGAGGCTTGCATGGTGATGAAGAAAGCCTCCAGGGTGAATTCCCCTCTCCGCCAGGGTGCCGGGAAGAGCTTCAGATCCCACCAATCTAGGGACAGAGACGACGGCGGCTACAGACTCTTTCGTGGATTTTTGATCGGGTACCTAGGTTTTTCGTCCCGAGGGTAACTTATAGGCGGAAGGAGAGGCCGAGGGGGTGCTGGGGTCGGCTAGACCACCCCCTGACGTGGGCCAGGCCTGGCCGCGCGGCCAGGTGCTGTGGCCGGCCCCTGGCCCCTCTCCGTCTCGTATTCTGGCACTTGATCCCTTCCGGAAAAATAGGCACTTTGGCTTTTGTCCCGTCCAATTCCGAGAATATTCATTTTCTAACTTTTTTGGAACCAAAAACAACAGAAAACAGGCAGCTGGCACTGTGGCTCTTGTTAATAGGTTAGTCCAAGAAATCATAATAAAAGTACTCCAAAGTTGGAACAAAACACAAGAAAGTGGGTAAAACTAAGCATGGAACAACAAAAATTATAGATACATTTGCAATGTATCAAAGCACAGAAATCTGTTTCGGGGCAGGAACTTTCCCAATTATTACTTCTCTCTCATTAGAGGTTACTCTTGGCACAAAAAGCAAATAAAAAGGATAAGGAGCGGTTATTACTTAAGTAATAAATTCCAAGACTCATCTAAAGATTTTGGGTTATCTCCTAATAAGTACTTTTCTTTAATGCCTTTAAGTTAGGCATGATAGTTTGAGAAGATGCTCACATAAGAAATATGAATTGAAGTAAAAGAGAGCATCAAGAAGCAAATTCAAAACACATTTAAGTCTAACCCACTTCCTATGCATAGGAATCTTGTATGCAAATAAATTCAGAAAGAACAAATTGAAAGGCATAGGAAGATAAAACAAGAGTAACTTCAAAACTTTCAGCAAATAGAGAGGTGTTTCAATACCATGAAAACTTTAACAACCATAGTTTCCTCTCTCATAATAATTTTCAGCAGCCTTAGGAATAAACTCAACAATATAACTATCACATAAAGCATGCTTTTCATGATCTACAAACACTAGAGCTTTATTATAAACATTATCAAAAGAATCCTCAGGAACATGACATTCGTCCTCCTTTGGTAAGCATGGGGGACAATCAAATAATGTAAGGGGTAAAGAGTTACTCTCATTAGAAGGTAGGGATGGGTAGATCCATTCTTACTTCTCTTGATCATCACTCTCCTCTTTTTCATCCAATGAGCTTCTAGTTTCAGCAATTTCTTCTTCCATAGGCTCCTGCAAGGCACTAGTCTCTTCCATTGGTGGAGAGCATCTATTAAGATATTCAAGAATATAGCCACTTTCTACCTTCTAATTATCAAAGCAAAATTTAAGTATATCATAAATCTCATATTTATAAGGTGAATCATCGGTATTTTCAAGCAAACTAGCAAGTTCAAATGCACCCTTCCAAGCAATAAATTCTTCAATTTGTTCCACATCATAAAAGTCATAATTTCCTATAACATAAGAAGATCTGGTAACATTATCATTATACTCACATTGAAAAGGGAGGTGTTTATACCTCCTACAGCAACAAAATTTATCAAAGCAATAAGTAACATTATAAGTAGAGCACACGTTTATAGCAATGGTATAAAATTTACCAATTTGTTCCCATAAGTGTTTCCCTTTTTGTGACAAGCGGTGTTCCTTATAATAATATTTTTGTTCTTCCATGAACCCACCTTGCCAATAAGATTCAGTTTCAAAGAAACCAACCATTGATAGAAAGCATGATAAAGCAAGACAATAGCAGACCAACGAAAGTAACAACTATAGAAGGAACTAATTTTTTTGTATTTTTCAAATAAGAAAGCAAACTAGTAAAACTTTTTTTTTGTTTTTGATAAATAAACAAGCAAACAAAACAAAAAGAAAATAAGCAAAAGAAAAATAACAAAGTCAAGAGATTGGTTATGAGGGACTCCCCTTGTGAAGATGTCCTTGACTCCCCGGCAACAGCGCCAGAAAAATGCTTGATGGCTCGATGTTGATGTAGAGCTCGTCGGGGACCCCAAGAGGAAGGTATGATGAGCACAACAGCAAGTTTCCCTCAGTTATGAAACCAAGGTTTAATCGAACTAGTAGGAGCAAGGAAACACCCCAAAGGTCTTGCTAGCTGAGCCTTGGCAGGGCGCACTACCGGTGATAGTAGCAACATGGAGACCTGCACAACATAACCATAAAAATCTGTCCCCAACTTGCGATGAGGTTGTCAATCTCACCGGTTTTGCTAAAAACAAAGGATTAAACGTATCAAATGGGAGGAAGTAATAGTTTGCAGAAAGTAAACACAACGCAGTAAACAGTTTATAGATTGTATGTAAAAGAAAAGGACCGGGATCCATAGTTCACTAGAGGTGGCTCTCTTTAAGATAGATAACAAGCTGGGTGAAAAAATTATAGCGAGGCAATTGACAAACATCGAGAAAGCAATACATGCATATACTAATCATTTTGACTCCTTGATGGCTCAATGCACGGTGCCCAGAAAAAAGCTTGATGGCGGTGTTGATGTAGAGCTCGTTGGGAACCCCAAGAGGAAGGTATGATGAGCACATCAGCAAGTTTCCCTTAGTTATGAAACCAAGGTTTAATCGAACCAGTAGGAGCAAGGAAACACCTCAAAGGTGTTACTAGCTGAGCTTTGGCAGGGCGCACTACCGGTGCTAGTAGCAGCATGGAGACCTACACAACACAACCACAGAACTTTGTCCCCAACTTGCGATGAGGTTGTCAATCTCACCATGTTTTGCGGAAAACAAAGGATTAAACGTATCGAATCGAAAGAAGTAAAATTTTGTAGAAAGTAAACACAAAGTAGAAAAAGATTGTAGATTGTATGTAAAAGAAAAGGACCTGGATCCATAGTTCACTAGAAGTGGCTCTCCTTAAGATAGATAACATGCTGGGTGAACAAATTACAGCGGGGCAATTGACAAACATCGAGAAAGCAATACATGCATATACTAATCATCTTGACTCCTTTGAGACTTGATTGGGCATTACAACATAATACATAGACCACCATCCAACTGTATCTATGACTAATAATCCACCTTCAGGTTATCATCCGATCCCCCTCTAGTATTAAGTTGCAAGCAATAGATTATTGCTTTACGAACTACGTGTAAAGTAAACAATACGATTGTTCTATGAACAAAGGATTGTTGTCTTCTCCCTAGTAGCAACAACACATCTAGTACCTTAGAGATTTCTTTCACTTCCCCAGATTACCAGAGGCATGAACCCACTATCGAGCATAAATACTAACTCTTGGAGTTGCTAGCATCTACTTGGCCAAGATAGCTACTAACAACGGAAAGCATGCAATATCACAAATACCAAAGACATGATAGAATCAATAATCAATCTGAAATAGAATCTCAATATCCATCGGATCCCCGCAAACACAACATGCAGAATTACAAATAGATGATCTTGATCATGAACGGAGCTCACAAGATCTAAACATGAAAGCACAAAAGAGGATAACCAACCATCTAGCTACTATATGGATCTGTAGTCCAAGGATGAACTACTCACGCATCACCCCAGAGGCTTGCATGGTGATGAAGAAGGCCTCCAGGGTGAATTCCCCTCTCTGGCAGGGTGCCCGGAAGAGCTTCAGATTCCTCCCGATCTAGGGATGGAGATGACGGTGGCTATAGACTCTTTCGTGGATTTTTGATCGGACACTTAGGGTTTTCGTCCTGAGGGTAATATATAGGCGGAAGGGGAGGTCGAGGGGGTGCCTGGGCTGGCCACACCACCCAGTGGCGCAGGCAAGGCCTGGCCGCACGGCCAGGTGGTGTGGCCGCCCTCTGGCCCCTCTCCGTCTCGTATTCTGGCACTTGATGACATCCGGAAAAATAGTCACTTTGGTTTTGTCCCGTCCAATTCCGAGAATATTCATTTTCTGACTTTCCTGGAACCAAAAACAGCAGAAAACAGGCAAGGTGGCATTGTGGCTCTTGTTAATAGGTTAGTCCAAGAAATCATATGAAAAGTACTGCAAAGTTGGAACAAACACAAGAAAGTGGATAAAACCAAGCATGGAACATCAAAAATTATAGATACATTTGCAATGTATCAACATCCCCAAGCTTAACTCCTACTCGTCCTCGAGTAGGTAAGTGATAAAAAGAAAGAATAATTTTTAAAGTGACATGCACCATCAAAGACTTGATCAAAGTATTTGCAAAACATTCAAAGCTGCGATCATAGTACTTCAATCATAGCATGAAAGACAAAGTTCTAGCAATAAGACAAAGAAACTATGATGCAACATGAAAAGGCACAAACAAAAGATCCATGAATAACAATGCTTTGCAAGACGTTTGTTTGTTTCACATAAAGAAAACATAGCATAATAGTATTCAGCTTGTCCCTCATAGAGTAGCATATATAAATGCATAGGACACCTTCAAAGTTCACAAGAGTGACTAGATACAATAGTTTAAAACAAGAAATATCAAAGTATGCATCAATCAACTAGTCTTGGGTTAATGCACATAGAACTAAGAATGGCCACTTTGCTCTCAAAGTACGTGCATAAAGGTAGAAGGTGGAGACTCAATATAATGGTGGAAGAAAGGCCTTTTGTAAAAAGGAAGTAGGGATTCAAGTCTCATAAAGAGCTTCCCTTAATTATGGTACTTATAGCTTTCAACTCTCATTGCCCCTATCATAAGCATCTTGAAGTGATTAAGGTTAAAGTGAACAAACTATGGTGTACATGCTTGACGAAGTATAAGTCAGAAATCTCATGTCCCTTGTATACGAGGGCCGCTCCTCATGCTACTCAAGTTTAGTCACCGGTAAGTTCTTGTCATTATAAGTACATGTGTATCATTGAGAACCGCCAACGGGGTACCACTTGCCCGATGATACGGAAGAATCCCCATATCAAAATGACAAGGCAAGCAGACAACGAGCATCTCAGCATTCTTCTTATTTACCATGGGAATATGGTTCTTTTTCTCTCTTCCCTCTTTTCATAGTATCTCTTTTTCTCTTTTTCTCTTTTTTCTTTGTCAATATAGGACTCTTTTTTTTATAAGAAGAATGCTTCATAGACAGCTCATTATGGTTACGCTGCAGGTTTCCACCATGTCAGCATGGATTAGACCAGCGGTCCAGGCGTTTCTCTAACACATACACTACTAGGAAATTGCCTATAGATAGACAAGATGTTCAGTGGCGCATATGCGAAAGCATGCGCCACAGGAAAACATCAGTGGCGCACCAGAAAGCATGCGCCACAGAAGATTGGAAGTTCTATGGTGCATTCTCCAGAACATGCGCCATAGAAGATTGGTGGGACCCGCCGGCCGGGGTGGGTTGATGTGTGTCACTTCTGTGGCGCATAAGTCCGACATGCGCCACAGAACTTGGAGGTGGGCCCCACGCAGGGAATCTTATTCACCCACTTCTGTGGCGCATATGGACTTATGCGCCACAGAAGTTTCACAACTGTGGCGCATTTCCTCCATATGGGCCACAGATGAGGGCGTCCAGATCCATGTTAAAAAGGTGACAAGAGCTAGCTTTCTTATCTATCTATCCACCACCAAGCATTTCACATCTCTACCTCCTCCCAACTCGTCTTTCTCCTCCCTCACACCCCATCTTACCCATATGAATTCGCGTGGCTTAAGAAACAGGAAAAGCACGACCAATGGGGGTGGGGTAGGCACGGCAGCTTCTCTAAAGCACGACAACACTGAAGGTGTATATTTCTTGATTATGCATCTAGCCAAAAGGGATATCAATGTTGGGATCTTATTGGGAGGAAATTATATGCTTCTCCATTTTCTTGTAACTAAACCTACTTTAATCCATAGATTGGTAAGTGGAAGCTTCACTCCAACTTCTAGATATAAAAGTTCCTTACTTTTCTCTCTCACGTCTCTATTTGTTTACTAATTTCCTCTCCACCAACTTGCGTTGTAGATCTATTTGTCCACACTCTCTCATCGCGCGGTCTCGTCTCGCTATTATTGTGTCTACTATAGGTGAGTACTTGGCCATCATGAACATGTAGGTGAAGCTTGTCACGCGGGCGATGTGTGTGTGCGATCCATGGCGAGACGATGCTTGTGTGGTGCATGAATGTTTGCAATGGGAGGAAGTTCTTTGTTGGTTGCTTGTTGTTGTCGGGCCTGGCCGGTGTGGTTGCATGGATGTTTGCCGAAATGTTGATTCATTTCCATTTCAGCAAATTTTTACACTACCCATATGTCCTAATTTTAGGAAAGGTCATGCCGAATTTTTTCCGGCTAGCATTCATGCATGTGTGTGTTCATATGGTGTGGTTCTCACCTATACTCTCTGTTTTGACCGCTCAGGCAACCATGGTCCTGACGATGAGCGAAGGTCGAATTGCTCGGTACAAGAAACGCGCGAAGGAGGACATGATTTTGAACAACAAGACCATGATAAGATGTCCATGTCGAACATGCAAACTGCAGCGCTAGATCGACCCTGAATCTGGACAATTGGAGGGTCACCTGCTCAGGCGCGGTTTCATGCGTGACCTTAATGAGGCGCCGACAGGACATGGTGGTGGTCACGAAGACGTGGGCGGGCGAGAAGACGAAGAGTCTACCGGGCATGATCATCATGACGAAGGAGATGCCAGCGGGCATGATCATCATGACGAAGGAGATGCCAGCGGGCATGATCAGCATGGAGAAGGAGATGATGATGGGCATGATCATGAAGAAGGAGAGGACGCGAACACACAGACGCTGCTAACTTCGGTCTTGCAGGAACCTCATGTTCAAGAACTGCTCCTCAAGGAGACGAGTAACAACAAAGCTGCAGCCAGAGAGAAAGCCAAGCTGGCCCAAATGGAGGTAGACGGGATGACTCCATTGTATCCTGGGTGTCGCCCCGAGGATACACATTTGAGTGTAACGCTCAAGGCCCTAGAGATGAAGGCCGAACACAAATGGACCGATGTGAGCTTCAACACGAACATGGAATACTGGCATGACTGACTTCCTAAGGGGAACACATTGCCAACAAGTATCGAGGAGGCTAAGAAAATCGTGTTCCTTCTCGACCTACCATACATTAAATACCACGCATGCATCAATGATTGCGCACTTTATCGGAACGAGTACACGGATAGAACCACATGTCCGGTGTGTGGCCAAGGACGGTACAAGAGAGGGAACAAGAAAGTTCCTAGAAAAGTGGTACGGTACTTTCCTATCACCCCTCGTCTGCAGCGATATTTCGTAGATCCTAAGGAAGCAAAGCTCATGCAATGGCACGCGGAAAGAGAGAAACCCAAAGATGATCCAGAGAAGGGCAAGATCCTGACACACCCTTCAGACGCTAGCCAGTGGAACGCATTAGACATCAAGTTCGAAGAGTTCAGGGGCGATGCAAGGAATGTCAGGCTGGGTAAGAGCACCGATGGACTCAATCCTTTTGGAAACCAGAGTAGCACGCATAGCACCTGGCCCGTGTTTGTAAGGCCATACAACCTCCCCCCGTGGCTATGCACAAAGCAAAGGTATGTACACATGAGCATTCTTATTCAGGGGCCAAAACAACCAGGTATCGATATGCATCTGTTTCTCGGGCTATTGAGAGAGGAGTTAGCCAGCTTGTGGGAGACGTCGACCCGTACGTGGGATGCCTACACTAAAGAATATTTCCATCTGAGAGCCGCATTGCTCACGACCGTGCAGGACTATCCTGGTTACGCATATGTATCGGCCTAGGTGAACCATGCATGCGTCAAGTGCATGGATGAGACACCGCATCTCCAGCTACCAAGGGATCCTGGGTCTTCAAAAACCGTGTTCCAAGGTACTCGAAAGTGGCTCCACATGGATCACCCGTGGAGAAAACATGGTGAACTGTTCAATGGTAAGGACGAGCTCGAAAGAGCCCCGCGTCCGAGGAGCGGCGAAGAAATCGAGGAGCTTTTGAATAATTGGGTAGATTGCCCTGCGCTTGGAAAAAATGACCAAGGACAAAGCCGCTGCTGGGTGTATGGAAAGCAAGGTCTGTTTTCTGGGACCTGCCGTATTGGAAGGTCCTTCACACTCCCCATAGCCTCGATGTAATGCACATCACGAAGAACATTACCGAGAGTCTGCCTGGCACTCTACTGAACTTGCCAGAGAGGACCAAGGATGGGCCGAAAGCAAGAAAGAACCTTAAATTGCTTGGCATAAAAAAGATCTTCCGTACCCTGATAGTGATGATGATCATCATCATCATCATCAGGAAGGGACTCAAGGTCGCCGCAAAAGAGTTAAGAAGAATGAGGTGGTGCTTCGCGCTGCCTGCTTCACTATGAGTCTGGAGGAGCTCGAGCAGTTTTTCAGGTTCCTCTTAGGAGTGAAAGTTCCTCACAGTTACTCGGGGAAGATAAGTAGATATCTGGATGTGGCGAAGAAGAGGTTCAGCAGTATGAATTCTCATGACTGTCACGTGCTGATGATGTAGATACTCCCCGTTGCGATCCGTGGGATAATGGACGAGCATGTCCGTGAGATGTTATTTGTCCTCTGTAACTTTTTCGACATCATATCTAGGAAGTCGATCGGTGTGAAGTAGCTCAACAGGCTATAGGAAGAGATCGTGATGATACTATGCGAGCTTGAGATTTAGTTCCCGCCCGCATTCTTCGACATCATGGTGCATCTGCTTGTACATGTCATGGACGACATCATCCAGCTCGGGCCGACATTTCTGCACAACATGATGCCGTTTGAAAGACTAAACGGTGTCATCAAAGGATTCGTTCGCAACAGATCTCGTCCAGATGGAAGCATAGCCAAGGGCTTTCTGATCTACGAGTGCATCTCCTTCTGCCAGAATTATCTAACCACCGAGAACGAGGATGTTGGAATACCCACAAAGAAGCACCTCGGCAGGCTCGGTGGATATGGTCACCGCGAGGGCTGCCGCTCACTACATGTCGGCATTGATGGTCGACGCACTGATTTTGAAAGGGCACACTGAGTCGCGCTATAACACATTGAAGTGGTCGGCCATTGGGTCGAAGAGCACAGAAGCTTAATCGAGCAGGAGTACGTCGACTAGGGCCGGCCGAGGAAGAAGGGAGACGTAACCAGAGAGCAGAACTCCAGCTTCATGGGTTGGTTCAATAAAAGGCAATTGGACAATCCCCCACAAACGCCTTCTATGGAAGATCAAAAACTCATATTCTCCTTGTCGCAGGGCCCAGGGCACAACCTAAGGACCTATCAGTCATACGACATAAACGGTTACAGATTCTACACCGAGGAAAAGGACAAGAATAGTGAATATCAAAAATAAGGAGTAACTATGTTATCCTTTGCTGATGACGAGACTATTGTGATGGAAAGATTCTACGGAAGGATCGAGGAGATATGGGAGCTCGACTACTGTGGAGAGATCGTACCGATGTTCCTTGTTAGATGGGCCAAGAACGTGGAAAAAGAAGGTCGCTATTGCACCACAATGGATATACCAGATGCCAAATCAACAAAGAACGCCTCCACAAAAAATGAGCCTTGGGTACTCGCTAGCCAAGTTGATCAATGCTTTTTTATTACCGACCCGTCAAAGCCCAACCGTGTTGTAGTTAGGAGGGGCAAGAGGAGCATCATCGGAATGGAAGGAGCCGCCAACGAGGAAAACTTCGACAAGAACGGCGACCCGAAGATCACAGAGGAATTCGACAAGTACTTCGACATGCCTACTACTACTAAAGTAAGAAGGAATACCACACTGCCTACTAAAGGTTGTCCATTCACAAGAAGAAATCTCAAAGTTCAGGGGCTAAAGTATTCAACCACGGCGAAAAAGGGCAAGAAGATTGTGAAGAGACACTAGCTCGACACATCACATGATTGTATATGTTCGGAGAGAGAGTTTTTTGAATAAATATGAATGTTTGTATATGTTCTTGCTTCATTTTAGACATATATAACTAAAACACATTACATGATTGTATATGTTCGGGGAGAGAGTTTTTGAACAAATATGAATGTTTGTATATGTTCTTGCTTCATTTTAGACATATATATAATTAAAAACACATTACATGATTGTATATGTTCGGGGAGAGAGTTTTTTGAATAAATATGAATGTTTGTATATGTTCTTGCTTTATTTTAAACAGATTTATAATTAAAAATATATTTTAAAAAAATAAAAAAGTGTGAGACAGCCAGGATTCGAACCTGGCTGCCTCAGGTTTAGAATGGCACAAGCAAGCAGCAGAGATCACTAAGGCAAGTGTGTGATCTTGTCATACTACCACGCGCGCCGTATTTTGTACTAAGTCCATAGGTTCTATGGCGCATATCGGCAGTATGCGCCACAGAAGTTCCAACTTCTGTGGCGCATATTGCCGAAATGCGCCACAGAACCTCAGGACTTAGCAAAATAAACGGTTCGGCCTGCTTCACCCCTTCTCCCCATTCTCAGTCACCGCCGCGCGCTAGCCCTAGATCGACGACCCCATACGTCACTGCACACCACTGCGCTAGCCCTTGCTGCCGGAGCCGCCACCGCCGTGCCGCCCGGTGAACCAGTGGAGGAGGAGCCGCCCGACGAACCCGTGGAGGAGGAGCCGCCCTGCAGCCCTGCAGCCCATGGAGGAAGAGCCACCGGAGGAGGAGCCACCATGCCGGACCCCGCAACCCTCATCGTCGTCAACCACCACAGCAAGTTCGTCCCCCCACCACCCACCTCCCACGGTTCGTCCCCCCACCCCCCCATCCCCCTCTGATGCTCTCTGTCAGTTAAATACCGAGAACAAGAAAATACAGAGAACAAGCTTCAGTTAAAATGAATAATTCATACCGTGTATTTTGAGATATTCAGTGTATATTTTGAGACATTCAGTGTATATGAGTGTATATATTTAGATATTCAGTGTATATGAATTTAGTGTATATTTTGAGATATTCCATATTTATGTTATGAACTGATGTTCTGCTATGTCATTATGGAGGATGTAATGGTGGTTAGTTTTATTCATTTGTAGAATAAATCGAGACAATGTATCTTCTTAGGAATTATAAGTCACAAAAGTGGTACTGTTTCTTTCAGCACAAAAAAGACTCGAAACATACCAAACATATGTTTTTGAAGCCAAGCCTAACATGACCGTGCAGTTTTCGTTTGGCCAAGCACCTACTAGTATATGTTCATAGATTGCACAGAGTATATGTTCATAGCTGGGCTGGGCTATCACTGTTTTCTTTTTTAAAATATAGATAGATAGATATTCTATAGTTTATTGCAGCATAGGAAGCCACTAACTGAATCGTTCTTAGTAACTTGTATATATATATATATCCAACTATAGGTAAATGAATGGTTGTATTCTAAAAATGTGCATCTGTTTAATCCATTGTTTTAAGGATTTCAAAAAATAGAGTGGGGAACTTTCTGTACAACTTAAAAAAAAGTTCACCGATTTGATTGGAATTACATTTTTAGTGCAAAAGACAGAAGAGTGATAATATTGTAGCGATGATTTTTCTCCAGCAACATATACAATTAAATGTCCACCTTTCTTTCTTGTTTGCAATGTGTATAAGTTCATTAATTCTATTGACTTTTGCTCCTGTTTCAGTTTTTTAATTGTACCGAGTGGCATGGCTATACACTGCCTACTAAGCACTGTCTGATACTACTACTAAGCACTGCCTGATCAATTGCTCCTGTTTCAATTTAATTGTATCGAGTAGATACTAATCCTACTAAGCACTGCCTGATCCAGATATCAAGTTTTCCTTCTAAGCACATAAAAGTAGTAGCTGAGTTGTGTTGCTGCATCCTTTTGTTGATAGTAACTGCTTATTGAAATTCCATTAATTGTAATATCCTGAAATTCCATTAATAGTATGTTATCAATATATCATAGAATATGTGTTGATGTTCTCCAAGTGTTTACTGCTGAGAGTAATTGTTGGTTACTGCAATGATTATATGGTGTTGTTTGATATATATGGTGCTGGGATTACTACTGGGATTATATGGTCCTGGGATTATCTGGTATATATGGTGCTGGGATTATATGGTGGGATTATTTGGTACTATATGATGCTATTTGATTCAATGGGCTGTGGATGGGGGCTGTGAATGGGGTTGTGGATGGGGCTATGAATGGGGCTGTGGATGGGGTTATTTTCTAGTGTGTGAATGTTGCAGGGATTTCATTTGAGTTGCCCATTTCTCCCGAAGTTTCGATTCACTTCTGTTTCGGTTGAGAAATGGGCACTCCTAGGTCAAAAAATTAGCAAAGGTCATGCCGAATTTTTCGGCCGAGATTTGTGCTAACTTTTTGCCTCTTTTAAATAGAGTAGTGCAAACATGTTGGGCAACAAGGAGTCTCGCCCTTCTAAGCACATGATCAGCGTCGAAGAACAAGCTAGATAGGCCAGCCATCCATTCTGGCAGGGGTCCCAATAGGAGGAGGAGGAGGCGATGAGGATGACACCACCACCGGAGGAGGAGGCGACCGTCGCCAGAGTTGCTAGGGCCAATGAGGGCGGAGATCCTGATTACGAGGGGGACGAGGACGACTATGATGGAACTAGTGAATGCGGCGGTGAAGAGGATGACACCACCGATGGCGGCGAGCGCACGGATGGCGGTAGCGGCAACCCGGCTGATTCTCAGAAGAAGAAGAAGAAGAAGGAACAAAAGGAGCGGAAGGTGCCAGTGCTCGCCACCGTCTACAATGAGTTCACTGAGGTCACAGAAAGTGGCCAACCCATTGCGCCAGAGGCGATTGCTAAAGGGTATGGCCTGCAACTCGGGCGCATCGACGAGAAATCTTGTCGATCAACATGAAGTACATCAGACATGCTGACCATGCAACTTTGGTCGATAACCTCCTTAAGAAGCTTCACAAGCGATACAGATTCCTAGAGCAGTTTAGAAACCTCGAGAGAAATAAGAACCCGGTGAACAAACTAGCCCTCACGAAGATGAGCAACGCCTTGAGCAGCTGGAAAACCTGGGTGAAGAATAGCATTGACAAAGGTGAAAGATGGGAGGTTATTAGTAAGAAAAATCCGATGCTCGACGAAGAGGAGTTTAGGATTTTCAAGGCGGATATAGCTACCGCTGATGCTATAAAATGGACTCAATGGGGAAGGAGTATGCGTGAACAGGACATAGGTAACCACCGCCTTGGAAGCGGGGGTTATAGGGGGAAACAAGCCATTTGGGACAAGGAGGACGCCGAGCTTGACCGCCTTGGTAAAGACAACCCTTGGCTTAAAATCACGGACTTGCAGCTTAGGAAATTTGTTCGGGCCCGCTACTACCTTGACAAGGAAACAGGGGAGTTCATCACCGATGATCCGGAGGTGAAGGCATTCGAGAAGAAGCTGGTAAGGAATTTATCGCCGATCTCAAGTCTATTGCGTTCTAATTAAGATAATGAAGTCAAGAATCTAAATGGGTTCACCTTTCCTTGTCTCTGCAGGAGGAGGAACTGAACGCTACTACCACAGAGTCGTCCCAGGATTCGACGGAGCCGTGGGACACAATTTTCAACAGGGCGAACAATTCTTACAAGAAGAGGGACGAGGGGTTGCCACCGTCCTCAGCTGGCCGTGTGTCCGGCTTCGGTACGAGCATGAAGTTCAAGGAGTACTACAAATAGGACGCCAAGAAAAGAAGGGAAAGGAAGAACGAGGATAAAGCCGCTGTTGCAGAGCTGAAGATGACGGTGCAGACACTGGAGGAGAAGGCGGTGGACCAGAAAACGGTGGACAAGTTAGTGGAAGAGAAGCTCCGCTCGATGATTCCCCCTGAGTTTTTCGAGGGGCTTACTGCTTGGAATGCGGGAGGTCGACAGGGGCCGATACATCTGCCCATCTTAAGCGGCAGCAACTCGGGCATCAATGTTACCGTGTCGCCGGACCTGGTGACCCCGCCGGCCATCAACGTCGGGACACAGCCCCTCGTTTTGGTCACACCGACGCCCCCTCCCGCCAAAGATACCAATAAGGCACAGCCGACGGCGGTGGTGCTTCGTGAGGCACCCGAGCGGAAGATTGCAGATGATGATAGGCCGGCCGGCGGCATCGGCCGTGTCTCTACATTAGCCGAGATCCACGCAATCACCAAGGTAACTAATTAGTTAGTGCACGTCATCTCCTTTATGCCTTTGATGCATGACTGTTTCCATCTCATGACGCCCAACAACATGTTTTTGCCTCAGGACACTTCTTGCGTACTCCTGCTTAAAGATGTCGGCGGTGAGTTGAAGGATGTTGCCAAGGGCACTCTTATACAACCGGCGAGCCGCACGATGCACAACAATCCAATGGATGATGACGTGATGAGGGTCAGGTTGGCTCGGGTGTTGCCAGGGTGCGACGACATGGACCCCCCTTTCCACCTCAGGGAGCTGACGACCACAAGACCCTTGGGGAATGCTACAACTGGCCCTTGACATGGCCGAAGACCCAGATTCGTCTTGCAGGGGGGAGCACCGGTGCCACCTCTCGACCGATCATCGCTCGGCCACCACCTCGGAAGCTAGTAGCCGCCGTTGTCGCCACCACCAGCCGTCACCATCAACTCTTGGCAACGTGTGCACTGCCACAGGGCAAAGACGTTGTGCCGCAACCGCCGTCGCCCCCGCTACCACCACCACATGATGGCACCCATGAAGATGATGATGAATTGGTCAATGTTGACGACTTCATCAACACCGGCACCGCCAAAGGATTGTATATGCCTTCTGTGGATGAAGAACCCTTCGCAGCTTGCGACGACCATCAAGCTGGTCGGCCTAATACATGCACGCAGAGCCTAGTCTTCCATGGTCTTTAGCAAGAGACGCATCCGGCTGCCGATCCACCACAAGAGAAAATGGGATTGGTTTTCAGCGCCAACACACTCCGAAAGGCGACTGATGAGCAGATGGTAGTGGCTGACACTTTTGTGAAGAATAGGCACTACAGGAAGAGAGGTAATAATAATAATAAGAAGGGTGCGAGCCAGCCTCTTCCGAAGAGGATGCGGGGTCAGGACGCCGTCGTCATACCATCCACACAATTTGGCTTGCCCCGAGTGCATGTAGCTGGTGATCCGATATTGACTCCAGACATGATCCACATTGCGGTTGGAGCCATGTTAACTTTGCATGATTGTGTCAAGACACTAGAGACCCTCCTTCTTAAAGACGAAGATCCAAATTACCCGGTTTTCACGGCCAAGGTGCCATTGGACGTCGGCTTCATCGATGAACCCCCGCGGATATATTCTTCATAGTGTTCGAGGACATATTCAAGCTGTTTCTTACGAAACGACTGTACTATAACTTGGTCCGCCTATACGCGCTTAATCTGGCGCTCACGATCAAGAGATAAAGTACCCCGGAAATCGCGATAGTGGATCCCTACTACATGCGGGACAACCAGTTGGTCAAAGGATCAGAGACACGGACCAAGGCAACGGCGTACCTCGACAAGTTCATGGTGGACAACAAGAGGAAGGGCACACTTCTTTTTCCTTTCTTTCCCGAGTAAGTACACACACTCGCTCATCGCCACCGTAACTTATGCATTTATTATAGATTTATTTCCTTTGCTCTTTTTCCAACATTCCGTTCCAATTGTGTTACGCAGAGACAAATACTGCACACTCCTCGTCCTTGCCCCGAGGTATTCGCTAACCACGTATTTCGACTCGGGGAGTTTGACGAAGAAGAAAGACTACACCAGAATAAGGGGTGTTCTCAATGAGGCTCTTGAGGGCTACACCAAGAAGGGATGCACCTTCATAGATAAGGGGGAATGTATCAAGGATGGCAAACACGTGTTCAAGCACGTGCTGGACTTCCCCTGCGTCAAGCAGTCGACTACTGGTGCCAAGGAGGCCTTCTACGTCCTCCATCACCTTAAAGGCTATGTTCGGGATTGCCATAACCTAACGCTGCCATCTAGTCTCCGAGGATGGGCCGAAACTTTGGCAAAAATCGACGATGCTGATCTTAGAGAAGACTTCCATCGCATTTAGATGAAGTTGTCGCAAATCATGATTGAAGATGTCAACACAAGAGGCAGTGCCCTACAACAAGCCAGAGGGTTGAGTAAGAGGGAGATCGAAGAACGCCTCCGTAAGCAGGGTGACACAAGGATGTGGATGACGAAAGAGGGCTTCTACCGTTCGTGAAGCCGAGCGAGAAGAGGAAGTCTTCATCATGATCGATGTGTGTTTCTAGCATGATCCAATGTGTGTATATTCTTGATGGACGCCTGCTGTATTAGTGTGTGTGTCATAAACTTTACAATCTCGTGGTCGAAATGGTCATTGTTGTTAGACTTAAACTACCTTGTGGTCATGTTGTCGTTGAACTTATTGCTTCTATGATGATCTAACTTTTAGGTTTATGGATCCTTTGTTTTATATTCTATGAACATATATATATATGGATGTGAACCCTTTACTCATTCTTTTCATTGTATTTTTACTAATATACCTTGTCGTCTATAGAGATGGCGACGAGGTGGTATGTGGTGTACATGGGTAGGATTCCAGGAGTGTACGAGGAGTGGGAGGATTGCCACAAACAAGTGAACAAGTTCAGCGGCAACATCTACAAAGGATACGCGACTAGAGAGGAGGCGATAGCCAAGTGGAGGAACCACTCGTGGAAGAAGAACCAGATGAAGATATTGGTCGGGCTAATGCTCTTTCTTACCATTATCACAGTTGTATTCTATTTGATCCTAGTGTAGGCGGCGGTGGCCACTTCATATTTGTAATGTGAGATGATATGAACTTTGTATTCGGCGCATGTGTAAAAATTTGGCACTTGACACTATATATGTATCTCGTTCGGGCTCTAAGTGTTTGTATTATATATATGTCGGTTTTCATGCATCTACTACTTGTGCAATGTATTTTATACTCTTCTGGATAAATACCGTATAAATCCTGTATAAATACCTGATTATACACCAGGAAAGTATTTTACTTTGAATATGTGTTACACAATCAGTGGTGCATATAATTATATAGTCAGTGGCGCATGGCATTTCTGTGGCGCATACACGTAAATGCGCCACAGAAGTTCTTCATGTGGCGCATATGAAGAAATGCGCCACAAAAGTGTGGAACTTCTGTGGCGCATACCCATATACGCCACAGGAAGAAGATATTAGTGGCGAGATAACAGTGGCGACTAGGATATGCGCCACAGAAGATGTATTTTCATGCGCCACAGAAGAGCTGTTTCCTAGTAGTGATATACATAACTCCATGGACTTACAAGCTCCCCTTTCATTTCACACTGACGACATCCATATACAAAAGAGCATGATATCAACTAGGTACAAGTACCAAGTTCAATGTTGAAAGCGTTCCCCATGAAAGCATGGTTCTGCTAATTCCCAACAAATAAGTGCAAGCATATACAACATAGAAGACACAATAGTTCAAGTTTATTAAGGGCAAGAAAACTAAAGTGTGCCATCAAGTTCATGAGATCTTTAATCACTAGTTTTCTCATAACAAGTTTCATTTGGAAGGTAAACAAAAGCATGAATATACTTGGAATAGCATAAGCTAGTAGGTAGGTATGGTGGACTCTTTGGAATAACTTGGTTTAGGAGTTGGATGCATGAGTGGAACTCATACTTGGTGGTGGAGGCTAGCAAAAGACTGGGAGCGACAAACTAAGAGAGCAATAATGGCCATAATCATGCAGAGCGACAAAACATCATTGATCAAAGCATAAAGTGATACTACAAGTTGAAAACTAAAGGATCATAAAGGCTATGGTGACTTGAGATAGTCATAACATGGTGTGAGGATGCGCCAAGTCAACCCAAATAAAGCATCAAAGGAGAATACCACTATACTATGCTTTAATATAATAAAACAACCCATGATTCATCCAAGGCACATTAAGCAATCTCAATTGTTTATAAAAAGTCATGCTACAACAAAGAATTCTAAGCATAAAGCCAAAACAATATCAAGCATGGCATGACAAAGCAAAGGGCACCGTCAAAAACAAGCTCTCTTTACCACTTAAGCATGAACTCTCCTACTCTTTTCCAATCCAAACGAAACTATTTGAAAACCAATGCATGAAAGAGGGGGGTCCAACCAATTTATTCAGAAAAATAAGAAAACAAAGCAAACAAAAAACCAAAATGAAAACGAAAAAGAAGACGCTCCAAGAACAACACAATTGTTCATGAAACAATAAAAATGAAGCGTTTGGAAGAAACCTGGGATTTTTATTGATGAAGAGGGGATGCCTTGGGAATCCCCAAGCTTTGATGCTTGTACTTCTTGGATATTTCTTGGGGTGACACGCGTGGCATCACCAAGCTTGAGCTTTAGTCCATCCTTCATCTCATTACTCATTCCTTCCATACACCTGAAATTTTTCCTTCATACAAAACTTCACACAATCTTTATTAGCAACATTAGTGCACTCAAGATAAATAAGTCTTAAGCTTCAGTTCTAATACCAAATAAACTTCCATTAGAACACTAGATATTGTAGCACTTCCCTCAAAAAGCTCAATTCCCCAAAAGAACTCAAAAAGGAACCAACAAGAAGCAAATGCAAATAATGACAGAAATCTGTCAAAACAGACCAGCAGGTAAAGACGAATTTTTTAGAAGACCTTCTGTTGCTCAAATCGAAAAGTGTTGAACTAATGAAAGTTATATAACAACCTCGATCAGACGCACAAAAATTCACGCCTCAAAAGGACGTACAGAGATTTTACACAAATTTTTACAGTGAAGCATAGAAATCTGTTTTGGGACAGCAACTTTCCCGATCATTACTTCTCTCTCGTTAGAGGTTACTCTTGGCACAAAAAGCAAATAAAAAGGATCAGGAGCGGTTATTACAGAGGTAATAACTTCCAAGATTCATCTAAAACTTTTGGGTTATCTCCCAATAAGTACTTTTCTTTAACACCTTAAAGTTAGGCATAATAGTTTGAGAAGATGCTCACATAAGCAAATTCAAGTAAAAGAGAGCATCAAGAAGCAAATTCAAAGCACATTTAAGTCTAACCCACTTCCTATGCATAGGAATCTTGTAAATAAACAAGTCATGAAAGCACAAAGCAACAAGAAGAGTAAAGCAAAAGAAGTGCAACTTCAAGACTTTCAACATAAAGAGGGGAAACATAATATTATTAAGATGCATAAAACCATGTTTCCCTCTCTCATAATAACTTTCAGTAGCATCATGAATAAAATTAACAATATAACTATCACATAAAACATTATTATCATGAGCCACATGCATAAAAGAATTAATACTCTCCACATAAGCATAGTCATTCTTGTTAATCGTGGTGGGAGGAAATTCAACAAAATAGTTATCATTATTATTTTCATCACCATAATCATCAAATATAGGAGGCATATTGTAGTCATAATTAATTTCCTCCTCAATAGTAGGTGTATTGATAATACCATAATCATCATTGTAATCATCATATATTGGAGGTTTTGTATCATCATAAGCAATAGAATAGCTATCTTCCAAAGCTGGGGAACTAAAAAGATCATTTTCATAAAAACTAACTTCCCCAAGCTTAGACTTTTCCATAGTATTAGCAATAATGGTGTCCAAAGAGTTCATACTAACAACCTTGCTATTAGCATGCAAATAAAGTTTCATAGGTTTTTTAATTTTCTCTTCAAACACTTCAAGTCCTAACTCAAGATAAATACTATAAAGCTCTCTAATTTTTTTTGTTGTTTTCCATTAAGCCTAACTAGTGAAAACAAGAAACAAAAAGACAAAATTGCAGAATCTAAAGGAAATAACTTCGAGTACTCACACCAGAAAATAGGCGTTTGCCGTGGGAGGTCCTTCTTCTTTAATCCTCCGGTGTGAATACCTTTTACCTTTCCTCCCCAGCAACGGCGTCAGAAAATAGCTTGATCTCTACGCACTTCTATTCTTGCAGACAGTTGTTGGGCCTCCAAGTGCAGAGGTTTGTAGAACAACAGCAAGTTTTCCCTTAAGTGGATCATCCAAGGTTAATCGAACTCAGGGAGGAAGTGGTCAAAGGTATCCCCTCTCAAGAAACCCTGCAATCAAGATGCAAGAAGTCTCTTGTGTCCCCAACACACCCAATAAACTTGTCAGGTGTATAGGTGCACTAGTTCAACGAAGAGATAGTGAAATACAAGTGGTATAGATAATTATAAGTGGTAACAGTGATAGAAAATAGATTGATGGCGTGGAAGAGACGAAAGGCAAACTGAAATAAAGAAGGAAGCAAGCAAACATGTAACAGATCTAGTAGCAAACGGTGTATCAATGCTTAGAAACAAGGCCTAGGGATCATACTTTCACTAGTGAACACTCTCATATAAATATCTTCTCTTTCTGATACTACTCTTAACTACTCTCCGGTTGGACACTCTAATCGATGGTAGGGCTATAACAGCACACCTCAAAGTCCACCTTTCCCATCTAGAAAACCCCACACTGTCACCTTGAGTACTAGATGAGTCCAACAAACACCATAATTTCATAGAAACATCCAACTCCAAATATAACTCATAACAAGTATTTGTAATCTCTATCCTAAGTGCCACCATGGTGAGCACGCTGTCACTTTCACACACGTGGGGAGAGTAGAGATCTATTAAAGCACTTGAGTAGCAAGGTAGATCTATAGATTACAAGCTCATGATCACAATGTGATCATGCATGGAGAGAGAGATGAAAACATAGCTACCGGTAGAACCCTTAGCCTCGAGAGAGAACTACTCCATCCTCATCATGGGAATCAGCAATGGTGATGGAGATGGTGGTGGAGATCGATGGAGATTACTCCGGGGGCACTTCCCCGTCCCGACAGGGTGCCGGAACGGAGACTTTCTGTCCCCCGAATCTCCCCTTCGGTGGCGGCGGCGCTGCGGACCTTTTCGTGGATTTCCGATTGACTTTTTAGGGTTTTCGCATCGGGGGCTTCTTATAGGCAAAAGGGCAAGGTCGGTGGTCAGCCAGGGGGCCCACACCATGCCCTGGTGTGGCCTAGGGTTGCCCGCGCCAAGGGGGGTGTGGCCACCCTGTGGCCCCTCTCCGGCTCTCCTTCTGGCTCCATGAATCTTCCGGTAAAATATCAACTTCGGCTTTTGTCCCGTCCAATTCCGAGAATATTCACTTTTTGACTTTTTGGAACCAAAAACAGCAAAAAACAGGCAACTGGCACTCTGGCTCTTGTTAATAGGTTAGTCCAAGAAATCATATGAAAAGTACTCCAAAGTGTGGACAAAACACAAGAAAGTAGATAAAACCAAGCATGGAACATCAAAAATTATAGATACATTTGCAATGTATCACCCTTCTCCGTCTCGTATTCTGGCATCTGATGACTTCTGGAAAAATAGGCACTTTGGCTTTTGTCCCGTCCAATTCCGAGAATATTCATTTTCCGACTTTCCTAGAACCAAAAACAGCAGAAAACAGGCAGTTGGCACTCTGGCTCTTGTTAATAGGTTAGTCCAAGAAATCATATGAAAAGTACTCCAAAGTGTGGACAAAACACAAGAAAGTAGATAAAACCAAGCATGGAACATCAAAAATTATAGATACATTTGCAATGTATTAGACCCCTATATAAAGAAGCCTCGGGCGACTAGAAAACAAGCCAGCCTCACCCAAAAGTCTCTACCTCAGATCACCAGCCGCCTCCAGATCTCAAAACCCTTATCCATCTCCATAGACATATTCTACCACTTGTAATAGTAGATATCTTCTTCAATTGGTGACATTGTAAAACTATTGCTATCAATCTCATGATTTTCATTACAATGTTTATTATTGTTGATATGATCTCTATGTGTGAGTAATTCTCCTTGGGCTAAGGGCTTTGTCCTAGCCATGTAGCGTTTGTGCATGTTATTTATCATAGATTGGATCATGTATTAGTTTGTATGACATGATGATTATTGTATACTGTCTTTCCTCAATCCAAGGACTTGTTAGGTACCTAATACCCCGAGGGTTGAGCCAGATATAGGGATTATGATTAATGACTTATCTATAAGTTGGGAACCCTAGTGACAGAAGGGGTAGTACGACTGTATGTGAGGGATTTACTTGGGATTAACAGTGACATCACTATGCATATCATTAGTCTCTTTCTTCTATGGATGATACTAGTAGGTTATTGCTATAAGTGGTTGCAGAGGAAAGAGAAATAATGGATGCACTACCCACATATAATTTATCTTGCTCTCACAATTACATGCACACTTTATCTCTATCTTTTATTACCATCAGATGTTTTGCACAACTACAGGTGAAACCGAATGCCCTAGGCACTCTCTGTCCATCATCGACAACAAGAAGAAAATACGCAAAACTCTTGCTCCGGTAAAAACACAAAAGGAATTCTAAAACTCCCGAAGGTCCATTAAAGTAACTTCACTACGCATCTGCTTTCTGAGGATTCGATAAACTAGGTCTATTAGGGAAAAATAAGCTATAGTACATCCGTAATACAGATCGAAGGTATCAGGCACCACCTGCTTTTAATTGCAATGTCTTCATGGAGAAATAGAAACTGGTGGCAAATGGTAGCCACTTTACCAACTGGACCATGAATTTGAGGATTCTCCTCACTGCTGCACAAGAGCAATATGTGCTATAAGCGCCGCTAGGCCCCCCACCAGCTTCTGATGCCCCTAATGAGGAAAATAATGTCTATTTGACTCGTCAGGACGACCACAACTTAGTTCATTGCGGCATACCGTATGGGTTAGATCCAGAACTTCGAAAGTGTTTCGAAAATGGCAATGCCTTTGGTACCATGGGTGAATTCAAAATGATTTTCTTTACCCATGCTGCTGTATAGAGTTATAATGCTTCTGAAAAGTTCTTTAGTTGGATGATGGAAGAGAACATCTCCGTTAGTGAGCACATACTCAAATTGTTTCGGTACACCAATAAGCTTGTGTCCTTGGGAATAACGATTCCCATTGACTTAGGAATACATCGTGTTCTCCAATCTCTGCCACCTAGCTACAAGAGCTTCGTGATGAACTATAATATGCAGGGCATGAAGTCTCTCCCCGAGATTTTTTCAATGCATAAAACTGCAGAAGTGGAGATTAGGAAAGAGCATCAAGTGTTGACGATCAATAAAACCACCGGTTTTAAGAAAGATAAGAGGGGTAAACAGAAGGGAAAGAAGGGCGGAAAATTTGTTGCCACGACTGAAAAGAAATCCTAAGCTAGCCCTAAGTCTGATACCGAGTGCTATTATTGCAAGGGGACTGGCCATTGGAAGCGCAACTACCACAACTATTTGGCGGACAAGAAGGCCCTCAAGGTAAACAAAGGTATATGTGATATACATGTTATTAATGTGTACATGACTAGTACTCGTAGTAGCACCTGGGTATTTGATATTGTTTCAGTTGCAAATATATGTAACTCGAATCAGGGGTTGCAGAACAAGCCATCGCTAGCAAGGGGAGATGTCAAGATACGTGTCGGCAATGGTCAAGAGTTGATGTGATTACCTTCGGAACACTACCTCTGCACCTACCGTCGGGATTAGCGATAAATCTAAATAATTGTTATTTGGTGCCTGCACTGAGCATGAACATTGTATCTGGATCGTGTTTGATGCTAAGTGGTTATTCATTTAATTCTGAAAACAATGGTTGTTCGATTTATATGAATGATATATTTTATGGCCATGCACCTGTGCTTAATGGTTGATTTATGTTGGATCTCAACAATAGTGTTACACATATTCATAATGTTGATGCTAGAAGAATTAAACTTGATGATGAGATATCTGCATATATGTGGCACTGCCATCTAGGTCATATTAGCGTTAAACACATGAAGAAACTCCATTGTGATGGAATTTTGGAATCACTTGATTTTGAACCAGTTGATACATGTGAGCCATGCCTTATGGACAAGATGACTAGAACGTCGTTTTCCGGTTCAATGGACGGGCGGCAGATTTATTGGAAATCATACATATTGATGTATGTGGTCCAATGAGTGTGTCGACGTGAGGTGTATATTGTTATTTTGTTACTTTCACAGATGATTTGAGTAGATACGGGTATATCTATTTGATGAAACACAAGTCTGAAACCTTCGAAAAGTTCAAGGAATTTTAGAGTGAAGTGGAAAACCATCATAATAGAAAGATTAAATTTATGTGGTCCGACCATGGAGGTGAGTATTTTAGTTACAAGTTTAGAAACTTCAGCCTGATAAACTCGAACCCAAAGCGCAAAAATGCGTCTTCGTAGGATACCCTAAAGAAACAATTGGTTACTTCTTCTATCATAGATCTGAAGGAAAGTTTTTCGTTGCCAAGAATGGATCCTCTCTAGAGAAAGAGTTTCTCACGAAAGGCGTGTGTAGTCGGCAGGTAGAACTCGAAGAGGTTATTGAACCATCTCTTCACGAAACGTCAAGTGGCACAGCACCAAAAATTGATTTGGAGTTGACTTCACCGACTGAAGATGGAACTTATGATAATGATCATGAAACTGCGAAAGAGGACACTACCGAACGTTGCAGGTCTAGCAGGACACGTACAACTCCTGAACCATATGAAAATCTTGTTATGAATTTCATGCTTGATGAAATATATGACCCTATGATGTAAGAAGAAGCGACGATGAGCCCGGATTCCAACAAATGGCTAGAAACCATGAAATCCAAGATGGAATCCATGTATTAAAACTAGGTTTAGAGCTTGGTGGACTTACCTCACGACCGAAAGGCCGTCGAGAACAAATGGATTTTCAAAAGAAAAACTGATGCTGATGGTAATGTGACCATCTATAAAGCTTGACTTGTCACAAAGGGGTTTCAACCAATTCAAGGAGTTGACTACGATGAGACATTCTCTCATATAGTAATGCTAAAGTCAGTTAAGATTACGTTAGCAATTTTTGCATATTTCGATTATGAACTATGGCATATGGATGTCAAGACTGCATTCCTCAATGGTAATATTGAAGAAGAGTTGTATATGATACAGCCTAAGGATTTTGTCGATCCTAAGGATGCTGATAAGGTATGCAAGCTTCAATTGTCCATCTATGGACTGAAGCAAGCATCCCGAAGTTGGATTCTCTGCTTTGATGAGGTGATCAAAGAGTTTGGATTGGTCCAAACTTATGGAGAGGCTTGTATTTACAAGAAAGTGAGTGGGAGTAATGTGGCATTTCTGATATTATATGTGGATGACATATTATTGATTTGAAATGATATAGATCTTTTAAAGAGTGTTAAAAGTTATCTAAACAGCAAATTTTCGATGAAGGACCTTGGTGATGCATCATATATTAGGCATTAGGATCTGTAGAGACAGATCAAGGCGCCTAATTGGGCTATCGCAAAGTACATACCTTGATAAGATATTAAAGAAGTTTAATATGGACGGAAGTAAGAAGGGGTTCTTACCTATGTTGCAAGGAAAGACATTGAGTAAGACTCAAAGTCCGGCTACGACGGAAGAAAGAGAGATACTGGATAAGATCCCCTATGCTTCAGCCATAGTCTCTATAATGTATGCCATGCTATATACAAGACCGGTTGTGGCACATGCTATTAGTTTGACTAGTAGATACCAATCTGATCCAGGTTCAGAACACTGGATAGCGGTCAATAATATCCTTAAGTACTTCAGAAGAACTAAGGATATGTTTCTTGTATACGACGATGAAGAAGAGCTGGACGCTAAGTGTTATGTCGATTCTAGCTTTGACACTAATCTGGATGACTCTAAGTCTCAATCCGGATATATATTTCTCTTGAATGGAGCAGCAGTTAGTTGGATGAGTTCCAAACAACCTGTGGTGGCTAGATCAACAATGGAAGCGGAATATGTTGCTGCTTCAAAAGCGGTGCAGGAGGCGGTTTGGATGAAGGAGTTCATAATAGAACTAGGTGTGGTTCCTAGTGCATTGGAACCAATGGTGATCTATTGTGACAACAATGGAGCCATAACCAATGCCAAGGAACCAAGGTCACACAGGAATTCCAAGCATATTAAGCGCCGGTTTCACTCCATCCGCGAACATGTCAAAGATGGAGATATAAAGATTTGTAATGTACACATGGACCTAAATGTAGCACAATCGTTGACTAAAGTTCTCTCTATGTCAGTTCATTATCAACACCAGAACTCCATGGGAGTTAGATTTATTACTATGTAAACTAGATTATTGTCTCTAGTGCAAGTGGGAGACTGAAGGGAATATGCCTGAGAGGAAATAATAAAGTTGCTATTATATGTATTCCAAGTATATGATAGATGTTTATTTTGCATGCTATTATTGTATTAATAGGAAACGTTAATACATGTGTGTTTAATAAACAAATAAAGGGTTCCTAGTTATGCCTGTCTTATAAACTAGCTCGTTGATTAACAAGATGATCAAGGTTTCCTGATCATGGACATTGGATGTTGTTAATAACAAGGTCATAACATTGGTGAATGATGTGATGAACATTCATCCGAAGTATAGCATTACGATCAAAGTCATTGTGTTTATATTGCTATAACAACATATGAAGTAATCTTAGTCCTTAGACCATGGGATCATGTTAATTACTAACACCGGAAGAGTGACTTGATAACATCAAACGTCACACCGTAAAAGCGTGACTATAAAGGTGGGTTCAGATACTCTAAAGGTGTTACGTTGAGGTTCATGGATCAAGAGGGGAATTTGTCCATCTCGATGATGGATAGATATACTATGGTCCCTCTCGGTGATATCACATTAATATAGCTTGCAAGCAAGTGATGTGATCACTAGAATCTTATATCACGACAACGATAAAAATGTGCATGTCGGTAATGAGATCAACTAGGTATTGGGATAGCGATGATCGAATCTCGGACATGTAATATATCGCGAGACAAAGGGATCTAGTTACTAGTGTTAAAAGTTCTCATGATCACAGAAGTCATCGTTGAATGTGTGGCAGTTAATATGGATCTCTAGGTCCCTCTTGTGATTATTGATCTGAGAGTTGTCTTGATCATGCCTGCATTATTCGCGAACTATAGGGTGACACACTTAAGGGTTGCCAACACCATTTGGAGCAAATATGTTCTAGACGAAAGAATTGCAAAGCGCTGGAATTATTTCAATGGACACTGGAATTGTTCCTGGTGAAATTGTTGAAATTGGTTCTAAATGTGATATTGAAATGTTGTAGGGGGTTTTATGTGAATGTTTGTTAATTAAAGTAATTAATAAAATTATTAATAAATAAAATAAAATAGTTTTATTAAATGAGAGTTGCATTAAATTTGGTGGAAATTGAATGCAGTTTGAGTGGAGAAAATGGAGGTCCAAATTTATGTGAGTGGAGCTTCGACCACATGAATGAGGAAGAGGTGGGGACACCCCCCATGGGCGCCGTCCATGGGAGGGGGGCTTCCCCATCTTCTATAAAAGGCCCCCTCTCCCTCCTTCTCACTCACACCTCCTCATCAAGGATCTCTCTTCTCCTTTAGAATTATTCCCCCATGGTCTCGGATTAGAGAGATACATGTTCTCGGTGGCAGTTCATCTAGAAGGAGATGCTGCTTTCGCTGCATCGCTGGAGCGAGGAGGTGGAGGTTGTTTGGTGGCTTGAACGTGTGTGCGATCATGGATGCGTTGCTGAGTTGCGGCGCTAGACTTCTTCTCGATCCTGAGACCGGTAAGCGTGCGACTACATCATCCACAAGTTCAACCTCATTACACTTTGTTGGTCTTCAAGGGTATGTTCTATATGGATGTATATCCACCCGGTTATATATAGTAGATAGATCTTGGTGTATAATAGTTCCCATCGTAGGAAATTTTTTGTTTTCTATGATGCGAACCCAACACAAGGAGCATTAGGATCAGTGCCCCAATTGTGATGGAAGCCATCCAGCTGGAGAGTGCCCGACATCCCAAGTCTCTTGGTTTCTATGTGAATGGAACGATCATGTCCTTGTTTATTGTCACCTTTACCCCATGGTACAACAAGTGAGTAAAGGTATTAAGGAGTCAAGGATGGAATGTATCAAGCCATCAAGCAGATCCATGAGGAGCCATCAAGAAAGCCATCTATGGCGAAGGCCGAAGTTTAAGTCATTCCCCATGAGGCCACACCCAATGTGACCACAAAGTGATGTTACTCATGTTGAGAAGAAGGACATATCTCTAGTGACTGCTCCAACAAACAAGAAAGTTTCCTGAATTTGTGGTGAAATATGAAGAAGAATAACTAAGAAATCTCCTAGCCTTAGAGAGACCTAGGAAGAGGAAGAACTGCCACACCTCCAATCTGAGGGATATTAGCCAGCTATTGTGCTACAATTGTAAGGAGCTAGGGCATTATGCGTCACATTGTCTAGAAAAGAAGAAGGGCAAAGGAAACAAGAAAAGCAGATACACTAACAATATGAAGCCTATAAGGGATCTCACCACTATCACCTTCTACAAGTGCAACAAGTTGGGACATTATGCCAATAAATGCCTAGAGAGGGAGCTTCAAGGTACCATGTGAACACCAAGAAATTATTTAACAAGCAAGACTTCGTGACTAGTAAGTTCCTAGCTATTTCATGCATCGCACTCGTAATTTTTAAATATTGGTGCACCGTATTCTTCATATAGATACATTCATGGATAAGCATGATTACATATGGAGTTACTTAGAGGATCTATTAAAGAGAACCCACTAGTGATGAATTGATAGTTAGTGCAAGATGCCAAAACTGAATCCTGGAGATTGGTAGCACACAAATTTCCCACTAGCTCATTTACCTGGGATTCACAATCTCAGAGGGAAGAAGAATCAAATGTAGCTAAAAAATTAGCCTTGTAGACACTACAAGAAAAGTTTCCTTCCACAACGACTTGGCCCGGCGGTCATCGTAGAAGGCGCGTCTTCCGCGACAAAATTATCGGCTCGTCCATGGCTGTTGGAAAACTTTTTTTTCCGGTTTCGTGGCCCTCTACTACGACGGATCTTCTTAAAACATGGAAGAAGCTTGGTTGGCGTGTGGCAGAAGCAAGATTTTCGTTTCCTCACGCGATGTTGACTCGCCGAAGTCTTTTGAGGCATGTGGGTCCCGGACGTCAGTGTCTCTAGCGGACCATACTTTTCGGTCGCGCCTCCCTGATTTGAACTCGATAACGTTGTTCGAGGCGTCTGTCGTTTAGTTAGGCTGCTAGGTCCCATATGCCAGCCTCTCATTAGAAGGATTGTGTGTATGATGGAATTTTTTCCGTCGCTCGTGCTACCCTGTTCTGAAGTTGATAGCGTTTCTCGATGCATCTACCATCTAATCCACCTCCTAGGACCCACATGTCATCATCTCATTAGAAGAAACGTGTGTATGATGGGATTTTTTCCTTCGTTGGCACTACCCCGTTCCGAGTTGATAGCGCTGCTCGACGCATCTACTGTTTAACCAACCTCCTGAGCCCCACATGTCATCCTCTCATTAGAAGAAACATGTGTATGATGGATTTTTTCCTTCACTCGCGCTACCCTGTTCTGAACTTGATAGCGATGTTCGATGCATCTACTGATTAATCACCATGTTGGGTCCCACATGTCATCCTCTCATTAGAAGAAACATGTGTATGATGGATTTTTTACCCTCTGTAGCGCCTTCATATTCTGAACTTGATAGCTTTGCTCACTGCATCAGCCGTTTATTCAGGCTGGTGGGTCCCTTACGTTAGCCTCACATTAGAAGAATCGTGGGTATGATGGAATTTTTTTCTTCTCTAGCGCTACCCTGTTCCGAACTAGATAGCCTTGCTCGACGAATCTGCCGTTTGCTCACGCTGTTGGGTCCCCATTTCAGCCTCTCATTAAAAGAAATGTGTAAATGCTGAACTTTTTTCTCGCTCGCGCCTCCCTGTTTCGAGCTGGATACGTTGCTCGATGCAGCATCTATATAAGGTCACGCTGCTGGGTCATACATATCAGCCTCTCTGTAAATTAAACGTGCGTATGATGGACTTTTTTTGGCCATGTCCGCTGTTTTGACCTTGGCAACTTGCTGGGTCCCAGATGTCAACCACCTTTGTGTAGGAAATGTGTCTATGCTGGGTCCCAGCTAACAACCTCTATTTAAAAGAAACGTGTGTATTATGGACTGTTTTTTCGGGACCTAGATGTCAGCCTCAGAGTACCAAAAATGCTCATAAAGGCTAAATTAAAAATATTCTGGGCTAACTCGGGGCGGATGCCCTATTCGTCATGGCTTATATTCCATGGGCTCACTCCTAAATTGAATGGGCTATGGTCGGTGGCCACAAGACCATGAAAAGGCCTAATTAGAAGGTATTGGGCTATGCTTGGGGAAGATAGGCTAATTTCATGGCTATGCTTGGGCCTGCTGGGTCCGACATGTCAGCTTTGTAAGTGCAACGTGTGTATGATGGACTTTTTTCGACTGCCTCTGGTGTTTTCACCATGGCAGCTGTGTCTGGTCTCACTGATGGGGCCCTTATGTTAGCCTCTCTGGTATATTCTGGCTTGTGGGTCCCCGATACAGCCTTGTATGTTCTGTGTGGTGGGTCCCTGATGCGAGCCTCTTTGTACAAGTATTTAAAAAAATTCGAACTCGCCCTCAAAACAAACTCACAGGGACGCTGCGTGCTAGTGGGTCCTGATATGTCCATTTTGCATCACTATTTTATATCATAATTTACTGTTATTCATTGATATATTTCATATTAAGAGATGATACTTATGTTATTTCACCTGTTTTTGCATGGTTGATGACTTTTGGAGCATGGACCACTACAGTCAGGATTCTGATAGAAAATGTGTCGTTTGGAGGAGAAATTCGCGAAGATCAGAAAATCCGGGAAAATACATGGAAAATCCTATTTTCCCAGAAGACGAAGAAACCCAGAAGGGTAAGTGGAGATGGGCCATAGGGGGCCCACACCACCCCCTGGCGTGGGCCACCCAGGCCACGCCACCAGGTGGTGTGGCCACCCTGGTCCTCTCTAGCCTCTCCCCTCTGGCGTATATTATCCTCCTGAAACCCTAAGACTCGAGGAGTAACCATAGAAAGATTCCGCTGCCTCTGCGGGGCGGAAAACACCGAGAGAGAAATATCTCTCTGGCAGATAGAATTCTACCGGGGGAATTCCTTCCCGGAGAGGGGAGATCGTCGCCATCAAAACCACCATCAAGTTGGACTTCATCGAGATCATCATCATCACCACCACCACAATCATCTCCACTAGCACCATCATCACCACCTCATACCACTGTAGCGATTGGGTTGAATCTTGCATAGTTCTTAGGGGAAACTTTCCCGGTGTTGATTACTCTTTGTAGTTAATGCTATTGAGTGAACCATTCATTTATTGTTTATGTTCAGATTGTTACATATCATTATATCATCTCTGATCATGATCCATATGATATCTTGTGAGTAGTTTGTTTTGTTCTTCAGGACATGGGAGAAGTCATGTTGTTAGTAGTGGAATTGTGTTGAGAAAGATTCAATGGTTTGATATTTAAGTTGTGGTGTACTTCTTCTAGTGGTGTCATGTGAACATCGACTACATGACACTTCACCTATATGGGCCTAGGGGAATGCATTGTGTATTTGGCTACTAATCGTAGGGGTTGCCAGAGTGACAGAAACCTGAACCCCCGTTAGGAAACCATTGCACAAGGGACATCAGGGTCTTAGAGTTTAAAGCTGTGGTTAGGTTTCTACCTTAATTACTTTCTTTTACTTGCGGATGCTTACAAGGGGTATAATCACAAGTATTTATTAGTCCTAGGAAGGTCGGTACATTAGCACAGGTTCACCCACACAACACTTAGCAAACTAAAGAAGATTAATCAACTATATGAAGCGAAAGCACTTGACGATATTCCCATGTGTCCTTGAAAACGTTTGGTCATCTTAAGTAATACAACCGGCTTGTCCTTTGCTAAAAAAGGACTGGGCCACTTGCTGCATTTATTCTTATTTTCTTTTATTTACTCATACTTTATTTACCTGCATTATCAAAAACCTTTAAAAATCCGTTTGCTAAGTATTTACTGAGAGTTCCTGCTCCAAGCCACTAGCCAGCACCTTCTTCTCCTCGTTGGGTTCGACACTCTTACTTATCGAAAATACTGCGATACACCACCTATACTTGTGGGTCATCAAGACTATTTTCTAGCACCGTTGCCGGGGAGTGAAGCGCTATTGGAGAGTGGAACTGGTAAAGGAAACATCTACTATGAGTATTGTTTACTTCTGTTAGTTGCTTTATTTTTCAATATGGATAATTCGCTGAGTTTCTTATTTTGTAATGCTACTACCACTGCTAAGATAGTAGACGAACCACCACCTGTTGAGAATGATACTTTTAAAATACCTACAAGAATTATTGATCATGTTATGGATAACTATTATGTTGGAGATGGAACTGTCCATCCCGGTGATCACTTTCTCTTTATACACGAATTATGCGAGTTATTCAAGTGTGCATGTATTACAACAGATCAAGGCAAGAAGAAGTTATTCTCATTATCACTGAAAGCAAGAGCGGAAGAATGGTATAAGCTGCTGAAAAATGGTCAAGCTCTTGAATGGCAGGAAATAGTACCTCCCTTTTATTCAAATTTTTATCCTCCTATTGAGATTCATAAAGATCAGAATCAAATATACAACTTTTGGCCTCTTGATGGAGAGAGTACAACTCAAGCTTGGGGGAGATTGGAGTTACTAATGCTCAAATGTCCCATTCATGAGCTCCCTCACAATATTATTATCAATAACTTTTATGCAAGGCTTCCTCTTCATGACAAGGATTTATTGGATGCTTCTTGTGCTAGATCATTTACACGCATGGAAGAAGAAGCTAAATGGGATATTCTAGACCGTATTCAAGACAATGCTGAAGCATGAGAGAATGACAAAGAAAGAAAGTCAAGTATAAGTTATGATTATGAGTGCATTGAATCTTTTATGGGAACTGATGACTTTCAAATTATTAAAAATGCTTATGGTCTAGACTCTCAATCTATTGCAACTTATTTTAAGGCTTTTGCCTCCTATATTGAAGTGCCTAAAAAGAAATGGAATAAGTATCATGCACCTTATAAAGACATTGTTAAGTGTGTTCCTGCAAGAAATACTGAAGTTTATACTGCTAATCATGTTTTACCTGAACCTTACATTGAGAAAATGCCTTTCCCAGTTAAGATAAAGGAACATTCTATGATAGCTAGTGTGGTTAATGAAGGTACAAATGAAGCTATTAAACCTGATAAACAAATGGATTATGAACCTATAATGGCAAATGTGAAAGATTTTATCACTAAATATGTAGAAGATGGACACACTATCCTCTGTAAGGATATCCCTAATATTGTTTCACAAAGTAGTGTTATGAGAGCTAGTGTTCCTCTGTTTTCTGTTAGGATAAGTGATCATTGCTACCATGGTTTTTGTGATAGCTATATCATTAAATTTTTGTATGATAATGAAAGTTATTATAAGTTTCCTCGTTTTATGTTGAAAGTTATGTTGCACTTGTTTTGCCTTCCCATGCTTGCAGCTTCTGGTTTCAACAATTTGGTTGTTTACAAAATTCCCTTGCATAGGAAGTGGGTTAGACTTAAACATGTATATTTTTGCTTCTTAATGCTCTCTTTTACTTCAATTCATATTCTTATGAGAGCATCATTGAAATTATGATGCCCATCTTAATGGCTATAAAGAAAGAGATTTTTGGGAGACAACCCAATATATTCTTGCTTTCAGTTTGTTTTTGTTTCTTTGAGTCTTGGAAGTTTTTACTTCGGTAACAACCTCTCCTTATCCTTTTTGTTTGGTTTTTGTGTCAAGATCAACCTCTAATGAGAGAGAAGTAAGATTTGGGGAAGTTGCTGTCCCGAAACAGATTTTTGTGTTTCACCGTAAAAATTCGTGAGAGATCTCTGTAAGTTGGATTGATTTGTAATTGCGTGTGCTTCTGTCCTAGGTTATTATTTAACTTTCGTTACTTTTTCACTTTTTTATTTGAGCAACAAAAGAGTTTCAAAAAAATTGATCTTTACCTGCTGGTCTGCTTTGACAGATTTTGCCACTCTTGCATTTGCTTCTTTAAATCGATTTCCTTTTTGAATTCTTTTTTTGGGTTTTCGGAAGGAGTTGCTAAAGTAGCTTATGATTTGATGGATTTCAGTTGAAATTGGACTTAAAAGGTTTATTACCTCGCTTACACTAATGTTGCTAATAAGAATTGTGTCAAGTTTTGTGTGAAAGAAATTTCCAGGTTATTGGAGAAAATGGTGTAATGAGAAAGAAAAAGGTTTCATGACTCGAGCAATATGAGTATGAAGATGAAGATATTTATGTTATTCAAGTGGTGACTCCGGAAGAATCTACTAAATACCAAATTCAGAGACCTGCAGAGTCCGTTTCGAATAGGTAACAGTTCTAGTAAGAAAAGTTCCACAAAAATTCTGTCCAGCTATATTTTTGGAATTTTTATCCAACAAGGAAAGCTACGAAGCGAAAGAGGGACAGAAATGGAGCCAGGGTAGCTCACACCGCCCCTTGGAGCGGGCCCCTTGGCCACGCCAGCAGGTGGTGTGGCTGCCCCGGACTCCGTCTCTGACCCGTTTTCTCCCAGTACCTTCCTTCTATTGTAAAACTTCGTAATATATAATCCCCTGGATCCCCCGAGGTTTGTATATCGTGTTCTCGTCATGTTTTTGTTTCGATCTGTTTCTACCAGGAACTATTCTTGAAAGTTAGAAGCACAATGGTGTCCGCCAAGGTTAAGGGAAAGGAGCCTATGGAGAAATATCTCAAAGACCCCGGGCAGGAGAAGGAGATCAAGAGTGAAGATGAAGAGGAGGCAAAGCAAAGCCAACATCCGCACACCGGCACTACCATTGCAAGCATTGGAGTGGTGGTAAACTTCGCTAGGATTATGTCAACTGGAGGGTAGCCTCCTTATCACTGTTCGGCTCCATGGTCACTTCCTCCATGCACCAAGAATCCTTTCCATACCCTTATCCATGAGCATCAATACCAGAATATGCCCAAGGAGAAACTACCCTCCAATTGGGATTTGCCTCATTCTAGCCATGCAGGAAAAGAAGACTTCAAGGAGGAAGAGTGGGGAAAGAATCGCAAGAGCTGGAATTCGCAACCCAACATGATCATGAGCCGCATTGAGCAAAACTCACAGTTGATTCGTAATCTCACCTTCGAGATTGAGGACTTGGGGAAACTAATCAAAGAGCTCACCGAGAGAATACCACCACCGATGGAGTAATTCGTCATCAGGTTTTGGCATCCCCTTGGTTTGTTCCAAGCTTGGGGGAGTGCCGCGGTATCACATCACTATCTTCTATCTTTTTACCTTTTTAGTAGAGTCATATCACAAATAGAGAAGTTATCATGTAGGATGGTTTGCATTATGGAAGTGTCCCCCTTCTAGTTAGATATCTATGTATCCCTTGGCGTGAGTTGCTGTTATAGAATATTAATGAGAAGTTCTATCATTTAGTCTTTTGCATATCTTATATTAGTTTTCAATTCGTGATTATATGATTGATCTTGTTGTTTGTATTGGTATCACTTTGGGATCATTGAGTTAATTTAGTTGGTTTTGGAAAACCTAGCTTGCTCAGTAGCAACACTATTTTGAGAATTGAATGAAAAAGTTAAAGTACTCTAAAGAAATATAATTTCATCATCTTTCTTTCTTGATTTACTCATAAGTTTAGTATTCTCTAGTGAAGATCTTTTGTGCTTCCAAGGAGGATTGCATGTTTGTTTTTATAACTTGTATGTTTGTTTGTTTCCTTCAACTCTTATGCTTGCTACCCAACCTTGCTAGCCAAAAACCTGTACTGAGAGGGAATACTTCTCGTGCATCCAATCCATAAACCAAAACCTATGCCATTTGTGTCCACCATACCTACCTATTAGCTCTATTGCTATTCCAAGTAAATTCATGTTTTTATCTACCTTCCAAATTAAAATTGTTATGTGAAAATTAGTGATTAAAGCTCTCACGAACTTGATGGCACACTTTACTTTCTTGCACTTAATAAACTTGAACCATTGTGCCCATCTATGTTGCGTATATGCTTGCGCTTTGTGAGTTGTGAATTAGCAGAACCATGTTGTCATGGGGAACGCTTTTAACATTGCACCAGTACTTTGTACCTAGTGGATATCATGTTCTTTTGTCTAAGAATGTCGTCGGTGTGAAATGAAAGGGGAGTTTGTAAACCATGGAGCTATGAATGTGTGTTAGAGAAACGCCTGGGCCACTGGTCTAATCCATGTTGTCATGGTGGAAACTTGCAGCGTAACCATAATGAGCATCTATGAAGCATTCTTCTTAGAAAAAAAGAGATTGAGATTGAGAAAAATAAAAAAAAGAGAAATGAGAATAGAGGAAAGAGAGAAAAAAGCACCATATTCCCATGGTAAATAAGAAGATTGCTGAGATGCTTATTGTCTGCTTGCCTTGCCATTTTGATGGGGATTCTTCCATATCATCGGGCAAGGGGTACCCCGTTGGCGGTTCTCTATGATACACATGTACTTACTATGACAAGAACTTATCGGTGACTAAACTTGAATAGCATGAGGAGGGGCCCTCATATTCAAGGGACATGAGATTTTCAACTTGTAACTCTCAAGCATATCCTCATATTTGATTACTTTAACCTTAACCACCTAAATATGCCTATGATAGGGGCAATGAGAGCTGAAAGCTAAAAAGTACCATAATTTTTGGAAGCTCTTTATGAAAATTGAAATCCCTGCTTCCCTCTGCGAAGGGCCTTTCTTTTACTTTTTAGTTGAGTCCGTAAACCTATTTCCTTCTACCTCAGCAAGTATTTTGAGTTGTTGTGTTTCATTCATTCATATGATGATTTATTCAATCATGTTTCTTATGTTCCTTGTTTTGCACATTGCTCTTATCTTAGTGTCTACTACTTTGAAAGCTATCATTGAAAACCCTTTATTTGTGAACTCCAGCAAATTGTCAACTATTCTTCGACCAAGAGCTAAGTTTGCCACTCCCGAGTGTGATTTACTTTATGTATCTTTATTGTGTTTCCTTTACTTATTGCAAGTTAAGTTATATAATAGTGAGTTGTCTTCTATTATGACTTATGTATTGATGAATGTGATGCTTCCTATCCGTATTCTGTTATTAACTCTTCACTCCATAAACCTGAGGTCATGTTTATTAACTTCAGTTTCGCTTGGGGACGAGCAAAGTCTAAGCTTGGGGGGAGTTGATACATCCATTTTGCATCACTATTCTATATCATAATTTACTGTTATTCATTGTTATATTTCATATTAAGAGATGATACTTATGTTATTTCACCTATTTTTGCATGGTTGATGACTTTTGGAGCATGGACCGCTGCAGTCAGGATTCTGATGGAAAAGGTGATGTTTGGAGGCAAAATTCACGAAGATCAGAAAATCCGGGAAAATACACGGAAAATCCTATTTTTCCAGAAGACGAAGAAAGCCATAAGGGGAAGTGGAGATAGGCCACAGGGGGCCCACACCACCCCCTGGCGCGGGCCACCCAGGCTGCGCCACCAGGTGGTGTGGCCGCCCTGGTCCACTCCAGCCTCTCCCCTCTGGCGTATATTATCCTCCCGAAACCCTAAGACTCGGGGAGCAACCACAGAAAGATTTCGCCGCCTCTACAGGGCAGAAAACAGCGAGAGAGAAAGATCTCTACGGCAGACAGAATTCTGCCAGGAGAATTCCTTCCTGGAGAGGGGAGATCATCGCGATCAACACCACCATCAAGTTGGACTTCATCGAGATCATCATCATCATCACCACCATCATCTCCACTAGCACCATCATCACCACCTCATACTGCTGTAACGATTGGGTTGAATCTTGCATAGTTCTTAGGGGAAACTTTGCCGGTGTTGATTACTCTTTGTAGATGATGTTATTGAGTGAACCATTGAATTATTGTTTATGTTCAGATTGTTACATATCATTATATCATCTCTGATCATGATCCATATGATGTCTTGTGAGTAGTTTGTTTTGTTCTTGAGGATATGGGAGAAGTCATGTTGTTAGTTGTGGAATTGTGTTGAGAAAGATTCAATGGTTTGATATTTAAATTGTGGTGTACTTCTTCTAGTGGTGTCATGTGAACGTAGACTACATGACACTTCACCTATATGGGCCTAGGGGAATGCATTGTGTATTTGGCTACAAATCGTAGGGATTGCCGGAGTGACAGAAACCTGAACCCCCGTTAGGAAACCATTGCACAAGGCTGAATTAAAAAGAGTTTGACTATTGCTCTACGTGGGTTATATTCCATAGGCTATGCTCCATGGGCGTCATTCTCAAATTTCACTGGGCTGTGCTCAGCAGTACGCTGACCCTTAAAAGGCCGACCTAATATGTTCTCGGCTATGCTCCATGGGCTCCTTTCTAAAAATTTTGATGTCATGTGGTCAGCAGTACCTGACCCCAAAAGGATTGAATTAAAATGTTCTAGGCTAAAGAGGGGCCGAATGAGCTACTCCACTCCCTCCGATCCAAATTAATGTTCTCAGATTTGGCTAGATTCGGACGTATCTAGCACTAAAACATGACTAGATATGTCAGAATCTACACAAATGTGAGAACATTAATTTGGATCAGATGGAGTACTAGATTTCTTCTCCTGGTTAATAAAAATTGCATTGTGATGTGCTTCGCCGGATTCGAAACAAAGACCTCAGCGAGGGTGGGGGAAAGCGATAATTCTTTTTGGGAGATATTCATGTCAAAATTCAGTAGTATAGAATAAGGTAGAAAAATTATCAACAGATTCGAAGTTAATATTCGGGAGCACTTGACCAATTCAGCAGCATTTCAAAAGTGACCAATGTAGCAATATAGACAATGAAATACAATACCAGTACATCAGTATTAGTTGTACAAATGCTTTAGTAATAGCAACGACAGAACATTTGAGAGATTCACTAGCTTTCCTGCTTGAAATTCAATAGCAGTACAGAGAGTATCAGTTCTTGTTCTAGCTAAAAAACCTTGCCCCATGATCAGTTTGGCTTGTTCTCCTAATAGACTCAATCATTGGAGCAAGCAAAACTGACGATCAAGTCTGCTTGTGTGTGAGTACCTCCTCCTTACGTCAATGCCTCTGTGACCGCCCATAGCAACACAAAATGCCCAAGACTCATCCAGATAATTGTAACAATGCTAAGTTTCAAAAGAAAAGCAAGACAATCTGATCCACTTCATCTAACCAAGTACCAGTACATCACAGTTCGTTCTACAAAAAAATGTATTAATAGTAACGACAGAACATTTGACAGATTCAGTAGCATTTGGAAGATTCAGAAGTATAGAATAGACCGTAAAAATATCAGATAGATTCCCGGTTCATATTCAGCAGCACTAGACAGAGTCAGCACATCATTTCAAAGTGACCGGTTGTGGCAAACAACGACCAAAAGAATTGACAGATTCAGCAATGCGGACATTGGAATTCAATAGATGTAGCAAGGATTGATTCAAACGGAAAGCGAGACCATATTCTGCACTCAACCGGTCGATCTGAACAAGTACCGAACAAAACTTTTGATAGGTTCAGTAACATTTTAAGGATGCACTAGTACATAATAAGAAAGAAAAATATTGACAGATTCATAGTTCACATTCAGCATCACTTGGACATATTCATCAGCGTTTCAAACTGACAGATTCAGTTTTCCCTTTTCTCCGAACACTCGTCATTGGAAGAAACAAAACTGACGATCAAGTCTGCTTTTGTGTGCATGCCTCCTTCTCGCATTAATGCATGTGTGTGACCTCCATAGGAAACTCAAAATTCCCAAAGCCTTGTCTAGATTATGGGTATATGACAAGGCCAAGTTACAAAAGAAAAGAAAGACCATCTACTGCACTTGATCTAAACTAAGCTATCCTATTACATAGTATTACGATTACTTACGGTAGTTTGGTTCCAATCGCGGGCATTGACGATGCTCGGGATGAACCATAATGGAGTCTCCGGAGATTTCCATGCAGTGTTGGTTGAGAAACCAACAACTGCTTCTTCAGTATTTAGACTGAAGCAACATATTTTAGGAAACAGCGTATATCCAAGTCCTATTGCATGGTGGGAGGTGTAGACACAGTTGCTTCTCGTCAGATATCCTGGGGCAACATCTACACCGCCTACCGCAATATTAATTGGATAGTTCAATCCAAGGAAAAGGGAAGATGCTCCCAAGTTAGCAATCTCTATCCATGGCTTAGGTGGATACAAGTAAGCAGTGTCCTTTGAGTACACCTTGGAGCCAAACCTAGTAGCATAGGTTCCACAAGTGCGACCGCAGCGATCAATACGGTGATCAGCAACAAGATTGCCATGACCATAATAACTACCACCATAAAACTCCTCATCAGTAACGCCGATGGTATGGATAAGAAGAAGGCGATATTCATCTGGAGATATTGCTAAGGACCATAAACCAGGTATGTGCTTGTCATCATCTATGGCATCAAGGTTGCCCTCCCGAGATGCACCATAGGTGGTGATGGGAGCAGAATAGGACCTACAAAAAGAAATGACGACCAAATCAGCCAACACTAGTTTACATCCATTAAAACTAAAGCTAGTGTTTAGAACATGAATGAATCAAACTTACCAAAATACATAAGATTCCAGACATAAACACTGCCACTCTTAGTGGCTGCAAACACCAGACCCTTGTGGATAAGTACATCGTTGTATCTGAAATAGCATTGGAACTGGTTCTCAAGAACTATCCATGCATACTCATCGCCATCAAGGGTAGAAATTGAGTTGTCGAAGATAGCAACAAGAGAGAAATCTAAATAATCAGCCACACCTGTGGGATCTTGGCAAATAAAAATCTTTCGCAGGAGAATAGGGCGATCATTATGCATGAATGTAAACAGATCGTTGGTGGGTACAAACTCATTGACTTGTGGGAGAGGAATGCGTTGATGAGTGTACACATTGATAAGCTCCCACTTGCAGTCGGACCCAACAGTGGCGATTCAATCTCCATTGGCACCTACCCACTGCTTACCCATACAATTCAGGAACACAATATCGGAGGAGAACCTGTCCAGCAGCGTCAGCTTGCATGTCATGCCCTTGCCCTCGAAGTAATCGTTGCATTCCCATGGTTTCTTAGTTGGGTGAGAATGAAGAACACAGGGGAGGACAAACAGCTAAGAAGCATGTAAAGTTGCACTATATTTTGCCGAGTCAAGAAGATGTTTGGACGAACCGGCGAGGCTTGCGGTGGTGATGACGTCGCATCTGGTTATGAGTTCTTCAAGAAGGCCTTTAGTAAAAACATGCTAGAATAGCTCAGAATCATCACTGTCCTTGCTCGGTCCTGCCATCGCAAGGGAGCTGATGGATGTTGGGATAGTGGCTTGATTTGGTTTTCCGGAAAAGAGGGAAGATCGATGGAGGCGGGCGGGACAGGGAGAAGAACAAACACTCTCATACTATGCGGTGACCAGGATCAGAAAGCGACATTATGGAGGAGAAGAACGGCGGTGCTTGGCGTAGAAGTGGGGATAGAGCGTATATGCGAGGTTGAATAAAATGAAAATAGATGCATGTTCCTCTGCTCCAGTTCCCTTTCGAATAGTACTACTTTGCTCCCAGTTCCCTCCACAATAAATCTTTCTTGTAAATCAAAGATGAAGTAGTATCAAGAGTAGGGCCGATCATCTGCTCTCTCGAGGATCCAAACCTGACTATTTTCTTTGCTAACTTTTATGGTCCTTTATGCTAAATGCATGGAGCTTAGTGCAATTTACCTTTTTTAGGTCCTTGGTGTAAATGTACCCCCACCATCTGTGTAGAATTCTAACCAAAAAGTGTAAGTGGTGAAATTTGAACAAATTTAATCTTAGTTGTCAACGAGTATGGAAATTCTTGGATTTCAAGCCGAACGACCAAGGTCAAGGCCATATCAACATCATACTTTATGGTGATGATGCCATGTCTAAGAATTAGCATGCCGATAGATTTGGACATATTTGGAAAACAATCGAAGATGAAGTAGTATGAAGAGTATGGCTCGATCAGCATCTCTCTCGAGAAGGAACTATACACGACTGTTTTCCTTGCTTATTTTTAGGGGGGTGCTAAATGTATGGACATCGATGTAATTTTCCCTTTTTTGGGTACTTGATGTAAAATGTACTTCCACACACCTTGTAAAATTCTAACCTAAAAGTGTAAGTGGCGAAATTTAGACGAGTTTAAGCTTACTTGTCAACGAGTATGAACATTTTTGGATTTCAGTCTAATGACCAAGGTCAAGGCCATATAATCATCATACTTTATGCTGATGATCCCATATCAGAGAATCTGCATGGCAACAGATTTGTCCATATTTTGAAAATAATCGAAGAGGAAGTAGTACAAAGTGTTTGGCTCAGATCAACTGGTGATGAGGGATTAACTAATCAATGCCCATTTTTCTGGACTTTGGTTTTGGAGAAGGAGGGAGCGCTATAGGCATCAACCGGCTAGCAAACAAGCACACAGGGACGCAAGGTTTATCCAGGTTCATGCCTCGTAGAGGTCCCTACTCCTCCTTGTCTGCTCTTGGAATTATCAAGGGATTCGAAAGTTACAGGGGAGTGTAGATGCAATCCGGCGAGGTATTGGAAACTAGGGTTGTGATTGTCCTCCTCGCCACCCCTCCTAGCCTTTATATAGATAGGCTAGGTCTTAGGTAGCAAGCCGAGTCGGTTACACACTAGGGTTCGTCCCTTTAAACTTTCTATCTTAAGCTCCGTCTTGTGCTACAAGCAATCGGAGTCTCTGCGAGTCACCTGAATCCTGTATTGGGCCTTGGTAAAGCCGTGGGCTTCTGCCACATCCGGACTGTATATGCCAAAATCGAGTACATGTATGGTATGCCCACGTCAGTAGCCTCCGAGTGTCTAGTGGAATCGCAGATTCGAGTGGAGACTTTATGAAGTCTTTTGAGCGCATAGCTGAGCATATTTTCGAGTGCTCTATTTTATGTCATAGGATTTGTTGGTATACGTGCCTGCTTTATCTGATGTATCGGGATCTGTTGGTATACGTGCCTTAGGACAAAACAACGCAATCTACTCAGACTCAAGTCCCCGCACTCGAATTCGGAAAAGTGTTGTCGTAATTCGACTAAGGCAACGGAGGTCTTACAGGAGTTGAATCACAGTGTGTAAGTGTGAGCACTCGACGCATCCGTCAAGGCATATTCATCGCACCTGTAGGCACGGATACATTTCAAGGGTTTTCATGATGCTTGGATATCTGCATAAAATTCTCTGGGTGCGCGGCTAGCGCTCCTGTTAGGAGTAGCCCCCGAGTGCTTGGTTGAGTCGAAGACTTGAGTAAGGACTAAAGTAGTCAAAATGTTCTCCTGCTGGAGTTGATGATGTCAGTGCTGATGATGAGATGACCTCAATTGCCCGCATGAGCGGCTTTGACGTGACGTAACGAGTAGTGGGTCGCACTTTCTGACTTTGATTTGATCGGGCGTGCGTAATCTTCTGTTTTAACTGTGTCTCCTCGATTTCCGCGTGTAATGGGAGTAGTGGGGGATGGTTCGTGGTTTACCCTTGACACGCGCCAGTGCTGATGTATGCCACGCGTCTGGTAAGTTTTTTTAGCCATCAGATGACATCCTCTAGGAGGTTAAGTAGGGGCACACTGTGCGGTAATTTTCCCCTCATCTCTCTTCTTTCTTGCACTTCCTCCGCCATTGTTGATCTTGCAGCTCCTTTGCGCACATCTTCTTTGTGGCACTGGACTAACTTCGCGTCTTCCCCAGCTACTTTCTGCGCTCACACCGCCAGCACAAGATGGGCAAGAAGAAAGGAGGCGCCACCGCTGGATCTGCGGCCACCATTGTCGCTGCCAAGAAGAAAGGAGGCACCGCCACCACGAGCACCAGTGCTGCTGCCGCAACGGGGAAGAAGAAGGGCGCGGGCACCCACGTCACCAATGGGTCATGGCGCCCATCCACCATCAAATCTTCAGAGCTATTCACTCTGCACCAAGATGGAGCGCTTCCTCCCGTGGAAGAAGACTCTCGTGTTCCCGGCGATAATCCCCAGTCCTCCTATGGGTTTCCGAGTGATGTTCCTTACGTTCATCATTCGCGTTATCTCTCTCCCCCTGCGTCCATTTGTTAGGGGTCTCCTCTACTTTTATGGGCTCCAACTGCACCAGCTATCCCCAAATTCTATTCTCCATATCACATGTTTCATCACCCTTTGTGAGTGATGGTTCAGAATCGAGCCACACTTCGGTCTCTTCAAGAAGCTTTTTAATCTCAAACGTCAGTCGGGGTCTGATTCGGTAGTCTAGGATAAAGGAGGCTGCGGGATCCACGTCGACTCCTCTGTCACTTATTTCGACATCAAACTCACCACGTCTGTGATGCACTCGACGATCGACATAGAGCTTGTTGGGAATCCCAAGAGGAAGGTATGATGAGCACAGCAGAAAGTTTTCCCTCAATTATGAAACCAAGGTTCAATCGAACCAGTAGGAGCAAGGAAACACCCCAAAGGTGTTACTAGTTGAGCTTTGGCAGGGCGCACTACCGGTGCTAGTAGCAACAAGGAGACCTGCACAACCCAACCACAGAACTTTGTCCCCAACTTGCGATGAGGTTGTCAATCTCACCGTGTTTTGCAGAAAACAAAGGATTAAACGTATCGAATGGAAAGAAGTAAAACTTTGCAGAAAGTAAACACAAAGCAGTAAACAATTTATAGATTGTATGTAGAGAAAAGGACCGGGATCCATAGTTCACTAGAGGTGGCTCTCCTTATATATATAACATGCTGGGTGAACAAATTACAACGGGGCAATTGAAAAACACCAAGAAAGCAATACATGCATATACTAATCATCTTGACTCCTCTGAGACTTGATTGGGCATTACAACATAATACATAGACCGCCATCCAACAGCATCTATGACTAATAATCCACCTTCAAATTATCATCCGAACCCCCTCCAGTATTAAGTTCGAAGCAACAGATTATTGCTTTACGAACTGCGTGTAAAGTAAACAATACAATTGTTCTATGAACAAAGGATTGTTGTTTTCTCCCTAGTAGAAACAACACATCTAGTACCTTAGAGATTTCTGTCACTTCCCCAGATTACTAGAGGCATGAACCCACTATCGAGCATAAATACTAACTCTTGGAGTTTGTAGCATCTACTTGGCCAAGATAGCTACTAACAACGGAAAGCATGCAAGATCTCAAATAACAAAGACATGATAGAATCAATAATCAATCTGAAATAGCATCTGAATATCCATCGGATCCCCGCAAACACAACATGTATGGATTACAAATAGATGATCTTGATCATGAACGGAGCACACAAGATCTAAACATGAAAGCACAAAGGAGGAGAAACCATCCATCTAGCTACTACATGGATCCGTAGTCCAAGGATGAACTACTCATGCATCACACCGGAGGCTTGCATGGTGATGAAGAAGGCCTCCAGGGTGAATTCCCCTCTCCGGCAGGGTGCCGGGAAGAGCTTCAGATCCCTCCCAATCTAGGGATGGAGATGACGGAGGATACAAACTCGTTCGTGGATTTTTGATCAGGTACTTAGGGTTTTCGTCCCGAGGGCAACTTATAGGCGAAAGGAGGGGCCGAGGGGGTGCCGGGAGCCACCACACCACCCCCTGGCGCGGGCCTAGCCTGGCCACGTGGCCAGGTGGTGTGGCCGGCCCTTGGCCCTTCTTTGTCTCGTATTCTGGCACTTGATCCCTTCCGAGAAAATAGGCACTTTGGCTTTTGTCCCGTCCAATTCCGAGAATATTCATTTTCTGACTTTCCTGGAACCAAAAACAGCAGAAAACAGGAAGCTGGCACTGTGGCTCTTGTTAATAGGTTAGTCCAAGAAATCATATGAAAAGTACTCTAAAGTGGGAACAAAACACAAGAAAGTGGATAAAACCAAGCATGGAACATCAAAAATTATAGATACATTTGCAATGTATCAGTCTGTCCAAGGGTGGAGAGATAAGTGGTTCTACATCCACGACCAGAAGGCCGATAGAGAGCACTACGGACTCGCACCCTTCGATTCCGTGGCGGTTTGCAAGAGGAGGCGATCCTGGAAGAATGTTGTGATGCCTGCCGAGTCCGAGGAGACAGAGATGTTGTATCAGCATGTCCATGACCTCGAAAGCTGTGTAGGCAAAGATGAAGGTGGAGCTAAACTCATTCACATGTGGTTGCGCCGCCGTGTTTAGCCTCTGCAGGCCAGAGCCTATCCGATGTACTGCTGGAATGGTACTGGCGATGTCACTTGCATATCTTCGGAGGGCATTTCTTCGGGGTGAGGTGAACATGAGGTTGCAACTAGTGACCAAGTACACCGCCAAGGAGGATCTCCCAGGCGAGTCAGTCGTGCCTCCTTTCGATGCCAACAATCCTCCACGTGAGTTAGAGTTTCCCTATGAAGTGTTCTAGATTTTCGATTGCTTGTCAAGTGCTTGATATATACTGATGCTTCCTCTGATTGTAGGACTGGAAAGTGGCTGCCAGCTTGCCTCCTCAGCCTGAAGGAGTTACCCACACGAAGCGGAGGAAGACGAAGAGTCGGGCTCCCCTGTTCCGATTGAGGAAGATAAGGAAGCCCCCGAGTCCGGCGATCGCGGGAGTCGCAAGCGCTCCCTTAGCATGGATTCGGATGCCTCCTCGCCAATGACGTTGGAGGGTCCTTCCGCTGCAGAGGAGGAGACAATCCCCGCCGTGCCTATACGTGCCATGGCTCCTCCTGCTCGAAAGAAGCTGAGGCTGCCGAAGGAGTCGTCGAGGGACTCCTCTGATCTCAAGAACTTTAACGAGTAAGTTTTAAATATTTGCGAGTTCGTCTTGTTCTCCTTGAAATTTATCTTCTGAAGTAGTGTTGGTTATGTTTGCAGTCAAATGGCGTCGTCGTCCTCCGATGACAGCCAATTTGTGAAATAATCTGGAGTTGCAGACTCTAAGAACAAGGAGGTGGCCATACGTTCGCATTCTCATGCTGGGGGGCATCAGATGGTTGCATGGACACCCACTCGACATGAACCTTTGGAGTCCCTAGAGGAGCATGTAAGTGTCTTTTGCTTCTAGCAGTTGAAGTTTGTGTTTTTTGCCTTTTGTTGATGCTTGACAAATTGTTTCTTTTGGTGTAGCCTATCATGAAGGATTCCACTCGCCTTGTAGAGCAGATCCTTGCCTTGGGTCGACAGCATGCCCCGCTGGACAACCGCCACCATGCATTTGAAGGTTTGTGCTAAACTTGTATCCTTGCTTTACTCGTGTAGGGATTTGTAAACTTGAGTGTTTTCGTGCTCTGACCTTTTTTAGGTGAGTATAATGAGCTTCTATGTCGGTTCACTTCCCTCGAGAAGGAACTTGCCGCAGCGGAGAAGAAGCACGATGAGGCAGTCGTGGCTCTGGAAGAGTCGCAAAAGCGCGAGTAGGAACTGCATTCTTCTACTGCCTAAAGGGAGAAGTTGTTCGAAGAACAACTTTTTTCGATTTCAAAAGCTCTCTCCGGTATTGCTCAGCTTCACTTGTATTTTTTTCCTGCTTGATTTCATGTCTCTATGCTGATATTCTATGTATGCATATGCCGCTGGCGTAAGCTTTGATGCACAGGCCTTGCTCCGTGCAGATGCCTTGGCTAGCGCCATGGCCGCAGTCGAGGACCGCAGTGTCTCCCTTCAATTTACACTCGGGAAGGCCAAAAACATGCTGATCCGCCTTCATGAGGATATGGTTCCTAAGGCCAGCTTAATCGAGACTCTTGATGGCTTGGTGGAGTCCTTCACAGAAGGCATCCTGATGGACTTCAAGAATGCTCAGCAGTTTGTCGGCGCCACCATGGCACTCACGAAGGCGCAAGAACATGGTGCAGAGCTAGACCCAAGTGCGATCTCCGAGGCGATGCTTGTCGACGCGGGAGGCTAGCAGGTAGTGTTCGCTCCCCTCGCTACTAAATGCAGTAAATACGGCCCGCGTCTCATTGAGACAGTCACCAAATAATCCGAGGAGCTGCGGCGAGCGAAGGCGGCAAAAACTGTGGAATCTGGTGCTACCATTGGAAAATCTGTGGCATCAGACACTGCCACGGATTTAAGGAAGCCCCCGAGGTGGAAGTCAAAGTCGAAGAAGCAGAGCAAGCTCTAAGTATCATATGTAATAGTGTAGCTTCCTTTTGATGAACCATATTTTGTGGTGGTGCCCATGTTGATACTCTTGCTAAAATTGAATGCACTTCGCCTTTTTATCAATGTATAATTGGTCTCATTTGCCCCTTGCTTGGTTGTAATAGGGTCCTTCGAGTGGTCCTCATGACTCTCCTCCCACCGATGAAACCGCAGCGCGACCACATTCAAAGGTGGAGGAGCTGTCGCTACTTGCGCGACCGTATAAAGCAGCTGGAACGTGAGTTGCCCATTATCCGCGGTAACGCGGATGTGTGGAAGTCAAAGGCTGAGAAGGACACCACCCGCGAGAAGTATCTCTTGCATGAAATTGTGTAGTTAAACGAGCAATTTAAATGTTAGCTCTCTATCTTCTCATCTTTTCTTTAGCCATTCGCGGCGATGCCTTGTCTTCATACTTTGATCTTGCTTTTGTAGTTGTTAGTGCTCATCATCCATAGGATAAGAAGGACCGGGTAGCCATTCGAATGAATGACTTAACCCAGGAGCAGCTACAGGCTAGTGGGTACATTTGGGTGGACCATGACCGTGCAGTCGTGTTGGCGACGCTGCAGGATCGTTCTTCGCGAGTGCTTCAATGTTTGATGAAGGCGGAGTCGTGCCTTAGGCATACCTTCCAAGCGATGTTTCCTCTTGACGTGGTGCCCTCAAGCCTATTGGATCTCCTGGTAAAGTTTTAGGATATCAGCATGGTCCGCGAGTGCATGCGACAGCAGCTGGTCATAGGTGCCAAGGATGCACTATCGTTGGTATGACTGCATCGGCTAGATGTGAACATCACGTATGTTGCCACTGGACCACCGCCATCGCCTGAAGGGATGACTTGTAATATGGTGCCGCACTATCAGGCGGTTGTCCAGCCAGCTGAGGATATTGTAGTTTCCATTGAAGAGTAAACAAATGTTCTCCTTTTGTAGCAGTAGTGTTTCCTGCACATAGATGTATAAGTGTTGTAAAATTCATATGATTATGGTGGGTGTATTTGATACCCATTAATATGTAAAGAGCTTGCTAGCTTGTATATTTTTCGAGTGTATTATAAGGTACAAGTCCTTTTCATTAGCCTGACGTGTATTCATCTCAGCACCTCACTACTAGGAAGAACGTTATCAGTGGCGCACCAAAAACGATTTCTGTGGCGCATCTAGTGGTCGCCACTAAATTGTCGCCACTAAAATTATATTTCTGTGGCGCATATGCATATGCGCCACAGAATTCTCAAAATTCTGTGGCGCATATAGCCATATGCGCCACAGAATTCTATGGTACATTCTGTGGCGCATATAGCTATATGCTCCACAGAATCCTTTTTTTCAGAATTTCGAAATTTTCAGAATCTGGTACAAATACAGGTATATAACAGGTATATTACAGGATATACACAAAAGTTAACAGAAATTCATAGAAAAGCTGCACATAGCAGTACAAATGTTCCAGTTCACATATAATACATCAACAAGCACGAATGTTCACAGGTGTTCATCAATCACATCACTTAGAACCGAATAAGTGTACAAGTGTGGGGTCAGCTACAATCACAATTTACAGAAACATCATCTGAGAAAAACTACTCCCTCTGGCTGGTTTTAATTGACGCCATCCTCACTGATCCGTCCGCGTGCTCCAGCACCTTCGGGTCCGTCCCCGTGTGAACCAGACTCAAGGTGCTCTAGCCTCGAGGTGCACGGGATCGAAAATTGCTATGAGTTCCTAGTCACAACAACATTCATAATCAGTGGGCCACAAAAGCCTTCTAATCACAATTATAGTTCACTTACCAGAAAATTAGCATGCTCAAGAACCAAAGAGCCAATATATACATGAGTGCTACAGCAGAAGTGTAATAAGAACATCAGTAAAAAGGCCACATGGAATTGGTCAATGATTAAGGAGGATATCATACTTTGCAATGTGATGTGTGACCATGCAAAAAAGAGACACTGTGAATACAGAGTATAGACAGAAAATATCATACTTTGAAAATTTTAGAAATACTAACTAGTAGGAGAAAGTAATCCCACATTTCTAAATCATATGGACACAAAATATGCAATGCCTCATTGTCTTACTGAATTTAATGAAACACAATAATCTTATATAGACAGAAATGAACTTAGTAAATAAGATTTACTAGGATTGGGGTCAGGATTGCTGAAAATGCAATGAATAGTCATATCAAGCAAATAAAGTGCTAACAATACAAAAAAAGAGCCTACCGATTAGCAATTTACAAACATGGGACATCCCTCAGAAACAACATCAGCATGGTACAGTGGCGTCGATGCAGGAGCGGATGCGGCAGCGTCATCCCCTCCAAAGCTACACACACATATGCAAAAAGAAATAAGCACATCATCGCTCAACAATGGAGGAAGGGGTGTTTGGCCAATGGAAGATGCGCTGCCATGCGTACTCACCTAGCAGAGGCGCGGCGGCGCTCAGGAGGAGGCCGGCGAGGAAAACGACCTGCGCAGGGGCTCGCGGGCGACGCGTTGCTGGCGCGTGCCTCGGGCAGAGAGGAGCGGGGCGCGCTGCTGCTTGCAGTGGGGGGGAGCTTACAGAAGGAGCTCCGGCGAGGTCGGGACCGAGGAGAACCGTGGCCGGAGTGGGGGCCATCTCGGGGCCTGGTCGACGGAGAGGGTCGAGGACGGAGCGGGCTGCTCAGAGCAGTGGAGGGCGCTCGCGGCAGAGGTGTCGGGCACCGAGGTGCGGTGGAGGATGAGGGCCGTCGGTGCCCACATCTAGCGGCTGCTAGCGAGGTCGACGACGGGAGGCGCGGTGAGGTCCTGGTCGCACAGAGGAGCGGGTGGTGGGGATTGCAGGATGAGGGTGGGGTGCGGGGTTGGTTGGGTCGCGAGGGAGTGGTGGTCCAGCGGTTGGTTGACGCGATTGTATGCGGGTGCGCGCGTGGGTTGGTCGCTGGGGCGGTCTAGGGAGTGCGATGCATGGGAGCAGCTGGGCGTGTGCGGGGCTGGGTCGGTGTGTGGGCGGGGCTGGCCTCGCAAAGCGTGTGGCAGCTAGTGGAGGGAGTGGGGTTTGGGTAGCTAGGGTTTCGGTAGGTGGAAGTTGTAGGTGGGCCTCCGGTCGGGCTGGGCTTGACCTGGCCGGCTGGGAGGTCTGCCTCCCTCTTTTTAAAAAACGTTTTCTTTTCTGTTTATGTAATGAAACCATTTTTTAAAAATAGTTTTAATCAAATAATATTTTGAAATAAGAGAGGGTAATGAAACGTTTTCCTTTGAAATAAGAAGGGAAAGGGTGGTTGCCACCTTTGTAGATCTGTTTCGCACATTCTGTGGCGCATATGGAAAATGCTCCACATAATGTCAAAATTATGTGGCGCATATAGCTACATGCGCCACAGAAAGTGAGAATTCTGTGGCACATACGCTATATGCGCCACAGAATTTTGACATTCTGTGGCGCATATATCCATATGCGCCACAGAATTCTGGCCCGCCCAAGTGCTGGGGCCAGGCCCACATGGGCCCACAGGAATTCTGTGGCACATATGGCTATATGCGCCATAGAATTCTCACTTTCTGTGGCGCATATATCCAAATGCGCCACAAAATTGCAGGAATTCAGTGGAGCATTTGCTACATGCGCCACAAAATTAATTTTAGTGGAGCATTTTTTACATATGCACCACAGAATTAAAATCTACCTATAATCGTTTTCCTAGTAGTGCCTTGCCAAATTGTTAGGTGCGTTGCAACTGGGTTGGTGTTATGAAGGGTTCGATTGCTAGTGTGTCAGCTACTCAGGATGCTGTATTGTTTGTGGAAGAAGATGCAAAGGGTGGCACAACCCCCGAGTAAAGAATTTGCGAGAAAAGCATAAAAACACAGGGTTTGGGGTACTTAGCTTTATTTATTCGTAGAATATCACGAGGTACAATGTGTGGCTAAGTAGCCTGGCTGAATAGCCTTATTTGTAAAGAAAAAACATCTAAGGGTAGAAACGGCATAGCTGCGTGACATTCCCGGGGATGGAGTATGCGACTCTGCTGTTGAAACCTTTAAGGCGATAGGCGCCACCTGGGATTACTTCGGTAATCACGTAAGGTCCTTCCAAAGGTGACTCGAACTTGAGGTGCCCTTGTTGCTCTAGTCGCAGGACCAGGTCTCCTTCGACGAAGGATCTAGGGCGTAGCCTTCTGCTGTGGTAGTTGCGGAGGCTCAGCTGGTAGATCACGGATCTCTCTGCTGCAATCTCGTGTGCCTCACCGAGGAGGTCAACGTAGTCTTCGAGGCAAGAGTTGATTCCTTCTCGCTATATGCAACCACCCGCGGGGCTTTGTTGGGCACTTCTGCGGGTGTCGTGGTGGTGGCACGGCAGATGCCATGGATAGGCTAAAGATGGGGCCAATGTGTGCTAGGGGAATCCAGGGAGGGAAAACGTGGTGATTCCATGCACATATGTTCTTATTTTTCCTCTATCAAAGGTGGTTACAAGTGCTCCTGGAGCTGTTCGTAGGAAGGAGACTGTGTCTCTTACCCCCCCCACAATCGAGCCCTTGAGTTCTAACCTAGATAGAGAAAATGATCGATCCCTCTCTATGGAGGCCTTGGTGCTCCTTATATAGGGGAGCCCGGGTCACCAGACACGGGCTACGTTAGACGACATTGCCCGCGTCATCTTGGTCGCCCCTGACCTGCTGGTCCTCCTCTCTGCTTTGCTTCGCTCATGCTATAGCTAATAAAGCCACCTTTTGACCAGCGGGAGATTCCCTCCTTCTCTTGGAAGCGATATGATAGATCGGCTAGCACGTTGCTAACCCGGCTATGAGGGTATCTGCACAATAGATAGACAAACATGGCCGGCATATATTTTATGCCGGTCAAGAAACGGCTAAGGAGATGCTCCACTGGCGGGGTTACTCCGTGGTTCAGCCTGCCTTGAGGTGACTCGGCCAGCACTTGCTTTGACCGTGCCATACCTCGGCTAACTCGGCCTTTATATCCCGACGTTACCCTACCCGCGGGTATCCCCCAACATTAGTCCCCGAAGCTGGTGCGGTCTTAGCAACTTGAGACGTTAAGGCCACAGCAGGTTCCCATATCCAGATCTTTGCCTCTTTGGCCAAGTTATACCGTAACCCGGAGGTTTTCCTCTTGCGATTCCTTGGCTCATTTCAAGTTATTCCTTGCTAGCCGGGTCTTTTGCTCACTTATCCGGGTTACCTTTTCCTTCTCTCGTACGCTTCCCCACGTCCTACGTAGAGGGTAATCATCATTCCGCCTCCTTTTAAGGGCCACGCGCATTTAATGCGCTAGTTACTGTTGCAATGTTAGGAATAACTGATGCGCGCATCCCTTCACTGCAATGCCTCGTTAACTATAACATCATGTCAGATCATGGGATCTTCTGCTCCCTGTGGCCCTTGCCGTGGACATGCTCTGATTGGCTGACTCAACTGCGTACACACTAGTTGTGTGTGGCGTGGCAACCGCAAAGGATCCCACTACACGCCCTCGCGGTTAAGTAGGGGGCCTGGGGAAATCTTTGGTGAAGTTCCCCATTTCTCTCGTTCTCGTCAGCCTCCTTTTTCTCTCACTGCAACCCTGTCGCCACCGCTGCTTCTTGTCCATTGCTGCGCCGCCACGACCGCACTTAGCAACTCCTCGCGCCCGCATCGCCGCTTCCAGCCAAGATCTCAACCATGGGGCCCTGCTCTTCCAGGCTCCCCGCCTCCGGCTACATCTACTCCGATATTTTACTCGAGGACCTCGACTTCACTATGACAAAGGAAGAAGCCGCCGTGGTCGCTCAATAGGATGAAGAAGAAGAAGTCCGCAAGCGCGGCTGCTGGGACAGTGTGTTCGTCTATGAGGACGACCTGGATTGGCTCCATGCCACGTGCCGCGTTCCCGCCGGCATCGCCTACCGCCTTGCCGCCGACAAGATTTCCCCCTCTCCCAATCCTGGGGAGTACGTTGTCTTTCTTTCTCACTTCCAGCATGGCTTCGACCTTCCTATTCTAACTTTTTCCATGATTTCATCTCCACATACCAGTTCCAACCACACCACCTTCATGCTAATGCCATCACCTCTGTATCCTCTTTTGGATCCGGCATTGAGGGGTATGTCGGCCTATGGCCGTCCAAAGAGATGTGGATCAAGTTCTTCGGACTCTGGAAGAATATTGTTCTAGATAAGGGGCTTACCCCAGCGGAGAAGCATCTGACTCAGTGCGGTGGGGCCTCCATCTCTCCCCGCAAGGGCTCTACATTCCCCCGGGTTACTGGGCTCGAGTCCTGCAAAGGCTGGACCCAGACTTTTTTTATGTCCGGAACACCACCGAGGCAGATCAGATCCGGCTCCTCCCCTTGAAACTCAGACCTCTAGACACTTCTCTATGGGAGAAAATCTCCAAGCGCCCCATGGCTCTAGCGAACCAGGTGGACCGCCGAATCAAGGAGCTTCTCAAGGACAAGCTTTGGAGGGAGGATATCATGATCACGTTCGTCAGCAGCTGGGTCTCCCCCTCCAGAAGCGTGCCCACAAGATCTGCTACTTGAGCGGCCCCCTCAACCCCCACCGGACTTCCTCCTTCGAGCTTGATAACTCAGCGGTATACCGCTGGGTTAAGACCATTTTCAACATGGAGATAGAATTCTCCGAGGGTTGGGAATGGGGGATTGAGCCCTACACCCAGGTAATTCCTCCTCCACAGGTAAAACCTCCTACTTATAGCTTTTCCGGGTATTCTTGATATGCCGGACAACTCTCTTAACCTTTGTTGTTTTATTCTCAGCAATTTCTCCAGCAGCCATTGGAGGATGGCCAAGAGCTGGCGAGCAAGTGGGTACTGAACCGCACCGAGGAGGACGAGGTTGAGCCTGATCCGGAGACCTTCCTGCCCACTCCGGACATCATCAAACGCTCCTCTGGTAATGCCTCTTCCTTAAGGGATTGGCCGGATGACGATGACTTGGATGTTGAGCTTCTTGAGGTACTTGATCCCATGCCCATCTCTTACGCACATATGGTTATGTTCGAATCCTCACCTAACTCGGACGGTCATGTCCACGAGGTTCCCCCCTCGCCATGGGTGGTCAGGTCCCTGCTCCCTCCTAGAAGGATGCGGCTACCTTGGCCACAGCTTCGGAGGCGCTGCCGCCCAAGAAAAGGCAGAAGAAATCTGGGGTTAAGGCCCCGACCAAGCCTGCGGTCAAGAGCACGGTTCAGAGCACGCCCAAACCTCGGGCACCTCCAACCTCGGATGAGTAAGTCTTTTTGCAGTTGCACTTGGGGTTTTTTCCTTTCTGTTTTCACCTTTACTTCTTATCCGTCTCATCTTTCTCTTCTTGACATGGTGCTTTTATTTTCCAGAGCTCCTAGGGTTATTCCCCAGAGAGGCTCCAGCATTGCCTCTCCGATCTGGAGCAGTCCTTCTCCCCCCCGTGATTACGACACTCGCCTGCTCAGCCCTATTCAAGAGGGCTCCATGGCTGCGCCTGACCAGAGCCCACCTCGTCGTGAGGAGGGCAATGTCGACGCAAGGGGTAGTGGGGCGGCTCAGGATACGGCCATGCCGGATCTCCCCAGTTCCTCTTCGGCGCCAGCGCCTAGTGTTGAGGTGCTAGTTTCATCGACATCGCCCCAATCAAGTTCTTCTCCAGTTCAATTTTCTTCAGAACCAGTAGCACCAGCATCCCCAGCACCAATAACACCAGCAGCACCAGCTCCAGCAACATCAATAGCATCAACAACGTCACCACTAGCACCAGCATGAGTACCAATAGCAGCACCAGCACCAGCAACACCAACAGCCTTAGCAGCAACAACCTCCACCAAGGCCCCAAAAAGGAAGGCTCTGTCGGCTGTCTCCGGATCAACAGCGTCTATTGTGGATATTTTCCTGCCAGCTTCCCAAGCTCCATCCGTATCAGCGGCCTGGGATCTTCCGCCGCGTCCTCCATCATCTGACAAGCTCAAGAAATCTGCCGGATCACCCAAGGGCATCACGTTGGGTATCCCGTTGTCGGATCAGAGGGTATCCGGGAGCTGGTCATGCATACCAACCCTGCTGCAGCTCAATCTGCAAGGCGAGAAGCCCACGTCAAAGGCTTGGTGGCGAGTTAGTCTCCGAGCGATGAAAGTTACAGTCCACTACTCCTGGAGTATTTGGGTAACTAGAACACCATTGAGTTCACGACCCCAAGGATGATCTATCATAGAAGTTCGTCCCAGCCGAGTTCAGCGCCCAGATGAACTCCGCCACCAAGGCCATCTCTTTGGCTGGCCGGATGATGGAGGTAACTCTTTTCCTCTGTTGTGCTACTTTTTATGCATGAGCACTTGTAGATATATCCCCTAGTCCCCGAGCCTCCGAGGGAGTAACTTGTTACTCGGTCAGATGCTCCCAGAGAATTTAGTTTTTGTCCTTAGCAATTTCAAAAATTGACAAAGTTAGGGTCGGGTTAAGTTCCCTTGGCCCGAATGTGGTACACTTCAAATATCCACACACACCTAGAGTTGGGATAAGTTCCACTTGGCCCGGATCTTGTAGACTTCGAATATCCACACACCTAGAGCCAGGTTAAGTTCCACTTGGTCCGGATCTTGTAAACGTCGAATATCCACACACCTAGAGCCGGGTTAAGTTCCACTTGGCCCGGATCTTGTAGACCTCGAATATCCACACACCTAGAGCCAGGTGAAGTTCCACTTGGCCCGGATGCCGGGTGTATTTGTCTTGTTTGATCCTGTTTGAAACTTGTCTGCCCGTACCAGCCGCCTCTAGCGCCGGGTAAACTTATGGGAGCTTCGGCTCCTCTTTTTCTTTCCATGTTAATTTTGAACTAGCTTGATTTCCCTTCACCTTGTGTACTTTGCATTTTCTTTCAACATTTAGCCGGGGGAACTACACCTCCACTGGGTGTAGCCCTCGAGATTCGTAGTAGCTGGCGTAGCCAGGTTCTTCGAATCTTCCTTCTTTTCCCAAATCTTCTAACTTTTATCCGACTAGATCCGTCTTAGTCGGTTGGTTTCGCTTGCTGAACTCCTTCAGCCGGGGGAACTAACATTCCAGTGGGGGCACGCGAGCGCACCCACTGGGTGTTGCCCCCGAGATTCGGAGTAACTGGCGTAGCCAGGTGCTTCGAATATTCCTTGTCTTCTCTTGCTCCTGCCCTTGCCCTCACCTGGGCTCCGAACGGCCGGTTAAAAGCCTTTAGCCAGTCGGGAACTACAAGATTCCACTGGGGGCGCGCGAGCGCACCTAGTGGGTGTAGCCCTCGAGATTCGGAGCGCTTGATGAAGGCAAGGACTTCGAATCTTCTTCTCTTTTCTTCCTGAATTCCGACTCAAGGTAGTCGTATAATAATATACATACACATACATTCTCACATGTTAATAGGTTAGTCTGCCAAATTGTAGCCGGAAAGGCGGATTTGTTTTTTGAAAACTAGCTTGCGCCTTTCTGGACACTTGGTCGTTTTCCCCTGTGCTCTGCTATTTCCGCTATGTCCTTGCCGAGCATCCAGGTTGCGGTCTGCAGCCGGAATCAAAGGGAGCTAACAATACATCGGGCACGGTACTAACGGCTTAGTAACCAGATTGTCTTAAGCTAGTTGCAAGGCCGGGACGCCCGATCTGTCGCGTCTCCTCCCTGTTTTTCGTGTGGGACGCCTCGGGCTTTTGCTCTTGCTAGCCAGACAGCCGGGTTGCAATCTGTAGCTGAGACGAAGAGTGGGCCTCTGACATCATGACACACTACTCCGTCGGTTTGTTGACTTAGCAGGTCGGGCCAGCCGGCAAGCCCCCGGGTAGGAGTTGCCGGAGCCGGAAAATAAGAACCGGAAAACAGATGTAAAACACATTTCTAGCAAGGAGCCCCCAAGCATCTCGTAGGGGTCCGCATTTTCATTCATAGGGTTTGCGGGATACATACACTGTCTGGTGACTAGGTGTAAAACGGGCGCAGCAAGGCCGCGTTCCAGGGACGCTCGGTCTCCTCGTCCGATTTGTCCATCTTGTTCTTGCGCGGCTGCTGCACGTCGATGAGTTAGTAGGAGTCATTGGGAAGCGCTCGGCTAATGATGAAGGGGCCCTCCCAAGGTGGCAATAGCTTGTGCATGCCCTTCGTGTCTTGTACCAGCCGGAGGACCAGGTTTCCCTCGCGAAACGTGACTAGACGGATCCGGCCTGAATGGTAGCGGTGTAGTCGTTGCTGGTACAGGGCTGACCTGGACAATGCCAGCTCGCGGGCCTCCTCCAGGAGGTCCACACCGTCCTCCCGCGCCTCCTAGTTGGGCTTTTCGTTATAAAGGAGCTTGCACAGGGAGTCGAACTCGATATCCGCGGAGAGGATGGCTTCAGATCCGTAGACCAGGAAGAACAGAGTGTAGCCGGTTTATCTATTTGGCGTGGTGTGGAGGCTCCATAGCATAGCCGGAAGCTCCTCGATCCAGCATCCGGGTGACCTCTCCAACAGCTCGATGAGGCGTGGCTTGATACCGGCTAGCACCAAGCCGTTTGCCCTTTCGACCTGCCCGTTGGACTTAGGGTGCGCGACGAAGGCCAGGTCTAGCCGGATGCCCTTGTTGCTGCAGAATCGGGCGAAGTCCCCCTTGGCGAATTTTGTGCCGTTGTCGGTGATGATATTGTTGGGGTAGCCGAACCGGTTGATGATGTCGGTGAAGAATGTAACGACTGTCGCCCCGTCCAGCTTCCGAATGGGCTTGGCCTCGATCCACTTTGTAAACTTGTCTACCGCCCCCAACAGATGGGTCATGCTCGCGCGTGCTCGCTTGAAGGGACCGACCATGTTGAGGCCCCAAACCGCGAAGGGCCAGGTAATCGGTATGATCTTGAGAACCGAAGTCGGCATGTGCCTGAGCTGCCCGAAGCGCTAGCACCCATTGCACGCACGGACCAGCTGTTCAGCGTCCTCGAGGGCGGTGAGCCAATAGAAGCCATGGAGAAATGCCTTGGTGACTATCGCCCTTGACGAAGCGTGGTGCCCGCACTCGCCCTGGTGGATGTCCTTGAGTAGCCGGTAGCCAGTGTCCACATCGACACACCTTTGGAAGATGCCGGATACGCTGCGCTTGTACAGTTCGCTGTTGATGATGGTGTACGTGTGCGCACGGCGCCGGATTTGCCTGGATTCCACCTCGTCATCCGGAAGTTCCCCGTTGGGGATGTATTTCATGAAGGGCTGCACCCATGATGGCACTTCCCAAATGACGAGGATGCTCCCGCTCTCCGGTTGATGGTTGTCGGGGGGTCGTCCGGATGAAGTACCCAAGACGACATCCCCCGAGCCGCTTGACGAGCCGGTAGCCCCCGGGTCTTGCGAACCGGAGGGCAGTGCCTTGGCGGAGTTGGTGCGGGTCTTCTTCTTTGGAGGCTCTGTCGGCTCTGCTTCCGCCGCTCCGTCATCCAGAGTGCTCCTTGCCCATATGATGGAATTCGACTCGGGTGACGGGTTGATGGAGGGCTTGTGCAGGTGCTCCAAGGAGACCCCGAGTGGGATCGCCTGCCTGGTGGATCCAATTCGGGCGACCGAATTGGTTGCCTCGTTGTTGACGCGGGGGACGTGATGGAATTCGCATCCATCGAAGGAGGCGCTGAGCTTCTGGATGTGGAACCGGTAGAGGGCCATGTTTGCGTCTCTAGCATCCCATTCACCGGATACTTGCTGCACCACCAGATCCGAATCGTCGAAGCAAAGGATCCGGTTGACACCAATCTCCTTGGCTAGCCGGAGTCCGTGCGCCAGTGCCTCGTATTCGGCTACGTTGTTGGAGGCCTTGAAGTGGATCTGCAGTACGTACTCCAGCCAGTCTCCCTTGGGCAAGGTGAGCATGATGCCGGCTCCCAAACCCCCGAGCATCTTCGATCCATCGAAGTGCATCTTCCAGTGGTCCGAATCCGAAACCGGTGGGAGATACTAGGTCTCGGCCTAGTCGACGAGGAAGTCCGCCAATGTCTGCGACTTGATCATGAGCCGGGGCTCGTACTTGATGCAGTAGGCGACGTGCTCGATGACCCACATGGCGACTCAGCCGGTGGCGTCCTTGTTGCCGATGATTTTCGAAAGGGGTGTGGTGCACACGACCTTAATCGGATGTTCCTGGAAGTAGTGCTTGAGCTTCTTGCATGCCAGGTACATGCTGTGGCACATCTTCTAGTAGTGGGGGTAGTTCTGCTTAGAGAGGGAGAGGACCTCGCTAAGGTAGTAGACCGGCCTCTGAACCGGCTGAGCCTTGCCTGCCTCGGGGCGCTCCACCACTAGGACAACGCTGACAATCCGGCTAACGGCTGCTATATAGAGCAACATCGGCTCCTTGATAGCCGGCGTGGCTAGAACCGGCGTTGTGGACAGCATGCGCTTGAGGTCATGGAATGCGGCATCGGCTCGCAAAGTCCAGGAGAACTTGTCCTTCTTCTTCATCAGCTGGTCCAACGGGAGTGCCTTCTCCCCTAGCCGGCTGACGAAACGGCTGAGGGAGGCCAGGCATCCGGTGAACTTTTGGACTCCAAGCAGGCTCTTGGGCGGCTGCATTCTCTCGATGGCCGCGATCTTCTCCGGATTTTCCTTGATACCTCGTTGTGATACGAGGAAACCGAGTAGCTGGGCGGATGGCACTCCGAAGACGCACTTTTCCGTTTTCAGCTTCATCTGGTACTGGCGGAGGTTGCCAAATGTCTCTCCTAGATCTTCGAGTAGGGTGCTCTTCTCCTTTGTCTTGATGACCACATTGTCCACATAGGGATGCACATTTCGGCCTATTTGCGAGCGCAAGCACTTCTGCATGCAGCGCTGATAGGTAGCGCCTGCATTCTTTAGACCGAAAGGCATGGTTACGTAGCAGAAAGCCCCATAGGGGGTGATACATGATATCTTAATCTGATTGTAACCGGAATAGCAATCTAGAAAAGACAACAAATCACAGCCGGCCGTGGAATCGATGACTTGATCGATACGGGGCAATGCGAAGGGGTCTTTCGGGCACGCCTTGTTCAGGCTGGTGTAGTCGATACACATGCGCCAGGTCTTGTTCTTCTTCAGCACCAGGACTGGGTTCGCTAGCCAATCCGGGTGGTACACTTCCATGATGAACCCGGCTGCAAGGAGCCAGGTGATCTCGTCACCAACTATCTTCCTCTTCTCCTCTGCGAACCGGCGCAGAGGTTGCTTGACCGGATTGGCATCCGGCCGCACGTGAAGTGAGTGCTCGGTGAACTAACTTGGTCGGGTCGGAGGGGTCGAGCAGGATCCTCTTCATCTCCTTTGCCAGCTGGAAGGCTCCTTCTCCAGCGGTTTGTTGCTAGTCGGTATGTCTTGCTGGGCCATGGCCAAATTGAGCATGATAACACGCTTCTCCTCGGCTATGATGAGGGCCTCTGCCAGTTTGGAACTGGCTGAGGCGCACTCCATCGACCGCTTGAAGCAACCAGCGACGGTGATCACGCCGTTGGGTCCCGGCATCTTCGTCTTGAGGTATGCGTAGTGGAGGACGGCCATGAACTTGGTGAGGGCGGGGCGCCCGAGGAGAGCATGATAGGAGCTCGTCAGGTTTACCACCTCGAACCAGATCGGTTTGCGGCGGAAGTTCTCCTCGGTCCCGAAGATTTTACCCAGCGGGGCGCAAGCTGGCCCTGGCAGCACGCCATGGAATGTTGTGGTAGTCGGGCGCAGGTCGCATTCGCGAATGCCCAACTTCTCTAGTGAAGACTAGTAGAGGAGGTTGAGGCTGCCGCCTCCATCGATGAGGACGTGCGAGAAACGGCAGGTACGCGCGTTGGAGACAATGAGGGGGTCGAGCACCATGGCGTAGCTCCCGGGAGTCGGCAGCTGCTCCGGCTGGTCCGCTCGGCTGCAGGTGATGGGGGTTTCCGACCAGTTCAGGTACTGGGGGACCGGAGAGACAATGGCATTGACCTCCTTGGAGCGTCGCCTGCGGCTGTGCTTGTCGTCCAGCTCCGTCTCGAAGATGTGGTAGGCGGCGTGTAGCTAGGGGTAACCGTTGTTGTTGTTGCCACCGTTGCTGCCGTTACCATCATTGCTGGCTCCCCTAGCCGGTGGTGGTGGTCCACTAGGAGGGGGCGGGGGGAGACGGGGCTAGTTACCCTAGTCTTTCAGCTGGCGGGTCCAGCTGCAATTCCGGGTGGTATGCATAGCCGGTTTGAACGGACCTCTATGCCACTTGCACGGGCCATCAAACATTTGGTCGAAGGTGAGTCGTGGCTTCTGCCTCCTTGCATCATTAGCCGGTGCGTCGGGCGCACCCTCCACGGCATTGACCTGCTGCGCGTGGTAGTGCGGCTTCTGTTGTCCGGCTTGGCGGTCCCCATGGAACTGGTTGTCGTTGTCGTGGTGTCTGGAGGATCCGGCTTCGCCAGCCGGATTGCTTGGACGGTCGCGAGCCGGCTCCGTAGGAGTCGGACGCCCATCAGCTTTTACTCGGAGGGGCTTCTTCATGGCGGCATCCGCCGTGGCATACTGGTCCGCAACCGTCATGAGCTCCGCCATGGTTTTCGGCTCGTCACACAGTAGCCGGTGGCGAAGCATGGTGCCTTCTCGGCATCCCTCGATGAAGAAGATGATGGCCTGGCTTTCCAAGATGCCCTCGCAAGTGTTGCGCAGCTCCGTCCACTTGGTGAGGTACTCGCGGTCGGTCTCGCGGTCACCCTGTACGCACAAGGCCAGGTCGCGTGGGCGTCCTGGACGCTTGTACGTGTCATTGAAGTTGCGGGCGACACATTCTCGAAGTCTGGCCAGGCGTTGATGCTGTTGGGCGCAAGGCTGTTGAGCCATGTCCTTGGCGACCCGGTTAGCATAAGGGGGACGTAGCGCATGGCTGTGCGCTTCTTCCCATGGGCGATGCCGACTGCCATAGCGTAGTCAGTCAGCCAATCTTCCGGCTTCATGCTGCTGTCGTACTTGGGGGTGTCCCTGGGCAGGGAGAACTTATCCGGAAACAGCTCGTTCCGGATACGGTATCCGAAACAAACGGGGCCGGTAGAGTCTTCTTCCTCCATGACGCGCGCTTGAGCGAGGAGCTCGATGCGGTCACGGGTATCCGGACAATCCGGGTTGGGCGCTCCCACCCAGCCCGAGAGACGGGAACCGGCAGGTCTAGGTGCTCTGGTTGGTGGAGGGGGAGGCGGTGGGTTGCTGTTCACCGTTTGCTCCTAGCGCGGATGGCCCTTGTTGCTAGAGTTGCGACGCGTGCTGCGGGCCTTAGCCAGCTGAGGGAAGGATGCCTGTTGGGTGTCGCGGGGCGTGCCCCTGCTGTTGACAGGCAGCTTGCTCCCCCTTGAGTAGCTGGGGTCCTCCTGCATCTGTCGGTTGACATTAGCCTGCTCTTCCACGATGTGGAGGAGCTCCTGCATGCGAGCGTGCTGGCAGGCTCGCTCCTCGCCCACCAGGTTGGGCAGTTCCTCTGCCGCGGCTCGTGCCACGTGCAGGTTCTTGATGGCCGTGCTGTAGGTGGGCCGGATCAGGGTGGGCGCGGGATCCGGCTCCCCATCATTTTCCATCCTTCCACCTAGCTCGCCGCCTCGGCGCCGTACCTGGCCGCGCCGGCTCGGCTCCGCCGTAGCCGGAGTGAAGCCGTGCGTGCGGTCGTACTCTTGCCGGGTGATCTCGAGTTGCTTGCGGGTTGCCGCCAGCTCCATGGCCTCTTGGAGGAGGATCTGTCTCTCCATGGTGAAGTTAGATTCCGCCTCCTACGGGTTATCCCCTAGGTTAACCGGCGTCAGGAGCCGATCAATGGCATCCTCCACCGGATTCTGAGGCTACGGGGCCGTGGAGGTTCCGCCTTCATCCGCGCCCCACTCCCGCGATTGATAGGGATAGGATCTGGATCCGGCCATCATGACCTCCATGCCGCAGGAGGCGACGGAGGTGCTACCGCCCGGATGCGATAGTTCCGTATCGGAGACGATCTCCCTGGGGAAACGCTCTAGAACGGTGGCGATGTAGACGGGGAAGTCGCCGAAGAGCAGGTTGGAGCCGTTCGTCGGGAAGGAGGTTCCGGCGAAGCAGGAGGCGTTGTCAATGACGTAGTCGAACTTGCCGAGCGTGAGCACCATGATGGAGGCCACGCGCTCACATGGCTGAAGTGCCAGGTCCCGTGCGGAACGTGACTCCGGTTGAAGCCATATGCCCCATGGTGGGCGCCAACTGTCGTTGTATTGGGAACGGCAGTACCTAAGAAGGTTAGATAGAGGTGTAGGGACTAGCAGGGAAGCTATCGACGGTGTTCACAGGCGGGATTGGATAGAAGCGAGCGTAGCTGGACGCAAGAAGTACCCAGGTTCGGAGCCCTCGTGATGAGGCAAAACTCCTACTCCTGCTGGATCTGACTATGAGGGATATACAAACTACAAGTGCTCCCCGAGCTGTATTCTCCAGCTACTGCCTTAAATGCACTGAGACCAACCATTTCTACTGAGGCCTTGCCTCTCCTTATATAGGCAGAGAGGCAACGGTCTCACTGGCCAATCCAACTGGCGGGCCCCATAGGCAGGTCCCAGCCTGTAGCACACCGATAAAACCAAATCGCGTGTTATTTTTATTTTGTGCATCATCATGACCGCATGCTCATGTCATCATGTCACATTGCATTTGAGCATCGTCATGTCTTCATGTCATATATTTGTCTAAAACTATTTTCGAAAACCTAATTTTATTTCTAGATATCCCTTCTTCAATTCAAAACAAAACCATCGGTCCGCCTACATCTTTTATTTGTCTAAAAATATTTACAAAAGTTTATTCTTAAACAAAAGAAATAAAATCTATTTTGTTCAGGGATGGCCGCCACCTGCTAGGCCCAAAGGGCCTAGCTGGCAGCAGCCTAATACCCCGAAAACCCTAAATCCAGTCCTAACCCTAGCCACACCTAACCCCCACACACCACTGCGCACCGCCGCAACCAGCACGCACCGCCACTACCCCTCCTGCTTGGCCCCACCATGTCCTCGCTCGCGAGCAATGCAAACACCCAGCCATGCCCGCTCCCGCATGACCCAGTCGCCACCAACCCTGCCCCAGATCCCATCGGCCCTGGCCCCACCCGATAGCATCCTTGACACGACCGTCTATGCTCGAGCCCCTCCTCGCTCGTGATTCCCAGCACCCACCCTACCCTGCGACAACCACCGACGCTCCCCTTCATCCCCATCACGACCTCGACCCTCCTATGCACCGAGCCGCCGCGGGCGTCATCCTCCCTGTGAGCAACGCTGCCGCACCTCAGCAACCACCGCCTCCTTGTTGCTCCTCAATCTATCCGCCACCCAACTCGGCACCGCCCGCTCGCCACCTTGGCTCCCTGCCCCGGCCCCCTCTTACCTGTGCCCGCAGGCTTCCTGCCGCTGTCGCCGGCGAGCCCGCCATGCTCGTCGTCCGGCTAGGGTCCTCTCCGTTGACCAGGTCGATCTCGACCGCGCCTCCTCCCGCGCCGCGCACCCACGTCCCTCTCCGCTCGCCCTCCTCCTCAAGAGCGACCTCGCCTTGCTGTCCAGGAGCTCCGTCCCTAGGCCGTATCTCTGTCAGGGCCGCTCACGACGGTGCCCCGCGCCTCCTCTCCAAGAGCCTCCCTGCCTGCGTCCTCTAGGAGTTTCTCCCTGCGCGCGTCCACCCCGCCCGAGCTCCCCATCTCCGGCCAGGTTCTGTAGGAAGCCACCGCGGGTCATCGAGCCGCAACGCGCTGGCCTCCGCCTCGAGCACCGACGCACGCCCTCGTTGCTCTAACCAAGCTCCGCCACCACGACCACCTCTGCAGCGCAGACGCGCGCCTCCTGTGTCCCAGTAGCGGCAGACGCCCTCCCCGACACGCGGTCCGCCTCATTGATGGCCTCGACGACCCTATCTCGCCATGCTCTGCTCCGGACCCCATCTCTAGTAAGCCGCGCGTCCGTGCTAATAGCCTCAGCTCCTCGTCACGGGTGTATGCATGTATGTAGAATTGTGTCCTTGTGTTTGAAGATGTTCGTACGGTGTGGCAATGATGGCTATGAAGATGGATTGGTGGTGACATTGCTATGCTACTGCTCAGATACAAGACCAAAAGATGGATAGTACCCTCCCAAGATCGTCTGATGTCAAGATCCCTGCGTTGAGTATAAGTACGTCCGAAGACCGATGCCGAACCAAGTTCTCCACGGAAACCCAAGATCTCCTTCTCGGACCCGTAGATGCTGAAACCCCGAAGCCCCGATCCGAAGACCGATCCCGCCGGACTCGAACCTCTCAGAACCAAGACCTTCGCCCTTAATGTGATCCCCTATTCGAGCCTATTTTATAATATGATATCCATTTTGTTGCATATTAAATTATTCATACTTGCATACATGTTTGGTGGTTTGGGGGCATTATGCCGATTCACTCATAGTAAAATATGGAGCCCATATGTTGGCAAATCTAGTATTATATTGGCTCCATTTAAATTGGTGTAGCGAACTGATGCCATGTTTCGCCTTGTTAACCCAACATTTAAAATGCGGGGTATCTAAACAACATGAACCACTTAATTAATTGTCAGGACCCCGGTTCCGCTTAATTCTGTCTAGTCGCATCGCATCTATGCCATGCCATGCATCATATCATGAACATGCCAGATCTTCTGTCGTAGTATTAAATAGTGCAACCGGTGTTTCTTTTAGTGATTTGCTTCTTCGCGAATTAGGCTATTGAGTTGATGCGAGTATCGGCAAGTTCTTTGGATAATGTCACTTCGTCTATGTTTTCTCGGGCGAGCAATCTCCCCCTTTCTACCTATTTTGCTTTTATAGTCATTATTCCTCCTGTTTATCTATTGTTATCCGTGTTGCGATGCTTTAGTTTTCGGTGCACCATTTACACTACTTGCAGCCCCTATATTGCCATGGAAACATCCTATTGCCTGTTGTTTGATAGATAGTCGGCCTTCCGAGTCGTAGTTGCTTGCTTATATGTTGCTTCACATCGTTGTCGTTCCACCGTTGACGGCACGTTGGCACATGCTTAATGGTGAAGATGCTTAATGGTGGAGATGATCTTGACTTTAATACAACTTGATTATTTGCTGGGATAGATATAACTAATGCAGAGGCATCGGTGGGCAATAGCTAATATTTGGTTCTTCCACGCTCACTTGTGTCCCGTAGGCCCCGAGTACTTGATACCTGTTCCTTGACTATCGCACTATCCGCATGTGGGACCATGAATCCCCTTAGCCAGAGCTTGATTCATTTCTTATTTCTTGGGGCCACAAAGTAGTTTGGGGCTTTATTACTATCCTGTACTTATGCCATGCTTTACTGCTTTATTTACGATTGTGCGTGGAGCACCTGTACCGTTTTGGAACGTGGAATGTTTTCGCGGTATCGACAAACCCAGTCACACTTTCGGGTTCCCAGTCGTTTACAACCATTGACACAAACCGTGGGTCCGTCTCGGCGCCGGCCAACTTCGTTGCAGGTAGCTTAGTGGGGTGGCCCCCTGAAATCTTTTATGAATCCTGTGATTGCTTTGTCGTGAAAGCCTCGTTGGGTTTTGATTTGGTTTTTCCGAGGTTGATCGTGTGTGTGTTGCTATTTGTGCACCCCTGCAGGGTAAATCTTTCTGAAAGCCGTGTCCGTGGTTATAGACGACTTGGAGCATAGTATCTCGATCATAGACAGGCATAACTAAAGTAGTGATATAAAATTGACTTAATATGTGACTAGTAATTAGCTTCACTACAATGAAATAGATAATAAAAGTGCCAACAACTGGTGGAACTGGGGTGTATCTTGTCATGTTATACCTGCCTAGTAATCAGCCAGCTCATCCGCGATGCGGAGGAGCTCCTACACGCGAGCGTGCTGGCGGGCTCGCTCCTCGCCCTCCAGGTTGGGCAGTTCCTCTGCCGCGGCTTGTGCCACGCGCAGGTTCTTGATGGGCGTGCTGTAGGTGGGCTGGATGAGGGCGGGCGTGGGATCCGGCACCCCATCCATTTCCATCCTTCCGCCTAGCTCGCCGCCCCGGTGTCGTACCTGGACGCGTCGGCTCGGCTCCGCCGTAGCCGGAGTGAAGACATGCGCGCGGTCGTACTCGCGCCGGGTGATCTCGAGTAGCTTGCGGGTTGCCGCCAACTCCATGGCCTCCTGGAGGATGATCTGTCTCTCCATGGCGAAGTTGGCTTCCGCCTCCTACGGGTTATCCCCGAGGTTAACCGCGTCAGGAGTCGATCAATGGCATCCTCCACCGGATTCCGAGGCTGCGGGGGCGCGGAGGTTCCGCCTTCGTCCGCGCCTCGCTCCCGCGGTTGGTGGGGATAGGAACTGGATCCGGCCATCATAACCTCCACGCTGCAGGAGGCGACAGAGGTGCTACCGCCTGGATGCGGTAGTTCCGCGTCTGAGATGATCTCCTTGGGGAAACGCTCTAGAACGATGGCAACATAGACGGGGAGGTCGCCGAAGAGCAGGATGGATCCGTTTGCCAGGAAGGTGGTTCCGGCGGATCAGGAGGCATTGTCGATGATGCAGTCGAACTTGCTGAGCGTGAGCACCAGGCCGGAGGCCACGCGATCACCGGCTGAAGTGCGGGGTCCCGTGCGGAACGTGACTCCGGTCGAAGGCATCTGCCCCACGGTGGGCGCCAAACAGTCGTTGTATTCGTAACGGCGGTACCTAAGAAGGTTAGATAGAGGTGTGGGGATTGGATACAAGCGAGCGTAGCTAGACGCAGGAAGTACCCAGGTTCAGAGCCCTCGTGATGAGGTAAAACTCCTAATCCTGCCGGATCTGACTATGAGGGATATACGAACTACAAGTGCTCCTCGAGGTGTATTCTCTAGCTACTGCCTTAAATGCACTGAGACCAACCCTTTCTACTGAGGCCTTGCCTCTCCTTATATAGGCAGAGAGGCAACGGTCTCACTGGCCAATCCGACTGGCGGGCCCCACAGGCAGGTCCCAGCCGGCTGGTCATCTACAGTATCTAGTATGATATGTCCCATCGGAGTATGAGCGGTATGGCTGTCATGGGCACAGTGGATGCCGTGCGAGCCTGTCGTCAGCATCGGGCCATAGTTCCTACATCATCCCCGCAAAGTCTTCGGTATGGCCGAGTAGTTGCCGGTCTTGTCGTCGTACAGGGCGTACCGTGCACTGATCCGCATGTCTTCCTGTCTCCTTGATTGGTTCCGATTACGTTGTCGTAGCCGGCTGCTTCTGTCCGATATGGCTACCATGCGATAGCCGGCCTGGCTTGCTTTTTCTGGCTGCATCTGGCCAGCCGGACGCGATCCGACTGCCCTGTTTCTTGTCCGGTTGGGGTATCTGAGGATCATCCCCCCGACAATTGCTATACCACCAAATTCGAATATCCAAAGCATTGCATCCGACGTATTCCCAGTTCTTTTGCTACTTTGAGACCATGTACCAGTCCTTCATATTCTACGACATTATTTGAGGCACTGAAGTGGATTTGAAGGACATATTTCAATTGATCCTTCTTGGACGAGGTAAGCACTACTACGGCGCCCAACCCTTCTTTCAGTTTTGATCCATCAAAGTGCATTCGCCAATAATTGGAGTCTAGTAGAGGTGGCTCGTATTGCATCTCAACCCAGTCCATAAAGAAATCCTCCACAGCTTGCGATTTGATCGCATCTCTTCTCTCAAATTGTGGTGCATATGGGGCTAGCTCAATTGCCCATTTTGCTATCCTGCCGCTTGCATCTTTGTTACTCATAATCTCTCATATGGGTGCCTCACATATCACTTTGATGGGATGTTCCTCAAAATAGTGTTTGAGTTTCTTAGCTGACATATACACACAATACGCCATCTTTTGGTAATGTGGGTAATTCTGTTTTGAAGCAGATAATACCTCGCTCAGATAGTACACTAGCCTTTGCACCGATTTTCCTTCTTCTCCGTGTTCCACTACAATTACTACAATTACGACTCGGTTGGTCGTGGCTACGTAGAGCAACATAGGCTCCTTGCGTAGTGGTGCGGCTAGGATTAGTCCGATGGACAACATCTTTTTCAATTCTCGAAATGCGATATCTGCCTGTGTCGTCCATGTGAATTTGTCTGCCTTTTTCATCAACTGGTAGAGGGACAAGGCCTTCTCTCCCAGCCGACATATGAACTGGCTTAACGATGCCAGGCAACCAGTAAGACATTTTGGCAGTTCCATTCTCTCTATGGCCCGGATTTTCGTCGGGTTAGCTTCGATACCTCGGCTAGATACTAGAAAACCGAGTAACTTTCCTGTAGGCACGCCAAAGGTGCAATTTTCTGCGTTAAGCTTCATTCGGAATCGTCTCAAGTTCGCGAATGTCTATCGGATGTCGTCAAGGAGCATATTGCTTTCCTTAGTTTTTATCACCACATTGTCCACATAAACTTGCACGTTTCGACCTATTAGGTCCTGCAAGCATTTTTGCATGCTCGCTTTCCTATTTGCTCCTTAACCCAGAACCAATGGTTATGGTGCGTTCTGGGAACTGATCATCGATAGGCACTTTCTTTCTATCTTTGGTTGCTTGGAATGACACGCTTCCATGCGGGTTGGTCAGAGCGGGCATATGCTGCTGCGCGGATTGAGCCAATGCTGCCACCTCCAATATCTTCCTTTTTTCCAGAGCTATCATGAGTGACTCGGCTAAGTTAGATCTAGCTGAGACGCACTCGATCGAATGCCTGAAGTCCCCAGATACAGTTATCACTCCCCTAGGTCCGGGCAGTTTCATCTTTAAGTAGCTGATGTGGGTACTTGCCATGAACTTGGTCAGCGCAGGCCTGTCGAGTAACGCTTGATAAGCGCTCTCCAGATTCACCACTTCGAATTAGAAATTTTCAGCCCGACAATTATCCCTCATGCCGAATAATACATCAACCCGGACCTTACCAATTGGCTCACAGGAAATACCTAGCGCAATGCCGTGAAAGGTGGTCCTCGTTTCTTGCAGCATGTTCTCTGATATTCCCAACTTGTGCATGGTATCTTTGTACATGATATTGATGCTAGTTCTGTTGTCAATCAGTACTTTGGAAAACCTCACATTGAGATTTGGCCCGATGAATGTCGCATCCAGGACCAACGTGTAGGTCCCTGGAATGGGCATGATCTTCGGGTGATCCTTAATGCTCCATGTAATCTCCTGGTCTGATGAAGGCATATATCTCACTACTGCCGGCATTACCGTGTTTACCTCCATATGTCGGTGCTACAAGCTTTTCCGGTCAGTTTCCTCCATGGTAAACACACAATAGCTTTGATGATGCTCCCTGTATTTGTTTCGTCCCTCATTTGCGTGGTAACCTTGGTCTTGCTGTTGGTTGTTGTTTACTTGATGCACATCATCTCCCATTTCCCGATTCTCATATCTCGGTGGAGGTGGAGGCAACATAAGTTGTTGTCCATTCCCTCTGTTAGTAATGGCTTCTGTGGTGCCTCATTCTGAGGTGCTTCATTCCGAGGTGCCTGAGCATTCCCCGAACTACCCTATTCTAACTTTCTCATCCACTCACATTGCAGAGTTGTGTGATTTGTCGGGTTATTTGGACTTGGGGTATGAAACTTGCAAGGTTGATCCAGCATAGACTCGAACGTATACCTCAGGCAATCTTTTCGCTCTTGCCATTGCTTTTTTTGCTCCGGGGTCCAAGGCTTCTTTCCTTTAGTTTTCTGTTGCCAGTTTTTCCCTCCAGTTTTCTGGCGCTGGCCAGCACCGGCATTGGGCTGATCCCGGTCTATCGCTGCCACCTGCTGCGAGTTATATCTGTAATCCAAATGGTCGTCCCTTCTCTTTCCTCGGAAATCATTTCTCCTCGATGACTAGGAGCCATCTCGGTTGTAATATTCCTCGTTTGCCTTGCTTGACATTAGCCGGGGTTGGGTTGGATCTCCCAAAGCGTAGGAATCCGCGATGCGGATCATCTCAGCCAAAGTGGTTGGCATATCACGCTGCAGTCTTTGCCACAACATACTTCCATATCTGTAGCCTAACCATGCAATTGCATGTGATTTAGTTACACCCTCGCATGAGTTTCACACGTTGCACCACCAAGTCAAGAAATCCCGGTCTGGCTCATTCGGTCTTTGCTGGCATAATGCCAATGTATGTAGCCTGTTGGGCCTCTTGTAAGTGTTTGAGAAGTTGCTAATGAATAACTCCTCAAAATTCAGCCAGCAGTTAACACTTCCTGGTGGCAAGTTGTTCAGCCAAACTCTCGCTGGTCCTTCCAACATTTGTGGCACATACCTCACTGCCCATCTCAAATTTCCAGTTGCGATCTTGACCGCCGTTGCGTAATCAATCAGCCAATCCTCTGGCCTAGTACTTCCATCGTAGGGTTTGGTTCCTCTGGCCAAATGGAAGTTCGGCACTGGTGGCTCCTTCATGATCTAGTGCCCAAAGCATGCCAGACCTGGTGGACCTACAAATTCTATCTAGTTTCAGCCTCGCATCATCTGGCTGCAAGTTTCTGCTTCCCAACCTTGACCTAATTATATGGTGCTCCGGTGTAGGGTATCCGTCGTTGATCATAGCTGAATAACCATCATTGTACCTTTCCTGATCTGGAAAAGCATTCTGTTGTTGGGCTGCTTGTCCTGCACTTCTCTCCTGCTAAGGTGCACGTTGCTGTTGTTGCTGCCAAGATACATTTTGTCCTGTTCCCACCGGATCGCGCTGTCCGGCATTGTCGTTGGCAGCGTTCCTTTGACCAGCATTTCCTTGGTCGTGGTTACCTCGGCCAGCTTCACCTCGGCTGGTGCTGTGACGATCTTCATCTACTTGCACTGCTTTGCCTTTTCCAGCTCTAACTGGGTTGTAGGGGTCCATATGTTTGTCTCTTCTCCCGGAGTTCACCACCTCTTCTCTCCTAGGGTTGTAACCCGGAGAGGATGCGGCTCCGCCGGACTTTGTCGGGTTATTTATGGCTGAATGAACCACGTGTGATGCTCCAGGTGGTGCTGGGTTTGCTTTGTTCATTTCTTCATTTTGCTGGCAAGCCACCCCCAACAAGTGGTTCACCCTCTCTTGTTGCCTTTGTCGGGACTCTCTGGTTAGACCTTCTAACTCGGACGCAGCCGCATTTGCTGCCCTGAGGTTCTTTGCCGGGTACTATACCTCTCCAGCCCTCCTATTACTACCGTGGCTATCTGACTCGGCCTGGGCTCGTATTCCTTGTCAATCTCAGTAATCAGGTTTCTACCTCTGATTTTCACTCCATCTATGCGGTTTTACTTTGCATATTCCCTCAAAGTAATGTTCAAGGATTGATGTAACTGTGCTACATTCTTTACCCCAACTAACATCTTCTGCCTTGTTTCTTCTAACTCAGCTTGCGCCTGAGCCGGATCTACCACAGGTGCTATCGCCGTTGCTAGGCTATCTATTGCCAGCTGGAGAACATTCTCCGGCCTCTATAGTGGGGGGAACCTAGACCTGGTCTGCTTCGGCGTGACTTCCGGCTTTAGCGCAGGGCCCTTGCTTGCTCCTGCGTCTGGCGCTGTCATGAGGACCTCAACGTTGCTGGTGGGGTGAGTGATACGCACACCACGAGATGCGCTAAGAGGTGGTTCTCCTCCCTCGACGATGTGCCACGGATGAGCGCAGGGCTCATCCACACCGACGTAAATCTTGTGTGTGCCAAGTTTGATGAAGACGCCATTGCATGGAGGGGGACGCCTGCTGAAGCTCCCTGCGTTGCCGCTGACATAGTCCACCGCACCAAAGCGCTGAACCAGGCCGGAGACGACGCGCTTGCTAGTGTTGGTGATGCTTCCCATTCAAATTTTCACCCCTACTAGCACCGCTAGTCCCACGGTGGGCGCCAACTGTCGTGGTGGTGGCACGGCAGATGCCATGAATATGCTCAAGATGGGGCCAATGTGTCCTAGGGGAATCCAGGGAGGGAAAACATGGTGATTGCACGCACAGATGTTCTTATTTTTCCTCTATCAAAGGTGGTTACAAGTGCTCCTGGAGCTGTTCGTAGGAAGGAGACTATGTCTCTTACCCCCCCCCCCACAAGCTAGCCCTTAAGTTCTAACCTAGACAGAGAAAATGATTGATCCCTCTCTATGGAGGCCTCGGTGCTCCTTATATAGGGGAGCCCGGGTGACAAAGTTAGGGCACACGTGGAAGCATATTCTCCGAATATGCCCCTTGGTTAAATCTAGATGCTTCTTTATTCCCTTTTACGGCTCGTCTAGGCTTTGTACGTAACCCGCGACGTAGTCCTCGCCTTTAAGCATCACCAGACACGGGTATGTCAGCCGACATTGCCCGTGTCATCTTGGTCGCCCCTGACCCGCTGGTCCTCCTCTCTTCTTTGCTTCGCTCATGCTACAGTTAATAAAACCACCTTCTGACCATCGGGAGATTCCTTCCTTCTCTTGGAAGCCATATGATAGTTCGGCTAGCACATGGCTAACCCGGCTATGAGGGTACCTGTGTAGCTAATGTTGATTCCCAGGTTTTCGCAGAATTCCTAGAACTTCTTGGAGGTGAAGTTTGTCCCATTGTCCGTGATGATGCTATGTGGCACCCTGTAACATCCCAAAAATATTAATCCAGCTTATCATTCTCAAATCACCCAAGTTTAGGGTTAACAAAAACTTTTATAACTAAACCTAATATGTGTGTATGTGTGATTTTGCATTAGTGTATGAATGATTGCAATTGCCATGTTTGATTGTTACAAATGATAAAGAATAGTTTAAAGATGAATACTATATCACCTATATCATTTCCAAGCAGAATCAATCCAAGAAAAATCAAATATAAGACATATAAGCAAGTGGTCATTTTGGCCAAACTTATCCACTAGACCACTTTGAGTGTTCATAGTAAAATATTTTCAACAGAAACAATTCCAATTCTTTCCACCCCTTGCTACACCAACTCCATGTGAATCCAAGCAAACTTTACAAAGTGACAGAAACTATTTTTAAATCTATTTAAGAGGAATTGCATGATTGAATCAAGTGTATGTACTAAGATCATCACTTTTCAAAAACCCTTCAAACCAATTCACCTTGAACTTTCCCAACAACCACGGACTACTAAGCAAGTAACAAGAACACTGACCAAAAATCTTTTAAAAATTAGAAATATGAATTCATGCGGCCATTTGGTCGAACACCTGGCGTGCACAGTACAACCTCACCAACTATGTACTGTTTGGAGTTGTGAATTGCTCACAAAATGTACTGCAATCAACTCCACTACTTGTCCTCGATCAATCCCAGTCCTTAGTCGTGCAGTGGAGATCCTCATTCCCACCGTTGCACCAGTGGCACGCCCGTACCGAGCTGGCCATGCCGGTCGAGCATGAACCACTTGCAGCGCTCCGCGCCGCCCTCTCCCACGACCCCCACGAGGTAGTTGTGACCTCACCGCCAGCCCCTGACCACCCCTGGCCCAACGGCGAGGCGAGAAGGAGCCAGACCAGCCACGCCCAATTAACCCCTGGCCATGCCAAGAGCATGACAGAGCGCCGCAACCTCCCATCACGCAGACGTCGCGCCTTGCTCTCTCCACTCGTACCTGCAATCGCCGTAGCACCAGTGAGCTCCCAGACATGATCATTCGCTGCCGCTAGCCCCGTGACTACCGTACTAGGTGACGAACGCCTGCGTACTTGCCCAGAGCACCGATGTTGCCCGACCAATGGAGACCTCCCCTTGCCGTGCCATCACTCATGTGACGATCGCCATAGTCCACTGCACCGACCCATGCCCTCTGTCGTGACGAATGCAACATGTAGCAACGTCGCCAGAGTAGACCGACCATGCCGCACTGCCTCCACCCTGGGTGTATAAATAGAGGCCACCCTAGCCCTCATTCTCCACACCATTCCACTCCCCACTCACCACATAACCTCACCGTCCCTTCCCCGGAGCAAGGCAAGCACCAAGATGCTGGAATTTGGTCGAAGTCCGCCGATGTAGAGGAGGAAGGAAGCCGTTTATTGCGACCACCACAGGAGCCTCCGTGACCGTGCCTCGAACCGCTGTCAACAACAACCCCATTCTCCCCCATCGTCGACCTTAGCTAGAGCCCAGGTGAGCCTCACGCGACCCCCACCGCCGCGTTAGGTTTAGAATCTCGTCGGAGCTGTTTGACGTAGACGACTAACCACAATCGTTAGATCCTAGTCTAATCGTAGTGCTGAGATTGAACGATACCATTTTGGCTTAGTTTAGTCGCTGACGTGTGGGACCATGTTGTCAGTAGCCTGCTCCACCAGTGCAGTGCATTTGGGCCGGCCCATGTCGTTTCCCGCGCACAGCCGTTGATTCAAATAGACTTTTTCTATTTTAGTTAAAACCAGATTCAGTTAGTAGATTCAAAATTCAATTCAAAGAGATTTACTGAACCAAAATGCATGATGCCAATTTTGTTGGAAAGGTATTAAAATTATCTAATCTCCCATTTGATTCAAACCATTTAGAATTACAGATCACTTATACCGAAAATAACAAGACAGACACTTTTGACACTTCAAACATTTTTCTAAAATAAACTATAAATGATTTTGACATGATTCCACCTCTCAAAAATCAGATTTTCCATGCTCTACATGAATATGTAAAAAATATTTGGTTTTATAGACATTAAACTTGGACTAGTATTAAAAGAAGGCTATATAGGCTTTTCTAGTCATTTAAATATTATTAAATAGTAATATTAAATCTTGTAATGCATGACCACCCTTCTAAATCACATTCCCAAGCTCGAGAATATATGGTGAGGACATGGTCCATATGAACCTATATCCTAGTTGGAGAATAAAAAATCTTAAACAATTTCAATGAGTAGAAATTACCTTTCTCAAATAAGAGAAATAAAAATGTGCCATTATAACATGGAATGATTGAGATGATATTAGATCATCTAGGATGATACTTGTGTGTTAAATAGAAGCAATGAAGTGTTGTTTGGTGATTGTGTACATTGGATGTATTTTTAGACGCTAGTATTGACCCGGGATTCAACGAAAAGGAGTACTTCGAGGAGGAGGAGGAAAACCTCAACGACTACAACAACTGCTCTGCTCAAGGCAAGCCATCACTAATGCAAGCCATCACTAATGCAATCTATTAATGCAATCTAGAACTATGCATGCTATATATGCAATCCCCCTTATACTAGAAGCACTAGGCATACCTGGTTATGTAACTTTACCAATTCCCAGTTTTACTCCAAGCTTTACTTCCCGTTCCTACAGTTCTTACTTAGTTAAATAATTATTATTAGTGGAAAATAGAATGGATCCTATCAAGACCATAGGATTAGCCTTGGATACTAATACTAGATTAGCACCCTCAAATAGTGAATACCCTCAACATTAGTGGCTAGTGCTAAGTATAAAACTTGATCACTTTAGATGGAATACTTGGTGAAAATGATTATGAAAACCTTGGAATGATGATTCATTATATTGAAAGGTTTTGACATGTGTTGTGAATCAAAATGGTTTGCTGATGAAACTATTGAGGCACGAGCCTTGACTTTAATAAAAACTGATGGTTGGGTTTGGATGCGATACCATTCAACCACAATACCTGAGTTGGGTAGGGCTTGACTGGAAGTTTATATGTCTTAGTATGGGTTCCCTAGCGAAAGAGGTTGAGCAGCGGCTACCTCATGATGAATGTCCACCTATGCAGTACCCAAGATGATAGATGGTCATGGTTGGGAGGCCAAACTCATAGGGGAGGTGCCTATACTAGGTTGTGTAATTGCAAGGTTAAGATTTATTATGCGCATACCAAGTATGATGATTCAGGGTTACCCCTGACGGATGTATCGAATTTTGTGGTGAAAGTGTACAGTCTCTGTAGAGTGTCAAACTATTTGAATAGCCGCGTCCGCAGTTATGGACAGTTGGAGTGGCCATACTGTTCCGTTGTTAGATGTTTTCAAAATAATTTGTGCCTTGAAAGATGACTTTGACTTGACCACAACTGAGTTGTGGACATGAAAACTATTTCCCCCCTTAAGTGATGTAGAGAACTAAATAGATATTTACTCTTGTAATTGTATTGGGAACGGCAGTACCTAATCATGTTAGATAGAGGTGTGGGGACTAGAAGGGAAGCTCTCGACGGCGTCCACAAGCGGGATGTGGTACGAGAAAGTGTAGCGAGACACAAGAAGTACCCAGGTTCGGAGCCCTCATGGTGAGGTAAAGCTCCTACTCCTGCCGATCTGACTATGAGTGGTATACGGGCTATAATCGCTCCTCGAGCTGTATCTTGTATCTACCTCCTTAAATGCTCTGAGACCAACCTATCTGTATGTGTATTTGCCTGAGCGAGAGTGAGCTATCTAGTGAGTTGTGAGTGAGTGATCGATGGGTGTATGCTCACGTGAAAAATGAGAGAGCCCCCCTTGGTGCCTTATAAAGGTGTCCCAAGGGACAAAGGTGGGACCCACTCGGCCTAACTAGTACTATACATGGTGTCATGCATGAGGTAGTACAAGTACAAAGCATAGTGTCTACTATTTCCTATATAAGCAGGATGGTCTTCGGTCTTGTCGATGTACTCGCTGCATGTTGTCCTCCTTGCTGTCCGTACATTTCCTCGGAGTAGCACATCCTGTAGGATCTGATGTTGCTGGCTGGTACGAAGAGGAGTTGCACGCCTGGGAGCGGGAGCGATTGTAGTGGCCGGCTGGTAGCAGAGCCGGGTGATGGGGCGATCGTAGTGCTGGGCGGTAGCGATGCAACCTCAGAGAGAGCTAGGTATCGATCCCCTGTGTCGATCCGGTATGAGGCGACAGCGATCCGGCTGGGGAAGCGAGTGAGGCCCAACCGGGTGCCACCGGCGAGCCAACCCAGTAGGGGAAGAGTGCACTGAGGCCCATCTGGACGAGGAGGACACAGCCTAGGCGGGTGCATGGAGGACGCGGCCCAGCTGGGCGTCCGGTAGACGCATGCGGCCCATCCGGTTGGCACAGCACCGAGTAGCCCAACCAGGAGGGGAGTCGTCCCAGGTGGATCCAGGGCAAGAGCCGGCCTAGGCGGGGCTTGGCCTAGACAGAAACACAAGGTGGCGCAGTGGTGGGCCAGCTGGGAGGGTCTAGCCGGCACAAGTTGGCTCTGGTGCTGTTTTCCCTTTATGTTTTGCCTGTTTTTGCCTTTTTATCCATCTTGAGTGCTTCTTTAGGGTACCTGATACGTCCATAACGTATCTATATTTTTTTGATGCGTTTATGCTAATAATATGCTTTTGACACTCCTTTTTGTATAAAGTTTATGATTTATTTGGACTAACCTACTAACAGTTGCAAAAGTGCACAATGTTCTTGATTTACACTTTGATGTGTATGAATTAGCAAGAATACAATTGGAAACCTTGTTGGAGTCAAATTGAAATTTTTCCAGAAATCTATCTCAGAACTCTTTTTGATGATGGTCACGTTTCGGGTCGAAGACGGTATCAAACGTAAAACTCTTCAACTTGAAAGTTGTTGGAAATTTCGCGACAAACATTCCGGACATAAAATTTAGCTGATTCCGAGTCCGGACGGGCTGGCTAGGCCTGATTTACTTCAGCCCAAGATGGGGTGACGAAAATCCGAGAAGCTATATAAAGGAAGAAAACCTAATTCGCCCAGCACACCTCCACCCACAAATTTACAGCCACCAAAGCCATGTTTTTCCTCCCCCATGGATCCCATCTCCATGGGGGAGGGCTCCCAAGAAGCCATGAAGGAAGGGGCTAAGGAGCGGTGCTCCCCCATGATACCGGCGGCGGGGAAGGAGTCCCCCGCGCAGCCGCTGGTGCCGCCGCGGCCCTCTTCACCATCTTCACCGCTATATCCATCACCTAATCCTCCTAGTATGCAGTGGTTCATCCTCCCACACACCTATGTACCATCCTATATAAACATGGTGTTTGATGCTATAAGTTATAATCCTATGATCTATGTCATGTTTGTGTAGTTTCTTTGTTCTTAGATTGAATGGTTGAATGTCTTTGGTTCATTAGAGTTGTACGTTGATATGGTATAGTCCCTTGGTGTCCATTATATTTGTGCGCGCATGGATGAAACATCATAGGACGCGAACCGGAACGTTGCATGTATGGGAGTAAGAGGACCATTAAACTTAAGCTATGGTTGGGGAAACCTTAATGTATTGTTAGTAATTACAGATGTTTGCTAACAATCTAATCATGTAGTACATATAATTCCATGTAGTGAAGCGCATGTATATTTAGCCTCTCCCACATAGAAAACTGCATCGAAGGTAATGGACCCGATCTATTCGCTATTGAAACTTGGACAAAGCCACCACAATTACCACCACTATTCCACACTCATGGTTTTGTTAGTTTAGTGTATTTTATTGCTGCAGCAACTAGCTTTACTCTATTGTTATTTACTATCATGCAAAGCTATCTCTAGTACTCGTATTATTGCTCTAATTTTATTTCCTAGATAATTTAAACATTTAGTGTGCGTAGAGTTGTATCAGTGGTTGATAGAACTTGAGAGAACATTTATCCTACCTTTAGCTCCTCGTTGGGTTCGACACTCTTACTTATCAAAAAGGCTACACATGATCCCCTATACTTGTGGGTTATCAAGACCTTTTCTGGCGCAATAGCGTGTGGGTGAATATTCTTGTGTGCACTTGTTTGTTTTATCTCTAAGTAGTTTTTACTTTCAGTTTTAAGTTGTTCTCTATCTTAGTATGACAGGGATTGCGAATTGTTGGGGGGATACCCCTGGGTAGGGTCACTCCGGGGTATAAAGGCCGAGTTAGCCGAGGTTCGGCAAGGCTAAAGCAGATGCTGGCCGGGTCGCCTCAAGGCAGGCCGAATCACGGGCTAACCTAGACTAGGGGGCGTCCACCTTACAAGGTCTCAGCCGACTTAAGTCGTAAGTCGGAAAGGCATGTTTAACTTGTATGAAGGAAGGGGTATGGCCGGATCAACAATGATCCAGGTCATATCTAGCTTCTAGGAGAAGGAAGGAATCTCGCTGGTCAAAAGGAGCCCCGGTACGCACTGCATGCGCGAAGCGAACTGGGGAGGACCACCAAGGCGTGGCCGACAGAGCTGACGACGCCCATGTCGGCTGACGCGGGCGCCGCAGAGGCTCACGTAGCCTCTGCTCGTGTGACGCGGGGGAAAAGCAGCCCGGTCGGCTTACTATTTTGGGAGGAAGCATATTCCCAGGAATATGCCTCCACGTATGCCCTAGGTAGAGACCTAGCCACCCCTATATAAGGAGGGCTAGGGCCTCTGTAGAGGGGGTTCCGCTGCTCTGATTTGCTTAGGGGTCTAAGGGTTGGGCTCTAGTGGGTCTTGTTCGGGTTAACTGTGGGTGAGAGTAAGAGAGTTCCTTCTTCCTCCTCTCGCCAATACAGCTCAAGGAGCACTTGTAACCTTGGAAGTGAATCAAATATAAAGCTTCTGCGTGAGGAATCACCTCATCATCCCTCCCTGGATTCCCCTAGTGCATTTAGTCCCCACCTTTAGCCTATCCATGGCATCTGCCGTGACATCACCACGACAGTTGGCACCCACCGTGGGGCTAGCGGCGCTAGTAGGGGTGAAGATCCGGATGGGAAACCTCATCGGCACCGACGAACGCATCGTCTTCGAGCTCGTCCAGCGCTTTGGAGCGCTGGATTTCGTCAGCGACAATGTTGGTTGCTTCGGCATGCGCCCTCTTCCGTGCAACAGCCTCTTCATCAAGCTCGGCGCGCACAAGGTCTACGTTGCTGTGGATGTATCATGCGTACATCCGCGACACGTCGTCGAGGCGGGAGAACCACCCCTTAGTGTGGCTCACGGGGTGCGTATCACTCGCTCGCCGGACCGTGCTGAAGTGATGATGACTGCGCCTGGCGCTGGCACAAGCAAGGATCCGGCACCAGATCCGGAGGTAACGCCTAAGGCACCGAGGAAAGGTAGAGGTCCCCCTCTAGAGAGGCCGGAGAATGTGTTGCGGGAAGCGATGGATAGCTTGGCAAACCCTGTAGTAGCAGTAGTAGATCCGGCTCAGGCACAGGCCGAGCTAGAGGAAACTAGGCAAAAAATTCTAGAGGGTGCGAAAAAGATAGCTACGGCTCAGCAGTCGTTGAACATGACGCTGCGTGAGTACACAAAAGCGAACAAAGTTGATGCTGTAAAAGTAAAGGGGAGAAATCTCGTGAGTGAAATGAACAAAGAGGGTGATACTAGGATCGAGGAGTCAGAAAACTGTTTGTGGGTGGGGCTGATGAGGTATAGTACCCCGGCTAAGAACCTCAGAGCAGCAGATGCGGATGCATCCGAGCTAGAGGGTCTGACGGGTGAAGCACGCTAGAGACAGCAAGATAGGGTTAATGAGTTGGTTCGGATCGCGAACAAGCAAAATGAGGAACTGCTCAGGGCAAACCCGGAGAGAGCTGGGGCCTCCAAGATCGCTCATTCGGCGGTGGGTAACCCGGAGAAATCCGCTGGAGCCGCATCGTCTCCTCATGGCGGTCCCAGAAAAGAAGAGGTAGTAACCTCGGCCAGGAGAAACAAACAGATCGTCCCACATGACCAGACAAGGGCAGGGAAAGGAAAAGAAGTACAGAGAAATGATGATCGACGAAGTATGAGCCGAGGTGAAGCTGGCCGAGGTAATCGCGACCAAGGCAATGCCGGTCAAGGAAACGCTGTAAATGGCAATGTCGGACAGCGTAACTTGGCTGGACAACCGCAGTAGCGGAATATACCAAGGCAAGAGCAAAGTGCCGGCCGGGGTATGCAACAGAGAGGTGCTCCAAGTGAGCAAGACTGGTATAACGATGGATATTCGGAAATGGTGAATGCGGGATACCCAAGGCTAGACTATCATGTCATAGGGTCAAGATTGGGAAGCAGGGATTTGATGCCTGATGATGCCAGGTTAAAACTAGATCGACTGTATAGGTCGGAACAGATTGAGTGTCAAGGTCCTCCGGGTCCTGCATGTTTTGGGCCCCGGATCATGAAGGAGCCTCCGGTGCCTAACTTCCAGTTGCCTGGAGGTACAAAGACATATGACGGCAGTACTAAGCCGGAGGATTGGCTGATAAACTATGCTACAACAGTGAAAATTGCAATAGGCAACTTAAGATGGGCTGTGAGATATGTACCCTAGATGTTGGAGGGGCCAGCAAGGGTGTGTTTGAACAATTTGCCACCCGGAAGTATTAACTTCTGGATAGATTTTGAGGAGATGTTCATCAGCAATTTCTCAAGTACATATCAGAGACTAAATAGGCCGCAGACCCTAGCTATGTGCAAGCAAAGACCGAATGAGACAGACCGGGAGTTTTTGACCCGGTGGTGTACCGTGAGAAACTCATGTGAGGGCGTGATAGAATCACAGGCCATAGTGTGGTTTGCGCAAGGATGCAGATATGCAAGTGAGGTGTGGCAAAAGTTGCAAAGGAAAATGCCAACCACGTTGGCAGAGATGATCTGGATCGCTGATTCGTATGCTCTAGGTGATTCGACTCAACCTAGGCTCATATCAAACGAGTCAAATGATGAGTACTACCAAAGAGATGGAGTCAGATCGTCCCGGAGAAATGACTACAGATGTAAAAGAAGAGATGATAGACCGGATCACCGGTACAGTTCACAACAAGTGGCAGCTGTGAATCAAGATCAGCCCGGAGCAGGGGGCAATCAACGTCAGAAAACTGGAGGGCAATGGACTCCGAGAAATGATGGCAAGAAAACTTGGACGCCAAAACAAAAGAAATAGTGGCAAGAAAAGAAGGACCATCCAAGGTACACCTATGAGTCAACGTTAGATCATCCGTGTAAATTTCATACGCCAAATTCGAGTAACCTGGTGGGTCATACAATGAGGCAATGTGAGTGGATGCGTAATATTGAACAAGGTGGTTTGGGGAATGCTCAGGCACCCCGGAATGATCAGCCTCGGCAGGAGTTAACCCGGCAGCAATCGCTCTCCGGAGCAAACACGCAACAGCTAATGTTGCCTCCCCCTCCGTCGAGGTATGATAACCATGAGAGAAGGGATGCAGTGCATCAGGTGGAAAACCAGCATCAGCCGGATCAGAGGTACCTCAGAAATGAGGGGAGGAATGAGTACAGAGAGCATCATCAGAGTTACTGTGTGTTCACCACTGAGGAAACAGACAGAAAGAGCTTGCAGCACCGACACATGGAGGTCAATGCAGTAATGCCTGTAGTGACGAGGTATATGGCTTGGTCGGATCAGGAAATTACCTAGAATATCAAGGATCACCCCAAGCTTATGCCAAGCCCCGGTTCGTATGCGTTGGTGCTAGATCCAATGTTCATTGGGCCAAACATCAACGTGAGGTTCTCCAAGGTACTGATCGACAACGGTAGTAGCATTAACATCATGTATGCGGATACAATGCGCAAGTTAGGTATCTCGGAGAACATGCTCCAAGCTACAAGGACAACTTTCCATGGTATTGTGCCCGGCATCTCTTGTGAGCCCATAGGCAAGGTCTGGGTTGACGCATTGTTCGGCACGAGAGATAATTTCCGAACTGAAAATTTGGAATTCAAAGTGGTGAACTTGAAAAGTGCGTATCACGCATTACTCGGAAGGCCAGCACTGAACAAGTTCATGGCAAGTTGTGACATTAGCTACTTGAAGATGAAGTTGCCCGGGCCAAACGGAGTGATTACCATTGCGGGGGATTTCCGATGTTCCATTGAGTGCGCGTCAGCCGGGTCTAACCTAGCCGAGTCACTCATGATTGCGCAAGAGAAAAGGAAAATCCAAGAGGTGGCGGCATTGGCTCAGTCCGCGCAGTAGTATATGACGGCGCAGAGTAACCCGCATGGAAGTGTCTCATTCCAAGCCACAAAAGATACCAAGAAGGTTCCTGTTGATGATATGTTCCCAGAGTGCACCGTAACAATTGGTGCCGGGTTATGTGACAAATAGGAAAGCGAGCTCGTCAACTTCCTCCGTGAGAATCGGGACATTTTTGCTTGGTCCACACAAGACTTGCAAGGTGTTCCGAGGGAGTTGGCTGAGCACTCTTTAAACGTGAGACCTGGAGCAAAGCCGATGAAGCAACCTCTCCGCCGCTTCGCCGAGGATAGGAGAAATGTCATTGGAGACGAGATAGCTCAGTTACTAGACACAGGATTTATCATGGAAGTTCTTTACCCGGATTGTCTATCTAATCCGGTGCTGGTGGAGAAGAAGAAAGACGATCCGAATGTGGCAGTGGTTTGGCGTATGTGTATCGATTACACGAACCTGAACAAGGCATGTCCAAAAGATCCATTCCCACTGCCAAGGATAGATCAGGTCATAGACTCAACTGCTGGATGTGAATTGTTGTCGTTCATTGATGCATATTTTGGTTTCCACCAGATACCTCTGAATCCGGATGATCAAATAAATACTACATTTATCACCCCGTATGGGGCTTATTGCTATCGCACTATGCCGTTTGGTTTACATAATGCAGGGGCAACGTACCAAAGATGTATGCAAAAATGTTTGTATGACCAAATTGGTCAAAATGTACAAGTGTACGTAGATGATATTGTTATCAAGACCAAGGAAAGCAAAACGCTCCTTGGCGATATCAGGTAAACATTCGCAAACCTAAGAAGGTTCCGGATGAAGCTTAATCCGGACAAATGTACCTTCGGTGTCCCGGCTGGGAAATTACTCGGATTTCTTGTTTCCAGCCAAGGTATCAAAGTTAATCCAACTAAAATATGGGCCATTGAACGAATGGAACTGCCGAAGTGTCTTAACGATGTCCAGAAGTTCACGGGTTGCCTGGCATCGTTAAGTCGGTTTGTATGTCGGTTGGGAGAAAAGGCCTTGCCTCTTTACCAACTCATGAAAAAGTCGGATAAGTTCGTTTGGACGCCGCGGGCCAACGAAGCCTTTGCCCACTTAAAGAAGATGTTAGCCACAGCACCAGTGTTAGCCTCTCCACTATCAAAGGAGCCAATGTTGCTCTATATAGCCGCAACCAACCGAGTTGTAAGTGTAGTGATAGTGGTGGAGCGCGACGAGGAAGGTAAGTCGGTGCAAAGGCCAGTGTACTACCTGAGCAAGGTATTATCAACCTCAAAGAAAAACTATCCACACTATCAAAAGGTGGCGTATGGCGTGTACATGGCAGCTAAGAAGCTGAACCACTACTTTGAGGAGCATCCCATCAGGGTACTATGTGAGGATCCTATATCCGAGATAATGAGTAACAAGGATGCAAGTGGCAGAATTACAAAATGGGCAATTGAACTAGCTCCTTATGCGCCACAATATGACAGAAGAGAAGCAATCAAGTCTCAAGCGGTGGAGGACTTTTTTGTGGACTAGGCCGAGGTACAATACGAACCACCACTACCAGATCCGAACTATTGGCGATTGCACTTTGACGGGTCAAAAACAAAAGCCGGGCTAGGCGCCGGAGTAGTACTTACCTCGCCAAAGAAGGACCAGCTGAAATACGTGCTGCAGATCCATTTCGCGGCATCAAACAATGTCGCTAAGTATGAAGCACTTGTGCATGGGCTCAAAGTGGAAAAAGAGATTGGGATACGTCGGATCCTGTGCTTCAGCCACTCGGATTTGGTAATACAGCAAGTGTCGGCACTATGGGACGCCCTTGATCCAAACATGGCACTATACAGATTTCATGTGCAGAAGATATCTGGTTACTTTGAGGGGTGCAAATTTCACCATGTACCCCGGGTGGAAAATGAGGCTGCCGACATGTTGTCGAAGCTCGGGTCAACCCGACAAGCAATCCCACCGGGTGTAGCATTGGAGCACCTCAGGAAACCATCTATCAGGCCGTCTCCAGAAACTGACTCAATTTATGTCCCGGAGGACACAGAATCCAGAGCTGTGCCCATGGACATTGACATGGGAGGAAGTGCGCAAAACCCGAGGACTGCCTCGGCAAACCCGGGGACTGCTCAGCACGATCCAGTTGAAGTTATGCCGGTGGATCAGATGGAAATTGATGAGGATGTGTTCCCTGTGCGAGCAATACCAGCTTGGGCAATGCCTATATTTCAATTCCTGAAAGATGGAACTTTGCCCACTGAGGAGGTGCTATCCAGGCAAACTCAGAGGGGATCTAAGGCATACACGATCATCAATTCCGAGCTATACAAGAGGAGTGTGACCAATGTCCTCCAGCGATGCGTTGACCCGGAAGAAGGGCTTGACATTCTCTGAGATATACATCAAGGGGAGTGCGGGCATCATGCCTCATCCCGAGCCTTGGTAGCAAAAGCTTTCCGGCATGGATTCTACTGGCCAAGTGCCTTAGAACAAGCAGAAGATCTGGTGAGAAAATGCAATGGTTGTCAGAGGTATGCTACCAAGACACATATGCCAATGTCGGAACTCAAGACCATACCAATTACATGGCCATTTGTTGTATGGTGCTTGGATATGGTTGGCCCGTTTAAACTAGCAAGGGGAAATATGACTCACATTTTGGTCATGGTGGACAAATTTACAAAGTGGATTGAAGTGAATCCTATAATAAAATGTGATGGGGCTACGACCGTAACATTTCTCAAAGACATCATCTTGAGATACGGTTACCTTCTTGGCACAATTTTTGCGGAAGCGGCATTTGCGCGTTTCTGCCGGGATAAGAAGATCTGGCTAGACATTGCTTCGGTAGCCCACCCCGCATTGAACGGACAAGTGGAAAGACCCAACGGATTAGTGTTATTCGGGATAAAACCCCGGCTCATTGAGCCGCTGCAAAGATCAGCGGGGTGCTAGATAGAAGAACTACCAGCGGTACTGTGGAGTTTAAGAACAACTCTGAATCGATCAACAGGCTATACGCCATTTTTTCTGGTATACGAGGCAGAAGATGTATTACCAGATGACATATAGCATGATTCGCCTAGGGTCACCCAATACACAGAAGCCGAAGTGCAAGAAGCCCGGAAAAATGATGTTGATCTGCTGGAAGAAGCGAGAGAATTGGCATTGTCCAGATCCGCCATATATCAGCAAAATCTCCGACGCTATCATAGCCGGAAAGTAAGCCCCCGAGTCTTTTGGGAAGGCGATCTGGTGCCCCGGTTGGTACAACGTACTGCTGGCATGCATAAATTATCACCCCCATGGGAAGGGCCATTCATTGTGAGCAAAGCATTGCACAATGATTCTTATTATCTTATAGATGCGAAGCCACAGGAAAAGAACAAGGCGGACAGGTCCGGCGAGGAATCTAAACGTCCATGGAATGTAGCTCTACTTCGTCCTTTCAACACTTAGCAAAACAAGTGTATGTATCCGAGTCTTCTCATATGTCGGTATGTATGCCGGCAATGAGCTTATCAATGATGGCGCCTCGAGCAGTAACTCGGGGACTGCCTTAATAATTTCTGTTGCCTTTTATTATTTATACATCAGCTGGAATAAGTTGTTCTACTTAACTTGGATTAGTAGTGTGTGGGCAGCAAAAACACAACTCTTTGTCTTGCTGCTGTCCAACAAGAATTGGCTTCATGGCAAGCATGAGAACAAGTTTGGAATTGCTTAGCACATGAAAAACGACTAAGGAAAACAACTTAATTGATCTGACGTTTGTTTTTCCGGACTAACCTTGTATTTACTTTCAAATTATTATGCTGAGTTATTTTGAGCTAAGCTTAAAGTTTCCAAGTATTGTTAAAACAATTTTTGAAGCTCGGATTCGGAAGTCCTAAAACCGAATCAAGGTAGACACGGACTGAGCCAAAAGATTGGACGAACAAGAAAGCGAAACTCGGTGGCTGCGCCCATGTTAATCCGGCATTAGAAACTTAGTAGCAAAATACCACATGTGTACTGGATACAATTCCACCGGCATACCGGGGATCTGATAAATTTTCAAGTGTTTTTACTCAAGGAGCAGCAGGATGAGGAAGTTCGGCGTCATCTTCGCCATCTTTGATATCTGAGACATTGTCCTCTCCATCTTCGTCTGAGCCATCTTCAATGTTCTCAACCTCTTCATCGCCAATGGCTTCAAGAAAGCTCGGCCCCTCAGTCCATTCATGAATGGGAGCATATTCGATGAGGCTATGGGCACATGCTTGGCACCGAGCTACCCACTCCGGGTCATTGGTCTAGTTGGATCTGGTGCGCAGGCGCATTAGGAGGTTGAGATCGATCTTCTCGTACCACGTGAGTATATGGTGAAGAACGGTATTAGCTGTAGCACGTCCGGCGGACTCCCTCCAGAGGTCGAGCTGGGTCTCGATTTCCAACAGCTTTTCAGCGAGAATTGCGGTTCTCTTTGGAGTGTCTTCCCAAGGCGAGAACGTGTTGAAGATTCAGACTGCAACATCAAGGAGATCCCTACCATAATTCTTGATAATTTCCACGTGAGAGGACAGGCTGACCAACAGGTCCTCCATGTCATAGGGAATATCTTCACCATCAGTAGCAACAGGAGTACCCTCTCTCGGCGGAAATCTGCAACTGCAGCGCTCGCGATGGCAGTGCCCTCTGGAAATTTGCCTGAAAACAAGACAAAGGAAAAAGGTAAAGAATAGACATGTGAGGTAACCTGGAGAAATACGCCGGATAAGGAAAATGAATTTACATAAAATGTGACTGTGGATCCAGGTCAACTCCCTGGTACAGTCATCGCGTCTTTTCCGGAGTTGCAACAATCAGCGTTCGCCGACTCAAGCTTGACGTCAGCCTCCTGGAGAAGTTCTCGGTCCTTGGCAATTTGGAGATTGAGACGCTCGCGCTCTTCGGTGTAGTCCTGGCCAGCCTTTTCAAGCTCGAACCGGTGCTGTGCTTTCATCTTCTCCATCTCAGCCTTGAGCCTGGTGATCTCACCGTCCTTGGTCTGAAGGAGGGCGAGCTCATCGTCTTTCTTTTTTAGCTCGGCTTGATGCTGCCCTGCTTGTTCGAGAAAATGCAGCATCATATCAGGCACGGGCACACTATCTTCAAGAGATGCTGAAATAGTGTGTTGACCCGGCAGAGCCGAGGTATGAATGTTTGCCGAGCCAAGAAGAAAAGGAGATAAAAAGCATAGCAAGGTCAGACAAAAATAACTTACCCTTGATCTGATCCAAGGTCTTCCTCATAAGCTTGTTCTCAGCCTCCACCCCAGCTGCAAAAACCGAATGACGGATTAGTTCGGCAGAAAAAGATGAAGGAAAATAGATAAATGTGAAGAAGAAAATTTACACCTTTTATCGTGCTCAGCGAGAAGTGCAGTTTGCTTCGCGCGCAGCGTCTTATGAGTGTCAAGGAGGCGCTGAAACTCGACGCTCCGGCGGTTGGTGGTCACCTGCAATGAATACAAAGATATAACTTAGTCTTGTGCATATTTGAAGTGTACTAAATCCAGGCCAAGTGGAACTTAACTCGGCTCTAGGTGTGTGCATATTCGAAGTGTACTAAATCCGGGCCAAGTGGAACTTAACCCGGCTCTAGGTGTATTCATATTCGAAGTGTACTAAATCCGGGGCAAGTGGAACTTAACCTGGCTCTAGGTGTGTGCATATTCGAAGTGTACTAAATCCGGGCCAAGTGGAACTTAACTCGGCTCTAGGTGTGTGCATATTCGAAGTGTACTAAATCCGGGCCAAGTGGAACTTAACCCGGCTCTAGGTGTGTGCATTTCCGAAGTGTACTAAATCTGGGCCCAGTGGAACTTAACCCGGATCTAGGTGTGTGCATGTTCGAAGTTATCAAGGAGCTACGTTAGTTTTCTAAAGAGCATCCGGCCGAGTAACAAATTACTCCACCCGAGGCTCGGGGACTAATGGTTGTATTACTGTTATCTACAAATGGCTAAGGAAAACGAATAACGTACCTCCATCATCCGACCCGCGATGTTGAGCGCCTTAAAGGCCGTGTTCATTTGTGCGGAGAATTCGGCGGGACCGAACTTCTCCGGGAGATCTGCATCTTGGACCACCTCCGCCTGATTCCAATTATTGACGAATTCAATCATGGTCGGAGGGTAGCGCTCGCCGGTGGGCATATGGGGCGCCACCAAGTCCTTCGCATGCGCCTCCCTCCTCTCAAATAGGGCAAGGCCCGGGCTGGTGTGCAGAACAAGTTGCTGCGCATTAGTTGGCTCGGCAGAGATGTCCTTCGCTGCTAGAGTCTTCTTGGGAAGCATGGATGCGAGGGTACGCTGTCCAGCCTCAACAAGCGATGTCCTAGCGGCATCAGGGGCTTTCTTGCTTTTGGACTTCTGAGAGGAGGAAGTAGTTGCGGCAGATTTCCCCCTAGGAGCTGCTTGGGTACTTCCTCGCCGAGACTGAGAAGACTCAGACGAGGCGGAGGAGCTTGGTGTTAGTGCTCTTGTTGCTGGACTTGGCGCTGCTGCTGATGTTCTTGCTGCTAGTGCCGGAGCTGGTGCTTGTGCCGGAGTTGGTGTTGGTGCTGGAATCGTTGCTGGTGTTGGGCCTGGTGCTGGTGCTGGTGCTGGTGCTGAGGTAGACTCGGTGGTTGCTGGTTGTGGCGAAGCCGAAGTTGTGGATGCCGCTGCCTCGGCTGGGCCGGTCTCCCCCGCTCCAAAGTTCCCCCCTCTTATCGAGGTGAAGTAGAACCCAGAGCAGCTGCAGAACCCTCTGGATAGGGCTCAACGGGCGTAACTCGTTGTCATGTGGTGGAGAAGGGCTAAGTCGGAGCAGCGAAGAGATGCTGGATCCACTTTGGGGGACCTCCACCGCAGCCCTGCCGAATCAAGTAATGTCAGAAGAGAAACTCAAACAATGCAAGGAAGAACAAATTGTAGAGGCAAAAGAGGCTTTCGCATCCGAGGTCAGGGGCTCCTTGGGTTTCCGAGCCCTTCGTGCTGGGGCCTTGCCTGCTGGCTTGGAGGCGGTTTTGTCTCCGGACTTCTTTTGCCTTTTTGCGCAGGCTGAGAAGGTCCGGAGGAGGAGGAACTTGATGCAGCTCCACGCTTCTTCTTCGGAGCTACCGGAACAAGTTCACCCGTAGCTAGGGCAGGGTCCTCGTGGATCTGCCCAACGGGGTTAGGTGATGCCGGAAAAGCATAAGAAAGGGGGACAACGTCAACAGCTTACATCACCTCGACATCCGAGTCATCTTTGTCATCAGGCCAATCTCTAATAGAAGAGGGTTTACCGGTGGGTCGTTTCATAGCGTCGGGCATCAGGAGGAACATGTCCTGATCCGGCTCTTCCTCGTCCGAGGTTTCCCGATCAGGCGCCCACTTAAGGGTCAGATCGGTGCCATCCTCGAGAGTTTGCTGAAGGAATAGCTAAATAAAAGAATAGACAAAAGAGTTAAAATTACAGCAGTGACCGACATATAACCTAATCCGGAGCAAGTTGGCGACACGAAACTTACCGCGGGAGGAAGCCTGTCACGGCAAATATGCTCAATTCCCCACGTCCACTCAGCGGAGAAGTTCTTGTGGGTGGTGAAGAGAGCCTTAACCTGGCGATAGATCTCCGTGTTGCTCAACTCGAAGGATGAGGTCCGGTTGGGGTCGCGGCCGAAGCTCATGTGGCACACCTTGTGAGTGCGCTTCTGGAGGGGGGAGATCCGGTTGCGGACAAACATGATCATGGCATCCTTGTTGCGCAACCCTTGATTCTTCAGCTCCACGAACCTTCTGTTAACATGGTTGGCCAAGGCCCTTGGGGACAGCGTCCCACAACTCCGGGTTAGGTGGTCCCGGAGCATAGGGAAGTAGCCAGATCAAGTCTTCAGTGCCCTCATTCCGGACATAAAAGAAAGTCCGGGCCCATCCTTTGCAGGAGTCCAGCCCAGTGACTCGGCGGAAAACGGATAGCCTCCGGGGTGAGATGGACGCAGCTCCGAATTGAGTGAGCTGCTTGTCCTCTGGATCAAGCTGGATGTTCGGAATGACATTACGACGAAGGCCGAAAAACCAGATCCATAACTCCTTCGTGGGCTATAGTCCGGCATAGCCTTCGATCGTGGAGGCAAAAGCGGAAAGGGAAGTACTTGCGTTGGTAGGAAGGTGATGCGGCTGGAGTTCATAGGTGCTTAACCAGTCATGGAAGAAGTCACTGACCGGCAAACCGAACCCCCGCTGGAAATGAGAAAAGAACACAATATACTCACCCGGATTGGGTGAGGGGGCGAGTTCGGCGGCGGAAAGGCGCACGGTGACGCCGGCGGGGATGCGTCTGGTGCGGTAGAGCCAGTCCTGGTCGTCTTGGCAGACCTAGGACCCGGCCCACGCACCACGGTCCACCGTGGTGGTGTCCTCCTCCATCTCTTGCTCGGCGACGACAAGCTCCTCCTTTGTCATCTTGTGTTCGATGCCCTCACTGGCGCGAGCGGCGGTGGGGGGCAACGTCCTAGATTGGCAACGACCCGTGGCGGAGGAGGTGTGAAACGGTGGCGGCGATGCAGAGAGGTGGGGGAGCAGTGCGGCGGCGGCGCTGCAACTTAGAAGCAGTGGCGGCAGCGCTGTCGCGAGGAAGACGAAGGAGAAGAAGAGCTAGAGGTAGAGGGGCACAGAAGGGGGAAAAGACCTAAGGGGTGCGCCCCTCCCCTATTTAACCACTCCCTAGAGGGGGAAGTGGGATCGTGTCATGCAGATGCGCCACATGGTGTGGCCATGTAAATTCCGCATCAACCAATCAGCAGCGAGCCACACGGGAGGCCACAGGGTGTAGCCGATCCCATGATGTGACGCATTGATGCGGTTAACGAGGAGGCAGGCATGACGTGACCCGCGCACAATGATAACTGACAATTACTACGGCGGTTACTGTGGCTGGACCTTAAAATGAGGCAACCTAATGATTAGCCTCCACGTGGGTTAGCGTACGAAGGAAGGAAAGAAGACCCGGATGAGACCGTGGTAACCCGGCGAGCAAGCGAAAACTTGGAATGTGCCAAGGGAAAATGAAACCATGAAGACCGAGTTAAGGTGGTAAAGACCGAGTTAAGGTGGTAACCCGGCCAGCAAGTGAAAACTTGGAACGTGCCAAGGAAACGTAAATCCATAGAAACCAGGATAAGGAGGTAACTTGGAAATAACATCAAAAGGTCAATAAAATTGAATCTGATGTGGCCTTAGCGGCCAAGGCAGCTAAGACCGCACCAGCTTCGGGGACTAATGTTGGGGGGATACCCCCGGGTAGGGTCACTCCAGGGTATAAAGGCTGAGTTAGCCGAGGTTCGGCAAGGCTAAAGAATATGCTGGTCTGGTCGCCTCAAGGCAGGCCGAATCACGGGGTAACCTGGACCAGGGGGCGTCCACCTTACAAGGTCTCAGCCGACTTAAGCCGTAAGTCAAAAAGGCATGTTTAACTTGTATGCAGGAAGGGGTGTGGCCGGATCAACTATGATCCGGGTCATATCTAGCTTCTAGGAGAAGGAAGGAATCTCGCTGGTCAAAAGGAGCCCCAGTACGCATTGCATGAGCGAAGCGAACAGGGGCAGGACCACCGAGGCATGGCCGACAGAGCTGACGACGCCCATGTCGGCTGGAGCGGGCGCCACAAAGGATCACGTAGCCTCTGCTCGTGTGACGCGGGGGAAAAGCAGCCCGGTCGGCTTACTATTTTGGGAGGAGGCATATTCCGAGGAAAATGCCTCCACGTATGCCCTAGGTAGAGACCTATCCACCCCTATATAAGGAGGGCTAGGGCCTCTGTAGAGGGGGTTCTGCTGCTCTGATTTGCTTAGGGTTCTAAGGGTTGGGCTCTAGTGGGTCTTGTACGGGTTAACTGTGGGTGAGAGTAAGAGAGTTCCTTCTTCCTCCTCTCGCCAATATAGCTAAAGTAGCACTTGTAACCTTGGAAGTGAATCAAATATAAAGCTTCTGCGTGAGGAATCACCTCATCATCCCTCCCTGGATTCCCCTAGTGCATTTAGTCCCCACCTTTAGCCTATCCATGGCATCTGCCGTGACACCACCACGACACGAATTACAAAAAAATTAGTTGTACTTGTTACCTAAAAACATTTTCAAAAAGGAAAGTGATTGGAAATATGAGTAATGGGTCAGTGGGGCTCGACCTTGATCACTTGTGTTCATGCCTATGAAACCAGAACAAATTTTCCCATGGAAGCTTTTCAGTTAAAAACCGCAGAAAAGAATGGGAAAGCTTTTGTGGTGAAGTTTTTTCACATAGAATAAGGAACACCAAATAGAGAAATTGAAAAATGGCCAAAATATTCTTCAACAACCCCTCGGTTTGCAAACCTTTAAACTTTGTTTTTTGAGCAGCATAGAAACTTGAATAAATTTGGAGCGTTTGTATCTTTTTATTTTTTTGTCTAAGCATCAAACACCAGTTACATTTATTTTCTTTGAGTCTTGGAAGTTGTTACCTCTCTAGCAACCGCTCCTTATCCTTTTATTTTCGTTTTTGTGCCAAGTATAACCTCTAATGAGAGAGAAGTAATGCTTGGGAAAGTTGTTGTCCTGAAACAGATTTATGTGCTTCGCTATAAAAATTCATGAAAAATCTCTATACGTAGGTTTGAGCTGTAATTGTTTCTGCTTCTGCCCCAGGTTGTTATCCAACTTTTTTTAGTCAACACTTTTTTTAGTCAACTTTTTTTAGTCAATTTGACCAACATAAGGTCTTCCAAAAAATTGGTTTTTACCTGCTGGTCTATTTTGACAGATTTCTGCCATTATTTGCATTTGCCTCTTAATCTCTTTCTTTTGAGTTCTCTTTGATCATCTGAACTTTTTAAAGGAATTTCTACAGTAGATTTTGTTTTCATGGAATTTTTATTTGTGTTGGAACTAAAACCAAAAGACTTATTATCTTGAGTACACTAATGTTGCTAATGAAGATTGTGTGAAGTTTTGTATGAAGGAAACTTCTAAAGTGTAGGGAAGAGTAATCTGATAAGATGAAGTATGGACAAAAGTGCAAGCTTGGGGATGCCACCCATGTCACCCCAAGAAATATCCAAGAAGTACAAGTGTCAAAGCTTCGGGATGCCCAAGGCATCCCCTTCTTCATCAATAAAAATTTCAGGTTTCTTCCAAAAACTTCATTTTTATTGTTTCATGAACAATTGTGTTGTTCTTGGAGCGTCTCTATTTTAGTTTTTAGTTTTCTTTTGTTTGGTTTGCTTAAAAAAATTGGTTGGACCCCTTCATTCATATGTGGTTTTAAATAAGTTGATTGGTGATTGGAAAAGAGTAGCAAGCTTCATGCTTATAAGTGGTACAAAAGAAGCTTGTTTTTTACCGTGGCCTATGCTTTGTCATGTCATGCTTGATATTGTTTTGGCTTTATTCTTAGTGATTTTTGCTGTAGCATGACATGTTATAAATAATTGAGATTGCTTAATGTGCCTTGAAAGAATCATGCGTTGTTTTAGCATATTAAAACATAGTATTGTGGTATTCTCCTTTATTGCTTTGTTTGGGTTGACTTGCCGCATGCTCACACCATGTTAAAACTATACCAAGTCACCATAGCCTCTATGATCCTTTAGTTTTCGACTTGTAATATCACTTTATGCTTTAATTAATGATGTTTTGTCGCTTTGCATGATTATGGCCATTATTGCTCTCTTAGTTGGTCGCTCCCAGTCTTTTGCTAGCCTCAATACCAAGTATGAGTTCCACTCATGCATCCAACTCCAGATAAAACCAAGTTATTACAAAGAGTCCACCATACCTACCTATTAGCATTTGCTATTCCAAGTATATTAATGTTTTTATCTACCTTCCGAATTAAACTTGTTATGTGAAAATTAGTGATTAAAGCTCTCAGGAACTTGCTAGCACACTTTACTTTTTTTGCCCCTAATAAACTTGAACCATTGTGTCATCTATGTTATATATGCTTACACTTATACGTTGGGAATTAGCAGAACCATGCTATAATGGGGAACGCTTTCAACATTGCACTTGTACATTGTACCCAGTTGATATCATGCTCTTTTCTTTATGGATGTCGTCGGTGTGAAATTAAAGGGGAGGTTGTAAGTCCATGGAGTTATGTATGTGTGTTATAGAAACGCCTAGGCGGCTCACTACTAGGAAACAACTTATAAGTGGTGCACCTTTTTTCACTATCCGTGGCGCATTTCCTAGTGCGCCACCGATACGTCACCACTGATAACTATCTTCTGTGGCGCATATGGAAATGCGCCACAAAAATCTCAAACTTCTGTGGCGCATATGGCCATATGTGCCACAGAAGTTTTTTTCGAAAATTCAAAAAAAGGCCGGCTAGATCTCAAACTTCTATGGCGCATATGGCCAATATGCGCCACAAAAGTTTTTTTTCAAATTTCAAAAAAACCAAGGCCAGATCTAGATCTGGCCAGAGGTGGTGGTTATGGTGGTGGCTGGTGGATGGAGGAGGGCTAGGAGGAGGTCGCCGGAGTTGGTGGTGGAGGAGGAGGAGGAGGTCCCCGAAGGTCACCGGAGTTAGTGGTGGAGGAGGAGGAGGTCACCGGAGTTGGTGGTGGTGGAGGAGGAGGAGGTCACCGGAGTTGGTGGTGGTGGAGGAGGAGGAGGTCACCGGAGGGCGAGGAGTTTGCCGGAGGTGGAGGTTGCCAGAGAGTGGAGAAGGAGGAGGGAGGAGAAGAGGAGAAGTGTGAAGGGGAGGTGAACTGGGGAGGGGAGAAGGAGTGGGGGGAGAAAAAGAAAAAGAAAAAGAGAGGGAGAAGGGCGCCGGCGGGATTCAAATTTTGAATCCCGCCCAAGACTTCTGTGGCGCATAAGGGAGAAATACGCCACAGAAGTTTCACCCCCTTTTTTATTTTTTTGCAGGAAAAAATCTTCTTTCAGCGATAACATTTTACTCTTTTCGAATTTGGGGATTCTATAAAATCCATAACGACCATAGGTGGTTGTAATCGAGTAGGGAATTTCGAGACGATCATTTTGATAGGTTAAAGATTTTTTCCTAACATCGTATGGAAAAGTTATGGCTGTCTTACCATGCCATGACCTATTTTTGCAAAATACACCGAAATCCATATATCTCAAAGGAATTATTTTTTGAAGTTTCTATCATTTTCGTTTATTTTTTACAAAACTGAAAAGGCGATCCAGAGGGGGGTCTGTTTTTGCATGTTCTGTGGCGCATACACCTATATGCGCCACAGAAACATCACTTTTTATGGCGCCACAGAAGGTTAACCCCCATTTTTTGGTGCTATGTACCATCAACTTTTTGTGGCGCATACATCTATATGCGCCACAGAATTATCACTTTATGTGGCGCACACAAAAATATGCGCCACAGAAATGTGGACTTCTGTGGCGCATATTGGTTTCGTGCGCCACTAAACTGCCAAACTTCTGTGGCGCATATTTCCTAGTGCGCCACTGATACATATCTGTGGCGCATGGTTTCACATATGCGCCACGGAATATCCTGTCTACCTATAAGCTATTTCCTAGTAGTGGCTGGTCTAATCCATGCCTAATCATGGTGGAAACCTGCTGTGTAACCATAATGAGCAATCTATGAAGCATTCTTCTTATAAAAAGAGAGATTGAGATTGAGAAAAAAATAAAAAAAATAAATGACAAAATAGGAAAGAGAGAAAAAAGCACCATTTTCCCATGGTAAATAAGAAGATGCTGAGATGCTCATTGTCTTCTTGCCTTGTCATTTTGATATGAGGATTCTTCCGTATCATCGGGCAAGGGGTACTCTGTTGGCGGTTCTCTATGATACACATGTACTTACTATGACAAGAACTTACCGATAACTAAATTTGAGTAGCATGAGGAGCGATCCTTATATTCAAGGGACATGAGATTGCCAACTTATACTTTGTAAAGCATATACTTCATAGTTTGTTCACTTTAACCTTAATCAATTAAAGATGCTTATGATAGGGGCAATGAGAGTTGAAAGCTAATAAGTACCATAATTTTTGGAAGCTCTTTATGAAACTTGAAATCCCAGCTTCCCTCTATGAAGGCCTTTCTTTTTTACTTTTATGTTGAGTCTCCATCTTCTATCTCTATGCACCAATTGAGAGAGCATAGTGGTCATTCTTAGTTTAATGTGCATTGTCCAAAAACTCGTTGATTGATTTCATAACTTTGATATTGCTTGTTCTTAAATTATTTGTATCTATTCACCCTTATGAACTTTGAAGGTGTCTTATGCATTTATGTTTTGCTATACCATGAGAGACAAGCTGAATACCACTCTTATTATGTTTTCTATTATGTTTGTACCTTTTCATGTTACAACATAGTTGCTATTTCTTATTGTTAGAACTGTTGGGGTTCGCATCATAGAAAACAAAAAATTCCTACGATGAGAACTATACGCCAAGATCTATCTACTAGATACAGAGCAACGGGTGGATATACATCCATGGAGAACTTACCCTCGAAGACAACGAGTTTTGTTAACGAGTAGGAACTCGTGGATGATGTAGTCGTACGCTTGCTGATCTCAAGATCGTGATGAAGTCCAGCAGGTCCGGCTCCAGCACGTCCTTCAGATCCAGCTCCAGCGAGTCCAGCACCACCAAGTCCAGCACCACAAAGCAGTGGTGCATCCGTGATCACACAGACGTCCGGTACCCTGACAACCTCCATCCCTCGCTCCAGCAAAGCAGCGTAAGCAGCAACTCCTTTCCAGATAAAGCCACCGGGAACATGTATCTCGCTAATCCGAGACCATGGGGGAATAATACTAGAGGGGGAGAGAGATCCTTCACGAGGAGGTGTAAGGAAGAAGGAGTGAGAGGGGGGCCTTTTATAGGAGGAGGGTGGTACCCCTCCTCATGGCCGGCGCCCCATGGGGGGTGACTCCTCACCTTCCCCATTCATGTGGTGGTAACCCCTCCACATTAAAATGCCCCTTCACATTCTCTTTTAAAGTCTCCACTTTAAATGCATTAAATTTCTCCAAATTTAATGCTCTCTCATTTAATAAAACTCTTTTATTATTTTTATTCAGAATTTTTTAATTACTTTAATTAACAAACATTCACATAAAACCCCCTTCAACATTTCAATATTACATGCGGAACCAATTTCAGTAATTTCACCCAAAACAGTTTCAATGTCTATTGAAATAATTCCAACGCTTTCTTAAATCTTTATTTGAAACATATTTGCTCCAAATAGTGTCGGTATCCCTTAAGTGTGTCACCCTATGGTTCACGAATAATGCAGACATGATCGAGACCCCTCTCAGATCAATAATCAGAAGCGGGACCTGGAGATCCATACTGACTCCTACACATTCAACGATGACTTCTGTGATCGTGAGAACCTTTAACGCTAGTAACAAAATCCCTTTGTCTCGCAATATATTACATGTCCGAGATTCAATCATCGGTATCTCCATACCTAGTTTGATCTCGTTGCCGACATGAACTCTTTTCTCGTTCCCGTGATATAACATTCTAGTGATCTCGTCACTTGCTTGCAAGCTATCTTAATGTGATATCACCGAGAGGGCCCAGAGTATATCTATCCGTCATCGGGATGGACAAATCCCACTCTTGATCCATGAGCCTCAACATAACACCTTTGTAGCACTGAACCGACCTTTATAGTCACCCTGTTACGGTGTGAAGTTTGACGTTATCAAGATACTCTTTCGGTGTCAGCAATTAACATGATCTCATGGTCTAAGGACTAAGATTACTTCGTATGATGTTATAGAAATATAAACATAATGACTTTGATCGTAATTCTATACTTCGGATGAATGTTCATCACATCATTCCACCAATGTTGTGACCTTGTTATTAACAACATCCAATGTCCATGATCAGGAAACCTTGATCATCTTGTTAATTGTAACAACCTCGGACCCTACGCTCTAAGTTCAAGCCTGGATGAACCAAAAGTGGGTAAGGGTTATTACAGCGGGGGCCCAGGGCCACCCACATGTAGGCCCGTCGACCGCCCTAACCACTTTCAAGAACATCGGGACAAGAGCGAGTGGCGTAGGCGACAGGTGAAGAGATCAAATACATACACAAGTGAGTATGTATGCAAGCTACCTTACAATAGTTCTCATAGCCATACCATCTAAAAGAAATAGAAATATTGCAACGCCATACGACAAGATCCAAATATCCTAGATAAAGATAATAGTTTAGGATAGCTCCTCATACATCAATGAACAGAGTATCAAGCGGAAGCGGGAAGCAAGATCCGAGTACGGATAAGAAGCAAATCGGCATCAGATGCCACTTAAATAAGCACATCCCGCCCACAGATCTCACAGATCCCCATCCCCGGAATCTCTACACTGAGTGATCGTTGCCAACATCATCTGTCTCCTCCACCCAGTATCCATCTTGCGAATACACCTGTTCATCTGAATCAAACAATTTATCGTGTGAGACCCTAGGGGTACTCAGCAAGTCTTTATGCCTCTAAAGGGGACATATACCTGGGGTGACGCAATTGCAGCAAAAGATAATAACTAACAAGTCTATAGATACTCGCTAACCATCCGCCTAACCAATGATAAACGGATGTCCGTTAATCAGAAACAATAGTTATAACAGTAGAAAGTAACAACGAGAAAGCGGGCGAACAACCCATCTGTTGGTAGTTTTATTAATCATTCCTTGAGTATTGCACTAATTACTAGTCAGATATTTAGTAAAATTAAAGAGGGTACTTCAGTTATGCTTGTCTATGATCGAGAAACTATGCTCCAAGTCGTCCATAACCGTGGACACGGCTTTCAGAAAGATTTACCCTGTAGGGGTGCACAAATAGCAACACACACACGATCAACCTCGGAAAAACCAAATTAAAACCCAACGAGGCCTTCACGACAAAGCAATCACAGGATTCATAAAATATTTCAGGGGGACACCCCACTAAGCTACCCGCGACGAAGTTGGCCGGCTCCGAGACGGACCCAGGGTTTGTGTGGACGGCGGTAAACGACTGGGAACCCAAAAGTGTGACTGGGCTTGTCGATACAGCGAAAACGTGTCACGATCCAAAACAGTACAGGTGCTCCACGCACAATCGTAAATAAAACAGTAAAGCATGTCATAGGTACAGTATAGTAATAAATCCCCAAACTAGTTGTGGCCCCAAGAAATAAAGTGTGAATCAAGCTCAGGCAAAAGGGGATCCATAGAGTCTCCCGTATGTGGATAGTGCGAATAGTCAAGGAACAGGAATCAAGCACTCAGGGTCCTACGAGACACAAGTGAGCATGAAAAACCAAATAACAGATATCGCCCACCGGTGCCTCTTTCATTAGTTATCCCATTACTACTCAGGTTAAGTTGTTTAGGTACCTCGTTAACCATCAGACACTCACATACCCTACACATGCTGTTCTACGACTCGCATGGCTCAAACAACTCCTGTTGTAGTGGCTCATGGGATGGAGGAACAAGCTCGGTGGGGTTTAAAAGTAAAGGCTATGCAGTACTTGGGATTCAATTTAATGCAATCGCGACTCCATGATGCAGGAATAAGATAGAAGCAATAGGTACTATATGTATGCAAGCATGTGGTAGTGCTTGCCTGGCAGCTCAGTTGAAGCGAGAGATGGATCTGGGTAGTACTCCTGGGATTCCTGATAATTCCCCTGCTCAGCGCCTATTCGAAAGAAGAACCAAACAAACAAGGGCCAACATAAATAAAGTGCACAAGCATATAAATAAAATGCGACAAGCAACCAAGCATGCCATGATGAATGGTGCACAATTTACATAGCAATAATGTAGCATGGCAAGGGTGAGGTGTGGGGACAAGAATAAATTATTTTATTAATTATTTGGTCAAGTTTTATTACCATAAACAGTTATAATTATTTAATATTTATATGATGCATGCTGTAATTCATATCGTGGAATGCATAATCAGAACGGGCTCATCACGCTAATCTATTTAGATATATTATTTGTCAAATTTGGAATTACAGAATTAAAGTTATTAATTTATCGAGATAAAGGCATTTATTGCAAATTTAATCATCTCGAAAATTTAAATTAGTCCAACATTTTTTTGGATGGCATATTTGAAACCCTCATATTTTTCCGATTCAAAAACATATATTATTTGTCAAATTTGGAATTATCAATTAAAAGTTATTAAAAATTGGATTTAAAAACATTTAGACAAATTCTAAAATTGATTTTTATAAAACAGAAAAGCTCACGGACTTTTTGCACACACGCAGAAGTCAGACACAGACGCAGACAGGTGGGGCCGCTCTGAGCTGGCAAAAAACACGCGCGACAAGCTTTTCTCACCGCGGGGTTGTCCAGCCAGTGAGAATGACAGGTGGGGTCGACGGTTCGTGGGGCCACGCACGGGTGCGCGAACAGGGCACGGCCACGTGGCGCAGATGGGGAGTGCGGGTTGAGGCGGCGATTACTGTGGTGCCTTTTTGTAAAAAGCCCACAGAGACAGACAGGCGGGACCTGGTGGAGCGCGGGTTGAGCAGCAAAAGAAGCAGGGGGGTATTTGAAAAATGCCCCCCGTGTACTGTTTTTCTTCTCTGCCTCCTAACCTGACGAAACTGACAACGGAGGACACCGGTGCGGCAGGGGATCGAACCTGTGATCTAGCGCGTGCGCGCAGGCGGTGGCTACCACTGCGGCTGGGGGGGGTTGCTGATGAGAAACGATGGCGCGGCGAGATAACTCTATTGCGGTGCAAGGGCGGAAGACAACTGTGAGCGCGGTGCACCGAGAGCGTTCGGCAGATTGATCTACACGTCCAGGAAGCAACGACAAGCGGGAGGATGTCTGGGAGACTCAGGAGCTCACCGGGGGTTTGCTCGAGGGGTTGGATCGGGCCGGGGAGCAGGGGATCACCGGGGGAGCTGATGATCTGGGCTAGGGTTTCTTGTCGGCTCGAGGTTGTGCAGCAGGTGCTGGGCCTCCTCCTCCTTGTTGGCATGGACAGGGGTGACGTAGATGCTCCACTGGTTCTTCCCCAACACCCAGTCGCCACGCCCGCCTCCTAGCTACGGTGGTAGCGGTGGATGTCGATGATGGGTGGTCGGAGATGGAAGAGAGGGGTAGCAGGGGTAGATGGGGGAAGGGGCTGCAGCGGCAGGGCCCTGGGATCTAGGGGAACGATGCTAGGCACGAGAGGGAGAAAGATAAGGATGGAGGGAGGGAGACCTACACATGGGGGGCTCGGGTGGGAGAAGGTGGTGGTGGCCATCTTTCTCTTCTCCCTCTCTCACGTGTGCTGCGAGGCTCGGGAGGCCAGGGAGGCTGCAACGCTGGGGCCAGCTGGGCAGCGCAGGGAGGCTCAGGTGGGGCTTGCTTGGCAGCGAGGGAAGAGAGAAAAAGGAAGAGGGGGATGGTGTTCGGCTGGGCTAGCAAGAGGGGTTGGTGTCGAGCAAGAGGGGGTGGCTCGGGCTAGATGGCTAGGTTAGGGTTGGGCCGAGCCAAACCACCAGGTGTGGCCTCGGTTTTGGGAGAGGGGATAAGGGGTGAGTGGATCTAGGGTTAGAGATAGTTAGGGTTTAGGGTTTTGGGCTAGGTAGGATAGTTAAGGTGTATAAGTGGTATTTGATTTGATTCAAATGAATATGACTCAAACCAATAAAACTCCATCTATTCAAAGGCAAGAGATGGAAAAAGTGGTGACATTGCATGGGGTGTTGAGTGTGGAGTAAGTGAGGTAGGAGTAGGGTTTTGGGGTATGAGAGAAAAGATTTTGGTTAAGAAGGAAAAGAGACATATACAACATGTAATATAAGCATGCCATGATGCTTAACAAAACCAAGTGTAGATGCCGCTAGGATGGTGGAGTTCAAACATCTTGAGCCATCTTAACTTGATTCCAAAGAAACCATGCTCCACTCAAAAATCAAAGAAAATGGCCAAAAAAAAGAGTGTATGATGATCTTGCATGTCCCATGCATAAATAGTAAATGCATTCTCTAGTATTGAAAACCACTAGAATAACTCATGGCATTTATATAAGCAAGGTTTCAAGAATTTGAATATGGCCCAACAAAAGGTAAGGAAGCTTGTTTACCACATGTACTAAATATAAGATCATGCATGGATATAAGGTGGCCAAGCTTGTGTGTATGTGCCACTAGCAACCATGAACCACAATTGTATTCCTCCGTGAGCTTATATTCAAATTTAAACCATATGGAAGATTGCCAAGGATTCCACTCCCATAGCATGCAAAGGTGGCTATATGGCTCACCACATATCAATAATTTGAGAACAACATGATGCATATATGGGAGCATGTGGAATTGTAAGTGGATCCACCCCAACCCACATGAGCTAGAGGTAAAACCAAATAAATTGCAAGGCTCACATATAGTTGGATGGTGGAATAATGGGGTGGTGGAAAAGTTAAGGTGGTGACAAAGAAAGGTGGTGGAGTTAAAAGAGAGAAGCCCCCAACTCAACTTGGGCATGAGCAATTCATCAAGAAGCAAATACATTTTATTAAGAACCAAATACAATTGATAAATGCATATTAGACAAAAACCAAATGAAAAGAGTTTTATATGATGCTCAAATGCAATGTGCCATGATGACATGAGCATGATATAATTATGATGCAACAATTATATGTAGGAATGTAGCATATTATTATTAGACCATGTAGCATTACAGATGTTAGACAGATGGGATGCTACATTAATCAACAAGCTAGTTATATGAGAGGCAGTACTAGGAACTTTGTATTTTGTTTATTAAACACACATGTATTAACGTTTCCATTTAATACAATTATAGAATGAAAAATAAACATTTATCATAAACATGGAATAAGATAATAACCACTTTATTATTGCCTATCGGGCATATTCCCTTCAGTCTCCCACTTGCACTAGAGTCAATAATCTAGTTTGAAAAACTTTGCGTATTGAACACCTATGGCTTTCTGGTGTTGCATATACGCGATTGCTAGTGGTTATCATAATCTCCGGATCTGACAGTTTCAGGTCCGGGTGTATTTGCATGTCTTTGCGTCTCTACGCATCACTCATTCTCAAATGAGATGGCATTGTATAAATTTGGTCCTTTGGTGAGACCTTTAGTTCGTTCGGGTTAAAATATGTTGATATTATTGTCATACAATATATGTTCATAGTATTAGCCCACTTTGAACCACACCTAGTTTGATAACAAACTACATAACACAAATGACCTCCTTTGCTGCTACTATAGCAGTCATATACTTAGCCTTTTGTTGTAGTATCCGTCACAATGTCTCAACTTTGGAACTCATCCAAATCCATCATGGAACATCCTTTCCATTACATTGTGCCACCAATAGTCCAAATTGAGATAAATTTAATTTGTATCTTGTGACAAAACTAGTATCAATGTAACACTTTACAATGAACTACCTTTAACTATTTGTCACTTATACATTATATATTCTTAGTTCTTCCAAAGCTCATAAGAATATCTTTACTATTGTCCAATGATCATCTTATGAATCATTCTGGTATGTGCTCATAACATTTAGAGCATAGGACATTCTGGATATATACATATCATGGTATAATCGATCAAAATCTTCATGTGATTTTACTCACCAAGTGTTGAAATCCTTGAACCTTGATACAATCCTTTCCATGTAGCAAGAATCTTTCTTGTTTTTTCCATATTGAACCCTTTCAATATCTCATATATGTATGTCTGGCACAACCATATTAGCGCCTCAATCTATCGATATAGATATTGATGCCAAATATTCCGGTTTTGCCCAAGTCTTTCATCGAAATCTTATTTTAATGAAATTCTTAACTTGTGTCAATACAAGATACATCATTTCCAATCAACAATATGTCCTCTATATAATGTATTAGAAATATGTCTCAGCGCTCCCACTTAATTTCTTGCAAATGCAAGCATCTTCATCATATCCGATAAATTTAAACTCTTTTAATAGTTTCATCATGGTGAAGATTCCAACTCCGCTATGCTTACTTCAACTATTGAAGTTTGCATGCCCTTTTAGCACCCTTTGAATTAACAGAACCCTTCGGACCATGTCATGTACACGTCCTAGGTAACTATTCTATTAGAAGAACCTTGTTTTGTTTATTCAACTACCATATACCAAATTATATGTAGTGGTTGCTACATTAATCCTTCAAGACTAAATATCGCTATGAAAGATCAAATCTTGTCATAGTCAACTCCTTGAACATTGCCGTAAACTTCCTTCCGACATGTTGACTATTTCACAGATGTTAAACATCCATGTCTATTTCTTTATGGATTCAAACATGACCGATAGGCTTCACGCCTTTCCGGAGGGTCTTCCAAGTTCAGAAACTTGATTTCTCGTGTATGGATACTATCCCGGATTCTATGACTTCTAGTCATTTTATGGAGTCAGGGCCCATCATCGCTTCTTTGCATGTAGTCGGTTCATCATTGTCAAAACAATATCGACTTGCTTATCAAATCACACTATTTGATTCTTACCGACCCACACGGTTCAATAGGAACTCTAATCTCCGAGATCAGAACCTTTGTAATCACGGGAGCCATCAGCATTGTGGCTGCCACCGGGACACTTTCCGGCGCTGTACTACTTAGCATATAACTAAGGTTCAACAACCTTATCAAAGTTCTATTGTCCTCCCACTTAACTTTTCGCGAAAAATTCCTTCTCAAGAAACTTGACGTTCCAAGTAACAAACTCTTTTGTCCTTGGTGTTATGGAGAAATTCCCAACAAATTCTTTGGGATAACTTACAAAGACGTGCTTATCCGACTTTGGTTGTAAACATTTACTTATGCATAGCATACCAAAATTTAAGAGAAGACAATTCGGGTTTTATCCCAAATCATAAATTATATGGTGTCATTTCAACGGATCATGATGGTGCTCTTTTCAGTGTAAAAGCGGTAGTCTCTAAAGCTTTAATCCTTAAAACATAATGGCGGTTTTATAAATGACACCTTTGATCTTACCATGTTAAACATGGTTTGATTTCATGTCTCGAATATGCCATACTCCTATGGTTTATCGGGAAACATAAATCATGGAACAATTTCTCAAATCTTAGGTGTTTTGCTAAACATGTAACTCAAATATCTTCCTCTATGATCGAATCATAAACTCTTTATTTTCTTGTTACAATGATTTTCCACTTCATCTTGAAAGTTTTTTTGAACAATTTTCAAAAGTTTTATACTTCTTCCTTATTAAGTAAATATATAGATATATTCACTCAAATTTCTGGAGAAATCATATGAAGCAAAAAGATCCATCGCATATGGCTACATATAATGGACTATATACAACAATATGTATAATTTCCAATAAGTTAGTCACCCGTTCCTCTTTGGCCTATGGACGGAGTTTCAATTATCTCAAGGAAAGTTTCACAAGCATCAATTGATCACAATCAAAGACTCCAAATATCCATCAACATGGATTTTCTTCGTGTTTTCTTTTCAATTATTTGTCTTGCGACATTTTAGCAATAGTGTTTATGGATGTGATTTCTCCCACTAGACTTGTAAAAGTTCATCCAACCTTTATGGAATACGGTAATTATTTGAACAACCATTGTTCTCATAATACCAGAACAAAATAAAAATTATTAAAACAAATCTTGAAGGCTAGGTTTGACGACAACGAAAAACACAATAACACTTTATTTGTTTTCGATGAACATCATCACTTATTCTCTTGCTAGTTACTTAGGCCATTGCAGTTCATGAATTACGTTGTCCTGTATGACACTTCATACCAACCAATTTGGTATCCAATACCTCAGAACCACATTGTTTAACAAGCAAGGAATACAGCCATAACATGTATATCTTGTATATACCTAAGTTGGACATCTCCAACCTTTTCTTTTCTGCCAAATATTTTATAGATTCTCTTTCAACAATTCCTTTTCTTTTAAAAGAATCTATCAACATCAATAGTGGTGTCATTCACATGACACATAGTAAAAAGTGTATATAATCAAATACTAATACCTTTGAACTTGCACTTTGAAGTGGATTACCATCATCAAATGTTTGGTGTTCTTTCAAAAATCCATTCTTTAGTAATCTATTAGTGTAGTAAACATTTTACTTACATCTTCTATTCATCCTTATCATGACAACTTTCATGACAAGCTACTATAGCCTGTAAGGAAGAATCGCGAGTATAATGTTAGTTCCCAAAACCTTTTTGGGAGATCCGGATGCTTAGCATCTCCATCCTTCACAAATTCTCATGCAATATGAGAACATGTATTTTTCTAAATTATACTCTATCATAATGCAACCAAAAACATTGTTTCGGATATCACAATATCTTCCACACATGATGGTTTCTGAAACAATTTTTATCTCCTATATAATCTTGATATTAAAACAACTTTTGGATATCAATAATCATGGAGGCAAACATGATACTTTAGATACTAACATTGGAATTCTTACTCTTGATTTAATACAACTTATTAAACTTCATGGAGTAAATAGAGTTTGCTGAAAGTTTGCAATAGGACTTATAAACTTTAAATTGACATTCAAAACAATACGATACCAGTTCGTAAAGTAAATATCCAAAATTCTATAGTTCTATTATCTCAATTAAAACTAAGCATAATGTAGTGAACAGATGCCAATGACTACAACAAATTATGCAAATTCACTTTGATTTAGTTTATGACAAATTGATTTTGACTAATCTAGATTAGAAATGAACTCCCACTCAAAAACGACATCCCTCGTGCCCATTTTGGTGATTACATGAACCAAATCAACTACACCAAGTCCGATCATCACGTGAGTCGGTGTAGCTTCAAAGGCGAGCATCAATATGGGCATCACATCAACTATATGACTAATGTTTAACCTTTCAGTCCGTGTTCCGAGGCCATGCCTGTACATGCTAGGCTCGTCAAGTAAGAACCTTAGTATTCCGCGTGTGTAAAACTGTCTTACACCCGTTGTATGGAATCGATACACCCGATCATCACGTGATGTCTCGAAACACGATCCATAGAACAGTGCATATTGAAGCAAGAACACATTTTATCTTGATAGCTAAATGAGGGATCATCTTACAATGCTACCAGAAGCACCAAACTAGCAGTAAGATGCAAACATCTAATGTGTAAAGTGAGATGATATGGTCCATGCATTTGATCTCTATCATTTGTATCATGGTATGATCTCTATCATTCCTTTGTGTGTAAGGCCAAGGTCTATGGAGATTACATGTTAAGTGTGTTGTAAGAGTATCTATCATATATTTACTTAGAACAATACCATATCAAGACACTAGCCCAGCAACGATCTAAACTAGACGCCTCTAATTTATCAATTGCATGTTTTACGTGGCTTAGGGCTTTTGGAGATAGAACCGGTCTTACCTACGAACATGAACCACAACGAGGATAACCAAGTTATTTAGCAACTCGTTGTAAATCAGATATTGACTATAGTAGGAGAGACAGACACCTTCCAGCCACTTATGCAAAAGTAGTTGCATGTCAGTTGTGGAATCGGTCTCATGTACGATGGCATGTAAGGTTGGTCTGGGACGCTTCATCCCACTATGCCACCAATACCCAAAATACATAGAAGATGCAATAACATGATCATCATCGCCCACATATAAACATACGTGTACTACCCGTGCAATGCACCTACACATAGATCAGGCTCTGATACCACTGTTGGGGTTCGCAGCATAGAAAACAAAAAAATTCCTACGTTGAGAACTATACGCCAAGATCTAACTATTAGATACAGAGCAACGGGTGGATATACATCCATGGATAACTTACCCTCGAAGACAACGAGTTTTGTTAACGATTAGGAACTCGTAGATGATGTAGTCGTACGCTTGTCGATCTCAACATCGTGATGAAGTCCAGCAGGTCTGGCTCCAGCACGTCCTTCAGATCCAGCTCCAGCAAGTCCAGCACCACAAAGCAGCGGTGCATCCATGATCGCACACACGTCCGGTACCCCGACAACCGCCATCCCTCGCTCCAGCAAAGCAGTGGAAGCAGCAACTCCTTTCCAGATAAAGCCACCAGGAACATGTATCTCGCTAATCCGAGACCATGGGGGAATAATACTAGAGGGGGAGATATCCTTCACGAGGAGGTGTAATGAAGAAGGAGTGAGTGGGGGGCCTTTTATAGGAGGAGGGGGGTACCCCTCCCCATGGCCGGCGCCCCATGGGGGGTGACTCCTCACCTCCCTCATTCATGTGGTGGTAACCCCTCCACATTAAAATGCCCCTTCACATTCTCTTTTAAAGTCTCCACTTTAAATGCATTAAATTTCTCCAAATTTAATGCTCTCTCATTTAATAAAACTCTTTTATTATTTTTATTCAGAATTTTGTTAATTACTTTAATTAACAAACATTCACATAAAACCCCCTGCAACATTTCAATATTACATGTAGAACCAATTTCAGCAATTTCACCCGAAATAGTTTCGCTATCTATTGAAATAATTCCAGCGCTTTCTTAAATCTTTATCTGAAACATATTTGCTCCAGATGGTGTCGGTATCCCTTTAGTGTGTCACCCTACGGTTCGCAAATAATGCAGACATGATCGAGACCCCTCTTAGATCAATAATCAGAAGCGGAACCTGGAGATCCATACTGACTCCTACGCATTCAACGATGACTTCTGTGATCGTGAGAACCTTTAACGCTAGTAACTAAATCCCTTTGTCTCGCGATATATTACATGTCCGAGATTCGATCATCGGTATCTCCATACCTAGTTTGATCTCGTTGCCGACATGCACTCTTTTGTCGTTCCCGTGATATAACATTCTAGTGATCTCATCAGTTGCTTGCAAGCTATCTTAATGTGATATCACCGAGACGATGTGATATCACCGAGACGGCCTAGAGTATATCTATCCGTCATCGGGATGGACAAATCCCACTCTTGATCCATGAGCCTCAATATAACACCTTTGTAGCATTGAACCCACCTTTATAGTCACCCTGTTACGGTGTGACGTTTGATGTTATCAAGATACTCTTCCGGTGTCAGCAATTAGCATGATCTCGTGGTCTAAGGACTAAGATTACTCCTTATGATGTTATAGCAATATAAACATAATGACTTTGATTGTAATGATATACTTCGGTTGAATGTTCATCACATCATTCCACCAATGTTGTGACCTTGTTCTTAACAACATCCAATGTCCATGATCAGGAAACCTTGATCATCTTGTTAATCAACAAGCTAGTTTATATGAGAGGCAGTACTAGGAACTTTGTATTTTGTTTATTAAACACACATGTATTAACGTTTCCATTTAATACAATTATAGCATGCAAAATAAACATTTATCATAAACATGGAATAAGATAATAACCACTTTATTATTGCTTCTCGGGCATATTCCCTTCAAGGACTGTATCTTTCGTGTTCATGTTGAGAGTACCTTGATCATAACTATCAACGATGTTACAAAAATCATGATCAAGACTATGTTGTCTGCATGTCACCTAAAAAATTAAATTTTTTTATCGTTTACCTACTCGAGGATGAGCAGGAAATAAACTTGGGGATGTTGTTACATCCATAACGTATCTATAATTTTTAATGGTTTTATGCTAATAATATGCTTTTGACACTCCTTTTTGTATAAATTTATGATTTATTTGGACTAACCTACTAATAGTTGCGAAAGTGCATAATGTTCTTGATTTACACTTTGATGTGTAGAATTACCAAGAATACAAGTGGAAACCTTGTTGGAGTCAAATTGAGATTTCTCCAGAAATCTATCTCAGAACTCTTTTTGACGATGGTCACGTTTTGGGTCGAAGACTATATCAAACGGAAAAATCTTCAACTACAAAGTTGTTATAAATTTTGCGACAAACTTTCTGGACATAAAATTTAGCTGATTCCGAGTCCGGACAGGCCCGCTAGGCCCGATTTACTGCAGCCCAATATGGGGTGACGGAAATCCGAGAAGCTATATAATGGGAGGAAACCTAATTCACCCAGGACAACTTCACCCATGAATTTACAGCCACCAAAGCCATGTTTTTCCCTCCCTCGTGGATCCCATCTCAATGGGGGAGGGCTCCCAAGAAGCCATGAAGGAAGGGGGCTAAGGGGCGGTGCTCCCCCATAATACCGGTGGCGGGGAAGGAGTCCCCGTGCTACCGCCGGCGCCGCCGCCACCCTCTTCACCATCTTCACCGCCATCTCCATGATCCAATCCTCCTAGTATGTAGTGGTTCATCCTCCCACACACCTCTGTACCGTCCTAGATAAACATGGTGTTTGATGCTATAAGTTATAATCCTATGATCTATGTCATGTTTGTGTAGTTTCTTTGTTTTTAGATTGAATGGTTGAACGTCTTTGGTTCATTAGAGTTGTACATTGATATGGTACAGTCCTTTGGTGTCCATTATATTTGTGCGCGCATGGATTAAACATCATAGGGTTTGTAGTATGTGTAAAAGGAAGGGGGAGTTCTGCCGGAGTGACAGAAACCTGAGGACGCGAACCAGAACGTTGCACGTATGGGAGTAAGAGGACCATTAAACTTAAGTCTATGGTTGGGGAAACCTTAATGTATTGTTAGTACTTACGGATGTTTGCTAACAATCTAATCATATAGTACATGTAATTCCAAGTAGTGAAGCGCATGTATATTTAGCCTCTCCCACATAGAAAACTGCATTGAAGACAATGAACCCGATCTATTCGCTATTTAAATTTGGACAAATCCACAAAAATTACCACCACTATTCCACACTCATGGTTCAGTTAGCTTAGTGCATTTTATTGCTGCAACAACTAGCTTTACTTTATTGTTATTTATTATCATGCAAAGCTATCTCTAGTACTCGTATTGTTGCTCTAGTTTTATTTCCTAGATAATGCAAACGTTTAGTGTGCCTAGAGTTGTATCAGTGGTTGATAGAACTTGAGAGAACATTTATCCTACGTTTAGCTCCTCGTTGGGTTCGACACTCTTACTTATCGAAAATGCTACACACGATCCCCTATACTTGTGGGTTATCAGTACCTTGGGGTAATTCCCCCGACACTAGCCCCTGAGCGCGCACTGATTTCACTCGGAGGGGGAAATTCGCACGAGCTCCAAAAACTTGATGTTGTCGTTGTAGATGAAGTGCTTGAATGGCGTACGGTTGGACACCTATGGCCCAAAAGCAACACAACTCGCACAGGGGCGTGCGAGCGCACCCGCGGGGTGGGGCATGTTCGTTTGTGCTGACTCGTGTATTAACGAGCTCGTTGGGGAACCCCAAGAGGAAGGTATGATGAGCACAACATTAAGTTTTCCGTTAGTTATGAAACCAAGGTTATCAATCCAGTAGGAGCAAGGAAACACTTCCAAGGTGTTGCTAGCTGGACTTTGGTAGGGCGCACTACCGGCGCCAGCAGCAACATGGAAACTTGCACAACACAACCATAGAACTTTTCCCCCAACTTACAGTGAGGTTGTCAATCTCACCGGTTTTGCTGAAAACAAAGGATTAAACGTATCGTGTGGAAGAAAGTAATAGTTTCTAGAAAGTAAACAGAAAGCAGTAAACAGTTGTAGATTGATGATAAAAGAAAGGACCGGGGTCCATAGTTCACTAGTGGTGGCTCTCCTTAAGATAGATGACATGTTGGATGAACAAATTACAGCGGGGCAATTGAAAAACATCGAGAAAGCAATACATGCATATACTAATCATCTTCACTCCTTTGAGATTCGATTGGGCATTACAATATTATACATAGACCGTAATCCAACTGCATCTATGACTAATAATCCACCTTCAGGTTATCATCCGAACCCCTCCAGTATTACGTTGCAAGCAACAGATAATTGCATTACGCATTGTGTGTAAAGTAAACAATACGATTGTTCTATGAACAAAGGATTGTTGTTTTCTCCCTAGTAGCAATAGCACATCTAGTACCTTAGAGATTTCTGTCACTTCCCCAGATTACTAGAGGCATGAACCCACTATCGAGCATAAATACTAAGTCATGGAGTTGCTAGCATCTACTTGGCCAAGATAGCTACTAACAACGGAAAGCATGCAAGATCACAAATAACAAAGACATTATAGAATCAATAATCAATCTGAAATAGCATCTCAATATCCATCGGATCCCCGGAAACACAACATGTAGGATTACAAATTGATGATCTTGATCATGAACGGAGCTCACAAGATCTAAACATGATAGCACAAAGGAGAAGAACCAGCCGTCTAGCTACTACATGGACCCGTAGTCCAAGGATGAACTACTAACGCATCACATCGGAGGCTTGCATGGTGATGAAGAAGGCCTCCAGGGTGAATTCTCCCGTCCGACAGGGTGCCAGGAAGAGCTTCAGATCCCTCCCGATCTAGGGATGGAGATGACGGCGGCTACAGACTCTTTCGTGGATGAGAAATGACGACGCGGCCAGATAACTCTACTGCGGGGCAAAGGCGGAAGACAACTGCGAGCGCGGTGCACCGAGAGCGTTCGACAAATTGATCTACACGTCCAGGAATCAACGACGAGCAGGAGGATGTCTGGGAGACTCAGGAGCTCACCGGGGGTTTGCTGGAGGGGTTGGATCGGGCAGGGGAGCAGGGGATCACCGGGGGACCTGATGATCTAGGGATAGGGTTTCTTATCGACTCGAGGTTGTGCAGCAGGTGCTGGGCCTCCTCCTCCTTGTCAGCATGGACAGAGGTGACGCAGGTGCTCCACTGGTTCTTCCCCAATACCCAGTCTCCACGCCCGCCTCCTAGGTACGGTGGTAGTAGTGGATGTCGACGATGGGTGGTCGGAGATGGAAGAGAGGGGTAGCAGGGGTAGATGGGGGAAGGGGCAGCGGCGGCAGGGCCCTGGGATCTGGGGGAACGATGCTAGGCATGAGAGGGAGAAATATAAGGATGGAGGGAGGGAGAGATGCACATGGGGGGCTCGGGTGGGAAAAAGGTGGTGGTGGCCACCTTTCTCTTCTCCCTCTCTCACGTGTGCTGCGAGGCTCGGGAGGCCAGGGGAGGCTGCAACGCTGGGGCCAGCTGGGCAGCGCAGGGTGGCTCGGGTGGGGCTTGCTTGGCAGTGAGGGAAGATAGAAAAAGGAAGAGGGGGATGGGGTTCGGCTGGGCTAGCAAGAGGGGTTGGTGTCGAGCTAGAGGGGGTGGGTCGGGCTAGATGGCTAGGTTAGGGTTGGGCCGAGCCAAACCACCAGGTGTGGCCTCGGTTTTGGGAGAGGGGATAAGGGGTGAGTGGAGCTAGGGTTAGAGATAGTTAGGGTTTAGGATTTTGGGATAGGTAGGATAGTTAGGGTGTATAAGTGGTATTTGATTTGATTCAAATGAATATGACTCAAACCAATAAAACTCCATCTATTAAAAGGCAAGAGATGGAAAACATGGTGACATTGCATGGGGTGTTGAGTGTGGAGTATGTGAGGTAGGAGTAGGGTTTTGGGGTACGAGAGAAAAGATTTTGGTTAAGAAGGAAAAGAGACATATACAACATGTAATATAAGCATGCCATGATGCTTAACAAAACCAAGTGTAGATGCTGCTAGGATGGTCGAGTTCAAACATCTTGAGCCATCTTAACTTGATTCTAAAGAAACCATGCTCCACTCAAAAATCAAAGAAAATGGCCAAAAAAAGAGTGTATGATGATCTTGCATGGCCCATGCATAAATAGTAAATGCATTCTCTAGTAGTGAAACCACTAGAATAACTCATGGCATTTATATAAGCAAGGTTTCAAGAATTTGAATATGGCCCAACAAAAGGTAAGGAAGCTTGTTTACAACATGTACTAAATACAAGATCATGCATGGATATAAGGTGGCCAAGCTTGTGTGTATGTGCCACTAGCCAACATGAACCACAATTGTATTCCTCCATGAGCTTATATTCAAATTTAAACCATATGGAAGCTTGCCAACGATTCCACTCCCATAGCATGCAAAGGTGGCTATATGGCTCTCCACATGTCAATAATGTGAGAACAACATGATGCATATATGGGAGCATGTGGAATTGTAAGTGGATCCATCCCAACCACATGAGCTAGAGGTAAAACCAAATAAATTGCAAGGCTCACATATAGTGTGATGGTGGAATAATGGGGTGGTGGAAAAGTTAAGGTGGTGACAAAGAAAGGTGGTGGAGTTAAAAGAGAGATGCCCCCAACTCAACTTGGGCATGAGCAATTCATCAAGAAGCAAATACATTTTATTAAGAACCAAATACAATTGATAAATGCATATGAGACAAAATCCAAATGAAAAGAGTTTTATATGATGCTCAAATGCAATGTGGCATGATGACATGAGCATGATATAATTATGATGCAACAATTATTTGTAGGAATGTAGCATATTATTATTAGACCATGTAGCATTACAGATGTTAGACATATGGGATGCCACAACTCTCCCCCACTAAACAGGAATCTCGCCCCGAGATTCTAGGAAGAAGAAGAAGACACGAAGAGGGTAGGATACTTGGCACGGAGCTCATCCTCGCGTTCCCATGTGGCTTTGTCAATGGAATGGTGCGACCACTGCACCTTGCAGAACTTGATAGACTTGCTGTTAGTCTTTCTTTCTGCGACTTCTAGGATTTTTGTGGGGTGTTCTTGATAAGATAGATCTTCTTGAAGATTGATGAGCTCATGGTCCACAGTCCTGCCGGGATCCTTGAAGCACTTCTTGAGTTGAGAGATATGGAAAACATCATGGACCTTGAGTTTTTCAGGGAGCTCAAGAGCATAAGCAACTTCTCCTCTTCTACCACGAATTTTGAAAGGGCCGATGTATCTAGGAGCCAGCTTCCCTTTGATACCAAACCGGTGCGTGCCTCTCATGGGAGTGACACGAAGGTAAACGAGATCACCAGGGACATACGCCATGTCCGTGTGCTTTCTGTCGTAGTTTCTCTTCTGGCGACTTTGAGCAACCTTCAGGTTTTCGAGAATGATGTGAACCTTCTCCTTTGCTTGAGTTACAATGTCAGGGCCAAACAATGTTCTTTCACCTGCCCCTGGCCAACCAATCGAAGTTCGGCATTTGCGACCATAGAGGACCTCAAAGGGTGCCATCTGGAGACTCTTCTGATAGCTGTTGTTGTAAGAGAACTCAGTATAAGGAAGGCATTCTTCCCACTTCATGCCGAAAGAGATGACGCAAGCACGGAGCATATCTTCCAGAATCTGATTGATTCTTTCAACTTGCCCTTGTGACTGAGGGTGGTAAGCTGTGCTGAAGTTCAACTTTGTTCCCATGCCTTGTTGGAAACTCTCCCAGTACCTGGAGGTAAAGATACTCCCACGGTCTGAGCTAATTACGAAAGGAACCCCATACAAAGAGACAATTCTGTTGATGTAGAGCTCGGCCAGCTGACTACCAGAAATTGTTTCCTTGACTGGAAAGAAGGGAGCCACTTTAGAAAGCTTGTTGATGACAACAAAGATTGCATTGTTGCCTTTCTGCGACCTTGGAAACCCAGTTATGAAGTCCATCTCTACTTTCTCCAATTTCCATTCCGGAGGCTTCAATGGATGTAGAAGACCGGAAGGTTTCTGATGGACAGCTTTTACTCTGCGGTAGACATCACACTCAGAGACATACTTCGCACAATATCGTTTCAATCCAGGCCACCAATATTGTGTTTTCAGGTCCATGTACATCTTAGTGCTGCCAGGGTGGATAGAAAGAACAGAATCATGAGCTTCTCTAAGAACTTTCTCTCTCAAACCCCTAGGAGCAGCGTTGAAGGAGTTTGGTGGCCTTGCTGCGTAGCTTGGAGGTCTTGGTGGAGCCGGGAGCGGCGGTGTGGTATTAGGAACCCACACGCGGTGCTCAGAAGGAGCTGTCATAGCTGAAGAGCTTGCTGCGTCACGACTATGTTTCTTGGACTCCTCGAACACTTGCCTATTGGCTTCTTCCTGTAGAGCTGTATGTTGGAGTTTTATAAAAGACCCCGGCCTTGCATGAGTGATTGCATATTTGATAGATGCATTGAGCCCTTGCCTGAAGCTCTTTTGTTTCTTCTTGTCATAAGAGATCTCATCGCCACCATACCTTGACAGACTCATGAAGTTTCTGATATAGGTGTCAACACTATCATTGCCCTACTTGAGGTTGAGAAACACCTCCTTCATCCTCTCCATGACAATTTCTAATAGGTATTGCTCTTTGAAAGCCCCAGCGAACTACTCCCAAGTAGGCTGAAAATCAGAGTGGTTTGCCTTCAGGTAATTCTCCCACCATAGAGTTGCGTCTCCTTTCAGAAGGTGAGTGGCGCATTTTACCCATTCTTGTTCAGGAAAATCAGCAGTCATCAGCAACCTTGACATCTCACGAAGCCAATCATCAGCATCCAGTGGATGATCAGACACCTCAAAGTGGTGCGGGTTAAACTTCAGAAAACCCTTGATGTCTCCTCGCTTTGGAGGTGGAGGTAGCGGGCCAAACTCATTCCTCCTGACACTTTCTTCAAAGCGTTGCTGGTTTTGTTGCATTGTTCCCAAGGCATTAGCAATACTTGCCAACGCAACCCCCAGTTCAGGTGGTATGTCATCCTCAGTGCGGCGTGGTGGTGCCATCCTGTGATTGATATAAAACTCAAGTCAGTACCATAATGGAGAATAATAATAATCGAAAATAGTACCAACATGGAATTAACCAAGATTAAAGGATACAAATTACTAAGATGATATTAAAATATCAACAAAGTTCAAAGCACCTAGAAGATAGTAAGCATATCGCACACGACTGAACAAGGAGTGTGGTACACAAAGCTATCAAAGAAAAAAAATCCGCAAATTTCGGCATTAAAATACCACTATATGCGTAAAACCACTTAACGAATCAAGATTGGTAACTCTACCAATTCAATATACAAGAGCGAATGATAAAAGTAGTCGTATGGTCGCGACTCCATCCCGCACTCAAACCATTACTCCACACATGAATAAGTAAAACACATATCCCAGCTCTCTCCTTCTTAAGATGAACCTAAAGATTAGCAACTAGGAAACAAACACCCCTAACAAGATAGCATCGGATAACAAAGAGTAAGACAGATCGCGTCGGTTTAGAAAAGCATGTCGGTATGGAGTGTACCAACAGTTGATAACCAAAAGGCAGATAGCGACAACAAGTTGGATGCAACAGATAGACAAAGAATTACCCACACACACACACACTCACACAACCTATGGTACTACGGAACCCAGAACACGTGAATCCTAGTTTGAATTTTTTAGAAGAGGATTGAAAACGTTACACTTCCTTACCAGAAAAGGGTGGGTGGGTGGGTAAGAAGAAAATGGAAGCAGTCCTACTCTCGCGTTTTGTTTTTCCCTAGTATACATAGCTACCAAAATATTTGCTAGACTGACAACGACCATTTTGGCTGAGACCCTGAAGGGCAGACTGGCTCTGATACCAATTGTAACAACCTCGGACCCTATGCTCTAAGTTCAAGCCTGGATGAAGCAAAAGTGGGTAAGGGTTGTTACAACGGGGGCCTAGGGCCACCCACGTGTAGGCCCGTCGACCGCCCTAACCACTTTCAAGAACATCGGGACAAGAGCGAGCGGCGTAGGCAACATGCGAAGAAATCAAATACATACACAAGTGAGTATGTATGCAAGCTACCTTACAACAGTTCTCAGAGCCATACCATCTAAAGGAAATAGAAATATTGCAATGCCATACGACAAGATCCAAATATCATAGATAGAGATAATAGTTTAGGATAGCTCCTCATACATCAATCAACAGAGTATCAAGAGGAAGCGGGAAACAAGATCCGAGTATGGATAAGAAGCAAATCGGCATAAGATGTCACATAAATCAGCACATCCCGCCCACAGATCTCGCGGATCCCCATCCCCGAAATCTCTACACCGAGTGATCGTTGCCAACATCATCTATCCCCTCCACCCAGTATCCATCTTGCGAATACACCTGTTCATCTAAATCAAACAATTTATCGTGTGAGACCCTAGGGGTACTCAGCAAGTCTTTATGCCTCTAAAGGGGACATATACCTGGGGTGACGCAATTGCAGCAAAAGATAATAACTAACAAGTCTATAGATACTCGCTAACCATCTGCCTAGCCAATGATAGATGAATGTCTGTTAATTAGAAACAACAGTTATAACAGTATAAAGTAACAAATCCATCCTCCTTCTCGCTTACCAACGAGAAAGCGGACGAACAACCCATCCGTTGACAGTTTTATTAATCATTCCTTGAGTATTGCACTAATTACTAGTCAGATATTTAGTCAAATTAAATACGGTACTTTAGTTATGCTTGTCTATGATCAAGAAACTATGCTCCAAGTCATCCATAACCGCGGACACGGCTTTCAGAAAGATTTACCCTGCAGGGGTGCACAAATAGCAACACACACATGATCATCCTCGGAAAAACCAAATTAAAACCCAACGAGGCCTTCACAACAAAGCAATCACAGGATTCATAAAATATTTTAGGGGGCCACCCTACTAAGCTACCCGCGACGAAGTTGGCCGGCTCCGAGACGGACCCAGGGTTTGTGTGGACGGCGGTGAACGACTAGGAACCCAAAAGTGTGACTGGGCTTGTCGATACAGCGAAAACGTGTCACGATCCAAAACAGTACAGGTTCTCCACGCACAATCGTAAATAAAACAGTAAAGCATGCATAGGGACAGGATAGTAATAAAGTCCCAAACTAATTGTGGCCCCGAGAAATAAAGTGCGAATCAAGCTCAGGCAAAAGGGGATCCATAGAGTCTCCCGTATATGGATAGTGCGAATAGAGAAGGAACAGGAATCAAGCACTCGGGGACCTACGGGACACAAGTGAGCATGAAAAACCAAATAACAGATATCGCCCACCGGTGCCTCTTTCATTAGTTATCCTATTACTACTCAGGTTAAGTTGTTTAGGTACCTCGTTAACCATCAGACACTCACATACCCTACACATGCTGTTCTACGACTCGCATGACTCAAACAACTCCTATAGTAGTGGCTCATGGGATGGAGGAACAAGCTCGGTGGGGTTTAAATGTAAAGGCTAATCAGTACCTGCGATTCAATTTAATGCAATCGCGACTCCATGATGCAGGAATAAGATAGAAGCAATACGTACTATATGTATGCAAGCATGTGGTAGTGCTTTCCTGGCAGCTCAGTTGAAGCGAGAGATGGATCTGGGTAGTACTCCTGGGATTCCTGATAATTCCCCTGCTCAGCGCCTATTCGAAAGAAGAACCAAACAAACAAGGGCCAACATAAATAAAGTGCACAAGCATATAAATAAAATGCAACAAGAAACCAAGCATGCCAAGATGAATGATGCACAATTTACATGGCAATAATGTAGCATGGCAAGGGTGAGGTGTGGGGACAAGAATAAATTATTTTATTAATTATTTGGTCAAGTTTTATTACCATAAATAGTTATGATTATTTAATATTTATACGATGCATGCTGCAATTCATATCGTGGAATGCATAATCAGAACGGGCTCATCACGATGATCGATTTAGATATATTATTTGTCAAATTTGGAATTACAGAATTAAAGTTATTAATTTATCGAGATAAAGGCATTTATTGAAAATTTAATCATCTCGAAAATTTAAATTAGTCCAACATTTTTTGGATGGCATATTTGAAACCCTCGTATTTTTCTGATTCAAAAACATATATTATTTGTCAAATTTGGAATTATCAATTAAAAGTTATTAAAAACTGGATTTAAAAACATTTAGACAAATTCTAAAATTGATTTTTATAAAACAGAAAAGCTCACGGACTTTTTGCACACAGGCAGAAGTCAGACACAGACGCAGACAGGTGGGGCCGCTCTGAGCGGGCGAAAAACACGCGCGACAAGCTTTTCTCACCGCGGGGTTGTCCAGCCAGTGAGAATGACAAGTGGGGTCGACGGTTCGTGGGGCCACGCACGGGCGCGCGAACAGGGCGCAGCCACGTGGCGTAGATGGGGAGTGCGGGTTGAGGCGGCGATTACTGCGGTGCCTTTTTGTAAAAAGCCCACAGAGACAGACAGGCAGGACCTGGTGGAGCGCGGGTTGAGCAGCAAAAGAAGCAGGGGGTATTTGAAAAATGCCCCCCGTGTACTGTTTTTCTTCTCTGCCTCCTAACCTGACGAAACTGACAACGGAGGACACCGGCGCGGCAGGGGATCGAACCTGTGATCTAGCGCGTGCGCGCAGGCGGTGGCTACCACTGCGGCTGGGGGTTGCTGATGAGAAACGACGGCGCGGCCAGATAACTCTATTGCGGTGCAAGGGCGGAAGACAACTGCGAGCGCGGTGCACCGAGAGCGTTCGGCAGATTGATCTACACGTCCAGGAAGCAACTACGAGCGGGAGGATGTCTGGGAGACTCAGGAGCTCACCGGGGGTTTGCTCGATGGGTTGGATCGGGCCGGGGAGCAGGGGATCACCGGGGGAGCTGATGATCTGGGGCTAGGGTTTCATGTCGGCTCGAGGTTGTGCAGCAGGTGCTGGGCCTCCTCCTCCTTGTTGGCATGGACAGGGGTGACGTAGATGCTCCACTGGTTCTTCCCCAACACCCAGTCGCCACGCCCGCCTCCTAGCTACGGTGGTAGCGGTGGATGTCGACGATGGGTGGTCGGAGATGGAAGAGAGGGGTAGCAGGGGTAAATGGGGGAAGGGGCTGCAGTGGCAGGGCCCTGGGATCTAGGGGAACGATGCTAGGCACGAGAGGGAGAAAGATAAGGATGGAGGGAGGGAGAGCTACACATGGGGGGCTCGGGTGGGAGAAGGTGGTGGTGGCCATCTTTCTCTTCTCCCTCTCTCACGTGTGCTGCGAGGCTCGGGAGGCCAGGGAGGCTGCAACGCTGGGGCCAGCTGGGCAGCGCAGGGAGGCTCAGGTGGGGATTGCTTGGCAGCGAGGGAAGAGAGAAAAAGGAAGAGGGGGATGGTGTTCGGCTGGGCTAGCAAGAGGGGTTGGTGTCGAGCAAGAGGGGGTGGCTCGGGCTAGATGGCTAGGTTAGGGTTGGGCCGAGCCAAACCACCAGGTGTGGCCTCGGTTTTGGGAGAGGGGATAAGGGGTGAGTGGATCTAGGGTTAGAGATAGTTAGGGTTTAGGGTTTGGGGCTAGGTAGGATAGTTAAGGTGTATAAGTGGTATTTGATTTGATTCAAATGAATATGACTCAAACCAATAAAACTCCATCTATTCAAAGGCAAGAGATGGAAAAAGTGGTGACATTGCATGGGGTGTTGAGTGTGGAGTAAGTGAGGTAGGAGTAGGGTTTTGGGGTATGAGAGAAAAGATTTTGGTTAAGAAGGAAAAGAGACATATACAACATGTAATATAAGCATGCCATGATGCTTAACAAAACCAAGTGTAGATGCCGCTAGGATGGTGGAGTTCAAACATCTTGAGCCATCTTAACTTGATTCCAAAGAAACCATGCTCCACTCAAAAATCAAAGAAAATGGCCAAAAAAAAGAGTGTATGATGATCTTGCATGTCCCATGCATAAATAGTAAATGCATTCTCTAGTATTGAAAACCACTAGAATAACTCATGGCATTTATATAAGCAAGGTTTCAAGAATTTGAATATGGCCCAACAAAAGGTAAGGAAGCTTGTTTACCACATGTACTAAATATAAGATCATGCATGGATATAAGGTGGCCAAGCTTGTGTGTATGTGCCACTAGCCAACATGAACCACAATTGTATTCCTCTGTGAGCTTATATTCAAATTTAAACCATATGGAATCTTGCCAAGGATTCCACTCCCATAGCATGCAAAGGTGGCTATATGGCTCTCCACATATCAATAATTTGAGAACAACATGATGCATATATGGGAGCATGTGGAATTGTAAGTGGATCCACCCCAACCCACATGAGCTAGAGGTAAAACCAAATAAATTGCAAGGCTCACATATAGTGGGATGGTGGAATAATGGGGTGGTGTAAAAGTTAAGGTGGTGAGAAATAAAGGTGGTGGAGTTAAAAGAGAGAAGCCCCCAACTCAACTTGGGCATGAGCAATTCATCGAGAAGCAAATACATTTTATTAAGAACCAAATACAATTGATAAATGCATATGAGACAAAAACCAAATGAAAAGAGTTTTATATGATGCTCAAATGCAATGTGGCATGATGACATGAGCATGATATAATTATGATGCAACAATTATATGTAGGAATGTAGCATATTATTATTAGACCATGTAGCATTACAGATGTTAGACAGATGGGATGCTACATTAATCAACAAGCTAGTTATATGAGAGGCAGTACTAGGAACTTTGTATTTTGTTTATTAAACACACATGTATTAACGTTTCCATTTAATACAATTATAGAATGAAAAATAAACATTTATCATAAACATGGAATAAGATAATAACCACTTTATTATTGCCTATCGGGCATATTCCATTCAGTCTCCCACTTGCACTAGAGTCAATAATCTAGTTTGAAAAACTTTGCGTGTAAAACACCTATGGCTTTCTGGTGTTGCATATACGCGATTGCTAGTGGTTATCATAATCTCCGGATCTGACAGTTTTAGGTCCGTGTGTATTTGCATGTCTTTGCGTCTCTACGCATCACTCGTTCTCAAATGAGATGGCATTGTATAAATTTGGTCCTTTGGTGAGACCTTTAGTTCGTTCGGGTTAAAATATGTTGATATTATTGTCGTACAATATATCTTCATAGTATTAGCCCACTTTGAACCACACCTAGTTTGAGAACAAACTACATAACACAAATGACCTCCTTTGCTGCTACTATAGCAGTCATATACTTAGCCTTTTGTTGTAGTATCCGTCACAATGTCTCAACTTTAGAACTCATCCAAATCCATCATGGAACATCCTTTCCATTACATTATGCCACCAATAGTCCAAATTGAGATAAATTTAATTTGTATCTTGTGACAAAACTAGTATCAATGTAACACTTTACAATGAACTACCTTTAACTATTTGCCACTTATACATGATATATTCTTAGTTCTTCCAAAGCTCATAAGAATATCTTTACTATTGTCCAATGATCATCTTATGAATCATTCTGGTATGTGCTCATAACATTTAGAGCATAGGACATTCTGGATATATACATATCATGGTATAATCGATCAAAATCTTCATGTGATTTTACTCACCAAGTGTTGAAATCCTTGAACCTTGATACAATCCTTTCCATGTAGCAAGAATCTTTCTTGTTTTTTCCATATTGAACCCTTTCAATATCTCATATATGTATGTCTGGCACAACCATATTAGCGCCTCAATCTATCGATATAGATATTGATGCGAAATATTCCGGTTTTGCCCAAGTCTTTCATCGAAATCTTATTTTAATGAAATTCTTAACTTTTGTCAATACAAGATACATCATTTCCAATCAACAATATGTCCTCTATATAATGTATTAGAAATATGTCTCAGCGCTCCCACTTAATTTCTTGCAAATGCAAGCATCTTCATCATCTCCGATGAATTTAAACTCTTTTAATAGTTTCATCATGGTGAAGATTCCAACTTCGCTATGCTTACTTCAACTATTGAAGTTTGCATGACCTTTTAGCACCCTTTGAATTAACAGAACCCTTCGGACCGTGTCATGTACACGTCCTAGGTAACTATTCTATTAGAAGAACCTTGTTTTGTTTATTCAACTACCATATACCAAATTATATGTAGTGGTTGCTACATTAATCCTTCAAGACTAAATATCGCTATGAAAGATCAAATCTTGTCATAGTCAACTCCTTGAACATTGCCGTAAACGTCCTTCCGACATGTTGACTATTTCAAAGATGTTAAACATCCATGTCTATTTCTTTATGGATTCAAACATGACCGATAGGCTTCACGCCTTTCCGGAGGGTCTTCCAAGTTCAGAAACTTGATTTCTCGTGTATGGATACTATCCCAGATTCTATGACTTCTAGTCATTTTATGGAGTCAGGGCCCATCATCGCTTCTTTGCATGTAGTCGGTTCATCATTGTCAAAACAATAACGACTTGCTTATCAAATCACACTATTTGATTCTTACCGACCCACACGGTTCAATAGGAACTCTAATCTTCGAGATCAGAACCTTTGTAATCACGGGAGCCATCAGCATTGTGGCTGCCACCGGGACACTTTCCGGCGCTGTGCTACTTAGCATATAACTAAGGTTCAACAACCTTATCAAAGTTCTATTGTCCTCCCACTTAACTTTTCGCGAAAAATTCCTTCTCAATAAACTTGACGTTCCAAGTAACAAACTCTTTTGTCCTCGGTGTTATGGAGAAATTCCCAACAAATTCTTTGGGATAACTTACAAAGACGTGCTTATCCGACTTTGGTTGTAAACATTTACTTATGCATAGCATACCAAAATTTAAGAGAAGACAATTCGGGTTTTATCCCAAATCATAAATTATATGGTGTCATTTCAACGGATCATGATGGTGCTCTTTTCAGTGTAAAAGCGGTAGTCTCTAAAGCTTTAATCCTTAAAACATAATGGCGGTTTTATAAATGACACCTTTGATCTTACCATGTTAAACATGGTTTGATTTCATGTCTCGAATATGCCATACTCCTATGGTTTATCGGGAAACATAAATCATGGAACAATTTCTCAAATCTTAGGTGTTTTGCTAAACATGTAACTCAAATATCTTCCTCTATGATCGAATCATAAACTCTTTATTTTCTTGTTACAATGATTTTCCACTTCAGCTTGAAAGTTTTTTTTTGAACAATTTTCAAAAGTATCATACTTCTTCCTTATTAAGTAAATATATAGATATATTCACTCAAATTTGTGGAGAAATCATATGAAGCAAAAAGATCCATCGCATATGGCTACATATAATGGACTATATACAACAATATGTATAATTTCCAATAAGTTAGTCACCCGTTCCAAATATCCATCAACATGGATTTTCTTCATGTTTTCTTTTCAATTGTTTGTCTTGCGACATTTTAGCAATAGTGTTTATGGATGTGATTTCTCCCACTAGACTTGTAAAAGTTCATCCAACCTTTATGGAATACGGTAATTATTTGAACAACCATTGTTCTCATAATACCAGAACAAAATAAAAATTATTAAAACAAATCTTGAAGGCTAGGTTTGACGACAACGAAAAACACAATAACACTTTATTTGTTTTCGATGAACATCATCACTTATTCTCTTGCTAGTTACTTAGGCCATTGCAGTTCATGAATTACGTTGTCCTGTATGACACTTCATACCAACCAATTTGGTATCCAATACCTCAGAACCACATTGTTTAACAAGCAGGGAATACAGCCATAACATGTATATCTTGTATATACCTAAGTTGGACATCTCCAACCTTTTCTTTTCTGCCAAATATTTTATAGATTCTCTTTCAACAATTCCTTTTCTTTTAAAAGAATCTATCAACATCAATAGTGGTGTCATTCACATGACACATAGTAAAAAGTGTATATAATCAAATACTAATACCTTTGAACTTGCACTTTGAAGTGGATTACCATCATCAAATGTTTGGTGTTCTTTCAAAAATCCATTCTTTAGTAATCTATTAGTGTAGTAAACATTTTACTTACATCTTCTATTCATCCTTATCATGACAACTTTCATGACAAGCTACTATAGCATGTAAGGAAGAATCGCGAGTATAATGTTAGTTCCCAAAACCTTTTTGGGAGATCCGGATGCTTAGCATCTCCATCCTTCACAAATTCTCATGCAATATGAGAACATGTATTTTTCTAAATTATACTCTATCATAATGCAACCAAAAACATTGTTTCGGATATCACAATATCTTCCACACATGATGGTTTCTGAAACAATTTTTTAGCTCCTATATAATCTTGATATTAAAACAACTTTTGGATATCAATAATCATGGAGGCAAACATGATACTTTAGATACTAACATTGGAATTCTTACTCTTGATTTAATACAACTTATTAAACTTCATGGAGTAAATAGAGTTTGCTGAAAGTTTGCAATAGGACTTATAAACTTTAAATTGACATTCAAAACAATACGATACCAGTTCGTAAAGTAAATATCCAAAATTCTATAGTTCTATTATCTCAATTAAAACTAAGCATAATGTAGTGAACAGATGCCAATGACTACAACAAATTATGCAAATTCACTTTGATTTAGTTTATGACAAATTGATTTTGACTAATCTAGATTAGAAATGAACTCCCACTCAAAAACGACATCCCTCGTGCCCATTTTGGTGATTACATGAACCAAATCAACTACACCAAGTCCGATCATCACGTGAGTCGGTGTAGCTTCAAAGGCGAGCATCAATATGGGCATCACATCAACTATATGACTGATGTTTAACCTTTCAGTCCGTGTTCCGAGGCCATGCCTGTACATGCTAGGCTCGTCAAGTAAGAACCTTAGTATTCCGCGTGTGTAAAACTGTCTTACACCCGTTGTATGAAAGCGCGGAATCGATACACCCGATCATCACGTGATGTCTCGAAACACGATCCATAGAACAGTGCATATTGAAGCAAGAACACATTTTATCTTGATAGCTAAATGAGGGATCATCTTACAATGCTACCAGAAGCACCAAACTAGCAGTAAGATGCAAACATCTAATGTGTAAAGTGAGATGATATGGTCCATGCATTTGATCTCTATCATTTGTATCATGGTATGATCTCTATAATTCTTTTGTGTGTAAGGCCAAGGTCTATGGAGCTTACATGTTAAGTGTGTTGTAAGAGTATCTATCATATATTTACTTAGAACAATACCATATCAAGACACTAGCCCAGCAACGATCTAAACTAGACGCCTCTAATTTATCAATTGCATGTTTTACGTGGCTTAGGGCTTTTGGAGATAGAACCGGTCTTACCTACGAACATGAACCACAACGAGGATAACCAAGTTATTTAGCAACTCGTTGTAAATCAGATATTGACTATAGTAGGAGAGACAGACACCCGCCAGCCACTTATGCAAAACTAGTTGCATGTCAGTTGTGGAATCGGTCTCATGTACGATGGCATGTAAGGTTGGTCTGGGACGCTTCATCCCACTATGCCACCAATACCCAAAATACATAGAAGATGCAATAACATGATCATCATCGCCCACATATAAACATACGTGTACTACCCGTGCAATGCACCTACACATAGATCAGGCTCTGATACCACTGTTGGGGTTCGCAGCATAGAAAACAAAAAAAATCCTACGTTGAGAACTATACGCCAAGATCTAACTATTAGATACAGAGCAACGGGTGGATATACATCCATGGAGAACTTACCCTCGAAGACAACGAGTTTTGTTAACGATTAGGAACTCGTAGATGATGTAGTCGTACGCTTGTCGATCTCAACATCGTGATGAAGTCCAGCAGGTCTGGCTCCAGCACGTCCTTCCGATCCAGCTCCAGCAAGTCCAGCACCACAAAGCAGCGGTGCATCCATGATCGCACACACGTCCGGTACCCCGACAACCGCCATCCCTCGCTCCAGCAAAGCAGTGGAAGCAGCAACTCCTTTCCAGATAAAGCCACCGGGAACATGTATCTCGCTAATCCGAGACCATGGGGGAATAATACTAGAGGGGGAGATATCCTTCACGAGGAGGTGTAATGAAGAAGGAGTGAGTGGGGGGCCTTTTATAGGAGGAGGGGGGTACCCCTCCCCATGGCCGGCGCCCCATGGGGGGTGACTCCTCACCTCCCTCATTCATGTGGTGGTAACCCCTCCACATTAAAATGCCCCTTCACATTCTCTTTTAAAGTCTCCACTTTAAATGCATTAAATTTCTCCAAATTTAATGCTCTCTCATTTAATAAAACTCTTTTATTATTTTTATTCAGAATTTTGTTAATTACTTTAATTAACAAACATTCACATAAAACCCCCTGCAACATTTCAATATTACATGTAGAACCAATTTCAGCAATTTCACCCGAAATAGTTTCGCTATCTATTGAAATAATTCCAGCGCTTTCTTAAATCTTTATCTGAAACATATTTGCTCCAGATGGTGTCGGTATCCCTTCAGTGTGTCACCCTACGGTTCGCAAATAATGCAGACATGATCGAGACCCCTCTTAGATCAATAATCAGAAGCGGAACCTGGAGATCCATACTGACTCCTACGCATTCAACGATGACTTCTGTGATCATGAGAACCTTTAATGCTAGTAACTAAATCCCTTTGTCTCGCGATATATTACATGTCCGAGATTCGATCATCGGTATCTCCATACCTAGTTTGATCTCGTTGCCGACATGCACTCTTTTGTCGTTCCCGTGATATAACATTCTAGTGATCTCATCAGTTGCTTGCAAGCTATCTTAATGTGATATCACCGAGATGATGTGATATCACCGAGACGGCCTAGAGTATATCTATCCTTCATCGGGATGGACAAATCCCACTCTTGATCCATGAGCCTCAATATAACACCTTTGTAGCATTGAACCCACCTTTATAGTCACCCTGTTACGGTGTGACGTTTGATGTTATCAAGATACTCTTCCGGTGTCAGCAATTAACATGATCTCGTGGTCTAAGGACTAAGATTACTCCTTATGATGTTATAGCAATATAAACATAATGACTTTGATTGTAATGCTATACTTCGGTTGAATGTTCATCACATCATTCCACCAATGTTGTGACCTTGTTCTTAACAACATCCAATGTCCATGATCAGGAAACCTTGATCATCTTGTTAATCAACAAGCTAGTTTATATGAGAGGCAGTACTAGGAACTTTGTATTTTGTTTATTAAACACACATGTATTAACGTTTCCATTTAATACAATTATAGCATGCAAAATAAACATTTATCATAAACATGGAATAAGATAATAACCACTTTATTATTGCTTCTCGGGCATATTCCCTTCAAGGACTGTATCTTTTGTGTTCATGTTGAGAGTACCTTGATCATAACTATCAACGATGTTACAAAAATCATGATCAAGACTATGTTGTCTGCATGTCACCTAAAAAATTATATTTTTTTTATCGTTTACCTACTCGAGGATGAGCAGGAAATAAACTTGGGGATGTTGTTACATCCATAACGTATCTATAATTTTTAATGGTTTTATGCTAATAATATGCTTTTGACACTCCTTTTTGTATAAATTTATGATTTATTTGGACTAACCTACTAATAGTTGCGAAAGTGCATAATGTTCTTGATTTACACTTTGATGTGTTGAATTACCAAGAATACAAGTGGAAACCTTGTTGGAGTCAAATTGAGATTTCTCCAGAAATCTGTCTCAGAACTCTTTTTGACGATGGTCACGTTTTGGGTCGAAGACTATATCAAACGGAAAAATCTTCAACTACGAAGTTGTTATAAATTTTGCGACAAACTTTCTAGACATAAAATTTAGCTGATTCCGAGTCCGGACGGGCCCGCTAGGCCTGATTTACTCCAGCCCAATATGGGGTGACGGAAATCCGAGAAGCTATATAATGGGAGGAAACCTAATTCACCCAGGACAACTTCACCCACGAATTTACAGCCACCAAAGCCATGTTTTTCCCTCCCTCGTGGATCCCATCTCAATGGGGGAGGGCTCCCAAGAAGCCATGAAGGAAGGGGGCTAAGGGGCGGTGCTCCCCCATAATACCGGTGGCGGGGAAGGAGTCCCCGTGCTACCGCCGGCGCCGCCACCACCCTCTTCACCATCTTCACCGCCATCTCCATGATCTAATCCTCCTAGTATGTAGTGGTTCATCCTCCCACACACCTCTGTACCGTCCTAGATAAACATGGTGTTTGATGCTATAAGTTATAATCCTATGATCTATGTCATGTTTGTGTAGTTTCTTTGTTTTTAGATTGAATGGTTGAACGTCTTTGGTTCATTAGAGTTGTACATTGATATGGTACAGTCCTTTGGTGTCCATTATATTTGTGCGCGCATGGATTAAACATCATAGGGTTTGTAGTATGTGTAAAAGGAAGGGGGAGTTCTGCCGGAGTGACAGAAACCTGAGGACGCGAACCAGAACGTTGCACGTATGGGAGTAAGAGGACCATTAAACTTAAGGCTATGGTTGGAGAAACCTTAATGTATTGTTAGTACTTACGGATGTTTGCTAACAATCTAATCATATAGTACATGTAATTCCAAGTAGTGAAGCGCATGTATATTTAGCCTCTCCCACATAGAAAACTGCATTGAAGACAATGAACCCGATCTATTCGCTATTTAAATTTGGACAAATCCACAAAAATTACCACCACTATTCCACACTCATGGTTCAGTTAGTTTAGTGCATTTTATTGCTGCAACAACTAGCTTTACTTTATTGTTATTTATTATCATGCAAAGCTATCTCTAGTACTCGTATTGTTGCTCTAGTTTTATTTTCTAGATAATGCAAACGTTTAGTGTGCCTAGAGTTGTATCAGTGGTTGATAGAACTTGACAGAACATTTATCCTACGTTTAGCTCCTCGTTGGGTTCGACACTCTTACTTATCGAAAATGCTACACACGATCCCCTATACTTGTGGGTTATCAGTACCTTGGGGTAATTCCCCCGACACTAGCCCCTGAGCGCGCGCTGATTTCACTCGAAGGGGGAAATTCGCACGAGCTCCAAAAACTTGCTGTTGTCGTTGTAGATGAAGTGCTTGAATGGCGTACGGTTGGACACCTATGGCCCAGAAGCAACACAACTCGCACAGAGGCGTGCGAGCGCACCCGCCGGGTGGGGCATGTTCGTTTGTGCTGACTCGTGTATTAACGAGCTCGTTGGGGAACCCCAAGAGGAAGGTATGATGAGCACAACATTAAGTTTTCTGTTAGTTATGAAACCAAGGTTATCAATCCAGTAGGAGCAAGGAAACACCTCCAAGGTGTTGCTAGCTAGACTTTGGTAGGGCGCACTACCGGCGCCAGCAGCAACATGGAAACTTGCACAACACAACCATAGAAATTTTCCCCCAACTTACAGTGAGGTTGTCAATCTCACCGGTTTTGCTGAAAACAAAGGATTAAACGTATCGTGTGGAAGAAAGTAATAGTTTCTAGAAAGTAAACAGAAAGCAGTAAACAGTTGTAGATTGATGATAAAAGAAAGGACCGGGGTCCATAGTTCACTAGTGGTGGCTCTCCTTAAGATAGATGACATGTTGGATGAACAAATTACAGCGGGGCAATTGAAAAACATCGAGAAAGCAATACATGCATATACTAATCATCTTGACTCCTTTGAGATTCGATTGGGCATTACAATATTATACATAGACCGTAAGCCAACTTCATCTATGACTAATAATCCACCTTCAGGTTATCATCCGAACCCCTCCAGTATTACGTTGCAAGCAACAGATAATTGCATTACGCATTGTGTGTAAAGTAAACAATACGATTGTTCTATGAACAAAGGATTGTTGTTTTGTCCCTAGTAGCAATAGCACATCTAGTACCTTAGAGATTTCTGTCACTTCCCCAGATTACTAGAGGCATGAACCCACTATCGAGCATAAATACTAAGTCATGGAGTTGCTAGCATCTACTTGGCCAAGATAGCTACTAACAACAGAAAGCATGCAAGATCACAAATAACAAAGACATGATAGAATCAATGATCAATCTGAAATAGCATCTCAATATCCATCGGATCCCCGGAAACACAACATGTAGGATTACAAATTGATGATCTTGATCATGAACGGAGCTCACAAGATCTAAACATGATAGCACAAAGGAGAAGAACCAGCCGTCTAGCTACTACATGGACCCGTAGTCCAAGGATGAACTACTCACGCATCACATCGGAGGCTTGCATGGTGATGAAGAAGGCCTCCAGGGTGAATTCTCCCGTCCGGCAGGGTGCCAGGAAGAGCTTCAGATCCCTCCCGATCTAGGGATGGAGATGACGGCGGTTACAGACTCTTTCGTGGATTTGATCGGGTACTTAGGGTTTCTATATTGAAGGCATCTTATAGGCGAAAGGGGAGGCCGAGGGGGTGCCCTAGGCGGCCAGACTACCCCTAGTGTGCGCCAGGCTTGGTCGTGTGGCCAGGTGGTGTGGCGGCCCCCTGGCCCCTCTCCGTCTCGTATTATGGCTCTGTGTCCCCCTCGGTGAAAAACTGACTTTGGCTTTTGTCCCGTCCAATTCCGAGAATATTCATTTTCTGACTTTCCTGGTACCAAAAACAGCGGAAAATAGGTAGCTGGCACTGTGGCATCTTGTTAATAGGTTAGTCCAAGAAATTGTATAAAAAGTACTCCAAAGTGTGGACAAAACATAACAAACTAGATAAAACCAAGCATGGAACATCAAAAATTATGGATACGTTAGCAACGTATCAGTCTACGGTACCAAAGTTCCCGGGCGAGTGCACTATGGTACCTAAGTTGCCTGAAATTGCCGTGTTTCGAAATGTTGGGCTGCCTACTACCGAGAGGGGCCATTTCGATGCAAACTCATCTCACCATACCAAATCGAAACATTCCGTGAAACTGCCCTATTAAGTAGACGGTCGGGACCCTCATGTCAGTAATATTTCCGTGACACGAGCGCCAATGCGGCAACCACGTAGGAGAAACAAGAGACTAAAGTAGCATGGTGCATTGACCAAATTCACAAATCCACTCCCTACCTCCTTTCACATGAACCCTAACACCGGCGGCGTCGAAATCCCCTCTCCAACCAAAATGATCTCTTTGGGCATTTGACTACGGGCACCAAGTTGCTGTGCATACTCACTACTACCGAGCTCTAATGCCGAATGCCATGCCACCCGTTGCGACGATATAGCCCGCCTCTACCACCGACGAGCTGAGCAGCGCGAAGGATGGCAGAAACATTTGTCGAGGAAAAAGTACTTCTGGCTAATTGCGGGTGAGCTACTCTTCTCTTTGCTATTCGCACTACCTATAACTTCTAGCTGGCTATTGGCATTACAGAGATATATCGAACATAGAAATGTTTGCTACCACGACGCTAACAAACAATTCTTATCTTTTGTCCCAAATTTTTTGTTAAGTAGGATCTCCGCTGAACCTAAATTCACGGTTATGGTCACCCTCTGCGGCTACCACATTAAATTAGCAGATGGGAGGAGCACGTGGAATCAAACTAGCTATCTAAAGATGGAAGTAGCACCTGTGAAGTTATGCACTATCCCTAGTTTGGTTGCCGCTATGCGTCAACTTGTTGAAATGGGGCTGGAGCAGACTGCACGGTTCAGCTTCGTTGGTGAACGAGGCTTCAAGGTTCTTATAGCGTGTGACAGTCAGCTAATGAAGGGAATATGCCCGAGGGGCAATAATAAAGTGGTTATTATCTTATTCCATGTTTATGATAAATGTTTATTTTGCATGCTATAATTGTATTAATTGGAAACGTTAATACATGTGCGTTTAATAAACAAAATACAAAGTTCATAGTACTGCCTCTCATATAAACTAGCTTGTTGATTAACAAGATGATCAAGGTTTCCTGATCATGGACATTGGATGTTGTTAATAACGAGGTCACAACATTGGTGGAATGATGTGATGAACAATCATCCGAATTATAGCATTACGATCAAAGTCATTATGTTTATATTGCTATAACATCATACGGAGTAATCTTAGTCCTTAGACCATGAGATCATGTTAATTGCTAACACCGGAAGAGTATCTTGATAACATCAAACGTCACACCGTAACAGGGTGACTATAAAGGTGGGTTCAGTGCTACGAAGGTGTTATGTTGAGGCTCATGGATCAAGAGTGGGATTTGTCCATCCCAATGACAAATTGATATACTCTAGGCCCTCTCGGTGATATCACATTGAAATAGCTTGCAAGCAAGTGATGTGATCACTAGAATGTTATATCATGGGAACAAGAAAAGAGTGCATGTCGGTAACGAGATCAAACTAGGTATTTGGATGCCAATGATCGAATCTCGGACATGTAATATATCGCGAGACAAAGGGATTTAGTTACGGCGTTAAAGGTTCACACGATCACAAGAGTCATCGTTGAATATGTGGGAGTCAGTACGGATCTCCAGGTCCCGCTGTTGATTATTGATCGTAGCGGGGTCTCGATCATGTCTGCATTATTCCTAAACCGTAGGGTGACACACTTAAGGGATACCAACACCATTTGGAGCAAATATGTTTCAGATAAAGATTTCAGAAAGCGCTGGAATCATTTCAATAGACACCGAAATTGTTTCGGGTGAAATTGCTGAAATTGGTTTTGCATGTAATATTGAAATGTTGCAGGGGGTTTTATGTGAATATTTGTTAATTAAAGTAATTAACAAAATTCTGAATAAAATTAATAAAAGAGTTTTATTAAATGAGAGAGCATTAAATTTGGAGAAATTTAATGCATTTAAAGTGGAGACTTTAAAAGAGAATGTGAAGGGGCATTTTAATGTGGAGGGGGTTACCACCACATGAATGGGGGAGGTGAAGGGACACCCTCCCATCCTCCTATAAAAGGCCCCCCTCTCACTCCTTCTTCCTCACACCTCCTCGTGAAGGATCTCTCTCCCCCTCTAGTATTATTCCTCATGGTCTCGGATGAGCGAGATACATGTTCCCGGTGGCTTTATCTGGAAAGGAGTTGCTGCTTCCGCTGCTTTGCTAGAGCGAGGGACAGAGGTTGTCGGGGTACCGGACGTGTGTGCGATCAAGGATGCACCGCTGCTTTGTGGTGCTGGACTTGGTGGTGCTGGACTTGCTGGAGCTAGATCTGATGGACGTGCTGGAACCGGACCTGCTGGACTTCATCACGATCTTGAGATCGGCAAGTGTATGACTACATCATCCACGAGTTCCAACTCGTTAACAAAGCTTTGTTGTCTTCGAGGGTAAGTTCTCTATGGATGTATATCCACCCGTTGCTTGTATCTAGTAGATAGATCTTGGCGTATAGTTCCCATCGTAGGAAATTTTTTGTTTTCTATGCTGCGATCCCAACAGTGGTATTAGAGCTAGGTCTATGCGTAGGTGCTTTGCACGGGTAGTACACATATGTTTATATGTGGGTGATGATGATCATGTTATTGCATCTTTCATGTTTTTGGGATATCGGTGGCATAGTGGGATGAAGCGGCCCGGACCAACCTTACATGTCATTGCACATGAGACCAGTTCCATGACTGACATGCAACTAGTTTTGCATAAGTGGCTGGAGAGTGTCTGTCTAATTTACAATGAGTTGCAAATAACTTGGTTATCCTCGTTGTGGTTCCATGTTCGTAGGTAAGAAGGCTTCTATCTCCGAAAGCCCTAAGCCACGTAAAACTTGCAATGGATAAATTAGAGGCGTCTAATTTAAATCGTTGCTGGGCTAGTGTCATGATATGGTACTGTTCTAAGTTGATGTATAATTATACTCTTACAACACACCTAACGTGTAAGTTCCATTGACCTTGGCCTTACACACAAAGGAACGATAGAGATCATACCACGATGCATATGATGGTGATCAAATGCATGGACCATATCATCCCACTTTACACATATGATGTTCACATCTTATATTGCTTGTTTGGCATTTTAGTAGCATTATAAGATGATCTCTCATTTAAATATCAAGATAAAATGTGTTCTTCCTTAAGTATGCACCGTTCTATGGATCGTGTTTCAATACATCACGTGATGATCGGGTGTACTGGACTCTGCGTTTTCATACAAACGGGTGTAAGACAGTTTTACACATGCGAGTACTAAGGTTCTTACTTGGCGAGCCTCGCATGTACAGACATGACCTCGGAACACGGACCGAAAGGTTAAGCATGAGTCATGTAGTTGATGTGATGCCCATATTGATGCTCGCCTTTGAAGCTACACCGACTGACGTGATGATCGGACTTGGTGTAGTGGATTTGGTTCATGTAATCACCAACTAAATCAAAGTGAATTTTCATAATTTGTTGTAGTCATTGGCATCTATTTACTACCTTACGCTTAGTTTTAATTGAGATCATAGAACTATATAATTCTGAATATTTACTTTATGAATTGGTATCGTATTGTTTTGAATGTCAATTTAAAGTTTAAAAGTCGTATTGCGAACTTTCAGCACACTCTGTTTACTCCATGAAGTTTATAAGTACTATTAAATCAATAGTAAGAATTCCAATGTTAGTATCTAAAGTATCATGTTTGCCTCCATGATTATTGATATTCAAAAGTTGTTTTAATATCAAGATTATTTAGGAGCTGAAAAATTGTTTCAGAAACCATCATGTGTGGAAGATATTGTGATATCCGAAACAATGTTTTTGGTTGCATTATGATAGAGTATAATTTAGCAAAATACATGTTCTCATATTGTATGAGAATTTGTGAATGATGGAGATGATAGGCATCCGAATCTCCAAAAAGGTTTCGGGAACTAAAAGTATACTCGTCATTCTTCCTTATAGGCTATAGTAGCTTGATCATGAAAGTTGTCATGATAAGGATGAATAGAAGATGTAAGTAAAATGTTTACTACACTAAAAGATTACTAAAGAATGGATTTTTGAAAGAATGCCAAACATTTGATGATGGTGATCCACTTCAAAGTGCAAGTCCAAAGGTATTAGTATTTGACTATATACAAGCTTTGTACCATGTGTCATGTGAATGACACCACTATTGATGTTGATAGATTCTTTTAAAAGAAAAGGAATTGCTGAAAGAGAATCTATAAAATATTTGGCAGAAAAGAAAAGGTTGGAGATGCCCATCTTAGGTATATAGAAGATATACATGTTATGGCTGTATTCCTTGGTTGTTAAACAATGTGGTTCTAAGGTATTGGATACTGAATTGGTTGGTATGAAGTGTCATACAGGACAACGCAATTCATGAACTGCAATGGCCTAAGCAACTAGCAAGAGAATAAGTGATGATGTTCATCGAAAAAAATAAAGTGTTATTGTGTTTTTCGTTGTCGTCAAACCTAGCCTTCAAGATTTGTTTTTAATAATTGTTATTTTGTTCCGGTATTATGAGAACAATGGTTGTTCAAATAATTACTGTATTCCATAAAGAATGGATGAACTTTTACAAGTCTAGTCTGAAAAATCACATCCATAAACACTATTGCTAAAATGTCGCAAGACAAATGATTGAATGATCACTTATGAAGTAACATCGATGTTTAAATTATATTGGAAAGAAAACATGAAGAAACTCCATGTTGATGGATTTTTGGAGTCTTTGATTTTGATCAGCTAACGCTTGTGAGACTTTCCTTGAGATAATTGAAACTCTGTCCATAGGCCAAAGAGGAACGGGTGACTAACTTATCGGATATTATACATATTGATGTATATAGTCCATTATATGTAGCCATATGCGATGGATCTTTTTGCTTCATATGCTTTCTCCAGAAATTTGAGTGAATATATCTATATATTTACTTAATAAGGAATAAGTATGAAACATTTGAAAATTGTTCAAAGTCTTTCAAGATGAAGTGAAAAATCATTGTAACAAGAAAATAAAAGAGTTTATGATTTGATCATAAAGTAAGAAATCTGAGTTACATGTTTAGGAAAACATTTAAGATTTGAGGAATTTTTCCATGATTTGTGTTTCCCGATAAACCATAGGTGTATGGCATATTCGAGAGATGAAATCAAACCATGTTTGACATGGTAAGATCAAAGGTGTCATTTATAAAACTTCCATTATGTTTTAAGGATTGAAGCTTTAGAGACTACCGCTTTTACACTAAAAAGAGCACCATCATGATCCGTTGAAATGACACCATATAAGTTATAATTTGGGATAAAACCCAAATTATCTTTTCTTAAATTTTGGTATGGTATGCATAAGTAAAATGTTTACAACCAAATTCGGATAAGCACGTCTTTGTAGGTTATGCCAAATAATTTGTTGGGAATTTCTCCATAACACCGAGGACAAAAGAGTTTGTTACTTGGAACGTCAAGTTTCTTGAGAAAGAGTTTTTCGCGAAAAGTTAAGTGGGAGGACAATAGAACTTTGATAAGGTTGTTGAACCTTAGCTATATATGCTAAGTAGCGCAGCGTCGGAAAGTGCCCCTATGGCGACCACAATGTTCATGGCTCCCGTGATTACAAAGGTTGTGATCTCGGAGATTAGAGTTCCTATTGAACCGTGTGGGTCAGTGAGAATCAAAATAGTGTGATTTGATAAGCAAGTCGTTATTGTTTTGACAATGTTGAACCAACTACTTGCAAAGAAGCGATGATGGGCCCTGACTCCATAAAATGACTAGAAGTCATAGAATCTGTGATAGTATCCATACACGAGAAATCAAGTTTCTGAACTTGGAAGACCCTCCGGAAAGGCGTGAAGCCTATCGGTCGTGTTTGGATCTATAAAGAAATAGACATGGATGTTTAACATCTATGAAATAGTCGACATGTCGGAAATAAGTTTACGACAATGTTCAAGGAGTTGACTATGACAAGATTTGATCTTTCATAGCGATATTTAGTCTTGACGGATTAATGTAGCAACCAGTACATATAATTTGGTATATGGTAGTTGAATAAACAAAACAAGGTTCTTCTGATAGAATGGTTACCTAGGACGTGTACATGACACGGTCCGAAGGGTTTTGTTAATTCAAAGGGTGCTAAAAGGGCATGCAAACTTCAATAGTTGAAGTAACCATAGCAGAGTTGGAATCTTCACCATGATGAAACTGTTAAAAGAGTTTAAATTCATCGGAGATGATGAAGATGCTTGCATTTGCAAGAAATTAAGTGGGAGCGCTGAGACATATTTCTAATACATTATGTAGAGAACATACTGTTGATTGGAAATAATGTATCTTGTATTGACACAAGTTAAGAATTTCATTAAAATAAGATTTCGATGAAAGACTTGGGGAAAACCAGAATATTTGGCATCAATATCTATATGGATAGATTGAGGCGCTAATATGGTTTTGCCAGACATACATATATGAGATATTGAAAGGGTTCAATATGGAAACAACAAGAAAGGTTCTTCTGCATGGAAAGGATTGTATCAAGATTCAAGTGTTTCAACACTTGGTGAGTAAAATCACATGAAGATTTTGATCGATTATACCGTGATATGTATATATCCAGAATGTCCTATGCTCTAAATGTTATGAGCAGATACCAGAATGATTCATAAGATGATCATTGGACAATAGTAAAGATATTCTTATGAGCTTTGGAAGAACTAAGAATATATCATGTATAAGTGACAAATAGTTAAATGTAGTTCATTGAAAAGTGTTACATTGATACTAGTTTTTTCACAAGATACAAATTAAATTTATCTCAATTTCGACTATGGTTGGCACAATGTAATGTAAAGGATGTTCCATGATGGATTTGGATAAGTTCCAAAGTTGAAACATTATAACGGATACTACAACAAAAGGCTAAGTATATGACTGCTATAGTAGCAGCAAAGGAGGGCATTTGTGTTTAGTAGTTTGTTATCAAACTAGGTGTGGTTCAAAGTGGGCTAATACTATGAATATATATTGTATGACAATAATATCAACATATTTTAACCCGAACGAACTAAAGGTCTCACCAAAGGACCAAATTTATACAATACCATCTCATTTGAGAATGAGTGATGCGTAGAGATGCAGAGACATGCAAATACACATGGACCTGAAATTGCCAGATCCGTAAATTATGTTAACCACTAGCAAACGCATATATTCAACACCTAGGTGTTGTATATACAAGTTTACAAACTAGATTATTGACTCTAGTGCAAGTGGGAGACTTAAGGGAATATGCCCGAGAGGCAATAATAAAGTGGTTATTATCTTATTCCATGTTTATGATAAATGTTTATTTTGCATGCTATAATTGTATTAATTGGAAACGTTAATACATGTGTGTTTAATAAACAAAATACAAAGTTCCTAGTAGTGCCTCTCATATAAACTAGCTTGTTGATTAACAAGATGATCAAGGTTTCCTGATCATGGACATTGGATGTTGTTAATAACGAGGTCACAACATTGGTGGAATGATGTGATGAACATTCATCTGAAGTATAGAATTACGATCAGAGTCATTATTTTTATATTGCTATAACATCATACGAAGTAATCTTAGTCCTTAGACCATGAGATCATGCTAATTGCTAACACCGGAAGAGTATCTTGATAACATCAAACGTCACACCATAACAGGGTGACTATAAAGGTGGGTTCAGTGCTACGAAGGTGTTATGTTGAGGCTCATGGATCAAGAGTGGGATTTGTCCATCCCAATTACGGCTAGATATAATCTGGGCCCTCTCGATGATATCACATTGAAATAACTTGCAAGCAAGTGATGTGATCACAAGAATGTTACATCACGGGAACGAGAAAAGAGTGCATGTCGGTAATGAGATCAAACTAGGTATTTGGATGCCAATGATAGAATCTCGGACATGTAATATATTGTGAGACAAAGGGATTTAGTTACGATGTTAAAGGTTCACACGATCACAAGAGTCATCGTTGAATATGTGGGAGTCAGTACGGATCTCTAGGTCCCGCTGTTGATTATTGATCGGAGAGGGGTCTCGATCATGTCTGCATTATTCGCGAACCGTAGGGTGACACACTTAAGGGATACCGACACCATTTTGGAGCAAATATGTTTCAGATAAAGATTTAAGAAAGCGCTGGAATTATTTCAATAAATAGCGAAACTGTTTCGGGTGAAATTGCTGAAATTGGTTCAACATGTAATATTGAAATGTTGCAGGGGTTTTTATGTGAATGTTTTTTAATTAAAGTAATTAACAAAATTCTGAATAAAATTAATAAAAGAGTTTTATTAAATGAGAGAGCATTAAATTTGGAGAAATTTAATGCATTTAAAGTGGGGACTTTAAAAGAGAATGTGAAGGGCCATTTTAATGTGGAGAGGGTTACCACCACATGAATGGGGGAGGTGAAGGGACACCCTCCCATCCTCCTATAAAAGGCCCCCCTCTCACTCCTTCTTCCTCACACGTCCTCGTGAATGATCTCTCCCCCCTCTAGTATTATTCCTCATGGTCTCGGACTAGCGAGATACATGTTCCCGGGGGCTTTATCTAGAAAGGAGTGCTGCTTCCGCTACTTTGCTGGAGCGAGGGACGGAGGTTGTCGGGGTACCAGACGTGTGTGCGATCACGGATGCACCGCTGCTTTGCGGTGCTGGACTTGCTGGAGCTGGATCTAATGGACGTGCTGGAGCCGGACCTGCTGGACTTAATCACGATCTTGAGATTGGCAAGTGTACGACTACAGCATCCACGAGTTCCAACTCGTTAACAAAGCTTTGTTGTCTTTGAGGGTAAGTTCTCTATGGATGTATATCCACCTGTTGCTTGTATCTAGTAGATAGATCTTGGCGTATAGTTCCCATCGTAGGAATTTTTTGTTTTCTATGCTGCAATCCCAACAGCTAATTGGGTTGATGAAACAGTATGTTGGTCTTCACGTGGTTATGCTGATTTGTAACATACTAGATGAGGAAGCTCCTGCTACTGGGAGTCGCCCAGCTATTATTGGACAGGGTGGTCCAACTCGAACCCATGCTATTGTTGAGCGAAATGTGGTTCCTCATCCGCGACATGCTTCTATCACGCAACCTCCTCGTAGGAGTCCCTGTATTGCCGTTATAGAAAACTCTGGTCTGGAATCAACTGGTACTGGTCGTCCCCGTGGTGTTGTTGCTCTGGCTGCTGCTGACCCAATCCATGCCGCTGTTGAGCAAACTAAGGCTTCCAGAGGCTGCCTCGTTGTTGATGCCAAGACCGCTGCCTTGTGTCCTGCTCCTCCTTGAAACCGTCCTAAATGGAATCTGCTGGTACTGGTCATCCTCGTGTTGTTGATCTGACCACTGTTGACCCAAGCTCTGGGTTGTTGAGCAAACTAAGGCTTTCGGAGGCTGCCCCACTGTTGTTGCAAAGACTGTTGCCTTGTGTCCTCCTCGAACCCGTGCTCAGGTTTAGCGAGCTGCTGGTCTGGATTCTACTAGCACTCGAAACACTACTATTGTGGGAACTGCTCCTGATCGTCGATGTGGCATGGCAATAGCTGATCCTATTGTGGCTGCCGTTAGAAGGGGTCATGCCTGTCCACCATGTAATGTATCTCCTGCTGCTAAGGGCCCTCGCCTTGCTCCTGGTCCTGGTACTTCCACCGAGGTTGATCCGGCTAGCGACCATGCTGGTGATGGCGATGGTGGCATTGTGGCTGGGTCTGATGGTGCCGTTCCACCTCTCGAACCTCTCAGAGGTTTCTATCCTGTAGAACCTGATGATGGCAATGTAATCGTTCGTATCAGTGTCGTGGATTATACTTCAAAATTAGATGATGACACAGAAAAATTCTATGATGAGTTTGATGTAGTCCTTGCTAGATACAATCCTGAAGTGGTAGAGCTATCTGACCTGATGGCATCGTTACGTGTGAAGGTGCTATGGAGGTCCTCCCAGGAAGCACGTTTGTTATATTTTGGTTACAGGAGAAAAAGGCTATTGAAGTGAAAGATACCAAGGATTTACTCGTACCATTTACAAGGAAACATTATAGAGGTCAAGTGTAATTTCACTTGATAGTGCAAATGGTTGGAGAGGAATTGGAACTCGACAATAGAGATGATGGACTTTTAGAAGGCATGTGTGACCTGATCCATGGCATCACTGGGGCTGGTGCGACTGATGATAGCTTCGAACAGAGGAGAGTCTTACAGAGGAGCGTCACCAAGGAGACCATGCCAGAGAAGAGGACGCCCAAGAGTTGCACGGAAAAAGGCACCACACCACAGAGTACACCCCTGAGATCCAGTCAAAATGGCACACCGAACGGTAGCAGCAAAAATGCTAAGAGGTCTAGCACGGTGGTGAACACTCCCAGGAGTGGTAGCAAAGAGGCGAAGATGGCCAGCACGGAGGCTACCACACCCAGTGGGAGCAGAAAAAACTAATTTGGAGCGGAACACGCCGCTAAGTTCGGGCAATAATGCCAGCACGAAGGAGAACACACCCAATAGTAGCAGCAAAAGGGCTAATTTGGAGCGGAACACGCCGCTGAGGTCAGGCAATAATGCCGGCACAAAGGAGAACACGCCCAATAGTAGCAGCAAAAGGGCTAATTCGAAGAAGAACACGCCACAGAAGTCAAGCAATAATGCCAGCACCCTGGAGGCAATACCCGTGAGGGGAGGCAGGAAGGAGATTACACCCAAGAGCCGCAGCAAAAAGCCTAGTTCGACGGGGAATGGAAGACAGATGTCAAGCCCTACTGATACCATCATGAAAGATTACATTAGGAAGGAGGATGTACACAGGAAGAGCAAGAGGGTTTTGTATAGTCTAGATGAAATTGATTCTGACTGCTGTTTATCTACTGAAGTGCCTGGGATGCGTGGAAACGTAAGACCACCCCATGTGGTTGCAGCATAACCAACCGAGTATCTTGGAGAAAACAGAGTTGTGAGTGAGGTGGATTGGGGCAATGTTTCGGTCCATCCGGGTGGAGATGATGTTGCATCCCCACTCATGGGAGTCAATATGATGTGTGCAGTACTAGGCATTAGAGACAATGGTCAGGATTCTGAATCAGATGAAGAAGAAGGCACTGTAGAGGATCAAGAATCTAGTGATGATGAAATAGACGAGGAACTTAACGATGAGGCTGGTATTCCAGTCGATGATTTGGGTGTTGAAGTAGAAGAAATGAAACATGACCACGAGTATCCTATAATTTTGGTCGGCACCGAGTTCAGTAGCATGCATGGGTTAAAGATGTCGCTCTGGAATTTTTGTATCAAGGGGGAGTTCGATGTTTATCGACTGAAGAACACTACGCAGAGGTATGAGGCCGTTTGCAAGTTAACGTGGATGAATGGATGGGCTGAGGTACATTGTCCATGGAGGATCACAGCAAGTGCCTTACCTGTGTTGAAGGCAATTAGGGTATTGGGGCAATGAATGCAGCAAACCATTAGAACTTTCACACTATAACTACAATTGTTGTGCGATATCTTTTTGGCAACTAGTCGACTCTGCTTATCTTTTAAATGAATTTGTGTTGCAGGTGAACAAAATGGGCCCTCCAAACATGTGTCCAACAGACAGCAAACTGAAATCCTCAATGGCTAATACGGACTGGGTGGCTATATACAGTCTATGTCCATACTAAAGCATAACCCTAAGGAGACCGTGAAGAATATTCAGACTAGCCTCGGTTCTAAATACAACATTGTCCTACCGTATTACACGGTTTGGAAAGGTAAAGAGAAAGCTCTAGGGGTCTTGCACGTGGATTGGACCAATAGCTTCAGGATGCTGTACAACTTCAAGGCAGAGGTACAAGCTAGGTGTCCAGGGAGTGTTGTGGAGATTGACACCGAATCAGTACATGGTAAAATATATTTCAAAAGATTTTTCATGGCGCTTAAACGTTGCATCCAGGGATTGAAGGACGGATGTACGCCGTCTCTGAGTGTAGACAGCACTCTCCTAACTAGCAAATGGTAAGGCTGCCTTCCATATGCCACATCACTTGATGGTCAGAACTAGATGTTCCCAGTGGCATTCAGGCTATTTGAAATAGAAATGGAGGAAAACTAGGTCTGGTTGATGAGGCAGCTTAGGAGATCAGTAGGACACATGGATCCATTGTATATATCCACAGATGCATGCAAAGGTATGACGAATGCAGTGAAGGAGGTGTTCCCGCGAGCTGAAGGTAGAGAATGGCATGCCCATATGATGCTCAACTAGTACTCACACTATGCAGGTAGCGTATTTCGTTACATGTTTCCTGCTGCTAGAATTTACAAACCTAGTCTGGTTGGAAACCTGACAAACCTAGAGAATATTTCATGAGCAAGATTTTTGCGGAAGCCCCTGAACTTCCAGAGTACTTAGCCATCCATCATTCGCAGCTATGGATGAGGAGTCAATTCAACCCTGACATCAAAGTTGATTACATAAACAATAACCTTGCAGAATGCCTGGACAACCTTGCAGAATGCCATTTGCAAAGTTGCTTGATCGTGCATGCTTACACAAGTGTCCTACACAGAAACTTATAGAAGCATGGGTAAACGAGCTTCAATTTGGCAAATTTTGGACAAAATCACCAAATTAAAGAAAGAAAATTGCAAGATTTGTGCAATCGGCACGCCTGAGCGGCTGCCCCGGGGTGCAGGGATGCTAGGTCACTGTCTATGCTTACACTTCTTAAACTTGTTAGGAATAATAGCTGTACACTTCCTTCTGTCCTATCACGTTACGTCGTTTTAGCACCGCGCACCCGCTGCGCATCAGCAATGGGACGGTGGTCTACGTGACCGGTCTATGCCACGCCAAAGCCACGTCGCACACCTGTCCGATCGACTACAGGGACAGACGCCGAATTTAATCGCTAGGATTGGAAACCAACGGTGCTCTCCTGTCAAACTTGCTTCTGCTTGGGTATGACTGGAATATTGGTAAACACAATTTAAGCATCGCCTTCCGTCTCCTCAGCACATCACTATGCAAAAATCCCCAACTCCTTCCTTCCGCCGCTGCCGTAGCCACCGCAAGAACTATCGACGCTGCCGCAGGCACCGCCTCCGCTGGGCCATACCACTGCAATAGATCACTCCACCGCCATGCCCAGTCCCAGCCACCGCTACCGACCCTAGACCACCGCCGCCACATTAGCTGTTGCCATGGACACAGAGTACGGCGTGTTCGGCGATGGGAGCAACTTCACTGATGAGTACACCGTCACCACCCATGGCACCACCAAGCTGACGGTTGTCCACACAAATGCGTCAGCAGAGGTCGCCAAGGTCATCGCAATGTACGAGCGGTGGCTATAGGAGCTGATGGACAGGTAGAAGATCGTCGGCCTTGACCTCAAGTATACCCGAGATAGGAAGAGGGTGGCGCTTTTGCAGCTATCCATGCACAACCACTGCCTCCTATACCACGTATGTAGGGCCAAATCTGTATGCCTGGAGCTTCGTGAGTTCCTACACATGAGGGAGATCTACTTCCCCAGCGTCAACATCAAGAACGACACTCCGAAGCTAGAGCGGGATCTCCTCGTTCATGTCGTCAATCACATTGATCTCCAATGTTTGTGGAGGTACCCGGATGGCCATACGAGGAAAGCCGGCATGGCTAGACTCGATACCGACATCATCGACCGCAAGTATGTCGGCATGAAAGTCGAGTTCCTGAAGCACATGTACGAGCGATGGGAGTGGAGGCACCTAGATTACGATGCGATCAAGTACGCAGTCAGTGACGCGTATGTCTGCTATAAGATGCGCAACAGGATCTGGCAGGTGGGTGAGTGTGTTGTTTACCACTACTAGTTTCGCATTTCGTTCCTAGTTTTATCTCGCCTGTATTTTATCTCCCATGTACTTTCTAAGCATTCTGTGTGTAAGAACCAAGCTCGTATGATCCCTGTGCTATTAGGTACTTAACCTGTATGAATTAGATTCCCCCTTTTGTATGCTCAACATTCATTCTTACAAATTATGTCTGTGACATTTGCATGTGGAAGAATCTAGGACTGACATGCATAAGGTGTGATACATTCATAAGTCATAACCAAACCCAGAATATAGCAAAGGATACATTCATAACCAAACCCAGATTATAGTTCGACAAAGGTAATACATAGCAGTTCGTAATTGCTCACATAGTGTACTTCTGAAATAACATGTTTTCATAAACATAACAAGCCCCATACAAACACAACAATCATGCACTAAAAGTCTACATCCCAGCCTGTTGGAGAAGGCAACCGATCCCAGGATGCCTTCGGTCGCTTGCCCCAGCTTGTAGATTCATCTACACTCCGGCATCTGGGGCAAACAACCTGCCATGGTGGTGGTTCAATGATGCAATGCCTAGAACGAGATTTTACAATCTGTCGGTACAGCTCGTGGCTAACATACCCGTCAATTGCAGCGTACTTCAGATTAGGTTCAGAAAGCGGCTTAATCATGCCCTAAATGCCTCCACGAACATCTCGGCAATTTTCCCTTCATGTCAGCGTACCATGGGTCGCTGCGTTCGGAGGCAAGAGCGACCATCCCGGTCCTTCCGCCCTTCATCCGTGGGATCCAGTAAGTTTCTTGAATGTCCACTCTGCACTTCTTTGGGATTCTAATGTTGATAGTCGGGCTTTCAAGCAGTTTAGTGTCATTCATGATGTCAACACTAGTAAATGTTATGTGCTGGTTCACGAGAAAGTCATGAAATAGATTCCTAATCCTTTCGCCCCACCTTCATGAAAATGAATTCGGACAAATAATATAGCAATAACTTGTGCAAACAGACGGTTCAGGAACAAAAAGACAGCAACGTCTACCAGATCCCGTCAGCCCCCTTCTCGCAAAAAGGCTGGTATACGAGGACGTTCCCCTTCATGGAGAGTTGCACCACGGCGATCGTACGGTGCTCATGGCTGTACTCGAGGTCGAGACCTACGAACCTGTTTTCTTCGAACCGCAGCCAACTCATGTAATTAATCAGAGTGTTCCTCACTTTTAGAGGGTCGCTGGTGTAGACGACATTGATCTTCTTCCCGCCATGTACTTCTATGTCCAAGTGCGTAGTCGCTTGCCTGCCATCGTTTCAGACGTCTAAAAAGTCCATGACTATAGGCAAGAGGGAAAGGATACAGAGGAAGAGGATGATGCCGTGGCAGAGGAAATGGATGAGGTCGTGGAGGAGGAAATGATACGGAGAAGTGAAAGATTGGAACCGCCCTTACCAATATTTGGAATGGTGCATGACCGTTCATAGTAGGGTGAAGGTGGAGAAAAACGGCGGTTTTACACGTCGACGCTAGCGCTGCCTAAAATTTGTTCGGCACCACTTGCATGCGGTGGTATCGAGGTTTGCCATGCACGATCCAAGTCAAACGTAGTCACGTTTGCGCGTGCCGACCTTCACTCACTAATAGGCGGTCTGCACATTTCTCTCTCTTACAATTTATTTTTTCACTTCCTCTAGACGGTTCCGGTGTGCACCCTCAATAATTACACCCCCTCTTCCTTGTCTTCCACACGGACGAGAACCGGCGGCAACGGTGGTTCCTCACTGGGTCACTCCCTACTCGAACAACTGCCCCCATCCCTGATTCCATCCCCTCTCGAATCCATCCGCCTCCTTATCACAATGCCTCCATTAATCTACCGGACTCCAGACTCCATTTTCCGCTATGGGTAGAGCTTGGGGTAGCAACAAGCTGAAGCGAAAGGCATGCCATGATGACGTGGATGGCCAAGGCGACCGCCACCGCGAGGATTGGGGATGGCCAAACCTCAACGTTGCGAACGTGCACAAGATCGCCACGGGGTTGGACATCATCTCTGCTAGCCGCCTCGCTCGCTGCATCCATGGCTACCGCTTCACGATGCGGGACATGGATGAACAACCGTTCGGCACGCCAGGCCTTCTTTACCCCGATACCAGCAAATGGCAAAATGACTGCAATGGCCACGTAAGTTCCAGTATCTTACTTATTGGTTCAGTCATATTGTTGATTCATATGTGTTGAACTCTCATCGGAATCCTATGTTCCTTTCATCGAACGTGTTGTGTGCACGCGCGGTTTGAAGAAATTGAACCATTTAAGACTATTCTATACAGCGGAAGCTCTGCTCGTACCTGATATTCTGATATTGTCGTAGTGACACAGTCTTACTTTAGGTGATGACGATTTTTCAATTTCGATTTGCAATGGAATGTCTGCTAGGTGATATTCTGTTTCCTAAAACAAAAACAAACAGATTAGATGATTTAAGGTTGTTATGCCCCGAGCTATTTATGATCATCGTCAGGAGTTTGTTCTGGGGGGGGGGATGGGGGCTCTGCTCCTACTCCATATATTGGGTATCTTCGTAGTGACACATGCACAATTTAGGCAATATCTCAGGAGACACTCGTATTAGGCGATATCTTGTGTACTTTAATCTAAAGGTCCAGTTGTCAAATTGTATTTGCAATGGAATCCATGCTAGGTGATTATACGAACTGACAACAAACTCTATAGAATATTCATGCAAAACTGATGCTGCTGGATAAGTGTTCAGAATCAGTAGTGGTGAATATCAAGGAAGAAGAAGAGATGGAAACGGGAGATGACCAGAACTGGGTGGGTGGCAACGGCGAGTGGCTGGTCCTTTTATCCCTGGATGAGAGTACTTGGACTCTAAAAATGGCTACAAATGGTTGAGATTTACATTGCCATCTTTGGAGGGTGTCGGCATTACGGCATTCAACAATGGGTGGCTACCGCCCATTTCTGAATTCCCTTACAGGTTCAACATGGCAGAACTTGAGCTCCTGAAGGTACAACTCCCACATAGACCGCGGGAGGTGTGGAAGACCTGGGAGTATGACCTCTTAGCGGTTTTCAACAAAGCAATCACATTCATTAGATGCCCAGAAGACAAGGAATGGACAGTCTTGCGCTACGAATTCCTGCGGCCGGAGAAGTATGTCGACGTTGTCTTCACCTCCAGCTACCATTCGAACAAACCGCAACGCATTTATGCGGTCACTGAACCTAGCGGCGACGTGCGTGTTTGGGAGCAGTCCATTTGGGATGAGTCATGGTGTCATATAGCATGTAAAATCCCATTAAAAATTCTGCTTACTGACTGTAAGTAACACACAGGTACCGACGCAGCCGCGCACATCATTCCAGCTCCGGTGATCGAAGATGCAGTAGCAGATGCTGAACTTGGGACACGGCGCTGGTTCCTGGCACCTCTGGGAGGTGACACGAAACAGGATGTTGAACTCATGTGGATTCATATCATGGGAGCACTAAACAATGTTGGTGATACAATAGAACATATGGGGACACAACTTTCTTCATACCCATCGCTGCGGTGTCACGATTTCTCGAGGTGCGCATGCCCATCCAAAGACCCAGTGGAGCAAGTCTAGAGTAGAGTCGACAATCTGAAGGGATAATCTGTGTTTCTTGGGATCAACTACCCTTTCTTTGTCGGAGCCCCTAGAGATGTTGAACCTGTAATTGTTCAGGCAGCCCTGGCTAATGATGCTGCCGGTGCTACTGGTGGTGGTGGTGGAGCTGACGAAGAACTAGCTGTTGCTGCTCCTGGTGAAGCTGACAAAATACTTGGTGATGCTACTGCTGGTGAAGCTGACGAAATAGTTGCTAATGTTGCTCCTGGTGAAGCTGCCGAAATACCTGCTAAGGCTGCTACTGGTGAAGCTGACGAAATACCTAATGAGGCTGCTGTCGGAGTCCAGGAAGAACATGTTGGTGTTGTTGCTGAGGTGCCAGCACTTCCAGTGTTTTTAGCAGACTATGTGTTTACTGCATACTCACGCGCCTATCATGTTGACACTCCAGATCCGACCTGGAGCCGAATCCATGCTAGGGGAGGGGGCCTATAATTGGCTCATTAGTGGGGTCATACGATTTGATGGAGAATGACAGATGGCCAAACACAACATTCTGGTTTGTTCCGACGATACCACCAGCTCCAGGGACCTAGTGCTCATACTGGCAGATCTGATGAACCATTTGTCTTTATGTTTATCTTTAGTTACGCTTATTTGTGTAAACACTAAGCTGTGCTTATTTGTGTAAGACTAAGTTAGTCCTAACTGCGTAATATTCAGTGAAGCCCAGCTTTTCTTTCCACGCCCATAACAGTAGAATTACAGCATAGAACAGACAAAGGTAATGTGCATACTACGCATTTTTGCTTAGGATAACAACCACTTCAAGTAAATGATACATGGTGTACGCATTTGAACACATCACTAGGATGTGCCACCTATTGATGATTGATGACATGGATCTAGCTTTTCTGCACGTATTTGCATTGAATCGCTCATTGATTTGTTCACATAATTTTTGGCAATGGCTGATGAACTCCACTCTCTTGGTAACAAGCTTTGTCAGCGAGCACTTGTTGATGCAATGCAAAGTACAGAACATGGTATTCATCGCCGTTCCATTTAGGTTCCCTATATTTCGTCATCACGGAACTACTATTTTCAAATGAAAATCGCATAAACAACATATGTGTACATTGTTAGAGTATGCTACGGACACGATACATGCATGTTTTTCTAGAATCACAAGAAGAAAACTTGATACATTTTCACCTTGTTGGCGTTGTGACGAACTGGGTGGATGTGGCTTTGGGGTTCGGAGAGGAAGGCACCATGGCTGGTGCATGTGTGACCATGGCGACGGTGAGCTCGGATTCTAGAGGAGGCCAACAGGACCAAGCATGGTCGGCATGGTGACAGATCTCACCCGAGAATGAATTCCTGTCCCCGTGCCATGCCATGGGTGCGTCCATGGTGAGAGCAAGCTCCGATTCAGGATGGGGAGGAGAGCGAGGCCGAGCAGGTTCGTCCAAGTCCTAGTTCCACGCCATGGCCCGACCACAGATTGCCGCTCCGGAGGAAGAAGAAGACGCGTAAAGGATGCATGCGCCAACGCTGCAAGCCTACATGGCAGCCACGATGGCAGCGACATAATGGTGAAAGCTGACAGGGGGGCCAACTTGATGGGCGTTAGCCTGATATTTTGAATTGAAACATAAAGTTGAATTCGTGCCGAAAAACACCCTCTGCGTATTTGGAACGCCAACTTTGGGCAACGCAGCTGATTGTAAGCAACTTGGGTACTGTGTTGCCTGGGCGCCCCAACTTTCGGGCCACAAAATCATATTCTCCGCGGGTTGTAGCCCCCGATATTTGGAGTAGCTGATGGAGACAGGTGCTTCAAATCTTCTTTATCTTGACCTTTTTAACACCTCAAACTTGTTATCCGGCTGAACGCCTTCAGCTGGACTGGAGCACTTGATTACACCGGGGGCGCGCAAGCGCACCCGGTGGGTGTAGCCGCCGAGATTTAGAATCTTCATCTCCACTTGAAATCTGACTCGGTGCTGTCGTGCAAAAACAAACAAACAGAAATGAAATTGTTGTCAGTACATCAACATACATCACACATGCTATCAACCGGATAACGGTTTTATTTTTCAAAAACTAGTTCGTGCTTTTCTTAACACTTAGTCATTTTCTGGTGCACTCTGCTATTTACGCTCTGTCCTTGCTGGGCAGTCGGGCTGCGGTCTACATCTAGAATCGAAGGGGGATCTGATAATACATCGCGCACGGTACTGGAGGTTGAGCAGCCGGAAAGTACCAACTAGGCACAAGGCGGGAATGTCCGATCTGTCACATACTTTGCCGTTTTTCATGTGGGATGCCTCGGGGTTTTGCTCTTGCTAGCCGGCAGCCGGGCTGCGGTTTGTAGGTGAGACGAAGAGTAGGCCTCTGACACCGTCGCACACTACTCAGTCGGTTTACAGATTTAGCAGGCCGGGCCAACCGGCGAGCCTCTGGGTGGGGGTTGCCGGTGCTGGAAAACTGAAAGCAAAAAATGTGACAACATCTAGCGAGTCCTCGAGGGTTGCTCGAGGTCGGAAAAGACTCACATTGTAGTTGTCGGTGTAGCAGGGTCGAAGGCGCGATTCCGCAGGTGTTGCGGCTGCTGAAACGGTCTAACTCGCGTTCTAGCTGGATAGCCTGAGTCCAGCCGGACAGGCAACCAAATGTGGCTTATCCAGATTCGGTCCCCAGCCGACCAGACAACCAACCACGCCAGGACGCGCCGAGCCGGCCTGGCCTAGCCGGTCCTAACGACAACCAAACGGGACGAAGTCGCGCGGAAGTCAGTCCGACTCAGCCGGAACGGGTCCGAACCGGGTGAATCGGACAGACGAACCGGGTTAGTCGGACTGATGTAGCCTGATCAAGAATTTTCTTTATTTCTTTTTCTAACCAGATTTCTCCTATCCGGTCATACTTTTTTCCTCTCATTTTTTCCTTCCTATTTCTCTTAACCGACTGCAACCAGCCGACCCTCTTCTTTCTTTTTAACTTTCTTTCTCACTTACTCTAACTTTCCTATCCAGCAAATCCACTCCTTTCTTTTTCTTCATTTTTATTTTTTCTCTTTAACCGACTGACTAGAGCCAACCGGCCCCTCTTTCTCAACTTTATTCTCTCTTTTTCTTCTTTACAGCCGATTTCTCCTTCTACCTTTTCCCCTACCGATTGGCCCGATCGGTGCCTTTTTTATTTTTTTATCTTTTTTCTTCCTCTACCCTTTCCTCTGCCAACCGGCTAACCCAACCGGATTAGCCCAAACTACTAGCTGCAACCGGACCTTCTTTTCTTTTTTCAGCCGGCCACCCCACGGGCACCCCCAGCCAGCCCCACCACCACCATCCTCTCTCCTCCTTTCTCTTCCCTCTCTCTACCTTTTCTTTCTCTCCTCCCCCTGACCGGCTCGTGGTCTTTCTGCTAGCAGGGGAAGATGCAGACGCCGGGGAGCACGGTGAAGCGGGGGCCATGGCACGGAAGCACGCAGGCGCGCAGTAGAGGGCCCATGGCGTCCGCAGCAGTAGGAGAGCTCGCGGTGGCGGAGCCCACAGCGGTGGTGGAGGGGGGCGCGGCGTGCGCACGGGCGTGCGCGCGGCCAGGTAGGGGATGAGCAGGCACGAGGATGAGCGGGAGTGGCTGCTCGAGCAGCGCGTGCGGAGGTGCAGTGCCGCAAGGGAAGCTCGCAGGGGTGCGGCGGCGCTCATGCGCGCGCTCGGGGGTGGCGGGCGGCGCAGCGGTGCAGAGCTTTGCCGCGGGCGACCGACAGATGTGGACGCGTGCGTGGCCACGACTGGCGGTGGTGCCGGCGCGGCCGCGGAGAAGCACAGCAGGGTGGCCCGAGAAGGACGCTACACCGGTGGGGAAGGAGCTCGCGGTAGGAGGGGACACCATGCACACGCAAGCGGCAGAGCGGACACGCGCGGGGAGAGGATGCTCGCAGGCCAGCGGGCGCGGAGACGCAGCCGCGGACGACGCGAGAAGACAAACGGCTGCGATAGCATGTACGGGCGTGCGCGAGGACGCGAGCGGAGCCTGGAGCAGGGACGGTGAGGCCGACGATGATACGGACGGCGAGACCGACAACGGCGAGGCAGCCACGGCGTGACTCCGAGCGACTCGATGACACAAAGGTGAAAATGGCGCGGCGGCTGTGGCGATCCCCCGACGAACTTGGCGGTGCGTAGTCGGTGATGATGGCGCGGGGAAGGCGACGGGCCCCCGGGCGACTCGACGAGCCCCCGAGAGACTCCGCGTGACGACGGTGATGGTGGTGATGAGCCCGCGAGAACGGTGACACGATGTTGGTGAAGACAGTGTGGGAGCGGCGACAAGCCTCTGGGCAACTCGAGAGGGCGTCGGTGCCGACGATGACGATGAAGAAAATCGGGCTCCCGGACTACATTTTGCCCCACGGTGGGCGCCAACTGTCGTTGTATTGGGAACGGCAGTATCTAAACAGGTTAGATAGAGGTGTAGGGACTAGCAGCGAAGATCTTGACGGCGTCCGCAGGCGGGATTGGATACGAGCAAGTGTAGCGAGACACAAGAAGTACCCAGGTTCGAAGCCCTTGTGGTGAGGTAAAGCTCCTACTCCTGCCAATCTTACTATGAGTGGTATACGGGCTACAATCGCTCCTCGAGCTGTATCTTCTATCTACCTCCTTAAATGCTCTGAGACCGACCTATATGTATGTGTATCTTCCTGAGTGAGAGTGAGCTAGCTAGTGAGTTGTGAGTGAGTGATCGATGGGTGTATGCTCACGTGAAGAATGAGAGAGCCCCCCTTGGTGCCTTATAAAGGTGGCCCAAGGGACAAAGGTGGGACCCACTCGGCCTAGCTAGTACTATACATGGTGTCATGGATGAGGTAGTACAAGTACAAAGCATAGTGTCTACTATTTCCTACATAAGCAGGATGGTCTTCGGCCTTGTCGATGTACTCTCTGCATGTTGTCCTCCTTGCTGTCCGTACATTTCCTAGGAGCAGCACATCCTGGAGGATCCAATGTTGCTGGCTGGTACGAAGAGGAGCTAAACGCCTGGGAGCGGCAGCGTTCGTAGTGGTCGTCTAGCAGCAGAGCCGGATGATGGGGCGATTGTAGTGCTGGGCGATAGCAATCCAACCCGGGAGGGAGCCAGGTATCGATCCCCTGGGTCGATCCGGTATGAGGCGGCAGTGATCCGGCTGGGGCAGTGAGTGAGGCCCAGTCGGGTGCCTCCAGCCAGTCGGCTGATACATTGCAAATGTATCTATATTTTTTGATGTTCCATGCTTAGTTTTATCCACTTTCTTGTGTTTTGTTCCAACTTTGGAGTACTTTTATTATGATTTCTTGGACTAACCTATTAACAAGAGCCACAGTGCCAGCTGCCTATTTTCTGCTGTTTTTGGTTCCAGGAAAGTCAGAAAATGAATATTCTCGGAATTGGACAGGACAAAAGCCAAAGTGCCTATTTTTCCGAAAGGGATCAAGTGCTAGAATACGAGACGGAGAGGGGCCAGGGGCCGGCCACACCACCTGGCCGCACGGCCAGGCTTGGCCCGCGCCAGGGGGTGGTCTGGCCGACCCCAGCACCCCGTCGCCCTCTCCTTCCGCCTATAAGTTGCCCTCGGGACGAAAACCCTAGGTACCCGATTAAAAATCCACGAACGAGTCTGTAGCCGCCGTCGTCTCTGTCCCTAGATCGGGGGGATCTGAAGCTCTTCCCGGCACCCTGCCGGAGAGGGGAATTCACCCTGGAGGCCTTCTTCATAACTATGCAAGCCTCCGGTGTGATGCGTGAGTAGTTCATCCTTGGACTACGGATCCATGTAGTAGCTAGATGGCTGGTTTCTCCTCCTTTGTTCCTTCATGTTTAGATCTTGTGAGCTCCGTTCATGATCAAGATCATCTATTTGTAATTCATACATGTTGTGTTTGCGGGGATCCGATGGATATTGAGATGCTATTTCAGATTGATTATTTATTCTATCATGTCTTTGTTATTTGAGATCTTGCATGCTTTCCGTTGTTAGTAGCTATCTTGGCCAAGTAGATGCTAGCAACTCCAAGAGTTATTATTTATGCTCGATAGTGGGTTCATGCCTCTGGTAATCTGGGGAAGTGACAGAAATCTCTAAGGTACTAGATGTGCTGTTGCTACTAGGGAGAAAACAACGATCCTTTGTTCATAGAACAATTGTATTGTTTACTTTACACGCAGTTCGTAAAGCAATAATCTGTTGCTTGCAACTTAATACTAGAGGGGGTTCGGATGATAACCTGAAGGTGGATTATTAGTCATAGATGTAGTTGGAGGGCGGTCTAGGTATTATGTTCTAATGCCCAATAGAATCTCAAAGGAGTCAACATGATTAGTATATGCATGTATTGCTTTATCGCTGTTTGTCAATTGCCCCGCTGTAATTTGTTCACCCGGCATGTTATCTATCTTAAGGAGAGTCACCTCTAGTGAACTATGGATCCCGGTCCTTGTCTTTTATATTCAATCTACAATCTTTTACTGCTTTGTGTTTACTTTCTGCAAACTTTTACTTCTTCCCATTCGATACGTTTAATCCTTTGTTTTTCACAAAACACGGTGAGATTGACAACATCATCGCAAGTTGGGGACAAAGTTCTGTGGTTGTGTTGTGCAGGTCTCCACATTGCTACTAGCACCGATAGTGCGCCCTGCCAAAGCTCAGCTAGTAACACCTTTGGGGTGTTTCCTTGCTCCTACTGGTTCGATTAAACCTTGGTTTGATAACTGAGGGAAACTTGCTGCTGTTCTCATCATACCTTCCTCTTGGGGTTGCCAACGGGCTCTACATCAACACCACACACCAAGCACTTTTCTGGGCGCCATGCATTGAGCCATCAAGCATTTTGCTAGCACCGTTGCCGGGGAGTCAAGGACATCTTCACAAGGGGAGTCCCTCATAACCAATCTCTTTACTTTGTTGTTTTTGTTTTGCTTTGTTTGCTTGTTTTGTTATTCAAAAATACAAAAAAAATAGTTTTACTAGTTTGCTTTCTTATTTGAAAACCCAAAAAACTGACTACTCTTGAAAACACTAAGTTGTGTGACTTCACTAGCACCAACAACAATGATTTTATGAGCACTCCCATTGCTCCACTTGTGGCTGAAAATACTTTCTTTGAGATAAAACCTGCTTTGCTCAATCTTGTTATGAGAGAGCAATTTTTTGGTATTGGTAATGAAGATACTGATTCCCATCTAAATAACTTTGTTGAACTTTGTGAAATGCAAAGGCATAAGGATATAGATGGTGATATTATTAAACTGAAATTGTTTCCTTTCTCTTTGAGAGTAAAAGCTAAAGAATGGTTGAATTCCTTAACTAGGAATAGTATTGATTCTTGGACTAAGTCCAAAGATGCTTTTATTGGAAAATACTATCCTCCTGCTAAGATTATATCCACGAGAAGTGAAATAATGAAGTTTAAACAACTTGATAATGAGCATGTTGCTCAAGCTTGGGAAAGAATGAAATCTTTGGTAAAGAATTGTCCCACTCATGGACCGACTGCTTTTGTGTGATCATCCAAACTTTTTATGTAGGATTGAAGTATTCTTCAAGGAACCTATTGGATTCAGTTGCTGGAGGTACCTTTATGACCATCACTTCGGGTGCTGCAACAAAACTATTGGATAATATGATGGTTAATTATTATGAATGGCATTCCGAGAGAGCTCCACAGGGTAAGAAGGAAAATTCTGTTGAAGAAACCTCCTCCTTGAGTGATAAGATTGATATTATTATGTCTATGCTTGTTAATGGGAAAGCCCATATTGATCCAAATAATGTTCCTTTAGCCTATTTGGTTGCTCAAGAAGAGCAAGTTATTGTGAACTTCATAAGAAATAACAACCTTGGCAACAATGCTTATGGTAATAATGCTTATAGGAACAATTTGGTAACAATAATTATAAGCCATATCCTGCCAACAATGGTAATGCTTATGGAAATTCTTACAACAATAATAATAGTGCTACCTCTGAACTTGAAGTAATGCTTAAAGAGTTTATTAGTAAACAAACTGCTTTGAATAAAACTATTGAGGAAAAACTCTCTAATGCTGAGAGAAATATAGCAACTTTGGCTGAAGCTCAATCTACTTTGAATAAAATGGCTGCTAAACCTGAAACTAATGAGAACCCCTTTGCAGCTACTAATGCCATACAAGTAAGAATTGATGAAAATGTTAGACTATTAGCTGAATTACATGCTAAGTGGGAAAGAGAAGATGAAATTGCTAGAAACATTAGTGTTTCTACTATTACCACCACTAGTGTTGAGACTAATAATAGTTCTACTACTTTAGATGATAAAGTTGATTTTGATCTTGATGGTTGCAACATCTCTGAAGTTATTAAGTTCCTACAAAAGCTTTCTAAAAGTCCTAATGCTAGTGCTATGAACATGGCTTTTACAAAGCACATTACTGATGCTCGCATAAAGATTAAAGAAGAAAAGATGAAACATAAAGCTTCTATTCCTATAAAACAAGAGGATGGTTGGGAACCCATAATTAATATGAAAGTGAATGACTTTGATTTCAAAGCTTTGTGTGATCTTGATAGTAGTGTTTCTATTATGCCTAGAAGGATTTATGATATGCTTGATTTGCCTCCTCTTGAAGATTGTTATTTGAATGTCCCACTTGATTCTAATGCTAAAAAGAAACTCATGGGGAGTCTTAATGATGTTGTTATTATGGTTAATGATTCCTATGTCCCCGTTGATTTCTATGTTTTGGATGTTGAATACAATGCTTCTTGTCCTATTACTTTGGGAAGACCTTTTCTTTGAACTGTTGGTGCCATCATTGATATAAAAGAAGGCACCATTGAATATCAAATCCAACTCAAGAAAGGTATAGAACACTTCCCTAAAAAGAGAGAAAATATTTCTTTTTCTTCTCCTATGAAAACAAAATTTGGTCTTAATGCTTCTTCATTTGAGAACACTTGATTCTTTCTTTGGTTCTTATGCCTAACTTAAAGGCGTTAAAGAAAAGAACTTGTGGGGAGATAACCCAAGAGTTTTTGTTGAGTCTTGGAAGTTATTACCTCTGTAATAACCTCACATTATCCTTTTTATTTGCTTTTTGTGCCAAGAGTAACCTCTAATGAGAGTGAAGTAATGATTGGGAAAGTTACTGTCCCGAAACAGATTTCTGTGCTTCACCGTAAAAATTCCTGAGAGAGTTCTGTACGTCGTATTGAGCTGTAATGTTTTGTGCTTTTGCCCCAGGTAGTTATCTAACTTTCATAAGTTCAACACTTTTTGATTTGAGCAACAGAAGGTCTTTGAAAAAATTCGTCTTTACCTGCTGGTCTGTTTTGACAGATTTCTGCCATTTTCTGCATTTGCTTCTTGTTAGTTCCTTCTTGAGTTCCTTTGGGGAATTGAGCTTTTTTAGGGAAGTGCTACAGTAGCTAGTGTTCTAATGGAAGTTTATTTGGTGTTAGAACTGAACATTAAGACTTATTTATCTTAAGTGCACTAATGTTGCTAATGAGATTGTGTGAAGTTTTGTATGAAGGAAAAATTTCAGGTGTATGGAAGGAATGAGTAATGAGATGAAGGATGGACCAAAGCTCAAGATCGGAGATTCCACGCATGTCACCCCAAGAAATATCCAAGAAGTACAAGCGTCAAAGCTTGGGGATGCCCAAGGCATCCCCCTTCTTCATCAATAAAAATCTAGGTTTCTTCCAAACGCTTTATTTTTATTGTTTCATGCACAATTGTGTTTTTCTTGGAGCGTCTTCTTTTTCGTTTTTTTTTGGTTTTTAGTTTGCTTGGTTTGTTTAGTTTTCTGAATAAGTTGGTTGGACCCCCTCTTTCACACTTTGGTTTGCAAATAGTTTGGTTTGGTTTGGAAAAGAGTAGGAAAGTTCATACTTATGTGGTAAAAAGAGCTTGTTTTTTACTGTGGCCTATGCTTTGTCATGCCATGCTTGATATTGTTTTGGCTTTATGCTTAGTATTCTTTGTTGTAGCATGACTTTTTATAAACAATTGAGATTTCTTAATGTGCCATGGATGAATCATGCGTTGTTTTAGCATATTAAAGCATAGTATAGTGGTATTCTCCTTTGATGCTTTATTTGGGTTGACGTGGCGCATGCTCACACCATGTTATGACTATCTCAAGTCACCATAGCCTTTATGATCCTTTAGTTTTCAACTTGTAGTATCACTTTATTCTTTGATCAATGATGTTTTGTCGCTCTGCATGATTATGGCCATTATTGCTCTCTTAGTTTGTCGCTCCCAGTCTTTTGCTAGCCTCCACAACCAAGTATGAGTTCTACTCATGCATCCAAATCCCTAAACCAAGTTTTTCCAAAGAGTCCACCATACCTACCTACTAGCTTATGCTATTCCAAGTACATTCATGCTTTGTTTTACCTTCCACTTGTTATGAGAAAACTAGTGATTAAAGCTCTCACGAACTTGATGGCACACTTTACTGTATTGCCTCTAATAAACTTGAACCATTGCGTACTTCTTTGTTGCGTATATGCTTGCGCTTTATAAGTTGAAATTAGCAGAACCATGTTTCATGGGGAACGCTTTCAACATTGAACTTGTACTTTGTACCCCGTTGATATTATGTTCTTTTGCTTACGGATCCCAGCGGTTTGAAATAAAAGTGGAACTTGTAAGATCATGGAGTTTGTATGTGTGTTAGAGAAACGCCTGGGCCTCTAGCCTAAGCCATGCCTAATCATGGTGGAAACTTGCAGCATCACCATAATGAGCACTCTATGAAGCATCCTCAATAAAAACCTATGCAAATAGCAAATAAAAAGATCGCTGAGATGCTCATTGTCTGCTTGCCTTGTCATTTTGATTATGGGAAAGCTCCCGTATCATGTGCAAGGGGTACCCTGTTGGTGGTTCTTAATGATACACATATACTTATAATGACAAGAGCTTACTCGTGACTGAAGTTGAGTATCATGAGGATCGGTCTTCGTAAGTAAGGGGCATGAGATTTCGGTTCATAACTTGTCAAGCATATCCTCTTAGTTGTGTCACTTTAACCTTAATCACCTTCAATATGCTTATGATAGGGGCAATGAGAGCTGAAAGCTATAAGTACAATAATTTTTGGAACCTCTTTATGAGACTTGAATCCCTACTTCCTTTTTACAAAAGGCCTTTCTTCCACCTTTATATTGAGTCTCCACCTTCTATCTTTATGCACTACTTTGAGAGCATAGTGGCCATTCTTAGTTCTATGTGCATTGTCCCAAGACTAGTTGATTGATGCATAACTTGTTATTGCTTGTTTTAAACTATTGTATCTAGTCATTCTTATGAACTTTGAAGGTGTCCTATGCATTTATATTTGCTACTCGATTGAGGGACAAGCTGAATACTTTTATGCTATGTTTTCTTTATGATAAACAAACAAACATCTTGCAAAGCATTGTTATTCATGAATATTTTGTTTGTACCTTTTCATGTTGCATCATAGTCTCTTTGCTTATTGCTAGAACTTTGTCTTTCATGTGATGATTGAAGTACTATGATCCCAGCTTTGAATGTTTTGCAAATATTTTGATCATGTCTTTGATGGTGCATGTGAACTCAAAAATTCTTTCTTTTTATCACTTACCTACTCGAGGACGGACAGGAGTTAAGCTTGGGGATGTTGATACATTGCAAATGTATCTATAATTTTTTATGTTCCATGCTTAGTTTTATCCACTTTCTTGTGTTTTTTTCCAACTTTGGAGTACTTTTATTATGATTTCTTGGACTAACCTATTAACAAGAGCCACAGTGCCAGCTGCCTGTTTTCAGCTATTTTTGGTTCCAGGAAAGTCAGAAAATGATTATTCTTGGAATTGGACGGGACAAAAGCCAAAGTGCCTATTTTTCCGGAAGGGATCAAGTGCCAGAATACGAGACGGAGAGGGGCCAGGGGCTGGCCACACCACCTAGCCGTGTGGCCAGGCTTGGCCCATGCCAGGGGTGGTCTGGCCGACCCCAGCACCCCCTCGGCCTCTCCTTCTGCCTATAAGTTGCCCTCGGGACGAAAACCCTAGGTACCCGATCAAAAATCCACGAAAGAGCCTGTAGCCATCGTTGTCTCTGTCCCTAGATCAGGGGGGATCTGAAGCTCTTCCTGGCACCCTGCCGGAGAGGGGAATTCACCCTAGAGGCCTTCTTCATAACCATGCAAGCCTCCGGTGTGATGCGTGAGTAGTTCATCCTTGGACTACGGATCCATGTAGTAGCTAGATGGCTGGTTTCTCCTCCTTTGTGCCTTCATGTTTAGATCTTGTGAGCTCTGTTCATGATCAAGATCATCTATTTGTAATTCATACATGTTGTGTTTGCGGGGATCCGATGGATATTGAGATGCTATTTCAGATTGATTATTGATTCTATCATGTCTTTGTTATTTGAGATCTTGCATGCTTTCGGTTGTTAGTAGCTATCTTGGCCAAGTAGATGCTAGCAACTCCAAGAGTTAGTATTTATGCTCGATAGTGGGTTCATGCCTCTGGTAATCTGGGGAAGTGACAGAAATCTCTAAGGTACTAGATGTGTTGTTGCTACTAGGGAGAAAACAACGATCCTTTGTTCATAGAACAATTGTATTGTTTACTTTACACGTAGTTCGTAAAACAATAATCTGTTGCTTGCAACTTAATACTGGAGGGGGGTCGGATGATAACCTGAAGGTGGATTACTAGTCATAGATGCAGTTGGAGGGCGGTCTATGTATTCTGTTGTAATGCCCCATCGAATCTCAAAGGAGTCAAGATGATTAGTATATGCATGTATTGCATTCTCGGTGTTTATCAATTGCCCCGCTGTAATTTGTTCACCCAGCATGTTATCTATCTTAAGGAGAGCCAGCTCTAGTGAACTATGGATCCCGGTCCTTATCTTTTATATTCAATCTACAATCTTTTACTGCTTTGTGTTTACTTTCTGCAAACTTTTACTTCTTCCCATTCGATACGTTTAATCCTTTGTTTTCCGCAAAACACGGTAAGATTGACAACATCATCGCAAGTTGGGGACAAAGTTCTGTGGTTGTGTTGTGCAGGTCTCCACGTTGCTACTAGCACTGGTAGTGCGTCCTGCCAAAGCTTAGCTAGTAACACCTTTGGGGTGTTTCCTTGCTCCTACTGGTTCGATTAAACCTTGGTTTCATAACTGAGGGAAACTTGCTACTATGCTCATCATACCTTCCTCTTGGGATTCCCAACGAGCTCTACATCAACACCATGCACCAAGCACTTTTCTGGGCGCCGTGCATTGAGCCATCACCGGCCCAACAGGAGCAGAGCACACCGAGGCCCATCCAGGCAATGAGGACACGGCCTAGGAAGGTGCACGGAGGACGCGACCCAGCCAGGCGTCCGGCAGGCGCAGGCGGCCCTTCTGGTTGGCGCGGAGTGGAGTGTCCCAACCGGGAGGGGATCCGGTCTAGGCGGATCCAGGGCTAGAGCTGGCCCAGGCGAGGCTCGGCCTAGCCAGAAACACGAGGTGGCGTAGTGGTGGGCCGGCTAGGAGGCTCCAACTGTCCCAAGTTGCCTCAGGTGCTGTTTTCCCTTTATATTTTGCATGTTTTTGCCTTTTTATTCTTCTTGAGTGCTTCTTTGGGTTACCCGGGGGTAATCCCCCGACAACTCTTGAAACCCTTAGGAAATAAACCTAGCTTTTTGCAAACAAACCTAGAGCTTAAGATTTCCTAGTAGCTTTTACCTTAACTATGTTAGTGTTAGTTTGCGAGTACTTAAAGAGTACTCATGGCTTTGTCCCTGGCTATTCCCATGGCCAGACTATGAGGACTATTACCCAGAATATGGACATCAAGAGTTCTATGATAACTAGGATCATTTCCCATAGTGAGCATTGCCTGTGATCATGAAGATGAAGCCCCACTACATTTATTTTCCGCTGCTTTGATTGTATTAAGACTGGATCATGGGATCCTTTATTTGTAAGAAGTTTAATATGGTTTGTAATGGATGATGTACTGTGGTACCACTTCTGTTATGTCTCGCAAAAATAATAATCCTGGGATTGTGATGTACGGCATAACAGGCATCTGGACTTACAAAATACGGGTGTTGACAAGTTGGTATTAGAGCCATCCTGACCATAGGAGACCCTAGTTAGAATGGACGCCTGAAAAGAAAAATCTAGTTTGAAAAAAAGAATGTGAGTATTTCCAAAAACTTATTCTCTTTCTTATCCCTAAGATTCTTTCAAAAAGAGATCATTGGTTACTCAAAAATCTTCCAAGTCTACCTAAAACATGACACACTTGATCACCTCACTTACTTACTCATCCTAATTTCTTATAGATGGAGTTCAAATACACCAAGTTTTACCAATTGGGTAATGGAGGCCAGCTGATCTTCAAGAGGGATCTGGAATCACTTTTAGAGTATCTTGGACGCCCACACCCGGAGTTCTTTGGGGCACAACTCAACGACCACGTTGGAGGGGAGCTAAAGTGGCTAATTGTTGCCGACCTGAGGGGAAAGATGGAGCCACCTCTTTCTGACAAGATTTAGTTCAACGTTCAGGGAAACAACTGGCTAGACGGATTAGGCAGGGCTATGCAAGAAGATCTTGCTCACTTGTGTGCTCAAAACATAAACTAGATCCTCGGCAACCATTTTGCTCATTATGCTATCCCACCCGGAGTTGAAGCATCATGTGGACCACATGCCCTTCATGCTCCATGAGACACAGAAGGAGTTAGACAATGCCCGTGATCACGTCAACAAGAGCAACGCTGAAGCTATTGATAGGAATCACACCCTCGCCATCCTTTCCAAGGAATGCAACTCACTTCGTCAACAACACGACAAAAAGGATCGCATCATCGCTCGTCTTCATCAGAAGATAGCCACCTTGGAGGAGACCATCCACGATCAGGAGATCTAGCTGGAGGAACAGCAGGAGGAGGAAGGTCAAGACATCCGGGGGGATATTCACTCTTACCTCAGTGATGACAGTGACTACCTGGAGGACGAGGCCATGGAGGACAACACTGATGAGGATGATGCTGATTTTATTGATGATGATTAGTCGCACCTGAGCACTACCGTAGGTGTGTCATGTACCCTGTCCCACTTTATCGTAGTTTCACCAAATGGTTCTTAAAACCATCTGTTTTCTAGTTATGTTGTGGTGTGTGTTTGTATCATGTACTTGAATGAATGAATGAAAGAAGTGGTTAGTTTGCACAACCTGAGTCAAACTCGAAGTTTAAAGTTTGGAAACAAAACCCCTAAACCCTAGAAATTTCCCTCTTGTCTCACTATCTATCTCAATCTTCAGATGACTCGCGGAAATCAAGGAGGAAGCAATTCATCTCAAGACCCAATGCTGCAGATTCTACAAATGTTAGTTTCTGACCGTGAAGCTGGTAGATCTGAATGTCAAGCCAACTTTGCAACTCTTCAACAGATAGCCCAGATGGCCCACAATAATCAATGCCATGGAAACCAAGATCACCATGGATCCAAACTGAAGAGCTTCCAGAATACCAACCCTCCCATGTTTAGTAAGTCCGATGAGCCCCTAGATGCTGATTATTAGCTGCAGACCATGGTGAACAATCTACAAGTTGCAGGAGTGGATGCTAATGAGAAGGTGTTGTTTGCCACACACTATCTGTCCAGTTATGCCAGATCATGGTGGAATAGTACCCGTACGATGATCGGAGGTCAGATGATGACTTGGGAGGAGTTCAAAGTCATGGTCAGCTGAACCCATGTGCCCCCGGGTCTAATCAAGAGGATGAGAGATGAATTAAGATACTTGAAACAAGGAAGGATTACTGTGGTGGAGTATCGTGATAATTTTTTGTTACTAGCTAGGTATGCACCTGATGAGATTGATAATGAAGCCAAGAAGAAAGAAAGATTCCTGAACAGTCTGCATGATGAGATGCAGACAGTGCTAGTCAACATCTCCTTTGATGTCCTAGAAGCCTTAGTGGATTCTGCAATCCAGATGGATGGCAAGATTAACCAGGCCAGCGAGAACCGCAAGCGTCGAATGATGCACCAACCAGGACCCCACCATACCCCGAAGTATTGCCCCAACCCGTCTGTAGGATATGTACCCAGAACAACAACAACAAACCCCCAATGAACCGTCTGAACTACCCCAACTATGGAGGAGGAAACCGTAGGCCCGGAGGAAACAACACCAACAACCCCGACAACTCCAAAAATTTCAACCGTGCACCGCCAAAGTCCAACCACAACAACAACAACAATACTGCCCCAAGGACTGGAAGCAATGTTGTGCCTATAACAGGGAAGGACAAGTCCATGATCACTTGCTTTGAATGCGGAGTCATGGGTCACTACTCCAACAAGTGCCCCAAGAATCTTACCGCAGCAACCAATGTGAATGCACTTGCCCAGCAGCAACGCTGTGTCCAGCCTGGAAAGACATTCGGCCCAGGAAACCCGCACAACCGTAATGGTCGAGTCTTCCACATGAATGCTGAGGAAGCCCAGGAAGCGCCAGATGTCGTGCTGAGTATGTTTTCGGTTAATTCAGTTTTAGCAAGCGTGTTGTTTGATTCTGGACCATCACACTCGTTTGTTACAGAAGAATTTGCATGCAGTAGTAAGATACAACCAACAAATTCAAAGAATGTTATGATAGTTCAAATCCCTGGTTCAGCCACCAAAGCTAGAAAAATTTGCAAGTCCGTACCCATCAGAATCCATGTGATAGATTTTTATGCCGATCTAATAGTACTTGGAACCAAAGGTTTGAAAGTAGTGCTAGGGATGGATTGGATGTCGAAACATCAAGGATTAATCGACTGTGCTAAGAAATCCATAACCATGACCAGTAGCACCGGAGTATCAGTAGAACATGTATCTAAGACTTTGCCCCATGAATTCTAGTGCAACAAGAGTCTAGCCAAGACCACCACTGACCAAGTTAGGGTAGTCTATCAATACCCTGATATGTTCCCTGATGAATTTCCCGATATGCCCCCGGATCGGGATATCGAGTTTATCATTGAACTAATCCCTGGAACTGGACCCATATCTCAGAGACTGTCAGGGGGATGATCCCCGGGTACCCCATCCGGATAAGAAACAGGACAGTCGGATCGCGTTCGGCTGACCAGATGTAGCCGGACAGGGCAAGGCGGGCTGGCTATCACCCGGTAGCCGGATCAGCAAGAGACAGCCGGATACGGCAACGTAGCTGGACCCAATCAGGGAGACAGGACGACGTGCGTATTAGTGCACGGTACGCCCTGTACGATAACAAGACGGGCAACCACCTGCCCATACCGAAGACTTTGCGTGGGTGACGCTGGAACAGTGGCCTGTGCTGACGACGGGCTCGCACGGCGTCCACTGTACCTACAACAGCCATACCGCTCATACTCCGATAAGACAAGCCATACTAGATACTGTAGATGACTAGTCGGCTGGGACCCGCCTGTGGGGCCCGCCAGTCGGACTAGCCAGTGAGACCTTTGCCTCTCTGCCTATATAAGGAGAGGCAAGGCCTCAGTAGAAAGGGTTGGTCTCAGTGCATTTAAGGCAGTAGCTAGAGAACACAGCTCAAGGAGCACTTGTAGTTTGTATATCCCTCATAGTCAGATCAGGCAGGAGTAGGAGCTTTACCTCGTCCCGAGGGCTCCGAACCTGGGTATTTCCTGCGTCCAGCTACGCTTGCTTATACACAATCTCGCCTGCGGACGCCGTCGATAGCTTCCCTGCTAGTCCCCACACCTCTATCTAACCTCCTTAGGTACTGTCGTTCCCAATACAACGACAGTTGGCGCCCACCGTGGGGCTGGATGGCTTCGACCGGAGTCACGTTCTGCATGGGACCCCGCACTTCAGCCGGTGAGTGCGTGGCCTCCGTCCTGGTGCTCACGCTTGGCAAGTTCGTCTGCGTCATCGACAATGCCTCCTGCTTCGCCGGAACTTCCTTCCCAGTGAACGACACCGTCCTGCTATTCGGAGTTGCCGCCGTCCCGGAGCGTCTACGTCGCCACCGTCCCGTCGCCACCGTCTACGTCGGCACTCTCCCCGTCTACGTCGCCACCGTCCTGGAGCGTTTCCCTAGGGAAATCGTCTCTGTCGCGAAGTTGCCGCGCTCAGACGGCAGCACCTCCGCCGCACCCCGCGGCGTGGAGGTCATGATGGCCGGATCCAGCTCAGATCCCCGCCAGCCGCGGGAGCGAGGTGCGGACGAGGTCAGAACTTCCGCTCCCCCGCAACCTCGGAACCCGGTGGAGGATGCCATTGATTGGGTCCTGACGCCAGTTAACCTCGGGGATTATCCGGAGGAAGCCGAGGCCAACTTCACCATGGAGAGACAGATCCTCCTCCAGGAGGCCATGGAGCTGGCAGCAGCCCACAAGCAACTTGAGATCACTCGGCGCGAGTATGACCGCGCATGTGGCCTCACTCCGGCTACTGTGGAGCCGAGCCAGCGCGGCCAGGTACGGCGTCGGGGCGGTGAGCTGGGCGGTAGGATGGAAAAGGACAGAGAACCGGATCTCGCGTCTGCCCTCACATGGCCCACCTACAGCACGCCCATCAAGAACCTGCGCGCAGCGCGAGCCCGCCAGCACGCTCGCGTGCAGGAGCTCCTCCATGTCGCGGACGAGCAGGCCGATGCCAACCGGCAGATGCAGGAAGACCTTAGCTACTCCAGAGGGAGCAAGCTACCTGCCAACAGCAGAGGCGCGCCGCGCGACACCCAGCAGGCGTCCTCCCCTCAGCCGCCTAGGGCCTGCAGCAGGCGTCACAGCTCGGGCAACAGGGGCCAGCCGCGCCAGGAGCAGACGGTGAACAGCAACCCGCCACATTCCCCACCGCCAGCCGGAGCGCCCAGACCAGCCGGTTCCCGTCTCTCGGGCCGGGTGGGAGCGCCCAACCCGTCTCTCAAGCGCGCGTCATGGAGGAGGAAGATTCGACCGGCCCGGTTTGCTTCGGACCCCGCATCCAGAACAAGTCGTTTCTGGATAAATTCTCCCTGCCCAGGGACACCCCCAAGTACGATAGCAGCATGAAGCCGGAAGACTGGTTGACCGACTATGCTACGGCAGTCGGTATCACCCACGGGAACAAGCGCACAGCCATGCGCTACGTCCCTCTCATGCTAACCGGGTCGGCAAGGACATGGCTCAATAGCCTTGCGCCCAACAACATCAACGCCTAGCCTGACTTCGAGAATGTGTTCGTCCGCAACTTCAACGGCACGTACAAATGTCAGGGCGCCCGTGCGACCTGGCCCTGTGCGTCCAGGGCGACCGCGAGACCGACCGCGAGTACCTCGCCAAGTGGACGGAGCTGCGCAATACTTGCGAGGGCATCCTGGAGAGCCAAGCCATCGGCTTCTTCATCGAAGGTTGCCGAGAGGTCACCATGCTTCGCCACCGGCTACTGTGTGACAAGCCGAAAACCATGGCGGAGCTCATGATGGTTGCGTACCAGTACACCATGGCGGATGCCGCCATGAAGAAGCCCCTCCGAGTAAACGCGGACGGACGTCCGACTCCCATGGAGCCGGCTCGCGACCGTCCGAGCAATCCGGCTGGTGAAGCCAGATCCTCAAGACGCCATGGCAACGACAATCGGTTCCATGGGACCGCCAGGCCGGACAACAGAAGCCTCGCTACCACGCGCGGCAGGTCAATGCTGTGGAGGGTGCGCCCGACGCACCGGCTAATGAGGCAAGAAGGCAGAAGCCCCGGCTCACCTTCGACCAGATGATTGACGACCCGTGCAAGTGGCATAGCGATCCCTTCAAACCAGTACGCACACCACCCGGAACTGCAGCTGGACCCGCCAGCTAAAGGACCAGGGCAAGCAGCCTCGTCTCCCGCCTCCCCCACCGGGTGGACCTCCACCAACGGCTAGGGGAGCCGGTAATGATGGTAACGGAGGCAATGGCGGCAACAACAACAACGGCTACCCCTAGCCGCATGCCGCCTACCACATCTTCGAGACAGAGCAGGACGACAAGCACAGCCGCAGGCGACGCTCTAAGGAGGTCAACGCCATCGTCTCTCCGGTCCCCCAGTACCTGAACTGGTCGGAAACCCCCATCACCTGGAGCCGGGCGGATCAGCCTGAGCATCTACCGACTCCCGGGGGCTACGCCATGGTGCTCGACCCCCTCATCGTCTCCAATGTGTGCACCTGCCGATTCTCGCGCGTCCTCATCGACGGAGGCAGCAACCTCAACCTCCTCTACCAGTCCTCGCTGGAGAAGCTGGGCATTCGCGAAAGCGACCTACGCCCGACTACCACGACGTTCCACGGCGTACTGCCGGGGCCAGCCTGCGCCCCGCTGGGGAAAATCCAGCTGGACGTCATCTTCGGGACCGAGGAGAAGTTCCGCCGCAAACCAATCTGGTTTGAGGTGGTAAATCTGACGAGCTCCTACCATGCTCTCCTCGGGCGCCCTGCCCTCGCCAAGTTCGTGGCCATCCCCCACTACGCGTACCTCAAGACGAAGATGCCGAGACCCCACGGCGTGATCACCGTCGCCGGCTGCTTCAGGCGATCGATGGAGTGCACCTCAGCCGGTTCCAAAATGGCGGAGGCCCTCATCATAGCCGAAGAAAAACGCGTGATCATGCGCAATGTGGCCATGGCCCAGCAGGACTTTCCGGCTAGCAGCAAACCGGCTGGAGAAGGAGCTTTCCAGCCAGCAAAGGAGACAAAGAGGATCCTGCTCGACCCCTCCGATCCGACTAAGTTCGTCACCATTGGTGCCGGCTTGCACAACAAATAGGAAGGCGCGCTTGTCGACTTCCTCCGTGAGAATCGGGACATCTTCGCATGGTCCCCCAAGGACATGCCGGGTGTGCCGAGGGAGTTCGCCGAGCACTCACTTCATGTGCGTCCGGATGCCAAGCCGGTCAAGCAACCTCTGCGCCGGTTCGCAGAGGAGAAGAGAAAGATAATCGGTGATGAGATCACCCAGCTGCTTGCAGCCGGGTTCATCATGGAAGTGTACCACCCGAACTGGTTGGCGAACCCAATCTTGGTGTTGAATAAGAACAAGACCTAGCGCATGTGTATCGACTACACCAGCATGAACAAGGCGTGCCCGAAAGACCCCTTCGCCTTGCCTCGTATCGATCAAGTCATCGATTCCACGGCCGGCTGTGATTTGTTGTCTTTTCTAGATTGTTATTCCAGGTACAATCAGATCCGGCTAAACCCGGCTGATCAGATTAAGACATCATTTATCACCCCCTACGGGGCTTTCTGCTATGTAACCATGCCTTTCGGCCTAAAGAACGCAGGCGCCACCTATCAGCGATGTATGCAGAAATGCTTGCACTCGCAGATAGGCCGAAACGTGCACGCTTACGTGGATGACGTGGTCATCAAGACCAAGGAAAAGCGCACCCTCCTCGAGGATCTGAGAGAAACATTTGGCAACCTCCGCCAGTACCAGATGAAGCTGAACCCAGAGAAGTGCGTCTTCGAAGTACCATCCGGTCAGCTACTCGGTTTCCTCATATCACAACGAGGTATCGAGGCGAATCCGGAGAAGATCGCGGCCATCCAGAGGATGCAGCCGCCCAAGAACCTTCTTGGAGTCCAGAAGTTCACCGGATGCCTGGCTTCCCTCAGTCGTTTCGTCAGCCGGCTAGGGGAGAAGGCACTCCTGTTATACCAGCTGATGAAGAAGACGGACAAGTTCTCCTGGACTTCGCAAGCCGACACTGCGTTTCACGACCTCAATCGCATGCTATCCACAGCACCGGTTCTAGCCACGCCGGCTAGCAAGGAGCCGATGCTGATTTATATAGCAGCCACCAGCCGGGTCGTTAGTGTCGTCCTGGTGGTGGAACGCCCCGAGGAAGGAAAGGCTCAGCCAGTTCAGAGACCCGTCTACTACCTCAGCGAGGTTCTCTCCCTCTCCAAGCAGAACTACCCCCACTACCAAAAGATGTGCTACGGTGTGTACCTGGCATGCAAGAAGCTCAAGCACTACTTCCAGGAGCACCCGATCAAGGTCGTGTGCAGCACACCCCTTTTGGAAATCATTGGCAACAAGGACGCCACCGGCCGAGTCGCCAAGTGGGTCATCGAGCTCGCCGCTTACTCCATCTAGTACGAGCCTCGGCTCACGATCAAGTCACAGGCGTTGGCAGACTTCCTTGTCGACTGGGCTGAGACCCAGTATCTCCCACCGATTCCGGATTCGGACCGCTGGCGGATGCACTTCGACGGGTCGAAGATGCTCGGGGGCTTGGGAGCCGGCATCGTGCTCACCTCGCCCAAAGCAGACCGGCTAGAGTATGTGTTGTAGATCCACTTCAAGGCCTCCTACAACGTAGCCGAATATGAGGCACTGGCGCACGGGCTCCGGCTGGCCAAGGAGATCGGTGTCAACCAGATCCTGTGCTTCGGTGATTCGGACTCGGTGGTGCAACAGGTGTCCGGGGAATGGGACGCCAGAGATGCAAACATGGCTCTCTACCGGTTCCACATCCAGAAGCTCAGCACCTCCTTCGATGGATGCGAATTTCACCACGTCCCCCGCACCAACAACGAGGCAGCCGATGCGCTCTCCAAGATAGGATCCACCAGGCAGGCCATCCCACCAGGGGTCTCCTAGGAGCATCTGCGCAAGCCATCCATCAACCCGTCACCGGAGTCAGACTCCATCGTCTAGGCGGGAAGCGTTCCGGCTGGCGGAACAGCAGAAACGGAGCCGGCAGAACCACCAAAGAAGAAAACCCGCACCAATTCCGGCCAGGCAGTGCCCTCCGGCTCGCAAGACCCAGGGGCTGCCGGCTCGCCTAATGGCTCGGGGGCAGTCGTCCCGGGTACTCCACCCGGACGACCCCCCAACATCCGTCAGCCGGAGGATAGGAGCGTCCTCGTCATCCGGGAAGTGCGATCCTGGGCACAGCCCTTCATGAACTACATCGCCAACGGAGAACTCCCGGATGACGAGGTAGAGGCCAGGCAAATCCGGCGCCGCACGCATACATACACCATCATAAACGGCGAGCTGTACAAGCACAGTGTATCCGGTATCTTCCAAAGATGTGTTAATGTGGACACGGGCTACCGGCTACTCAAGGATATCCACCAGGGTGAGTGCGGGCACCACGCTTCGTCAAGGGCGATAGTCGCCAAGGCATTTTGCCATGGTTTCTATTGGCCCACCGCCCTCGAGGATGCCGAGCAGCTGGTCCGTATGTGCAATGGGTGCCAGCGCTTCAGGCAGCTCAGGCACATGCCAACCTCGGTACTCAAGACCATACCGATCACTAGGCCCTTCGCAGTTTGGGGCCTCGACATGGTCGATCCCTTCAAGCGAGCCCACGCAGGAATGACCCACCTGCTGGTAGCGGTGGACAAGTCCACAAAGTGGATCGAGGCCAAGCCAATCCGGAAGCTGGATGGAGCGACGGTTGTTACCTTCTTCACCGACATCATCAACCGCTTTGGCTACCCCAACAGCATCATCACCGACAATGGCACGAACTTCGCCAAGGGGGCCTTTGCCCGGTTCTGCAGCAACAAGGGCATCCGACTGGACCTCGCCTCCGTCGCACACCCGCAGTCCAAAGGGCAAGTCGAACGAGCAAACGGCTTGGTGCTAGCCGGCATCAAGCCACATCTCATCGAGCCGTTGGAGCGGTCACCCGGATGTTGGATCGAAGAACTTCCGGCGGTGCTATCGAGCCTTCGCACCACACCAAATAGGTCAACCGGCTACACGCCATTCTTCCTGGTCTATGGATCGGAAGCTGTCCTCTCCGCCGACATCGAGTTCGACTCCCCTCGCAAGCTCCTGTACGACGAAAAAGCCAACAAGGAGGCGCGGGAGGACGGGGTGGACCTCCTGGAGGAGGCCCGCGAGCTGGCCCTGTCCAGATCTCCCCTATACCAGCAGCGACTACGTCGCTACCATTCAAGCCGGATTCACCCAGTCGCATTCCGCGAGGGCGACCTGGTTCTCCGGCTGGTGCAAGACACGAAGGGCGTGCACAAGCTATCACCACCCTGGGAGGGCCCCTTCCTCATCAGTCGGGCGCTGCCCAACGACTCCTATTACCTCATCAACGCAGTGCAGCCGCGCAAGAACAAGATGGACAAATCGGATGAGGAGACCGAGCATCCTTGGAACGCGGCCCTGCTGCGCCCGTTTTAGACCTAGTCGCCAGGAAGTGTATGTATCCCGAAAATCCCATGAATGAAAATGCGGACCCCCTCGAGAATCTCGGGGGATCCTTCTAGAAATGTGTGTGCACCTGTTTTCTAGTTCAAATTTTCCGGCTCCGGCAACCCCTACCTAGGGGCTCGCCGGCTGGCCGGGCCTGTTAAGTCAACAAACCGGTTGAGTATTGTGCGACGATGTCAGAGGCCCACTCTTCGTCTCAGCTATAGACCGCAACCCGGCTGTCCGGCTAGCAAGAGCAAAAGCCCGAGGCATCCCACACGAAAAATGGGGAGGAGACGCGACAGATCAGGCGTCCCGGCCCTGCAACTAGCTCGAACCAATCCAGCTGCTAAGCCGCTAGTACCGTGCGTAACGTACTGTCAGCTCCCTTTGATTCCGGCTGCAGACCGCAACCCGGCTGCCCGGCAAGGACGCAGCGAAAACAGCAGAGCACACGGGAAGGCGACTAAGTGTCTAGAAAGGAGCAACCAGTTTTCGAATAAACAAGCCGTTTTCCGGCTACGATTTGACAGACTAACCTATTAACCTATGAAGATGTATGTGTATGCATATGTGCATTCTTGTCCGACTACCTCGAGTCGGAATTCAGGAGAAGGAAAGAAGATTCGAAATCCTTTCCTTCATCAAGCGCTCCGAATCTCGGGGGTTACACCCACTGGGTGCGCTCGCGCGCCCCCAGTGGAATCTTGTAGTTCCTGACCGGCTAAGGGCGTTTAGCTGGCCGTTCAGAGCCCAGGTGAGGGCAAGGGCAGGAGCAAGAAAAGACAAGAAAGTTTCGAAGCACCTGGCTACGCCAGCTACTCCGAATCTCGGGGGCTACACCCAGTGGGTGCGCTCGCGCGCCCCCACTGGAATGTTAGTTCCCCCGGCTGAAGGCGTTCAGCCGACGAAAGCGGCCAACTGGGACGAGGCCAGTCGGACAAAGTTAGAAGACTTGGGAGACATAAGAAAGATTCGAAGCACCTGGCTGCACCAGCTACTCCGAATCTCGGGGGCTACATAGGTCGCTCGGCTAAAGGTGTGTAGCCGGACGAAGTTAGCCGGCCAGAATACGCAAAAGGAAAGCTCAACGCACAAGGGAGATTCAAGAATTTCAACAATAACAAACAAAAGGGAGACGAAGCTCCCATAAGTTACCCGGCGTCAAAGACAGCCGGTACAAGCAGACAAGGTTCACAAACATATAACACAAGACAAATACACCCGGCATCCCGGGGCAATAACTAGACGGCAGGACCCTTGCCGTGCAGGGGATCTTGGCCGGCAGAAGCTTCAGGCGGCGGAGGAGGCGCGAAGCTCGATCCGATTCCTGCGCCTGTGGGCGGCGGCATCGAGCCCTCCGCATCAGGAGTACCGACGGACTCCGAGTCAGTGAGAACCTCGTCGGGATCCACGTAATCGGCGATCTTGATGGCGGACCCGCGGAGTTCCAGATTGGCTTGGCGGATGGCGGCAAGATCGGCTCCGACAGGGAAGCCACCGTCGATCTTCTCGACGCGGGTGTCCTTGTACCAGGAGAGCATGAGGGCCAGAGCCATCTCCGCTCCGGCCCGTGCCGCCAAGTCCCGCAGCCAATCCACCGCAGCCGGCACCTCTCCCACCTTCGCCGCCAGCTGCGCCATCGTCTCTAGAACTGGAGCCTCCAGCCACATGAAGGAGAAGACGTCCCGTGCCGCCTGACGAAGCTTGGCTGCTTCCTCGCCAAGAAGGACGACAAGCTCCTAGGCCATGGGCTGTGCTCCCGGCCAGTTCTCCTGCAGCCGGTTGTAGGCCAGCAGGTCTATGCCGGGGTAAAAGGCTGTTAGAAAAAAGGGTCAGATCTGGCTACCGGATCTGGAAAGAAAGGAAGACGGGAAAAGGAACTTACCCTTGGCAGTATGGCTGACCTGCATCAGCTCCTCCACCAGCGCCTTCTCCTTGATCGCTAGCTGTTTGATCTCCTTCTCTTGGTCCTTGTTCTGGGACTCGAGAAGGGTGAAGGCTTCGGCCCGGCTAGCGAGCGAGGCGTCGTGCTCCTTGACGGTGGCCTCCAAACCGTCTACCCGTGCATCCCAATCCTTGTTCTGCAGCCGCAGAGTGGACTTGGACCTGCTCAGCCGGTCGTTCGCTTTCTTCAAGCGATCGATCTCGTGCTGAGCGCACACGAGGATGGCTGCAACGAAACCGGCTATCAATAAAAAAAAAGAGAGCGAGCTGGGTGAAGCGAACTTACTCTAGAAAGTCCCGTTGGCGGCAGCAAGCTTCTGCTCCAACGTCCGGTTCTCGCCGGCTGTGGCCTCCAATAGCCGGATCTCCTTCACCGCCAGCTCGAGCGTGGCGGCAAGGTCCGACCCCGAAGCGGCAGATGAAGCGTCGTTGTCCATGGCGTTGACGGCCAAGGACTCCTTCGCTGCGACCACCGCCGTTCGCCACTCCTCCCCGAGCTCCTCGTCGGAGTTGTCATTGGCAACAACGGCGAGCTCCTTGCCGGAAGCCCCCCGCATGCCCGCGGAAGAGCCTTCCGGCTAGGAGGGCTCCGCTTCCGGCTGGGCGGAGGCAGCCGACTCAGCTCGAGGGGGAGGCGGAGGCTGTGCCTCAGAAGAAGGAGAGGTGCCGGTTGGCACAGTCAGGGCACGGGGCGGCGACCCGGTCGGCGCCCTTGCCGGGCTCGCAGCTCCGAAAGAGACCAACGTGCTAAAGAGAAGGAGGAAAAGGCAAAAGCAAAATAAGCCAAAGTCAGAAAAACAAGAAAGTGGGCAGGTAGACAGAAAGCGCCGAAAGATAGAGGGGGAGAGAGAAAACGTACCCTGGCACAACCGGGGGCGGCCCTTTCTTCCGGCCAAGGCGGCTCGGCGGCAGGGTGCCGGAACGCCTCCTCTTGGGATCCGGCTCCTCCGTCACAGGCCGACGGGAGCTAGAACGGCTGGAGCCGCTCCCGCCTGCCTCGCGGTCCGTCACGGAGCGTGTCACCGGTTCCGAGTTCGGCCCGACCTTCTCCTCCTCCTCGTGCACCTCCGCGTGCGGGTCGGCGGCCGGCTCGTCATTCCGGCTGGGAAGGCGTCGCCGTCCCCATCCGATTCCTCGCCGGACCGCCGAGCACGCAGCTCGGGCAAGTCAGGCGTGAATGCCTCGAGGGGAGCCTCGCCCTCCTCGCGACGGATGCAGGCGAAGATCTGCCGAATGCAAGAAGTTAATCAGACAGAACAAGGAAATAACACAGAAAGAGCAAACAAAATTTCCGGCTACGAGAACTTACCCGGGGCACGCGGTTCTCCCGGCTGTAGGGCGCCAGACTGAACTTCCAGTTCTCCGGTAGCCGCTCCTTGCTGATCGTCCATAACCACTCCTTCAAGTTGTGGTAGCGGGGATCGCGGCGCGATAGCCGGGTCGGGTCCAGCCGGCCGGAGTAATAGCACATCTTGTGCGCCCGCTGCTGCATCGGCATCATCAGCCGGGACATCCAGCTAAGAGTGATGTCCCGACCGGTTAGCTGGCAGGTGACGAGGGAGCGCATGCGCGCCAGCATCGCGTCCGTCTCCGCCTTGTCGCCGTGGAACTTCAAGTCCCAGTTCTGCCGAGTGGATTCGATGTCCTGGAAGGCCGGAAGATTTATCCGGTCAATGTTGGTGACGTTCTTGACGTAGAAGTACGACTGCTGCCATAGCCGTACCGTTTCCTGGAGCAAGAATTTGGGATAGCCGGATTGGGTGCGGGAGTAGATGGAGGCGCCGCCGCAGACGACTAGCGGCCCCTTCGTGTACTGCACCTGCGGTCGGACTCGGAAGAGCCGGCAGAGGAGCCCGAGATCCGGCTGGATCCCGAGATAGCTCTCGCAGAAAGCCATGAAGTGCGCCAGCGTCCCGATGGCGTTGGTGCCAAGGTGGTGAAGACGGATGTCGAAGAAGGCGAGGAACGTCAGAACGAAGGGGTTCACCGGAAGGGCGTACCCGCGCGCCAGGTGGGAGAGGAAACAACACCAACAACCCCGACAACTCCAAAAATTTCAAGCGTGCACCGCCAAAGTCCAACCACAACAACAACAACAATACTGCCCCAAGGACTGGAAAGCAATGTTGTGCCTATCGTAGGGAAGGACAAGTCCATGATCACTTGCTTTGAATGCGGAGTCATGGGTCACTACTCCAACGAGTGCCCCAAGAATCTTACCGCAGCAACCAATGTGAGTGCACCTGCCCAGCAGCAACGCCGTGTCCAGCCTGGAAAGACATTCGCCCCAGGAAACCTGCACAACCGTAATGGTCGAGTCTTCCACATGAATGCTGAGGAAGCCCAGGAAGCGCCAGATGTCGTGCTGGTATGTTTTCGGTTAATTCAGTTTTAGCAAGCGTGTTGTTTGATTCTGGAGCATCGCACTCGTTTGTTACAGAAGTATTTGCATGCAGTAGTAAGATTCAACCAACAAATCCAAAGCATGTTATGATAGATCAAATCCCTGGTTCAACCACCAAAGCAAGAAAATTTTGCAAGTCCGTACCCATCAAAATCCATGGGATAGATTTTTATGCCAATCTAATAGTACTTGGAACCAAAGGTTTGAAAGTAGTGCTAGGGATGGATTGGATGTCGAAACATCAAGGATTAATCGACTGTGCTAAGAAATCCATAACCATGACCAGTAGCACCGGAGTATCAGTAGAACATGTATCTAAGACTTTGCCCCATGAATTCAAGTGCAACAAGAGTCTAGCCAAGCCCACCACTGACCAAGTCAGGGTAGTCTGTCAATACCCCGATATGTTCCCTGATGAATTGCCCGGTATGCCCCCGGATCTGGATATCGAGTTTATCATTGAACTAATCCCTGGAACCAGACCCATATCTCAGAGACTGTTAGGGGGATGATCCTCGGGTACCCCATCCGGATAAGAAATAGGACAGTCGGATCGCGTCCGGCTGACCAGATGCAGCTGGACAGGGCAAGGCGGGCCGACTATCACCCGGTAGCCGGATCAGCAAGAGACAGCCGGATACGGCGACGTAGCCCGACCCAATCAGGGAGACAGGACGACGTGTGTATCAGTGCACGATACGCCCTGCATGATGACAAGACGGGCAACCACCCGCCCATACCGAAGACTTTGCGTGGGTGACGCTGGAACAGTGGCCTGTGCTGACCATGGGCTCGCACGACGTCCACTGTACCTACGACAACCATACCGATCATACTCCGATAAGACAAGCCATACTGGATACTGTAGATGACTAGTCGGCTGGGACCCGCTAGTCGGACTAGCCAGTGAGACCTTTGCCTCTCTGCCTATATAAGGAGAGGCAAGGCCTCAGTATAAAGGGTTGCTCTCAGTGCATTTAAGGCAATAGCTAGAGAACACAGCTCAAGGAGCACTTGTAGTTAGTATATCCCTCATAGTCAGATCAGGCAGGAGTAGGAGCTTTACCTCATCCCGAGGGCTCCGAACCTGGGTACTTCCTTCGTCCAGCTATGCTTGCTTGTACCCAATCTTGCCTGCGAACGCCGTTGATAGCTTCCCTGCTAGTCCCCACACCTCTATCTAACCTCCTTAGGTACCGTCGTTCCCAATACAACGACAAAGACCTGATAGTATGAACCCATCTTAACTAGTGGAGCTGAAGAAGCAACTTGATGATATGCTGGGAAAATGACTGATTCAACCAAGTGCATCACCAAGGAGATCACCCGTTTTGTTTGTTGATAAGAAGGATGGTGCCAACCGTCTTTGTACGGATTATCGTAAGCTGAATAATGTCACCATCAAGAACAAATACCCTTTGAAAAAGGTAGAAGATTTGTTTGATCAACTGATTGGTGCTAGTGTGTTTTCTAAGATTGATCTTAGAACTAGTTATCATCAATTGAATATTCGTGCAACAGATATCCCAAAGACAGCCTTCACCACCAGATATGGATTGTATGAGTACAATGTCATGTCTTTTGGATTAACCAATGCCCCCGCTCATTTCATGAACCTCATGAATAAAATTTTCATGAATTTTCTAGATAAGTTTGTCGTTGTTTTTATCAATGACATTCTGATCTACTCCATGTCAGAAGAGGACCATGAGAAACATCTGAGAAGCATCCTTGAAACCCTTAGGGAACATCAGTTATATGCCAAGTTCAGCAAGTGTGAATTTTGGTTAAGAGAAGTAGGATTCCTAGGCCATATCCTATCGACAGGAGGAGTCGCTGTTGATACCGACAAGATTAAAGATGTTGAAGAATGGAAAGCCCCAACCACCCAAACTGAAGTCTATGCATTTCTTGGATGAGCCGGATATTACCGCAAGTTTGTTGAAGGATTTTCGAGCATCGCAAGACCAATGACCAAGTTATTGAAGAAAGATAAGAAGTTTGAATGGACTAACAAATGTGAAGCAAGTTTTCAAGATCTCAAGAAGAGATTAGTTTCCGCCCCAATTCTGATCATGCCCGATATCAAGAAGCCTTTTGATGTGTATTGTGACGCATCCAAGATTGGTCTCGGATGTGTGCTGATGCAAGGAGGCAAAGTCATATCCTATATGTCCAGACAATTGAAGCAACATGAGCAGAATTACCCTACCCATGACCTAGAACTAGCTGTCGTAGGTTTAGCTTTGAAGACATGGCGTCATTACCCCGTGGGTAATCGTTGTGAGATTTATTCGGATCACAAGAGGCTCAAGTATATCTTCACCCATAAATAGTTGAATATGAGGCAAAGGAGATGGATTGAGTTAATCAAGGATTATGACCTTAACATTCACTATCACCCCGGCAAAGCCAATGTGGTAGCAGATGCTCTTAGCAGATTGCCGTGTAGATGAAACACCATGATAAAGGAAGCCCAACCAAGTTTGCATGAGGAGATGGAGAATTTCAGAGTGGAGCTAGTTAGTGAAGGATTCTTAGCTAGCATAGAACTCCACCCCACTTTGATTAGTCAAATAAAAGAAGCCAAGAAAGGAAACACAAGTATCGATGCAATCAAGCATCATATCGGAACAAGAAAAATACCTGGATTCACCGAATAGGAAGAAGGAACTTTGTGGTATAAAGGATGTATCTGTGTTCCAGCAGATTCAGAGTTGAAAAAAGTCATTATGCAAGAAGCTCATGATACTCTTTATTCTATCCATCCTGGAGGAACCAAGATGTATTAGGATTTGAAGGAGCAATTTTGGTGGCACAAAATGAAGAGAGAAGTCGGAAGCTACATAGCCAAGTGTGATATCTGCTAGAGAGTCAAAGCGGAACATCAGAGACCCAAAAGACTTTTGCAACCATTGCAGACTCGAAAATGGAAATGGGATTCTGTCGGAATGGTTTTCATCACAGGTTTGCCTACATATAGTAGGGGAAATGACTCTATTTGGGTCATAGTAGATAGACTATCTAAGGTATCCCATTCCATACCTGTCAAGACTACCTACCAAACTTCAAAGCTAGCGGAGTTGTATATCGCTAGAATAGTTAGTTTGCATGGAACCCCCAAGACCATAATATCGGATCGAGGAACCCAGTTTACCTCAAGATTTTGGCAGAAAGTCCAAGAAGGATTAGGAACCAAACTAAATTTCAGCACAGCTTATCACCCGCAAACCGACGGACAAACTGAAACAGTCAACCAGATCTTAGAAGATATGTTGAGAGCTTGTGTGCTAAAGTATGGAGCTAAATGGGAACATTGTCTTCCTTTCACGGAATTCTCATACAACAATAGTTATCAAGCCAATTTGCAAATTGCCCCATTTTAATTTCTGTATGGAAGGAAATGTCGTACCCCATTGAATTGGTCGCAAGTAGGAGAGAGTCAGATCTTCAGTCCCGACATCCTACGAGAAGCCGAAGAGAAGGTCCACAAACTCCATGAACTCCTCAAGACCTCCCAATCCAGACAGAAGAGTTATGTGGATAAAAGACGTTGAGACCTGACATTCAATGTCGGAGATTTCGTGTATCTCAAAGTATCACCCTTGAAAGGAATGCAACATTTTCAGCTGAAACGAAAGTTAGCCCCCAGATATATTGGACCCTTCAAGATTTTGAATCACCGAAGTGAAGTATCATATCAACTGGAACTGCCTGAGGAGATGGCACCCGTGCACAATGTGTTCCATATCTCGTTACTTGGTAAATGCCTAGAAGTTCCGGAGAAGACCGAAGTTTTCAAGAACATCGATCACCGAGCCATAGATATCAATAAGGATATAACCTATAGTGAAGTGCCCATCCGTATTTTGGAGGAAGCATTCAGAACCACTCGGACCAGAAGTATCAAGTTTCTCAAGATCTAGTGGAGTAACCATACCGAAGAAGAAGCCACCTGGGAACGAGAAGATTACATTAGGACTGAGTATCCTAATCTCTTTAGTTCCTAGTTTTTTCTGAATCTTGGGACGAGATTCTGTTTAAGGAGGGAAGGTTTGTAACATACCAAAAATATTAATCCATCTTATCATTCTCAAATCACCCAAGTTTAGGGTTAACAAAAACTTTTATAACTAAACCTAATATGAGTGTATGTGTGATTTTGCATTAGTGTATGAATGATTGCAATTGCCATGTTTGATTGTTACAAATGATAAGGAATGGTTTAAAGATGAATACTACATCACCTAGATCATTTCCAAGCAGAATCGAATCCAAGAAAAATCAAATATAAGACATATAAGCAAATGGTTATTTTGGCCAAACTTATCCACTAGACCACTTTGAGTGTTCCTAGTAAAAGATTTTCAACACAAACAATTCCAATTCTTTTCACCCCTTGCTAGACCAACTCCAAGTGAATCGAAGCAAACTTTACAAAGTGGCAGAAACTATTTTTAAATCTATTTAAGAGGCATTGCAACATTGAATCAAGTGTATGTACTAAGATCATCACTTTTCAAAAACCCTTCAAACCAATTCACCTTGACCTTTCCTAGCAAGCAGAGACTACTAAGCAAGTAACAAGAACACTCACCAAAAATCTTTCAAAAATTCGAAATATGAATTCATGCGACCATTTGCTCTAACACGTGGCATGCACAGTACAACCTCACCAACTATGCACTGTTAGGAGTTGTCAATTGCTCACAAAATGTACTGCAATCAACTCCACTACTTGTCCTCGATCAATACCAGTCCTTAGCCGTGTAGTGGAGAGCCTCATTCCCACCGTTGCATCAGTGGCACACCCGTACCGAGCCGGCCATGCCGATCGAGCATCAACCACTCGCAGGGTGCCGCGCCGCCCTCTCCCATGACCCCCACGAGGTAGGCGTGATCTCACTACCACCTCCTTACCACCCTCGGACCAATAACGAGGCAAGAAGGAGCCAAACTAGCCGCGCCCATTTAACCTCTGGCCATGCCGAGAGCCCGACGGAGCGCCGCAACCGCCGCGCATGCACATGCCATGCCACAATCTCTCCGCTCGTACCTGCAATCACCGTAGCACCAGTGAGCTCCCAGACATGACCGTTCGTTGCTGCGAGCCCCGTGACCACCGTACCTGGTGACGAACGCCTGCATACCCGCCAGCGCACCGATGTCGACCCAGCAATGGAGACCGCCCCTTGCCGTGCCGTCACTCGCATGACGATCACCATAGTCCACTGCACCGACCCATGCCCTCCGCCGTGATGAACGTGACCTGTAGCAACATCGCCGGAGTAGCCCGACCATGCCGCACTGCCTCCACCCTAGGTGTATAAATAGAGGCCACCCCAGCCCTCATTCTCCACACCATTCCACTCCCCACTCACCACAGAACCTCACTGTCCCTTCCCCGGAGCAAGGTGAGCACCAAGACGCCGGAATTTGGCCGGAGTCCACCGCTGCAGAGGAGGAAGGATGTTGTTGATTGCGACCAGCCCAAGAGACAGCATGACCGTGCGTCAAACCACCATCGAAGACAACCCCATTCACCCCCATCGTCAATGTTAGTTGGAGCCCAAGTGAGCCTCACGTGACCCCCACCGCCACGTTAGGGTTAGAATCTCGCTGGAGCTGCTCGACTAGATGACGAACCACAGCCGTTAGATCCTAGTCTAATCGTACTGCTGAGATTAAAAGATACCGTTTCGGCTTAGTTGAGTCGCTGATGCGTTGGACCATGTTGTCAACAGCCCGCTGTGCCAGCGCAGTGCAGTTGGGCCGGCCCATGTCGTTTCCTGCGCAGAGCCCGTTGATTGAAATATACTTTTTCCATTTTTGTTAAAACCAGATTTTGTCAGTAGATTCAAAATTCAATTCAAAGAGATTCACTGAACCAAATGCATGATTCCAATTTTTTGGAAAGGTATTAAAATTATCTAATCACTCCCTTTTGATTCAAACCATTTAAAATTATAGATCACTTATACAAAAAATAACAAGACATAGACTTTTGACACTTCAAACATTTTTCTAAAATAAACTATAAATGCTTTTGAGATGATTCCACCTCTCAAAAATCACATTTAGCATGCTCTACATGAATATGTAAAAACATATGGTTTTATAGACATTAAACTTGGACTAGCATTAAAAGAAGGCTATATAGGCTTTTCTAGTCATTTAAATATTATTAGATAGTAATATTAAATCTTGTAATGCATGACCACTATTGGGGATATACTTTCCGGGTATCCTCATTGTGCCTCACTGACCAGTGTGGCCCACTTCGGGTTAGAGCTTTGCTTCACGGTGGCCCAGTCAGGGAGAAGAGACGGAGTCTAATCCGGCTACGGGAAGGCCCAGAACACTTACTGACTTAGGCTCGTAGTGTTACTTGTAGTTCAAGATGTACTCTGTAACCGACTCTTGGTCGTAGCCAGATAGATCTTTCCTGTAAACCCTAGGCCGGATATCTATATAAGACATCCTAGGGAGAGCTTTTAGGGCACCCTCACAATAGTCTGCAATCTCTACTCGCACAGGCGAAACCCTTGTAACCCATATTCTGGCTCTGCCGTATTACTGGATTGCTAGCAAGAGTAGGATCCGTCCAAAGTCGGCGGATTCGAACCTGGGTAAACTTGTGTGCCCACCACCCCGGAACACCGTACGCCTCACAACCCCCTCTTCCACACGCCTCGAGGACCCCTCATGACATACGTGTCATCAATCCAATGACAGTTGGCGCCCACCATGGGGCAAGTGAGCTTCGGATCTGTGTTCCGAGCAGAATCTGCAAGAATCGGAATCGGCAACACTATCTCCGTCGGTCGCATCCTCTACGCCAGTGACGTCCCTCTATCATTCTCGATGAGACATGGATTCTGGCTAGGGAAGCCGTGACCACCTACACCATCATGTCTTTCAGCGAGATCGATGTGTACATCGGATTTGCTGAACATGTGCCACCCACCCCAGCCGTGATGATAGAGGCAGAAGAAATTTCTGGGTCCCCTTTGTCCGTGGAGGCGGCAAAGTTCTGGATCTCACAAAACCCTAATCCCACCCAGCCTGCACCCGTTGCGGAGATAGTGGAGAAATCCGAGCCTGAAGCAGATCTTGCGGTTCAAGTCGAATCTAGAGTAGATCTCCCTAGCGAGGTAGAATCCCAGATTGATCCACCCGTTGAGGTCGAAGTCCAGGAGGATCATAACAACAACCTTGGTTCTGGCTCTGCCAACGCCGGGACAGATCAACCATTCCTGAGGCACACGTTGAGGCTCATAATGCTACAAGGCGCAAACGTGGATGAGTTTCTCGAAACCATCAGGATCTTCGAGGAAGCCAACAAGGAAAGCCACAACTACCTCAGGACCCACACATCGCACTTTGTCGGATATGTTGGATGCGGATCTAGCTCTACCAATGCCGAAGATAACACTGATTTAGTGCTGGAGGCGATCGGAACAAACATCGACCTACCCGCATCCTCGGATGACTCGACGACGTCGGCAGATTTCCAAAACATCTCCGCGGAATATGAAGAGGAGTATAACTCCAAAGCTATAGAAGAAGGAGAAGCCATGGATGAAGGACCCGGAGAAAACTCTCCCAAAGCGCATCATGACATGGATATCAGAGATAAACCCGACGTCTAGATGTCTGAAAGTACCGATCAAAGCTTGACTCTGGGAAACAGACCCAAAGTCGTCTTTGCTACCAGCGCTGCCAAGAAGGCAAATACGAGGAACAAGAAGAACAAGAAGAACAAGACGCCGGCAAAAGAACTTCCAGCAGAGGAGGTGATTGCCGAGGAGTATGAGGAAGACTCAGATGGAGCACTTATCCTAGACGAGCCCAAAGAAGAATCGGTGGATGGACAGGTGGTCACCACAGGTGCCCTTAAACTCATCGATGCTACATTAACCACACCTATCCCTACTGCAACAGAACTAACTGCTGCGAAATTGGACGAAAGATCCCAAGCCCTAGAAGCACATCGCCAAGTACTCCTGGATGAAGCCAAAAAGATCGAGAAGAGAAGAAGTGCATGGCCAAGATAGAGAAGTTCATCTCTATGCAACATCAGAAGAATCGGAAACGACATACACATGATAATCAATTTCCGGAGAAACGTAAGGTTATCTTTGAGGGAGATCCGGGGATGCCTCGGCTAGATAGCAAGGGAGATCTGGTGTATCCAACACCAGTGCAAAACACTATCACTGCTCGAGACATCCTAGCGAATATTCCAGGCCCGGAACAGGTTCGATTGGGCATCAAGCTACTCACCAAGGGTCTAGAACAGCAGAAGGCCGTGAAATACAGAAGCAGAAAATTGGTCTATCAATCCAACCAATGTCGCATGGATCCTGCCTGGAACGATGTAAGACTCCAGCAGGCTCCAAAATAGCATTACCGTTCCGACTATCGGGAAGACGATTACTCAAGAACCGGATCTTCAGGACAAAACCATAGAGCTTCACGTGACTAGCGCAACGTTGCCCTACCCGCCAAGCAAGAGGCGATTGTTGCCCTGTATCTGAAGAATCCTCCCCAACGAGAGTCAAACGATCGCAGGGAAGAAGATAAAGTAAACATAGAGAGGAGGACCGACTAAAAATGCCACCTCCTAGACATACAAGCCGTCTGGATGAACCCCATCGCGGTGCGAATGATGGACGCAGGAACGATGGACACCGTGCTAAGTTAAGCCAGCAGGGGGCTCGTCGTAATGAAGACCCTCCCCGGAGATGGAATACTAACGCTCAGGACAGAGGCCAGCGATCAACCAGAAACAATCTAGCTGCTCCACCCTCTCCACCAAGTAGCCATCACGACGGCTCCCAAGGAGGCCAAGGAGGGTGTCGTGGCGGAGGAGATGGTGGTTGAAGCCGAAGTCCGGCTCCAAGGCACCTCAGCCATAGCCATCAATCAGGACGATCTTTGTCCCCAAGTGACGCGAGGCACAGGATTAATTCCAATATAGAGGCACGGTGCTACGAGAACGATGATATATACGTGGGCCAAAAATTCTTCAGATCACGGATAAGAGCAACAAAATTCCCGGAAGGATTCGCCACCTCAAGACACATCCAAGCCTAAAACGGTATAGCTCGGCCAGATACTTGGCTCCATGATTTTTTCCAAGCTTGCTGCATCGTCAAAGGCGGAAACAGCCTGGTCGCAACCCGATATCTCCCACTCACGTTGCAGAAGACGGCATGATCATGGCTCAATGAACTTTCAGAGAACACCATCCACAACTGGTATGACATGCAAAGCGTGTTCTGTCGGAATTTCGAAGGCACATACTGGAGGCCATGTACGGTAGGAGACCTACAGTGTTGCACCTAGAATGGCAGAGAAACTTGCAGAGATTATCTCAGACGATGGATCGACACTAGGAACTCCTGTGAAGGGGTAAACGACCAAACTGCGATTGAAGCTTTCATTGCAGGACTCCCAATTGGTTTACTACGTCATCGCCTGAAATGCTAGAAGGTAACTGATTGGGGAGAGATGATAGAAACAGTGAGCAAGTATGCAGATGCTGACAACGACGCAGAGGGATTACTGAACTCCCTAGTTGTGCCACCGTCGGCAAAACAACCAAAGCAGCAAGCTCAGAAGCACAAGATTACCTCGGAAGAAAAGCCCAACGCGGAAACAGCAGTGGTCACTGCTACTTTCGGGTCCGGAGGATGAGGAGGACACGATGGTGGCCGCGGACGCGGTCGTGGGACATCAAGAGTCCAGGGTAGAGGAGACCAGCAACCTGGCAAAACCTACTCCTCGGCCGACATTGCTAATAACCCATGTGTGCATTACTTAGATGCCAATGGGGGCTCGTCCCGCACAAACGCCAAGTTTCGTTTTAACGACGACATCAAGAAGGATGATACTGCTGGCTACATGGCTAAGCGGAAGAAGGGAAAGAAGAATCCCGAAAAAGAGAAAGAGACCAAGGAATATTCTGACATGGATGAAACGGATGCTTCAAATCCCAAGACAGAAGGGAAGAATAACTTTCCAACAAAGAAAGACACTTACGTCACCTTCCTCTGATCCCAAGACAGAAGGTCAAGAAAGCAGTTTTGCACGAGCTCAACGCGACTGTTCTGGCTGTCCCCCAATTTTTGGATTGGTCGGAACTGGCAATCACCTTTGACCGTACTGATCATTCGCCTAAGTTGCAGAGGCGAGGAAAATACGCCTTAGTCATTCATACTCTTATTGACAGCTATGGTTTCTCCAAGACTCTCATGAAAGGTGGCAACATCATTAACATCCTATATGTCGAAATGCTATGCCGGATGAAGATCTCGGAGACCCAGCTGAATTACAGCTCTGTGATCTTTCACGGAGTTGTCCGAGGAAGACAAGCAAATTCCATGGGAGAAATCACTTTGGATGTTACCTTTGGAACTCCAAAGAACTATCGGACGGAAGCACTTTCCTTCGAAGTGGTCCCATTCAAGAGCGCGTACCACGCTATATTCGAACGTCTGGCTTACTGGGCTTTTATGGCTCGTTCGTGTTACATTTACAATATGATGAAAATTCCAGGTCCCAAAGGCGTGATCACCATCAAGGGAGACCCGAAGAAGGCACGAGAGTGCAAGGACCGAAATGCCGCCTTTGCTGAAGCCATGCTGCACCCCAGGAGTACCAGGAGATCAAGAAAACCATTGATCCGTCTGAGATGCCCACGATGAAGAAGGAGGTGACAAAGCCAAATCCGGAGTTCAAGGCATCGGAAGACACGAAGAAGACACCGTTGAAGGATGACGACCCCTCCAAGGTGACGCAGATAGGTGTAGGCCTAGATAGCGCATAGGAAAGCACGCTCGTCAAGTTCCTCCAAGCAAGTAAAGATATCTTCACATGGCAGCCATCAGACATGACCGGAGTACCTAGGGAACTTGCCGAGCACTCTCTAAATGTAAACCCAAATGCTAAACCCGTCAAACAATCCCTACGATGTTTTCGCGATGAAAAGCGTAAGGCAATATCAAAGGAACTAGCCCGGCTCGAGTTAGCCGGATTCATAGAAGAGGTCATCCACACTGAGTGGTCGACAATCCTGTAATGGTCCCTACAAAGGACACCACTGATTTAAGGATGTGTGTTGATTATACTATCTTGAACAAGGCTTGTCCAAAAGATCCGTTCGCTCTGCCTAGGATTGATGAAGTTATTGATTCTACGGCAGGCTCGGAACTCCTATGTTTTCTCGACGCATATTCCGGTTATCACCAAATCTGGATGAAGCAATCTGACAAGGTCCAAACATCATTCATAACCCCCTTCAGAACCTTCTGCTTTGTTACGGTTCCCTTTGGGCTCAAGAATGCAGGAGCTACATACCAGCGCACTATGCAGCATTGCCTCCATGCCCAAATCGGATGCAATGTACATGCATATGTGGATGATATTGCAGTGATGTCCAAAAAGAAGGAAATGCTAATTTCCGACTTGGAGAAAAGGTTCGCCAATTTACAAAAATACAACATAATGCTTAACCCAAAGAAATGTTTCTTTGGAATACCGGCCGGAAAATTGTTAGGTTTCATCGTATCTCAAAGAGGCATAGAGGTAAACCGAGACAAGATCAAGGCTATACTCAATATTTCATGGCCAACTCGCCTGAAGGACGTTCAAAGACTAACTGGTTGCATTGCCGCAGTCAGTCGGTTTGTAAGTCGGCTCGGTGAAAGAGCCGCATCACTATAAAAGCTCCTGAAAAAGACCAAGAATTTCGTTTGGACCGACGAAGCTGAAGCTGCGCTACAAGACCTGAAAGAAGTACTCTCATCTGCTCCCATCCATGCAGCACCGAAACCACAGGAACCGATGTTGCTCTATCTCGCTACGACAAACAAGGTCGTCATTATCGTCATGGTAGTGGAGAGACCGGAGGAAAATCAGGAACACCTGGTGCGGCGTCCGACTTACTATCTCAAAGAGGTCCTAACTGAATCAAAGCAGCGGTATCCCACTATCAAAAGCTGGCTTACGGTGTGTTCTTAGCATCTCGTAAGTTGTAGCATTATTTTTAGGAACATCCAATTACCGTGGTGAGCACAGCTCCCATGAGAGACATAATCAACAATAGTGACACCACAGCACGCGTCGCAAAATGGGGCATAGAGATTTCAACTTTTGACATTGAGTACAAACCTCGTACAGCAATCAAATCCCAAATCCTCGCTGACTTTGTCGCTGATTGGACACTGACAATGGAGAACATGACCCTGCTAGAGTCGGAATACTGGACCTTACATTTTGACGGGTCTAAAGCGCTCGGGGGCTGGTGTGGCGCTCAAATCACCCCAAGGAGATAAACTTTTCTATGTACTGTAGATTCACTTCATGGCGATGAATAACATTGCCGAGTATGAAGCATTACTGCATGGAATCCGGATTGCTAAGGATATCGGCATCTGACGTTTAATGTGTTATGGAGATTCGGATCTTGTTGCCCAACAAGTGTCGGATATCTGTAAGGCCATCAAGCACATGGCAGCATATAGGGATATCATGGATGAATTATCTAAATCATTTGAAGGGTTTGAAGTTCAACACATCCCTCGAATAGAAAATGAGGAAGCAAACGCACTATCTCGAATAGGCTCTGCACGGAAAAAGGTGCCGGGTGGCGCTTTTTTAGAGCACCTCAAAGTTCCCTCTATAAAAGGAGTAGACGAGGAATATTTGACCAAATCCGACTCACCGTTAGTAGCAGTTCAGGCTGTGTTCCCCAGCTGGACTCAACCCTACCTTGATTACTTGGTAGACGGAAAATTATCCAAAAATGAGGTTTTGAGCTGGCAGATCATCCGACGAGCAAAAGTCTACACTATAATCAGTGGTGAGCTCTATACGCGGAGTGCATCTAGGGTCTTTCAGCGCTCTGTATCTCCGGAAGAAGGAGTGGAAATCTGATGAGAAATCCATGAAGGTGAGTGTGGTCACCACTCTACAGCCAAATCTCTAGTGGCAAAAGCTTTCCGACACGGTTTTTTCTGGCTTACAGCTAAGGAAGATGTCGAACGACTAGTCAAGACGTGCAAAGACTGCCAAAGATATGCCAAACAAGCTCACGTTTCGGCTGATCAGCTGCGAACAATACCTATACCATGGCCTTTTGTGATCTGGGGCTTAACATGGTAGGACCGTTTAAACGGGCTCCAAGTGGATTTACTCATCTCTTAGTGATGGTGGATAAATTCACAAAATGGATTGAGGCTAAACCTGTCACTAGTTGTGATGGAGCAATAGCCAAAAGATTTGTCGAGGATGTCATAATCCGATATGGTTATCCGCATAGCATTATCACGTACAACGGGACTAATTTTTCTATGGGAGAGCTGGCCGAATTCTGCAATGAACAAAATATCCGGCTTGACATTGCATCAGTCGCACATCCACAAGCTAATGGACAAGTCGAAAGAGAAAATGGTTTAATCCTACAAGGCCTAAAACCAAGACTTGAAGCACCACTACGACGTGCTGCGGGGGCTTGGGGAAAGGAATTACATTCTGTAATATGGAGTTTACGAACAACTCCAAACAGTTCAACTGGATACACACCTTTCTTCTTGGTCTATGGTGCAGAAGCAGTTCTTCCTAGTGATTTGATTCACTTCTCCTAGAGTTGCTGCGTATATTGAAGAGGATGCTGAAAATTCTCAACAAAATGATCTCGACTTAGTCGAAGAAGTTCGCGTCATTGCTAAGATGAGATCAATAGCCTATCACTAGAAGTTATGCAAGTATCATAGCTAGAGAGTCAGAAACCAGTCTTTCATTAAAGGTGATTTGGTTCTTCGACTTGTGCAGCAAATAAAACACAAACTTTCCCCAATATCGGAAGGGCCATTTTTAGTTAGTCGAGTAATGCACAATGGTTTTTACTACCTAACTGATATGTAGCCAGTCAAAGAAAGACCTGCTACTAAGAAAAGAAAGAGAGCTGGAGGCAGTACAGACCCGGATGAATTAGATAGACCATGGAATATTGCTTAGCTACGTCCCTTTATTCTTAGTTTATTTTTCTTTGTAATCATATATGTGTACATGTTCAATGAGAAATAAAGTTTTGGTTGCCTTAAATTATTTCTGAGAAATTTTTTACCATCTTATTTCTGAATCACCATGTCATAGTCGAAAATCCCAGAATACTTGAAAGTACTTTATGCTCATGTTTGTTCTGGTTTAGATTTCCGATTCTAAAATTGCTACCTTGGGGAATAAATATAAATTTTCTAGTCTATACTTTGGTTATTTATATGATTGCCGGATGCGGGCATTTTCTGAGTAGTGAAATGTTGGTATTAGAGGTCGGCTTTGTTCCCAAGTTTAAACTGGTTTAGCAGTTGAGCTCCGTTGCTCGGCAAAGTTTCCGTGCTAAAAGTTGGCCGGCTCACGAAAGGGACGAGGCGGAAAGCTAGATAAGCAATAAGTATAGACAAAAAACATAAAGTGCTTATGAAAATATTTCGGGCACGAAAAATTATAAAGCCAAAAGTGCTAAATAGATATATTTAAACTTAGCACTAGCAAAAAGTATCATACTACTTATTTACAATCCAGATTGTTTTTAGAATAACACAATGTTTGTTCTGATGCTCTACGATGCAGGGGAAGAAGGAGTTGCCGGCTTGCTAGAAACATCAACCTCGCCTCGGTATCTTTCCGAGACGTTCAAATCCGAGATGGTTTGACAGTTGTCGGAAGCTTCGCCGGTTTCTTCGACAGGCAGAGGCGGCGTCTCTACACGAGTGAAGAAGGGAGTATCACAGCTGGTCAAGTCAGCTACGTGGCACCCGTATCCGGTGCAGGAGTCCATGATGGTTTTGATGTCCTGCTCCTGGCCGTCTTCATCCACAGTAGAATACCCTCTGGTCACTTGCCAGATCTCCATGCTTCCATGGTGGCTCATTACCATGGTGAGAGCGTTCTGCGCTACGGTTCGCGCGTAAAACATTTTCCAGTCCTGAATGAGCTGGGGCATCTCCTTGGCCTTATCTCGCAATTCAATGCTGGACATGCTATGCATGTCCGAAACCTTGAGAACCTCGCCAATATCTTGGAGGGATTGGAAGAAGTCATGCAACAAATCACCGACTTGAGTAAGCTGGTTGGTGCGAGATTCGGCAGAGGCTGAATCCAGTAAATTCAGAGGATCTACGCATGTAATGCAAAGGGGTTAATGAAATAAATCCGGACTCTAAAGAGTCGAAAGATGCAGATAAGTTAGAAAGAGGGAAACGTACCTAAGATGACATCGTTGACTTTGGTGTTCTCCTCCCGAAGACTCTGGAGTTCATCCCGGAGTGCCTCGGCAATGTCCCTTTGTCTGAACAAATCATTGCTGAGATCCGATTTTTTCTCATCCTGGAGTGCAATATTGCGATCGTGCTCCTCGGTAGCCATGGAGGAGGACTCGAGAACTTGAGCAATGCTCTTCTCATGATCCGCCTTAAGCTTATTCAGCTCTTGGCGGAGGTCCTTCTTTACCACCTCCAGGGTTTTCAGATTTTTGGCCTCCTCAATCATAGCACATGACTGTTTTACGAGTGCTGAAATCAAAAGAATATAAGTTGAAAAAAAATTGACTATAAAATACAAGACAAGGTTTGGGTTCTGGAATGTTTACCTTCAGCCTCATCCCTGGATAATTTTAACTGAGCATTTTCAAGCCGGAGTGCTCTGATTGCTTTCCGCTTGTTACATATATTCTTGAATAATACCTAGTTATATGAATTAACTTTCTATAAGTCAGAATATGCAGAGTCATAAGTCTATTAAAGACTCGGGCTAATATTTTTACTAACATCAGCACGAGCCTTGGGGGCTACACTAGTTCATTCTTTGGCATCCTAAGGAAGCATAAATCCGGATTTTCATGTCCAGATTCATGCTTGGGGGCTAGAGGATATGGTATAAAATAAAGTAAAACGTGAGTTGGAATTCCGACTTACATGTTGTTCATGAGTAAGTTTACTCAAACTCATGTTCACTTCCGTGGTAACCTTCTCGGTGAGAGTGAGTGGGATCACTGGCGGAGTCGTAAGCTTACTGATTCTAAGCCTCTCGTCATGAAGGCGGACTTGTTCAATAAGTTCGGAGTACTTGACGTCCTCCGCTTCTTGTGCTTCTTCTTCGGCAGAGATGGTCCATCTTTCTAGGCATTGTCGGGCCAACCACTGGATGGTCCAATGGCTCTGTCGTTTCAGCCGGATCTTCTGGTGGTCGGATATGGAGTAATCTCTGGTGTTGCAAAAGGCTGAGGGGCAGGAGTCGGAGGAGCTATGGCAGGAGAAGTCAAATTAAGCTTTGACTGGTGCAGGGGCTTCGACAAAGATCCCTTCCCCTTGCCCTTGGTGAGTTGTTTAGCTCTAAGAAGGTAATAGAACATGAAACATTACACCTCATAAAGAATTAAGACATATAGTACAAAGACCTTGCGAGGAAAGATTACCTCTTCATGACAGGCACTTCCTTTGTGCCAATGGCCACTGTCGGAGATTTTCACTTCCGAGGAATAACATCCGGCAGTGCAATCAACTCTCCTTCATCTTGAGAAAACTCAGGAGGATATAACTCGATCGGAGCAAGCTCTGACTCGAGGAGGTCGACAAGCTGAAAAGAAGAGATATCTCAGTATTGCAAAATAATATAAAGATGAGGACATAATTCAAGTTGTTGCTAGAAGCTTACCGACACTACGGGATTTTCCTATGTATGCATGTCCAAGGACAGCTCAAGAATCTTCCTCTCCATCCGCTCCCTTATCAGCCATTTAATCTGGAATATATAATCTTTTGCCGAGTAGGCTTTGGGGCTGATTTAGAGGGAATCTTTCTTTGACGACGTGATGGAGTGCATCAGTCGATCTCCATGATGTTGAAGAGGATGGATCCAGTGTGCCACCCAGCAGTGAACTAAATCGGACCCTCTCAGGCCCTTGTGCTTCATCAAATACTCGATCTGCCTGTTGGGAAGAAGCAGATCGTCACTGAGAGCTGGCGCATCTGCGTCCCAAGACTCTTGGGGCGTGGCAGCACCATCAGCAAAAGCCAGCAAAGCAGTAGCTTTTCCAGGAGCGGGAATATCCTTATGATAGAAAAAGTGGACGGCCATTGCTTGACCGACTCACTAGCCATAATCCGAGGATAGACGCGCTCTCTCCTAACCAAAAAACTAATAGTGCCGGTAATATAAGGATTACCGGCAGTAATGGAATTTCTCCGTACATGAAAGTAATACCGGAAAAGAACGAGGCTCAGCCTAATGCCGAGATACCCCTCGCACAAGGATGTGTATGCCCTCATCTCTAAGATGGAGTTTGGGGGCAGATGATGGAGTTCAGCTCCATAATGATCTATAACCTCAGAAAAGAAATATAAGGGAGGAAAGCTTAAACCTCTATCGCAGTGAGTGCTGAAGTGAACCCGCTCGCCATCGCGAGGGTCGGGGATGGTTTCACCGAAGCCGCTCCGCCAGTCGCCGGCACGGAGGAGCCCTTCTTCTTCCACGACGCGGAGTTTCTCGTCGTCCAGGACGCACGGGATCCATACCCCGTGATTGCTCTCCTTCTCCGCCGCGCGCCACTACCGCCGCCGCCGTACCAGAGGATGATGTTAAAGCAATTTTCTGTGTGCGTCGGTGACATTGGATGGGAGGTGCTAGAAGTTGTTTGGGAAGCAGAGGAGCTCTAGGTTCGTGGGGAGGTGTAGGGGAGAAGGAAACAGCGCAAAGTGCTGGTGAAGAAGATGGGCAAAAGAGATCCTCGCCACTTATATCCCCCGGCTGCGTCAAGATTCATGTAAATGCTACAGTAAAACATGCCACGCATCATGGAAAGAACTGGGAAACCCCCACGCGATGATTACGCCGCCTCGATCTCCACGCAAGCATTGAAACGGTGCCTCGGTTCCATGAAAGGTGGACCCACCAACGGTCGTGCTGACAGGAAATGTCTGTCAGTGATGTGACTTGACCATGACTACTGTCGGGTTATGTCAGAGACCAAGTTCTGACTAAATTTGAATTTCGAGCTAGAAACCCGAATAACATGTTCATAGGTCTGGCTCATTTGAGACTCGGATCTACTCCTTTATTTTTGAAGTTTCAGGAACCCTTCACGATTCTTCAAGCCGAAGATCAAGCTAGATGATGATGAAATCCGACTTTGGATCATAGAGGCTTCCAGGGGCTGCTGTTGGGGATATACTTTCCGGGTATCCTCATTGTGCCTCACTGACTAGGGTGGCCCACTTCGGGTTAGAGCTTTGCTTCACAGGCAGCCCAGTCAGGGAGAAGAGACGGAGTCCAATCCGGCTATGGGAAGGCCCACAAGACTTACCGCTTTAGGCCCGTAGTATTACTTGCAGTTCAAGATGTACTCTATAACCGACTCTTAGTCGTAGCCGGATAGATCTCTCCTATAAACCCTAGGACGGATATCTATATAAGACGTCCTAGGGAGAGCCTTTAGGGCACCCTCACAATAGTCTACAATCTCAACTCGCACAAGCAAAACCCTTGTAACCCATATTCCGGCTCTGCCATATTACTAGATTGCTAGCAGAGTAGGATCCGTCCAAATCCGGTGGATTCGAACCTAGGTAAATTTGTGTGCTCACCATCCCGGAACACCGTACGTCTCACAGCCCTCTCTTCCACACGCCTCAAGGACCCCCTCATGGCGTACGTGTCATCAATCCAACGACAAACACCCTTTTAAATCACATTCCCAAGCATGAGAATATATGGTGAGGACATGGTCCATATGAAACTATATCCTAGTTGGAGAATATTAAATCTTAAACAATTTCAATGAGTAGGAATTACCTTTCTCAAATAAGAGAAATAAAAATGTGCCATTATAACATGGAATGATTGAGATGATATTAGATCATCTAGGATGAGCCTTGTGTGTTAAATAGAAGAAGTGAAGTGTTGTTTGGTGATTGTGTACATTGGATGTATTTATCGACGCTAGTACTGACCCGTGATTCAACGAAGAGGAGTACTTCGAGGAGGAGGAGGAGGAAAACTTCAACGACTACAACAACTGCTCTGCTCAAGGAAAGCCATCACTAATGCATGCTATTAATGCAAGCTAGAACTATGCATGCTATATATGCAAGCCCCCTTATACCAGATGCACTAGGCATACCTGGTTATGCAACTTTACCAATTCCCAGTTTTACTCCAAGCTTTACTTTCCCCTTTACTACAGTTCTTACTTAGTTAAAGAATTATGATTAGTGGAAAACAGAATGGATCCTATCAAGATCATAGGATTAGCCTTGGATACTTATACTAGATTAGCACCCTCAAATAGTGCATACCCTCAACATTAGTGGCTAGTGCTAAGTATAAAACTTGATCACTTTAGATGGGAATACTTAGTGAAAATGATTATGAAAACCTTGGAATGATTATTCATTCTATTGAAAGGTTTTGACATGTGTTGTGAAACACAATGGTTTGATGATGAAACTATTGAGGCATGAGCCTTGACTTTAATAAAAACTGATGGTTGGGATTGGATGCGATACCATTCCAATTTTACCGTACAACCACAATACCTGAGTTTGGTAGGGCTTGACTGGAAGCTTATATGTCTTAGTATGGGTTCCCTTGCGGAAGAGGTTGTGTAGCGGCTACCTCGTGATGAATGTCCACCTATGTAGTACCCAAGATGACAGATGGTCATGGTTGGGAGGCCAAACTCATAGGGGAGGTGCCTATACTAGGGTGTGTAATTGAAAGGTTAAGATTGATTATCCGCATACCAAGTATGATGATTGAGGGTTATCCCTGATGGATGTATCCAATTTTGTGGTGAAAGTGTACAACCTCTGTAGAGTGTCAAAATATTCGAATAGCCGCGTGTGTGGTTATGGACAATTGGAGTTGCCATACTGTTCCATTGTCAGATGTTTTCAAAATGATTTGTGACTTGAAACATGACTTTTACTTGACCACAACTGAGTTGTGGACATGAAAACTAGTTTCCCCCTTAAGTGGTGTGGAGAACTAAATTAGGTCTATACTCTTTAAACCCTTAGGAAATAAACCTGGCTTTTTGCAAACAAACCTAGAGCTTAAGATTTCCTATTAGCTTTTACCTTGACTATGTTAGTGTTAGTTTGCGAGTACTTAAAGAGTACTCTTGGCTTTGTCCCTGGCTATTACCATTGCCAGTCTATGATGAGGATTACCCGAAAGATGGACAACAGGAGGTCTATGACAACTAGGATCATCTCCCATTTTCAGGATTGCCTGTTGTCAGGGGGATGAACTCCTGATACCACAACCGGACAAGAAATACGACAGTCGGATCATGTCTGGCTGGCTATAGCGCAGCCAGACAAGGCAAGTCAAGACGGCTATCGTGAGGTAGCCGGAATGGCGAGAAGAAGCCGGCTACAGCAGCGTAGCCGGAACAAATCAGGAGAACAGGGCGACGTGCGGCACAGTGCGCGGTATGCCCTGGTACAAGGACAAGACGGGCAACTACTCGGACATACTGAATACTTTGCGGGGTGACGCGGGAACAGTGGACCGATGCTAACGACGGGCTCGCACGGCGTTCACTGTGCCCATGACCACCATACCGCTCATACTCTGATGAGACATAGCTGTACCGGATACTGTAGATGACCAGCCAGCTGGGACCCACCTGTGGGGGTCGCCAGTCAGACTGGATAGTGAGACCGTTGCCTCTCTGCCTATATAAGAAGAGGCAAGGCCTTAGTAGAAAGGGTTAGTCTGTGTGCATTTAAGATAGTAGCTAGAGAATACAGCTCGAGGAGCACTTGTAGCCCGTATATCGCTCATAGTCAGATCGGCAGGAGTAGGAGTTTTACCTCATCACGAGGGCTCCGAACCTGGGTACTTCTTGCGTCCAGCTATGCTTGCTTGTATCCAATCCTGCCTACAGACGTCGTCGATAGCTTCCCTACTAATCCCCACACCTCTATCTAACCTACTTAGGTACTGCCGTTCCCAATACAACGAGAGTTGGCACCCACCATGGGGCAGAATGGCTTCGACCCGAGTCACGTTCCGCCCGGGACCCCGCACTTCAGCCGGTGAGCAAGTGGCCTCCGGCCTGGTGCTCACGCTTGGCAAATTTGACTGCGTCATCGACAATGCTTCCTGCTTCGACGGAACCTCCTTCCTGGCTAATGGCTCCATCCTGCTTTTTGGTGACCTCCCCGTCTACGTCGCCACCGTTCCAGAGCGTTTCCCTAGGGAGAACGTCTCCTGCGCGGAGCTGCCGCATGTGGGCAGCCGCACCTACGTCGCTTCCTGTGGCGTCGAGGTCATGATGGCTGGCTCCAGTTCTCACCCCCGACAGACACGGGAGCAGGCCGTGGACGAGGGCGGAACCTCTGCGCCACCGCAGGCTCGAAAACTGGTGGAGGAGGCCATCGATCAGCTCCTCATGCCGGTTAACCTTGGGGATAACCCGGAGGAGGTAGAAGCCAACATTGCCATGGAGAGACAGCTTCTCCTCCAGGAGGCCATGGAGCTGGTGGCAACCCGCAAGTAACTCGAGATCACCCGGCATGAGTACGACCGCGTGCACGGCTTTACTCCGGCTACCGCGGAGCCGAGCTGGTGCGGCCAGGTGCGGCGCCGGGGCAGCGAGCTAGGCAGAAGGATGGAAAAGGACGGGGAGCCGGATCCCGCGGCCGCCCTCATCCGGCCCACCTACAGCACGCCCATCAAGAATCTGCGCGCGGCGCAAGCCGCAGCGGAAGAACTTCCCAACTTGGAGGGCGAGGAGCGAACCCGCCAGCACGCTCGGGTGCAGGAGCTCCTCCGGATCACGGATGAGCAGGCTGACGCCAACCGACAGATGCAGGAGGACTCCAACTACTCCACGGGAAGTAGGCCACCCGGCAACAGCAGGGGTGCGCCTCGGGACACCCAACAGGCGTCCTCCCCTCAGCCGGCTAAGGCCCGCAGCAAGCGTCGCGGTTCGGGCAGCAAGGCCCAGCCGCGCCCGGAGGAAACAGTGAACAACAACCCACCGCCTCCCCCTCCACCAAACGGAGCACCAAGACCCGCCGGTTCCCGTCTCTCGGGCCAGGTGGGAGCGCCCAACCGGGATCGTCCGGATGCCCGTGACCGCACCGAGCTCCTCTCTCAAGCGCGTGTTACGGAGGAAGAATACTCCACCGGACTGGTTTGTTTCAGACCCCACATCTGGAACGAGCCGTTTCCTGATAAGTTCACCTTGCCCAGGGACACCCCCAAGTAGGACAGCAGTATGAAGCCGGATGATTGGCTGACCGACTATGTTACGACAGTCGGCATCGCCCACGGGAATAAGCGCACATCGGTGCGCTACGTCCCCCTTATGCTAACTGGGTCGGTGAGGACATGGCTCAATAGCCTCGCACCCAACAGCATCAACTCCTGGCCAGACTTCGAGAAGGTTTTCGTCCGCAACTTCAATGGCACGTACAAGCATTTGGGACGCCCACGCGACCTGGCCTTGCGCGTCCAGGGCGACCACGAGATGGACCACGAGTACCTCGCCAAGTGGACGGAGTTGCACAACACTTGCGAGGGCATCCTGGAGAGCCAGGCCATCGACTTCTTCATCGAGGTATGCTGAGAAGGCACCATGCTTTGCCACCAGCTACTATGTGACGAGCCAAAAACCATGGCGGAGCTCATGACGGTAGCGGACCAGTACGCCATGGCCGATGCCGCCATGAAGAAGCCGCTCCTACGGAGCCGATGGGCGTCCGAATCCTACGGAGCCGGCTCGTGATCGTCCGAGCAATCCGGCTGGAGAAGCTGGATCCTCCAGGAGCCATGGCAACGACAATCGGTTCCATGGGGACCGTGTCGTGGAAATGGCCACGGCAGTCGCTGCCACTGGCAGCGATTGAGTGTTTCGTGAGGAAGAGTTGGCGGCCATCTGCGGTGCGAGATGGGGGCGGATGCACATGGGTCAACTCCTGCTAGATTAGATTATGAGAGAGCGAGTTACAGGGGTGGCGAGCTCGGCGGCTAGGTAGCGAGTCGCTTGAGGGGGTGTATGATGGAATGTAAGTCTCTAGGATAACCTAGGGAGGTTTATATATGAAGCACCTCGCTAGGGTTTACAAGCTATCCCCGAACAAGATAAGGATCCGGAGACTTTGACCTAGTCCAACTAGGCTTCTGCTACGCTTCTGGGCTTCTAGTCGCCAATCGTTGGGCCTTTCCTTCCTTCGTAGTCCAGTTGCCCTCTTTCGGACGCACTCGCAGGACCTTCGGCCCAATCGGAACGTCCTGCTGGGTATACCCCCTTCGGCATATCCCCATCAGTAGTCCCCGAGGCCATCGTTGATGCAGGCGCAGGCGTCGTTTTGGCGTTCGGAGTAGGCGAGCCCAATTTGGGCGTCCAGTCGAGTCGGCGATGGACTCCATTAGAACCAAGGAGAATTTCCCCATGTTTCCACTCGTCGTCTCAGTGAATTTCACTGCCGCCCAGTCATTGTCCCAGCGAATGGAAAGACTGGCGGGTGGCGGGTGAACTAAAGGAGTTGGACCGTCAACCCTGGTCAAACTATCCGTTGGAATTTCCAACGGTAACTACGGTGTAATTACCGCGAGTAACGGCTACCCTGATTTTGGCGGGTGGCGTTTACCATATAAGGGGAGTGATGGTTCAGCTCCGCAGTCCTTCTTCGCTTTCTTCATTCTTCCTCATTCGTTCTTCGTTCCTCCAATCTTCCTGCCTGCGTCCACCCGACTTGTTCTTTCTGCATCGTGCGATTCCACATCCTACCCGATTGCGCCTCCTAAAGGCTCATGTGGGAAATCCAAGTGTCCCACGGCCTAGCTTAGATCTTTCGAGGATACCAGAGTGCTCCGCAAGGGGAATTGGCGGGTTCCCCCTCCTCCGAGACCGAGCCGAAGCCCCGACCCGGCGAGTTCATCTGCTTCCCCGGTCATCTTGAGAGGGATCTGGGATTCCCCACCTCTCTCTTTTTCCGCCGTTTCTGCGCGTATTACGCGATCAAGCCATCGGATCTTGGTCCGCATAGCATCGAGAAGGTGGCGATATTCGTCGCCTTCTACGAATGTTACCTTGGCTGTAGGCCGTATTTCCCGCTATGGCTGGAGCTCTTCCACGGCCGCATCGGGCGCGAGGCGTCCAGCGGCTTGATGCTGGCTGCAGGCGGAGTCACGTTTCAACTGAAGCCGAATGCCAACTTCGTCAAGCTCCTCTTGCCGAAGAAGGTCGCCAGCGAGTGGAAGAAGAGCTGGTTCTATGTCAAGGAAGCCACTCCCCCCGGTGAAGTGGCTCTTCCCGAGTTCGTCGCCGAGAGGAGCGAGCCCCGTCGGTTGGCACCGAAGAAGCTTCCCGAAGATCAGCGGATGGCCGTCGCGGAAATGATGGACTAGATACAGAAGCTGAAGGACCAGGGGTTGATTCCGATCAACCACTACAACTGCCTGGTTCCGCTGGTAGCTCGACCGCACTGGATGTATGAATATAGCAGGAAGCACGACCCATCTCGAACCAGCAAGGAGTCATGGGAGGCTGAGGACTACAAGGCCGCCCTGAAGAAGATTACCGATGCGGAGTTCACCAGCGTGGTGGTCGGGGTCGCCCCGTACACTCCTGTGAAGAATGAAGCCCCTACGGTAAGTTCTCTTTCCAATTGCTATGTCTGTGACTCAATTTCAGTCTCCTCGCTTGGTGTTTTTGACTCGTAGTGGTTCTCATCTTTTTCAGGTGTTGGAGGGCTGGCTCCCTCCGCTTGTTGAAGAGGTTCCCCAGGAACTGGAGAAAGACTCCGAGGGGGACCCTTCTGACAGCGACGGGGAGGAGGAAGAGGTCCCTCCCCAGCGCCTGTGGCTCGCAAGACCCGGATTCAAAGACAGCGTGAGGTCGAAGCGAGCCGTAGCCTGGACGAGCACGACGAAGGTGACGAGGTCGCACAGGAGCAAACGTCCCGGCGCACCGCTACACCGTCGAAGCCCGCACGCCGGCCCAAGTCGCCAGCGAAAAGGCCCACGTCACCGGCCAAGTCGGTGGTGGTGTTCGAGTCGGATGACGATTCCGGTGATGAAGGTTCTCCCGAAGTCTCGCACAAGGCGCCAAGGGACGCAGTCCCGTCAAAGGGGTTGGGGGGCGAGGACACGGAGGTGGTGGTAGAGGTTCCCCTGGCGGCGATTGCGCCGACGGCCTCGGGGGTTCCAAGCCAAGAAGCGGCTGAGGCCATGGCGTCCAAGTCGCCACAGCCGTCAAGGGCGGCCGCATCGGAGCCGGAGATCCCGGCGACTACAGCTTCATCGTCGAGGATGCCCTCTGTTTCGTGGGATTCAGACGTCTTCGAGAGGGGGCTCAGCCGCAAGCTGGGTCCCGAGTTGGACAAGCCTTCCCACATTAGCACCGGGCTTCGCGTCCTTCCAATCGCTAAGTAAGTAGCGCTCCCTCGTCCCAATTCGCCTTGCTCCTTTTGTATTGTCATTGTATTGACTGAGGGGGCTCGTGCTGGTCAGGGGCTAAGAAAATTGGGCGTCCTTCGGTGGCTATGATTCCACCGTGTTTTGGCAGGGCGCACTACCGGTGCTAGTAGCAGCGTGGAGACCTGCACAACACAACCACAGAACTTTGTCCCCAACTTGCGATGAGGTTGTCAATCTCACCGTGTTTGGCGGAAAAGAAAGGATTAAACGTATCGAATGGAAAGAAGTAAAAGTTTGCATAAAGTAAATACAAAGCAGTAAACAGTTGTAGATTGTATGTAAAGTAAAAGGACCGGGATCCATAGTTCACTAGAGGTGGCTCTCCTTAGATAGATAACATGCTGGGTGAACAAATTACAGCGGGGCAATTGACAAACACCGAGAAAGCAATACATGCATATACTAATCATCTTAACTCCTTTGAGACTTGATTGGGAATTACAACATAATACATAGACCGCCATCCAACTACATCTATGACTAATAATCCACCTTCAGGTTATCATCCGACCCCCCTCCAGTATTAAGTTGCAAGCAACAGATTATTGCTTTACGAACTGCGTGTAAAGTAAACAATACAATTGCACTATGAACAAAAGATCGTTGTTTTCTCCCTAGTAGCAATAACACATCTAGTACCTTAGAGATTTCTGTCACTTCCCCAGATTACTAGAGGCATGAACCCACTATCGAGCATAAATACTAACTCTTGGAGTTGCTAGCATCTACTTGGCCAAGATAGCTACTAATAAAGGAAAGCATGCAAGATCTCAAATAACAAAGACATGATAGAATCAATAATCAATCTAAAATAGCATCTCAATATCCATCGGATCCCCGCAAACACAACATGTATGGATTACAAATAGATGATCTTGATCATGAACGGAGCTCACAAGATCTAAACATGAACGCACAAAGGAGGAGAAACCAGCCATCTAGCTACTACATGGATCCATAGTCCAAGGATGAACTACTCGCGCATCACACCGGAGGCTTGCATGGTGACGAAGAAGGCCTCCAGGGTGAATTCCCCTCTCCGGCAGGGTGCCGAGAAGAGCTTGAGATCCCCCACGATCTAGGGATAGAGACGACATCGGGTACAGACTCTTTCGTGGATTTTTGATCGGGTACTTAGGGTTTTCGTCCCGAGGGCAACTTATAGGCGGAAGGAGAGGCCGAGGGGGTGCTGGGGGCGGCCAGACCACCCCCTGGCACGGGCCAGGCCTGGCCGCGCGGCCAGGTGGTGTGGCCGGCCCCCATCCCTTATTCATCTCGTATTCTGGCACTTGATCCCTTCCGGAAAAATAGGCACTTTGGCTTTTGTCCCGTCCAATTCTGAGAATATTCATTTTCTGACTTTTCTGGAACCAAAACAATAGAAAACAGGCAGCTGGCACTATGGCTCTTGTTAATAGGTTAGTCCAAGAAATCATAATAAAAGTACTCCAGAGTTGGAACAAAACACAAGAAAGTGGATAGAACTAAGCATGGAACATCAAAAACTATAGATACATTTGCAATGTATGAACATCCCCAAGCTTAACTCCTGCTCATCCTCGAGTAGGTAAGTGATAAAAAGAAAGAATTTTTGAGGTGACATGCACCATCAAAGACATGATCAAAATATTTGCAAAACTCAAAGCTAGGATCATAGTACTTCAATCATAACATGAAAGACAAAGTTCTAGCAATAAGCAAAGAAACTATGATACAACATGAGAAGGCACAAAAAAAATATTCATGAATAACAATGCTTTGCAAGACGTTTGTTTGTTTCACATAAAGAAAACATAGCATACTAGTATTCAGCTTGTCCTTCAATAGAGTAGCAAATATAAATGCATAGGACACCTTCAAAGTTCATAAGAGTGACTAGATACAATAGTTTTAAACAAGCAATAACAACTTATGCATCAATCAACTAGTCTTGGGACAGTGCACATAGAACTAAGAATGGCCACTATGGTCTCAAAGTAGTGCATAAAGATAGAAGGTGGAGACTCAATATAATGGTGGAAGAAAGGCCTTTTGTAAAAGGAAGTAGAGATTCAAGTCTCATAAAGAGCTTCCAAAAATTATGGTACTTGTAGGTTTCAGCTCTCATTGCCCCTATCATAAGCATCTTGAAGTGATTAAGGTTAAAGTGAACAAACTATGGTGTACATGCTTGACAAAGTATAAGTCAGAAATCTCATGTCCCTTGTATACGAGGGTCGCTCCTCATGCTACTCAAGTTTAGTAACCGGTAAGTTCTTGTCATCGTAAGTACATGTGTATCATTGAGAACCGCCAACGGGGTACCCCTTGCCCGATGATACGGAAGAATCCCCATATCAAAATGACAAGGGAAACAGGCGTTTCTCTAACACATATACATAACTCCATGGACTTACAAGCTCCCCTTTCATTTCACACCGACGACATCCATATACAAAAGAGCATGATATCAACTAGGTACAAGTACCAAGTGCAATGTTAAAAGCGTTCCCCATGAAAGCATGGTTCTGCTAATTCCCGACAAATAAGTGCAAGCATATACAACATAGACGACACAATGGTTGAAGTTTATTAAGGGCAAGTAAAGTAAAGTGTGCCATCAAGTTCGTGAGAGCTTTAATCACTAGTTTTCTCATAACAAGTGAAAGGTAAACAAAAGCATGAATATACTTGGAAAAGCATAAGGTAGTAGGTAGGTATGGTGGACTCTTTGGAAAAACTTGGTTTAGGGATTTGGATGCATGAGTAGAACTCATACTTGGTTGTGGAGGCTAGCAAAAGACTGGGAGCGACAAACTAAGAGAGCAATAATGGCCATAATCATGCAGAGCGACAAAACATCATTGATCAAAGCATAAAGTGATATTACAAGTTGAAAACTAAAGGATCATAAAGGCTATGGTGACTTGATATAGTTGTAACATGGTGTGAGCATGTGCCAAGTCAACCCAAATAAAGCATCAAAGGAGAATACCACTATACTATGCTTTAATATGCTAAAACAACGCATGATTCATCCAAGGCACATTAAGCAATCGAAATTGTTTATAACAAGTCATGCTACAGCAAAGAATACTAATCAAAAAGCCAAAACAATATCAAGCATGGCATGACAAAGCATAGGCCACTGTCAAAAACGAGCTCTTTTTACCACATAAGCATGAACTTTCCTACTCTTTTCCAACCCAAACCAAACTATTTGCAAACCAAAGTATGGAAGAGGGGGTCCAACCAATTTATTCAGAAAACTAAGCAAACCAAGCAAACTAAAAACCAAAACGAAAACGAAAACATAAAAGAAGACGCTCCAAGAAAAACACAACTGTGCATGAAACAATAAAAATGAAGCGTTTGGAAGAAACCTAGGATTTTTATTGATGAAGAAGGGGATGCCTTGGGCATCCCCAAGCTTTGAAGCTTGTACTTCTTGGATATTTCTTGGGGTGAAACGCGTGGCATCCCCAAGCTTGAGCTTTAGTCCATCCTTCATCTCATTACTCATTCCTTCCATATACCTAAAATTTTTCCTTCATACAAAACTTCACACAATCTCATTAGCAACATTAGTGCACTTAAGATAAACAAGTCTCAAGGTTCAGTTCTAAAACCAAATAAACTTCCATTAGAACACTAGATACTGTAGAACTTGCCTCATAAAGCTCAATTCCCCAAAGAAACTCAAGATTGAACTAACAAGAAGCAAATGCAGAAAATGGCAGAAATCCGTCAAAACAGACCAGCAGGTAAAGACGAATTTTTTCGAAGACCTTATGTTGCTCAAATAGAAAAGTGTTGAACTAACGAAAGTTAGACAACAACCTGGGGCAGAAGCACAAACAATTACAGCTCAATCCGACATACAGAGCTATCTCAGGAATTTTTACGGTGAAGCACAGAAATCTGTTTTGGGACAGCAACTTTCCCAATCATTCATTCACTCTCATTAGAGGTTACTCTTGGCACAAAAAGCAAATAAAAAGGATAAGGAGAGGTTATTATGGAGGTAACAACTTCAAAGACTCAACTAAAACTCCTGGGTTATCTCTCAACAAGTACTTTTCTTTAATGCCTTTAAGTTAGGCATAAGAACCAAAGAAAGAATCAAGTGTTCTCAAATTAAGAAGCATTAAGACCAAATTTTGTTTTCATAGGAGAAGCAAAAGAAATCTTTTCTCTCTTTTTAGGGAAGTGTTCTATACCTTTTTTGAGTGGAAGTTGATATTTAATGGTGCCTTCTTTCATATTAATGATGGCACCAACAGTTCTAAGAAAAGGTCTTCCCAAAGTAATAGGACAAGAAGCATTGTATTCAACATCCAAAACATAGAAATCAACAGGGACATAGGAATCATTAACCATAATAAGAACATCATTAAGACACCCCATGAGTTTCTTTTTAGCATTATCACCAAGTGGGACATTCAAATAAGAATCTTCAAGAGGAGGCAAATCAAGCATATCATAAATCCTTCTAGGCATAATAGAGACACTACTATCAAGATCACACAAAATTTTGAAATCAAAGTCATTCACTTTCATATTAATGATGGGTTCCCAACCATCTTCTTGTTTTATAGGAATAGAAGCCTTATGTTTCATCTTTTCTTCTTTAATCTTTATGAGAGCATCAGTAATGTGTTTTGTAAAGGCCATGTTCATAACACTAGCATTAGGACTTTTAGCAAGCTTTTGTAGGAACTTAATAACTTCAGAGATGTTGCAACCATCAAGATCAAAATCAAATTTATCATCTAAAGTAGTAGAACTATTACTAGCCTCAACACTAGTGGTGGTAATAGTAGAAACACTAATGTTTCTAGCAATTTCATCTTCTCTTTCCCACTTAGCATGTAGTTCAGCTAATAGTCTAACATTTTCATAAATTCTCACTTGTATAGCATTGGTAGCTACAAAGGGATTCTCATTAGTTTCAGGTTTAGCAGCCATTTTATTCAAAGTAGATTGAGCTTCAGCCAGAGATGCTATATTTCTTTCAGCATTAGAGAGTTTTTCCTCAATAGTTTTATTGAAAGCAGCTTGTTTACTAATAAACTCTTTAAGCATAACTTCAAGTTCAGAGGGAGCACTCTTATTATTGTTATAAGAATTTCCATAAGCATTACCATTGTTGGGAGGATATGGCTTATAATTGTTGTTACCAAAATTGTTCCTATAAGCATTATTACCATAATCATTGTTGCCAAAGTTGTTATTTCTTATGAAGTTCACATCAACTTGCTCTTCTTGAGAAACCAAAGATGCTAAAGGAACATTATTTGGATCTATATGGGTTTTCCCATTAACAAGCATAGACATAATTATATCAATTTTATCACTCAAGGAAGAGGTTTCCTCAACAGAATTTACCTTCTTACCTTGTGGAGCTCTCTCAGTATGCCATTCAGAATAATTAACCATCATATTGTCCAAAAGTTTTGTTGCAGCACCCAAAGTAATGGTCATAAAGGTACCTCCAAGAGCTGAATCCAATAGGTTCCTTGAAGAATAGTTCAATCCTGCATAAAAAGTTTGGATGATCATCCAAGCAGTCAGTCCATGAGTGGGACAATTCTTAACCAAAGATTTCATTCTTTCCCAAGCTTGAGCAACATGCTCATTATCAAGTTGTTTAAACATCATTATTTCACTTCTCATGGATATAATCTTAGAAGGAGGATAGTATTTTCCAATAAAAGCATCTTTGCACTTAGTCCAAGAATCAATACTATTCCTAGTCAAGGAATTCAACCATTCTTTAGCTTTTCCTCTCAAAGAGAAAGGAAACATTTTCAGTTTAATAATATCACCATTTGTATCCTTATGCTTTTGCATCTCACAAAGTTCAACAAAGTTATTTAGATGGGAAGCAGCATCTTCATTACCAATACCAGAAAATTGTTCTCTCATAACAAGATTGAGCAAAGCAGGTTTTATCTCAAAGAATGTATTTTCAGCCATAGGTGGAGCAATAGGAGTGCTCATAAAATCATTGTTGTTGGTGCTAGTGAAGTCACACAACTTAGTGTTTTCAAGAGTAGTCATTTTTTTGGGTTTTCAAATAAGAAAGCAAAACAAGTAAAACTATTTTTTTTGGATTTTTGAAGAACAAAACAAGCAAACAAAGCAAAAAGAAAACTAAGCAATAAAAAACAACAAAGTAAAGAGATTGGTTATGAGGGACTCCCCTTGTGAAGATGTCCTTGACTCCCCGGCAACAATGCCAGAAAATGTTTAATGGCGTGTAGTTGACGTGGGAGTTTCTTCTTCTTCGTTCCTCGGCAACGGCGCCAGAAAATGTCTTGATGCACTCGACGATCGACGTAGAGTTTGTTGGGAACCCCAAGAGGAAGGTATGATGAGCACAGCAGAAAGTTTCCCTCAATTATGAAACCAAGGTTTAATCGAACCATTAGGAGAAAGGAAATACCCCAAAGGTGTTGCTAGCTGAGCTTTGGCAGGGCGCACTACAGGTGCTAGTAGCAGCGTGGAGACCTGCACAACACAACCACAGAACTTTGTCCCCAACTTGCGATGAGGTTGTCAATCTCACCGTGTTTTGCGGAAAACAAAGGATTAAACGTATCAAATGGAAAGAAGTAAAAGATTGCAGAAAGTAAACACAAAGCAGTAAACAGTTGTAGAATGTATGTAAAGTAAAAGGACCGAGATCCATCGTTCACTAGAGGTGTCTCTCCTTAGATAGATAACATGCTGGGTGAACAAATTACAGCGGGGCAATTGACAAACACCGAGAAAGCAATACATGCATATACTAATCATCTTGACTCCTTTGAGACTTGATTGGGCATTACAACATAATACATAGACCGCCATCCAACTGCATCTATGACTAATAATCCACCTTCAGGTTATCATCCGAACCCCCTCCAGTATTAAGTTGCAAGCAACAGATTATTTCTTTACAAACTACGTGTAAAGTAAACAATACAATTGCTCTATGAACAAAAGATCGTTGTTTTGTCCCTAGTAGCAACAACACATCTAGTACCTTAGAGCTTTCTGTCACTTCCCTAGATTACCAGAGGCATGAACCCACTATCGAGAATAAATACTAACTCTTGGAGTTGCTAGCATCTACTTGGCCAAGATAGCTACTAACAACGGAAAGCATGCAAGATCTCAAATAACAAAGACATGATACAATCAATAATCAATCTGAAATAGCATCTCAATATCCATCGGATCCCCGCAAACTCAACATGTATGGATTACAAATAGATGATCTTGATCATGAACGGAGCTCACAAGATCTAAACATGAAAGCACAAAGGATGAGAAACCAGCCATCTAGCTACTACATGGATCCGTAGTCCAAGGATGAACTACTCACGCATCACACCGGAGGCTTGCATGGTGATGAAGAAGGCCTCCAGGGTGAATTCCCCTCTTCAGCAGGTTGCCGGGAAGAGCTTCAGATCCCCTGATCTTGGGACAGAGACAACGGCGGCTACAGACTCTTTCGTGGATTTTTGATCGGGTGCTTAGGGTTTTCGTCCCGAGGGCAACTTATAGGCAGAAAGAGAGGCCAAGGGGTTGATGGGGGCGGCCAGACCACCCCCTGGCGCAGGCCAGGCCTGGCCACACGGCCAGGTTGTGTGGCCGGCCCCCAGACCTTCTCCGTCTCGTATTCTGGCACTTGATCCCTTCCCGAAAAATAGGCACTTTGGCTTTTGTCCCATCCAATTCTGAGAATATTCATTTTCTGACTTTTCTGGAACCAAAAACAACAGAAAACAGGCAGCTGGCACTGTGGCTCTTGTTAATAGGTTAGTCCAAGAAATCATAATAAAAGTACTCCAAAGTTGGAACAAAACACAAGAAAGTGGATAAAACTAAGCATGGAACATCAAAAATTATAGATACATTTGCAATGTATCAAGGGTGTGCCACAGGTCGTAGGGATGGTGCGACCGCCACGCCTGATTGTTGATGATGTTCGTTCGGGCATCGAGGGGCTGCCTGTTGGCAGCGACCGTGTTGTTCGCCGGTCGTGGCTCGTTGGATGACAACGCGGGATTGGCGGCCCGTGGTTGGTTCGCCAGGGGTGGGGTGGTGGGCAAACTAATGTGTTAGCCACGGTGGGGTGGCCGCTTGATGCCGCCCTTCTTGCTGATGAGCGGGAGTACATCTGCCCCCGCGGGTCGACTCCCGCGGCTTGTTGCTCGACAGCCCTGACGAGTAGGGACTTGGCGTACTGGATCTATAACGCGCCGTCGCCTTGGACATCGAGGTTGGCGATCGTGGCGTCGGCCGCGATGACGTTGTCCATCGGGGTGGAGTATAGTAGTAGCCCGTTAGCGTCACGGGCTTGCGGCGAGATGATGATCCGCGGTTGGTCTGGCAGGGGCGCGTGGCCCATGGGTGGTGGAGGGGTACCAGTCGCCGGCACACCAGGTGGTGGTCTTGCGGGGTTGTTCCTGCCTGGCGGCGCGTTCTCGTAGTATTTGCGCTCGGCGGCACCTGTGGGGTCGCCTTCGTCGTTGAAGTTCAGGACGCGGCCCTGAACGTTGGAGTTCAGGCGGGTCCTGATGTGGCGCTGGTGATAGAGCGACAGCTCCCGTGCCTTCTCTCGTTCGAGGCGGTATTTCTCGCGCTGGGCGAGTTCGTTGCGTTGCGTCTCCGCGAGCCTCAGACGGGCTTGCTCCACCTCCGTGGCCATCGCAGTCGGAGGGATCGACGTGGAGAACGGATCTGGCGGGGCGGCCGTGCTGCCTGCCATGTAGATCGCGTTGAAGCGATTGGATCTGGCGCAAAAATCCTCGGGGGATTCCGAGCCGGAATCGGAGTCGAAGATCCCCAGGATGGAGGGGTCCTCGAAGTCCTCTGGGTTGGAGACTCGCGTGATGGAGTCCTCCCGTGATGCGGCGGTGATGGATCCGTCGACCGATGCAGGGGTCGCAGAGTCGGCGTCGTCGTTCAGGGCGTCGTCGTTGGTGGCGGCGTTAGTCTTGACCGCATCGCTGGCGGCCGAGTCGTACTCGGTGACGAGGCCCCTGATGGAGCGGACCAGCTCCTCCGAAAGCATATCACGGTGTGGAGGCGACCCGCCGGCGGTCACCGTCGCGGCTGGATCGACCGCGACGGTGAAGCTGACGAAGAGGTTGATGGAGCCGATCAGCATCACCGTGGCGTGAGTGACCGGACGTGGCGCCGGGATGTAGCTACTGGGCAGGATCTGCAATATCTTGCCGATGGCGATCATGTGACCGGTGGCGAGCGGCCGATCGATCGGCGAATAGGGTCTCGCTGCAGAACTCAGGCCAGTCCCGCTATGCCCCACGGTGGGCGCCACTGTCGTGGAAATGGCCACGGCAGTTGCTACCACTGGCAGCGATTGAGTGTTTCATGAGGAAGAGTTGGCGGCCATCTGCGGTGCGAGATGGGGGCGGATGCACATGGGTTTACCCAGGTTCGGCCCCTCGGAGGGTAAATACCTACTCCTGCTAGATTAGATTATGAGAGAGTGAGTTACAGGGGTGGCGAGCTCGGCGGCTAGGCAGCGAGTCGCTCGAGGGGGTGTATGATGGAACGTAAGTCTCTAGGATACCCTAGGGAGGTTTATATATGAAGCACCTCGCTAGGGTTTACAAGCTATCCCCAAACAACATAAGGATCCAGAAACTTTGACCTAGTCCAACTGGGCTTTGGCTATGCTTCTGGGCTTCTAGTCGCCAGTCGCTGGGCCTTTCCCTCCTTCGTAGTCCAGTCGCCATCTTTCGGACGCACTCGCAGGCCCTTCGGCCCAATCGGAACGTCCTGCTGGGCATACCCCCTTCGGCATATCCCCATCGGACCGCCAGGCCGGACAGCAGAAGCCTCGCTACCACGCGCGACAGGTCAATGCCGTGGAGGGCACGCCCGACACGCTGGCTAACGATGCAATAAGGCAGAAGCCACGGCTCACCTTCGACCAGATGTTTGACGGCCCATGCAAGTGGCATAGCGGTCCCTTCAAACCGGCTACGCACAGCACCCGGAACTGCAACTGGACTCGCCAGCTAAAAGACCAGGGTAACCAGCAACGTCTCTCCGGTGGCGAGTCCTAGCTAAAAGACCAGGGTAACCAGCAACCTGCCCCCTCCCGGTGGACCACCACCACCAGCTAGGGGAGCCAGCAATGATGGTAACAGCAGCAACAACAAGAACGGCTACCCCTAGCTGCACGCTGCCTACCACATCTTCAAGATGGAGCTGGACAACAAGCACAGCCGTAGGCGACGATCCAAGAGGGCAACACCATCGTCTCTCCGGTCCCCCAGTACCTGAACTGGTCGGAAACCACCATCACCTGGAGCCGAGAAGACCATCCGGAGCAGCTGCCGACTCTCGGGGGCTATGCCATGGTACTTGACCCCCACATCGTCTCTAACAAGCGTGCATGCCGCTTCTCTCGCGTCCTCATCGACGAAGGCAGCAACCTCAACCTCCTCTACCGGTCTTCGCTGGAGAAGCTGGGCATTCATGAATGCGACCTGTGCCCGACTACCACAACGTTCCACGGCGTATTGCCGAGATCGGCTTGCGCCCCGCTTGGTAAAATCCAGTTGGACGTCATCTTCGGGAATGAGGAAAATTTCCGCCGCGAGCCGATTTGGTTCGAGGTGGTAAACCTCACAAGCTCTTACCATGCTCTCCTCGGGCAACCCCCCTCGCTAAATTCATGGTCGTCCCCCACTACACGTACCTCAAGACAAAGATGCCGGGAACAAACGGCATGATCACCGTCGTTGGCTGCTTTAGGCGATCGATAGAGTGCGCCTCAGCCGGCTCCAAACTGGCAGAGGTCCTCATCATAGCCGAAGAGAAGCGCGTGATCACGCGCAACGTGGTCGTGGCCCAGCAAGATATGCCAGCTAGCAGCAAGCCGGCTAGAGAAGGAGCTTTCCAGCCGGCAAAAGAGACAAAGAGGATCCTGCTCGACCCCTCCGACCCGACCAAGTTCGTCACCATTGGTGCCAGCTTGGACATCAAATAGGAAGGCGCGCTCGTCGACTTCCTCCATGAGAATCGGGACATCTTTGCATGGTCACCTAAGGACATGCCAGGTGTACCGAGGGAGTTCTTCGAGCACTCACTTCATGTACGACCGGATTCCAAGCCGGTCATGCAGCCTATGCGCTGGTTCGAAGAGGAGAAGAGGAAGATTATCAGTGACGAGATCACCCGGCTCCTTGCAGCCGGGTTCATCATGGAAGTGTACCACCCGGACTGGCTGGCAAACCTAGTCCTGGTGTGGAAGAAAAACACGACTTGGCGAATGTGTATCGACTACACCAGCCATAACAAGGCATGCCCGAAAGATCTGTTTGCATTGCCCTGTATCGATCAAGTCATCGATTCCACGGCCGGCTGTGATTTGTTGTCTTTTTTAGATTGTTATTCCGGTTACAATCAGATCTGGCTAAACCCGGCTGACCAGATAAAAACATCGTTCATCACCCCGTATGGGGATTTTTGCTATGTAACCATGCCTTTCGGTCTGAAGAATGCAAGCGCTACCTATCACCGCTGCATGCAGAAGTGCTTGCACTCGCAGATCAGCTGAAACATGCATGCTTCTGTGGACGATGTGGTCATCAAGACCAAGGAGAAACGCACCCTCCTCGAAGACTTGGGAGAAACATTTGGCAACCTCCGGCAATACCAGATGAAGCTGAACCCGGAGAAATGCGTCTTCGGAGTCCCATATGGCAAACTACTCGGTTTCCTCGTATCGCAACGAGGGATCGAGGTGAATCCGGAAAAGATCGTGGCCATCGAGAGGATGCAGCCACCCAGGAGCCTGCTTGGAGTCCAGAAGTTCACCGGATGCCTAGCCTCCCTCAGCCGTTTCATCAGCCGGTTGGGGGAGAAGGCACTCATGTTGTACCAGCTGATGAAGAAGACGGACAAGTTCTCCTCGACCTCACAAGCCGACGCCGCCTTTCATGACCTCAAGCGCATGTTATCCACAGCGCCGGTTCTAGCCACACCGGGTAGCAAGGAGCCGATGTTGCTCTATATAGCAGCCATCAGCCAGGTCGTCAGCGTCTTCTTGGTTGTGGAGCACCCCGAGGAAGGCAGGGCTCAGTCGGTTCAGCGACCCGTCTACTACCTCAGCGAAGTTCTCTCCCTCTCCAAGCAGAACTACCCCCACTACCAGAAGATGTGTTATGGCGTGTACCTGGCATGCAAGAAGCTCAAGCACTACTTCCATGAGCATCCGATTAAGGTCGTGTGCACTGCACCCCTTTCGGAAATCATCGGCAACAAGGACGCCATCGGACGAGTCGCCAAGTGGGTCACTGAGCTCGCCGCCTACTCCATCCAGTACGAGCCTCGGCTCACGATCAAGTCGTAGGCGCTGGCGGACTTCTTCGTCGACTAGGCGTAGAACCAATAGCTCCCATCGGTTCCGAATTTAGACCATTGGAGGATGCACTTCGACGGGTCGAAGATGCTCGGGGGGCTTGGGAGCCGGCATCATGCTCACCTCGCCCAAGGGGGACCGGCTGGAGTACGTCCTGCAGATCCACTTCAAGGCCTCCAACAATGTAGCCGAATACGAGGCACTGGCACATGGCCTCCGGCTAGCCAGAGAGATTGGTGTCAACCGGATCCTTTGCTTCAGCGATTCGGATCTGGTGGTGCAGCAGGTATCCTTAGAGTGGGACGCCCATGATGCAAACATGGCTCTCTACCTGGTTCCACATACAGAAGCTTAGTGCCTCCTTCGGCGGATGTGAATTTCATCACGTCCCTCGCATCAACAACGAGGCAGCCGATTCGCTCACACCAATCAGATCCACCAGGCAGGCGATCCCACCTGGGGTCTCCTTGGAGCACCTGCGCAAGCCCTCCATCAACCCGTCCCCCGAGTCGGATTCTATCATATGGGCAGGGAGTGCCCCGGTTGACGGTGCGGCAGACGCAGAGCCGGAAGAACCTCCAAGGAAGAAGTCCCGCGCCAACTCCGGCAAGTCAGTACCCTCCGGCTCGAAAGACCCGGGGGCTGTCGACTCATCAAGCGGCTCGGGGGCTGCCGTCCCGGGTACCTCATCCGGACGACCCGCCGACGACCATCAACCGAAGAGTGGAAGCATCCTCGCCATCCGGAAATACCATCCTGGGCACAACCCTTCGTGAACTACATCGCCAACGGGGAACTTCCGGATGATGAGATAGAGGCTAGGCAAATCCGGCGCCGCGCGCACACGTACAGCATCATCAACAAAGAACTGTACAAGCGCAGCGTATTCGGCATCTTCCAAAGGTGTGTCGACGTGGACACAGGCTACCGGCTGCTCAAGGACATCCACCAGGGCGAGTGCGGGCACCACGCTTTATCAAGGGCGATAGTCGACAAGGAGTTTCACCATGGTTTCTATTGGCCCACCGCCCTCGAGGACCGCGAACAGCTAGTCTGCGCGTGCAATGGGTGCCAACGCTTTGGGCAGCTTAGGCATATGCCGGCTTCGGTGCTCAAGACCATACCGATCACCTGGCCCTTTGCTGTTTGGGGCCTTGACATGGTCGGTCCCTTCAAGCGGGCGCGCGCGGGCATGATCCATCTGCTGGTGGCGGTGGACAAATTTAAAAAATGGATCGAGGCCAAGCCCATCCAAAATCTAGATGGGGTGACTGTCGTCACCTTCTTCCCCGACATCATCAACCGGTTCGGCTATGCCAATAGCATCATCACCGACAACGGCACGAACTTCGCGAAGGGGGCCTTCGCCCGCTTCTGCAGCAACAAGGGCATCCGGCTGGACCTTGCCTCTGTCGCGCACCCGCAGTCAGACGGGCAAGTCGAAACGGCAAATGGCTTAGTGCTAGCTGGCATCAAGCCACGCCTCATCGAGCCTTTGGAGAGGTCGCCTGGATGCTGGATCGAGGAACTTCCGGCTGTGCTATGGAGCCTCCGCAACACGCCGAATAGATCAACCGGCTACACCTCGTTCTTCCTGGTCTACGGATCAGAGGCCATCCTCTCCGCAGACATCGAGTTCGACTCCCCGTGCAAGCTCCTCTATGATGAAAAGGCCAACCAAGAGGCGTGGGAAGATGGTGTGGACCTCCTCGAGGAGGCCCGCGAACTGGCATTGTCCAGGTCGGCCATGTACTAGCAGCACCTACGCCACTACCATTCAGGCCGGATCCGCCCTGTCGCGTCCCGCGAAGGCGATCTGGTCCTCCGGCTGGTGCAGGACACGAAGGGCATGCACAAGCTATCGCCACCCTGGGAAGGTCCCTTCATCATTAGCCGAGCCTTGCCCAACGACTCCTACTACCTCATCGACGCGCAGCAGTCGCGCAAGAGCAAGATGGACAAATCAGATGAGGAGACCGAGCAGCCCTGGAACACGGCCTTACTGCGCCCGTTTTACACGAATGAAAATGTATCCCGCAATCCCCACGAATGAAAATGTGAACCCCTACGAGATGCTCGGGGGCTCCTTGCCAGAAATGTGTATGTATCTATTTTCCGGCTCAGATTTTCTGGCTCCGGCAACCCCTACCCAGAGGCTTGTCGGCTGGCCCGACCTGCTAAGTCAACAAACCGGCTGAGTAGTGTGCGACGATGTCAGAGGCCCACTCTTTGTCTCAGCTACATACCGCAACCCGGCTGTCCGGCTAGCAAGAGCAAAAGCCCGAGGCACCCACATGAAAATCGGGGAGGAGATGCGACCGATCGGGCGTCCCGGCCTTGCAACTAGCTTAAGACAATCCGGCTGCTAAGCCGTTAGTACTTTCAGCTCCCTTCGATTCCGGCTGTAGACCGCAACCCGGCTGCCGGCAAGGACGCAGCGAAAAGCGCAGAGAAAACAATAAAATGACTAAGTATCCAGAGAAGCGCAAACTAGTTTTCAAAAAAAAAATCACCTTCCGGCTAAAAGTTTAGCACACTAACCTATTAATGTGTAAGAATGTATGTGTGTGTGTATATTTTTGCACGACTACTTCGAGTCGGGATTCAGGAACAAAAGGAGAAGATTCAAAGTCCTTTCCTTCATCAAGCGCTCCGAATCGTGGGGGCTACACCCACTAGGTGCGCTCGTGCGCCCCCAGTGGAATCTTCTAGTCTCCCGACCAACTAAGGGCGTTTAGCCGGATATTTCGAGCCCAGGTGAGGGCAAGGACAGGAGCGGAAGAAAGAATAAGATTCGAAGTACCTGGTTGCGCCAGCTACTCTGAATCTTAGGGGCTACACCTAGTGGGTGCGCAGGCGCGCCCCCACTACAATGGAAGTTCCCCCGGCTGCCGGCGTTCGGCCAGCAGGAGTAACCGGCTAAGACGTGTCTAGTCAGATGGAGCTAGAAGACTTAAGGAAAGAAAGAAGATTCGAAGCACCTGGCTACGCCAGCTACTCCGAATCTTGGGGGCTACACCCAGTGGGTGCGCTGGCACCCCCCACTAGAATTGCAGTTCAACCGAGCGAAGTCAGCCGGATAAATTCAATCGGCGAAATATTGAAACGACATGCAAAAAACACAAGTTAATGGCAAACCAAATTAGATCAGATTGACATTAAAAGGCAAGGGGAGACGAAGCTCCCATGAGTTTACCCGGTGCCAGAAGCAGCCGGTATCGACAGACAAGTTTCAAACTAGGCAGGATAAACAAATACACCCGACATCCCGGGGTGATAGCTAAGAGGCGGGGCCCTTGCCGTGCGGAGCGCCCTGGCTGGCAGCAGTCTCGGGAGGCGGAGGAGGCGCGGCGGCCGATCCAGTTCCAGCGCCGCCCCCAGCCGGCTACGCCGAGGCTTCCGCATCCGGAGTACTGACGGACTCCGAGTCGGTGAGCACCTCGTCGGGATCCAAATAGTCAGCAAGCTTGATGGCGGAGGCCCGGAGCTCCGGATGGGCCTGACAGATGCTGGCGAGGTCGACGCCGGCACGGAAACCCCCGTCGATCTTCTCGACGCGGGCGTCCTTGTACCAGGAGAGCATGAGGGCCAAAGCCATCTCCGTTCCAGCTCACGCCGCCAAGTCTCGCAGCCGGTCGACGGCAGCCGGCACCTCCCCCACCTTGGCGACTGGCTGCGTCATCGTCTCCAAAATCGGAGCGTCCGGGCACAGGAAGGAGAAGACGGCTTCCGCCGCCTAGCGAAGCTTGGCAGCCTCCTCGCCAAGAAGGATGACAAGCTCTTGGGTTGTCGGCTGTTCTCCCGACCAGTTCTCCTGCAGCCGGTTGTAGGCCAGCAGGTCTACGCCAGGATAAAAGGCTATCAGAAAAAAGAAAGTCAGATCCGGCTACCGGATTCGGAAAGAAGAGGGAAGTCGGAAAACAGATCTTACCCTTGGTCGTGTGCCCGACCTGCATCAGCTCCTCCACCAGGGCATTTGCCTTTGTTGACCTCCTTCTCTTGGTCAACCGCGTAACCTCCTTCTCTTGGTCCTTGTTCTGGGCCTCGAGAAGGTTGAAGGCTTCAGTCCGGCTGGCGAGCGAGGCATCGCACTCCTTGACGGTGGCCTCCAGAGCGTCCACCTTGGCGTGCCACTCCTTGTTCTGCAATCGCAGTGTGGAGTTGGACTTGCTCAGCCGGTCGTTTGCCTTCTTCAGGCGATCGATCTCCCACTGAGCGCACACAAGGATAGCTGCGACAAAACCGGCTATCAGAAAAAAAATATGATTCCGGATGAAGCAAACTTACTCTGTGAGGTACCGTTGGTAGTAGCAAATTTCTGCTCCAAAGGCCTGTCATCGCCGGCTGTGGCCTCGATCAGCCGGATCTCCTTCACCGCCAACTCAAGGGTGGTAGCGAGATCCGTCAGCAAGGCGGAGGAGGAGGCATCGTCGTCCATAGCATTGACGGCGAACGACTCCTTCGCCGTGACCACCGCCAACCTCCACTCCTTTCCTGGCTCGTCCTTAGAGTTGTCGTCGCCAAAAACCACAGAGTTCTTTGCCGGTGGCCGCCCTCCACGTCCCGGTAGAAGAGCCGTTCATGCTCTGCACGGTGGCCACAACCCTTTCCGGCTAGACCACCGTGGCCGGCTGAGGGCCCCCCGCTCCGGCTGGCGCAGCCAGTTCAGCTCGAGGCGGTGGTGGGGGCAGTGCCTCGGAACAAAGAGGGGCAGAGGCAGATGTGGGCGGCACGCGGAGCGGCGACCCAGTCTGCGCTCGTGCCGGGCTCGCGGCCCCAAAAGAGACCAACGTGCTGAAGCGGCAGAAGGAAAGGAAAAGAGAAAAAGGCAAATGCGCCAAAGACAGACACGAAAAATCAGAAGATAGTAAAAGCGCTAGGAGGAGGACTTACACCTGCACCACCAGGGGCGGCCCTTTCTTCCGGCCAAGGCGGCTCGGGGGAAGGGCACTGGTCCGACTCCTCTTGGGGGCCGGCTCCTCCGCGGAGGGCCGACTGTCACTAGAACGGCTAGAGAGTCTCCAGCCAGCGCCAGACCGGCTGGAGTCGACGTACGTCGCATGGCGTCGTGACGGCTCGATGGCCAGCACGGCCTCTTCCTCCTCGTCGACCTCCGTATGGGGATCGGCGGCCGGCTCGTTGTTCTAGCTAGGGAAGATGTCCCCATCCCTTTCAGAATGCTCGCTAGCCCAGCGAGCGCGCGACTCGGGCTAGTCAGGCGTGAAGTTCTGAAGAGGGGTCTCACCCTCCTCGCGAAGGATGCAGGGGAAGATTCGCCAAGGACAGAAGATTAGTCGGATAAAAAAGGGCAAGAAATACAAAGAGAATTCCTGCTAGAAAGACCTACCCAGGGCGCGCGGTTGTCATGGCTGTAAGGGGCCAGCCCGTAGGTCCAGCCATCCGGCAGCCGCTCCTTAGTGATGGTCCACACCCACTCCTTCAGATTATGGTAGCGGGGGTCGTGGCAAGACGGTCGGGTCGGGTCCAGCCGGCCGGAGTAGAAGCACATCTTGTGCGCTCGCTGCTGCAGCGAGATCATCAGCCTGGACATCCAACTCATGGTGATGTCCAGGCCGGTTAGACCGGCGGTGACGAGGGCACGCATGCGTTGCAGCATCGCATCCGACTCCGTCTTCTCCCCGTAGACCTTCAAGTCCCACTGTTGCCGACTGGACTCCACGTCCTGGAACGCCGGAAGGTTGATCCGGTCCATGGCGGTGAGGTTCCGGACGTAGAAGTAGGACTGCTACCACAGCCGTACCGTGTTGTGCAGCCGGAACTTGGGGTAGCCGGTATGCATGCGGGAGTAGATGGAGGCGCCGCCACAGGTCACCAGTGGCCCCTTCTGAACTGGACCTGTGGCCGGACTCAGAAGAGCCGGCAGAAGAACCCAAGATCCGGCTGGATCTCGAGGTAGCCATCGCAGAAGGCTACGAAGTGCGCCAGCGTCCCGATGGTGTTGGCGCCCAGATGGTGGAGGCGGAGGTCGAAGAAGGTGAGGAAGGTGAGGAAGAACGGGTGCATCGGCAGCGCAAACCTGTGGGCCAGGTGCGAGAGGAAGACCACCCACTCCCCCTCCGCCGGCTGCGGCGACACCTCCCCCGCCGGTGTGAGCCGCACCTCCACTTCCTCCTTCGACCGCAGGACGCGGGTCGCTCGGTACTTCTGGATGTGCTCCTCCGTGACAGAGGAGCCACACCATGCTCCGTGCTCGGCAGCCATTTCCGATTTGCTGGGGGACGCGGCGGCGGAAGAAAGACGGTGGCCCGTACCGCTGACGACATTAAACGGGCGGCACGGCGGACTACAACAACGAGGATGAAGCGAGGCGATGCGAGGAGAGAAAGGGCGCTTAGGAGAACAAGAAGGCAACTGGGAGCAGGGAATCGAAGGGAGGAACCGCCCCCTCCTGGGCGCCCCTTTAAAGGCCCGGAAGGGAAACCGTCCGCGGTGCCACATGGCACCCATCGAAGCGCGCCTCACCCCAACCGCCGCTCCAGATCCCGTGTGCAGATGCGGGCGCGCAGAAGATCCTAGAGCGAGAACCAAAGCACCAGGCAGCGGTTTCTTGAGGCGACGTGCGATGAGACGTTTCACTGCCCACCGTAGAGTAATGATGGCGCGTGCGCGTGTGGCCGGTGTCAGCACTGATGTCACAGGTAGCGCAACTGCCAAAACTAGCCGGCTGGAAAGTTCAAATGATGAGGAGCGCACTCACATTTCACCTAAGGGCGAAATCCACACGCGCTCGGGGGCTAGTATCGGGGGGATGACCTCCAGATACCCCAACCGGACAAGAAATACGGTAGTCGGATTGCGTCCGGCTGGCTAAAGCTCAGCCGGATAAGGCAAGTCAAGCCAGCTACCGTGAGGTAGCCGGAACAGTGAGAAGAAGCCGGCTACAGCAGCATATCTGGAACCAATCAGGAGGACAATGCGACATGCGACACAGTGCGCGGTATGCCCTGGTACAACGACAAGATGGGAAACTACTCGGCCATATCGAAGACTTTGCGGGGTGACGCGGGAACATTGGCCCGGTGCTGACACGGGCTCGTATGGCGTTCACTATGCCAACGACCACCATACCGCTCGTACTCTGATGACACATAGTTGTACCAGATACTGTAGATGACCAGCCGGCTAGGGCCCACCTGTGGGGGCCGCCAGTTGGACTACCCAGTGAGACCGTTGCCTCTCTGCCTATATAAGGAGAGGCAAGGCCTCAGTAGAAAGGGTTGGTCTATACGCATTTAAGACAGTAGCTAGAGAATATAGCTCGAGGAGCACTTGTAGCCAGTATATTGCTCATAGTCAGGTCGGCAGGAGTAGGAGTTTTACCTCATCATGAGGGCTCTGAACCTGGGTACTTCCTACGTCCAGCTATGTTTGCTTGTATCCAATCCCGCCTGCAGAAGCCGTGGATAGCTTCCCTGCTAGTCCCCACACCTCCATCTAACCTGCTTAGGTACTGTCGTTCCCAATAGAACGACACCTGTGATCATGAATATGAAGCCCCACTACGTTTACTTTCCGCTGCTTTGATTGTATTAAGACTGGATCCTGAGATCCTTTATTTGTAAGACCTTTAATATGGTTTGTAATGGATTATGTACTGTGGTACCACTTCTGTCATGTCTCGCAAAAATGGTAATCCTAGGATTGCGATGTATGGCATAACAGGCATCTGGACTTAAAAATCTGGGTGTTGACACACCCCAAAACGGTAGATGATGGACTCGAAGAACTTGACGACGCTGGATCCTGATTGATTCATCACCGGCATGGCCTCTATCCACTTAGTGAATTTGTCGAGCGCGACTAGGAGGTAGACGTATCCTCCTCGTGAGGACCTTGGGAGCTTGCTGACCATGTCGAGTCCCTATTGTGCAAAGGGCCAAGACACTATTATTGGCCTGAGCTCCGTGTCGGGTGCGTGCGGTTTGTCCGCGAATCACTAGCAAGCGTTGCAGCTCTGGACAATGTCCTTGGCATCACGCATGGCTGTTGGCCAGTAGAATCCAGCTCGTAGAGCTTTGACGACGATAACGCGACTTCCCACGTGGTGCCCGCAAGTGCCTTCATGTATGTCGAGGAGGATGGCTCTTCCATCCTAGTTGGAGACGCATCGCTAAAGAATTCCTATGATGCTGCGGTTGTACAGTTCGCCGTTGATGAGGGTAAATGCTTTGGATCACTGTGCTATGTGTTGTGCATCAGTCGGGTCATATGGCAGCCTTTTGCTGAGCAGGTATGTAATATATGGTTGTGTCCAAGATAGCTCAATCATCATGACCTCCATTGGGCCTTCGAGTCCTGTGTCAGGTGCCATGTCATCGAGTGCCATTGGCTCGTTGGGTGGCATAGCCCCCTAGTCCGTTGGCGTGCTTGCCTTCTTCTCTAGAGCCTTGGGCTTGATGAAGCGTTCCCAGATGCGCTCTAGAAATACTCCAGGTAGTATTGGGGTGCAGGTGGAGATGATGTTGGCGAGTATATCCGCTTCCTCATTGCTTTCGTGTCACAACGTGTTGCATCTCGCAGCCGTCGAAGTGTCCCTCGAGTGTGTCGTAGAGGTCGCGGTAGGCGATCATGTTGTCGCTCAGGGCGTCACAATCGTGCATTGTTTGGTTGACCACCAGTTTGGAGTCGCCGTAGATGACGAGTCTCTTGGCACCACAGGCTTTCGCCATCCGCATTCTATGGATCAAGGCTTCATATTCAGCTTCGTTGTTGGAAGCTGTGAACTGCATTTGCAGAACATACTTCATCTTGTCTCCTTGGGGCGATGTAAGTATGACACCTACGCTAGTTCCATCCTTTTGCTTGGACCCATCGAAGTGCATTGTCCAAAGGTAGGACATATCTAGCTTGTCGGGGAACTGGTTCTCCACCTAGTGCACGAGGAAGTCCGGGAGAACTTGTGATTTTATCGCGTCGCGCTTCTCATATGTGATGTCTCGTGGAGAAAGTTCAATTCCCCAGAGCGCGACTCGTCCACTGGCGTCGGGATTATTGAGTATGTGCCTGAGCGGGGCGTCGTTTACCACCATGATTAGGTTCTCCTAGAAGTAGTGGTGCAATCGCCTGGCTGTCATAAAGATGTCGTACACCAGCTTTTGGTAGTGCAGGTATTACTACTTTGTTGGTCTGAGAACCTCGCTGAGGTAGTATACTGGGCGCTGAACCCAGTGGACTTTATATTATTCGGCTCGCTCCACCACGAGCATAGTGCTGACAACATGGTTGGTGGCGGAGATGTATAGCAGCAACGGCTCCTTTTCGCGAGGCGTGACCAATACTAGCGAGGTGGATAGTAGACGCTTGAGGCCCCCGAATGCTTCTTGCGCTACGTCCGTCCACTCGAACTTGTCAGCTTTGCGGAGAAGTTGGTAGAAGGGCAATACCTTTTCGCCCATTCGACTTATCGATTGGCTGAGCACCGCGATTCGCCCAGCCAGCTGCTAGACGCCTTTTACGTTCTTCGGCTTCTCCATGGCTAGTATGGCCTTTATCTTCTTCGGGTTAGCCTCAATCCCTCTCGTGGAGATGAGGTACCCGAGTAGTTTCCCAGATGGTACGCTGAAGGCGCATTTGTTCGGATTGAGCTTGATCCCCTAGAGAACGAGGTTATCGAAGGTCTCGCAGAGATTGTCGATTAGCGCGGATTCCTCTTTGGTTTTGATGATGATGTCATCAACATACACTTGGATATTGCGACCAAGTTGGTTCTTGAGGCAGGCCTGCATACATCACTTGTAGGTGGCTCCTGCGTTTTTTACCATGAAAGGCATCATGTTGTAGCAAAACACACCAAAGGGTGTTGTGAAAATCGTTTCCTCCTTCATTCGAATCTGTTTGTAACCTGAGTAGGCATCAAGGAAGCATAGGCGCTCGCATACCACAGTGGAGTCGATTATTTAATCGATCCATGGCAAGGGGTAGCGATCCTTTGGGCAGTGCTTATTCAAGGAGGTGAAGTCCACGCACATCCACAAGATATCTGTGTCCTTTTTAGGCACAAGCACTGGATTTGCGAGTCAGGTGCTTTGCTTGATCTCGTGTATGAAATTTGCATCGAGGAGTCTGTTGATCTCCATACCGACCGCTTTTTCTCTTGGTTCAGATAGTCGCCGTATTGTCTACTTAACTGGCCTTGCGTCTGGATTCACATTGAGTCAGTGCTCGGCGAATTCCCTAGGAACTCCTGGCATGTCCACTAGACACCAGGCGACGATTTACCAGCGCTCACGGAGGAATTCGACGAGTACGAGTTCCTATGCGGGACTCAAGTTGTTGGCAATGAGGGCCGTCTTGGTCAGGTCCGTTGGGTGGACCTAGACTTTCTTGGTATGCACCGACGAGTCGAAGGATAGGTCGGGCGAACTTGGCTTGCTCAAGGGAGGCAGACTGTAGTCTGTCTACTCCTCCAACCTTGCGAGTTCGTCTTGCATGCCGAAAGACTGGGAGATTCTATTGAATTCCCTATTGCAGCTGTCGGACCTCTCGGAGCTTCCGTTGACGGTGATGATGCCGTTTGGGCCTAGCATTTTTCATCTGTAGGTAGGCGTAGTGTGGCACCGCCATGAACCTCACGAACGCGACATGTCCGAGGATGCAGTCATACTGTGAGGGCCAGTCGACGACTTCAAAGTCAACGCGCTCTCGCCAAAAAAATTGCAGCGTGCCAAAGATGATGTCGAGGTTGATCTTGCCTAGGGGGTACACTCCCTTCCCTAAAACGATGTCGTGGAATGTCGTGTCTAAAACTTCCAGGCATTTCAGGGGAATCCTCATTGCCCGCAAGGTACTCGCGAACATTAGGTTGGTGCCGCTCCCGCCGTCCATGAAGACGTGACTCATCTCGAAGCCGCTGATTTGTGCCTCAAGTACCAGGGGACAGTGGCCCGAGCGAGGTACTTGATGCGGGTGGTCGCTTTTGTCGAAGATTATGCATGACACACTGCCCTCAGGTACTCAGTGGTGGGGGGCGGAGAGTTCATCGCCAAATTGACTTGGCGAATGATTGCCTTCTGCGCTCGATTTGAGGGGCGACCTTTTTGGATCATCCCCATGTTTCCTAGTGGTCAGGGATACAGGTCGCCTCCATGGTTCTGGACTGGTGCAGTCGTAGGTGGTGGTGGACCCGGCGGTGGTGGAGGAGCTCCATGTGCCATAGCGCCTGGGAAGCTCGATAGCATTGGTTGATCGCGTCACAATTCATCTGGGCCAGGCCTTCATGGAGCTTGAGGAACTCGCGGCAGTCCTTTAGGAGGTGGCTGGCCTTTTTGGTGCCGTCGTGCTTGTCGATGTAGAAGTGCACGTTGCATGGTCCGGACAGTTTCTTATGGATGGATGTTGCGGGTGCCTCATTGCGAGTGTGGTGGTGCCACACATGTGTGGTTTTCCTGCTGTCGCGGTATCCGCTGCTGCGGTTGTCGTCGCGTTTGTCGGCGTAGCAGGCTGCGACCATGTCGACCTCATGGCGGTCTTTGTAGACGCGCATTCGATGTTTTCCTCAGAGATTGCGTTTGTGGCCGATGTCGTCGTCATCATCAGAGTAGGCACGGTTTTTCACCGAGTCCTCTCCATCGGCCCACCAATTCGCAATTTCCATCAGTTGGTCGATTGTTTTGGGCATTAAGCAGCCCAGCTCCTCCCTACGCTCTTTGTGGCGTACGTCGCTGTTGAACGTGTCGATTGCGTGATCCTTGGAGATTTCCTCTGCATAGTTCTTGATGATGGACCATCTCAGGATGTATGAGCATAGCAACTTGCTAGATCTTTGGTGGCAGCCTCTTAATTCTTTGATTGATGCGGGCCTTTTCTAAGTTCCCTTGAACATTCACACGAAGCTATAGACCAGCTCTTCCTAGCTGTGAATTGATCCGCGCGGGAGATTGTTGAGCCATGCGCGGGCGGTGCCTTGCATCTCTAGCTATAGGCATTGCATGACCCTGCTTTGGCTTCTTCCATGCAGCTTGACGGAGGATATGTGATCTTCCAGCCAAATCTTCGGGTCTTGTAGGCCGTCATCATGTGCGTCATAGTCATGGTCATGCTGCCATGAGCGATGTTGTCGAGACAAGTCGTGGCTATCATAGCTGGACGAGGGCGAGGAATAGCGTTTGGCCAAAGCTTTGCTCTTTTTCGGCTCTAGCGTTGGATCCTTGCTGAGGGCAGCGTCGACTAGTCCCAAGCCTGTGATCATAGATCGGTGCATGGCGGCTCGTGGATCCCCAACCAGAGACTGGTTGTTGAGGAGGTATATGGTGGCCGCGGTCACTACTCCTGGCGGCGTCTACGGGAGCACGTTGCCCCGTGTATCCACCATCATGGACGAGAAGTTGAGGACTCGTGCAGCTTCTTCTCGCTCCTTGTCGGTGAGGTGATCCAGTCGACAGCTCCTTTTGTTGGCCACATAGTCGTTGCCCTTGGAGGAGGACCCTCCCATGCAGAGTTGAGCCCGACGAAGACTCGACTCGTTAGCCGCCTTTCTTCGAGCGTCGAGTCATGCGATTACTTGTTGCTAGCGCTTGTACTCCTCTTTGAGCAGCCAATGGTAACCCATCAGCATGTCTTGTGACAACTTTGGGGTAGAGGATTACCCCGCAGAGCCTCTCGACAACAGGCCCACTTGTTGTCGTTGAGCTTGATCAGCACGCGCTCTTCGATGTGGTTCGGGTTCCCCTCTATCCCGTTGTTGGTGGGTGTGCCGTTGGCGGGTCCACCGTTTTCACCGTTGGTTGGCCCGGTACTGGTGTTGTCACGAGTGACACCGGTGTTGCCTGTGTTGATGACGGCACACTAAAGTGACTGGGGAAGCTGTTGCTCCCACAACTTTCAGATCCAGAGCCGTAGGATCCATCTTCTGTAGCCAGGTCACCCAGATCGGATCCGCGACTGCTATCGCTGTCCATGCTCCCAACTGTTGTCCGAGCATTGAGCTCACTGAGGGTGCCGATTGGTGGTGAAAACCACGATGCTGGAGCAATCGCGGGATTGATCGGCTAGTCAAGGAGACGAAGTGTGCCCAGCTGACCAACCTGGAAGCGTAAGCTCCCGATCACCAGACTGATCCCATCGCCCACAAACTCGAAATCCGGGCGAGTGACCGGCATGTGGATGGTGAAGTCGAAAGCACCGAAGAGCTGGCGAATCTCCACTGTTGCAGAGTTGTAGATCGGAGTTGACGGGGCCTAAGAAGCCGCGACATCAGCACTCCCAGTTCCCACATATGGTGCCAACTGACGAGGGATTAACTCATCAATGCCCATTCTTATGGACTTGGATTTTGGAGAAGAAGGGAGCGTTGGATGCATTAATCGGCTAGCAAAGAAGCACATAGGGACGGAAGGTTTTCCCAGGTTCAGGCCTCGTAGAGGTCCCTACTCCTGCTTGTCTGCTCTTAGAATTATCGAGGGAGTCGAAAGTTATAGGGGCGCACAGATGCAATCTGGTGAGGTTGTGGAAACTAGGGTTGCGATTGTCCTCCTCGCCGCCCCCTCCTAGCCTTTATACAGATAGGCTAGGTCTAAGGTAGCAAGTCGAGTCGGTTACAGATTAGGGTTCGTCCCTTTAAACTTTCTATCTTAAGCTTCGTCTTGTGCTGCAAGCAATCAGAGTCTCCGTTTGTCACCTGAATCCTGTATTGGGCCTTGGTAACACTATGGGCTTCTGCCACATTCGGACCGTATATGCCAAACTCGAGTACCTATAGGGTATGCCCACGCCAACTGGTCTCTCGATAAGGAGACGAAACAGAAAGTTTTCTTTTGTAGGGTCCTTTGTGCTAAATGTATGGACCTGCATGTAATTTTCCCTTTTTAGGTCCTTGATGTAAAATGTACTCCCACCAACCATGTAAAATTCTAAACTAAAAGTAAGTGGTGAAATTTAAATGAATTTAATCTTAGTTGTTAATGAGTATGAACCATATTCTTGGATTTTCAAGACAAACAACCAAGGTCAAGCCATATCTACATCATATTTTATGCATATGATCCCATATCCAAGAATTTGCATGCCGACAAATTTGGGCATATTTTGAAAACAATCGAAGATGAAGTAGTGTGAAGAGTGTAGCTCGATCAGCTACTCTATAGAGAAGGAGTCAAACTCGACTGTTTTCCTTGCTTAATTTAAGGGTCCTTTGTGCTAAACAACCCTAAAACCCTAAACCCTAAACCCTGTACTTCCACACCCATGTAAAATTCTAACCTAAAAGTGTAAGTGGTCAAATTTTAGGGTCCTGTGTGCTAAATGTATGGAACTCGATGTAATTTTACTTGCTTAATTTAAGGTTTCTTTGTGCTAAATGTATGGACCTTGATGTAATTTTCCCCTTTTGAGCTTACTTGTCAACGAGTATGAACATTCTTGGATTTGAATCCGAACGACCAGGGTAGTCAAGGACATATCAACATCATACTTTATATGTTGATGATCCCATGTCAAAGAATTTGCATGGCAACAGATCTAGCCATGTTTTGAAAACAACCGAAGAGGAAGTAGTATCAAGAGTTTGGCTCAGATCATCTGATCTCTCGAGAAGGAGCCAAACCAGAATTTTTTTCTTTTAGGGTCCTTTCTGCTAAATGTATGGACCTCGACATAAGTTTTGCTTTTTTGAGGTCCCTGAAGTAAAATGTACTCCGATCGACCGTTTAAAGTTCTAACCTAAAAGTAAGTGGTGAAACAATCGAAGATGAAGTAGAATGAAGAGTGTGGCTCGATCAGCTACTCTCTTAAGAAGGAGCCGAACCCTACTGTTTTACTTGCTTAATATTAGGGTCCTTTGTGCTAAATGTATGGAACTCGATGTAATTTTCCCCCTTTTTAGGTCCTTGTTGTAAAATGTACTTCCATCGACCGTCTAAAATTATAACCTAAAAGTAAGTGGTGAAATTTAAACAAATTTCAGCTTATAGTTGTCAACGAGTGTGAACATTCTTTGATTTCAAGCCGAATGGCCACAAGGTCGAGGCTATATCTCTACATCATACTTTATTATGATGATCGAGTATCCAAGAAATTGCATGGCGATAGATCTGGCCCTATTGTGAAAATAATCGAAGGGAAAGTAGTATGAAGAGTATGGCTCAATCAAGTGCTCTCTCGAGAAGGAGCCGAACCCGATTGTTTTCTTTCCTGAATTTTAGGGTCTTTTGTGCTAAATGTATGGATCTCGATGTAATTTCCCCCTTTTTTAGGTCCTTGATGTAGAATGTACTCCCACTGACCATGTAAAATGCTAACCTAAAAGTAAGTGATGAAATTTCAACGAATTTAAGCATAGTTTTCAACAAGTATGAAAACATCTTGGATCTTCAAGCCGAACGACCATGAGGTCAAGGCAATATCTCTACATCATACTTTATGTTGATCATACCATATTAAAGAATTTGCATGCCGACAGATTTGGCCATATTTTGAAAACAATCAAAGAGGAAGTAGTATGAAGAGTATGGCTCGACCAGCTGCTCTCTTGAGAAGGAGTCGAACCCGACTGTTTTCTTTGCTCAATTTTAGGGACCTTTGTGCTAAATGTATGGACCTCGATGTAATTTTCCCTTTTTAGGTCCTTTATGTATCCATGAATTTGGATGCCGACAAATTTGGCCATCTTTTGAAAACAATCGAAGATATTAAAAACAAAAAATAATCAATTTAATTTTTCCAAGTGACAGGAATTTATTTTCTGAAAAGCAAGTAAGAGGAATTTATTTCCTTTTTTCTATTAAAAAATAAAGACCGATAAGATACTATATGAGCACAGAGGAGGCAGCAAGAGAGCTGCAAAGAGGAGGATTTGAAGGCGGTGCGGTGTCAGAGCGGCTCTGTGTCTGTGTCAGCGGCTCTGTGTCTGTGTCTAGCATGTTTGTGAGCTCCATCGGTGGGAACCATTTTGGTCCTTGGCGACAAAAAGTATTACTACTACAGTACTCCCTCTGTTTCAAAATATAAGATGTTTTAGCTGTGTGAAAGGAGTGTATCTAGACTTCTTTTAGTGTGTAGGTTCATCTAGATTTGGAGTGACTCTACACATTAAAAGGGATCTAGATTCACTCCTTTCCCAAAGCTAAAACATCTTATATTTTGAAAGGGGGGAATATAAAAGAGTCGCAATTCAAACTTTCCCGGTTTCTAAATTTTCACTTCCTTCACAAACATCAAGGGGAAGGATATTCAAAAGATCGCCATTCACAGTACTACTAGTACAAGTACGAGTACTACTTAAGTGTTGGACAACGGATTGGTTGATGTGGACAGCAAAAAAACAAAATCGTGCCATCGCATTGGTGCTCACCATTATGATCTGACCAGCCTTCCTACTTTGCACTACTCCACCTCCGTACCCTAGGAAGAGGTGTTGGAAATATGCCCTAGAGACAAATAGTAATAAGGACTATTATCATATTTCATATATTTTATGATTAAGTTTTATATCATGCTATAACTTTATTGAGTGGAAATATCAATACACGAGTGATATACAAACAGCCAGGGTTTCCCAGTGAAACTCTAGTCACTGGTTCATTGGTCAACAGATGATCAAGTTTCCTAATCATGTGGCATTTATGCCAGTTGGAAATGGAGTCAACTCATTCTAAGAATGAGATGATGAACCAATACCCAACCTAAACATCATGACCTGAGCATGTCACGAAGTTCAAGTTACGATGATTAGAAATGGATCCTCGTAGACTAATCCTTAGACTGTGAGGCTATATAAATCACTGTCTCCCGAGAGTGCTTAAATAGAATCAAGTGCCATCTGGTAATATGGTGGTTATAAAGGTGTGTTCAGGTACTCAGAGGAAACCATAGAGGCAATATATGTCAAGAGTGGGATTTGTCCGTCCACGTGACGGAAAGATACTCAAGGGCCTACTCGGAGAAGTTCTATCCAATAGCTGCACATCGTGTGATTTGATCACAGGGATATCACTTGTCGGAACGAGTCAAGTAGCATTGTTCGGTAACGAGATTGAACACGACATGGTGATGTCATTGATCAGATCTTGGGCAATGCAAGTATCGAGAGACAAAGGGAATAAGACACGTTTGTCCCAGTTCAAACAACAAAAGATCTTCGTGGAACGCACAGTGGTCACATGGCCATCCAGGTCCCTCTGTCGATCATTGGTGCGGGATTGTCCTGACCATGTCTGGAGTGTTCCCGAACCGTGGGGTATCACGCTTAAGGGCTTGATGATGCTTAGAGAGTGTTTATAGGATCGGATGAATCGCCGAACAATAGTAGAGAGAAAATCGGAAGGGTTTCGGTAAGTCCAGAGGATGTCCGGAATGGAGGTGGAAGGTGTTCCATAGCCATGGAGATTGAATAATATATGAATTAATGTTAAATATTGATATAATCATTTATTCATAATTATTTAATAAAAGAGAAAATTAATTAAAAGGTCAAAGGGCTTAATAGGCCAATTCCCGGAGGGGAGAGGGCCCATTAGGGAAAGGAGAGAGGGAGAAGGGGCAAGGGGTTGATGCGCTCGACTTTCAACGTAGAGCTCGTTGGGAACCCCAAGAGGAAGGTACGATGAGCACAGCAGTAAGTTTTCCCTCAGTTATGAAACCAAGGTTTAATCGAACCAGTAGGAGCAAGGAAACACCCCAAAGGTGTTACTAGCTGAGCTTTGGCAGGGCGCACTACCGGTGCTAGTAGCAACGTGGAGACCTGCACAACACAACCACAGAACTTTGTTCCCAACATGCGATGAGATTGTCAATCTCACCGTGTTTTGCGGAAAACAAAGGATTAAACGTATCGAATGGAAAGAAGTAAAAGTTTGCAGAAAGTAAACACAAAGAAGTAAAAGATTGTAGATTGAATATAAAAGACAAGGACCAGGATCCATAGTTCACTAGAGGTGGCTCTCCTTAAGATAGATAACATGCTGGCTGAACAAATTACAGCAGGGCAATTGACAAACACCGAGAAAGCAATACATGCATATACTAATCATCTTGACTTCTCTAATGAGAGATAAGTAAGATTTGGGGAAGTTGCTGTCCCGAAACAGATTTTTGTGCTTCACCATAAAAATTCGTTAGAGATCTTCGTATATCGGATTGAGCTGTAATTGTTTTTGCTTCTGCCCCAGGTTGTTATTTAACTTTCATTAGTTTTGCACTTTTTGATTTGAGCAACAGAAGATTTTCGGATAAATTGATCTTTACCTGCTGGTTTGTTTGACAGATTTTGCCAATCTTGCATTTGCTTCTTTATTCGATTTCCTTTTTGAATTATTTTTGGGTTTTCGAAAGGAATTGCTACAGTAGCTTTTGTTTTCATGGTTTTCAGTCGAAGTTGGACTCAAAAGGTTTTGGCACTTCACTTATACTAATGTTGCTAATAAGAACTGTGTGAAGTTTTGTGTGAAAGAAATTTCCAGGAAGTGGAGATGATGGTGTAATAAGGAATAGAAGGGTTTTATGACTCAAGTAATAGGTATATGAAGATAAAGATATCAATGATATTCAAGTGATGACTCCGGAAGGATCCACTCAACAACAAATTCAGAGACCGGCAGAGTCAACTAGGTAACAGTTCTGGTAAGAAAAGTTCCGAGAAAATACAATCCAACTATATTTTTGCAGTTTTTAGTCAATAAGGAAAGCTACGAAGCGAAAAAGGGACGGAACCAGAGCCAGGATGGCCCACACCACCCCATGGCACGGGCCCACCCCTGGCCGCGCCACCAGGTGGTGAGGCCACCTCGGACTCCGCCTCCGACCCGTTTTTGCCCAGTACCTTCCTTTTGGTATGAAACTTCGTAATATATAACCCCCCGGATCTTCCGAGGTTCATATATCGTGTTTTCGTCGTGTTTTTGTTCCGATCTATTTCTGCCAGGACATACTCTTTGAAAGCTTAGAAGCACAATGGTGTCCGCCAAGGATAAAGGGAAGGAGCCCATGGAGGAAGACCTCCAAGACCCCGGGAAGGAGAAGGAGATCGAGAGTGAAGATGAGGAGGAGCAAGGCCAATGTCCGCACACTGGCACCACCATTGCAAGCATTGGAGTGGTGAAGCCTACCAAGATCAGAAGGACTGCATGGATGCGGACTGGGGGAAAGCTCCTCGCCACAGTTTGGCTCCACGATCACGTCCTCCATGCACCAGGAGTCCTTTCCATACCCTTATCCATGAGCATCAATACCAGAATATGCCCAAGGAGAAATTACCATCCAATTGGGATTTGCCTCGTTCTAGCCATGCAGGAAAAGAATACTTAAAGGAGGAAGAGTGGGGAAGGAATAGCAAGAGCTGGGATTCTCAACACGACATGATCATGAGCCGCATTGAGCAAAACTCGCAGCTTATTCGTAATCTCACCTTTGAGATTGAGCACTTTGGGAAACTGATCAAGGAGCTCATCAAGAGGATACCACCACCTAAGAAGTAATTCTTCATCAAGTTTGGCATCCCCTTGGTTTGATCCAAGCTTGGGTGAGTGCCGCGGTATCATATCACTATCTTCTATCTTTTTACCTTGTTAGTAGAGTCATATCATGAATAGAGGAGTTATTATGTAGTATGGTTTGCATTGTGGAAGTGTCCCCTCTCTCGTTAGATTTGTATCCCTTGGTGTGAGTTTCCGTTATGGAGTATTAATGAGAAGTTCTATCATTCACTCTTTTGCATAGCTTATATTTGTTTTCAATTCGTGGTTATATGATTGATCTTGTTGTTAGTATTGGTAGCACTTTGGGATAATTGAGTTAATTTAGTTGGTTTTGGCAAACCTGGCTCGGTCAGTAGCAACACCCTTTTTGAGAGTTGAAAAGAAAAAGATAGAAGTACTCTAGAGGAAAATAATTTCATCATCTTTCTTTCTTGATTTGCTCATAAGTTTAGTATTCTCTAGTTAAGATCTTTTGTGCTTTCAAGGAAGATTGCATGTTTGCCTTTATCATTTGTATGTTTGTTTGTTTCCTTCAACTCTTGTACTTGCTACCCAGCCTTGCTAGCCAAAAACCTGTACTGAGAGGGAATTCTTCTCGTGCATCCATCTCCCTTAAACCAAAACCTTTGCCATTTGTGTCCACCATACCTACCTAGTAGCATTATTGCTATTCCAAGTAAATTCTTGTTTTATCTACCTCCCAAATTAAACTTGTTATGAGAAAATTAGTGATTAAAGCTCTCACAAACTTGATGGCACACCTTATTTTCCGCACTTAATAAACTTGAACCATTGGGTCCTTCTTTGTTGCGTATATGCTTGCGCTTTATGAGTTGAAGTTAGCCGAACCATGTATCATGGGGACCGCTTTCAGTACTTCATTGGTACTTGTACCTAGATGATATCATGTTCTTTTGCTTATGGATCCCGACAGTGTGAAATAAAAGTGGAACTTGTAAGATCATGGAGTTTATATGTGTGTTAGAGAAACGCCTGGGCCGCTAGCCTAAGCCATGCCTAACCATGGTGGAAACTTGCAGCATAACTATAGTGAGCATTCTATGAAGCATCCTCAATAAAAACCTATGCAAATAGCAAATAAAAAGATCGCTGAGATGCTCACTATCTGCTTGCCTTGTCATTTTGATTATGGGATAGCTCCTGTGTCATGTGCAAGGGGTACCCCGTTGGCGGTTCTCGATGATACGCATGTATTTACAATGACAAGACCTTACTCGTGACAGAAGTTGAGTAGCATGAGGATCGGTACTCATAAGTAAGGGGCATGAGATTTCAACTTAAACTTGTCAAGCATATCCTCTTAGTTGTGTCACTTTAACCTTAACCACCAAAAGATGCCTATGATAGGGGCAATGAGAGCTGAAAGATAGTAGTATCATAATTTTTGGGAGCTCTTTATGAGACTTGCAATCCCTGCTTCCCTCTGCGAAGGGCCCTTTATTTTACTTTGTAGTTGAGCCCGCAAACCTACTCCCCTACATCTCAGCAAGTATTTTGAGTTGATGTGTTTCATTCATTCATATGATGATTTATTCAATCATGTTTCTTATGTTCCTTGTTTTGCACATTGCTCTTATCTTGATGTTTACTACTTTGAAAGATTTCTTTGAAAATCAGCTATTTGTGAACTCCAGCAAATTATCAACTATTCTTCGACCAAGAGCTAAGTTTGCCATTACCAATTATTGATTCACTCTTTGTATCTTTATTGTGTTACCTTTACTTATTACAAGTTGAGTTATATAATAGTGAGTTGTCTTCTATTATGATCTATGTATTTTATGAATGTGATGCTTCTTGTCTGTATTCTTTTATCGAATCTTCACTCCATAAACATGAGGCCATGTTTATTGAGTCAGTTTCGCTTGGGGACAAGCGAAGTCTAAGCTTGGGGGGAGTTGATACGTCCGTTTTGCATCACTATTCTATGTCCTAATTCACTATTATTCATTGATATATTTCGTATTGAGAGGTGATACTTATGTTATTTCATCTATTTTTGCATGGTTGATGACTTTTGGAGCATGGACCGCTGCATTCAGGATTCTGATGGAAAAGGTGTTGTTTGGAGGCAAAATTCGCGAAGATCAGAAAATCAGGGAAAATATACGGAAAATTCTATTTTTCCAGAAGACTCAGGATGCCAGAAGATGGAGTGGAGGTGGGCCACAGGGGGCCCACACCACCCCATGGCGCGGGCAGGCCTAGGCCGCGCCAGGGAGTGGTGTGGCCACCCTGGCCCACTCCAGCCTCTCCCCTCTGGTGTATATCTTCCTCCCGAAACCCTAGGACTCGGGGAGAGACCACAGAAAGATTTCGCCGCCTCTGCGGGGCGGAAAACACCGAGAGAGAAAGATCTCTCTGGCAGACAGATTTCTGCCGGGGGGAATTCCTTCCCGGAGAGGGGAGGTCGTCGCCATCAACACCACCATCAAGCTGGACTTCATCGGGATCATCATCATCATCATCATCGCCACCATCATCACCATCAGCACCCTCATCACCATCTCCATATTGCTGTAACAATTGAGTTGAATCTTGCATAGTTCATAGGGGAAACTTTCCCGGTGTTAATTACTCTTCGTAGTTGATGCTATTGAGTGAACCATTGAATTATTGTTTATGTTCAGATTGTTATACATCATTATTTCATCTCTGATCATGATCCATATGATGTCTTGTGAGTAGTTCGTTTTGTTCTTGAGGACAAGGGAGAAGTCTTGTTGTTAGTAGTGGAGTTGCGTTGAGAAAGATTCAATAGATTGTTATTGAAGTTGTGGTGTAGTTCTTCTTGTGGTGTCATGTGAACATCGACTACATGACACTTCACCTATATGGGCCTAGGGGAATGCATTGTGTATTTGGCTACTAATCGTAGAGGTTGCCGGAGTGACAGAAACCTGAACCCCCGTTAGGAAACCATTGCACAAGGGATGTAAGGGTCTTAGAGTTTAAAGCTGTGGTTAGGTTTCTACCTTAATTACTTTCTTGTACTTACAGATGTTTGCAAGGGGGTTTAATCACAAACATGTATTAAGTCTTGGATGGGGCGGTACATTAGCACAGGTTCACCCACACAACACTTAGCAAGCTAGAGAAGATTAATCGACTATATGAAGCGAAAGCACTTGACAGTCTTCCCATGTGTCCTCGAGAACGTTTGGTCATCTATAGAAATACAACCGGCTTGTCCTTTGCTGCATAAAGGATTCGGCCACTTGCTGCATTTATTCTTACTGTCTTTTATTTACTCGTACTTTGTTTACTTGCTTTATCGAAAACCCCTAAAAATCCGTTTGCTAAGTATTTGCAGAGAATTCCTGATCCATACAACTAGCCTGCACCTTCTGCTCCTCGTTGGGTTCGACACTCTTACTTATCAAAAATACTGCGATACACCCCCTATACTTGTGGGTCATCACCACCCTCTTCTCATGAGACCCATGAGCAGCGGGATCTCCGTTGCCGTCATCGTGTGATGGCCACATTCATATCAGTAACGATGCGCCTCGCGATGGAAGATGGGCTATGGACGATGGTGGGAAGTCTTAATCCCCGGATGGTTATGGCACATCTGAGATCGCATTTCGTGGAACAAGTGCGCATATGGGAGTATGAGCTGATGGGGGAGTTCCTCTCCATAAAGATGGAGGAAGGCTCCTCACTAGATGCTCACTTGTTGAGCATATATGATGCATACATGAGTCAGGCATACTACCAGGACAACTGGTTCGCAAGCTCTTTTGCAATCGGAGTTGTGCTGCGATCGCTGCCACCAAGCTTCCGAGCACAAGTCAGGACTTGCATTATGAGAGGCGACGCGGAATCAATGGAATTCCACCGTTTCGTATCACATCTTAGGAATGTGTTGGTTGAACCAGATGTCGCTCAGGTCATCGATGACAAAGGTATATATTTGATATACAATTTTATAAATGTTATAATCTTGCAAACACATTTGCAGTGTTAAGTATATTTGATACTTGTTCTGTTTTGCTCAAAATAGGTCCTTCTGCATGAGAGGTGCTTGCTGGAGAGGAGGTGACAATGTGTGTTGATGGCAAGCAGATGATGATGGCCAACGACACTCTCCCTCGACATTTATCACTTAGTTTATGTTTAGGATGATTATTGTAATCAAAAGATTGTGAACTTCTTTAGTGTGATTTCTATTCGTGTTCATATCTTGTTTGATTATATGTGAATTATCCTTGTTGTTATGAAAGTAATTCATAATGCATGAACATTTGTAAAATATTGAAATGCCTTAAAATACCCAACTTAAATGATATTCATTACTAAATGAAAACCATTGTTTAAATTAAAAGTTATTGATAATATGTGGAAGTCATTTGATTTCTTATCACATATAAGTCATGCCTAAGTTCGGCAAAATAACTTGAACACCGTGTATTGCTTGAATACAAAGTGTTTTATGAATTGTTAAAAGTAAATACATATTCGATGTATTGTGTTTTAACAAAATGGTAATTATCATTATATGATTGTTTAAATTTGTAAATAAGTTTACCAAACGAAACATAAGTATGAAACTATTTGATTTGATCAAAGTGTTTCATCAACAAAGGGTATAAATATAAAAGAGAATCTAATTACTATGATTTGATCAAAAGTAATGAAATTCAACTTTATGAGATTGTCATAAAAGAAATTGTGGAATGCAAAGCGTTTTGAAACGTCAAAATGCAAAGCATCACAATGTGATATTAGATATCAAAATGGGTGTATAGATGGCGCCAAATAAATTGTTGTAGTGTAGATATGGAGACCATTAGTTAGAAATAGTTAGCACTCAATTAGAATATATAGTGAACCATTTGAATTCGTGAGAACGGCTCCATATCTAGTATGGATCGTCATAGAAGTTTTGGGGTTATTCGATATAACCAAAACAATAGCGAATAAGTCCTTATAGAGTATTCATTGGAAACTTTGAATACAAAATCCATAGCTGAAACCAAAAGAGAAGCAAAACTTGTATTGCTTGGATTTTGGTGCATTCTTGAGAAAGCTCACTTTTAGTGATATTTCTCAATTATGAAGCAAATGGAAGATAGTGAAAAGCACGATGAGGATTCAAATCCCTGCATTAGAGTGTTGAGAAGCGCAACGGACAACATTCCTGAATGACTCTCTTCACGGAGGAAACAATCAATGATAATGATCATTGTGTTTTCCCCACTTGTGTTTTCACTACATGAAGTAGGATTCAAAATGTAACCCATATCTTGTATGGAGACATTTGTGAATCATTTTTCGTGATTCTTGGAATATGACATACCTACGAACTACTAAGGAAATAATGGTAAGCTCAAATTATGAGAAATCCTAATAACAAAATTGCCTTGAGATTAGAAAGAAATTCGTTGTTGAATCTCACAAGTAAAAGGGGTTACTTGGAATTTTCCCAAATGACTGCAAAGCCATAGTGGAAAAGGAGTGAATGACAAAGGAAAAATTTATCAATATTGGACGAATTCAAATGAATTTGATTCATGTGTGCTTAATGTCTAGTGGATTTAAAACTAGTAAAATTAATAGTGTGTCATAGTAAAACTCCAAGTTTGATATTTGATCAAGGATTTTGAAGTTGTTCAAAATAGTGAGTGGATATGCAATTTGCATGAAATTGAGTGGGAGCTATGAAAGTCTTCCTAAAATAATATGTGAATGACATATTTTTTGAGTGGGAGCATTATAACCCTCAAATTCAAATACATAGGAACATAGTTTGAGTAAGAGTACTGAATCATACCCAAATATGGTAGAAACATATGTTTTAGTGGGAGCTTATAGGAGCGCAAGTACCAATAAATAATGATATTATGATATTATGTAGTATTCCTTAAGGGATTCTGAAAAGAGTTTTGGAATAGAAGTTAATTAAGGAACTGGTCCTTAATTACTCAAATTAGGAATAGTATTAAGTTTAACATTAATGGTTGAAAGAAAGAAAAGGATGATCATCATCCACTATGTAGATATATAGGTTCTATCCTAGAAAACCATGATGATAACTTAACATAATATGTAATCCAATAAGGAACATTTGAAAGTGATTAAGTTCGAATCACAGAATGTTTAGCTAAGTTTGTCTACAGTGTCTAATAGAGAACTATAGACATGTTTTCCAAATACATAAAGGATAACATATCTTAAAACATAAAGGGTTATGTTATAAGGAAATGTGTTGGAAACTCCTGTAAATACCGATCTAAAGTCAAGTAGGACGCAAGGTGAACATAACATCGAAAGCTGCACAGAGTGCATTAGTGTTTCAATAAATACTTTTATGATAATAAATAAGGGTACCATCTAAAGTGTTGTATAATGTTATGGCGGGGCTAGTTCACTTTTAACATAGAATGATGTATCCCAGGGCACAGTGCCCATGAGAAAGCCCTCGAGGTTGATCTAAAGTCAATGTAGGCTCCTGGAATCAGGCCTCGTTCTGCTGCCATAGCGACGATGCATACACACAAATGTTATCATGTGATGAAGTATTAATGTCAATCAAGATGACCTTAGTACGTTGCAAAGGATTTGGGACGGTAAACTACAGACCCAAGACTCAACCTCTTCCATGAGCAAGCATGTTCAGGGTACCGGATATATGGTGCCAATGATTAAGAACAAATGCATCTAGTGTATTTGTACTCTAGTGCAAGTGGTAGACTGTTTTGGAAATATGCCCTAGAGACAAATAGTAATAAGGACTATTATCATATTTCATGTAGTTTATGATTAAGTTTTATATCATGCTATAACTGTATTGAGTGGAAATATCAATACACATGTGATACTCAAACAACTAGTGGTTCCCAGTGAAACTCTAGTCCCTGGTTCATTGGTCAATAGATGATCAAGTTTCCTAATCATGTAGCATTTATGCCAGTTGGAAATGGAGTCAACTCATTCTGAGAATGAGATGATGAACCAATACCAAACCTAAACATCGTGACCCGATCATGTCACGAAGTTCAAGTTACGATGATTAGAAATGGATCCTCGTAGACTATTCCTTAGACAATGACGCTATATCAATCACTGTCTCCCGAGAGTGCTTAGATAGCATCAAGCGACATCTAGTAATATGGTGGTTATAAAGGTTTGTTCAGGTACTCGGAGGAAACCGTAGAGGCAATATATGTCAAGAGCGGGATTTGTCCGTCCACATGACGGAAAGATACTCAAGGGCCCACTCGGAGAAGTTATATCCAATAGCTACGCAGCGTGTGATTTGATCACAGGGATATCACTTGTCGGAACGAGTCAAGTAGCATTGTTCGGTAACGAGATTGAACAAGACATGGTGATGTCATTAATCAGATATCGGGCAATGCAAGTATCAAGAGACAAAGGTAATAAGACACGACTGTCCCGGTTCAAACGAGGAAAGATCTTCATGGAACGCACAGGGGTCACATGGCCATCCTGGTCCCTTTGTCGATCATTGGTGCGGGAGTGTCCTGACCATGTATGGAGTGTTCCCGAACCATGGGGTATCACGCTTAAGGGCTTGATGATGCTTAGAGAGTGTTCATAGGATCAGAAGAATCACCAAAGAATAGTAGAGAGAAAACAGAAAGAGTTTCGGTAAGTTTGGAGGATGTCCGGAGTGGAGGTGGAAGGTGTTCCATAGCCATGGAGACTGAATAATATATGAATGAATGTTAAATATTGATTTGATCATTTATTCATAATTAGTTAATAAAAGATAAAATCAATTAAAATGTTAAAGGGCTTAATGGGCCAATTCCCTTAGGGGAGAGGGACCATTAGGGAAAGGAGAGAGGGACAAGGGGCAAGGGGTGGCCGGCTGGGCCAATCCCCCAGCGCGGGGCCCACTAGGGGCTGCCGGCAGCTGCCCCTCCCCCTCCTCTCCTTTAGTCCCACCCCGAGACTTTGAGGGAGGTAGTACCTCCCCCCCTATATATAGTGGGGGTATTTGGCTAGATATATACACACAATAATCAATAAAGGTCTTCTGAATTTTGGGAAGACCTCCAATTGATATTCTCTCTCTCTATCTCGTGATCGTGGTCCCAAGTTTGGACTGCGCGAACGAGATATATCTTCACCGCGAAGCGCCGTCGTGCCGTCGCGCCGTGAGATTCGGATCCAGGAGTTCTACTTCCACAACTGTTGCTGGATCGGGGAAGCGGGAGTCATTGTCAGGCACCGGACGTGTGTAATTCCCCGTGAGGTGGCACACTTGAGGCACTCAAGTCGTTGGATCCAAAGGAGCGCAAGGACTTCATCATGACCTTGAGGTCGGCTTTGGCTCGTCTACATCAACCACACTCTCCTTGAGGTCGGTCTTCAAGGGTAAATTCACGAAAAGCCCCTCCCATTACAGTATTGCTAATAGATAGGTCCTGGCAGCATTAGGGGTTCAGGGGCGTAGGGTAAAAATTATTGTTTTCATACGCGGAACCCCTACAAGAGGAAGTACCAAGCACACCCGCAGCAAGATGGTTCGAAAGTGAGGACTGCTCCTTTTTTTCTTCCATGAAGCAAGTAGTACTCCCTCATTCCCATATTAGGACGCGTATTACTTCTGGTAAGAGTCAAATTTAATAAACTTTGACTAAATGTACAACATCAACTCAATGTTATGCGAATCATCATGAACTATATTTTCATATTATATGCATTTGTTATTAGAAAAGTCAGTATGTTTTTACGTATAGTTGGTGTAACTTTATAAAGATTGACTTTGACGAAACCTAATATGCGTCCAAAATTGGGAAAGAGGAATAAGTATGAAGAGTATGGCTCGATCAAGTGCTCTCTCGAGGAGTCGTACCCGACTGTTTTCAATTCCTTGTTTGGTTCTAGGGTCCTTTGTGCTAAATGTATGGAACTCGATGTAGTTTTCCCTTTTTGAGGTCGTTGATGTAAATTGTAGTCCCACCATCCGTGTAAAATTCTAACCAATAAGTGTAAGTGGTCAAATTTAAATGAATTTAAGCTTAATTCTCAACGGGTATGAACATTCTTGGATTTCAAGCCAAACAACCAAGGTCAAGGACATATCAACATCATACTTTATGTTGATGATCCCATACGAGAAAATTTGCATGCCAACAGATTGGGCCATATTTTGAAAACAATCAAAGAGGAATTAGTATGAAGAGTTTGGATCAGATCATGTGATGTCTCAAGAAGGAGCCAAACCGAAAAGTTTTCCTTTTATGATCATTTGGGCTAAATGTATGGACCTCCATGTAAATTTCCCTTTTTAGGTCTTTGATGTAAAATATGCTCCCACTGACCGTGTAAAATGCTAACCTAAAAGTAAGTGGTGAAATTTAAATAAATTTAAGCTTAGTTGTCAACGAGTAGGAACTTTCTTGGATTTCAAGCCGAACGACCACATGGTCCAGGCCATATCTCTACATCATACTTTATGCTGATGATCTCATATCCAAGAATTTGAATGGCGAAAACTTTGGCCATATTTGTAAAACAGTCAAAGAGGAGGTAGTATGAAACATATGGCTCAATCAACTGCTCTCTCGAGAAAGAGCCGAACCCGACTATTTTCTTTTCTTATTTTTAGGGTTATTTGTGCTAAATGTATGGACCTCAATGTAATGTTCCCTTTTTAGGTACTTGATGTAAAATGTACTACCACCGCCCGTGTAAAATTCTAACATAAAAGTAAGTGGTGAAATTGAAACGAATTTAAGCATAGTTGTCGACGAGTAGAAAAAAATTCTTTGATTTCAAGAGGAACAACCAAGGTCAATGCCATATCAACATCATACTTTATGCTGATGACCCCATATCAGAGAATTTGCATGGCAACAGAATTGTCCATATTATTTTGAAAACAATCAAAGAGGAAGTAGTACGAAGAGTTTAGCTCAGATCAGCTAATCTCTCGAGAAGGAGCCGAACCAATTCAACAAAAGTTTTTCCTTTTAGGGTCCTTTGTGCTAAATTTATGGACATCGATGTAATTTTCCGCTTTTTTAGGTCCTTGATGTAAAATATGCTCCCACCTAAAAGTAAGTGGTGAAATTTTAATGAATTTAATCTTATGAACTTTCTTAGATTTCAAGCCGAACGACCACAAGGTCAAGGCCATATCTCTACATCATACTTTATGCTGATGATACCATATCAAAGAATTTGCATGGCGAAAGATTTGGCCATATTTTGAAAAAAATCGAAGAGCAAGTAGTATGAAGAGTATGGCTCAATCAGCTAGTCTCGTGAGGAGCCGAACCCGACTATTTTTATTGCTTGATTTTAGGGTCCTTTGTGCTAAATGTATGGACCTTGATGTAATTTACCCCCTTTTTAGGTCTAAAAGTGTAAGTGGTGAAATTTATAGGATTATTTTAAGCTTACTTGTCAACGAGTATGAACATTCTTGGATTTTAAGCCGAACGACAATGGTCATCAAGGCCATATCAACATCATACTTTATGCTCATGATCCCATCTCAGAGAATGTGCATGGCAATAGATTTGGCCATGTTTAGGAAATAATCAAAGAGGAAGTAGTATTAAGAGTTTGGCTCAGATCAGCTATTCTCTCAAGAAGGAGTCGAACCAATTTTTTCCTTTTAGGGTCCTTTATGCTAAATGTGTGGACCTCGATGTAATTTTTGCTTTTTTGAGGTTCTTGATGTCAAATGTACTCCGATCGACCGTGTAAAGTTCTAACCTAAAAGTAATTGGTGAAATTGAAAAGAATTTAAGTTTAGTTGTCAACAAGTATGAACCCTTCTTCAATTTCAAGACAAACCACCAACGTCAAGGCCATATCTACATCATACTTTATGCTCATGATCCCATATCCAAGAATTTGCATGCCGACAAAGTTGGCCATATTTTGAAAACAATCTAAGATGAAGTAGTATGAAGAGTATGGCTCGATTGGCTAATCTCGTGAGAAGGAGACGGACCCGACTGTTTTCCTTGCTTAATTTTAGTGTCCTTTGTGCTAAATGTGTGGACCTCGATGTGATTTTCCCGCTTTTTGGGTCTAAAGTGTAAGTGGTGAAATTTAGATGATTTTAAGCTTACTTGTCAACGAGTATGAACATTCTTGGATTTCAATCCGAACAACTAAGGTTGTCAAGGCCATATCAACATCAGAATTTATATGCTGATCATCCCATGTGAGAGAATTTGCATGGTAACAGATCTGGCCATGTTTTGAGAACAATCGAAGAGGAAGTAGTATCAAGAGTTTGGCTCAGATTAGCTAATCTCTCGAGAAGGAGCCGAACCAGAAAATTTTCCTTTTAGGGTCCTTTATGCTAAATGTATGGACCTCGATGTAATTTTTGCTTTTTTGAGGTCCCTGATGTAAAATGTGCTCCGATCGACCGTGTATAGTTCTAACCTAAAAGTAAGTTGGAAAATTTAAACTGATTCAAGCTTAGTTGTCAAAGAGTATGAACCATTCTTGTATTTCAGGACGAATGACCAAGGTCAAGGCCATATCTACATCATACTTTATGTTGATGATCACATATTCAAGAATTTGCATATCGACAAATTTGGCCATATTTTGAAAACAATTGAAGATGAAGTAGTATGAAGAGTGTGGTTCGATCAGCTACTCTCTTGAGAAGGAGCCGAACCCTACTATTTTGCTTGCTTAATATTAGGGTCCTTTGTGCTAAATGTATGTACCTAGATGTATTTTCCCCCTTTTAGGTCCTTGTTGTAAAATGTACTCCCATCGACCGTGTAAAACTCTAACCAAAAAGTAAGTGGTTAAATTTAAACAAATTTCAGCTTATAGTTATCAATGAGTATGAACATTCTTTGATTTCAAGATGAACGACCACAAGGTCAAGGCTATATCTCTACATCGTACATTATTCTAATGATCGAGTATCCAAGAAATTACATGGTGATAGATTTGGCCATATTGTGAAAACAATCAAAGATAAAGTAGTATGAAGAGTATGGCTCGATCAACTTCTCTCTCGAGAAGGAGCCAAACCCGATTGTTTGCTTTGCACAATTTTAGGGTCCTTTGTGCTAAATTTATGGACCTCGATGTAATTTCCCCCTTTATTAGGTCCTTGATGTAGAATGTACTCCCACCAACCGTGGAAAATGCTAACCTATAAGTAATTGATGAAATTTCAAAGAATTTAAGCAAAGTTGTCAACAAGTATGAAAAAATCTTGGATTTCCAAGCTGAATGATCATGAGGTCAAGGCCATATCTCTACATTATACTTTATGTTGATGATCCCATATTCAAGAATTTGCATGGCGACAGATTTGGTCATATTTTTAAGACAATCAAAGAGGAAGTAGTATCAAGAGTATGGATCCAGGGTGAATTCTCCCCTCTAGCAGGGTGCCGGGAAGAGCTTCAGATCCCTCCCGATCTAGGGATGGACATGATGGCGGCTACAAAATCTTTCGTGGATTGATCGGGTACTTAGTGTTTCTATATCGGAGGCATCTTATAGGCGAAAGGGGAGGCCGAGGGGGTGCCCTTGGCGGCCACACCACCCCCTGGCGCGGCCAGGCCTGGCCCACGCGGCTAGGTGGTGTGGTGGCCCTCTGGCCCCTCTCCGTCTCATATTCTAGCTCTGTGTCCCCCTCGGTGAAAAACCGACTTTCGCTTTTTACCCATCCAATTCTGAGAATATTCATTTTTTGACTATCCTGGAACCAAAAACAGCAAAAAACAGGCAGCTGGCACTGTGGCTCTTGTTAATAGGTTAGGCCAAGAAAGTGCATAGAAAGTACTCCAAAGTGTGGACAAAACATAAGAACGTAGATAAAACCAAGCATGGAACATCAAAAATTATAGATACGTTAGCAATGTATCAACATCCCTAGGCTTAACTCCTGCTCGTCCTCGAGTAGGAAAGTGATAAAAATAAAGAATAATTTTTGAGGTGATATGCAACATCATAAACTTGATCAAAGTATTTGTAAAACATGGATAGTTGGGACCATAGTACTTCAACATAACATGAAAGACAAAGTTCTAACAGTAAGACAATGCAACTATTGCTGCAACATGAAAAGGCACAAATAAAAGATTCATGAATAACAATGCTTTGCAAGACGTTTGTTTGTTTCACATAAAGAAAACATAGCATAGTGGCATTCAGCTTGTCCATCATATAGTAGCAAACATATATGTATAGGACACATTCAAAGTTCATAAGAGTGACTAGATACAAATAGTTTAAGGACAAGCAATATCAAAGTTATGCATCAATCAACAAGTCTTGGGACAATGCACATAGAACTAAGAATGGCCACTATGCTCTCAAAGTAGGTGCATAAAAATAGAAGGCGGAGACTCAACATAAAAGTAAAAGAAAAGGCCTTCATAGAAGGAAGTAGGGATTCAAGTTTCATACAGAGCTTCCAAAAATTATCGTACTTGTTAGCTTTCAGCTCTCATTGCCCCTATCATAAGCATCTTGAAGTGATTAAGGTTGTTGGGGATATACTTTTTGGGTATCCTCATAGTTCCTCACTGACTAGGGTGACCCACTTCGGGTTAGAGCTTTGCTTCACGGGCGGCCCAGTCAGGAAGAGAAGACGGAGTCCAATCCGGCTACGGGAAGGCCTAGAAGACTTACCGACGTAGGCCCATAATGTTACTTGTAGTTCAAGATGTACTCTGTAACCAACTCTTAGTCATAGCCGGATTGATCTCTCCTGTAAACCCTAGGCCAGATATCTATATAAGCCGTCCTAGGGAGAGCCTTTAGGGCAACACAGTAGTCTACAATCTCAACTCGCACAGGCGAAACCCTTGTAACCCATATTCCGGCTCTGCCGTAATACTGGATTGCTAGCAGGAGTAGGATTCGTCCAAAGCCAGCGGATTCGAAATTGGGTAAACTTGTGTGCTCACCGTCCCAGCATACTGTACGTCTCACACCCCTCTCTTCCGCATGCCTCGAGGACCCCCTCATGGCGTACTTGTCCTCTATCCGACGAAAGTTGGCGCCCACCGTGGGGCAAGTGAGCTTCGGATCTGCGTTCCGAGCGGAATCTACAAGAATCGGAATCGGCGAGACTTGGATTCCGGCTAGGGAGGTCGTGACTGTCTATAAATTCATGTCTTTTGGCGAGATCGATGTTTACATCGGTTTCGCTGAACCTGCCCAACCCACCCCAGCGGTGATGATAGAGGCAGAAGAATCTTCTAGGTCCCCTTTGTCCACAGAGGCGGCAGATCTCAGAAAACCCAAAACCCACCCAGCCCGCACCGGTTGTGGAGATAGTGGAGAAATCTAAGCCTGAAGAAGACCACACGGTCCAAGTCGAATCTGGAGTGGATCTCCCCGGAGAAGCCGGATCCCAGATCGACCCAACCGTGGAAGTCGAAATCCAGGAGGAACATATCAACGACACTGATTCTGGCTTTGACGATGCCGGGACAGACGGGCCTTTCCTCAGGTACACATTAAGACATATGATACTACAAGGCGAAAGCGTGGATGCAATCATCGAGACCATTAAAAGTTTCGATATGGCTGATCGCGAAAGCCACAGGTACCTCAGGAAACACACATCGCACTTCGTCGGATACGTAGGATCCGGATCCGGCTCTGCCGATGCTGGAGAAAACACCGACTCGGTGCTGGAGGCAATTGGAACAAACACCGACGTTCCCGCATCCTCGGATGAATCTATGACGTCGGTAGATTTCCGAAAGTTTCCGTGGAATATGAAGAGGAGTACAACTCCAAAGCTGCAGAAGAAGGAGAAGCCATGGATGAAGGATCCGGGGAACACTCTCCCAAAGCGCAGGATGACATGAACGTCAGAGATAATCCCGATGTCCAGATGTCCGAAAGTACCGATCAGAGCTTGACTTCGGGAAACGGACCCAAAGCCGTCTTTGCTACCAGCGCTGCCAAGAAGGCAAAGAAGAAGAACAAGACCCCGGCGAAAGAGCCTCTCACAGAAGAGGTGATTGCCGAGGAATACGAGGAAGACTCGGATAGAGCACTTATCCTAGACAAGCCGAAAAAAGAAGCATCGGTGGATGGACACGTGATCACAGAAGGTGCACGTAAACTCATCGATGCCGCATTAACCACACCTATCCCTACAGCCGTAGAACTTACTGCAGATGAGCTGGATGAAAGGGCCCAAGCCCTAAAAGCGCGTCGTCAACAACTCCTCGATGAAGCCAAAAACATCGAGGTGGAGAAGAAACGCATGTCAACCAAGGAATACATGTCTCGGTTGCATCAGAAGACACAGAAGCGTCACACCAATGATGACCAATTCCCACGTGTCCGTGCCGTCCTTTTTGGGGATGAGATGGGGAAGCCACGGAAAGATAGCAACGGAGATTGGGTATACCCAATCCCAGTACAGAATACCGTGACAGCCCGAGAAATTCGATCGGCTAATCCAGGACCAGAGGAGATCCGTTTGGGCATCAAGCTACTCAACAAGGGACTGGAGCAGCAGAAGGTCGCCCTGTCCGGAAGTCAAAAACTGGTCTCGAATTCTAACCAATGTCACACAGATCCGGCATCGGCTGACATAAGATCCTATTACGTTCAGGCGCAGTACCATCACCCCGAACGTAGGGAAGACAATTATTCAAGAACCGGATCGTTGGGACAGCATCGCAGAGCTACACATAACTAGAGCAATGTCGCTTCAGCGGCCAAGAAAGACGCGATCGCTGCACTGAATCCGAGGAATCCTCCCCGACGAGAATTCAACGATCGAAAGGGAGAAGATAAGGAGAAACGTCGGGAGGAGGATCGTTAGAGAATGCCACCTCCTAGACATGAGAGCCGTACGGCTGAGCCTCACCATGGTGGGAACGACGGATGAAGGAACGACGGAAACCATGTTGGAACAAGCCGGCAGGGGGCTCGTCATAGTCAAGAACCTCCCCAGAACTGGAATAATGACGCTCCGGACGGAGACCGGCGATCAGTCGAAAACAATTCAGCTGCCCCACCCCCTCCACCAGGCAGTTTTCACAACGGCCCCCAAGGAGGACGACATGGCGGAGGAGGTGGTGGCAGAAGCCGAAGTCCGGCTCCAAGGCACCGCAGCCACAACCGACATTCGGGACAATCTCTATCCCCGAACGACCCAAGGCATAGGATCAACTCCAATATGGAGGCGCGGCGCTACGAAAACGACGATTTCTACGTGGGCCCAAAGTGTTTTGGACCACGCGTCAGAGCTACAAAATTCCTGGAAGGATTTCCTATCTCAAGGCACATCCAAGCCTATGACGACATTGCTCGGCCAGATACCTGGCTACAGGATTTCTTCCAAGCTTGCTGCATCGCCAAAGGCGGAAACAGCCTGGTCGCAACCCGATATCTCCCACTTATGTTGTGGAAGACGGCGTGATCATGGCTCAATGAACATCCGGAGAACACCATCCACAACTGGTATGACATGCAAAGTGCGTTCTTTTGAAATTTCGAAGGCACATATCGGAGGCCCTGTTCGGTCGGAGACCTACAGCGTTGCACCCAGAAAGCTGGAGAAACTTGCCGGTATTACCTCGGACGATGGATTGACACCAAGAACTCCATTGAAGGAGTAAACGATCAGACCGCGATTGAAGCTTTCATCGCAGAACTCCCAATTGGTCTACTGCGTCACCGCTTGAAGTGTGACAAGGTCACTAATTTGGGAGAGATGATAGAAACATCGAGCACGTATGCAGATGCTAACGACGACGTAGAAGGATTACTCAACGTCCTGGTTGTACCTCAGTCAACAAAGACAAAGCAACAAGCTTAGAAGCGCAAAAATACCTCGGAAGAAAAACCCAACGCGGAGACAGCGGTGGTCACTACTGTTTCCGGGTCTGGAGGACGAGGAGGACGTGGCGGAGGCCACGGGCGTTGTCGTGGAACATCAAGGGTCCAAGGTAGAGGAGAGCAACAACCAGGAAAAACCTACACTTGGGCCGACATTGCCAATAACCCATGTGTGCATCACTTGGACGCCAATGGGTGCTCGTCCCACACCAACGCTGAATGTCGTTTTAATGATGACATCAAGAGAGATGATACTGCGGGCTACAAAGCTAAGCGGAAGAAGGGAAAGAAAAATCCTAAAAAGGACAAGGAGTTCAAGGAAGATTCCGACATGGAGGAAGCCGATGCTTCAAATCCCAAGTCGGAAGGGAAGAAAACTTTTCCCACCAAGAAAGACACTTACGTCACCTTCCTCGGATCTCAACCAGCAAAGGTCAAGAAAGCAGTTCTCCACGAGCTCAATGCAACAGTTACGGCTGTCCCTCAATATCTGGACAGGGAAGGAGGTGGCAATCACATTTGACCGTGCTAATCATCCGCCTAAGCTACATAGGCGAGGAAAATACGCCTTAATCGCCAATCCACTTATTGACGGTTATGGTTTCTCCAAGACCCTCATGGACGGTGGTAGCAGCATCAATATTCTCTATGTCGAAATGCTACGCCGGATGAAGATCTTGGAAACACAGCTGAACCATAGCTCTGTGATCTTTCACGGAGTTGTCCCAGGAAGACAAGCTAATTCCCTGGGAGAGATTACTTTGGATGTTACCTTTGGAACACCAAAGAATTATCGGACGGAGGCACTTTCCTTCGAAGTGGTCCCATTTAAGAGCGCATACCATGCTATATTCGGACGATCGGATTACTGGGATTTCGTCCGTGTTACATTTACAATATGATGAAAATTCCAGGTCCCAACGGCGTGATCACCATCAGGGGAGGCCCGAAGAAAGAGAAAGAGTGCGAGGATGGAAATGCCGCCTTTGCAGAAGCCGTGCTGCACTCCCGGGAGTACCAGGAGATCAAGAAGAGCATAGATCCGTCTGAGATGCCCGCGACGAAGAAGGAGGTGACAAAGCCAAATCCGGAGTTCAAGGCATCAGAAGAGACGAAGACGATGCCATTGAAGGATGATGACCCCTGCAAGGTGACCCAGATAGGCGTAGACTTAAGTAGCGCATAGGAAAGCGTGCTCGTCAAGTTCCTCCAAGTAAATCAAGATATCTTCGCATGGCAGCCATCTGACATGACCGGAGTACCTAGGGAACTTGCCGAGCACTCTCTAAATGTAAACCCGAATGCTAAACCCGTCAAACAGTCCTTACGATGGTTTGGTGATGAAAAGCGTAAGGCAATAGCTAAGGAACTAGCACGGCTCGAGTTAGCCGGATTCATAGAAGAGGTCATCCACACTAAGTGGTCGGCCAATCCTGTAATGGTCCCTAAAAAGGACACCACTGATTTAAGGATGTGTGTTGATTATACTGCCTTGAACAAGGCTTGTCCAAAAGATCCGTTCGCTCTGCCTAGAATTGATCAAGTCATCGATTCTACGGCAGGCTCGGAACTCCTCTGTTTTCTCGACGCATATTCCGGTTATCACCAAATCCGGATGAAGGAATCTGACAAAGTCAAAACTTCATTCATAACCCCCTTTGGAACCTTCTGTTTTGTTACAATGCCTTTTGGGCTGAAGAACGCGAGAGCTACATACCAGCGCACGATGCAACGTTGCATCCATGGCCAACTCGGATGCAATGTACATGCATACGTGGATGATATCATGGTGATGTCCAAAAAGAAGGAAACACTGATTTCCGACTTGGAGGAGACGTTCGCCAATCTACGAAAATACAACATCATGCTTAACCCGAAGAAATGTTTCTTTGGAATACCAGCCGGAAAATTGTTAGGTTTCATCATGTCTCAAAGAGGCATAGAGGTGAACCGAGAAAAAATTAAGGCTATACTCAACATTTCCAGGCCAACTCACCTGAAGGACGTACCAAGACTAACTGGTTGCATTGCTATAGTCAGTCGATTTGTAAGCCGGCTTGGTGAAAGAGCCGCACCATTATATAAACTCCTGAAAAAGACCAAGGATTTTGTGTGGATTGGCGAAGCTGAAGCTGCACTACAAGATCTGAAAAGAGTACTCTCATCTGCTCCTATCCTTGCAGCGCTGGAACCTCAGGAACTAATGTTGATTTACATTGCTGCGACAAATAAGGTTGTCAGTATCGTCATGGTGGTGGAGAGACCAGAGGAAAATCAGGAACACCTGGTGCAGCGTCCGACGTACTTTGTTAGCGAGGTCCTGACAGAATAAAAGCAGCGGTATCCGCACTATCAAAAATTGGCTAACAGTGTTTTTCTAGCATCTCGTAAGTTACGACACTATTTTCAGGAGCATCCAATTACCGTGGTCAGCAAAGCTCCCATGAGAGACATAATCAATAATAGTGACGCCACAGGACGCGTCGCCAAATGGGGAATAGAGCTCTCAGCTTTCGACATTGAGTATAAACCTCGGACAGCAATCAAATCCCAGATCCTTGTTGACTTTGTCGCTGATTGGACAGAGACGAAGGAGAACATGATCCTCCCTGAGTCGGAAGATTGGACCCTCTTTTTTATGGGTCTAAGGCTCGAGGGGGCTCGGGGGCTGGCGTGGTGCTCAAATCACCCTAAGGAGATAAACTTTTATACGTGTTGCAGATCCACTTCACAGCGACAAACAACATTGCCGAGTATGAAGCACTGCTGCATGGAATCCGGATTGCTAAGGATATTGGCATCCGACGTTTGATGTGTTACAGAGATTCGGATCTTGTTGCTCAGCAAGTCTCGGATATTTGTAATGCGAATAAACACATGGCAACATATAAAGCTGTCGTGGATGATCTATCTAAATAGTTCGAAGGGTTTGAAGTTCAACACATCCCTCAAGCAGAAAATGAGGAAGAAGATGCACTATGTCGCATAGGCTCTGCACGGAAAGAGGTCCCGGATGGCGCTTTTTTAGAGCACCTCAAATTCCCCTCGATAAAGGGAGTAGATGAGGAATATCCGACCAAATCCGACTCACCTTTGATAGCGGTTCTGGCTATAATTTCCAGCTGGACTCAACCCTACCTCGATTATTTGGTAGATGGCAAATTACCCGAAGACGAGGTGCTGAGCCGGCAGATCATCCGACGAGCAAAAGCCTATACTATTGTTAAAGGTGAGCTCCATAAACGGAGTGTTTCTAGGGACTTTCAGCGCTGTGTATCTCCAGAAGAAGGAGTGGAAATCTTAAGGGAAATCCACGAAGGCGAGTGTGGTCACCACGCTGCAGCCAAAGCTTTTAGACACGGATTTTTCTGGCTTACAGCTCAGGCAGATGCCGAACGATACCTATAACATGGCCCTTTGCAGTCTAGGGGCTTGATATGGTAGGACCATTTAAACGAGCTCCAAGTGGATTTACTCACCTCTTAGTGATGGTGGATAAATTCACCAAATGGATTGAGGCTAAACCTATCACTAGTTGTGATGCAATAGCCAAAAGATTTGTCGAGGATGTTATAATCCAGTATGGTTATCCGCATAGCATTATCACGAACAACGGGAGTAACTTCTCTATGGGAGAATTGGCTGAATTCTGCGACGAGCAAAATATCCGGCTTGACATTGCGTCAGTCGCACATCCACAGGCTACGGACAAGTCGAAAGAGCTAATGGTTTAATCTTACAAGGCCTGAAACCGAGACTCGAAGCACCACTACGACGTGGTACGGGGGCTTGGGCAGAGGAATTACCCTCTATAATTTGGAGTTTACGAACAACTCCGAACATGTCAACGGGATACACACCTTTCTTATTGGTCTATGGCGCAGAAGCAGTTCTTCCTTGTGATTTAATTCATACTTCTCCTATAGTGGCCGCGTATATCGAAGAGGATGCCGAGATTTCTCGACAAAATGATCTCGACTTAGTCGAAGAAGTTCGCGTCATTGCTGAAATAAGATCTACAGCCTATCAACAGAAGTTACGCAAGTATCACAGCCAAAGAGTCCGAAACAGATCTTTCAATAAAGGTGATTTGGTTCTCCGGCTTGTGCAACAAAGAAAGGACAAACTTTCCCCAATATGGGAAGGGCCCTTTTTAGTTAGTCGAGTATTGCACAACGGATCGTACTAATTAAATGACATGAGGCCAGTCAAAGAAAGACCTACTCGTAAGAAGAGAAAGAGAGCTGGAGGCAGTACAAATCCGGATGAGTTAGACAGACCGTGGAATATCAGCTACGTCCCTTTTATTCTTAGTTTATCCTTCTTTGTAATCCTATATATGTACATGTTCTTTGAGAAATAAAAGTTTTGGTTGCCTCAAGTTTTTTTGAGAAGTTTCTACCATCTTATTTCCAAATGATCATGTCATAGTCGAAAATCCCTGAATGCTTGAAAGTACTTTATGCTCATGTTCATTCTGGTCTAGATTTCCAATTCTAAAATTGCTACCTTCGGGTATAACTCTAAAATTTCTAGTCTTAACTTTGGTTATTTGTCTGATTGCTGGATGCGGGTATTTTCCGAGTAGTGAATTGTTGGTACTGGAAGCCGGTTTTGTTTTCGAGTTTAAATTGGTTTAGCAAGTGAGCTCCGTTGGTCGACAAAGTTTCCGGCTGAAGGTTTAGCTGGCGCACGAAAGGGACGAGGCGGAAAGCTAGATAAAAGATAAGTAGAGATGAAAAAATTCAAGTGCTTATGAAAATATTTCAGGCACACAAAAAAAAACAAAGCCAAAAGTGCTGAATAGATAAAAAGCTTAGCACTAGCAAAATAAATAGTACTTAATATTTACAAATGCATCATGTTCTTTTCGGAATAATACATAATTTTCTGGTCTATGATGCAGGAGGAGATGAAGGAGCTGCCGGCTCGCTGGTTACTCTGCCTTGATATCGTTTCGAGATGTCCGGATCTGTGGTGGTCCGTTCATGGTCAGAGGAGGTGGCGGAGTAGCTACATGGTTGAAGAAGGGGATTTCGTAGCTGGTCAGATCAGCTACGTGACACCCGTATCGGGCGCAGGAGTGCATGATGGCTTGAAGGTCCTGCTCCTGGCCGTCTCCGTCTACCTTGCAGTACCCTCTGGTCACTTGCCATATCTGCATGTTTCCATGGTGGCTCAAGACCATGGTGAGAGCGTTCTGTGCAGCAGTCCCCGCGTAGGACATGTTCCAGTCCCGAACAAGCTACAGCATCTCCTTGGCCTTGACCCGCACCTGAAAATCTGACATGCTTGGCATGTCCAGAATCCTGAGAGACTCGCCAATGTCCTCAAGGGACTAGTGGAAGTCATGAAGAAGATCACCGACTTGGGTAAGCCGGTGGGTGTGGGGCTCGGAGGAGGAAGAGTCCATCAAGTTCAGAGAACCTATACACAAAACAAGTCCAGAAAAATCCTACATTGATAAAAGTCAAAGAAAAGATAAATCAGAAAGATGGAATGTACCAAGAATGACATCGTCAATCTTGGTCTTCTCCTCCCGGAGACTATGGAGTTCAGCCCAGAGCGCCTGGGAGATGTCCTTCTCTCTGCCAAGCTCATTCCTAAGGTCCAAGATTATTTTATCCTGAGCAGCAATCTTGCGATCACGCTCTTCGGTGGCCATGGAGGAGGATTCAAGGACTTGAGATATGCTCCTTTCATGATCCGCCTTGAGCTTATCCAGCTCTTGGCGAAGTCCCTTGTTCTCCACCACCAGGGTCTTGAGGTTCTCGCCCTCTTCAATCATAGCGATGGATTGTTTCACCAGCGCTGTAAGTCAAAAAGAACAATAGTTCAGGAAAAATTCGACATTGAAAAAGCAAAAGACAAGGTTTGAATCTCGGAATGTTTACCTTCGACTTCATCCTTGGCTACTTTAAGTTCGGCATTTTTAAAATGGAGAGCCTTGATCTCTCTCCGCTTATTGCAGACATTGGTCAGTAATTCCTGGTTACAGGAACATACTTTCTGTAAGTCAGAATACCCAAAGTCAGAAAGCTACTTAAGACTCGGGCTACTATTTTTTGCTAAATATTAGCACGAGCCTTGCGAGCTACACTAGTTCGTTCTTTGGCATCCTAATGAAGCATAAACCCGGATTATGTATCCTACTTCATGCTTGGGGGCTAGAGGATATGATATAACATAATATAAAAACAAGAGTTGGAATTCTGACTTACAGATTGCTCGCGGGTGAGTTTATCTAAACCCGCGTTCACTTCAGCTGCCACCTTCTCGGCAATAGTAAGAGGGATCACTGGGGCTTTTGGAAGCTCGCTAGTCCTAATCCTCTCGTCGTGAAGGCGGACTTGAGCGAGAAGGTCGGAGAACTTGACATCCTCTGCTTCTTGCACTTCCTCTATGGGGGATAAATGGCTTTTGTCCAGGACTTGCCTGGCTAGCCGCTGGATTTCCTCTGCAGATTTCTGGGACAGGCCAAACTTGGCAAGTCCCGGATTGCTGAGGAGGTTTTCGGCAAAGGTTTCAGCCGAGGGATCATTACCCGAAGAGGGTTCACCCTTATCTTGATCTGACGCACCCACGGTGACGTCAGTTTGTGACCCAAGGATCGCAGGCTCTGTTGGAGGAGCCGGATCTTCTGCAACCACCGGAGAAGGAATGATCGCCGGAGTTGCAGAAGGTTGAGGGGCAGGAGTTGGAGGAGCCACGGCAGGGGAAGCTATGGTGAGCTTCGTCTGTCGCAGGGGCTTCGAAGGAATCCCTTTCCCCTTTCCCTTGATGAGAGGCTTTGCTCTAAAAATGTAGTAAAGTCGGAAACATTACATCTCAGAAAGAAATTCGAGAAAGGTACAAAGGCCGTAGTTGTGAATGAAAGTTACCTCTTCACAACAGGCACCTCCTTTGTGCCAACATCCACTGTCAGAGCTTTGTGCTTCTTGAGCGCAAGGTCCGGCAATGGGACCACTTCTGTCTCCTGAGAAAACTCATGAGGATATCCTTCGAGCGGAGAAAGCTCCGACTCGGGGAGGTCAGCAAGCTGAAAACAAGAAAGCATATCAGTGTTGCAGTATAACTTGAAGATTAAAACACATAAAAGGTGTACTGATGGAAGCTTACCGGCACCACGGGGTTTTCTGCCGTGTGCATATCTAGAGAAATCTCCAGATTTCTCCTCTCGATCCGCTCCTTGATTAGCCACTTGATTTGGCTGATATAGCCTTGAGTGGTGTAGGCTTTGGGGCTGATGTGGAGTGAGTCTTTTTTGGATGACGTGATGGAGTGCATCAGTCTATCCCCGTGATACTGAAGTGGCTAGATCCGACGTGAGACCCAACACTGGACCAAGTCGGATCCCTTCAGCTCCTTGTGTTTGATCAAATATTTGATCCGCCTCTTAGCGAGGATCAGATCATCAGCGAGAGCCGGAGCAGCCTCGTCCCAAGAAGGTTGGGCCATGGCGGCTCTGTCGACAAAAGTCGGAAAAGCAGTAGCTTTGCCGGTAGCTGGAATATCCCTATGATAGAAAAAAGTGGCTGGCCATTGTTTGACCGAGTCACTAGCAGAAATTTTGGGATATGCCCGCTCACGGCTAAGTGAAAAACTAATAGTGCCGGTGATGTAAGGAACATCGGCAGTGGTGGAATTTCTCCGGACATGAAAGTAGTACCGGAAGAGAAGCAAACTCGGCCTAATGCCGAGAAAGCCCTCGCAAAGCGATGCATACACGCTCGTCTCTAAGATTGAGTTGGGAGGAAGATTGTGGAGTTGAACTCCGTAATGATCTATCACCTCGGAGAAGAACTCCGAGGGAGGAAAAGGCATACCTCGGTCGAGATGGGTGCCGAAGTGGACCCGCTCGCCGTCGCGCGGGCTAGGGATGGTTTCGCCGGAGCCGCTCTGCCAGTCGCCGGTGACGAGAAGCCCCTCCTTCTCCATGTTCTTGAGGCCCTCCTCGGTGAGGGCGCAGGGGATCCAGATTCCCCGGAAGCTCTCCTTCTCCGCTACTGCTTCCTCCGTCACCGTCGCCGCTGCTGTCGCCAAACCGGAGGAAGAAGATGATGAAGCCATTTCTCCGGTGAGAAGATGACCTGAAAGGGGTGGCTCTGGGAGTTTTGCAGGGGAAGGACGAGGGATCTCTGTGCGTGCAAGAGGATTGGGAGGAAAGGAAACGGCAAATGACTGGTGGAAGGGAGAAGGAGAAATCCAAACCCCTTATATCCACCTAACTGCGCCAAGATTCGTGCAAATGCTACAGTGTAACCGCCACGCGTCATGGAAAGAACTGGGAAGGACCGACGCGATGATTGCGTCTCCTCGATCTCCACGCACGCATTAAAACGGCGCCTCGGTTTCACGAACCGCGGGCCCACCAATGGTCGTGCTGACGGCACGCCTGTCAGATGATGTGACTTGACCATGCTTGTGTCAGGTGGCATAGAAACCAAGTTCTGGCTTAGTTTGAAATCGAGCTGGAAAATCCGAGGAACTCGTTGATAGGTCCGACATATTTTTAAGACCCGGACCATATTTTTTGTTGTTAAGTTTCAGGGACCCTTCAAGATTCTGCAAGCCGAAGATCAAGCTAGACGATGATAAAATCCGACTTTGGATCTTGGAGGCCTCCGGGGGCTACTATTGGGGATATACTTTCCGGGTATCCTCACAGTTCCTCACTGACCAGGGTGGCCCACTTCGGGTTAGAGCTTTGCTTCATGGGCGGCCCAGTCAGGGAGAGAAGACGGAGTCCAATCCGGCTACGGGAAGGCCCAGAAGACTTACCGACGTAGGCCCATAATGTTACTTGTAGTTCAAGATGTACTCTGTAACCAACTCTAAGTCGTAGCCAGATTGATATCTCCTGTAAACCCTAGGCCAGATATCTATATAAGCCGTCCTAGGGAGAGCCTTTAGGGCAACACAATAGTCTACAATCTCAACTCACACAAGCGAAACCCTTGTAACCCATATTCCGGCGCTGCCGAATTACTGGATTGCTAGCAGGAGTAGGATTCGTCCAAAGCCGGCGAATTCGAACCTGGGTAAACTTGTGTGCTCACCGTCCCGGAATACCGTACGTCTCACACCCCTCTCTTCCGCATGCCTCGAGGACCCCCTTATGGCGTACTTGTCCTCAATCCAATGACAAAGGTTAAAGTGAGCAAACTATGGAGTATATGATTGACAAAGTATAAGTTGGAAATATCATGTCCCTTGAATACTAGGGCCGCTCCTCATGCTACTCAAGTTTAGTTACCGGTAAGTTCTTGTCATAGTAAGTACATGTGTATCATAGAGAACCGCCAACGGGGTACCCCTTGCCCGATGATACGGAAGAATCCCCATATCAAAATAACAAGGCAAGCAGACAACGAGAATCTCATCAATCTTCTTATTTACCATGGGAAAATGGTGCTTTTTATTCTCTCTTTCCTCTTTTCTCATATATTTTTTTCTCAATATCCGACTCTTTTCTTCTAAGAAGAATGCCTCATAGACAGCTCATTATGGTTACGCTGCAGGTTTCCACCATGACAGCATGGATTAGACTAGCGGCCCAGGCGTTTCTCTAACACACATACATAACTCCATGGACTTACAAGATCCCCTTTCATTTCACACTGACGACATCCATAGACAAAAGAGCATGATATGAACTAGGTACAAAGTACAAGTGCAATATTGAAAGTGTTCCCCATGACAACATGGTTCTGCTAATCCCCAACAAATAAGTGCAAGCATATACAATATAGACGACACAATGGTTCAAGTTTATTAAGGGCAAGAAAATAAAAACATGAATATACTTGGAATAGCATATGCTAATAGGTAGTTATGGTGGACTCTTTGGAATAACTTGGTTTTAGGGGTTGGATGCATGAGTGGAACTCATACATGGTTATGGAGGCTAGCAAAAGACTGGGAGCGACCAACTAAGAGAGAAATAATGTCCATAATCATGCAGAGCGACAAAACATCATTAATCAAAGCATAAAGTGATATTACAAGTCAAAAACTAAAGGATCATAAAGGCTATGGTGACTTGGGATAGTCATAACATGGTGTGGGCATGCGCCAAGTCAACCCAAATAAAGCATCAAAGGAGAATACCACAATACTATGCTTTAGTATGCTAAAACAACGCATGATTCTTCCAATGCACATTAAGCAATCTCAATTGTTTATAACATGTCATGCTACATCAAATAATACTAAGCATAAAGCCAAAACAATATTAAGCATGGCATGACAAAGCATAGGCCACAGTCAGGGCCGACTCTATGTTTTTCGGAGTCCTAGGTGAAGTCGACCGCATGGGCCCCTAAGACTAAGGTACATGTAGGAATATCTAGAAAAATATACATATATGTATCCACTTTAAATTCCAAAATAAAATCTAACATCCAACTATATATTTTAGTCACAAAATATAACAAATAGTATTTGCTGCTAGTTTGATTACCTCAAATAAGAAATAATTCCAATGATAATAATGCTTCATTGCTTCACAATAAAACTTCTTCGGGCATTTCTAGATGCAAAATCATTGAGTACAATCAAAACTATTTATTTACTTACTCGTATCTGAGGACTGTTCATTGTCCTGATCGTCGGGATTTGAATTATGATCACCATATTGTCCAGGTTCAGATTCTTGACTTTGATTATCACCATTGATATTAACACTGCTTGCTGCCGGAAAATACCTTTTTAAAGCACCTTTTTGTGATTCAATAAGTTCAATCTCTCGCTTTCTTTTATTCCTTTTCACAGCACCAGACTTCTGTTTCGGCGCCATATCACCTAAAATTATGAAGGAATCGACTAGAATGAAAGATATAAATAGAACCTTAAAAGACAAGAAGAAAAGACATACACATGCAAGCAAGTAGGGCCAAAATTTAAATATACCGAGGGGAATCGGCGTACTCCATCTCGGTGCATTGGCGTCTGCCCATGCGTGTCAGCCCGTGTGTCTCAGCGTGTGCGTCGCAAAACGGAAGAACCCTGGGGCAGGAGATGAGATCTATCATGTGCCAGGGCCTCCTGCATTACGCTAGGAGATAAAATCGATCGCCACGCGTCGTGCGTCTATCGTGGGTCCAGCCGGTTGCCGCTTGCGCTTACTGCTTCCAGTTCCAGAAATCATGGCGTAGTGTCGCTGGGCCCCAGTCCAATGATTTTTAGCAGATGTATACGAGACGGTATATGCAGTTGTATATATTTTTGGGCCCCCCATGGCATGGGCCCCTTCCCATTGCACATGGTTGCCTAGGCCTAGAGCTGGCCGTGGCCACAGTCAAAACAAACTCTCTTTACCACTTAAGCATGAACTTTCCTACTCTTTTCCAATCCAAACCAAACTATTTGAAAACCAATGTATGAAAGAGGGGGTCCAACCAATTTATTCAGCAAACTAAGAAAACCAAGCAAACAAAATAAACAAAATAAAAACGAAAAAAGACGCTCCAAGAACAACACAACAGTGCATGAAACAATAAAAATGAAGTGTTTGGAAGAAACCTCGGACTTTTATTGATTAAGAAGGGGATGCCTTGGGCATCCCCAAGCTTTGACGCTTGTACTTCTTGGATATTTCTTGGGGTGACATGCGTGGCATCCCCAGGCTTGAGCTTTAGTCCATTCTTCATCTCATTACTCACTCCTTCCATACACCTGAAATTTTTCCTTCATACAAAACTTCACACAATCTTTATTAGCAACATTAGTAGATAATAAGTCTTTACATTCAGTTTCAACACCAATAAAACTTCCATTAAAACACAAGATACTGTAGAACTTCCCTGAAAAATCTCAATTCCCCAAAAGAACTCAAAAAGGAACCAAGAAGAAGCAAATGCAAAAAATGGCAGAAATCTGTCAAAACAGACCATCAGGAAAGACGAATTTTTTCGAAGACCTTCTGTTGCTCAAATCAAAAAGTGTTGAACTAACGAAAGTTATATAACATCCTGGGGCAGAAGAACAAAAATTCACGCCTCAAAATGACGTACAGAGATTTTACACGAATTTTTACGGTGAAGCATAGAAATCTGTTTCAGGACAACAACTTTCCCAATCATTACTTCTCTCTCATTAGAGGTTACTCTTGGCAGAAAAAGCAAATAAAAAGGATAAGGAGAGGTTATTACAGAGGTAATAACTTCCAATACTCATCTAAAACTTTTGGGTTAAATCCCAATAAGTACTTTTCTTTAACCCCTTTAAGTTAGGCATAAGAAGCAAGAAAAAGAATCAAGTGTTCTCAAATGAAGAAGCATTAAGAGAAAATTTTGTTTTCATAGGAGAGGCAAAAGAAATCTTCTCTCTCTTCTTAGGTAAGTGTTCTATACCTTTCTTGAGTGGGAGTTGATATTTAATGGTGCCTTCTTTCATATCAATAATGGCACCAACAGTTCTAAGAAAAGGTCTTCCCAAAGTAATAGGACAAGAAGCATTGCATTCAACATCCAAAACATAGAAATCAACAGGGACATATGCATTGTTAACCATAATAAGAACATAATTAATACTCCCCATGAGTTTCTTTTTAGCATTATCATCAAGTGAGACATTTAAATAACAATCTTCAAGTGGTGGCAAATCAAGCATATCATAAATCTTTCTATGCATAATAGAAACACTACTATCAAGATCACATAAAGCTTTGAAATCAAAATCGTTCACTTTCATATTAATGATGGGTCCCCAACCATCTTCTTGTTTTATAGGAATTGAGGCTTTATGTTTCATCTTTTCTTCTTTAATTTTTATGAGAGCATTAGTAATGTGTTTTGTAAAGGCCATATTCATAGCACTAGCATTAGGACTTTTAGCAAGCTTTTGTAAGAACTTAATAACTTCAGAGATGTTGCAACCATCAAGATGAAAATCATGATTATCATCTAAAGTAGTAGAGTTATTACTATCCTCAACAGTAGTGGTAGTGATAGTAGAAACACTAATGTTTCTAGCAATTTCATCTTCTCTTTCCCACTTAGCATGCAATTCAGCTAATAGTCTAACATTTTCATCAATTCTAACTTGTATAGCATTAGTAGAAGCAAAGGGATTATCAATAGTTTCAGGTTTAGCAGCCATTTCATTCAAAGAAGATTGAGATTCAGCCAATGATGCTATATTTCTTTCAACATTAGAGAGTTTTTCCTCAATAGTTTTATTGAAAGCAGTTTGTTTACTAATAAAATCTTTAAGCATAACTTCAAGTTCAGAGGGTGCGCTCCTATTATTTTTTGTAGGAATTTCCATAAGCATTACCATTGTTGGGAGGATATGATCTATAGTTATTATTACCAAAATTATATTCCTTATAAAGTTCACATCAACTTGCTCTTCTTGAGCAACCAAAGAGGCTAAGGGAACATGATTTTGATCAATACGAGCTTTCCCATTAACAATCATAGACATAATAACATCAATTTTATCACTCAAGAAGGAGGTTTCCTCGATAGAATTTACCTTCTTACCTTGTGGAGCTCTCTCAGTATGTCATTCAGAATAGTTAACCATCATATTATCCAGAAGCTTTGTTGTAGGACCCGAAGTAATGGTCTTAAAGGTACCTCCAGCAACAGAGTCCAATAGATTTCTTGAGGAATAGTTCAATCCTGCATAAAAGGTTTGGATAATCATCCAAGCAGTCAGTCCATGAGTGGGAAAATAGGTGTGCTCATGAAATCATTGTTGTTGGTGCTGGTGAAGTCACACAACTTAGTATTTTCTAGAGTAGTCATTTTTTGTGTTTTTAATAAAGAAAGAAAACTAGTACAACTATTTGTTTTGTGATTTTGATAAAGAAACAAGCAAACAAAGCAAAAAGTAAACTAAGCAAAACAAAAATAACAAAAGTAAAGAGATTGGTTATGAGGGACTCCCCTTGTGAAGATGTCCTTGATTCCCCGGCAACGGCGCCAAAAAATACTTGCTGACTCGTGTATTAACGAGCTCATTGGGGAACCCCAAGAGGAAGGTATGACGAGCATAGCAGTAAGTTTCCCTCAGTTTTGAAACCAAGGTTATCAATCCTGTAAGAGCAATGAAACACCTCCAAGGTGTTTCTAGCTAGACTTTGGCAGGGCACACTACCGGCGCCAGCAGCAACGTGGAAACCTGCACAACACAACCGCAGAACTTTGCCCCCAACTTATAGTGAGGTTGTCAATCTCACCGGTTTTGCTGAAAATAAAGGATTAATCGTATCGAGTGGAAGAAAGTAAAAGATTGCATAAAGTAAACAGAAAGCAGTAAACAGTTCTAGATTGATGGTAAAAGAAAGGAACGGGGTCCATAGTTCACTAGTGGTGGCTCTCCTTAAGATAGATAACATGTTGGGTGAACAAATTACAGCGGGGCAATTGACAAACACCGAGAAAGCATACAAGCATATACTAATCATCCTGACTCCTTTGAGATTCGATTGGGCATTACAACATTATATATAGACCGTAATCCAACTGCATCTATGAATATTAATCCACCTTCAGGTTATCATCCGAACCCCCTCCAGTATTAAGTTGCAAGCAACAGATAATTGCATTATGCATTGCATGTAAAGTAAACAATATGATTGTTGTATGAACAAAGGATTGTTGTTTTCTCCCTAGTAGCAACAACACATCTCGTGCCTTAGAGATTTCTGTCACTTCCCCAGATTACTAGAGGCATGAACCCACTATCGAGCATAAATACTAACTCTTGGAGTTGCTAGCATCTACTTGGACAAGATAGATACTAACAATGGAAAGCATGCAAGATCACAAATAACAAAGACATGATAGAATCAATAATCAATCTGAAATAGCATCTCAATATCCATCGGATCCCCGCAAACACAACATGTAGGAATTAGAAATAGATGATCTTGATCATGAACGGAGCTCACAAGATCTAAACATGATAGCACAAAGGAGGAGAACCAGCCATCTAGCTACTACATGGACCCGTAGTCCAAGGATGAACTACTCACGCATCACACCGGGGGCTTGCATGGTGATGAAGAAGGCCTCCAGGGTGAATTCTCCCCTCCGGCAGGCTGCCGGGAAGAGCTTCAGATCCCTCTCGATCTAGGGATGGAGATGACGGAGGTTACAGAATCTTTCGTGGAATTTTGATCGGGTACTTAGGGTTTCTGTATCAGAGGTATCTTATAGGAGAAAGGGGAGGCTGAGGGGGTGCCCTAGGAGGCCACACCACCCCCTAGCGCGGCCAGGCCTGGCCCGTGCAGCCAGGTGGTGTGGCGGCCTTCTGGCCCCTCTCTGTCTCATATTTTGGCTCTGTGTCCCCCTCGATGAAAAACTGACTTTGGCTTTTGTCCCGTCCAATTCCGAGAATATTCATTTTCTCACTTTCCTGGAACCAAAAATAGCAGAAAATAGGCAGCTGGCACTGTGGCTCTTGTTAATAAGTTAGTCCAAGAAAGTGTATAGAAAGTACTTCGAAGTGTGGACAAAACATAAGAAAGTAGATAAAACCAAGCTTGGCACATCAAAAATTATGGATATGTTAGCAACGTATCAACCATTCTTCAATTTCAAGACAAACCACCAAGGTCACGACCATATCTACATCATACTTATGCTCATGATCCCATATCCAAGAATTTGCATGCCGACAAATTTGGCCATATTTTGAAAACAATCGAAGATGAAGTAGTATGAAGAGTATGTCTCGATCAGCTACTCTCGTGAGAAGGAGCTGGACCCGAGTGTTTTCCTTGCTTAATTTTAGGGTCCTTTGTGCTAAATGTGTGGACCTCGATGTAATTTCCCCCTTTTACGTACTTGTTGTAAAATGTACTCCCATTGACCATGTAAACTTCTAACCTAAAAGTAACTGGTGAAATTTAAACGAATTTCAGCTTATAGCTGTCAACGAGTGACGAGGGTTTAACTCATCAATGCCCATTGTTATGGACTGGGGTTTTGGAGAAGGAGGGAGCACTAGAGACATCTATCAGCTAGCAAACAAGAACACAGGGGACAAAGGATTTACCCAGGTTCAGGCCTCGTAGAGGTCCCTACTCCTGCTTGTCTGCTCGTGGAATTATCAAAGGAGTCGAAAGTTACAATGGTGCGTAGATGCAATCTGTCGAGGGTTGTGGAAACTAGGGTTGCGTGTGTCCTCCTCGCCGCCCCCTCCTAACCTCTATATAGATAGGCTAGGTCTCGGGTAGCTGGTCGAGTCGGTTACAAGTTAGGGTTTCCCCTTCAAACTTTATATCTTTAGCTTCTTCTTGTTCTTCAAGCAATCGAGAGTCCGCAGGTTACTCGAGTCCTTTCATCCGGCCCTTGGCGACACCGTTGGTCTGTACATATCTGGATCGTATATACCAGGCTCGAGTACCTATAGGGTATACCCATGTCAGTAGCCCCCGAGTGTCCAGTGGAATCGCAGATTTGACTGGGGACTTTTTGAAGTCTTCGAGTACCTGAACGAGTTCATTTCGACTGCTTTTATTTGTGTCATAGGGATTGTTGATATACGTGCCTGATATAACCGAAGTATCGGTATCAGTTAACCATCTTAGGGTGAAACAACGCAATCTACTCGAACTCGAATCCGAAAAAGTGCTGGCGTAATTCGACTCAGGCTACGGAGGTCTTACAGGAGTCGAATTCTAGTTATATTGATGTGAGCACTTGAAGCGTCCATCAAGGCATGTTCATCGTGTCTGTAGGCACGGATATATTTCTGGTAGTGCGCAGCTAGATGCGTTGCAAGGCCTTATTGAGGTCTTACCTTCACGCTGCAAGCACGGCATCCGAATTTTATCATCACGGAGACGATTCGGGCGACCCAGGAGACGTAGTCTCTTTGTAGGGAAAAATTATGAGGCGGTGTCGCCATGTGCTGCGAGTGCGGATGTTATCAACACAAAGTTTTTGTGTAAATAATCATAGGGTGCGCGACCAGCGCTCCCTATGGGAGTAGCCCCCGAGTGCCTGGTTGAGTCGAAGACTCGGGCAGGGACTAAAGAACTCTTGCGACTGCTGTCGTCTTTTGCTTGTTTGTTCCAGTCGAAGACTCAGGCAGGGACTAAAGAACTCTTGCGACTGCTGTCGTCTTTTGCTTGTTTGTTTCAGTCGAAATTGTTTCCGGTGCTCCCTATGGGAGTAACCCATGTCCGTAATCGAACCGTGTTTCAAGTGGTTGGGTTTGATTGTAATTGTCCTCATTCCTGCAGCAAGAAAAGTAAAAATCGTAGGGTGCGCGGCCAGCGCTCCCTATGGGAGTAGCCCCGGAGTGCTTGGTGGAGTCGAAGACTCCAGCAAGGAATAAAGTAGTCGAATTTTTCCACGGCGTAGCTTTGATGACGTCAGTGCTGACGCTTGTATGACCTCAGTTACCCGCGTGAGCGAGTTTGACGGGACGTGACGAGCGGTGGGTCCCACTTCCTGACTTTTATTTGACTGGGCGTGCGTAATCTTATTTTAAACTGCGCCTCCTTGATTTCCGCGTGTAATGGGAGCAGTGGAGGGACGGTTCGCGTTTCCCCTTCTCCACGTGTCGGACGCGATGCGTGCTACACGTCCAATAGGGTTTTTGTGTGTCGTTGGATTGCATCTCCTAGGGGTTAAGTAGCGGCGCTACGGCGGTAATTTTCCATCTGCGCTCTTTCTTCCTCGCTGCCATCTCCATTGCTGTTGCTCTTCTGTTTTTCCATGTGCTCATCTCCTCCACTGCGCTGGACCACCTCCGCTCATTTCCAAGCTACTTTCTACGCTCTCATCGCCGCCGCGCAATGGGGAAGAAGAAAGGAGGCGCTGCTGCTGATTCCGTGGCCACCGTCACCGTCACAAAGAAGAAGGGTGGATCCGCTGCTGCGGGCACCAGCGCCGTTGCCGGCGGGAAGAAGAAGGTCGCGGGCACCCGCGTGACAAATGGTGCATGGCGCCCCTCCATCATCAAGGCGTCGGATCTCCGTCTTCTTCGCTAAGACGGAGTTATCTCCGCAGCAGTCGCCGATGCGCGCGTCCCCAGCAGTGAGATCATTCCTGCTCCTCCCGCTGGTTTTCGAGTGATGTTTCTCGCATTCGTCATTCGAGGTCTCTCCTTGCCTCTCCACCCCTTTCTTAGGGGTCTTCTTTGTTTCTATGGGCTCCAGCTCCATCAGCTGTCCCCAAATTATATCCTCCACATCACCTGCTTCATCACTCTTTGCGAGTGCTGGCTCGGAATCGAGCCACACTTTGTTATTTTCAAGCGTTTGTTTAAATTGAAGCGTCAGTCCGCATCTTGCTCTTTAGTTTACGACGTAGGTGGTTGCGGAATCCATGTCGACCCATCCGCCACCTACTTCGACATCAAGCTCACCAAGTCCGTCCAGGGATGGAGGGACAAATGGTTCTATGTCCGTGCTCAGAAGGCCAAAGATGAGCACTTTGGACTCGCGCCCTTCGATCCTGCGACTCCCTGCAAGAAGATGCGTTCGTGGAAGAACGTAGTTATGCCTAGCGAACTCGCGGAGACGGACGTGCTGTATCAACGCGTCTGCGACCTCGAGAGTCGCATAGGCACAGAAGAGGGAGGCTGCGCCCTTATCAGAACTTGGATGCACCGTCGCGTCCAGCCTCTCCAAGCCAGAGTCCATACCATGTTTCAATGGGGTGGCGCTGATGAAGCCACTCGCGTGTCTGCTGATGACATGTCCGCGAGTGAGGTGGATAAGAGTGTTCGACCGGTCACGAAGTACACTGGCAAGGATGTGCTTCTGAGTGAGCCAGTCGTTCCTCCGTTTGATGCTTCGAATCCCCCTCCTGAGCTACAGTTGTGCTATGCAGTAGCTTATTTTCGTGATTGCTTTTCTGTTGCTTACTTCTTATTTTTTATGATCTTTGCTGTCTGTATGCAGGATTGGGCGGTGTCGCCCTGTATGCCTCATCTACATGAGGGGATTATTCCTGGCGAAGCTTTGGAAGAGGACGAGTCTGAGTCGACTGTCCCATCTGATGTGGAAGAGGAAGCCCCCGAGTCCGAGAGCCCGGATACTCGCAAGCGTTCGCGTAGCGAGGATTCTGACGCGTCGACTCCTTCGACTCCAGAAGGCACGGCTATTGGCGTGGAGTCACCAATTCCATCCGTTCTTGTGAGGGCTGTGGCACCGTCTTCTCGCAAGAAGATGCGATTGCCCAAGCACTCTTCGTCAGAGTCGGCGGAGGCCACGTTTGATCTTGACAAGTTTGACTGGTAAGTTTGTGAGTTCATTCATTCTTTTCTGTTTTCTTCTTGTTGGCTTTGTCCTTTCTCAATGTGGATTTGGTCTTGTAGTCAAGAGGCATCGTCATCTTCTGGCGACGTCGAGTTTTTGAAGGAATCGGGAGTCGTGACCTCAAGGGCCAAGGTAGAGGTCGAGGGCGCTCCTTCCCCTCCGGCGACGGCCCACTCCAGGCACAATTCTTCGAGGTCTCCACACGTAGGGGAGCATCGAATGGCTGCTCGGATGACGGTTCGGAAAACTTCTTTGGAGTCACTGGAGGACCATGTAAGTATATCTTTCCTTCTTTTTAGTATGGCAGTCGACGTTCTCTGTTGCCCTCTCTGATTCCTTGTTTGTGCGACATTTCCTTGTAAAGGAAGCCGCGCAAGTGGCGGAGCAGGTGATGGCGATGGGTCGCCAGCATGCAATGCTGGAGACGGGTCACCGCGTGGTCGAAAGTGAGTGTTCTACACTTATTCTTTTTCGTCTTCTCCTTTTTTGGTATAGTCGATTGATAGTCAACTTTTGATTGCCATGTAGCTGAGCATAACGATTTACTGCGCAACGTCGCCACCTTGGAAAAGACATTAGCCGCAGCTGTGAAGGGGCGTGACGAGGCAATCGTGGCTCGTGATGATGCACAGAAGCGCGAAGAGGATCTGCGTGCCTCCTTTGCGGCCAGGGAAAAGTTGTTCGAAGAGCAACTGTTCTCAGTCGCCAAGGCCCTCTCAGGTACCTTTGCTGATAGATATTTTATTGTTGTCCTTCTCTGCATCTAGAGTTTTTCTGGTGGTGCTAGAGGTTTCATCCATGTGTGGGTTTTCTATGCAGATGCTAGTGATTTGAGCTTTGACCCGCAGGCCCTTCGTCGCGATGACGCTCTGGCAGGCGTGGTGTCTGCGGTCGAGGATCGTAGCGCCGCCATCCAAGATACATTGTCCAAGGCCAAGGTCACCCTCAGTCGCCTCCGGGAGGAGTTGATGCCGAAGGCGGAGCTGGTCGATAATATGGACGAGCTGGTGGAGTCATTCGCCGGGGGTGTGCCTGCCACCTACAAGAACTCCCTCCGCGCGGCTGGCGCGACTATATCACTCGCCATGGTGCAAGCCCACGGAGTCGAGGTAGATCCCTCTATGGTGTCGAAGGCGATGCCTGTTAGCGCGGATGGTCAGCAGGTAGTCTTCGCTCCCTCTGTGACTGCCTATGCCAAATATGGCCATTCCTTGATAAATACCGTTGCCAAGTATTCGGAGGAGCTCCAACATGCTAAGAAGTCCGCGAAAGCTTCGGCCTCAGGGGCTGGCGGAAAGTCAGTGGCGTCTGATACTGCCACGGACTTGATGAAGCCCCCGAAGCCGTCGAAGTCGAAGAAGCCAGCTGCTCCGTAGTTTAGCTTTTTGTAATAGTTGATGAATTGTCCTTTTGGTCTAAGAACATGCCTACTAGCGAGTGTGTTTATGAATACTTATGCTGATCCTGAATGCATCTGTTCCTTTTGCCTTTGTGTTAAGTTGGTCGCCTTATTTGCCTCTGTCTTGACTTTGTGGTAGGGTACATCAAGTGATCCCGTGAGGGGTACCCAGGACTCGCCATCTCTTGATGATGAAGTGGCACCACCACGCTGCAGGGTAGAAGAGCTGTCCTTGCTTTCGCGACTTCATGACCGCGTGAAGCAGCTGGAGCATGAGGTACCCCTGATCCACGGTAACGCAAACGTGTGGAAGTCGAAGGCGGAAAAAGCCGCAGCCCGCGAGCAATATCTGCTTGGCAAGGTGACGCAGTTGGGCGACCAGTTTAAGTGTTAGTTTGCTTATTCTCATCTTTTCCTCTGTAGTTACCCGCAATAGTACGTTGTACTCATGCTATTGCTGCTGCTTCGTATAGTTGTTAGCGCGCGCCGTTCGCAGGAGGAGAAGGATAGAATTGCCATTTGCCTTCATGATCTCACCCAGGAGCAACTTCAAGAGAGTGGATACTTCTGGTTAGATCATGATCGTGCGACTGCCTTGGCGACCCTGCAGGATCGTGCATCGCGAGTGCTGCTCTTCCTGGAGAAGTCGCAGTCGTGCTTGAAGAACATTTATCAGGCGATGTTCCCGCTGGATGACGCTCCATCAAGCCTGCTGGCTCTCCTTGCCAAATTTCAAGATATGTCCGCAGTTCGCGAGTGCGTGAGGCAGCAGTTGGTGGCTGGTGCCAAGGCTGCCCTCTCAATGGTGCGATTACACAGGCCTGACGTGGATGTTGCCGCCATTGCCTCCGGACCGCCAGCACCGCCAGCAGGATCTGCCTGGAATATGGTACCACATTATCAGGCGGTTGACCGTCCAGCAGAGGAGATCATCGACTTCTTCGAGGAACAAACCAACGTTCTTCTGTTGCAATAGTAGCCAAATTTGTATCCTGCACATAAGTGTATTTGTGTTTGTAAAGTTCATATATATGTTGTAGATAACTTATTATCGAATGTGTATAAATAGCTTTGTTAGCGTGAGGTGCGTTGCACTATGCGAGTCCTTTTCGTTAGCCTGGACATCTTTTTATCTCGGTCCCTTGTCAACCTATCAGGTGCGTTGCAGCTGGGTTGAGTTTGTGTTAAGGGATTCGATTGATATGCCAGCTACTCAGGATATCCCGTTTTTGGTTTGAAGAACAGATGTATATAGGGTGGCGCAGCCCCCGAGTATAAAAATTTACAAAGTAAAGGAGAACCACGGAGTTTTGGGGCGTGTAGCTTTTATTTATTCGAAGAATAGTGCGAGGTACAATGTGCGGCTAAGTAGCCTTGGCTGAGTAGCCTTATTTGCGATGTAAAAAGTAAAACATGACTAGGGGTAGAAGCGTCGCAGTTGTGCGATGTTCCAAGGGTTGGAGTATGGGACTCCTGTCTCTAAATCTTGAAGGCGATAGGTGCCACTTGGGATTACTTCTGTAATCACATACGGTCCTTCCTCGGGGGACTCGAGCTTGAGATGTCCCTGCTGCTTCAGTCGCAGGACCAGGTCACCTTCGACGAAGGATCTGGGGCGAAGTCTTCTACTATGGTAGTTGCGCAGGTTCTGCTAGTAGATCGTGGATCTTTCTGCGGCGATTTCTCCTGCTTCATCAAGGAGGTCGACGGATGACTCTTGCTTGCTGTAGGCGACCACGCGTGGCGCTTTGTGCCGTACTGCGGCGGGTAGTACTGCCTCTGCTCCGTGCACCATAAAGAATGGCGTGTAGCCCGTGGTGCTGTTTGGAGTTGTACGTAGACTCCAGAGTACGGATTGCAGTTCATCTGGCCAGCAACCCGTGGCTTGTCCGAGTGGTCATAGGAGTCGCTTCTTGATGCCGCTGCAGACGAGCCCATTAGCCTTTTCCACCTGACCGTTGGTCTGTGGATGCACTACTGAGACGTAGCTGATGTTGATCCCTAGGTTCTCGCAGAATTCTTGGAACTCCTTGGATGTGAAGTTCGTTCGGTTAAAGGTGATGATGTTGTGCGACATGCCGAAGCGGAACTTGACTGTGCTGTGCCCTGATTGGTTGGTCATCGGCATGGCCTCGATCCACTTGGTGAATTTGTCGACTGCAACCAAGAGGTAGACGTAACCTCCACGTGAGGACCTTGGAAGCTTGCCAACCATGTCGAGCCCCCAATGTGCGAAGGGCCAGGCCAATGGAATAGGCCGTAGCTCTGCGCCTGGTGCATGTGGCTTGTTCGCGAATTGTTGGCAAGCATTGCATTTTTGGACTATGTCCTTGGTGTCGCGCATGGCCGTGGGCTAGTAAAATCCAGCTCGTAGAGCTTTAGCGACGAGGGCGCGACTGCCGGCGTGGTACCCGCAGTTCCCTTCATGGATGTCGAGGAGAACTGCTCTTCCATCGGCCATGGAGACGCATCGTTGTAGCACTCCTGTGATGCTGCGTTTATACAATTCGCCGTTGATAACGGCGAATGCCTTGGAGCACTGCGCGATATGCCGTGCGTCCGTCGGGTCGTCCGGTAGGTGCTTACTAAGGAGGTACGTAATGTACGGTTGTGTCCAAGATTGCTCGATCATCATGACGCTCATTGGTCCCTCGAGTCCTGTGTCCATCTCCAAGTCATCGAGTGCCATTGGCTCATTGGGTGGCGTAGCCCCCGAGTCTGTTGCTGCGCTTGTTTTCTTCTCTACGGCCTTTGCCTTTATGGAGCATTCGCATATGCGCTCGAGAAATACCCCAGGTTGTATGGGGGCGTAGGTAGAGCCTATGTTGGAGAGTGCGTCCGCCTCCTCGTTGCTTTCGTGACGTATGTGTCGCAACTCGCAACCCTCGAAGTCTCCTTCGAGTGTGTCGTAGAGGTCGCGGTATGCGATCATGTTGTCATTCAGTGCGTTGCACTCGTGCATTGTTTGGTTGACGACCAACTTGGAGTCGCCATATATGATGAGCCTCTTGGCGCCGCAAGATTTTGCCATCCTCATCCCGTGTAACAGGGCCTCATATTCAGCCTCGTTGTTTGAGGCTGTGAACTGCATTCGCAGGATATACTTCAGCTTGTCCCCTTGAGGTGATGTCAGTATGACACCTGGGCCTACTCCGTCTGTCCGCTTGGACCCGTCGAAGTGCATTGTCCAGAGGTAGGACATATCTGGCTTGTCCGGGAGCTGGTTCTCCATCCAGTGCACGAGAAAGTCAGGGAGTACTTGCGACTTGATTGCGTCGTGTTTTTCATATGTGATGTCTCGAGGAGATAGCTCTATTCCCCAAAGCGTAACTCGCCCCGTGGCGTCGGGGTTATTGAGGATATGTCCCAACGGGGCGTCGTTGACTACCACGATGGGGTGTTCCTGGAAGTAGTGGCACAGTCGCCGGGCAGTCATGAAGATGCCATACGCCAACTTCTGGTAGTGCGGGTACCGCTGTTTTGTTGGCGTGAGGACCTCGCTGAGGTAGTATACTAGGCGTTGTACGCCATGGACCTTGTTTTCCTCAGCTCGCTCGACGACGAGCACTGTGCTGACCACCTGGTTGGTGGCAGAGATGTACAACAACATTGGTTCCCTTTCTCGTGGAGTCACCAGTACTGGCGAAGTGGATAGCAGTCGCTTGAGATCTTCGAATGCTTCTTGCGCTTCATTGGTCCACTCGAATTTGTCAGCTTTGCGGAGGAGCTGGTAGAAGGGCAGTGCCTTTTCACCCATCCGACTGATAAATCGACTAAGTGCCGCGATTCGTCCGGCTAGTTGCTGGACGCCTCTTATGTTCTTTGGCTTCTCCATGGCCAGTATGGCCTTTATCTTTTTCGGGTTTGCCTCGATCCCCCTCGTGGAGATGAGATACCCGAGTAGCTTCCCAGATGGTACGCCGAAGGCACATTTGTCCGGATTGAGCTTAATCCAGTAGCGATCGAGATTGGCGAAGGTTTCATGCAAATCATCGATTAGAGAGGCTTCCTCCTTGGTCTTGATTACTATGTCGTCGACATAGACTTGGATGTTGCGACCTAGTTGCTCCTTGAGGCAAGCCTGCATGCATCGCTGGTAGGTGGCTCCCGCGTTTTTTAGCCCGAAGGGCATTGTGTTGTAGCAGAACACACCGAAGGGTGTTGTAAACGCTGTTTTCTCCTGATCTTCCTCCTTCATTCGAATTTGGTTATAGCCTGAGTAGGCGTCGAGGAAGCAGATGCGCTCGCATCCAAAGGTGGAGTCGATGATCTGGTCGATCCGCGACAGCGGGAAGTGATCTTTTAGGCAGTGCTTGTTTAAAGAAGTGAAGTCCACGCACATCCGTAGGATATCCGTGTCCTTTTTTGGTACCAGCACCGTATTGGCGAGCCAAGTGCTTTCCTTGATCTCGCGTATGAACTTGGCCTCAAGGAGTATGTTGATCTCCATTCCGACTGCCTGCGCTCGTGGCTCAGACAGTCGCCTGATCGTCTCCTTGACTGGCCTTGCGTCGGGGTTGATGTTGAGTGCGTGCTCGGCGAATTCCCTGGGAACTCCTGGCATGTCCGCAGGACACCAGGCAAAAATTTCCCAGTGCTCACAGAGGAATTCGACGAGCGCAAGTTCCTATGCAGGACTCAAGTTGTTAGCGATGAGGGCCGTCTTGGCGGGATCCGATGGATGGACTTGCACCTTCTTTGTGTGCACAGATGAGGCAAAGGAGAGGTCAGGTGAGCTTGGCCTACTCAGGGGAGGCAGACTGTTGTATGTCATCTCTTTCAGTCTTGCGAGTTCCTCCTGCATGCCGAAGGACTGGGAGATTCTGTTGAATTCCCTATCGCAACTGTCATATTGCTCAAAGCTCCCGTTGATCGTTATGACACCGATGGGACCTGGAATTTTCATCTTCAGGTATGCGTAGTGGGGCACTGCCATGAACCTGGCGAATGCGACACGCCCAAGGATGCAGTGGTATTGTGAGGGCCAGTCGACGACCTCAAAGTCGATGCGTTCACATCGAAAGTTGTTCGGCGTGCCGAAGATGACATCGAGGTTGATTTTGCCCAGAGGGTATACGCCTTTCCCTGGGACGATGTCGTGGAACGTTGTGTCCGATGCCTCCAAGCAGGTTAGAGGGATCCTCATTGCTCGCAAGGTACTCACGAATATGAGGTTGATGCCACTTCCGCCATCCATGAAGACGCGACTCATGTCGAAGCCTCCAATTTGCGCCTCGAGTACGAGGGGGAAATGACCTAGGCGAGGTACTTGAGGAGGGTGGTCGCATTTGTCGAAGGTGCTACACGACTCGCTGCCACTGAGGTACTCAGTGGTGGATGGTGGCGAGTGCGTGGCCAAGTTGACTTGGCGAGTGATGGCCTTCTGCACCCTGTTGGAGGGGCGCCCCTTTTGGATCATCATGGTACCCATGGCCCGTGGGTACGGTTCGCCCGCGTGGTGTCGCTTTGGTGCAGCTCCGTTCGGGGGTGGCCCAGGTGGTGGTGGTGGTGCGCCATGTGCCACTGCGCCTGGAGCGGCTCCGTAGCCTCTTTCGACTGCATTGCGGTTCATCCAAACCAATCCCTCGTGTATCTTGAGGAACTCGCGGCAGTCCTTGAGGAGGTGGCTGGACTTTCTATTGCCATCATGCTTGTCGATGTAGAAGTGTACCGTGCATGGTCCGGATAGTTTGTCCTCGATGGAGGTCGCGGGTGCCTCATCACGAGTGTGGCGTTGCCACACTTGCGTGGTTTTCTCGGAGTCGTGGTATCCGCCGCTGTGGTATCCGTTGTTGCATTTATCGTCGCGTCTATCGGCGTAGCCGGCTGTGACCATGTTGACATCGTCACGGCCGTCGTAGATGTGCATGCGGCGTTTTGCCTCGGCGGTCGCGTCTGCATTCGAGTTCTGCCTCCTCGTCGGAGTGAGCACGATTCTTCACCGAATCTTCTCCATCGGCCCACCGATTCGCGATCTCCATCAGGTGGTCGATGGTCTGGGGCTTTGAGCGGCCTAGCTCCTACCTGAGTTCCATGCGGCGGACACCACCGTTGAATGCATCAATCACGCTGTCTTCCGAGATGTTCACCGCAGAGTTCTTGATGATGGACCATCTTTGGATGTAGGAGCGCAGCGATTCGCTAGATCTTTGCTGGCAGCATCTCAGTTCTTCGATTGAGGTGGGCCATTTGTATGTGCCCTCAAAGTTCCACACGAAGCTGTAGACCTGTTCATCCCAACTGCGAATGGATCCGCGTGGGAGGTTATTGAGCCATGCCCAGGCGTTGCCCTGCAGCTGTAGCTGCAAGCATTGCATGGCAGTACTTCGACTGCCTCCATGTAGCCTGATGGAGGAGATGTGGTCCTCCAGCCAGATCTTGGGGTCCTCCAACCCTTTAGGCATTTGCTTCTGCTTAATGGATCTGCTGAAGCATCTGGCGCCGCAGAGCTCCCCATCTTCCTCTTCCGAGTCAGTCGACCGGGCACCTCGTGCCCTTGACTTGTCGATCTTGCGCTGCGTGAGGTCGTCGCGTGCATCGTTGTCGCGATCGTGTCGCCGTGAGCGGCGGCGTCGACATAGGTCGTGACTGTCATCGCTGGATGAGGGCGAGGATTAGCGCTTTGCTAGCGCTTTGCCCTTTTTTGGGTCTGGTACTGGCTCCTTGTCGAGGGTGGCCTCGATTAACCCCAAACCCGCGATCGTAGATTGGTGCATGGCAGTTCGGGGATCTCCAGCTGGCGGCTGGTTATTGAGGAGGTACATGGTGGCTGCTGTCACCACAGCCTGCGGCGTCCTGGGGACCATGTTGCCTCTCGTGTCGACTGTCATAGAGCCAAAGTCGAGGACTTTCGCGGCCTCTATGCGCTCTTGCTCGGTGAGGTGAGCCATCCACGACAGCCTCTTCTTGGCGAGGTACTCGTTGCCTCTTGAGGAGGATCCTCCGTAGGAGGAGATCCCAGCACGACGAAGGCTCGATTCGTCCGCTGCCTTTTTACGCGCCTCAAGTTGCACGATTGCTTGTTTTTGGCGCTTGAATTCCTGTTTTAGGAGCAAGTGATAGCTCATCAGCAGCTCCTGCAGGGATCCAAAGGGTAGAGGTGCACCCCGTAGGGCTTCGCGGTAGCGATCCCACTCTTGCTTGTTGAGCTTGATTACGACGCGTTCGCCGGTTTGCTCATTGATCATGTTGGGAGGTTCGACTGCTCCTCTGTTGCCACCGTTACCGTCGTTGCCACCGTTGCCACCGTTAGGTGGATCGGTGCCATTGCCGGTGTTACCACCGGTGCCGCGATTGGCGGAGGTGTCGCCTGTGTTGATGATGGTGCACATGATGTGATTGGGGAAGCCGTTACTTCCACAACTTTCAGATCCGGAACCGTAGGTTCCATCTTTAGTGGCCAGATCGCTCAGATCGGACTCGCGACTGCTGTCGCTGACCGTGTTCTCGACTGCTGTCGGGGCGTTGAGCTTGCTGAGGGTGCCGATCGATGCAGGGAACCATGATGTCGGGGCAATCGCCGGTGCTGTCGGCTGATCAGGCATGCGAAGCGTGCCCATCTGACCAACTTGGAAGCGGAAGCTCCCAATCGCCAGGCTGATTCCGTCGCCCATGGACTCGAAGGCCGAGCGGGTGGCCGGCGTGTGGATGGTGAAGTCGAAGGCGCCAAAGAGCTGGCGAATCTCCGCTGTTGCACAGTTGTAGATCGCATTTGATGGGGCCGAAGAAGCCGCAACATCAGCACTCCCAATTCCCACAGACGGCGCCAATTGAAGAGGGTTTAACTCATCAATGCCCATTGTTATGGACTTGGGTTTTGGAGAATGATGGAGCGTTGGAGACATCTATCGGCTAGCAAAAAAGCACAAAGGGGACAAAGGATTTACCCACGTTCAGGCCTCGTAGAGGTCCCTACTCCTTCTTGTCTGCTCGTGGAATTATCAAAGGAGTCGAAAGTTACAATAGTGCGCAGATGCAATCTGGCGAGGGTTGTGGAAACTAGGGTTGCGTGTGTCCTCCTCGCCGCCCCCTCCTAGCCTTTATATAGATAGGCTAGGTCTCGGGTAGCAGGTCGAGTCGGTTCGAGTTAGGGTTTTCCCCTTCAAACTTTCTATCGTTAGCTTCTTCTTGTTCTTCAAGCAATCGAGAGTCCGCAGGTTACTCGAGTCCTTTCATCCGGCCCTTGGCGACACCGTGGGTCTGTAAGTATCTGGACCGTATATACCAAGCTCGAGTACCTGTAGGGTATACCCATGTCAACGGGTATGAACATTTTTTGATTTCAAGCCAAACAACCACAAGGTCGAGGCCATATCTCTGCATCATACTTTATTCTGATGATCGAGTATCCAAGAATTTGCATGGCCATAGATTTGGCCATATTGTGAAAACAATCTAAGAGAAAGTAGTATGAAGAGTATCGCTCGATCAGCTGCTCTCACGAGAAGGAGCCAAACCCAATTGTTTTCTTTGCTCAATTTTAGGATCCTTTGTGCGAAATGTATGGACATCGATGTAATTTCCCCTTTTTTAGGTCCTTGATGTAGAATGTACTCCCACCAACCGTTTAAAATGATAACCTATAAGTAATTGATGAAATTTCAACGAATTTAAGCATAGTTGTCAACGGGTATGAAAAAATCTTGGATTTCAAGCCGAACAACCACGAGGTCAAGGCCATATCTCTACATCATACTTTATGTTGATGATCCCATATTCAAGAATTTGGATTGCAACAGATTTGGCCATATTTTGAAACCAATCAAAGACGAAGTAGTATGAAGAGTATGGCTCGACCAGCTGCTCTCTCAAGTAGGAGCCGAACCCATTTTCTTTGCTCAATTTTAGGGTCCTTTGTGCTAAATGTATGGACCTCAATGTAATTTTCCCTTTTTAGGTCCTATATGTAGAATGTACTTTATGCTTATGATCCCATATCAAAGAATTTGCATGCCGACAAATTTGGCCATCTTTTGAAAACAATCAAAGATATTCAAAACAAAAAGTTGTCAATTTCATTTTTCCAAGTGACATGAATTTATTTTCAGAAAAGCAAGTAAGAATATTTTTCGATAAGCTGCTCTCTCGAGGAGTCGTACCTGACTGTTTTCAATTCCTTTGTTTGGTTTTGGGGTACTTTGTGATAAATGTATGGACCTTGATGTAATTTTCCCCTTTTTAGGACCTTGATGTAAAATGTAGTCCCACCATCCATGTAAAATTCTAACCAAACAATGTAAGTGGTGAAATTTAAACGAATTTAAGCTTACTTGTCAACGAGTACGAACATTCTTGGATTTCAAGATGAACGACCAAGGTCAAGGCCATATCAACATCAGACTTTATGCTGATGGCCCCATATGAGAGAATTTGCATGGCAAAATATTTGGTCATATTATGAAAACAATCGTAGAGGAAGTAGTATGAAGATTTTGGCTCAGATCAGCTGATCTCTCGAGAAGGAGCGAAACCAGAAAGTTTTCCTTTTATGGTCCTTAGGGCTAAATGTATGGACCTCCCTGTAAATTGACTTTTTCAGTTCATTGATGTAAAATATGCTCCCACCGATCGTGTTAAATGATAACCTAAAAGTAAGTGGTGAAATTTAAATGAATTTAAGCTTAGGTGTTAATGAGTATGAACTTTCTTGGATTTCAAGCCGAATGACCACAAGGTCAAGGCCATATCTCTACATCATACTTTCTGATCCCATATCCAAGAATTTGAATGGCGACAAATTTGGTCATATTTCTAAAACAAGCGAAGAGGAAGTATTATGAAACGTATGGCTAGCTGCTCTCTCAAGAAGGAGCCGAACCCGACTACTACTCTGTCAACACCCGGATTTTTAATCCCAAATGCCTGTTATGCCATACATCGCAATCCAAGGATTACCATTTTTGCGAGACATAACAGATTGGATATCATAGTACATCATCCATTACAAACCATAATAAGATCTTACAACAAATAAAGGATCTCATGATCCAGTCTTAGTACAATCAAGCAGCGGAATAAATAGCATAGCGGTGGCGTCCATCTTCAGAGTCACAGGAATGCTGACGATGGGAGATGATCCAAGTTGTCGTAGCCATCATGTTGTCCTCCTTCAGGGTAGTCCTCTTCGTAGTCTGGCCACGGGAATAGCCAGGGACAAAAGCCATGAGTACTCTTTAAGTACTCGCAAACTATCACTAACAGGTAAGGTAGTTCTAGTAGGAATTCTAAGTTCTAAGTTTATTTATAAAACTAAGTGTGAAATCTAAGCTAAGTTTAGAAACAAAGAAAGATAAAATAAAGTTTTAAAACACCTAAGTGGGAATGTAGTTGTCATAGTCACAACCCTGTTGTGGTCAAGTCATGTCACAATTCATTTCATAAGTCATTTTGAAAACATCTGACAATAGAACAGTATGGCCACTCCAACTGTCCAGAACCACAGACGCGGCTATTCGAATAGTTTGACACACTGCAGAGGTGGTACACTCTCACCACAAGATTTGATACATCTGTCAGGGATAACCCTGAATCATCATACTTAGTATGCAGATAATCAAACATAACCTTTCCTTTACACACTCTAGTTTAAGCACCTCTCCTATGAGTATGGCCTCCCAACCATGACCATGTATCATCCTGGGCACTGCATAGGTGGACACCATTGAGAGGTAGCCTCAGCTCAAACCTGTCTCACGACGGAACTTATACTAATGCATATAAATTTCTAGCTAAGCCTTACCCAATTCAGGTATTGTGGTTGTACGGTAAAATTGGAATGGTATCACATACGAACCTAACCATCAGTTTTTATAAAAGGTCTAAGGCTCATGCCTCAACATTTTCATCATCATCATAACCATTGGTGTTTCTCAACACATGTCAAAACATCTCAATTGGTGTTTCTCACCAAGTATTCCCATCTAAAGTGATCAAGTTTTGGCTGAGCTCTAAACTACTAAGTTAAGAGTGTTCACTAACGTGGGATGGTAAGATCAATATCATGCCATAGAATGACATCTAAGTCTAAACTAGATAGGTCAAGATTTATACTCTTTATGCTACCTTTAAACAAGTAAAGGACTTTAGAAGGTAAATCTTGTAAATAAAACCTGGAGTAGGTATAAGTCAAAATGGTATAACCAAAGCATGCCTAATGCTTTTTCTTAGGTTATCTAGCTTGCAAGGGTTAGCTTGAATTGTTAATGATGGCTTGCCTTGATTAGTGCAGTGGTTGAAATTCTCTTCCTCCTCCTCTTGGTAGATTTCCTCCTCCTCGAAAGCTTGGTCGGTACTATCTTCAATAAATGCATACGGGATACACAATCACCAAACAATACTTAACTAGTCTACTTAGCACACTAAGGCACACATTTGATAATCTAGTATCATCACAAACATCACAAGGTTTAATCAACTAGTTTCATTTATTTTATTTGAGAAAAGTAATTTCTACTCATTGAAATTAACTAAGATTTAATATTCTCCAATTAAAATATGGGATCATATGGACACATGTCATCACCACATATTCTAACACATGGGAATGTGATTTAAATGTTGGGTCATATTTTAATAAGTTTTTGTTTAATATTTAATGATTTAAAGTGACTAGAAATGCCTATATAGCATTATTTTGGTACTAGTCCAAAGTCACTGCATGCAAACCTTAATATTATTACATATTCAGATAGGTATGGTTAAATGTGATTTTTGAGAGTTGGAATCAACTCAAAAGCTATTATGGTTGATTTTATAAAAATGTTTGAATGTGAAAAAGTTTCTGTCTTGTATTTTTACTAGGAGAGTTCTCTAACTCTAATTGATTTAAATCCAACGGGCTTGGATAGATATTTTCATTACCTTTCCAAAAAAAATTAATCATTCAATTTGGATTTGTAAAACTCTATTAAATGATTTTTAAACTAAAGGATAGAACTACGTTTTAATTAAAATAGAAAAACATATATTTGAATTACTGGGTCAGCGCGGGAAACTAAATGGGCCGGCCCGTGTACAGTCTGTGGCGCTGAGGGCCGCTTATAGGGGGGTCCCACCTGTCAGTGACTCATTAAATGCGAAGCGGTACGGGGCGATAAGGACCACACGATTAGAACTAGATCTAACGGCTCACGGTCGTCGTCGACGACAGACACGTCGCCGGCGAGACTAAACCCTAGCGCGGTCGGTGGGGCTATGGTGGGGGCATACCAGGGCTCCAGCTAGTGCGGAGAGGCGGGCAAATGAACTAGTGGACGACGGCGGACTTAGGCGAGGTCGCTGCAGGGGCTGAGGTGGACGAAATTGACGGGAGCTTCTCGTCCTCTGCTGCGGCTGTCTCCGGCAGAATTTCGGCGATGGGCTGCTCAAGCGGCTCTAGCGAGAGAGGGGAAATGATCAGTGGAGATAGGGGAGTGGAATGGTGTGGTGATTGAGGCTTGGGGTGGCCTCCTTATATAGGCTCGGTGAGGGGACCGAAGGGTGTGGGCGGACCTCGTCGGTGATGACGGCACAGGGGGCTACCAGCATGGGCGAGGTAGGCGGACAATGGGCGGTTCCCTGACGATCATCTTGAGCTTAATGGCCACGCTAGGGTCGGTGGCTAGCAGTCGAGAGCTTCCTGCGCTCTTAGGGACAGAGGCAGTGCTCGACGAGGTTCCTGGCGATTGTGGGTCGCGCGACGGTGCACGGCTGTGTCTGGCGGGGTGAGGGGTCAAGGAGGAGCGGCGCACGCAATCTGCGGTCGAGGCGCGGTCTGTGGCGTGCTGGCGGTGCTCTGGCTGCATGTAGAGACTTAGTGCACGGCGTTTTCTCGGTGGTCCAGGGGCTGGCAGTGATCCAGGGGTGGATCGTGGGCAGCGGTGAGGTGGCACCTTGCTTCCTGGAGCGGCGGAGAAGGGCTGGCGGTCTGCTGTGAGCTGCGCATGCTCGACCGGTGAGCATGGCGTCGGGTGGCGTGGTACTGGCGCTGGGGACTAGGGTATGGGTTAGTTTAGGCTTGGTTAGAGCTAGGAGGGATAGAGGGAGTAAGTGGGGTTCAATTGGGTGGCAAACTTCTGTAGAAACAGTGATATCACTAGTGAGTTAGTTCTGTTCATGCCAAGTGTTCGACCAAATGGCCGCATGAACAAAAGATTTGAATTTTTCAAAGATTTTGGTGGAGTGGTTTATCTTTTGCTTAAGCATCTAGGTTTGCTTGGGATTTTGAAATGGAGTTCATTTGGTTGGTTTTTGAAAAAGTGTGATCTATACATATGAACTAGATTCAATTTTCCAATGTCATTTAAAATTAGAGTTTGAATGCTTTTGGGATGACACAAAGTGGGCCTTGGCACATCACTACTTGTACTAGCAAGGGGTGCAAAGATCCACAATTGTCTCTATTGGAAATTGAGTGATAGGAATACCCCAAGTGGGCTAGGTGTTTAAAATGGCAAAAGTGACCATTTCCTTATTTAATTCTTTTTTATTTCTTTTTCTTTGGTTTTTGCTTGGGAATGATCTAGATGTGTGACATTCATCATAGAACCATTTTACAACCATTAGAACAACCAATAATGGCAATTCAAACAACTCCTATTTTAGATGCACACACATATGAATGCTTAAAGATTTTAAATAGAAAAAGGTTTTGTTAACCCTAAATTGGGTAGATTTGATCTTGATTACCCTTGATTAAAGATTTGGGATGTTACATACTCCCTCCCGCCCAAATTAATTAACTTGCATTTATCATATTCGAATGCATCTAGCACTAGAACATGTTTATATACATCTGAATCTAGACAAATTCGAGTCAAGTAATTTGAGGGAGTATAATAGAGTAGCAATTCAAACTTTCCGAGTTTTGAAATTTTCACTTTCCTTCACAAATATCGGGGGGGGGGGGGGGGAGGATATTCAATAGATCATCATTCGCAGTACTACTAGTACTAAAGGCTACAGTGAGTAGTAACAAAAGAAACTTTTTTTTATGATAGTACCAAAAGAAAGGATGTCCCAAAAGAAACTTCATTCAACCATTAAGGAGCTGTTTGGTTCAGTGGTTATCTAGTGGATAACACGGGATATCCACCTTTTTTGGTTATCCAGTGTTTGGTTTGGAGGGTGTAGGGGATATGGATAACCACTTTTGGCTCAAAATGGTGGTTGAGCATATCCAACAAAAAGAGCTAGATGAGCTCAACCACTTTTGGATAGCTCCTCCGAAGCGTTTTCTTGTTCATTCACCCTTCCTCTCGAGAGAAAATAACCATCTTTTCTTGCGTATGGGCTCGACACGTGGGCGGCCATAGCATACGCCGTCGAGCAGAGTGGGTGTTCCAATACGCACCCGGGCGTAGGCCGCCGGGCAGAGTGGGCAGGCAGTAGGGGCGCAAGCGGGCAGGTTAACACGGGGTCGACAAGGGAAAAAGGGTGGCAAGCTGCCCGCGGTCGTGGCCGCTGCTAGGGAAGTGGTGAGGCGGATGAAGAAGACAAGGTGAAAGAGGAAAATGAAAAACAAAACATTTGGGCCAATAGATTTTGTCTAGCTATCCCTAACCACTTTTTATCCCACTTTACAAAACCAAAAGGCTACCCCTAATCAGCTGGTTGGGGATATCCTCATCCATAAATGACATCCTATAAACCAAACAACACCTAACATAACATCACGAGTTTACATATAAAGGACTCGCTGCTGAACTAGTGCAGGTCCGACGCCTCCTAGCACCTAGTCTGCCCCACCAGCGGTAACTCGTGACATCGGCACCAACGCTAGCTCCAGCGACACGGCCATCTCCTGACTCATTGGTACCTCCGGATAACGCGGCGATACCTCCTGAGCCATCTGTGGCACCTCTGGATAAGGCAGCGGTACCTCCTGATCCATCAGCGGCACCTCTGGATATGGCGGTGTTACCTCTGGAGCCATCGACAGCTCTAGGAGGACACTATGGATGAAGTTGATGTTGTTGGGGAACCGGTGCTAATAGTTGGTGAAAATGTTGGCGTCGGTGAACACCACCATCTCGCAGCCGCAGTGGAAGGCCTGGCCATAGAGGATACGGGCGTTCCTGAAGTTGATGAACTTGACCTTCAACGTCCCGTCCGGATTGTCATGGAGGCGATACATACAATACTTGTGGCAATCATACCCAGCGTCAAGGAATGCGCATGCCAGTTGCCACTTTGTTCTCCGTGGGGATAATGCCCAAATGTGCAGGGAATTGTCCTCCTATGCGGCGATGTCGGGGTCTTTGCGCTCCGGTACGACGGGTGGCAGCTGGAAGGTGGCCATGGATGACAGATGAGGACGGAGATGGTTGCTAGAAGCGGGGGATTAGACATTGATTGGTGCGGGGAAGGGGAGAGGATAAATAGGAAGGAGATGATTGATGGCTCAAAATATGATGAGCTCGTTGGGAACCCCAAGAGGAAGGTATGATGAGCACAGCAGCAAGTTTTCCCTCAGTTATGAAACCAAGGTTATCGAACCAGTGGGAGCAAGGAAACAACCCCAAGGTGTTGTTTCCAAGTTGGAATCCTCCACAACACAACCACAGAACTTTGCCCCAACTTACAATGAGGTTGTCAATCTCACCGGTTTTGCTGAAAACAAAGGATTAAACATATTGTGTGGAAGATAGTAATTTCTTGCAGAAAGTAAATAGTAAAACAGTAAATAGATGGTAGATTTATGGTAAAAGACTGGACCGGGGTCCATAGTTCACTAGATGTGATTTTCCTTAAAATAGATGACATGATGGGTGAACAAATAACAGCAGGGCAATTGACAGACTCGAGAAAGCATACAATGCATATACTAATCATCTTGACTCCAATGAGATTTGAGTGGGCATTACAACATTATACATAGACCGTAATCCAATTGTATCTATGACTAATAATCCACCTTCAGGTTATCATCCGAACCCCCTCAAGTATTAAGTTGCAAGAAATAGATAATTGTATTAAGCAAAGCGTGTAAAGTAAACAATACGATTGCCCCATGGACAAAGGATTGTTGTTTTCTCCCTAGTAGCAACAACACATCTAGTACCTTAGTGATTTCTATCACTTCCCCATATTATTAGAGGCATGAACCCACTATCTAGCATAAATACTCCCTCTTGGAGTTGCTAGCATCTACTTGGCCAAGATAGCTACTAACAACGGAAAGCATGCAAGATCACAAATAACATAGACATGATAGAATCAATAATCAATCTGAAATAGCATCTCAATATCCATCGGATCCCCGCAAACACAACATGTAAGATTACAAATAGATGATATTGATCATGAACGGAGCTCACAAGATCTAAACATGGTAGCACAAAGGAGGAGAACCAACCATCTAGCTACTACATGGACCCATTGTCCAGGGATGAACTACTCATGCATCACACCGGAGGCATTAATGGTGATGAAGAAGGCCTCCAGGGTGAACTCTCCCCTCCGGCAGGGTGCCAGGAAGAGCTTCACATCCCTCCCGGTCTAGGGATGGAGATGACGGTGGCTACAGACTCTTTCATAGAATTTTGATTAGGTACCTAGGGTTTTCGTCCCGGGAGGCTTTTATAGGCGGAAGGGCAAGGTCGGTGGAGTACCAGAGGGTCCACACCAGGTGGTGGCGCTCCTAGGGCTGGTCGCGCCACCCTAGGGTGTGGATGCCCTGGTGCCCCTCTTCGGCTCCCCTCCGGACTCCGTGTTGCTTCGGGTAAAAGATTGACTTTGGCTTTTGTCTGGTCCGATTCCGAGAATATTTTTTACTAGATTTTCTGAATCCAAAAACAGTAGAAAACAGGCAACTGGCACTGTGCCATCTTGTTAATATATCAGTTCTAGAAAATGTGTAAAAATACTCCAAAGTTTGGAAAAAACATAAGAAAGTAGATATAAAACAAGCATGGAACATCAAAAATTATAGATACGTTTACGACTTTTCAACATCCCCAAGCTTAATTCCTGCTCGTCCTCGAGTAGGTAAGTGATAAAAAAAGATATATTTTTTGAGATGGCATGCACCATCACAATCTTGATCAAGGTATTTGTAAAACATTGATACAAGGGATCATAGTACTTTAGCATAGACATGAAAGATAAAGTTCTAACAATAAGACATAGCAACTATGTTGTAACATGAAAACGTACAAACAAAAGATTCATGAATAACAATGCTTTGAAAGACGTTTGTTTGTTTCACATATAGAAAACATAATGAGAATGGCATTCAGCTTGTCCCTTATAGTGTAGCAAAACATAAATGCATAGGACACCTTCAAAGTTCATAAGGGTGACTAGATTCAAATAGTTTAAGAACAAGCAATATCAAAGTTATGAATCAATCAACATGTTTTGGGACAATGCACATTAAACTAAGAATGGCCACTATGCTCTCTCAATAGGTGCATAAAGATATAAGATGGAGACTCAGCATAAAAGTAAAAGAAAGGCCCTTCATAGAAGGAAGTAGGGATTCAAGTTTCATAAAGAGCTTCCAAAAATTATGGCACTTATTAGCTTTCTGCTCTCATTGACCCTATCATAAGAATCTTTAGGTGATTAAGGTTAAAGGGAACAAATATGAGGATATGCTTGACGAGTTATAAGTTGAAAATCAGATGCCCCATACTTACTAAGACCAAACTCATGCTACTCAACTTTAGTCACGAGTAAGTTCTTGTCATTGTAAGTACATGTGTATCATAGAGAACCGCCAACGGGGTACCCCTTGCCCCATGATACAGGAGCTTTCCCATATCAAAATGACAAGGCAAGTAGACAATGAGCATCTCAGCAATCTTTTTATTTGTTATTTGCATAGGTTTTTATTCAGGATGCTTCACATATTGCTCAGCATGGTTATGGTGCAAGTTTCCACCATGATTAGGCATGGCTTAGGCTAGCGGCCTAGGCGTTTATCTAACACATGTACAAACTCCATGAGATTACAAGATCCCCTTTTATTTCACACCGTCGGGATCCATAAGCAAAAGAACATGATATCAACCAAATAAAGTGCAATGTTGAAAGCGTTCCCCATGGTAACATGGTTCATATAATTCACAACTTATAAAGTGCAAGCATATACGAAACATGGATGGGGACAACGGTTCAAGTTTATCAAGTGCAAGAAAAGTAAAGTGTGCCATCAAGTTCGTGAGAGCTTTAATCACTATTTTTCACATAAGAAGTTTAATTCGGAAGGTAGACAAAAACATGAATATTCTTGGAATAACAATAATGCTAATAGGTAGGTATGGTGGACTCTTTGGAATAACTTGGTTTTATCTGGGCTTGGATGGATGAGTGGAACTCATACTTGGTACATGTGGAGGCTAGCAAAAGACTAGGAGAGACCAACTAAGAGAGAAATAATGGCCATAATCATGCAGAGAGACAAAACATTATTAATTAAAGCATAAAGTGATATTACAGGTCGAAAACTAAATGATCACCGAGGCTATGGTGACTTGGTATAGTCCTAACATGGCGTGAGCATGCGCCAAGTCAACCCAAATAAAGAATCAAAGGAGAATACCACAGTATTATGCTTTTTGTATGCTAAAACAACGCATGATTCTTTCAAGGCACATTAAGCAATCTCAATTGTTTGTAACAAGTCATGCTACAGTAATAATCACTAAGCATAAAGTCAAAGAAATATCAAGCATGACATGATAAACTCGAAGCCATAGTAAAAAACAAGCTCCTTTTATACCACTTATAAGCATGAACTTTCCTACTCTTTTCCAATCCAAACCAACTTATTTGAAAACTAATGTATGAATGCGGGGGTCCAACCAATTTATTCAAGCTAACTAAGCAAAAAAAACTTAAAAAAAACGAAGACGGTTCAAGGACAACACAATTGTGCATGAAACAATAAAAATGAAGTGTTTGGAAGAAATCCTGAGATTTTTATTGATGTAGAAGGGGATGCCTTGGGCATCTCCAACCTTTGACACTTGTACTTCTTGAATACTTCTTGGGGTGACACGGGTGGCATCCCCAAACTTGAGCTTTTGTCCATACTTCATCTTATCACATTACTCTTCCCCACACCTGAAAATTTTCATTCATACAAACCTTCAGACAATCTTCATTAGCAACATTAGTGTACTCAAGATAATAAGTCTTTAGGTTTAGTTTCAACACAAGTAAAACTTCCATTAAAACATAATCTACAATATCCTTTTAAAAGTTCAAGAATTTGGAAAAAACTCAAAGAGGAAGAGATTAAGAGGCAAATTGCAAATAATGGCAGAAATCTGTCAAAACAGACCAGCAGGTGAAAACCGTTTTTACGAAAACCTTCTTTTGCTCAAATCTAAAAGAGTTAAAATAACGAACGGTAGATAACAACCTGTGGCAGAAGCACAAAAATTACAGCTCAATCCGACGTACAGAGATTTTTCACGAATTTTTATAGTGAATCACAAAAATCTGTTTCGGGACAGCAACTTTCCCAAGCATTACTTCTCTCTCATTAGAGGTTACTCTTGGCACAAAAACCACACAAAAAGGATAAGGACAGGTTATTACAGAGGCAATAACTTCCAAGACTCAACAAAAAGAAAAATTTGTTGACTAAAATTTGGGTTATCTCCCAATAAGTGCGTTTCTTTAACGCCTTTGAGCTAGGCATAAGAAGCAAGAATCAAGTATTCTCAAATGAAGAAGCATTAAAACCAAATTTCCTCCCTCTACCTTTCTTACCTTTATTCTTATCTTTAGGAAACGTATGATTGTTTGGTTGAGAAGCAAAATGCATGATACCTTTTTCCACATCTATTATCGCTCCAAGGAGTTTTAGTAGGGATCTTCCAAGTGTAATTTGTCCTTTCCCTACACATTTAATAACAAGATAATCAGTAGACACAACTTTCCCTAGGATCTTTATAAACACTCCTTAAGTTATTCCAATAGGTTATATTGTGGCATTATTAGTAAGAGAGATTTCTTCTCCTCCTTCAGAAAGTCCCCAAAGATTTAAAGATTCATAGATATCTTTAGGCGTAAGGCAGAATTCAGACATGATATCACAACGAGCACGAAAAGTTTCATTATTTATAACAATTTTTACTATAGGAAGCCATTTTGAAGATTCAGAATTTATTCGGACATATTCATGATGCTCTCTAAGCATGTTATAGCATTCTTTTAAACTAGCAGTGTTGGTCTCAACAGTGTTCAACCTAGCAATAATTTTTGTAATGGAGGAATCAGATTTGCTAGGCAAGTCAGATGTTGCAACCAACATTTTTATGGCATTAAAGCATCACCCTCATTGCACCGGAGGAAATCTCCTCCCACTACATCATCCAAAGCATATCTATAGCAAAGAGCAAGTCCAGAGTAGAAACTACTAAGAAACAAGCTTAGAGTCATTTTAGGTTCAGCTTTTTCATGTAAATCAGAGATTCTAGACCAAGCTTCTTTGAAACTCTCTTCAATTCCTTGTTTGAAAGTAAAAAATCATTTCCTCAGAAGACATAGTGATTGGAGCAATGCTTGACATAATGGCAATTTAAAATAGAAACTAGAATATTTTTGTGTTTTTGATAAAGAAGAGCAAACAGGTACAACTATTTTTTTTTTGTTTTTGATAAAAGAAACAAGCAAACAAAGCAAAAATAAAATAAGCAAAACAAAAAAAAGTAAAGAGATTGGTTATGAAGGACTCCCCTTGTGAAGCTGTCCTTGACTCCCCGGCAACGGCGCCAGAAAATAGCTTGATGGCTCCTGGTTGACATGGGATCCTCTTCTTCTTCAATCCCTGGCAACGACGCCAGAAAATAGGCTTGATGACTCAAAATACGATGAGCTCGTTGGGAACCCCAAGAGGGAGGTATGATCAGCACAGCAGCAAGTTTTCGCTCAGTTATGAAACCAAGGTTATTGAACTAATAGGATCAAGGAAACAACCCGAAGGTGTTGTTTCCAACTTGGAATCCTGCACAACACAACCATAGAACTTTGCCCCAACTTACAGTGAGGTTGTCATTCTCACCAGTTTTGCTGAAAACAAAGGATTAAATGTATTGTGTGGAAGATAGTAATTGCTTACAGAAAGTAAACTGTAAAACAATAAATAGATGGTAGATTGATGGTAAAAGACTGGACCGGGGTCCATAGTTCACTAGAGGTGATTCTCCTTAAAATAGATGACATGTTGGGTGAACAAATTACAGCAGGGCAATTGACAGACTCAAGAAAGCATACAATGCATATACTAATCATCTTGACTCTTGTTAGATTTGATTGGGCATTACAACATTATACATAGACCGTAATCCAACTGCATGTATGACTAATAATCCACCTTTAGGTTATCATCCAAACCCCCTCCAGTATTAAGTTAGAAGCAACACATAATTGCATTAAGCAAAGCGTGTAAAGTAAACAATACGATTTCCCTATGGACAAAGGATTGTTGTTTTCTCCCTAGTAGCAATAACAGATGTAGTACCTTAGAGATTTCTATCACTTCCCCATATTACTAGAGGCATGAACCCAATATCGAGCATAAATACTCCCTCTTGGAGTTGCTAGCATCTACTTGGGCAAGATAGCTACTAACAATGGAAAGCATGCAAGATCACAAATAACATAGACATGATAGAATCAATAATCAATCAGATATAGAATCTCAATATCCATCGGATCCCCGCAAACACAACATGTAAGATTACAAATAGATGATCTTGATCATGAATGGAGCTCACAAGATCTAAACATGGTAGAAAAAAGGAGGAGAACCAACCATCTAGCTACTACATGGTCCCGTAGTCCAGGGATGAACTACTCACGCCTCACACCGGAGGTAGTCATGGTGATGAAGAAGGCCTCCAAGGTGAACTCTCCCCTCAGGCAGGGTGATAGGAAGGGCTTCAGATCCCGCCAAATCTAGGGATGGAGATGACAGCGGCTATAGACTCTTTCTTGAAATATTGATCGGGTACCTAGGGTTTTTGTCCCGGGAGGCTTTTATAGGTGGAAGGGCATGGTCGGTGGAGTATCAGGGGGCCAACACCAGGTGGCAGCGTGCCTAGGGCTAGCCGCGCCACCCTAGAGTGTGGCCACCCTGGTGTCCCTATTCGGCTCCCCTCCGGACTTCGTGTTGCTTCGGGTAAAATATTGACTTTGGTTTTTGTCCGGTTCAATTTCGAGAATATTTCCTGACTAGATTTTCTGAAACCAAAAACAGCAGAAAATAGGCAACTCGCACTATGGCCTCTTTTTAATAGGTTAGTTCCGGAAAATGAGTAAAAATACTCCAAAGTATGGATAAAATATAAGAAAGTAGATATAAAATAAGCATGAAACATCAAGAATTATAGATACGTTTATGACGTATCAGTGATCCAATATTAATGTGGCAGATTACCGAAGCGAGGGGATAATCAATGTTGCTAATGAAGCCGATGCGTGTGGCAAATATCGATGACGATGACTAGGGTAGGCGATTGGACGGAACGCTGACTCTTCTTACAGCACTCCATGGTCTATTCATAATTTTGTGGTGCGTCCAAGGTGACCGCGACCTCCCCCATCTGTGGGCCCTACGTGGATGATTGAGTTGATGGGTGAAAACAAATTGATAAAGTAAGCTCTTTCCTACTCCCTCCGGTCTGAGATTTTCTATATCTATATCTATATCTATAGCACTATATAGTACACCAGTTTTTGAATTTGAATCGACCCACACAACATCTCGCCAATGCACATTTGGAGCAATCCAAGACGTTGATTTCCCCTTGGAGCTTCTATGTGCGGTTCATCAGAACAAACCGTATTTGATCTAATGGCTGACAAAGGTTGGATTCGCAATCCTCTGTTCCCTTGCTCGTGGACTCTAGTTGTTGAAATTGTTAGGGGCTTCTGGATAAGGCTACTGCTCTAAAAAAACAGAACCTTATGTCATTTGGTAGTCGGTGGTTGACTATCCCATGTGGCACATGATGCGTCAACTCAGTCTGGAAGCGAAGTAGTGCTACAATTAATTGAATGTGAACATTTTACCCAGCTAATAGTTAGCCTAATAAATCATCCATCCATTTATGTGAGCATTCAAGTCCTCCCAGCTACCGTGACAATTGGTTCTTGAGACACCAACTAGCAAACTCCTTTAAAAATACATAGAGAACGAAATTACTTGATATAGTATTCATAGATTGTTAATTATGCATGTAGTATTCCCTTAGTATAAATACAACTTCTTGGATTTTTATTTTACAAAATGGGGAATAATCACCATGGCCTCTGCATTGACCGTTACACTTAGTTTGTCCAGCATAGTCTATAGCATGTAACTATTTTGGATTGCTATTTTTAGTATGGATAGTTAGACAATATTAATAAAAACATGAAAAAAAATAAAAAATTCTTTCTTTTATATGATATATTTATTATTATTATTTGTCATGACAACATTGCAATTTTAGAAGGTTAATTTTAATATAGTATTCTAAAATTTTATCACCTACTCCTAAGGTAAGGCATTAATCATGCAACAATCGGAGACATGGGAATACAATATATAATCATTAACTTGTGAGAGAAACACTTTTCAACACACAAATGGTCACGAACTATTTCTTTCATGCCCCGTCGAAAATGATGGTAGTTTTGGAAATAGAGAACAGAATGGATGAAACTTACACATATTGGCAAACAGAGGTTCAAATTGATGTTCGACATTTCATAGATAAGTATATGTGCATTCTCTGCCCGAACCACAATTATGAGGACAGAAAATGCAAAGATCGACAATCATACGGAATCCGAGTTATCTAGAGTATTGAACTTCTAAATACCAGAGAAATATTTATTTGTAAATCGACCAAGTGCTATATCTAACTTCTAATTATATGGTGTATTATTATTATGCCTTAGGAGCATTTCATCCGCGTGCCCCAATGTCCTCCCAAAGGGATATTAGACGCATTAGATGAAACATGTGTCTAGCCATGATCCTCAAAGCTGTTTTTTGTCTGGTGCATCCAATAACATGTCTGACACACTAGGCTATCCAGGCATTGCATGGTATGTTGCGGACGCGTTAGACACAAGCTACAAACTACACAGCATAGGAAATATATAGCCAGGCACATGCTAGCTACCTAGCCCATTCTCCCTCCTCATTACTGTGCCTCCCCATTATTTTCTAAAAAGAAAATCAAAATCCCAATTTCTGAGTTTCAAAAAATTTGAAAAACAAATTTGGATGTAGTAAACAATGTAACCCACAAACATTTAAAATATCAATTTTAAATAAGTTGTATTTTAAGCTACACAAAAATAATTTTATTTGGATCCGAGTATAGTGAATAGTGCACACGTTGAAATATCAAGAAATATCAATTTTTATTTTGTGTAGCTCATAATAAGAATAAATTAGCATTAAGATTTTGCATGCTTGTAAAATACTACCTATATTCCCAATTGTAGGCTATTTTAGACCAAAATGTGCTATAGTTTGAAATAGAGGAAGTATATTATTGAGGAAAGTCCAGGATTGTCTTTAATATTATTTTTTATGATTTTTTCAGATTAAGAGATTATTGGTTCGCCGAGTCAGAGAGACTTTACATTAATAAGGGAGGATACCGTTGTTTGTGTGCAAAGCACGTGCCATTTACTAGAATCAATTAACACCATATGTTGGTGTCTTTTTCACAACACATAAATGGCATTAGCTTATTTGATAACTGATTAACTTGTTGGGCCTACTTGTGAGAACCACCGTGGCAGCGTGGGGAGCTGTAGCATGCCTAGATTTCATTAGTTTCTAAGCGGATTATAACCACACAAATTATCACTCGATGTCCAAGAGATTTTATCACTTCAAATTATAACCACGCAGAATAGAATATTTAGACAATTAAGACATGGTTCTTTTCATTTGATACAAAATATTTAGAGAATCAGGAAAAGTTTTAGTTTACTTTTAGTGGCTCCCAGCACATACAAAATAAGAGTCTAGAACTTCTGCAATCAGGACATAGCTCTTTTCATTTCATACAAAGTTTAGAGCCTTAATTAACTTTTTTTCCTACGGCAATCTTTTCTTATTACCAGCTGTGAAGTAAGCATAAGTATGGGTCTCGGTGTAATGATCCCGTCACCTTCGTCCACGAACATAATGGAGCTTCGACCTTGGTGGTGATGTATCTTGCCAAGGTGGAGATGAAGGTTGTTGAGGTGATGCCGGTCCTTGCCGAGGTGGAGCTTGTCGTGGTGGTACAAATGGGACTTGGCGCTTATGCCAGTGGACTTGGTGGTATTGTAGCTGGTGGCGAGGAAGGACCTGCAGGAATGTGCATGTACTCGGGCAGTTGCCGGTTGCTCTGAAATACTACAAAACCACAACACTTAGAAAGGAGCTGCATTTATACGTCGATCAAAGCCAAATTGTTCTGCCCCAAAAACTAGGGTTCTTCATGTTCTTACTGTAACTCTCTTCATATCCCTCACCAAAAGTAGAAATTGAAGAATTTTTAGCATTGCTCATGAATCTTACCCACTAAAAAATATGGGATCATCAGAATCCATGGCCTATATCCTTCATGCTAGCACACCGCCGAATATGACATGTTTGCTAGATAGAAGGAAGACGACCAAGCTGGACTGCTTGATAGTGGCCTATAATTTACTAATGGGCTATTAGTGTGGTTTATGTGTTCTGTGCGAAACGTTACCACAAAAATTGGTGTTTTGGGAAAAAAATCACTAAGGTTGTGATTTTGTGATAAAATGGCACCAACATGTGGTGCTAAGTGAGAAAATCTTCTCCGGTCCTATTTTTTACTTTATTACTCAATATATCCCACTTATTTGGAAGTTGATATGAATACCATCGAACTTGTATTCATCAAGGCATTCGAGGAAGCAAGAAGGATCATGTTTGTATTATTAGTAGTCAGCTTTTAGTGGCTAGTCGATCTTGTATTGCTGCTATATTTTTTAAATAATACGATTTATTTCACAAATTTCACGAATAATACACGAATTTGAGGAATTGCGAATCTAGCGCGGCAGTTGTTAAATTAGCCATACTATTCGTGTATTATTTGTGAAATTTGTTAAACAAATCGTATTATTTTAAAAAAATAGCCGTACTGCTGGAAAGGCGAGCAAGGGCTCCTTCCACCGCAAATATTTTGCCTTGTTTTTTTAAAAAATGCTCCTCGACCCAAAATTTTGTCTTGTCGCTGCCTTTCATGAGAGAAAAGGCTCCTGGATGAAGGAGAATCATCATCCCTCCCTCCTCCTCAATGCGGCATTGGCTGCTATGTCCACTATTGCATCTATGCCTGGCACTTGTTCAGGTGGGAAGCATCACAGCAGTCACCTCTCCCTTCCCATGTAAGCTTCCGCGCAATGGAGTACAACCGTGCAGGCGCAGCAGTGCAAAGAAGGTCGGGGCTCGTGGTGGTCCAGGCTAACTTTCCTTCTGTTTGGCTCGTGCTTCTGCCCAAAAATGAGCTCTGACAGGATGTTTTCTTTCTCTTCCATATTAGGCTGATCTTCATAGTGCTAAATAACTTAGGCTAGTAAAACTTTCACATGTTACTACAGTACCTTCAAAGTGTACTGGGTGAAAACAAATATACACCGTTACTTTTATAGATGTGGCTCTTTTATATTTTTTTGATCTTTAACTATTATAGGGCATAATTTTATATAGTGATGATATGTCATACTTTATTATTATGTGGGTCTCACATGCCAACTTACTGATAAAAGGATGGTGCACAAATACAAAGAGTCCGCTAATATTGTCCAACTAAACCATGAATTTGTGAATAATAAGGCCCCAAAATATACAAAAAGGACCCTAGTACAAAAAGGAAAGGCGCAATCAGGTAGAGCTTCATTAATTATTAGTTGTGGTATGTAAAAGAAGGGCACGACTCGAGGCCGGATCAGAGAGTTCTCATTTCCCCCACCCAAATAGCAATGCTTGGGACGGCCACTCTGAAGATGGAAGCCACCGTTCTCAACTGTTCCTCCTACTCCCAGTCCCTCAAGCCCCAGTGGGTCTACAAGGTCTCTCCATTTCTCCCTCATAATCCGTTGATTTTTCTTTTGTCGGTTCATCCGTGCAACTATTTTATTTTTCAAACTTCCAATTCTACAGTGAGTGGATATTCATCTAGTATGCCATCGCTGCGTCTGCAAGATCACCTCCTGCCAGAAGTGCGAGCACCCTAGGGGCAGATTCACCCACGAGACTGCCATGGACACCATCCTATCAGTGGCTAGGGTCGAGTGCACCCACAAAGGTTGTGGTAGTTTGCTTCCCTACTATGAACTCCACGAGCACGAAATCATGTGGAGGTACGCTCCCTACACTTTCATGGAGACCGACTACGACTTCGCCGCCCCTCCGCCTGCGCTCGTTGCCCATCTCAAAGCGGTCCACTCGATCCAAGAGCACAAGATCCGGTATGCCACCACTAAAGCTTTTCAGGAGCTGGTGCCGCTGTCGGGTGAGGTGTCCCGCCAACTCATTCGTCGTTGGGGAGCAGGACGGCGACGTCTTCGTCTTGACGATTGGCTTGGTAAGCACGGTCCTCCTCGTGTCTGCGGTCTGTGTTAGGGCCGCGATGGGCGACTTTCCAGTGTAGAGGGTAAGGATGTGGGCGGATGCCCGCCGCAGCTCTCCTAGACAGACGGCAGGAGGAGGACCGGCACCGTGATGGTGGAGCTCGATGTGCCCAGCTCCTCTAAGCCAGGAGAGGTCGCGTTTGTGGACCTTACGTCTTACCTAGCGGCGCCGCCTCATTACCTGGTCGGTCCTGCTATGTCGAATGAGCTACATTTCTTCTTTCGCGTCGAGTTTTAGTGGTGATGTAAGCTTCTATTAATTGGTTTAATTGCAGAATGATCGTTTGCATACTATGAATGGTGGATTTTGTAGTAATAGTACTCTATCTCCATCCCATGAAATAAGGCTCCCTTATTTTTGTTTTTTGTTTGACCAAGATTTAATCTAAATATATATAAAGAATGTTGGTACTGTACAAATTTAGCATCATAGAAAGTTGTTTCAATACGAATTCAACGAAACAAATTTTACACAATATAAGTAAATTTTAGTTGCTCCATTTATTCGGTCAAACTTTACTTTGGACCGCTCATGCGCCTTATTCCTTGAAACGGAGGTACTAGATGAGTTCGGTGGATGTACTCTCCTTAGTATTTTTATGAAGTTTTAACTTCCGATGGGTTGGGTGGATCAGTGGATGTACTCTGCTGAGTAGTAAGCTGAATAAGATTAAGGCTCTCTGTTTAGGAAGGCCATAGGGCTAATTTGCAATACTACCAAGTAGATGAACTCAAATTAATTTATGCATACACCACTAGTTTTACATGCATGAGACGCTAGATAAAAAAAGGGGACATGATGACAGATGAAACAACATGCATTGGGAGATTGAGAGAAAATAGAGATATCTAAATTAATGAGTCATAGGAATTAAGACAATAAAGAGGATAGGTCTTATTATAATTTCTAACAATTTTAAAAAGCTCCTGGCCTAATAATCCCAAATAGAGGTAGGAGTACTGTTCAACATACGGGAGTACTAGTATGTACTACTACTACTCCGTAGTACTAGTAGTAGTAGTACAATAGTGGAGTACGGTAGTAGTAGTACACCCCTCCGATTCATATTAATTGGATGTACTCGTAACTAGCACTAAAACATGTCTAGATACATCCATTTCCACGACAAGTAAATATAGCCATTTTTGCAGTAGTACTAGTTTGGTTGGAAGAAATCATATTTTTTCCGCCGTAGGGACGATGGTTTTTTGCTAGTAGTAGTACTAGTACATAGTAAGTAGTAGTAATATATATGTTTATACTGTACTAACTCAACAAACATTCGGGCAATCAACAAATGTTCATCTTGCGGTTCTGCTTCTATAGTGCTACTAGCAGTTTTTCAGGTGCCCATTCACCCTCTGTCTTTCAGCAATACTCCGCCTAAGCAGTATAAATGGAATTACTCAAAGAAAGTTTCTACCACTATATTATAATCTGCCATGGCTGTTGATTGACAAGACAATTCATTAAGGTGGGGTGGGCTGTTGGCGTGTGCTACGATGCCTACTCCTACTATCACTCTACAGTCAAAATAAAAGAAACAACTACGATTCCTTGTATTAATTCTCGCCTCCACCCCTTGCATGCCTGCAATATATACATGCATTAACTTCTACGAGTAGTATAGTACAAGTAGGAATAGTATCAAGCAAGGATATACCGAAATGCAAAGATATACTCATAGGTCACATGGTGTACCATTATGAGTCTTCGTCTTCTTCTTTGGTCTTCTTGCCCTTGCCCTTTCCCTTCTTCTTAGTTCTTTTTTTGGTTGAACATTTCGAGAGTTTGTTGACCCCTCTCGAAGTTCACTATTCGCCTGTATACCTCGTAGGTCGCATAGGCGTCGAGGCTTGCATACTTGATCTGCTCTTCGGTCAGGGGCATGTTCCTCCACTGCTTCTGGTCCACATCCTCCTTCTTCTTCTCCATGACTTTGTAACAGATGTCTATGAGGGCCACTGCGTAGTCAGCCAAAGAATCCTTCTCATTCATGGAGTCGGTAGGCTTCCACCTATTCTAGATGTCCTCGAAGTTCGTCACTGGTACTAGAGAACACCTAAGCCTGATACGGTCATTGCCGATGTCGATGCCTGCAAAGGAAATGTTAGGGTTGGCGAGGAACTCTGCTAGGTTTCAGCATGGCTGGTCGGCCTGGAAGATTTGGTAGACCGGGCAATCCATGCCCACACATAGCTGGACAATAGCAGCCTTCTACGTCGAGGATTGTTCGTTGGTGTACTCGAAGTCGAGGCCAACAATCTTGTCATCCGTTTCCTCCAGGAGCTTCTGGATTTTCTCGATGTAATCGTTCACTACCAATGCTCTGTTGGTATATGCCACATGTAGTGTGGTGTTGCCAGGGTCCACGAAGTAGTATATCTTGTCCAACGGTGCCGCCATGGACTATGATTGGCGCCTTCTTTTGTTTTGCAGAGGTCCGGTTGGGTGACAGAAAAGGAATGGGATAGAGAAGAAAGGAACCACTAGTAAGATCGGGAGATGCATGCATGAGCGGTTCTACAGACGAAAGGGCATGCAGTTTCGCCCGGCCTCGCCCACGTACTCCTATAGAATATAATTTATTTACGGATCAGTTTTACGGACGCGAATTATTTACGGCTGTAGGTTGATTTCTAGATTATACAAAAAAGTACAAGAACCAAACACACGGGATACTTTATGAACGAAGCTCGGAAGTATAAATATTTTTTGTGTTTCACCTACTACTATAATTTTATATAAAAATGATATGTCATACTTATATTATCTAATTCTCACGTGCAAGGCACTTGCAACTCACTAGTTATTTCTTATCTTATCTTGTCTTACCACTATATCTCTACTATTATAATGGAGCAGTTTTGAATTGGATCCTTACCATCAATCCTTACCGTTAGGCTATTAGATCCAATGGTTCAGAGCACAAGGATTCGTGTTGAATAGTACCTAGAGAAAACTCCATCATTTTCGAGAACCATCATGTCACCACCCCTAAAATTTCATAGCATAGGAGGCTGTATTCTCTCTACTACTACAATGGAGCAGTTTTGAATTGGATCCGTAGCACCAGTCCTGACCGTTGGGCTGTTAGATCCAACGGTTCAGAGGAGCTGGATTCATGTAGAATAGTACCTAGACGTCTGACATATCACCACTATATAAAATTTTAATAGATAAAGCATAAAAAAATATAAATTTGATCAACATCTATAAAGTATGGGTGTATATTTGGTTCTTGTACTTTTATATCATTTAGAAGCCCATGATTATTAGCTATCTAGAACATGAAAATTCTAATAACATGGTGTAGAGAAATGATGGAGAAGATTCTAGAATGATAGAGAAGTGTGTTTTGAGTTTTGTGCATACCATTCATTGTGATGAAGACTATCAATAAAATCTTCTAGATGCTAGAATGGAAGATCCAACGACTGGAAATGTTGGGATTCACGAGTCTTGATCCAATAGTCAATATTCATAGTTATTCATACACTTTTCCAGGGTTGGATCAAGACTCTCGAATCCCAACATTGCCAGCAGTTGGATCTTCTTTTCCATTTTAGCATCTAAAAATACTACTCCCTCCATCCATAAATAACTTACTTGAGTTTGTCTAGATTCGAATGTATCTATACACTAAAATGCGTCTAAATATATTTGAATCTAGGCAAAACCAACTCAGTTATTTTTGGATGAAGGGAGTACTTTTGATAGTCTTTAGCACAATGTATGCATATTACTACTCCAAGTTACTTACCACTCATACCAGTATTAGAGCATCTCTAGCATGGAAAAAATAGTGTGCTATTTAACACTATGTAGCGTGATATAGCGTATTTGGAGAGTGGACGATATTTTTTTAAGATTTTGCTCGCTATGGCGCTATTTTTTAAATAGCATGCTATATCGCGCTAAAACATCGTAGCGTTAGCGCTATTTCAAGTATAGGATGTTATTTTTTTGTTGGCGGGTGTGGAGTAAGATAACATATGATGAATGTGTCGAGTAAGCAAACATAAAATAAAAAATTGATTGTTAAACTTAAGTGATCATGTCAAGCCGCCGCCTCCTCCTCCAGCACCTGGCGTTGTACCTAGATTCAGCCCTGCCAGTTATCCTCCAATTGGATAGCGCTGGAATCGATTATTCATGTACAAGTATTACTCTAGGCAATTCATTACATGCTGAAATCGTTTATATTCATGATATACCTATTATATTTTTAAATTTTTACAAAAAGATGTTTTGTAAAATAGCGCGTTATTAGCACGCTATAACTTTCATATCGTCTAGAGAAAAGCCACGCTAAATTAAATAGCACGCTAGTATTTTTTTCCTTCATCTCTAGTGGCTTGTCTAAATTTGGTAGTCTCTTAGGCCTTCCACAGCGTGTGAAAAAATCGGTGCCCAAATCGCTTTACAACAATCAGGCACCGTTGCACTCTGTTGCCCGATCGATGCCACCAAAAAATTCCAGGGACCGTAGCAACTAGGTGCTCCGATGCCCCAAACTCTTAACCTAATATAATAGCAATATATGTGTACTATGGATGTTGTTGAGAGGACCTTTAGCAAAGATAATCCATGGAGATTGGTCTAGTTAATTTGTTTATCACGTTGTGGGCTAGCTATTTATTTCTGGCCAAAGTGATCACATTGTGAGCTCGGTGCCTCAAAAGAATTTCTAGGCATTGCTTATGAGGTGGCAACTTTTCTATCTATTGAGCACCGACGATGCAATGGAAGGCCTTAGAGAATCCATAATGGCTTGTCTAAATTTGGTAGTCTACATCTACACTTTATAGATAATGGTGAAAAAAGATTCCTTTTTACACGACTTTAGTTTTCTAGTGGATAGTCTAAATTTGATAGTCTATATATCCATCTTTACACAAATAGTCAATATACATAGCAAATCAGTACAACAAATGCTCTGATTTGGCGCGGGGGCTCGCGAGCGACCAACTTTGCTTTAGATATGGTGGCTCGGTTCTCCAAATATAGACAACGAGTAGCCTTTTGGAGGATGTCTAAATTTTAGACCACCGGATACACAAGCCACCGGAGGCATTTTTTGGTCCATGGTGGTCTATAGTTGTCTTATACTACCGGATACACTAGCCACTAGAGATCCTCTTAGGCTGGTCATAGTGGAAAACATACTACTCTAGTTCATGTTACTACGTACCTTCATGTGTGTATGCAATTGAGCCGAATGTAGAGACCTTATTTTTGCAGAAATGGCTCCGGAATATTCCGTACCTAGAAAGTCTAGGACATTACAGTAAACTATTTTTCTAGCCATTGGACTATAGATACTCCTTGGATAGGATAGGATATTATTATTCTATATCTTTTGAAATGTATAGCCAAATTAAAAAACCCAGAGCGGCAAATTCTCCCGCCTCACCTCCACCGAAATATTTCGATTGGTCACACGCCCCAAGTTGTAGCCGTACGAAATTCCTTTTCTACCACTGACAATGGCCTATCTACTAATGTCGAGGCATGTATGGTTCATAACCCCCCTCCCCCCGGGGGGTCGGGGGTCCCCACAGCTCTGAAGCTGGGTAGTCCACCATCTACCGACGCCATTTCCCCCAAAGCCCTCTGAAAAACCCTAACCCCTTTCTCACCTCCGGCTCCTGCACCACCGCACCGGCCCATCGCTGAAGCACTTTGCCAGCCTACACGCCACCCAACCCCCTCTCATGTCCAGCACCTGCACCAATGCACCGTAATCATCTCCTCTGCACTTCGCCCGCCTACGCGCCACCCAACCCCTATGTCACCTTCAGCTCCTGTACCACAGCACCAGAACATCACGGCCGCACTTCGCCGGCCCACACGCCACCCCAAACCCCCTATCCCACCTCCGACTCCTGCGCCACCGCACTTCGCCGGCCTACATGCCATACCTCTATACCTTATACTCCTGGCGAGTCTACGGGATCAGCCGACGTCCACCTTACCGAACTCTAGTTCGCCTGACACCCTCTTCCATACAACCGTCTTAGTTTTGCCGACTCCCTAGTCCACAGCACCTGACCTGCTTCACCTACGCTTGTGTGCGCTGCATTAGATCTGCTTCACGGACTTAACAGTCAACTACACAAGATCTGCTTCACCGATGCTCTTGTGCAGTGCCTCGAATCCATAATCGGCCGTAACAGATGTGCTTAACCAACGACGCCGTGCAGTACACGAGATCTCATTCACCGGGCATCTTGTCAAGCATGCCAGACCCATCAATAACCTCCATGTATCTGCTTCATAGACGCCGCCGAGATCTATCTGCTTCAGCCTGAGTCACTACCGGGTACCCTCGGCGTCCTTGATGTCACCCGAAAATATGTCATGTATGCATAAACGATGCCGTGGCCTAGTGTAACATCCCAAAACTTCAATCCAAGTTTATCAAAGATCAAATCAACCAAAAATAGGGTTAACAAAAACTTTTCCAAATTTAAAATGGAAGCATTCATATATGTGTGCATTTAAAATAGGAGTTGTTTGAATTGGCATGATTGAATGATCCAATTATTCTAAAATGTTTCTTAGGTGATTTAAACATCATCTACATCATTCCCAAACTTTTCCTAAAGAAATTCAAATCAAAAAGAATTAAAAAGGAGGAATGGTCATTTTGGCAAATTTAACTCTCATGCCTACTTTGGCTATTCCTAGTACTCAAAACTTAACAGAAACAATTCTTGATCTTTGCACCCCTTGCCAGTACACATAATGAGGTACCAAGGCCCACCTTTTGATCTGCTAAAAACATTCTGTTAACTATTTTAAATGACAGTTTAAAATTCAATCTAATGCATATGCATAGATCATCCCTATTTCAAAAACCATCTCTTTGAGCTCCACTTTCAAAACCCTTGCACCCAGAGACTACCTAGCACTATTGGAGATCACTCAAAAATTTTGAAACCAAAATTCAAAACTTTCTTTCATGCGGCCATTTAATCAAACAATTGGCTTGCACAATCTCTACTCTAATCCTAGCTCACTGTTTACTATAGGGTTTTGCCCCCAGTTGATCTTCATTTATCTCCTTTGTCCCCTCTTGATCTAACCATACCCACACCAGCATCTCCCCTACCATCTAGCTGCACTGCCATGCCATGCCGAGCACCAACTCGCCGGTCGACAGTGCACTCGCAGCAGCAGCCCTCTCCAGCCTCTCTCTCCATGTCTAGTAAGTTGCTTGTGGTCCACCTCCACCGCCCAACCAGCCCCAGGCTAGAGACAGAGGGCAGAGCGGCGAGGAACCGCCGCGCCCGGAGCTGGTCCACCATGCCGACACCGCCCGCAGAGCACGCCCTGTCCCTGCGTGCACAAACCCCCGCTTGACCGCAACCCGCGCCCACCTCTCTGCCTCGACCTGGAGAACACCTCAGACATCCCCATTCGCCGCCCAAAGCCTCACAGCCACCGCTCGTCGTGGACACCGCCGCCTCTGCCGCGCAGAGCGCCACCTCGCATAGACCGCGTGCCACCGCCCCTACGCTCGCATTCAAGTTCTAGAGCACCGCCAGGGAACCGCCCATCGATCGCCATCCCCAGCCATGCCTCTACCCTGCCGTAGCCATGTCGCCACCGTCAACTGCCCATCCCACTCGGTCTCACCGTCAGGCCTATAAAAGGAGCCCTCCCCAGCCTTTTCTCTCCACACCATTCCACTCCCCTCGCCTCTCTGAACCTCACCCACCTCTAGCCGGAGCAAGGCAAGCTCTGCCTCGCCGGAATTGGAGCCGGAGCAGACGCAGCAGGAGGAGAAGGGCGCCGTTGATTGCGACCACCCCAAGCTCCGTCGCGACCACGCCTCACCTCGCCATCGTCTTCCACGTCGTTTGCCCGCCTCGCCGACCCTGCTGGAGCCCTAACGCTAGTACCGACCAAGTCTACGAGGAGGAGGAGTTCTACCAAGAAGAAGAAGAAGAAGAAGAAGAAAACTTCAACCACTGCACCAACCAAGGCAAGCTAGCACTATCCAAGATTAACCCTTGCAAGTTAGTACTTGCAAGTGTAGTACTTAGCAAACTAGTATCAAACTAGATGGTTTAGCAAAGATGCCTTAAGCATGCTTTGATCACATACCTTTGACTATTAGTACCCCAAGTCTTAGTTACAAGTTTTACCCCACTTAGGTTATATAAAGTTCTTTACTTGTCTGAAGGTAGCATAAAACGTATAAAACTTGACCTATTTAGAATCCTTTAGATGTCATTCCATGGCATGAGATTAAACCCATCTTTCTCACCTTAGTGAACACTCTTAACTTAGTAGTTTAGAGTAGATCAAAAACTGGAGTCACTTTAGATGGCAATACTTGGTGAAAATGAATTATGAAAACCTTAGAATGATAAGTCATTCTATTGAGATGTTTTGACATTGTGTTGAGAAACACAAAGGATTGATGATGATGAAAATGTTGAGGCATGAGTCTTAACCTCTTTTATAAAACTAATGGTTGGATTCGGATGTGATACCATTCCAAGTTTACCGTACAACCACATTACCTGAATTGGGTAAGGCTTAGCTAGAAATTTATATGCATTAGTATTAGTTCCCTCACGGGAGAGGTTGGAGCTGAGGCTACCTCTCAATGTTGTCCACCTATGCAGTGCCCAAGATGACTGATGGTCATGGTTGGGAGGCCATGCTCATAGGAATGGTGCTTATACTAGGGTGTGTAAAGGGAAAGTTATGTTTGATTATCTGCATACTAAGTATGATGATTCAGGGTTACCCCTGACAGATGTATCGAATCTTGTGGTGAAAGTGTACCACCTCGGCATAGTGTAAAACTGTTCGAATAGCCGCGTCCGCGGTTATGGACAGTTGGAATGGCCATACTGTTTCGTTGTCAGATGTTTTCCAAATAACTTGATATGATTGATGAATCTTGACTTGACCACAACAGGGTTGTGTTTATGACAATAGTTTCCCCAACTTAAGTGATTCTAGAACTGTACTTTATCTTTCTTGGCTTCTGAACTCAGCTTAGGTTCAAACTTAACTTTATAGTTAAACTTAGATCTAGCACTTTAACTTAGAATTATACTGCTTGTTAGTGGTAGTTTGCGAGTACTTAAAGAGTACTCATGGCTTTTGTCCCAGGCTATTATCATGGCCAGACTATGAAGGAGATTATCAAGATGATGGTCAGCAGGAAGGCTATGATAACTAGGACTATCTGCCTTCGTTAGCATTGCCTGTGCCCCTGAAGATGGACCCCACCATTCCGCTGTCTTTTATTTCCGCTGCTTGTTGTATTAAGACTGGATCATGAGATCCTTATTTGTGTAAGACCTTATGTATGGTTTGTAATGGATGATGTACTGTGATATCCAATCCGTTATGTCTCACAAAAATGGTAATCCTGAGATTGCGAGGTATGGCATAACGGGCATCTGGGATTAAAAATCCGGGTGTTGACAAGTTGGTATCAGAGCCATCCTGACCATAGGAGACCCTAGTTAGAATGGACGTCAAGCAAAAACTTAGTTTCAAAACCCAAGTGAGTATTTATGAAAAACTATCTCCTCTCTTACCCTTGGGAATTCTTCCTTCTCAAAAATTCATGTTACTCAAAGTTCTTATACTACTACTTAAAATTTGACACACTTGATCACTTCTCTAACTTCCTCATCCTTAATTCTTGTAGATGGAAACTCAGTTCGGCAAGTTTTACCAGTTGGGAAACGGAGGTCAGCTGATCTTCGAGAGGGATCTGGATTCACTGTCAGAGTTACTAGGACGCCCACATTCGGAGTTTCTTGGAGCTCATCTTCCAGGACCCCCAGGAGGAGACCTACAGTGGCTAGTCACCGCAGATCTGAGAGGGAGCATTGAAGCAGCAACTTCTGGAAGAATTCAGTTCTCCGTGAGAGAGAACAACTGGCTAGATGGATTAGCCAGGGCAATGCATGAAGCTCTCGCACATCTATGTGCCCTCAGCGTCAACAAGACCCAAGGAACCCGTTTTGCCCACTATGCAAGACGTGACTTCATGGGACTGCCAATGGAAATGCCGGGCCACCCCGAGTTGAGGCATCAAGTGGAGAACCTGGACTTCTTACTTCACAACAGACAGCAGGAACTGGACAATACCAGAGAGTTAGCCAACCAGAACCGTGCCATCGCCGACCAGAAGGCCGAGACTTTCGCACTGCTTGTCCAAGACCACCAGTCTCTTCGTCGCTAGCGTGCCAAGAAGGATCGCACCATCGCCCATCTTCGCAAGAAGGTGGCCGACCTCGAGAAGACCATCAAGGAACAGGAAGCTCAGCTTGCAGCAAAGGAAGAACAAGATGAGGGTGAAGACATCCAGGGAGACATGGATTCTTACCTTAGCAACGATGATGACTTTCTGGAGGAGGATGCCGTGGACTTCTACACTGATGATGAGGACTCTGACTTCATCGATGATGAGTAGATGCACTAGAGCACTATCGTAGCCCAAGATGTATCATCTCATTGTATCGTAGCTTGCAGAATGTTTCTTCAAACCATCGGTTTTCCCTTTGTTTGTTGTGGTGTGTGTTGTATCGTGTGCTTGTTTGCATGAATGAAAATGAAGTTAGTTGAAAAACCTGAGTTTAGCTCAAAGTTTTAGCTTTGAAAACCCCAAAACCATGAACCTTAGAATTTCCCTCTTACCCCTATATCTCAATCTTCAGATGACTCGTGGAAACCAAGGAGGGAGCAGCTCATCGCAGGACCCGATGCTGCAGATCTTGCAGAATCTCATCGCAGACCGTGAAGCAAGCAGGGCAGAATGCCAAGCCAACTTAGCAACACTTCAACAGATCGCCCAGATGTCCAGCAACAACCAAGGGCATGGAAATCAGGATCACCAGGGATCCAAACTCAAAAACTTTCAGAACACAAATCCCCCAATCTTGAACCAATCTGAAAACCCATTAGATGCTGATGACTGGTTACAGACCATGGAAAACAACTTAGAGGTTGCCAGAGTTGATGAGAATGAGAATCGCCACCCACTATCTAGCAGGAGATGCAAGAGCTTGGTGGAATAGCATCCGCAATATGAACCATGGTCAAGTGATGACATGGGAAGCATTCAAGGTCAAGTTCAGCCGCACCCACGTGCCGCAAGGTCTAGTAAACAGAATGAGAGATGAATTCCGCGAATTGAAGCAAGGAAGAATGACTGTGGTGGAGTACCGTGACAAATTCCTGCCACTTGCCAGATATGCACCTGATGAGATCAACACGGAGGCCAGAAAGAAGGGAAGATTCTTGAACGGACTGCATGATGAGATGCAGACTATCCTAGTCAACATCCGTTTCGATGATCTCGAAGAGCTACTCGACTCTGCCATTCAGATAGAAGGGAAGATTAACCAGGCAAACGACAATCGCAAGCGTCGTATGATGTAGCAGTCTGGACCCAACAGTCACCAGAAGTACCGTCCCAACCTTTCACCAGGATATGCACCAAGGAACAACCGACCCCCAAATTCTCTCCCAAGCTACCCCAACCGTAGCGGAGACAATGTGAAGTCTAGAGGAAACAATTGCCACTCCGGTAATGCCAACAATTTCAACCGTGCCCCTCCCAAGAGCAATAACAATAACAATAACACTGCACCCAGAACTGATAGCAATGCTGTGCCTGTCGCAGTCAAGGACAAGTCCCAGATCACTTGTTTTGAGTGCGGAGTGAAGGGTCACTACTCCAAAGAGTGTCCCAAGAAGACTACCGCCAATACCAATGTGAATGCCCTAGCTCAGCAGCAGCGTCATGTTCAACCAGGAAGGAGATTTGCCCTAGGGAACCCTCACAACCGCAACGGCCGTCTTTTCCACATGAATGCAGAAGAAGCCCAGGAAGCGCCAGTCGTAGTGCTGGGTATGTTTCCTGTCAACTCAGTTTTAGCAAGAGTATTGTTTGATTCGGGAGCATCGCACTCATTTGTCACCGAAGAATTTGCATGCACTAGTAAGATTCGTCCAACCAACCTGAAGCATGTCATGATAGTTCAAATCCTCGGTTCAACAACCAAAGCTAGAAAAATTTGCAAAGCTGTACCTATCAGAATACATGGGATAGATTTTTATGCCAACCTAATTGTACTTGAAACCAACGGATTGGAAGTAGTACTAGGTATGGACTGGATGTCAAGGCATAAAGGATTGATAGACTGTGCTAAGAAAGCCATCACCATGACCAGTAGTTCTGGAGTCACAGTAGAGGATATCTCTGAAACCTTACCCCGTCAATTCAAGTGCAACCAGAGCGTAGCCTTGCCCACCATTGACCAAGTTAGAGTAGTCTGTGAATACCCCGACGTATTCCCATATGAATTGCCAGGTATGCCCCCGGATAGGGATATTGAGTTCATTATCGAACTAATCCCCGGAACCGGACCTATAGCCTAGAGACCCTATAGCATGAACCCCTCAGAGTTAGTGGAACTGAAGAAGCAGTTGGATGCTATGCTAGCCAAAGGTTTGATTCAACCAAGTGCATCGCCATGGAGATCACCAGTGTTATTCGTCGATAAGAAAGATGGAGGCAATCGTTTGTGCACAGATTACAGAAAATTGAATGATGTCACCATCAAGAACAAGTAACCCTTGCCAAAGATAGAGGACCTATTTGATCAGTTGACCGGAGCTCAGGTATTCTCAAAGATTTATCTTAGGACTGGTTATCACCAACTTAAGGTTTGTGCAACGGATATTCTGAAGACCGCCTTTACTACTCGCTATGGTTTATACGAGTATATGGTTATGTCTTTTGGATTAACCAATGCCCCTGCTTATTTCATGGATCTCATGAATACGATCTTTATGAATTTCCTAGATAAGTTTGTAGTTGTGTTTATCGACGACATTCTTATCTACTCCAAGTCAGAAGAAAAGCATGAGCAACATCTGAGAGTTATTCTAGAAACCCTGAGAGAGCATCAGTTATATGCCAAGTTTAGGAAGTGTGAGTTTTGGCTGAAAGAAGTAGGATTCCTAGGACATATTGTGTCTGCCGGAGGAGTCTCTGTTGATCCCACCAAGATCAAAGATGTCGAGGAATGGAAAGCCCCAACCACTTAAACGCAAGTCCGTTCTTTTCTCGGATTAGCGGGATCTTACCACAAGTTCGTAGAAGCATTCTCGAGCATAGCCCGAACAATGACCCAATTGTTGAAGAAAGACAAGAAGTTTGAATGGACAGACAAATGTGAAGCCAGTTTCCAGGCGCTGAAGAAGAGATTGATATCAGCCCCAATTTTGGTCATGCCAGACATCAAGAAGCCCTTTGATGTGTATTGCGATGCATCCAAGATTGGTCTAGGATGTGTATTGATGCAAGAAGGCAAAGTCATCGCTTATATGTCTCGACAACTGAAGCAGCATGAGCAGAACTATCCGACCCATGATCTTGAGCTAGCAGCTGTAGTTCTAGCACTGAAGACATGGCGTCATTATTTGATGGGTAATCGCTGTGAGATTTACTCAGATCACAAGAGCTTGAAGTATATCTTCACTCAGAAGGAGCTGAATATGAGGCAAAGAAGATGGGTAGAGTTAATCAAGGATTATGACCTTGACATTCACTATCACCCTGGCAAAGCCAATGTGGTAGCGGATGCTCTTAGCAGATTGCCGTGTAGGCTTAACACCATGATCAAGGAGAAGCAACCAAGTTTGTATGAAGAGCTGGAGCAGTTCAGGACTGAATTAGTTAGCAAAGGATTCTTAGCTAGCATTGAACTTCAACCCACTTTGATTAGCCAAATCAAGGAAGCCTAGAAGGGGAATGAAAGTATCGACGGAATCAAACATCGTATTGGTACAGGAAATGTACCTGGATTTACCGAAGACGAAGAAGGAGTACTGTGGTACAAAGGACGTATCTGTGTTCCAGCAGATTCGGAGTTGAAGGAAGTTATCATGAAGGAAGCTCATGATACTCTTTATTCTATCCACCCCGGAGGAACAAAGATGTATCAGGATTTGAAGGAGCAATTTCGGTGGCACGAGATGAAGAGAGAGATCGGAAGCTACATCGCCAAGTGTGACATCTACCAAAGAGTCAAAGTAGAGCACCAGAGACCTGCAGGACAGTTGCAACCATTGCAGATTCCGGAATGGAAATGGGATTCCGTCAGAATGGACTTTATCACCGGTTTGCCTACTTCTAGTAGGGGAAATGACTCAATCTGGGTCATAGTTGATAAACTGTCCAAGGTAGCCCATTTTATACCTGTCAAAACAACCTACCAGAGTGCAAAGCTAGCAGAGCTGTACATTGCTAGGATTGTTAGTCTGCATGGAACCCCCAAGACCATCGTATCAGATCGAGGAACCCAGTTTACCTCGAGATTTTGGCAGAAAGTTCATGAAGGATTAGGAACCAAGTTGAACTTCAGTACCGCATATCACCCGCAAACAGATGGATAGACTGAGAGAGTCAACCAGATCCTAGAGGATATGCTTAGAGTTTGTGTGTTGGAATATGGATCAAAATGGGAAGAGTTCCTGCCTTTCGCAGAATTCTCATATAACAACAGTTATCAAGCTAGTTTGCAGATGCCACCATTTGAATTCCTATACGGAAGAAAGTGTCGTACCCCCTTGAATTGGTCGCAAGTAGGAGAGAGTCAGATCTTCGGACCCGACATTCTCCGAGAAGCAGAAGAGAAAGTTCACAAAGTCCATGAGCACCTCAAGACCGCCCAATCCAGACAAAAGAGCTATGCTGACAAGAGAAGGAGGGACCTGACTTTCAGTGTCGGAGATTTTGTATATCTCAAGGTTTCACCATTGAAGGGAACCCAACGCTTTAGTCTGAAGGGAAAGTTAGCCCCCAGATATATCGGACCTTTCAAGATTCTGAACCGTCGAGGAGAAGTATCATATCAACTGGAACTGCCTGAAGAGATGTCAGCCATCCACAATGTGTTCCATATCTTGTTACTTCACAAATGTCTGGACGTGCCTGAGAAGACGGATGTTTTCAAGAACATCAATCACAGAGCTGTGAAAATAAAAAATGATCTGACCTATCGAGAAGTACCCATCCGTATCTTAGAAGAAGCCTACAGAACCACCAGGACCAGGAGTATCAAGTTTCTCAAGATTCAGTGGAGCAACCATACCGAAGAGGAAGCTACTTCGGAGCGATAAGATTACATTAGGACAGAGTTCCTAGATTTCTTTAGTTCCTAGTTTTTTTTGTAAATCTCGGGACGAGATTTTGTTTAAGGGGGGAAGGTTTGTAACATCCCAAAACTTCAATCCAAGTTTATCACAGATCAAATCAACCAAAAATAGGGTTAACAAAAACTTTTCCAAATTTAAAATGAAAGCATTCATATATGTGTGCGTTTAAAATAGGAGTTGTTTGAATTGCCATGATTGAATGTTCCAATGCTTGTAAAATGTTTCTTAGGTGATTTAAACATCATCTACATCATTCCCAAACTTTTCATCAAGAAATTCAAATCAAAAAGAATTAAAAAGGAGGAATGGTCATTTTGGCAAATTTAACTCTCATGCCTACTTTGGCTATTCCTCGTACTCAAAACTTAACAGAAACAATTCTTGACCTTTGCACCCCCTGCTCGTACACATAATGAGGTACCAAGGCCCACCTTTTGATCCGCTAAAAACATTATGTTAACTATTTTAAATGACAGTTTAAAATTCAATCTAATGCATATGCATAGATCATTCCTATTTCAAAAACCATCTCTTTGAGCTCCACTTTCAAAACCCTTGCACCTAGAGACTACCTAGCACTAGTGGAGATCACTCAAAAATTTTGAAACCAAAATTCAAAACTTTCTTTCATGCGGCCATTTAATCAAACACTTGGCATGCATAATCTTTACTCTAATCCTAGCTCACTGTTTACTACAGGGTTTTGCCCCCAATTGATCTTCATTTATCTCCTCTGTCCCCTCTTGATCTAACCAGACCCACACCAGCATCTCCCCTACCCTCTAGCTGCACTGCCATGCCATGCCCAGCACCAACTCGCCGGCCGACAGTGCACTCGCAGCAGCAGCCCTCTCCAGCCTCTCTCTCCATGTCTAGTAAGTTGCCTATGGTCCACCTCCACCGCCCTACCAGCCCCAGGTCAGAGACAGAGGGCAGAGCGGCCAGGAACCGCCGCGCCCGGAGCTGGTCGACCATGCCGACGCCGCCTGCAGAGCACGCCCTGTCCCCACGTGCACAAACCCCCCGCTCAACTGCAGCCCACGCCCACTGCTCTACCTCGACCTGGAGAACACCCCAGACATCCCCATTCGCCGCCCAAAACCTCACAGCCACCGCTCGCCGTGGACACCGCCGCCTCTGCCGCGCAGAGCGCGACCTCGCCCAGACCGCGTGCCACTCCCCCTATGCTCGCATTCAAGTTCTAGAGCACTGCCAGGGAACCGCCCATCGATCACGATCCCCAGCCATGCCTCTACCCCGTTGTAGGCATGTCGCCACTGTCGACTGCCGATCCCGCTCGGTCTCACCGTCGAGCCTATAAAAGGAGCCCTCCCTAGCCTTTTCTCTCCACACCATTCCACTGCCCTCACCTCTTTGAACCTCACCCACCTCTAGCCGGAGCAAGGCGAGCTCTGCCTCACCGGAATTGGAGCCGGAGCAGCCGCGGCAGAAGGAGAAGGGGGATGTTGATTGCGACCACCCCAAGCTCCGGCGCGACCACACCTCGCCTCGCCGTCATCTTCCACATCGTTTGCCCGCCTCGCCGACCCCGCTGGAGCCTTGACGCTAGTACCGACCAAGTCTACGAGGAGGAGGAGTTCTACCAAGAACAACAAGAAGAAGAAGAAAACTTCAACCACTGCACCAACCAAGGCAAGCTAGCACTATCCAAGATTAACCCTTGCAAGTGTAGTACTTAGCAAACAAGAATTAAACTAGATGGTTTAGCAAAGATGCCTTAAGCATGCTTTGATCACACCCCTTTGACTATTAGTACCCCAAGTCTTAGTTACAAGTTTTACCCCCCTTAGGTTATATAAAGTTCTTTACTTGTTTGAAGGTAGCAAAAAAAGTATAAAACTTGACCTATTTAGAATCCTTTAGATGTCATTCCATGGCATGAGATTGAACCCATCTTTCTGACCTTAGTGAACACTCTTAACTTAGTAGTTTAGAGTAGATCAAAAACTGGAGTCACTTTAGATGGGAATACTTGGTGAAAATGAATTATAAAAACCTTGGAATGATGAGTCATTCTATTGAGATGTTTTGACATTGTGTTGAGAAACACAATGGATTGATGATGATGAAAATGTTGAGGCATGAGTCTTAACCCCTTTTATAAAACTGATGGTTGGATTCGGATGCGATACCATTCCAAGTTTACCGTACAACCACATTACTTGAATTGGGTAAGGCTTAGCTGGAAATTAATATGCATTAGTATTAGTTCCCTCACGGGAGAGGTTTGAGCTGAGGCTACCTCTCAATGTTGTCCACCTATGCAGTGCCCAAGAGGACGGATGGTCATGGTTGGGAGGCCATGCTCATAGAGAGGTGCTTATACTAGGGTGTGTGAAGGGAAAGTTATGTTTGATTATCTGCATACTAAGTATGATGATTCATGGTTACCCTTGACAGATGTATCGAATCTTGTGGTAAAAGTGTACCACCTCTGCAGAGTGTCAAACTATTCGAATAGCCGCGTCCGCGGTTATGGACAGTTGGAATGGCCATACTGTTTCGTTGTCAGATGTTTTCCAAATAACTTGATATGATTGATGAATCTTGACTTGACCACAACAGGGTTGTGTTTATGACAATAGTTTCCCCAACTTAAGTGATTCTAGAACTTTACTTTATATTTCTTGGCTTCTGAATTCATCTTAGGTTCAAACTTAACTTTATAGTTAAACTTAGATCTAGCACTTTAACTTAGAATTATACTGCTTATTAGTGGTAGTTTGCGAGTACTTAAAGAGTACTCATGGCTTTTGTCCCTGGCTATTATCATGGCCAGACTATGAAGGAGATTATCAAGATGATGGTCAGCAGGACGGCTATGATAACTAGGACTATGTGCCTTCGTCAGCATTGCCTGTGCCCCTGAAGATGGACCCCACCGTTACGCTATCTTTTATTTCCGCTGCTTGTTGTATTAAGACTGGATCATGAGGTCCTTATTTGTGTAAGACCTTATGTATGGTTTGTAATGGATGATGTACTGTGATATCCAATCCGTTATGTCTCGCAAAAATGGTAATCCTGGGATTGCGAGGTATGGCCTAATGGGCATCTCGGATTAAAAATCCGGGTGTTGACACCTAGGTAAACCAGATTGGCTTGTTTGTTCATTTCAATATAGCAGGTATGAGCCTACGATAGTGAACTTCATTTCTGTATTGGTGATAAATTCCTACCTCAATACTAGCTTGATTGATATCCCACTCTCCGTTGATAAACTTGGTGTAGTCTATGTTAAATCCAGGCGTTAAACTACTCCTTCTATTTCGAGGTATAAGGCGTCCTTGTTATGGGTGTTTTTCTTTGACCAACAATTACTCTTAATATATATAAACAATTTTGGTAGTACAAAACAGACATCATTAGAGTTCATTGGTATTATGCAGTTCATTGAAAATATTAATTCACTGAACATCTAAAGTTGCCTACCTGTTCAACAAGTTCACAAGTTATGTCATCATGACGTGCACTTGCTTTGTCTGTTCCTGCAATACTGACTACATGTAATTTTGGAGTTCATTGGTAGTTTTAAGCCATTGAACATGTATGTTAACATTCCCTGCTCTATAAGTTCAAAATTTATGCTATTTTAATTTCAATCTGGTTGTTCTAAGCAAACATAGTAACTACCTTCTCTTATGTAATTCATCGCAAATTTTATGTCATTGAACGTGTTGGTTTTGCATTCCCTCTACAAGTTATGCCATTATTATTTGTCTCAATTAATCTCCGACAGTAGCTGCCGCCTATTGTGTACTACTGATGCACTCGACGATCGACGTAGAGCTCGTTGGGAACCACAAGAGGAAGGTATGATGAGCACAGCAGAAAGTTTTCCCTCAATTATGAAACCAAGGTTTAATCGAACTAGTAGGACCAAGGAAACACCCCAAAGGTGTTACTAGCTGAGCTTTGGCAGGGCGCACTACCGGTGCTAGTAGCAACGTGGAGACCTGCACAAACACAACCACAGAACTTTTTCCCCAACTTGCGATGAGGTTGTCAATCTCACCGTGTTTTGCAGAAAACAAAGGATTAAATGTATCGAATGGAAAGAAGTAAAAGTTTGCAGAAAGTAAACACAAAGAAGTAAACAGTTTATAGATTGTATGTAAAGAAAAGGACCGGGATCCATAGTTCACTAGAGGTGGCTCTCCTTAGATAGATAACATGCTGGGTGAACAAATTACAGCAGGGCAATTGACAAACACCGAGAAAGAAATACATGCATATACTAATCATCTTGACTCCTTTGAGACTTGATTGGGCATTACAACATAATACATAGACCGCCATCCAACTGCATCTATGACTAATAACCCACCTTCAGGTTATCATCCGAACCCCCTCCAGTATTAAGTTGCAAGCAACAGATTATTGCTTTATGAACTGTGTGTAAAGTAAACAATACGACTGTTCTATGAACAAAGGATTGTTGTTTTTCCCTAGTAGCAATAGCACATCTAGTACCTTAGAGATTTCTGTCACTTCCCCAGATTACCAGAGGCATGAACCCACTATCGAGCATAAAAACTGACTCTTGGAGTTGCTAGCATCTACATGGCCAAGATAGCTACTAACAACAGAAAGCATGCAAGATCTCAAATAATAAAGACATGATAGAATCAATAATCAATCTGAAATAGCATCTCAATATCCATCGGATCCCCGCAAACACAACATGTATGGATTACAAATAGATGATCTTGATCATGAACGGAGCTCACAAGATCTAAACATGAAAGCACAAAGGGGGAGAGACCAGCCATCTAGCTACTACATGGATCCGTAGTCCAAGGATGAACTACTCACGCATCACACCGGAGGCTTGCATGGTGATGAAGAAGGCCTCCAGGGTGAATTACCCTCTCCGGTAGGGTGCCGGGAAGAGCTTCCGATCCCTCTCGATCTAGGGATGGAGATGACGGTGGCTACAGACTCTTTCGATATTTTTTGATTGGGTACTTAGGGTTTTCGTCCCGAGGGCAACTTATAGGCGGAAGGATAGGCCGAGGGGGTGTCGGGAGCCACCACACCACCCCCTGGCGTGGGCCAGGCCTGGCCGCGTGGCCAGGTGGTGTGGACGGCCCCTGGCACCTCTCCGTCTCGTATTCTAGGACTTGATCCCTTCCGGAAAAATAGGCACTTTGGCTTTTGTCCCGTCCAATTCCGAGAATATTCATTTTCTGACTTTCCCGGAACCAAAAACAGCAGAAAACAGGCAACTGGCACTGTGGCGCTTGTTAATAGGTTAGTCCAAGAAATCATATGAAAAGTACTCCAAAGTTGGAACAAAACACAAGAAAGTGGATACAACCAAGCATGGAACATCAAAAATTATAGATACATTTGCAATGTATCAACATCCCCAAGCTTAACTCCTGCTCGTCCTCGAGTAGGTAAGTGATAAAAAGAAATAATTTTCGAGGTGACATGCACCATCAAAGACTTGATCAAAGTATTTGCAAAACATTCAAAGCCGGGATCATAGTACTTCAATCATAACATGAAAGACAAAGTTCTAGCAATAAGCAAAGAAACTATGATGCAACATGAAAATGCACAAACAAAAGATTCATGAATAATAATGCTTTGCAAGACGTTTGTTTGTTTCACATAAAGAAAACATAGCATACTAGTATTCAACTTGTCCCTCAATAGAGTAGGAAATATAAATGCATAGGACACCTTTAAAGTTCATAAGAGTGACTAGATACAATAGTTTCAAACAAGCAATAACAAGTTATGCATCAATCAACTAGTCTTGGGACAATGCACATGGAACTAAGATTGGCCACTATGCTCTCAAAGTAGGTGCAAAGAAATAAGGTGGAGACTCAACATAATGGTGGAAGAAAGGCCCTTTGTAAAAGGAAGTAGGGATTCAAGTCTCATAAAGATCTTCCAAAAATTATGGTACTTAAAGATTTCAGCTCTCATTGTTGTTGGAGATATGCCCAAGAGGCAATAATAAAGTGGTTATTATTATATCTTTATGTTTATGATAAATGTTTACATCCCATGCTATAATTGTATTAACATGAAACATTAATACTTGTGTGTTTTGTAAACATAAAAGAGTCCCTAGTAAGCCTCTTGTTGAACTAGCTTGTTGATTAATTGATGATCATTGTTTCCTTATCATGGACATTGGATGTCATTAATAACAAGGTTATATCATTAGGAGAATGATGTGATGGACACACACCCATAGTAAGCATAGCATAAGATCAAGTCATTAAGTTCGTATTGCTACAAGCTTTTCAAATGCATAGTAACCTAATCCTTTGACCATGAGGTTATGTTAATCACCATCACTGGATGGGTACTTTGATGACATCAAACACCGCTTCGTAACTGGGTGGTTATAAAGGTGTCATTGGGTATTCTGAAAGTATGTGTTGAAGCGCATGGACCAAGATTAGGATTTGTCCATCCATATGACAGATATATATGCTCTGGGCCCTCCCGGTGGAATGTCATCTAGTTAGCTTGCAAGCATGTGACTAGGTCACCAGGGATGACATAACACGGAATGAGTAAAGAGTACTTATGAGTAACGAGGTAGAACTAGGTATGGAGATACCGACGATCAAACCTCGGATAAGTAGAATATCGCGTGATAGAGGGAATTGGTTTCGTATGCTAATGGTTTTATCGATCACGAAGTCATCATTGATTATGTGGGAGCCGTTATGGATCTCCAGATCCCGCTAATGGTTATTGATCGGAGATGTGTCTCCATCATGTCTGCATATTCACGAACCGTAGGGTGACACACTTAAGGTTCGAAGTTGTTTTAAGTAGATATGGAATGTGCGTTGGAGACGAATGTTGTTCGGAGTCTCGGATTGGATCCGGGACATCACGAGGAGATCCGGAATTGTCCGGAGAATGAGATTCATATATTGGGGATCATTTTCTAAGTTAGGAAATGTTCCGGAGTGTTTGTATGGAGATTCTAGAAGGTTTCGGAATGTTCTGGAAGGTTCTGGAAGAGTTCTTGGTGTTTGCTTGAAAACCAAGAAAGGGTCAAGGGAAACCTTGTGGGGGCTAGACACGGATTCATGGGGGAGGAGGACTCCTCCCCCCTTCCCAACCCGTCGGCCCAAGGAGGAGGGGAGTCCTACTAGGACTCCCCCTCCCCTGGCGCGCCTCCCTCCTTTAAATAGAAGGGAGGGGGCGCCCCCTCCTACCCGTCTCTCATAACAAGCTCTAGCCGCCGCCTCTCTCCTCTACCTTCGCTCTGCTCCGGCTTAGGTGAAGCCCTGCAGAATTCTCTACTCCACCACCACCACCACACCGTCGTGCTGCTGGGATTCCGTGGAGAAGATCTACTACCTCTGCTGCTTGCTGGAACAGGGAGAGGAAGGTCTTGAGATCGGCAAGTGATCGACTACATCAACCACGAGATCCATTCTCGAACAAGGCTTTGGAAACTACGAGGGTTAGTACCGATCTATCTCGTTGCACATGTCTAATAGATTAGATCTTGGCTTTTATCTAGATTAGATCTGTGTTTTGTTCGTTCTTGCGGTAGAAATTTTTTGTTTTACATGCTACAAACCCATCAGTGGTATCAGAGCCATATCTATGCGTAGATCTGTTGAACGAGTAGAACACAATGATGTTGTGGGCGTTGGTGCTCGTGTCGTCTTTTGCTGTGTGTACTTTGCATCTTGCGGTATGGTGGGATGAAGCGGCTTGGGCTAACATTACATGTCATCATACATGATACTTGCTCCATGCTTGACGTGTAACTTGCTTTGCACAAGTGCCTTTGCGGGTGTCTGTCTCTCTCATCATAGTATAGATCCAATCTACACTTTGCACTTGATAGCACTTGTATCAACGTTGTGGTTCAGTTTCGTAGGTAAGATCCGTTCTTATTCGAAAGCCCCAAACCACGTAAAACATGCAAAGAATATTAGAGGCGTCTAACTTGTTTTTGCAGGAGTTTTGTGATGTGATATGGCCATCATGTGATTGTGATTATATTTGATGTATGCAATGATCCTTTTTGTAATATGGCAACCGGCAGGAGCCTAATGATCATCTTTAATTCTGTTAAGACCTGCGTGTCTATTCATCTTGTAATAGCTTTATTCCAAGTAGTTGTAATAGTTGCTAGTGATGATGCACAACCATGAAGTGGCGCCATGGACCTTGACGCAATGCTGGTGATGATGGAGATCATGTCCGTGCTTTGGAGATGGAGATCAAAGGCATAAGAAGAAAAGGCCATATCATATCACACTAATTATGAATTGCCTGTGATGTTAATCCTTTATGCATCTTGTATTGCTTAGATCACGACGGTAGCATTATAAGATGATCCCTCTCACTAAATATCAAGTAATAAAGTGTTCGTCCTTAGTTGGCACCGTTGCTAAGACTCGTCGTTTCGAAGCATCTCGTGATGATCGGGTGTGATAGATTCTATGTGTGCATACAACGGGTGCAAGCCAGATTTGCACATGCGGAAACTAAGGTTAATCTTGACGAGCCTAGCATGTACAGACATGGTCTCGGAACACGGAATACCGAAAGGTAGAGCATGAGTCATATATATGATATGATGAACATGATGATTGTTCGCCATTGAAACTACATCATCTCACGTGATGATCGGACTTGGTGTAGTGGATTTGGTTCGTGTAATCACTAAAACAAATCGAGGGATGTTGTTTTGAGTGGGAGTTCATATAGTTATATGATTAAGTTGAACTCAATTTATCATAAAAACAATCAAAGTGAATTTGCATAGTTTGTTGTAGTCATTGGCATCCGTTCACCACCTTACGCTTAGTTATAGTTGAGATAGTAGAACTATAGAAATTCTGGATATTTGCTTTACGGACTGGTATCGTATTGTTTTGAGTGTCAATCTAAAGTTTAAAAGTCATATTGCAAACTTTCAGCAAACTCCGTTTACTCTGTGAAGTTAAATAAACAGTATTAAATCAAGAGTAACAATTCCAGTGTTAGTATCTAATGTATCATGTTTGCCTCCTTGATTCTTGATACTCAAAATATTGTTTTTAATATCAAGTTTATCTAAGAGCTGAAAGCAATGTTTCAGAAACTATCATATGTGAAAGGTATTGCGATGTCTAAAACAATGTGCTGGTTACAACATGATAGAGTATATGTCCTCATATTTGATGAGAATTTGTGAAGGTTGGAGACGCCAGTCGTCCTAATCCTCCAAAAGGTTTTGGAAAAGAAACATTATACTCGCAATTCATCTTTATAATCTATAGCAGCTTGATCATGAAAATTGTCATGATAAGGATGAATAGAAGATGTAAGTAAAATGTTTACTACACTAAAAGATTACTAGAGAATGGAATTTTGAAAGAATGCCAAACATTTGATGAAGGTGATCCACTTCAAAGTGCAAGTCGAAAGGTATTAGTATTTGACTATACACACTTTGTACTATGTGTCATGTGAATGACACCACTATTGATGTTGATAGATTCTTTTAAAAGAAAAGGAATTGTTGAAAGAGAATCTATAAAATATTTGGCAGAAAAGAAAAGATTGGAGATATCCAACTTAGGTATATAGAAGATACATGTTATGGCTATATTCCTTGGTTGTTAAACAATGTAGTTCTGCGGTATTGGATACCAAAATTGGTTGGTATGAAGTGTCATATAGGACAACACAATTCATGAACTACAATGGCCTAAGTAACTAGCAAGAGAATATGTGATGATGTTCATCGAAAAACAAACAAAGGGTTGTTGTGTTGCTCGTTAACATCAAAGCTTGCCTTCAAGATTTGTTTCAATAATTGTTATTTTGATCAGGTATTATGACGACAAAAGGTTGTTCAAATAATTACCGTATTCCATAATAGATGGATGATATACAAGTCTGGTTGGAGAAATAACGACCATAAAACTAATGCTAAAATGTCGCAAGACAAATTATTGAAAGATCACTTGCGAAGTAACATCGCCATTTAAATTATATTGATTGAGATACATGAAGAAACTCCATGTTGATGGATTTTTGGGAGTCTTTGATTTTTGGATCAAATGACGCTTGTGATACTTTCCTGGAGATAATTAAAACTCCGTTCGTAGGCCAAAAGAGGAACGGACGACTAACTGATTGGAATTTGTACATATTGATGTATATAGTCCATTATGTGTAGTCGTGGGCGATGGATTTCAACTTCATATGCTTTCTCCGAAGATTTGAGTGAGTATATGTATATACTTACTCAATAAGGAAGAAGTATGAAACATTTGAAAATGTTCAAAGACTTTCAAGATGAAGTGGAAAATTATTGTAACAAGAAAATAAAAAAATGTTTATGATTGGATCATAAAGAAAGATGTTTGAGTTACACGTTTAGCAAAACACCTAAGATTTGAGGAATCGTTCCATGGATTTGCATTTCCCAAAACACCATAGGAGTATGTAGTGTTCAAGATATGTAATGAAACCTTGTTTGACATGGTAAGATCAAAGGTGTCATTTATAAAACTGCCATTATATTTTAAAAGATTAAAGCTTTAGTGACTACCGCTTTTACACTGAAAAGAGATCCATCGTGATCCGTTGAAATGACACCATATAAGTCATGGTTTGGGATAAAACCCAGGTTGTCCTTTCTTAATTTTTTGGTATGCTAGGCATAAGTAAAGTGTTTACAACCAAAGTCGGATAAGCATTTCTTTGTAGGTTATTTTGAATAACCATTGGGTATTCCTCCATAACACCGAAGACAAAAGTGTTTGTCGCTTAGAATGACGAGTTTCTTGAGAAGGAATTTTTGGTGAAAAATCAAGTGGGAGGACAATAGAACTTTGACAAGGTTGTTGAACCTTGGCTAATATGTGCTGAGTTGCGCAGCATCGGTAAGTGTCCCGGAGGCAGCAACAATGCTCATGGCTCACGTGCCTCAAAGGTTGTGGTCATGGAGATCTAAGTTACTATTGAACCAAGTAGGTCGAGTAAGTAATCAAATGCCAAGATTTGAGAAGTTAAATCATTGTTGTTTGACAATGATGAACCGACTACATGCAAAGAAGCAATGATGGGCCCTGACTTCGTTAAGTGGCTTGAAGCCATAAAATCCGTGATAATTCCATACACGAGAAATCAAGCTTTGAATTTGAAAGACCCTCTGGAAAGGTGCAAGACCTTACAGTCGTATATGGATCTATAAAGAAATAAACATGGATGTTTCACATCTATGAAATAGTAGACATGTCGGAAAGAGTTTACGACAATGTTCAAGGAATTGACTATGATAAGATTTGATCTTTCATAGCGATATTTAGTCTGGACGAATTAATGTAGCAACCACTACATATATTTTGGTATATGGTAGTTGAACGAATAAACAAGTTCTTCTAATATAATGGTTACCTAGGACGTGTACATGACACGATCCAAAGGGTTTTTTGTTAATTCAAAGGATGCTAAAAGAGTATGCAAAACTTCAATGGTTGAAGTGAGCATCGCGGAGTTGGAATCTTCACCGTGATGAAACCCTTAAAAGGTTTAATTTCATCAGAGACGATGAAGATGTTTGCATTTTGCAAGAAATTAAGTGGGAGCGCTAAGACATATTTCTAATACATTATGTGAAAGACATATTGTTGATTAGAAATAATGTATTTTTATTGACATAGGTTAAGAATTTCATTTCGATGAAAGACTTAGGCATAACCCAAGAATTAGGCATCAATGTCTATATGGATAGATTGAGGCGCGGATATGGTTTTGCCAAATGTACATAGATAAGATGTTGAATGAGTTCAATATGGAAACAACAAGAAAGGTTCTTGACGCACGGAAATGACTGAATCAAGATTCAAGTGTGTTGACACGAGATTCAAGTGTTTTGACACTTGGTGAAATCACAAGAATATTTTGATCAATCATTCTTTGAGATGTACACATCCAGATATGTCCTATGCTCTAAATGTTATGAGCATATACCAGAATGACTCATAATATGATCATTGGACAATAGTAGGGATATTCCTATGATCTTTAGAAGAACTAAGAATATATTATTTATATAGTGGTGACAAATAGTTCATTGTAAATTGTTGCATTGATACTAGTTTTGTCACAAATTAAGTTTATCTCAATTTAAACTATGGGTGGCACAATGTAATGAAAAAGAAGTTCCATAACGGATTTGGTTGAGTACCAAAGTTAAAACATTGTGACAGATACTACAACAAAAGGCTAAGTATATGACTGCTATTGTAGCAGCAAATGAGGGCATTTGCGTCAAGTAGTTTGTTATCAAGCTAGGTGTGGTTCATAGCGGGATAATACTATGAAGATACATTGTATGACAATTGTATCAACATGATTTAATCCCAAGGAACTAGAGGTCTCACCAAAGGACCAAATTTATACAATGCCATCTCATTGGAGAATGAGTAATGCGTAGAGACACAAGGAAATGCAAATACACACGGACCTGGAAGTGTCAGATCCGAAGATTATGTTTACCACTAGCAATAGTGTCTATACAACACCAGAAAGCCATAGGTGTTGAATGCACAATTTTTTAACTAGATTATTGACTCTAGTGCAAGTGGGAGACTGTTGGAGATATGCCCAAGAGGCAATAATAAAGTGGTTATTATTATATCTTTATGTTTATGATAAATGTTTACATCCCATGCTATAATTGTATTAACAGGAAACATTAATACTTGTGTGTTTTGTAAATATAAAAGAGTCCCTAGTAAGCCTCTTGTTGAACTAGCTTGTTGATTAATAGATGATCATGGTTTCCTGATCATGGACATTGGATGTCATTAATAACAAGGTTATATCATTAGGAGAATGATGTGATGGACACACACCCATAGTAAGCATAGCATAAGATCAAGTCATTAAGTTCATATTGCTACAAGCTTTTCAAATGCATAGTAACGTAATCCTTCGACATGAGGTTATGTTAATCACCATCATCGGAGGGGTACTTTGATGACATCAAACACTGCTTCGTAACTGGGTGGTTATAAAGGTGTCATTGGGTATTCTGAAAGTATGTGTTGAAGCACATGGACCAAGATTGGGATTTGTCCATCCATATGACGGATAGATATGCTCTGGGCCCTCTCGGTGGAATGTCATCTAGTTAGCTTGCAAGCATGTGACTAGGTCATAAGGGATGACATAACACGGAACGAGTAAAGAGTACTTATCAGTAACGAGGTAGAACTAGGTATGGAGATACCGACGATCAAACCTTGGATAAGTAGAATATCGCGTGACAAAGGGAATTGGTTTCGTATGCTAATGGTTCTATCGATCACGAAGTCATCGTTGAGTATGTGGGAGCCGTTATGGATCTCCAGATCCCGCTAATGGTTATTGATCAGAGATGTGTCTCCATCATGTCTGCATATTCACGAACCGTAGGGTGACACACTTAAGGTTCAAAGTTGTTTTAAGTAGATATGGAATGTGCGTTGGAGACCGAATGTTGTTCGGAGTCTCGGATTGGATCCAGGACATCACGAGGAGATCCGGAATTGTTTGGAGAATGAGATTCATATATTGGGGATCATTTTCTAAGTTAGGAAATGTTCCGGAGTGTTTGTATGGAGATTGTAGAAGGTTTCGGAATGTTCTGGAAGGTTCTGGAAGAGTTCTTGGTGTTTGCTTGAAAACCAAGAAAGGGTCAAGGGAAACCTTGTGGGGGCTAGACACGGATTCGTGGGGGAGGAGGACTCCTCCCCCCTTCCCAACCCGCCGGCCCAAGGAGGAGGGGAGTCCTACTAGGACTCCCCCTCCCCTGGCGCGCCTCCCTCCTTTAAATAGAAGGGAGGGGGCGCCCCCTCCTACCCCTCTCTCATAACAAGCTCTAGTCGTCGCCTCTCTCCTCTACCTTCGCTCTGCTCCGGCTTAGGCGAAGCCCTGCAGAATTCTCTACACCACCACCACCACCACATCGTCGTGCTGCTGGGATTCCGTGGAGATGATCTACTACCTCTGCTGCTTGCTGGAACAGGGAGAGGAAGGTCTGCATCGACTCCGCACGTGTGACCGACTGCGGAAGCGCTGCCGGAACGCAGTGCCGGAAGGATCGTCCACTCGATCTTGAGATCGGCAAGTGATCGACTACATCAACCACGAGATCCGTTCTCGAACAAGGCTTTGGAAACTATGAGGATTAGTACCGATCTATCTCGTTCCACATGTCTAATAGATTAGATCTTGGCTTTTATCTAGATTAGATCTGGGTTTTGTTCGTTCTTGCGATAGAAATTTTTTGTTTTACATGATACGGACCCATCAATTGCCCCTATCATAAGCATCTTGAAGTGATTAAGGTTAAAGTGAACAAACTATGGTGTACATGCTTGATGAAGTATAAGTCAGAAATCTCATGTCCCTTGTATACGAGGGCCGCTCCTCATGCTACTCAAGTTTAGTCACCGGTAAGTTCTTGTCATCGTAAGTACATGTGTATCATTGAGAACCGCCAAAGGGTACCCCTTGCCCGGTGATACGAAAGAATCCCCATATCAAAATGACAAGGCAAGCAGACAACGAGCATCTCAGCATTCTTCTTATTTACCATGGGAATATGGTGCTTTTTTCTCTCTTTCCTCTTTTCATAGTATCTCCTTTTCTTTTTTTTCTCTTTTTTTTCAACATAGGAATCTTTTTTGATAAGAAGAATGCTTCATAGACAACTCATTATGGTTAGGCTGCAGGTTTCCACCATGTCAGCATGGATTAGACCAGCGGCCCAGGCGTTTCTCTAACACATATACATAACTCCATGGACTTACAAGCTCCCCTTTCATTTCACACCGATGACATCCATATACAAAAGAGCATGATATCAACTAGGTACAAGTACCAAGTGCAATGTTGAAAGCGTTCCCCATGTAAGCATGGTTCTGCTAATTCCCAACAAATAAGTGCAAGCATATACAACATAGAACACACAATGGTTCAAGTTTATTAAGGGCAAGTAAAGTAAAGTGTGCCATCAAGTTCGTGAGAGCTTTAATCACTAGTTTTTTTGTAACAAGTGGAAGGTAAACAAAAGCATGAATGTACTTGTAATATCATAAGCTAGTAGGTAGGTATGGTGGACTCTTTGGAATAACTTGGTTTAGGGAGTTGGATGCATGAGTGGAACTCATACTTGGTTGTGGAGGCTAGGAAAAGACTGGGAGCGACAAACTAAGAGAGCAATAATGGCCATAATCATGCAGAGTGACAAAACATCATTGATCAAAGCATAAAGTGATACTACAAGTTGAAAACTAAAGGATCATAAAGGCTATGGTGACTTGAGATAGTCATAGCTTGGTGTGAGCATGTGCCAAGTCAACCCAAATAAAGCATCAAAGGAGAATAGCACTATAGTATGCTTTAACATGCTAAAACAACGCATGATTCATCCAAGGCACATTAAGCAATCTCAATTGTTTATAACAAGTCATGCTACAGCAAAGAATACTAAGAATAAAGCCAAAACAATATCAAGCATGGCATGACAAAGCATAGCCATAGTCAAAAACGAGCTCTTTTTACCATATAAGTATGAACTTTCCTACTCTTTTCCAAACCAAACCAAACTATTCACAAATCAAAGTATGAAAGAGGGGGTCCAACCAATTTATTCACAAAACTAAGCAAACCAAGCAAACTAAAAACCAAAATGAAAACGAAAAAGAAGACGCTCCAAGAAAAACACAACTGTGTATGAAACAATAAAAATGAAGCGTTTGGAAGAAACCTGGAATTTTTATTGATGAAGAAGGGGATGCCTTGGGCATCCCCAAGCTTTGACGCTTATACTTCTTGGATATTTCTTGGGGTGACACGCGTGGCATCCCCAAGCTTGAGCTTTAGTCCATCCTTCATCTCATTACTCATTCCTTCCATACACCTGAAATGTTTCCTTCATACAAAACTTCACACAATCTCCTTAGCAACATTAGTGCACTTAAGATAAATAAGTCTTAGGATTCAGTTGTAACACCAAATAAACTTCCATTATAACACTAGCTACTGTAGAACTTCCCTCAAAAATCTCAATTCCCCAAAAGAACTCAAGAAGGAACCAACAAGAAGCAAATGCAGAAAATGGCAGAAATCTGTCAAAACAGACCAGCAGGTAAAGACGAATTTTTTAGAAGACCTTATGTTGCTCAAATAAACAAGTGTTGAACTAACGAAAGTTAGATAACAACCTGGGGCAGAAGTAAAAAAAATTACAGCTCAATCCGATATACAAAGCTCTCTCATGAATTTTTACGGTGAATCACAAGAATCTGCTTCGGGACAGCAACTTTTCCAACATTACTTCACTCTCATTAGAGGTTACTCTTGGCAAAAAAAAGCAAATAAAAAGGATAAGGAGCGGTTATTACAGAGGTAATAACTTCCAAGACTCGACTAAAACTGTTGGGTTATCTCCCAACAAGTACTTTTCTTTAACGCCTTTAAGTTAGGCATACGAAGCAAAGAAAGAATCAAGTGTTCTCAAATGAAGAAGCATTAAGGTCAATACCAGAAATATTTTCAACAAGGCAAGGTATATCATCCAAATAAGTCCTAGAGGATCCTCTCTCAATGCTCTTGGGTTCACTATTCTCATCAAAAGGGTTTGCAGGAACAATCCAATCAAGATTCTTTTCTATGGCATCATGTATTGCTACTAGTTTAAAGGGTATTGGTATCTTAGGTTCCTCCCCATTAGGTTCAGTTTTGTTCATCTTTTCCCGTGTACCAACAACATCTACACATGAGCCTAGCATATTGAAACGTTCAAAGACTTTTCTAGCTTCCTTGGCAACATCATAGAACTCTTTAAACAAAGTTTCTAGTATAAAATCCCTCTTTTCAGGGTCTTCAAATTCCTTAAGCTTAAGAAACATTACTTGCGTTAAGGGGTTAAGATTAACAAACCAAGCTTCTAACATGTGAATTAAAGAAACTACAGCAATCTCATAGTTTGGAGCAAGTTCTGCAAGGGATCTATCCTCAGTATCTTCATGCTTACTAACATGATTAAAGAATTCTTCAATGTTATCTTTCCCAATTATAGAACCACTACCAATTGGAAGGTCTTTCAGTGTGAATGTAGGGATCAACATGGCGAGCTAAGGGAGAGGTGACTACAAAAGGATACTTAATTTTTTTGTGTTTTTGAAAATAAGAAAGCAAACTTGTAAAACTATTTTTTTGTGTTTTTGAAGAACAAAACAAGCAAACAAAGCAAAAAGAAAACTAAGCAAAACAAAAACAACATAGTAAAGAGATTGGTTGTGAGGGACTCCCCTTGTGAAGATGTCCTTGGCTCCCTGGCAACGGCACCAGAAAAGATCTTGATGCACTCGACGATCGACGTAGAGCTCGTTGGGAACCCCAAGAGGAAGGTATGATGAGCACAGCAGGAAGTTTTCCCTCAATTATGAAACCAAGGTTTAATCGAACCACTAGGAGCAAGGAAACACCCCGAAGGTGTTACTAGCTGAGCTTTGGCTAGTAGCAACGTGGAGACCTGCACAATACAACCACAGAACTTTGTCCCCAACTTGCGATGAGGTTGTCAATCTCACCGTGTTTTTTGGAAAACAAAGGATTAAACGTATCGAATGGAAAGAAGTAAAAGTTTGCAGAAAGTAAACACAAAGCAGTAAACAGTTTATAGATTGTATGTAAAGAAAAGGACCGGGATCCATAGTTTACTAGAGGTGGCTCTCCTTAGTTAGATAACATGCTGGGTGAACAAATTACAGCGGGGCAATTGACAAACACCGAGAAAGCAATACATGCATATACTAATCATCTTGACTCCTCTGAGACTTGATTGGGCATTACAACATAATACATAGACCGCCATCCAATTGCATCTATGACTAATAATCTACCTTCAGGTTATCAACCGAACCCCCTCTAGTATTAAGTTGCAAGCAACAGATTATTGCTTTACAAACTGTGTGTAAAGTAAACAATACGATTGTTCTATGAACAAAGGATTGTTGTTTTCTCCCTAGTAGCAACAGCACATCTAGTACCTTAGAGATTTTTGTCACTTCCCCAGATTACCAGAGGCATGAACCCACTATCGAGCATAAATACTAACTCTTGGAGTTGCTAGCATCTACTTGGACAAGATAGCTACTAACAACGGAAAGCATGCAAGATCTCAAATAACAAAGACATGATAGAATCAATAATCAATCTGAAATAGCATCTCAATATCCATCGGATCCCCGCAAACACAACATGTATGGATTACAAATAGATGATCTTGATCATGAACGGAGCTCACAAGATCTAAACATGAAAGCACAAAGGAGGAGAGACCAGCCATCTAGCTACTACATGGATCCGTAGTCCAAGGATGAACTACTCACGCATCACACCGGAGGCTTGCATGGTGATGAAGAAGGCCTCCAGGGTGAATTCCCCTCTCCGGCAGGGTGCCGGGAAGAGCTACAGACTCTTTCGTGGATTTTTTGATCGGGTACTTAGGGTTTTCATCCCAAGGGCAACTTATAGGCGGAAGGAGAGGCCGAGGGGGTGCCGGGAGCCACCACACCACCCCCTGGCGTAGGCCAGGCCTGGCCGCGTGGCCAGGTGGTGTGGCCGGACCCTGGCCCCTCTCCGTATCGTATTCTGGCAATCCCTTATGGAAAAATAGGCACTTTGGCTTTTGTCCCGTCCAATTCCGAGAATATTCATTTTCTGACTTTCCTGGAACCAAAAACAGCAGAAAACAGGCAGTTGGCACTGTGGCTCTTGTTAATAGGTTAGTCAAAGAAATCATATGAAAAGTACTCCAAAGTTGGAACAAAACACAAGAAAGTGGATAAAACCAAGCATGGAACATCAAAAATTATAGATACATTTGCAATGTATCAACTACTCCCTCTGTTTCAAAATATAAGATATTTATCTTTGTGATAGGAGTGTATCTAGACACCATTTAGTGAGTAGGTTTACTCCAAACCTACATGAACATACACACTAAAAGTGGTCTAGATGATGACTTATACTTTTTGAAATGGAGGGAGTACATCCATTCCGTAAAAGAAGGCATATACAACTTTAAAGTCAAATAATGATGACTTTTACCAAGCTCGTAGAAAAATATATTAAGGGTTAATTTTTGGCATTTGTGTCTATGAAAATATAAGCCCTGATGTATCGAATGGCGTTGGTTTGGTATGGTAGATGTTACTGGTAGGTTCTACAAACTTGGTCCAATTTTGCTTCGATTGACTTGCGAAAAATTTATACGCCTTACTTACTTTGGATTGGATGTAGTATTACAAGGCGTGTTTTAAGGCACTTAACATGGGTATCTGCATGCCCTTCTCTATATATTCAAGTTTCTCAATTATAATTTATGTAGCAGCAGTATCTACCTTCTATTATGTAGTTCATGGCATTTTAAGTCACTTCATAGATGGGTTAGCATTCCCTTCTCTATAACTTCACGAGATATACCATTGTAGTGTCTATCTTGTTCGTCCAAATGTCAGTACAGTAACTGCCTGTAGAAGGTGGCACTTTTTATGGCACTTCTCATATTTTTTTTCAATCCTATTTCACAAGTTAAATCATTGTAATTTCTCTCTTGTTTGTGCTAAGGAGTGACTGTAACTGCATTCTATTTTGTCGCCATGGCAATCTTTATGTCATTTATATGTTTGTTTATATTCCGCCATTCCCTGCTTTATGTGCTCACAAGTGATTATACTATAATGTCTATCTAGTTCTTTGTAAACAACAACAACCACTATCTGATATTATTTCCTCTCACAGGGAACATGGAGAATCATAGAGTGAATCGCCCCTACAATCTTGTAAGTACATGTTGATTTGTATTGCTGAATGCAAAACTGTTTTATGTGAATAAGTGGCCTGGACCTATATGCAGAGGAGCAACAATAAAGTAGATGGATCGTATATCCAAGTACTCGATGCAGTGGATGTCTTCGAAGAACAAACTGACAATAGGATGTCCTCCAATGGGACTACACAAAAAGACATAGTAAGTCTCTTGTTTTTACTGAGATGTGCTTAGTGTCAGATGCTTGTTTGTACGAGGTACCACATGATTCGGCTAATGATTAGAACAAGGTTGACCTTAATCAAGACTAGACAAAAACCAGATGTAAATCCCTCGATTTATAATTCAATGTGCTCACTTGATTTTGGTGATGATTTATTTTTGTATATTTGACTTGTGTTCATCTATATATCTATCTAATATGTGGTGGGAATTTAAGTATATCCACCTTTATGCTAATTATAGTCTATTATTGTATTTTTCTGCTATAATTAAGAGTTTGTATGCACTCTGGAGGTAGTCACATTGTCTAGTGTAGGCACCACATGAGTTGGCCAATGATTAGAACAAGATGACCTTTAATGGTACTGCACAAAGACCGAACGTAAATCCCTTGATTTATAATTCAATTTGCTCACTCAATCATGGTGGAGATCTCTTTTTGCTATATTTGACTGATGATCTTCTATCTATATATATACGTTAACTAGACCATGATTAGGTAGTGGTGATTGAAGTATATCCACTTTTATGCTAATCTATATTATATTATAATATTCTAGATCACCACCATGATTGAGCTTATATGCACTCTGGAGGTAGTAATATAGTCTAGTGTTATATGTATGAGTCTAGTATAAATTACTTGGTCTTGGTGGGGAGTAACTTGGACTAGTAAAAATGCATACAATACTAGTCCAAGTTACTCTACCAACACTAAAGGGTGTCTAGATACATTCGTTTCACAAAATCCATGACATCTTATATTTTGAAACGGAGGGAGTTATATCTAGACTACTCATAGTGAGATTGTCATAGCTATTATCATCTAATATGATCCCCAATTACTATATATATGTACTATAACCATGTTAATATGATTTGGAAGTCTATCGTGCACCTGTTGTTTGATTTCTTAATTCATTACCTCAATAGCTACTCTACATGATGCACATATAGAGTCTATTGCCAATTTGATTCTTTAGTTTGCTCATCATTAAATCAATGTAATGATTTTCTTAACTTAAACGGTCAGAGCACCGCACTGTCAAGGCAAAGCTGCGGGTTTGAACCCCATGAGTCCCAAACTATGGATGGCAATTTCTATGAGAAATACAATGTTTGATTAATAATAAACAAGGGATGTTCATCTATACATGATCAGATGATCTTGCGAGTTTAATATTTGCCACCATATGATTCAATTGGTTATGGTTCCTATGAATTTTTAGTTGACTTGTGATTGCACCAATGCTATATTCTGACGTGATTCCTAGACATACATTGTTTAAATACATCATTGACCTTGCAGGGTGCACAATGTATTATTTGCTTCTTTGTCTACTGGATTTTCTTGCCTAGTTATATGTATAGTGATACTGTCAGCAGTTGGAAATACTATAGTTGTAGGCATTACAAAGAAGGTTTGTGCTACTTTTTGGATGCATCCAACTATTGTTTTGGCAGAACATGACCCATCTCTTTGTTTCTCTTCTTTTTTTATTTACTATCTCGACGATCAAAATATTTGAATGATCTGGCTACTGAAAAGGAATGGTTGATATCTTGCTTGTCTGAAATGAGTCTGGTAGTCTATTTAAGATACTTGGTCTATTGCTTGTTTGTGCAAGGTACTATCATAGTTTCCTGATGATTAAAGCAATGCCACCTATAGTTGCAGGTCACTTATTTGGCTAGTTCATACTATAGACCATTTTTAAACGCTATTCTTATATTTTAGGTTAATGCTTTGTTGTCCCGACCAGTTCTAAGCAGCTAAAGAATCTCATGCACCTCTTTTTGTTATATTTCTATATTTATATTATGTAGTGATATGATTAGTTTACGAGGTAAAGAGTCTAGTTGCTTGATTCCCTACATTCATTACCACAAAAGTTCAGTTAGTCTGCATGAGACACACATGTTGATGGCTTGATTTGTTATATAAGGAAAACGCCAATTTTGAAATTCTTTGACAACAAACATGGTGTTTTTTCTCCTGCTTTGCTGCTCTAACTTAATATATCTTAGTTTCAGCATGCAAATAACCTGTAGTGTTTGTTCCAGGCTATGATACTGGCACATGTACGCATCGGTCTAGGACATCAAAAGTTCCTGTTATTCTGGAAAGAGATGTGCGAGGCACATCATTGATTATTCTTGGCCAATGATGAATTTGAATTATTTTACATATAAGATGGCTACCAGTTAGCTGGTACGCTATGCTGACTTGTTTTCTTTGTTTCAGGCTGCACATGAAGCTATGGGGGCAGAAGGGACGAATCCTACATTAAGTATTGAGGTCATTTCACAAAGCAGCAGTGAAAGTGATTATTGCTTGCATCAGCCCATGATTTCAGTTTTTCCAGCACAAAGAGGTGTTATAGCTTCACTGCAAATAATTGATTTAATTGAACAAGAAACAGAGCAAATATATGGAATAATCATGATTACATGTGAATAGATACAAGAACTGAAAGATGGACAAGATTTGACAGACCGTTTACTTGTATGGGGATGTAAGCTCCATAGTAGAAACCCTGTTCGAACACATGTATCGTGATGTCTCTGTAATGCTTTATCTTGTTTTTGTTGAAAGTCTGGTCTCTAATAAATTTCAAAAAATATCTATTGATGTAATAGGGTGATCCTAGCACGGCCATTAGCTGGCTAAAATATTAACGGACTGTTTAAAACCAGAATTTCACCATAGTTATAGAATACGCAAATATCCTGGCCAGCAGATGGGCCAAATAAACACTAAAAGGCTATAAGTGGCAGGTCAGAATATTGGTGGGCCTCATAAGTGGCCAAGGCCCTGAAAACGTACAGGGCTGAACAACAACAGGACAGAACAATAAAGGGCCCAAACTGTAATGGGCCCGAATATTGATATACCCGAACAATAAAGAGTTGAAAGAGTAAAAGACATGAACAGTAAAAATCCCGCGCAGTAGAGGGCCCGCACAGCAAAACAGACAGAAGAGTAAAAGGCCTGAACAGTAAATGGTCGGAATAGTAAAAGGCCATAAGAGCAAAAGACCTAAACAGTGAACGGTTGAAATAGTAGAAGGCCAGAACAGTAAAAGGCCAGCAGTAAAGGATCCTAACACTAGCAACCCAGAAATGTAAAAGGCCATAATAGTAAATGGGTAGAACAGGAGCGAACCCCACATGCCGTAAGAACAGTAACGGGATGCCTGCAGGCCTTAATAGTGTGTAACCTTCTAGCGCAGGCCCCTAATGGGCCAAATATTATTCTACCAAAGTGGCCTTCTTTAGGACGAAACTATAGCGGGCCTGAAATCGTATGGGCCCTGGATGGTTTCATTAATGGTTCATGTCAAATAGTACACGGTGTGAGAGTAAAGGGCCCTAATCTTACTGGGCTCTCCTCGTGGGCCGGCCCACTAAACAATTAGGAGGCCTTGTCTAGGCCATGCTTCTACCATGGTTTCTATGACTGTTAATGGCGGTAACCAGCCGTTAACGGCGAGTGCCACATGGAATTTGGCATGACGTCAGCATTCAATGCTGCTGGCGAACAGATCTACGATGGAACAAGTTTTCGTGGCTGAAGGGTGTGATCCGTCACGGTCAAAAAAACCGTGGTAGATTCTTTTGTGACGGGGCTTTTACCACGAAGGGCATCCGTCGTAGAAGACTTTTTAGCCACCAAAACGGGCCTTCAACCACGAAAATCGTCTGTTGTAAAAGCTAACTTTTCTTGTAGTGAGATGCCAAGTTCAATTATCTTAAGGGGGTTAGCCTCGACTATACCACCCACACCTTTCTAGCCATTTTGAATCTCGCGGACAAGATTCATCTCAAGGGGATTAGTATGTCACATCCCAAGAATTTAGAAATTGGAACTAGGAAAAATATTCAATTGCTCGTCATTCATGTCCATCGCATTGCATATTTGCAAAAAATTTCAAAAATCGAATTCAAAACCGTAGTTCAAATTTCTATTTTTGAATTGCCAAATTTTCCTATATGGAACTATACAAGGATTTTATAAATCCAATATTTTGAACTAAATAAAGACTGAAAAATAGCCCTACATTGATATATTAAATTTTAGAAAATTTCTGAAACTCGTTTGGGCTCATTTGGAGTTCTAAATCAAAAGTTATAAAATAAAATAGAAAATGAAAAATAATAAAAAGAAAAGAACAAAAAAACAAAACTAGCCTAACCGAACCAGCCGGACCACAGTGACTGAGCCGACCCGTCTCTACCTACCGCCGCGCGCGTAACGCCGAGAAGCCACCACCACCCTACTCCGGCCGAAGCTAGCCCGAGCCAGCGCACCACCTAACCCGCGCATGCGCGTAGTGTAGAAGCGAGCTAGCAGCACCAACATCGGCTGACCGCCAGCCCGAGAATAACCCACCTCCCTTCTCCTGCTCACTGACACAAGGATCCGATTCCCCCTGACGAATCCATCGATTCGTTCTGACCTTTTGCCCATCCCGCAAACCCGCGGCTCCACATAAACCCTCCTGCATATTCCCTAGTTTTATTTTTACAATTTTTTGAAACCCTAGTGTTCCCCAAAGTTTCTGATCTGCCGCCGCCTCCATCGTTGATAGATCTTTGGAGCTCCAGGTTACTATCGGTTTCGTCGCCTCTCTCCATCCCGTTAACCTCTTTGTGATCCCCATGTTCTACCACTTCAGACCTTACCTTCCCCTTCTGCAGAGCACGGGAATGCCCAATAGGACTCGCTGGAGTACCACTAACATTACACCGCTCCATCCACTCCCTAGAGTCGCCATAGGAAGCAGGATATCATGTCGTGACCACCAGGAGAACCGTGAAACACCACCGTACCTCATGGACCTAATCCCTAGCCTCAGGGACTACCGCAGCCACCGCCAACACCACCTCCTGAGCCATGCTGCCGTAACCTTCATCGTCGCTGGTGAGCTCTAGGATGAACTCCTCCACCACTATACGATCACCTCTAGACGGCGCAGATTAGATCAGTAGCATGAAGATGTATCTGCCAATAAGACGCAACCACATGTCCTGCCGCGTCACCACGCGCTATGTTAGTGCCTAGTCATCACGCAGCTAGTGGGATCACGCCATCTGGCGCAAATGTCAGGTGACTGTGTAATTCGATTTTTAAATTGACAAAGAATTACTTGAAGTTGTAAAAAATCATACAAATTAATCTACAAATCCAGAAATAGGAAATAATATACCGTTGGAAAGAAACTTTTCTATAGATTATTAATATGCAATTGGATCTGACATTTACTAGAAGTATTTGTCATGATTATTTAATTGGTTTAATATCCTTTTTGGAGCAATTAATTCATCGAAAATAAACTACAAATCATAAAATACAAATAATATATACCTGGATTCACAAAATTGTATAGAACATGATTCTGGAATAAAATTATGAGTTTATAATATAGATAAATTTTGACATATTAAAGGCATATTGTAGTATTTTGATTCTAGAGAATGATTTGTAAACTATTTTGAAATGAATCCTTTTGCTCTTGGCTCTAAATTGAAACCTCTATAAAGGAGTGATTTTATCAAAACTTAATCTCACTATTTACAAAAGAGGTAAATTTAAATTTATTAAAGCCTATTAAATGGATTAAATTAATGCAATAATGTTTTGATGCATTAAAAAGTTTTCCATGCATGGCATCTGTAGGATAATGATCAGAGAGCCAAAATGTGATACTGAAGCTTTTACTAAACTGTCATGCATGCATTTTTGCATTTTCTTATGGTGTGTATGATTGTTTATGTGTATGCAATTGTATCGTGTAGATTGTGAAGAGTGTTATGCTTGCTCTTGTGAGGATTGTACCTTCGACAACTATAGCCAAGGCAAGTAGATGCTATTTTGATCATGATAGTGTCCTATTATTTTCTATGCATGTTTAGTGTATTTTGTAGATGCGTGTGTAGGAATGTACTATGGCTATGTTATGTCCTAATTAATGTGGTAGGAATATCTTGTAGTTAAACCACCGTATGTTTAGATGTGCTTAGCTATGCTATGTTAGACGAGGGTTGGGTTATATCATATAAAAGTTATATTTAAAGTATTGTTTTGAGAAAACTAAAAACAACTTAATCAATGAATCTCTTGGGTGTGATGGGGTTGACATTTTTTGGTGGTATAAATGCGAAAGGCACCCAAGTATCTTGAGAAAATGGTTGGCTTCTTTATTCGGTACCTTAAGTGTACAACCATGTGCCAATAAGAAATTGGCGGTTGGCTGGACTTAGTAGGTTGTGGTGACTCGAACCCACGTATCCAGAGATGTAGAATTTTGTTGGTACGATGCATGTCGGATTTGGGGAGCTACTTCCTGAATTGTCTCGTTATGGACCTCTCCCTACCATAGCAAAAAACGTGTGTAATGGTAAGAGCGGGCTGGCCATATCACATGGTTGAAGTGTACAAACCCCTGCAAGATGTCTAATCTAGGTGCTTAGCCATGTCCCCGATCATGGACAAATTGAGTTGCTAGATATTCAGGTTATGACATGTTTTTCGCTCATCCCAATTTCTTAAATTCCTTAATATTGATGGGTTAACTTAATTGGGATCTTTTCAAAGAAAATCTAAAATTGCTTATAAAAGTAGGACAAAAGTATTTGAAAATGTTGCAGCCACATAGTGGTCAATACTTTGAATGTATGGCAGTACGGCTAGGTATATTGTCTCCTTACTTAGCCGTACTGCCATACATTCAAAGTATTGACCACTATGTGGCTGCAACATTTTATATTGTAGGTTATTCTGGTTCTAAGTGATCTTATAGGTTGCGACCCTCTACTCGACATTTGTTCGCATGTGACGCAATTGAAGATGGAGCCTATTATATGTTTATGACTTCGTATGCTATTAAAATATTTCAGCTAGCCTTTAAGCTAAGTGTTATGTAACAATTGCAAATTTTGGATCATTGAATGTAATAATGATGCACTGTTAAATTTCTTGGTATTCATCGGTACTGTGTGTGCCAGTGAACAGATCCAAGGATTGTCACTATACATAAGAACTCAGCCTTATCAGGCGTGGGTGTTACATGCCGCCACATTGAGAAGAAGATTAGCCGAGTTATTTACAGGTGCTTTCTTGATATCCATCTGTATATATGTGATCCTTTTTTCATTTACTTCCTCGCGTCGGCCTTTTTACTGGATTTACTTCATATCTATGTTTTCTGTTATGTTCTTCGTCTACTTGTTGGCCAAGGTTTTGCTCCATGGTTTACCTTGATTGAATCCCTATCTGTTTACCTTGACTGAATATCTATTCTCCTCTCTCTAGAAGGTACTTTTACATCGGTAACACAACTAGCGGCCTCCTTGTGCTAGGACAGAGGGTGTAGTCATACAATACCCGGCTGTACAACCCCTTCTTAGGTGCTATCAAGCACCTAAGGACGGAAATACCGATCGAGCAGGTGGCACGGAGGAAGGGAGTCGTCCAGTCTTTGGTGAAGAGTCATACTCGGCATCTGACCTCTTCGTTGAACTCCAAAGCATGACTTCTCACGCTGGTGATGTTTTCTTCACCAACAAATACGGGTCTATCCTCTCGACTATATGTGGTGTTGTTGATGGAGATTGATACATTGCAAATGTATCTATAATTTTTGATGTTCCATGCTTCGTTTTATCCATTTTCTTGTGTTCTGTCCACAATTTGGAGTACTTTTCATATGATTTCTTGGACTAACCTATTAACAAGAGCCATAATGCCAGCTGCCTGTTTTCTATCGTTTTTGGTTCCAGGAATGTCATAAAATGAATATTCTCGGAATTGGACGGGACAAAAGCCAAAGTGCATATTTTTCCGGAAGTCATCAGATGCCAGAATACGAGACGGAGATGGTCTAGGGGCCGGCCACACCACCTGGCCGCACGGCCAGGCCTGGCCCGTGCCAGGGGTTGGTCTGGCCGACCCCAGCACCCCCTCGGCCTATCCTCCCGCCTATAAGATGACCTCGGGACGAAAACCCTAAGTACCCGATCAAAAATCCACGAAAGAGTCTATAGCCATCGTCATCTCCATCCCTAGATAGGGAGGAATCTGAAGGTCTTCTCGGCACCCTGCCGGAGAGGGGAATTCACCCTGGAGGCCTTCTTCATCATCATGCAAGCCTCCAGACTGATGCGTGAGTAGTTCATCCTTGGACTACGGATCCATGTAGTAGCTAGATGGCTGGTTCTCCTCCTTTGTGCTTTCATGTCTAGATCTTGTGAGCTCCGTTCATGATCAAGATCATCTATTTGTAATATTGCGGGGATCCGATGGATATTGAGATGCTATTTCAGATTGATTATTGATTCTATCATGTCTTTGTTTTTTATGATCTTGCATGCTTTCCGTTGTTAGTAGCTATCTTGGCCAAGTAGATGCTAGCAACTCCAAGAGTTAGTATTTATGCTCGATAGTGGGTTCATGCCTCTGGTAATCTGGGGAAGTGACACAAATCTCTAAGGTACTAGATGTGCTGTTGCTACTAGGAGAAAACAACAATCCTTTGTTCATAGAACAACCGTATTGTTTACTTTACACGTAATTCGTAAAGCAATAATATGTTGCTTGTAACTTAATACTGGAGGGGGTTCGGATGATAACCTGAAGGTGGATTATTAGTCATAAATGCAGTTGGATGGCAGTCCATGTATAATGTTGTAATCCCCAATCAAGTTCCAAAGGAGTCAAGATGATTAGTATATGCATGTATTGCTTTCTCGTTGTTTGTTAATTGCCCCGCTGTAATTTGTTCACCCAGCATGTTATCTATCTTAAGGAGAGCCACCTCTAGTGAACTATGGATCCCAGTCCTTTTCTTTTACATACAATCTATAGACTGTTTACTTCTTTGTGTTTACTTTCTGCAAACTATTACTTCCTTCCATTCGATATGTTTAATCCTTTATTTTCAGCAAAACCGGTGAGATTGACAACCTCATCGCAAGTTGGGAACAGAGTTCTATGGTTGTGTTCTGCATGTCTCCACGTTGCTGCTGGCACCGGTAGTGCGCCCTGCCATCGTTCAACTAGCTACACCTTTGGGGTGTTTCCTTGCTCCTACTGGATTGATAAACTTGGTTTCGTACTGAGGGAAAACTTGTTGCTGTGCTCATCATACCTTCCTCTTGGGGTTCCCCAACGAGCTCGATATATTTTGGGCCATCAAGCATATTTTCTGGTGCTGTTGCTGGGGAATAAAGAAGAAAGAGCTCCCACGTCAACAACACGCCATCAAAGATATTTTCTGGCGCCATTGCCGGGGACTCAAGGACATCTTCACAAGGGGAGTCCATCATAAAAAAATTGTTTACTTTGTTATTTTTGTCTTGCTTAGTTTCTTTTTTGCTTTGTTTGCTTGTTTCTTTATTCAAAAACACACAAAAAAAATATGTTTACTAGTTTTCTTTCTTATTTGAAAACCCAAAAAAATGACTACTCTTGAAAACACTAAGTTGTTTGACTTCACTAGCACCAACAACAATGATTTTATGAGCACACCTATTGCTCCACCTGTGCCTGAAGATACTTTCTTTGAGATAAAACCTGCTTTGCTCAATCTTGTTATGAGAGAACAATTTTCTGGAATTGGTAATGAAGATGCTGCTGCCCATCTAAATAACTTTGTTGAACTTTGTGAGATGCAAAAGAATAGGGATGTAGATGGTGATATTATTAAGCTGAAATTGTTTCCTTTCTCTTTGAGAGGAAAAGCTAAAGAATGGTTGAATTCCTTAACTAGGAATAGTATTGATTATTGGACTAAATGCAAAGATGCTTTCATTGGAAAATACTATCCTCCTGCTAAGATTATATCTATGAGAAGTGAAATAATGAAGTTTAAACAATTTGATAATGAACATGTTGCTCAAGCTCGGGAACGAATGAAATCTTTGGTAAAGAATTGTCCCACTCATGGACTGACTTCATGGATGATCATCCAAACTTTTTATTGAGGATTGAACTATTCTTCAAGGAACCTATTGGATTCTGCTGCTGGAGGTACCTTTATGACCATCACTTTGGGTGTTGCAACAAAACTTCTGAACAATATGATGGTTAATTATTATGAATGGTATACTGAAAGAGCTCCACAAGGTAGGAAGGTAAATTATGTTGAGGAAACTTCCTCCTTGAGTGATAAGATTGATATTATTATGTCTATGCTTGTGAATGAGAAAGCCCATATTGATCCAAATAATGTTACTTTAGCCTCTTTGGTTGCTCAAGAAGAGCAAGTTGATGTGAACTTCATAAGAAATAACAATTTTGCCAATAATGCTTATGGAAGTTCCTACAACAATAATAAGAGTGCTCCCTCTGAACTTGAAGTTATGCTTAAAGACTTTATTAGTATGCAAACTCCTTTCAATAAAACTATTAAGGAAAAACTCTCTAATGCTGAAAGAAATATAGCATCTTTGGCTGAAGCTCAATCTTCTTTGAATAACATGGCTGCTAAACCTGAAACTAATGATAATCCCTTTACAGCTACTAATGCTATACATGTAAGAATTGATGAAAATGTTATACTATTAGCTGAATTACATGCTAAGTGGGAAAGAGAGGATGAAATTGCTAGAAACATTAGTGTTTCTACCATCACTACCACTAGTGTTGAGGCTAGTAATATTTCCACTACTCTAGATGATAAATTTGATTTCGATATTGATGGTTGCAATATCTTTGAAGTTATTAAGTTCCTACAAAAGCTTGCTAAAAGTCCTAATGCTAGTGCTATGAACATGGCCTTTACAAAACACATTACTAATGCTCTCATAAAAATTAAAGAAGAAAAGATGAAACATAAAGCTTCTATTCCTATAAAACTAGAAGATGGTTAGCAACCCATCATTAATATGAAAGTGAATGACTTTGATTTCAAAGCTTTATGTGATCTTGATAGTAGTGTTTCTATTATGCCTATAAGGATTTATGATATGCTTGATTTGCCTCCACTTGAAGATTGTTATTTGAATGTCCCACTTGATGATAATGCTAAAAAGAAACTCATGGGGAGTCTTAATGATGTTCTTATTATGGTTAACGATTCCTATGTCACCGTTAATTTCTATGTTTTGGATGTTGAATACAATGCTTCTTGTCCTATTACTTTGTGAAGACCTTATCTGAGAAGTGTTGGTGCCATCATTGATATGAAAGAAGGCACCATTAAATATCAACTCCCACTGAAGAAAGGTATAGAACACTTCCCTAAGAAGAGAGTGAAGATTTCGTTTGCTTCTCCTATGAAAACAAAATTTGGTCTTAATGCTTCTTCATTTGAGAACACTTGATCCTTTTTCTTCCTTCTTATGCCTAACTTAAAGGCGTTAAACAAAAGTACTTATTGGGAGATAACCCAAAAGTTTTAGATGAGTCTTGGAAGTTATTACTTCAGTAATAACCACTCTTTATTTTTATTTTCTTTTTGTGCCAAGAGAAACGTCTAATGAGAGAGAAGTAATGATTGGGAAAGTTGCTGTCCCGAAACAGATTTTTGTGCTTCACCATAAAAATTCGTGTAAAATCTCTGAAAGTACTTTTGAGGAGTGAATTTTTGTGCGTCTTCCCCAGGTTGTTATCTAACTTTCTTTAGTTCAGCACTTTTTGATTTGAGCAACAGAAGGTCTTCGAAACAATTCGTCTTTACCTGTTGGTCTGTTTTGACAGATTTCTACCATTTTCTGCATTTGCTTCTTGTTGGTTCCTTTTTGAGTTCTTTTGGGGAATTGAGCTTTTTGAGGGAAGTTCTACAGTAGCTAGTGTCCTAATGGAAGTTTATTTGGTGCTAGAACTGAACCTTAAGACCTGCTATCTTGAGTGCACTAATGTTGCTAATAAAGATTGTGTGATGTTTTGTATGAAGGAAAAATATCAGGTGTGTGGAAGGAATGAGTAATGAGATGAAGGATGGACTAAAGCTCAAGCTTGGGGATGCCACGCGTGTCACCCCAAGAAATATCGAAGAATTACAAGCGTCAAAGCTTGGGGATGCCCAAGGCATCCCCTTCTTCATCAATAAAAATCCCAAGTTTTTGCCAAACACTTCATTTTTATTGTTTCATGCACAATTGTGTTGTTCTTGGAGTGTCTTCTTTTTCGTTTTCGTTTTGGTTTTTCATTTCCTTTTTTTCTTAGTTTTCTGAATAAATTGGTTGGACCCCCTCTTTCATACATTGGTTTTCAAATAGTTTGGTTTGGTTTGGAAGAGAGTAGGAAAGTTCATACTTATGTGGTAAAAAGAGCTTGTTTTTGACTGTGGCCTATGCTTTATCATGCCATGCTTGTTATTGTTTTGGCTTTATGCTTAGTATTCTTTGATGTAGCATGACTTGTTATAAACAATTGATATTGCTTAATGTGCCTTGGATGAATCATGCGTTGTTTTAGCATATTAAAGCATAGTATAGTGATATTCTCCTTTGATGCTTTATTTGGGTTGACTTGGCGCATGCTCACACCATGTTATGACTATCCAAAGTCACCATATCCTTTATGATCCTTTAGTTTTCAACTTGTAGTATCACTTTATGCTTTGATCAATGATGTTTTGTCGCTCTGCATGATTATGACCATTATTGCTCTCTTAGTTTGTCGCTCCCAGTCTTTTGCTAGCCTCCACAACCAAGTACGAGTTCCACTCATGCATCCAACTCCCTAAACCAAGTTATTCCAAAGAGTCCACCATACCTACCTACTATCTTATGCTATTCCAAGTATATTCATGCTTTTGTTTACCTTCCAAATTAAACTTGTTATGAGAAAACTAGTGATTAAAGCTCTCACAAACTTGATGGCACACTATACTTTTTTGCATCTAATAAACTTGAACCATTGGGTCCTTCTTTGTTGCGTATATGCTTGCGCTTTATAAGTTGAAATTAGCAGAACCATGTATCATGGGGAACGCTTTCAACATTGCACATGTACTTTGTACCCCGTTGATATCATGTTATTTTGCTTATGGATCCCGGCGGTGTGAAATAAAAGTGGAACTTGTAAGATCATGGAGTTTGTATGTGTGTTAGAGAAACGCCTGGGCCACTAGCCTAAGCCATTCCTAATAATGGTGGAAACTTGCAGCATCACCATAATGAGCACTCTATGAGGCATCCTCAATAAAAACCTATGCAAATAGCAAATAAAAAGATCGCTGAGATGCTCATTGTCTGCTTGCCTTGTCATTTTGATTATGGGATAGCTCCTGTATCATGTGCAAGGGGTACCCCGTTGGCGGTTCCTTATGATACATATGTACTTACAATGACAAGAGCTTACTAGTGACTAAAGTTGAGTAGCATGAGGTTCGGTCTTTGTAAGTAAGGGGCATGAGATTTCAGTTTATAACTTGTCAAGCATATCCTCTTAGTTTTGTCACTTTAACCTTAATCACCTTCAAGATGCTTATGATAGGGGCAATCAGAGCTGAAAGCTATAAGTACCATAAGTTTTGGAAGCTCTTTATGAGACTTGAATCCCTTTTTCCTTTTATGAAGGCCTTTCTTCCACCATTATATATTGAGTATCCACCTTCTATCTTTATGCACCTACTTTGAGAGCATAGTGGCCATTCTTAGTTCCATGTGCATTGTCCCAAGACTAGTTGATTGATGCATAACTTGATATTGCTTGTTTTAAACTATTTGTATCTAGTCACTCTTATGAACTTTGAAGGTGTCCTATGCATTTATATTTGCTACTCTATGATGGACAAGCTGAATACTATTATGCTATGTTTTCTTTATGTGAAACAAACAAACGTCTTGCAAAGCATTGTTATTCATGAATCTTTTGTTTGTGCCTTTTCATGTTGCATCATAGTTTCTTTGCTTATTGCTAGAACTTTGTTTCTTGTTATGATTGAAGTACTATGATCCCAGCTTTGAATGTTTTGCAAATACTTTGATCAAGTCTTTGATGGTGCATGTCACCTCGAAAATTATTTCTTTTTATCACTTACCTACTCGAGGACGGGCAGGAGTTAAGCTTGGGGATGTTGATACATTGCAAATGTATCTATAATTTTTGATGTTCCATGCTTGGTTTTATCCACTTTATTGTGTTTTGTTCCAACTTTGAAGTACTTTTCATATGATTTCTTGGACTAACCTATTAACAAGATCCACAGTGCTAGCTACATGTTTTCTGCTGTTTTTGGTTCTAGGAAAGTCAGAAAATGAATATTCTCGGAATTGGACGGGACAAAAGCCAAAGTGCCTGTTTTTCTGGAAGTCATCAGATGCCAGAATACAAGACGGAGAAGGGCTGGGGGGCGGCCACACCACCTGTCCCGCGCCAGGGGGTGGTCTGGCCGACCCCAGCACCCCCTCGGCCTCTCCTTCCGCCTATAAGATGCCCTCGGGACGAAAACCCTAAGTACCCGATCAAAATCCACGAAATAGTCGGTAGCCGCCGCCACCTCCATCCCTAGATCGGGAGGGATCTCAAGCTCTTCCCGGCACCCTACCGGAGAGGGGAATTCACCCTAGAGGCCTTCTTCATCATCATGCAAGCCTTCGGTGTGATTAGTGAGTAGTTCATCCTTGGACTACGAATCCATGTAGTAGCTAGATGGCTGGTTCTCCTCCTTTGTGCTTTCATTTCTAGATCTTGTGAGCTCCGTTCATGATCAAGATCATCTATTTGTAATTCTTTATGTTATGTTTGCGGGGATTCAATGGACATTGAGATTCTATTTCAGATTGATTATTGATTCTATCATGTCTTTGTTTTTTGTGATCTTGCATGCTTTCTGTTGTTAGTAGCTATCTTGGCCAAGTAGATGCTAGTAACTCCAAGAGTTAGTATTTATGCTCGATAGTGGGTTCATGCCTCTGGTAATCTGGGGAAGTGACAGAAATCTCTAAGGTACTAGATGTGTTGTTGCTACTAGGGAGAAAACAACAATCCTTTGTTCATAGAACAATCGTATTGTTTACTTTAAACGCAATTCGTAAAGCAATAATCTGTTGCTTGCAACTTAATACTGGAGGGGGGTTCGGATGATAACCTGAAGGTGGATTATTAGTCATAGATGTAGTTGGATGGCGGTCTATGTATAATGTTGTAACGCCCAATCAAGTTCCAAAGGAGTCAAGATTATTAGTATACGCATGTATTGCTTTCTCGATGTTTATCAATTGCCCCGCTGTAATTTGTTCACCCAGCATGTTATCTATCTTAAGGAGGGCCACCTCTAGTGAACTATGGATGCCGGTCCTTTTCTTTTACATACAATCTATAGACTGTTTACGGCTTTGTGTTTACTTTCTGCAAACTATTACTTCCTTCCATTCGATACGTTTAATTCGTTGTTTTCAGCAAAATCGGTGAGATTGACAACCTCATCGCAAGTTGGGGACAGAGTTTTGTGGTTGTGTTGTCCAGGTCTCCATGTTGCTGCTGGCACCAGTGGTGCGCCCTGCCATCGTTCATCTAGCTACACCTTTGGGGTGTTTTCTTGCTCCTACTGGATTGATAACCTTGGTTTTGTATTGAGGAAAAACTTGCTGTTGTGCTCATCATACCTTCCTCTTGGGGTTCCCCAACGAGCTCGATATATTTTGGGCCATCAGATATGTCCAGCTGCAGCGCTCCGCACGACCCTGGAGATGCATGCCACCATTGCAGGCCCTTTTCAGGGCTGCCAGTTCCTACAGAATCATTTTTACCTCGTGGAGTCAGACGTGGAGCTGTTGTTCTTCGTGAGTGGACCGGTCTATGGCGACATGCCGCTTATTTACCGGGTTGATACCCAGAATCGTGTTGTTCAGTCGGTCAGAGGCATCGGCAGCCAAGCTCTCTATGTTGCTGACAATTGGTGAGTTTGCATCGATACCGCTAGGGTCCTTACGGTGTAGGTCCACTACAAGAAATGTGTCAACTAGTGACCTTTTCATAACGACCATGGATTTTTTTAGTCATAGATCTATGACCATTTCAAACCAAATGGTCGTAGGTTATTTTGGAGGGTCTAAACCTTGAAAAATAACGACCTTTTTTGTCAATAAGGTCATAACTTGATTACAACAATAGGTCATAACATAGACAACACCGGTATATGACCTTAATTGTAGATGACTGCGACCAATTTAAATGGTCATTACTTCTAATACATGATTCGTTGAAACGACCAGACTGCCAACTAACCAGTTTCACCTAGGTGTCATGTACAAGTGTCAATTTTTTGCCTACATATCATATCCACGTGTCAATCTAACATATGGGACCCACGTATCCATGCTGAGTAAGAAAGAGCACTTGGGCTGACATGGAAGCCCGAGCGGCGAACTAGACCAGCAAAAATAGCAGCAGCAGGGATTCGAACCCGTGACCTCCAATCATTCCCGCTCGTTGCTTACCACGACACCACGCCAACCTTTTGGAAAACATGTGCATATTAGTAGTATATGTGTAAAGTTGAGCACACGACTGGCTGCTTAGAACTAAATTGGCAAAACTAAGAGGAAGGGGACTCAAACCCACGACCTCTTCCTCTCACTGAACCAACCGAACCACCACACCACCAAGGGACTTGTGTCTAAGTTAGACCACATTGTCTATTTAAATATCTAAAGTGTTGTGCTCTGGAATAAATTGGCAAAAATAGAAGAAAGGGGACCCGAACCGACGACCCGTGACCTCCCTGTTGAAACCACAGACCCAAGCACCGGACCACCACTAGGTTGTTGTCTAACTTAGTCCGTGTGGCTTCTTGAATATTCGCTTCCGTTACTAGGCCTGGGCCTCATTGCGGAGGAGGCCTCAAACTCTTTTTTTTCTCTGCAATTTCGCCACCAGCTGGGCTGATGGTCCATAGTCCATTATAATGTAGATTTTTAGTGGTAATTTTATGGGATTTTGTAAGTTCGAGCCCACGTAAATAGAGAGAGATAAGTTTTTTTCAAAAATTATAGAAATGAAATTTCACCATCAATTTTTCCTACGGCCTCATATCGAGATGATTACAAAATCAATTGTCAATAAAATGAGGTCTAGTTTGTGTGTAAATTATAGTAGTGCCATTCCGCACCGTAATTTTGGTACTTGTTTCACAAAATAAAGTGAATCTATCGAAACATGGTCAAAACGGTGGGAGTGACTGTCCTTGTCTAGAAGTTGAGTCTTGTTAAAATTTTAGTGGATCTCTGATAAAACAACATATTGTGAGTCCAAAAATGTTTTTTGCAAAAAATCATGAGCATTATACCATGTACATGCAATTTAAATCAGACCCACTTCCTCCCGATTCGATAGACATTTGTCTTTTTCATGAGGGGTGGACCGAAAGGTTTGAGATGCTCCGGTTCGGACATTGTCCATGTAACATGGTCTAATATTTTTCAAAAATGTGGTGGAACCATTTTGAAACTCTCATTTGGTGGTTGCTTTACAAAACGCCCCGTTTTTCAGCATTCAAAAAATAGAAAATGCATTTTCTGTGCGACGAAAAGGAAAACTTCCTCCTGCAACATTGTTCTCCATCCCAAGATGCACATGTTTGTACAATATGGGCACATTATCACAAACTATGCCACGATTCTGGTCATAACATTGGTCGTTTGGCCCAAAAACCATGAAACCTCGAACATGATAGGTCATTTCTGTGAAAGTTTTTTCAATACACTTGCAATATACCAAGTTTGATATTTTTACTTGCAAATATGTCACATAAAAAGACACGACGCGGAGGATTTAACTCGTTTGGACCGTTTTTTAATTTATTCTGCCCGTTTCAAACTATGGTCAAAATGGAGGGCATGAAGGTTCCTAGCTAGGGGACGAGCCTCGCTAAACTTTCATTAGATCTCTGATAAAACATCATATTGTGAAGCTAAAAATGATTTTTTCAAAAAATCATGAGCATTAGATCATGAACCTGTAGTTCAAATCAGACCCACTTCCTACCGATTTGGCACAGATTTGTCTTTTTTGCCAGTGATGGACAAAAAGGTTTGGGATATCCTACTTCTGGCATTGTCTATATAAGGTGGTATGATATTTTTTAAAAATATGGTGGTACCATTTTGAATTAACCATTTGGTGGTTGCTTCACAAAATGCCCCGTTTTTTGCACTTGGAAAATGCAAAATGCATTTTCTGTGCAACGAAAAGAAAAACTTCCTCCTGCAACATTGTTCGCCATCCCAATATGCACATGTGTGTACAATATGGGCACATTATCACAAAGTATATCGCGATTTTGGCCATAATATTGGTCGTTTGACCCAAAAGCCATGAAACCTCGAACATGATAGGTCATTTTTGTGAAGGTTTTTTCGAGATGTTCGCAGTATACCAAGTTTGGTATTTTTCCTTGTCAATATGTCACATAAGATGACACCACGCGAAGGTTTTACATTATTTGGACTGTTTTTGAATTTTTCATGCCCGTTTCAAACTATGGTCAAAACGGCGGGCACGAAGGTTCATATATAGGGGATGATCCTCGCTAAAATTGCATCGGATCTCTAAAGAAACATCATATTGTGAGTATGGCATGTGTAAACGTGTAGCACAGGATAACAACACAATAGCAAGATGGAAATACTAATTCATAAATAGAGACATTATAGTGGTATCTCCTATGGATAGGTAGAGCATAGAATGAAAACAAATGTGTTCAGTGACTAATAATTTATGAATAAATAGCATACATAAAACTGTTCATTGCATTCGGTTTAAGCCTAACCACAACGAATTTATTTAGTAAATTATGGGTATATCATGTAAAGAACCTGCTAGTTAAATTTTTTGCACAAATATAGTACATTGCCAACAATACAAATCATGTAGGGAGATCTGGTTACCTCGGTCAGGGTGGATCCTAGGAAGCCCCGCATCCTCGCGGGTCACGTCGAGGTCGCCGAAGGTGTTGCGGTTTTAGTGGTTGTTAACGATAGGGAAGATTATCTTGGGCAGGCGAGGATAGGATCAGAGCGCTGGACGACAACATCCGTGGAGAAGATCCGGGGCGGTCGGTGATGTGCTCGACGCACTAGACGGGTGGTCGGTTAAGTAGATCAGGTGTGGTGGGTACGCCAGCTAAAGTGCAGCGAAGATGTTCTGGTCGGTGAGGTATTCCTAGAGGACAGAGGGGGTAGGGTTTTTGAGGGGGCATGCGTGCGGGGAAACTACGCCAAATCGGTGATATATATGTACTGTTTTTTTGAAGCTGGACTGTGAGGGAAAATCAATTTATTTCAAACTTAAAATAAAGTGTTGTACAAAATAGGGGGAAAAAGAGTAACCATCTGCCTACCTACTATACACATGCATACTCATGGTAGAGAGGATAACGAATCTTGATATCTATCTAAATGCTTAGCCTTAATTCTATGCTTAAGGAGATGTGCATCATGAACGAAATTACATTACCACTTGGAAAAAGTGGGCTTCTCGTTCCTAAAGATGACAGCATTTCTGATGATCCAAATGTTCCAACTAGCAATAATCATCACCTCCATAAAGAAAGGGTGTCGTAAACTTTTGCGTGCATTAGTCACAATATCTTGTAAGTCACCAGTGCCTCCTGTCCAATCAATCTGGAGGTCATTCCAGATAGGTGCACGGAAATTGCACTCAAAAACAGATGTACACGATCCTCATAAGCTCTCAAGGGACAAAGAACACACATTTTATCATCTGTAACCTTCCATTGTCTTTGCTACAGAAGATCCCTCATGTTTAGGCAATCCTTTAGTAAGAGCCAAGCAAAAACAATTGTATTCATGGCGCAGCTGGACTGCCAAAGCCATTTGAAAACTAATGGGACAGAAATGTGCCTATGGATATGAGCATAGAATTTGCCTGAAGTATATGACTCGTCCCAGTAAAATTTCCAAATGTCATCATTGTCAGACATGGGCGATGATTGAATGAGTTGCTATAACTGAATCAGTTCCGCATGAGCCTTCCTAGATAAGGGTAGATAAAACATGGACTCAAGATTCTCCATGGAAAAAACTTTGGCTGCAGAGAGATTACCAACTAGAACATAAGAATATAGCCGAGGAAATCTATTCTTTAGAGGGGTTGAGGAGTCATTGATCTGCCATTTGTCCTCCCAAAATAACAATGTGTCACCCTTACCAGGACTGACCACCTCCACTTCTCTGAAATTATCCACTTGCTGCATTACATCGCGCCACCAAAAAGACCCACATAATTTCTCCGCATGCAGAATTTTGTGATTGTAGTGAGAAGTCCATACCAATTGCACCCAAGGTGTATCTGCCCGATTGTAGAATTTATCTAAAAAAGTGATCAATAATGCTGCATTATGCTTTTGGAAGTTGACAACGCCAAGACCCCCTAACTTTTTGGGCTGACTTACCATTTCCCACGGTGTAAGGGACTGTTTGAGTGTATCAGTGTGATCCCTCCACAGACACTGTCTCAGAACTTGGTCAAACTGATCTGTGAGTCCAATAGGTAACTTTAAAGAACAAAAAATGTAACGGCATAGAGGCAAGCGCCGAGTTGATTTACTATAGCCTAGCACCCTGGCTGAGAATTTTGGAGCTCGCAGATAACTTACGTCCCAGCCGACAGACAAGAGGCATCATATGTATGATCAAAGGTCTCGTAGTTCCAAGAGGGAGACCAAGGTATGTGAACAACATCGATCCTACTTGGCAACCAAATTCAGAAGCTAACTGTGAGGTAGTCACACTACTCACATTGATTGGAAGCAACTAATATTTACTATAATTGATTTTTACCAGTGGAGAATATTTATGAAGGACTTCCTTTAGAACTCTCAGTTGAACCATTTTAGCAGGCATGACAAGAACTGTGTCATCGGTGTACTGAATGATCGGAAAATCAGTGTCATACATATCAATGGGTCTACTGATAGTACCTTAATGTAATAGATCATTAGTGACCACTTGTAGCAAGTTGGAACAAAATATATATAACGAAAATGGATCCCCTTGCCGAACTCCACTCTTGCATATTAACTGTTTACCAGGAATACCATTTAGTAATATAGCTGAAGATCCAGAGTATAAAATCTCTCGTATCTAATCAATCCATTTCTCATTAAAATCGATATGTTTCATAACTTGGATGATGACTTCATGCTCGATGGTGTCAAAGGCTTTTGCAAATTCTAGCTTTAGGATGATAATAGGCTTTTTTTAAGCATGGCATAGATAAAGATATTCAAATGACCAAGCTAAAAAATCTTGAATATATGTACTGGTCGTAATATACTGGAAAAAATACACTAGGGGTTGAATGGGAATTTCGAAGTTTCTAAAATTTGGGACACGAAATATATCAGAATAGGCAGGGGATTTAGCCGCTTTATTTTGATTGTAAATTTGGTCATGTTCATCATGTGATAATAGAAAAATGGTGGGCCATACTCCCTCAGTGGCTAGTACTCCCACTATTCTTTGGAATAATAATTTTCTTTTGGTAGTACTCGCACTATTCAAGAAACTCGAGGAAGATGGATATTATACCGCACAGCCATAGCCAAGGGATAAGTAATTAGGAGTATTGTAACAAAAATCAAATACTATTAAAAGATGAGGCAAATTAAAAAAAAGGCAAAAGCAGATGCAAACTAACACACCCACACGAACAAACGGACCCACTCACAGCAGTAGTAGGGCGGAAGGATTTATTTAAATGTTTTTACAAGTGAGATAAACAAATAAGTGGTTGATGATATGACCATCTCATCATATAAAGACAAACCAGCAAAATAAACAAACGTCATATAGCATGAACTTTAGCAGCTACCGCTCTGGAGCTGCATAATAAACAAAGGTACAAACATAGTTGATTTATCGTGCTATGGACCTTTATGTAAAGTGGGAGGCCTTATCCTCAGATTTCTGATTTTTTCTAGACAAGAAATGTTAAGGGTCTCCCTGTAACTTGTACCTGCCAAAATTGCAATACAGCTCCTAGGCATCTCGAGGCCTTTACGATTTAAAAAAAAGAATGCGAGAGAGAGAGAGAGATGACTGGATTTCTTCGATCGTAGAGAATGCTCCTCTAGTCTACCGTATGATGATTGACAGTTAAATTTCCAGCTGATGACTGCATATTTGCATCATGTTTTATATTATTATTTTACATTATAGATGTAGGATATTGGTATTTTACAATGCTCGCGCACACATTTTATGTTTGTTTTCACCAGGATCAGGATAGATGATGGACATAATTCACACAATTCTTGGAGCAGTTGTACTGTAGACAAAAGGAGTCAAAAGCACCATAAATCACTTATTTCAGAAATATCAATAATAACATAAGAAAACCCGAAGTGATCAAGGCATACAGACAGTTTAACGACTAACTATACGGCGAGAATAATTTTTCTGGCCGTATAGTTCCCGCTGTATAGTTGGCGCTGCCACCGCCTCCTAAAATAGTTTCATCCTGTGCAACTGGATCAGGGAGACGACATACAGAACAACCAGACATCGTCGAAACCTCACCTCCAAAAGGGGGAACTCGTCCACCGGGGATCCACCTTCGCCCTGCGCAGATTTGGCAGGCTAAGGAATCAATCTTCATCATCAACCGCTACAGTACCACCATCTCCACCCATCCCATCTACATATTGTCTAGACCTTGTTGTAATTCATGTACTCTTTGTGGATTTATACAAGTCCTATTCATCTATGATAGATTCCATTGTTTTTGCCATGATGTTGATTGCCTCCATGTCTGAGTAGATCATTAGTTATTGAAGAGATGGAGAAACCCTAGTATGAGATTGAAATAAGATAAAGTTTATTATGATAGTCATCGGTGTGACCATGTGTTAGATTGTCTTCATCTTAATGTTGGGAGAAGTCGACCTCTCAATATTTTCCTCTTATGGGGACTTGATGGAGGGAACTACTTGTTGGTAGACGGAGGTATGTAAGCACTTATAGTGACTATAAAGTTGTTCAAACTCCTTGCGTAACTTGGGAACCGAGGAAACTCACGGAACACTATACATACCATGGGATACGTTCTATGGGATTAAGTACCTTAATAGCGCAATAATTTGATTGATGTCGATTGCTGACTGTTGTGGTTATGAGGATAATGTGAGCAGTGGTTGTTGCCTATTTGTCCAAATATGGAGTTCCCCCACACATACACACTTTATAATGTTCATGATAATAATCTTTACCTTAGTTCTTTATAATGCTAGTGGTGTATACGCTACTCCCTGAGAATGATTTTTCCCTATTGCAGTTCCAATCCCTCTTTCATACGTGATACTTATTTTCTGTGTTTAGTTGTTTTACTTTACTTAATGTTGCTCTTATAAGAAAAACTCAAAAACACATTTTTACACAAATACTCGCATTTTATCTTGTCACTTAGAACTTTATTTATCATTTCTATTGTAGTATTTAACTCAAGAGTTATTAGACTTCAGACTATTGCTCCCTGTGGGATCGATATCGTTATTTCGAAACTAGCTACAAACAATATGTGCACTTGCAGTCATCAAGCTATTTTCTGGCGTTGTTGCCGAGGAGCTAAGCATTGTAGGTCTTTTAGTTTTTGCTTATTTATTTTTGTCTTGCTAAGTTTTGTTTTGAGTTACAGGTTTGCACCAACATGATGGAGTTTGAGCATATGACTAGTGCTAACCCACTCGGCCACTTTGGGAAGCCCTATGACATTTATAAAAGAGACAACTCCAATGAGAAGACAAGGGGGTTTGAAATAAATCCTCTATTACATGGTATTCTACACAAGAAGCAATTTACTGGGGACGATGAAGATACTGATCCATATAAGCATATTGCATGTTTCAAAGATATATGTGGCACTTTTCAATTGACAGGATATACTGCTAATGAGGAAAGGGTTAAACTTTTTGGTCAGGCTTTGACTAGTACAGCTCTCTCATGGTATAGATCTCTACCCCTAGAAGCCACTTTTGTCCTAATGACTTGGAGGAACCGTCCTAATGAAGGACTAGTAAGAGCTTATATCAGATTTAAAGATTTACTTAATCTATGTCCTCATCATGATTTGCCTGAATGGTATTTATTGCATATCTTTTATGGCGGTTTAATTGAACCTAATAAAATTGAACTAGACTCTTTCGTGGAGGGAGCCGTTATGAATCTTCCTATAACTAAAGCTTGGGATTTTCTTAATAGAATTCACGATCATAGAGTTTCATGAAATTTTGGTCTAGGAAGCAAAGGAGGCATATAAATATATTATGATTGTATTCATGACTATAATAAAAAGGGCCGTGTTAAAGAATTATCTAAGGAACTTTATTTGGATTCAGATCTTGTGTTGCATGTTGTTAAAGCTTTTACAGAACACATCAAAGCTCCAAAAGAGGGTTTGGTCAAGTATGATCCATGACCCGAACCTGAAATGAAGAAAGAAGTTAAAGAAACACTAGCCTCCCTAGAACCAACATATAAGATACCCTTCCCTAACACTGCACTGAAGCATATTTTGGAATATGAGCAGGTCAAAGCAGTATAGGAGAAGAAGGAAGAGGAAAGTATGCCATAAGTTGTGGAACATTTGGAAGATACCAAAGATGAAGAGGTAAGCAAGGAAGCAATTATGGCTATGTATGCACATTGTAACATAGCTGAACTTGATAAAAAGTCTTCCGTATTGGTTGAACTTAAAACAAAGATAAAAGATGTGGGTAAGCCTATCCTTCCCTGCATATTTAAGGAAACCTCGCATTATGGTTTTTGCGATCTTGGCACCGAAGTTAAAGTTATATCTTATGATTTCTATTTGGAAATAAAAGAAGAGATTGAACCAGCCACAATTGAAAACACTAATTTGACAATCATGTTAGCCAATAAAACTCTTAGAATTCCAATGGGAGTAGTTGAAGATGCAACCGTCACAATTGGAAATATAAACTTTCCTATAGATTTTGTAGTTGTTGATATGCCAGCTGACACTCTCTGCCCAATTATATTTGGAAGAAACTTTTTGAGTGATGTAGGTGCCAATGTTGAATTCAAAAAGGAGATTGTGTCTCTTAAGCTTGGGGAAGAGGAAAAATAATTCCACTTTTCCGAATTTAAAGACAAACCTCTAATACAAGAAGAAGAGAAAGAGAAAACTATTGAGGAAATGGCAACTCTCTTCTTTAGTGATAAAAATGAAGAAATAAATGAATACTTAAATTATGAAGAAATAGTGATGGAGGACAAGTCCCTAGAAGAACTAGAAGATGAATTTGAATCACTTCCCATTATAGGGCCTCCAACTAATGAGGCTTTTGAAGAGCCAGAAAAGAGAGGGGACGAGGAATTACCACCCCCAGAATTGTAGACTCTACTAGATAATCTTAAATATAGATTTTTTAGATGATACAAATAAATTTCCTGTTATTATTAGTGCTAAAATTTTAGGAGAAGAAGAAGAAGAACTCATGAAAATACTTAAGGAGCATCGCAAGGCCTTTTGGTACTCAATGGATGATTTGAAGGGTATTAGTCCCATGATAACCGTCCATCGAATATTCATGGAAGAAGGTGCTAAACCAGTTGCAGAATTTAATAGAAGACTAAATCCCAAAATCAAGGAAGTGGTAAGAAAATAAATTTTACACCTATTGGACGCATGTATAATCTATCCTGTAAAAGAAAGTGAATGGGTAAGTCTTGTTCATTGTGTTCCTAAGAAGGGCGGTTTTACTATTGTTCCTAATGAAAATAATGAATTGACACCTACTAGAACTATTGTTGGACAAAGGATGTGCAAAGATTTCAGGAAATTGAATAAAGAAACTAGGAAATATCACTATCCTTTACTGTTCATAAATCAAAATTTAGAAAGGTTAGCAAACCACACTCATTTTTGCTACTTGGACGGATACTCTAGTTTTTCTCAAATAGCTGTTCATCCTGATGACGAACTTAAAACAACTTTCATTACTCCTTATGGTTTACATGCTTACCGTCGTATGACTTTTGGTTTTTGTAATTCTCCAGCTAATTTTCAAAGATGCATGACTACTATTTTGCGGATTTTATAAAACTAATAATGGAAGTATTTATGGATGTTTATTCTGTCTATGGAACTTTGTTTACTAGTTGCTTGGATAATCTCAAAAGAGTTTTGCGGTGTTGCTAAGAAACCAATCTTGTACTAAACAGGGAGAAGTGCCATTTTATGGTGAAAGAAGGTATAGTCCATGGACATAAGGTATCAGGTAAGGGAATTGAAGTGGATAGACCTAAGGTTGAGGCCATAGAGAGAATGCCACAACCTAGGGATATAAAAGGTATCAGAAGTTTCCTTGGTCATGTGGGTTTTTATAGAAGGTTCATTAGAATTTTTTCTAGAATGTTTAAACCTTTCACTAACCTCCTACAAAATGGAGTAAGATTTAATTTTGATGATAAATGTCTTATTGCCTTTGATAAACTTAATAATGATTTATCCCATGCTCCTTTCATTAAACCACTTATGTGGGATCTGACTTTTGACTTAATATGTGAAGCTAGTTATGATGCTGTAGGAGTAACTCTGGGACAACACATAGGTCGCAGATTTAATATTATACATTATGTTAGTAGAACTCTTCATAGTGCTCAAAATAATTATCCTAAGGAAGAAAGGGAACTTTTTGCTATATTTTTCCCTTGTGATAAATTTCATTCTTATATAGTTGATGCAAAAGTAAGAGTTCATATGGATCATGATGGTTTAAAAGAACTCCTTGAGAGGAAGAACCATAAGCCAAGACTAGTTTGTTGGATTCTTTTACTTCAACAATTTTAATTACAGATCATGGAGAGGCAAAAAATAAAGATGTTGGATGTAGTGTCCATATTTGCCCAGCAAGACACCAATATTATTGAGAGGAACTGTAGTCCAGGTGATTTTTGCTTACGAGAATTATTCAATGAAATAAATGAAGGGAATGTGCCCGAGAGGCAATAATAAAGTGGTTATTATCTTATTCCATGTTTATGATAAATTTTTATTTTACATGCTATAATTGTATTGATCGGAAACGTCAATACATGTGTGTTTAATAAACAAAAAGGGTTCCTAGCTATGCCTCTCTTATAGACTAGCTTGTTGATTAACAAGATGACCAAGGTTTCCTGATCATGGACATTGGATGTTGTTAATAACAAGGTCACAACATTGGTGGAATGATGTGATGAACATTCATCTGAAGTATAGCATTACGATCAAAGTCATTATGTTTATATTGCTATAACATCATACAAAGTAATCTTTATCCTTAGACCATGAGATCATGTTAATTGCTAACACCGGAAGAGTATCTTGATAACATCAAACGTCACACCGTAACAGGGTGACTATAAAGATGGGTTCAGTGCTACGAAGGTGTTATGTTGAGGCTCATGGATCAAGAGTGGAATTTTCCAATCCCGATGACGGAAAGATATACTCTGGGCCCTCTCGATGATATCACATTAAGATAGCTTCCAAGCAAGTGATGTGATCACTAGAATGTTATATCACGGGAACGAGAAAAGAGTGCATGTCGGTAACGAGATCAAACTAGGTATGGACATACCAATGATCGAATCTCGGACATGTAATATATCACGAGACAAAGGGATTTATTTACTAGCGTTAAAGGTTCTCACGATCACAGAAGTCATCGTTGAATATATAGGAGTCAGTATGGATCTCCAGGTCCCGCTTCTGATTATTGATCTGAGAGGAGTCTCAATCATGTCCACATTATTCGTGAACCGTAGGGTGACACACTTAAGATTTACCGGACACCATTTTGGAGCACATATGTTTCAGACGAAAGAATTGCAAAGCGCAGGAATTGTTTCGATAGAAAACGGAAATTGTTTCGGGTGAAATTGCAGAAAGTGGTTCTGCATGTGATATTGAAATATTGCAAGGGGTTATATGTGAATGTTTGTTAATTAAAGTAATTAACAAAATTCTGAATAAATTTAATAACAGAGTTTTATTAAATGAGAGAGCATTAAACTTGGAGAATTTTAATGCATTTAAAGTAGGGACTTTAAAGGGGAATGTGAAGAGGCATTTTAATGTGGAGGGGTTACCACCACATGAATGGGGGAGGTGAGGAGTCACCCCCCATGCGCCGGCCATGAAGGAGGAGCACCCCCTCCTCCTATAAAAGGCCACCCTCTTCCTCCTTCTTCCACACACCTCCTTATGAAGGATCACTCTCCCCCTCTAGAATTATTTCCCCATGGTCTCGGATTAGCGAGATACATGCTCCCGGTGGCATTTCATATGGAAGGAGTTGCTGCTTCCGCTGGATCGCTGGAGCGAGGAGGTGGAGGTTGTCTGTCAACACCCGGATTTTTAATCCCAGATGCCCGTTATGCCATACCTCGCAATCCCAGGATTACCATTTTTGCGAGACATAACGGATTGGATATCACAGTACATCATCCATTACAAACCATACATAAGGTTTTTACACAAATAAGGATCTCATGATCCAGTCTTAATACAACAAGCAGCGGAAATAAAAGATAGCGTAGCGGTGGGGTCCGTCTTCAGGGGAACAAGCAATGCTGACGAAGGCAGATAGTCCTAGTTATCATAGCCGTCCTGCTGACCATCATCTTGATAATCTCCTTCATAGTCGGGCCATGATAATACCCAGCGACAAAAGCCATGAGTACTCTTTAAGTACTCGCAACCTACCGCTAACAAGTATTATAATTCTAAGTTAAAGTGCTAAAGCTAAGTTTAACTATAAAGTTAAGTTTGAAACCTAAGCTAAGTTCAGAAGCAAAGAAAGGTAAAGTAAAGTGCTAGAATCACTTAAGTTGGGGAAACTATTGTCATAAACCCAACCCTGTTGTGGTCAAGTCAAGATTCATAAATCATATCAAGTTATTTAGAAAACATCTGACAATGAAACAGTATGGCCATTCCAACTGTCCATAACCGCGGACGCGGCTATTCAAATAGTTTGACACTCTGCAGAGGTGGTACACTTTCACCACAAGATTCGATACATCTGTTAGGGATAACCCTGAATCATCATACTTAGTATGCAGATAATCAAACATAACCTTCCCTTTACACACCCTAGTATAAGCACCTCTCCTATGAGTATGGCCTCCCAACCTTCACCATCAGTCCTCTTGGGCACTACATAGGTGGACAACATTGAGAGGTAGCCTCAGCTCAAACCTCTCCCGCGAGGGAACTAATACTAATGCATATAAATTTCCAGCTAAAGTGTGGTTGTACGGTAAATTTGGAATGGTATCGCATCCGAATCCAACCATTAGTTTTATAAAAGGGGTTAAGGCTCATGCCTCAACATTTTCATCATCATCAAAAAGTTGTGTTTCTCAACACATGTCAAAACATCTCAATAGAATGACTCATCATTCCAAGGTTTTCATAATCCATTTTCACCAAGTGTTCCCATCTAAAGTGACTCAAGTTTTTGATCTACTCTAAACTACTAAGTTAAGAGTGTTCACTAAGAGGGATAAGAGGGTTGCAATCTCATGCCGTAGAATGACATCTAAAGGGTTCTAAATAGGTCAAGTTTTATATTTTTATGCTACCTTCAAAACAGGTAAAGAACTTTATATAACTTAAGAGGGGTAAAACTTGTAACTAAGACTTGGGGTACTATTAGTTAATAAGGGGTGTGATCAAAGTATGCTTAAGGCATCTTTGCTAAACCATCTAGTTTGATTCTAGTTTGCTAAGTACTACACTTGCAAGTACTAACTTGCAAGGGTTAATCTTGGATAGTGCTAGCTTGCATTGTTAATGGTGGCTTGCCTTGGTTGGTGAAGTGGTTGAAGTTTTCTTCTTCTTCTTCTTGGTAGAACTCCTCCTCCTCGAAAGCTTGGTCGGTACTAGCGTCTATAAATACATAGGGAGTGCACAATCACCAAACAATACTTAACTAGGCTAAGTAGCATTCTAAAAGACACATTTGATGATCTATTATCATCACAAACATCACAAGTTTTAATTCAATAGTTTCATCCTTTTTATTTTAGAAAAGTAATTTCTACTCATTGAAATATTAACTAAAATTTAATATTCACCACCAAAATATGGGATCATGTTGACACATGTCATCACCACATATTCTAACATGTGGGAATGAGATTTAAAGGTTGGATCAATACTACTTTGGTTTAAGTTCATTATTTAATGATTTAAAGTGACTAGAAATGCCTATATAGCAGTATTTTGGTACTAGTCCAAAGTCACTGCATGTAAACCTTAATATTATTACATATTTGGATAGATATGATGAAATGTGATGTTTGAGAGTTGGAATCAACTCAAAAGCTAACTTGGTTGATTTTATAAAAATGTTGCAAGTTGCAAAAGATTCTGTTTTTATTAGGAGAGATCTATAACTCTAATTGAATTAAATCCAACGGGCTTGGATAGATCATCTCAATACCTTTCAGACAAAATTAGTTTCATCCAATTTGGATTTGTCAAACTCACAGAATTGAATTTTGAAATAGTGGACAGAAACTAGATTTAGCTAAAGAGAAAAATCCAGATTTGAACGAGGGGGCTAGCGCGGGAAAAGAAATGGGCCGGCCCAGTGGCACTCTGGGCGCGGGGCTCAGCTGACAGGGGGGTCCCGCTTGTCAGTGGCACTTAACACGCGAAACGGTACGCACGCTATGGGCCATAGGATTAGAAGCTAGATCTACGGCTGAGGGTCGTCGTCAACGACGAACAGGTCGCCAGCGAGCTCGAACCCTAGCGGCTCGGTGGGGGTGTGCTGGGGGCGTACCAGGGCTCCAGCAGGGTCGGCGAGGCAGGCAAACGACGTGGAAGACGACGGCGAGGCGAGGCGTGGTTGCCGCGGAGCTTAGGGTGGTCACAATCAATGGCGCCATTCTCCTCCTGCCGCGGCTACTCTGGCTCCAATTCCGGCGAGGCAGAGCTCGCCTTGCTCCGGCTAGAGGTGGGTGAGGTTAAGAGAGGTGAGGGGAGTGGAATGGTGTGGAGAGAAGAGGCTGGGGAGGGCTCCATTTATAGGCCCGACGGTGAGACCGAGCGGGATGGGAAGTCGACGGTGGCGACATGGCTACGGCGGGGTCGAGGCATGGCTGGGGATGGCGATCGACGTGTTGTCCCCTAGCAGTGCTCTAGAACTTGAATGCGAGCGTAGGGGCGGTGGCATGCGGTCTGGGCGAAGTGGCGCTCTGAGCGGCAGAGGCGGCGGTGTTCACGGCGAGTGGTGGCTATGAGGCTTTGGGCGGCGAACGGGGATGTCTGGGGTGTTCTACAGGTCGAGGCGGAGCGGTGGGCGCGGGCTTCGGTCGAGCGGTGGTTTGTGCACATGGGGACAGAGCGTGCTCTGCGGGCGGCGTCAACATGGTCGACCAGCTCCGGGCACGGCGGTTCCTGGCCGCTCTGCCCTCTGTCTCTGGCCTGGGGCTGGTTGGGCGGTGGAGGTGGACCATAGGCAACTTGCTAGACATGGAGAGAGAGAGGCTGGAGAGGGCTGCTGCTGCGAGTGCACTGTCGGCCAGCGAGTTGGTGCTCGGCATGGCATGGCAGTGCAGCTAGGGGGTAGGGAAGATGCTGGTGTGGGTCTGGTAAGACCAAGAGGGGACAAAGGAGATGAATGAAGATCAATTGGGGGCAAAACACTATAGTAAACAGTGAGCTAGGATTAGAGTAGAGATTATGCATGCCAAGTGTTTGATTAAATGGCCGCATGAAAGAAAGTTTTGAATTTTGGTTTCAAAATTTTTGAGTGATCTCCACTAGTGCTAGGTAGTCTCTGGGTGCAAGGGTTTTGAAAGTGGAGCTCAAAAAGATGGGTTTTCAAAGAGGGGTGATCTATGCATATGCAATAGATTCAATTTTAAACTATCATTTAAATTAGTTTACAGAATGCTTTTAGCAGATCAAAAGGTGGGCCTTGGTACCTCATTATGTGTACTAGCAAGGGGTGCAAAGATCAATAATTGTTTCTATTGAGTTTTGAGTACTAGGAATAGCCAAAGTAGGCATGAGAGTTAAATTTGCCAAAATGACCATTCCTTCCTTTTAATTATTTTTTATTTGATTTTCTTTAGGAAAAGTTTGGAAATGATGTAGATGATGCTTAAATCACCTAAGAAACATTTTACACGCATTGGATCACACAATCATGGCAATTCAAAACAACTCCTATTTTAAATGCACACATATGAATGCTTTCATTTTAAATTTGGAAAAGTTTTTGTTAACCCCATTTTTGGATGATTTGTTCTTGATAACCTTGGATTGAAGTTTTGGGATGTTACAAACCTCCCCCCCTTAAACAAAATCTCGTCCCGAGATTTACAAAGAAAACTAGGAACTAAAGAGATCTGGGAACTCTGTCCTAATGTAATCTTCTCGCTCCCAAGTAGCTTCCTGCTCGGTATGGTTGCTCCACTGAATCTTTAGAAACTTGATACTCCTGGTCCTGGTAGTTCTGTAGGCTTCTTCTAAGATACGGATGGGTACTTCTCGATAGGTCAGGTCATTGTTGATTTCCACAACTCTGTGATCGATGTTCTTGAAAACTTCAGTCTTCTCGGGCACTTCCAGACATTTGCGAAGTAACGAGATATGGAACACATTGTGGATGGCTGACATCTCTTCAGGCAGTTCTAGCTGATACGATACTTCTCCTCGACGGTTCAGAATCTTGAAAGGTCCGATATATCTGGGGGATAACTTTCCCTTCAGGCTAAAGCGTTGGGTTCCTTTCAATGGTGAAACCTTGAGATATACAAAATCTCCAACATTGAAAGTCAGGTCTCTCCTTCTCTTGTCAGCATAGCTCTTCTGTCTAGATTGGGCGGTCTTGAGGTGCTCACGGACTTTGTGAACTTTCTCTTCTGCTTCTCGGAGAATGTCGGGTCCGAAGATCTGACTCTCTCCTACTTGCGACCAATTCAAAGGGGTATAACACTTTCTCCCATATAGGAATTCAAATGGTGCCATCTGCAAACTAGCTTGATAACTGTTGTTATATGAGAATGCTACGAAAGGTAGGCAATCTTCCCATTTTGATCAATATTCCAACACACAAGCTCTAAGCATATCCTCTAGGATCTAGTTGACTCTCTCAGTCTATCCATCAGTTTGCAGGTGAGACGCGGTACTGAAGTTCAACTTGGTTCCTAAACCTTCCTCAACTTCCTGCCAAAATCTCGAGGTAAACTGGGTTCCTCGATCGGATACGATGGTCTTGGGGGTTCCATGCAGACTAACAATTCTAGCAATGTACAACTCTGCTAGCTTTGCACTCTGGTAAGTTGTCTTGACAGGTATAAACTGGGCTACCTTGGACAGTCTATCCACTATGACCTAGATTGAGTCATTTCCCCTAATAGAACTAGGTAGACCAGTGATAAAGTCCATTCCGACGGAATCCCATTTCCATTCCAGAATCTGCAATGGTTGCAACAGTCCTGCAAGTCTCTGATGCTCTGCTTTGACTCTTTGATAGATGTCACATTTGGTGATGTAGCTTCCGATTTCTCTCTTCATCTTGTGCCACCAAAATTGCTCTTTCAAATCTTGATACATCTTTGTTCCTCCAGGGTGGATAGAATAAAGAGTATCATGGGCCTCCTTCATGATAACTTCCTTCAGCTATGAACCTGCGGGAACACATATACGTCCTTTATACCACAATACTCCTTCTTTGTCTTCAGTGAATCCAGGTACCTTTCCTGTACCAATACGGCGTTCGATTCCATCGATACTTTCATTCCCCTTCTGGGCTTCCTTGATTTGGCTAATCAAACTGGGTTGAAGTTCAATGCTTGCTAAGAATCCTTTGCTAACTAATTCAGTCCTGAACTGCTCCAACTCTTCATACAAACTCGGTTGCTTCTCCTTGATCATGGTGTGAAGCCTACACGGCAATCTGCTAAGAGCATCCGCTACCACATTGGCTTTGTTGGGGTGATAGTGAATGTCAAGGTCATAATCCTTGATTAACTCTATCCATCTTCTTTGCCTCATATTCAACTCCTTCTGAGTGAAGATATACTTCAAGATCTTATGATCTGAGTAAATCTCACAGCGATTACCCATCAAATAATGACGCCATGTCTTTAGTGCTAGAACTACAGCTGCTAGCTCAAGATCATGGGTCGGATAGTTCTGCTCATGTTGGTTCAGTTGTCGAGACAAATAAGCGATGACTTTGCCTTCTTGCATCAATACACATCCTAGACCAATCTTAGATGCGTCACAATACACATCAAATGGATTCTTAATGTCTGGCATAACTAAAATTGGGGCTGATATCAATCTCTTCTTCAGCTCATGGAAACTGGCTTCACATTAGTCTGTCCATTCAAACTGTCGTGGTGGTGTCACGGAAGATGCCATGGATAGGCTAAAGGTGGGGACTAATATGCGCTAGGGGAATCCAGGGAGGGATAGTAGAGTGATTCTCTACACAGAAGCTTTTTTTTGATGTTCGATCTCCAAGATTAAAAGAGCTCCTCGAGCTGTATTGACAAGAGGAGGAAGAAGAAACTCTCTTACTCTTGCCTATCAACTAGCCCAAGAACCCTAGATCCACTAGTGCTCAACTAACTAGAATTCTCCTTGCTCTGTATCAGAAAAACCCAACCCCCTTACCAGAACCCCACCCCCCCTTATATAGAGGTGGTTCGGTCCTGGCCTAGGGCATACGTGGAGGCATATTCCTAAGAATATGCCCCCTCCCAAAGTAGTAACCCGACAGGTGTGCTTTTCCCCTACGTCACACTTGCTTTAGCGATGTAGCCTCTGCGGCGCCCGCGTCAGCCGACGTGAGCGTCGTCACCCTTGTCGGCCACGATCCGGTGGTCCTGCCCTTGCTTTATTCGCTCATCCAGTACGCACCGGACCTTCTTTTTTGACCAGAGAGATTCCTTCCTTCTCCTAGAAGCCAAGCGAGGATCCGGACCAGAGTTGATCCGGCCACACCTGTTCCTGCATAGAAGCTAGACAAGTATTTCCGACTTACTCCTTGAGTCGGACGATACAATGTTAGGCGACCCTCCTGGTCCGGGTTACTCCGTGATCCGGCCTGCCTCGAGGTGACTCGGCCAGCATCCGCTTTGACCTTGCCGACCCTCGGCTAACTCGGCCCTTATACCCCGGAGTGACCCTACCCGGGGTTGTCCCCCCAACATTAGTCCCCGAAGCTGGTGCGGCCTTAGCGGCCTTGGTCGCTAAGGCCATATCAGGTTCATTCGTATTTAAGCCTCGGGCGTTTAGTTCCGGGTTAACTTCTTGTCTCGGATTATATGGATTTACGTTCCCTTCGCACGTTCCAAGTTTTCACTTGCCGGCCGAGTTACCATTGTAGCTCGGATCCTATGGTTTTACTTTCCCTCTGCTCATTTCAAGTTTTCATTTGTTGGCCGGGTTACCATGGAGGCTCGGATCCGGGCCTTGCTTCCTTCTCTCATACGCCAACCCACGTAAGGGTTAATCATTGAGTTGCCTCATTTTAAGGGCCTGCACTGTAACTGCCGCAGTAACTGTCAGTGATTACTATGCGCGGGTTACGTCACGCCTGTCTCCTCGTTTACCACAACTACACGTCGTGTCATGGGATCATTTTTGCTCTGTGGCCTCCGCTGTGGCTTCTGTCTGATTGGCTAATGCCGGTGTACACGGCCACAGCGTGTGGCTCTCCAGCGCAACGCGATCCCACTTGTTGATTACTGGGGGCAGTTAAATAGGGGAGGGGCGCGCCCCTTAGCACTTTTCCATCTCCGTGCCCCTTTGCCCATTCCTCTTTTTCTTCCTCGCGACCGCGCCGCCGCCAGTGCCCGTTGCAGCAGCGTCGCCGCCAGTGCCCGTTGCAGCAGCGCCGCCGCCGCACCTTCTCCGTGCCTCCGCACCGCAGCCACCGCTGCACCACTACTTAGCCACGGGTCCTCGTCAATCTAGACCGCAGAGCCCCGCCAGCTCCAGCGAGGACAGCGGATTCGAGATGACGAAGGAGGAGCTCATCGTCGTCGAGCAGGAGATGGAGGAGGACGCCAGCGCGGCGGACCGCGGCACGTGGGCCGGTTCATGGGTCTGCCAAGACGACATCGACTGGCTCTACCGGACCCGGCGTAATCCCGCCGGTGTCGCCGCTCGTCTCCCCTCCTCGGAATTGGCCCCCTCACCCAATCCGGGTGAGTTCGTTGTTTTCCTATCCCATTTCCAACGGGGATTTGGTCTTCCGGTGAGTGATTTCTTCTAGGACTAGGTCCGGACCTATCACCTGCAACCACATCATCTCCCGGCGAACGCCATCACCTCTCTGTCCGCTTTCGTTTCTTCGATCGAGGGCTACACCGGATTATGGCCCACGAAGGAGCTATGTATCCGGTTCTTCGGCCTCCGTCGCAACGTCGTCACCAACATCCACGTCGAGTCGGAGGACAAGCAGCTCACTCAGTTCGGAGCTGCCTCGATCTCGCCCCGGAGGTTTTCGATCTTTCCCCGGGACAGCGGGCTTGACTCCTGCAAAGGATGGGCCCGGACCTTCTTCTACGTCCGGAACGAGGGCACCGAAGACTTGATCCGGTTGCTTCCCTACGCTCCGGGTCCCCCAGACACGAATTTCTAGGAGGAGGTCGCCAAAAAACCTATAGCTCTGGCCAACCAAGTCAACAAAAGGTTTGCGGAGCTGAAGAAGCTCGGATTGCGCAACGAGAATGCCATGATCACCTTCGTGCGCAACCGAATCTCTCCCCTCCAGCGGCGCACTCACAAGTTGTGCCATATGTGCTTCAGCCGCGACCCCAACCGAACCTCCTCGTTCGAGTTGAGCAATACAGAGATCTTCCGCCGGGTCAAGGCTCTTTTCACCACCCATAAGGATTTTTCCGCCGAATGGACGTGGGGAATCGAGAACTACTGCCGTGACAGGCTCCCTCCCGCGGTAATCTTCACGGAGTGAACTTATCTCGGATCAATTACGTGTCGGTTTTTATCATATTTTTGACTCTGCTCTTTGTGCTTTTTCTCAGCTGTTTCTCTAGCAAACTCTCGAGGATGGCATGGATCCGACCCTTAAGTGGACCCCAGACCGAGAAATCCCGGATGAGGAGGAGCCGGACCAGGAGATGTTCCTCCCCACAACCGACGCCACCAAACGACCCAGCGGTAAATTCTCTTCTCTTAGAGATTGGCCCGACGATGAGGATGACTCGGATATCGATGTGATTGAACCCGTTGAGGCTATCCCTCTTTCTTTTGCCTTCCCGGCATCAGCTAACCCCGGTGGGCACATCCACGAGGATTCTCCACCTGCCACGGGCGAGCCTGTTCCGGTGGCGTCGAAGAAGAAGCGCGGTTCCGCGTCAAGTTCTTCTTCCGAACCTTCTCAGCCTACCAAAAGGCAAAAGAAGGCCGGAGACAAGACTGCCTCCAAACGGGCAGGCAAAGCCCCGGCACGGAGGTCTCGGAAACCCAAGGAGGCCAAGACCTCGGACGCGTAAGTCATTTTTCACTACACAACACACTTCTCCCTGCATCGGGGTAATTTCACTCCTGACATAACTTTCTTTTGCAGGGCTCCTGTGGAGGTCCCTTAGAGCGGATCGAGCATCTCCTCTCCTCTTCGGTCTAGTCCTTCCCCTCCTCGTGACGACGAGTCACGCCCGCTGAGCCCTATTCCGGAGGGCTCTGCGGCCGCTCCGGGTTCCACAGTACCTCCTTCAGAGGAACGTGACCTCGGATCGGGAGGGGTCGGATCGGCCGAGGCAACGGCGTCTGTTACTTTGGCATTGCCGCAACCAGCAACCACCAAGTCTATCGCAACTCCAGCACCAGCAGCAGCTCTAGCACTAGCCACCGAACCAGCGCCTGTCCCGGCTCCGAAGAAACCAACATCAGCTCCAGCACCAGCCACCAAAGCTCCCGTGCCAAGTTCGTCTACCTCGTCCGAGTCATCCCAAGCTCGGCGAGGAACCACTCCAGCGGCCTCCAAGGGCAAATCCACTGTGGTCACATCCTCCCAGCAAGCCAAAGGCAAGTCCACCTCCGTCGAGGCTAGGCAGCGAACCTTGTCATCAATGCTTCCAAAGAAGTCACCAGTAGCGACGGATCCTCCTGCCGAGCCAGCCGATTCACAGCAGATGGTTCTTCACACTAGCCCAGCTCTTGCCCTGATTGAAAGTAAAGAAGCTCACGCAAAGGGCTTGGTGGCACCTCACATGCCCACTGGCGAACGGTACCCTCCGAGCCTCATCGAGTTTGTCATGAACTGGAATAAGGCGGAGTTCGTCTACAACAACGATCTCCCGGAGAAGTTCGGCCCAGCTGAATTTTCCGCTCAGATGAATACCACTGCCAAGGCCATTAACCTCGCTAGGCGTATGATGGAGGTACGCCGTTTCTTCTTTACATGCTGTAGATAATAACCATTAGTCCCCGAGCCTCCGGCGGAGTAACTTGTTACTCGGCCGGATGCTCATTAGAAGATCAACATAGCTGCATGTAAACTTCAAATATGCACACACCTAGAGCCGGGTTAAGTTCCACTTGGCCAGGACCTCGCACACTTCGAATATGCACCCACCTATAGCCGGGTTAAGTTCCGCTTGGCCCGGATCTCGTATACTTTGAATATGCACACACCTAGAGCCGGGTTAAGTTTCGCTTGGCCCGGATCTCGTATACTTCGAATATGCACACACCTAGAGCCGGGTTAAGTTCCGCTTGGCCCGTATTTCGTATGCTTCGAATATGCACATACCTAGAGCCGGGTTAAGTTCCGCTTGGCCCGGATTTCGTATACTTCGAATATGCACACACCCAGAGCCGGGTTAATTTCCGCTTGGCCCGGATCTCGTATACTTCGAATATGCACACATCTAGAGCCGGGTTAAGTTCCGCTTGGCCCGGATCTTGTACACTTCAAATATGCAACGAACTAATTTTACACGCCTGTACCTTTGTCAGGTAACCACCAATCGCCGGAGCGCCGAGTTTCAGCGCCTGCTTGATACCCACAAGATCTTGCACGCAAAACATGTCGCACTTGGCGTGGAGCATGAAAAGAGGGGTAAATTCCTCTCTTAACACCTCCTTATTCGGTTTCTTGCAGCTGGGGTGGAGGCTGAAAACAATATTATGCGGAAGAACTTGGAGGAAATCCAAGGTATGTCCTCTTTTCGGCCAACGTTGTTGTGTTTTCCATTCCTTCTTCTCCTTGGCTCGGCAAACATTCACTCCTCGGCTTTGCTAGGTCAACACACTATTTCAGCATCGCTTGAGGATAGTGTGCCCGTGCCTGATATGATGCTGCATTTTCTCGAACAAGCAGGACAACATCAAGCTGAGCTGAAGAAGAAGAACGATGAGCTCGCCCTCCTCCGGACCAAGGACGACGAAATAGCCAAACTCAAGGCCGAGATGGAGAAGATGAAGGCCCAACACAAAACCGAGCTCCAAAAAGTTGGCCAGAACTTCACCGAAGAGCGTGAGCGCTTTATCCTCCAGATCTCCAAGGACCAGGACCTACTCAAGGAATTCGAGGTCCAGCTTGGGTCGGCGCTTGCTGAGCTTGAACAACTTCGCCAGAGACGTGACAGTTGTATCAAGGAGTTGACCCGGATCCATCGTCATATCTCACGTAAGTTTCTTCCCCTTATCCGACATAATTTTTCCGGGTTAGCTCATATGCCTTTGCTTCAGCCTCTTCCCTTTCCTTGTTTTCAGATCATTTTCCGGAGGGTACTGCCATCGCCAGTGCTGCCGTTGCCAAATTCCTCCAAGAGAGGGGTACTCCCATCGCTCCTGATGGTGAGAGCATCCCCTTAGACATGGAGGAGCTGTTGGTCAGCGTGTCAGCTCGGGTGGAAACCATCAAGAACTATGGGAAAGATCTCCTCAACGTTGCGGTCCGGATCTTCAACACTTTCTGGCCAAGCGAGAGCGCTCCGGAAAGGATCACTCTCCTTGCCGAAAAACTGATGGAGGTTGAGACTCAGCTTGACCTCTGGAGAGAATCCGTCGGGCGTGCCGCAGCAGATACCCTCCTCCATCATATCCTTTAATGGTACGAGAAGATCGATCTGAGCCTCCTCACCCGTCGGCGCACCGGATCCAAATGGACCGATGATCTGGAGTGGGTAGCTCGGCGCCAGGCTTGCGCCTACAGCCTCGTCGAATATTCTCTAGTCCATGACTGGGTTGAGGGGCCGAGCTTTCTAGAATCCGGCGAGGAGGAGCAGATGGAGAACGTGGAGGATGGGCCAGGCGATGATGGAGAAGATGCTGCTTCAGATATTGAAGACAGTGATGATGACGCCGAACTTCCTCCTCCTGCCGCTCCTTAGTTGAAAAAACTTGAAAATTTATCAGATCCCCGGAATGCCGGGTGCAATTATATGCTGAATACATGATATTTTGCTACTATGCTTGTATGCCGGATTAACTTGGGCGTAGTCCCCGAGTTTCATTTTCTTGTTTGTCCAATTCTCCGGCTCGATCCGTGTCTACCTTGATTCGGTTTTACGACTTATGAATCCGAGCCTCAAGAATCGTTTTAACAATACTGAGAAACTTTGAGGCTTGGCTCAAAATAATTCAACATAATATCTTGAAAGTAAATACGGGGTTAGTCTGAAAAAACAAACGTTAGCTGGAATAGGATCGTTTCCTTAGTAGTTTTTCATGTGCTACGCAATTCCAAACTTGTTCCCTTGCTTGCCATGAAGCCAATTCTTGTGGGACAGCAGCAAGTCGAAGGGTTGGGTTTTTGGTGCTCACACATTACTAATCCGGGTTAAGTGAAACGAGTCATTCCAGCTAACGCATAAAAAGTAACAACAATCATTTATTAAGGCAGTCCCCGAGTTACTGCTTGAGGCTCCGCTATTTCATTGATAAGCTCATTGCCGACATACATACCGACATATGAGATGACTCGGATACATACACTCTTTAGCTAAGTGTAGAAGGGAAGAAGTAGTGCTACATTCCATGGTTGCTTCGATTCCTCTCCGGACTTGTCTGCCTTGTTCTTTTCCTGTGGCTTTGCATCTATGAGATAATAAGAGTCATTGTGCAATGCTTTGCTCACAATAAATGGTCCTTCCCATGGGGGGATAATTTATGCATGCCAGTGGTACGCTGTAAAAACCGGAGCACCAGATTGCCTTCCTGGAAGACTCGGGGGCACACTTTCCGGCTATGATAGCATCGGAGATTTTGCTGATATATGGCAGATCTGGACAGTGCCAGTTCTCTCGCTTCTTCCAGCAGATCAACATCATTTTGCCGGGCTTCTTGCACTTCGTCTTCTGTGTATTGGGTGACCCTAGGTGAATCATGCTCTATGTCGGCTGGTAATACAGCTTCTGCCCCGTATACCAGAAAGAATGGCGTGTAGCCTGTTGATCGATTCGGAGTTGTTCTTAAACTCCACAATACCGCTGGTAGTTCTTCTATCTAGCACCCCGCTGATCTTTGCAGAGGCTCAATGAGCCGGGGTTTTATCCCGGATAGCACTAATCCGTTGGATCTTTCCACTTGTCCGTTCGATGCGGGGTGGGCTACCGAGGCTACGCCGAGTCGGATTTTCTTATCTTGGCAGAATCGTGCAAATGCTCCTTCAGCAAAATTTGTGCCATTATCAGTTATGATACTATGAGGATAACCGTATCTCAAGATAATGTCTTTGAGAAATGTTACGGCCGTAGCCCCATCACATTTTCTTATAGGGTTCACTTCGATCCATTTTGTAAACTTGTCCACCATGACCAGAATGTGTGTCATGTTTCCTCTTGCTGGTTTAAACGGGCTAACCATATCCAAGCACCACACCGCAAATGGCCATGTAATTGGTATGGTTTTGAGTTCCGACATAGGCATATGTGTCTTGGTGGTGTACCTTTGACAACCATTGCATTTTCTCACTAGATCTTCTGCTTGCTCCAAGGCACTTGGCCAATACAATCCATGCCGGAACGCCTTTGCCACTAAGGCCCAGGATGAGGCGTGATGCCCGCATTCTCCTTGGTGTATATCTCAGAGGATGTCAAGTCCTTCTTCCGGGTCAACACACCACTGGAGGACATTGGTTACACTCCGTTTGTACAGCTCGGAATTGATGATTGTGTAAGCTTTGGCTCTCCTCTCAGTTTGCCTGGCTAGCACTTCCTCAGTGGGTAACGTTCCATCTTTCAAGAACTGGTATATAGGCAGTGCCCAAGCTGGTACTGCTCGCGTAGGGAACATCTCCTCATCAATTTCCATTCGCTCCACCGGCATAACTTTAGCCGGATCATGCTGAACAGTCCCTGGGTCTAGCGAGGTAGTCCCCGGGTTTGCCGAGGTAGTCCCCGGGTTCGGCGTGCTACCTCCCATGTCAATGTCCATGGGCTCAACTCCGGATTCCGTGTTTTCTGGGACATAGATTGAATCGGTTCCTGGGGACGGCCTGATAGATGGTTTTCTAAGGTGCTCCAATGCTAACCCGGTGGAATTGCCTGTCGGGTCGATCCGAGCTTTGACAGCACGTCGGCAGCTTCGTTTTCTACGCGAGGTACATGGTGAAATTTGCATCCCTCAAAGTAACCCGAGATCTTCTGCACATGAAATCTGTATAGTGCCATGTTTGGATCCAGGGCGTCCCACACTCCGGACACTTGCTGTATTACTAGATCCGAGTCGCCAAAGCAGATTATCCGACGTATGCCAATCTCCTTTGCCACTTTGAGACCATGCACAAGGGCCTCGTACTCAGCGACATTGTTTGATGTCGCGAAATGGATCTGCAATACGTACTTGAGCTGATCCTGCTTTGGCGAGGTAAGCACAACCCCGGCACCTAACCCGGTTTTGGTTTTCGATCCGTCAAAGTGCATCTTCCAGTAGTTCGGATCTGGTGGCGGCGGTTCGTATTGTTCCTCGGCCCAATCCACGAAAAAGTCTGCCACAGTCTGGGACTTGATCGCTTCTCTCCTATCATACTGGGGTGCGTAAGGTGCTAGCTCAATTGCCCATTTCGCAATTCTGCCATTCGCATCTTTGTTACCCATTATCTCGGATATGGGGGCTTCGCATATCACTTTGATGGGATGCTCCTCAAAGTAGTGATTTAACTTCTTTGCCGCCATATAAACTCCATATGCCACCTTTTGAAAATGCGGGTAGTTCTGTTTTGAGGCAGACAATACCTCGCTCAAGTAATACACTGGCCTCTACACCGACTTACCCTCTTCATCTCGCTCCACTACAATCACTGCACTTACAACTCGGTTGGTTGCGGCTATGTAGAGCAACATTGGCTCCTTTGACAGTGGAGAAGCTAACACTGGTGCAGTGGCCAACATCTTTTTCAAGTGGGCAAAAGATTCATCGGCCTGCGGCGTCCAAACGAATTTATCTGATTTTTTCATGAGTTGGTAGAGAGGCAGTGCCTTTTCCCCTAACCGACATACAAACCGACTCAACGACGCCAGGCATCCAGTGAACTTCTGGACGTTGTTGAGACACTTCGGCAGCTCCATTCGTTCGATGGCTCAGATCTTAGTTGGATTAACCTCGATACCTCGGTTGGAGACGAGAAATCCGAGTAATTTCCTAGCCAGGACACCGAAGGTACATTTCTCCGGGTTAAGCTTCATCCGGAATCTCCTCAAGTTCGCGAATGTTTGCCTTATGTCGTCAACGAGCGTTGCGCTTTCCTTGGTCTTAATAACCACATCATCCACGTAGACTTGTACATTTTGACCTATTTGATCATGCAAACATTTTCACATACATCTTTGGTACGTTGCTCCTGCATTTCGTAAACCGAACGACATAGTGCGATAGCAATAAGCCCCGTACGGGGTAATAAAGGCAGTTTTTATTTGATCATCCGGATTCAGAGGTATCTGGTGGAAACCAGAATAAGCGTCAATGAATGACAACAGTTCACATCCCGCGGTAGAGTCAATGACCTGATCTATCCTCGGCAGTGGGAATTGATCTTTTGGACATGCCTTGTTCAGGTTCGTGTAATCGATACACATACGCCAAACCACTGCCACGTTCGGATCATCCTTCTTCTTTTCTACCAGCACCGGATTAGAGAGCCAATCCGGATATAGCACTTCCATGATAAATCCTGCTGCTAGCAACCGAGCTATCTCTTCACCAATGAACTTTCTCCTATCCTCGATGAAGCGTCGGAGAGGCTGCTTCACCGGCCTTGCTTCGGGTCTTACATTCAAAGAGTGCTCGGCCAACTCCCTCGGAACACCTTGCAAGTCCTGTGTGGACCAAGCAAAAATATCCCGATTCTCACGGAGGAAGCTGACGAGCTCGCTTTCCTATTTCTCAGTTAACCCGACACCAATTGTTACGGTACGCTCCGGAAACAGGTTATCCACTGGAATCTTCTTGGTGTCCTTCGCGGCTTGAAATGAAGCGCTTCCATGCGGATTGCTTAACGCCGGCATATACTGCTGCGCGGACTGAGCTAAAGCCGCCACCTCTTGAATTTTTCTTTTCTCTTGGGCAATTACGAGTGACTCGGCTAGGTTAGACCGGGCTGAGGCACACTCAATAGAATGTCGGAAATCCCCAGCGATAGTAATTGTTCCATTTGGCCCAGGCAACTTCATCTTCAGATAACCAACGTGGCAACTTGCCATGAATTTGCTTAGTGCTGGTCTCCCGAGTAATGCATGATACGCGCTCTCCAAGTTCACCACCTCAAACTCCAGATTCTCAATTCCGCAGTTATCCCTTGTACCGAATAGCACATCGACCCGGACTTTGCCTATGGGTTCACAGGATATGCCTGGTATGATACCATGGAAAGTTGTTCTTGTGGACTGGAGCATGTTCTCCGAGATGCCCAACTTGCGCATCGTATCCGCGTACATGATGTTAATGCTACTGCCATTGTTGATCAGTACCTTGGAGAACCTCACATTAATGTTTCGCCCAATGAACATCGAATCTAACACCAGTGCATACGAGCCCGGACTTGGCCTAAGCTTGGGGTGATCTTTGACGCTCCAGGTAATTTCCTGGTCCGACCAAGACATGTACCTCGTCACTGCAGGCATAACCACGTTAACCTCCATATGTCGGCGCTGCAAGCTCTTCCTATCTGTTTCCTCTGTTGTGAACACACTATAGCTCTGGTGATGTTTCCTGTACTCATTCCTTCCCTCGTTTCCGGAGTACCTCTGATCCGGCTGAGGCTGGTTTTCCACCTGATGCACTACATCCCTTCTCTCACTGTTCTCATACCTCGGCGGAGAGGGAGGCAACATCAGTTGTTGCGTGTTCGAGCATTCCCCGAACCACCTTGTTCTATCTTGCGCATCCACTCACATTGCCTCGTTGTGTGACCCGCTGGGCTGTTCGGATTTGGCGTGTAAAATTTACACGGCTGGTCTAACATTGACTCATAGGTATACCTCGGACGATCTTTCTTTTCTTGCCATTGCTTCTTCTGCTCCGGAGTCCATGTTTTCTTGCCATCGTTCCGAGCAGTCCATTGCCCTCCCGTTTTCTGGTGTTGGCTGCTCCCTGCTCCGGGCTGATCTTGATTCACGGCTGCAACTTGTTGCGAACTATACCAATGGTCCGGTCTATCGTCTCTCCTTTTTCTCCTGTAATCATTCCTCCGGGATGACCCGGCTCCGTCCCTCGGATAGTACTCCTCATTTGACTTGTTCGACACGATCCTAGGTTGAGTCGGATCACCCAAAGCATAAGAATCCGCGATCCGGATCATCTCTGCCAATGTGACTGGCATTTTCCTTTGCAATTTCATCCACAACTTGCTGCCATATCTGCACCCTTGTGCAAACCATGCTATAGCCTGTGACTCTATGACTCCCTCACACGAGTTTCTCATGGTACACCACCGGGTCAAGAATTCTCGATCTGTTTCGTTAGATCTCTGCTTGCACATTGCCAGGGTCTGCGGTCTATTCGGTCTCTGATATGTACTTGAGAAGATGCTGATAAACATTTCTTCAAAATCTATCCAGCAATTGATGCTTCCGGGTGGTAAATTATTCAGCCATACCCTAGCCGGACCTTCCAACATTTGGGGTACATATCGAACAGCCCATCTCAAGTTGCCAGTTGCAATTTTCACAGCCGTTGTGTAGTTTATCAGCCAATCCTCCAGCTTTGTACTGCCGTCATACGTCTTCGTGCCCCTGGGTAGTTGGAAATTGGGTACTGGCGGTTCCTTCATGATCCGGGGTCCAAAGCACGCTGGACCCGGAGGACCTTGACATTCGATCTGTTCCGACCTATAAAGACGATCCAGCTTTAACCTGGCGTCGTCCGGCATCAAGTCCCTGCTTCCCAATCTCGATCCTATCACATGATAGTCCGGTCTTGCGTATCCCGCATTCATCATCTCCGAGTCTCCGTCATTGTATCGGTCTTGCTCTCGTTGTGCTCCTCTCTGTTGCATACCACGGCCGGCACTTTGCTCTTGCCTTGGTATATTCTGTTGCTGCGGTTGACCTGCTCCTGCCGAGTTTCGCTGTCCGGCATTGCCGTTGGCAGCATTCCTTGACCGGCATTCCCTTGGTCGTGATTACCTCGGCCCGCTTCACCTCGGCTCACACTTCGCGATCGTCGTTTTTGCGCATCTCTTTTTCTTTTCCCGCACGTGTTGGGTCATACGGAACGATCTGCTTGTTCCGTCTGGCCGAGGATACTACCTCTTCTCTCCTTGGGCCACCATGAGGCGACGATGTGGCTCCAGCGGATTTCTCCGGGTTACCCATCGCCGAATGGGCGATCTTAGAAGCTCAAACTCTCTCCGGGTTACCTCTCAGCAGCTCCTCGTTCTGCCTATTCGCGATCCGAACCAGCTCGTTAACCCGGTCTTGCTGTCTTTGACAGGCTTCACCCGTCAGACCTTCTAGCTCGGACGCCGCGGCATCTGCTGCTCTGAGGTTCTTCGCCGGGGTACTATACTTCGGCAACCCTACAGGCAGATAGTTTTCCGACCCTTTTGGTCCATCATCACCTTCTCTGTTCATCTCACTTATGAGATTTTTCCCTTTTACCCTTACTGCATCAATCTTGTTTGCCTTCGCGTACTCACGCAGCGTCATGTTCAACGACTACTGAGCTGCTGCTATTTTCTTTGCGCCCTCCAGTATGTTTTGCCGGGTCTCCTCTAGATCGGCCTGTGCCTGAGCCGGATCTACCACTACTGCCACCGGGTTCGCCAAGCTATCCATAGGTTCCCTCAGCACGTTCTCAGGCCTCTCTAGAGGAGGACCCCTAGCTTTCCTCGGTGTCTTGGGCGTTACCTCCGGGTCTGGCGCTGGATTCTTGCTCACGCCCGTGCCTGGCGCAGTCATCATCACCTCTGCATGGCCCGGGGAGCGAGCGGTATGCGCCCCGCGAGCCACAGTGAGGGGTGGTTCTCCTGCATCGACGATGCGACGCGGATGAACGCAAGACACGTCCACAAAAACGTAGACCTTGTGCGCACCAAGCTTGACGAAGATGCCATTGCGCGGAAGGGGGTGCGTGCCGAAGCAGCCAGCGTTGTCGCTGACGTAGTCCAGCGCTCCAAAACGCTGAACGAGCCCAGAGACGATGTGTTCGCCGGTGCCGATGAAGTTTCCCGTCCGGATCTTCACCCCTGCTAGCGCCGCTAGCCCCACGGTGGGCGCCAAATGTCGTGGTGGTGTCACGGCAGATGCCATGGATAGGCTAAAGGTGGGGACTAATATGCGCTAGGGGAATCCAGGGAGGGATAGTAGAGTGATTCTCTACACAGAAGCTTTGTATTGATGTTCGATCCCCAAGATTACAAGAGCTCCTCGAGCTGTATTGACAAGAGGAGGAAGAAGAAACTCTCTTACTCTTGCCTATCAACTAGCCCAAGAACCCTACATCCACTAGTGCTCAACTAACTAGAATTCTCCTTGCTCCGTATCAGAAAAACCTAACCCCCTTACCAGAACCCCAACCCCCCCCTTATATAGAGGTGGTTCGGTCCTGGCCTAGGGCATACGTGGAGGCATATTCCTAAGAATATGCCCCCTCCCAAAGTAGTAACCCGACAGGGGTGCTTTTCCCCTGCGTCACACTTGCATTAGCGATGTAGCCTCTGCGGCGCCCGCGTCAGCCGACGTGAGCGTCGTCACCCTTGTCGGCCACGATCCGGTGGTCCTGCCCTTGCTTTATTCGCTCATCCAGTACGCACCGGACCTTCTTTTTAGACTAGAGAGATTCCTTCCTTCTCCTAGAAGCCAAGCGAGGATCTGGACCATAGTTGATCCGGCCACACCTGTTCCTGCATATAAGCTAGACAAGTATTTCCGACTTACTCCTTGAGTCGGACGAGACAATGTTAGGCGACCCCCCTGGTCCAGGTTACTCCATGATCTAGCCTGCCTCGAGGTGACTCGGCCAGCATCCGCTTTGACCTTGCCGACCCTCGGCTAACTCGGCCCTTATACCCCGGAGTGACCCTACCCGGGGTTGTCCCCCCAACACAAACTTCTTGTCTTTCTTCAACAATTGGGTCATTGGTCGGGCTATGCTCGAGAATCCTTCTACGAACTTGTGGTAATATCCCGCTAATCCGAGAAATGAACGGACTTGGGTTTGAGTGGTTGGGGATTTCCATTCTTCGACATCTTTGATGTTGGTGGGATCAACAGAGACTCCTCCGGCAGACACAATATGTCCTAGGAATCCTACTTCTTTCAGCAAAACTCACACTTGCTGAACTTGGCATATAACTGATGCTCTCTCAGGGTTTCTAGGATGATTCTCAGATGTTGCTCATGCTCTTCTTCTGACTTGGAGTAGATAAGGATGTCGTCGATAAACACAACTACAAACTTATCTAGGAAATTCATAAAGATCTTATTCATGAGATTCATGAAATAAGAAGGGGCATTGGTTAATCCAAAAGACATAACCGTATACTCATATAAACCATAGCGAGTAGTAAAGGCGGTCTTCGGAATATCCGTTGCACGAATCTTGAGTTGGTGATAACCAGCCCTAAGATCAATCTTTGAGAATACCTGAGCTCCGGTTAACTGATCAAATAGATCCTCTATCTTTGGCAAAGGGTACTTGTTCTTGATGGTGACATCATTCAACTTTCTGTAATCTGTACACAGACGATTGCCTCCATCTTTCTTGTCGACGAATAACACTGGTGATCTCCATGGTGATGCACTTGGTTGAATCAAGCCTTTGGCTAGCATAGCATCTAATTGCTTCTTCAGTTCCACTAACTCTGATGGGTTCATGCTATAGGGTATCTAGGCTATAGGTCCAGTTTCGGGGATTAGTTCGATAATGAACTCAATATCCCTATCCGGGGGCATACCTGACAATTCATCTGGGAATACATCGGGGTATTCACAGACTACTCTGACTTGGTCAATGGTGGGCAAGGCTACACTCTGGTTGCACTTGAATTGACGGGGTAAGGTTTCAGAGATATGCTCTACTGTGACTCCAAAACTACTGGTCATGGTGATGACTTTCTTAGCACAGTCTATCAGTCCTTTATGCCTTGACATCCAGTCCATACCTAGTACTACTTCCAATCCTTTGGTTCCATGTACAATTAGGTTGGCATAAAAATCTATCCCATGTATTCTGATAGGTACAGCTTTGCAAATTTTTCTACCTTTTGTTGTTGAACCGGGGATTTGAACTATCATGACATGCTTCAGGTTGGTTGGACGAATCTTACTAGTGCATGCAAATTCTTCGGTGACAAATGAATGCGATGCTCCTGAATCAAACAATACTCTTGCTAAAAATGAGTTGACAGAAAACATACCCAGCACTACATCTGGCGCTTCCTGGGCTTCTTCTGCATTCATGTGGAAGAGACGGCCGTTGTGGTTGTGAGGGTTCCCTAGGGCAAATCTCCTTCCTGGTTGAACATGACGCTGCTGCTGAGCTGGGGCATTCACATTGGCATTGGTTGTAGTCTTCTTGGGACACTCATTGGAGTAGTGACCCTTCACTCCGCACTCAAAACAAGTGATCTGGGACTTGTCCTTGACTGCGACAGGCACATCATTGCTGCCAGTTCTGGGTGCAGTGTTGTTGTTGTTGTTGCTCTTTGGAGGTGCAGGGTTGAAATTGTTGGCATTACCGGAGTTGTGATTGTTTCCTCCGGGCTTCACATTGCCTCCGCTACGGTTGGGGTAGCTTGGGCGAGAATTTGGGGGTCGGTTGTTTCTTGGTGCATATCCCGGTGAAGGGTTGGGACGGTACTTCTGGTGACTGTTGGATCCAGACTGCTGCATCATATGATGCTTGTGGTTGTCGTTTGCCTGGCTAATCTTCCCTTCCATATGAATGGCAGAGTCGACTAGCTCTTCGAGATCATCAAAACGAATGTTGACTAGGACAGTCTCCATCTCATCATGCAGTCCGTTCAAGAATCTCTCCTTCTTCTTGGCCTCCATGTTGATCTCATCAGGTGCATATCTGGCAAGTGATAGGAATTTGTCACGGTACTCCACCACAGTCATTCTTCCTGGCTTCAACTCGCGGAACTCATCTCTCATTCTGTTGACTAAACCTTGCGGCACGTGGGTGCGGCTGAACTTGACTTTGAATGCTTCCCATGTCATCACTTGACCATGGTTCATATTGCGGATGCTATTCCACCAAGCTGTTGCATCTCCCGCCAGATAGTGGGTGGCGAAGAGAACTTTCTCATTTTCATCAACTCCTGCAACTTCGAGGTTGTTTTCCATGGTCTTTAACCAGTCATTAGCATCTAGTGGGTTCTCAGATTGGTTGAAGATTGGGGGATTTGTGTTCTGAATTTTTTTGAGTTTGGATCCATGGTGATCCTCATTTCCATGCCCTTGGTTGTTGAGAGCCATCTGGGCGATCTGTGGAAGTGTTGCTATGTTGGCTTGGTGTTCTGTCCTGCTTGCTTCACGGTCTGCGATGGGATTCTGCAAGATCTGCAACATTGGGTCCTGTGATGAGCTGCTCCCTCCTTGGTTTCCACGAGCCATCTGAAGATTGAGATAGATATAGGGGTAAGAGGGAAATTCTAAGGTTCATGGTTTTGGGATTTCAAAGCTAAAACTTTGAGTTAGACTCAGGTTTTGCAACTAACTTCATTTTCATTCATGCAAACAAGCACACGATACAACACACACCACAACAAACAAAGGGAAAACAGATGGTTTGAAGAACCATTTTGCAATCTACGATACAATGAGATGATACATCTCAGGCTATGATAGTGCTCTAGAGCATCTACTCATCGTCGATGAAGTCAGAGTCCTCATCGTCAGTGTAGAAGTCCACGATATCCTCCTCCAGAAAGTCATCATTGTTGCTGAGGTAAGAATCCATGTCTCCCTGGATGTCTTCACCCTCTTCTTCTTCCTTTGTTGCAAGCTGAGCTTCCTGCTCCTTGACGGTCTTCTCGAGGTCCGCCACCTTCTTGCGAAGATGGGCGATGGTGTGATCCTTCTTGGCACGCTGGCGACGAAGAGACTGGCGGTCTTGGACAAGTAGTGCAAAAGTCTGGGCCTTCTGGTCGGCAATGGCATGGTTCTAGTTGGCTAACTCTCTAGCATTGTCCAGTTCCTGCTGTCTGTCGTGAAGCAAGAAGTCAAGGTTCTCCACTTGACGCCTCAACTCGGGGTGGCTCGGCATCTCCATTGGCATTCCCATGAAGTCACGTCTTGCATAGTGGGCAAAACGGGTTCCTTGGATCTTGTTGACGCTGAGGGCACATAGACGTGCGAGAGCTTCATGCATTGCCCTGGCTAATCCATCTAGCCAATTGTTCTCTCTCACGGAGAACTGCATTCTTCCAGAAGTTGGTGCTTCGATGCTTCCTCTAAGATCTGCGGTGACTAACCACTTTAGGTCACCTCCTGGGGGTCCTGGAAGTTGAGCTCCAAGAAACTCCGGATGTGGGCATCCCAGTAACTCCGACAGTGAATCCAGATCCCTCTCGAAGATCAGCTGACCTCCATTTCCAAACTGGTAAAACTTGCTGAACTAAGTCTCCATCTACAAGGATTAAGGATGAGGAAGTTAGTGGAGTGATCCAGTGTGTCAAATTTTAAGTAGTAGTGTAAGAATTTTGAGTAACATGATTTTTTTGGAGAAAGAATCCACAAGGGTAAGAGAGGAGATAGTTTTTCATAAATACTCACTTTGGTTTTGAAACTAAGTTTTTGGTTTGACGTCCATTCTAACTAGGGTCTCCTATGGTCAGAATGGCTCTGATACCAACTTGTCAACACCCGGATTTTTAATCCCAGATGCCCGTTATGCCATACCTCGCAATCCCAGGATTACCATTTTTGCGAGACATAACGGATTGGATATCATAGTACATCATCCATTACAAACCATACATAAGGTTTTTACACAAATAAGGATCTCATGATCCAGTCTTAATACAACAAGCAGCGGAAATAAAAGATAGCGTAGAGGTGGGGTCCGTCTTCAGGGGCACATGCAATGCTGACGAAGGCAGATAGTCCTAGTTACCATAGCCGTCCTGCTAACCATCATCTTGATAATCTCCTTCATAGTCTAGCCATGATAATAGCCAGGGACAAAAGCCATGAGTACTCTTTAAATACTCGCAAACTACCGCTAACAAGTATTATAATTCTAAGTTAAAGTGCTAGAGCTAAGTTTAACTATAAAGTTAAGTTTGAAACCTAAGCTGAGTTCAAAAGAAAAGAAAGGTAAAGTAAAGTTCTAGAATCACTTAAGTTGGGGAAACTATTGTCATAAACACAACCCTGTTGTGGTCAAGTCAAGATTCATAAATCATATAAAGTTATTTAGAAAACATCTGACAACGAAACAGTATGGCCATTCCAACTATCCATAACCACGGACGCGGCTATTCGAATAGTTTGACACTCTGCAGAGGTGGTACACTTTCACCACAAGATTCGATACATCTGTCAGGGATAACCCTGAATCATCATACTTAGTATGCAGATAATCAAACATAACCTTCCCTTTACACACCCTAGTATAATCACCTCTCCTATGAGTATGGCCTCCCAACCATGACCATTAGTCATCTTGGGCACTGCATAGGTGGACAACATTGAGAGGTAGCCTCAGCTCAAACCTCTCCCGTGAGGGAACTAATACTAATGCATATAAATTTCCAGCTAAGCCTTACCCAATTCAGGTAGTGTGGTTGTACGGTAAATTTGGAATGGTATCGCATCTGAATCCAACCATCAATTTTATAAAAAGGGGTTAAGGCTCATGCCTCAACATTTTCATCATCATCAACCAGTTGTGTTTCTCAACACATGTCAAAACATCTCAATAGAATGACTCATCATTCCAAGGTTTTCATAATCCATTTTCACCAAGTGTTCCCATCTAAAGTGACTCAAGTTTTTGATCTACTCTAAACTACTAAGTTAAGAGTGTTCACTAAGAGGAATAAGAGGGGTGCAATCTCATGCCGTAGAATGACATCTAAAGGGTTCTAAATAGGTCAAGTTTTATACTTTTTGTGCTACCTTCAAAACAGGTAAAGAAATTTATAAGAGGGGTAAAACTTGTAACTAAGACATGGGGTACTATTAGTTAATAAGGGGTGTGATCAAAGTATCCTTAAGGCATCTTTGCTAAACCATCTAGTTTGATTCTAGTTTGCTAAGTACTACACTTGCAAGTACTAACTTGCAAGGGTTAATCTTGGATAGTGCTAGCTTGCATTGTTAATGGTGGCTTGCCTTGGTTGGTGCAATGGTTGAAGTTTTCTTCTTCTTCTTCTTGGTAGAACTCCTCCTCCTCGAAAGCTTGGTCGGTACTAGCGTCTATAAATACATAGGGAGTGCACAATCACCAAACAATACTTAACTAGGCTAAGTAGCATTCTAAAACACACATTTGATGATCTATTATTGACATGGGTATAGGTACTCGAGCTTGGTATATACGGTCCAAATACGTTCAGGCCCATGGTGTCGCCAAGGCCCAGATGAAAGGACTCGAGTAACCTGTGGACTCTCGATTGCTTGAAAGACAAGAAGAAGCTAAAGATAGAAAGTTTGAAGGGGAAAAATTACCCTAACTTGTCACCGACTTGACCTGCTACCCGAGACCTAGCCTATCTATATAAGGGCTAGGAGGGGGCGGCGAGGAGGACACACGCAACACTAGCTTCCACAAACCCTCACCAGATTGCATCTGCGCACCGTTGTAACTTTCGACTCCCTCAATAATTCCACGAGCAGACAAGCAGGAGTAGGGACCTCTACGAGGCCTGAACCTGGGTAAATCCTTTGTCCCCTGTGTGCTTGTTTGCTAGCCGATAGATGTCTCCAGTGCTCCCTCCTTCTCCCAAACCCAAGTCCATAACAATGGGTATTGACGAGTTAAACCCTCGTCAATTGGCGCCGTCTGTGGGAATTGGGAGTGCTGATGTTGCAGCTTCTTCGACCCGATCAAACGCGATCTACAACTCTGCAACAACGGAGATTCGCCAGCTTTTCGGCGCCTTCGACTTTACCGTCCACACGCCGGCTACTCGCCCGGCCTTCGAGTCCGTGGGCGATGGAATCAGCCTGGCGATTGGGAGCTTCCGCTTCCAAGTTGGTCAGATGGGCACGCTTCGCATGCCCGATCAGCCGACGGCACCGGCGATCGCCCCAGCATCATGGTTCCCTCCATCGATCGGCACCCTCAGTGAGCTCAATGCTCCGGCGGCAGTTGGGAACATGGTCAGCGACAGTAGTCGCGACTCCGATCTAAGCGATCTGGCCACTGAAGATGGAAACTACGGTTCCGGATCTGAAAGTTGTGGAAGCAACAGCTTCCCAAATCACTTCATGTGCGCCGTCATCAACGCGGGCGACACCTCTGCCAACTGCGGTAACGGTGGCAACACCGGTAACGGCACCGATCCACTCAATTGCGGCAACGGTGGTAACACCGGCAACAGCACCGACCCGCCCAACCCGACAACGGCGGCAATGGAGGAGCAGTCGAACCTCCTAGCATAATCAACGAGCAAACCGGCGAACGCGTCGTGATCAGGCTCAACGAGCAAGAGTGGGAACGCTGCTGCGAAGCCCTACGAGGCGCACCTCTACCCTTCGGGTCCCCGCAGGAGCTACTGATGGGCTACCACTGGCTCCTAAAAGAGGAATTCAAGCACCAAAAACAGGCAATCGCGCAACTTGAGGCGCGTAAAAAGGCGGCGGACGAGTCAAGCCTTCGTCGCGTTGGGCTCTCCTCCTACGGAGGATCCTCCTCAAGAGGCAACGAGCACCTCGCCAGGAAAAGGCAATCACGGATGGCTCACCTCACCGAACAAGAATGCATAGACACCGCGAAAGTCCACGACTTCGGCTCTATGATAGTCGACACGAGAGGCACTGTGGTTCCCAGGACTCCACAGGCCACGGTGACAGCGGCCACCATGTACCTTCTCAATAACCAGCCACCAGCTAGAGATCCCCGAACGGCCATGCACCAATCTACGATCGCGGGCCTGGGGCTAATCGAGGCCGCCCTCGACAAGGAACCGGTGCCAGACCCAAAAAAGGGCAAAGCGTTACCAAAGCGCTACTCCTCGCCCTCGTCCAGCGACGACAGTCACAACCTGTCTCGGCGCCGCCGCTCACGGCGACACGATCGCGACTATGATGCACGCGATGAACTCATGCAGCGCAAGATCGACAAGTCAAGGGCATGACGTGCTCGGTCGACTGACTCGGAAGAAGAAGATGGGGAGCTCTGCGGCGCCAGATGCTTCAGCAGATCCATCAGGCAAAAGCGAATGCCTAAAGGGTTCAAACTCCCATCGGAGAACCCGAAATTTGACGGTCTGCAGGACCCCAAGATCTGGCTGGAGGATCACATCTCCTCCGTCAGGCTACACGGAGGCAGTCGAAGTACTGCCATGCAATGCTTGCAGCTACAACTGCAGGGCACCGCCCGGGCATGGCTCAATAACCTCCCACGCGGATCCATTCGCAGCTGGGATGAGCTTGTCTACAGCTTCGTGCGCAACTTTAAGGGCATGTCCAAACGCCCCGCCTCAATCGAAGAACTGAGATGCTGCCAGCAAAAATCTGGCGAATCGCTGCGCTCTTAGGCTACACGGAGGCAGTCGAAGTACTGCCATGCAATGCTTGCAGCTACAGCTGCAGGGCACCGCCCGGGCATGGCTCAATAACCTCCCACGCGGATCCATTCGCAGTTGGGATGAGCTTGTCTACAGCTTCGTGCGCAACTTTAAGGGCATGTACAAACGCCCCACCTCAATCGAAGAACTGAGATGCTGCCAGCAAAAATCTGGCGAATCGCTGCGCTCTTACATCCAAAGGTGGTCCATCATCAAAAACTCCGCGGAAAACATCTCGGAAGACCGCGCGATTGATGCATTCAACGGTGGTGTCTGCCGCATGGAACTCAGGGAGGAGCTAGGCCGCTCAAAGCCCCAGACCATCGACCACCTGATGGAGATCGCGAATCGGTGGGCCGATGGAGAAGATTCGGTGAAGAATCGCGTTCACTCTGACAAGGAGGCAGAACTCGAACGAAGACATGACCGCCAGAGTAAGCGTCGCATGCGCGTCTACGACGATCACGATGACGTCAACATGATCGCAGCCGGCTACGCCGATAGACACGACGATAACCGCAACAGCGGATACCGCAGTGGCGGATACCGCGACTCCGGGAAAACCACGCAAGTGTGTCAACGCCGCACTCGTGATGAAGCACCCGCGACCTCCATCGAGGACAAACTGTCCGGGCCATGCACGGTACACTTCTACATTGACAAGCATGATGGCAAAAGAAAGTCCAGCCACCTCCTCAAGGACTGTCGCGAGTTCCTCAAGCTACATGAGGGATTGGTTCGGATGAACCGCAATGCAGTCGAAAGAGGCTACGGAGCCGCTCCAGGTGCCGTGGCACATGGCGCACCACCACCACCACCTAGGCCACCCCCGAACGGAGCTGCACCGGACAAACACCTCTTATTCGAGGCGCAAATTGGAGGCTTTGACATGAGTCGCATCTTAATGGATGGCGGAAGCGGTATCAACCTCATATTCGCGAGTACCTTGCGAGCAATGAGGATCCCTCTAACCTGCTTGGAGGCATCGGACACAACGTTCCACGGCATCGTCAAAGGGAAAGGCGTATACCCCCTGGGCAAAATCAACCTCGACGTCATATTCGGCACGCCGAAGAACTTCCGGCGCGAGCGCATCGACTTTGAAGTTGTCGACTGGCCCTCACAATACCACTGCATCCTCGGACGCGTCGCGTTCGCTAGGTTCATGGCGGTACCCCACTACGCCTACCTGTAGATGAAGATGCCAGGTCCCAACGGCATCATCACGATCAATGGGAGCTTTGAGCGATCTGACAGTTGCAACAGGGAATTCAATAGAATCTCCCAGTCCTTCGGCATGCAGGAGGAGCTCACGCGATTGAAGGAAACGACAGACAACAGTCTGCCGCCCCTGAGTAGGCCAAGCTCACCTGACCTCTCCTTCGACTCATCTGTGCACACAAAGAAGGTGCAGCTCCATCCATCAGATCCCGCCAAAACGGCCCTCATCGCCAACAAATTCAGTCCCGCATAGGAACTCGCGCTCGTCGAATTCCTCCGTGAGCACTGGGAAATTTTTGCCTGGTGTCCTGCGGACATGCCAGGAGTTCCCAGGGAATTCGCCGAGCACGCACTCAACGTCAACCCCGACGCAAGGCCAGTCAAGCAAACAATCAGGTGACTGTCTGAGCCACGAGCGCAGGCAGTCGGAATGGAGATCAACAGACTCCTCGAGGCCAAATTCATACGCGAGATCAAGGAAAGCACTTGGCTCACCAATACGGTGCTGGTGCCAAAAAAGGACACGAATATCCTACGGATGTGCGTGGACTTCACTTCTTTAAACAAGCACTGCCCAAAAGATCACTTCCCGCTACCACGGATCGACCAAATCATCGACTCCACCGCTGGATGCGAGCGCCTCTGCTTCCTCGATGCCTACTCAGGCTACAACCAAATTCGAATGAAGGAGGAAGACCAGGAGAAGACCGTGTTTTCAACGCCCTTCGGTGTGTTCTGCTACAACACAATGCCCTTCGGGCTAAAAAACGCAGTAGCTACCTACCAACGGTGCATGAAGGCTTGCCTCAAGGAGCAGCTGGGTCGCAACATCCAAGTCTATGTCGACGACATAGTAATCAAAACCAAAAAGGAAGCCTCTCTAATCGATGACTTGCGTGAAACATTTGCCAATCTCGACCGTTACCGGATCGAGCTCAATCCGGACAAATGCGCCTTCGGCGTACCATCTAGGCATCTACTCGGGTATCTCATCTCCGCGAGAGGGATTGAAGCAAACCCGAAAAAGATAAAGGCTATACTAGCCATGGAGAAACCAAAGAACATAAGAGGCGTCCAGCAACTAGCCGGACGAATCACGGCCCTCAGTCGATTCATCAGTCGAATGGTAGAAAAGGCACTGCCCTTCTATCAACTCCTCCGCAAAGCTGATAAATTCGAGTGGACCAATGAAGCGCAAGAAGCATTCTAAGATCTCAAGCGCCTGTTATCCACATCGCCAGTACTGGTGACTCCACGGGAAAGGGAACCACTACTGCTGTACATCTCCGCCACCAACCAAGTGGTTAGTACAGTGCTCGTCGTCGAACGGGCAGAAGAAAACAAGGTCCATGGCGTACAACGCCCGGTATACTACCTCAGCGAGGTCCTCGCGCCAACAAAACAGCGGTACCCGCACTACCAGAAGCTGGCGTACGGCGTCTTCATGACCGCCCGGCGACTGCGCCATTACTTCCAGGAACACCCAATCGTGGTATTCAACGACGCCCCATTGGGACATATCCTCAATAACCCCGACGCCACGGGAAGAGTCGCGCTTTGGGGAATCGAACTATCTCCACGAGACATCACATACGAAAAGCACAACGCAATCAAGTCGCAAATTCTCCCTGACTTCCTCGTGCATTGGATGGAAAATCAACTCCCAAACAAGCCAAATATGTCCTACCTCAGGACCATGCACTTCGATGGATCCAAACGGAAAGATGGAGCAGGAGCAGGTGTCATACTGACATCACCTCAAGGAAACAAGCTGAAATACATCTTGCGAATGTAGTTTACAGCCTCAAACAACGAAGCTGAATACGAGGCCCTGTTGCACGGGATGAGGATGGCAAAAGCCTGTGGCGCAAAAAGGCTCATCATATACGGCGACTCCAAGCTGGTCGTCAATCAAACAATGCACGAGTACGACGCACTGAATGACAACATGATCGCGTACCGCGACCTCTACGATACACTCGAAGGGGACTTTTGATGGTTGCGAGCTGCGACACGTAGGCCGTGAAAGCAATGAGGAGGCGGATACACTAGCAAACATAGGCTCTACCTGCGCCCCCATACCACCTGGTGTATTTCTCGAGCGCATCTGTGAACGCTCCTTCAAGCCAAAGGCCGCAGAGAAGAAAACAAGCGCAGCAATGGACTCAGGGGCTACGCCACCCAATGAGCCAATGGCACTCGACGACTTGGAGCTAGACACAGGGCTCGAAGGGCCAATGAGCGTCATGATGATCGAACAATCCTGGACGCAGCCGTACATTACGTACCTCCTCAGTAAGCGCCTACCGGACGACCAGACAGACGCAAGGCACATCGCGCGACGCTCCAAGGCATTCGCCGTTATCAATGACGAACTATACAAACACATCATCACAGGAGTGCTACAGCGATGTGTCTCCATGGCCGATGGAAGAGCAATTCTCCTCGACATCCATGAAGGGACCTGCGGGCACCACGCAGGCAGTCGCGCCCTTGTTGCCAAAGCTCTACGAGCTGGATTTTACTGGCCCACGGCCATGCGCGATGCCAAGGACATTGTCCAAAAATGCAATGCTTGCCAATGATTCGCGGACAAGCCACACGCACTAGGCGTAGAACTACGGCCTATTCCATTGGCCTGGCCCTTCGCCCAGTGGGGCCTCGACATGGTTGGCAAACTTCCACGGTCCTCGCGAGGAGGCTACGTCTACCTCTTGGTCGCAGTCGACAAAATCACCAAGTGGATTGAGGCCATGCCAGTGACCAAGCAATCAGGGCACAGCGCAGTCAAGTTCTTCGAGTCCATCGTCTACCGCTTCGGCGTGCCGCATAGCATCATCACCGACAACGGAACGAACTTCACATCCAAGGAGTTCCAAGAATTCTGCAAGAGCCTGGGGATCAACATCAGCTACGCCTCAGTAGCACACCCACAGACCAACGGTCAGGTGGAAAAGGCAAACGGGCTCGTCTGCAGCGACATCAAGAAGCGACTCCTTTGACCACTCGAGCAAGCTGCGGGTTGCTTGCCAGATGAGCTCCAATCCGTACTCTGGAGCCTGCGTACAACTCCAAACAGCGCCACGGGCTACACACCATTCTTTATGGTGCACGGAGTAGAAGCAGTACTACCCGCCGAAGTGCGATACAAGGCGCCACGTGTAGTCGCTTACAGCGAACAAGAGTCATCTCTTGCACTCAAAGACTGCGTCGATCTCCTCGACGAGGCAAGAGAAATCGCCACAGCAAGATCCACAATCTACCAGCAGAACCTGCACAACTACCACAGTAGAAGACTTCGCCCTAGATTCTTCGTCGAAGGTGACCTGGTCCTGCGACTGAAGCAGCAGGGACATCTCAAGCTCGAATCCCCCTGGGAAGGACCGTATGTGATTACAGAAGTAATCCCAGGTGGCGCCTATCACCTTCAAGTTTTAGAGACAGGAGTCGCACACTCCAACCCTTGGAACGTCGCACGACTACGATGCTTCTACCCTTAGTCGTTTTTCTTTACTTTTGCATCGCAAATAAGGCTATTCAGCCAAGGCTACTTAGCCGCACATTGTACCTCGTACTATTCTTCGAATAAATAAAAGCTAAGTGCCCCGAAACTCTGTGCCCTCCTTTACTTTGTCAATTTTCATACTCGGGGGCTACACCACCCAATACACATATGTTCTTCGAACAATAATGCGACATCCTGAGTAGCTGGCACATCAATCGAACCCCTTAACACAAACTCAACCCAGCTGCAACGCACCTGACAGGTTAACAAGGGAACGATACAAATTTGGCCAGGCTAACGAAAAGGACTCGCATAAGTGCAACGCACCCCATGCTTAAAGCTATTTGTACACATTCAATGGTAAATTATCTACAAATATATACGAGATTTACAACACTAGTACACTTATGTGCATGATACATATTTCGCTACCCTTGCAACAGAAGAACATTAGTCTGTTCCTCGAAGAAGTCGACGACCTCCTCGGCTGGACGGTCCACCGCCTGATAGTGCGGCACCATGTCCCAGGAAGATCCTGCTGGCGGCACCGGTGGCCCAGAGGCAATGGCAGCGACATCCACGTCAGGCATGTGCAAACGCACCATGGAAAGGGCAGCCTTGGCACCAGCCACCAACTGCTGCCTCACGCACTCGCGAACCGCGGACATATCTTGAAATTTGGTCAGGAGAGCCAGCAGGCTTGATGGAGTATCATCTAGCGGGAACATCGCCCGATAGATGTTCTTCAAACACGACTATGACTTCTTCAGAAAGAGCAGCACTCGCGAGGCGCGATCCTGCAGGGTCGCCAACGCAGTCGCACGATCATGATCTACCCAGAAGTATCCACTCTCCTAAAGTTGCTCCTGGATGAGATCATGAAGGCGGATGGCAATCCTATCCCTCTCCTCCTGCGGATGGCATGCGCTAACAACTACACGAAGCAGCATCAACAGCATGAGTACAACGTACCATTGCGATTAACTACAAAGGAAAAGACGAGGATGAGCAAACTAACACTTAACTGGTCGCCCAGCTGCGTCACCTCGCCAAGCAGATATTGCTCGCAGGCGGCGGCTTTTCAGCCTTTGACTTCCACACATCCGCGCTACCGCGGATTACGGGCAACTCACGCTCCAGTTGCTTAACACGATCACGAAGTCACGAAAGCAAGGAAAGCTCCTCTACCCTGGAGCATGGTGGTGCCATTGTATCCTCAAGAGATGGCGAGTCCGGGGTTCCCCCCACAGGACCACTTGATGTACCCTACCAAAAATCAAGCCAGAGGCAAATAAGGCGACCAACTCAAAAGTCAAAAGTAACAGATGCATTCGGGATTAGCATAAAAGTATATGTAAACACATTCGCCAACAGGCATGTTCTCCAATCAAAAGAGCAATTCTTCAACTATTACAAGAAACTAACTATGAAGCAGTTGGCTTCTTCGACTTTGATGACCTCGGGGGCATCATCAAGTCCGTGGCAGTATCAGATGCCACTGACTTTCCGCCGGCCCCTGAGGCCGAAGTTTTCGCTGCCTTCTTCGCATGATTGAGCTCCTCCGAATACTTGGCAACAATGTTTATCAAGGAATGGCCATATTTGGCACAGGCAGTCGCAAAGGGAGCGAATACTACCTGCTGACCATCCGCGCCAATAGGCATCGTCTTCGACACCGCAGAAGGATCTACTTCGACTCCGTGCGCTTGCACCATGATAAGCGACATGGTCGTGCCAGCTGCGCGGAGGGAGTTCTTGTACGTGGCAGGCACACCCCCAGCAAGCGACTCCACCAGCTCTTCCACATTGTCGACCAGCTCCGCCTTCGGCATCAACTCCTCCCGGAGCCGACTCAGGGTGACCTTGGCCTTGGACAACGTATTTTGGATAGCGGCGCTACGATCCTCGACCGCAGATACCGCGCCCGCCAGAGCGTCATCGCGACAAAGGGCTTGTGGATCAAAACTCAAGCCGCCAGCATCTACACCAAAATACACACATGGATCAAACTTCTAGTGCCACCGGCACTACAGATGCAGAGAAGAACATCAATAAAATATCTACCAGTAAAGGTACCTGAGAGGGCCTTGGCGACTAAGAACAGTTGTTGTTCGAACAACTTCTCCCTAGCTGCGAAGGAGGCGCGCAGATCCTCTTCGCGCTTTTGGGCATCGTCACGAGCCGCGAATGCCTCGTCACGCCCCTTCACAGCTGCGGCTAGTGTCTTCTCCAACGTGGCGACATCGCGCAGTAAAGCGTTATGCTTAGCTACATGGCAGTCAATAATTTGCTGTCAGTCGATTATACTAAATCAAAGAGAAGACGAAAAGAATAAGTATAGAACACTCACTCTTGACCACGCGGTGGCGCGTCTCCAGCATCGCATGCTGGCGACCTATCGCCATCACCTGCTCCGCCACCTGCGTGGCTTCCTTTACAAGGAGCTGTCGCACAAAACAAGGAGTCAGCAAAGGGCAACAAAAGGCGTTGACTGCCAAATTACAAAAGAAAGAAAGATATACTTACATGGTCCTCTAGTGACTCCGAAGAAGTCTGCTGAGCTGTCATCCGAGCAACTATTCGATGCTCCCCTCCGTGAGGAGAACTCAAAGAATTATGCCCGGAGTGGGCTGCCACCGGAGGAGATGGAGCATGCTCGACCTCTACCTTGGCCCTTGAGGTCGTGACTCCTGATTCTTTCAAAAACTCAACGTCGCTAGAAGATGACGACGCCTCTTGACTGCAAGACAAAATCCGCACTCAGAAAGGGCAAACTCCAGGACAAAGCCAACAAGAAGAAAACAAAGAAGAATGAATGCACTAGCAAACTTACCAGTCAAATTTGTCAAGATCAAACATGGCCTCCGTCGACTCCGACGAAGACTCCTTGGGCAATCGCATCTTCTTGCGAGAAGACGGTGCCACAACCCTCACAGGAACGGCAGGAATTGGCGACTCCGTGCCAACAGCCGCGCCTCCTAGAGTTGAAGGAGTCGACGCGTCGGAATCCCTGCTATGCGAACGCTTGCGAGTATCCGGGCTCTCGGACTCGGGGGCTTCCTCTTCCACATCAGAAGGGACGGTCGACTCACACTCGTCCTCTTCCAAAGCTTCACGAGGAATAATCCCCTCAGGGAAGCAAACATAACAGGTAAGCAACAGAAAACGCAATCGAGAAAATAAGCTACTACGTAGCACAACTGTACCTCAGGAGGAGGATTCGAAGCATCGAAAGGAGGAACGACTGGCTCGTTCGGAAGCACATCCTTGAGGGTGTACTTCGTGACCAGTCGCACCCTCTTATCTACCTCACTCGTGGACATGCCATCAGCAGACACGCGAGTGGCATCATCAGCGCCACCCTATTGAAACATGGGATGGACCCTGGCCTGGAGAGGCTGGACGCGACGACGCAGCCAAGTCCTGACAAGGGCGCAACCTCCCTCTTCCGCGCCTATGCGACTCTCGAGGTCGCAGACGTGCTGATATAGCACGTCTGTCTCTGTGAGTTCGGAAGGCATGATCACGTTCTTCCAAGAACGCATCTTCTTGCAGGGAGTCACGGGATCAAAAGGCGTGAGTCCAAAATTCTCGTCCTTGGCCTTCTGGTCGCGAACATAGAACCATTTGTCCCTCCATCCCTGGACGGACTTGGTAAGCTTCATGTCCAAGTAGGTGGCGGATTGGTCGACGTGGATTCCTGTGGCATCCCGCAAAACCACTACTAGAAAATCGCGTTGAATTTGTGCATTGCATCGTCATCATCATGCATTGTTCGCATAAAACTATTTTCGCAAGCCCGTTTTGTTTTCTAAAACGCCCTGTCTTTAATTCAAAACCCAAAACCCGGTCTCCGGATTATTTTGTTTTGTCGGCCAACGGATTTGCAAAAGCCTGTTTGAAATAAATAAAATATTTAATTATTTTAATGGGGGCAGTCGAACGGGCCGATCCGACCCAGTCGACCACCCCCAGTACAAAATCGGTCCACCCCAAAACCCCTTTTACACCCAGACCTAGTCTACCCACAACCCCTCCACCTCACCCCGCCCAATAACCTGCCGCCACCTCACCCTCTCCCTCCCCTCTAACCAACCCCATGCCGCCACCTACCCCCCCGCTCCCTCACCTCCACTCCACCTGGTACACACGCTTCCACCCCCCCCCAACCGGCCCACCCAGGACCGCACCTACCTGTCCCCACGCTCGGTCCCACCCCCACCCACCGACACGCCTCCCCACGCGGCCTCTCTCTCCCGCACCCGCGTCTTCCTCCCCGAGCAGCCACCGTCCCTCCCGAGCTCGCCCCCTCTGCCTCGCCTGGGCCTCGCCCCGTCGTCGACCGCGACCCCCGGCCCTCTCGCCTTCCCCATCCCCGGCAGCCGCTCCGCCCCGAGTCCGCGAGGCCCCCTTCTCGCCGGTCCCGCGCCGTCGCGCCCGCGCCTCCGCGCCACCCCCACCTTGCATCCCTTCCTCTCTCCGGCCCCGCCTCCTCCGGCTCCGCCCCGACCCCGCGCAGCTCCCCCCGACCGCGGCCTCGGCCTCGCCGGTGACCTCGCGCCCTTCCTCCCCGAGCAGCCGCCGCCCTCCCCTTCCTCTCTGCTCCGGCTTCCGCCGACTGCCGGGCCTCAACCGCTGTCGTCTCCCGCATCCTCGAGCGCGCCCGTGGCCACCGTCGACCTCACCGCCAAGCTCCTCGCCGCCCGGTCCGTGCCCAAGCTCGCTGCCATCCTCTGTACCGAGGCCGCATGTCCTCTGCATGCATGCTGCTGCTGCCGTGGCGTTTTGGTGCTAGTTCAGGGTACCTCTAGTACCAGCGGGTTTGCTCCATGTGTCATGTTTTGGTTCTGGTCAGTAGAAGGACCGATAGGATCTCCAACACGGCCGCTAGTAACCTCATCGTGGAACGCCAAGCTCTCCTCGGGGACCCGAGAACGCTCCCGGATACACCGAGTTCTCCATCGAGGACACCAAGACCGTCGACATGAAACCAAATGACGCCAAGCACTTCGCCGCGGAACGCCAAGTACTTCACCCCGGACATCGAGACCCTGAACGACAAGTACTCCTTCCCGGATGCGATGCTCGAGAACCCGGACGGTAAGGACACCGACGCAGAACGCCAAGTTCTTCATCCCGGACGCCAAGACCGACCTGATACGCGGGCCGACAAGATCGACACCGACCAGGGCGAGTCCGATGTACCCCCCGACGCCGAACCAAGTCCTCCTTTTCGGATGCGACAAGATCTACTTCCGTTGTCCGAGACCGATCCCATCGAACCTCGCCCCCGTCGAACCCTGTTCAACTCCGAACCCCTCGGAGCCCAAGATCTGCCGAACCCAGATGTGTGAACCCCTTCCCGAAACCCTATTTTATAATATAATAAACTTGTCGCATATTAAATTGTCATTCTCGCATGCATCTCATTGGGTTGGGGGCCTTATGCCGATCCACCTCATAATTAAATATGGGGCCCATATGCGGGCAAAGCCAGTCGTATATTGGCCTCATTTAAATTTGTGTAGCGAACCCGGTGCTATCTTTTGCCATGTTAAGACAACATTTAAATGCGGGGTATCTGAATAACTTGAACCGTTTAATTAATTGTCGGGACCCCGGTTCCACTTAATATGACCTAAATGCATCGCATCTTTGCCATGTCATTCATCATACATGCATCATGCCGATCTTCTGCCGTCGAATTAAATATTGCATCCGGTGTTTCTTCTAGTGTTTTGCTTCTTCGCGGATAAGGCCGTTGAGTTGATGTGAGCTTCGCCCCGATCTTCGGTTGAACCTTCGACAATGTTTTCAGGCGAGCATCTTCCCCTTTCTACCTATCTTACTTTTCTAGTATTTATTCCCTCCTGTTGATCTTTGCTATCTGTGTTGCGATGCTCTAGTTTCGTACCCGTGATATCCCTTGCAGCCATATATAGCCTTGGACACATCCTATTACCTGTGTTTGGTAGATAGTTGGACCCGCGTGTCGTAGCCGCTTGCTCAAGTGTTTTGCTTGTCGTCAAGTACCACAATTGTTGGAGGATTGCTGCATGTTGACGTTGGAGATGATCATGGTTTTACTTTCGCTCACTTTAATTACTGTTTAACAACTAAAATTGAATTAAGCAGAGGCATCGGTGGGTGATAGGTAAGATTTGGTTTCCGACCGCCCACTTGTGTCCCGTAGGACCCGAGTTCTTGACACCTGTTCCGAGATCGAGCGCGCTAACCACAGTTGGGGAGATATGGGCCCCCCATTGATTATTACCTGATTTCAAAGTATTGTACTGGGGGCCACAAACTAGTTTGAGGTTTTATTTACTATCCTGTACTTATGCCATGTTTACCGCTTTATTTACGATTGTGTGAGGAGCACGCTGTACTGTTTAGGATCGGGCCACGTTTCGCGGTGTCGACAGTCCCCGTTTGGGGATTTGCTGTCGTTCACAGCCGTTTGCTCAAACCCCAGTCCGTCTCGGAGATCGGCCGACTTCGTTGCGGGTGTCGACTTGGTGGGGTGGCCCCCACGTACTTGCTTTGGGTCTGGGAACGTCGTGACTTAGGCCCCGCCGACATAACGATGGGTGTATGTTAACTGATCTGGCAAAAAGGGTCGAAGTGACTGTGGATACTTTGGTGCACCCCTGCAGGGTTTAATCTTTTCGAGAAGCCGTGTCCGCGGTTATGGACGACTTGGAGCACACTGCTTGATCATAGACAACTATAACTAAAGTTTACTGTTATAAATTGACTTGTATCCGATATGACTAGTAATCAGCTTCACTACAACGGAATGGCTAAATAAAAGTACCAACAACTGCTGGGTTTTGGGTTGTCTCATGCTAATCGAATCTGACTAGTAAGTGATGCCACTATAACTGAATGATTAACTAAAAGTGCCCACTGTTTACTTTATCAGGAGGAATATCTAAACCTGACTAGTAATTGCTGCAACGATAACTGAATAAGTAAAACTGCCAACTGTGTGAGTTCCTCGGTTGACTTCCTCTTTTGGTCTCGAGGGGGAAACGCCAGGATGGGTTTGTTTGATGATAGTATCAGGTTGGATCCGAATAGGTCTTTCTCACCCCTCTCTGATAGCCGCCAGTTGTATCGAGTCTCTATAGGTTGTTTAGTGCATGCTGCCGCTGCCGCTCAGTCCACCATACCTATGTAGGCGAGGACCGCCGAATTCTAGTCTCGCCGTGTACTGGCCTCAGTACTGACGCTCCTCTTTTTCCTTTGCCCTTTGTCGGCACCCCTTTTGTTTAAGCAGGTTTTGAGATCGACGCCGTTAGCAGGGTTACCCTTCCGGCTTGGCCTGGGCAGGGTTATGGACGCCATTGGTTATTCTTCAGGGCTCTTAGCCCCATTTGCATCTTGTCCGTAGCTGGACGCTTTATCGTTTTCAAGGTGATTTGGATCTTTGTATTGTATATCTGTATTCTTGACTCGTTGAGTCGCTGTTGTATATATCTGTTCTGTGGGTCCCATCGAGGACTGCTGTGTAATGTTATTACTTCGTTTTCCACCCGCACGAAAGTGCCTGGTGGGCACCTTCGAATCGTTTCTATGCGGGTTTGGCGGGTTTCGCTAAAACTTGCATCGGGCCGATTCTGAGGGTGTTACAGAGTGGTATCAGAGCTCAGCAGTTGCGATACCCCACAAGTCCAGCCTGTAGGATACCCTAGCTAACGGCCGAAGTAGAGTGTCAAAACTATTTTGCAAAATCGGTTGGATAGTTCTGATTAGGTCTGATTTTACTCCTTACCCCTATGCTATTCTCCTCTCACCTCTGCGTGTTTTGAATCTCCTCTCTTATCTTTTCTTCGAGTCCAGGATTTCTCGTGGTTGGGTTTCCGTCGTACCTTCAGGGTTTCGCTTCCTCCTTCGGTAACGGTGTTGCTACCTCTGGTCTTCATGTTATCCGAGGAATCCTTCGTCTGATGGATTTCTCTTTGTTCTTTGTTTATGCCTTCCGGTGTTTTCCGACGCGACGACGTCATCTACGCCAGCTCCGATGCAGAGTCTGCATCACTCCTTTGATCCGAACCTCGCTTGTCGAGACCTTCAGTCTGAATCTTGAGGGTTGGTTGCATAATCTGTCTATTCGTGTACAGAGTAATGCTTTGAGTGCGGGATGGAGTTGCGACCATACCACTACTCTTATCATTTGCTCGGTATATTGAATAGTGGATCGATGCAATTTTACTCCTTCCATGAAAGTTAGAGGTGGCCTTACCTTTAACTTCATCCGTTGTTTTCCGGAGTGTTCTCTTGACGATCACGGACAACGACCTCTTGTTAGGGGTGTCGCGAAGTTCTACACGAAGCAAGAAGACGCAGATCGCCGACCTTCCTTCCGGTACCATGAGGCGGATCTCGAGGGCGAGATCCCTTGTTAGTGGTGTCGAATTGTGGCATCCCGCAAAACCACTACTAGAAAATCGCGTTGAATTTGTGCATTGCATCGTCATCATCATGCATTGTTCGCATAAAACTATTTTCGCAAGCCCGTTTTGTTTTCTAAAACGCCCTGTCTTTAATTCAAAACCCAAAACCCGGTCTCCGGATTATTTTGTTTTGTCGGCCAACGGATTTGCAAAAGCCTGTTTGAAATAAATAAAATATTTAATTATTTTAATGGGGGCAGTCGAACGGGCCGATCCGACCCAGTCGACCACCCCCAGTACAAAATCGGTCCACCCCAAAACCCCTTTTACACCCAGACCTAGTCTACCCACAACCCCTCCACCTCACCCCGCCCAATAACCTGCCGCCACCTCACCCTCTCCCTCCCCTCTAACCAACCCCATGCCGCCACCTACCCCCCCGCTCCCTCACCTCCACTCCACCTGGTACACACGCTTCCACCCCCCCCAACCGGCCCACCCAGGACCGCACCTACCTGTCCCCATGCTCGGTCCCACCCCCACCCACCGACACGCCTCCCCACGCGGCCTCTCTCTCCCGCACCCGCGTCTTCCTCCCCGAGCAGCAGCCGTCCCTCCCGAGCTCGCCCCCTCTGCCTCGCCTGGGCCTCGCCCCGTCGTCGACCGCGACCCCCGGCCCTCTCGCCTTCCCCATCCCCGGCAGCCGCTCCGCCACGAGTCCGCGAGGCCCCCTTCTCGCCGGTCCCGCGCCGTCGCGCCCGCGCCTCCGCGCCACCCCCACCTTGCATCCCTTCCGCTCTCCGGCCCCGCCTCCTCCGGCTCCGCCCCGACCCCGCGCAGCTCCCCCCGACCGCGGCCTCGGCCTCGCCGGCGACCTCGCGCCCTTCCTCCCCGAGCAGCCGCCGCCCTCCCCTTCCTCTCTGCTCCGGCTTCCGCCGACCGCCGGGCCTCAACCGCCGTCGTCTCCCGCATCCTCGAGCGCGCCCGTGGCCACCGTCGACCTCACCGCCAAGCTCCTCGCCGCCCGGTCCGTGCCCAAGCTCGCTGCCATCCTCTGTACCGAGGCCGCATGTCCTCTGCATGCATGCTGCTGCTGCCGTGGCGTTTTGCTGCTAGTTCAGGGTACCTCTAGTACCAGCGGGTTTGCTCCATGTGTCATGTTTTGGTGCTGGTCAGTAGAAGGACCGATAGGATCTCCAACACGGCCGCTAGTAACCTCATCGTGGAACGCCAAGCTCTCCTCGGGGACCCGAGAACGCTCCCGGATACACCGAGTTCTCCATCGAGGACACCAAGACCGTCGACATGAAACCAAATGACGTCAAGCACTTCGCCGCGGAACGCCAAGTACTTCACCCCGGACATCGAGACCCTGAACGACAAGTACTCCTTCCCGGATGCGATGCTCGAGAACCCGGACGGTAAGGACACCGACGCAGAACGCCAAGTTCTTCATCCCGGACGCCAAGACCGACCTGATACGCGGGCCGACAAGATCGACACCGACCAGGGCGAGTCCGATGTACCCCCCGACGCCAAACCAAGTCCTCCTTCTCGGATGCGACAAGATCTACTTCCGTTGTCCGAGACCGATCCCATCGAACCTCGCCCCCGTCGAACCCTGTTCAACCCCGAACCCCTCGGAGCCCAAGATCTGCCGAACCCAGATGTGTGAACCCCTTCCCGAAACCCTATTTTATAATATAATAAACTTGTCGCATATTAAATTGTCATTCTCGCATGCATCTCATTGGGTTGGGGGCCTTATGCCGATCCACCTCATAATTAAATATGGGGCCCATATGCGGGCAAAGCCAGTCGTATATTGGCCTCATTTAAATTTGTGTAGCGAACCCGGTGCTATCTTTTGCCATGTTAAGACAACATTTAAATGCGGGGTATCTGAATAACTTGAACCGTTTAATTAATTGTCGGGACCCCGGTTCCACTTAATATGACCTAAATGCATCGCATCTTTGCCATGTCATTCATCATACATGCATCATGCCGATCTTCTGCCGTCGAATTAAATATTGCATCCGGTGTTTCTTCTAGTGTTTTGCTTCTTCGCGGATAAGGCCGTTGAGTTGATGTGAGCTTCGCCCCGATCTTCGGTTGAACCTTCGACAATGCTTTCAGGCGAGCATCTTCCCCTTTCTACCTATCTTACTTTTCTAGTATTTATTACCTCCTGTTGATCTTTGCTATCTGTGTTGCGATGCTCTAGTTTCGTACCCGTGATATCCCTTGCAGCCATATATAGCCTTGGACACATCCTATTACCTGTGTTTGGTAGATAGTTGGACCCGCGTGTCGTATCCGCTTGCTCAAGTGTTTTGCTTGTCGTCAAGTACCACAATTGTTGGAGGATTGCTGCATGTTGACGTTGGAGATGATCATGGTTTTACTTTCGCTCACTTTAATTACTGTTTAACAACTAAAATTGAATTAAGCAGAGGCATCGGTGGGTGATAGGTAAGATTTGGTTTCCGACCGCCCACTTGTGTCCCGTAGGACCCGAGTTCTTGACACCTGTTCCGAGATCGAGCGCGCTAACCACAGTTGGGGAGATATGGGCCCCCCATTGATTATTACCTGATTTCAAAGTATTGTACTGGGGGCCACAAACTAGTTTGAGGTTTTATTTACTATCCTGTACTTATGCCATGTTTACCGCTTTATTTACGATTGTGTGAGGAGCACGCTGTACTGTTTAGGATCGGGCCACGTTTCGCGGTGTCGACAGTCCCCGTTTGGGGATTTGCTGTCGTTCACAGCCGTTTGCTCAAACCCAGTCCGTCTCAGAGATCGGCCGACTTCGTTGCGGGTGTCGACTTGGTGGGGTGGCCCCCACGTACTTGCTTTGGGTCTGGGAACGTCCTGACTTAGGCCCCGCCGACATACCGATGGGTGTATGTTAACTGATCTGGCAAAAAGGGTCGAAGTGACTGTGGATACTTTGGTGCACCCCTGCAGGGTTTAATCTTTTCGAGAAGCCGTGTCCGCGGTTATGGACGACTTGGAGCACAGTGTTTGATCATAGACAACTATAACTAAAGTTTACTGTTATAAATTGACTTGTATCCGATATGACTAGTAATCAGCTTCACTACAACGGAATGGCTAAATAAAAGTACCAACAACTGCTGGGTTTTGGGTTGTCTCATGCTAATCGAATCTGACTAGTAAGTGATGCCACTATAACTGAATGATTAACTAAAAGTGCCCACTGTTTACTTTATCAGGAGGAATATCTAAACCTGACTAGTAATTGCTGCAACGATAACTGAATAAGTAAAACTGTCAACTGTGTGAGTTCCTCGGTTGACTTCCTCTTTTGGTCTCGAGGGGGAAACGCCAGGATGGGTTTGTTTGATGATAGTATCAGGTTGGATCCGAATAGGTCTTTCTCACCCCTCTCTGATAGCCGCCAGTTGTATCGAGTCTCTATAGGTTGTTTAGTGCACGCTGCCGCTGCCGCTCAGTCCACCATACCTATGTAGGCGAGGACCGCCGAATTCTAGTCTCGCCGTGTACTGGCCTCAGTACTGACGCTCCTCTTTTTCCTTTGCCCTTTGTCGGCACCCCTTTTGTTTAAGCAGGTTTTGAGATCGACGCCGTTAGCAGGGTTACCCTTCCGGCTTGGCCTGGGCAGGGTTATGGACGCCATTGGTTATTCTTCAGGGCTCTTAGCCCCATTTGCATCTTGTCCGTAGCTGGACGCTTTATCGTTTTCAAGGTGATTTGGATCTTTGTATTGTATATCTGTATTCTTGACTCGCTGAGTCGCTGTTGTATATATCTGTTCTGTGGGTCCCATCGAGGACTGTTGTGTAATGTTATTACTTCGTTTTCCACCCGCACGAAAGTGCCTGGTGGGCACCTTCGAATCGTTTCTATGCGGGTTTGGCGGGTTTCGCTAAAACTTGCATAGGGCCGATTCTGAGGGTGTTACAATTCCGCAACCACCTACGTCATGAACTAAAGAGCCAGATGCGGACTGACGCTTCAATTTAAAGATGCGCTTGAAAAGACCAAAGTGTGGCTCGATTCCGAGCCAACACTCGCAGAGGGTGATGAAACAAGTGATGTGGAGGAGCGAATTTGGGGACAGCTGATGGAGCTGGAGCCCATAGAAACAAAGAAGACCCCTAAGAAAGGGGTGAAGAGGCAAGGAAAGACCGCGAATGATGAATGCAAGAAACATCACTCGAAAACCAGCGGGAGGAGCAGGGATGGTCTCACCACTAGGGATGCGCGCATCGGCGACTGCCGCGGAGATAACTCCATCTTGGCGAAGAAGATGGAGATCCGACGCCTTGATGATAGAGGGGCGCCATGCGCCATTGGTCACGCGGGTGCCCGCGACCTTCTTCTTCTCGCCGGCGGCGGTGCTGGTGCCCGCAGCAGCGGAGCCACCTTTCTTCTTCGCCGCAGCGACGGTGGCCGCGGAATTAGCGGCAGCGCCTCCCTTCTTCTTCCCCATTGCACGGCGGCGATGTGAGCGAAGAAAGTAGCTTGGGAACAAACGGAGCTGGTCCAGCGTCATGGAGAAGATGGGCGCAGGGGAAAGCAGAAAAGCATCAGCAATGGCGATGGCAGCAAAGAAGAAAGAGCGCAGATGGGAAATTACCGCCGCAGCACCGCTACTTAACCCCAGAGAGATGCAATCCAACGGCTGACAAAAACCCTATTGGACGCGTGGCACGCATCGCGTTGGATGCGTGGAGAAGAGGAAGCGCGAACCGTCCCCCCACTTCTACCATTACGCGTGGAAATCGAGGAGGCGCGGTTAAAAATAAGATTACGCACGCCCAGTCAAATCAAAGTCAGAAAGTAGGACCCACCGCTCGTCACGTCCCGTCAAAATCGCTCACGCGGGCAACCAAGGTCATACAAAGCGTCAGCACTGACGTCACCAAGGCTACGCATTGGAAAACTTCGACTATTTTTAGTCCTTGCTAGAGTCTTCGACTCCACCAAGCACTCGGGGGCTACTCCCATAGGGAGCGCTGGTCTCGCACCCTATGATTCTTCTTTTTCTTGTTGCAGGAACATGGACAATCACAAAAGCAAACCCAACCACTCGAAACACAATTCGATTATGGACATGGGTTACTCCCATAGGGAGCACCGGAAACAAATTCGACTGAAACAAGCAGGCAAAAGATGACAGCAGTCGCAAAAGTGTTTTCGTACCTACCTGAGTCATCGACTGAAACAAGCAGGCAAAAGACGACAGCAGTCGCAAAAGTTCTTTAGTCCCTGCCTGAGTCTTCGACTCAACCAGGCACTCGGGGGCTACTCCCATAGGGAGCGCTGGTCGCGCACCCTATGATTATTTGTACAAAAAACTGTGTGTTGATAACATCCACACTCGAAACTCATGGAGACACCGCCTCATAATTTTCCCCCTACAAAGAGACTGCGTCTCCTGGGTCACCCGAATCGTCTCCGCGATGATAAAATTCGGATGCCGCGCCTACGGCGTGAAGGTAAGACCTGAATAAGGCCTGGCAACGCATTTAACTGCGCACTACCAGAAACATATCCATGCCTACAAGCACGATGAACATGCCTTGACGGACGCGTCAAGTGCTCACACCCATATAACTGGAATTTGACTCCTGTAAGACCTCCATGGCCTGAGTCGAATTACACCAGCACTTTTCCGGATTCGAGTCCGGGGACTCGAATTTGAGTAGATTGTGTTGTTTCACCCTAAGGTGGTTAACTGATACCGATACTTCGGTTATATCGGGCACGTATATCAACAATCCCTATGACACGAATAAAAGCAATCAAAATGTATTCATTTAGGCACTCGAAGGCTTCAAAGGTCCCCAGTCGAATCTGCGATTCCACTGGACACTCGGGGGATACTGACATGGGTATACCCTACAGGTACTCGAGCTTGGTATATACGGTCCAAATACGTATAGGCCCATGGTGTCTCCAAGGCCTAGATGAAAGGACTCGATTAACCTGTGGACTCTCGATTACTTGAAGGACAATAAGAAGCTAAAGATAGAAAGTTTGAAGGGGAAAACCCTAACTTGTAACCGACTCGACCTGCTACCCAAGACCTAGCCTATCTATATAAGGGCTAGGAGGGGGCGGCGAGGAGTACACACGCAACCCTAGCTTCCACAAACCCTCGCCAGATTACATCTATGCACCGTTGTAACTTTCAACTCCCACAATAATTCCACAAGCAGACAAGCAGGAGTAGGGACCTCTACGAGGCCTGAACCTAGGTAAATCCTTTGCCCCTTGTGTGCTTGTTTGCTAGCCGATAGATGTCTCCAGTGCTCCCTCCTTCTCCAAAACCCAAGTCCATAACAATGGACATTGGCGAGTTAAACCCTCGTCAATTATCATCACAAACATCACAAGTTTTAATTCAATAGTTTCATCCTTTTTATTTTAGAAAAGTAATATCTACTCATTGAAATATTAACTAAAATTTAATATTCACCACCAAAATATGGGATCATGTTGACACATGTCATCACCACATATTCTAACATGTGGGAATGAGATTTGAAGGTTGGATCAATACTACTTTGGTTTAAGTTCATTATTTAATGATTTAAAGTGACTAGAAATGCCTATATAGCAGTATTTTGGTACTAGTCCTAAGTCACTGCATGTAAACCTTAATATTATTACATATTTGGATAGATATGATGAAATGTGATTTTTGAGAGTTGGAATCAACTCAAAAGCTAACTTGGTTGATTTTATAAAAATGTTGCAAGTTGCAAAAGCTTCTATTTTGTTATTTTTATTAGAAGAGATCTATAACTCTAATTGAATTAAATCCAATGGGCTTGGATAGATCATCTCAATACCTTTCAGACAAAATTAGTTGCATGCAATTTGGATTTTTCAAACTCACAGAATTGAATTTTGAAATAATGGACAGAAACTAGATTTAACTAAAAAGAAAAATCTAGATTTGAATGAGGGGGCTAGCACGGGAAAAGAAATGGACCAGCCCAGTGGCGCTCTGCGGCACGGGGCTCAGCTTACAGGGGGGTCCTACTTGTCAGCGGCACTTAAAACACGAAACGGTACGCGCGCTGTGGGCCGTAGGATTAGAAGCTAGATCTACGGCTGAGGGTCGTCGTCAACGACGAACAGGTCGCCGGCGAGCTCGAACCCTAGTGCTCGGTGGGGGTCTGCTGGGGGCGTACCAGGGCTCCAGCGGGGTCGGCGAGGCGGGCAAACGACATGGAAGATGATAGCAAGGCGAGGCGCGGTTGTGGCGGAGCTTGGGGTGGTCGCAATCAACGGCGCCCTTCTCCTCCTGCCGCGGCTGCTCCGGCTCCAATTCTGGCGAGGCAGAGCTCGCCTTGCTCTGGCTAGAGGTGGGTGAGGTTAAGAGAGGTGAGAAGAGTGGAATGATGTGGAGAGAAGAGGCTGGGGAGGGATGCTTTTATAGGCCTGACGGTGAGACCGAGCGGGATGGGCAGTCGACGGGGGCGACATGGCTACGGCGGGGTAGAGGCATGGCTGGGGATGGCGATCGACGTGCTGTCCCCTGGCGGTGCTCTAGAACTTGAATGCCAGCGTAGGGGCGGTGGCATACGGTCTCGGCGAGGTGGTGCTCTGAGCGGCAGAGGCGGCGGTGTCCACGGCGAGCGGTGGCTGTGAGGCTTTGGGCGGCAAACAGGGATATCTGGGGTGTTCTCCAGGTTAAGGCGGAGCGGTGGGCGCGGGCTGCGGTCGAGCGGGGGTTTGTGCATGCGGGGACAGAGCGTGCTTTGCGGGCGGCGTTGGCATGGTCGACCAGCTCCGGGCACAGCGGTTCCTGGCCGCTCTGCCCTCTGTCTCTGGCCTGGGGCTGGTTGGGCGGTGGAGGTGGACCACAGGCAACTTGCTAGACATGGAGAGAGAGGCTGGAGAGGGCTGCTGCTCCGAGTGCACTGTCGGCCGTCGAGTTGGTGCTCGGCATGGCATGGCAGTGCAGCTAGGGGGTAGGGGAGATGCTGGTGTGGGTCTGGTTAGATCAAGAGGGGACAGAGGAGATGAATGAAGATCAATTGGGGGCAAAACCCTGTAGTAAACAGTGAGCTAGGATTAGAGTAGAGATTATGAATGCCAAGTGTTTGATTAAATGGCCGCATGAAAGAAAGTTTTGAATTTTGGTTTCAAAATTTTTGAGTGATCTCCACTAGTGCTAGGTAGTCTCTGGGTGCAAGGGTTTTGAAAGTGGAGCTCAAAAAGATGGGTTTTCAAAGAGGGGTGATCTATGCATATGCAATAGATTCAATTTAAACTGTCATTTAAATTAGTTTATAGAATGCTTTTAGCAGATCAAAAGATGGGCCTTGGTACCGCATTATGTGTACTAGCAAGGGGTGCAAAGATCAAGAATTGTTTCTGTTGAGTTTTGAGTACTAGGAATAGCCAAAGTAAGCATGAGAGTTAAATTTGCCAAAATGACCATTCCTCATTTTTAATTATTTTTTATTTGATTTTCTTTAGGAAAAGTTTGGGAATGATGTAGATGATGTTTACATCACATAAGAAACATTTTACAAGCATTGGATCACATAATCATGGCAATTCAAAATAACTCCTATTTTAAATGCACACACATATGAATGCTTTCATTTTAAATTTGGAAAAGTTTTTGTTAACCCCATTTTTGGATGATTTGATCTTGATGACCTTAGATTGAAGTTTTGGGATGTTACATTGTCCGGTGGCTTGAACGTGTGTGCGAGTACGGATGTGCTGCTGAGTTGTGGCGCTCGGACTTCCTCATGATCTTGAGATCGGCAAGTGTACGACTACATCAACCACGAGTTCCTACTCATTAACAAAACTCGTTGTCTTCGAGGGTAAGTTCTCATTGGATGTATGTCCACCCATTGCTTTGTACCTAGTAGATAGATCTTGGCGTGTAGTTCTCATCGTAGGAATTTTTTTATTTTCTATGTTGCGACCCCAACAATGGTATCAGAGCCTGATCTATGCATAGGTGCTTTGCACGGGTAGTACACATATGTTTATACGTGGGCGATGATGATCATGTTATTGCATCTTATATGTATTTTGGATATTTGTGGCATAGTGGGATGAAGCAGCCCGGACCAACCTTAGATGTCATCGTACATGAGACCGGTTCCACGACTGACATGCAACTTGTTTTGCATAAGTGGCTGGCGGGTGTCTGTATCTCCTACTATAGTCAATATCTTATGTACAACGAGTTTCTAATAACTTGGTTATCCTCGTTGTGGTTCATGTTCGTAGGTAAGAACGGTTCTATCTCCGAAATCCCTAAGCCACGTAAAACTTGCAATTGATAAATTAGAGGCGTCTAGTTTAGATCGTTGCTAGGCTAGTGTCTTGATATGGTATTGTTGTAAGTAGATGTATGATAGATACTATTACAACACACTCAACGTGTAAGTTCCATAGACCTTGGCCTTACACACAAAGGAATGATAGAGATCATACCACGATGCAAATGATAGAGATCAAATGCATGGACCATATCATCTCACTTTACACATTGGATGTTAGCATCTTATACTTCTAGTTTGGCGCTTTCTGTAGCATTGTAAGATGATCCCTCATTTAGATATCAAGATAAAAATGTGGTCTTCCTTAGGTATGCACCGTTCTATGGATCGTGTTTCGAGACATCACGTGATGATCGGGTGTACTCGACTCTACGCTTTCATACAACGGGTGTAAGACAGTTTTACACACGCGAGTACTAAGGTTCTTACTTGGCGAGCCTAGCATGTACAGACATGGCCTCGGACTACGGACCGAAAGGTTAAGAATGAGTCATATAGTTGATATGATGCCCCTATAGATGCTCGCCTTTGAAGCTACATCGACTCACGTGATGATCGGACTTGGTGTAGTGGATTTGGTTCATGTAATCACCAAAAAGGCACGAGGGATGTCGTTTTTGAGTGGGAGTTCATTTCTAATTTGGATTAGTCAAACTCAATTTGTCGTAAACTAAATTGAAGTGAATTTGCATATTTTGTTGTAGACATTGGCATCTGTTCACTACCTTATGCTTAGTTGTAATTGAGATAATAGAACTATATAATTATGGATATTTACTTTACGAACTGGTATCATATTGTTTTGAATGTCAATTTAAAGTTTAGAAGTCCTATTGCAAACTTTCAGCAAACTCTATTTACTCCATGAAGTTTAATAAGTAGTATTAAACCAAGAGTAAGAATTCCAATGTTAGTATCTAAAGTATCATGTTTGCCTCCATGATTATTGATATTCAAAAGTGTTTTTAATATCAAGATTATATAGGAGCTGAAAATTGTTTCAGAAACCATCATGTGTGAAAGATATTATGATATACGAAACAATGCTTTTGGTTGCATTATGACAGTATAATTTAGCAAAATACATATTCTCATATTATGAGAATTTGTGAAGGATGGAGATGCTAGGCATCTAGATCTCCCAAAAAGGTTTTTGGGAACTAACATTATACTCGTGATTCTTCCTTACAGGCTATAGTAGCTTGATCATGAAAGTTGTCATGATAAGGATGAATAGAAGATGTAAGTAAAATGTTTACTACACTAATAGATTACTAAGGATGGATTTTTGAAAGAACACCAAACATTTGATGATGGTGATCCACTTCAAAGTGCAAGTCCAAATGTATTAGCATTTGACTGTATATGCTTTGTACTATGTGTCATGTGAATGACACCACTATTGATGTTGATAGATTCTTTTAAAAGGAAAAGGAATTGCTGAAAGAGAATCTATAAAATATTTGGCAGAAAATAAAAAGTTGGAAATGTCCAGCTTAGGTATATAGAAGATATACATGTTATGGTTGTATTCCTTGCTTGTTAAACAATGTGGTTCTTAGGTATTGGATACCGAATTGGTTGGTATGAAGTGTCATACATGACAACGCAATTCATGAACTGCAATGGCCTAAGTAACTAGCAAGAGAATAAGTGATGATGTTCATCGAAAACAAATAAAGTGTTATTGTGTTTTTCGTTGTCGTCAAACCTAGCCTTCAAGATTTGTTTTAATAATTGCTATTTTGTTCCGGTATTATGAGAACAATGGTTGTTCAAATAATTACTGTATTCCATAAAGTATGGATGAACTTTTACAAGTCTAGTGGGAGAAATCACATCCATAAACACTATTGCTAAAATGTCGCAAGACAAATGATTGAAAGATTACTTATGAAGTGGCATCGCTGTTTAAATTATATTGGAAAGAAAACATGAAGAAACTCCATGTTGATGGATTTTTGGAGTCTTTGATTTTGATCAACTGACGCTTGTGAGACTTTCCTTGAGATAATTGAAACTCCGTCCATAGGCCAAAGAGGAACGGGTGACTAACTTATCGGATATTATACATATTTATGTATATAGTCCATTATATGTAGCCACATGCGATGGATCTTTTTGCTTCATATGCTTTCTCCAGAAATTTGAGTGAATATATCTATATATTTACTTAATAAGGAAGAAGTATGAAATATTTGAAAATTGTTCAAAGTCTTTCAAGATGAAGTGAAAAATCATTGTAACAAGAAAATAAAAGAGTTTATGATTTGATCATAAAGGAAGATATTTGAGTTACATGTTTAGCAAAACACTTAAGATTTGAGGAATTGTTCCATGATTTGTGTTTCCCGATAAACCATAGGAGTATGGCATATTCGGGAGATGAAATCGAACCATTGTTTGACATGGTAAGATCAAAGGTGTCATTTATAAAACTGCCATTATGTTTTAAGGATTGAAGCTTTAGAGACTACCGCTTTTACACTGAAAGGAGCACCATCATGATCCATTGAAATGACACGATATAAGTTATGGTTTGGGATAAAACCCGAATTGTCTTTTCTTAAATTTTGGTATGCTATGCATAAGTAAAATTTTTACAACCAAAGTCAGATAAGCACGTCTTTGTAGGTTATCCCAAAGAATTTGTTGGGAATTTCTCCATAACACCTAGGACAAAAGAGTTTGTTACTTGGAACGTCAAGTTTTTTGAGAAGGAGTTTTTCGCGAAAAGTTAAGTGGGAGGACAATAGAAATTTCATAAGGTTGTTGAACCTTAGCTATATATGCTAAGTAGCGCAGCGCCGGAAAGTGTCCCGGTGGCGGCCACAATGCTCATAGCTCCCGTGATTACAAAAGGTGTGATCTCGGAGATTAGAGTTCCTATTGAACCGTGTGGGTCGGTAAGAATCAAATAGTAAGATTTGATAAGCAAGTCGTTATTGTTTTGACAATGATGAACCGACTACATGCAAAGAAGCGATGATGGGCCCTGACTCCATAAAATGACTATAAGTCATAGAATCCGTGATAGTATACATACACGAGAAATCAAGTTTCTGAACTTGGAAGACCCTCCAGAAAGGCATGAAGCCTATCGGTTGTGTTTAGATCTATAAAGAAATAGACATGGATGTTTAACATCTATGAAATAGTCGACATGTCGGAAAGAAGTTTATGACAAAGCTCAAGGAGTTGACTATGACAAGATTTGATCTTTCATAGCGATATTTAGTATTGACGGATTAATATAGAAACCACTACATATAATTTGGTATATGGTAGTTGAATAAACAAAACAAGGTTCTTCTAATAGAATGGTTACCTAGGACATGTACATGACATGGTCCGAAGGGTTTTGTTAATTCAAAGGGTACTAAAAGGGCATGCAAACTTCAATAGTTGAAGTAAGCATAGGAGAGTTGGAATCTTCACCATGATGAAACTGTTAAAAGAGTTTAAATTCATCAGAGATGATGAAGATGCTTGCATTTGCAAGAAATTATGTGGGAGCGCTAAGACATATTTCTAATACATTATCTAGAGGACATATTGTTGATTGGAAATGATGTATCTTGTATTGACACAAGTTAAGAATTTCATTAAAATGAGATTTTGATGAAAGACTTGGGCAAACCCAGAATATTTGGCATCAATATCTATATGGATAGATTGAGGCGCTAATATGGTTGTGCCAGACATACATATATGAGATATTGAAAGGGTTCAATATGGAAACAACAAGAAAGGTTCTTGCTGCATGGAAAGGATTGTATCAAGATTCAAGTGTTTCAACACATGGTGAGTAAAATCACATGAAGGTTTTGATCGATTATACCATGATATGTATATATCCAGAATGTCCTATGCTCTAAATGTTATGAGCACATACCAGAATGATTCATAAGATGATCATTGGACGATAGTAAATATATTCTTATGATCTTTGGAAGAACTAAGAACATATCATGTATAAGTGACAAATAGTTAAAGGTAGTTCATTGTAAAGTGTTATATTGATACTAGTTTTGTCATAAGATACAAATTAAATTTAACTAGACTATGGGTGGCACAATGTAATGGAAAGGATGTTCCATGGTGGATTTGGATGAGTTCCAAAGTTGAGACATTGTGACGGATACTACAACAAAAGGCTAAGTATATAACTGCTATAGTAGCAGCAAAGGAGGGCATTTGTGTTAAGTAGTTTGTTATCAAACTAGGTGTGGTTCAAAGTGGTCTAATACAAGATATATTGTGTGAAAATAATATCAACATATTTTAACCGGAACGAACTAAAGGTCTCACCAAAGGACCAAATTTATACAATGCCATCTCATTTGAGAATGAGTGATGCGTAGAGATGCAAAGACATGCAAATACACACGGACCTGAAACTCTCAGATCCGGAGATTATGTTAACCACTAGAAATAGCGTATATGCAACACCAGAAAGGCATAGGTGTTCAATACGCAAAGTTTTTCAAACTAGAATATTGACTCTAGTGCAAGTGGGAGACTTAAGGGAATATGCCCGAGAGGCAATAATAAAGTGGTTATTATCTTATTCCATGTTTACGATAAATGTTTATTTTCCATGCTATAATTGTATTGATCGGAAACGTCAATACATGTGTGTTTAATAAACAAGAAGGGTTCCTAGTTATGCCTCTCTTATAGACTAGCTTGTTGATTAACAAGATGATCAAGGTTTCCTGATCATGGACATTGGATGTTGTTAATAACAAGGTCACAATATTGGTGGAATGATGTGATGAACATTCATCCGAAGAATAGCATTACGATCAAAGTCATTATGTTTATATTGCTATAACATCATACAAAGTAATCTTTATCCTTAGACCATGAAATCATGTTAATTGCTAACACTAGAAGAGTATCTTGATAACATCAAACGTCACACCGTAACAGGGTGACTATAAAGATGGGTTCAGTGCTACGAAGGTTTTATGTTGAGGCTCATGGATCAAGAGTGGAATTTGTCAATCCCGATGACGGATAGATATACTCTCGGCCCTCTCAGTGATATCACATTAAGATAGCTTGCAAGCAAGTGATGTGATCACTAGAATGTTATATCACGGGAATAAGAAAAGAGTGCATGTCGGTAACGAGATCAAACTAGGTATGGAGATACCAATGATCGAATCTCGGACATGTAATATAGTGCGAGACAAAGGGATTTAGTTACTAGCGTTAAAGGTTCTCACGATCACAGAAGTCATCGTTGAATGTGTAGGAGTCAGTATGGATCTCCAGGTCCCGCTTCTGATTATTGACCTGAGAGGGGTCTCAATCATGTCTGCATTATTCGCGAACCATAGGGTGACACATTTAAGAGTTACCGGACACCATTTTGGAGCACATATATTTCAGACGAAAGAATTACAAAGCGCAGGAATTGTTTCGATAGAAACCGGAAATTGTTTCGGGTGAAATTGCAGAAAGTGGTTCTGCATGTGATACTGAAATATCGCAAGGGTTTATATGTGAATGTTGTTAATTAAAGTAATTAACAAAATTCTGAATAAATTTAATAAAATAGTTCTATTAAATGAAAGAGCATTAAACTTGGAGAATTTTAATGCATTTAAAGTAGGGACTTTAAAGGGGAATGTGAAGAGGCATTTTGGAGGGGAAACTCCCCTCCGGAGGGGGGAACTCCCCTCCAGAAATCACCGAAACCTCCCATCCGGAAGGCATCTGGAGGGGGAACTCGTCCACCGAGGATCCATCTTCGCCCTGTGCAGATGTGGGAGGCTAACGCATTGATCTTCATCATCACAACCGCTGCATCACCACCATCTCCATCCATCACATCTACATCTTGTATAGATCTTGATGTAATTCCCGTACTCTTTGTGGATTTATACAAGTACTATTCATCTATGATAGATTCCATTGTTATTGCCATGTTATTGATTGCCTCCATGTCTGAGTAGATCATTAGTTCTTGGGGAGATGGGGAAACCCTAGTATGAGATTGAAATAAGATAAAGTTTATTATGATATTCATTGCTATGCCATGTGTTAGATTGTCTTCATCTTGATGTTGGGAGAAGTCAACCTCTCAATATTTGCCTCTTATGGGGACTTGATGGAGGGAACTACTTGTTGGTAGACGGAGGTGTTTTAGCACTTATAGTGACTATAAAGTTGTTGGCACTCCTTACGTATCAACTAGGGAATCGAGGAAACTCATGGAACACTATCCATGCCATGGGATACGTCCTACAGTATTAAGTCCCTTAATAGCGCAGTAATTTGATTGATGTCGATTGTTAACTATTGTGGTTATGAGGATGATGTGAGTACTGGTTACTGCCTATTTGTCCAAATACGGAGTTCCTCCCACACATACACAATTGAGAATGTTCATGATAATAATCTTTAACTTAGTTCTTTATAATGCTAGTGGTGTATCCGCTACTCCCTGAGAAAGCTTTTTCCCTATTGCAGTTCCAATCCCTCTGACATACGCGATACTTTTTTCTGTGTTCAGTTGTTTTACTTTACTTATCGTTGCTATTATACCAAAAACCCAGGAACACCTTTTTACGCAATACTCACATTTTATCTTGTCACTTAGAACTTTATTTAGAATTTCTATTGTAGTATTTAACTCAAGAGTTATTAGACATTAGACTCCTGCTCCCTGTGGAATCGATATCTTTATTTCGAAACTAGCTATAAACAATCTGTGCACTTGCAGTCATCACTAGCCCACGTACTTTACACTAGGGATGAAAGTGGAGCGGAAAGTGGAGCGGCTTTTCCATGGAAAAATGGAAATGGAATGAAAATACGAAAATGGAAATGGAATTTTGCAAAATAGAAATGGAAATGGAATTGGTTTGGGGAAAATATAAACAAAAACTGAACAACATTTTCCGGTGGAATAGATGTGGAAACAGAATTTATGTTTCCGCGTAATATTGAATTTCCATGTTAGGGTTAATGTACATGGACAAATCTAACAGACACATTACATGACCTTGCCAAATCAAACTTGCAAAGCTGCTGATCCTAGAATCGGCGACCATGTAATCCCTTCACGCATTCTAGTAGACTGCCATGATTTGATTTTTCATTATTCCCTTGTAAACCCAGCACCATGCTATAATCATGGAACAACTTTGTTTGTTTTCTCGAACACAAGAGATTTGTTGCATGATTTCAGAGTTCACTTGGTTCTGGGTGAAATCTGCATTGTTCGGCATCTGCACCTTATTCGGTCCATATATGTTTCTGACAATATCTGCTTCTGTTTTTGTTTTAGGGGTTTCTGTATTTGTTTTCGCTTTCGCCAAAAGATATGAAAACTAATGTGGCACCACTCAGTTTCGTCCATTTTTTCTCCGTTTTCATCCCTACTTCACACCATATTCCTCGCAAAATAATTCGCACCACTATTTAGAGAAACACTAAACCATACGCATTCATGGTCTAACCACAATTTTTCCTACCTTTAAGAGCATTTCCCCAGTAGCCTGGCTATTGGAAAATTCATAAAACTTGGGAATTATCCATAAAACTTGGTCCACTTTGTGTGGAATTTGGATAATGGCATTTTAAGCCATACTAGTAAGTTACATGTGCCTTGTACGTGAGAGCTCGTATAACAAAAGTATGACATATCAGCCAAAAGATGTCTCTTACAATTAAGTAACCCGGTTTGACCTCCATATACAAAACTTAAATGACTATTTATAGAAATATAGTCTCAACACGGGATAAAATAAAGAATAAAACAATGATAGTTCTATTTAAAAGGTAACTTGAAATATTTTAATTATAGAAGATTGTATAATGGTGGAAAAGTGTGTTTTTAGGTTTGTGAATAGTTTTTTTGTGCTAAAGTCTAACAACATAATCTTCTACTCCCTTCGTTTCAAAATAAGATGTTTTAGCTATGTGAAAGGAGTGTATCTAGACCCATTTTAGTTTGTAGGTTCACTCCAAATCTATATGAACCTATACACTAAAAGGGTCTAGATACACCCCTTTCACAAAGCTAAAACATCTTATATTTCAAACCGGTGGGAGTAGATGCTAGACATGACATAACCTTATGTACTGAAAGATATCCAATGGTCACCAATGTTGGGATTTGTTAATCCAAATTCAAAGGTCCATGTTCAGAGTTATTCGTACACTCTATCTTAATACTAGTAAGTTGCACGTGAGACAGACTCGGGTAATAAACATATCACATATCATCACTATATAAAATTATAATAGGTAAACTCAAAAAATTATAAGTTTGATCGAGATCTATAAAGTCTGGCTGTATATTTAGTTCTTGTACTTTTTATCATGTAGAAGTCAACGTTGATTAGCTACATAACACTTGAAAATTGTGGTAAAATGGTCTAGAGAAACAATAGAGAAGATTCTTGAATGATGGAGAAGTGTGTTTTGATATTTGTGCATAGCATTCATTGTGATAAATACTATAAGCAATAGAATCTTCTAGATACTAGAATGGAAAATAAGAACCAATAGTAGAAAATGTTGGGATTCATGAGTCTTGATCCAACTGTGAATATTTAAAGTTATTCGTACACTATATAGTGGTAAGACAAGTAAGTTACACGTGCCCTGCACGTGAGACTCAGATAATAGATGTATGACATATCATCACTATATAAATTTATAATAGGCAAATCACAAGAATTTATAAATTTGGTCAACATGTATAAAGTATGGGTGTATATTTGGTTCTTTTACTTTGTATCATATAGAAATCAATGATTATTAGCTACCTAACACTTGAAAAAAATGCTAATGTAGTCTATAGAAACGAGGGAGAAGATTCTAGAATGGAGAAGTGTGTTTTGAGGTTTGTACATAGTATTCATTATGCTAAAGACTATCAATAGAATCTTCTAGATGCTAGAAAGAAAAAGAAGATCCAACGGCTGGAAATGTTGGGATTCGCTAGTCTTGATCCAATGGTTTATATACAAAGTTATTTGTACACTATATAGTGGTAAGATAAGATAACATAAGATAAGACTAGTAAGTTGCACACGCCCTGCACATGTGACATAGATAATAGACCAACGATATATCATCATTATATAAAGTTATAGTAGGTACGTGTGTTCTAAAAATTATAAATTTGATTAACATCTATAAATTATGGGTGTATATTTGGTTCTTGTATTTTGTATCCTGTAAAAGTCAACATTTATTAGCTACCTAGCACTTGAAAATTTTGGTAACATGGTCTAGAGAAATGATAGAGAAGATTCAGGAATGATGGATAGAAGTATGTTTTGAGGTTTGTGCATAGCGTTCATTGTGCTAAAGACTATCAATTGAATCTTCCGAATGCTAGAATAGACAAGAAGACCCAACGACTGAAAATGTTGAGATTCACGAGTCTTATCCAATGGTCAGTATTCAAAGCTATTCCTACACTATATAGTGGAGTATGGTAAGACTAGTAAGTTGCACATGCCTTGCACATAAGAATCACATAATAGAAGTATGACATATCATTTTTTATATAAAATTATAATAGGTAAAGCTCAAAAATGAATTATAATTTGGAGTCACGTTCATAAAGTATCAGGTGTATACTTGGTTAGTGTACTTTGTATCATGTAGAAATTAACCTATTAGCTACCTAATACTCGAGATACCCTAAAGAAATAACAGAGAAGATTTAAGAATGATTGAGAAGTTTGTTTTGAGGTTTATGCATAGTATTTATTATGCAAAAGCCTATCAAAAGAATCTTCTAGATGCTAGAATGGATAGAAGCTCCAACGGTTAGCAATGTTGGAATTCTTCAGTCCAGATCCAACGGTCAATGTTGACAGTTATTTGTACACTATATAGTCTATAAGCATGTGTAATACACGTCTTAACATTATATATAGGTTTTGTTAATGGTAAAAGCAGAAAGTGTCTTTTACTCCCGAGCTCCACTGCTCTATTATTTTAAAAATTCAAAATCATATTTACAAGTTTTAAAAAAATTAAATAGTTCTGGATGTAAGCAAAGTTGTATTGTACAAGTATGCAAAATTGCAACACAAAATTCTTTTTATTGGGGGATACACAAGAACCACAAAATCGGATAAAGTTTTGTATTTGAAAAATACATGGACAGATCCAAACTTTGTTATTTTTTGTGTAGCTCATAATACAAAGAATTTGAAATTGATACTTTGTACTTCGTGAGTAAATCATTAACTACTCCCTCTATTTCAAAATATAAGATATTTTAGCCTTTTTTGAAACATATTTAGTTAAATGACTTTTAGTGTGTTTGTTTGGAACCAAATGGGTGAACCTATATGCTAAAATGCATTTAGATATATGTGTTTTGGAAAAAAATCTAAATCATCGTATACTTTGAAATGAACGGAGTACATCTGGGTATATTTTTAAAAATTCATAAATATGATTTTTGGTTTTTTAATGGTGCTTGGAGCAAAAAATGGGCAAATAGCGCAGATGATGTAGATCCTATGAAAAATAATATTATCAATGCCCAATATAGAAAGGATTATAAAAGTAGAAAATTAGTAACAAATCTCATTGTTCGGTGGTTTGGTGATAGAGAGATAAAATTAAAAAAACACTACATATGTGCACACGGTGGGATACGTATACTTAGTTGTTTATTCTACCCATTTATCCCTTGATCCTCTTTCCATGTCATCTTCCTTGTGATGAATACACACTCTCTATGATACAACATGGCCCATATGCACCAGCCTATTTTTCAGAGAAGGGTTACACGAATAATTGAGACGGTTCTAGAACATCGGGAGATAGGTTTTATGTACTATTCACAGCTTTCATTATTTTCAGCTGTTGAATTTAGAAGACCAAAGGCTGAAATTGATGTGCTAGGCCAATTTCAAAACAAGAACATTATATAGTGGTATAGACTACTAAGTTGCACATTATATGGTGGAGTACATTTGGTTTCTTGGACTTGAGTCTAAGAAAATCTCACGCTTTACATCCAATGTTTCACGTTGGTTCCAATTTTATACTAAAAAATGAAAACTACTCAAAAAAATTGTAACAATTCTAGTAAATTATAAATGCCTTGTTTTGGACATGCGAATGTTTCATGAAACTCGGATAACTAGTTTTTGATTAAATAGCTTTTTACATTTTCGAGAATCACATTTAAACTAAATACATATTTAATCACAAATCGTTGATCCAAATGGAATGAAACTTCACCAGAATATGAATAAAAACATGTAGAGTATGATTTACTAGATTTTTTCAAAATATTTTGAGGAGTTTTAACTATTTGCATTAAAATCTAAGTCAATCGGGCATGTTTGATCTAACATGGAAGGCAGATGCTGGAGGTAAGTCACTGTCAGAGTTGGTCTCACCAAGTCACTTATGAAGCTCCGTGCGGCACGCACGGGGTCACTACAAGAAAAGTTGACTTTTACAACGACCGATTTTCGTGGTCAAAGAATCTTGCGCGACGGATGGCCTTTGTGGTAAAAGCCCCTTCACAAATGAATTAACCACCGTTTTTTTTACCGTGGCGGATCACACCCTTTAGCCGCGAAAACTTGTTCTAACGTAGATCTGTTCGCCAGCCACGCTGACGGTTGACGTCATGCAAACAACCATGTGGCAGCCGTCGTTAGCGGCCGGTTACGGTCGTTAACGGTCCTAGAAACCGTGGCAAAAGCCAGGCCCAACCAAGGACTGCTAAATACTAACTAGGTCAGCCCATCAGGGGAGCCCAATAAGAAGATGGCCTGTTACTGTTTTGTCCTGCACTGTTTGAAATGGGACCAAAAATGCAGCCACCAGTGACCCGTGAACTTTTAGACCTAATTCTGTTTCGGCCTAGAGAAGACCCATGTTGGTCCAACACTATGCTGCCACTTGAGGCCTGCACAAATCCGGCCCGGCACCGTTCAGGCCTTTTGCCAATCTAGCCTTTTACTGTTTAGTCATGTTACTGTTCTAGCCTTTTAGGAATTTCGACACGTTACTGTTTAGGCCCTTTAGTGTTTGGGCTTTTGCCTATTCAGGATGGCACTATTTGGCTTGTTACTATACTGGCCTGCCACCGTACTGGCCTTTTGTGATTGATACCTTTTACGGTTCCGGCCTTTCACTATTTCAGCCTTTTCTCTGCTCTTGACTTTTACAGTTCTGGTCTTTTCTCTACTCTGGTCTTTTACTGTTCTGGCCTCTTACTGTTCTGGCATTTTACTATTCTGGCCTCTTACTTTTCTAGTCTTTTATTGGTCTGACATTTTACTGCTACGGCCTTTTACTGTTCTATCCTTTTACTATACTGGCCTTTTATTGTACTGGCTATTTACTGTTCTGGCCTTCTACTATTCTGGCCTTTTATTGTTCTGGCCTTTTACTATTTTGGTGGTTTTGGGTCGTCCAGGTGCATGTTGTTTGAACATTCGGCATGCTAATGCTCTGGCCTATTAGCAGAATAGGTGAATATCAAGACATCAATTAATAAACACATAGAAATTAAAATTACTTATTACACAACAATAACAGTTTGTTACAACAGGTTATACAACAAGATCGTAAATCGGATAGATTACAACGTGTCAGTACCATCAATAAGAGATCAGTACATGGCGATTCACTTCAATGTATCATCTATCCTCTTCTTCAACATTTAGCTACAGTTCTAAGACCAGCTACACTCTTCCGTTCTGCATGCAATACAACATTTAAATATGGTGTGTGCCTAGCGGGAGATTGACCGTCTGATGAAAGTGAACGACCGACTGATGAAGTCCAACTCCTCCCTCCGGCTTCAGAATAACGAGTGGCACTCCAAGATGGACCGGCTAGAGGCCACCATCAAGGAGCGTGACTATGCCCTTGCCAGCCAGGCCCAGGCCTTTGACCTGCTCGATGCTCAGAGCAAATATCAGGAGAAGGAGATCAAAAGGCTGGCGGAGCGGGAGATGGCCCTGCTAGAGGAGCTGATGCAGGTCGGCCGCACCGCCAAGGGTAAGTGCTTTTTCCGGCTAGTCTTTCCCGACCGGATCCGGTAGCCGGACCTGACTTTCCTTTTTCTGACAGTGTTTTATCTCGCCGTAGACATGTTGGACTATAACCAGCTCCAGGAGAACTGGCCGGGGGAGCAGCCCACCTCCTAGGAGTTGGTTGCCGTTCTCGGCGAGGAGGCCGCTGAGCTGCGCAGAGCGGCTCACGCGGTGTTCGATTTCCCATGGCCGGATGCTGCCGCACTGGAGACGATCGCCCAGCTGGCGACCAAGGTCGCGGAGGTGCTGGCTTCCGTCGATCGGCTGAGGGACCTGGCGGTGCGAGCCAGGGCGGACATGGCCCTGGCGCTAATTTTGTCCTATTACAAGGACGCGCACGTCGAGAAGATCGACGGGGGCTTCTGCGCCGGCCCCGACCTTGCTGCCATCCGCTAAGCTCACCCTGAACTCCATGCCTCTGCCATCAAAATCACTGGCTACACCGATGTCGACGAGGTCCTCACTGACTCGGAGTCTGCCGAGCCATCAGAGACGGAGATCGAGTCGGCGCTACAGCCAACGGGTGGAGATGTCGGAGTTGGAACCTCCAGCGCGCCTCCTCCGCCTCCCGAAGCCGCAGTCGGTCAGGATCTCCAGCACGGCAAAGGCCCTGTCATCTAGATTTGATCACCGGGCTGCCGGGTGGACTTGTATAACTTTTCCTTCGGTTGAACTTGTTGCTTGTGCCGACTATTTCTGATGTCAGTTGAACCTATGGGAGGTTCAACTACCCTTTATATAATCATGTTGTTTGCTTGTTTCTATTTTTCATTGTGATCTTGCATGCTTTGAAGTTTTTATCCTTTGTCGGTTACAATTATCCGGCTATCTTTGCCTAGCTAAACACTTTTGGTCGGGAGAACTTCACCTCCAGTGGGGGCGCGCCAGCGCACCCACAAGGTGTAGCCCCCGAGATTCGGAGTACCTAGCGAAGCTAGGTGCTTCGAATCTTCTTCCTTTCTTTCCTTCGAGCTCTTAGCTTCTTCCGGCTAGACGCCTCTAGTCGGCTAATCTAACCTTGCCCGAACCAACCGGTCACCACAACCGGCAGTGGGGGTGCGCCAGCGCACCCACTTGGTGTAGCCCCCGAGATTCGGGATAGCTGGTGAAGCCATGTGCTTCGAATATTCTTCTCTTATTTTCCTGCCCATGCCCTCACCTGGGCCCGAATATCCAGCTAAACTCCTTTAGTCGGCCAGAACTACATGATTCCACTAGGGGCATGCGAGCGCACCCAGTGGGTGTAGCCCCCAAGATTCGGAGTGCTTGATGAAGGCAAGGACTTTGAGTCTTCTCTTCTTTTGATGAGCATCATTGTAGTCGGACAAAACAAACACACATATGGATTCATTGTCAATACGTTGTTCGGTTTAAGGTATTGCTTTTAGGTGAAAAATAGTTTTGTTTTTTCGAAAAACTAGCTTGCGCTTCTCTCGACACTTAGTCATTTTCCCGTGCGCTCTGCTATTTATGCTGCGTCCTTGCTGGGTAGCTGGGTTGCGGTCTGCAGCCAAAATCAAAGGGAGCTGACAATACATTGTGCACAGTACTGGGGGCTTAGTATCCGGATAATCTCAAACTAGGCACGGGGCCAGAATGTCCAATTTGTCGCATCCTTCGCTGTTTTTCATGTGGGGTGCCTCGGACTTTTGCTCTTGCTAGCCGGACAGTTGGTTTGCGGTCTATAGCTGAGACGAAGAGTGGGCCTCTGACACCGTCGCACGATACTCAGTCGGTTTACAGATTTAGCAGATCGGGCCAACCGGCGAGCCCCGGGTAGGGGTTGCCGGAGCCGGAAAAACAGAACCGGAAGGGAATATATGCAAATTTCTGACAAGGAGCCCCCGAGTATCTATCGGGGTTCCACATCTTTCATTCATAGGGTTCGCAGGATACATAAACTGTCCGATGACTAGGTGTAAAATAGACAGAGCAGGGCTGCATTCCAGGGTGTTCCATCTCCTCGTCTGACTTGTCCATCTTGTTCTTGTGCGGCTGCTATGCATCGATGAGGTAGTAGGAGTTGTTATGCAGCATCCGGCTAATGATGAAGCGGCTCTCCCAAGGCGGCGATAGCTTGTTCATGCCCTTTGTGTCCTTCACCAGCCGGAGAACCAGATCGCCTTTGCGGAATGCGATGGGGCGGATCCGGCTCGAATGGTAATGGCGCACACGTCGCTCGTACAGCGTTGATCTAGACAGTGCTAGCTCGCGAGCCTCTTCCAGGTGGTCCACACCGTCCTCCCGTGCCTCCTAATTAGCCTTTTCGTCATAGAGGAGCTTGCATGGTGAGTCGAAATCGATGTCCATGGAGAGGACGGCTTCCGAGCCGTAAACAAGGAAGAACGAGGTGATCCCGGTTGACCTAATCGGCGTGGTGCGGAGGCTCCACAACACAGCCGGAAGTTCTTCTATCAAGCATCCAGGTGACTGCTCCAAAGGCTCGATGAGGCGCGGTTTGATGCTGGCTAGCACTAGCCGTTTGACCTTTCGACTGGCCCATTGGAGTATGGGTGCGCGACGGAGGAGAGGACCAGCCGTATTCCCTTTTTACTACAGAACCGGGCAAAGGCCCCCTTGGCGAAATTCGTGTCATTGTCTATGATGATGCTGTTGGGGTATCCGAACCAGTTGATGATGTCCGTGAAGAAGGTGCCGACTATCGCTCCATGTAGCTTCTGAGTCGGCTTGGCCCCTATCCACTTCATGACTTGTCCACCGCCTCCAGCGGGTGGGTCATGCCTGCGTGCTCACTTGAAGTGGCCGACCATGTCGAGCCCCTAGACGGTGAAGGGCCAGGTAATCAGTATGGTCTTGAGCACGGTAGTCAGCATGTGCGTCAGCTGTCCGAATCATTGGCATCTGTTGCACGCACGGAGCAGCTGCTCGGTATCCCCGAGGGTGGTGGACCAATAGAAGCTATGGCGGAACGCCTTGGCGACTATCGCCCGAGATGAAGCGTGATGTCTGCACTCGCCTTGGTGGATGTCATTGAGTAGGCGGTAGCCCCTGTCCATGTCGACACAACGCTAGAAGATGTTGGATGTGTTGCGCTTGTATAGCTCCTTGTTCACGATGGTGTACGAGTGTGTGCCGCCGGATCTGCCTGGCCTCCACCTCGTCATGCAGAAGCTATCCATTGGTGATGTAGTTCATGAAGGGTTGTGCCCAGGATGGTATCTCATGGATCGTGAGGATGCTCTCGTGCTCCGGCTGAGGGACGTCAGGGGGTCGTCCGGGTGAGATACTCAGGTCGGTAGCCCTGGAGCCGCTTGATGGGCCGGCAGCACCCAGGTCTTTCGATCGGAGGGTGCGGATGCACTGGAGTCGGTGCGAGCCTTCTTCTTTGCGGGCTCTATGGGTTGGCGTCTGCCGAGTTGCCAGCCAGTGTGCTTCCTGCCTAGATGATGGAGTCCGAATCGGAAGACGGGGTGATGGAGGGCTTGCGCAGATGCTCCAAGGAGACCCCTGGTAGGATCGCCTGCTTGGTGGACCCGATTCGAGTGAGCGAGTCGGCTGCCTCGTTGTTGAGGCGAGGGACGTGCCGGAACTCGCATCCATCAAAGCATGCGCTGAGCTTCATGGAAGCGGTAGGAGGCCATGTTCGCATCGCGAGCATCCCACTCGCCGGACACCTGCTGCACCACCAGATCCGAATCACCGAAGCAGATGATCCGATTGATGCCAATTTACTTGGATAGCCGGAGGCCATGCACTAGTGTCTCGTACTTGGCGACATTGTTGGAGGCCATGAAGTGGATCTGGAGAATGTACTCTAGTCATTCTCCTTTGGGCAAGGTGAGGACGATGCCGGCTCCCAAGCACCCAAGCATCTTCGAGCTGTCGAAGTGCATCCGCCAGTGATCCGAGTCCGAAACCGGTGGCAGGTACTGGGTTTCGGCCCAGTCGATGAGGAAGTCCGCTAGAGCCTACGACTTGACCATGATCCTTGCCTCGTACCGGATGCAGTAGGTGGCGAGCTCGATTTTCCTCTTGGTGACTCGATCGATGGTGTCCTTGTTGCTGGTAATTTCCTAGAGGGGTGTTGTGCACACCACCTTAATCGGATGTTCCTGGAAGTAGTGCTTGGGATTCTTGCATGCTAGGTATACGTCGTAGCACATCTTCTGGTAATGGGGGTAGTTCTACTTGGAGAGGGAGAGGACCTCGCTGAGGTAGTAGACGGGCCTCTGAACCAGCTGAGCCTTGCCTTTCCCGGGGCGCTCCATCACTAGGACGGGACTGACGACCCGGTTGGTGGCTGCTATATAGAGCAACATCGGCTCCTTGCTAGCCGGCGTGGCTAGAATCGGTGATGTGGATAGCATGCGTTTGAGCTCGTGCAATGCGGAGTTGGCTTGCGAGGTCCAGGAGAACTTGTTTGTTTTCTTCATCAGCTGGTACAACGGGAGTGCCTTCTCCCCGAGACGGTTGACGAAACGGCTGAGGGAGGGCATGCATCTGGTGAACTTCTGGACTCCAAGCAAGCTCGTGGGCGGTTGCATTCTCTCGATGGATGCAATATTCTCTGGGTTTTCCTCGATCCCTCATTGTGAAACGAGGAAACCGAGTAGCTGGCCAGATGGGACGCCGAAGACGCATTTCTACGGGTTCAGCTTCATCTGGTACAGGCGGAGGTTGTCGAATCTTTCCCCCAAGTCCTCGAGGAGGGTGCACTTCTCCTTCGTCTTGATGATGACGTCATCCACCTAAGCATGCACATTTTGGCAAATTTGAGAGTGCAAGCAATTCTTCATACAACGCTGATAGGTAGCGCCTGCATTTTTTAGACCGAACGGCATGGTTACATAACAAAAGGCCCCATACGGGGTGAAATATGACATCTTTATCTGGTCAGCCGGATTCAACCGGATCTGGTTATAGCCGGAATAACAGTCCAAGAACAACAACAGGTCGCAGCCGACCATGGAATCGATAACCTGGTCTATACGGGGAAAAGCGAAGGGATCTTTTGGGCATGCCTTGTTCAGGCTAGTGTATTCGATACACATATGCCAAGTCTTGTTTTTCTTCAACACCAGGACTAGGTTGGCCAACCATTCTGGGAGGTATACTTCCATGATGAACCCGGCTACAAGGAGCCGGGTGATCTTGTCACCAATGATATTCATGTTCTCTTCTATGAACCGGCACAGAGGCTGCTTAGCTGGCTTGGCATCCGTCCGCACATGAAGTTAGATCTCGGAAAACTCCCTTCGCACACCTGGCATGTCCTTTGGTGACCATGCGAAGATGTCCTGATTCTCATGGAGGAAGTCGACGAGCGTGATTTCCTATTTGCTGTCCAAGTTAGCACCAATGGTGACGAACTTGGTCAGGTCGGAGGGGTCGAGCAGGATCCTCTTTGTCTCCTTGGCTAGCTAGAAATCCGCGTCACGAACCGGCTTTCTTCTAGCCGGCATTTCTTGTTGGGTTGTGACCATGTTGCGCATGATCTCGCTCTTCTCTTCGACTATGATGAGGGCTTCAGCTAGCTTGGAGCCAGCTGACGCACACTCCATCGACCGCCTAAAGCAGCCGACGATGGTGATCACGCTGTTTGTCCCCGGCATATTCATCTCGAGGTATGCGTAGTGGGGGACGGCCATGAATGTGGCGAGGGCGGGACGCCCGAGGAGAGCGTGGTAGGAGCTTTCTAGGTTCACCACTTCGAACCATACCGGCTCGCACCAGAAGTTCTCCTCGGTCCCGAAGATGACGTCCAGCTGGATTTTACCCAGCGGGGCGCAAGTTGGTCCTAGCAGCACGCTGTGAAACATCATGGTAGTCGGGCATAGGTCGCCCTCACGAATGCCAAGCTTCTCCAGGGATGACCGGTATAGCAGGTTGAGGCTGCTACCTCCGTTGATGAGGACGCGCAAGAAGTGGCAAGTACGCTCATTGGAGACGATGAGGGGGTCATGCACCATTGCGTAGCCCCCGAGATTTGGAAGTTGATCCAGCTGATCCTCCCGGCTCCAGGTGTTGGGGGTCTCCAACCAGTTCAAGTACTGGGGGACTTGGGAGACGATGGCGTTGACCTCCTTGGAGCGCCGCCTCCGACTGTGCTTGTCGTCTAGCTCTATCTCAAAGATGTGGTACGTGATATGTGGCTGAGGGTAGCCATTTTTATTGTTGTCGCTATTCCCGTTGTTGCCGACTCCCCTACCGGTGGTGGTGTTCTACCCGGAGGGGGCGGGGGTAAACAGGGTTGGTGACCTTGGTCTTTCATCTGGCTGGTCCAACTGCAGTTCCACGTGGTGTGCGTGGCCGGTTTGAAGGGTCCGTTGTGCCACATGCACGGGTCGTTGAACATTTGTTCAAAGGTGAATCGCGGCTTTTGTCTTCTTGCGTCGCCAGCCGGCATATCGGGTGCGCCCTCCACAACATTGACCCACCTCACGTTGTAGCGGGGCTTCTGCTGCCTGGCTTGACATTCTCCATGGAACCGGTTATCTGTCATGCCGCCTGGAGGATCCGGCTTTTCCACCATGGTTACTAGGCCGGTCGCGAGCCGGCTCCGAGGGAGTCGGTCACCCATCAGCATTCACCCAGAGAGGTTTCTTCTTCGTGGCGTCAGCTGTGGCATACTAGTCCACAACCGTCATGACCTCCTCCATGGTTTTCGGCTCATCACATAGTAGCCGGTGGTGAAGCATGGTGCCTTCTCGGCATCCCTCGATGAAGAACCCCGTCGCTTGGCTCTCGAGGATGCCCATGCATGTGTTGTGGAGCTCCATCCACCTGGCGAGGTACTCGCGGTCCGACTAGCGGTCACCCTGGATGCACAGGGCCAGGTCACGAGGGCGACCCGGACGCTTGTACGTGACATTGAAGTTGCGGATGAACACCTTCTCGAAGTACGGCCAAGCGTTGATGATGTTTGGCGCGAGGCCGTTGAGCCATGTCCTCGCTGACCCGGTTAACATGAGTGGGACGGAGCGCACCGTTGTGCGCTTGTTCCCATGGGCGATGCCGACTGTCGTGGCATAGTCGGTTACCAGACCTCTCGCTTCATGCTACTGTCATACTTGGGTGTATCTCGTGGAAGGGTAAACTTATTCAGAAACGGTTCATTCCGGATCGGGGTCCGAAGCAAACCGGACCGGGATAATCTTCCTCTTCCGTGATGTGCGCTTGAGCTAGGAGCTCGATGCGGTCACGGGCATCCGGACTGTCCGGGTTGGGCGCTCCTACCCAGCCCGAGAGACGGGAACCGAGAGGTCGTGGCGCTCCGGCTGGCGGAGGGGGCGTTGGTTGGTTGTTGTTCACCGTTTGCTCCTGACGCGGCTGGCCCCTGTGGCCGGAACTGCGACGCTTGCTGCGGGATCTTGCCGAAGGAGAGGACGCCTGTTGGGTCTCGCGGGGTGCGCCCTTGCTGTTATCGGGCGGCTTGCTTACCCTGGAGAAGCTGGGGTCCTCATGCATCTGCCAGATGGCGTCAGCTTGCTCATCCACGATCCAAAGGAGTTCCTGTACCCCGACATGCTGCTGGTATCGCTCCTCGCCCTCCATGTTCGGCAGCTCGACCGCCACGGCTCGCGCCGCGCGCAGGTTCTTGATGGGCGTGTTGAAGGTGGGCCAGACAAGGATAGGCGGTGGATCCGTCTTACACTCCCTTTCTATCATTCCGCCTAGTTCGTTGCCCTAGCATCAAACTTGTCTGCACCGGCTTGGCTCCAAGGTAGCCGGGGTGTGGCCATGAGTGCGGTCATACTCGCGCATGGTGATGTCGGCTTGCTTTCTGGTGGCAGCCAGCTCGATGGCCTCCTGCAGGATGAGCTTCCTCTCCATGGTGAAGTTCGCCTCCGCCTCCTCCGGGTTGTCCCTGAGGTTAACCTGCGTGACAAGCCGATCAATGGACTTTTCCACCGGGTTCTTTGACCATGGGGGGTGGAAACTCCGACCTCATCGCTAGCCTACTCCCGAGGACGGCGTGGTAGGGAGTTGGAGCTGGCCATCATGACCTCGATGCCACGCGAGGCAACAGAAATGACACTACTAGGGAGCAACGACTCCAGGACGGAGACGATTTCCCTAGGGAAATGCTCCGGCATGGTGGCGACTTAGACAGGAAGGTCGCCGAAAAGCAGGATGGAGCCGTTTGCCGGGAAGGTGGATCTAGAGAAACACGTTGCATTGTCGATGACACAATCAAACTTGCCAAGCATAAGCACCAGGTCGGAGGCGACGCGCTCACCAGCTGAAGTGCGGGATCCCGTGCGGAACGTGACTCCGGTCGAAGCCATCTAGCCCCACGATGGGCACCAACTGTCGTTGTATTGGGAACGGCAGTACCTAAAAAGGTTAGATACAGGTGTGGGGACAAGCAGGGAATATCTCAACGGCGTCCATAGGCAGGATTGGGTATGAGTTAGTGTAGCGAGACATGAGAAGTACCCATGTTCGGAGCCCTCGTGGTAAGGTAATACTCCTACTCTTGCCGATCTGACTATGAGTAGAATACGGGCTACAATCGCTCCTCGAGCTGTATCTTCTAGCTAGGCTGTAAATGTTCTGAGTCCAACCCTTGCTACGAGAGCCTTGCCCCTCCTTATATAGGCAGACGGGCAACGGTCTTCATGGCCAGTCCTGCGAGCGGGTCCCATAGGCAGGCCCTAGCCAGCTGGTCATCTACAGTATCGGGTATGGTGTGTCCCGTCAAAGTACACGTCGTGCGGGTCGTTGTGGGCACAGTGAACGCCGTGCGAGCCTGTCCTCATCATCCGTCCATTGTGCCCGCATCATCAGCAAAGTCTTTGGCATGGTCTTGTAGTTGAGGGTCTTGTCACTGTATCATCAGCTGGAGGCCATGCACTGTTCTGCACATCGCCCGGTCCTCTTGATTGCGCCCGGCTATGATCGTGTAGCCGGATCAGTATCTTGCCGCCCTTCCTGGTTCCGGCTACCGGTTGGTAGCCGGTACGAATGGCCTTCGTCCGGCTGCGATCTGCCAGCCGGACACAGGCCGTCTGCCTTGATTCTTGTCTGGTTGGGGTACCCGGTGGTCATCCCCCAATACACTCGGTCGCCTAGGAGACTAGAATAGAAGAGTATGTCGACTCTTTTGAGTTTTGTAAGGTTTAAATGAAATAAGTGTCTGGACACATTTGTTTTCATGTCAGGTGTTCTTTGTGTTAGTTTGATTCCGATCTACTCATATGCTAAGTGTCTTTGTTTAGTTTTATTCTGATCTACACCTATGCTAAGTGTCTTTATTTGGTCTATGTTGTTGTGTGTGCATGTATTGTCTAGCAGTCAGTGTTCAATGCTTATGTTAATATAATAACGCCAAAATTTGTTGCAAATTCATGTTCAAGTTGAAATAAGGCTGAAGGGCTAAGTGTACTACGGGAGCTTAAGCCTTTCCAAATCTTAGGTTTCCTCTTGAGTCTGCGCCGTCTGAAATACCAAACCCTAAATCTTGCTAGTTCTTTTCATGTGTTTTACGTGAGCACGCTTCACTATTTATAAAAACACTATTTAGAAAAAAAAACACTAACTTGAACATAAAATAAAGTGAGATTTTCACAAAGTGGATACAATTATACCAGCAAGCGCCTCACATGCGACGAATGTACCTTAACCATGACGAGTTGTCAGGCCTAGACACTGATAATGCAAAGACACCTGGGCAAGCTCAGCTAAAAAGGTCTGTCAGGGAGTGAGCTAACCATCCATAAAATAAACTCAGAGACACACATAAGCTCCTATTCTGCAATAGGGAAGATTTATGTGAAGTCAGAAACCCATTAACAAGCAAGGATGTAGTGAACCTCTTCCTTAAGGGATTGTGGAATGCACACATCCCGGAATAGAGTTGGGTGATCCATTAAGCTAAGCAAGAGCTATGAAAAACCTAGTGATGTAGTGGCAAGCATCGATATGAGGAAGGTGATATATCAGATATGATTTCCTTCATCAGATACTCTGTTTCCTTCGTATTGTGGAATGATAGGAAGGGCCTAATAGTAGTCACTACTAGGAAAAACGTTATCAGTGGCGCACCAAAAACAATTTCTGTGGCACATCTAGTGGTCGCCACTAAAATTATATTTCTGTGGCGCATATGCATATGCGCCATAGAATTCTCAAAATTCTGTGGCGCATATAGCCATATGCGCCACAGAGTTCTATGGTACATTGTGTGGCGCATATAGCCATATGCTCCACAGAATCCTTTTTTTCAGAATTTCGAAATTTTCAGAATCTGGTACAAATACAGGTATATTACAGGAAATACACAAAAGTTAACAGAAATTCACAGAAAAGCTGCACACAGCAGTACAAATGTTCTAGTTCACATATAATACATCAACAAGCACGAATGGTCACAAGTGTTCATCAATCACATCACTTAGAACCGGATAAGTGTACAAGTGTGGGGTCAACTACAATCACAATTTACAGAAACATCATCTGAGAAAAACTACTCCCTCTGGCCGGTCTTAATTGACGCCATCCTCACTGATCCGTCCGCACGCTCCAGCACCTTCGGGTCCGTCCGCGTGTGAACCAGACTCAAGGTGCTCCAGCCTCGAGGTGCACGGGATCGAAAATTGCTATGAGTTCCTAGTCACAATAGCATTCATAATCAGTGGGCCACAAAAGCCTTCTAATCACAATTATAGTTCACTTACCAGAAAATTAGCATGCTCAAGAACCAAAGACCCAATATATACATGAGTGCTACATCAGAAGTGTAATAAGAACATCAGTAAAAAGGCCACATTGAATTGGTCAGTGATTAAGGAGGATATCATACATTGCAATGTGATGTGTGACCAAGCAAAAAAGAGACACTGTGAATACAGAGTATAGACAGAAAATATCATACTTTGAAAATTTTAGAAATACTAACTAGTAGGAGAAAGTAATCCGACATTTCTAAATCATATGGACACAAAATATGCAATGCCTCATTGTCTTACTGAATTTAATGAAACACAACAATCTTATATAGACAGAAATGAACTTAGTAAATAAGATTTACTAGGATTGGGGTCAGGATTGCTGAAAATGCAATGAATAGTCATATCAAGCAAATAAAGTGCTAACAATACAAAAAAAGAGCCTACCGATTAGCAGTTTACAAACATGGGACATCCCTTAGAAACAACATTAGCATGGTATAGCGGCGTCGATGCAGGAGCGGATGCGGCAGCGTCATCCCCTCCAAAGCTACACACACATATGCAAAAAGAAATAAGCACATCATCGCTCAGCAATGGAGGAAGGGGTGTTTGGCCAATGGAAGATGCGCTGCCATGCATACTCACCTGGAAGAGGCGCGTCGGCGCTTAGGAGGAGGCCAGCGAGGAAGACAACCTGCACAGGGGCTTGCGGGCGACGCGCTGCAGGGCCAGAGATGGAGGCGGGGTTGACGGTTGCTGGCGCGTGCCTCGGGCAGAGAGGAGCGGGGCACGCTGATGCTTGTAGCGGGGAGGAGCTTACAGAAGGAGCTCCGGCGAGGTCGGGCCCGAGGAGAACCGCGGCCGGAGTGGGGGCCGGCTCGGGGCCTGGTCGATGGAGAGGGTTGAGGACAGAGCGGCCTGCTCGGAGCAGTGGAGGGCGCTCGCAGCAGAGGTGGTCGGGCATCGAGGCGCGGTGGAGGATGAGGGCCATCGGTGCCCGCATCTAGCGGCTGCTAGCGAGGTCGACGACGGGAGGCGCGGCGAGGTCCTGGTCGCACAGAGGAGCGGGCGGCGGGGATTGCGGGATGAGGGTGGGGTGCGGGGTTGGTTGGGTCGCGAGGGAGTGGTGGGCCAGCGGGTGGTTGGCGTGTTTGTACGCGGGTGCGCGCGTGGGTCGGTCGCTGGGGCGGTCTAGGAAGTGCGATGCACGAGAGCAGCTAGGTGTGTGCGGGGCTGGGTCGGTGTGTGTGCGGGGCTGGCCTCGCAAAGCGTGCCGCGGATGGTGGAGGGAGTGGGGTTTGGGTAGCTAGGGTTTCGGTAGGTGGAGGTTGTAGGTGGGCCTCCGGCCGGGCTGGGCTTGACCTGGCCGGCTGGGAGGTCTGCCTCCCTCTTTAAAAAAAAACGTTTTCTTTTCTGTTTATGTAATGAAACCATTTTTTTCAAATAGTTTTAATCAAATAATATTTTGAAATAAGAGAGGGTAATGAAACGTTTTCTTTTGAAATAAGAAGGGAAAGGGTGGTTGCCCCCTTTGTAGATTTGTTTCGCACATTCTGTGGCGCATATGGAAAATGCTCCATAGAATGTCAAAATTTTGTGGCGCATATAGCTACATGCGCCACAGAAAGTGAGAATTCTGTGGCGCATACGCTATATGCGCCACATAATTTTGACTTTCTGTGCCGCATATATCCATATGCGCCACAGAATTCTGGCCCGTCCATGTGCCCACATGGGCCCATGGGAATTCTGTGGAGCATTTTGCTACATGCGCCACAGAATTAATTCTAGTGGAGCATTTTTTTTATATGCGCCACAGAATTAAAATCTACCTATAATCGTTTTCCTAGTAGTGAGTGATTTAGTGTGATGTGAGGTGCCCTACGCGTGATACTTTTTGAGGTTAATAAAATAATAATAGGGCGGCTTTCTGCTCTATAGCACTCTTTGAGTAAGTTCGTTAACAAGGTAGCAATTCTACATAAATGAAAACAGACCTATCTTCTCTTTCTTGACTGTGTCCTGCTAGCTACTTGCCTGTTATTGGAGTGGGCAAACACCCTAGGGAGGAAAACATAGCATTTCTAAGATTCCCTTCTGCATAGACACCTGTGAGTTTAGGTTTCCTGGCTCTACTACTACTCTCTTCTTCCCTTTTCTTGGCCTGTTTTGCTTCCAGGTTTTCTCTCTGAACCAGAGCTTTATCTTCTCTGATGTTCCTTTTCTCTTTCTTCTCTGATAATCCTTCTTTTCTCAGCATTTTTCTTTGCTGCAACACTCCTCTTAGGATTGACTAGTCTTTTTGGGTCTGTAGACTACAGGATTCAGATTTCTTTCCGTTCCCTTTGAAGATGAAGCAGACTTTGAGGGTTTCCTCCGTTTTGACGGTGGCATGTCTGGATCAGAGTCATTGAACAAAATGTCATCAAGTGCCACATAGTACTTTATGCCATAATATAGAAAGGCATAAGTTTTAGGAAAGCAGAAGCATCATATCTTTTTCTTTTCACTTCTCCTGCATCGTCCGGACATCAAAAATAGCTATATTAGCAGAATCTCGCTACAACTCCCTTGGCAACCCTAACACCAATAGGAAAAACTCAGTTCAAGCTAGCAACAACTAACAATTTTGACTTCCTCGAACAAGAGCTTGCTTTTAGTTCACGTTAGCTACATTCGTTTTAATAGAAAGATGGTTTAGCAGAAGACTATGTTTGTGCCACAAACTTATTGCTTCACAGAAGCATTTCTTCAATGAATCTTACTCCGTACAGTCTAAATAAGGGACCTGTATCTAAATATTATGTTCTAACATTCCTATTTCGGTTGGTTGTTTCTCAAATGAAAACCCTTTCCATCCCTTCTCTACATACTGGCATTCGAAGCTAGGAGCGGAGTAGAGAACTTACAAGTAGGAAAGCAGATATACATTGGAATGAAATGAAAGAGGGAGGAGCTAATGCATCGGCTACCAAGCTCAGCTAGGAGGAAGGGGTTGGTATTGGTCTAGAATTCAAATCAGCAAATAAGTACTTTGAATCTCGAATTGACATCATAGTAGGAGTGAACTAGCCTAATCAATAGTCGAGAAAGCTTAAGGCCTAGTATGGATTGTTTGCTAACTTCACAAATCCGAAGTCTAGTGTTACAAGAGATAGTGGCCCGGAAGACAGATTGCTAGAAAGAACTACATGTTAGAGGCGCAGGATAACCATTTTTACTAGACGGGTTTGACTCTAGAGTCGTTGCATATAGGTTAGATCGGTCATCCTAAGGTTCGTGATATAGCAAAGCTTAATGAAATAAGTGAATTAGCGCCAATAGTGGGCCTCGTATTTATATGAAATGACTTGGATAGAGCAATTAGTAGTTGACGTTCGAACCAATCTTCTCTCTTTTTTCAGCATGGATGCCACCACATAAAGTTTTTGAATAAGATTTGACAGTCGTCCCTAGGGCTTCCAAATACATTAGCCAATATGAGACATAAACATGGCAGTCAGCCAGGACTAAAATCCACTTTTCAGTCTTATTGCTTTCTTTTTTAGTCCTAAAAAAGAATTTGCAATTATGGCATCCTATCTTAAAGGCCAGCCCTATATTTTATTAATAAAAATGGAATCGAAAATTCATGAGATTGGAATTAGTATTAGAGAGAGAAAGAAATGGCTTCTCTTCTTGATAATTTTTGGCTATGGGGCTCTTTGCAGATCCAAGTAGACAAAGGATTCGTCATGTGAAGGCATGCAAGGGCAAAGGGATGTTTACTTTGGTACTCGTCAATCATTTTGAATCCCGCTTTCTATGACCTTGAAGTCTGAGAGAATGATTTTTTTTCTATTAAAAGATCACAAATAAGAGGGGTGATCAATCCTCTTTCAATCCGTCATCTTCTTATGAGTAGCTGCCACAGGGGGTCCTCGGTCTGAATACTCCACTAGCATTAGACCAACAACCATTCTAGCTCTCTCTCTTATCCAATTTCCTTATCCTTTCAGGGCAAGGTCAGAGTAGTAGGCAAATACAATTTATTTTGTTGCATACAGACCCGCTTGTGAGACTGAAGAAATTGAAGCTAAATGATAATCTGAACCTACTTGCTTACAAGATCTTTAAGAAACTTTGAACTTTTGCATATTTCTGTTTAGCTTGCGTTATCTTTTAGTTCTCTCTCCTTGGCAAAGTGGAAAGGAAAGAGTCTTTCTTCCATTTCACTAGCCAAGAATAAAAAGAGTTACTTTCTCTTTTGAACCTCTTAAGTTGACTTTTTCAAAAAAGGGGTACATTCCAAAGAACTGCTCGTCCAATTTCTTGATAAACGACTCGATGCATTTTCACTTCCTTGTTGGTGATACTGAGACATATCAAAAAGATCTATTACTAAAACGATATTGGGATCATCCTATGGTTACCGGATGATGGGAATAACTAAGCAGAAATTTGGAAATGAGCACGAAATGTCTATAAATGAATTTTCTCATTATTCATTATTTTTGGGCCTTTTGTTGCATTCACCTACAACAAGACACAACCACCAGCGTTTGGTGCAACACCTGCATTTTGGTGTATTTTTCTTCCTTTCCTTGGTCTTTTAGGTTGGGTGTTCGGTTCCACCGAACCGCTTGCTTCAGCACTTTGGTGTATGGGAAATTTCGGTTCTGGGAAACCTTGCACCGATCGGTCACTGTAAATTAATGTAACCGAGGCTTTGGTTCCTTTAGAAATCGGTTTAGTCCTCGGTTTGAACCAAACATATCGAAATACTATGGGATGGGTTGCCCGGTTGGGAAAAGAAGTAGCTCGTTTTCTTTGGTTGGGCTCGAAGATACTGTACATATTTTGCTAGGCTGGGGTGGAGCTAGTCCTTTTTCTCGGATGGATAATAGTACGTTCAGCAACAATGACTCATATGTTCAATGGAACAAGAAAAACAACTGTGGTTGACACTTACACCAGATATACTTCTCAACAAAAAATAACAGCAAACACTGATAGAAACTAACAACAAAATACTAACCCAAATAGCTAATTTTTCTATTAAAATAGCATCCAATAAACCAGAGTTTAGAACACACATGACACATTTACAGGTCTGACATAGCACACATGTTCGATAAACTAAATAGAAATGATAGTAAGCGCACAGGAACCATGGCGATGCCCCACCGCAATTCGCCAACCCTGTATCTTCTGAACTTCAACTTTATTGATTATTCTTCAAAGTTCATCAACCAGCCTTATAAAATACTCATGAATATTACATACTGAAGATAGTGTAGGGGATAAAAAAATAAAATCAAAGATACTACTACCCACTAACCAGCAACAATCTGAATGCTTCATTCAGGTAAAAGATAAATCTCTTAAAACTGAGTAAGGTCTGGTAAAAAATAATGAATCTGATAGACAGTGATACTAGATCTAGATGAAGGTCTGAACCATGCATGGATAAAAAACTATAGTTACATCTGTTGGATCGAATCAAGAACTTACGTTTCAACCTAGCAGTGCTAGGTGAGGAATTCTTCCACTGCCTTGTCGTGCTTACATAGGTCGGCTGTCATTGTTCTTCTTACGCCAATTTTAGTTGCACGGCGCCATTTCTCGCTGCTAGGGTAGATGCATCAGGCCCGGAGGCAAATAACTCATATATGGATTTTGAGAGGCAAAATAACAAGTGACCAGGGAAGGTGAAATATTTACACGAGACTTGAAGTGCTGGGAGGGAAAGAATCCACTCCGAAACTTCTGCGGACGGATTTGGTAGAGGCATCGTTTTGCTGATTTGCAAGGATGCACATGCGGTGACCAGTTTCTACTGGTGGAGCGGATAACATAGGTGGGATTCAATGCTCGGTCACTTTGGTGGACCGAGAGCCACCATCAAAATCACCGAACTTAATTCGGTTTCCATGAAACACTAACCGATGTTAGTACCAAAGATTTAGCTGTCGGTCAGTTCAGCTTCAGTCTAGGTCAAATCGGTTCGGTAAATCGGTTTTCGGTTTATTTGCCCACCCCTAGGAAATGTACACGAACGAGCTTATGCTTTGTACTTTGGTTTGCTAACACTATCTCTGAAAAACTTATGAGACCACATATTTATTCTATATTCATATGGAACTATGATCTTTGAATTGTTTCTGTTAGTACACAACCAATTGTGATCATACATTCAACTTATTACATGTATCCGAATCTCGATCTTCTTTGATTCATGTGATTATGTGATTACACTATCCAGGAAACAAATAAATGATTCATATGCATGGGTTGATCATAAGTTGTTGTGATTACATGTTTATAAATATTGTTTGATTCTTGTTATTATTAGTACTACAATATTTAGGAAACACATGCATTCATGTATTAACTACATTTAGTACGTACTGAGTGACTGTATAGTGTATAAGGATTACGTTTCAATTTCTTACTAGGGTCAATGATTCAAAATTTCCCAAAAAGAGTACAAGGGGACATATTTGATGGTGTCAGATTTCTTTAGTGATGGGTTACTGAACCTGAGAAAATGTACATAGAGAGTAAGTTGTTGTGCTTGGTACTTGGTTTACAAACTTCATCTCCAAAAATTTGTAAGGTCTCAGATTTATTCTATATTCATATGGAAATATGATCTTTGATTTGTTTCTGCTAGTACACGGCAAATTGTGACCATACATTAAATTTATTACATGTATCTGAATCTCGATCTTCTTTGGTTCTTGTGATTATGTGATTACACTATCCAGTAAATATATAAATGATTTGTATGAATGGTTTGATCATAAGTTGGTGTCATTACATGTCAATGAATATTGTTTGATTCTTGTTATATTATTACAATATTTAGGAAACACATGCATTCATATATTAACTACATCTAGTACGTACTGAGTGATTTCATAGTGTATAAGGATTATATTTTAATTTCTTATTGAGGCCAATGATTCACAATTCCCCCCCCCCCAAAGAGTGCAAGGGAGATACATTTATTCATGTCATTTTTTTTCAAGGATGAGTTAGTGAACCTGGGGAAATGTACATGAAGAGTAGGTTGTGCTTCGTACTTGGTTCATTAACTCCATCTCTAAAAACTTATGAGGCCTTAGATATATTCTACATTCATATGAAACTATGATCTTTGAATTGGTTCTTCGAGTACACAACTAATTATGATCATACATTGAATTTAATTATTACATGTATCAAAATCTCTTGTTTGATTCTTCTGATTATGATTACACTATCCAGAAAACAAATAATTCATATGATGCATGTAAATGCATGGTTTGATCATAAGTTGTTGTTATTACATGTCTATGACGTTTGTTTTATTATAATATTTAGGAAACACATGATTACATTTTAAGTCATATTACTGTCAAGTTTACCAAAGCATTAATAAACTCGTTTGTAACAAAACTTTACTATATGAACTAATTATGATACATATGATAAATTATCAACTACTGATCCAATTACTTATTGTAACACCCTCGCCTGATAAGACTGAGTTCTTGTGTATAGTGCCAATCCCTGGATCGGTTCACTGGCACACACAGTACAGATGAATACCAAAGAATTTAATAGTGCATCCTTTTTACATCGAATGATCCAAAATTTGTAATTATAACATAACGCTTAGCTCATGGCTAGCTCGAATATCAAGTAGCATACGGAAGCATAAATAGATAATAGGATCCATCTTCAATTGTGCCACGAGTGAACAAATGTCAAGTGGAGGTTCGCGACCTAATCGATCACTCAGAATTAGAATATCCCGCAACATAAAACGTAGTAGCCCCAAAGGGTCAATACTTGGAAAGTAGCGCTAAAATAAGGAGACAATACACCTAGAATCTACATGTTTATTTGGCTAGTGGAGCTTTGACTAGCTTGCACTTTCAAATAACTTTGTCCTACTTTCATAAACCAATTTGATTCACAGCAACCCATTAAGTTCACCTATTAGTAATCAAGAAATAAGGATGAGTGAGAATATGTCATAGCCTCGATATCAAGCAACTCAATCGTCTATAACTAGGGACATGGATAATCACTTAGTTTTACACCATGCAGGGGTTTGTACACTTTACCCATGCGACATGGCCAACCCAACTCGTACCATCTCACTCATATTGTGCCATGATAGGGAGAAGTCCAAGAAGATACCTTTCGGGAAGTAGTTCCCCAAACCCCACTGTGCCCCGGTCCAACCTAACTATTTACTACATCTCTGGCAACGTTGGGTTCGGGTCACCACAACCTACTAAGTCCAACCAGCTGTCCATTTCTTACTGGCACATAGTTGCACATGTAAGCTACTATAATAAAGAAAACCAATCCTTCTCAGTGCCCTGGGCGGCATTCCCCACTATTATTCACACTTCGTTGACTATCCGACCACTCTGCCCAAGTTGTTCATTAAAATTATTTTGTTTTAGTTTGAACAAACATATACTTCGCCATAATGTGATCCCTTTCCCGCCTATACAGCATGTCTAAGCACATCTACCTTACGAGGGCTCAACTACAAGGGATTCCTACCACAACATATATAGGATATAGCATAACATAGTAATTCATACACATGCATCTATAGAAATACACTATACATGCATAAGTGAAAATAGTAGGATAATGTATGAACAAAATAGCCTCTACTTTCCTTGATAGTTGTTGGAGTTTTTCAAACACTCATAGCAATCGAAGATGTTGCACTCCTCACAATCTATCAATTAAACAATTGCATACAAATAAAGAATCCTACGCAATCATAAACAAATGCACAAACAAATGCATGCATGACAATTTACTAGAGGTTTCAGTAGTATATTTATGTTCTCTGATCATTATACCTACTGATGACATGCATCAAAACCTTTTAATGCATCAAAATCATTTAATGTGAATTGTTGTTCCAATTAATAGGCTTTTAAGAAAAATATTAATCCTATGTTGTAAACAATGTTGTGATACGTCCATTTTGCATCACTATTCTATGTCTTAATTCACTATTATTCATTGATATATTTCGTATTGAGAGGTGATACTTATGTTATTTCATCTGTTTTTGCATGGTTGATGACTTTTGGAGCATGGACCGCTGCAGTCAGGATTCTGATGGAAAAGGTGCTGTTTGGAGGCAAAATTCGCGAAGTATTAAAATCCGGGAAAATATACGGAAAATCATATTTTTCCAGAAGACTAAGGATGCCAGAAGACAGAGTGGAGATGGGCCATAGGGGGCCCACACCACCCCTGGCGCGGGCAGCCCTAGGCCACGTCAGGAGGTGGTGTGGCCACCCTGGCCCACTCCAGCCTCTCCCTTTGTCGTATATCATCCTCTCGAAACCCTAAGACTCGGGGAGCGACCACAGAAAGATTTCGCTGCCTCTGCGGGGCGGAAAACACCGAGAGAGAAAGATCTCTCCGGCAGACAGATTTCTGCCGGGGGAATTCCTTCCCGGAGAGGGAAGATCGTCGCCATCAACACCACCATCAAGCTAGACTTCATCGGGATCATCATCATCATCATCACCACCATCATCATCATCACCCTCACCACCATCTCCATATTGCTGTACCAATTTGTCGAATCTTGCTATAGTTCATAGGGAAACTTTCCCAGTATTGATTACTCTTTGTAGTTGATGCTATTGAGTGAACCGTTGAATTATTGTTTATGTTTGTGATCCATATGATGTCTTGTGAGTAGTTCATTTTGTTCTTGAGGACATGGGAGAAGTCTTGTTGTTAGTAGTGGAGTTGTGTTGAGAAAGATTCAATAGATTGTTATTTAAGTTGTGGTGTACTTCTTCTAGTGGTGTCATGTGAACATCGACTACATGACACATCACCTATATGAGCCTAGGGGAATGCATTGTGTATTTGGCTACTAATCGTAGGGGTTGTCGGAGTGACAAAAACCTGAACCTCCGTTAGGAAACCATTGCACAAGGGATGTAAGGGTCTTAGAGTTTAAAGCTGTGGTTAGGTTTCTACCTTAATTTCTTTCTTGTACTTATGGATGTTTGCAAGGGGTATAATCACAAGTATGTATTAGTCTTGGATGGGGCGGTACATTAGCACAGGTTCACCCACACAACACTTAGCAAGCTAGAGAAGATTAATCAGCTATATGAGGCGAAAGCACTTGACAGTCTTCCCATGTGTCCTCGAGAACTTTTGGTCATCTTAAGTAATACAACTGTCTTGTCCTTTGCTGCATAAAGGATTGGGCCACTTGCTACATTTATTCCTACTTTATTTTATTCACTCGTACTTTGTTTACTTGCTTTATCGAAAACCCCTAAAAATCCATTTGCTAAGTATTTGCAGAGAATTCCTGATCCATACCCCTAGCCAGCACCTTCTGCTCCTCATTGGGTTCGACACTCTTACTTATCGAAAATACTGCGATACACCCCCTATACTTGTGGGTCATCAAGACTATTTTCTGGTGCCGCTGCCTGGGAGTGAAGCGCTATTGGAGAGTGGAACTGGTAAAGGAAACTTCTACTATGAGTATTGTTTACTTCTGTTAGTTGCTTTATTTTCGTTATGGATAATTTGCTGAGTTTCTTATTTGGTAAGCCACCACCTGCTGAGAATGATGTTTTCAAAATACCTACAAGAATTATTGATCGTGTTATGGATAACTATTATGTTGGGGATGGAACTGTCCATCTCAGTGATCATTTACTCTTTATACACGAATTATGCGGGTTGTTCAAGTGTGCAGGTATTACTATAGATCAAGTTAAGAAGAAGTTATTCTCATTATCACTAAAAAGAAGAGCTGAGGAATGGTATAAGCTGCTAAAGAATGGTCAAGCTCTAGAATGGGAGGAAATAGTGCCTCTCTTTTATTCAAAGTTTTATCCTCCTAGTGAGATTCATAAAGATCAGAATCAAATATACAACTTTTGGCCTCTTGATGGAGAGAGTACAGCTCAAGATTGGGGGAGATTGAAGTTACTAATGCTCAAATGTCCCATTCATGAGCTCCCCAACAATATTATTATCAATAACTTTTATTCAAGACTCTCTCTACATGACAAGGATTTATTGGATGCTTCTTGTGCTGGATCATTCACTCGCATGCAAGAAGAAGCTAAATGGGATCTTCTGGACCGTATTCAAGACAATGTTGAAGCTTGGGAGAATGAGAAAGGTAGAAAGTCAGGTATAAATTATGATTATGAATGCATTGAATCTTTTATGGGAACTGATGACTTTCAAAATATTAAAAATGCCTATGGTCTAGACTCTCAAGCTATTGCTTCTTATTTTAAGGCTTTTGCTTCCTACATTGAAGTGCCTAAAAAGAAGTGGAATATGTATCATGCACCTTATAAAGATATTGATAAGAGTGTTCCTGCAAGAAATACTGAAGTTTATACTGCTAATCATGTTTTACCTAAACCTTATATTGAGAAAATGCCTTTTCCAGTTAAGGTAAAGGAACATTCTATGATAGCTAGTATGGTTACTGAAAGTATAATCAAAGCTGTTGAACCTGATAAACAAGAGGTTGATGAACCTATGATAGAAAATGTGAAAGACTTTGTCACTAAATATAAAGAAGAGGGACACCCTATACTTTATAAGGATACCTCTAATATTGTTTCACAAAGTAGTATTATGAGAGCTAGTATTCCTCTGTTTTCTATTAGAATAAGTGATCATTGATATGATGGTCCTTGTGATAGTTATATTGTCAAGTTTATGCATGATACTGAAAGTTACTATGAGAGAGGGAAAAGTGTTCTTATGTATCTCAATAATATCAAGTTTCCTCGTTTTATGCTGAAAGTTTTTTTTGTTGCACTTCTTTTGCCTTCTTATGCAAGTTGCCTCTGGTTTCAACAACTTGTTTGTTTACAAAATCCCCTTGCATAGGAAGTGGGTTAGACTTAAATGTGTGTGTTTTTTATTCTTAATTCTCTCTTTCACCTCAATTCATATCCCTATGAGAGCTTCTTCAAAATTATCATGCCCATCTTAATGGCTATAAAGAAAGAGGTTTATGGGATACAACCAAATTTGTTTTTGTTTCTTTGAGTCTTGGAAGTTATTACTTCGGTAATAACCTCTCCTTATCCGTTTTGTTTGGTTTTTGTGTCAAGATCAACCTCTAATGCGAGAGAAGTAAGATTTGGGGAAGTTGCTGTCCCGAAACAGATTTTTTGTGCCCCACCGTAAAATTTCGTGAGAGATCTCTGTATGTCGGATTGAGCTGTAAATTTTTGTGCTTCTGCCCCAGGTTGTTATTTAACGTTCGTTAGTTTTGAACTTTTTTATTTGAGCAACAGAAGATGTTCGAAAAAATTGATCTTTACCTGCTGGTCTGTTTTGACAGATTTTGCCAATCTTGCATTTGCTTCTTTATTCGATTCCCTTTTTGATTTTTTTTGGATTTTCAGAAGGAGTTGCTGCAGTAGCTTATGTTCTGATGGTTTTCATTTGAAGTTGAACTCAAAAGGTTTTATCACATCACTTACTAATGTTGCTAATGAGAATTGTGTGATGTTTTGTGTGGAAGAAATTTCCAGGAAGTGGAGATAATGGTGTAATAAGGAAGAGAAAGGTTTTATGACTCAAGTAATAAGTGTATGAAGATGAAGATATTGATGATATTCAACTGGTCCCTCCGGAAGAATCTACTAGATACCAAATTCAGAGACCTGCAGAGTCCGTTTTCAAATAGGTAACAATTCTAGTAAGAAAAGTTCCGCGAAAACGCTATCCAACTACATTTTTACAGCTTTTAGTCAATAAGGAAAGCTACGAAGCAAAAAAGGGACGGAAAAGGAGCCTAGGTGGCTCACACCACCCTGTGGCGCGGGCCCACCCTTGGCCGCGCCACCAGGTGGTGAGTCCACCCCGGACTCCGCCTCTGACTCGTTTTCTCCCAGTACCTTCCTTTTGATATGAAAATTCGTAATATATAACCCCCTGGATCTCCCGAGGTTTGTATATCGTGTTTTTGTCATGTTTTTGTTTCGATCTGTTTCTGCCAGGACATACTCTTTGAAAGTTTAGAAGCACAATGGTGTCCGCCAAGGATAAAGGGAAGGACCTTATGGAGGAAGATCTCCAAGACCCCAAGCAGAGGCTGGTACCATTAGTCTCTTGCCCCGCATCAACGGAAGCCCTACGAGTCACTAAGGAGTTTTGCGACAAGTACCAAGACTTGAGGAGGAAGGTGGACATGCTTCAATGGGAGAATAATAGGCTTCGCAAGATGCTGGAAGATTACCTCACGTCAACTAATAAAATATTACCACCACCAAAGGAGTAATTCGTCATCAGGTTTGGCATCCCCTTGGTTTATTCCAAGCTTGGGGGAGTGCCGCGGTATCACATCACTATCTTCTATCTTTTTACCTTTTTAGTAGAGTCATATCATGAATAGAGGAGTTATTATGTAGGATGGTTTGCATTATGGAAGTGTCCCCTCTCTCGTTAGATATGTATCCCTTGGTGTGAGTTACCGTTATGTAATATTAATTAGAAGTTCTATCATTCACTCATTTGCATAGCTTATATTAGTTTTCAATTCGTGGTTATATGATTGATCTTGTTGTTAGTATTGGTATCACTTTGGGATCATTGAGTTAATTTATTTGGTTTTGGCAAACCTGGCTCGGTCAGTAGCACACTATTTTTGAGAGTTAAAAGAAAAGATAGAAGTACTCTAGAGAAAAATAATTTCATCATCTTTCTTTCTTGATTAGCTCTTCAGTCTAGTATTCTCTAGTTAAGATCTTTTGTGCTTCCAAGGAAGATAGCATGTTTGTCTTTATCACTTGTATGTTTGGTTGTTTCCTTCAACTCTTATACTTGCTACCCAGCCTTGCAAGCCAAAAACTTGTACTAAGAGGGTATTATTCTCGTGCATCCACCTCCTTTAAACCAAAACCTTTGCCATTTGTGTCCTCCATACCTACCTAGTAGCATTATTGCTATTCCAAGTAAATTCTTGTTTAATCTACCTCCCAAATTAAACTTGTTATGTGAAAATTAGTGATTAAAGCTCTCACGAACTTGATGGCACACTTTACTTTCTTGCGCTTCATAAAATTGAACCATTGTGCTCACCTATGTTGCGTATATGCTTGCGCTTTGTAAGTTGTGAATTAGCAGAACATGCTGTCATGGGGAACGCTTTCAATGTTGCACTGGTACTTTGTACCAAGTTGATATCATGTTCTTTTGTCTATGGATGTCATTGATGTGAAATGAAAGGGGAGCTTGTAAGTCCATGGAGTTATGCATGTGTGTTAGAAACGCATGGGGAGCTTACGATGACAAGAACTTACCGGTGACTAAACTTGAGTAGCATGAGGAGCGTCCCTCGTATTCAAAGGACTTGAGATTCTCAACTTACAACTTGTCAATGCATATCCCCATATTTGATCACTTTAACCTTAATCACCTAAAGATGCCTATGATAGGGGCAATGAGAGCTGAAAGCTAGTAAGTACCATAATTTTTGGGAGCTCTTTATGAGACTTGCAATCCCTGCTTCCCTCCTTGAAGGGCCTTTCTTTTACTTTGTAGTTGAGTCAGTAAACCTACTCCCTTCTACCTCAGCAAGTATTTTGAGTTGATGTGTTTCATTCATTCATATGATGATTTATTCAATCATGTGTTATGTTCCTTTTTTTGCACATTGCTCTTATCTTGATGTTTACTACTTTGAAAGCTTTCATTGAAAACCAGCTCTTTGTGAACTCCAGCAAATTATCAACTATTCTTCGACCAAGAGCTAAGTTTGCCATCACCAATTATGATTCACTTCATGTATCTTTATTGTGATTCCTTTACCTATTACAAGTTGAGTTATATAATAGTGAGTTGTCTTCTATTATGATCTATGCTTTTGATGAATGTGATGCTTCTTGTCCGTATTCTTTTATCGACTCTTCACTCCATAAACCTGAGGCCATGTTTGTTGAACTCAGTTTCGCTTGGGGACAAGCTAAGTCTAAGCTTGGGGGGGGGAGTTGATACGTCCATTTTGCATCACTATTCTATGTCTTAATTCACTATTACTCATTGATATATTTCGTATTGAGAGGTGATACTTATGTTATTTCATCTGTTTTTGCATGGTTGATGACTTTTGGAGCATGGACCGCTGCAGTCAGGATTGTGATGGAGGCAAAATTCGTGAAGATCAGAAAATCCAGGAAAATATACGGAAAATCCTATTTTTCCAGAAGACTAAGGATGCCAGAAGACGGAGTGGAGATGGGCCATAGGGGGCCCACACCACCTCCTGGTGCGGGCAGCCCTAGGCCACGCCAGGAGGTGGTGTGGCCACCCTGGCCCACTCCAGCCTCTCCCCTTTGGCGTATATCATCCTCCTGAAAACCTAAGACTCGGGGAGTGACCACAGAAAGATTTTGCCGCCTCTGCGCGGCGGAAAACACCGAGAGAGAAAGATCTCTTCGGCAGATAGATTTCTGCCGGGGGAATTCCTTCCCGGAGAGGGAAGATCATCACCATCAACACCACCATCAAGGTAGACTTCATCGGGATCATCATCATCATCACCACCATCATCATCATCAGCACCCTCATCATCATCTCCATATTTCTGTAACAATTGGTTGAATCTTGCTATAGTTCATAGGGGGAACTTTCCCGGTGTTGATTACTCTTTGTAGTTGATGCTATTGAGTGAACCATTGAATTATTGTTTATGTTCAGATTGTTATACATCATTATTCTATCTCTGATCATGATCCATATGATGTATTGTGAGTAGTTAATTTTGTTCTTGAGGACATGGGATAAGTCTTGTTGTTAGTAGTGGAGTTGTGTTGAGAAAGATTCAATAGATTGTTATTTCAGTTATGGTGTACTTCTTCTAGTGGTGTCATGTGAACGTCGACTACATGACACTTCACCTCTATGGGCCTAGGGGAATGCATTGTGTATTTGGCTACTAATCGTATGGGTTGTCGGAGTGATAGAAACCTGAACCTCCGTTAGGAAACCATTGCACAAGGGACGTAAGGGTCTTAGAGTTTAAAGCTATGGTTAGGTTTCTACCTTAATTGCTTTCTTGTACTTACGGATGTTTGCAAGGTGTATAATCACAAGTATGTATTAGTCTTGGATGGGGCGGTATATTAGCACAGATTCACCCACACAACACTTAGCAAGCTAGAAAAGATTAATCAGCTATATGAAGCGAAAGCACTTGACAGTCTTCCCATGTATTCTCGAGAACGTTTGGTCATCTTAAGTAATACAACAGGCTTGTCCTTTGCTGCATAAAGGATTGGGCCACTTGTTGCATTTATTTCTACTGTCTTTTATTTACTCGTACTTTGTTTACTTGCTTTATCGAAAACTCCTAAAAATTCGTTTGCTAAGTATATGCAGAGAATTCCTGATCCATACCACTAGCCAGCACTTCTCCTCCTTGTTGGCTTCGACACTCTTACTTATCGAAAATACTACGATACACCCCCTATACTTGTGGGTCATCATGTTGTTAAATCTTGACAAAAATAAAACTGTATTGATATTTCGATTTAGAGACAGTGGCAAAAGGATTCATGTCAACATACTTTACATATCTTTTTTTAGAATTAAAATACTACAATATGCCTTTTAATAGCTCTGAAAATAACTGTCAGGTAAACACGTAATTTTATTTCGGGATCATGTTCTACTCAATGTTGTGAATCTAGGGGTATATCATTTGTCTTTTTGTGATCAGTATTTTATTTTCAATGAATTATTTACTCTAGAACGGTCATCAAAGAAATTAAATAATCACAACAAATATTTACAGTAAATGTCGGATAAAATTACAAATTAATATTCTAGACAAAATTATGAATCCAATGGTATATTATTTGCAATTTTTGGAGTTGTATATTAATTTCTATGAATTTTTGAATTTAAATACATACTTTGCAAATTTTATTCAATATTAAATTTAAATGGGAATATTCCCTGGAATATGTCGTGCTGACGCAGCAGCTGACTGGGCAGGTCAACGCTGACCCATCGCTATGTGGCGCGACGCAGTTGGCGGGTAGTGATTCACGCGCGGGGTATAATCTGGTCCATGGATTGCCGATCGGACGGCGCCGAAGCAAAGCTTCCTGGGCTCACCGGGGTTGGCGGCAGACGGCGGAGGCGGCTTGGAAGGTTGATGTAAGCGTTGCTATGGTGGTCCTTGGAGGCAGAGAGGTGGTCCATGCGAAGCAGCGGTGGATTTAGAGCTCCCTGGTGGTGTCATCTTAGTCCCTCGCTTCCTCAGGCGGCGATAAAAGGTGGCTGGATTTGTGCAGTGGCTGGGGGTACTCCGATGGCGATTCCCAGGCTCCCAGGGCTCTGCATCGAAGTGGAAACGTGTCATGGCAATGTGGTTAAGGGAGTTCATGAGGATAGGGGAAAAGGTTAGGTGGGGGTGGTCGGTGGCGTCGGGGTCAACCTCGAGTGCGAGCTTCCAATGGTGGTGGCGGTGGCAGAAAACCCCGCCGGACAATTGAGCAGCCTCCCGACGTCTATTTGGGGATTTCCCAGAGGGCTTTTGGTGGCGGGTCTAGGATTAAATAGAGGGGCTGATTTGTAGGAAGGGATGAGGAGAATCGAACGGAATCGACGGAATTCAGCAGTTAGTGTCGTGCACGTCGGGAGGAAGAGGATGGCGAAAAGGGCCCACCTGTTGGTGGTGTGGAGGAGGCTGGTGCGTGGGTCCCACCGGCAAGAAAAAAACAAGGGGAAGGGGTTACGCGCGGTGCTACTGCGAGCTAAGCTGCGAGCGGCTGTTGGGCTTCCTACTGTGCTGGCGCTGCGCACTGCCTCACGTGCGCGGTATGGTAGGCGGGGCTTAGGTGGGTTGGGCCACGCGGGCTGGCTAGGGCTGGCTGGCTCCGGTTAGGTTAGGGTTTTTTTTCTTGTTTGTTTTTATTCTTTTTCTTTTTAGGTTCTTTAATATCTTTTTTGCAAAATAGCTCTAAATTGAGTCAAACTTGTTTGTAAATTTTTCTAAAATTTAGAAGAACAATTTAGGACACTAGGGACACATAACCATGTCCATTCAAAACTACATCATGTGTTTTTCATTTAAACCCTATTAAGAGGGGAAGTGATTTCGAAATATGGTTTTTCACAAAAGGGTTTTGCAAATTTGAAACTTTTGCATGATTCTTGATGAAATGCACATGAATGACATGCCAATGCAATGTTTTTTGTAGTCCCAATTTCTAAAATCTTGAGATGTGACACTTATCATTTTGTTTAATGATGGTGTGGTAGATCAGATGTTCATGCCTTTTATCTTACTTGTAAGTAATACGTTTTGCTCAATTGTATTTCATGTAAATAATTTCTATGATCAAGTTCTTATGTACTTAAAAATCAACAGAAATAATATGATGATATGGGTGAGGAGAAGAACTCCAGGGACAACAAGAGTCGCTACGTACTAAGGTGGTTCCGGAGTGGGCAAATCCCCTTCCACTATAAGGGGAAATTATTCTGCCCATTTTATGGCAAAGTCATCGACAAGGACATCGACAAAATGATCCAACACCCGATGGGCTTCATCTGTGGCCACGTCTATAAGCACAAGGCGAAGACCTTGGCGAAGCACGCATCCTATGGTAAATTCCTCTGGGAATATATCAAGACCGGCCTATTTCTCCTCGAGTAGGTTGATGCTCCTGCCCTGCGCATGTTTAGTTTTGGTTTTATTTAAGTTATCCCCCTGGTATATATTCGCAATCCGTGGTTGAACTACAAAAATGTTTCTTTTAAGTACCTAGGGCTCGTTTGATTTGTAGGATTCTCAAAACACAGGGATAAGAAAATCACAAGATTGGACTGGCATGACCTCTTGAATCCTACAGGAATAGAAAACTACAGGAATTCATAAGGATTGCAATCCTTTGAATCAAACGACCAATGTAGGAATATTTCCTAAGGGGAAAAATCCTTCAAGATATCTTTGTAATTCCTTTCAATCAAACGATCCTCAACGTTTACACTTGAATATGACAACTTGTGCAAGCAGTAGGAAAAATTCATGAACAATACTCAATTGTTTTAAAAAGAACTTTTGGGAATTTGACACATAATGGAGTATGTAGAGTCATTCACGAATGGATCTTCTAGATTTTGTATGTGTACTTTTCGAAACCATGGTTTGGAATATGCATGGATCCTCTAGAGTTTGCATGTGTTTTTTTCCAAACCATGGTTTGACACATGCATTTAGCCTCTAGAGTTTGCATGCTTGGACGCTAGTCAAATTCAAAATTTTAGCCCGCGCAAACATTATGGTCAAGGATGATTAGCTGATGTAACTCTCGGCCTTAAACTCATGGACAGATAGCATATGGTCTACTAGATTTTTTCTATTATTATTTGGATCGTAGCCAAATTCAAAATCTCAATCAATCACCAAAATCAATCACCGACCTTGAAGCATTTCCTGCCCAACTATTTCAAAAACTTTGAGACAAAATCTCCCACCAGGTGACGAGGGGTGACCCCAACAATGCCCATGATTATGGACTTAGGTTTTCATGGAAAATAGAATGATGGGGATTCGCCTACTAATCAGACAAAAAAGGGAGTCGAAATAGTCTGATTACTATGGAAAATATAGTCACAGATTGCTCAAAGCTTTAGTGCCTCTCCATTGGCTCCTCCCAGCCTTTATATAATAGGCTAGGTGTTGAAGTCGTATACCGATAGGTTACAAGTTACGATTATAACACTAGTACAATGTTGGTTTCTACTTCCTTATTGACCGCCAATATAGCTTTTATCTGTCAGATGCTCTTTGGACTTTCCTTAACTCTTTATGAGCTTCATGGGCTGCATGCCTATGTATGCCTAGGGTAATAAATCACGGGGACCCGTTTGGTCATGCCCATGTCAGTAGCCCCTGAGACTCCATCTGAATCGTAGATTTGGGTTGTGTCTCAAAGACAGTTTTAGCTGCAAGCTGAGATTCTCATAAAAATAGTTTAATTCTCTTTGTATGGATTGTCGTAGGGATTTGGTATAATAGGTTTGATGTATCCGATGGATCGGAAATCAGTTAATTGTTCCTAGGAAAAAACACTATTAACCTACATCAAATTCAAGTTTCTAGGCTTGAACTCGGTATTTGATGGCGTAATGTAGTTCAGGCAGCTGAGGTCTTATTGAATAGTGAAATCTAGTGCTTTCATTTCGGGTACCCAACGCATCAGTCAGGATTTTTCATCGTATCGTGGATACGGATAATTTACTAGAAGAGTGTATTCATGAGTGGTTACCAGGTCACACAGGACGGATTCTAGGGTCTTACCTTCATGTCATGGACACGACATTCAAACATATTATCACGGAGGACTTGTTTTGAGGATTTTTTGTGATTTTGTCGACTTCCTTATTTGGCTGTTGGAATTGCTAATGTGTCAGCTTTATTTTATCGGGTAAGATATAGGTGCTCCTGATGGGAGTAACCATATGAGGATACAATGCTGCTCATTTATCTAGTGCGCTTTCAACGCATGAGGATAATATTCATTCAAAGATTTTATCTACTTCGGGTCTTGATTATTTTTGTTGGACTCTGTTGGAGAGTATTTTTATATCGCGTGCGCTGCCAGTGCTCCTGATGGGAGTAGCCTCCGAGGATATATTCCTTTGTTTGGCACCAGAGCATAGGATCAAAACTTAGTCTTGCTTGATACGTAATTCCTTTCTGCATGTCTCTTTTGATTGCTTGTCAATCTGAGTCTAAGACAAGAATCATTAGTGTTATCTTGAATTTATTTTGAAAGTACAAGTAAGTTCTATTGACGAAGCCCCCCGAGTATTGGGGTAAAAGAAAAAACTGAGACTGAGCTTCAGGAACTCAGATTTATTTTATTGTCGAATACAGAGGTACATATTTTTGGCGTAATTGCCTGGCCGTTGGACTTATTTGAAGTAAAATATGAAGTCTCGTGGCTAAGAAGCCTGGCCGTAAGCCTTATTCAATGTAAATTGCAGAAAATAAAGTTTTAAGCGTAGAACCTTCATAGTTGCACAATGTTCCATGGGTTGGAGTACTTGACTCTTATTTTCTTGTCCTGGAGCCGATATGTCCCACCTAGGATTAGTTCTGTAATGATGTAGGGTCCTTCCCATGGTGATTCCAGCTTTCAGAGACCATCTTGATTGACGCGAAGGACTAGGTCCCTACGATGAAAGACTTGGGACGCAGTCGACAATGGTGGTAGTTGCGCAGATTCTGCTGGTATATGGTCGTTGTTTGTAGAGCAACATCTCGAGCTTTGTCGAGTGCATCAACATCATCTTTAAGTGCTTCAGTGGAATCTTCTTTGTCATACTCGACGAATCGTGGTGATTCATAAGTTACTTCAACTGGAAGGATGGCTTTAGCGTTGTGGACTAGAAATAAGGGTGTTTATTGTGTTGCATTGTTTGGGTGGTACGTAGAATCCATGGAACAGATGGTAACTTGCCTACCCAAGCTCATTTAGCTCTATCGAGTGGCGCCAGCAATTTTTTCTTGATTCCGTTGGTTACAAGGCCACTTACCTTTTGCACCTAGCCGTTGGTTTGCGGGTGGGCAACTAAAGCATAGCTTACTTTTATACCCATCTCCTTGCAATATTCTTTGAACTCATTAGAGGTGAAATTAGTCCCGTTGTAGGTGATGATATTGTTTGGCACCCCAAATCGAAACACTATTGATTTGATGAAGTTCATAGCCAAAGTTCTGACTTGTCTAGTGACGGGCATTGCTTCAATCCACTTTGTAAATTTGTCAACTACTATTAGCAAAAAGACATGTCTTCCTAGCAAAGATCTGTGAAGTTTTCCCACCATGTTGAGTCCCCATTGGCTGAACGTCTAGGCCAGAGGTATCGGGGTCAGTTCTGCGGTAGGTGCATTGGGTTTTATCACAAAATGTTGGCATGCCTCACATGTTCGCACGATGTCCTTCGTGCCATGCACTACTATGATCTAGCAAAACCCTGCCCGAAAGGCCTTTGCCGCAATTGCTCGGGTATTGGCGTGATGGCCACATAACCCTACGTGTATATTCTTGAGGATGAGCCTTCCTTTTCCAGGTGTGATGCCCCATTGTAGTACACCCGAGATGCTTCTTTTGTACAATTTTCCTTTGACAATTCTGAAGGCTTTGGATCGACGGGTGATCCACCGTGCTTCGATTAGATCCTAGGGCAGTTCTCATCTCATCATGTATGCTACATATGTCTGCATCCATGTAGGCTCTATCAACGAGTGTTCCAGTTCTTCATCGAGGGTGTCTTCTTTACTTCCTGGTGTGGGCACAACCCCCGAGTCGTCTTTTGGTTTGACCTTTTTATGCACTTTGGATGCTTCGGCCTCAGGTGCTTTTTTAACTTTGATGGAGCACTATGTTATCTCTTCCTAGAAGACTCCAGGTGGAACGGGTAAATAGAGGGATTCGATGTTTACCAAATTGTTGGCTTCTTCGCTGCTTGCCCTGCATATGTGGGACACTTCACACCCGTCGAAGTGGGCCTCCAACATATTGTACATGGCCTTATAGGCGATCGTGTTGTCACTGACGGTGTCGCATTTATTCATTGTCTATTGTGCAAAAAGGTTTGAGTCGCCGAATATCTTAAGGCGAGTTGCACTACAGGCTTTAGCCATACACATGTCATGCAGTAGAGCCACATACTCGACTTCATTGTTTGACGCCTTCGGGAAACTCATCCGAAGTACATAGCACATTTCTCCCCTTGAGGTTGACACTGCATTCCCCTAGGCCCATATAGGTGAAGTGTCATGTAGTCAACGTTCACATGACACCCCTAGAGAAACACAACTTAAATATCAAACTATTGAATCTTTCTCAACACAATTCCACTACTAACAACATGACTTCTCCCATGTCCTCAAGATCAAAACGAACTACTCACAAGACATCATATGGATCATGATATGAGATGAAATAAGGATGTATAACAATCTGAACATAAACAATAATTCAATGGTTCCACTCAATAGCATCTACTACAAGGAGTAATCAACACCGAGAAAGTTTCCCCTAAGAACTATGCAAGATTCAACCCAATTGTTACAGCGAGATGATGGTGGTGATGATGGTGATGATGGAGATAATGGTGATGATGATGATGATGATGATCCCGATGAAGTCCATATTGATGGTGTTGTTGATGGTGACAATCTCCCCTCTCCGGGAAGGAATTCCATTGGCAGAATTCTGTCTGCCGGAGAGATCTTTCTCTCTCCATGTTTTCCACCCCGCAGAGGCGGTGGAATCTTTATATGGTCGCTCCCCAGGTAGTAGGGTTCCGTGGAGATAATATACGCCAGAGGGGAGAGCTGGAGGTGGACCAAGGTGGCCACACCACCTGGTGGCGCAACCCAGGGTGGCCCGCGCCAGTTGGTGGTGTGGGCCTCCTGTGGCCCATCTCCACTCCCAATTATGGCTTTCTTCGTCTTCTGAAAAAATAGGATTTTCCATGTATTTTCCCAGATTTTCTGATCGTCGTGAATTTTGCCTCCAAACTGCACCTTTTCCATCAGAATCCTAAATGCAGTGGTTCATGCTCCAAAAGTCATCAACCATGCAAAAACAGATGAAATAACGTAAGTATCATCTCTTAATATGAAATATATCAATGAATAATAGTAAATTATGATATAGAATAGTGATGCAAAATGGACGAATCAACTCCCCCAAGCTTAGACTTCGCTTGTCCCCAAGCGAAACTGAGCTCAATAAACATGGCCTCGGGTTTATGGAGTGAAGAGTCGATAAAAGAAACAGGAAGCATCACATTCATCAATACATAGATCATAATAGCAGACAACTCACCATCATATAACTTAACTTGCAATAGGTGAAGGAAACACAGTAAAGATACATGAAGTAAATCATAATTGGTAATGGCAAACTTAGCTCTTGGTCGAAGAATAGTTGACAATTTGCTGGAGTTCACAAATAAATAATTTTCAATGATAGCTTTCAAAGTAATAAACACCAAGCTAAGAGAAAAGTGCAAAACAAGGAACTTAAGAAACATGATTGAATAAATCATCATATGAATGAATGAAACACAACAACTAAAAATACTTGCTGAGATAGAAGGGAATAGGTTTACTGACTCAACTAAAAATTAAAAGAAAGGTCCTTCGCATAAGCAGGGATTTCAAGTTTCATAAAGAGCTTCCAAAAATTATGATACTTATTATCTTTCAGCTCTCATTGCCCCTATCATAGGCATCTTTGGGTGATTAAGGTTAAAGTGATCAAATATGAGGATATGCTTGACAAGTTGTAAGTTGAAAATCTCATGTCCCTTGAATACGAGGGCCACTCCTCATGCTACTCAAGTTTAGTCACCGGTAAGTTCTTGTCATAGTAAGTACATGTGTATCATAGAGAACCGCAAACGGGGTACACCTTGCCCGATGATACGGAAAAATCCCCATATAAAAATGACAAGGCAAGCAGACAACAAGAATCTTAGCAATCTTCTTATTTACCATGGGAATATGGTGTTTTTTTCTCTCTTTCCTCTTTTCTCATATTTTTTTTTCTTTTTCTCTTTTTCTCTTTTTCTCAATATCTTTTCCTTTTTTTGTAAGAAGAATGCTTGATAGATGCTCATTATGGTTATGCTGCAGGTTTCCACCATGACAGCATGGATTAGACAGGTAGCCTAGGCCTTTCTCTAACACACATACATAACTCCATGGACTTACAAGCTCCCCTTTCATTTCACACCGACGACATCCATAGACAAAAGAACATGATATTAACTAGGTACCAAGTACTAGCACAATGTTGAAAGCGTTCCCCATGACAGCATGGTTCTGCTAATTCACAACTTACAAAGCGCAAGCATATACACAACATATATGGGCACAATGGTTCAAGTATATTAAGTGCAAGAAAGTAAAGTGTGCCATCAAGTTCGTGAGAGCTTTAATCACTAATATTCACATAACAAGTTTAATTTGGAAGGTAGATAAAAATAAGAATTTACTTGGAATAGCAACAATGCTAATAGGTAGGTATGGTGGATGCAAATGGCAAAGGTTTTTGGCTTAAGGAATGGATGCACGAGAAGAATTCCCTCTCAGTACAGGTTTTTGGCTAGCAAGGCTGGGTAGAAAGTATAAGAGTTGAAGGAAACATACAAGCGATAAAAACAAACATGCAATCTTCCTTGGAAGCACAAAAGATCTTAACTAGAGAACACTAAACTTATGAGCAAATCAAGAAAGAAAGATGATGAAATTATATTTATTTTAAGAGTACCTCTATCTTTTTATTCAACTCTCAAAAATAGTGTTGCTACAGACCGAGCCAGGTTTGCCAAAACCAACTAAATTAACTCAATGATCCCAAAGTGATACCAATACTAACAACAAGATCAATCATATAACCACGAATTGAAAACTAATATAAGATATGCAATAGAGTAAATGATAGAACTTCTCATCAATAATCCATAACGACAGCTCACACCAAGGGATACATATCTAATGAGAGAGGAGACACTTCCATAATGCAAACCATCCTACAGGATAACTTATGTATTCATGATATGACTCTACTAAAAAGGTAAAAAGATAGAAGATAGTGATGTGATACCGCGGCACTCCCCCAAGCTTGGGACAAACCAAGGGGATGCCAAACTTGATGACGAATTACTCCTTTGGTGGTGGTGGTATCCTCTGGATGAGCTTTTTGATCAATTTCCCCAACTTGGTACTTGGAGAAGGTGTTAGTGGGGCCAAATAGTGAAGCAGAGGATTCCCTCCAGTCGACATCCGTGCAGTCCTTCTAATCCTGGCAGGGTTGGCCACCACTCCAATGCTTGCAATGGTAGTGCCGGTGCGCGGATGTTGGATTTGCTTTGTCTCCTCTTAACCTTATGTAGCATCCCAATTGTTTAACAATTGCAATGCTACTAGCCTAGTCTATATATATGCTACTTCCTACATAAAATTGATGCATCATAATTATATCATGCTCATGTCATCATGCCACATTGCATTTGAGCATCATATAAAACCCTTTTTCATTTGGTTCTTATCTCATATGCATTATTAATTGTATTTGGCTCTTAATATATTGTATTTGGTTCTTGATAAATGCTTGATGCCCAAGTTGAGTTGGGGCATATCTTTTATTCAACTCCACCACCTTTCTTGTCACCACCCCACAATTCCACCATCCAACCATATGTCAGCTTTGCATTTTATTTGGATTATCTCTAGATCATGTGGGTTGGAATGGTTCCACATGCTGCCATATATGCACCATGTTGTTTTCATATTATTGGTATATGAGAGCCACATGGCCACCTTTGCATGCTTTGTGAGTGGCATCCCTCTTTCTAGCTTCCATATGGATTATTATGAATGTATTGCTCATGTTGGGATATTTTTGAGGATATTATGCACCTAGTGGAATACACCCACTAGCATGTCCCAAAGTATATTCAAATATGATCATCTCCATCTACTCCACATGGGGCCTACTTTTAATTCCTTTTGCTTGACCTTTACTCCATATTTTGGAATGCACATGAATAAATGTCATGGGAGTTTATTATTGCTTTTACAAGAATAAACATGGCATTTATTACTATGCATGGGCCATGCAAATAACCACCATCTTTATCTCCTTTGGTTTTTCTTTGTTTTTTAGTGGATCTTTCTTTTGTTGAGATCCACCTCCATCTCTCTATCCACCATCCCCACGGGTCCAACAAAACCCTTTCACCCCATCATGCTTGATCTTGTAGATCACATCAAACCCTAAACCCTTGCTTGATCTTGTTTTGTCCATGCTCAAACCCTAACCCTAATCACCCCTCCTAACCTAGCCTAGGCTAACACCCTCACCTTACCATTCCTCTCTAACCCGAGCCATCATCACCGCCCCATGATCTACCCCATCTACCCCTCCTCCTAACCCTAGCCGAGCCCAACCCTAGCTACATCTACCTGAGCCTCTCTCTCCATTCTCTCTCTGCCACAAGGTCCCACACCGAGCCTGGCCTCCTTGACCTCGCCCTGGCCCCACCTGGCCGTCCCTGACCACCCCTCCCATGCCCTGGCCGAGCCGGTCGAACACATGGGGGTAGAGGAGAAAAAGGTGGTCGAGCCACCTTTTCATCCACCACGCCTCCCACGGCACCCCCTCTCTCCCCGTCCCTATCTACTCCCTCTCCCTCGTCTGGTAGCAGCCCTAGATCCCCAGGGCCTCGTCTCTGCCTTCCCCTTCTCTCCTGCCACCACTCTTCTCCAACTCCAGCCGCCGTCGGCCTCACCTTCCCCTCCTCGTTCAGCCGGCGGCGTGGCGTGTCTTGGTGTCGAGGAAGCCCGCCGCAGCCCCGGCGACGTCCCCGTTCATGGCCACGGGGAGGAGACGGTCCTGCAGACGCCGTTCGCCGATGCCACCGAAACCCTAGCTCCAGCGGAACGCATGCATCGCCGTCGCCCGCTGCGCCCCGTCCCGATCCGACCGCCCCGTTGACCCCGCGGTGAGCCCAGCTTCCTCCTAGACACCTCCCCTTGCTCGATGACACGTTGTGCTTGCCGGACGTTGTGCCGAGCACTCTCGGTGAAGCGGCGGCCGCTGGCGTGTGCACGTCCCTGTGCCGCGTAACAGCTTACCTAGCCTCCGCCCGCCCTCCTATCACCATCCTCTCGCTTACCGCACTGGCTCCGGTCCCCTGTGCGCGTGCCCCGCATCGCGGGATCGATCCCCGCGCCACGCTCTGCCGCTGTCGTGCACCGTCCTCTCGTCAGAGAAGTTCAGAGAAGATCCACAGTGCTCGTTGGTCACTTTACACAAACCCCCCCAAACCTTTTGCTGCTCAACCCGCGGTCCAGCCCAGGCACACCTGTCTGTGTCTGTGAACGTTTTACAGCAAGAGACCCCAGTTTTTGTATTCCTCAACCCGCAGTCCCCCGCTGTGCCGCGTGTCACCCCCCTGATCGCCCGCTGACGCGTGGGCCTGGGAGCCCGATGGCCCCACCTATCAGCTTCCGGGGCTAGCATCTGTGCCGGTGAGAAAACCCGCTGCGCGCCGTTTGTCGCACAGTCAGCATCGGCACCACCTGACTGTGACTGTGGCTAGAAGAGGACGAGTATAAAAAGTTCAGCAGTTTGTCTGGTTTTAATAAAACAAATTCAGAAATGTTTAAATATGAATATAAATCTGTTTTTCATAACTTTTAAATTATAAATCCAAATAATACAAATGATATATGTTTTTGAATCAGAAAAATGTGAGGAATTCAAATATGCTATTCAAAATATTAATTGAACACTTTAAATTTTCGAGATGATTAAAATTACAATAAAATGCCCTTTTCTTAATAAATTAATAACTTTAAATCTATAACTCCAAATTGGACAAATAATATGTCTAAATCGATCAGCGCGACGAGCCCGTTCTAACTATGCGTTCCTTGTTCTGAATTGCAGCATGCATCATATAATTATAAAGAATACATCAACTTATTTAGGGATAAAATGTGACTAAAACTCAATAAAATGCTTTATTCTTGCACCCCACACCTCACCCATGCCATGCTACATTATTGACATGCAAATTGTGCATCATTCATCATGGCATGCTTGTTTACTTGTCGCATCTTATTCATATGCTTCTGCACTTTATTTATGTTGGCCCTTGTTTGTTTGGTTCTTCTTCGAATAGACGCCGAGCAGGGGATATATCAGGAATCCCAGGAGCACTACCCAGATCCGCCTCTCGCTTCAACTGAGCTGCCAGGCAAGCACTACCACATGCTTGCATACATATAGCACCTATTGCCTCTATCTTATTCTTGCATCATTGAGTCGCGATTGCATTAAATTGAATCCTAAGTACTGCATAGCCTTTACTATTAAACTCCACCGAAGCTTGTTCCACCATCCCATGAGCCATTACTACAGGAGTTGTTTGAGCCATGCGAGTCGTAGAACTGCATGTGTAGGGTATGTGAGTGTCTGATGGATAACGAGGTACCTAAACAACTTAACCTGGGTAGTAATGGGATAACTAATGAAAGAGGCACCGGTGAGCAATATCTGTTATTTGGTTTTTATGCTCACTTGTGTCCCGTAGGACCCCGAGTACTTGATACCTGTTCCTTGACTATTCGCACTATCCACATTCGGGAGGCCTTATGGACCCCCTGAGCCAGAGCTTGATTCATTTCTATTTCTTGGGGCCACAATTAGTTTGGGGCTTTATTACTATCCTGTACTAATGCCATGCTTACTACTTTATTTAAGATTGTGCGAGGAGCATCTGTACTGTTTAAGAATGCGGAATGTTTTCGCGGTATCGACAAGCCCAGTCACATTTTCGGGTTCCCAGTCGTTTACAGCCATTGTCGCAAACCCTGGGTCCGTCTCGGAGCCGGCCAACTTCGTTGCGGGTAGCTTATTGGGGTGGCCCCCTGAAATATTTATGAATCCTGTGATCGCTTTGTCGTGAATGCCTCGTTGGGTTTTGAGTTGGTTTTTCCGAGGTTGATCGAGTGTGTGTTGCTATTTGTGCACCCCTGCAGGGTAAATCTTTCTGAAAGCCGTGTCCGTGATTATGGACGACTTGGACCACAGTTTCTCGATCATAGACAAGTATAACTAAAGTACCGCTTTTAATTTGACTAAGTACCTGATTAGTAACTAGTGCAATACTCATGGAATGGTTAATAAAACTGCCAACGGATGGCTTGTTCGTCTGCTTTCTCGTTGGTAAGCGAGAAGGAAGATGGATCTGTTAATTATATTGTTATAACTGTTGTTACTAATTAACGGACATCCGTCTATCATTGGTTAGGCAGATGGTTAGCGAGTTTCGATAGACTTGTTAGTTATTATCTTTTGCTGCAATTGCGTCACCGCAAGTATATATTCCCTTTAGAGGCATAAAGACTTGCTGAGTACCCCTAGGGTCTCACACGATAAATTGTTTGATTCAGATGAATAGGTGTACTCGCAAGATGGTTACTGGGTGGAGGAGACGGATGATGTTCGCAACGATCACTCGGTGTAGAGATTCCGGGAATGGGGATCCGTGAGATCTGTGGGCGGGATGTGTTTATTTATGTGGCATCTTATGCCGATTTGCTTCTTATCCGTACTCGGATCTTGTCTTCCACTTCTGCCTGATACTCTGATGTTTGATGTATGAGGAGATATCCTAAACTATTATCTCTATCTAGGATATTTGGATCTTGCCGAATGGCGTTGCAATATTTCTATTTCTTTTAGATGGAATGGCTCTGAGGACTATTGTATGTGGCTTGCATACATACTCACTTGTGTATGTAGTTGATCCCTTCGCCTGCCGATTACGTCGCTCGTTCTTGTCCCGATGTTCTGAAAGTTGTTAGGACGGACGAAAGGTCTACCTGTGAGTAGCCCCTGGGCCCCACCGTACTATTTGAACCACTTTCGCTCATCCAGGCATGGAACTAAGAGCATAATTCACCGAGGTAGTTACACCTTAACCCTTGATCTCCTTCTCCTGCCTGGGGTCTTGGAGATCTTCCTCCATAGGCTCCTTTCCCTTATCCTTGGCGGACACCATTGTGCTTCTAAACTTTCAAGAATAGTTCCTGGCAGAAACAAATCGAAACAAAAACACGATGAGAACACGATATACGAACCTTGGGCGATCCGGGGGATTATATATTATGAAGTTTTACAACAAACGGAGGGTACTGGGAGAAAACGGGTCGGAGACGGAGTCTAGGGCGGCCACAGCACCTGGTGGCATCGCCAGGGGTGGTACCGCGCCACAGAGTGGTGTGAGCCACCCAGGCTCCGTTTCCGTCCGTCTTTCGCTTCATAGCTTTCCTTGTTGGATAAAAACTGCAAAAATATAACTTGATAGGATTTTCGGGGAACATTTCTTACTAGAATTGTTACCTATTCGAAAACAGACTCTGCAGGTCTCTGAATTTGATCTTTGATGATTATTTCCGGAGTTATAACTTGAAAAGAATCAACATCTTCATTGTAAGAATCTCTAGCAATATAGTGCTGGAGTCGCTGCCCATTCACCACTTGTGTAGTGTTATCTTTTAAAGAAGAAACTTTTATTGCTCCTGAACGGTACACGTCTTCAATAACAAAAGGTCCTTCCCATTTTGACAGTAGCTTCCCTGCAAAAAATCTAAGACGAGACCTATACACTAGAACTTTCTCACCAACATGGAATTCTCTCTTAAGTATTCGCTTATCATGCCATCTTTTAACTTTTTCCTTAAAGAGTCTAGCATTCTCATATGCTTCACTTCTCCATTCATCCAACGAACTTAAGTCAAATATTCTTTTTTCACTAGCAAGCTTACAATCTTTATTAAGTTCTTTAACTGCCCAATAAGCTTTGTGTTCTAATTCTAAAGGCAGGTGACAAGCTTTCCCATAAACATTTTATAAGGAGACATCCCCATAGGGTTTTTATAGGCAGTCCTATAAGCCCATAAAGCATCATTCAACTTTTTAGCCCAATTTTTTCTAGATCTATTAATAGTCTTTTGCAAGAGGATTTAATTTCTCTATTTGATAAATGACTTGTCCACTAGTTTGGGGATGATAAGCTAAACCGATTCTATGATTAACGTCATATTTAGCAAGGGTCTTTCTAAAACCACCATGAATGAAATGAGAACCCCCATCAGGCATAAGATACCTAGGAACTCCAGAACTAGCGAAGATAACATCCTTAAGCATTTTTAGCAAGGTCTCCCCATCCGCACTCTTCGTAGGTATGGCTTCTACCCACTTAGTAACATAATCAACATCAACAAGAATATGAGTATAACCTTTTGAAGGAGGAAAATGACCCATAAAGTCAAATCTCCAATAGTCAAAGGGTTCAATAACTAGAGAGTAGTTCATAGGCATTTCATTGCATCTAGAAATATTACCAACACGCTGACACTCATCACAGGATAAAACAAATTTTCTTGCATCTTTAAAAAGGGTAGGCCAGTAGAAACCTGATTGTAGCACCTTTTGCGCAATCCTATCTTCTGCATGATGTCCTCCATAAGCACTACCATGATATTTACGCAATATCTCCATTTGTTCATATTCTAGAACACATCTTCGCATAATACCATCCACTCCTTCTTTATATAAATGTGTCATCCCAAAAATAATGCCTCAAATCGTAAAAGAACTTCCTTCTTTGTTGAGCTGTGGAAGTTGGAGGCAAATACTTGGAGACAATAAAGTTAGCATAATCAGCATACCAAGGGCTCCCTCGCGAGCTTACCCCTACTGCAGCCAACTATTCATTTGGGAAACTATCATTAACAGGCATAGGATCAAAAGAGATGTTTTCCAATCGAGATAAATTATCAGCTACAGGATTTTCAACACCTTTCCTGTCTACAATATGTAGGTCAAACTCCTGTAAGAGTAGCACCCATCTAATAAGCCTAGGCTTAGCATCTTTCTTTGTCATAAGGTACTTAATAGCAGCATGATCAGTATGAATGGTAACTTTTGAGTCAACAATATAAGGTCTAAACTTGTCACAAGCAAAGACGACGGCTAGGAATTCTTTTTCAGTAGTAGCATGATTCCTTTGAGCAGCATCAAGAGTTTTACTAGCATAATGGATAACATTTAACTTTTTATCAATTCGTTGCCCAAGGATAGCACGTACAGCAAAATCACTAGCATCACACATTATTTCAAAGGGTAAACTCCAATCAGGTGGTTGAAAAATAGGAGCTGTAGTTAAAGCCTTCTTCAGGGTTTCAAAAGCTTCCTTACAATCATCATTAAAGACAAAGGGCATCTTTTTGAAGAAGATTAGTGAGGGGTTTTGATATCTTAGATAAATCTTTAATAAACCTTCTATAGAAACCAGCGTGACCAAGGATACTACAAATACCTTTGATGTCTCTTGGACAGGGCATTTTCTCAATTGCCTCAACTTTAGCTCTATCAACTTCGATGCCTCTTTCGGAAACCTTATGTCCAAGTACAATACCTTCATTCACCATGAAGTGGCATTTCTCCCAATTAAGAACAAGATTGGTTTCTTCACATCTCTGCAAAACTTTATCGAGGTTGTGCAAACAATTTTCAAAAGAAGTTCCATAGACGGAGAAGTCATCCATGAACACTTCCACAATTTCCTCACAAAAACCATGAAAGATAGCGGACATGCATATTTGAAAAGTAGAGGGAGCATTGCATAAACCAAAAGGCATACGTCTATAAGCATAGGTTCCGTAAGGGCATGTAAAAGTAGTTTTTTCTTGATCTTGTTGTTTAACAGCAATTTGAGAGAAACCAGAATATCCATCAAGAAAACAAAAATGGGTCTTTTTAGACAACGTTTCTAACATTTGATCAATAAAAGGAAGTGGGTAATGATCTTTCTTTGTAACTTTGTTAACTTTCCTAAAATCAATACACATTCTATAGACTACTACCATTCTTTGGGGAATAAGCTCATCATTATCATTAGGGACGAGGGTAATCCCCCCTTTTTAGGGACAAAATGAATAGGACTAACCCATTCACTATCAGCAATAGGGTAAATAATACCAGCATCAAGGAGTTTCAATACCTCATTTCTTACTACTTCCTTCATTTTAGGATTTAAAGGCCATTGGTGCTCTACCACTGGCTTTGCATCTGGTTCTATATTGATAGCATGCTCACATATAGTAGGAAAAATCCCTTTTAAATCATCCAGAGTATAGCCCATAGCCCCTCGGTGTTTCTTCAGTACCTCCAATAACCTTTCTTCTTCCTTCCTTGAAATTTTAGAGCTAATAATAACAGGATATATCTTATTATCATCAATGTAAACATATTTAAATCATCGGGTAGAGGTTTTAGATCAAAGACCGGATCCTTTTTAGGTGGCAACGTGGTACCCAAGTCTTCTATCGACAAGTTATGCTTAAGCATCTTAGGTTGACAACGGAGAATCTCGTCAATCTCATTTATTTCTTCCATGAAGATTTCACTTTCATGATCTTCCATAAATTGCTGCAAAACGTTGTTAGGAGCAAGAGAATTAGAAGCAAATTGTTCAACTCTAAAATCCTCATTATGGGTTTCATTTTCACAAGGTTCTTTAGTAAATTTTGAAAAAATAAACTCATAAGATTCCCCATCAAATTTAGTCAATATTTTCTCCCTTTTGCAGTCTATAATAGCTCCACAAGTACTCAAGAAAGGTCTACCAAAAATGATGGGATACGTTTTACTAGCAGCTGAACCAAGTACTAGAAAATTAGTGGGATATTTAATCTTACCACAAAGAACTTCTACATCCCGCACAATACCAATTGGAGAGATGGTCTCTCTATTATCAAGGTGAATAACCACATCAATCTCTTCCAATTCGCAGGGTCTGATTTCATGAATAATTTCTTTGTAAAGCTCATAAATAATAGCACTTGAACTTGCACCAATATCACATAAACCATAATAGCAATGATCACCAATTCTAACAGAAAGCACAGGGACAATAGCCCTTTTAGTTTTATTAGAATGTGAGACAATATTAGAAGCATCCTCACAAAAGACTACGTGTCCATCTTCTACACTTTTAGTTACAAGGTCTTTCACAATTGCTACAATAGGTTCAATGTTTATTTGTTCATTAGGTTTCACAGTTCTCTTTGCACTTTTATTGATTACACTAGTTATCATAGGATGCTCCTTTACCTTATCCGGGAAGGTTATTTTCTCGATATAAGGTTTAGGTAGGATGTGATCACTAGTGCAAAATTCAGTACTCCCATCAAGAACACAATCAACAATATCTTTATATGGTGCATGATACTTGTTCCATCCCCTTTTCGGAATTTCAATATAGGAAGCAAAAGCTTAAAAACAATTTGTAATAACTTGAGAATCAAGACCATATGCATTACTAATATTTTGAAAGTCATCAGTTCCCATAAAAGATTCAATGCATTCATAATCATAATTTATACCTGACTTTCTTCCTTTGTCATTCTCCCATGCTTCAGCATTATCTTGAATACGGTCCAGAAGATCCCATTTAGCTTCTTCTTCCACGAGAGTGAATGATCTAGCACAAGAAGCATCCAATAGATCCGTGTCATGAAGAGAAAGCCTTGCATAAAAGTCATTGATAATAATATTGTTGGGGAGCTCATGAATGAGACATTTGAGCATTAGTAACTTAAATCTCCCCCAAGCTTGAGCTGTACTCTCTCCATCAAGAGGCCAAAAGTTGAAAATTTGATTCTGAACTTTATTAATCTCACTAGGAGGATAAAACTTTCAATAAAAGAGAGGTACTATTTCCTCCCATTCAAGATCTTGACCATTCTTCGGCAGCTTATACCAGTCCTCAGCTCACTCGAACAACCCGCATAATTCGTGTATAAAGAGCAAATGATCATCGGATGGATAGTTCCATCTCCAACATAATAGTTATCCATAACACGATCAATAATTCTTGTAGGTATTTTAAAAGTATCATTCTCAGCAAGTGGTGGTTCATCTGCTACCTTAGAAGTGGTAGTAGCATTACGAAATAAGAAACTCAGCGAATTATCCATAGTGAAAATAAAGCAACTAAAAGAAGTAAACAATACTCACAGTAGAAGTTTCCTTTACCAGTTCCACTCAACAATAGCGCTTCACTCCCCGGCAACGGTGCCCAAAAATAGTCTTGATGACCCACAAGTATAGGGGGTGTATCGTAGTATTTTCGATAAGTAAGAGTGTCGAACCCAACGAGGAGCAGAAGGTGCTAGTAGTGATATAGATCAGGAATTCTCTGCAAATACTTATCAAACAGATTTTAGGGGTTTTTGATAATGCAGGTAAATAAAGTATGAGTAAGTAAAAGACAATAAAAATAAACGCAGCAAGTGGCCCAGTCCATTCTTTAGCAAAGGACAAGCTGGTTGTATTACTTAAGATGACCAAACGTTCTCAAGGACACATGGGAATTCCGTCAAGTGCTTTCGCTTCATATAGTTGATTAATCTTCTTTAGCTTGCTAAGTGTTGTGTGGGTGAACCTGTGCTAATGTACCGACCGTCCTAGGACTAATACATAATTGTGATTATACCCCTTGCAAGCATCCGCAAGTACAAGAAAGTAATTAAGGTGGAAACCTAACCACAGCTTTAAACTCTAAGACCCTGACGTCCCTTGTGCAATGGTTTCCTAACGGGGGTTCAGGTTTCTGTCACTCTAGCAACCCCTACGATTAGTAGCCAAATACACAATGCATTCCCCTAGGCCCATATAGGTGAAGTGTCATGTAGTCGACGTTCACATGACACCACTAGAAGAAGTACACCACAACATAAATATCAAACTATTGAATCTTTCTCAACACAATTCCACTACTAACAACATGACTTCTCCCATGTCCTCAAGAACAAAACGAACACTCACAAGACATCATACGGATCATGATCAAAGATGAAATAAGGATGTATAACAATCTGAACATAAACAATAATTCAATGGTTCCACTCAATAGCATCAACTACAAGGAGTAATCAACACCAGGAAAGTTTCCCCTAAGAACTATGCAAGATTCAACCCAATTGTTACAACGAGATGATGGTGGTGATGATGGTGATGATGTAGATGATGGTGGTGATGATGATGATGATCCCGATGAAGTCCAGCTTGATGGTGGTGTTGATCGCGATGATCTCTCCTCTCTGTGAAGGAATTCCCCGATAGAATTCTGTCTGCCGGAGAGATCTTTCTCTCTCTCGGTGTTTTCCGCCCCGCGGAGGCAGCAGAATCTTTGTATGGTCACTCCCCAGGTATTAGGGTTCCATGGAGAGAATATACGCCAGAGGGGAGAGCTGGAGCTGGACCAGGGCAGCCACACCACCTGGTGGCGTGGCCCAAGGTGGCCCATGCCAGGGGGTGGTGTGGGCCCCTTGTGGCCCATCTCCACTTCCCCTTCTGGCTTTCTTCGTCTTCTGGAAAAATAGGATTTTCCATGTATTTTCCCGGATTTTCTGATCATCGCGAATTTTGTCTCCAAACAACACCTTTTCCATTAGAATCCTGACTACACCGGTCCATGCTCCAAAAGTCATCAACCATGCAAAAACAGATGAATAACATAAGTATCATCTCTTAATTTGAAATATATCAATGAATAATAGTAAATTATGATATAGAATAGTGATGCAAAATGGACATATCAGTTTGCTTCTATTCCTTTTGCTGATACAAGGTATCCAAGGAGTTGCCCCACAGGGACTCCAAATGAGCACTTTCTTGGGTTGAGTTTGACATGGTATTTGTCGAGGTTATCAAATGTTTCCCGTAGATCATCAATAAGGGTCAACCCTTGCCTTGTTGTGACTATGACGTCATCAATATACACCTGCACATTTGTTCCAATTTTACTTCCACGAGAATTCTGCATCATCCTCTAGTATGTGGACCCGCATTTTTAAGTCCGAAGGGTGTTGTAGTGTAGCAGAATACGCTTTAAGGCGTGATAAATGTTGTTTTATCCTAGTATTCCTCCTTCATCCGAATCTGGTGGTATCTAGAGTATGCATCCAAAAAGGAAAGACGCTCGCACCCAGTGGTTGCATCGATGATTTTATCGATTCGTAGTAGCGGGAAGTGATCCTTTCGATAGTGTTTATTCAGTGCGATGAAGTCAATACACACACATAGTTATTTTGTATTTTTATTCAAGACACACACTGGGTTGGTGACCCACATTGATTTCTTTGATATACTTGGTGTCTATTAGGCGAGGGAGATCTCTTGCAATGGCCCTATGCTTGGGTTCCACGAAGAGGCGAAGTGATTGATTTACAGGCTTGGTGTTGAGATATAAGTTAAGTGCATGCTCAACGAGTTCCCTGAGACTCCTAGCATGTCAACTGGTACTCATGAAAATATCTCCCAGCGGTCATGGAGGAACTCGATGAGCATGCTTTCCTATGTGGGTCCAAGATTGGAAGCCACAAAGGTCATCTTCTTTGGTTCCATAGGGTGGATCTAGATTTCCCTTGTGTCCTTTGTGGTATCAAAAGATTGATAGGGGTGACCCGTGCCATTGGCAGAGGCTCTATATCTATCGACATTTTTAGTTGTTCGAACTACACTTCCATCCCAAAAGTTTCAGAATTTTTTTATTGAATTCTCAATCACAGCTGTCAACCGGGTGAAGCTTCCCTTCACGGTTATAATCCCCTTAGGTGCTGGAATATTCATTACGATATACGCGTAGTTCGGTAATGCCATGAAACATGCAAATGTTGGTTGTCCTAGGATCGCATGGTACTGTTGATGGCTGCAAGTGCACAGATCAATTGTAACTAGTTTCGAAATAAAGAGTATCATACCCATAGAGAGCTACCGGTAAAGGTCTTTATGCCCCTCGTTACTATTCACTAGAGAGTACTTGTAAGTTATCTCTAGTTCCAAGTTATGGTGTACAAAGAGTGTGTTTTAATAAGTGCTAAAGTAAACAAGAACAAAGTAAATAGCAAAAGAAAACTAAAGCAAGGGAGTGTCTATGAAGTGTTGTGTAATACGGTTGAGGGGTTCTCAAGGAGTGTAGGATTCACCACTAGAATGATATTATTAATCATAATTAGGATAACATACTTCTTATGTCATGAGATGTGTGGATAGAGCTCCATAAAAAGATGTTCACTACAAGGTTTGTAGGAAGCCACTTTGTTGAGCCAAGAATGAGGTCACCTCTAAATAACCACCACGATGTCTGAGATCAATCACCCATACATACCACCGCAATTAAGGGTCTCCCCGTAGATATCATAATTAGCCTAGGGAATCTCTCTTTATCCTCCTTTGACCGTGTGGGTTGCTAGCCGGTGCCTAATTGTCATGAAGATATTACGGGCATGCTTCCAAACACGTCCAAAGTATTTCTCCCTCTTTTTAGTCCTGAAGAAAAATGATATGTGGCCGACTACACATACCATCTAAAGGGAGAGATTAAACACAAATCATAAATATATCATAGACCGGCCAGTCATACGGACACAATAATAGATCATCTTTAGTTCAATTTCATAATAGTTCTAGGGTTTCACCATATCTTGATGCGGCCAAAATTGAAGCATATTTACCTTTTGTTTTTCCATAAATAGAGTAGGGATTCTTTTATTTCACTGCGCCTACGCACGCTATTTTGTTCTTGTTTTAACAGGATCCCAAATCATGGAGTAATATATGAACATATCAATTAGAGTTCTCATATTGTGTAAATATATGATATTTCTAAGAGATGAAAGTAATTTTATGAATTTACCTTTGCACTTGGAAGAATACCAAACAAGGAGGAGGCACCAATACCAATAACGATCATTGGTACAGGCAGAGTACGCCCATACTGACCGCCCGTACTAGGTGTCATCGTGACCACCTTTTCAAATACTTATCTCTAGCGAAGAAGAGAGATATATCCGATATTCACAGCCACCAGAAACCATGAAACACCACATCCGAGAGGGATCTGAAGGAGGAACTTGGCTAGAGTATAATCCTGGCTGCTTCACGGATCATTGGTGGACAACACATCATCCCCTTCATCATCAACCGATGCATATTCATTACCACCATCACTCCCATCTCTCATCTATTAGATCTCTTTGTAATTCCAGATCCAATTGTGGTTTGCATTAGATCTACCATCGAACTTTTATCCGTTCATTGATTATGATGATGGTGTTGATGCTTCCATGAGTGAGTAGTTCCTTTGTTCTTAGGGAGATGGAGAAACCCTAGCACCATTATGAACTTGTAATAAAGATGATCTATTCTAGTGTCCATATGACTTGCTTGTCTATGATATAATTATGATTTGTGTTTGATTTCTCTCTTTAGATGATATGTGAAGTTAACCACATATCATTTTCCTTCGGGACTAAAGGGAGGGAGAAATACTTTGGACGTGTCTTGGAAGTGTACCCGGAATGCTCTGTGACAGATTAGTGCCGGCTCGTAGCCTACATGGTTAAAGGTGTATTAAAGAGGGACTCCCTAAGCTAATTACGATATCCATGGGGAAACACTTAACTGCGATGGTTTGTATGGGTGTTTGCTCTTAGACATCACAGTGGTTATTTAGAGGTGACCTCACACTTGGCTCAACAAAGTGGCTTCCTACAAGCCTTGTCGTGAACATTTTATTATGGGACTCTCTCCACACATATCATGACACAAGAAGTATGTTATATTCGTTGCACATAACAATAATACTATGCTAGTGGTGTATCCTACATCCCCGAGAATGTTTTAGCCCTATTGAGTTCAACCACGCTTTCACATAAACTTGGTACTTGTTTTCTTTTACTTGTTTTAATTACTTTTCTACAAACAACCATTAACCATTCAAACACCCTTTACTTGAGATCAAATATAGTTTATAAGTATATTTTGGTGGAGAGTAACAAGGGGCATAAAGAACTTTACTAATAGCTCTTTGTGCACTTTGAAACTAGCTACAATTGATCTATGCACTGGTAGTGATCAAGCTATTTTCTGGCTTTGTTTCCGGGGAGCTAAGCGCTTTTTACTTAATTTTTTACTAAGCTGTTTATTAGTTTCAGGTGATACATTATGGGCGAGTACCAACATATAATATAGCTTGAGACTATAAGGGATTCTGGTCCACCCACGGACGCTTATTTAAAATCCAATAACCCAAGTGGGTATGATATTAATCCCATGCCTTTGGATTTATTGCATGCAAAGAAATTTGTAAGAGATGGTACGGAAGATCCGTATGAGCATGTAGGGTTCTTTGAAGATATTTCTGGTAGTTTCCATCTCAATTTACAAACTAAGGACGAGGTTAGGTTTGCTCTATTTTCTCAAACTCTCATTGATGATGCCCATTCTTGGTACATTCAAAGTTATGCAAAAAATACTAACTCCTGGGAGAGGCTAACCGCTCTATTCTTAGTTGATTTATTTCCCAAGACAAAAACTCTTGGCGCAAGGTGCATGATTACTAATTTTAAAGGAAAACCTGAAGAAATCTTGCATGAAGGGTATACAAGATTTTGGGGGTTGCTTGATCGCTTTCCCCATCATAATTTCCCACCTTGGCTAGTGATACACACCTCTATGCAGGTTTGAATGATAATAATAGAAATGAACTCGACTCCCTTACCAATGGGTCATTCACCGAATTCAGTGTTGAGAGGGCATGGAACTTGTTAGATACAGTGAATAGGATAGAGAAAGCCTATTGTGAGAAAGAGTTTAACAAGGAGAACCCGATAGAGTATAATTGTTTTAAAAGGTTTCTAGCTTCAGGAAAGGTAGAAAAAATTCTTGGGAATTTCAATCTTGACCATCGAATGGCTATTCAAATTATTAGATCTTATGCTGACTACCTACAGATTCCAAAAGATTGGGAATGTTATACACCACCTATGGAAGAAAAACCCTCTAAAACTTGCCACGATGATAAATATTTAAAAATGCAAAAGAAAATGTTAGCCGAAGAGGAAACTATTCTAACTAAGGTAATGGATAATATGGGTGAAGGGAATAAAAGAATAGGACGGTTAACTAGGGACTTGGGAGCCATTAAAGAAAATATTGGGATAGTAAAAGAACTTTTGGAACCTGAATTATTCAAGGAAGAGGTGATAATAGTAAGCAAAGAATCCTCCAAAATGATAGGAGGTAAGTTTGATGGTAAGAAAATTCCCTTTTTCTTTGGAGGGATTACTTATGTAAGGTTCTGTGACTTAAGTTCTTTTATAAACATAATGCCTTACACTATTTATGAAGAATTGCATGATGAGCTATGATTCAATGGACCCCAGAGGAACGAAACATTATAAACGTCCAAGGGGTAGAATCGCCCCATGCGTATTAGAGAGGAGGGCGCACGAGGGTAGCCCGCGAAGCCCATGTCCATGCCCATATTCCCATGTATCCGCATACTTCCACGTCGCTACATTATGTTTGACCATTCATTGCCATGTTGTCATTCGCAAAAACCATTGCCACGTCGCCACACCATTAGGTTTTGATCACGAAAATAAGATTGCGGCCACCATTTCCTGAGGCACTTCTAACCCTAATTTTTCGATCCCGGTGGCGACATGCGCTAGCGAGGCGATGTGAATCTGGTCGGCCAGCCTTCTAATCCTCCTTCTTCGAACCTGGCCTGCTCCGGTGGGGATGTGTCCGTCCGTGCTGGCGGCTGAGGTCTAATCCTCCATCTGCGAACCTGCACGGCTCCGGTTAAAACGTGGCCTTCTACGCCGACGATAACTGTTCCAATCCTACATCTGCAGATCAAAGGCTAGCTGATACGTTGCTAACATATCTATAATTTTTGATGTTCCATGCTTGTTATATATCTACTTTCTTATGTTTTGTCCACACTTTGGAGTATTTTTATACACTTTCTTGGACTAACCTATTAACAAGGTGCAACAGTGCTAGTTGCTTGTGTTCTGCTGTTTTTGGTTCCATTAGTCAGAAAATGAATATTCTCTTAATTGGACGGGACAAAAGCCAAAGTCAATATTTCACCGAGGGGGACACAGAGCCAGAATACGAGACGAAGTGGGGCCAGGGGCCGCCCACACCACCTGGACGCGCGGCCAAGCCTAGCCCGCACCAGGGGGTGGTATGGAAAATAAACTAAGTGAATAGCGAGTTTTCATATTCCTGCAGTACAGGTACAACCGCAACCGCTCTTGGGTTCCATAGTTCTATTGGAAAAATTCCTTTTGCTTTAAGTGGAAGGATCTTAGGTTCAAGAAGCCTCCGATGCATAAACCCTAAAGAATCGAGCCTCTAGCCGCGAAAAGTTCCACAGCGCCGCCATTACCGAAGGGGAGATTCGGGGGATAGAAAGTCTCTGTTCCGGCACCCTGCCGGGACAGAGAAGTGCCTTCGGATCCATCTCCATCGATTTCCACCACCATCTCCATCGCCGTTGTTGATTCCCATGTTGAGGAGGGAGTAGTTCTCTCTCGAGGCTAAGGGTTTCTACTGCTTGCTATGTGTTCATCTCTCTCTCTATGTGTGATCATATTGTGATCATGAGCTTTGTAATCAAGTAGATCTACCTTGCTACTCACGTGCTTTAATAGATCTTTGCTCTCCCCATGTGTGTGAAAGTGATAGCGTGCACACCATGGTGGCACTTAGGCTAGAGATTACAAATACTTGTTATGAGTTATATTTGGAGTTGGATGTCTCTATGAAATTGTGGTGTTTGTTGGAACCATCTAGCGCTCAAGGTGACAGTGTGGGGTTATCTAGATGGGAAAGGCGGACTTTGAGGAGTGCTGCTATAGTCCTACCTTGGATTAGAGTGTCCAACCGGAGAGTAGTTTAGAGTAGTATCATAAAGAGAAGATATTTATATGAGAGTTTTCACTAGCGAAAGTATGATCCCTAGGCCTTGTTTTTAAGCACTGAAACACCATTTGCAATTAGATCTGTTACATGTTTGCTTGCTTTGATCTTTATTTCAGATTGCCTTTAGTCTCTTCCCACGTCAACACGCGCCATCAAAGCTATTTTCTGGCACCGTTACCACTTATAATTATCCATACCACTTGTATTTCACTATATCTTTGCTGAACTAGTGCACCTATACACAGAGGATACCTTTGACCACTTCCTCCCTTAGTTCGATAAACCTTGGGTGATCAACTTAAGGGAAACTTGTTGTTGTTCTACAAACCTCTGCACTTGGAGGCCCAACAACTGTCTACAATAATAGAAGTGTGTAGACATGAAGCTATTTTGTGGTGCCGTTGCCGGGGAGGTAAGGTAAAAGCTACTCACATCCTCCGGTGTGAGTGCTCGAAGTTACTTCCTTTAGATTCTGTAATTTTGTCTTTTTGTTTCTTGTTTTCACTAGTTAGGCTTAATGGAAAACAACAACAAAATTAGAGAGCTTTATAGTATTTATCTTGAGTTAGGACATGAAGTGTTTGAAGAGAAAATTAAAAAAACCTATGGAACTTTATTTGCATGCTAATAGCAATGTTGTTGGTATGAATTCTTTGGACACCATTATTGCTAATGCTATGGAAAATTCTAAGCTTGGGTAAGCTAGTTTTTATGAAAATGATCTTTTTAGTCCCCCATCTTTAGAGGAGAAAATTTTCTTTGATGATACTATACCTCCAATATATGATGATTACAATGATGAATATGATATTTTCAGTCCACCTACTATTGAGGAGGAAATTAATTATCACTATAATATGCGTCCTATATTTGATGATTATGGTGCTGAGAATAATAATGATAGCTATTTTGTTGAATTTTCTCCCACTACAATTAATAAAAATGACTATGCTTATGTGGAGAGTAATAATTATTAGATGCATGTGGCTCATGATAAGAATGTTTTATGTGATAGTTATATTGTTAATTTAATTCATGATGCTACTGAAAGTTATTATGAGAGAGGGAAACATGGTCTGATGAATCTCAACAATATTAAGTTTCCCCTCTTTTTGTTGAAAATCTTGAAGTTGCACTTGTTTTGCCTTCCTATGTTTGTTGCTTTGTGCATTCATGACTTGTTTCTTTACAAGATTCATATGCATACGAAGTGGGTAAGACTTAATTTTTTTTTGAATTTTCTTCTTGATGCTCTCTTTTACTTCAATTCATATTTCTTATGTGAGCATCTTCTCAAACCATCATGCATAACTTAAAGGCGTTAAAGAAAGGTACTTATTGGGAGATAACCCAAAATTTTTAGTTGAGTCTTGGAAGTTATTACCTCTGTAATAACCTCTCCTTATCCATTTTATTTGGTTTTTGTGCCAAGAATAACCTCTAATGAGAGAGAAGTAAGATTTGGGAAAGTTGCTGTCCCGAAATAGATTTTTGTACTTCACTATAAAAATTCGTGAAAAATATCTATACATCGGTTTGAGCTGTAATTTTTTTTTGCTTCTTCCTGAGGTTGTTATCCAACTTTTGTTAGATCAACACTTTTCGATTTGAGCAATAGAAGGTCTTCTAAAAAATCGGTTTTTACCTGCTGGTCTGTTTTGACAGATTTCTGCCATTATTTGCATTTGCCTCTTAAGCTCTTTCTCTTTGAGTTCTCTTTGATCATTTGAACTTTTTAAAGGAAGTGCTACAGTAGCTTGTGTTTTAATGGAAGTTTAACTTGTGTTGAGACTAAACTCCAAAGGTTTATTATCTTTTGAATGCACTAATGTTGCTAATGAAGATTGTGTGAAGTTTTGTATGAAGGAAATTTCCAGGTGTAGGGAAAGAATGATGTAATGAGATGAAGAATGGACAAAATCTCAAGCTTGTAGATGTCACCCCGTGTCACCCCAAGAAATATTCAAGAGGTACAATGTCAAAGCTTGGGGATGCCCAAGGCATCCCCTTCTTCATTAATAAAAATCTTAGGTCTTTCTAGACACTTCGTTTTTATTGTTTCATGCACTGTTGTGTTGTTCTTGGAGCGTCTTTGTTTTTGTTTTTAGTTTTCTTTTGCTTGGTTTTCTGCAATAAGTTGGTTGGATCTCAGAACTTAGTTTGGAGAGTGACACACTCTGTTTTCATTGCCTAGAACACTCTAGTTTTCATTCTTATTATTTTGTGAGTGTTCTCTTTTGCTAGCATTGTGTTTAGCCTTAGTTTTCTTGTGCTTTCAGCTTAGAACTTTTTAGTTCTTCTTTGTTGATTTGTGAGACAAGCTCATTGATCTTTATTTATTATTATCTTTGTGAGTTGTTTCAAATAGGTTGATTTGGATTGGAATAGAGTAGGAAAGTTCATGCTTAAGTGGTAAAAATGAGCTTGTTTTCAACTGTGACTTAGACTTTATCATGTCATGCTTGATATTGTTTTGGCTTTATGCTTAGTGATTTTTGCTATAGCATGACATGTTATAAACAATTTATATTGCTTAATGTGCCTTGAAAGAATCATGTGTTGTTTTAGCATATAAAAGCATAATATTGTGGTATTCTCCTTTAAATGCTTTATTTGGGTTGACTTGGCGCATGCTCACACCATGTTAAGACTATCCCAAGTCACCATAGCCTCTATGATCATTTAGTTTTCAACTTTTAATACCAATTTATGCTTTAATTAATGATGTTTTGTTGCTTTGCATGATTATGGCCATTATTGCTCTCTTAGTTGGTCGCTCCTAGTCTTTTGCTAGCCTACACAACCAAGTATGAGTTCCACTCATGCATCAAACTCCAACTAAAACCAACTTATTCAAAAGAGTCCACCATACCTACCTATTAGCATTTTCTATTCCAAGTATATTCATGTTTTTATCTACCTTCCGAATTAAACTTGTTATGACAAAAATAATGATTAAAGCTCTCACGAACTTGATGGTACACTTGACTTTCTTGCCCTTAATAAACTTGAACCATTGTTTCATCTATGTTGTATATGCTTGCAGTTATACGTTGGGAATTAGCCGAACCATGCTATCATGGGGAACGCTTTCAACATTGCACTTGTACATTATACCCAGTTGATATCATGCTCTTTTGTTTATGGATGTCGTTGGTGTGAAATGAAAGGGGAGCTTGTAAGTCCATGGAGTTATCTATGTGTGTTAGAGAAATGCCTGGGCCGCTGGTCTAATCCATGCCTAATCATGGTGGAAACCTGCATCATAACCATAATGAGCAATCTATGAAGCATTCTTCTTATAAAAAAAGAGATACAGATCGAGAAAAAGAAAAAAAAGAAAAAGAGATGAGAAAAGAGGAAAGAGAGAAAAAAGCACCATTTTCCAATGGTAAATAAGAAGATTGCTTAGATGCTTATTATCTGCTTGCCTTGTCATTTTGATATGGGGATTCTTCCGTATCATCGGGCAAGGGGTACCCCATTGGCGGTTCTCTATGATACACATGTACTTACTATGACAAGAACTTACCGGTAACTAAACTTGAGTAGCATCAGGAGCGGCCCTCCTAGTCAAGGGACATGAGATTTCCAACATATACTTTGTCAGGCATATACTTCATAGTTTGTTCACTTTAACCTTAATAACTTCAAGTTGCTTATGATAGGGGCAATGAGAGATGAAAGCTAATAAGTACCATAATTTTTGGAAGCTCTTTATGAGACTGGAATCCCTGCTTCCTTCTATGAAGGCCTTTCTTTTACTTTTATGTTGAGTCTCCATCTTCTATCTTTATGCACCAATTGAGAGAGCATAGTGGCCATTCTTAGATTAATGTGCATTTTCCCAAAACTTGTTGATTGATTCATAACTTTGATATTGCTTGTTCTAAAACTATTTGCATCTAGTCACCCTTATGAAATTTGAAGGTGTCCTATGCATTTATGTTTTGCTACTCCATGAGGGACAAGATGAATGCCACTATGCTATGTTTTCTATATGTGAAACAAACAAACGTCTTTCAATGCATTGTTATTCATGAACCTTTGTTTGTATCCTTTCATGTTGCAGCATAGTTACTTTGTCTTATTTTTAGAACTTCATCTTTCATACTCATGTTTAGAGTACTTTGATCCCAGCTTTCAATGCTTGCAAATGGTTTAATCTTGATTGTGATGGTTCATGTCACCTCAAAAATTATTCTTTTTTATCACTTACCTACTCGAGGACGAGCAGGAGTTAAGCTTAGGGATGTTGATACGTTGCTAACATATCTATAATTTTTGATGTTCCATGCTTGTTTTATATCTACTTTCTTATGTTTTATCCACACTTTGGAGTATTTTTATACACTTTCTTACACTAACCTATTAACAAGATGCCAGAGTGCCAGCTGCCTATTTTCTGCTGTTTTTGGTTCTAGGAAAGTCAGAAAATGAATATTCTCGGAATTGGACGGGACAAAAGCCAAAGTCAATATTTCACCAAGGGGGACACGGAACCAGAATACGAGACGGAGAGGGGCCAGGGGCCGCCCACACCACCTGGTCGCACGGCCAGGCCTAGCCCGTGCCAGGGGTGGTGTGGCCGCCTAGGGCATCCACTCGGCCTCCCCTTTCACATATAAGAAGCCTCCGATGCAGAAACCATAAAGAATTGAGCCTCTACCCACGAAAAGTTCCGCAGCACCGCCGCCACTGAAGGGGAGATTCGGGGGATAGAAAGTCTCTGTTCTGGTACCCTGCTGAGACGTGGAAGTGCCCCCGGAGCCATCTCCATCGATCTCCACCACCAGCTCCATTGTCGTTGTTGATTCCCATGATGAGGAGGGAGTAGTTCTCTCTCGAGGCTAAGGGGTTCTACCGGTAGATATGTGTTCATCTCTCTCTCTATGTATGATCATGTTGTGATCATGAGCTTTGTAATCAAGTAGATCTACCTTGCTACTCTGGTGCTTTAATAGATCTCTTCTCTCCCCATGTGTGTGAAAGTGACAGTGTGCACACCCTGGTGGCACTTAGGCTAGAGATTACAAATACTTGTTATGATTTATATTTGGAGCTGGATGTCTCTATGAAATTGTGGTGTTTGTTGGAACCATCTAGCGCTCAAGGTGATAGGGTGGGGTTATCTAGATGGGAAAGGCGTACTTTGAGGAGTGTTGTTACAGCCCTACCATGTATTAGAGTGTGCAACCGGAGAGTAGTTCAGAGTAGTATCATAAAGAGAAGATATTTATATGACAGTGTTCACTAGCTAAAGTATGATCCCTAGGCCTTGTTTCTAAGCATTGAAACACCGTTTGCAATTAGATATATTACATGTTTGCTTGCTTCCATCTTTATTTCAGATTGCCTTTAGTCTCTTCCCACGTCAACCACGCGCCCTCAAAACTATTTTCTAGCACCGTTACCACTTACAATTATCCATACCACTTGTATTTCACTATCTCTTCTCCGAACTAGTGCACATATACACCTGACAAGAGTATTGGGTGTGTTGGGGACACAAGAGACTTCTTGTATCTTGATTTCAGGGTTGCTTGAGAGGGATACCTTTGACCACTTCCTCCCTGAGTTCGATAAACCTTGGGTGATCCCCTTAAGGGAAACTTGCTGCTGTTCTACAAACCTCTGCACTTGGAGGCCCAACAACTGTCTACAAGAATATAAGTGCGTAGACATCATCAGCTAGATCTTCTCATCCTGATGACGCATCGACCATACCGCTTGTGTAACATCTCGCCACCGGCGCTTGGAAGATGTGTGTACCTGCCTCTCTAACACACATTATTTGCATCTCCTTTAACATGGTGACTTAGGGTTCATCTTTTTATCTCCGAGTCCTCCATATATACATAACTGATTAGATTAGCGTTGTTGGTTTTCTTTGCTTGAACAGATGGAGGACTCTATGTTAACTGGGAGTGAAAATGAGAGCGTCCCTACGCGCAATGGTGATTCAGGTTCAGATGATAGAGATAGTTCTTTCTCTGAAGATGAGCCTACTGAGAACGACCTCTATGAAGAAAACAAATCTAAGGATGATGAGGTCACGTGAAGTTTATTTTTTATTTTGTACACAAACCTAGAACATGCAAATTTATACTCCTAGTTTTTTAATTGTGTAGATGGACATCAATTGTGGAAACTAGGAGCACCATCTAGAAGAATCGTTCTCGGAAAGCATTAGCAGTGATGTATGTCGAGTGCTACACTATATGAATAAGAATTGAATAGACATGTTATATGACTATGTGCTATATTGGTGCAGGTTATACTAATCTCTCAGAGTGACGATGATTATTTTCGGGATTCGGACTTGGAAATCTAGGATGAAGAGGTGATGAAAGAATCACAAGGACCTGAAGGGTCAAAATCTGAATACAAGAGTGATGTCAGTTGCTTATTGTTGTACATCAAGGCATAAATAGTATCAACTAGATCACCACTTACATTGCTTTGCTTTTAATTGTGTAGGTTACAGACAGTTCACCACATGAGCACAGTTAACATCAAGTGATACCAGAGAAGGATTTTCGGCATGCTCACGATAAGAGGTACAGGCACAAGAATGTAAAGGAGATGACATTCCCTTCCGAAGCGGCAGCATACTCTTACTACAACATATATGCGAGAGAACATGGTTTGAGCATAAGACAACAGAAGGTGAAGCGAGATGCTAATGGAGAAATTCCGTACATGCGGTTTCTCTGTTCTAGGTCAGGGGAACGTGATAAAAAATATTTAAACATGGTTGACCGCAAGAAGAGGCAATGAGCTCTGTCTCGCTGCAACTGTCCAGCCTATCTCACTTTGTCGTTTAGCAAATCCATGGGGCATTGGAAAGTTATGAGCTTTCATGACGATCACAACCATATGCTAGCTAGACCAGATGAAGTCCAGTTTCTTCGGTCCCACCGAAAGATCAAGTTTCATCAGAGAGCTGAAATCATGTCACTGGCAGCATGTGGGATGCGAAAGTTCGAGATTATGAAAACCTTCATAACCAGAAGTGGCAGGTGGAGCAAGCTTGGGTTCATCCCGAAGGATCTTTACAACATGTGTTGCGGGAGAAGAGGAAGCTGATTACATCCGGTGACGCTAACATAGCCATCAGAATTATGCAGAATAGGAAGGACCGTGATCCTGAATTCTTTTTAATTATCAGCTAGATAAAGAAGGAAATTTGAAAACCATGTTTTGGTGTGACTCCCAGTCACGTCGAGACTATCAGGACTTCGGTGATGTGCTGGTGTTTGACAGTACGTACAAAATGAATCGGTATGGAATTCCGTTCATTCCTTTCGTGGGGTTGAACCATCACCATAGGACTACTGTTTTCGCATGCGCCATCATCTCGAACGAGAAAACAGAAACATATGTTTGGCTACTTCAAACATTTCTAAAAGCTATGTGTCAGAAGAAGCCATAAGGGGTTATCACTGATGCGGACGGTTTAATGATGAAAGCTATTGGCATTATCTTCAAGGATGTGTGGCACCGTGTATGTACGTGGCACATTGAAAAGAATATGAAAAAACACCTCTATCACGAATCTCTGAATGAACTCAGGTCATTCCTGTACTACAACAGCTTAGAAGAGTTCTTTGAGCAGAGATGGAGAGCGTTTGTTCAGAAATGGTGGTCGAAGAATACCAGAGTGTCTGAGTAGAATGTATAAGAAGAAGAGATGGTGGATTTGATTGTGCACTACGAGAACGCCATTAACCGTATCCGTCAGGAAGCTGCATGGCAGGACTGCACAGACTCACATACAGTACATGTGGCGATTACTAACTACAAGGATATCGAGATGGCTGCTGCATAATTATTCACTACAGGAAACTTCTATATCTTGCAAGCGGAGCTGAAAAGGTTTGATGGACTCAAGATTGCTGAATGTACGAAAGATTGTTCTAGTTCTAAGTACACTATGGTATGGGCAAATAAAATTACTAGGAAGTTTGACGTGACCTACACGCCTAGAGACAATGAGGAAACTATAAAGTGCTCCTGCAGAAGGATGTCTAGGAAGGGGCTCCCTTGCAAGCACATCCTCTACATATTGACTTTCTTGGGACTAGACAAAATACCAAAATGTTGTGTCCTTCGATGCTTCTCAAAGAATGCAAGATATGGATTGCCTACACAGCACGAGAGCGATATGTTCGGATATGGATGGTCAAGTGCGGCCGCGAGGAAAAAGTTTTGCGACTTGAATGTAGAATCTCAAGACGCTATCGCAATGGCATGCCATGATCAAGAGTCTTATGATATGTACCAGGAATGCATGCATCACATAATGGAGAGGAAAAAGGAGCTCAATACAATTCATACAAGCTACTTCGATGCACATGCACAGAGCAGCAAGGGAAAAGCACCCGAAGTTGGTGATCCACTAAAAGTTAAATCCAAAGGCGCGCCTAAGAAAATAAAGGGAGTTCAAGATGAGGGTGATAATCGACCCATGAGTAAAAATGGCAGACCACTATCATATGATGAACAAAAAAGAAGCAGGGGGGCTGCCGCTGCACCACATGCAATACTACTGGTCATAACAGACGAAACGCTAAATTATGCAAACAACGTCCGAAGTAAGTCATTCCTTCAGTACAACTTAAAAGCATTATCAAATCTTTCATTGAAATTGTCAATAGCTAACTGCGCCTTACTGTTATGCAGGTATGTGGAACCAGAAGAAAACTAGACGTTGCTCTTAATTCATAAACCATGTGGTCATTTGTGTAGAAAATAGCCTCTTTGGTTACTTGGGCTACCCCCCGTGTTGTGTCCAGCACGAGTATGAAAGCAGCCCGTGGCTAGGCCCAGGAACAACGGTCAAATCAGCCTTTTCATGGAGCCAGCCTCATTTGGGCTCACAATGGGCTGCCGCCGTCCAACGGTTGCACGCCTGGGAAAGCACGGGAGACGCGAATAACTCCCTCCCCACTCTGCCTCGCTTCATGTCACCGCCCCACTCCGCCGGTTAGAGCAGCCACGTCCCGTCCCATCGCATAGACCGATGGCCTCCTCTTCTCCTCCTTCACCACCTCCTCCAGCCAGCTTTTCCTCCGGTAAGGTAGTGCCTAGGGTCAAGCACACACAACGCCAGTAGGTGGACCGCCCCGACCAGCTCGCCATCGCCGAGTACGAGGCAGGGGGTTTAGGAGCACGGCGGCTCCAGCTGACCCCGCCGTAGTCCCCTCTCCACGGTGGTCATCGCCACTATCGAGGGTCCCGTGCGGGGTGCTGGGTAGGGCTGTGGCGGTCAGGGCGATGGAATCCATGGGGATTGCATCGGGGTTTTTCCCCGCCCCGACACGCTTTAGCACCGACCCCTACCACAACGCATTGAGGGCGGCGGCCATGACGAAGGTGGCGCCGGGGTGGAACTGCGACATGGCCGGGCCGTCCGCCTTCACGATCGCTCCGCCGAGTCGGGACATGCCGTTCCCGCCGGGGTTCAGTGTGATCCTGGTAGGCTTTCCTGCCCTACCCTCGGCATATCCGCAAGGATTGGTCACGGCAGTAGCGGGTGCCGCCCCCTACGGCAGTTTGCACCCAGCACGATCGCTCCAGTAGCCGTCTCTACGGCCACATCCGCCGCTGCTTCTCCAGCACCTCCGGCGTTTAGCTCGTCCACTGCTCCGCCGCATGTAAGGGGTCTCTTTTCCACATATGTTCTTGTTCTTGTATACAAATTGATATGCTTGCTTGATAGGATGTGTTACATACGAATGTTGGCAGTGTAGATTACAATCTGTTGCTTAATAGGTGACCATTGCACAAGGGAAGATCAAATTTTGCCATGTTTGCTTGCATAGATGCTTGGCAGCAACATTATGCATGTGTAGATGAATGCCATTGCCATGCTTGATTTTGTATATGCTTAGCATCACCATTAAGAATGTGTAGATGAATGGCATTCCCATTGTTAACACCTAGATTTTTAATCCTAGATGCCCATTATGCCATACCTCGCAATCCCAGGATTACCATTTTTGCGAGACATAACGAATTGGATATCACAATACATCATCCATTACAAACCATACATAAGGTCTTACACAAATAAGGATCTCATGATCCAGTCTTAATACAACAAGCAGCGGAATTAAAAGATAAGCGTAGCGGTGGGGTCCATCTTCATGGGGCACATGCAATTCTGACGAAGGCAGATAGTCCTAGTTATCATAGCCGTCCTGTTGGCCATCATCTTGATAGTCTCCTTCGTAGTCTAGGTTTAACTAGTAGTATAATTCTAAGTTAAAGTGCTAAGTCTAGGTTTAACTATAAAGTTAAGTTTGAAACCTAAGCTAAGTTCAGAAGCAAAGAAAGATAAAATAAAGTTCTAGAATCACTTAAGTTGGGAAGCTATTGTCATAAACATAACCCTTTGTGGTCAAGTCAAGATTCATCATTTATTTCATAAGTCATTTTGAAAACAGCTGACAACGAAACAGTATGGCCATTCCAACAGTCCATAACTGCGGACGCAGCTATTCGAATAGTTTGAAACTCTACATAGGTGGTACATTTTCACCACAAGATTCAATACATCTGTCAGGGATAACCCTGACTCATCATACTTAGTATGCAGATAATCAAACATAACCTTCCCATTACACACCCTAGTATAAGCACCTCTCCTATGAGCATGGCCTCCCAACCATGACCATCAGTCATCTTGGGCACTGCATAGGTGGACAACATTGAGAGGTAGCCTCAGCTCAAACCTCTCCCGCGAGGGAAATAATACGAATGCATATAAATTTTGCAGCTAAGCCTTACCCAATTTAGGTAGTGTGGTTGTACGGTAAATTTGGAATGGTATCGCATCCGATACCAACCATCAGTTTTATAAAAGGGTTAAGGCTCATGCCTCAACATTTCACCATCATAAACCATTTGTGTTTCTCAACATATGTCAAAACATCTCAATAGAATGACTCATCATTCCAAGGTTTTCATAATTCATTTTCACCAAGTGTTCCCATCTAAGGTGACTCAAGTTTTTGATCTACTCTAAACTACTAAGTTAAGAGTGTTCACTAAGGTGGAAATGGTGGGATCAATCTCATGCCATAAAATGACATCTAAAGGGTTCTAAGTAGGTCAAGTTTTATACTCTTTATGCTACCTTCAAAACAAGTAAAGAACTTTGGGTAAAGTAAAGGAAGTAAAGCTTGTAAATAAGACTTAGGGTAACTAATAGTCAAAGTGTTATGACTCAAGCATGCCTATAGCATCTTGGATCAAGTTAACTAGCTTAATTCTAGCTTGCTACAATAGCTTGCCTTGGTTGGTGTAGTGGTTGAATTTTTCTTCTTCTTCTTCTTGGTAGAACTCCTCCTCCTCGAAAGCTTGGTCGATACTACCGCCTATAAATACATACGGAGTACACAATCACCAAACAATACTTAACTAATCTAATTAGCATTCTAAGACACACCTTTGATGATCTATTATCATCACAAGCATCACAAGTTTATTTTAATAGTTTCATCCTTTTTATTTTAGAAAAGTAATTTCTACTCATCGAAAAATTAACTAAGATTTAATATTCACCACTTAAAATATGGGATCATGTGGACACATGTCATCACCACATATCCTAACATGTGGGAATGAGTTTTAATGGTTGGATCATAAATACTTTGGTTTAAGTTTATTATTTAATGATTTAACGTGACTAGAAATGCCTACATAGCATTATTTTTGTACTTGTCCAAAGTCACTGCATGTAAACCTTAATATTATTACATATTCAGATAGGTATGATGAAATGTGAATTTTGAGAGTTGTAATCAACTCAAAATCTATCTTAGTTGATTTTATAAAAATGTTGCAAGGTGCAAATGCTTCTATTTTATTATTTTTACTAGAAGAGATCTATAACTCTAATTGAATTAAATCCAACGGGCTTGGATAGATAATTTCAATACCTTTCAGGAAAAATTGGTTTTATGCAATTTGGATTTATCAAACTCCCAAAATTGATTTTTAAACTAGTGGACAGAAACTAGATTAACTCTAAAAAAAAAACTAAATTTGAAACTTTCACACACGCGGGAACTAACTGGGCCAGCCCAGCAACACACAGTGAGCGCAGTAGGCTGCCTGACAGGCGGGCTCCACCGGTCAGCGGCACCACTTAACCGAAACGGTATCTAGCATGTTGGGCCACACGATCTAAAGGCGATCCAACGGTGGTGAGTCATCGTTTTCGACGGATCACTCCGGCGAAAACGTGAACTAGACGCGGCGGTGGGGGTTGATTGGGAGCATACCAGGGCTCCAGCAAGGTCGATGGTGCGGGCAAACGGGCTGGTAGGCGACGGCGAGGCGAGGCACGGTTGTGGCGGAGCCTGGGGTGCCCTAAATCGCAAATGCCCTTCTCCTCCTACTGCGGTGGCTTCGGCTTCAATTCCGGTGAGACAGCGCTCGAGCGGCTTCGGCGAGGGGTGGGTAAGATTCAGTGAGAGGTGAGGAGTGTGGGAGTGTGGAGAAATGGTGCTGGGGTGTCCACTTTATATAGGGTCGACGAGGGGGCAGAGCGAGCGACGGTGAGGTCATCGGTGACGATGCTGTGGGGCTCTCTCGGCATGGGGAGGGAAGCGTTGGATACTCTGTTCCCCGGTGGTCCTCTGAGTCTTAAAGGCACGGCAAGGCGGAGTCTCTACTGGTCGGGAGCGTGCGGTGAACTGCGCGCAGACGGTGGTGTTCGACGCTATTCCTCCGGTCTGTTGGTCACGAGGCGGCGATCGACAATGTCTGGGCGGTTGTTAGGCCTGCTGCGGCTGCTGCCATGCAATGCTAGCGCTAGGCGTGGTTGGTGTGGCTCTGGCGAGCGCAGCGCTCTAGGGTGATCGGCACGGCGGACAGCGGCATGGGCGCGAGCAATTGAGGCTTGTCCTCCGCTCATTTTTGGTCGGGGGCTGGTCGAGGCGAAGCGGTGTGATGGCGCCTGTCTCCCAGCAAGCGAAGGAGAGCACGGGACGGGCTGGGGGCGAGCGGTCCATGGTCGACCTGGGGCATGGTGTCGGGCGGCTAGCTACTGGAGCAGACAACGGAGAGGGAGAGAGGGTTAGGGCCGGGGTTCTAGCTGGGGGAACCAGGGGACCAAGTTAGACCCAAATGGTGAACACAACTACTGCTCACTATAGTGTTTCAAGATTTGCAAGATTTGCAAGATTTGAATGATTTAGATGATGTTTATTTCACCTAAGAATCATTTTACAAGCAATGAATCACAGAACCATGGGAATTCAAAACAACTCTTAATTTAAATGCACATACACATGAATGGTTTCATACTTTGAATTGGAAAAGTTTTTGTTAACCCTAAATTTGATGAATTGGATCTTGATAAGCTTGGATTAAAGTTTTGGTATGTTACAAACCTTCCCCCTTAAACAAAATCTCGTCCCGAGATTTGCAAAGAAAACTAGGAACTAAAGAGGTATGGAAACTCTGTCCTAATGTATTGTTCGTGCTCCCAAGTGGCTTCCTCCTCGGTATGGTTGCTCCATTGAATCTTGAGAAACTTGATACTCCTGGTCCTGGTGGTTCTGTAGGCTTCTTCTAAGATACGGATGGGAACTTCCCGATAGGTCAGGTCATTGTTGATCTCTACAACTCTGTGATCGATGTTTCTAAAAACTTCAGTATTCTCGGGCACTCCCAAGCATTTGTGAAGTAATGAGATATGGAACACATTGTGGATGGCTGGCATCTCTTCAGGAAGTTCTAGTTGATACGATACTTCTCCTCGATGGTTCAGAATCTTGAAGGGCCTGATATATCTGGGGGCTAACTTTCCTTTCAAACTAAAGCGTTGAGTTCCCTTCAATGGTGAAACCTTGAGATACACAAAATCTCCAACATCGAAAGTCAGGTCTCTTCTTCTCTTGTCAGCATAACTCTTTTGTCTGGATTGGGCGGTCTTGAGGTGCTCACGGACTTTGTGAACCTTCTCTTCCGCTTCTCGGAGAATGTCGGGTCCAAAGATCTGACTCTCTCCTACTTGTGACCAATTCAAAGGGGTACGGCACTTCGTTCCGTATAGGAATTCAAATGGTGCCATTTGCAAACTAGCTTGATAACTGTTGTTATATGAGAATTCTGCGAAAGGCAGGCAGTCTTCCCATTTTGATCCGTATTCCAACACACAAGCTCTAGGCATATCCTCTAAGATCTGGTTGACTCTCTCAGTCTGTCCATCAGTTTGCGGGTGATACGCGGTAGTTAAGTTCAACTTGGTTCCCAATCCTTCTTGGACTTTCTGCCAAAATCTCGAGGTAAACTGGGTTCCTCGATCTGATACTATGGTCTTGGGGGTTCCATGCAGACTAACAATCCTAGCAATATACAGCTCTGCTAGCTTCGCACTCTGGTAGGTAGTCTTGACAGGTATAAAGTGGGCTACCTTGGACAATCTATCAACTATGACCCAGATTGAGTCATTTCCCCTACTAGAAGTAGGCAACCAGGTGATAAAGTCCATTCCTATGGAATCCCATTTCCATTCCGGAATCTGCAATGGTTGCAACAGTCTTGCAGGTCTCTGATGCTCTTCTTTGAATCTTTGACAGATATCACATTTGGTGATGTAGCTTCCGATTTCTCTCTTCATCTTGTGCCACCAAAATTGCTCTTTCAAATCCTGATACATCTTCGTTCCTCCGGGGTGGATAGAATAAATAGTATCATGAGCTTCCTTCATGATAACTTTCTTCAGCTCCGAATCTGCTGGACACAGATACGTCCTTTGTACCATAGTACTCCTTCTTCGTCTTTCGTGAATCCAGGTACCTTTCCTGTACCAATGCGTCGTTTGATTCTGTCGACACTTTTATTCCCCTTCTAGGCTTCTTGATTTGGCTAATCAAAGTGGGTTGAAGTTCAATGCTAGCTAAGAATCCCTTTCTAACTAATTCAGTTCTGAACTTCTCCAACTCTTCATACAAACTTGGCTGCTTTTCCTTGATCATGGTGTTTAGCCTACACGGCAATCTGCTAAGAGCATATGCTACCACATTGGCTTTGCCTAGGTGATAGTGAATTTCAAGGTCATAATCCTTGATTAACTCTATCCATCTCCTTTGCCTCATATTCAGCTCCTTCTGAGTGAAAATATACTTTAAACTCTTGTGATCTGAGTAAATCTCATAGTGATTACCCATCAAATAATGATGCCATGTTTTCAATGCCAGCACTACGGCTGCTAGCTCCAGATCATGGGTCGGATAGTTCTGCTCATGCTGCTTCAGTTGTCTAGACAGATACGTGATGACTTTGCCTTCTTGCATCAACACACATCCTAGACCAATCTTGGATGCATCACAATACACATTAAACGGCTTCTTGATGTCTGGCATGATCAATATTGGGGCTGATATCAATCTCTTCTTCAGCTCTTGAAAACTGCCTTCACATTTGTCGGTCCATTCAAACTTATTGTCCTTCTTCAACAATTGGGTCATGGGTCTGGCGATGCTTGAGAACCCTTCTACGAACTTGCGGTAGTAGCCCGCTAATCCAAGAAATGCACGTACTTGGGTTTGAGTGGTTGGGGCTTCCCATTCTTCGACATCTTTGATCTTGGCAGGATCAACAGAGACTCCTCCGGCAGACACAATATGTCCTAGGAATCCTACCTCTTTCAGCCAAAACTCACACTTGCTGAACTTGGCATATAACTGATGCTCTCTCAAGGTTTCTAGGATGATTCTCAGATGTTGCTCATGCTCTTCTTCTGACTTGGAGTAGATAAGGATGTCGTCGATAAACACAACTACAAACTTATATAGGAAATTCATAAAGATCTTATTCATGAGATTCATGAAATAAGCAGGGTCATTGGTTAATCCAAAATACATAACCGTATACTCGTATAAACCATAGCGAGTAGTAAAGGCGGTCTTCGGAATATCCGTTGCAGGAATCTTAAGTTGGTGATAACCAGTCCTAAGATCAATCTTTGAGAATACCTGGGCTCCAGTCAATTGATCAAATAGATCCTCTATCTTTGGCAAGGGGTACTTGTTCTCGATGGTGACGTCATTCAACTTTCTATAATCTGTGCACACACGATTGCCTCCATCTTTCTTGTCGACGAATAACACTGGTGATCTCCATGGCGATGCGCTTGGTTGAATCAAGCCTTTCTCTAACATGGCATCCAACTTCTTCTTCAGTTCCACTAACTCTGAGGGGTTCATGCTATAGGGTCTCTGGGCTATGGGTTCCGGAGATTAGTTCGATAATGAACTCAATATCCCTATCCGGGGGCATACCTGGCAATTCATCTAGGAATACGTCGGGGTATTCACAGACTACTCTGACATGGTCAATGGTGGGCAGGGCTACACTCTTGTTACACTTGAATTGACAGGATAAGGTTTCAGACATATGCTCTACTGTTATTCCAGAGCTACTGGTCATGGTGATGGCTTTCTTAGCACAGTCTGTCAGTCCTTTATGCCTTCACATCCAGTCCATACCTAGTACTACTTCCAATCCTTTGGTTCCAAGTACAATTAGGTTGACATAATAATCTATCCCATGTATTCTGATAGGCACAGCTTTGCAAATTTTTCTAGCTTTGGTTGTTGAACCGGGGATTTGAACTATCATGACATGCTTCAGGTTGGTTGGGTGAATCTTACTAGTGCATGCAAATTCTTTGGTGACAAATGAATGCGATGCTCCTGAATCAAACAATACTCTTGCTAAGACTGAGTTGACAGAAAACATACCCATCACTACATCTAGCGCTTCCTGGGCTTCTTCGGCTTTCATGTGGAAGAGACGGCCGTTGCGGTTGTGAGGGTTCCCTGGGGAAAATCTTCTTCCTGGTTGAACACGACGCTGTTGTTGAGCTGGGGCATTCATATTGGCATTGGCGGAAGTCTTCTTGGGACACTCATTGGAATAGTGACCCTTCACTCCACACTCAAAACAAGTGATCTGGGACTTGTCCTTGACTGCGACAGGCACAGCATTGCTGCCAATTCTGGGTGCAGTGTTGTTGTTGTTCTTGGGAGGTGCACGGTTGAAATTGTTGGCATTTCCGGAGTTGTGATTGTTTACTCGGACTTCCCATTGCCTCCGCTACGGTTAGGGTAGCTTGGGAGAGACGTTGGGGGTCGGTTGTTCCTTGGTGCATATCCTGGTGAAGGGTTGGGACGGTACTTCTGGTGACTGCTGGATCCAGATTGCTGCATCATACGGTGTTTGCGGTTATCGTTTGCCTGGTTAATCTTCCCTTCCATCTGAATGGCAGAGTCGACTTGTTCTTCGAGATCCTGGAAACGGATGTTGACGAGGACAGTCTGCATCTCATCATGCAGTCCATTCAAGAATCTCTCCTTCTTCTTGGCCTCCGTGTTAAGCTCATCAGGTGTATATCTGGAAAGTGATAGGAATTTATCACGGTATTCCACCACAGTCATTCTTCCTTGCTTCAGTTCACGGAATTCATCCCTCATTCGGTTGACTAGACCCTGCGGCACGTGGGTGCGGCTGAACTTGACTTTGAATGCTTCCCTTGTCATCACTTGACCATGGTTCATATCGTGGATACTATTCCACCAAGCTCTTGCATCTCCTGCCAGATAGTGGGTGGCGAAGAGAACTTTCTCATTTTCATCAACTCTTGCAACTTCTAAGTTGTTTTCCATTGTCTATAACCAGTCATCAGCATCTAATGGGTTTTCAGATTGGTTGAAGATTGGGGGATTGGTGTTCTGAATTTTTTTTAGTTTGGATCCCTGGTGATCCTGATTTCCATGGCCTTGGTTGTTGAGAGCCATCTGAGTGATCTGCTGCAATGTTGATAAGTTGGCTTGGCGCTCTGCCCTGCTTGCTTCACGGTCTGCGATGAGATTCTGCAAGATCTGCAACATTGGGTCTTGCGATGAGCTACTCCCTCCTTGATTTCCACAAGTCATCCAAAGATTGAGATAGATATAGGGGTAAGAGGGAAAGTTCTAAGGTTCATGGTTTTGGTTTCAATCTAAAACTTTGAGTTAGACTCAGGTTTTTCAACTAACTTCATTTCATTCATGCAAACAAGCACACGATACAACACACACCACAACAATCAAAAGGAAAACAGATGGTTTGAAGAACCATTCAGCAAGCTACGATATAGTGGGACCGATACATCTCATGCTATGACAGTGCTCTAGTGCATCTACTCATCGTCGATGAAGTCGGAGTCCTCATCATCAGTGTAGAAGTCCACAGCATCCTCCTCCAGAAAGTCATCATCATTGCTGAGGTAAGAATCCATGTCTCCCTGGATGTCTTCACCCTCCTCTTCCTCTTCCTTTGCTGCAAGCTGAGCTTCCTTCTCCTTGACGGTCTTCTCGAGGTTGGCCACCTTCTTGCAAAAACGGGCGATGGTGCGATCCTTCTTCTCGCACTGGAGGCGAAGAGACTGACGAGCCTTGACTAGCAGTGAGGCAGTCTAGGCCTTCTGGTTGGCAATGGCATGATTCTGGTTGGCTAACTCCCTAGCATTGTCCAGTTCCTTCTGACGGTCATACAACAGGAAGTCGAGTTTCTCCACTTGGCGCTTCAGTGCTGGATGACTTGGCATCTCCATCGGCATTCCCATGAAGTCACGTCTTGCATAGTGAGCAAAGCGGGTTCCTTGGATTTGGTTGACGTTGAGGGCACATAGACGTGCGAGAGCTTCATGCATTGCCCTGGCTAATCCATCTAGCCAGTTGTTCTCTCTAACTGAGAACTAGATTCTCCCAGAAGCTGGTGCTTCGATGCTTCCTCTAAGGTCCGCGGTGACTAGCCACTGTAAATGCTGCAAGGTGCAAATGCTTTGATTTTATAAAAATATTGCAAGGTGCAAATGCTTTTGTTTTATTACTTTTACTAGGAGAGATCTATAACTCTAATTGAATTAAATCCAACGGGCTTGGATATATAATTTCAATACCTTTCAGGCAAAATTGGTTTTATGCAATTTGGATTTGTCAAACTCCCAAAATTGATTTTTAAACTAGTGGACAGAAACTAGATTAACTCTAAATAGAAAAAACTAAATTTGAAACTTTCACACGCACAGTGAAGGTAGCGGGCTGCCTGACAGGCGAGCTCCACCGGTCAGTGGCACCACTTAACCGAAACGGTATCTAGCATCCTAGGCCACACGATCTAAAGGCGATCCAATGGTGGTGAGTCATCGTCGACGACAGAGCACTCCGGCGAAAACGTGACCTAGACGCGGTGGTGGGGGTTGATTGGGAGCATACCAGGGCTCCAACAAAGTCGATGGTGCGGGCAAACAGGATGGTAGGCGACGGCAAGGCGAGGCGCGGTTGCGGTGGAGCTTGGGGTGCCCTAAATCGCAAATTCCCTTCTCCTCCTGCTGCAGTGGCTTTGGCTTCAATTCCGGCAAGACAGAGCTCGAGCGGCTTCGGCGAGGGGTGGGTAAGATTCAGTGAGAGGTGAGGAGTGTGGGAGTGTGGAGAAATGGTGCTGGGGTGGCCGCTTTATATAGGGTCGACGAGGAGGCAGAGCGGGCGATGCTGAGGTCATCGGTGACGACACTGCGGGGCTCTCTCGGCATGGGCGAAGGCGGCGTTGGATACTCTATTCCCCGGCGGTCCTCTGAGTCTTAAAGGCACGGCAAGGCGGAGTCTCTACTGGTCGGGAGCATGCGGTGAACTGCGCGCAGACGGTGGTGTTCGACGTTGTTCCTCCGGTCTGTTGGTCACGAGGTGGCGAACGACAATGTTTGGGCGGTTGCCAGGCCTGCTGCGGCTGCTGCCACAAAATACTGGCGCTAGGCATGGTCGGTGCGGCTCTAGCGGGCGCGTCGCTCCAGGGTGATCGGCATGGCAGACAGCGGCATGGGCGCGAGCAATTGAGGCTTGTCCTCCGCTCGTTTTTTGTCGGGGGCTGGTCGAGGCGAAGCGGTGTGATGGCGCATGTCTCCCAGCAAGCGAAGGAGAGCACGGGGCGGGCTGGGGCGAGCGGTCCGTGGTCGTCCTGGGGCATGGCGTCAGGCGGCTAGCTACTGGAGCAGACAGCGGAGAGGGAGAGAGGGTTAGGGCCAGGGTTCTAGCTGGGGGAACCAAGGGACCAAGTTAGGCCCAAATGGTGACCACAACTACTGCTCACTATAGTGTTTCAAGATTTGCAAGATTTGTGTCTGCCACCTGCTCGACAAAATGGCCACAAGAAGCAAAATTTTGAATTTTGGGTTCAAAATTTTTGAGTGATCTCCACTAGTACTAGGTAGTCTCTGGTTGCAAGGGTTTTGAAATTGGACTTCAAATGGATGGTTTTTGAAATATGGGTGATCTAGGCATATCCATTGAATTCAATTTTGAACTGTCATTTAAAATTATTATTTGAATGTTTTTAGCAGATAACAAAGTGGGCCTTGATACCTTTTCTGTTAAGTTTTGAGTACTAGGAATAGCCAAAGTAGGCATGATTGTTAATTTGGCCAAAATGACTATTCACTTCAGTTATTCATTTTGAGTTGTTTTTCTTTGGGAAAAGTTTGGGAATGATTTAGATGATGTTTATTTCACCTAAGAATCATTTTACAAGCAATGAATCACAGAACCATGGCAATTCAAAACAACTCTTAATTTAAATGCACATACACATGAATGCTTTCATACTTTGAATTGGAAAAGTTTTTGTTAACCCTAAATTTGATGAATTGGATCTTGATAAGCTTGGATTAAAGTTTTGGGATGTTACAGCCATGTTTGCTTGTCTAGATGCTTGGCAGCAGTGCAGATGAATGTTATTTCCATGTTTGCTTGGCATCACCATTAAGCATGTATAGATGAATGCTTGTCTAGATGCTTGGCAGCAGTGTAGATGAATGCTATTGTAATTTTTCTTGTCTATATGCTTGCCATTTTGTTTGTGTACATGCTTGGCATGACCATTAAGCATGTGTAGATCAATGGCATTGCCATGTTTGCTTGTCTACATGCTTGGCATGGCCATTAAGCTTGTATATATGAATGGCATTCCCATGTTTGCTTGTCTAGATGCTTGGCATCACCATTAAGCATGTGTAGATGAATGCTTGTCTAGATGCTTCACAGTAGTGTAGATGAATGATATTGCCATGTTTTCTTGTATAGATGCTTGGCATCACCATTAAGCATGTGTTGATGAATGCTTGTGTAGATGCTTGGCAGAAGTGTAGATAAATGTTATTTCCATGTTTGCTTGTCTAGATGCTTGGCATCAACATTAAGCATGTGTAGATGAATGCTTATCTAGATGCTTGGCAGCAGTGTAGATGAATGCTATTGCCATGTTTCCTTGTCTATATGATTGCCATTTTTCTTGTGTACATGCTTGGCATGACCATTAAGCATGTGTAGATGAATGACATTGCCATTTTGCTTGTGTACATGCTTGGCATGACCATTAAGCATGTGTAGATGAATGGCATGACCATTTTGCTTGTGTATATTCTTGGCATGACCATTAAGCATGTTTAGATGCATAGCTACGCTATTTTGCTTGTGTACATGCTTGGCATGACCATTAAGCTTGCGTAGATGAATGCCATTGACCTGTTTTCTTGTCTAGATGCTTGGCATCACCATTAAGCATGTGTAGATGAATGCTTATCTAGATGCTGTGTAGATGAATGGCTATGCCATTTTGCTTGTGTACATGCTTGGCATGACCATTAAGCTTGTGTAGATGAATGCCATTGACATGTTTGCTTGTCTAGATGCTTGGCATCACCATTAAGCATGTGTAGATGAAAGCTTATCTAGATGCTGTGTAGATGAATGGCTATGCCATTTTGCTTGTGTACATGCTTGGCATGACCATTAAGCTTGTGTAGACGAATGACATTGCCATGATTTCTTGTCTAGATGCTTGGCAACAGTGTAGATGAATTCTATTGCCATTTTTTCTTGTCTATATGCTTGCCATTTTGTTTTTGTACATGCTTGGCATGACCATTAAGCATGTGCATATGAATGGCATTGCCATTTTGCTTGGCATCACCATTAAACATGTGTAGATGAATGCTTGTCTAGATGCTTGGCAGCAGTGTAGATGAATGCTACTGCCATTTTTTCTTGTCTATATGCTTGCCATTAAGCTTGTGTACATGGTTGGCATGACCATTAAGCATGTGTAGATGAATGGCATTGCCATTTTGCTTGTTTACATGCTTGGCATGACCATTTTTGCTAGTGTAGATGAATGCCATTGCCATGTTTGCTTGTCTACATGATTTGCATTACCATTAAGCATGTGTAGATGAATGTACCAATCTCTGTACAACTATCATTTATCTGTTTGATTTGCACAATGCATGTGCTAGTGTTTTCTGATTAGTTCTGATTGGCAAGCAAGGTACCCAAGCAGGGCTGGGACACCTTGTGCAGGAACACAGTTCCTCCTATGCCTGGGTACGAGGACTTCATCCAAGACCTCACTCCCTCAACGGCTAGACCAGCCCTCAACAACTTGCTGGCGGAAGCACAGACGAGGAATACAAAGGATGGTCTGGGCCACAAGCCACGTGTTGGTAACCGCATAAATGAGGACCTCCCCCATTGCTTCTACGTCTAGATCAAGCCAACAGACATGACTGCACTCTAGCTCTAGGAAAGCATGAAGCCGTTAGTGCTAAAGCAGCTGTAGATAAGGCAGCAGGTTTGCACTCTCCCCCTGAAGACCTCCTCCTTCTGTGAGTACGGCATGCAGTTGCAGATGTTCGAGGGGCAGATGTACTTCATGAAGGGTTGGAGTGAGTTTGTGTCTAAGATCAAGATCTGGGTTGGGGACGTCCCCGCCTTCAAGTACATCAACAAGCAGAAGGGCTTCAAGGTGACTCTCTTCAGGGATTTCAACAGCACGGAGGAGTTGATCACCTGCGACATGTAATCTGAGTACGCTCTGCTGTTCGTTTTACATATTAAGTAGTCTCCATTATGTGCTTCATGGATGTATATGCAACCACCATCTTTTGGATCAGGGGTGTGTACCGCTAGTGTGAACAACTTATCAGGTAGCATGGGATGCACCTGACTATGAACTACCCTAACTAACTAACTAGTATCTATGAAATGTTCTTATTTGTGCTTTGTTGATATGAATGTGGTGTCCTCTATTGATATGAATGTTCTCTGTTGATATGGGATGCCGCCGCGTCCTCTCCCTAGTGCTTGCGACATGGCCACAGAATCTTACGCAACCTACGAGCTAGCCATCAGAATCTGTTACACGGCCTGGAGCAAAATCTTAGTGAAACACCTAAGCAAAGACTAAGTGTTACTCTGATGAAATTGACGGAAATAACACCTAAACTGAAACCTGACAGCAGTCAAGTTGCTCGACAGTCCTAGTGAAGTCGACAATGTCAGATCTTCTGCTCGTCGACGCACTGCCTAATCGTGTAGTGGTAGCACACCTTGATATGTTTGCCTCGATCGTGGTACACCGGGTTTCTGCAGAGGAAATGGCAGACTTGTTGTCCACCTTCAGTGTCACCGGAGCCACGTCTTCTCCGGTGAGATCAGCGAGCATACGGGAGAGCCAGGTGCCCTGGCATGGTGCTCTTGTCGTGCACTAGAGCGTAGACCGCATGCTGGTGAGGAAGTTTGCTCCGGCATCGTGCGTGCTGTCAGAGCTGGCGTTGATGGAGACACCGAGTGCACCTTGGTCCACCAGTGTTGACCGACGCTGAGTGCACGAAGCAGTCCACCGTGAACGTCGTGCTCGCGGGGGTGTCCTCATGTGCGCTCTAGTCCCAGCTTGCGTCCTCGTCGAAGACCACGTCCCGCGATACGTGCACGCGCTTGGCGACGAGATCGTAGAGGCGGTAGCCCTTCGCCCCAGAAGAAGTTTGGCATGCCCTTCGCCTTCAGCATGCTCCTGGCCGCCGCGACTACCGTTTGGTTGCGACGAATAGACCACACCATTCTACTGGGGTGAGTACGGCACCGTGATGTTGCGCTTGACTCGGGTGTCAGTGTAGTGCGCAGCGAACGTGGTTGACGTGAACTCGCCACTAGGGTCCGTGCGTAGCACACGGAGCTTGCGCCCGCTCGCCGTCTCCGCTGCGGCTTGAAAGCACACGAGCGCTACAGCAGCCTCATCCTTCATGGCCAGGAGAAAAGCCCACATATACCTGCTATGGTCATCAACCAACAACAAGAAATAGCGGCGGCCTCCCGGTGTGGCAGGTGCGATGGTCCCGCACAGATCGCCGTGCACCAACTCGCGAGTGGATCGCCTGCCCTGTACCTGGCCTTCTGCGGGAATAGCGTGCGCCATTGCTTGCCAGCAAGGCATGCCTCACACAGTTGCTCGGTGTGCTCGATTAGTGGCAGCCCACGTACTAGGACACCTCGTGCCATAGACCGCCCATGGCTCAACGAGCGTCATCGCTCTTCAGGCGGAGGGATCGCCGATGTCATTGGTGGAGGAGGGGTGCCACTGCAGCCCCCTAGCCATGACAGGTAGCGGTGCTCCTGCTGTTGTTGGAGGGGTGCCGCCGTCGCCGCGACCACCGCGTCCTCTCCCTGGTGCTTGCGACATGGCCACATAATCTTACGCTCTGATACCTATTGTCGCTCGCAACCTGCGAGCTGGCTATCAGAATCTATTACACGACCTGGAGCAAACTCTAACTGAAACAGCTAAGAAACGACTAACGGCTACTCTGACAAAACTCACGGAAATAACCACTAAACTGAAACCTGGCAGCAGTCAAGTTGCTCGATAGTCCCGATGAAGTCGACGATGAAAGATCTTCTGCTCGTCGATGTACGAACTGCCTGATCATTTAGTGGTAGCGTACCTCGATATGTTTGCTTCAATCGTGGTACACCGGGTTTCTATAGAGGGAAATGGCAAACTTGTATTTCCTTTCTATTTAATTGAAAAATAACTAATATTTGCCAAATTTTTGAACTTCAGTTTTTTTTAAACCAATTACATATTCTGCATACGTACCTTTTTGGTAACATATTGAAAAAGTTTGCATTAATTTGGTGATGGTCGAAAAAATAGCAAACTTAGAAACGGAGCGTTTAGTCTAACCTGAGCCACTTTTCCTAATAATATGATTTTTCCGACCTTCACGAAATAATATGAATTTTTTACACATGCTAATATCCTCAACCTAAGACACATGGTGAAGGTTTTACTATCTTTTTTTTTCGAATTTCTAGTAACGCTTTCGAAGTTAGGTCAAAACTGCGACGGTGCAATCACCGAATATGGATGAATCATGCTTACCTAGCACCACATCCATGATGAAACGTCATCTTGTGCACCTTAGTATGAATTTTGAAAACATAAATGAGGTGCTAATCATGTAGCTGTAGCTCAATTTTTGTAAAATTTGACCAGTTTGACCTAAATCTTGACTTGGAAATAATGTTGGGTCCGCAGCATAGAAAACAAAAAATTTCCTACGGTGTGAACTACACGCCAAGATCTATCTACTAGGTACAAAGCAACAGGTGGACATACATCCAAAGAGAACTTACCCTCGTAGACAACAAGCTTTGTTAACGAGTAGGAACTCGTGGTTGATGTAGTCGTACAATTGCCGATCTCAAGATCGTGATGAAGTCCAGCAGGTCCGGCTCCAGCACGTCCATCAGATCCAGCTCTAGCACCACCAAGTCCAGCACCGCAAAGCAGTGGTGCATCCGTGATCGCACACACGTCCAGTACCCCGACAACCTCCATCCCTCGCTCCAGCAAAGTAGCGGAAGCAGCAACTCCTTTCCAGATAAAGCCACCGGGAACATGTATCTCGCTAATCCGAGACCATGGGGGAATAATACTAGAGGGGGAGAGAGATCCTTCACAAGGAGGTGTGTGTGAGAAGTGAGGAGGGGGTGGCCTTTTATAGGAGGAGAGGGGTGCCCCTCCTTCATGGCCGGCGCATGGAGGAGGTGACTCTTCACCTCCTCCATTCATGTGGTGGTAACTCCCTCCACATAAATTTGCCCCTTCACATTCTCTTTTAAAGTCTCCACTTTAAATGCATTAAATTTCTCCAAATTTAATGCTCTCTCATTTAATAAAACTCTTTTATTATTTTTATTCAGAATTTTGTTAATTACTTTAATTAACAAACATTCACATAAAACCCCCTGCAACATTTCAATATTACATGTAGAACCAATTTCAGCAATTTCACCCGAAACAGTTTCGGTGTCTATTGAAATAATTCCAGCGCTTTCTTAAATCTTTATCTGAAACATATTTGCTCCCAATGGTGTCCATATCCCTTAAGTGTGTCACCCTACGGTTCGCGAATAATGCAGACATGATCGAGACCCCTCTCCGATCAATAATCAGCAGCGGGACCTGGAGATCCATACTGACTCCTACACATTCAACGATGACTTCTGTGATCGTGAGAACCTTTAACGCTAGTAACTAAATCCCTTTGTCTCGCGATATATTACATGTCCGAGATTCGATCATCGGTATCTCCATACCTAGTTTGATCTCGTTACCGACATGCACTCTTTTCGCGTTCCCGTGATATAACATTCTAGAAAAACACATGTGGCAGAGGTGGGCCCATGCCAACATTGCATGGGATCTTTACCTATCTTAGCTGACTAGAAAAACACCTTCATTAACTTTTGGTTGTATGATTCATCACTTTGACAACATAATCCTACCTAGTTGGTATATCTAAGTATAACACTGCTATCCAAAGACATCATGAGACACTTTGTGGAAAATGTGGGGACCATGCCAACATTGCATGTGCTATAAACCTCTCTTGGTTGGCTATAAACACCATCATAAACTTAGTGGTTTTGTGAGTCAACACTTGGCAAAACATGATCCCGACTAGCTAAATGCTACATCTAGGTTTGAGAGTGCTATGCAAAGCCATGATGAGACACACCTGTGGCAGATGTGGGCCCATGCCAGCATTTCATGGGATCTAGACCTATCTTAGCTGTCTAGAAACACCTTCATCAACTTGTGGTTGTATGAGTCATCACTTGGACAACATAATCCTACATAGTTGGTACATCTAAGTATAACACTTCTATGCAAAGTCATCATGAGACACTTTGTGGAAAATATGGGCCCATGCCAACATTGCATGGGCTATAAACCTCTCTTGGTTGGCTAGAAACACCATCATCAACTTGGTGGTCTCTTCGGGGGCTACCGAGCTGCGGTACCAAAGTTCGCGGGTGAGTGCACCGCGGTACCTATGTTGCCTAAAATTGCCGCGTTTCGAAATGTTGGGCCGCCAACTACCGAGAGGGGCCATTTCGATGCAAACTCATCTCACCCTACCAAATCCAAACATGCCGTGAAACTGCCCCGCGAAGTAGACGATCGGGACCCTCATGTCAGTAATATTTCTGTGACGCGAGAGCCAACGCGGCAACCACGTAGGCAAAACGAGAGACTATAGGAGCATGGTGCGTTGACCAAATTCACAAATCCACTCCCTCCCTCCTTTCACATGAACCCTAGCACCGGTGGCGTTGAAATCCCCTGTCCAACCAGAATGATCTCTTCGGGCTGGCGCCAAGTTGCTGCGCCTACTCGCTGCTACCGAGCTCTAATGCCAAATGTCGTGCCAGCCGTTGCGACGATCTTGCCCGCCTCTACCATCAATGAGCTGAGCAATGCGAAGGATGGCAGATCCATTTGTGGAGGAAGAAGTACTTCTGGCTAATTACAGGTGAGCTAATCTTCTCTTTGCTATTCGCACTACCTATAACTGCTAGCTGGCTATTGGCATTACAGACATATATCGAACATAGAATTGTTTGCTAGCACGACACTAACAAACAATTCTTATCTTTTGTCTCCAATTTTCTATCAACTAGGATCTCCGCTGAACCCAAATACATGGGTCTGGTGGCCATCTGCGGCTACCTCATTAAATTAGCACATGGGAAGAGCACGTGGAAACAAGCTCAGAATCTGAAGATGGAAGTAGCGCCTGTGCAGTTATGCACTATTCCTAGTTTGGTTGCTGTTGTGCATGAACTTGCTGAAATGGGGTCGGAGCAGACTGCACGGTTCAGCATCGTTGATGAACAAGGCTTCAAGGTTCCTATAGCATGTGACAGTCAGCTAATTGGGTTGATGAAACAGCATGTTAGGCTTCGCGTGGTTATGCTAGTGTGTAACATACTGGATGAGAAAGCTCCTGCTACTGGAAGTCGCCCAACTATTATTGGAGAGGGAGGTCTAACTCGAACCCCTGCTATTGTTGAGCAAACTGTGGTTCCTCGTCCGCGACATGCTTCTGTCAGGCAACCTCCTCGTAGGAGTCCCCGTATTGCTGTTGTGGAAAACTCTGATATGGAATTTGCTGGTACTGGTCGTCCCTGTCCCCGTGCCCGTGTTGCTGCGGCTGCTGCTCACCCAATCCATGCCACTGTTGAGCAAACTAAGGCTTCCAGAGGCTGCCCTGCTGTTGTTGCCAAGACCGCCGCCTTGTGTGCTGCTCCTCCTCGAAACTGTCCTCAAGTTGTGCGAACCCGTGCTCTAGAATTTGCTGGTACTGGTCGTCCTCGTGTTGTTGTTGATCTGGATGTTGTTGACCCAATCTATGTCGCGGTTGAGCAAACTAAGGCTTTCGGAGGCTGCCCCACTATTGTTGCAAAGATTGATGCCTTGTCTCCTCCTCGAACTCATGCTTGGGTTCAGCGAGCTGCTGGTCTGGAGCCAGCTCATGGTCTGGACTCTACTAGCACTCGAAACACTGTTGTTGTGGGAACTGCTCCTGATCGTCAATGTGGCATGGCAGCAGCTGATCCTATTGTGGCTGTCATTAGAAGGGGCCCTGCCTGTCCACCATGTAATGTAGCTCCCACTGCTAAGGGCCCCCACCTTGCTCCTGGTTCTGGTACTTCCACCGAGGTTGATCCAGGTAACGATGACGCTGGTGATGGCGGCGGTGGTATTGGGGCTGGGTCTAATGGTGTTGCTCCATCTCTCGAACCTCTCGCAGGTTTCTATCCGGAAGAACTTGATGATGGGAAAGTAATCGTACGTATCGGTGTCGTGGATTATACTGCAAAATTGGATGATGGCACAGAAAAATTCTATGACGAGTTTGATGTAATCCTTGATAGATACGACCCTGAAGTGGTAGAGTTATTTAACCTGATGGCATCGTTATGTGTGAAGGTGTTGTGGGGGTCCTCCGAGGAAGCACGTTTGTTATATTCTAGTTACAGGAGCAAAAATGCTATCAAAGTAAAATATACCAGGGATTTAGTCGTACCGTTTACAAGGAAACATTATAGAGGTGAAGTTTACTTCCACTTGATAGTGCTCACGGTTGTAGAGGAATTGGAACTCGACAATAGAGATGATGGACTTTTAGAAGGCATGCGTGACCTGATCCATGGCATCATTGGGGCTGGTGCAACTGAGGGTAGCTTCGAACAGAGGAGAGTCTTATAGAGGAGCATCATAAAGAGGAGCAGGAAGAGCATCCCCAGAAAGGGCATCCCGAAGAAGAACGTCACCAAGGATACCACGCCAAAGAAGAGGACGCCCAAGAGTCGCACGACAAAAGGCACCACGCCGTAGAGTACACCCCTGAGATCTAGTCAAAATGCCACACCAAACGGTAGCAGCAAAAACGCTAAGAGAGCTAGAATGGTGGTGAACACTCCCAGGAGTGGTAGCAAATAGGCGAAGATGGCCAGCACAGAGGCTACCACACCCAGTGGGAGCAGAAAAAATACTAATTTGGAGCGGAACACGCCAGTGTCAGGGAATTATGCCAACACGAAGGAGAACATGCCCAATAGTAGCAGCAAAAGGGCTAATTTGGAGCGGAACACGCTGCTGAGGTCAAGAAATAATGCCAGCACCAGGGAGAAGACGCCCAATAGTAGCAGCAAAAGGGCTAATTTGGAGCAGAACACGCTGCTGAGGTCAGGCAATAATGCCAGCACGAAGGAGAACATGCCCAATAGTAGCAGCAAAAGGGCTAATTTGAAGAAGCACACACCGCAGAGGTCAGGCAATAATGCCAGCACCCTGGAGCCAACACCCGTGAGGGGAGGCAGTAAGGATATCACACCCAAGAGCGGAAGCAAAAAGCCTAGTTCGATGGGGAATGGAACTCGGATGTCAAGCCCTACTTATACCATCAGGAAAGATTACATCAGGAAGGAGGATGTACACAGGAAGAGCAAGAGGGTTCTGTACACTCAAGATGAAATTAATTCTGACTGTTGTTTGTCCACTTAAGTACCTGGGATGCATGCAAACATAAGACCACCCCATGTGGTTGCAGCAGAACCAACTGAGTGTCTTGGAGAAAACAGAGTTGCCGGTGAGGTGGATTGGGGAAATGTTCTGGTCCATCCGGGTGGAGACGATGGTGTAGCCCCACCCATGGGAGTCAATATGATGTGTGCAGTACTAGGCATTAGAGACGATGACGAGGATTCTGAATTAGATGAAGAAGAATGCAATGTAGAGGATCAAGAATCTGGTGATGATGAAATAGATGAGGAACTTAACGATGAGGCTGGTATTCCAGTCGATGATTTGGGTGTTGAAGTAGAAGAAATGAAACATGACCACGAGTATCCTATAATTTCGGTCGGCACTGAGTTCAGGATGTCATTCTGGCATTTTTGTATCAAGAGGGAGTTCGACGTTTATCGACTGAAGAACACTGCCGAGAGGTATGAGGTCGTTTGCAAGTTAACATGGATGAATGGACGGGCCGAGGTACATTGTCCATGGGGGATCACAGCAAGAGCCTTACCTGTGTCGAATGCTATTAGGGTACTAGGGCAATGAATGCAGCAAACCATTAGAACTCTCTCCCTCCTTTCGCTCTATAACTACAATTGATGTGCGATATCTTTCTGGCAACTAGTCGACTCCGCTTATCTTTTAAATGAATCTGTGTTGCAGGTGAACAAAATGGGCCCTCCACACATGTGTCCGACAGGCAGAAAACTGAAATCCGCAATGGCTGATACGGAGTGGGTGGCTATGCAATCTATGTCCATACTAAAGTATAAACCTAAGGAGACTAGCCTCGGTTCTAAATACAACGTTGTCCTTCCGTATTACATAGTTTGGAAAGGTAAAGAGAAAGCTCTAGGGGTCTTGCACGGGGATTGGACCAATAGCTTCAGGATGTTGTACAACTTCAAGGCGGAGGTACAAGCTAGGTGTCCAGGGAGTGTTGTGGAGATTGACACAGAATCAGAAGATGGTAAAATATATTTCAAAAGATTTTTCATGGTGCTTAAACCATGCATCCAAGGATTCAAGGACGGCTGTAGGTCGTATCTGAGTGTAGACAACACTATCCTAACTGCCAAATGGAAAGGCTGCCTACCATGTGCCACAGGACTTGATGGTCACAACTGGATGTTCCCAGTGGCATTCGGGCTGCTTGAAACAGAAACAGAGGAAAACTGGGTCTGGTTTATGAGGCAGCTCAGGAGATCAATAGGCCACATGGATCCATTGGCTATATCCACGGATGCATGCAAAGGGCTGAGGAATGCAGTGAAGGAGGTGTTCCCGCGAGCTGAAAGTAGAGAATGCAATGCCCATACGATGCTCAACTTGTACTCACACTACGCAGGCAGCGTATTTCGTTACATGTTTCCTGCTACTAGAGTTTACAAACCTAGTAGCAGCGAATATTTCATGAGAAAGATTTTTGCCGAAGCCCCTGAACTTCTAGAGTACTTAGCCATCCATCATTCGCAGCTATGGAAGAGGAGTCAATTCAACCCTGACATCAAATTTGATTACATAAACAACAACCTTGCAGAATGCCTGAATAACTGGGTGAAGGACATAAAAGTGCATCCTGTTCATATTTTGATGGACAGCATACGTGGTATGATCATGAAGCTATTAAATATAAGCAAAGAGATCGGTAGGAGACTTAGAGGAGATATGCTACCACTAGTTGTACAGCAACTGCACAAGAGAAGCCGAGGACTTGCTCATCTTAAGGTTCTCCCGTCAACCAGCAGAAGCTATGAGGTTGTCGATATGTCCAAGAGTGGCAAAAGGGATGTTGTGAACATTCAGCTGCGTGAATGCACCTGCTTAGAGTGGCAGCATATCGGGAAATCTTGCGACCACGTCTTGGCCTTCTTGGTGAAGAAAATAACTCTACCACATTTGGATCGGTATTTGCCAGACTACTACTCTATGGAAAAGTTTAGAGCTGCGTACGCTGGATCCGTCGTGCCATGTACAAACCCATCTCGGTGGCCTCAAGTCCAACTGTCTTTCGAGCTTTGCTAGCCAGTTACAAAAAGGGGCAGAGGAAGACCCCAGGTGAATAGGTTTAAGAATTTTCTCAAGAAGAAGGGTTCGGCTTTCTGTGCTACAAAGCAGGGCAAAAACAGATGCAAGACCTGCCATCTTATAGGCCATAGAGCAGCTGGATGTCCCCTTAATGTTCCCAAACCTAGGTATGAGATGGTACATACACACAAAAAAAAATTTACAGTCTGTAGATATAAGGTAGTAATCCATGTACTGCTTTTTTTACAGGAAGCGCAAGGTAAGAAACAAGACAGCCGACTCAGTAATTTTGCTGCGGGAAGAAAACCAAAACGAGTGGAGTGATGATGCAGGACAAGATTATGGTGCTGATTGGCCTGACATTCCGTCGGCCCGGAGATGCAGGGTACGTGAATGTAAGAAAATTGGCACCCATGAAGAGGAAGAAGGCAGGAGATGAAGAAGCCAGTGGATGTGAAGGAAAGAGGAAGAAAGTTGGCACCCAAGCAGAGAAAGAGGGCTAGTAGTGTAGAAGCCTATTGATGTATTGAACTTGAACCTATATATGTAGTTCGGTTAAACTCTGGAGCTGTGTGCGTGGAACTTGTCGGGCGAAACAATCTGCCTCCCATACTCGGAGTAAAATGTATCGCGACTTTAGGATTGGATACGGCCGAGGCCACTAGTTGAATCCAAAATTGTGACTATGCCACTACTATCTGAACAATCGCGATAGTTGAGCGGTTAAATCCTCTCCAAAATCGTTGGGCGTTAGTGGCATAGACATGAATTAGGCGCTTAATAAATCCCTGCTATTGGCATTACACTTATGATAAGTTTATGGGCTGAAAAACAATTTCTTAAGCTGGCTGCTACACTCCACGAAGCAGCAACTTATTTCAGCTGCTGGACAATGACATGGCAACATAAATAGCAAATGCAACAGATAATGAGGAAATTGTTTCCACTATCTAGCCTAATCTTGAGCCTGTTTGTCTCACCACCTCCCTGCCCCTGCCTCCCCTGCACCTGGCCAAGATCCCGGATCTCTCGCTCCATCACACGAATCTCCTCTCTCTTGTCCCACAGAGCATCACACAGATCCTGAACAAGCTCTCTGTGAAAACTTGTCAGTGGCTTTTCGATCCACACAAACTTGTCACAGCCAGTCCCTCTCCCTTCCTGCGTAGTAGATCGAAGGAAACAATAAAAGAATTACATTACGCTTTCCGGATCCGGGTTACCATTATACCTACAGTAGGAACTTACCGCTCTGATGCTACAGTTGCTAAATTTTCCTGCAGTATTTTCGTCGGCATCTTCTCACTGCACAAACGTAGCATATCAGGGTAGTAATCATAGGGCGCCCTCTGGTACCTGATGGGGGCACCCGCCTAACGACATTGAGCCGACCCTGATTCCGCCCGAGACAAACTGCACGAGTTGCAAGCCATGAGCGAGGGGAGCGAGGGCAGAGGAAAGAGGAGCCTTTGGATGTCATGGTAGTGGTGAAGCATGATTTATCCCTACTTAATAACTCGGGCAGAATCCTACCGTCCACATTCGGCTGACAGGTGGGGGACCTAGCGGGTGGACTTGTCAACCAAACCTCGCGCCTTCATGGTTCAAAAGCCCTCTCGCCCGCATTGGACGAAATTTTTTAGCACCTTGCCCGCGTACATATCACTAGGAGGCCTTTCTCAGGAACCAGACACGCCTGGCCCACAATCTTACTCCCTCCTAGGAACTTGTCATGGCTCGTGCCGCCAGAACCATCCGCTCCACTGCTTCTGGTAGGGCTCGCCGCGGCGGATCCACCCCAAGATCCTACTGACACAGTATCAAATGGCCATGGTTTCTTGAGAGGAGCGACGACGCTACGTATGCGAGATTGGCCCCTCCTACCTATAGAAGGACTGATGCGGCGTCGAGCTCGAGCAGGAGCCGCCAGGCGCATCGGCGCTCAGTCCACGCCAACCCCGTCACCTTCGTCATTGTCGATTCCGATGTGGAGGACAACAGGGACGAAGCTGTGCAGAACGCTACTGTTGCCTCCTTGGCGAAGGGCAATCCACGGGCGGGAGTGGATGTCACTGGGAAGGGCACAAAGTTGTCACCAATCGAGGTGGACTCCGACGACAGCGGTGTGATGTGGGTTTAGATGTTGTTTAGGATGGTTGCAATTTCGGTTGTGTTTAATGCGACTACAATTATTGTAATGGGTTTGTCGAGCTATATTGAGAAATATGTGCAATAGCAGCGTGTGAGTGCTTCCACTTTAGAAATCGTGTCTTTGCCATTTGCATGTTGCATTATCAACGTAGATTACATGTAAACAATCCAACAAATATCAGATTACAACCATCAGACAGGAGTGGCAGGATGGAAGAGAAGTTGGGACAGTGGCTTCAAGGGGAAGGAAGAGGAGGGGGGCATGACACTGACAGGTGGGCCCTCGGAACACGTGACACTGACATGCGGGAGCGAGAGCACACGGTATTGCCGGTTTGTCTAGAGAAAGCGTACTTTCCAACGTGACAACAACAAGATGATTGGACCAATATAATAACTCGTCGAATTATGACGGAGTACTGAAAACTACAACTGGGGTACATTCGCAAAACACATATGCTCTAAGCACCTGAGAAGCATCGCTTAAGTCTAACAGTAACAATAGCACAAGTACTACATTTCCCTGTCGGTCTTCTCGATACAAATGTAGAAATGCATCTGCCTGTTCGGTCCAACACCGACAAGGTACTGAGATGGCACGCATAGGATCGACCTTAGGTCCACATACTCCACCTCCCGCGGCGTCGGGCAGCTCGGTGCCTCGGCTAGCACAAGAATGCTATCCGACGACGGCGGCTGGGCGTTCGCCCACATGCGCACCGTGTACACGGGCCAGGCGCACGAGACCGACCTGACACATACGGCACACACGACGATGGGCCCGGCTGTGGTTCCCGGAACACCAGCGGTAATTGTCAGGACGAAACCAGAGCCGCCCCCCCTGGAAAATTAGCCGGCGGCATGCCGAGTAAGTGAACGGCACCTGCTCTTGGAGAAGTTGGCTTTCCCGTACGAGATCCTAATCACTTCGATCAAGTTCCCCTCTGCAAGGTGGACGACGAGCTCTGCTGGCGGGCCGATGTAGTTGCAGCCCGGCTCCGTGCAGGAGCACGCCACGTGCAGGCATGCAACTCGTGGAGCGGGAGCTCATGGTAGGAGTAACGGTGAAAGCATCCTGGGTGGGAGCAGACGAGCGGGAGCATCGATGCGAAGTTGCACGCGAGGATCTCCTGATTCTTGGGCTGCAGCATCTGCCACATCTGAAGTTCGTCAAGAAATCAGAAAAAAGATCAGCAGTTAGATTGGCGAATAGCAGGAATATGTAGGATAAGTTCAAAATCTTGTAAAATGATTTCTTAGCATGAAGGTAGCGACCCCAGAATTGGCGGATGTCGTCGGCTTGCGTCTACGGCAGGATGGAAGTGAAGTGGGGAAAGTGGCTTCGAGGGGAAGAAAGAGAAGTACGGGGAGGAAGAGAAGTAACGAGAACGTGACACTAGGCTATGGGCCACTGAACTCGTGAGTCGTGACACTCACAACATGCTAGTTTGTCCAGAGGAAGTGTGGCCAATCATGCCGCAGACCAGCCTACTCGAGGATCGCTCTCACGAAGACTATCCCAATCGTCCAAGCGCCCCAATCAAACGGTATGTAACAATCGTCAAGCTGAACAACTGTGTTATGGCGTGCCTTCTAGAAGACTCGGTCTAACGGTGGATCCATTGGGGGGCTAACGTTAGGTCTCTCCTAAGGTTAGGATCCATATGTGGTTTGTGGAAAAGAACATGCAATCAACACTGGTTGATCCATATGTGGTTTGTTGATAGAACACACATGCAATGACACTGGTTGATCCATATGTGGTTTGTGGAAAGAACAAACATGCAATGACCACTAGTGGATCCATATGTGGTTTGTGGAAAGAACAGACATGCAATGACTCTAGTGCTGGTTTTAGTATAAGAACACACATGCAATGACTCTAGTGGGTCCATATGTGGTTTGTGAAAAGAACACACATGCACTGACCACTGGTTGATCCATATGTGGTTTGTGGAAAAGAACACACATGCAATGAACACTTGTGGATCCATAAGTGGTTTGTGGAAAGAACACACATGCAGTGAACACTATTTGATCCATATGTGGTTTGTGAGAACACACATGCAATGACTCTAGTGCTGGTTTTAGTATAAGAACACACAAGCAATGACTCTAGTGGTTCCATATGTGGTTTATGAAAAGAACACACATGCAATGCCACTGCTTGATCCATATGTGGTTTGTAGAAAGAACACGCATGCAATGCCATTGGTTAATCCATGTGTGGTTTGTGGAAATAACACACATGCAATGACTCCAATGGATCCATATGTGGTTTGTGGAAAAGAACACACATGCAATGACCACTAGTTGATCCATATGTGGTTTGTGGAAAGAACACACATGCAATGACACTGGTTGATCCATGTGTGGTTTGTGGAAAGAACACACATGCAATGACTCTAGTGTTGGTTTTAGTATAAGAACACACATGCAATGACTCTAGTGGGTCCATATGTGGTTTGTGAAAAGAACACACATGCACTGACCACTGGTTGATCCATATGTGGTTTGTGGAAAAGAACACACATGCAATGAACACTTGTGGATCCATAAGTGGTTTGTGGAAAGAACACACATGCAGTGAACACTATTTGATCCATATGTGGTTTGTGAAAAGAACACACATGCAATGCCATTGGTTCATCCATATGTGGTTTGTGGAAAGAACACACATGCAATGACACTGGTTGATCCATGTGTGGTTTGTGGAAAGAACACACAAGCAATGACTCTAGTGGGTCCATATGTGGTTCATCTCAGGAACACACATGCAATGCCACTGGTCGATCCATGTGTGGTTTGTGGAAAGAACACTGATACATTGCAAATGTATCTATAATTTTTGATGTTCCATGCTTAATTTTATCCACTTTCTTGTGTTTTGTCCAAACTTTGGAGTACTTTTATTATGATTTCTTGGACTAACCTATTAACAAGAGCCACCGTGCCAGCTGCCTGTTTTCTGCTATTTTTGGTTCCAGGAAAGTCAGAAAATGAATATTCTCGGAATTGGACGGGACAAAAGCCAAAGTGCCTATTTTTCCGGAAGGGATCAAGTGCCAGAATACGAGACGGAGAGGGGCTAGGGGCCGGCCACACCACCTGGCCGACCCCAGCACCCCCTCGGCCTCTCCTTCCACCTATAAGTTGCCCTCGGGACTGCTAAGGTAATAGATGAACCACCGCCTGCTAGAACCTCCATGGAAGAAGAAATTGCTGAACCTGAAAGCTCATTAGATGAAAAAGAGGAGGAGAGTGATGGACAAAGGAGGAAGAATGGATCTACCCATGCCTACCTTCTAATGAGAGTAACTCTTTACCCCTTATTTGATTGTCCCCCATGCTTACCCATTATTTGATTGTCCCCCATGGACAAAAGAAGGAGGAAGAATGGATCTACCCATTATTTGATTGTCCCCCATGCTTACCAAAGGAGGATGAATGTTATGTTCCTGTGGATTCTTTTGATGAAAAGCATGTGTTATGTGATAGTTATATTGTTGAGTTTATTCATGAGGCTACTGAAAATTATTATGAGAGAGGAAAATATGGTTGTAGAAGTTTTCATGGTATTGAGACACCTCTCTATGTGCCGAAAGTTTTGAAGTTGCTCTTGTTTTATCTACCCATTCTCGCTATGATGTGCTTCTTTGATTTATTTTCTTACAAGGTTCCTATGCGTAGGAAGTGGGTTAGACTTAAATGTGTTTTGAATTTTCTTCTTGATGCTCACTTTTACTTCAATTCATATTTCTTATGTGAGCATCTTTTCAAGCTTTCTGATGCCTAACTTAAAGGCGTTAAAGAAAAGTACTTGTTGGGAGATAAACCCAAGAGTTTTAGTTGAGTCTTGGAAGTTATTAAATCTGTAATAACCTCTCCTTATCCTTTTTATTTGCTTTTTGTGCCAAGAGTAACCTCTAATGAGATTGAAGTAATGATTGGGAAAGTTGCTGTCCCGAAACAGATTTCTGTGCTTCACCGTAAAAATTCCTGAGAGAGATCTGTATGTCGGATTGAGCTGTAATTTTTTGTTATTCTTCCCCAGGTTGTTATCTAACTTTCGTTAGTTCAATACTTTTTGATTTGAGCAACAGAAGGTCTTCTAAAAAATTCGTCTTTACCTGCTGGTCTGTTTTGACAGATTTCTGCCATTTTCTGCATTTGCTTCTTGTTAGTTCCTTCTTGAGTTACTTTGGGGAATTGAGATTTTTGAGGGAAGTGCTACAGTATATAGTGTTCTAATGAAAGTTTATTTGGTGTTAGAACTGAACCTTGAGACTTATTTATCTTAAGTGCACTAATGTTGCTAATTAGATTGTGTGAAGTTTTGTATGAAGGAAAAATTTCACGTGTATGGAAGGAATGAGTAATGAGATGAAGGATGGACCAAAGCTCAAGCTTGGGATGCCACGCGTGTCACCCCAAGAAATATCCAAGAAGTACAAGCGTCAGAGCTTGGGGATGCCCAAGGCATCCCTCTTCTTCATCAATAAAAATCCAGGTTTCCTCCAAACGCTTTATTTTTATTGTTTCATGCATAGTTGTGTTTTTCTTGGAGCGTCTTCTTTTTCGTTTTTGTTTTGGTTTTCAGTTTGCTTGGTTTGTTTAGTTTTCTTAATAAGTTGGTTGGACCCCCTCTTTCACACTTTGGTTTGCAAATAGTTTGGTTTGGTTTTGGAAAAGAGTAGGAAAGTTCATGCTTATGTGGTAAAAAGAGCTTGTTTTTTTCTTGGCCTATGCTTTGTCATGCCATGCTTGATATTTTTTTGGCTTTATGCTTAGTATTCTTTGCTGTAGCATGACTTGTTATAAACAATTGAGATTGCTTAATGTGCCTTGGATCAATCATGCGTTGTTTTAGCATAGTATAGTGGTATTCTCCTTTGATGCTTTATTTGGGTTGACTTGGCGCATGCTCACACCATGTTATGACTATCTCAAGTCACCATAGCCTTTATGATCCTTTAGTTTTCAACTTGTAGTATCACTTTATGCTTTGATCAATGATTTTTTGTCACTCTGCATGATTATGGCCATTATTGCTCTCTTAGTTTGTCGCTTCCAGTCTTTTGCTAACCTCCACAACCAAGTACGAGTTCTACTCATGCATCCAAATACCTAAACCAAGTTTTTACAAAGAGTCCACCATACCTACCTACTAGCTTATGGTATTCCAAGTACATTCATGCTTTTGTTTACCTTCCACTTGTTATGAGAAAACTAGTGATTAAAGCTCTCACGAACTTGATGGCACACTTTACTTTATTGCCTCTAATAAACTTGAACGATTGGGTCCTTCTTTGTTGCGTATATGCTTGCACTTTATAAGTTGAAATTAGCAGAACCATGTTTCATGGGGAACGCTTTCAACATTGCACTTGTACTTTGTACCATGTTGATATTATGTTCTTTTGCTTACGGATCCCGGCGGTGTGAAATAAAAGTGGAACTTGTAAGATCATGGAGTTTGTATGTGTGTTAGAGAAACGCCTGGGCCGCTAGCCTAAGCCATGCCTAATCATGGTGGAAACTTGCAGCATCACCATAATGAGCACTCTATGAAGCATCCTCAATAAAAACCTATACAAATAGCAAATAAAAAGATCGATCAGATGCTCATTGTCGGCTTGCCTTGTGATTTTGATTATGGGAAAGCTCCTGTATCATGTGCAAGGGGTACCGCGTTGGCGGTTCTTAATGATACACATATACTTACAATGACAAGAGCTTACTCGTGACTGAAGTTGAGTAGCATGAGGATCGGTCTTCGTAAGTAAGGGGCATGAGATTTCGGTTTATAACTTATCAAGCATATCCTCTTAGTTGTGTCCCTTTAACCTTAATCACCTTCAAGATTCTTATGATAGGGGCAATGAGAGCTGAATGCTATAAGTACCATAATTTTTGGAAGCTCTTTATGAGACTTGAATCCCTACTTCCTTTTTACAAAAGGCCTTTCTTCCACCATTATATTGAGTCTCTACCTTCTATCTTTATGCACTACTTTGAGAGCATAGTGGCCATTCTTAGTTCTATGTGCATTGTCCCAAGACTAGTTGATTGATGCATAACTTGTTATTGCTTGTTTTAAACTATTGTATCTAGTCACTCTTATGAACTTTGAAGGTGTCCTATGCATTTATATTTGCTACTCTATTGAGGGACAAGCTGAATACATTTATGCTATGTTTTCTTTATGTGAAACAAACAAACATCTTGCAAAGCATTGTTATTCATGAATCTTTTGTTTGTACCTTTTCATGTTGCATCATAGTCTCTTTGCTTATTGCTAGAACTTTGTCTTTCATGTTATGATTGAAGTACTATGATCCTAGCTTTGAATGTTTTGCAAATATTTTGATTAAGTCCTTGATGGTGCATGTCACCTCAATAATTATTTCTTTTTATCACTTACCTACTCGAGGACGAGCAGGAGTTAAGCTTGGGGATGTTGATACATTGCAAATGTATCTAAATTTTTTGATGTTCCATGCTTAGTTTTATCCACTTTCTTGTGTTTTGTTCCAACTTTGGAGTACTTTTATTATGATTTCTTGGACTAACCTATTAACAAGAGCCACAGTCCTAGCTGCCTGTTTTCTGCTGTTTTTGGTTCCAGGAAAGTCAGAAAATGAATATTCTCAGAATTGGACGGGACAAAAGCCAAAGTGCCTATTTTTCGGAAGGGATCAAGTACCAGAATACGAGAGGGAGAGGGACCAAGGGCCGGCCACACCACCTGGCCGCGTGGCCAGGCTTGGCCCGAGCCAGGGGGTGGTCTGGCCGACCCCAACACCCCCTCGGCCTCTCCTTCCGCCTATAAGTTGCCCTCGGGACGAAAACCCTAGGTACCCGATCAAAAATCCACGAAAGAGTCTGTAGCCGCCGTCGTCTATGTCCCTAGATCAGGGGGAATCTGAAGCTCTTCCCGGCACCCTGCCGGAGAGGGGAATTCACCATGGAGGCCTTCTTCATCACCATGCAAGCCTCCGGTGTGATGCGTGAGTAGTTCATCCTTGGCCTATGGAACCATGTTGTAGCTAGATGGATGGTTTCTCCTCCTTTGTGCTTTCATGTTTAGATCTTGTGAGCTCTGTTCATGATCAAGATCATCTATTTGTACTTCATACATGATGAGTTTGCGGGGATCCGATGGATATTGAGATGCTATTTCATATTGATTATTGATTCTATCATGTCTTTTTTATTTGAGTTCTTGCATGCTTTCTGTTGTTAGTAGCTATCTTGGCCAAGTAGATGCTAGCAACTCCAAGAGTTAGTATTTATGCTCGATAGTGGGTTCATGCCTCTGGTAATCTGTGGAAGTGCCAGAAATCTCTAAGGTACTAGATGTGCTGTTGCTACTAGGGAGAAAACAACGATCCTTTGTTCATAGAACAATTGTATTGTTTACTTTACACGCAGTTCGTAAAGCAATAATCTGTTTCTTGCAACTTAATACTAGAGGGGGTTCGGATGATAACCTGAAGGTGGATTATTAGTCATAGATGAAGTTGGATGGCGGTCTATGTATTATGTTGTAATGCCCAATCGAATCTCAAAGGAGTCAAGATGATTAGTATATGCATGTATTGCTTTCTCGGTGTTTGTCAATTGCCCCGCTGTAATTTGTTCACCCAGCATGTTATCTATCTTAAGGAGAGCCACCTCTAGTGAACTATGGATCCCGATCCTTTTACTTTACATACAATCTACAATCTTTTACTGCTTTGTGTTTACTTTCTGCAAACTTTTACTTCTTTCCATTCGATACGTTTAAGCCTTTGTTTTCCGCAAAACACGGTGAGATTGACAACCTCATCGCAATTTGGTTGTGTTGTGCAGGTCTCCACGTTGCTACTAGCACCGGTAGTGCGCCCTGCCAAAGCTCAGCTAGTAACACCTTTGGGGTGTTTCCTTGCTCCTACTATTTCGATTAAACCTTCGTTTCATAACTGAGGGAAACTTGTTGCTGTGCTCATCATACCTTCCTCTTGGGGTTCCCAACGAGCTCTACATCAACACCACGCACCAAGCACTTTTCTGGGCGCCGTGCATTGAGCCATCAAACACACATGCAATGACTCTAGTGGGTCCATATGTGGTTTGTGAAACTAACACACATGCAATGACCATTGGTTGATCCATATGTGGTTTCTGGAAAGAACACACATGCAATCACACTAGTTGATCCATGTGTGGTTTGTGGAAAGAACACACATGCAATGACTCTTGTGCTAGTTTTAGTATAAGAACACACATGCAATGACTCTAGTGGGTCCATATGTGGTTTGTGGAAAGAACACACATGCAATGACCACTGGTTGATCCATATATGGTTTTGGAAAAGAACACACATGCAATGAACACTAGTGGATCCATAAGTGGTTTGTGGAAAGAACACACATGCAATGCCATTGGTTAATACATGTGTGGTTTGTGGAAAGAACAGACATGCAATTCAATTGGTTAATCCATGTGTGGTTTGTGGAAAGACCACACAAGCAATGACTCTAATGGATCCATATGTGGTTTGTGCAAAAGAACACACATGCAATGAACACTAGTGGATCCATAAGTGGTTTGTGGAAAGAAAACACATGGAGTGAACACTGGTTGATCCATATGTGGTTTGTGAGAAGAACACGCATGCAATGACCACTGGTTGGTCCATATGTGGTTTGTGGAAAAGAACACACATGCAATGAACACTAGTGGATCCATAAGTGGTATGTGGAAAGAACACACATGCAATGCCACTGGTGGATCCATGTGTGGTTTTTGGAAAGAACACACATGCAATGACACTGGTTGATCCATATCTGGTTTGTGGAAAGAACAGACATGCAATGACACTGGTTGATCCATCTGTGGTTTGTGGATAGAACACACATGCAATGACTCTAGTGGGTCCATATGTGCTTCATGTCAGGAACACACATGCAATTCCATAGGTTGATCCATATGTGGTTTGTGGAAAGAACACACATGCAATGACACTAGTGGGTCCATATGTGGTTCATGTCAGGAACACACATGCAATGCCATTGGTGGATCGATTTGTGGTTTGTGAAAAGAACACACATGCAATGACCACTAGTTGATGCATATGTGGTTTGTGGAAAAGAACACACATGGAATTTACACCGGTGGATCCATAAGTGGTTTGTGGAAAGAACACACATGCAAGGCCATTGGTTAATCCATGTGTGGTTTGTGGAAAGAACACACATGCAAGGCCATTGGTTAATCCATGTGTGGTTTGTGGAAAGAACACACATGCAATGCCATTGGTTAATCCATGTGTGGTTTGTGGAAAGAACACACATGCAATGACTCTAATTGATCCATATGTGGTTTGTGGAAAAGAACACACATGCAATGAACATTGGTGGATCCATAAGTGGTTTGTGAAAAGAACACACATGCAATGACACTAGTGGGTCCATATGTGCGTCATGTGAGGAACACACATGCAATGTCATTGGTGGATCCATGTGTGGTTTGTGGAAAGAACACACATGCAATGACTCTAGTGGGGCCATATGTGGTTTATGAAAAGAACACATATGCAATAACCACTGGTTGATCCATATGTGGTTTGTGGATAAAACACACATGCAATGACTCTAGTGGGTCCATATGTGGTTCATGTAAGGAACACAAATGCAATGCCATTGGTGGATCCATGTGTTGTTTGTGAAAAGAACACACATGCAATGACCACTAGTTGATCCATATCCGGTTTGTGGAAAAGAACACAGATGCAATTTATAGTGGTGGATCCATAAGTGGTTTGTGGAAAGAACACACATGCAAGGCCATTGGTTAATCCATGTGTGGTTTGTGGAAAGAACACACATGGAATGACACTGTTTGATCCATATGTGGTTTGTGGAAAAGAACACACATGCAATGAACACTAGTGGATCCATAAGTGGTTTATGGAAAGAAAACACATGGAGTGAACACTAGTTGATCCATATGTGGTTTTTGAGAAGAACACACATGCAATGACCACTGGTTGATCCATATGTGGTTTGTGGAAAAGAACACACATGCAATGAACACTGATGGATCCATAAGTGGTATGTGGAAAGAACGAACATTTAATGCCACTGGTGGATCCATGTGTTGTTTGTGGAAAGAACACACATGCAGTGACACTGGTTGATCCATATGTTGTTTGTGGAAAGAACACACATCCAATGACACTGGTTGATCCATGTGTGGTTTGTGGATAGAACACACATGCAATGACTCTAGTGGGTCCATATGTGCTTCATGTCAGGAACACACATGCAATTCCATAGGTGGATCCATGTGTGGTTTGTGGAAAGAACACACATGCGATGACTCTAGTGGGTCCATATGTGGTTTGTGAAAATAACATGCATGCAATGACCACTGGTTGATCCATATATGGTTTGTGGAAAGAACACACATGCAATGACACTAGTGGGTCCATATGTGGTTCATGTCAGGAACACACATGCAATGCCATTGGTGGATCCATTTGTGGTTTGTGAAAATAACACACATGCAATGACCACTAGTTGATCCATATGTGGTTTGTGGAAAAGAACACACATGCAATTTACACTGGTGGATCCATAAGTGGTTTGTGGAAAGAACACACATGCAAGGCCATTGGTTAATCCATGTGTGGTTTGTGGAAAGAACACACATGCAAGGCCATTGGTTAATCCATGTGTGGTTTGTGGAAAGAACACACATGCAATGCCATTGGTTAATCCATGTGTGGTTTGTGGAAAAACACATATGCAAAGACTCTAATTGATCCATATGTGGTTTGTGGAAAAGAACACACATGCAAAGAACACTGGTGGATCCATAAGTGGTTTATGGAAAGAACACACATGCAATGACACTAGTGGGTCCATATGTGCTTCATGTCAGGAACACACATGCAATGCCTTTGGAGGATCCATGTGTGGTTTGTGGAAAGAACACACATGCAATGACTCTAGTGGGTCCATATGTGGTTTGTGAAAAGAACACACATGCAATGAGCACTGGTTGATCCATATGTGGTTTGTGGATAAAACACACATGAAATGACTCTAGTGGGTCCATACATGGTTCATGTCAGGAACACACATGCAATTCGATTGGTGGATCCATGTGTGGTTTGTGAAAAGAATACACATGCAATGACCACTAGTTGATCCATATGTGGTTTGTGGAAAAGAACACAGATGCAATTTATAGTGGTGGATCCATAAGTGGTTTGTGGAAAGAACACACATGCAAGGCCATTGGTTAATCCATGTGTGGTTTGTGGAAAGAATACACATTCAATGACACTGGTGGATCCATAAGTGGTTTGTGGAAATAAAACACATGGAGTGAACACTCGTTGATCCAAATGTGGTTTGTGAGAAGAACACACATGCAATGACCACTGGTTGATCCATATGTGGTTTGTGGAAAAGAACACACATGCAATGAACAGTGGTGGATCCATAAGTGGTATGTGGAAAGAACACACATGCAATGCCACAAGAGGATCCATGTGTGGTTTGTGGAAAGAACACACATGCGGTGACACTGGGTGATCCATATGTGGTTTGTGGAAAGAACACACATGCAATGACACTGGTTGATCCATGTGTGGTTTGTGGAAAGAACACACATGCAATGACACTAGTGGGTCCATATATGCTTCATGTCCGGAACACACATGCAATTCCATTGGTGGATCCATGTGTGGTTTGTGGAAAGAACACACATACAATGACTATAGTGGGTCCATATGTGGTTTGTGAAAACAACACACATGCAATGACCACTGGTTGATCCATATGTGGTTTGTGGATAAAACACACATGCAATGACTCTAGTGGGTCCATATGTGGTTCATGTCAGGAACACACATGCAATGCCATTGGTGGATCCATGTGTCGTTTGTGAAAACAACACACATGCAATGACCACTAGTAGATCCATATGTGGTTTGTGGAAAAGAACACAGATGCAATTTATAGTGGTGGATCCATAAGTGTTTTGCGGAAAGAACACACATACAATGACCACTGGTTGATCCATGTGTGGTTTGTGGAAAGAACACACATGCACTGCCACTGGTTAATCCATGTGTGGTTTGTGGAAAGAACACACATGCAATGACTCTAATGGATCCATATGTGGTTTGTGGAAAAGAACACACATGCAATGAACACTGGTGGATCCATAAGTGGTTTGTGGAAAGAACACACATGCAATGACACTGGTGGATCCATATGTGCTTCATGTCAGGAACACACATGTAATGCCATTGGAGGATCCATGTGTGGTTTGTGGAAAGAACACACATGCAATGACTCTAGTGGGTCCATATGTGGTTTGTGAAAAGAACACACATGCAATGAGCACTGGTTGATCCATATGTGGTTTGTGGATAAAACACACATGCAATGACTCTAGTGGGTCCATATGTGGTTCATGTCAGGAACACACATGCAATTCGATTGGTGGATCCATGTGTGGTTTGTGAAAAGAATACACATGCAATGACCACTAGTTGATCCATATGTGGTTTGTGGAAAAGAATACAGATGCAATTTATAGTGGTGGATCCATAAGTGGTTTGTGGAAAGAACACACATGCAAGGCCATTGGTTAATCCATGTGTGGTTTGTGGAAAGAATACACATTCAATGACACTGGTGGATCCATAAGTGGTTTGTGGAAATAAAACACATGGAGTGAACACTCGTTGATCCAAATGTGGTTTGTGAGAAGAACACACATGCAATGACCACTGGTTGATCCATATGTTGTTTGTGGAAAAGAACACACATGCAATGAACACTGGTGGATCCATAAGTGGTATGTGGAAAGAACACACATGCAATGCCACAAGAGGATCCATGTGTGGTTTGTGGAAAGAACACACATGCAGTGACACTGGATGATCCATATGTGGTTTGTGGAAAGAACACACATGCAATGAAACTGGTTGATCCATGTGTGGTTTGTGGAAAGAACACACATGCAATGACACTAGTGGGTCCATATGTGCTTCATGTCAGGAACACACAGGCAATTCCATTGGTGGATCCATGTGTGGTTTGTGGAAAGAACACACATGCAATGACTATAGTGGGTCCATATGTGGTTTGTGAAAACAACACACATGCAATGACCACTGGTTGATCCATATGTGGTTTGTGGATAAAACACACATGCAATGACTCTAGTGGGTCCATATGTGGTTCATGTCAGGAACACACATGCAATGCCATTGGTGGATCCATGTGTCGTTTGTGAAAAGAACACACATGCAATGACCACTAGTTGATACATATGTGGTTTGTGGAAAAGAACACAGATGCAATTTACAGTGGTGGATCCATAAGTGGTTTGTGGAAAGAACACACATACAATGACCACTGGTTGATCCATGTGTGGTTTGTAGAAAGAACACACATGCAATGCCACTGGTTAATCCATGTGTGGTTTGTGGAAAGAACACACATGCAATGACTCTAATGGATCCATATGTGGTTTGTGGAAAAGAACACACATGCAATGAACACTGGTGGATCCATAAGTGGTTTGTGGAAAGAACACACATGCAATGACACTAGTGGGTCCATATGTGCTTCATGTCAGGAACACACATGAAATGCCATTGGAGGATCCATGTGTGGTTTGTGGAAAGAACACACATGCAATGACTCTAGTGGGTCCATATGTGGTTTGTGAAAAGAACACACATGCAATGAGCACTGGTTGATCCATATGTGGTTTGTGGATAAAACACACATGCAATGACTCTAGTGGGTCCATATGTGGTTCATGTCAGGAACACACATGCAATTCGATTGGTGGATCCATGTGTGGTTTGTGAAAAGAACACACATGCAATGACTCTAATGGATCCATATGTGGTTTGTGGAAAAGAACACACATGCAATGAACACTGGTGGATCCATAAGTGGTTTGTGGAAAGAACACACATGCAATGACACTAGTGGGTCCATATGTGCTTCATGTCAGGAACACACATGTAATGCCATTGGTGGATCCATGTGTGGTTTGTGGAAAGAACACACATGCAATGACTCTAGTGGGTCCATATGTGGTTTGTGAAAATAACACACATGCAATGACCACTGGTTGATCCATATGTGGTTTGTGGATACAACACACATGCAATGACTCTAGTGGGTCCATATGTGGTTCATGTCAGGAACACACATACAATGCCATTGGTGGATCCATTTGTGGTTTGTGAAAAGAACACACATGCAATGACCACTAGTTGATCCATATGTGGTTTGTGGAAAAGGACACACATGCAATTTACACTTGTGGATCCATAAGTGGTTTGTGGAAAGAACACACATGCAAGGCCATTGGTTAATCCATGTGTGGTTTGTGGAAAGAACATACATGCAATACCATTGGTTAATCCATGTGTGGTTTGTGGAAACAACACACATGCAATGACTCTAATGGATCCATATGTGGTTTGTGGAAAAGAACACACATGCAATGAACACTGGTGGATCCATAAGTGGTTTGTGGAAAGAACACACATGCAGTGGACACTTCTTGATCCATATGTGGTTTGTGAGAAGAACGCAAATGCAATGACCACTAGTTGATCAATATGTGGTTTGTGGAAAAGAACACACATACAATGAACACTGGTGGATCCATAAGTGGTTTGTGGAAAGAACACACATGCAATGACACTGGTTGATCCATGTGTGGTTTGTGGAAAGAATACACATGCAATGACACTGGTTGATACATATGTGGTTTGTTGAAAGAACACACATGCAATGACACTGGTTGATCCATGTGTGGTTTGTGGAAAGAACACACATGCAATGACTCTAGTGGGTCCATATGTCGTTTGTGAAAAGAACACACATGCAATGAACACTGGTTGATCCATATGTGGTTTGTGGAAAGAACACACATGCAATGACACTGGTTGATCCATGCGTGGTTTGTGGAAAGAACACACATGCAATGACTCTAGTGCTAGTTTTAGTATATAAACACACATGCAATGACTCTAGTGGGTCCATATGTGGTTAGTGAAAAGAACACACATGCAATGACTACTGGTTGATGCATATGTGGTTTGTGCAAAAGAACACACTTGCAATGAACACTGGTGGAGCCTTAAGTGGTTTGTGGAAAGAACAGACCTGCAATGCCATTGGTTAATCCATGTGTGGTTTGTGGAAAGAACACACATGCAGTGAACACTGGTTGATCCATATGTGGTTTGTGAAAAGAACACACACGCAATGCTATTGGTTGATCCATGTGTGGTTTGTGGAAAGAACAAACATGCAATGACACTGGTTGATCCATATGTGGTTTGTGGAAAGAACACACATGCAATGCCATTGGTTAATCCAGGTGTGGTTTGTGGATAGAACACACATGCAATGACTCTAGTGGGTCCATATGTGCTTCATGTCAGGAACACACATGCAATGCCATTGGTGGATCCATGTGTGGTTTGTCGAAAGAACACATATTCAATGACTCTAGTGCGTCCATATGTGGTTTGTGAAAAGAACACACATGCAATGACCACTAGTTGATCCATATGTGGTTTGTGGAAAGAACACACATGCAATGACACTAGTGGGTCCATAAGTGGTTCATGTCAGGAACACACATGCAATGCCATTGGCGCATCCATTTTTGGTTTGTGAAAAGAACACACATGCAATGACCACTAGTTGATCCATATGTGGTTTGTGGAAAAGAACACAGATGCAATTTATAGTGGTGGATCCATAAGTGGTTTGTGGAAAGAACACACATGCAAGGCCATTGGTTAATCCATGTGTGGTTTGTGGAAAGAACACACATGCAATGCCACTGGTTAATCCATGTGTGGTTTGTGGAAAGAACACACATGCAATGACTCTAATGGATCCATATGTGGTTTGTGGAAAAGAACACACATCCAATGAACACTGGTGGATCCATAAGTGGTTTGTGGAAAGAACACACATGCAATGACACTAGTGGGTCCATATGTGCTTCATGTCAGGAACACACATGTAATGCCATTGGTGGATCCATGTGTGGTTTGTGGAAATAACACACATGCAATGACTCTAGTGGGTCCATATGTGGTTTGTGAAAATAACACACATGCAATGACCACTAGTTGATCCATATGTGCTTTGTGGATAGAACACACATGCAATGACTCTAGTGGGTCCATATGTGGTTCATGTCAGCAACACACATGCAATGCTATTGGTGGATCCATTTGTGGTTTGTGAAAAGAACACACATGCAATGACCACTAGTGGATCCATATGTGGTTTGTGGAAAAGAACACACATGCAATTTACACTGGTGGATCCATAAGTGGTTTGTGGAAAGAACACACATGCAAGGCCATTGGTTAATCCATGTGTGGTTTGTGGAAAGAACAGACATGCAATGCCATTGGTTAATCCATGTGTGGTTTGTGGAAAGAACACACATGCAATGACTCTAATGGATCCATATGTGGTTTATGGAAAAGAACACACATGCAATGAACACTGGTGGATCCATAAGTGGTTTGTGGAAAGAACACACATGCAGTGGACACTGGTTGATCCATATGTGGTTTGTGAGAAGAACACAAATGCAATGACCACTGGTTGATCCATATGTGGTTTGTGGAAAAGAACACACATACAATGAACACTGGTGGATCCATAAGTGGTTTGTGGAAAGAACACACATGAAATGACACTGGTTGATCCATGTGTGGTTTGTGGAAAGAATACACATGCAATGACACTGGTTGATCCATATGTGGTTTGTGGAAAGAACACACATGCAATGACACTGGTTGATCCATGTGTGGTTTGTGGAAAGAACACACATGCAATGACTCTAGTGGGTCCATATGTGGTTTGTGCAAAGAACACACATGCATTGACAACTGGTTGATCCATATGTGGTTTGTGGAAAGAACACACATGCAATGACACTGGTTGATGCATGTGTGGTTTGTGGAAAGAACACACAGGCAATGACTCTAGTGCTAGTTTTAGTATATAAACACACATGCAATGACTCTAGTGGGTTCATATGTGGTTTCTGAAACTAACACACATGCAATGACCATTGGTTGATCCATATGTGGTTTGTGGAAAAGAACACACATGCAATGAACACTGGTGGATCCATAAGTGGTTTCTGGAAAGAACACACATGCAATGCCATTGGTTAATCCATGCGTCGTTTGTGGAAAGAACACACATGCAATGCCATTGGTTAATCCATGTGTGGTTTGTGGAAAGCATACACATGCAATGACTATAATGGATACATATGTCGTTTGTGGAAAAGAACACACATGCAATGAACACTGGTGGATCCATAGGTGGTTTGTGGAACGAAAACACATGTAGTGAACACTGGTTGATCCATATGTGGTTTGTGATAAAAACACACATGCAATGACTACTAATTGATCCATATGTGGTTTGTGGAAAAGAACACACATGCAATGAACACTGGTGGATCCATAAGTGTTTGGTGGAAAGAACACACATGCAATGACACTAGTTGATCCATGTGTGGTTTGTGGAAAGAACACACAGGCAATGACACTGGTTGATCCATGTGTGGTTTGTGGAAAGAACACACATGCAATGACACTAGTTGATCCATGTGTGGTTTCTGGATAGAACACACATGCAATGACTCTAGTGGGTCCATATGGTTCATGTCAGAAACACACATGCAATGCCATTGGTGGATTGATATGTCCATTTTGCATCCCTATTCTATGTCGTAATTCACTATTATTCATTGATATATTTCGTATTGAGAGGTGATACTTATGTTATTTCATCTGTTTTTGCATGGTTGATGACTTTTGGAGCATGGACCGCTGCAGTCAGGATTCTGATGGAAAAGGTGCTATTTGGAGGAAAAATTTGCAAAGATGAGAAAATCCGGGAAAATATACGAAAAATTCTATTTTTCTAGAAGACTCAAGATGCCAGAAGATGGAGTGGAGGTGGGCCACAGGGGGCCCACACCACCCCATGGCGCGGGCAGGCCTAGGCCGTGCCTAGGAGTGGTGTGGCCGCCCTGGCCCACTACAGCCTCTCCCCTCTGGCGTATATCATCCCCATGAAACCCTAAGACTCGGGGAGGGACCACTGAAAGATTTCGCCGCCTCTGCGGGGAGGAAAACACTGAGAGAGAAAGATCTCTCCGGCAGACAGATTTCTGCTAAGGGAATTCCTTCCTGGAGAGGGGAGATCGTCGCCATCAACACCACCATCAAGCTGGACTTCATCAGGATCATCATCATCATCACCACCACCATCATAACCATTAGCACCCTCATCACCATCTCCATATTGCTGTAACAATTGTGTTGAATCTTGCATAGTTCATAGGGGAAACTTTCCCGGTGTTGATTACTCTTTGTAGTTGATGCTATTGAGTGAACCATTGAATTATTGTTTATGTTCAGATTGTTATACATCATTATTCCATCTCTGATCATGATCCATATGATGTCTTGTGAGTAGTTCGTTTTGTTCTTGAGGACATGGGAGAAGTCTTGTTGTTAGTAGTGGAGTTATGTTGAGAAAGATTCAATAGTTTGTTATTTAAGTTGTGGTGCACTTCTTCTAGTGGTGTCATGTGAACGTCGACTACATGACACTTCACCTATATGGGCCTAGGGGAATGCGTTGTGTATTTGGCTACTAATCGTAGGGGTTGCCAGAGTGACAGAAACCTGAACCCCCATTACGAAACCATTACACAAGGGACGTAAGGGTCTTAGAGTTTAAAGTTGTGGTTAGGTTTCTACCTTAATTAATTTCTTGTACTTACGGATGTTTGCAAGGGGGTTTAATCACAAGTATGTATTAAGGCGGTATATTAGCACAGGTTCACCCACACAACACTTAGCAAGCTAGAGAAGATTAATCAACTATATGAAGCGAAAGCACTTGACAGTCTTCCCATGTGTCCTCGAGAACGTTTGGTCATCTATAGAAATACAACCGGCTTGTCCTTTGCTGCATAAAGGATTGGGCCACTTGCTGCATTCATTCTTACTGTCTTTTATTTACTCGTACTTTGTTTACTTGCTTTATCGAAAACCCCTAAAAATCCGTTTGCTAAGTATTTGCAGAGAATTCCTGATCCATACCACTAGCCAGCACCTTCTGCTCCTTGTTGGGTTTGACACTCTTACTTATCGAAAATACTGCGATACACCCCCTATACTTGTGGGTCATCAAGACTATTTTCTGGAGCCGTTGCCGGGGAGTGAAGCGCTATTGGAGAGTGCAACTGGTAAAGGAAACTTCTACTGTGAGTATTGTTTACTTCCGCTAGTTGCTTTATTTTCGTTATGGATAATTCGCTGAGTTTCTTATTTGGTAATGCTACTACCACTGCTAAGGTAGTAGATAAGCCACCACCTGGTAAGAAAGATGTTTTCAAAATACCTACAAGAATTATTGATCGTTTTATGGATAACTATTATGTTGGGGATGGAACTGTCCATCCCGGTGATCATTTACTCTTTATACACGAATTATGCGGGTTGTTCAAGTGTGCAGGTATTACTACAGACCAAGTTAAGAAGAAGTTATTCTCATTATCACTAAAAGGAAGAGCCGAGGAACGGTATAAGCTTTTGAAGAATGGTCAAGCTCTGGAATGGGAGGAAATAGTGCCTCTCTTTTATTCAAAGTTTTATCCTCCTAGTGAGATTCATAAAGATCGGAATCAAATATACAACTTTTGGCCTCTTGATGGAGAGAGTACAACTCAAGCTTGGGGGGATTGAAGTTACTAATGCTCAAATGTCCCATTCATGAGCTCCCTAACAATATTATTATCAATAACTTTTATGCAAGGCTCCCTCTACATGACAAGGATTTATTGGATGCTTCTTGTGCTGGATCATTCACTCGTATGGAAGAAGAAGTTAAATGGGACATTCTAGATCGTATTCAAGACAATGCTGAAGCTTGGGAGAATGACAAATGTAGAAAGTTAGGTATAAATTATGATTATGAATGCATTGAATCTTTTATGGGAACTGATGACTTTCAAAATATTAAAAATGCTTATGGTTTAGACTCTCAAGCTATTGCTTCTTATTTTAAGGCCTTTGCTTCCTATATTGAAGTGCCTAAAAAGAAGTTAAATAAGTATCATGAACCTTATAAAGATGTTGCTAAGAGTGTTCCTGCAAGAAATACTGAAGTTTATACTGCTAATCATGTTTTACCTGAACCTTATATTGAGAAAATGCCTTTTCCAGTTAATGTAAAGGAACATTCTATGATGGCTAGTATGGTTAATAAAAGTATGAGTAAGGCTGCTGAACCTAATAAACAAATGGTTGATGAACCTATTGTAGCAAATGTGAAAGACTTTGTTGCTAATTATGAAGAAAAGGGACACACTATCCTTTGTAAGGATACCTCTAAGATTGTTTCGCATAGTAGTGTTATGAGAGCTAGTATTCCTGTGTTTTCTGTTAGAATAAGTGATCATTGCTATGATACTCCTTGTGATAGCTATATTGTTAAGTTTATGCATGATACTGAAAGCTATTATGATAGAGGGAAAAGTGTTCTTGTGCATCTCAATAATATCAAGTTTCCCCGTTTTATGCTGAAAGTTTTTATGTTGCACTTCTTTTGCCTTCTTATGCAAGTTGCCTTTGGTTCCAATAACTTGTTTGTTTACAAAATCCCCTTGCATAGGAAGTGGGTTAGACTTAAATGTGCGTGTTTTTTTTTGCTTCTTAATGCTCTCTTTCACTTCAAATCATATCCCTATGAGAGCTTCTTCAAAATTATCATGCCCATCTTCATGGCTATAAAGAAAGAGCTTTATGGGAGACAACCCAATTTGTTTTTGCTTTCAGTTTGTTTTTGTTTATTTGAGTCTTGGAAGTTATTACTTCGGTAATAACCGCTCCTTATCCGTTTTGTTTGGTTTTTGTGTCAAGATCAACCTCTAATGAGAGAGAAGTAAGATTTGGGGAAGTTGCTGTCCCGAAACAGATTTTTGTGCTTCACCGTAAAAATTCGTGAGAGATCTCTGTATGTCGGATTGAGTTGTAATTTTTTTTGCTTCTGCCCCAGGTTGTTATTTAACTTTCGTTAGTTTTTCACTTTTTGATTGGAGGAACAGACGATTTTCGAAAAAAATGATCTTTGCCTGCTGGTCTGTTTTGACAGATTTAGCCACTCTTGCATTTGCTTTTTTATTCGATTTCCTTTTTGAATTATTTTTGGGTTTTTGGAAGGAGTTGCTACAGTAGCTTATGTTTTGATGGTTTTCAGTTGAAGTTGAACTCAAAAGGTTTTGTCACTTCACTTATACTAATGTTGCTAATGAGAATTGTGTGAAGTTTTGTGTGAAAGAAATTTCTAGGAAGTGGAGATAATGGTGTAATAAGGAAAAGAAGGGTTTTATGACTCAGTGTATGAAGATGAAGATATAGATGATATTCAAGTGATGACTCCGGAAGGATCCATTCAATACAAAATTCATAGACCTGCAGAGTCCGTTTCCAACTAGGTAACAGTTCTAGTAAGAAAAGTTCCGCGAAAATACAATCCAACTATATTTTTGCAGTTTTCAGTCAAAAAGGAAAGCTACGAAGCGAAAAAGGGACGGAACCGGAGCCAAGGTGGCCCACATCACCCTGTGGCACGGGCCCTCCCTTGGCCGCGCCACCAGGTGGTGAGGCCACCCAGGACTCCGTCTCTGACCCCTTTTCTCCCACTACCTTCCTTTTGATATGAAACTTCGTAATATATATAACCCCCCCCGGATCCCCCGAGGTTCGTATATCGTGTTTTCGTCGTGTTTTTGTTTTGATCTGTTTCTTCCAGGACATACTCTTTGAAAGCTTAGAAGCACAATGGTGTCCGCCAAGGATAAAGGGAAGGAGCCTATGGAGGAAGACCTCCAAGACCGCGGGAAGGAGAAAGAGATCAAGAGTGAAGGTGAAGAGGAGGCAAAACACACCGGCACTACCGCTGCAAGCATCGGAGTGGTGGCAAATCCAGCCATTGGAGGGAATCATCCTCATCACCGTTCAGATCCCTGGTAACTTCCTCCATGCACCAAGAATCCTCTCCACACTCTTATCCATGAGCATCAATACCAGAATATGCCCAAGGAGAAATTACCCTCCAATTGGGATTTGCCTTGTTCTAGCCATGCAGGAAAAGAAGACTTCAAGGAGGAAGAGTGGGGAAAGAATAGCAAGAGCTGGGATTCTCAACACGACATGATCATGAGCCGCATTGAGCAAAATTCACAGCTGATTCGCACTCTCACCTTAGAGATTGAGGACCTTGGGAACTAATCAAGGATCTCATCAAGAGGATACCACCACCACCAAAGGAATAATTCATCATCAGGTTTGGCATCCCCTTGGTTTGTTCCAAGCTTGGGGGAGTGCCGCGGTATCATATCACTATCTTCCATCTTTTTACCTTATTAGTAGAGTCATATCATGAATAGAGGAGTTATTATGTAGTATGGTTTGCATTGTGGAAGTATCCCCTCTCTCCTTAGATATGTATCCCTTGGTGTGAGTTTCCGTTATGGAATATTAATGAGAAGTTCTATCATTCACTCTTTTGCATAGCTTATGATAGTTTTCAATTCGTGGTTATATGATTGATCTTGTTGTTAGTATTGGTAGCACTTTGGGATCATTGAGTGAATTTAGTTTGTTTTGGCAAACCTGGCACGGTCAGTAGCAACACCCTTTTTGAGAGTTGAAAATAAAAAGATAGAAGTACTCTAGAGGAAAAGAATTTCATCATCTTTCTTTCTTGATTTGCTCATAAGTTTAGTATCCTCTAGTTAAGATCTTTTGTGCTTCCAAGGAAGATTGCATGTTTGTTTTTATCATTTGTATGTTTGTTTGTTTCCTTCAACTCTTGTACTTGCTACCCAGCCTTGCTAGCCAAAAACCTGTACTAAGAGGGCATTCTTCTCGTGCATCCACCTCCTTTAAACCAAATCCTTCGCCATTTGTGTCCACCATACCTACCTAGTAGCATTGTTGCTATTCCAAGTAAATTCCTGTTTTATCTACCTCCCAAAATTAAACTTGTTATGAGAAAATTAGTGATTAAATCTCTCATGAACTTGGTGGCACACTTTATATTCCGCACTTAATAAACCTGAACCATTGTGAACTCTCAATGAAAGTTATATGCTTGCAAATTATAGGCTGGGGATTAGCAGAACCGTGCTGTCACGGGGAACGCTTTTAACACATGTAAATATATACCCAGTTGATACCTTGCTCTTTTGTTTGCGGATGTCGTCGGTGTGAAATAAAAGGGGAGCTTGGAAGTCCATGGAGTTATGTATGTGTGTTAGAGAAACGCCTGGGCCGCTGGTCTAATCCATGCTGACTTGGTGGAAACCTGCAGCGAACCATAATGATATCTATGAAGCATTCTTCTTATAAAAAAAGAGAGAGATAGTTATTGAGAAGAAAAGAAAAAAAGAGATACTATGAAAAGAGGAAAGAGAGAAAAAAGCACCATTTTCTCATGGTAAATAAGAAGATTGTTGAGATACGCATTGTCTGCTTGCCTTGTCATTATGATATGGGGATTCTTCCGTATCATCGGGCAAGGGGTACCCCGTTGGCGGTTCTCAATGATACGCACATACTTATGATGACAAGAACTTACCGGTAACTAAATTTGAGTAGCATGAGGAGCGGCCCTCGTACTCAAGGGATTTGGGATTTTCAGTTTATAGTCTGTCAAGCATATAACTCAGATTGGACCTCACTTTAACCATAATCACCTAAAGATGCCTATGATAGGGGCAATGAGAGCTGAAAGCTAGAAAGTATCATAATTTTTGGGAGCTCTTTATGAGACTTGCAATCCCTTCTTCCCTCTTTGAAGGGCCTTTCTTTTTTACTTTCTAGTTGAGTCAGTAAACCTATCCCCTTCTATCTCAGCAAGTATTTTGAGTTGAAGTGTTTCATTCATTCATATGATGGTTTATACATTCACGTTTCTTATGTTCCTTGTTTTGCACATTGCTCTTATCTTGAGGTTTACTACTTTGAAAGCTTTCTTTGAAAACTAGCTATTTGTGAACTCCAGCAAATTATCAACTATTCTTCGACCAAGAGCTAAGTTTGCCATTACCAATTATGATTCACTTTATGTATCTTTATTGTGTTTCCTTTACTCATTGCAAGTTGAGTTATATAATAGTGAGTTGTCTTCTATTATGATCTATGTATTAGATGAATGTGATGCTTCTTGTCCGTATTCTTTTATCGACCCTTCACTGCATAAACCTAAGGTCATGTTTATTGAGCTCAGTTTCGCTTAGGGACAAGCAAAGTCTAATCTTGGGGGAGTTGATACGTCCATTTTGCATCACTATTCTATGTCTTAATTCACTATTATTCATTGATATATTTCGTATTGAGAGGTGATACTTATGTTATTTCATCTGTTTTTGCATGGTTGATGACTTTTGGAGCATGGACCACTGCAGTCAGGATTCTGATGGAAAAGGTGCTGTTTGGAGGAAAAATTCGCAAAGATCAGAAAATCCGGGAAAATATACGGAAAATTCTATTTTTCCAGAAGACTCAAGATGCCAAAAGATGGAGTGGAGGTGGGCCACAGGGGGCCCACACCACCCCATGGCGCGGGCAAGCCTAGGTCGCGCCTGGGAGTGGTGTGGCCGCCCTGGCCCACTCCAGCCTCTCCCCTCTGGCGTATATCATCCCCACGAAACCCTAAGACTCGGGGAGGGACCACAAAAAGATTTTGCCGCCTCTGCGGGGCGGAAAACACTGAGAGAGAAAGATCTCTCCGGCAGACAGATTTCTGCTAGGGGAATTCCTTCCTGGAGAGGGGAGATCGTCGCCATCAACACCACCATCAAGCTGGACTTCATCGGGATCATCATCATCATCATCACCACCACCATCATAACCATCAGCACCCTCATCACCATCTCCATATTGCTGTAACAATTGTGTTGAATCTTGCATAGTTCATAGGGGAAACTTTCCCGGTGTTGATTACTCTTTGTAGTTGATGCTATTGAGTGAACCATTGAATTATTGTTTATGTTCAGATTGTTATACATCATTATTCCATCTCTGATCATGATCTGTATGATGTCTTGTGAGTAGTTCGTTTTGTTCTTGAGGACATGGGAGAAGTCTTGTTGTTAGTAGTGCAGTTGTGTTGAGAAAGATTCAATAGTTTGTTATTTAAGTTGTGGTGTACTTCTTCTAGTGGTGTCATGTGAACGTCGACTACATGACACTTCACCTATATGGGCCTAGGGGAATGCATTGTGTATTTGGCTACTAATCGTAGGGGTTGCCAGAGTGACAGAAACCTGAACCCTCGTTAGGAAACCATTGCACAAGGGACGTAAGGGTCTTAGAGTTTAAAGTTGTGGTTAGGTTTCTACCTTAATTACTTTCTTGTACTTACGGATGTTTGCAAGGGGGTTTAATCACAAGTATGTATTAAGTCTGGGATGTGGCGGTGCATTAGCACAGGTTCACCCACACAACACTTAGCAAGCTAGAGAAGATTAATCGACTATATGAAGGGAAAGCACTTGACAGTCTTCCCATGTGTCCTCGAGAACGTTTGGTCATCTATAGAAATACAACCGGCTTGTCCTTTGCTGCATAAAGGATTGGGCCACTTGCTGCATTCATTCTTACTGTCTTTTATTTACTCGTACTTTGTTTACTTGCTTTATTGAAAACCCCTAAAAATCTGTTTGCTAAGTATTTGCAGAGAATTCATGATCCATACCACTAGCCAGCACCTTCTGCTCCTCGTTGGGTTCGACACTCTTACTTATCGAAAATACTGCGATACACCCCCTATACTTGTGGGTCATCATGGATCCATGTGTGGTTTGTGGAAGGAACACACATGCAATGACCATTGGTTGATCCATATGTGGTTTGTGGAAAAGAACACACATGCAATGACACTGGTTGATCCATATGTGGTATGTGGAAAGAACACACATGCAATGAAACTGGTTGATCCATGTGTGGTTTGTGGAAAGAACACACATGCAATGACTCTAGTGCTAGTTTTAGTATAAGAACACACATGCAATGACTCTAGTGGGTCCATATGTGGTTTGTGAAAAGAACACACATACAATGACCATTGGTTGATCCATATGTGGTTTGTGGAAAAGAACACACATGCAATGAACACTGGTGGATCCATAAGTGGTTTGTGGAAAGATCACACATGAAGTGAACACTGGTTAATCCATATGTGGTTTGTTAGAAGAACACAAATGCAATGACCACTAGTTGACCCATATGTGGTTTGTGGAAAATAAGACACATGCAATGAACACTGGTGGATCCATAAGTGGTTTGTGGAAAGAACACACATGCAATGACACTGGTAGATCCCTGTGTGGTTTGTGGAAAGAACACACTTGCAATGACACTGTTTGATCCATATGTGGTTTGTGGAAAGAACACACATGCAATGACACTGGTTGATCCATGTGTGGTTTGTGGATAGAACACACATGCAATGACTCTAGTGGGTCCATATGTGGGTCATGTTAGGAACACACATGCAATTCCATTGGTGGATCCATGTGTGTTTTGTGGAAAGAACACACATGCAATGACTCTAGTGGGTCCATATGTGGTTTGTGAAAAGAACACACATGCAATGACCACTAGTTGATCCATATGTGGTTTGTGGAAAAGAACACACATGCAATGAAAACTGGTGGATCCATAAGTGGTTTGTGGAAAGAACACACATGGAATGACACTGGTTGATCCATGTGTGGTTTGTGGAAAGAACACAGATGCAATGACACTGGTTGATCCATGTGTGGTTTGTGGGAAGAACACACATGCAATGACACTGGTTGATCCATATGTGGTTTGTGGAAAATAACACACATGCAATGAATACTGGTGGATCCATAAGTGTTTTGTGGAAAGAACACACATGCAATGACACTGGTTGATCCATGTGTGGTTTGTGGAAAGATCACACATGCAATGACACTGGTTGATCCATATGTGGTTTGTGGAAAGAACACACATGCAATGACACTAGTTGATCCATGTGTGGTTTGTGGATAGAACACACATGCAATGACTCTAGTGGGTCCATATGTGGTTCATGTCAGGAACACACATGCAATGCCATTGGTGGATCCATGTGTGGTTTGTGGAAAGAACACACATGCAATGACTCTAGTGGGTCCATATGTGGTTTGTGAAAAGAACACACATGCAATGACCACTGGTTGATCCATATGTGGTTTGTGGAAAGAACACGCATGCAATGACACTAGTTGATCCATGTGTGGTTTTTGGAAAGGACACACATGCAATGACACTGGTTGATCCATGTGTGGTTTGTAGAAAGAACACACATGCAATGACTCCAGTGCTAGTTTTAGTATAAGAACAGACATGCAATGACTCTAGTGGATCCATATGTGGTTTGTGAAAAGAACACACATGCAATGACCACTGGTTGATCCATATGTAGTTTGTGGAAAAGAACACACATGCAATGAACACTGGTGGATCCATAAGTGGTTTGTGGAAAGAACACACATGGAGTGAACACTGGTTAATCCATATGTGGTTTGTGAGAGGAACACACATGCAATGACCACTGGTTGATCCATATGTGGTTTGTGGAAAAGAACACACATGCAATGAACACTGGTGGATCCATAAGTGGTTTGTCGAAAGAACACACATGCAATGACACTTGTTGATCCATGTGTGGTTTGTGGAAAGAACACATACGAAATGACACTAGTTGATCCATATGTGGTTTGTGGAAAGAACACACATGCAATGACACTGGTTGATGCATGTGTGTTTTGTGGAAAGAACACACATGCAATGACTCTAGTGGGTCCATATGTGGTTTGTGAAAAGAACACACATGCAATGACCACTTGTTTATCCATATGTGGTTTGTGGAAAGGAACACACATGCAATGAACACTGGTTGATCCATAAGTGGTTTGTGGAAAGAACGCACATGCAATGCCATTGGTTAATCCATGTGTGGTTTGTGGAAAGAACACACATGCAATGCCATTGGTTAATCCATGTGTGGTTTGTGGAAATAACACACATGCAATGACTCTAATGGATCCATATGTGGTTTGTGGAAAAGAACACAAATGCAGTGAACACTAGTTGATCCATATGTGGTTTGTGAGAAGAACACACATGCAATGACCACTGGTTGATCCATATGTGGTTTGTGGAAAAGAACACACATGCAATGAACAATGGTGGATCCATAAGTGGTTTGTGGAAAGAACACACATGCAATCACATTGGTTGATCCATGTGTGGTTTGTAGAAAGAATACACATGCAATGACACTGGTTGATCCATATGTGGTTTGTGGAAAGAACACACATGCAATCGCACTGGTTGATCCATGTGTGGTTTGTGGAAAGAACACACGTGCAATGACTCTAGTGGGTCCATATGTGGTTTCTGAAAAGAACACACATGCAATGAGCACTGTATGATCCATATCTGGTTTGTGGAAAGAACACACATGCAATTACACTGGTTGATCAATGTGTGGTTTGTGGAAAGAACACACATGCAATTACTCTAGTGCTAGTTTTAGTATATAAACACACATGCAATGACTCTAGTGGGTCCATATGTGGTTTCTGAAAAGAACACACATGCAATGACCACTGGTTGATGCATATGTGGTTTGTGGAAAAGAACACACATGCAATGGACACTGGTGGATCCATAAGTGGTTTGTGGAAATAACACACATGCAATGCCATTGGTTAATCCATGTGTGGTTTGTGGAAAGAACAGACATGCAGTGAACACTGGTTGATCCATATGTGGTTTGTGAAAAGAACACACATGCAATTCCATTGGTTGATCCATGTGTGGTTTGTGGAAACAACACATATGCAATGACACTGGTTTATCCATGTGTGGTTTGTGGAAAGAACACACATGCAATGACTCTAGTGGGTCCATATGTGGTTCATGCCAGGAACACAAATGCAATGCCATTGGTGGATCCATGTGTGGTTTGTGGAAAGAACACACATGCAATGACTCTAGTGGGTCCATATGTGGTTTGTGAAAAGAACACACATGCAATGACACTAGTTGATCCATGTGTGGTTTGTGGAAAGAACACGCATGCAATGACACTAGTTGATCCATGTGTGGTTTTTGGAAAGAACACACATGCAATGACTCTAGTGCTAGTTTTAGTATAAGAACACACATGCAATTACTCTAGTGGGAACATATGTGGTTTGTGAAAAGAACACCCATGAAATGACCACTGGTTGATCCATATGTTGTTTGTGGATAATAACACACATGCAATGAACACTGGTGGATCCATAAGTGGATTGTGGAAAGAACACACATGCAATGCCATTGGTTAATCCCTGTGTGGTTTGTGCAAAGAACACACATGCAATGCCATTGATTAATCCATGTGTAGTTTGTGGAAAGGACACACATGCAATAACTCTAATGGATCCATATGTGGTTTGTGGAAAAGAACACACATGCAATGAACACTTGTGTATCCATACGTGGATTGTGGAAAGAACACACATGCAGTGAACACTGGTTGATCCATATGTGGTTTGTGAGAAGAACACACATGCAATGACCACTTGTTGATCCATATGTGGTTTGTGGAAATGAACACATATGCAATGCCATTGGTTAATCCATGTGTGGTTTGTGGAAAGAACACACATGCACTGAACACTAGTGGATCCATAAGTGGTTTGTCGAAAGAACACACATGCAATGACACTGGTTGATCCATGTGTGATTTTTGTTAACAACACACATGCAATGACACTGGTTGATCCATATGTGGTTTGTAGAAAGTACACACATGCAATGACACTGGTTGATCCATGTGTGGTTTGTGGAAAGCATACACATGCAATGACTACTGCTTGATCCATATGTGGTTTGTGGAAAAGAACACACATGCAATGAACACTGGTGGATCCATAAGTGTTTTATGGAAAGAACACACATGCAATGACATTGGTTGATCCATGTGTGGTTTGTGGAAAGAACACACATGCAATGACACTGGTTGATCCATATGTGGTTTGTGGAAAGAACACACATGCAATTACACTAGTTGATCCATGTGTGGTTTATAGATAGAACACACATGCAATGACTCTAGTGGGTCCATATGTGGTTCATGTCAGGAACACACATGCAATGCCATTGGTGGATCCATGTGTAGTGTCTGAAAAGAACACACATGCAATGACTCTAGTGGGTCCATATGTGGTTTGTGAAAAGAACACACATGCAATGACCACTGGTTGATCCATATGTGGTTTGTGGAAAGAACACACATGCCAGAACACTAGTTAATCCATGTGTGGTTTGTAGAAAGAACACACATGCAATGAATCCAGTGCTAGTTTTAGTATAAGAACAGACATGCAATGACTCTAGTGGATCCATATGTGGTTTGTGAAAAGAAGACAGATGCAATGACCACTGGTTGATCCATATGTAGTTTGTGGAAAAGAACAAACATGCAATGAACACTGGTGGATCCATAAGTGATTTGTGGAAAGAACACACATGGAGTGAACACTGGTTAATCCATATGTGGTTTGTGAGAAGAACACACATGCAATGACCACTGGTTGATCCATATGTGGTTTGTGGAAAGAACACACATGCAATGACTCTAGTGATAGTTTTAGTATACGAACACACATGCAATGACTCTAGTGGGTCCATATGTGGTTTGTGAAAAGAACACACATGCAATGACCACTGGTTGATCCATATGTGATTTGTGGAAAAGAACACACATGCAATGAACACTGGTGGATCCATAAGTGGTTTGTGGAAATAACACACATGCAATGCCATTAGTTAATCCATTCGTCGGTTGTGGAAAGAACACACATGCAATGCCATTATTAATCCATGTGTGGTTTGTGGAAAGAATACACATGCAATGACTCTAATGGATCCATATGTGGTTTGTGGAAGAGAACACACATGCAATGAACACTGGTGGATCCATAACTGGTTTGTGGAAACAACACACATGCAGTGAACACTGGTTGATCCATATGTGGTTTGTGATAATAACACACATGCAATGACTACTGGTTGATCCATATGTGGTTTGTGGAAAAGAACACACATGCAATGAACACTGGTGGATCCATAAGTGTTTTTTGGAAAGAACATACATGCAATGACACTGGTTGATCCATGTGTGGTTTGTGGAAAGAACACACATGCAATGACACTAGTTGATCCATCTGTGGTTTGTGGAAAGAACACACATGCAATGACACTGGTTGATCCATGTGTGGTTTGTGGATAGAACACACATGCAATGACTCTAGTGGGTCCATATGTGGTTCATGTCAGGAACACACATGCAATGCCATTGGTGGATCCATGTGTGGTTTGTGGAAAGAACACACATGCAATGACTCTAGTGGGTCCATATGTGGTTTGTGAAAATAACACACATGCAATGACCACTGGTTGATCCATATGTGGTTTGTGGAAAGAACACACATGCAATAATACTGGTTGATCCATGTGTGGTTTGTGGAAAGAACACACATGCAATGACTCTAGTCCTAGTTTTAGTATAAGAACACATATGCAATGACTCTAGTGGGTCCATCTGTGGTTTGTGAAAAGAACACACGTGCAATGACCACTGGTTGATCCATATGTGGTTTGTGGAAATGAACACACATGCAATGAACACTGGTTGATCCATGTGTGGTTTGTGGAAAGAACACACATGCAGTGAACACTGGTTGATCCATGTGTGATATGCAATGACCACTGGTTGATCCATATGTGGTTTGTGGAAAAGAACACACATGCAATGAACACAAGTGGATCCATAAGTGGTTTGAGGAAAGAACACACATGAAGTGAACACTGGTGGATCCATATGTTGTTTGTGAAAAGAACACACATGCAATGACTCTAGTGCTGGTTTTAGTATAAGAACACACAAGAAATGACTCTAGTGGGTCCATATGTGATTTGTGGAAAGAACACACATGCAATGACACTGGTTGATCCATGTGTGGTTTGTGGAAAGAACACACATGCAATGACATTGGTTGATCCATGTGTGGTTTGTGGAAAGAACACACATGCAGTGACTCTAGTGGGTCCATATGTGGTACATGTCAGGAAAACACTTGCAATGCCATTGGTGGATCCATGTGTGGTTTGTGGAAAGAACACACATGCAGTGACTCTAGTGGGTCCATATGTGGTTTGTGAAAAGAACACACATGCAATGACAACTGGTTGATCCATATGTGGTTTGTGGAAAGAACACACATGCAATGACACTGGTTGATCCATGTGTAGTTTGTGGAAAGAACACACATGCAATGATTCTAGTGCTAGTTTCAGTATAAGAACACACATCCAATGACTCTAGTGCGTCCATATGTGGTTTGTGAAAAGAACACACATGCAATGACCACTGGTTGATCCATATGTGCTTTGTGGAAAAGAACACACATGCAATGAACACTGGTGGATCCATAAGTGGTTTGTGGAAAGAACACACATGCAATGCCATTAGTTAATCCATTCGTCGTTTGTGGAAAGAACACATATGCAATGCCATTGGTTAATCCATTTGTGGTTTGTGGAAAGAATACACATGCAATGACTCTAATGGATCCATATGTGGTTTGTGGAAAAGAACACACATGCAATGAACACTGGTGGATCCATAAGTGGTTTGTGGAAACAACACACATGCAGTGAACACTGGTTGATCCATATGTGGTTTGTGATAAGAACACACATGCAATGACTACTTGTTGATCCATATGTGGTTTGTGGAAAAGAACACACATGCAATGAACACTGGTGGATCCATAAGTGTTTTCTGGAAAGAACACACATGCAATGACACTGGTTGATCCATGTGTGGTTTGTGGAAAGAACACACATCCAATGACACTGGTTGATCCATATGTGGTTTGTGGAAAGAACACGCATGCAATGACACTGGTTGATTCATGTGTGGTTTTTGGATAGAACACACATGCAATGACTCTAGTGGGTCCATATGTGGTTCATGTTAGGAACACACATGCAATTCCATTGGTTGATCCATGTGTGGTTTGTGGAAAGAACACGCGTGCAATGACTCTAGTGGGTCCATATGTGGTTTGTGAAAAGAACACACATGCAATGACGACTGGTTGATCCATATGTGGTTTGTGGAAAGAACACACATGCAATAACACTGGTTGATCCATGTGTGGTTTCTGGAAAGAACACACATGCAATGACTCTAGTGCTAGTTTTAGTTTAAGAACACACATGAAAGGACTCTAGTGGGTCCATATGTGGTTTGTGAAAAGAACACACATGCAATGACCACTGGTTGATCCATATGTGGTTTGTGGAAAAGAACACAAATGCAATGAACACTGGTGGATCCATAAGTGGTTTCTGGAAAGAACACACATGCAGTGAACACTGGTTGATCCATATGTGGTTTGTGAGAAGAACACACATGCAATGACCACTGGTTGATCCATATGTGGTTTGTGGAAAAGAACACACATGCAATGAAAACTGGTGGATCCAATAGTGGTTTGTGGAAAGAAAAGACATGCAATGACACTGGTTGATCCATGTGTGGTTTGTGGAAAGAACACACATGCAATGACACTGGTTGATCCATATGTGGTTTGTGGAAAGAATACACATGCAATGACACTGGTTGATCCATGTGTGGTTTGTGGATAGAACACACATGCAATGACTCTAGTGGGTCCATATGTGGTTCATGTCAGGAACACACATGCAATGCCATTGGTGGATCCATGTGTGGTTTGTGGAAAGAACACACATGCAATGACACTAGTGGGTCCATATGTGGTTTGTGAAAAGAACACACATGCAATGACCACTGGTTGATCAATATGTGGTTTGTGGAAAGAACACACATGCAATGACACTGGTTGATCCATGTCTGGTTTGTGGAAAGAACATCCATGCAATGACTCTAGTGCTAGATTTAGTATAATAACACACATGCAATGACTCTAGTGGGTCCATATGTGGTTTGTGAAAAGAACACACATGCAATGACCACTGGTTGATCCATATGTGGTTTGTGGAAAAGAACACACATGCAATGAACACTGGTGGATCCATAAGTGGTTTGTGGAAAGAACACACATGCAATGCCATTAGTTAATCCATTCGTCATTTGTGGAAAGAACACACATGCAATGCCATTGGTTAATCCGTTTGAGGTTTGTGGAAAGAATACACATGCAATGTCTCTAATGGATCCATATGTGGTTTGTGGAAAAGAACACACATGCAATGAACACTGGTGGATCCATAAGTGGTTTGTGGAAACAACACACATGCAGTGAACACTGGTTGATCCATATGTGGTTTGTGATAAGAACACACATGCAATGACTACTTGTTGATCCATATGTGGTTTGTGGAAAAGAACACACATGCAATGAACACTGGTGGATCCATAAGTGTTTTGTGGAAAGGACACACATGCAATGACTACTTGTTGATCCATATGTGGTTTGTGGAAAAGAACACACATGCAATGAACACTGGTGGATCCATAAGTGTTTTGTGGAAAGGACACACATGCAATGACACGGGTTGATCCATGTGTGGTTTGTGGAAAGAACACACATGCAATGACTGTCACATCCCAAGATTTTCCAAATCTTGTAATGTGAAAAATAAAATAAATAAAATAAAATTTTGTTGAAAATCAGGGTGAAAAGAAACTTTTGTTTCTAAAAGGAAAACTTTAGCCAAAGTTTGTTAAAGATAGGATTCTAAAGTTTGAATTCAACAAAAACCCAAATCAAGGGAATTGCATTCCTCAATGAATGTATCTGGAATTTGAACACTTGGAAAATAAATCCAAATCCCTAAGCCCTAATGGAAGGAAATCATTTCCCAAAGTTATCTCCAATTCAATGGATTTGATCCATACCAAAGTTGATCAACAAATATTCACAAAGGATCAAGAAAGACCATAGAAGTTGGTTTCACTCAAGTGGAACCATAAATAAAATCTTATGATAAGGAAATTGAATTTCCAAAGCCTTTGAAGCCTTACCAAAAGCCATACCAATTGGTGAACAAATAATCCTAAAGGGATTTATTTGGATAAACATTTATCTAAGGAAAATAAATTGTTTTGGAAATACTATTTGGATCTTTTAATAAAAGACTTTGGTTTCAAATGAAAAGGTGAGCCAAATTAATTTTGGCCAAGCTTTTGTAATAAAATATTTTGTTTTGATAAAATGAATAAAGGTTTATTTAAATAAAATAATAAGGATTTAAATATCCAAATTTTATTTAAATAAAGGCTTTTTCCCATTTTAAATGAACACCAAGTATTTTATTACTACTTTGAAATCTTTTATTAAAAGGTTTTTGCTTTGATTAAAATGAGTAAAGGATTATTTAAATAAAATAATAAGGATTTAAATATCCAATTTTATTTAAGTAAAGGCTTTCCCATTTTAATTAAACACCAAAACTTATTTATTTATTGAAATAAGTTTCCAAGTATTCTTTTATCTTTCAAATTAAACCTTCTGGTTTGGTTTTGAAAATAATTGGATTTCAAATGGAAATTTTATTTAAATAAATCAAAACCCTATTTTAATAAACTAAAGATCCATTTTATTTAATTATTAAATGGATCCTAAAATAAATAAAAATATTATTTTATTTTGAGATTTGGATTATGTATTAAACAGAACCAAATTCAAAATATAAAGTTAAGTGTTTGTTTGAGTTGTTTGAATTGCTTGAATAATTGTTTGAAATTCAAAACAGAAAAAGAATTAGAAAAGAAAAAGAGAGCAGACAGAAAAAAAAAATAGGAAAAGGACTCAGCCCACTAAGGCCCAACAACAACCCAGTCTTCTCCCCCTCCCCCGAAGTGTTTCTTTTCTTACCCAGAAACTAACCCACTCAGTCACAGACAACCGGGACCCACTTCTCCCTCTCCCTCACTCGCTGACATCAGACCCCACCTCCACTTATTTCCCCCCGAGCGAACCGTTTTTTTTGTACCGCGAAAGGAACCCGCTGAGCAGATGACAAGTGGACCCCCTCCTCTCTCCTTTTCCCACTGACCAGAGGACCCTACCGACAGCTGTTCATCGTCCTCCCCGCGACCCCGTCTCCCCCTCACAGCGCGGCCGTTTCTGCCCGTTGAAGAGCTCCATCAATCCGCGTTAATCCGTGCATTAAACCTCGCCGTGACCTTGCCCTTTTAATCGCCTCGCTCTCTCCTCCGTTTTCCCTCAGACCCCTTCCCCAAGCTCGCCCCCAGGCCGCCTCAATTCCTCCCCGAGCACCCTCTGCTCTGACAAGCTGTCGCAGCAATTCCGGCCAAGTCACACCGCCTCCTGCCTCCCCGAACACACGAGCATACTCCACGCATCCAGACGCATCTATCCATACCACCCATTCATCCGCGGGTACCCCAGAGCCTCGACAACGACGACCACATCACCACACCGCCGTCTGCCGTTTCCTCGGCGAACCTTCCAGGTGAATTCCGTCCGTCCCAGCACCTCTCGATCATGCTCACGTGAACCCCATGATCACCCGCTTCTTACCGTGCCTTTGTTTTGTCTTGGGATGAACTGCAGCAACGCCTCGTCGTCAACCTGAGCGCCACCGTCTGTCTGCAAACTCCGGCGACTCTTCTGGTAAGCACAAGACCACCCCGACCCCTCTCGTTCACGCACCCGACTCCGTCTCGATCTTGCGCATCTAACCGAGCCTTCTTTTCGCTTCGGAGAGAACCACAGCAACGTCCTCGACAGCAACCGGAGCCAACCGCCGCCCGCAGCAACTCCGACGAGCAATCAAGCTCACTCCAGTACGCCCCGCAATAAGAAGACACTACCTCGAGCTTCCCCACGTTCTTGCGAGCACGGTGAGCATGCCCTTTTTCTCTCTCGCTTCCTGTATCGCCGGCACCGTCGACGACCGATCGCTCCACCGTCAACCACCGCCGCCAGCGCCGCCGATTAATAGTCAGAGTAGTTCGGACCGTTAGATCTGGATCGAACGCCTACGATAGATCACTTAAGCCGCGAATGGGTACGCGCCATGTACCGTGCGATCTAACTTAATCCAACGCTCCACAGCCACGATCCGGCCGAACCGGTATCGACCAGTAAGAACACGACGCGTGTCCCCAGTTCTGTTTAAAACAGAATTTGAAAACAGAAACTTGTGCCATTTTCAAACCTTTGTATCTTTTGATCCACACGTCCAAATTTTACAAATTTGGTGTCGTTGGATTCAGGAGAACAAGCTCTAACCAACCCTACCCTTAGTTTAGCATATAGTATCTGTTAACTTGTTTAACTTTGTAGATTCTTTTGTGTGCTTGCTAACATTAGAAAAATCATTTAAAAATAATTTTTAGGTTAAAACCTTTGCAAATTAGTTTGTTGTGACCTTGCTGACCATAGGAACCAACCCATAGTTTGGAAAGTGATTTTGGAAAAGAATAGGATGGATTAATTAGTTTAGTCCATTTCTAGCTAACTAAAACTATTTGTTTTGTTTATGAAAATGCTTTCATAAAGAAAACTTTGAGAAAATGTTTGGACCAAACCTACTGACCAAAAGCACCAAGTTTTGCAATAGCAACTCGTTTGGTGAACCCTATAGACTAAAAGCCCTAGTAGACATATTTCTTCACCACATAAAATGACCAAATAGGTGTCTTGTTTTGAAATTGGTTTTTGAGGTGAAACCTTTTGCTAACAACTTTGCCACTTTGGTAAATGACCAATTTGGATCTTACAAAGTTTAGGAATCTAATAGAGACCCTCTTTGCAAATGACTTTGCCATTTTGGTAAATGACCAATTTGGAACTTACAAAGTTAGAAGCCTAGTGAAGACCATCCCTACATTAGAACCAACCTTTGCATGCTTATGCATGACTTTACCACTCTACAAAAATGACCATTAGGTGTACCCAAATGTCTATGAACCACTAGGAACCACTTTTGCAAACAAAGCAAAGCTTGGCATGCTTGCATGCATTTCTTTGACTTTGTTATTTTATGTGTGTTGATTTGCTTGATTGGTAGATTGAGTTTGTGCCTTGCTTGATTGATTGTAGTGACTAATAGAGTGTTGCAAGGACAAGGAGTGAACCTATACCCTCTACCAAAAAGGCAAGTGATACTTCATACTATCTATCCCATTATTTTCACTATGCATTAGTGTTTTTTCTAAGTAAAACTTGCATGGTTTTTATTTTGCTAAGTATAGACCTTGCTATAGGAAAACTAGTAGAATGAATCCTTAGAAGAATTTTCCTAAGTTAAGAATCCCACTACTCTCAAGCTTAGCCTAGCTAATAGTAAACTTGGGTGGGATATATATATTCACACTATGGAAAATATTCTAAGTCTATGGACTTGTGTTTTGTTTAATAAAACAACTAAGTTAATGAATCCCTGGGTGGAAATGGAAGGAATGGTTTATGTTGAGTGGTTACACAAGGCCAGGGGTACTGGTGAACCTTGTGTATCTCACTTGTGGATGGCCACCCAGGAAACAAAGAGATTTGAGATGTCAAATGTTGAGAAGCTTCAAGTGCAACCACTTGGCAATATGGGCTCTGCCATGATCATATAGGTTGCAAGAACTTAGCCACATGGACAGTGGGTGGTAGTGTTTGATAGGTTGGAGCACGTCCATGTTGGTCTAAGGGAAGGCTTCTGAAAGATTTTGTCTTGGGAAACCAAGTCTTGTGGGAAAAGTGCACCACCTCTGCAGAGTGTAAAACCTAAGTACTTAGCCGTGTCCCTGGTAAAGGACAATTTGAGCATCAAGACATGGAAACAATCAAGAATCTCATCACTCCAATTTCTAAATTAAAACTTGTGGGTGAACAAGGGTTGTGTGAAATTCTTCAATCTTTGATTGAAAGATGCCTTGAAAGGATCTTCAAATCTTCAGTCTCTGATTGGTAGATGCCCTGAGTGGATCTTCAGTCTTTGATTGGTAGATGCCTTGATAGGATCTTCAATCTTTGGTTGAGAAAATTTGTTTTTGCCAAGTAAATCTTCAGTCTTTGATTGGTAGATGCCCTGAGTGGATCTTCAGTCTTTGATTGGTAGATGCCTTGGAATTTATTTTGCCAAACAAAACTTATTTTCAAAATGTTAGGGAAAAATCTATTTTGAGCAATGCAAGCCTCAACTCCACTTAGCCAAATGCATATAGATGATAGACTCCACTATACTACCAAAGTATCACTTGCCAATACAATTCAAATGTATTGACCCTTGTGGCTGTAACTTATTATGTTGCAGGTTTGATTGTTTTAGTGAAGATTGATTGATTAGGATTACAAAGTCTACAACCAACATCTGCCTGTGGCACTTTGAAGATGAAGGACCCCATGCTTATAGTTATTCCGCTGCAATGTAATGTAATAGCCTAATGAGCTATGTTTTGATGTAATAAAACTATTTTATTCCTGGTTATAAAGTTGTATTATGACCTTTGTTTCTCGATATTACATCTGAACTGTGGATGCTAGCTATTGATCCAGGGACTAGCATTGTAAACACAGGGGACTCAATCTTATTAAAGGTTGGGGATCTTACAGAATGGTATCAGAGCATTGTGTTGCCTGTAGGATTTGTAACCCTAGGATTGGACAAAAACCCTTAGACAATAGGAGTTGTCTTATTCCAAAACTTATTTACAAAAATAATCTTGTAAACTCTTTCCTCAACCATTTTTGTTTTCAACTCTACTTCTCTTCTATTTCAAACTTGATGGAAAAGCCTACCCCATGACCAAAGACTACACCATGTGCAAAGGACTTCTTCAACTTCTTCAACTACAATGACTTCAACATCTTCATCATGTTCACCAAGGACTTCAATCTTGGATATCACTAAGGACTACAAGTAATACAGGAAGTTTTACCCAAGACTTGAAGACTAAGGAAACACAACTTAGAAGGAGCCATCATCACCTTTGAAGATTTGTGGCCAAGACACAAGAATTCTCCAAGGATACAAAGATCTCATTCAAGAAGAATCAACCAAAAAGGATGGAAAGATTTCAAGTGAACCATATAGATGGACCACCATATTTAGTTTAAGTCAAACACACCAACTTATGTGGTGTAACAAAAATTATTTTGTTGCCTAAGTATGTGCTTAGACTTTGTTGTTTGAGTGAAATGTTTGGTTTGTGATTGCTTGCGCTTTGCTTGTGTGAATTGTGATGTGTGTGAATAGAAATATCTCCCTAGAAATCTTTTGCCTATTCTAATCCCCTCCAACCCAAACAGATGACTTCTCCAGGAGACTCCAACATCAAGGATGGTGACAACAACAACAACCAAGAGGTCAACATGAGAGAACTCCTAGCAACCCAACACCAATTGAGCCAACTAACAGCTCAGTTCATAGCCAACAATAGTGATAAAGACCCTACCTTGCAAAAGTTTTTGGAAGAACAATCCCAACTGATGCTTAAGGTGACTAATCAAATGATCAGCATGGAAGAAAATTATCCCAAAAGAGTGTATGACAACCAGGATGACAAGAATATTATTCTAGATGGAGCCCCAGCTTGCTATATTTGTGGAGACAAGGACCATACTTCCAAAGAGCATGAAGATCAATGCCCTAACTGTGAAGAGAAACATCCTATTGGACAATGTCCTACCTCTCAAATTACTTGTTACCTTTGTGAAGGAGACGACCATGTTCCTATCCAATGCCCCATCTATGCCATTGTTGAACAAAGGAAACAAGAAGGATCCAAGTATGCCAAGAATGTTGATGACAAAGGAAAAGGACCACTTATACCTCCAAACAAGACAACCCAATTCAAAGGATCAAAGAAGCCCAAGAAACCAAAACAAGACATGAGCCTTGTGCAATGTCGTAAATGTAAGGAAATGGGACACAACCCCAGTGGATGCCCAGAGTCCATAAAGAATAAAAGGATGGACCAAGTAGTGTGCAATAACTGCAAAGTACCAGGCCATTATGTAGCAGTTTGTCCACAAGAGCAGCGTAAAGAACTCCAAGATATCCACTGTTTTAATTGTAAAGAACCAGGACACTATACAAGCAACTGCCCAGAAAAGATGAAGAACAAGATGAACAAGCCAATGGAGAAACCCAACCTTAGCCCTTGAGTCAAGAATGGAAACAAGGACACTATGCAGAAGTTTTCCAAGAAGAAGTTTTCCTCAAGATTCCAAGCAAGCCAAGATGTAGTTTAGTTGGAAAATTTTTAAGGGTGGTAGTACCCTAGTTGTTTTGAACCTGTTTGTAACCCTAGCCTCCCCAAATCTCGGGACGAGATTTCTTTTAAGGGTGGTAGCCTGTCACATCCCAAGATTTTCCAAATCTTGTAATGTGAAAAATAAAATAAATAAAATAAAATTTTGTTGAAAATCAGGGTGAAAAGAAACTTTTGTTTCTAAAAGGAAAACTTTAGCCAAAGTTTGTTAAAGATAGGATTCTAAAGTTTGAATTCAACAAAAACCCAAATCAAGGGAATTGCATTCCTCAATGAATGTATCTGGAATTTGAACACTTGGAAAATAAATCCAAATCCCTAAGCCCTAATGGAAGGAAATCATTTCCCAAAGTTATCTCCAATTCAATGGATTTGATCCATACCAAAGTTGATCAACAAATATTCACAAAGGATCAAGAAAGACCATAGAAGTTGGTTTCACTCAAGTGGAACCATAAATAAAATCTTATGATAAGGAAATTGAATTTCCAAAGCCTTTGAAGCCTTACCAAAAGCCATACCAATTGGTGAACAAATAATCCTAAAGGGATTTATTTGGATAAACATTTATCTAAGGAAAATAAATTGTTTTGGAAATACTATTTGGATCTTTTAATAAAAGACTTTGGTTTCAAATGAAAAGGTGAGCCAAATTAATTTTGGCCAAGCTTTTGTAATAAAATATTTTGTTTTGATAAAATGAATAAAGGTTTATTTAAATAAAATAATAAGGATTTAAATATCCAAATTTTATTTAAATAAAGGCTTTTTCCCATTTTAAATGAACACCAAGTATTTTATTACTACTTTGAAATCTTTTATTAAAAGGTTTTTGCTTTGATTAAAATGAGTAAAGGATTATTTAAATAAAATAATAAGGATTTAAATATCCAATTTTATTTAAGTAAAGGCTTTCCCATTTTAATTAAACACCAAAACTTATTTATTTATTGAAATAAGTTTCCAAGTATTCTTTTATCTTTCAAATTAAACCTTCTGGTTTGGTTTTGAAAATAATTGGATTTCAAATGGAAATTTTATTTAAATAAATCAAAACCCTATTTTAATAAACTAAAGATCCATTTTATTTAATTATTAAATGGATCCTAAAATAAATAAAAATATTATTTTATTTTGAGATTTGGATTATGTATTAAACAGAACCAAATTCAAAATATAAAGTTAAGTGTTTGTTTGAGTTGTTTGAATTGCTTGAATAATTGTTTGAAATTCAAAACAGAAAAAGAATTAGAAAAGAAAAAGAGAGCAGACAGAAAAAAAAATAGGAAAAGGACTCAGCCCACTAAGGCCCAACAACAACCCAGTCTTCTCCCCCTCCCCCGAAGTGTTTCTTTTCTTACCCAGAAACTAACCCACTCAGTCACAGACAACCGGGACCCACTTCTCCCTCTCCCTCACTCGCTGACATCAGACCCCACCTCCACTTATTTCCCCCCGAGCGAACCGTTTTTTTTGTACCGCGAAAGGAACCCGCTGAGCAGATGACAAGTGGACCCCCTCCTCTCTCCTTTTCCCACTGACCAGAGGACCCTACCGACAGCTGTTCATCGTCCTCCCCGCGACCCCGTCTCCCCCTCACAGCGCGGCCGTTTCTGCCCGTTGAAGAGCTCCATCAATCCGCGTTAATCCGTGCATTAAACCTCGCCGTGACCTTGCCCTTTTAATCGCCTCGCTCTCTCCTCCGTTTTCCCTCAGACCCCTTCCCCAAGCTCGCCCCCAGGCCGCCTCAATTCCTCCCCGAGCACCCTCTGCTCTAACAAGCTGTCGCAGCAATTCCGGCCAAGTCACACCGCCTCCTGCCTCCCCGAACACACGAGCATACTCCACGCATCCAGACGCATCTATCCATACCACCCATTCATCCGTGGGTACCCCAGAGCCTCGACAACGACGACCACATCACCACACCGCCGTCTGCCGTTTCCCCGGCGAACCTTCCAGGTGAATTCCGTCCATCCCAGCACCTCTCGATCATGCTCACGTGAACCCCATGATCACCCGCTTCTTACCGTGCCTTTGTTTTGTCTTGGGATGAACTGCAGCAACGCCTCGTCGTCAACCTGAGCGCCACCGTCTGTCTACAAACTCCGGCGACTCTTCTGGTAAGCACAAGACCACCCCGACCCCTCTCGTTCACGCACCCGACTCCGTCTCGATCTTGCGCATCTAACCGAGCCTTCTTTTCGCTTCGGAGAGAACCACAGCAACGTCCTCGACAGCAACCGGAGCCAACCGCCGCCCGCAGCAACTCCGGCGAGCAATCAAGCTCACTCCAGTACGCCCCGCGATAAGAAGACACTACCTCGAGCTTCCCCACATTCTTGCGAGCACGGTGAGCATGCCCTTTTTCTCTCTCGCTTCCTGTATCGCCGGCACCGTCGACGACCGATCGCTCCGCCGTCAACCACCGCCGCCAGCGCCGCCGATTAATAGTCAGAGTAGTTCGGACCGTTAGATCTGGATCGAACGCCTACGATAGATCACTTAAGCCGCGAATGGGTACGCGCCATGTACCGTGCGATCTAACTTAATCCAACGCTCCACAGCCACGATCCGGCCGAACCGGTATCGACCAGTAAGAACACGACGCGTGTCCCCAGTTCTGTTTAAAACAGAATTTGAAAACAGAAACTTGTGCCATTTTCAAACCTTTGTATCTTTTGATCCACACGTCCAAATTTTACAAATTTGCTGTCGTTGGATTCAGGAGAACAAGCTCTAACCAACCCTACCCTTAGTTTAGCATATAGTATCTGTTAACTTGTTTAACTTTGCAGATTCTTTTGTGTGCTTGCTAACATTAGAAAAATCATTTAAAAATAATTTTTAGGTTAAAACCTTTGCAAATTAGTTTGTTGTGACCTTGCTGACCATAGGAACCAACCCATAGTTTGGAAAGTGATTTTGGAAAAGAATAGGATGGATTAATTAGTTTAGTCCATTTCTAGCTAACTAAAACTATTTGTTTTGTTTATGGAAATGCTTTCATAAAGAAAACTTTGAGAAAATGTTTGGACCAAACCTACTGACCAAAAGCACCAAGTTTTGCAATAGCAACTCGTTTGGTGAACCCTATAGACTAAAAGCCCTAGTAGACATATTTCTTCACCACATAAAATGACCAAATAGGTGTCTTGTTTTGAAATTGGTTTTTGAGGTGAAACCTTTTGCTAACAACTTTGCCACTTTGGTAAATGACCAATTTGGATCTTACAAAGTTTAGGAATCTAATAGAGACCCTCTTTGCAAATGACTTCGCCATTTTGGTAAATGACCAATTTGGAACTTACAAAGTTAGAAGCCTAGTGAAGACCATCCCTACATTAGAACCAACCTTTGCATGCTTATGCATGACTTTACCACTCTACAAAAATGACCATTAGGTGTACCCAAATGTCTATGAACCACTAGGAACCACTTTTGCAAACAAAGCAAAGCTTGGCATGCTTGCATGCATTTCTTTGACTTTGTTATTTTATGTGTGTTGATTTGCTTGATTGGTAGATTGAGTTTGTGCCTTGCTTGATTGATTGTAGTGACTAATAGAGTGTTGCAAGGACAAGGAGTGAACCTATACCCTCTACCAAAAAGGCAAGTGATACTTCATACTATCTATCCCATTATTTTCACTATGCATTAGTGTTTTTTCTAAGTAAAACTTGCATGGTTTTTATTTTGCTAAGTATAGACCTTGCTATAGGAAAACTAGTAGAATGAATCCTTAGAAGAATTTTCCTAAGTTAAGAATCCCACTACTCTCAAGCTTAGCCTAGCTAATAGTAAACTTGGGTGGGATATATATATTCACACTATGGAAAATATTCTAAGTCTATGGACTTGTGTTTTGTTTAATAAAACAACTAAGTTAATGAATCCCTGGGTGGAAATGGAAGGAATGGTTTATGTTGAGTGGTTACACAAGGCCAGGGGTACTGGTGAACCTTGTGTATCTCACTTGTGGATGGCCACCCAGGAAACAAAGAGATTTGAGATGTCAAATGTTGAGAAGCTTCAAGTGCAACCACTTGGCAATATGGGCTCTGCCATGATCATATAGGTTGCAAGAACTTAGCCACATGGACAGTAGGTGGTAGTGTTTGATAGGTTGGAGCGCGTCCATGTTGGTCTAAGGGAAGGCTTCTGAAAGATTTTGTCTTGGGAAACCAAGTCTTGTGGGAAAAGTGCACCACCTCTGCAGAGTGTAAAACCTAAGTACTTAGCCATGTCCCTGGTAAAGGACAATTTGAGCATCAAGACATGGAAACAATCAAGAATCTCATCACTCCAATTTCTAAATTAAAACTTGTGGGTGAACAAGGGTTGTGTGAAATTCTTCAATCTTTGATTGAAAGATGCCTTGAAAGGATCTTCAAATCTTCAGTCTTTGATTGGTAGATGCCCTGAGTGGATCTTCAGTCTTTGATTGGTAGATGCCTTGATAGGATCTTCAATCTTTGGTTGAGAAAATTTGTTTTTGCCAAGTAAATCTTCAGTCTTTGATTGGTAGATGCTCTGAGTGGATCTTCAGTCTTTGATTGGTAGATGCCTTGGAATTTGTTTTGCCAAACAAAACTTATTTTCAAAATGTTAGGGAAAAATCTATTTTGAGCAATGCAAGCCTCAACTCCACTTATCCAAATGCATATAGATGATAGACTCCACTATACTACCAAAGTATCACTTGCCAATACAATTCAAATGTATTGACCCTTGTGGCTGTAACTTATTATGTTGCAGGTTTGATTGTTTTAGTGAAGATTGATTGATTAGGATTACAAAGTCTACAACCAACATCTGCCTGTGGCACTTTGAAGATGAAGGACGCCATGCTTATAGTTATTCCGCTGCAATGTAATGTAATAGCCTAATGAGCTATGTTTTGATGTAATAAAACTATTTTATTCCTGGTTATAAAGTTGTATTATGACCTTTGTTTCTCGATATTACATCTGAACTGTGGATGCTAGCTATTGATCCAGGGACTAGCATTGTAAACACAGGGGACTCAATCTTATTAAAGGTTGGGGATCTTACAATGACACTGGTTGATCCATATGTGGTTTTTGGAAAGAACACACATGCAATGACACTGGTTGATTCATGGGTGGTTTTTGGATAGGACACACATGCAATAACTCTAGTGGGTCCATATGTGGTTCATGTCAGGAACACACATGCAATGCCATTGGTTGATCCATGTGTGGTTTGTGGAAAGAACACGCATGCAATGACTCTAGTGGGTCCATATGTGGTTTGTGAAAAGAACACACATGCAATGACCACTGGTTGATCCATATGTGGTTTGTGGAAAAGAACACACATGCAATGAACAATGGTGGATCCATAAGTGGTTTGTGGAAAGAACACACATGCAATGCCATTAGTTAATCCATTCGTCATTTGTGGAAAGAACACACATGCAATGCCATTGGTTAATCCATTTGAGGTTTGTGGAAAGAATACACATGCAATGTCTCTAATGGATCCATATGTGGTTTGTGGAAAAGAACACACATGCAATGAACACTGGTGGATCCATAAGTGGTTTGTGGAAACAACACACATGCAGTGAACACTGGTTGATCCATATGTGGTTTGTGATAAGAACACACATGCAATGACTACTTGTTGATCCATATGTGGTTTGTGGAAAAGAACACACATGCAATGAACACTGGTGGATCCATAAGTGTTTTCTGGAAAGAACACACATGCAATGACACTGGTTGATCCATGTGTGGTTTGTGGAAAGAACACACATCCAATGACACTGGTTGATCCATATGTGGTTTGTGGAAAGAACACGCATGCAATGACACTGGTTGATTCATGTGTGGTTTTTGGATAGAACACACATGCAATGACTCTAGTGGGTCCATATGTGGTTCATGTTAGGAACACACATGCAATTCCATTGGTTGATCCATGTGTGGTTTGTGGAAAGAACACGCGTGCAATGACTCTAGTGGGTCCATATGTGGTTTGTGAAAAGAACACACATGCAATGACCACTGGTTGATCCATATGTGGTTTGTGGAAAGAACACACATGCAATAACACTGGTTGATCCATGTGTGGTTTCTGGAAAGAACACACATGCAATGACTCTAGTGCTAGTTTTAGTTTAAGAACACACATGAAAGGACTCTAGTGGGTCCATATGTGGTTTGTGAAAAGAACACACATGCAATGACCACTGGTTGATCCATATGTGGTTTGTGGAAAAGAACACAAATGCAATGAACACTGGTGGATCCATAAGTGGTTTCTGGAAAGAACACACATGCAGTGAACACTGGTTGATCCATATGTGGTTTGTGAGAAGAACACACATGCAATGACCACTGGTTGATCCATATGTGGTTTGTGGAAAAGAACACACATGCAATGAAAACTGGTGGATCCATAAGTGGTTTGTGGAAAGAAAAGACATGCAATGACACTGGTTGATCCATGTGTGGTTTGTGGAAAGAACACACATGCAATGACACTGGTTGATCCATATGTGGTTTGTGGAAAGAATACACATGCAATGACACTGGTTGATCCATGTGTGGTTTGTGGATAGAACACACATGCAATGACTCTAGTGGGTCCATATGTGGTTCATGTCAGGAACACACATGCAATGCCATTGGTGGATCCATGTGTGGTTTGTGGAAAGAACACACATGCAATGACACTAGTGGGTCCATATGTGGTTTGTGAAAAGAACACACATGCAATGACCACTGGTTGATCAATATGTGGTTTGTGGAAAGAACACACATGCAATGACGCTGGTTGATCCATGTCTGGTTTGTGGAAAGAACATACATGCAATGACTCTAGTGCTAGATTTAGTATAATAACACACATGCAATGACTCTAGTGGGTCCATATGTGGTTTGTGAAAAGAACACACATGCAATGACCACTGGTTGATCCATATGTGGTTTGTGGAAAAGAACACACATGCAATGAACACTGGTGGATCCATAAGTGGTTTGTGGAAAGAACACACATGCAATGCCATTAGTTAATCCATTCGTCATTTGTGGAAAGAACACACATGCAATGCCATTGGTTAATCCATTTGAGGTTTGTGGAAAGAATACACATGCAATGTCTCTAATGGATCCATATGTGGTTTGTGGAAAAGAACACACATGCAATGAACACTGGTGGATCCATAAGTGGTTTGTGGAAACAACACACATGCAGTGAACACTGGTTGATCCATATGTGGTTTGTGATAAGAACACACATGCAATGACTACTTGTTGATCCATATGTGGTTTGTGGAAAAGAACACACATGCAATGAACACTGGTGGATCCATAAGTGTTTTCTGGAAAGAACACATATGCAATGACACTGGTTGATCCATGTGTGGTTTGTGGAAAGAACACACATCCAATGACACTGGTTGATCCAAATGTGGTTTGTGGAAAGAACACGCATGCAATGACACTGGTTGATTCATGTGTGGTTTTTGGATAGAACACACATGCAATGACTCTAGTGGGTCCATATGTGGTTCATGTTAGGAACACACATGCAATTCCATTGGTTGATCCATGTGTGGTTTGTGGAAAGAACACGCGTGCAATGACTCTAGTGGGTCCATATGTGGTTTGTGAAAAGAACACACATGCAATGACCACTGGTTGATCCATATGTGGTTTGTGGAAAGAACACACATGCAATAACACTGGTTGATCCATGTGTGGTTTCTGGAAAGAACACACATGCAATGACTCTAGTGCTAGTTTTAGTTTAAGAACACACATGAAAGGACTCTAGTGGGTCCATATGTGGTTTGTGAAAAGAACACACATGCAATGACCACTGGTTGATCCATATGTGGTTTGTGGAAAAGAACACAAATGCAATGAACACTGGTGGATCCATAAGTGGTTTCTGGAAAGAACACACATGCAGTGAACACTGGTTGATCCATATGTGGTTTGTGAGAAGAACACACATGCAATGACCACTGGTTGATCCATATGTGGTTTGTGGAAAAGAACACACATGCAATGAAAACTGGTGGATCCATAAGTGGTTTGTGGAAAGAAAAGACATGCAATGACACTGGTTGATCCATGTGTGGTTTGTGGAAAGAACACACATGCAATGACACTGGTTGATCCATATGTGGTTTGTGGAAAGAATACACATGCAATGACACTGGTTGATCCATGTGTGGTTTGTGGATAGAACACACATGCAATGACTCTAGTGGGTCCATATGTGGTTCATGTCAGGAACACACATGCAATGCCATTGGTGGATCCATGTGTGGTTTGTGGAAAGAACACACATGCAATGACACTAGTGGGTCCATATGTGGTTTGTGAAAAGAACACACATGCAATGACCACTGGTTGATCAATATGTGGTTTGTGGAAAGAACACACATGCAATGTCACTGGTTGATCCATGTCTGGTTTGTGGAAAGAACATACATGCAATGACTCTAGTGCTAGATTTAGTATAATAACACACATGCAATGACTCTAGTGGGTCCATATGTGGTTTGTGAAAAGAACACACATGCAATGACCACTGGTTGATCCATATGTGGTTTGTGGAAAAGAACACACATGCAATGAACACTGGTGGATCCATAAGTGGTTTGTGGAAAGAACACACATGCAATGCCATTAGTTAATCCATTCGTCATTTGTGGAAAGAACACACATGCAATGCCATTGGTTAATCCATTTGAGGTTTGTGGAAAGAATACACATGCAATGTCTCTAATGGATCCATATGTGGTTTGTGGAAAAGAACACACATGCAATGAACACTGGTGGATCCATAAGTGGTTTGTGGAAACAACACACATGCAGTGAACACTGGTTGATCCATATGTGGTTTGTGATAAGAACACACATGCAATGACTACTTGTTGATCCATATGTGGTTTGTGGAAAAGAACACACATGCAATGAACACTGGTGGATCCATAAGTGTTTTGTGGAAAGGACACACATGCAATGACTACTTGTTGATCCATATGTGGTTTGTGGAAAAGAACACACATGCAATGAACACTGGTGGATCCATAAGTGTTTTGTGGAAAGGACACACATGCAATGACACGGGTTGATCCATGTGTGGTTTGTGGAAAGAACACACATGCAATGACACTGGTTGATCCATATGTGGTTTTTGGAAAGAACACACATGCAATGACACTGGTTGATTCATGTGTGGTTTTTGGATAGGACACACATGCAATAACTCTAGTGGGTCCATATGTGGTTCATGTCAGGAACACACATGCAATGCCATTGGTTGATCCATGTGTGGTTTGTGGAAAGAACACGCATGCAATGACTCTAGTGGGTCCATATGTGGTTTGTGAAAAGAACAATAATGCAATGACCACTGGTTGATCCATATGTGGTTTGTGGAAAGAACACACATGCAATAACACTGGTTGATCCATGTGTGGTTTCTGAAAGAACACACATGCAATGACTCTAGTGCTAGTTTTAGTATAAGAACACACATTAAAGGACTATAGTGGGTCCATATGTGGTTTGTGAAAAGAACACACATGCAATGACCACTGGTTGATCCATATGTGGTTTGTGGAAAAGAACACACATGCAATGAACACTGGTGGATCCATAAGTGGTTTCTAGAAAGAACACACATGCAGTGAACACTGGTAGATCCATATGTGGTTTGTGAGAAGAACACACATGCGATGACCACTGGTTGATCCATATGTGGTTTGTGGAAAAGAACACACATGCAATGAAAACTGGTGGATCCATAAGTGGTTTGTGGAAAGAAAACACATGCAATGACACTGGTTGATCCATGTGTGGTTTGTGGAAAGAACAGACATGCAATGACACTGGTTGATCCATATGTGGTTTGTGGAAAGAACACACATGCAATGACACTGGTTGATTCATGTGTGGTTTTTGGATAGGACACACATGCAATAACTCTAGTGGGTCCATATGTGGTTCATGTCAGGAACACACATGCAATGCCATTGGTTGATCCATGTGTGGTTTGTGGAAAGAACACGCATGCAATGACTCTAGTGGGTCCATATGTGGTTTGTGAAAAGAACACACATGCAATGACCACTGGTTGATCCATATGTGGTTTGTGGAAAAGAACACACATGCAATGAACAATGGTGGATCCATAAGTGGTTTGTGGAAAGAACACACATGCAATGCCATTAGTTAATCCATTCGTCATTTGTGGAAAGAACACACATGCAATGCCATTGGTTAATCCATTTGAGGTTTGTGGAAAGAATACACATGCAATGTCTCTAATGGATCCATATGTGGTTTGTGGAAAAGAACACACATGCAATGAACACTGGTGGATCCATAAGTGGTTTGTGGAAACAACACACATGCAGTGAACACTGGTTGATCCATATGTGGTTTGTGATAAGAACACACATGCAATGACTACTTGTTGATCCATATGTGGTTTGTGGAAAAGAACACACATGCAATGAACACTGGTGGATCCATAAGTGTTTTCTGGAAAGAACACACATGCAATGACACTGGTTGATCCATGTGTGGTTTGTGGAAAGAACACACATCCAATGACACTGGTTGATCCATATGTGGTTTGTGGAAAGAACACGCATGCAATGACACTGGTTGATTCATGTGTGGTTTTTGGATAGAACACACATGCAATGACTCTAGTGGGTCCATATGTGGTTCATGTTAGGAACACACATGCAATTCCATTGGTTGATCCATGTGTGGTTTGTGGAAAGAACACGCGTGCAATGACTCTAGTGGGTCCATATGTGGTTTGTGAAAAGAACACACATGCAATGACCACTGGTTGATCCATATGTGGTTTGTGGAAAGAACACACATGCAATAACACTGGTTGATCCATGTGTGGTTTCTGGAAAGAACACACATGCAATGACTCTAGTGCTAGTTTTAGTTTAAGAACACACATGAAAGGACTCTAGTGGGTCCATATGTGGTTTGTGAAAAGAACACACATGCAATGACCACTGGTTGATCCATATGTGGTTTGTAGAAAAGAACACAAATGCAATGAACACTGGTGGATCCATAAGTGGTTTCTGGAAAGAACACACATGCAGTGAACACTGGTTGATCCATATGTGGTTTGTGAGAAGAACACACATGCAATGACCACTGGTTGATCCATATGTGGTTTGTGGAAAAGAACACAGATGCAATGAAAACTGGTGGATCCATAAGTGGTTTGTGGAAAGAAAAGACATGCAATGACACTGGTTGATCCATGTGTGGTTTGTGGAAAGAACACACATGCAATGACACTGGTTGATCCATATGTGGTTTGTGGAAAGAATACACATGCAATGACACTGGTTGATCCATGTGTGGTTTGTGGATAGAACACACATGCAATGACTCTAGTGGGTCCATATGTGGTTCATGTCAGGAACACACATGCAATGCCATTGGTGGATCCATGTGTGGTTTGTGGAAAGAACACACATGCAATGACACTAGTGGGTCCATATGTGGTTTGTGAAAAGAACACACATGCAATGACCACTGGTTGATCAATATGTGGTTTGTGGAAAGAACACACATGCAATGACACTGGTTCATCCATGTCTGGTTTGTGGAAAGAACATACATGCGATGACTCTAGTGCTAGATTTAGTATAATAACACACATGCAATGACTCTAGTGGGTCCATATGTGGTTTGTGAAAAGAACACACATGCAATGACCACTGGTTGATCCATATGTGGTTTGTGGAAAAGAACACACATGCAATGAACACTGGTGGATCCATAAGTGGTTTGTGGAAAGAACACACATGCAATGCCATTAGTTAATCCATTCGTCATTTGTGGAAAGAACACACATGCAATGCCATTGGTTAATCCATTTGAGGTTTGTGGAAAGAATACACATGCAATGTCTCTAATGGATCCATATGTGGTTTGTGGAAAAGAACACACATGCAATGAACACTGGTGGATCCATAAGTGGTTTGTGGAAACAACACACATGCAGTGAACACTGGTTGATCCATATGTGGTTTGTGATAAGAACACACATGCAATGACTACTTGTTGATCCATATGTGGTTTGTGGAAAAGAACACACATGCAATGAACACTGGTGGATCCATAAGTGTTTTGTGGAAAGGACACACATGCAATGACTACTTGTTGATCCATATGTGGTTTGTGGAAAAGAACACACATGCAATGAACACTGGTGGATCCATAAGTGTTTTGTGGAAAGGACACACATGCAATGACATGGGTTGATCCTTGTGTGGTTTGTGGAAAGAACACACATGCAATGACACTGGTTGATCCATATGTGGTTTTTGGAAAGAACACACATGCAATGACACTGGTTGATTCATGTGTGGTTTTTGGATAGGACACACATGCAATAACTCTAGTGGGTCCATATGTGGTTCATGTCAGGAACACACATGCAATGCCATTGGTTGATCCATGTGTGGTTTGTGGAAAGAACACGCATGCAATGACTCTAGTGGGTCCATATGTGGATATAAAAGAACAATAATGCAATGACCACTGGTTGATCCATATGTGGTTTGTGGAAAGAACACACATGCAATAACACTGGTTGATCCATGTGTGGTTTCTGGAAAGAACACACATGCAATGACTCTAGTGCTAGTTTTAGTATAAGAACACACATTAAAGGACTATAGTGGGTCCATATGTGGTTTGTGAAAAGAACACACATGCAATGACCACTGGTTGATCCATATGTGGTTTGTGGAAAAGAACACACATGCAATGAACACTGGTGGATCCATAAGTGGTTTCTAGAAAGAACACACATGCAGTGAACACTGGTAGATCCATATGTGGTTTGTGAGAAGAACACACATGCAATGACCACTGGTTGATCCATATGTGGTTTGTGGAAAAGAACACACATGCAATGAAAACTGGTGGATCCATAAGTGGTTTGTGGAAAGAAAACACATGCAATGACACTGGTTGATCCATGTGTGGTTTGTGGAAAGAACAGACATGCAATGACACTGGTTGATCCATATGTGGTTTGTGGAAAGAATACACATGCAATGACACTGGTTGATCCATGTGTGGTTTGTGGATAGAACACACATGCAATGACTCTAGTGGGTCCATATGTGATTCATGTCAGGAACACACATGCAATGCCATTGGTGGATCCATGTGTGGTTTGTGGAAAGAACACACATGCAATGACTGTAGTGGGTCCATATGTGGTTTGTGAAAAGAACACACATGCAATGACCACTGGTTGATCAATATGTGGTTTGTGGAAATAACACACATGCAATGACACTGATTGATCCATGTCTGGTTTGTGGAAAGAACACACATGCAATGACTCTAGTGCTAGATTTATTATAAGAACACACATGCAATGACTCTAGTGGGTCCATATGTGGTTTGTGAAAAGAACACACATGCAATGACCACTGGTTGATCCATATGTGGTTTGTGGAAAAGAACAAACATGCAATGAACACTGGTGGATCCATAAGTGGTTTGTGGAAAGAACACACATGTAGTGAACACTGGTTGATCCATATGTGGTTTGAGAGAAGAACACACATGCAATTACCACTTGTTGATCCATATGTGGTTTGTGGAAAAGAACACACATGCAATGAACACTGGTGGATCCATAAGTGGTTTGTGGAAAGAACACACATGCAATTACACTAGTTGATCCATGTGTTGTTTGTGGAAAGAACACACATGCAATGACACTGGTTGATCCATATGTGGTTTGTGGAAAGAATACACATGCAATGACACTGGTTGATCCATGTGTGGTTTGTGGATAGAACACACATGCAATGACTCTTGTGGGTCCATATGTGGTTCATGTCAGGAACACACATGCAATGCCATTGGTGTATCCATGTGTGGTTTCTGGAAAGAACACACATGCAATGACTCTAGTGGGTCCATATGTGGTTTGTGAAAAGAACACACATGCAATGACCACTGGTTGATCAATATGTGGTTTGTGGAAAGAACACACATGCAATGACAATGGTTGATCCATGTCTGGTTTGTGGAAAGAACACACATGCAATGACTCTAGTGCTAGATTTAGTATAAGAACACACATGCAATGAACACTGGTGGATCGATAAGTGGTTTGTGGAAAGAACACACATGCAATGACACTAGTTGATCCATGTGTTGTTTCTGGAAAGAACACACATGCAATGACACTGGTTGATCCATATGTGGTTTGTGGAAAGAATACACATGCAATGACACTTGTTGATCCATGTGTGGTTTGTGGATAGAACACACATGCAATGACTCTTTTGGGTCCATATGTGGTTCATGTCAGGAACACACATGCAATGCCATTGGTAGATCCATGTGTGGTTTGTGGAAAGAACACACATGCAATGACTCTAGTGGGTCCGTATGTGGTTTGTGAAAAGAACACACATGCAATGACCACTGGTTGATCCATATGTGGTTTGTGGAAAAGAACACACATGCAATGAACACTGGTGGATCCATAAGTGGTTTCTGGAAAGAACACACATGCAGTGAACACTAGTTGATCCATATGTGGTTTGTGAGAAGAACACACATGCAATGACCTCTGGTTGATCCATATGTGATTTGTGGAAAAGAACACACATGCAATGAACACTGGTGGATCCATAAGTGGTTTGTGGAAAGAACACACATGCAATGACACTGGTTGATCCATGTGTGGTTTGTGGAAAGAACACAGATGCAATGACACTGGTTGATCCATATGTGGTTTGTGGAAAGATGACACATGCAATGACACTGGTTGATCCATGTGTGGTTTGTGGATAGAACACACATGCAATGACTCTAGTGGGTCCATATCTAGTTCATGTCAGGAACACACATGCAATGCCATTGGTGGATCCATGTGTGTTTTGTGGAAAGAACACACATGCAATGACTCTAGTGGGTCCATATGCGGTTTGTTAAAAGAACACATATGCAATGACCACTGGTAGATCCATATGTGGTTTGTGGAAAGAACACACATGCAATAACACTGGTTGATCCATGTGTGGTTTGTGGAAGGAATACACATGCAATGACTCAAGTGCTAGTTTTAGTATAAGAACACACATGCAATGACTCTAGTGGGTCCATATGTGGTTTGTGAAAAGAACACACATGCAATGACCACTGGTTGATCCATATGTGGTTTGTGGAAAAGAACACACATGCAATGAACACTGGTGGATCCATAAGTGGTTTCTGGAAAAACACACATGCAGTGAACACTGGTTGATCCATATGTGGTTTGTGAGAAGAACACACATGCAATGACCACTGGTTGATCCATATGTGATTTGTGGAAAAGAACACACATGCAATGACACTGGTTGATCCATGTGTGGTTTGTGGAAAGAACACACATGCAATGACACTGGTTGATCCATATGTGGTTTGTGGAAAGAACACACATGCAATGACACTGGTTGATTCATGTGTGGTTTTTGGATAGGACACACATGCAATAACTCTAGTGGGTCCATATGTGGTTCATGTCAGGAACACACATGCAATGCCATTGGTTGATCCATGTGTGGTTTGTGGAAAGAACACGCATGCAATGACTCAAGTGGGTCCATATGTGGATATAAAAGAACAATAATGCAATGACCACTGGTTGATCCATATGTGGTTTGTGGAAAGAACACACATGCAATAACACTGGTTGATCCATGTGTGGTTTCTGGAAAGAACACACATGCAATGACTCTAGTGCTAGTTTTAGTATAAGAACACACATTAAAGGACTATAGTGGGTCCATATGTGGTTTGTGAAAATAACACACATGCAATGACCACTGGTTGATCCATATGTGGTTTGTGGAAAGAATACACATGCAATGACACTGGTTGATCCATGTGTGGTTTGTGGATAGAACACACATGCAATGACTCTTGTGGGTCCATATGTGGTTCACACATGCAGTGAACACTAGTTGATCCATATGTGGTTTGTGAAAAGAATACACATGCAATTACCACTTGTTGATCCATATGTGGTTTGTGGAAAAGAACACACATGCAATGAACACTGGTGGATCCATAAGTGGTTTGTGGAAAGAACACACATGCAATTACACTAGTTGATCCATGTGTTGTTTGTGGAAAGAACACACATGCAATGACACTGGTTGATCCATATGTGGTTTGTGGAAAGAATACACATGCAATGACACTGGTTGATCCATGTGTGGTTTGTGGATAGAACACACATGCAATGACTCTTGTGGGTCCATATGTGGTTCACACATGCAGTGAACACTAGTTGGTCCATATGTGGTTCATGTCAGGAACACACATGCAATGCCATTGGTAGATCCATGTGTGGTTTGTGGAAAGAACACACATGCAATGACTCTAGTGGGTCCGTATGTGGTTTGTGGAAAAGAACACACATGCAATGAACACTGGTGGATCCATAAGTGGTTTGTGGAAAGAACACACATGTAGTGAACACTGGTTGATCCATATGTGGTTTGAGAGAAGAACACACATGCAATTACCACTTGTTGATCCATATGTGGTTTGTGGAAAAGAACACACATGCAATGAACACTGGTGGATCCATAAGTGGTTTGTGGATAGAACACACATGCAATGACACTGGTTGATCCATATGTGGTTTGTGGAAAGAATACACATGCAATGACACTTGTTGATCCATGTGTGGTTTGTGGATAGAACACACATGCAATGACTCTTTTGGGTCCATATGTGGTTCATGTCAGGAACACACATGCAATGCCATTGGTAGATCCATGTGTGGTTTGTGGAAAGAACACACATGCAATGACTCTAGTGGGTCCGTATGTGGTTTGTGGAAAAGAACACACATGCAATGAACACTGGTGGATCCATAAGTGGTTTGTGGAAAGAACACACATGTAGTGAACACTGGTTGATCCATATGTGGTTTGAGAGAAGAACACACATGCAATTACCACTTGTTGATCCGTATGTGGTTTGTGAAAAGAACACACATGCAATGACCACTGGTTGATCAATATGTGGTTTGTGGAAAGAACACCACATGCAATGACACTGGTTGATCCATGTCTGGTTTGTGGAAAGAACACACATGCAACGACTCTAGTGCTAGATTTATTAGAAGAACACACATGCAATGACTCTAGTGGGTCCATATGTGGTTTGTGAAAAGAACACACATGCAATGACCACTGGTTGATCCATATGTGGTTTGTGGAAAAGAACACACATGCAATGAACACTGGTGGATCCATAAGTGGTTTGTGGAAAGAACACACATGTAGTGAACACTGGTTGATCCATATGTGGTTTGAGAGAAGAACACACATGCAATTACCACTTGTTGATCCATATGTGGTTTGTGGAAAAGAACACACATGCAATGAACACTGGTGGATCCATAAGTGGTTTGTGGAAAGAACACACATGCAATTACACTAGTTGATCCATGTGTTGTTTGTGGAAAGAACACACATGCAATGACACTGGTTGATCCATATGTGGTTTGTGGAAAGAATACACAATGACACTGGTTGATCCATGTGTGGTTTGTGGATAGAACACACATGCAATGACTCTTGTGGGTCCATATGTGGTTCATGTCAGGAACACACATACAATGCCATTGGTGTATCCATGTGTGGTTTCTGGAAAGAACACACATGCAATGACTCTAGTGGGTCCATATGTGGTTTGTGAAAAGAACACACATGCAATGACCACTGGTTGATCAATGTGTGGTTTGTGGAAAGAACACACATGTAATGACACTGGTTGATCCATGTCTGGTTTGTGGAAAGAACACACATGCAATGACTCTAGTGCTAGATTTAGTATAAGAACACACATGCAATGAATCTAGTGGGTCCATATGTGGTTTGTGGAAAAGAACACACATGCAATGAACACTGGTGGATCGATAAGTGGTTTGTGGAAAGAACACACATGCAATGACACTAGTTGATCCATGTGTTGTTTGTGGAAAGAACACACATGCAATGACACTGGTTGATCCATATGTGGTTTGTGGAAAGAATACACATGCAATGACACTTGTTGATCCATGTGTGGTTTGTGGATAGAACACACATGCAATGACTCTTTTGGGTCCATATGTGGTTCATGTCAGGAACACACATGCAATGCCATTGGTAGATCCATGTGTGGTTTGTGGAAAGAACACACATGCAATGACTCTAGTGGGTCCATATGTGGTTTGTGAAAAGAACACACATGCAATGACCACTGGTTGATCCATATGTGGTTTGTGGAAAAGAACACACATGCAATGAACACTGGTGGATCCATAAGTGGTTTCTGGAAAGAACACACATGCAGTGAACACTAGTTGATCCATATGTGGTTTGTGAGAAGAACACACATGCAATGACCTCTGGTTGATCCATATGTGATTTGTGGAAAAAAACACACATGCAATGAACACTGGTGGATCCATAAGTGGTTTCTGGAAAAACACACATGCAGTGAACACTGGTTGATCCATATGTGGTTTGTGAGAAGAACACACATGCAATGACCACTGGTTGATCCATATGTGATTTGTGGAAAAGAACACACATGCAATGACACTGGTTGATCCATGTGTGGTTTGTGGAAAGAACACACATGCAATGACACTGGTTGATCCATATGTGGTTTGTGGAAAGAACACACATGCAATGACACTGGTTGATTCATGTGTGGTTTTTGGATAGGACACACATGCAATAACTCTAGTGGGTCCATATATGGTTCATGTCAGGAACACACATGCAATGCCATTGGTTGATCCATGTGTGGTTTGTGGAAAGAACACGCATGCAATGACTCAAGTGGGTCCATATGTGGTTTGTGAAAAGAACAATAATGCAATGACCACTGGTTGATCCATATGTGGTTTGTGGAAAGAACACACATGCAATAACACTGGTTGATCCATGTGTGGTTTCTGGAAAGAACACACATGCAATGACTCTAGTGCTAGTTTTAGTATAAGAACACACATTAAAGGACTATAGTGGGTCCATATGTGGTTTGTGAAAAGAACACACATGCAATGACCACTGGTTGATCCATATGTGGTTTGTGGAAAAGAACACACATGCAATGAACACTGGTGGATCCATAAGTGGTTTCTAGAAAGAACACACATGCAGTGAACACTGGTAGATCCATATGTGGTTTGTGAGAAGAACACACATGCAATGACCACTGGTTGATCCATATGTGGTTTGTGGAAAAGAACACACATGCAATGAAAACTGGTGGATCCATAAGTGGTTTGTGGAAAGAAAACACATGCAATGACACTGGTTGATCCAAGTGTGGTTTGTGGAAAGAACAGACATGCAGTGACACTGGTTGATCCATATGTGGTTTGTGGAAAGAATACACATGCAATGACACTGGTTGATCCATGTGTGGTTTGTGGATAGAACACACATGCAATGACTCTAGTGGGTCCATATGTGATTCATGTCAGGAACACACATGCAATGCCATTGGTGGATCCATGTGTGGTTTGTGGAAAGAACACACATGCAATGACTGTAGTGGGTCCATATGTGGTTTGTGAAAAGAACACACATGCAATGACCACTGGTTGATCAATATGTGGTTTGTGGAAATAACACACATGCAATGACACTGATTGATCCATGTCTAGTTTGTGGAAAGAACACACATGCAATGACTCTAGTGCTAGATTTATTATAAGAACACACATGCAATGACTCTAGTGGGTCCATATGTGGTTTGTGAAAAGAACACACATGCAATGACCACTAGTTGATCCATATGTGGTTTGTGGAAAAGAACACACATGCAATGAACACTGGTGGATCCATAAGTGGTTTGTGGAAAGAACACACATGTAGTGAACACTGGTTGATCCATATGTGGTTTGAGAGAAGAACACACATGCAATTACCACTTGTTGATCCATATGTGGTTTGTGGAAAAGAACACACATGCAATGAACACTGGTGGATCCATAAGTGGTTTGTGGAAAGAACACACATGCAATTACACTAGTTGATCCATGTGTTGTTTGTGGAAAGAACACACATGCAATGACACTGGTTGATCCATATGTGGTTTGTGGAAAGAATACACATGCAATGACACTGGTTGATCCATGTGTGGTTTGTGGATAGAACACACATGCAATGACTCTTGTGGGTCCATATGTGGTTCATGTCAGGAACACACATGCAATGCCATTGGTGTATCCATGTGTGGTTTCTGGAAAGAACACACATGCAATGACTCTAGTGGGTCCATATGTGGTTTGTGAAAAGAACACACATGCAATGACCACTGGTTGATCAATATGTGGTTTGTGGAAAGAACACACATGCAATGACACTGGTTGATCTATGTCTGGTTTGTGGAAAGAACACACATGCAATGACTCTAGTGCTAGATTTAGTATAAGAACACACATGCAATGAATCTAGTGGGTCCATATGTGGTTTGTGGAAAAGAACACACATGCAATGAACACTGGTGGATCGATAAGTGGTTTGTGGAAAGAACACACATGCAATGACACTAGTTGATCCATGTGTTGTTTGTGGAAAGAACACACATGCAATGACACTGGTTGATCCATATGTGGTTTGTGGAAAGAATACACATGCAATGACACTTGTTGATCCATGTGTGGTTTGTGGATAGAACACACATGCAATGACTCTTTTGGGTCCATATGTGGTTCATGTCAGGAACACACATGCAATGCCATTGGTAGATCCATGTGTGGTTTATGGAAAGAACACACATGCAATGACTCTAGTGGGTCCATATGTGGTTTGTGAAAAGAACACACATGCAATGACCACTGGTTGATCCATATGTGGTTTGTGGAAAAGAACACACATGCAATGAACACTGGTGGATCCATAAGTGGTTTCTGGAAAGAACACACATGCAGTGAACACTAGTTGATCCATATGTGGTTTGTGAGAAGAACACACATGCAATGACCTCTGGTTGATCCATATGTGATTTGTGGAAAAGAACACACATGCAGTGAACACTGGTTGATCCATAAGTGGTTTCTGTAAAAACACACATGCAGTGAACACTGGTTGATCCATATGTGGTTTGTGAGAAGAACACACATGCAATGACCACTGGTTGATCCATATGTGATTTGTTTAAAAGAACACACATGCAATGACACTGGTTGATCCATGTGTGGTTTGTGGAAAGAACACACATGCAATGACACTGGTTGATCCATATGTGGTTTGTGGAAAGAACACACATGCAATGACACTGGTTGATTCATGTGTGGTTTTTGGATAGGACACACATGCAATAACTCTAGTGGGTCCATATGTGGTTCATGTCAGGAATACACATGCAATGCCATTGGTTGATCCATGTCTGGTTTGTGGAAAGAACACGCATGCAATGACTCAAGTGGGTCCATATGTGGTTTCTGAAAAGAACAATAAGGCAATGACCACTGGTTGATCCATATGTGGTTTGTGTAAAGAACACACATGCAATAACACTGGTTGATCCATGTGTGGTTTCTGGAAATACACACATGCAATGACTCTAGTGCTAGTTTTAGTATAAGAACACACATTAAAGGACTATAGTGTGTCCATATGTGGTTTGTGAAAAGAATACACATGCAATGACACTGGTTGATCCATGTGTGGTTTGTGGATAGAACACACATGCAATGACTCTTGTGGGTCCAGATGTGGTTCATGTCAGGAACACACATGCAATGCCATTGGTGGATCCATGTGTGGTTTGTGGAAAAGGACACACATGCAATTACTCTAGTGGGAACATATGTGGTTTGTGAAAAGAACACGCATGAAATGACCACTGGTTGATCCATATGTTCTTTGTGGATAATAACACACATGCAATGAACACTGGTGGATCCATAAGTGGATTGTGGAAAGAACACACATGCAATGTCATTGGTTAATCCCTGTGTGGTTTGTGCAAAGAACACAAATGCAATGCCATTGATTAATCCATGTGTAGTTTGTGGAAAGGACACACATGCAATAACTCTAATGGATCCATATGTGGTTTGTGGAAAAGAACACACATGCAATGAACACTAGTGGATCCATACGTGGATTGTGGAAAGAACACACATGCAGTGAACACTGGTTGATCCATATGTGGTTTGTGAGAAGAACACACATGCAATGACCACTTGTTGATCCATATGTGGTTTGTGGAAATGAACACATATGCAATGCCATTGGTTAATCCATGTGTGGTTTGTGGAAAGAACACACATGCACTAAACACTAGTGGATCCATAAGTGCTTTGTCGAAAGAACACACATGCAATGACACTGGTTGATCCATGTGTGGTTTGTGTTAACAACACACATGCAATGACACTGGTTGATCCATATGTGGTTTGTAGAAAGTACACACATGCAATGACACTGGTTGATCCATGTGTGGTTTGTGGAAAGCATACACATGCAATGACTACTGCTTGATCCATATGTGGTTTGTGGAAAAGAACACACATGCAATGAACACTGGTGGATCCATAAGTGTTTTGTGGAAAGAACACACATGCAATGACACTGGTTGATCCATGTGTGGTTTGTGGAAAGAACACACATGCAATGACACTGGTTGATCCATATGTGGTTTGTGGAAAGAACACACATGCAATTACACTAGTTGATCCATGTGTGGTTTATAGATAGAACACACATGCAATGACTCTAGTGGGTCCATATGTGGTTCATGTCAGGAACACACATGCAATGCCATTGGTGGATCCATGTGTAGTGTCTGAAAAGAACACACATGCAATGACTCTAGTGGGTCCATATGTGGTTTGTGAAAATAACACACATGCAATGACCACTGGTTGATCCATATGTGGTTTGTGGAAAGAACACACATGCAATAACACTAGTTAATCCATGTGTGGTTTGTAGAAAGAACACACATGCAATGACTCCAGTGCTAGTTTTAGTATAAGAACAGACATGCAATGACTCTAGTGGATCCATATGTGGTTTGTGAAAAGAACACAGATGCAATGACCACTGGTTGATCCATATGTAGTTTGTGGAAAACAACACACATGTAATGAACACTGGTGGATCCATAAGTGATTTGTGGAAAGAACACACATGGAGTGAACACTGGTTAATCCATATGTGGTTTGTGAGAAGAACACACATGCAATGACCACTGGTTGATCCATATGTGGTTTGTGGAAAAGAACACACATGCAATGAACACTGGTGGATCCATAAGTGGTTTGTGGAAAGAACACACATGCAATGAAACTTGTTGATCCATGTGTGGTTTGTGGAAAGAACACATATGAAATGACACTAGTTGATCCATAAGTAGTTTGTGGAAAGAACACACATGCAATGACACTTGTTGATCCATGTGTGGTTTATGGAAAGAACACACATGCAATGACTCCAGTGCTAGTTTTAGTATAAGAACAGACATGCAATGACTCTAGTGGATCCATATGTGGTTTGTGAAAAGAACACAGATGCAATGACCACTGGTTGATCCATATGTAGTTTGTGGAAAAGAACACACATGCAATGAACACTGTTGGATCCATAAGTGATTTGTGGAAAGAACACACATGGAGTGAACACTGGTTAATCCATATGTGGTTTGTGAGAAGAACACACATGCAATGACCACTGGTTGATCCATATGTGGTTTGTGGAAAAGAACACACATGCAATGAACACTGCTGGATCCATAAGTGGTTTGTGGAAAGAACACACATGCAATGACACTTGTTGATCCATGTGTGGTTTGTGGAAAGAACACATATGAAATGACACTAGTTGATCCATAAGTAGTTTGTGGAAAGAACACACATGCAATGACACTTGTTGATCCATGTGTGGTTTGTGGAAAGAACACATATGAAATGACACTAGTTGATCCATATGTGGTTTGTGGAAATAACACACATGCAATGACTCTAGTGGGTCCATATGTGGTTTGTGGAAAAGAACACACATGCAATGAACACTGGTGGATCCATGTGTGGTTTGTGCAAAGAACACACATGCAATGACTCTAGTTGGTCCATATGTGGTTTGTGAAAAGAACACACATGCAATGACCACTGGTTGATCCATATGTGGTTTGTGGAAAGAACACACATGCAATAACACTAGTTGATCCATGTGTGGTTTGTGGAAAGAACACACATGCAATGACTCTAGTGCTAGTTTTAGTATACGAACACACATGCAATGACTCTAGTGGGTCCATATGTGGTTTGTGAAAAGAACACACATGCAATGACCACTGGTTGATCCATATGTGGTTTGTGGAGAAGAACACACATGTAATGAACACTGGTGGATCCATAAGTGGTTTGTGGAAAGAACACACATGCAATACCATTAGTTAATCCATTCGTCGGTTGTGGAAAGAACACACATGCAATGCCATTAGTTAATCCATGTGTGGTTTGTGGAAAGAATACACATGCAATGACTCTAATGGATCCATATGTGGTTTGTGGAAGAGAACACACATGCAATGAACACTGGTGGATCCATAACTGGTTTGTGGAAACAACACACATGCAGTGAACACTGGTTGATCCATATGTGGTTTGTGATATGAACACACATGCAATGACTACTGGTTGATCCATATGTGGTTTGTGGAAAAGAACACACATGCAATGAACACTGGTGGATCCATAAGTGTTTTGTGGAAAGAACATACATGCAATGACACTGGTTGATCCATGTGTGGTTTGTGGAAAGAACACACATGCAATGACACTAGTTGATCCATCTGTGGTTTGTGGAAAGAACACACATGCAATGACACTGGTTGATCCATGTGTGGTTTGTGGATAGAACACACATGCAATGACTCTAGTGGGTCCATATGTGGTTCATGTTAGGAACACACATGCAATGCCATTGGTGGATCCATGTATGGTTTGTGGAAAGAACACACATGCAATGACTCTAGTGGGTCCATATGTGGTTTTTGAAAATAACACACATGCAATGACCACTGGTTGATCCATATGTGGTTTGTGGAAAGAACACACATGCAATAATACTGGTTGATCCATGTGTGGTTTGTGGAAAGAACACACATGCAATGACTCTAGTCCTAGTTTTAGTATAAGAACACACATGCAATGACTCTAGTGGGTCCATCTGTGGTTTGTGAAAAGAACACACGTGCAATTACTACTGGTTGATCCATATGTGGTTTGTGGAAATGAACACACATGCAATGAACACTGGTGGATCCATAAGTGGTTTGTGGAAAGAACACACATGCAGTGAACACTGGTTGATCCATATGTGATATGCAATGACCACAAGTGGATCCATAAGTGGTTTGAGGAAAGAACACACATGCAGTGAACACTGGTGGATCCATATGTTGTTTGTGAAAAGAACACACATGCAATGACTCTAGTGCTGGTTTTAGTATAAGAACACACAAGAAATGACTCTAGTGGGTCCATATGTGATTTGTGGAAAGAACACACATGCAATGACACTGATTGATCCATGTGTGGTTTGTGGAAAGAACACACATGCAATGACATTGTTTGATCCATGTGTGGTTTGTGGAAAGAACACACATGCAATGACTCTAGTGGGTCCATATGTGGTTCATGTCAGGAAAACACATGCAATGCCATTGGTGGATCCATGTGTGGTTTGTGGAAAGTACACACATGCAATGACTCTAGTGGGTCCATATGTGGTTTGTGAAAAGAACACACATGCAATGACAACTGGTTGATCCATATGTGGTTTGTGGAAAGAACACACATGCAATGACACTGGTTGATCCATGTGTGGTTTGTGGAAAGAACACACATGCAATGACTCTAGTGCTAGTTTCAGTATAAGAACACACATGCAATGACTCTAGTGCGTCCATATGTGGTTTGTGAAAGAACACACATGCAATGACCACTGGTTGATCCATATGTGGTTTGTGGAAAAGAACACACATGCAATGAACACTGGTGGATCCATAAGTGGTTTGTGGAAAGAACACACATGTAATGCCATTAGTTAATCCATTCGTCGTTTGTGGAAAGAACACATATGCAATGCCATTGGTTAATCCATTTGTGGTTTGTGGAAAGAATACACATGCAATGACTCTAATGGATCCATATGTGGTTTGTGGAAAAGAACACACATGCAATGAACGCTGGTGGATCCATAAGTGGTTTGTGGAAACAACACACATGCAGTGAACACTGGTTGATCCATATGTGGTTTGTGATAATAACACACATGCAATGACTACTTGTTGATCCATATGTGGTTTGTGGAAAAGAACACACATGCAATGAACACTGGTGGATCCATAAGTGTTTTGTGGAAAGAACACACATACAATGACACTGGTTGATCCATGTGTGGTTTGTGGAAAGAACACACATACAATGACAATGGTTGATCCATATGTGGTTTGTGGAAAGAACACGCATGCAATGACACTGGTTGATTCATGTGTGGTTTTTGGATAGAACACACATGCAATGACTCTAGTGGGTCCATATGTGGTTCATGTTAGGAACACACATGCAATGCCATTGGTTGATCCATGTGTGGTTTGTGGAAAGAACACGCATGCAATGACTCTAGTGGGTCCATATGTGGTTTGTGAAAAGAACACACATGCAATGACCATTGGTTGATCCATATGTGGTTTATGGAAAGAACACACATGCAAAAACACTGGTTGATCCATGTGTGGTTTCTGGAAAGAACACAGATGCAATGACTCTAGTGCTAGTTTTAGTTTAAGAACACACATGAAAGGACTCTAGTGGGTCCATATGTGGTTTGTGAAAAGAACACACATGCAATGACCACTGGTTGATCCATATGTGGTTTGTGGAAAAGAACACACATGCAATGAAAACTGGTGGATCCATAAGTGGTTTGTGGAAAGAAAAGACATGCAATGACACTGGTTGATCCATGTGTGGTTTGTGGAAAGAACACACATGCAATGACACTGGTTGATCCATATGTGGTTTGTGGAAAGAATACACATGCAATGACACTGGTTGATCCATGTGTGGTTTGTGGATAGAACACACATGCAATGACTCTAGTGGGTCCATATGTGGTTCATGTCAGGAACACACATGCAATGCCATTGGTGGATCCATGTGTGGTTTGTGGAAAGAACACACATGCAATGACTCTAGTGGGTCCATATGTGGTTTGTGAAAAGAACACACATGCAATGACCACTGGTTGATCAATATGTGGTTTGTGGAAAGAACACACATGCAATGACACTGGTTGATCTATGTCTGGTTTGTGGAAAGAACACACATGCAATGACTCTAGTGCTAGATTTAGTATAATAACACACATGCAATGACTCTAGTGGGTCCATATGTGATTTGTGAAAAGAACACACATGCAATGACCACTGGTTGATCCATATGTGGTTTGTGGAAAAGAACACACATGCAATGAACACTGGTGGATCCATAAGTGGTTTGTGGAAAGAACACACATGCAATGCCATTAGTTAATCCATTCGTCGGTTGTGGAAAGAACACACATGCAATGCCATTGGTTGATCCATTTGTGGTTTGTGGAAAGAATACACCTGCAATGTCTCTAATGGATCCATATGTGGTTTGTGGAAAATAACACACATGCAATGAACACTGGTGGATCCATAAGTGGTTTGTGGAAACAACACACATGCAGTGAACACTGGTTGATCCATATGTGGTTTGTGATAAGAACACACATGCAATGACTACTTGTTGATCCATATGTGGTTTGTGGAAAAGAACACACATGCAATGAACACTGGTGGATCCATAAGTGTTTTGTGGAAAGGACACACATGCAATGACTACTTGTTGATCCATATGTGGTTTGTGGAAAAGAACACACATGCAATGAACACTGGTGGATCCATAAGTGTTTTGTGGAAAGGACACACATGCAATGACACGGGTTGATCCATGTGTGGTTTGTGGAAAGAACACACATGCAATGACACTGGTTGATCCATATGTGGTTTGTGGAAAGAACACACATGCAATGACACTGGTTGATTCATGTGTGGTTTTTGGATAGGACACACATGCAATAACTCTAGTGGGTCCATATGTGGTTCATGTCAGGAACACACATGCAATGCCATTGGTTGATCCATGTGTGGTTTGTGGAAAGAACACGCATGCAATGACTCTAGTGGGTCCATATGTGGTTTGTGAAAAGAACAATAATGCAATGACCACTGGTTGATCCATATGTGGTTTGTGGAAAGAACACACATGCAATAACACTGGTTGATCCATGTGTGGTTTCTGGAAAGAACACACATGCAATGACTCTAGTGCTAGTTTTAGTATAAGAACACACATTAAAGGACTATAGTGGGTCCATATGTGGTTTGTGAAAAGAACACACATGCAATGACCACTAGTTGATCCATATGTGGTTTGTGGAAAAGAACACACATGCAATGAACACTGGTGGATCCATAAGTGGTTTCTGGAAAGAACACACATGCAGTGAACACTGTTAGATCCATATGTGTTTTGTGAGAAGAACACACATGCAATGACCACTGGTTGATCCATATGTTGTTTGTGGAAAAGAACACACATACAATGAAAACTGGTGGATCCATAAGTGGTTTCTGGAAAGAAAACACATGCAATGACACTGGTTGATCAATGTGTGGTTTGTGGAAATAACAGACATGCAATGACACTGGTTGATCCATATGTGGTTTGTGGAAAGAATACACATGCAATGACACTGGTTGATCCATGTGTGGTTTGTGGATAGAACACACATGCAATGACTCTAGTGGGTCCATATGTGATTCATGTCAGGAACACACATGCAATGCCATTGGTGGATCCATGTGTGGTTTGTGGAAAGAACACACATGCAATGACTCTAGTGGGTCCATATGTGGTTTGTGAAAAGAACACACATGCAATGACCACTGGCTGATCAATATGTGGTTTGTGGAAATAACACACATGCAATGACACTGATTGATCCATGTCTGGTTTGTGGAAAGAACACACATGCAATGACTCTAGTGCTAGATTTATTATAAGAACACACATGCAATGACTCTAGTGGGTCCATATGTGGTTTGTGAAAAGAACACACATGCAATGACCACTGGTTGATCCATATGTGGTTTGTGGAAAAGAACACACATGCAATGAACACTGGTGGATCCATAAGTGGTTTGTGGAAAGAACACACATGTAGTGAACACTGGTTGATCCATATGTGGTTTGAGAGAAGAACACACATGCAATTACCACTTGTTGATCCATATGTGGTTTGTGGAAAAGAACACACATGCAATGAACACTGGTGGATCCATAAGTGGTTTGTGGAAAGAACACACATGCAATTACACTAGTTGATCCATGTGTTGTTTGTGGAAAGAACACACATGCAATGACACTGGTTGATCCATATGTGGTTTGTGTAAAGAATACACATGCAATGACACTGGTTGATCCATGTGTGGTTTGTGGATAGAACACACATGCAATGACTCTTGTGGGTCCATATGTGGTTCATGTCAGGAACACACATGCAATGCCATTGGTGGATCCATGTGTGGTTTCTGGAAAGAACACACATGCAATGACTCTAGTGGGTCCATATGTGGTTTGTGAAAATAACACACATGCAATGACCACTGGTTGATCAATATGTGGTTTGTGGAAAGAACACACATGCAATGACACTGGTTGATCCATGTCTGGTTTGTGGAAAGAACACACATGCAATGACTCTAGTGCTAGATTTAGTATAAGAACACACATGCAATGACTCTAGTGGGTCCATATGTGGTTTGTGGAAAAGAACACACATGCAATGAACACTGGTGGATCGATGAGTGGTTTGTGGAAAGAACACACATGCAATGACACTAGTTGATCCATGTGTTGTTTGTGGAAAGAACACACATGCAATGACACTGGTTGATCCATATGTGGTTTGTGGAAAGAATACACATGCAATGACACTTGTTGATCCATGTGTGGTTTGTGGATAGAACACACGTGCAATGACTCTTTTGGGTCCATATGTGGTTCATGTCAGGAACACACATGCAATGCCATTGGTGGATCCATGTGTGGTTTGTGGAAAGACCACACATGCAATGACTCTAGTGGGTCCATATGTGGTTTGTGAAAAGAACACACATGCAATGACCATTGGTTGATCCATATGTGGTTTGTGGAAAAGAACACACATGCAATGAACACTGCTGGATCCATAAGTGGTTTCTGGAAAGAACACACATGCGGTGAACACTAGTTGATCCATATGTGGTTTGTGAGAAGAACACACATGCAATGACCTCTGGTTGATCCATATGTGATTTGTGGAAAAGAACACACATGCAATGAACACTGGTGGATCCATAAGTGGTTTGTGGAAAGAACACACATGCAATGACACTGGTTGATCCATGTGTGGTTTGTGGAAAGAACACACATGCAATGACACTGGTTGATCCATATGTGGTTTGTGGAAAGAATACACATGCAATGACACTGGTTGATCCATGTGTGGTTTGTGGATAGAACACACATGCAATGACTCTAGTGGGTCCATATGTGGTTCATGTCAGGAACACACATGCAATGCCATTGGTGGATCCATGTGTGGTTTGTGGAAAGAACACACATGCAATGACTCTAGTGGGTCCATATGTGGTTTGTGAAAAGAACACACATGCAATGACCACTGGTTGATCAATATGTGGTTTGTGGAAAGAACACACATGCAATGACACTGGTTGATCTATGTCTGGTTTGTGGAAAGAACACACATGCAATGACTCTAGTGCTAGATTTAGTATAATAACACACATGCAATGACTCTAGTGGGTCCATATGTGATTTGTGAAAAGAACACACATGCAATGACCACTGGTTGATCCATATGTGGTTTGTGGAAAAGAACACACATGCAATGAACACTGGTGGATCCATAAGTGGTTTGTGGAAAGAACACACATGCAATGCCATTAGTTAATCCATTCGTCGTTTGTGGAAAGAACACACATGCAATGCCATTGGTTGATCCATTTGTGGTTTGTGGAAAGAATACACCTGCAATGTCTCTAATGGATCCATATGTGGTTTGTGGAAAATAACACACATGCAATGAACACTGGTGGATCCATAAGTGGTTTGTGGAAACAACACACATGCAGTGAACACTGGTTGATCCATATGTGGTTTGTGATAAGAACACACATGCAATGACTACTTGTTGATCCATATGTGGTTTGTGGAAAAGAACACACATGCAATGAACACTGGTGGATCCATAAGTGTTTTGTGGAAAGGACACACATGCAATGACTACTTGTTGATCCATATGTGGTTTGTGGAAAAGAACACACATGCAATGAACACTGGTGGATCCATAAGTGTTTTGTGGAAAGGACACACATGCAATGACACGGGTTGATCCATGTGTGGTTTGTGGAAAGAACACACATGCAATGACACTGGTTGATCCATATGTGGTTTGTGGAAAGAACACACATGCAATGACACTGGTTGATTCATGTGTGGTTTTTGGATAGGACACACATGCAATAACTCTAGTGGGTCCATATGTGGTTCATGTCAGGAACACACATGCAATGCCATTGGTTGATCCATGTGTGGTTTGTGGAAAGAACACGCATGCAATGACTCTAGTGGGTCCATATGTGGTTTGTGAAAAGAACAATAATGCAATGACCACTGGTTGATCCATATGTGGTTTGTGGAAAGAACACACATGCAATAACACTGGTTGATCCATGTGTGGTTTCTGGAAAGAACACACATGCAATGACTCTAGTGCTAGTTTTAGTATAAGAACACACATTAAAGGACTATAGTGGGTCCATATGTGGTTTGTGAAAAGAACACACATGCAATGACCACTGGTTGATCCATATGTGGTTTGTGGAAAAGAACACACATGCAATGAACACTGGTGGATCCATAAGTGGTTTCTGGAAAGAACACACATGCAGTGAACACTGTTAGATCCATATGTGTTTTGTGAGAAGAACACACATGCAATGACCACTGGTTGATCCATATGTTGTTTGTGGAAAAGAACACACATACAATGAAAACTGGTGGATCCATAAGTGGTTTCTGGAAAGAAAACACATGCAATGACACTGGTTGATCAATGTGTGGTTTGTGGAAATAACAGACATGCAATGACACTGGTTGATCCATATGTGGTTTGTGGAAAGAATACACATGCAATGACACTGGTTGATCCATGTGTGGTTTGTGGATAGAACACACATGCAATGACTCTAGTGGGTCCATATGTGATTCATGTCAGGAACACACATGCAATGCCATTGGTGGATCCATGTGTGGTTTGTGGAAAGAACACACATGCAATGACTCTAGTGGGTCCATATGTGGTTTGTGAAAAGAACACACATGCAATGACCACTGGCTGATCAATATGTGGTTTGTGGAAATAACACACATGCAATGACACTGATTGATCCATGTCTGGTTTGTGGAAAGAACACACATGCAATGACTCTAGTGCTAGATTTATTATAAGAACACACATGCAATGACTCTAGTGGGTCCATATGTGGTTTGTGAAAAGAACACACATGCAATGACCACTGGTTGATCCATATGTGGTTTGTGGAAAAGAACACACATGCAATGAACACTGGTGGATCCATAAGTGGTTTGTGGAAAGAACACACATGTAGTGAACACTGGTTGATCCATATGTGGTTTGAGAGAAGAACACACATGCAATTACCACTTGTTGATCCATATGTGGTTTGTGGAAAAGAACACACATGCAATGAACACTGGTGGATCCATAAGTGGTTTGTGGAAAGAACACACATGCAATTACACTAGTTGATCCATGTGTTGTTTGTGGAAAGAACACACATGCAATGACACTGGTTGATCCATATGTGGTTTGTGTAAAGAATACACATGCAATGACACTGGTTGATCCATGTGTGGTTTGTGGATAGAACACACATGCAATCACTCTTGTGGGTCCATATGTGGTTCATGTCAGGAACACACATGCAATGCCATTGGTGGATCCATGTGTGGTTTCTGGAAAGAACACACATGCAATGACTCTAGTGGGTCCATATGTGGTTTGTGAAAATAACACACATGCAATGACCACTGGTTGATCAATATGTGGTTTGTGGAAAGAACACACATGCAATGACACTGGTTGATCCATGTCTGGTTTGTGGAAAGAACACACATGCAATGACTCTAGTGCTAGATTTAGTATAAGAACACACATGCAATGACTCTAGTGGGTCCATATGTGGTTTGTGGAAAAGAACACACATGCAATGAACACTGGTGGATCGATGAGTGGTTTGTGGAAAGAACACACATGCAATGACACTAGTTGATCCATGTGTTGTTTGTGGAAAGAACACACATGCAATGACACTGGTTGATCCATATGTGGTTTGTGGAAAGAATACACATGCAATGACACTTGTTGATCCATGTGTGGTTTGTGGATAGAACACACATGCAATGACTCTTTTGGGTCCATATGTGGTTCATGTCAGGAACACACTTGCAATGCCATTGGTGGATCCATGTGTGGTTTGTGGAAAGAACACACATGCAATGACTCTAGTGGGTCCATATGTGGTTTGTGAAAAGAACACACATGCAATGACCACTGGTTGATCCATATGTGGTTTGTGGAAAAGAACACACATGCAATGAACACTGCTGGATCCATAAGTGGTTTCTGGAAAGAACACACATGCGGTGAACACTAGTTGATCCATATGTGGTTTGTGAGAAGAACACACATGCAATGACCTCTGGTTGATCCATATGTGATTTGTGGAAAAGAACACACATGCAATGAACACTGGTGGATCCATAAGTGGTTTGTGGAAAGAACACACATGCAATGACACTGGTTGATCCATGTGTGGTTTGTGGAAAGAACACACATGCAATGACACTGGTTGATCCATATGTGGTTTGTGGAAAGAAGACACATGCAATGACACTGGTTGATCCATTTGTGGTTTGTGGATAGAACACACATGCAATGACTCTAGTGGGTCCATATCTGGTTCATGTCAGGAACACACATGCAATGCCATTGGTGGATCCATGTGTGTTTTGTGGAAAGAACACACATGCAATGACTCTAGTCGGTCCATATGTGGTTTGTTAAAAGAACACACATGCAATGACCACTGGTAGATCCATATGTGGTTTGGGGAAAGAACACACATGCAATAACACTGGTTGATCCATGTGTGGTTTGTGGAAGGAATACACATGCAATGACTCAAGTGCTAGTTTTAGTATAAGAACACACATGCAATGACTCTAGTGGGTCCATATGTGGTTTGTGAAAAGAACACACATGCAATGACCACTGGTTGATCCATATGTGTATTGTGGAAAAGAACACACATGCAATGAACACTGGTGGATCCATAAGTGGTTTCTGGAAAAACACACATGCAGTGAACACTGGTTGATCCATATGTGGTTTGTGAGAAGAACACACATGCAATGACCACTGGTTGATCCATACGTGATTTGTGGAAAAGAACACACATGCAATGAACACTGGTGGGTCCATAAGTGGTTTCTGGAAAGAACACACATGCAATCACACTGGTTGATCCATGTGTGGTTTGTGGAAAGAACACACATGCAATGACACTGGTTGATCCATATGTGGTTTGTGGAAAGAATACACATGGAATGACACTGGTTGATCCATGTGTGGTTTGTGGATAGAACACACATGCAATGACTCTAGTGGGTCCATATGTGGTTCATGTCAGGAACACACATGCAATGCCATTGGTGGATCCATGTGTGGTTTGTGGAAAGAACACACATGCAATGACTCTAGTGGGTCCATATGTGGTTATTGAAAAGAACACACATGAAATGACCACTGGTTGATCCATATGTGGTTTGTGGAAAGAACACAACATGCAATGACACTGGTTGATCCATGTCTGGTTTGTGGAAAGAACACACATGCAACGACTCTAGTGCTAGTTTTAGTATAAGACCACACATGCAATGACTCTAGTGGGTCCATATGTGGTTTGTGAAAAGAACACACATGCAATGACCACTAGTTGATCCATATGTGGTTTGTGGAAAACAACACACATGCAATGAACTCTAGTGGATCCATAAGTGGTGTGTGGAAAGAACACACATGTAGTGAACACTGGTTGATCCATATGTGGTTTGAGAGAAGAACACACATGCAATTACCACTTGTTGATCCATATGTGGTTTGTCGAAAAGAACACACATGCAATGAACACTAGTGGATCCATAAGTGATTTGTGGAAAGAACACACATCCAATTACACTAGTTGATCCATGTGTTGTTTGTGGAAAGAACACACATGCAATGACACTGGTTGATCCATATGTGGTTTGTGGAAAGAATACACATGCAATGACACTGGTTGATCCATGTGAGGTTTGTGGATAGAACACACATGCAATGACTCTTGTGGGTCCATATGTGGTTCATGTCAGGAACACACATGCAATGCCATTGGTGGATCCATGTGTGGTTTCTGGAAAGAACACACATGCAATGACTCTAGTGGGTCCATATGTGGTTTGTGAAAAGAACACACATGCAATGACCACTGGATGATCAATATGTGGTTTGTGGAAAGAACACACATGCAATGACACTGGTTGATCCATGTCTGGTTTGTGGAAAGAACACACATGCAATGACTCTAGTGCTAGATTTAGTATAAGAACACACATGCAATGACTCTAGTGGGTCCATATGTGGTTTGTGGAAAAGAACACACATGCAATGAACACTGGTGGATCGATAAGTGGTTTGTGGAAAGAACACACATGCAATGACACTAGTTGATCTATGTGTTGTGTGTGGAAAGAACACACATGCAATGACACTGGTTGATCCATATGTGGTTTGTGGAAAGAACACACATGCAATGACACTGGTTGATCCATATGTGGTTTGTGGAAAGAATACACATGCAATGACACTGGTTGATCAATGTGAGGTTTGTGGATAGAACACACATGCAATGACTCTTGTGGGTCCATATGTGGTTCATGTCAGGAACACACATGCAATGCCATTGGTGGATGCATGTGTGGTTTCTGGAAAGAACACACATGCAATGACTCTAGTGGGTCCATATGTGGTTTGTGAAAAGAACACACATGCAATGACACTGGTTGATCCATGTCTGGTTTGTGGAAAGAACACACATGCAATGACTCTAGTGCTAGATTTAGTATAAGAACACACATGCAATGACTCTAGTGGGTCCATATGTGGTTTGTGGAAAAGAACACACATGCAATGAACACTGGTGGATCCATAAGTGGTTTGTGGAAAGAACACACATGCAATGACACTAGTTGATCCATGTGTTGTTTGTGGAAAGAATACACATGCAATGACACTGGTTGATCCATATGTGGTTTGTGGAAAGAATACACATGCAATGACACTGGTTGATCCATGTGTGGTTTGTGGATAGAACACACATGCAATGACTCTTGTGGGTCCAAATGTGGTTCATGTCAGGAACACACATGCAATGCCATTGGTGGATCCATGTGTGGTTTGTGGAAATAACACACATGCAATGACTCTAGTGGGTCCATATGTTGTTTGTGAAAAGAACACACATGCAATGACCACTGGTTGATCCATATGTGGTTTGTGGAAAAGAACACACATGCAATGAACACTGGTGGATCCATAAGTTGTTTCTGGAAAGAACACACATGCAGTGAACACTAGTTGATCCATATGTGGTTTGTGAGAAGAACACACATGCAATGACCACTGGTTGATCCATATGTGATTTGTGGAAAAGAACACACATGCAATGAACACTGGCGGATCCATAAGTGGTTTGTGGAAAGAACACACATGCAATGACACTGGTTGATCCATGTGTGGTTTGTGGAAAGAACACACATGCAATGACATTGGTTGATCCATATGTGGTTTGTGGAAAGAAGATACATGCAATGACACTGGTTGATCCATGTGTGGTTTGTGGATAGAACACACATGCAATGACTCTAGTGGTTCCATATGTGGTTCATGTCAGGAACACACATGCAATGCCATTGGTGGATCCATGTGTGTTTTGTGGAAAGAACACACATGCAATGACTCTAGTGGGTCCATATGTGGTTTGTGAAAAGAATACACATGCAATGACCACTGGTAGATCCATATGTGGTTTGTGGAAAGAACACACATGCAATAACACTGGTTGATCCATGTGTGGTTTGTGGAAGGAATACATATGCAATGACTCTAGTGCTAGTTTTAGTATGAGAACACACATACAATGACTCTAGTGGGTCCATATGTGGTTTGTGAAAAGAACACACATGCAATGACCACTGGTTGATCCATATGTCGTTTGTGGAAAAGAACACACATGCAATGAACACTGGTGGATCCATAAGTGGTTTCTAGAAAAACACACATGCAATGAACACTGGTTGATCCATATGTGGTTTTTGAGAAGAACACACATGCAATGACCACTGGTTGATCCATATGTGATTTGTGGAAAAGAACACACATGCAATGAACACTGGTGGATCCATAAGTGGTTTGTGGAAAGAACACACATGCAATGACACTATTTGATCCATGTGTGGTTTGTGGAAAGAACACACATGCAATGACACTGGTTGATCCATATGTGGTTTGTGGAAAGAAGACACATCCAATGACACTGGTTGATCCATGTGTGGTTTGTGGATAGAACACACATGCAATGACTCTAGTGGGTCCATATGGGGTTCATGTCAGGAACACACATGCAATGCCATTGGTGGATCCATGTGTGTTTTGTGGAAAGAACACACATGCAATGACTCAAGTGGGTCCATATGTGGTTTGTGAAAAGAACACACATGCAATGACCACTGGTAGATCCATATGTGGTTTGTGGAAAGAACACACATGAAATAACACTAGTTGATCCATGTGTGGTTTATGGAAGGAACACACATGCAATGACTCTAGTGCTAGTTTTAGTATAAGAACACACATGCAATGACTCTAGTGGTTCCTTATGTGGTTTGTGAAAAGAACACACATGCAATGACCACTGGTTGATCCATATGTGGTTTGTGGAAAAGAACACACATGCAATGAAAACTGGTGGATCCATAAGTGGTTTGCGGAAAGAACACACATGAAGTGAACACTTGTTGATCCATATGTGGTTTGTGAGAAGAACACACATGCAATGACCACTAGTTGATCCATATGTGGTTTGTGGAAAAGAACACACATGCAATGAACGCTGGTGGATCCATAAGTGGTTTGTGGAAAGAACACACATGCAATGACACTGGTTGATCCATGTGTGGTTTGTGGAAAGAACACACATGCAATGACACTGGTTGATCCATCTGTGGTTTGTGGAAAGAATACACATGGAATGACACTGGTTGATCCATGTGTGGTTTGTGGAAAGAACACACATGCAATGACTCTAGTGGGTCCATATGTGGTTATTGAAAAGAACACACATGAAATGACCACTGGTTGATCCATATGTGGTTTGTGGAAAGAACACACATGCAATGACACTGGTTGATCCATGTCTGGTTTGTGGAAAGAACACACATGCAATGACTCTAGTGCTAGTTTTAGTATAAGACCACACATGCAATGACTCTAGTGGGTCCATATGTTGTTTGTGAAAAGAACACACATGCAATGACCACTAGTTGATCCATATGTGGTTTGTGGAAAACAACACACATGCAATGAACTCTAGTGGATCCATAAGTGGTTTGTGGAAAGAACACACATGTACTGAACACTGGTTGATCCATATGTGGTTTGTGAGAAGAACACACATGCAATTACCACTTGTTGATACATATGTGGTTTGTGGAAAAGAACACACATGCAATGAACACCGGTGGATCCATAAGTGGTTTGTGGAAAGAACACGGATGCAATAACACTAGTTGATCCATGTGTGGTTTGTGGAAAGAACACGCATGCAATGACACTAGTTGATCCATATGTGGTTTGTGGAAAGAACACCCATGCAATGACACTGGTTGATCCATGTGTGGTTTGTGGATAGAATACACATGCAATGACTCTAGTGGGTCTATATGTGCTTCATGTCAGGAACACACATGCAATTCCATTGGTGGATCCATGTGTGGTTTGTGGAAAGAACACACATGCAATGACTCTAGTGGGTCCATATGTGGTTTGTGAAAAGAACACACATGCAAAGACCACTAGTTGATCCATATGTGGTTTGTGGAAAGAACACACATGCAATGACACTGGTTGATCCATGTGGGGTTTATGGAAAGAACATACATGCAATGACTCTAGTGCTAGTTTTGGTATAAGAACACACATGCAATGACTCTATTGGGTCCATATGTGGTTTGTGAAAAGAACACACATGCAATGACCACTAGTTGATCCATATGTGGTTTGTGGAAAAGAACACACATGCAATAAACACCGGTGAATCCATAAGTGGTTTGTGGAAAGAACACACATGCAGTGAACACTAGTTGATCCATACGTGGTTTGTGAGAAGAACACACATGCAATGACCACTGGTTGATCCATATGTGGTTTGTGGAAAAGAACACACATGCAACGAACACTGGTGGATCCATAAGTGGTTTGTGGAAAGAACACACATGCAATGACACTGGTTGATCCATGTGTGGTTTGTGGAAAGAACACACATGCAATGACACTGGTTGATCCACATGTGGTTTGTGGAAAGAATACACATGCAATGACACTGGTTGATCCATGTGTGGTTTGTGGATAGAACACACATGCAATGACTCTAGTGGGTCCATATGTGGTTCATGTTAGGAACACATATGCAATGCCATTGGTCGATCCATGTGTGGTTTGTGGAAGGAACACGCATGCAATGACTCTAGTGGGTCCATATGTGGTTTGTGAAAAGAACACACATGCAATGACCACTGGTTGATCAATATGTGGTTTGTGGAAAGAACACACATGCAATGACACTGGTTGATCCATGTCTGGTTTGTGGAAAGAACACACATGCCATGACTCTAGTGCTAGTTTTAGTATAAGAACACACATCCAATGACTCTAGTGCGTCCATATGTGGTTTGTGAAAAGAGCACACATGCAATGACCACGAGTTGATCCATATGTGGTCTGTGGAAAAGAACACACATGCAATGAACTCTAGTGGATCCATAAGTGGTTTGTGGAAAGAACACACATGGAATGACTCTAGTGGGTCCATATGTGGTTCGTGAAAAGAACACACATGCAATGACCACTGGTTGATCCATATGTGGTTTGTGGAAAGAACACACATGCAATGACACTAGTTGATCCATGTGTGGTTTGTGGAAAGAACACACATGCAATGACTCTAGTGCTAGTTTTAGTATAAGAACGCACATGCAATGACTCTAGTGGATCCATATGTGGTTTGTGAAAAGAACTCGCATGCAATGAACACTGGTTGATCCATATGTGGTTTGTGGAAAAGAACACACATGCAATGAACACTGGTGGATCCATAAGTGGTTTATGGAAAGAACACACATGCAGTTAACACTGGTGGATCCATATGTTGTTTGTGAAAAGAACACACATGCAATGACACTGGTTGATCCATGTGTGGTTTGTGGAAAGAACACACATGCAATGAAATTGGTTGATCCATGTGTGGTTTGTGGAAAGAACACACATCCAATGACTCTAGTGGGTCCATATGTGGTTAATGTTAGCAACACACATGCAATGCCATTGGTGGATCCATATGTGGTTTGTGGAAAGAACACACATGCAATGAACACTGGTGGATCCATAAGTGGTTTGTTGACAGAACACACATGTAGTGAACACTAGTTGATCCATATGTGGTTTGTGAGAAAAGAACACACATGCAATGAACACTGGTGGAGCCATAAGTGGTTTGTTGAAATGACACAAATGCAATGCCATTGGTTAATCCATGAGTCGTTTGTGGAAAGAACACACATGCAATGCCATTGGTTAATCCATGTGTGGTTTGTGGAAAGAATACACATGCAATGACTCTAATGGATCCATATGTGGTTTGTGGAAAAGAACACACATGAAATGAACACAAGTGGATCAATATGTGGTTTGTGGAAAGAAAACACATGCAGTGAACACTGGTTGATCCATATGTGGTTTGTGATAAGAACACACATGCAATGAATACTCGTTGATCCATATGTGGTTTGTGGAAAAGAACACACGTGCAATGAACGTTGGTGGATCCATAAGTGTTTTGTGGAAAGAACACACATGCAATGACACTGGTTGATCCATGTGTGGTTTGTTGAAAGAACACACATGCAATGACACTGGTTGATCCATATATGGTTTGTGGAAAGAACACACATGCAATGACACTGGTTGATCCATGTGTGGTTTGTGGATAGGACACACATGCAATGACTCTAGTGGGTCCATATGTGGTTCATGTCAGGAACACACATGCACTGCCATTGGTGGATCCATGTGTGATTTGTGGAAAGAACACACATGCAATGACTCTAGTGGGTCCATATGTGGTTTGTGAAAAGAACACACATGCAATGACCACTGGTTGATCCATATGTGGTTTGTGGAAAGAACACACATGCAATGACACTAGTTGATCCATGTGTGGTTTGTGGAAAGAACACACGTGCAATGACTCTAGTGCTGGTTTTAGTATAAGAACACACATGCAATGACACTGGTTGATCCATGTGTGGTTTGTGGAAAGAACACACATGCAATGACACTGGTTGATCCATATATGGTTTGTGGAAAGAACACACATGCAATGACACTGGTTGATCCATGTGTGGTTTGTGGATAGGACACACATGCAATGACTCTAGTGGGTCCATATGTGGTTCATGTCAGGAACACACATGCACTGCCATTGGTGGATCCATGTGTGGTTTGTGGAAAGAACACACATGCAATGACTCTGGTGGATCCATAAGTGGTTTGTGGAAAGAACACACATGCAATGACACTGGTTGATCCATGTGTGGTTTGTGGAAAGAACACACATGCAATGACACTGGTTGATCCACATGTGGTTTGTGGAAAGAATACACATGCAATGACACTGGTTGATCCATGTGTGGTTTGTGGATAGAACACACATGCAATGACTCTAGTGGGTCCATATGTGGTTCATGTTAGGAACACATATGCAATGCCATTGGTCGATCCATGTGTGGTTTGTGGAAGGAACACGCATGCAATGACTCTAGTGGGTCCATATGTGGTTTGAGAAAAGAACACACATGCAATGACCACTGGTTGATCAATATGTGGTTTGTGGAAAGAACACACATGCAATGACACTGGTTGATCCATGTCTGGTTTGTGGAAAGAACACACATGCAATGACTCTAGTGCTAGTTTTAGTATAAGAACACACATCCAATGACTCTAGTGCGTCCATATGTGGTTTGTGAAAAAAGCACACATGCAATGACCACGAGTTGATCCATATGTGGTTTGTGGAAAACAACACACATGCAATGACTCTAGTGGGTCCATATGTGGTTTGTGAAAAGAACACACATGCAATGACCACTGGTAGATCCATATGTGGTTTGTGGAAAGAACACACATGCAATAACACTGGTTGATCCATGTGTGGTTTGTGGAAGGAATACATATGCAATGACTCTAGTGCTAGTTTTAGTATGAGAACACACATACAATGACTCTAGTGGGTCCATATGTGGTTTGTGAAAAGAACACACATGCAATGACCACTGGTTGATCCATATGTGGTTTGTGGAAAAGAACACACATGCAATGAACACTGGTGGATCCATAAGTGGTTTCTAGAAAAACACACATGCAATGAACACTGGTTGATCCATATGTGGTTTTTGAGAAGAACACACATGCAATGACCACTGGTTGATCCATATGTGATTTGTGGAAAAGAACACACATGCAATGAACACTGGTGGATCCATAAGTGGTTTGTGGAAAGAACACACATGCAATGACACTATTTGATCCATGTGTGGTTTGTGGAAAGAACACACATGCAATGACACTGGTTGATCCATATGTGGTTTGTGGAAAGAAGACACATCCAATGACACTGGTTGATCCATGTGTGGTTTGTGGATAGAACACACATGCAATGACTCTAGTGGGTCCATATGGGGTTCATGTCAGGAACACACATGCAATGCCATTGGTGGATCCATGTGTGTTTTGTGGAAAGAACACACATGCAATGACTCAAGTGGGTCCATATGTGGTTTGTGAAAAGAACACACATGCAATGACCACTGGTAGATCCATATGTGGTTTGTGGAAAGAACACACATGAAATAACACTAGTTGATCCATGTGTGGTTTATGGAAGGAACACACATGCAATGACTCTAGTGCTAGTTTTAGTATAAGAACACACATGCAATGACTCTAGTGGTTCCTTATGTGGTTTGTGAAAAGAACACACATGCAATGACCACTGGTTGATCCATATGTGGTTTGTGGAAAAGAACACACATGCAATGAAAACTGGTGGATCCATAAGTGGTTTGCGGAAAGAACACACATGAAGTGAACACTTGTTGATCCATATGTGGTTTGTGAGAAGAACACACATGCAATGACCACTAGTTGATCCATATGTGGTTTGTGGAAAAGAACACACATGCAATGAACGCTGGTGGATCCATAAGTGGTTTGTGGAAAGAACACACATGCAATGACACTGGTTGATCCATGTGTGGTTTGTGGAAAGAACACACATGCAATGACACTGGTTGATCCATCTGTGGTTTGTGGAAAGAATACACATGGAATGACACTGGTTGATCCATGTGTGGTTTGTGGAAAGAACACACATGCAATGACTCTAGTGGGTCCATATGTGGTTATTGAAAAGAACACACATGAAATGACCACTGGTTGATCCATATGTGGTTTGTGGAAAGAACACACATGCAATGACACTGGTTGATCCATGTCTGGTTTGTGGAAAGAACACACATGCAATGACTCTAGTGCTAGTTTTAGTATAAGACCACACATGCAATGACTCTAGTGGGTCCATATGTTGTTTGTGAAAAGAACACACATGCAATGACCACTAGTTGATCCATATGTGGTTTGTGGAAAACAACACACATGCAATGAACTCTAGTGGATCCATAAGTGGTTTGTGGAAAGAACACACATGTACTGAACACTGGTTGATCCATATGTGGTTTGTGAGAAGAACACACATGCAATTACCACTTGTTGATACATATGTGGTTTGTGGAAAAGAACACACATGCAATGAACACCGGTGGATCCATAAGTGGTTTGTGGAAAGAACACGGATGCAATAACACTAGTTGATCCATGTGTGGTTTGTGGAAAGAACACGCATGCAATGACACTAGTTGATCCATATGTGGTTTGTGGAAAGAACACCCATGCAATGACACTGGTTGATCCATGTGTGGTTTGTGGATAGAATACACATGCAATGACTCTAGTGGGTCTATATGTGCTTCATGTCAGGAACACACATGCAATTCCATTGGTGGATCCATGTGTGGTTTGTGGAAAGAACACACATGCAATGACTCTAGTGGGTCCATATGTGGTTTGTGAAAAGAACACACATGCAAAGACCACTAGTTGATCCATATGTGGTTTGTGGAAAGAACACACATGCAATGACACTGGTTGATCCATGTGGGGTTTATGGAAAGAACATACATGCAATGACTCTAGTGCTAGTTTTGGTATAAGAACACACATGCAATGACTCTATTGGGTCCATATGTGGTTTGTGAAAAGAACACACATGCAATGACCACTAGTTGATCCATATGTGGTTTGTGGAAAAGAACACACATGCAATAAACACCGGTGAATCCATAAGTGGTTTGTGGAAAGAACACACATGCAGTGAACACTAGTTGATCCATACGTGGTTTGTGAGAAGAACACACATGCAATGACCACTGGTTGATCCATATGTGGTTTGTGGAAAAGAACACACATGCAACGAACACTGGTGGATCCATAAGTGGTTTGTGGAAAGAACACACATGCAATGACACTGGTTGATCCATGTGTGGTTTGTGGAAAGAACACACATGCAATGACACTGGTTGATCCACATGTGGTTTGTGGAAAGAATACACATGCAATGACACTGGTTGATCCATGTGTGGTTTGTGGATAGAACACACATGCAATGACTCTAGTGGGTCCATATGTGGTTCATGTTAGGAACACATATGCAATGCCATTGGTCGATCCATGTGTGGTTTGTGGAAGGAACACGCATGCAATGACTCTAGTGGGTCCATATGTGGTTTGTGAAAAGAACACACATGCAATGACCACTGGTTGATCAATATGTGGTTTGTGGAAAGAACACACATGCAATGACACTGGTTGATCCATGTCTGGTTTGTGGAAAGAACACACATGCCATGACTCTAGTGCTAGTTTTAGTATAAGAACACACATCCAATGACTCTAGTGCGTCCATATGTGGTTTGTGAAAAGAGCACACATGCAATGACCACGAGTTGATCCATATGTGGTCTGTGGAAAAGAACACACATGCAATGAACTCTAGTGGATCCATAAGTGGTTTGTGGAAAGAACACACATGGAATGACTCTAGTGGGTCCATATGTGGTTCGTGAAAAGAACACACATGCAATGACCACTGGTTGATCCATATGTGGTTTGTGGAAAGAACACACATGCAATGACACTAGTTGATCCATGTGTGGTTTGTGGAAACAACACACATGCAATGACTCTAGTGCTAGTTTTAGTATAAGAACACACATGCAATGACTCTAGTGGATCCATATGTGGTTTGTGAAAAGAACTCGCATGCAATGAACACTGGTTGATCCATATGTGGTTTGTGGAAAAGAACACACATGCAATGAACACTGGTGGATCCATAAGTGGTTTATGGAAAGAACACACATGCAGTTAACACTGGTGGATCCATATGTTGTTTGTGAAAAGAACACACATGCAATGACACTGGTTGATCCATGTGTGGTTTGTGGAAAGAACACACATGCAATGAAATTGGTTGATCCATGTGTGGTTTGTGGAAAGAACACACATCCAATGACTCTAGTGGGTCCATATGTGGTTAATGTTAGCAACACACATGCAATGCCATTGGTGGATCCATATGTGGTTTGTGGAAAGAACACACATGCAATGAACACTGGTGGATCCATAAGTGGTTTGTTGACAGAACACACATGTAGTGAACACTAGTTGATCCATATGTGGTTTGTGAGAAAAGAACACACATGCAATGAACACTGGTGGAGCCATAAGTGGTTTGTTGAAATGACACAAATGCAATGCCATTGGTTAATCCATGAGTCGTTTGTGGAAAGAACACACATGCAATGCCATTGGTTAATCCATGTGTGGTTTGTGGAAAGAATACACATGCAATGACTCTAATGGATCCATATGTGGTTTGTGGAAAAGAACACACATGAAATGAACACAAGTGGATCAATATGTGGTTTGTGGAAAGAAAACACATGCAGTGAACACTGGTTGATCCATATGTGGTTTGTGATAAGAACACACATGCAATGAATACTCGTTGATCCATATGTGGTTTGTGGAAAAGAACACACGTGCAATGAACGTTGGTGGATCCATAAGTGTTTTGTGGAAAGAACACACATGCAATGACACTGGTTGATCCATGTGTGGTTTGTTGAAAGAACACACATGCAATGACACTGGTTGATCCATATATGGTTTGTGGAAAGAACACACATGCAATGACACTGGTTGATCCATGTGTGGTTTGTGGATAGGACACACATGCAATGACTCTAGTGGGTCCATATGTGGTTCATGTCAGGAACACACATGCACTGCCATTGGTGGATCCATGTGTGATTTGTGGAAAGAACACACATGCAATGACTCTAGTGGGTCCATATGTGGTTTGTGAAAAGAACACACATGCAATGACCACTGGTTGATCCATATGTGGTTTGTGGAAAGAACACACATGCAATGACACTAGTTGATCCATGTGTGGTTTGTGGAAAGAACACACGTGCAATGACTCTAGTGCTGGTTTTAGTATAAGAACACACATGCAATGACACTGGTTGATCCATGTGTGGTTTGTGGAAAGAACACACATGCAATGACACTGGTTGATCCATATATGGTTTGTGGAAAGAACACACATGCAATGACACTGGTTGATCCATGTGTGGTTTGTGGATAGGACACACATGCAATGACTCTAGTGGGTCCATATGTGGTTCATGTCAGGAACACACATGCACTGCCATTGGTGGATCCATGTGTGGTTTGTGGAAAGAACACACATGCAATGACTCTGGTGGATCCATAAGTGGTTTGTGGAAAGAACACACATGCAATGACACTGGTTGATCCATGTGTGGTTTGTGGAAAGAACACACATGCAATGACACTGGTTGATCCACATGTGGTTTGTGGAAAGAATACACATGCAATGACACTGGTTGATCCATGTGTGGTTTGTGGATAGAACACACATGCAATGACTCTAGTGGGTCCATATGTGGTTCATGTTAGGAACACATATGCAATGCCATTGGTCGATCCATGTGTGGTTTGTGGAAGGAACACGCATGCAATGACTCTAGTGGGTCCATATGTGGTTTGAGAAAAGAACACACATGCAATGACCACTGGTTGATCAATATGTGGTTTGTGGAAAGAACACACATGCAATGACACTGGTTGATCCATGTCTGGTTTGTGGAAAGAACACACATGCAATGACTCTAGTGCTAGTTTTAGTATAAGAACACACATCCAATGACTCTAGTGCGTCCATATGTGGTTTGTGAAAAAAGCACACATGCAATGACCACGAGTTGATCCATATGTGGTCTGTGGAAAAGAACACACATGCAATGAACTCTAGTGGATCCATAAGTGGTTTGCGGAAAGAACACACATGGAATGACTCTAGTGGGTCCATATGTGGTTCGTGAAAAGAACACACATGCAATGACCACTAGTTGATCCATATGTGGTTTGTGGAAAGAACACACATGCAATGACACTAGTTGATCCATGTGTGGTTTGTGGAAAGAACACACATGCAATGACTCTAGTGCTAGTTTTAGTATAAGAACACACATGCAATGACTCTAGTGGATCCATATGTGGTTTGTGAAAAGAACTCGCATGCAATGAACACTGGTTGATCCATATGTGGTTTGTGGAAAAGAACACACATGCAATGAACACTGGTGGATCCATAAGTGGTTTATGGAAAGAACACACATGCAGTTAACACTGGTGGATCCATATGTTGTTTGTGAAAAGAACACACATGCAATGACACTGGTTGATCCATGTGTGGTTTGTGGAAAGAACACACATGCAATGAAATTGGTTGATCCATGTGTGGTTTGTGGAAAGAACACACATCCAATGACTCTAGTGGGTCCATATGTGGTTAATGTTAGCAACACACATGCAATGCCATTGGTGGATCCATATGTGGTTTGTGGAAAGAACACACATGCAATGAACACTGGTGGATCCATAAGTGGTTTGTTGACAGAACACACATGTAGTGAACACTAGTTGATCCATTTGTGGTTTGTGAGAAAAGAACACACATGCAATGAACACTGGTGGAGCCATAAGTGGTTTGTTGAAATGACACAAATGCAATGCCATTGGTTAATCCATGAGTCGTTTGTGGAAAGAACACACATGCAATGCCATTGGTTAATCCATGTGTGGTTTGTGGAAAGAATACACATGCAATGACTCTAATGGATCCATATGTGGTTTGTGGAAAAGAACACACATGAAATGAACACAAGTGGATCCATATGTGGTTTGTGGAAAGAAAACACATGCAGTGAACACTGGTTGATCCATATGTGGTTTGTGATAAGAACACACATGCAATGACTACTCGTTGATCCATATGTGGTTTGTGGAAAAGAACACACGTGCAATGAACGTTGGTGGATCCATAAGTGTTTTGTGGAAAGAACACACATGCAATGACACTGGTTGATCCATGTGTGGTTTGTGGAAAGAACACACATGCAATGACACTGGTTGATCCATATATGGTTTGTGGAAAGAACACACATGCAATGACACTGGTTGATCCATGTGTGGTTTGTGGATAGGACACACATGCAATGACTCTAGTGGGTCCATATGTGGTTCATGTCAGGAACACACATGCACTGCCATTGGTGGATCCATGTGTGATTTGTGGAAAGAACACACATGCAATGACTCTAGTGGGTCCATATGTGGTTTGTGAAAAGAACACACATGCAATGACCACTGGTTGATCCATATGTGGTTTGTGGAAAGAACACACATGCAATGACACTGGTTGATCCATGTGTGGTTTGTGGAAAGAACACACGTGCAATGACTCTAGTGCTGGTTTTAGTATAAGAACACACATGCAATGACTCTAGTGGGTCCATATGTGGTTTGTGAAAAGAACACACATGCAATGAACACTGGTTGATCCATATGTGGTTTGTGGAAAACAACACACATGCAATGAATACTTGTGGATCCATAAGTGGTTTGTGGAAAGAACACACATACAGTGAACACTGGTTGATCCATATGTGGTTTGTGAGAAGAACACACATGCAATGACCACTGGTTGATCCATATGTGGTTTGTGGAAAAGAACACACATGCAATGAACACTGGTGGATCCATAAGTGGTTTGTGGAAAGAGCACACATGCAATGACACTGGTTGATCCATGTGTGGTTTGTGGAAAGAACACACATGCAATGACACTGGTTGATCCATATGAGGTTTGTGGAAAGAACACACATGCAATGATACTGGTTGATCCATGTGTGGTTTGTGGATAGAACACACATGCAATGGCTCTAGTGGGTCCATATGTGGTTCATGTAAGGAATACACTGCAATGCCATTGGTGGATCCGTGTGTGGTCTGTGGAAAGAACACACATGCAATGACTGTAGTGGGTCCATATGTGGTTTGTGAAAAGAACACACATGCAATGACCACTGGTTGATCCATATGTGGTTTGTGGAAAGAACACACATGCAATGACACTGGTTGATCCATGTGTGGTTTGTGGAAAGAACACACATGCAATTACTCTAGTGCTAGTTTTAGTATAAGAACACACATGCAATGACTCTAGTGGATCCATATGTGGTTTGTGAAAAGAACTCACATGCAAGGAACACTGGTTGATCCATATGTGGTTTGTGGAAAAGAACACACATGCAATGAACACTGGTGGATCCATAAGTGGTTTGTGGAAGGGACCACCTTCTATCTTGGTAAGCAGAGTTGGTTCTGACTCCAATAAGTCATCAATAATTAGCAGCATGTCAAGGAAAGCGCACGCTCTTTTACTCACATGCAGTTAACACTAGTGGATCCATATGTTGTTTGTGAAAAGAACACACATGCAATGACTCTACTGCTGGTTTTAGTATAAGAACACACAAGCAATGACTCTAGTGGGTCCATACGTGATTTGTGGAAAGAACACACATGCAATGACACTGGTAGATCCATGTGTGATTTGTGCAAAGAACACACATGCAATAAAATTGGTTGATCCATGTGTGGTTTGTGGAAAGAACACACATGCAATGACTCTAGTGGGTGCATATGTGGTTAATGTTAGGAACACACATGCAATGCCATTGGTGGATCCATATATGGTTTGTGGAAAGAACACACATGCAATGAACACTGGTGGATCCATAAGTGGTTTGTTGAAAGAACACACATGCAGTGAACACTGGTTGATCCATATGTGGTTTGTGAGAAAAGAACACACATGCAATGAACACTGGTGGATCCATAATTAGTTTGTGGAAAGAACACAAACGCAATGTCATTGGTTAATCCATGAATCGTTTGTGGAAAGAACACACATGCAATGCCATTGGTTAATCCATGTGTGGTTTGTGGAAAGAATACACATGCCATGACTCTAATGGATCCATATGTGGTTTGTGGAAAAGAACACACATGAAATGAACACTAGTGGATCCATATGTGGTTTGTGGAAAGAAAACACATGCAGTAAACACAGGTTGATCCATATGTGGTTTGTGATAAGAACACACATGCAATGACTACTGGTTGATCCATATGTGGTTTGTAGAAAAGAACACACATGCAATGAACACTGGTGGATCCATAAGTGTTTTGTGGAAAGAACACACATGCAATGACACTTGTTGATCCATGTGTGATTTGTGGAAAGAACACACATGCAATGACACTGGTTGATCCATATGTGGTTTGTGGAAAGAACACACATGCAATGACACTGGTTGATCCATGTGTGGTTTATGGATCGAACACACATGCAAGGACTCTAGTGGGTCCATATGTGGTTCATGTCAGGAACACACATGCACTGCCATTGGTGGATCCATGTGTGGTTTGTGGAAAGAACACACATGCAATGACTCTAGTGGGTCCATCTGTGGTTTGTGAAAAGAACACACATGCAATGACCACTGGTTGATCCATATGTGGTTTGTGGAAAGAACACACATGCAATGACACTAGTTGATCCATGTGTGGTTTGTGGAAAGAACACACGTGCAATGACACTGGTTGATCCAAATGTGGTTTGTGGAAAGAACACACATGCAATGACACTGGTTGATCCATGTGTGGTTTGTGGATAGAACACACATGCAATGGCTCTAGTGGGTCCATATGTGGTTCATGTAAGGAATACACATGCAATGCCATTGGTGGATCCATGTGTGGTATGTGGAAAGAACACACATGCAATGACTGTAGTGGGTCCATATGTGGTTTGTGAAAAGAACACACATGCAATGACCACTGGTTGATCCATATGTGGTTTGTGGAAAGAACACACATGCAATGACACTGGTTGATCCATCTGTGGTTTGTGGAAAGAACACACATGCAATTACTCTAGTGCTAGTTTTAGTATAAGAACACACATGCAATGACTCTAGTGGATCCATATGTGGTTTGTGAAAACAACTCACATGCAAGGAACACTGGTTGATCCATATGTGGTTTGTGGAAAAGAACACACATGCAATGAACACTGGTGGATCCATAAGTGGTTTGTGGAAAGAACACACATGCAGTTAACGCTGGTGGATCCATATGTTGTTTGTGAAAAGAACACACATGCAATGACTCTACTGCTGGTTTTAGTATAAGAACACACAAGCAATGACTCTAGTGGGTCCATACGTGATTTGTGGAAAGAACACACATGCAATGACACTGGTAGATCCATGTGTGGTTTGTGCAAAGAACACACATGCAATAAAATTGGTTGATCCATGTGTGGTTTGTGGAAAGAACACACATGCAATGACTCTAGTGGGTCCATATGTGGTTAATGTTAGGAACACACATGCAATGCCATTGGTGGATCCATATGTGGTTTGTGGAAAGAACACACATGCAATGAACACTGGTGGATCCATAAGTGGTTTGTTGAAAGAACACACATGCAGTGAACACTGGTTGATCCATATGTGGTTTGTGAGAAAAGAACACACATGCAATGAACACTAGTGGATCCATAAGTAGTTTGTGGAAAGAACACAAACGCAATGCCATTGGTTAATCCATGAATCGTTTGTGGAAAGAACACACATGCAATGCCATTGGTTAATCCATGTGTGGTTTGTGGAAAGAATACACATGCCATGACTCTAATGGATCCATATGTGGTTTGTGGAAAAGAACACACATGAAATGAACACTAGTGGATCCATATGTGGTTTGTGGAAAGAAAACACATGAAGTGAACACAGGTTGATCCATATGTGGTTTGTGATAAGAACACACATGCAATGACTACTGGTTGATCCATATGTGGTTTGTAGAAAAGAACACACATGCAATGAACACTGGTGGATCCATAAGTGTTTTGTGGAAAGAACACACATGCAATGACACTTGTTGATCCATGTGTGATTTGTGGAAAGAACACACATGCAATGACACTGGTTGATCCATATGTGGTTTGTGGAAAGAACACACATTCAATGACACTGGTTGATCCATGTGTGGTTTATGGATAGAACACACATGCAAGGACTCTAGTGGGTCCATATGTGGTTCATGTCAGGAACACACATGCACTGCCATTGGTGGATCCATGTGTGGTTTGTGGAAAGAACACACATGCAATGACTCTAGTGGGTCCATCTGTGGTTTGTGAAAAGAACACACATGCAATGACCACTGGTTGATCCATATGTGGTTTGTGGAAAGAACACACATGCAATGACACTAGTTGATCCATGTGTGGTTTGTGGAAAGAACACACGTGCAATGACACTAGTTGATCCAAATGTGGTTTGTGGAAAGAACACACATGCAATGACACTGGTTGATCCATGTGTGGTTTGTGGATAGAACACACATGCAATGGCTCTAGTGGGTCCATATGTGGTTCATGTAAGGAATACACATGCAATGCCATTGGTGGATCCATGTGTGGTCTGTGGAAAGAACACACATGCAATGACTGTAGTGGGTCCATATGTGGTTTGTGAAAAGAACACACATGCAATGACCACTGGTTGATCCATATGTGGTTTGTGGAAAGAACACACATGCAATGACACTAGTTGATCCATGTGTGGTTTGTGGAAAGAACACACATGCAATTACTCTAGTGCTAGTTTTAGTATAAGAACACACATGCAATGACTCTAGTGGATCCATATGTGGTTTGTGAAAAGAACTCACATGCAAGGAACACTGGTTGATCCATATGTGGTTTGTGGAAAAGAACACACATGCAATGAACACTGGTGGATCCATAAGTGGTTTGTGGAAAGAACACACATGCAGTTAACACTGGTGGATCCATATGTTGTTTGTGAAAAGAACACACATGCAATGACTCTACTGCTGGTTTTACTATAAGAACACACAAGCAATGACTCTAGTGGGTCCATACGTGATTTGTGGAAAGAACACACATGCAATGACACTGGTAGATCCATGTGTGGTTTGTGCAAAGAACACACATGCAATAAAATTGGTTGATCCATGTGTGGTTTGTGGAAAGAACACACATGCAATGACTCTAGTGGGTTCATATGTGGTTAATGTTAGGAACACAAATGCAATGCCATTGGTGGATCCATATGTGGTTTGTGGAAAGAACACACATGCAATGAACACTGGTGGATCCATAAGTGGTTTGTTGAAAGAACACACATGCAGTGAACACTGGTTGATCCATATGTGGTTTGTGAGAAAAGAACACACATGCAATGAACACTGGTGGATCCATAAGTAGTTTGTGGAAAGAACACAAACGCAATGCCAATGGTTAATCCATGAATCGTTTGTGGAAAGAACACACATGCAATGCCATTGGTTAATCCATGTGTGGTTTGTGGAAAGAATACACATGCCATGACTCTAATGGATCCATATGTGGTTTGTGGAAAAGAACACACATGAAATGAACACTAGTGGATCCATATGTGGTTTATGGAAAGAAAACACATGCAGTGAACACAGGTTGATCCATATGTGGTTTGTGATAAGAACACACATGCAATGACTACTGGTTGATCCATATGTGGTTTGTAGAAAAGAACACACATGCAATGAACACTGGTGGATCCGTAAGTGTTTTGTGGAAAGAACACACATGCAATGACACATGGTGATCCATGTGTGATTTGTGGAAAGAACACACATGCAATGACACTGGTTGATCCATATGTGGTTTGTGGAAAGAACACACATGCAATGACACTGGTTGATCCATGTGTGGTTTATGGATAGAACACACATGCAAGGACTCTAGTGGGTCCATATGTGGTTCATGTCAGGAACACACATGCACTGCCATTGGTGGATCCATGTGTGGTTTGTGGAAAGAACACACATGCAATGACTCTAGTGGGTCCATCTGTGGTTTGTGAAAAGAACACACATGCAATGACCACTGGTTGATCCATATGTGGTTTGTGGAAAGAACACACATGCAATGACACTAGTTGATCCATGTGTGGTTTGTGGAAAGAACACACGTGCAATGACACTAGTTGATCCAAATGTGGTTTGTGGAAAGAACACACATGCAATGACACTGGTTGATCCATGTGTGGTTTGTGGATAGAACACACATGCAATGGCTCTAGTGGGTCCATATGTGGTTCATGTAAGGAATACACATGCAATGCCATTGGTGGATCCATGTGTGGTCTGTGGAAAGAACACACATGCAATGACTATAGTGGGTCCATATGTGGTTTGTGAAAAGAACACACATGCAATGACCACTGGTTGATCCATATGTGGTTTGTGGAAAGAACACACATGCAATGACACTGGTTGATCCATGTGTGGTTTGTGGAAAGAACACACATGCAATTACTCTGGTGCTAGTTTTAGTATAAGAACACACATGCAATGACTCTAGTGGATCCATATGTGGTTTGTGAAAAGAACTCACATGCAAGGAACACTGGTTGATCCATATGTGGTTTGTGGAAAAGAACACACATGCAATGAACACTGGTGGATCCATAAGTGGTTTGTGGAAAGAACACACATGCAGTTAACACTGGTGGATCCATATGTTGTTTGTGAAAAGAACACACATGCAATGACTCTACTGCTGGTTTTAGTATAAGAACACACAAGCAATGACTCTAGTGGGTCCATACGTGATTTGTGGAAAGAACACACATGCAATGACACTGGTAGATCCATGTGTGGTTTGTGCAAAGAACACACATGCAATAAAATTGGTTGATCCATGTGTGGTTTGTGGAAAGAACACACATGCAATGACTCTAGTGGGTTCATATGTGGTTAATGTTAGGAACACAAATGCAATGCCATTGGTGGATCCATATGTGGTTTGTGGAAAGAACACACATGCAATGAACACTGGTGGATCCATAAGTGGTTTGTTGAAAGAACACACATGCAGTGAACACTGGTTGATCCATATGTGGTTTGTGAGAAAAGAACACACATGCAATGAACACTGGTGGATCCATAAGTAGTTTGTGGAAAGAACACAAACGCAATGCCAATGGTTAATCCATGAATCGTTTGTGGAAAGAACACACATGCAATGCCATTGGTTAATCCATGTGTGGTTTGTGGAAAGAATACACATGCCATGACTCTAATGGATCCATATGTGGTTTGTGGAAAAGAACACACATGAAATGAACACTAGTGGATCCATATGTGGTTTATGGAAAGAAAACACATGCAGTGAACACAGGTTGATCCATATGTGGTTTGTGATAAGAACACACATGCAATGACTACTGGTTGATCCATATGTGGTTTGTAGAAAAGAACACACATGCAATGAACACTGGTGGATCCGTAAGTGTTTTGTGGAAAGAACACACATGCAATGACACTTGGTGATCCATGTGTGATTTGTGGAAAGAACACACATGCAATGACACTGGTTGATCCATATGTGGTTTGTGGAAAGAACACACATGCAATGACACTGGTTGATCCATGTGTGGTTTATGGATAGAACACACATGCAAGGACTCTAGTGGGTCCATATGTGGTTCATGTCAGGAACACACATGCACTGCCATTGGTGGATCCATGTGTGGTTTGTGGAAAGAACACACATGCAATGACTCTAGTGGGTCCATCTGTGGTTTGTGAAAAGAACACACATGCAATGACCACTGGTTGATCCATATGTGGTTTGTGGAAAGAACACACATGCAATGACACTAGTTGATCCATGTGTGGTTTGTGGAAAGAACACACGTGCAATGACTGTAGTGCTGGTTTTAGTATAAGAACACACATGCAATGACTCTAGTGGGTCCATATGTGGTTTGTGAAAAGAACACACATGCAATGAACACTGGTTGATCCATATGTGGTTTATGGAAAAGAACACACATGCAATGAACACTTGTGGATCCATAAGTGGTTTGTGGAAAGAACACATACAGTGAACATTGGTTGATCCATATGTGGTTTGTGAGAAGAACACACATGCAATGACCACTGGTTGATCCATATGTGGTTTGTGAAAAAGAACACACATGCAATGAACACTGGTGGATCCATAAGTGGTTTGTGGAAAGATCACACATGCAATGACACTGGTTGATCCATGTGTGGTTTGTGGAAAGAACACACATGCAATGACACTGGTTGATCCATATGAGGTTTGTGGAAAGAACGCACATGCAATGACACTGGTTGATCCATGTGTGGTTTGTGGATAGAACACACATGCAATGGCTCTAGTGGGTCCATATGTGGTTCATGTAAAGAACACACATACAATGCCATTGGTGGATCCATGTGTGGTTTGTGGAAAGAATACACATGCAATGACTGTAGTGGGTCCATATGTGGTTTGTGAAAAGAACACACATGCAACGACCACTGGTTGATCCATATGTGTTTTGTGGAAAGAACACACATGCAATGACACTGGTTGATCCATGTGTGGTTTGTGGAAAGAACACACATGCAATTACTCTAGTGCTAGTTTTAGTATAAGAACACACATGCAATGACTCTAGTGGATCCATATGTGGTTTGTGAAAAGAACACACATGCAATGACCACTGGTTGATCCATATGTGGTTTGCGGAAAAGAACACACATGCAATGAACACTGGTGGATCCATAAGTGGTTTGTGGAAAGAACACACATGTAGTGAACACTGGTGGATCCATATGTTTTTTGTGAAAAGAACACACATGCAATGACTCTAGTGATGGTTTTAGTATAAGAACACACAAGCAATGACTCTAGTGGGTCCATATGTGATTTGTGGAAAGAACACACATGCAATGACACTGGTTGATCCATGTGTGGTTTGTGGAAAGACCACACATGCAATGACTCTAGTGGGTCCATATGTGGTTCATGTCTGGAACACACATGCAATGCCATTGGTGGATCCATGTGTGGTTTGTGGAAAGAACACACATGCAAGGACTCTAGTGGTTCCATATATGGTTTGTGAAAAGAACACATATGCAATGACCATTGGTTGATCCATAAGTGTTTCGTGGAAAGAACACACATGCAATGAGACTAGTTGATCCATGTGTGGTTTGTGGAAAGAACACACATGCAATGACTCTAGTGCTAGGTTTAGTATAAGAACACACATGCCATGACTCTAGTGCTAGTTTTAGTATAAGAACACACATGCAATGACCACTGGTTGATCCACATGTGCTTTGTGGAAAAGAACACACATGCAATGAACAATGGTGGATCCATAAGTGGTTTGTGGAAAGAACACACATGCAATGCCATTGGTTAATCCATGTGTGGTTTGTGGAAAGAATACACATGCAATGACTCTAATGGATCCATATGTGGTTTGTGGAAAAGAACACACTTGCAATGAACACTGGTGGATCCATAAGTGGTTTGTGGAAAGAACACACATGCAGTGAACACTGGTTGATCCATGTGTGGTTTGTGATAAGAACACACATGCAATGACTACTAGTTGATCCATATGTGGTTTGTGCAAAAGAACACACATGCAATGAACACTGGTGGATCCATAAGTGTTTCGTGGAAAGAACACACATGCAATGACACTGGTTGATCGATGTGTGGTTTGTGGAAAGAACACACATGCAGTGATAGTGGTTGATCCATATGTGGTTCGTGGAAAGAACACACATTCAATGACACAGGTTGAGCCAGGTGTGGTTTGTGGATAGAACACACATGCAAAGACTCTAGTGGGTCCATATGTGGTTCATGTCAGGAACACACATGCAATGCCATTGGTGGATCCATGCGTCGTTTGTGGAAAGAACACACATGCAATGCCATTGGTTAATCCATGTCTGGTTTGTGGAAAGAATACACATGCAATGACTCTAATGGATCCATATGTGGTTTGTGGAAAAGAACACACATGCAATGAACACTGGTGGATCCATAAGTGGTTTGTGGAAAGAACATACATGCAGTGAACACTGGTTGATCCATATGTGGTTTGTGATAAGAACACACATGCAATGACTACTAGTTGATCCATATGTGGTTTGTGGAAAAGAACACACATGCAATGGACACTGGTGGATCCATAAGTGTTTCGTGGAAAGAACACACATGCAATGACACTGGTTGATCCATGTGTGGTTTGTGGAAATAACACACATGCAATGACACTAGTTGATACATCTGTGGTCTGTGGAAAGAACACACATTCAATGCCATTGGTTAATCCATGCATCGTTTGTGGAAAGAACACACATGCAATGCCATTGGTTAATCCATGTGTGGTTTGTGGGAAGAATACACATGTAATGACTCTAATGGATCCATATGTGGTTTGTGGAAAAGAACACACATGCAATGAACACTGGTGGATCCATAAGTGGTTTGTGGAAAGAACACACATGCAAGGAACACTGGTTGATCCATATGTGGTTTGTGATAAGAACACACATGCAATGACTACCAGTTGATCCATATGTGGTTTGTGGAAAAGAACACACATGCAATGAACACTAGTGGATCCATAAGTGTTTCGTGGAAAGAACACACATGCCATGACACTGGTTGATCCATGTGTTGTTTGTGGAAAGAACACACATGCAATGACACTGGTTGATCCATATGTGGTTTGTGGAAAGAACACACATTCAATGACACTGGTTGAGCCATGTGTGGTTTGTGGAAATAACACACATGGAAAGACTCTAGTGGGTCCATATGTGGTTCATGTCAGGAACACACATGCAATGCCATTGGTGGATCCATGTGTGGTTTGTGGAAAGAACACACATGCAATGACTCTAGTGGGTCCATATGTGGTTTGTGAAAAGAACACACATGCAATGACCACTGGTTGATCCATACGTGGTTTGTGGAAAGAACACACATGCAATGACACTGGTTGATCCATGTGTGGTTTGTGGAAAGACCACACATGCAATGACTCTAGTGCTAGTTTTAGTATAAGAACACACATGCAATGACCCTAGTGGGTCCATAGGTGGTTTGTGAAAAGAACAAACATGCAATGACCACTGGTTGATCCATATGTGGTTTGTGGAAAAGAACACACATGCAATGAACACTGGTGCATCCATAAGTGGTTTGTGGAAAGAACACACATGTAGTGAACACTGGTTGATCCATATGTGGTTTGTGAGAAGAACACACATGCAATGACCACTGGTTGATCCATATGTGGTTTGTGGAAAAGAACACACATGCAATGAGCACTGGTGGATCTATAAGTGGTTTGTGGAAAGAACACACATGCAATGACGCTGGTTGATCCATGTGTGGTTTGTGGAAAGAACACACATGGAATTACACTGGTTGATCCATATGTGGTTTGTGGAAAGAACACACATGCAATGACACTGGTTGATCCATGTGTGGTTTGTGGATAGAACACACATGCAATGACTCTAGTGGGTCCATATGTGGTTCATGTCAGGAACACACATGCAATGCCATTGGTGGATCCATGTGTGGTTTGTGGAAAGAACACACATGCAATGACTCTGGTGGGTCCATATGTGGTTTGTGAAAAGAACACACATGCAATGACCACTGGTTGATCCATATGTGGTTTGTGGAAAGAACACACATGCAATGACACTGGTTGATCCATGTGTGGTTTGTGGAAAGAACACACATGCAATGACTCTAGTGCTAGTTTTACTATAAGAACACACATGCAATGACTCTAGTGGGTCCATATGTGGTTTGTGAAAAGAACACACATGCAATTACCACTGGTTGATCCATATGTGGTTTGTGGAAAAGAACACACATGCAATGAACACTGGTGGATACATAAGTGGTTTGTGGAAAGAACACACATGCAATGACACTAGTTGATCCATGTGTGGTTTGTGGAAAGAACACACATGGAATGACTCTAGTGGGTCCATATGTGGTTTGTGAAAAGAACACAAATGCAATGACCACTGGTTGATCCATATGTGGTTTGTGAAAAGAACACACATGCAATGACACTGGTTGATCCATGTGTGGTTTGTGGAAAGAACACACATGAAATGACTCTAGTGCTAGTTTTAGTATAAGAACACACATGCAATGACTCTAGTGGGTCCATATGTGGTTTGTGAAAAGAACACACATGCAATGACCACTGGTTGATCCATATGTGGTTTGTGGAAAGAACACACATGCAATGAACACTAGTGGATCCATAAGTGGTTTGTCGAAAGAGCACACATCTACTGAACACTGGTTGTTCCATATGTGGTTTGTGATAACAATAGACATGCAATGACTACTGGTTGATCCGTATGTCGTTTGTGGAAAAGAACACACATGTAATAAACACTGGTGGATCCCTAAGTGTTTTGTGGAAAGAACACACATGCAATGACACTGGTTGATCCATGTGTGGTTTGTGGAAAGAACACACATGCAATGACATTGGTTGATCCATATGTGGTTTGTGGAAAGAACACACATGCAATGACACTGGTTAATCCATGTGTGGTTTGTGGATAGAACACACATGCAATGACTCTAGTGGGTCCATATGTGGTTCATGTCAGGAACACACATGCAATGCCATTGGTCGATGCACGCGTCGTTTGTGGAAAGAACACACATGCAATGCCACTGGTTAATCCATGTGTGGTTTGTGGAAAGAATACACATGCAATGACTCTAATGGATCCATATGTGGTTTGTGGAAAAGAACACACATGCAATGAACACTGGTGGATCCATAAGTGGTTTGTGGAAAGAACACACATGCAGTGAACACTGGTTGATCCATATGTGGTTTGTGATAAGAACACACATGCAATGACTACTGGTTGATCCATATGTGGTTTGTGGAAAAGAACACACATGCAATGAACACTGGTGGATCCATAAGTGTTTCGTGGAAAGAACACACATGCACTGACACTGGTTGATCCATGTGTGGTTTGTGGAAAGAACACACATGCAATGACACTAGTTGACTCATATGTGGTTTGTGGAAAGAACACACATTCAATGCCATTGGTTAATCCATGCGTCGTTTTTGGAAAGAACACACATGCAGTGCCATTGGTTAATCCATGTGTGGTTTGTGGAAAGAATACACATGCAATGACTCTAATGGATCCATATGTGGTTTGTAGAAAAGAACACACATGCAAGGAACACTGGTGGATCCATAAGTGGTTTGTGGAAAGAACACACATGCAATGACACTGGTTGATCCATGTGTGGTTTGTGGAACAAACACACATGCAATGACAATGGTTGATCCATGTGTGGTTTGTGGAAAGAACACACATGCAATGACACTGGTTGATCCATGTGTGGTTTGTAGATAGAACACACATGCAATGACTCTAGTGGGTCCATATGTGGTTCATGTCAGGAACACACGTGCAATGCCATTGGTGGATCCATGTGTGGTTTGTGGAAAGAACACACATGCAATGACTCTAGTGGGTACATATGTGGTTTGTGAAAAGAACACACATGCAATGACCACTGGTTGATCCATATGTGGTTTGTGGAAAGAACACACATGCAATGGCACTAGTTGATCCATGTGTTGTTTGTGGAAAGACCACACATGCAATGACTCTAGTGGATCCATATGTGGTTTGTGGAAAAGAACACACATGAAATGAACACTAGTGGATCCATATGTGGTTTGTGGAAAGAAAACACATGCAGTGAACACAGGTTGATCGATATGTGGTTTGTGATAATAACACACATGTAATGACTACTGGTTGATCCATATGTGGTTTGTGGAAAAGAACACACATGCAATGAACACTGGTGGATCCAGAAGTGTTTTGTGGAAAGAACACACATGCAATGACACTGGTTGATCCATGTGTGATTTGTGGAAAGAACACACATGCAATGACACTGGTTGATCCAAATGTGGTTTGTGGGAAGAACACACATGCAATGACACTGGTTGATCCATGTGTGGTTTGTGGATAGAACACACATGCAATGACTCTAGTGGGTCCATATGTGGTTCATGTCAGGAACACACATGCAATGCCATTGGTGGATCCATGTGTGGTTTGTGGAAAGAACACACATGCAATGACTCTAGTGGGTCCATATGTGGTTTGTGAAAAGAACACACATGCAATGACCACTGGTTGATCCATATGTGGTTTGTGGAAAGAACACACATGCAATGACACTTGTTGATCCATGTGTGGTTTGTGGAAAGAACACACATGCAATGACTCTAGTGCTAGTTTTAGTATAAGAACACACATGCAATGACTCTAGCGGGTCCATATGTGGTTTGTGAAAAGAACACACATGCAATTACCACTGGTTAATCCACATGTGGTTTGTGGAAAAGAACACACATGCAATGAACACTGGTGGATACATAAGTGGTTTGTGGAAAGAACACACATGCAATGACACTAGTTGATCCATGTGTGGTTTGTGGAAAGAACACACATGGAATGACTCTAGTGGGTCCATATGTGGTTTGTGAAAAGAACACAAATGCAATGAACACTGGTTGATCCATATGTGGTTTGTGAAAAGAACACACATGCAATGACACTGATTGATCCATGTGTGGTTTGTGGAAAGAACACACATGAAATGACTCTAGTGCTAGTTTTAGTAGAAGAACAGACATGCAATGACTCTAGTGGGTCCATTTGTGGTTTGTGAAAAGAACACACATGCAATGACCACTGGTTGATCCATATGTGGTTTGTGGAAAGAACACACATGCAATGAACACTAGTGGATCCATAAGTGGTTTGTGGAAAGAGCACACATCTACTAAACACTGGTTGATCCATGTGTGGTTTGTGATAACAATAGACATGCAATGACTACTGGTTGATCCATATGTCGTTTGTGAAAAAGAACACACATGTAATAAACACTGGTGGATCCATAAGTGTTTTGTGGAAAGAACACACATGCAATGACACTGGTTGATCCATGTGTGGTTTGTTGAAAGAACACACATGCAATGACATTGGTTGATCCATATGTGGTTTGTGGAAAGAACACACATGCAATGACACTGGTTAATCCATGTGTGGTTTGTGGATAGAACACACATGCAATGACTCTAGTGGGTCCATATGTGGTTCATGTCAGGAACACACATGCAATGCCATTGGTCGATGCACGCGTCGTTTGTGGAAAGAACACACATGCAATGCCACTGGTTAATCCATGTGTGGTTTGTGGAAAGAATACACATGCAATGACTCTAATGGATCCATATGTGGTTTGTGGAAAAGAACACACATGCAATGAACACTGGTGGATCCATAAATGGTTTGTGGAAAGAACACACATGCAGCGAACATTGGTTGATCCATATGTGGTTTGTGATAAGAACACACATGCAATGACTACTGGTTGATTCATATGTGGTTTGTGGAAAAGAACACACATGCAATGAACACTGGTGGATCCATAAGTGTTTCGTGGAAAGAACACACATGCACTGACACTGGTTGATCCATGTGTGGTTTGTGGAAAGAACACACATGCAATGACACTTGTTGACTCATATGTGGTTTGTGGAAAGAACACACATTCAATGCCATTGGTTAATCCATTCGTCGTTTGTGGAAAGAACACACATGCAATGCCATTGGTTAATCCATGTGTGGTTTGTGGAAAGAACACACATGCAGTGAACACTGGTTGATCCATATGTGGTTTGTGATAAGAACACACATGCAATGACTACTGGTTGATCCATATGTGGTTTGTGGAAAATAACACACATGCAATGAACACTGGTGGATCCATAAGTGTTTCGTGGAAAGAACACACATGCAATGACACTGGTTGATCCATGTGTGGTTTGTGGAAAGAACACACATGCAATGACACTGGTTGACTCATATGTGGTTTGTGGAAAGAACACACATTCAATGCCATTGGTTAATCCATGCGTCGTTTGTGGAAAGAACACACATGCAATACCATTGGTTAATCCATGTGTGGTTTGTGGAAAGAATACACATGCAATGACTCTAATGGATCCATATGTGGTTTGTGGAAAAGAACACACATGCAATGAACACTAGTGGATCCATAAGTGGTTTGTGGAAAGAACACACATATAGTGAACACTGTTTGATCCATATGTGGTTTGTGAGAAGAACACACGTGCAATGACCACTAGTTGATCCATATGTGGTTTGTGGAAAAGAACACACATGCAATGAACACTGGTGGATCTATAAGTGCTTTGTGGAAAGAACACACATGCAATGACACTGGTTGATCCATGTGTGGTTTGTGGAAAGAACACACATGCAATGACACTGGTTGATCCATATGTGGTTTGTGGAAAGATCACACATGCAATGACACTGGTTGATCCATGTGTGGTTTGTGGATAGAACACACATGCAAAGACTCTAGTGGGTCCATATGTGGTTCATGTCAGGAACACACATGCAATGCCATTGGTGGATCCATGTGTGGTTTGTGGAAAGAACACACATGCAATGACTCTAGTGGGTACATATGTGGTTTGTGAAAAGGACACACATGCAATGACCACTGGTTGATCCATATGTGGTTTGTGGAAAGAACACACATGCAATGGCACTGGTTGATCCATGTGTGGTTTGTGGAAAGACCACACATGCAATGAATCTAGTGGATCCATATGTGGTTTGTGGAAAAGAACACACATGAAATGAACACTAGTGGATCCATATGTGGTTTGTGGATAGAAAACACATGAAGTGAACACAGGTTGATCCATATGTGGTTTGTGATAAGAACACACATGCAATGACTACTGGTTGATCCATATGTGGTTTGTGGAAAAGAACACACATGCAATGAACATTGGTGGATCCAGAAGTGTTTTGTGGAAAGAACACACATGCAATGACACTGGTTGATCCATGTGTGATTTGTGGAAAGAACACACACGCAATGACACTGGTTGATCCAAATGTGGTTTGTGGAAAGAACACACATGCAATGACACTGGTTGATCCATGTGTGGTTTGTGGATAGAACACACATGCAATGACTCTAGTGGGTCCATATGTGGTTCATGTCAGGAACACACATGCACTGCCATTGGTGGATCCATGTGTGGTTTGTGGATAGAACACACACGCAATGACTCTAGTGGGTCCATATGTGATTTGTGAAAAGAACACACATGCAATGACCACTGGTTGATCCATATGTGGTTTGTGGAAAGAACATACATGCAATGACACTAGTTGATCCATGTGTGGTTTGTGGAAAGAACACACGTGCAATGACTGTAGTGCTGGTTTTAGTATAAGAACACACATGCAATGACATTGGTTGATCCATATGTGGTTTGTGGAAAGAACACACATGCAATGACACTGGTTAATCCATGTGTGGTTTGTGGATAGAACACACATGCAATGACTCTAGTGGGTCCATATGTGGTTCATGTCAGGAACACACATGCAATGCCATTGGTCGATGCACGCGTCGTTTGTGGAAAGAACACACATGCAATGCCACTGGTTAATCCATGTGTGGTTTGTGTAAATAATACACATGAAATGACTCTAATGGATCCATATGTGGTTTGTGGAAAATAACACACATGCAATGAACACTGGTGGATGCATAAGTGGTTTGTGGAAAGAACACACATGCAGTGAACACTGGTTGATCCATATGTGGTTTGTGATAAGAACACACATGCAATGACTACTGGTTGATCCATATGTGGTTTGTGGAAAAGGACACACATGCAATGAACACTGGTGGATCCATAAGTGTTTCGTGGAAAGAACACACATGCAATGACACTGGTTGATCCATGTGTGGTTTGTGGAAAGAACACACATGCAATGACACTGGTTGACTCATATGTGGTTTGTGGAAAGAACACACATTCAATGCCATTGATTAATCCATCCGTCGTTTGTGGAAAGAACACATATGCAATGCCATTGGTTAATCCATGTGTGGTTTGTGGAAAGAACACACATGCAGTGAACACTGGTTGATCCATATGTGGTTTGTGATAAGAACACACATGTAATGACTACTGGTTGATCCATATGTGGTTTGTGGAAAAGAACACACATGCAATGAACACTGGTGGATCCATAAGTGTTTCGTGGAAAGAACACACATGCAATGACACTAGTTGACTCATATGTGGTTTGTGGAAAGAACACACATTCAATGCGATTGGTTAATCCATGCGTCGTTTGTGGAAAGAACACACATGCAATACCATTGGTTAATCCATGTGCGGTTTGTGGAAAGAATACACATGCAATGACTCTAATGGATCCATATGTGGTTTGTGGAAAAGAACACACATGCAATGAACACTAGTGGATACATAAGTGGTTTGTGGAAAGAACACACCTGCAGTGAACACTGGTTGATCCATATGTGGTTTGTGAGAAGAACACACATGCAATGACCACTAGTTGATCCTTATGTGGTTTGTGGAAAAGAACACACATGCAATGAACACTGGTGGATCCATAAGTGGTTTGTGGAAAGAACACACATGCAATGACACTGGTTGATCCATGTGTGGTTTGTGGAATAAACACACATGCAATGACACTGGTTGATCCATGTGTGGTTTGTGGAAAGAACACACATGCAATGACACTGGTTGATCCATGTGTGGTTTGTAGATAGAACACACATGCAATGACTCTAATGGGTCCATATGTGGTTCATGTCAGGAACACACATGCAATGCCATTGGTGGATCCATGTGTGGTTTGTGGAAAGAACACACATGCAATGACTCTAGTGGGTACATATGTGGTTTGTGAAAAGAACACACATGCAATGACCACTGGTTGATCCATATGTGGTTTGTGGAAAGAACACACATGCAATGGCACTGGTTGATCCATGTGTGGTTTCTGGAAAGACCACACATGCAATGACTCTAGTGGATACATATGTGGTTTGTGGAAAAGAATACACATGAAATGAACACTAGTGGATCCATATGTGGTTTGTGGATAGAAAACACATGCAGTGAACACAGGTTTATCCATATGTGGTTTGTGATAAGAACACACATGCAATGACTACTGGTTGATCCATATGTGGTTTGTGGAAAAGAACACACATGCAATGAACACTGGTGGATCCAGAAGTGTTTTGTGGAAAGAACACACATGCAATGACACTGGTTGATCCATGTATGATTTGTGGAAAGAACACACATGCAATGACACTGGTTGATCCAAATGTGGTTTGTGGAAAGAACACACATGCAATGACACTGGTTGATCCATGTGTGGTTTGTGGATAGAACACACATGCAATGACTCTAGTGGGTCCATATGTGGTTCATGTCAGGAACACACATGCACTGCCATTGGTGGATCCATGTGTGGTTTGTGGAAAGAACACACATGCAATGACTCTAGTGGGTCCATATGTGGTTTGTGAAAAGAACACACATGCAATGACCACTGGTTGATCCATATGTGGTTTGTTGAAAGAACACACATGCAATGACACTAGTTGAACCATGTGTGGTTTGTGGAAAGAACACACGTGCAATGACTGTAGTGCTGGTTTTAGTATAAGAACACACATGCAATGACTCTAGTGGGTCCATATGTGGTTTGTGAAAAGAACACACATGCAATGAACAGTGGTTGATCCATATGTGGTTTATGGAAAAGAACACACATGCAATGAACACTTGTGGATCCATAAGTGGTTTGTGGAAAGAACACGCATACAGTGAACACTGGTTGATCCATATGTGGTTTGTGAGAAGAACACACATGCAATGACCACTGGTTGATCCATATGTGGTTTGTGGAAAAGAACACACATGCAATGAACACTGGTGGATCCATAACTGGTTTATGGTAAGATCACACATGCAATGACCCTGGTTGATCCATGTGTGGTTTGTGGAAAGAAAACACATGCAATGACACTGGTTGATCCATATGAGGTTTGTGGAAAGAACGCACATGCAATGACACTGGTTGATCCATGTGTGGTTTGTGGATAAAACACACTTGCAATGGCTCTAGTGGGTCCATATGTGGTTCATGTCAGGAACACACATGCACTGCCATTGGTGGATCCATGTGTGGTTTGTGGAAAGAACACACATGCAATGACTCTAGTGGGTCCATATGTGATTTGTGAAAAGAACACACATGCAATGACCACTGGTTGATCCATATGTGGTTTGTGGAAAGAACACACATGCAATGACACTAGTTGATCCATGTGTGGTTTGTGGAAAGAACACACGTGCAATGACTGTAGTGCTGGTTTTAGTATAAGAACACACATGCAATGACATTGGTTGATCCATATGTGGTTTGTGGAAAGAACACACATGCAATGACACTGGTTAATCCATGTGTGGTTTGTGGATAGAACACACATGCAATGACTCTAGTGGGTCCATATGTGGTTCATGTCAGGAACACACATGCAATGCCATTGGTCGATGCACGCGTCGTTTGTGGAAAGAACACACATGCAATGCCACTGGTTAATCCATGTGTGGTTTGTGGAAAGAATACAGATGCAATGACTCTAATGGATCCATATGTGGTTTGTGGAAAAGAACACACATGCAATGAACACTGGTGGATCCATAAGTGGTTTGTGGAAAGAACACACATGCAGTGAACACTGGTTGATCCATATGTGGTTTGTGATAAGAACACACATGCAATGACTACTGGTTGATCGATATGTGGTTTGTGGAAAAGAACACACATGCAATGAACACTGGTGGATCCATAAGTGTTTCCTGGAAAGAACACACATGCAATGACACTGGTTGATCGATGTGTGGTTTGTGGAAAGAACACACATGCAATGATAGTGGTTGATCCATATGTGGTTCGTGGAAAGAACACACATTCAATGACACAGGTTGAGCCAGGTGTGGTTTGTGGAAAGAACACACATGCAATGAACACTGGTTGATCCATATGTGGTTTGTGAGAAGAACACGAATGCAATGACCACTAGTTGATCCATATGTGGTTTGTGGAAAAGAACACACATGCAATGAACACTGGTGGATCCATAAGTGGTTTGTGGAAAGAACACACATGCAATGACACTTGTTGATCCATGTGTGATTTGTGGAACAAACACACATGCAATGACACTGGTTGATCCATGTGTAGTTTGTGGAAAGAACACACATGCAATGACACTAGTTGATCCATGTGTGGTTTGTAGATAGAACACACATGCAATGACTCTAATGGGTCCATATGTGGTTCATGTCAGGAACACACATGCAATGCCATTGGTGGATTCATGTGTGGTTTGTGGAAAGAACACACATGCAATGACTCTAGTGGGTACATATGTGGTTTGTGAAAAGAACACACATGCAATGACCACTGGTTGATCCATATGTGGTTTGTGGAAAGAACACACATGCAATGGCACTGGTTGATCCATGTGTGGTTTGTGGAAAGACCACACATGCAATGACTCTAGTGGATCCATATGTGGTTTGTGGAAAAGAACACACATGAAATGAACACTAGTGGATCCATATGTGGTTTGTGGAAAGAAAACACATGAAGTGAACACAGGTTGATCCATATGTGGTTTGTGATAAGAACACACATGCAATGACTACTGGTTGATCCATATGTGGTTTGTGGAAAAGAACACACATGCAATGAACACTGGTGGATCCAGAAGTGTTTTGTGGAAAGAACACACATGCAATGACACTGGTTAATCCATGTGTGATTTGTGGAAACAACACACATGCAATGACACTGGTTGATCCAAATGTGGTTTGTGGAAAGAACACACATGCAATGCCATTGGTTAATCCATGTGTGGTTTGTGGAAAGAATACACATGCAATGACTCTAATGGATCCATATGTGGTTTGTGGAAAAGAACACACATGCATCGAACACTGGTGGATCCATAAGTGGTTTGTGGAAAGAACACACATGCAGTGAACACTGGTTGATCCATGTGTGGTTTGTGATAAGAACACACATGCAATGACTACTGGTTGATCCATATGTGGTTTGTGCAAAAGAACACACATGCAATGAACACTGGTGGATCCATAAGTGTTTCGTGGAAAGAACACACATGCAATGACAGTGGTTGATCCATGTGTGGTTTGTGGAAAGAACACACATGCAATGATAGTGGTTGATCCATATGTGGTTTGTGGAAAGAACACACATTCAATGACACAGGTTGAGCCAGGTGTGGTTTGTGGATAGAACACACATGCAAAGACTCTAGAGGGTCCATATGTGGTTCATGTCAGGAACACACATGCAATGCCATTGGTGGATCCATGCGTCGTTTGTGGAAAGAACACACATGCAACGCCATTGGTTAATCCATGTGTGGTTTGTGGAAAGAATACACATGCAATGACTCTAATGGATCCATATGTGGTTTGTGGAAAAGAACACACATGCAATGAACACTGGTGGATCCATAAGTGGTTTGTGGAAAGAACATACATGTAGTGAACACTGGTTGATCCATATGTGGTTTGTGATAAGAACACACATGCAATGACTACTAGTTGATCCATATGTGGTTTGTGGAAGAGAACACACATGCAATGAACACTGGTGGATCCATAAGTGTTTCGTGGAAAGAACACACATGCAATGATACTGGTTGATCCATGTGTGGTTTGTGGAAAGAACACACATGCAATGACACTAGTTGATCCATATGTGGTTTGTGGAAAGAACACACATTCAATGCCATTGGTTAATCCATGCGACGTTTGTGGAAAGAACACACATGCAATGCCATTGGTTAATCCATGTGTGGTTTGTGGGAAGAATACACATGCAATGACTCTAATGGATCCATATGTGGTTTGTGGAAAAGAACACACATGCAATGAACACTGGTGGATCCATAAGTGGTTTGTGGAAAGAACACACATGCAGTGAACACTGGTTGATCCATGTGTGGTTTGTGATAAGAACACACATGCAATGACTACTGGTTGATCCATATGTGGTTTGTGGAAAAGAACACACATGCAATGAACACTAGTGGATCCATAAGTGTTTCGTGGAAAGAACACACATGCCATGACACTTGTTGATCCATGTGTGGTTTGTGGAAAGAACACACATGCAATGACACTGGTTGATCCATATGTGGTTTGTGGAAAGAACACACATTCAATGACACTGGTTGAGCCATGTGTGGTTTGTGGATAGAACACACATGGAAAGACTCTAGTGGGTCCATATGTGGTTCATGTCAGGAACACACATGCAATGCCATTGGTGGATCCATGTGTGGTTTGTGGAAAGAACACACATGCAATGACTCTAGTGGGTCCATATGTGGTTTGTGAAAACAACACACATGCAATGACCACTGGTTGATCCATACGTGGTTTGTGGAAAGAACACACATGCAATGACACTGGTTGATCCATGTGTGGTTTGTGGAAAGACCACACATGCAATGACGCTAGTGCTACTTTTAGTATAAGAACACACATGCAATGACTCTAGTGGGTCCATAGGTGGTTTGTGAAAAGAACAAACATGCAATGACCACTGTTGATCCATATGTGGTTTGTGGAAAAGAACACACATGCAATGAACACTGGTGGATCCATAAGTGGTTTGTGGAAAGAACACACATGTAGTGAACACTGGTTGATCCATATGTGGTTTGTGAGAAGAACACACATGCAATGACCACTGGTTGATCCATATGTAGTTTGTGGACAAGAACACACATGCAATGAACACTGGTGGATCTATAAGTGGTTTGTGGAAAGAACACACATGCAATGACACTGGTTGATCCATGTGTGGTTTGTGGAAAGAACACACATGCAATGACGCTGGTTGATACATATGTGGTTGGTGGAAAGAAGACACATGTAATGACTCTAGTGGGTCCATATGTGGTTTGTGAAAAGAACACACATGGAATGACCACTGGTTGATCCATATGTGGTTTGTGGAAAGAACACACATGCAATGACACTGGTTGATCCATGTGTGGTTTGTGGAAAGTACACACATGCAATGACTCTAGTGCTAGTTTTAGTATAAGAACACACATGCAATGACTCTAGTGGGTCCATATGTGGTTTGTGAAAAGAACACACATGCAATTACCACTGGTTGATCCATATGTGGTTTGTGGAAAAGAACAGACATGAAATGAACACTGGTGGATACATAAGTGGTTTGTGGAAAGAACACACATGCAATGACACTAGTTGATCCATGTGTGGTTTGTGGAAAGAACACACATGGAATGACTCTAGTGGGTCCATATGTGGTTTGTGAAAAGAACACAAATGCAATGACCACTGGCTGATCCATATGTGGTTTGTGGAAAGAACACACATGCAATGACACTGGTTGATCCATGTGTGGTTTGTGGAACAAATACACATGCAATGACACTGGTTGATCCATATGTGGTTTGTGAAAAGAACACACATGCAACGACACTGGTTGATCCATGTGTGGTTTGTGGAAAGAACACACATGAAATGACTCTAGTGCTAGTTTTAGTATAAGAACACACATGCAATGACTCTAGTGGGTCCATATGTGGTTTGTGAAAAGAACACACATGCAATGACCACTGGTTGATCGATATGTGGTTTGTGGAAAGAACACACATGCAATGAACACTAGTGGATCCATAAGTGGTTTGTGGAAAGAGCACACATGTACTAAACACTGGTTGATCCATATGTGGTTTGTGATAACAACACACATGCAATGACTACTGGTTGATCCATATGTCGTTTGTGGAAAGAACACACATGTAATAAACACTGGTGGAACCGTAAGTGTTTTGTGGAAAGAACACACATGCAATGACACTGGTTGATCCATGTGTGGTTTGTGGAAAGAACACACATGCAATGACATTGGTTGATCCATATGTGGTTTGTGGAAAGAACACACATGCAATGACACTGGTTGATCCATGTGTGGTTTGTGGATAGAACACACATGCAATGACTCTAGTGGGTCCATATGTGGTTCATGTCAGGAACACACATGCAATGCCATTGGTCGATGCACGCGTCGTTTGTGGAAAGAACACACATGCAATGCCACTGGTTAATCCATGTGTGGTTTGTGGAAAGAATACACATGCAATGACTCTAATGGATCCATATGTGGTTTGTGGAAAAGAACACACATGCAATGAACACTGGTGGATCCATATGTGGTTTGTGGAAAAGAACATACATGCAATGAACACTGGTGGATCCATAAGTGGTTTGTGGAAAGAACACACATGCAGTGAACACTGGTTGATCCATATGTGGTTTGTGATAAGAACACACATGCAATGACTACTGGTTGATCCATATGTGGTTTGTGGAAAATAACACACATGCAATGAACACTAGTGGATCCATAAGTGGTTTGTGGAAAGAACACACATGCAGTGAACACTGGTTGATCCATACGTGGTTTGTGAGAAGAACACACATGCAATGACCACTAGTTGATCCATATGTGGTTTGTGGAAAAGAACACACATGCAATGAACACTGGTGGATCTATAAGTGGTTTGTGGAATGAACACACATGCAATGACACTGGTTGATCCATGTGTGGTTTGTGGAAAGAACACACATGCAATGACACTGGTTGATCCATCTGTGGTTTGTGGAAACAACACACATGCAATGACACTGGTTGATCCATGTGTGGTTTGTGGATAGAACACACATGCAAACACTCTCGTGGGTCCATATGTGGTTCATGTCAGGAACACACATGCAATGCCATTGGTGGATCCATGTGTGGTTTGTGGAAAGAACACACATGCAATGACTCTTGTGGGTACATATCTGGTGTGTGAAAAGAACACACATGCAATGACCACTGGTTGATCCATATGTGGTTTGTGGAAAGAACACACATGCAATGGCACTGGTTGATCCATGTGTGGTTTGTGGAAAGACCACACATGCAATGACTCTAGTGCTAGTTTTAGTATAAGAACACACATGCAATGACTCTAGTGGGTCCATAGGTGGTTTGTGAAAAGAACAAACATGCAATGACCACTGGTTGATCCATATGTGGTTTGTGGAAAAGAACATACATGCAATGAACACTGGTGGATCCATAAGTGGTTTGTGGAAAGAACACACATGCAGTGAACACTGGTTGATTCATATGTGGTTTGTGAGAAGAACACAGATGCAATGACCACTGGTTGATCCATATGTGGTTTGTGGAAAAGAACACACATGCAATGAACACTGGTGGATCCATAAGTGGTTTGTGGAAAGAACACACATGCAATGACACTGGTTGATCCATGTGTGGTTTGTGGAACAAATACACATGCAATGACACTGGTTGATCCATATGTGGTTTGTGGAAAGAACACACATGCAATGACACTGGTTGATCCATGTGTGGTTTGTAGATAGAACACACATGCAATGACTCTAGTGGGTCCATATGTGGTTCATGTCAGGAACACACATGCAATGCCATTGGTGGATCCATGTGTGGTTTGTGGAAAGAACACACATGCAATGACTCTAGTGGGTAGATATGTGGTTTGTGAAAAGAACACACATGCGATGACTCTAGTGGGTCCATATGTGGTTTGTGGAAAAGAACGCACATGCAATGAACACTGGTGGATCCATAAGTGGTTTGTGGAAAGAACACACATGCAGTGACTCTAGTGCTAGTTTTAGTATAAGAACACACATGCAATGACTCTAGTGGGTCCATATGTGGTTAGTGAAAAGAACACACATGCAATGACTCTAATGGGTCCATATGTGGTTTGTGAAAAGAACACACATGCAATGACCACTGGTTGATCCATATGTGGTTTGTGGAAAAGAACACACATGCAATGAACACTGGTGGATCCATAAGTGGTTTGTGGAAACAACACACATGCAATGCCATTGGTTAATCCATGTGTGGTTTGTGGAAGGAACACACATGAAGTGAACACTCGTTGATCCATATGTGGTTTGTGAAAAGAACACACATGCAATGCCATTGGTTGATCCATGTGTGGATTGTGGAAAGAACACACATGCAATGACACTGGTTGATCCATGTGTGGTTTGTGGAAAGAACACACATGAAATGACTCTAGTGCTAGTTTGAGTATAAGAACACACATGCAATGACTCTAGTGGGTCCATATGTGGTTTGTGAAAAGAACACACATGCAATGACCACTGGTTGATCCATATGTGGTTTGTGGAAAGAACACACATGCAATGAACACTGGTGGATCCATAAGTGGTTTGTGGAAAGAACACACATGCAATGACACTGGTTGATCCATGTGTGGTTTGTGGAAAGAACACACATGAAATGACTCTAGTGCTAGTTTGAGTATAAGAACACACATGCAATGACTCTAGTGGGTCCATATGTGGTTTGTGAAAAGAACACACATGCAATGACCACTGGTTGATCCATATGTGGTTTGTGGAAAGAACAGACATGCAATGAACACTGGTGGATCCATAAGTGGTTTGTGGAAAGAACACACATGTAGTGAACACTAGTTGATCCATATGTGTATCGTGATAAGAACACACACGCAATGACTACTGGTTGATCCATATGTCGTTTGTGGAAAGGAACACACATGTAATAAACACTGGTGGATCCGTAAGTGTTTTGTGGAATGAACACACATGCAATGCCTGGTTGATCCATGTGTGGTTTGTGGAAAGAACACACATGCAATGACAAAGGTTGATCCAGATGTGGTTTGTGGAAAGAACACACATGCAATGACACTGGTTGATCCATGTGTGGTTTGTGGAAAGAACACACATGCAATGACGCTGGTTGATACATATGTGGTTGGTGGAAAGAAGACACATGTAATGACTCTAGTGGGTCCATATGTGGTTTGTGAAAAGAACACACATGGAATGACCACTGGTTGATCCATATGTGGTTTGTGGAAAGAACACACATGCAATGACACTGGTTGATCCATGTGTGGTTTGTGGAAAGAACACACATGCAATGACTCTAGTGCTAGTTTTAGTATAAGAACACACATGCAATGACTCTAGTGGGTCCATATGTGGTTTGTGAAAAGAACACACATGCAATTACCACTGGTTGATCCATATGTGGTTTGTGGAAAAGAACAGACATGAAATGAACACTGGTGGATACATAAGTGGTTTGTGGAAAGAACACACATGCAATGACACTAGTTGATCCATGTGTGGTTTGTGGAAAGAACACACATGGAATGACTCTAGTGGGTCCATATGTGGTTTGTGAAAAGAACACAGATGCAATGACCACTGGCTGATCCATATGTGGTTTGTGGAAAGAACACACATGCAATGACACTGGTTGATCCATGTGTGGTTTGTGGAACAAATACACATGCAATGACACTGGTTGATCCATATGTGGTTTGTGAAAAGAACACACATGCAACGACACTGGTTGATCCATGTGTGGTTTGTGGAAAGAACACACATGAAATGACTCTAGTGCTAGTTTTAGTATAAGAACACACATGCAATGACTCTAGTGGGTCCATATGTGGTTTGTGAAAAGAACACACATGCAATGACCACTGGTTGATCGATATGTGGTTTGTGGAAAGAACACACATGCAATGAACACTAGTGGATCCATAAGTGGTTTGTGGAAAGAGCACACATGTACTAAACACTGGTTGATCCATATGTGGTTTGTGATAACAACACACATGCAATGACTACTGGTTGATCCATATGTCGTTTGTGGAAAGAACACACATGTAATAAACACTGGTGGAACCGTAAGTGTTTTGTGGAAAGAACACACATGCAATGACACTGGTTGATCCATGTGTGGTTTGTGGAAAGAACACACATGCAATGACATTGGTTGATCCATATGTGGTTTGTGGAAAGAACACACGTGCAATGACACTGGTTGATCCATGTGTGGTTTGTGGATAGAACACACATGCAATGACTCTAGTGGGTCCATATGTGGTTCATGTCAGGAACACACATGCAATGCCATTGGTCGATGCACGCGTCGTTTGTGGAAAGAACACACATGCAATGCCACTGGTTAATCCATGTGTGGTTTGTGGAAAGAATACACATGCAATGACTCTAATGGATCCATATGTGGTTTGTGGAAAAGAACACACATGCAATGAACACTGGTGGATCCATATGTGGTTTGTGGAAAAGAACATACATGCAATGAACACTGGTGGATCCATAAGTGGTTTGTGGAAAGAACACACATGCAGTGAACACTGGTTGATCCATATGTGGTTTGTGATAAGAACACACATGCAATGACTACTGGTTGATCCATATGTGGTTTGTGGAAAATAACACACATGCAATGAACACTAGTGGATCCATAAGTGGTTTGTGGAAAGAACACACATGCAGTGAACACTGGTTGATCCATACGTGGTTTGTGAGAAGAACACACATGCAATGACCACTAGTTGATCCATATGTGGTTTGTGGAAAAGAACACACATGCAATGAACACTGGTGGATCTATAAGTGGTTTGTGGAATGAACACACATGCAATGACACTGGTTGATCCATGTGTGGTTTGTGGAAAGAACACACATGCAATGACACTGGTTGATCCATCTGTGGTTTGTGGAAACAACACACATGCAATGACACTGGTTGATCCATGTGTGGTTTGTGGATAGAACACACATGCAAACACTCTCGTGGGTCCATATGTGGTTCATGTCAGGAACACACATGCAATGCCATTGGTGGATCCATGTGTGGTTTGTGGAAAGAACACACATGCAATGACTCTTGTGGGTACATATCTGGTGTGTGAAAAGAACACACATGCAATGACCACTGGTTGATCCATATGTGGTTTGTGGAAAGAACACACATGCAATGGCACTGGTTGATCCATGTGTAGTTTGTGGAAAGACCACACATGCAATGACTCTAGTGCTAGTTTTAGTATAAGAACACACATGCAATGACTCTAGTGGGTCCATAGGTGGTTTGTGAAAAGAACAAACATGCAATGACCACTGGTTGATCCATATGTGGTTTGTGGAAAAGAACATACATGCAATGAACACTGGTGGATCCATAAGTGGTTTGTGGAAAGAACACACATGCAGTGAACACTGGTTGATTCATATGTGGTTTGTGAGAAGAACACAGATGCAATGACCACTGGTTGATCCATATGTGGTTTGTGGAAAAGAACACACATGCAATGAACACTGGTGGATCCATAAGTGGTTTGTGGAAAGAACACACATGCAATGACACTGGTTGATCCATGTGTGGTTTGTGGAACAAATACACATGCAATGACACTGGTTGATCCATATGTGGTTTGTGGAAAGAACACACATGCAATGACACTGGTTGATCCATGTGTGGTTTGTAGATAGAACACACATGCAATGACTCTAGTGGGTCCATATGTGGTTCATGTCAGGAACACACATGCAATGCCATTGGTGGATCCATGTGTGGTTTGTGGAAAGAACACACATGCAATGACTCTAGTGGGTAGATATGTGGTTTGTGAAAAGAACACACATGCGATGACTCTAGTGGGTCCATATGTGGTTTGTGGAAAAGAACGCACATGCAATGAACACTGGTGGATCCATAAGTGGTTTGTGGAAAGAACACACATGCAGTGACTCTAGTGCTAGTTTTAGTATAAGAACACACATGCAATGACTCTAGTGGGTCCATATGTGGTTAGTGAAAATAACACACATGCAATGACTCTAATGGGTCCATATGTGGTTTGTGAAAAGAACACACATGCAATGACCACTAGTTGATCCATATGTGGTTTGTGGAAAAGAACACACATGCAATGAACACTGGTGGATCCATAAGTGGTTTGTGGAAACAACACACATGCAATGCCATTGGTTAATCCATGTGTGGTTTGTGGAAGGAACACACATGAAGTGAACACTCGTTGATCCATATGTGGTTTGTGAAAAGAACACACATGCAATGCCATTGGTTGATCCATGTGTGGATTGTGGAAAGAACACACATGCAATGACACTGGTTGATCCATGTGTGGTTTGTGGAAAGAACACACATGAAATGACTCTAGTGCTAGTTTGAGTATAAGAACACACATGCAATGACTCTAGTGGGTCCATATGTGGTTTGTGAAAAGAACACACATGCAATGACCACTGGTTGATCCATATGTGGTTTGTGGAAAGAACACACATGCAATGAACACTGGTGGATCCATAAGTGGTTTGTGGAAAGAACACACATGTAGTGAACACTGGTTGATCCATATGTGTATCGTGATAAGAACACACATGCAATGACTACTGGTTGATCCATATGTCGTTTGTGGAAAGGAACACACATGTAATAAACACTGGTGGATCCGTAAGTGTTTTGTGGAATGAACACACATGCAATGACTGGTTGATCCATGTGTGGTTTGTGGAAAGAACACACATGCAATGACAAAGGTTGATCCAGATGTGGTTTGTGGAAAGAACACACATGCAATGACGCTGGTTGATCCATGTGTGGTTTGTGGATAGAACACCCGTGCAATGACTCTAGTGGGTCCATATGTGGTTCATGTCAGGAACACACATGCAATGCCATTGCTGGATGCATGTGTGGTTTGTGGAAAGAACACACATGCAATGACTCTAGTGGGTTCATATGTGGTTTGTGAAAAGATCACACATGCAATGACCACTGGTTGATCCATATGTGGTTTGTGGAAAGAACACACATGCAATGACACTGGTTGATCCATAAGTGGTTTGTGGAAAGAACACACGTGCAATGACTCTAGTGCTAGTTTTAGTATAAGAACACACATGCAATGACTCTAGTGGGTCCATATGTGGTTTGTGAAAACAACACACATGCAATGAACACTGGTTGATCCATATGTGGTTTGTGAAAAAGAACACACATGCAATGAACACTGGTGGATCCATAAGTGGTTTGTGGAAAGAACACACATGCAGTGACTCTAGTGGGTCCATATGTGGTTTGCGAAGAGAACACACATACAATGACCACTGGTTGATCCATATGTGGTTTGTGGAAAGAACACACATGCAATGACATTGGTTGATCCATGTGTGGTTTGTGGAAAGAACACACATGCAATGACTCTAGTGGGTCCATATGTGGTTCATGTCAGGAACACACATGCAATGCCATTGGTGGATCCATGTGTTGTTTGTGGAAAGAACACACATGCAATGACTCTAGTGGGTACATATGTGGTTTGTGAAAAGGACACACATGCAATGACCACTGGTTGATCCATACGTGGTTTGTGGAAAGAACACACATGCAATGACACTGGTTGATCCATGTGTGGTTTGTGGAAAGCCCACACATGCAATGACTCTAGTGCTAGTTTTAGTATAAGAACACACATGCAATGACTCTAGTGGGTCCAAAGGTGGTTTGTGAAAAGAACAAACATGCAATGACCACTGGTTGATCCATATGTGGTTTGTGGAAAAGAACACACATGCAATGAACACTGGTGGATCCATAAGTGGTTTGTGGAAAGAACACACATGCAGTGAACACTGGTTAATCCATATGTGGTTTGTGAGAAGAACACACATGCAATGACCACTGGTTGATCCATGTGTGGTTTGTGGAAGGAACACACATGAAATGACTCTAGTGCTAGTTTTAGTATAAGATAACACATGCAATGACTCTAGTGGGTCCATATGTGGTTTGTGAAAAGAACACACATGCAATGACCACTGGTTGATCCATATGTGGTTTGTGGAAAGTACACACATGCAATGAACACGGGTGGATCCATAAGTGGTTTGTGGAAAGAACACACATGTAGTGAACACTGGTTGATCCATATGTGTATTGTGATAAGAACACACATGCAATGACTACTGGTTGATCCATATGTCGTTTGTGGAAAAGAACACACATATAATAAACACTGGTGGATCCGTAAGTGTTTTGTGGAAAGAACACACATGCAATGACTGGTTGATCCATGTGTGTTTGTGGAAAGAACACACATGCAATGACAAAGGTTGATCCATATGTGGTTTGTGGAAAGAACACACATGCAATGACACTGGTTGATCCATGTGTAGTTTGTGGATAGAACACCCATGCAATGACTCTAGTGGGTCCATATGTGGTTCATGTCAGGAACACACATGCAATGCCATTGGTGGATTCATGTGTGGTTTGTGGAAAGAACACACATGCAATGACTCTAGTGTGTCCATATGTGGTTTGTGAAAATAACACACATGCAATGACCACTGGTTGATCCATATGTGGTTTGTGGAAAGAACACACATGCAATGACACTGGTTGATCCATAAGTGGTTTGTGGAAAGAACACACATGCAATGACTCTAGTGCTAGTTTTAGTATAATAACACACATGCACTGACTCTAGTGGGTCCATATGTGGTTTGTGAAAAGAACACACATGCAATGACCACTGGTTGATCCATATGTGGATTGTGGAAAAGAACACACATGCAATGAACACTGGTGGATCCATAAGTGGTTTGTGGAAAGAACACACATGAAGTGACTCTAGTGGGTCCATATGTGGTTTGCGAAGAGAACACACATGCAATGACCACTGGTTGATCCATATGTGGTTTGTGGAAAAAACACACATGCAATGACTCTAGTGGGTCCATATGTGGTTCATGTCAGGAACACACATGCAATGCCATTGGTGGATCCATGTGTGGTTTGTGGAAAGAACACACATGCAATGACTCTAGTGAGTCCATATGTGGTTTGTGAAAAGAACACACATGCGATGACCACTGGTTGATCCATACGTGGTTTGTGGAAAGAACACACATGCAATGACACTGGTTGATCCATGTGTGGTTTGTGGAAAGCCCACACATGCAATGACTCTAGTGCTAGTTTTAGTATAAGAACACACATGCAATGACTCTAGTGGGTCCATAGGTGGTTTGTGAAAAGAACAAACATGCAATGACCACTGGTTGATCCATATGTGGTTTGTGGAAAAGAACACACATGCAATGAACAATGGTGGATCCATAAGTGGTTTGTGGAAAGAACACACATGCAGTGAACACTGGTTGATCCATATGTGGTTTGTGAGAAGAACACACATGCAATGATCACTGGTTGATCCATGTGTGGTTTGTGGAAGGAACACACATGAAATGACTCTGGTGCTAGTTTTAGTATAAGAACACACATGCAATGACTCTAGTGGGTCCATATGTGGTTTGTGAAAAGAACACACATGCAATGACCACTGGTTGATCCATATGTGGTTTGTGGAAAGAACACGAATGCAATGAACACTGGTGGATCCATAAGTTGTTTGTGGAAAGAGCACAAATGTACTGAAAACTGGTTGATCCATATGTGGTTTGTGATAAGAACACACATGCAATGAACACTGGTGGATCTATAAGTGGTTTGTGGAAAGAACACACATGCAATGACACTGGTTGATCCATGTGTGGTTTGTGGAAAAAACACACATGCAATGACTCTAGTGGGTCCATATGTGGTTCATGTCAGGAACACACATGCAATGCCATTGGTGGATCCATGTGTGTTTTGTGGAAAGAACACACATGCAATGACTCTAGTGAGTCCATATGTGGTTTGTGAAAAGAACACACATGCGATGACCACTGGTTGATCCATACGTGGTTTGTGGAAAGAACACACATGCAATGACACTGGTTGATCCATGTGTGGTTTGTGGAAAGCCCACACATGCAATGACTCTAGTGCTACTTTTAGTATAAGAACACACATGCAATGACTCTAGTGGGTCCATAGGTGGTTTGTGAAAAGAACAAACATGCAATGACCACGGGTTGATCCATATGTGGTTTGTGGAAAAGAACACACATGCAATGAACACTGGTGGATCCATCAGTGGTTTGTGGAAAGAACACACATGCAGTGAACATTGGTTAATCCATATGTGGTTTGTGAGAAGAACACACATGCAATGACCACTGGTTGATCCATGTGTGGTTTGTGGAAGGAACACACATGAAATGACTCTAGTGCTAGTTTTAGTATAAGAACACACATGCAATGACTCTAGTGGGTCCATATGTGGTTTGTGAAAAGAACACACATGCAATGACCACTGGTTGATCCATATGTGGTTTGTGGAAAGTACACACATGCAATGAACACGGGTGGATCCATAAGTGGTTTGTGGAAAGAACACACATGTAGTGAACACTGGTTGATCCATATGTGTATTGTGATAAGAACACACATGCAATGACTACTGGTTGATCCATATGTCGTTTGTGGAAAAGAACACACATATAATAAACACTGGTGGATCCGTAAGTGTTTTGTGGAAAGAACACACATGCAATGACTGGTTGATCCATGTGTGTTTGTGGAAAGAACACACATGCAATGACAAAGGTTGATCCATATGTGGTTTGTGGAAAGAACACACATGCAATGACACTGGTTGATCCATGTGTAGTTTGTGGATAGAACACCCATGCAATGACTCTAGTGGGTCCATATGTGGTTCATGTCAGGAACACACATGCAATGCCATTGGTGGATTCATGTGTGGTTTGTGGAAAGAACACACATGCAATGACTCTAGTGTGTCCATATGTGGTTTGTGAAAAGAACACACATGCAATGACCACTGGTTGATCCATATGTGGTTTGTGGAAAGAACACACATGCAATGACACTGGTTGATCCATAAGTGGTTTGTGGAAAGAACACACATGCAATGACTCTAGTGCTAGTTTTAGTATAATAACACACATGCACTGACTCTAGTGGGTCCATATGTGGTTTGTGAAAAGAACACACATGCAATGACCACTGGTTGATCCATATGTGGATTGTGGAAAAGAACACACATGCAATGAACACTGGTGGATCCATAAGTGGTTTGTGGAAAGAACACACATGAAGTGACTCTAGTGGGTCCATATGTGGTTTGCGAAGAGAACACACATGCAATGACCACTGGTTGATCCATATGTGGTTTGTGGAAAGAACACACATGCAATGACACTGGTTGATCCATGTGTGGTTTGTGGAAAAAACACACATGCAATGACTCTAGTGGGTCCATATGTGGTTCATGTCAGGAACACACATGCAATGCCATTGGTGGATCCATGTGTGGTTTGTGGAAAGAACACACATGCAATGACTCTAGTGAGTCCATATGTGGTTTGTGAAAAGAACACACATGCGATGACCACTGGTTGATCCATACGTGGTTTGTGGAAAGAACACACATGCAATGACACTGGTTGATCCATGTGTGGTTTGTGGAAAGCCCACACATGCAATGACTCTAGTGCTAGTTTTAGTATAAGAACACACATGCAATGACTCTAGTGGGTCCATAGGTGGTTTGTGAAAAGAACAAACATGCAATGACCACTGGTTGATCCATATGTGGTTTGTGGAAAAGAACACACATGCAATGAACAATGGTGGATCCATAAGTGGTTTGTGGAAAGAACACACATGCAGTGAACACTGGTTGATCCATATGTGCTTTGTGAGAAGAACACACATGCAATGACCACTGGTTGATCCATGTGTGGTTTGTGGAAGGAACACACATGAAATGACTCTGGTGCTAGTTTTAGTATAAGAACACACATGCAATGACTCTAGTGGGTCCATATGTGGTTTGTGAAAAGAACACACATGCAATGACCACTGGTTGATCCATATGTGGTTTGTGGAAAGAACACGAATGCAATGAACACTGGTGGATCAATAAGTTTTTTGTGGAAAGAGCACAAATGTACTGAACACTGGTTGATCCATATGTGGTTTGTGATAATAACACACATGCAATGAACACTGGTGGATCTATAAGTGGTTTGTGGAAAGAACACACATGCAATGACACTGGTTGATCCATGTGTGGTTTGTGGAAAGAACACACATGCAATGACACTGGTTGATCCATCTGTGGTTTGTGGAAAGAACACACATGCAATGACACTGGTTGATCCATGTGTGGTTTGTGGATAGAACACACATGCAAAGACTCTAGTGGGTCCATATGTGGTTCATGTCAGGAAGACACATGCAATGCCATTGGTTGATCCATGTGTGGTTTGTGGAAATAACACACATGCAATGACTCTAGTGGGTCCATATGTGGTTTGTGAAAAGAACACAAATGCAATGACCACTGGTTGATCCATATGTGGTTTGTGGAAAGAACACACATGCAATGACACTGGTTGATCCATGTGTGGTTTGTGGAAAGACCACACATGCAATGACTCTAGTGCTAGTTTTAGTATAAGAACACACATGCAATGACTCTAGTGCGTCCATAGGTGGTTTGTGTAAAGAACAAACATGCAATGACCACTGGTTGATCCACATGTGGTTTGTGGAAAAGAACACACATGTAATGAACACTGGTGGATCCATAAGTGGTTTGTGGAAAGAACACACATGCAGTGAACACTAGTTATTCCATATGTGGTTTGTGAGAAGAACACACATGCAATGACCATTGGTTAATCCATATGTGGTTTGTGGAAAAGAACACACATGCAATGAACACTGGTGGATCCATAAGTGGTTTGTGGAAAGAACACACATGCAATGACCACTGGTTGATCCATATGTGGATTGTGGAAAAGAACACACATGCAATGAACACTGGTGGATCCATATGTGGTTTGTGGAAAAGAACACACATGCAATGAACACTGGTGGATCCATAAGTGGTTTGTGGAAAGAACACACATGCAATGACCACTGGTTGATCCATATGTGGATTGTGGAAAAGAACACACATGCAATGAACACTGGTGGATCCATAAGTGGTTTGTGGAAAGAACACACATGCAGTGACTCTAGTGGGTCCATATGTGGTTTGCGAAGAGAACACACATGCAATGACCACTGGTTGATCCATATGTGGTTTGTGGAAAGAACACACATGCAATGACACTGGTTGATCCATGTGTGGTTTGTGGAAAGAACACACATGCAATGACTCTAGTGGGTCCATATGTGGTTCATGTCAGGAACACACATGCAATGCCATTGGTGGATCCATGTGTGGTTTGTGGAAAGAACACACATGCAATGACTCTAGTGAGTCCATATGTGGTTTGTGAAAAGAATACACATGCGATGACCACTGGTTGAGCCATACGTGGTTTGTGGAAAGAACACACATGCAATGACACTGGTTGATCCATGTGTGGTTTGTGGAAAGCCCACACATGCAATGACTCTAGTGCTAGTTTTAGTATAAGAACACACATGCAATGACTCTAGTGGGTCCATAGGTGGTTTGTGAAAAGAACAAACATGCAATGACCACTGGTTGATCCATATGTGGTTTGTGGAAAAGAACACACATGCAATGAACACTGGTGGATCCATAAGTGGTTTGTGGAAAGAACACACATGCAGTGAACACTGGTTGATCCATATGTGGTTTGTGAGAAGAACACACATGCAATGACCACTGGTTGATCCATGTGTGGTTTGTGGAAGGAACACACATGAAATGACTCTAGTGCTAGTTTTAGTATAAGAACACACATGCAATGACTCTAGTGGGTCCATATGTAGTTTGTGAAAAGAACACACATGCAATGACCACTGGTTGATCCATATGTGGTTTGTGGAAAGAACACAAATGCAATGAACACTGGTGGATCCATAAGTTGTTTGTGGAAAGAGCACAAATGTACTGAACACTGGTTGATCCATATGTGGTTTGTGATAAGAACACACATGCAATGAACACTGGTGGATCTATAAGTGGTTTGTGGAAAGAACACACATGCAATGACACTGGTTGATCCATGTGTGGTTTGTGGAAAGAACACACATGCAATGACACTGGTTGATCCATCTGTGGTTTGTGGAAAGAACACACATGCAATGACACTGGTGGATCCATGTGTGGTTTGTGGATAGAACACACATGCAAAGACTCTAGTGGGTCCATATGTGGTTCATGTCAGGAACACACATGCAATGCCATTGGTTGATACATGTGTGGTTTGTGGAAAGAACACACATGCAATGACTCTAGTGGGTCCATATGTGGTTTGTGAAAAGAACACACATGCAATGACCACTGGTTGATCCATATGTGGTTTGTGGAAAGAACACACATGCAATGACACTGGTTGATCCATGTGTGGTTTGTGGAAAGACCACACATGCAATGACTCTAGTGCTAGTTTTAGTATAAGAACACACATGCAATGACTCTGGTGCGTCCATAGGTGGTTTGTGTAAAGAACAAACATGCAATGACCACTGGTTGATCCACACGTGGTTTGTGGAAAAGAACACACATGTAATGAACACTGGTGGATCCATAAGTGGTTTGTGGAAAGAACACACATGCAGTGAACACTAGTTATTCCATATGTGGTTTGTGAGAAGAACACACATGCAATGACCATTGGTTGATCCATATGTGGTTTGTGCAAAAGAACACACATGCAATGAACACTGGTGGATCCATAAGTGATTTGTGGAAAGAACACACATGCAATGACCACTGGTTGATCCATATGTGGATTGTGGAAAAGAACACACATGCAATGAACACTGGTGGATCCATAAGTGGTTTGTGGAAAGAACACACATGTAGTGACTCTAGTGGGTCCATATGTGGTTTGCGAAGAGAACACACATGCAATGACCACTGGTTGATCCATATGTGGTTTGTGGAAAGAACACACATGCAATGACACTGGTTGATCCATGTGTGGTTTGTGGAAAGAACACACATGCAATGACTCTAGTGGGTCCATATGTGGTTCATGTCAGGAACACACATGCAATGCCATTGGTGGATCCATGTGTGGTTTGTGGAAAGAACACACATGCAATGACTCTAGTTAGTCCATATGTGGTTTGTGAAAAGAATACACATGCGATGACCACTGGTTGAGCCATACGTGGTTTGTGGAAAGAACACACATGCAATGACACTGGTTGATCCATGTGTGGTTTGTGGAAAGCCCACACATGCAATGACTCTAGTGCTAGTTTTAGTATAAGAACACACATGCAATGACTCTAGTGGGTCCATAGGTGGTTTGTGAAAAGAACAAACATGCAATGACCACTGGTTGATCCATATGTGGTTTGTGGAAAAGAACACACATGCAATGAACACTGGTGGATCCATAAGTGGTTTGTGGAAAGAACACACATGCAGTGAACACTGGTTGATCCATGTGTGGTTTGTGAGAAGAACACACATGCACTGACCACTGGTTGATCCATGTGTGGTTTGTGGAAGGAACACACATGAAATGACTCTAGTGCTAGTTTTAGTATAAGAACACACATGCAATGACTCTAGTGGGTCCATATGTGGTTTGTGAAAAGAACACACATGCAATGACCACTAGTTGATCCATAGGTGGTTTGTGTAAAGAACAAACATGCAATAACCACTGGTTGATCCATATGTGGTTTGTGGAAAATAACACACATGCAATGAACACTGGTGGATCCATAAGTGGTTTGTGGAAAGAACACACATGCAGTGAACACTGGTTGATCCATATGTGGTTTGTGAGAAGAACACACATGCAATGACCATTGGTTGATCCATATGTGGTTTGTGGAAAAGAACACACATGCAATGAACACTGGTGGATCCATAAGTGGTTTGTGGAAAGAACAAACATGCAATGACTGGTTGATCCATGTGTGGTTTGTAGATAGAACACACATGCAATGACTCTAGTGGGTCCATATGTGGTTCATGTCAGGAACACACATGCAATGCCATTGGCGGATCCATGTGTGGTTTGTGGAAAGAACACACATGCAATGACTCTAGTGGGTCCATATGTGGTTTGTGAAAAGAACACACATGCAATGACCACTGGTTGATCCATATGTGGTTTGTGGAAAGAACACACATGCAATGACACTGGTTGATCCATGTGTGGTTTGTGGAAAGAACACACATGCAATGACTCTAGTGCTAGTTTTAGTATAAGAACACACATGCAATGACTCTAGTGGGTCCATATGTGGATTGTGAAAAGAACACACATGCAATGACCACTGGTTGATCCATATGTGGTTTGTGGAAAAGAACACACATGCAATGAACACTGGTGGATCCATAAGTGGTATGTGGATAGAACACACATGCAATGACACTAGTTGATCCATGTGTGGTTTGTGGAAAGAACACAGATGCAATGACTCTAGTGGGTCCATATGTGGTTTGTGAAAAGAACACAAATGCAATGACCACTGGTTGATCCATATGTGGTTTGTGGAAAGAACACACATGCAATGACACTGGTTGATCCATGTGTGGTTTGTGGAAAGAACACACATGAAATGACTCTAGTGCTAGTTTTAGTATAAGAACACACATGCAATGACTCTAGTGGGTCCATATGTGGTTTGTGAAAAGAACACACATGCAATGACCATTGGTTGATCCATATGTGGTTTGTGGAAAGAACAGACATGCAATGACCACTGGTGGATCCATAAGTGGTTTGTGGAAAGAGCACACATGTACTGAACACTGGTTGATCCATATGTGGTTTGTGATAAGAACACACATGCAATGAACACTGGTGGATCTATAAGTGGTTTGTGGAAAGAACACACATGCAATGACACTGGTTGATCCATGTGTGGTTTGTGGAAAGAACACACATGCAATGACACTGGTTGATCCATATGTGGTTTGTGGAAAGAACACACATGCAATGACACTAGTTGATCCATGTGTGGTTTGTGGATAGAACACACATGCAAAGACTCTAGTGGGTCTATATGTGGTTCATGTCAGGAACACACATGCAATGCCATTGGTTGATCCATGCGTGGTTTGTGGAAAGAACACACATGCAATGACTCTAGTGGGTCCATATGTGGTTTGTGAAAAGAACACACATGCAATAACCACTGGTTGATCCATATGTGGTTTGTGGAAAGAACACACATGCAATGACACTGGTTGATCCATGTGTAGTTTGTGGAAAGACCACACATGCAATGACTCTAGTGCTAGTTTTAGTATAAGAACACACATGTAATGACTCTAGTGCGTCCATAGGTGGTTTGTGTAAAGATGAAACATGCAATGACCACTGGTTGATCCACATGTGGTTTGTGGAAAAGAACACACATGTAATGAACACTGGTGGATCCATAAGTGGTTTGTGGAAAGAACACACATGCAGTGAACACTGGTTGATCCATATGTGGTTTGTGAGAAGAACACACATGCAATGACCATTGGTTGATCCATATGTGGTTTGTGGAAAAGAACACACATGCAATGAACACTGGTGGATCCATAAGTGGTTTATGGAAAGAACACACATGCAATGACACTGGTTGATCCATGTGTGGTTTGTGGAACAGACACACATGCAATGACACTGGTGGATCCATGTGTGGTTTGTGGAAAGAACACACATGCAATGACACTGGTTGATCCATGTGTGGTTTGTAGATAGAACACACATGCAATGACTCTAGTGGGTCCATATGTGGTTCATGTCAGGAACACACATGCAATGCCATTGGTGGATCCATGTGTGGTTTGTGGAAAGAACACACATGCAATGACTCTAGTGGGTCCATGTGAACACACATGCAATGACCACTGGTTGATCCGTATGTGGTTTGTGGAAAGAACACACATGCAATGACACTGGTTGATCCATGTGTGGTTTGTGGAAAGAACACACATGCAATGACTCTAGTGCTAGTTTTAGTATAAGAACACACATGCAATGACTCTAGTGGGTCCATTAGTGGATTGTGAAAAGAACAACCATGCAATGACCACTGGTTGATCCATATGTGGTTTGTGGAAAAGAACACACATGCAATGAACACTGGTGGATCCATAAGTGGTTTGTGGAAAGAGCACACATGTACTGAACACTGGTTGATCCATATGTGGTTTATGATAAGAACACACATGCAATGAACACTGCTGGATCTATAAGTGGTTTGTGGAAAGAACACACATGCAATGACACTGGTTGATCCATGTGTGGTTTGTGGAAAGAACACACATGCAATGACTGGTTGATCCATGTGTGGTTTGTGGAAAGAACACACATGCAATGACACTGGTTGATCCATATGTGGTTTGTGGAAAGAACACACATGCAATGACACTGGTTGATCCATGTGTGGTTTGTGGATAGAACACACATGCAATGACTCTAGTGGGTCCATATGTGGTTCATGTCAGGAACACACATATAATGCCATTGGTGGATGCATGTGTGATTTGTGGAAAGAACACACATGCAATGACTCTAGTGGGTCCATATGTGGTTTTGAAAATAACACACATGCAATGACCACTGGTTGATCCATCTGTGGTTTGTGGAAAGAACACACATGCAATGACACTGGTTGATCCATAAGTGGTTTGTGGAAAGAACACACATGCAATGACTCTATTGCTAGTTTTAGTATAAGAACACACATGAAATGACTCTAGTGGGTCCATATGTGGTTGGTGAAAAGAACACACATGCAATGAACACTGGTTGATCCATATGTGGTTTGTGGAAAAGAACACACATGCACTGAACACTGGTGGATCCATAAGTGGTTTGTGGAAAGAACACACATGAAGTGACTCTAGTGGGTCCATATGTGGTTTGCGAAGAGAACACACATGCAATGACCTCTGGTTGATCCATATGTGGTTTGTGGAAAGAACACACATGCAATGACACTAGTGCTAGTTTTAGTATAAGAACACACATGCAATGACTCTAGTGGGTCCATATGTGGTTCATGTCAGGAACACACATACAATGCCATTGGTGGATGCATGTGTGATTTGTGGAAAGAACACACATGCAATGACTCTAGTGGGTCCATATGTGGTTTTGAAAATAACACACATGCAATGACCACTGGTTGATCCATCTGTGGTTTGTGGAAAGAACACACATGCAATGACACTGGTTGATCCATAAGTGGTTTGTGGAAAGAACACACATGCAATGACTCTATTGCTAGTTTTAGTATAAGAACACACATGAAATGACTCTAGTGGGTCCATATGTGGTTTGTGAAAAGAACACACATGCAATGAACACTGGTTGATCCATATGTGGTTTGTGGAAAAGAACACACATGCACTGAACACTGGTGGATCCATAAGTGGTTTGTGGAAAGAACACACATGAAGTGACTCTAGTGGGTCCATATGTGGTTTGCGAAGAGAACACACATGCAATGACCTCTGGTTGATCCATATGTGGTTTGTGGAAAGAACACACATGCAATGACACTAGTGCTAGTTTTAGTATAAGAACACACATGCAATGACTCTAGTGGGTCCATATGTGGTTTTTGAAAAGAACACAGATGCAATGACTCTAGTGGGTCCATATGTGGTTTGTGAAAAGAACACACATGCGATGACCACTGGTTGATCCATATAAGGTTTGTGGAAAAGAACACACATGCAATGAACACCGGTGGATCCATAAGTGGTTTGTGGAAACAACACACATGCAATGCCATTGGTTGATCCATGTGTGGTTTGTGGAAAGAACACACATGCAATGACACTGGTTGATCCATGTGTGGTTTGTGGAAAGAACACACATGAAATGACTCTAGTGCTAGTTTGAGTATAAGAACACACATGCAATGACTCTCGTGGGTCGATATGTGGTTTGTGAAAAGAACACACATGCAATAACCACTGGTTGATCCATATGTGGTTTGTGGAAAGAACACACATGCAATGAACACTGGTGGATCCATAAGTGGTTTGTGGAAAGAACACACATGCAGTGAACACTGGTTGATCCATATGTGGTTTGTGATAAGAACACACATGCAATGACTACTGGTTGATCCATATGTCGTTTGTGGAAAAGAACACACATGTAATAAACACTGGTGGATCTGTAAGTGTTTTGTGGAACGAACAAACATGCAATGACTGGTTGATCCATGTGTGGTTTGTGGAAAGAACACACATGCAATGACACAGGTTGATCCATATGTGGTTTGTGGAAAGAACACACATGCAATGACACTGGTTGATCCATGTTTTGTTTTTGGATAGAACACACATGCAATGACTCTAGTGGGTCCATATGTGGTTCATGTCAGGAACACACATGCAATGCCATTGGTGGATGCATGTGTGATTAGTGGAAAGAACAGACATGCATGGACTCTAGTGGTTCCATATATGGTTTGTGAAAAGAACACACATGCAATGACCATTGGTTGATCGATATGTGGTTTGTGGAAAGAACACACATGCAATGACACTAGTTGATCCATATGTGGTTCATGTCAGGAACACACATGCAATGCCATTGGTTGATCCATTTGTGGTTTGTGGAAAGAACACACATGCAATGACTCTAGTGGGTCCATATGTGGTTTGCGAGAAGAACACACATGCAATGACCACTGGTTGATCCATATGTGGTTTGTGAAAAGAACACACATGCAATGACACTGGTTGATCCATGTGTGGTTTGTGGAAAGACCACACATGCAATGAATCTAGTGCTAGTTTTAGTATAAGAACACACATGCAATGACTCTAGTGCGTCCATAGGTGGTTTGTGTAAAGAACAAACATGCAATAACCACTGGTTCATCCATATGTGGTTTGTGGAAAAGAACACACATGCAATGAACACTGGTGGACCCATAAGTGGTTTGTGGAAAGAACACACATGCAGTGAACACTGGTTGATCCATATGTGGTTTGTGAGAAGAACACACATGCAATGACCACTGGTTGATCCATATGTGGTTTGTGGAAAAGAACACACATGCAATGAACACTGGTGGATCCATAAGTGGTTTGTGGAAAGAACACACATGCAATGACTAGTTGATCAATGTGTGGTTTGTGGAACAAACACACATGCAATGACACTGGTTGATCCATATGTGGTTTGTGGAAAGAACACACATGCAATGACACTGGTTGATCCATGTGTGGTTTGTAGATAGAACACACATGCAATGACTCTAGTGGGTCCATATGTGGTTCATGTCAGGAACACACATGCAATGCCATTGGTGGATCCATGTGTGGTTTGTGGAAAGAACACACATGCAATGACTCTAGTGGGTCCATATGTGGTTTGTGAAAAGAACACACATGCAATGACCACTGGTTGATCCATATGTGGTTTGTGGAAAGAACACACATGCAATGACACTGGTTGATCCATGTGTGGTTTGTGGAAAGAACACACATGCAATGACTCTAGTGCTAGTTTTAGTATAAGAACACACATGCAATGACTCTAGTGGGTCCATATGTGGATTGTGAAAAGAACACACATGCAATGACCACTGGTTGATCCATATGTGGTTTGTGGAAAAGAACACACATGCAATGAACACTGGTGGATCCATAAGTGGTTTGTGGAAAGAACACTCATGCAATGACACTAGTTGATCCATGTGTGGTTTGTGGAAAGAACACACATGCAATGACTCTAGTGGGTCCATATGTGGTTTGTGAAAAGAACACAAATGCAATGACCACTGGTTGATCCATATGTGGTTTGTGGAAAGAACACACATGCAATGACACTGGTTGATCCATGTGTGGTTTGTGGAAAGAACACACATGAAATGACTCTAGTGCTAGTTTTAGTATAAGAACACACATGCAATGACTCTAGTGGGTCCATATGTGGTTTGTGAAAAGAACACACATGCAATGACCGCTGGTTGATCCATATGTGGTTTGTGGAAAGAACACACATGCAATGAACACTGGTGGATCCATAAGTGGTTTGTGCAAAGAGCACACATGTACTGAACACTGGTTGATCCATATGTGGTTTGTGATAAGAACACACATGCAATGAACACTGGTGGATCTATAAGTGGTTTGTGGAAAGAACGCACATGCAATGACACTGGTTGATCCATGTGTGGTTTGTGGAAAGAACACACATGCAATGACACTGGTTGATCCATATGTGGTTTGTGGAAAGAACACACATGCAATGACACTAGTTGATCCATGTGTGGTTTGTGGATAGAACACACATGCAAAGACTCTAGTGGGTCCATATGTGGTTCATGTCAGGAACACACATGCAATGCCATTGGTGGATCCATGTGTGGTTTGTGGAAAGAACACAGATGCAATGACTCTAGTGGGTCCATATGTGGTTTGTGAAAATAACACACATGCAATGACCACTGGTTGATCCATATGTGGTTTGTGGAAAGAACACACATGCAATGAACACTGGTGGATCCATAAGTGGTTTGTGGAAAGAGCACACATGTACTGAACACTGGTTGATCCATATGTGGTTTGTGGAAAGAGCACACATGTACTGAACACTGGTTGATCCATATGTGGTTTGTGATAAGAACACACATGCAATGAACACTGGTGGATCTATAAGTGGTTTGTGGAAAGAACACACATGCAATGACACTGGTTGATCCATGTGTGGTTTGTGGAAAGAACACACATGCAATGACACTGGTTGATCCATATGTGGTTTGTGGAAAGAACACACATGCAATGACACTAGTTGATCCATGTGTGGTTTGTGGATAGAACACACATGCAAAGACTCTAGTGGGTCCATATGTGGTTCATGTCAGGAACACACATGCAATGCCATTGTTGATCCATGTGTGGTTTGTGGAAAGAACACACATGCAATGACTCTAGTGGGTCCATATGTGGTTTGTTAAAAGAACACACATGCAATGACCACTGGTTGATCCATATGTGGTTTGTGGAAAGAACACACATGCAATGACACTGTTTGATCCATGTGTGGTTTGTGGAAAGACCACACATGCAATGACTCTAGTGCTAGTTTTAGTATAAGAACACACATGCAATGACTCTAGTGCGTCCATAGGTGGTTTGTGTAAAGAACAAACATGCAATGACCACTGGTTGATCCATATGTGGTTTGTGGAAAAGAACACACATGTAATGAACACTGGTGGATCCATAAGTGGTTTGTGGAAAGAACACACATGAAGTGAACACTGGTTGATCCATATGTGGTTTGTGAGAAGAACACACATGCAATGACCATTGGTTGATCCATATGTGGTTTGTGGAAAAGAACACACATGCAATAAACACTGGTGGATCCATAAGTGGTTTGTGGAAAGAACACACATGCAATGACACTGGTTGATCCATGTGTGGTTTGTGGAACAAACACACATGGAATGACACTGGTTGATCCATGTGTGGTTTGTGGAAAGAACACACATGCAATGACACTGGTTGATCCATGTGTGGTTTGTAGATAGAACACACAAGCAATGACTCTAGTGGGTCCATATGTGGTTTGTGAAAAGAACACACATGCGATGACCACTGGTTGATCCATATAAGTTTTGTGGAAATGAACACACATGCAATGAACACCGGTGGATCCATAAGTGGTTTGTGGAAACAACACACATGCAATGCCATTGGTTGATCCATGTGTGGTTTGTGGAAAGAACACACATGCAATGACACTGGTTGATCCATGTGTGGTTTGTGGAAAGAACACACATGAAATGACTCTAGTGCTAGTTTGAGTATAAGAACACACATGCAATGACTCTCGTGGGTCGATATGTGGTTTGTGAAAAGAACACACATGCAATAACCACTGGTTGATCCATATGTGGTTTGTGGAAAGAACACACATGCAATGAACACTGGTGGATCCATAAGTGGTTTGTGGAAAGAACACACATGCAGTGAACACTGGTTGATCCATATGTGGTTTGTGATAAGAACACACATGCAATGACTACTGGTTGATCCATATGTCGTTTGTGGAAAAGAACACACATGTAATAAACACTGGTGGATCCGTAAGTGTTTTGTGGAACGAACACACATGCAATGACTAGTTGATCCATGTGTGGTTTGTGGAAAGAACACACATGCAATGACACAGGTTGATCCATATGTGGTTTGTGGAAAGAACACACATGCAATGACACTGGTTGATCCATGTTTTGTTTTTGGATAGAACACACATGCAATGACTCTAGTGGGTCCATATGTGGTTCATGTCAGGAACACACATGCAATGCCATTGGTGGATGCATGTGTGATTAGTGGAAAGAACACACATGCAAGGACTCTAGTGGTTCCATATATGGTTTGTGAAAAGAACACACATGCAATGACCATTGGTTGATCGATATGTGGTTTGTGGAAAGAACACACATGCAATGACACTAGTTGATCCATATGTGGTTCATGTCAGGAACACACATGCAATGCCATTGGTTGATCCATTTGTGGTTTGTGGAAAGAACACACATGCAATGACTCTAGTGGGTCCATATGTGGTTTGCGAGAAGAACACACATGCAATGACCACTGGTTGATCCATATGTGGTTTGTGAAAAGAACACACATGCAATGACACTGGTTGATCCATGTGTGGTTTGTGGAAAGACCACACATGCAATGACTCTAGTGCTAGTTTTAGTATAAGAACACACATGCAATGACTCTAGTGCGTCCATAGGTGGTTTGTGTAAAGAACAAACATGCAATAACCACTGGTTCATCCATATGTGGTTTGTGGAAAATAACACACATGCAATGAACACTGGTGGACCCATAAGTGGTTTGTGGAAAGAACACACATGCAGTGAACACTGGTTGATCCATATGTGGTTTATGAGAAGAACACACATGCAATGACCAATGGTTGATCCGTATGTGGTTTGTGGAAAAGAACACACATGCAATGAACACTGGTGGATCCATAAGTGGTTTGTGGAAAGAACACACATGCAGTGAACACTGGTTGATCCATATGTGGTTTGTGATAAGAACACACATGCAATGACTACTGGTTGATCCATATGTCGTTTGTGGAAAAGAACACACATGTAATAAACACTGGTGGATCCGTAAGTGTTTTGTGGAAAGAACACACATGCAATGACTGGTTGATCCATGTGTGGTTTGTGGAAAGAACACACATGCAATGACACAGGTTGATCCATATGTGATTTGTGGAAACAACACACATGCAATGACACTGGTTGATCCATGTTTTGTTTTTGGATAGAACACACATGCAATGACTCTAGTGCGTCCATATGTGGTTCATGTCAGGAACACACATGCAATGACATTGGTGGATGCATGGGTGATTTATGGAAAGAACACACATGCAATGACTCTAGTGGGTCCATATGTGGTTTGCGAAAAGAACACACATGCAGTGACCACTAGTTGAAGTGGTTTGTGGAAAGAACACACATGCAGTGACTCTAGTGGGTCCATATGTGGTTTGCGAAGAGAACACACATGCAATGACCACTGGTTGATCCATATGTGGTTTGTGGAAAGAACACACATGCAATGACACTGGTTGATCCATGTGTGGTTTGTGGAAAGAACACACATGCAATGACTCTAGTGCTTGTTTTAGTATAAGAACACACATGCACTGACTCTAGTGGGTCCATATGTGGTTTGTGAAAAGAACACAAATGCAATGACCACTGGTTGATCCATATGTGGTTTGTGGAAAGAACACACATGCAATGACACTGGTTGATCCGTGTTTTGTTTTTGGATAGAACACACATGCAATGACTCTAGTGGGTCCATATGTGGTTCATGTCAGGAACACACATGCAATGCCATTGGTAGATGCATGTGTGATTTGTGGAAAGAACACACATGCAATGACTCTAGTGGGTCCATATGTGGTTTGTGAAAAGAACACACATGCAATGACCACTGGTTGATCCATATGTGGTTTGTGGAAAGAACACACATGCAATGACACTGGTTGATCCATAAGTGGTTTGTGGAAAGAACACACATGCAATGACACTGGTTGATCCATGTTTTGTTTTTGGATAGAACACACATGCAATGACTCTAGTGGGTCCATATGTGGTTCATGTCAGGAACACACATGCAATGCCATTGGTGGATGCATGTGTGATTTGTGGAAAGAACACACATGCAATGACTCTAGTGGGTCCATATGTGGTTTGTGAAAAGAACACACATGCAATGACCACTGGTTGATCCATATGTGGTTTGTGGAAAGAACACACATGCAATGACATTGGTTGATCCATAAGTGGTTTGTGGAAAGAACACACATGCAATGACTCTAGTGCTAGTTTTAGTATAAGAACACACATGCAATGACTCTAGTGGGTCCATATGTGGTTTGCGAAAAGAACACACATGCAATGACCACTAGATGATGCATATGTGGTTTCTGGAAAAGAACACACATGCAATGAACACTGGTGGATCCATAAGTGGTTTGTGGAAAGAACACACATGCAGTGACTCTAGTGGGTCCATATGTGGTTTGCGAAGAGAATACACATGCAATGACCAGTGGTTGATCCATATGTGGTTTGTGGAAAGAACACACATGCAATGACACTGGTTGATCCATGTGTGGTTTGTGGAAAGAACACACATGCAATGACTCTAGTGCTTGTTTTAGTATAAGAACACACATGCACTGACTCTAGTGGGTCCATATGTGGTTTGTGAAAAGAACACAAATGCAATGACCACTGGTTGATCCATATGTGGTTTGTGGAAAAGAACACACATGCAATGACACTAGTTGATCCATATGTGGTTTGTGGAAAGAACACACATGCAATGACACTGGTTGATCCATGTGTGGTTTGTGGATAGAACACACATGCAATGACTCTAGCGGGTCCATATGTGGTTCATGTCAGGAACACACATGCAATGCTATTGGTGGATCCATGTGTGGTTTGTGGAAAGAACACACATGCAATGACTCTAGTGGGTCCATATGTGGTTTGTGAAAAGAACACACATTTAATGACCACTGGTTGATCCATATGTGGTTTGTGGAAAGAACACACATGCAATGACACTGGTTGATCCATGTGTGGTTTGTGAAAAGAACACACATGCAATGACTGTAGTGCTCGTTTTAGTATAAGAACACACATGCAATTACTCTAGTGGGTCCATATGTGGTTTTTGAAAAGAACACACATGCAATGACTCTAGTGGTTCCATATGTGGTTTGTGAAAAGAACACACATGCAATGACCACTGGTTGATACATATGTGGTTTGTGGAAAAGAACACACATGCAATGCCATTGGTTGATCCATGTGTGGTTCGTGGAAATAACACACATGAAGTGAACACTGGTTGATCTATTTGTGGTTTGTGAAAAGAACACACATGCAATGCCATTGGTTGATCCATGTGTGGTTTGTGGAAAGCACACACATGCAATGACACTGGTTGATCCATGTGTGGTTTGTGGAAAGAACACATATGCAATGTCTCTAGTGTGTCCATATGTGGTCCATGTCAGGAACACACATGCAATGCCATTGGTGGATCCATGTGTGGTTTGTGGAAAGAACAAACAAGCAATGACTCTAGTGGGTCCATATGTGGTTTGTGAAAAGAACACACATGCAATAACCACTGGTAGATCCATATGTGGTTTGTGGAAAGAACACACATGCAATGACACTAGTTGATCTATGTGTGGTTTGTGGAAAGAACACAGATGCAATCACTCTAGTGCTAGTTTTAGTATAAGAACACACATGCAATGACTCTAGTGGGTCCATATGTGGTTTGTGAAAAGAACACACATGCAATTGTGGGCTCCCCGAATTATTCGTCCGAGAAATTCCTGTTATGCATATATCCACGTTCCCATGATCAGTGAGCCGTGGAAAATAACCGACCAGTATCAATACAACATCTGAAACATAACGAAAATACAAGACTTACATAAATGCCATTATGGCTACACCATCCTTAGCAGAGGAACATCATCATGTGCAGGGCCCAATCGCGCCTGAACCTACAGGTAGCTGACTGGGAAGGCGTCCTAGCTCGCTAGACATCACCGGAATCTCCCAATGCCGAACCTTTGAAAGTATGGCCAAGTAAATAGCCAGGGACATAGCCATGAGTACTTTTGAATGTACTCGCAAAACCACCAGGATAAATGAGAATAAAGAAATGCAAGTCATGCCTTTGTTGAAAAGCCTACGCTACTCTTGAATTTTTGTGGCATCTCCATATCTTTGTTGAAAAAGAGCTTTGAAACATGCCTTTGTTTTATAAATCAAGACATATCCATATCTTTGTTGAAAAAGAGTTTTGAAAACAGTTTTGAAGTAGAAACCCTTTTTAAACCTCTTCGACCACCTCGGGTCAAAACAAAGCCTTTGAACTCGGGTTCCCCCGGAACCTTCATCCTCTTCGTCCTTGTTTCCCAAACAAGCACAGTCTGGGTACTCCTAGCCAACACCTTTACAACCGTCCTTGACCGTGGACACGGCTATTCGAATATATTATACTCTGTAGAGTTTGCACACTTTCCCCACAAGAATCAATACATCCACCGGGATACAACAACGGATCACTACCACTATAGATGGGGGTCTAGATAATCAAACTTAACCTTTCGCTTGTACACCCTAGCAAAGGCTGCTTTTCCTTTTGGGTTTGTTCTCCTCGGCAACGAGTATGTGGCTCCTAGCCATAGTCCTGCCTTCCGTACATGCGCATACCCAAGCCACAACTTGGCGTATACCTTAAATCTGGTGACCCCACTTCCTTCTGTACCGCAAGTTATACCGTCCGCGGGAGACCCAATTGTTGCACCGGCCTCCTGCTAGAACATGCTCACTCTTGCCGAAGCAAGCAACAGGCTTCAGATCCGAGATCTGGTAGCACCTGCCCGGAATTCAAGGGATCTCTCCCTGTAAGCAATGTAGAAGCTGCCTCGGCTAATGCGGACAAACTACGAGTTAAGCCCCAGCACCTGGGTAATGTGGTTGCAGTGATAAAAATTGTTTCGGTAAAGGCGTAGAACATCCCATCACATTCTCATTTCTCATAACCACCATTTCTTTCGCTAAAACATCCACTTGGAATGATTCCTCTTTCCAAGGATTTTATTTAGCAGTTTAAAACCTTTGTAGTGGGGTAAATCCCAAAATAGTTTATTTTCTCAAAACCGGGGCTTTCCAACGAGGTAGGATGCTAACCATCATACTATCGATCTAAAGGGATAAAATGGTAGGTACATTGGGGTGGTGCCTCGAAGGACACAAGTCATAACTTGGAGGAGCCAAGTTACTACCGCAGTATTCATAAAGCAAGACATGCAGGTAGATAATGCAATTTATAAAGAGGATACAAAACAGGTAAAAGAGAGCAGGACATATATCAGAGTTCAGTACTGGTGGCTTGCCTGTGATCAGCAATAAGTCCCTAGACTTCTTTAGATAACCAGAATATCCAATAGAATAATGATAAGAAGTCCCTTCCTCCTTGTCGTTAGACACTCACACTATCATCGTCATCGGGTACACATGCAAGCAGACAATCCCACAATCAATACAAGGCATTCATGCATCAAACCATACAGCAAACAAGCATAAGGAGTACTACTGAACTTGGGAGGTTTTGGAGAAGTTGGGTATTGATAGGGAATTACTAAATTGCCATTGTAGAGTTTTTCCATTTGGAAGATAGTTGTCAAGGCTAGATATCATGAACTTGGATTAGGGTTCTGTGGTAAGTATGCTACCCAAGGTTAACCATGATATCCTCAGATACGTCTTGACAAGACAAAACCACTACAAGTGGTTTCACTTGAATATCAATTTCCTAGATTTAATTATGATTTCTATAGTGGAATAAACTCTAGTTTAAGGAAATAATTCACCAGAGTTTATATGGAGCTCCAAAAATTATTTACCTGGATGGTTAGGTAGTGTTTGATGTACTGAACCACCTAGAGTAGGAATTGTGTCAAAAAAATTAACAGAATGCCCTCATGAAATTCCCAAAGGCAGTTCTTCCTGGTTTTTCTGTTTTTCTCCAGATTAATTTTGCGTAAGGTATTGAGTTGATTCCGAGGACATGGGGTACGCATTTAAAATACCTTTCTGTAGGAATTGGATTCACTCTGTTTGGAGTTGTCAAACTCCTGGAGTAATTTATTTAGTGAAAATACCCATTATAGAAGTATTTAAATCACTAGAATCCAACTGGAGCTCAATAAATTCTGAGCTGCTAGGATTTGATAGAGGTTGATAATATGAGGTACTGGGAGGTGGAATTAGGTAAATACCACACTTGGTTTGTCCTAGAGAATTTATCCAAGGCAGATAGTTGCTATTTTTGTTATTTTTGTTAAAGGCGTCCTTCTGATCACCTTGGCATAGGACCTGTGCTGGATGATAGGTATTTCACATACCTTTCATAAGAGCTTTGTTTCATCACAAAGGAAGATGTAGAACTCTCTGAGGAATTTGAATTAGGGTAAAGTATACTTGTCAGCAGAATAAAATTCCAGTAATTAAAGGAAATGAGTTTGGACTCGGGGTTGCCCCTGCATGTTTGAGAAAACACCAGGGAACAACCAAAAATTGGAATATTGGTATTTGGACTTGATTCATATTTTCAAAAGGATTTAATCCTACTGGCATTTCTCTGGATCTGAAAATAAAAGAAAAGTAAATAAAGCAGGCTGGGCTGGTTCTGGGGTTACTGGGCCGGCCGGGAGGGAAATCGGCCCACGGCGCACGGGGCGACACGCGGGAGAGGCGCGACTCGAATCTGACTGGTGGGGCCCGCCAGTCAGCGAGAAGGGGCGGCCGAAACGGTACTGGCGGATCTCGGCCGTCGGTTTAAGTTGCGATGGACGGCCCACGTTCTTCGTCCTCCTCATGACTGTGCCGGCGAGCGGGAACCCTAGCAGAGAACAGCGCTGGGTGGGGAGCTCACCTGAGGGCTCTGGAGAGGACGTGGAGGCGGCAGGAGGACGTGGTCGACGACGGCGAGCAGATCGATGGTCGGCATAGTGGCAGTGGTCCACTGGAAGCAGCTCGCACGATGATGGCCGAGGATGACCTCGTCGGAGCTCGCTGGCGAGGACGGAGGAGTTGGTCCTAGACAAAAAGGAGTGTGGGGTTAGGTAGAGGAGAGATAGGGGAGTCGACCATGAGACATGCAGAGGAGGGGGAGCAAGGAGGAGGGATCCTTGCTTGATTTTCTTCGGAAGGCCGAGAGCTCCTTCTTCTCCCTCCTTTGGACAGCACAGGGCAAGGGGGAGGGAGTGAAGCTGGGGGAGGCGAGTGGGAGGGGAGAGGGCAAATGAGGGGCAGAGGCTCGCTGGGGGAGGCCTCTGGCCATATATACTAGGGAGGAGGGGTAGATGAGGTAAATTACCCATTTGGACATGGTGGAGAGGGAAGGCTGGCCAGGGATTGGTCCAAGGGATGGTGGGGAGGGGTATGAAGGGTATTTGGTGGTGCTGGATCAGAGAGGGAGGGGGTGGCAGCTGTGGTAATTAAGTGAGACAAATCTTGAAAGATTTGCTTGTCTCTCTCTCTACTAGTACAAGGGTAAAATGGGCAAAGCTGGGGTGGAGCTACAGTGCTGGTCGACCTAGGGTGTGTCCTGGTGTTGAGGATAAGCATTGAGCAAGTTTTGATGAATTTTGGAAGTGGTTTGAGTAATGGATTTGCTTAATTGGTAATATTGGTACAATTGATGGTTATGAAGAGAGTTCAAAAACTTGCATTGGACCAGAGGAGGAAATGGTACTGGTAGATAGATCAGGTCAAGGTAGACTCCTAGGATTTTTTTTAGATTTTTACAAGGGATTTTAGTCCTCAAAGATCCCTTTATTCAAAAAAGGCGGAAGTAGTTCCTAGAAGATCATTTGATAAATTTGCATTGGACAAGGGTGGATTTTGATCAGAGAGTGTCCCAAATGTGAATACACACTTAGGGGAATTTTCCCAAGATTTATTGAGGCATAAAAGTATTTAAAACAATTATTATTCCAATTCAGCCCTTTTTGAAAATGGGCAAAAAGAAATAATAAAGATCCTCCAATTTTTTTATTTTTGAGGTGGGAAGGTGCGGTAGGATATATGGAACTCACATGAGCCAAAGGTTGGAGAAGTGTTTTGGCAAAAACCAAACTTTACTTTATGAAGGGAGTTTTGGAGATTTTGACTATTAAAGGAATCAAATAGATATGGAGCCATAATAATTATGGATAATATTTGAGAAATCTTGATGATCAAGGTAGATGAGGTAGACAAGGTGTAGCAAGCACTTTCAACCTTGGGGAATGGAATTCCAACTTGCACTAGATGGAGGAACAAGGTATTGAGGATCTAGGGTGAAATTATTTTTATACCACCAAAACATGCTTGCATCTTGGGGCTTAGAGCTCACCTTGGTGCAAGGGATAGATAGGTGGATACACCAAGTCATATTGATGATCATGGCAAAAGAAGTTTGGATTAAATGCATTTGAGGTGATCTAGAAGTGATGGCCAACTTTGTTGAAACTAAGGCTGCCATGCAAAATGAGTCATGATGCCTTATAAACCAAGTCACTACAACAAAAACCTACCATAGAGACATTCTTCTTGAGGCACTTATTATTTTGTCTCTTTAAAAATCATGTAGAGACATTTTGCATCTTGTAGAGACAATTTTTGAGACACTTAATGATGTGTCTCAAATATAGAGACATCAGTTAAGACATTTTTCTGAAGGAATAGGATTTTCATTCTAGAGACAAATTTTGAGGCATTCTAATTGTCACAAAAAGTTATATACAGGCAATCATTGAGACAGATTGTAAAATGTCTTTACATTTTATGTAAAGACACTATTTGAGGCATTTTGCTTGTTGTCTAGAGACATTTGTTCTATGTTTTAGCCCTTATGTGCTATATTCAAAAGAAATTCATTCTAGATGTAAACAAGATCTTGTGTAAGGTTGAGATGGTTAGAATAATATGTGTTTATCATCAAGGTGAAGATTTCAAGGATTGCTTTTGACATCTTTTTATAGTATTTTTACTCTACGTGTAGAGACATAAATATAATGCTTATTTTTTGTGTCTTATAAGAAGTATAGACATTATTACTAATATCCTTATCCCATAGGGACACTGCCCATAGCAACACTTTTGAGACAATGTGTAAAATGCCTCTACAAGTATTTAAAGACAATAAAAGTGTCTCTACAGGACCAAAATAGTGCTTCTATGGGCCAGATCTCTTGTAGTGAGTGGGTTTAAGCATCACAGAGATCCACTTGGAGCAAGTGAAGTAGGTTTTGATAGACCTCAAGGAGTAGATTACAACCATGCAGATAGTTGGTCCATAGAAGGTTGTATGAGGGTGTGAGCTTCTACCAAGGTAGGCATGATGACTAGATTTGCAGGAAATGTTATTTTCTTGTCTGCAAAACCATCAAGAACAAGTAGGTTGGAGGAGGATATAACCAGGACAATTGTGGGCCTTGGTATTCCTTAGGATGTTTAACAGGAGGGTTCAGGTGCATTTCCAAAAATGCACATGGTTTGAGAAAAGGAGGCATTCAAAAAGGTGATGTTGAAACTGTTTCCAGACTTGGTCAAATTTGGCAGTTTTGAGGATTTTGACTAGAGTATGAGAGGGAATGTTCTTGGAGGAGTTGCAAGGTATCAGAGCATTAACAAGTGGATGATATTGAATTGTAGATGGAGTGGAAGGGATCCATGCTTGATATTGTTCTTCCTGGACTTGGAAGCTTCTAGAAGGGATCACTGCAGAATTGATCTAGCTAAGGGTTTTAGATGCTCACTTAGTACCTAGTGAGTTGATCTTGCTTAGGATGTGGGGAACAGGAGACATCTTGATCCTAATTATGAGCTACTAAAGTATCTCATACTACTTCCTAAGAAAACAAGTCAATCAGTAGATCAAGGCAATTCATTAGACAGCCGATCAAAGCAACTCATCTTATCAACTAAGGGAATCCACTACTGGGGTTACCACCAGGTTTACCTTGAGGTAAGGTTGGGACATTTTGAAGGGGTTGAGTTTTGATTAAGCTGAGAGTCCTTGGTATCTCTACCAAGAGTATAACTTAAAAAGCTCACAAACCACATAAGGATCCACCAGTGTCATTGCCTGTCTCTTCTTTTCATGAACCACACCTAATGTCATTGCATGTGTGTTCTTCTCAACAAACCACATAAGTCATTGCATGTCTGTTCTTTTCATGAACCACACCTGGTGTCATTGCATGTCTGTTCCTCTAGACAGACCACATAAGGATCCACCGGTGTCATTGCATGTCTGTTCCTCTAAACAAACCACATAAGGATCCACGAGTGTCATTGGATGTGTGTTCTTCTAATGAACCACAAATGGATCCACTGGTGTCATTGCATGTGTGTTCCTCTAAACAAACCACATAAGGATTCACCAGAGTCATTGCATGTCTGTTCTTTTCATGAACCACAACTAGTGTCATTGCATGTCTGTTCCTCTAAACAAAACACATAAGGATCCACTAGTGTCATTGCATGTCTGTTCTTTTCATGAACCACACCCAGTGTCATTGCATGTGTATTCTTCTAAACAAACCACATAAGGATCCACCAGTGTCATTGCATGTCTGTTCTTTTCATGAACCACACATAAGGATCCACCAGTGTCATTGCATGTCTGTTCTTTTCATGACCCACACCCAGTGTCATTGCATGTCTATTCTTTTCATGAACCACACCCAGTGTCATTGCATGCGTGTTCTTTTCATGAACCACACCCAGTGTCATTGCATGTGTGTTCTTTTCATCAACGACACCCAGTGTCACTGCATGTCTGTTCTTTTCATGAACCACATAAGGATCTACCAGTGTCATTGGATGTGTGTTCTTCTCACAAACCACATAAGGATCCAACAGTGTCATTGCATGTATGTTCTTTTCATGAACCACACCCATTGTCATTGCATGTGTGTTCTTCTATACAAACCACATAAGTCATTGCATGTCTATTCTTTTGATGAACCACACCCGGTGTCATTGCATGCGTGTTCCTGTAGACAGTCCACATAAGGATCCACCGGTGTCATTGCATGTCTGTTCTTCTAAACAAACCACATACGGATCCACCAGTGTCATTGGATGTGTGTTCTTCTAATGAACAACACATGGATCCACCGGTGTCATTGCATGCTTGTTCCTCTAAAAAAAACACATAAGGATCCACCAGTGTCATTGCATGTCTGTTCTTTTCATGAACCACACCTAGTGTCATTGCGGTGTATTCTTTAAACAAACCACATAAGGATCCACCAGTGTCATTGCATGTCTGTTCTTTTCATGAACCACACATAAGGATCCACTAGTGTCATTGCATGTCTATTCTTTTCATGAACCACACCCAGTGTCATTGCATGTCTGTTCTTTTCATGAACCACACCCAGTGTCATTGCATGCGTATTCTTTTCATGAACCACACCCAGTGTCACTGCATGTGTGTTCTTTTCATCAACCACACCCGGTGTCACTGCATGTCTGTTCATGAACCACATAAGGATCTACCAGTGTCATTGGATGTGTATTCTTCTCACAAACCACATAAGGATCCACCAATGTCATTGTATGTTTTTTTTCATGAACCACGGCAAGTGTCATTGCATGTGTGTTCTTCTAAACAAACCACATAAGTCATTGCATGTCTGTTCTTTTCATGAACCACACCTGGTGTCATTGCATGTGTGTCCCTCTAGACAGACCACATAAGTATCCATCGGTGTCATTGCATGTATGTTCCTCTAAACAAACCACATAAGGATCCACCAGTGTCATTGGATGTGTGTTCTTATAATGAACCACACATGGATCCTCCAGTGTCATTGCATGTATGTTCCTCTAAACAAACCACATAAGGATCCACCAGTGTCATTGCATGTCTGTTCTTTTCATGACCACACCCATTGTCATTGCATGTATGTTCCTCTAAACAAACCACATAAGGATCCACCAGTGTCATTGCATGTCTGTTCTTTTCATGAACCACACCCAGTGTCATTGCATGTGTATTCTTCTAAACAAACCACATAAGGATCCACTAGTGTCATTGCCGGTCTGTTCCTCTAAACAAACCACATAAGGATCCACCAGTGTCATTGCATGTCTGTTCTTTTCATGAACCACACATAAGGATCCACAAGTGTCATTGCATGTATGTTCTTTTCATGAACCACACCCAGTGACAATGCATGTGTGTTCTTTTCATGAACCACAACTAGAGTCATTGCATGTCTGTTCTTTTCATGAACCACACCCAGTGTCATTACATGCATGTTCTTTTCATGAATCACACCCAGTGTCAGTGCATGTGTGGTGTTTTCATGAACCACACCCGGTGTCACTCCATGTCTGTTATTTTCATGAACCACATAAGGATCTACCAGTGTCATTGGATGTTTGTTCTTCTCACAAACCACATAAGGGGGGTTGTTGGTCTGTGGTACTAAAGTTGGCAGGCCAGCGCATGGTGGTACCTAAGTTGCCTGGAATTACCGCGTTTCAAAAAGTTGGGCCACCAACTACTGAGAGGGGCCATTTCGAGGCAAACTCATCTCACCCCTGCCAAATTCAAACATTCCGTTAAACTGCCCCGTGAAGTAGATGGTCGGGACCCTCATGTCGGTCATCTGTCCGTGACGCGGGTGCCAACGCGGCACCCTCTTAGGCAAATCGAGCAGCTAAGTGGATTGGATGCGTTGATCAATTTCACAAATCCATTCCCAGCTTTCCCTAGCACCGGCAGCGTCGGAATCCACCCTCCAGGCAGGACGATCCCTTCGGATGTTTGACTTCTGGCGCCAAGTTGATGCGCCCAGTTGCTGCGCCCAATCGCTGATGCTGAGCTCCAATGGCGCATGACATAGCCGCCGTTGCGAGGCTCTAGCCTGCCTCCGCTGCCGACGAGCCGAGCAGCTCGGAGGATGGCAGATCCTACTATCAAGAAAGAAGAAGTTCTGTCTACAAGCGGGTGATCTACCCTTCTCTTTGCTATTCGCACTAGTTACAACTGCTAGCTGGCTACTGAACCTCAAATTGTTTGTTAGCCCAACGCTGACAAACATTTTTTGTCCACAGTTTTCTGTCAAGTGGGATCTGCGCGGACCCCCCTTACCTCGTTACGGTAGTCCTTTATAGGTACGGCTCTAAGGGAAAGAGGTATAGACACCATTTTTTCACAATGGAAGAAGCGCCTTCGCAGATCTGCACTATATCTGGTATGGTTGCTGCTCTGCGTAATCATGTTGAATTATGGCCGAAGCAGACTGCAAAGTTCAGCTTCATGGATGAACGTGGCATCATGGTTCCTATAACGTGTGTCAATCAGCTAATTGGGTTGATGAAAAGGTATGCTTCGGCTGCCATGTTTGAGCTGAAATGTGATGTACTGGATGTGGAAGCTGCTGCAACTGGGAGTCGCCCTTCTATTCTTGGACAGGATGGTTGCTCGAACCCAATTAGCTCCTGGTAAGCAAAGGTCTCTTGGGGTTCGCATGTTTGTGCTGAATTGTAATTTTTGTTTTATTTACTCTGTAGATATTGGGCATTTATGCAACAATCTTGTTTCTTTGACAGGAAGCGCCGCAAGGTTAGAAACATGACTGCCGGGTCAGTCATTTTGCTGCCGGAAGAAATTAAAAACGAGTGGAAAGATGTCATTTTGCTGCCCGAAGAAATTAAAAGCGAGTGGAAAGATGATGCTGGACACGATTCTGGTGCCCATTGTCCTGGTGATGCAGAGTACGTGAAGCTAAGAAAATTGGCACCGAGGAAGAGGAAGAAGGCAGGAAATGAAGAAGCCATTGGACGTGAAGGCTTGGCATCCAGGCTACGGAAGAAGGCTGCTGGCAATGAAGATGCATAGTAATGTGTTGAACTTGAACCTATATATGTAATTCTGTTAAATTCTGATCGCTCTGTGTGTGGCACGTTGCTGGGCGAAACAATCTACCCACGTTCTCTGAGTAAAATGTACCGCGACTTAGGGTTTGGAAACGCCCGAGTCAGTAGTTTAATCCGAAATTGTGATTGTGCCACTGCTATCTGAAAACAAGGATCCACTGGTTCCACGATTGCTGAGGGGCAGGAGGTCTCCAAATACGACGGAATGTAAGTGGCACATCAATAAATTATTTAAGCTGCCACAATCCACGAAGCAGCAACTTATTTCAGATGCTGCACAACGACGTGGCAACATAAACAACAATGTTCTCACCGATAATGCCCAGATGAGGAGGAAATGGGTACCACTTTCTAGCCTAATCTTGAGCCCGTCTATCTCACCGCCTCTCTGCTCCTGCATCCCCTGCATCTGGCGAAGCTCCCAGATCTCCAGTAACCGGGTGTATGTGCTTCCACTTTATAAATTGTGGTTGTGTGATGACCCACAAGTATAGGGGGTGTATCGCAGTATTTTCAATAAGTAAGAGTGTCGAACCCAACGAGGAGCAGAAGGTGCTAGCTAGTGGTATGGATCAGGAATTCTCTGCAAATACTTAGCAAACGGATTTTTAGGGGTTTTCGATAAAGCAAGTAAACAAAGTACGAGTAAATAAAAGACAGTAGGAATAAATGCAGCAAGTGGCCCAATCCTTTATGCAGCAAAGGACAAGCCGGTTGTATTTCTATAGATGACCAAACGTTCTCGAGGACACATGGGAAGATTGTCAAGTGCTTTCGCTTCATATAGTGGATTAATCTTCTTTAGCTTGCTAAGTGTTGTGTGGGTGAACCTGTGCTAATGTACCGCCCCATCCAAGACTAATACATACTTGTGATTATACCCCTTGCAAACATCCGTAAGAAAAAGAAAGTAATTAAGGTAGAAACCTAACCATAGCTTTAAACTCTAAGACCCATACGTCCCTTGTGCAATGGTTTCCTAACGGGGGTTCAGGTTTCTATCACTCCGGCAACCCCTACGATTAGTAGCCAAATACACAATGCATTCCCCTAGGCCCATATAGGTGAAGTGTCATGTAGTCGACGTTCACATGACACCACTAGAAGAAGTACACCACAACTTAAATAACAATCTATTGAATCTTTCTCAACACAACTCCACTACTAACAAGAAGACTTCTCCCATGTCCTCAAGAACAAAACGAACTACTCAGAAGACATCATATGGATCATGATCAGAGATGGAATAATGATGTATAACAATCTGAACATAAACATTAATTCAATGGTTCACTCAATAGCATCAACTACAAAGAGTAATCAACACCGGGAAAGTTTCCCCTATGAACTATGCAAGATTCAACGCAATTGTTACAGCAATATGGAGATGGTGATGAGGGTGCTGATGGTGGTGGTGATGATGATGATGATCCCGATGAAGTCCAGCTTGATGGTGGTGTTGATGGCGACGAGCTCCCCTCTCCGGGAAGGAATTCCCCCAGCAGAAATCTGTCTGCTGGAGAGATCTTTCTCTCTCGGTGTATTCCGCCCCGCAGAGGCGGCGGAATCTTTCTGTGGTCGCTCCTCGAGTCTTAGGGTTTCGTGGGAATAATATACGCCAGAGGAGAGAGGCTGGAGTGGGCCAGGGCGGCCACACCACTCCCAGGCGCGGCCTAGGCCTGCCCACGCCATGGGGTGGTGTGGGCCCCCTGTGGCCCACCTCCACTCCATCTTCTGGCATCCCGAGTCTTCTGGAAAAATAGAATTTTCCGTATATTTTCCTGGATTTTCTGATCTTCGTGAATTTTGCCTCCAAACAACACCTTTTCCATCAGAATCCTGACTGCAGCGGTCCATGCTCCAAAAGTCATCAACCATGCAAAAATAGATGAAATAACATAAGTATCACCTCTCAATACGAAATATATCAATGAATAATAGTGAATTAAGACATAGAATAGTGATGCTAAATGGACGTATCATTGTGCCATTTGCATGCGGCACAATCCACGTAGATTATGTTTAAACAAACCACCAGTGTCAGAATACACTAGTAGAAAAGGTGTCTTTGGTCCACGGTGACGTTCCCAATTCGGGACAGAGATCTAAATCGAGGCAGAAATTTATCTAAATTACAAATTCTTCCACAAATTAATTCGGGGTCAGAGCAAATTTTTTCCTCCCTGGAATCCGGGACCAATAGTTTAAACCGCTAGGTCAACAAGTACAAATATTACAACTTAAAAAGGCACGGAGCTTAAGCTAAATAGAACTAGTTCATGAAAAGAACAGACACGCAATGACACTGGTGGATCCTTATCTGGTTTGTTTAGAGGAACAGACATGCAATCACACTAGGTGGATCCATATGTGGTTTATGGAAGTAAAAGACATGCAATGACTCTATCTGTGATTCATGAAAAGAACAGACATGCAATGACACTGGTGGATCCTTATGTGGTTCATGAAAAGAATAGACAGGCAATGACACTGGTGGATCCTTATGTGGTTTCTTTAGAAGAACACACATGCAATGACACTAGGTGTGGTTCATGAGAAGAACACACATGCAATGACACTGGTGGATCCTTATGTGGTTTGTTTAGAGGAACAAACATGCAATCACACTAGGTGGATCCATATGTGGTTTATGGAAGTAAAAGACATGCAATGACTCTGGTAGATCCTTATGTGGTTCATGAAAAGACCAGACATGCAGTGAAACTGGGTGTGGTTCATGAAAAGAAAAGACATGCAATGACACTGGTGGATCCTTATGTGGTTCATGAAAAGAACAGACAGACAATGACACTGGTGGATCCTTATGTGGTTTGTTTTTGTTTAGAAGAACACCACATGCAATGACAGTGGGTGTGGTTCACGAGAATAACACACATCCAATGACACTGGGGGATCCTTATGTGGTTTGTTTAGAGGAACAGACATGCAATCACACTAGGTGGATCCATATGTGGTTTATGGAAGTAACAGACATGCAATGACACTTGTAGATCCTTATGTGGTTCATGAAAAGAACACACATGCAGTGAAACTGGGTGTGGTTCATGAATAGAACAGACATGCACTGACACTGGGTGTGGTTCATGAAATGAACAGACATGCAATGACACTGGTGGGCCCACCCTTATGTGTGGTTCATGAAAAAACAGACATCTAATGCCACTGGTGGATCCTTATGTGGTTTGTTTAGAAGAACACACATGCAATGCCACTGGGTGTGGTTCATGAAAAGAACACACATCCAATGATACTGATGGATCCTTATGTGGTTTGTTTAGAGGAACAGACATGCAATGACACCGGTGGATCCACGTGTGGTTCATGAGAAGAACACACATCCAATGACTCTGGTAGATCCTTATGTGGTTCATGAAAAGAACTGACATGCAGTGACACTGGGTGTGGTTCATGAAAACTAGGAGTGGTTCATGAAAAGAACAGACAGGCAATGACACTGGTGGATCCTTATGTGGTTTATGGAAGGAACAAACATGTAATCACACTAGGTGGATCCATATGTGGTTTATGGAAGTAAGACACATGCAATGACACTAGGTGTGGTTCATGAAAAGAACAGACATGCAATGACACTTGTAGATCCTTATGTGGTTCATGAAAAGAACAGACATGCAGTGACACTGGTGGATCCTTATGTGGTTTGTTTAGAGGAACATACATGCAATGACTCTAGCCGTGGTTCATGAAAATAAAATACATGCAATGACACCGGGTGTGGTTCATGAAAAGAACATACATGCAATGACTTATGTGGTTTATTTAGAAGAACACACATGCAATGACACTAGGTGTGGTTCATGAAAAGAACAGATAGGCAATGACACTGGTGGATCCTTATGTGGTTTGTTTAGAAGAACACACATGCAATGACACTGGGTGTGGTTCCTGAAAAGAACAGACACGCAATGACACTGGTGGATCCTTATGTGGTTTGTTTAGAGGAACAGACATGCAACCACACTAGGTGGATCCATATGTGGTTTATGGAAGTAAAAGACATGCAATGACTCTAGTTGTGATTCATGAAAAGAACAGACATGTAATGACATTGGTGGATCCTTATGTGGTTCATGAAAAGAACAGACAGGCAATGACACTGGTGGATCCTTATGTGGTTTGTTTAGAAGAACACACATGCAATGAAACTAGGTGTGGTTCATGAGAAGATCACACATCAAATGACACTGGTGGATCCTTATGTGGTTTGTTTTGAGGAATAGACATGCAATCACACTAGGTGGATCCATATGTGGTTTATGGAAGTAAAAGACATGCAATGACTCTGGTAGATCCTTACGTGGTTCATGAAAAGACTAGACATGCAGTGAAACTGGGTGTGGTTCATGAAAAGAAAATACATGCAATGACACTGGTGGATCCTTATGTGGTTCATGAAAAGAACAGACAGGGAATGACACTGGTGGATCCTTATGTGGTTTGTTTAGAAGAACACACATGCAATGACAGTGGGTGTGGTTCATGAGAAGAACACACATCCAATGACATTGGTGGATCCTTATGTGGTTTGTTTAGAGGAACAGACATGCAATCACACTAGGTGGATCCATATGTGGTTTATGGAAGTAACAGACATGCACGAACACTAGGAGTGGTTCATGAAACCGACAGGCAATGACACTGGTGGATCCTTATGTGGTTTATGGAACAAACATGCAATCACACTAGGTGGATCCATATGTGGTTTATGGAAGTAACACACATGCAATGGCACTGGGTGTGGTTCATGAAAAGAACAGACATGCAATGAAACTTGTAGATCCTTATGTGGTTCATGAAAAGAACAGACATGCAATGACAATGGTGGATCCTTATGTGGTTTGTTTAGAGGAACAAACATGCAATGACTCTAGCCGTGGTTCATGAAAAGAACAGACCTGCAATGACACCGGGTGTGGTTCATGAAAAGAACACACATGCAATGACTTATGTGGTTTGTTTAGAAGAACACACATGCAATGACACTAGGTGTGGTTCATGAAAAGAACATATAGGCAATGACACTGGTGGATCCTTATGTGGTTTGTTTAGAAGAACACGCATGGAATGACACTTGGTGTGGTTCATGAAAAGAACAGACATGCAATGATACTGGTGGATCCTTATGTGGTTTGTTTAGAGGAACAGACATGCAATCACACTAGGTGGATCCATATGTGGTTGATGGAAGTAAAAGACATGCAATGACTCTATCTGTTATTCATGAAAAGAACAGACATGCAATGACACTGGTGGATCCTTATGTGGTTCATGAAAAGAATAGACAGGCAATGACACTGGTGGATCCTTATGTGGTTTCTTTAGAAGAACACACATGCAATGACACTAGGTGTGGTTCATGAGAAGACCACACATCAAATGACACTGGTGGATCCTTATGTGGTTTGTTTTGAGGAATAGACATGCAATCACACTAGGTGGATCCATATGTGGTTTATGGAAGTAAAAGACATGCAATGACTCTTGTAGATCCTTATGTGGTTCATGAAAAGAACAGACATGAAGTGAAACTAGGTGTGGTTCATGAAAAGAACATACATGCACTGACACTAGGTGTGGTTCATGAAAAGAACAGACATGCAATGACACTGGTGGATCCTTATGTGGTTTGTTTAGAAGAACACACATGCAATGACACTGGGTGTGGTTCATGAAAAGAACACACACGCAATGACACTGGTGGATCCTTATGTGGTTTGTTTAGAGGAACAGACATGCAATGACACCGGTGGATCCACGTGTGGTTCATGAGAAGAACACACATCCAATGACTCTGGTAGATCCTTATGTGGTTCATGAAAAGAACTGACATGGAGTGACACTGGGTGTGGTTCATGAAAAGAACAGACCTGCACTGACAGTAGGAGTGGTTCATGAAAAGAACAGACAGGCAATGACACTGGTGGATCCTTATGTGGTTTATGGAACAAACATGAAATCACACTAGGTGGATCCATATGTGGTTTATGGAAGTAACACACGTGCAATGACACTGGGTGTGGTTCGTGAAAAGAACAGACATGCAATGACACTGGTAGATCCTTATGTGGTACATGAAAAGAACAGACATGCAATGACACTGGTTGATCCTTATGTGGTTTGTTTAGAGGAACAGACATGCAATGACTCTAGCCATGGTTCATGAAAAGAACAGACATGCAATGACACCGGGTGTGGTTCATGAAAAGAACAGACATGCAATGACACTAGTAGATCCTTATGTGGTTCATGAAAAGAACAAACATGCAATCACACTGGTGGATCCTTATGTGGTTTGTTTAGAGGAACAGACATGCAATGACTCTAGCTGTGGTTCATGAAAAGAACAGACATGCAATGACACCAGGTGTGGTTCATGAAATGAACAGACATGCAATGACTTATGTGGTTTGTTTAGAAGAACACAGATGCAATGACACTAGGTGTGGTTCATGAAAAGAACAGATAGGCAATGACACAGGTGGATCCTTATGTGGTTTGTTTACAAGAACACGCATGTAATGACACTGGGTGTGGTTCATGAAAAGAACAGACACGCAATGACATTGGTGGATCCTTATGTGGTTTGCTTAGAGGAACAGACATGCAATCACACTAAGTGGATCCATATGTGGTTTATGGAAGTAAAAGACATGCAATGATTCTAGCTGTGATTCATGAAAAGAAGAGACATGCAATGACACTGGTGGATCCTTATGTGCTTCATGAAAAGAACAAACATGCAATGACACTGGTGGATCCTTATGTGGTTTGTTTAGAAGAACACACATGCAATGACACTGGGTGTGGTTCATGAAAAGAACACACACGCAATGACACTGGTGGATCCTTATGTGGTTTGTTTAGAGGAACAGATATGCAATGACACTGGTGGATCCACATGTGGTTTATGGAAGTAAAAGACATGCAATGACACTGGTAGATCCTTATGTGGTTCATAAAAAAACAGACATGCAGTGAAACTAGGTCTGGTTCATGAATAGAATAGACATGCACTGACACTGGGTGTGGTTCATGAAAACAACACACACACAATGACACTGGTGGATCCTTATGTGGTTTGTTTAGAGGAGCAGACATGCAATGACACCGGTGGATCCACGTGTGGTTCATGAGAAGAACACACAACCAATGACTCTGGTAGATCCTTATGTGGTTCATGAAAAGAACTGACATGGAGTGACACTGGGTGTGGTTCATGAAAAGAACAGACATGCACTGACACTAGGAGTGGTTCATGAAAAGAACAGACAGGCAATGACACTGGTGGATCCTTATGTGGTTTATGGAACAAACATGCAATCACACTAGTTGGATCCATATGTGGTTTATGGAAGTAACACACATGCAATGGCACTGGGTGTGGTTCATGAAAAGAACAGACGTGCCATGACACTGGTAGATCCTTATGTGGTTCATGAAAAGAACAGACATGCAATGACACTGGTGGATCCTTATGTGGTGTGTTTAGAGGAACAAACATACAATGACTCTAGCCGTGGTTCATGAAAATAACAGACCTACAATGACACCGGGTGTGGTTCATGAAAAGAACGCACATGCAATGACTTATGTGGTTTGTTTAGAAGAACACACATGCAATGACACTGGGTGGGGTTCATGAAAAGAATAGATAGGCAATGACACTGGTGGATCCTTATGTGGTTTGTTCAGAAGAACACGCATGCAATGACACTTGGTGTGGTTCATGAAAAGAACAGACACACAATGATACTGGTGGATTCTTATGTGGTTTGTTTAGAGGAACAGACATGTAATCACACTAGGTGGATCCATATGTGGTTGATGAAGTAAAAGACATGCAATGACTCTAGCTGGGATTCATGAAAAGAACAGACATGCAATGACACTGGTGGATCCTTATGTGGTTCATGAAAAGAACAGACAGGCAATGACACTGGTGGATCCTTATGTGGTTTGTTTAGAAAAACACACATGCAATGACAGTGGGTGTGGTTCATGAGAAGAACACACACACAATGACACTAGTGGATCCTTATGTGGTTTGTTTAGAGGAACAGACATGCAATCACACTAGGTGGATCCATATGTGGTTTATGGAAGTAAAAGACATGCAATGACTTTGGTAGATCCTTATGTGGTTCATTAAAAGAACAGACATGAAGTGAAACTAGGTGTGGTTCATGAAAAGAACAGACATGCACTGACACTAGGTGTGGTTCATGAAAAGAACAGACATGCAATGACACTGCTGGGCCCATCCTTATGTGGTTCATGAAAAGAATAGACATGCAATGACACTGGTGGATCCTTATGTGGTTTGTTTAGAAGAACACACATGCAATGACACTGGGTGTGGTTCATGAAAAGAACACACACGCAATGACACTGGTGGATCCTTATGTGGTTTGTTTAGAGGAACAGACATGCAATGACACCGGTGGATCCACGTGTGGTTCATGAGAAGAACACACATCCAATGACTCTAGTAGATCCTTATGTGGTTCATGAAAAGAACTGACATGGAGTGACACTAGGTGTGGTTCATGAAAAGAACAGACATGCACTAACACTAGGAGTGGTTCATGAATAGAACAGACAGGCAATGACACTGGTGGATCCTTATGTGGTTTATGGAACAAACATGCAATCACACTAGGTGGATCCATATGTGGTTTATGGAAGTAACACACATGCAATAGCACTGGGTGTAGTTCATGAAAAGAACAAACATGCACTGACACTGGTAGATCCTTATGTGGTTCATGAAAAGAACAAACATGCAATGACACTGGTGGATCCTTATGTGGTGTGTTTAGAGGAACAAACATGCAATGACTCTAGCCGTGGTTCATGAAAAGAACAGACCTGCAATGACACCGGGTGTGGTTCATGAAAAGAACACACATGCAATGACTTATGTGGTTTGTTTAGAAGAACACACATGTAATGACACTAGGTGGGGTTCATGAAAAGAATAGATAGGCAATGACACTGGTGGATCCTTATGTGGTTTGTTCAGAAGAACACGCATGCAATAACACTTGGTGTGGTTCATGAAAAGAACAGACACACAATGATACTGGTGGATTCTTATGTGGTTTGTTTAGAGGAACAGAAATGTAATCACACTAGGTGGATCCATATGTGGTTGATGGAAGTAAAAGACATGCAATGACTCTAGCTGTGATTCATGAAAAGAACAGACATGCAATGACATTGGTGGATCCTTATGTGGTTCATGAAAAGAACAGACAGGCAATGACACTGGTGGATCCTTATGTGGTTTGTTTAGAAAAACACACATGCAATGACAGTGGGTGTGGTTCATGAGAAGAACACACACGCAATGACACTAGTGGATCCTTATGTGGTTTGTTTAGAGGAACAGACATGCAATCACACTAGGTGGATCCATATGTGGTTTATGGTAGTAAAAGACATGCAATGACTCTGGTAGATCCTTATGTGGTTCATGAAAAGAACAGACATGAAGTGAAACTAGGTGTGGTTCATGAAAAGAATAGACATGCACTAACACTGGGTGTGGTTCATGAAAAGAACAGACATGCAATGACACTGGTGGGCCCATCCTTATGTGGTTCATGAAAAGAATAGACATGCAATGACACTGGTGGATCCTTATGTGGTTTGTTTAGAAGAACACACATGCAATGACACTGGGTGTGGTTCATGAAAAGAACACACACGCAATGACACTGGTGGATCCTTATGTGGTTTGTTTAGAGGAACATACATGCAATGACACCAGTGGATCCACGTGTGGTTCATGAGAAGAACACACATCCAATGACTCTAGTAGATCCTTATGTGGTTCATGAAAAGAACTGACATGCAATGACACTAGGTGTGGTTCATGAGAAGAACACACATCCAATGACACTGGTGGATCCTTAGGTGGTTTGTTTAGAGGAACAGACATGCAATCAGCCTAGGTGGATCCATATATAGTTTATGGAAGTAAAAGACATGCAATGAATCTGGTAGATCCTTATGTGGTTCAAGAAAAGAACAGACATGTAGTGAAACTGGGTGTGTTCATGAAAAGAACAGACATGCAATGACACTGGTGGGTCCTTATGTGGTTTGTTTAGAGGAACACACATGCAATGACAGTGGCTGTGGTTCATGAGAAGAACACACATCCAATGACACTAGTGGATCCTTATGTGCTTTGTTTAGAGGAACAGACATGCAATCACACTAGGTGGATCCATATGTGTTTTATGGAAGTAACAGACATGCAATGACACTGGTAGATCCTTATGTGGTTCATTAAAAGAACAGACATGCAGCAAAACTGGGTGTGGTTCATGAATAGAACAGACATGCACTAACACTGGTGTGGTTCATGAAAAGAACAAACATGCAATGACACTGGTGGGCCCATCCTTATGTGTGGTTCATGAAAAGAACAGACATGCAATGACACTAGTGGATCCTTATGTGGTTTGTTTAGAAGAACACACATGCAATGCCACTGGTGGATCCATGTGTGGTTTATGAGAAGAACACTCATCCAATGAACTCTAGTGGATCTATCTTGGCATATTTTGATGTATTCCACGATGTATTTCATTGTACAAGACACTTTCCATTTTTATACTACTCAGTTTTCCCCTTGGTTTTATGTGGTACTACTTAGTTTTGCCCACCCCCTCTCTATCTTTCGTAGAAGCCCAAAACTATGCTAACCCTGTCTGCTACTCCCTGATTGGTTGTCATAGTTGTCACGCGGATCGTGCGCACCAACCGTTGATTCTGTGCGATCCAACGATGATCGTTGCACACCTCGTGCCCTTCACAGTACAGCGTGAGACAACACGGACGTCTCCCTCCACAATACTTCTACAGGAAGGAACACGATGCCGTCCATGGAAAAAGTCGTCGAGCGGTCATGTCAAGTTTAATCAAGTATGAAAAGCCTACTACTGCTACTACAACTCATGCATAGGGCAACGGGGTCATCGAGTGCACGGTTGTCGACGGGACGCTGCAATTTATTGCCACTTGATTTTAATCAGACATATCCCATTTATACGCAGGGCTCTCAATCTCACTTCCAACTGGGCCCTACCGCTAGTAAATTCCATGAGTCAAGGGCCCCCCTCGAGTAGATCGAACATTGCTACAAATTAGTTCCGCGCCACTTGCATGCAGTGGAATCGAGGTCTACCATGAGCGTGTTTTCAATGCAACTCTAAAGTGGAGATCATGGCTGTTTCAAAAAAAAGGGAACCGAAAAAAAGGGTGGAGATCGTGGTAGCCCCCCGCCCACCACACGTGTCCACTCGAGGACTATGAACGGTCCGGTGTTTATAACCCCCCTCGACCTTCTTCTTCCATGAGCTCGTGTCATTTCCCCCAGTCTGTCTAGTCCCAAGACCCCAATCTACACCTGCAACACGCGCCGAATCTCCCTCGTTTGCAGTACCTCCTTCCCTTGGTGCGCCATGAAGCGTACGCATGGAGAAGATCCGGAGGTGAAGCCAGTTGAAGGCGAAGCAGCAGATGGCTCAGTCGTCACCAAGCAGACGGAGGCGTCTTCCTCGGGCACGAGCGCCGCTCGTCGCCGCGCCGTCGAGGGTGCGAACTCATCCATCCAGCCAGTAGCCGTAGCCGCCGAGCAGCAGGTGGTAGCCGTCGCCGCCGAGCAGCAGGTGGCAGCCGTCTCTGCCGAGCAGCAGGTCGTAGCCATCGCCGCCGAGCAGCCGGTAGTAGCCGTCGCCGCCAAGCAGCATGTGGCCGACAACGTTGTGGTCGACAACGTCGTGGTGCCAGCGGTAGATCTGGATGGGGGGAAGGCGGCAGGCGAAGGAAATCCGGTGATCTACATCGACGACCCCATCGCCGTTCAAGAAATCTTTGACGCAATCGCGAAGAATGATGAGTTCGAGGAGGAGGTCCCTGATGAGGAGCCTGAGGTACTACATTGCTAGCCTCTCTAGTCGCATCCGGAGTTTTCACTATTCATACATAGGATTTGCTCAATCGTCTACAGATTCTTTTGCTCTTGAAGTAGGGTAGTATATATATGATTCGATCGGTTGATTGATGCATCTGCCATCTAGTCACAAAACCCCAATCCGTCTAGTCACAAAACCCCAATCTACTCATCTTCCATCTAGTTGAGTTTGCTAGTTGAGTGTTGATTTCGATACACAGCAGGCCTATAACATTACATTCTTTTCCTTACTGAGCCCAATGATTCAATTTTTCCCAAAAATAGTGCAAGGGCATCTGATGGTGTCGTTTTCTTAGGGATGGTTAGTGGCCTTGAGGAAGCAATGCACATAAACAATACAGGTTGTGTTGTTGGTATTTTGGTTCTCCAACTCCATCGCTGAAAAAAATGAGGCCCTAATTTTTTCTCTCATATGGAACCTAAATATATAATATTTGTATTGTTTCTGATCTATGAATGCGTTGTATGATGCATTTGTATATCCCTGAATATTGTTTGGTACGATTACATTTCAATTGCTTATTGTGGCCAATGATTCAAATTTGCCCCAAAGAGAGGCAGACACATTGGTGTCGAATTTTTACAGGGATGAGTGAGCGAACCTGGGGCCATGTACAAGATCAATATAAGTTGTGCAATCGTTACTTGGTTCGCTTACGCCATCTCTGTAGAAACTTCTGAGGCTGCAATCTTTATTCTACATTCATAGAACTATGATATTTGAATTATCTTTTCCATGCATTCATAGTGTATAAGAATTACATTTTAGTTTGTCACTGAGGCCGATGATTGAAATTTGCCCCAAAAGAGTTCAAGGGGAGACACGTATGACGGTTTCGTGTTTTAGGGATGGGTTGGTGAACCTGAGGCAACAATGCACACAAACAATATAGGTTGTGTTGTTGGTACTTTGGTTCCCCAACTCCATCTCTAAAACAAATTATGAGGCCCTTGATTTATTCTCATATAGAACTACATATATGATCCTTGAATTGTTTGTGATCTTTTAATGATTGGTATGATGCATATGTATATGAATGGTTTTGATCATAAGTATTTTTAACATGTACCTAAAGATTAATTGTTTGGTTTTTTATTTATAATTACAATATTTAGGCATGTTTTTGTACCTGACTATGTATATCCCTGAATAATGTTTTGTACGATTACATTTCAATTTCTTATTGTGGCCAATGATTCAAATTTTCCCCAAAAGAGAGGCAGACACATCGGTGTCAGATTTTTTTAGGGACGAGTTAGTGAACCTGGGGCGATGTACAAGAACAATATAGGCTGTGCAATTGTTACTTTGTTCACTTACGCCATCCCTGTAGAAACTTATGAGGCTTAATATTTATTCTACATTTATAGAACTATGATATTTGAATTACCTATTCAATGCATTCAGTGTATAAGAATTACATTTTAGTTTATCACCGAGGACGATGATTGAAATTTTCCACAAAAGAGTTCAAGGGGAGACACGTATGTCGGTGTCGTGTTTTAGGGATGGGTTGGTGAACCTGAGGCAGCAATGCACACACACAATATAGGTTCTGCTATTGGTACTTTGGTTCTCCAACTCCAACTCTGAAACAAATTTTGAGGCCCTAGATTTATTCTCATATGGAACTACATATATGATCCTTGAATTGTTTCTGATCTTTTAATGATTGGTATGATGCATATGTATATGAATGGTTTTGATCATAAGTATTTTTAAAATGCACCTGAAGATTAATTGTTTGGTTTTTTATTTATAATTACAATATTTAGGCTTGTTTTTGTACCTGACTATGTATATCCCTGAATAATGTTTTGTACGATTACATTTCAATTTCTTATTGTGGCCAATAATTCAAATTTGCCCCAAAACAGAGGCAGACACATTGGTGTCAGATTTTTTCAGGGACGAGCTAGTGAACCTGGGGCGATGTACAACAATAATATAGGCTGTGAAATTGTTACTTGGTTCACTCACACCGTCCCTGAATAAACTTATGACGCTGCAATATTTATTCTACATTCGTAGAACTATGATATTCGAATTATCTATTCTATGCATTCGTAGTGTATAAGAATTACATTTTAGTTTGTCACCGAGGTTGATGATTGAAATTAGCCCCAAAAGCGTTCAAGGGGAGACACGTATGATGGTGTCGTGTTTTAGGGGTGGGTTGGTGAACCTGAGGCAGCAATGCACACAAACAATATAGGTTGTACTGTTGGTACTTTGGTTCGCCAACTCCATCTCTCAAACAAATTATCAGGCCCTAGATTTATTCTCATATGGAACTACATATATGATCCTTGAATTGTTTCTGATCTTTTAATGATTGGTATGATGCATATGTATATGAATGGTTTTGATCATAAGTATTTTTAACATACACCTGAAGATTAATTGTTTGTTTTTTTATTTATAATTACAATATTAAGGCTTGTTTTTGTACCTGACTATGTATATCCCTGACTAATGTTTTATACGATTATATTTCAATTTCTTATTAAAGCCAATGATTCAAATTTGTCCCAAAAGAGAGGCAGACACATTGGTGTCCGATTTTTTCAGGGATGAGTTAGTGAACCTGTGGCGATGTACAACAACATTACAGGTTGTGCAATTGTTACTTGGTTTGCTGACTCCATCCCTGAAGAAACTTATGAGGCTAAAATCTGATGCAATTATTTGTCATTGTGTTGAGATGAAATGATATATGAACCGATCAAACTATTGCTGAGATGCTTTATCTTTGATATCCACGGATATATTGTCTTACATATACATGTTGTCAATTCTTGAGTTGTAATACAATTCAATCATATGTATGAGTTCTAAGTTATGTTTTTAAAAATCAACAGGAGGATGATGATGAAGTGGACGATAGCAAGGTATCCAGGGACAACAAGAGCCGCTACGTGCTGAGGCGGTACGGTGTGGGATAATCCGTTTCCACCGTAGGGGGAGACTGTTTTGCTCATTCTGTGGCAGAGCAATCAACGTGGACCTCAACAGCATGATCCAGCACACGGAGGGCGTTAGCAGAGGCGGAGGCAGAAGCCATAGGACGCTTACATTGGCGCGTCATGCAACCTACGGCAAATTCCTCCGGGAGTATGTTAGGATTGGCCTGTATCCCATCGACTAGGCTGTCGCTGCCTCCTGCTGATAAATCCCTACCCTACTAGGCGTCTCCATGTCTCGGCCTCCTGCTGTAGCCCCTGCTTTTATTTTGTTTTAGTTAATTATTATCTGTGTGTGGCATGTAAGACAATATATCTGTGGTGTCTCTGGTGAACCTTATATATTAATCTACTCATTTATATGGAGTGCCTTAAAGTTTCTAGTGTTCAATTATATTTACTGATCATGCTCATGCACAATACAAAATATTTCTAGTGCTCGATTATATTATAATTGTCAAGAAATACATCAACAAGTTAAATTGGTCGAAATTTTGTATTGAAGTAACTAAATGTATCACACACATAATAAACTAGAAACTAAAATCTAGTTCAAACACATAATGTATCACCACCACTTGTTGTCGTCCTTGACTTTCTTCCCCTTCCGCCGCTCGATGTCGCCACCGTCCCAAGATCCCTGCTCGTCCTGAAACCGCTTTTTGTCCTCCTCGCGCTTCTTCTCTTGGGCTAGCTTGCAACCAGGGCATAGCTCTCTCGCGAAAACCCCCGCCTTAACCATCCCATCTTTCATGGTAATGAGTTTACTATACAACTCGTACGCCATGTAGGCGTCTCTGGCTACATACTCGAGGCACACCTGGCTCATTGGGTTCCACTCCCAGTGGTCGTGATCGAGTCGCTTCAATTTCTTTAGTTTTTCATAGGATTTATCGATGATTTCCGCTGTCAGATCACCCATGCCATCTTTCGCTGGGTATGATTTGATCTTGTACAGATTTTGGATGTCGATGTGGTGCCCCTCTGGGATTTTTATCAACGCACGAGAAAGCATAATTGTGTCATTTGTGATATCCAAGCTAGTGAAAGTTATCCCTTTCCTACACATGAACTCGACCAGAGCCGGACAATGCATCTCAGTTGGTTTACTCCTGCACTTAGATGGTTCTAGGGATGTAAGGGAACAAGGGATGCAGAAGTGGTGATCTCAAATTTAAACTTCACATACCTATAGAAGTGGTAAACGAGGACCTCCTCATGTATGGCGATTTGCACGACAGAGATCTCTTGTGGAGGATATTTTCGCTTATTTGCACGGGTGTACTCCAAGTCTAGCCCCACAAACTTGTGCTTCTCTTTCTCAAGCAATTGCTCAAACCTGGCGAGAGTTGTCTCCATAGTCGCTTCATCATTTGTGTACACCACTGTCAAAGTCGTGGTGCCATGGGCAGGGACCAAGTGGGTCTCTGTTGTGCGTTTCCCATCGTCCATGCCTGCAAGGAAATGGGTGAAAGGAACTGCCATCGAGAGGAAGAAGAAGATGAACCGACGGTTCTAGAATAGACGAAGAAGAAGCGCCCAGGAAAAACTGTAGAGGAATGACTGAGGAAGAGGAATGAATGGTAGAAGAAATGTGGTACCTGCAACTTTCGGTTCGAGAACTCACTGTGGTTACGTGGAGATCGTGGCAGTGCTGCCGGTTCAACAAGTGGGGCCAGTTCCTGCGAGAATATGAAATTAGTTGTACATTTTTCTATGCGAGAAATTGAGAGAAGTCATTTATATTTTTTCTTTCATAATTAAACACAATGAAGTTGGTATAGCCCAAGAGATTTGAACAAAAGAGATTTGCTAGTTTAACATACAACAACACTTACATGCCCAAATGGCAGAAGTTGGAGAGCCCCAGAACATGAGCTACCATAGAGACCTCGGCAGAGGTGGCAGAATTGGTGCGGGTGCAACCACAACGATGGCGAGCTCGGATTCTAGAGGAGGAAAACATAACCGAGCATGGTCGACAAGGTGATAGATCTCACCGGGAACCAATTATCGTCCCCGACCGTGCCATGGGTGCGTCCATGGTGAGGGCGAGCTCTGACTCGGGATGTGGAGGAGAGTGGGGCCGAGCAGCGTCGTCATTTTCCAGCACTGCACCATGGCCACGACCATAGATTGCCGCTCCGGGGAAGAAGACGAGTAATGGAGGCGCCAACTCTGCAAGCCTATAGGGAGGAGAGCTGGGCCGAGCAGGTTTGTCCATGTCCCAACTCCGCGCCATGGCTGCAACGCCCCACAGATTGCCGCTCCAGGGAAGAAGAAGACGCGTAATGGATGCAGGCGCCAACGCTACAAGCCTAATTGACACCTAAGCGACGGGAGCGACATAACGGTGAGAACTGACAGGGGGCCCAACTTGACGGCCGTTAGCCTGATTTTTTGTATTGAAACATAAAGTTGAATTCGTGCCGAAAAAGAACCTCTGAGTATTTGGCACGCCAACTATAGTCATCACGGATGATATCAGGGAACTCGGGTACCGCGTTGCCTGGACACCCCAACTTTCGGACCACAAAATGATATTGTCCACATAAGGATCCACAAGTGTCATTGCCTGTCTGTTCTTTTCATGAACCACACCCGGTGTCATTGCATGTGTGTTCCTCTAGACAGACCACATAAGGATCCACCGGTGTCATTGCATGTGTGTTCCTCTAAACAAACCACATAAGGCTCCACCCGTGTCATTGGATGTGTGTTCTTCTAATGAACCACACATGGATCCACTGGTGTCATTGCATGTATGTTCCTCTAAACAAACCACATAAGGATCCACCAGTGTCATTGCATGTCTGTTCTTTTCATGAACCACACCCAGTATCATTGCATGTCTGTTCCTCTAAACAAACCACATAAGGATCCACCAGTGTCATTGCATGTCTGTTCTTTTCATGAACTACACCTAGTGTCATTGCATGTGTATTCTTCTAAACAAACCACATAAGGATCCACCAGTGTCATCGCCTGCCTGTTCCTATAAACAAACCACATAATGATCCACCAGTGTCATTGCATGTCTGTTCTTTTCATGAACCAGACCCAGTGTCATTGCATGTGTGTTCTTTTCAGGTACCACATCTAGAGTCATTGCATGTCTGTTCTTTTCATGAACCACACCCAGTGTCATTGCATGTGTGTTCTTCTAAACAAACCACATAAGGATCCACTAGTGTCATTGCCTGTCTGTTCTTTTCATGAACCACACATAAGGATCCACCGGTGTCATTGCATGTCTGTTATTTTCATGAACCACACATATTGTCATTGCATGTCTGTTCTTTTCATGAACCGCACCTAGTGTCATTACATTTCTGTTCTTTTGATGAACCTGACCTAGTGTCATTGCATGCGTGTTCCTTTCATGAACCACACCCAGTGTCAGTGCATGTGTGTTCTTTTCATGAACCACACCCGGTGTCACTGCATGTCTGTTCTTTTCATGAACCACATAAGGATCTACTAGTGTCATTGGATGTGTGTTCTTCTCACAAACCATATAAGGATCCACCTGTGTCATTGCATGTCTGTTCTTTTCATGAACCACACCAAGTGTCATTACATGTGTGTTCTTCTAAACAAACCACATAAGTCATTGCATGTCTGTTCTTTTCATGAACCACTCCCAGTGTCATAGCATGTGTGTTCCTCTAGACAGACCACATAAGGATCCACCAGTATCGTTGCATGTTTGTTCCTCTAAAGAAACCACACAAGGATTCACCAGTGTCATTGGATGTGTGTTCTTCTAATGAACCACACATGGATCCATCGGTGTCATTGCATGTATGTTCCTCTAAACAAACCACATAAGGATTCAAAAGTGTCATTGCATGTCTGTTCTTTTCATGAACCCCACCTAGTGTCATTGATGTCTGTTCTTTTCATGAATCACACCCAGTGTCATTGCATGTCTGTTCTTTTCATGCACCACACTCAGTGTCATTGCATGCGTGTTTTTTCATGAACCACACCTAGTGTCAGTGCATGTGTGTTCTTTTCATGAACCACACCCGGTGTCACTGCATGTCTGTTCTTTTCATGAACCACATAAGGATATACCAGTGTCATTGGATGTGTGTTCTTCCCACAAACCATATAAGGATCCACCAGTGTCATTGCCTGTCTGTTCTTTTCATGAACCACACCTAGTGTCATTGCATGTGTGTTCTTCTAAACAAACCACATAAGTCATTGCTTGTCTGTTCTTTTCATGAACCACACTCGGTGTCATTGCATGTGTGTTCGTTTAGACAGACCACATATGCATCCACCTGTGTCATTGCATGTATGTTCCTCTAAAAACCACATAAGGATTCACTAGTGTCATTGGATGTGTGTTCTTATAATGAACCACACATGGATCCACCGGTGTCATTGCATGTGTGTTCTTTTCAGGAACCATAGCTAGAGTAATTGCATGTCTGTTATTTTCATGAACCACACCCAGTGTCATTGCACGTGTGCTTCTAAACAAACCACATAAGGATCCACCCGTGTCATTGCCTGTCTGTTCTTTTCATGAACAACACATAAGGATCCACCAGTGTCATTGCATGTCTGTTCTTTTCATGAACCACACCCAGTGTCATTGCATGTCTGTTCTTTTCATGCACCACACCGAGTGTCATTGCATGCGTGTTCTTTTCATGAACCACACATAGTGTCAGTGCATGTGTGTTCTTTTCATGAACCACACCCGGTGTCACTGCATGTTTGTTCTCTTCATGGACCACATAAGTATATACCAGTGTCATTGGATGTGTGTTCTTCTCACAAACCATATAAGGATCCACCAGTGTTATTGCCTGTCTGTTCTTTTCATGAACCACACCAAGTATCATTGCATGTGTGTTCTTCTAAACAAACCAGATAAGTCATTGCATGTCTGTTTTCTTTTGATGAACCACACCCGGTGTCATTGCATATGTGTTCCTCTAGACATACCACATATGGATCCACCAGTGTCATTGCATGTCTGTTCCTCTAAACAAACCACATAAGGATTCACCAGTGTCATTGGATGTGTGTTCTTCTAATGAACCACAAATGGATCCACCAGTGTCATTGCATGTTTGTTCCTCTAAACAAACCACATAAGGATCCACCAGTGTCATTGCATGTCTGTTCTTTTCATGAACCACACCTAGTGTCACTGCATGTCTGTTGTTTTCATGAACCACACCTAGTGTCGTTGCATGTCCGTTCTTTTCATGAACCACACCCAGTGTCATTGCATGCGTGTTCTTTTTATGAACCACACCCAGTGTCAGTGCATGTGTGTTCTTTTCATGAACCACACCCGGTGTCACTGCATGTCTGTTCTTTTCATGAACCACATAAGGATGTACCAGTGTCATTAGATGTGTGTTCCTCTCACAAACCACATAAGGATCCACCAGTGTCATTGTCTGTCTGTTCTTTTCATGAACCACACCCAGTGTCATTGCATGTGTGTTCTTATAAACAAACCACATAAGTCATTGCATGTCTGTTCTTTTCATGAATCACACTCGGTGTCATTGCATGTGTGTTCGTTTAGACAGACCACATAAGGATCCACCAGTGTCATTGCATGTATGTTCCTCTAAAAACCACATAAGGATTCACTAGTGTCATTGGATGTGTGTTCTTCTAATGAACCACACATGGATCCACCGGTGTCATTGCATGTATGTTCCTCTAAACAAACCACATAAGGATCCACCAGTGTTATCGCCTGCCTGTTCCTATAAACAAACCACATAATGATCCACCAGTGTCATTGCATGTCTGTTCTTTTCATGAACCAGACCCAGTGTCATTGCATGTGTGTTCTTTTCAGGTACCACATCTAGAGTCATTGCATGTCTGTTCTTTTCATGAACCACACCCAGTGTCATTGCATGTGTGTTCTTCTAAACAAACCACATAAGGATCCACTAGTGTCATTGCCTGTCTGTTCTTTTCATGAACCACACATAAGGATCCACCGGTGTCATTGCATGTCTGTTATTTTCATGAACCACACATATTGTCATTGCATGTCTGTTCTTTTCATGAACCGCACCTAGTGTCATTACATTTCTGTTCTTTTGATGAACCTGACCTAGTGTCATTGCATGCGTGTTCCTTTCATGAACCACACCCAGTGTCAGTGCATGTGTGTTCTTTTCATGAACCACACCCGGTGTCACTGCATGTCTGTTCTTTTCATGATCCACATAAGGATCTACTAGTGTCATTGGATGTGTGTTCTTCTCACAAACCATATAAGGATCCACCTGTGTCATTGCATGTCTGTTCTTTTCATGAACCACACCAAGTGTCATTACATGTGTGTTCTTCTAAACAAACCACATAAGTCATTGCATGTCTGTTCTTTTCATGAACCACTCCCAGTGTCATAGCATGTGTGTTCCTCTAGACAGACCACATAAGGATCCACCAGTATCGTTGCATGTTTGTTCCTCTAAAGAAACCACATAAGGATTCACCAGTGTCATTGGATGTGTGTTCTTCTAATGAACCACACATGGATCCATCGGTGTCATTGCATGTATGTTCCTCTAAACAAACCACATAAGGATTCAAAAGTGTCATTGCATGTCTGTTCTTTTCATGAACCCCACCTAGTGTCATTGATGTCTGTTCTTTTCATGAATCACACCCAGTGTCATTGCATGTCTGTTCTTTTCATGCACCACACTCAGTGTCATTGCATGCGTGTTTTTTCATGAACCACACCTAATGTCAGTGCATGTGTGTTCTTTTCATGAACCACACCCGGTGTCACTGCATGTCTGTTCTTTTCATGAACCACATAAGGATATACCAGTGTCATTGGATGTGTGTTCTTCCCACAAACCATATAAGGATCCACCAGTGTCATTGCCTGTCTGTTCTTTTCATGAACCACACCTAGTGTCATTGCATGTGTGTTCTTCTAAACAAACCACATAAGTCATTGCTTGTCTGTTCTTTTCATGAACCACACTCGGTGTCATTGCATGTGTGTTCGTTTAGACAGACCACATATGCATCCACCAGTGTCATTGCATGTATGTTCCTCTAAAAACCACATAAGGATTCACTAGTGTCATTGGATGTGTGTTCTTATAATGAACCACACATGGATCCACCGGTGTCATTGTATGTGTGTTCTTTTCAGGAACCATAGCTAGAGTAATTGCATGTCTGTTATTTTCATGAACCACACCCAGTTTCATTGCACGTGTGCTTCTAAACAAACCACATAAGGATCCACCCATGTCATTGCCTGTCTGTTCTTTTCATGAACAACACATAAGGATCCACCAGTGTCATTGCATGTCTGTTCTTTTCATGAACCACACCTAGTGTCATTGCATGTCTGTTCTTTTCATGCACCACACCGAGTGTCATTGCATGCGTGTTCTTTTCATGAACCACACATAGTGTCAATGCATGTGTGTTCTTTTCATGAACCACACCCGGTGTCACTGCATGTTTGTTCTCTTCATGGACCACATAAGGATATACCAGTGTCATTGGATGTGTGTTCTTCTCACAAACCATATAAGGATCCACCAGTGTTATTGCCTGTCTGTTCTTTTCATGAACCACACCCAGTATCATTGCATGTGTGTTCTTCTAAACAAACCAGATAAGTCATTGCATGTCTGTTTTCTTTTGATGAACCACACCCGGTGTCATTGCATATGTGTTCCTCTAGACAGACCACATATGGATCCACCAGTGTCATTGCATGTCTGTTCCTCTAAACAAACTACATAAGGATTCACCAGTGTCATTGGATGTGTGTTCTTCTAATGAACCACACATGGATCCACCAGTGTCATTGCATGTTTGTTCCTCTAAACAAACCACATAAGGATCCACCAGTGTCATTGCATGTCTGTTCTTTTCATGAACCACACCTAGTGTCACTGCATGTCTGTTCTTTTCATGAACCACACCTAGTGTCGTTGCATGTCCGTTCTTGTCATGAACCACACCCAGTGCCATTGCATGCGTGTTCTTTTTATGAACCACACCTAGTGTCAGTACATGTGTGTTCTTTTCATGAACCACACCCGGTGTCACTGCATGTCTGTTCTTTTCATGAACCACATAAGGATGTACCAGTGTCATTAGATGTGTGTTCCTCTCACAAACCACATAAGGATCCACCAATGTCATTGTCTGTCTGTTCTTTTCATGAACCACACCTAGTGTCATTGCATGTGTGTTCTTCTAAACAAACCACATAAGTCATTGCATGTCTGTTCTTTTCATGAACCACACTCGGTGTCATTGCATGTGTGTTCATTTAGACAGACCACATAAGGATCCACCAGTGTCATTGCATGTATGTTCCTCTAAAAACCACATAAGGATTCACTAGTGTCATTGGATGTGTGTTCTTCTAATGAACCACCCATGGATCCACCGGTGTCATTGCATGTATGTTCCTCTAAACAAACCACATAAGGATCCACCAGTGTCATTGCATGTCTATTCTTTTCATGAACCATACCCAGTGTCATTGCATGTCTGTTCCTCTAAAGAAACCACATAAGGATCCACTAGTGTCATTGCATGTCTGTTCTTTTCATGAACCACACCAAGTGTCATTGCATGTGTATTCTTCTAAAAAAACACATAACGATCCACTAGTGTCATTGCCTGTCTGTTCCTCTAAACAAACCACATAAGGACCCACCAGTGTCATTGCATGTCTGTTCTTTTCATGAACCACACATAAGGTTCCACCAGTGTCATTGCATGTCTGTTCTTTGCATGAATCACACCTAGTGTCATTGCATGTGTGTTCTTTTCAGGAACCATAGCTAGAGTATTTGCATGTCTGTTATTTTCATGAACCACACCCAGTGTCATTGCATGTGTGTTCTTCTAAACAAACCACATAAGGATCCACCCGTGTCATTGCCTGTCTATTCTTTTCATGAACAACACATAAGGATCCACCAGTGTCATTGCATGTCTATTCTTTTCATGAACGACACCAAGTGTCATTGCATGTCTGTTTTTTTCATGAACGACACCCAGTATCATTGCATGTGTGTTCTTCTAAACAAACCAGATAAGTCATTGCATCTCTGTTTTCTTTTCATGAACCATACCCGGTGTCATTGCATATGTGTTCCTCTAGACAGACCACATATGGATCCACCAGTGTCATTGCATGTCTATTCCTCTAAACAAACCACATAAGGATTCACCAGTGTCATTGGATGTGTGTTCTTCTAATGAACCACACATGGATCCACCAGTGTCATTGCATGTATGTTCCTCTAAACAAACCACATAAGGATCCACTAGTGTCATTGCATGTCTGTTCTTTCCATGAACCACACCCAGTGTCACTGCATGTCTGTTCTTTTCATGAACCACACCTAGTGTCATTGCATGTCTGTTATTTTCATGAACCACACCCAGTGTCATTGCGTGCGTGTTATTTTTATGAACCACAGCCAGTGTCAGTGCATGTGTGTTCTTTTCATGAACCACTCCCGGTGTCACTGCATGTCTGTTCTTTTCATGAACCACATAAGGATGTACCAGTGTCATTAGATGTGTGTTCTTCTCACAAAGAACATCAGGATCCACCAGTGTCATTGCCTGTCTGTTCTTTTCATGAACCACACCCAGTGTCATTGCATGTGTGTTCTTCTAGACAAACCACATAAGTCATTGCTTGTCTGTTCTTTTCATGAACCACACTCGGTGTCATTGCATGTGTGTTCGTTTAGACAGACCACATAAGGATCCACCAGTGTCATTGCATGTATGTTCCTCTAAAAACCACATAAGGATTCACTAGTGTCATTGGATGTGTGTTCTTATAATGAACCACACATGGATCCACCGGTGTCATTGCATGTATGTTCCTCTAAACAAACCACATAAGGATCCACCGGTGTCATTGCATGTCTATTCTTTTCATGAACCACACCAAGTGTCATTGCATATCTGTTCCTCTAAACAAACAACATAAGGATCCACTAGTGTCATTGCATGTCTGTTCTTTTCATGAACCACACCAAGTGTCATTGCATGTGTATTCTTCTAAAAAAACACATAACTATCCACTAGTGTCATTGCCTGTCTGTTCCTCTAAACAAACCACATAAGGACCCACCAGTGTCATTGCATGTCTGTTCTTTTCATGAACCACACATAAGGTTCCACCAGTGTCATTGCATGTCGGTTCTTTTCATGAACCACACCTAGTGTCATTGCATGTGTGTTCTTTTCAGGAACCATAGCTAGAGTAATTGCATGTCTGTTATTTTCATGAACCACACCTAGTGTCATTGCATGTGTGTTCTTCTAAACAAACCACATAAGGATCCACCCGTGTCATTGCCTGTCTGTTCTTTTCATGAACAACACATAAGGATCCACCAGTGTCATTGCATGTCTGTTCTTTTCATGAACCACACCTAGTGTCATTGCATGTCTGTTCTTTTCATGAACCACACCAGTGTCATTTCATACGTGTTCTTTTAATGAATTACACCCAGTGTCAGTGCATGTGTGTTGTTTTCATGAACCACACCTGGTGTCACTACATGTCTGTTCTTTTCATGAACCACATAAGGATCTACCAGTGTCATTGGATGTGTGTTCTTCTCACAAACCACATATGGATCCACCAGTGTCATTGCCTGTCTGTTCTTTTCATGAACCACACCCAGTGTCATTGCATGTGTGTTCTTCTAAACAAACCACATAAGTCATTGCATGTCTGCTTTTCATGAACCACACTCGGTGTCATTGCATGTGTGTTCCTCTAGACAGACCACATAACGATCCACCGGTGTCATTGCTTGTCTGTTCCTCTAAACAAACCACATAAGGATCCACCAGTGTCATTGGATGTGTGTTCTTATAATGAACCACACATGGATCCACCGGTGTCATTGCATGTATGTTCCTCTAAACAAACCACATAAGGATCCACCAGTGTCATTGCATGTTTGTTCTTTTCATGAACCACACCCAGTGTCATTGCATGACTATTCCTCTAAACAAACCACATAAGGATCCACCAGTGTCATTGCATGTCTGTTCTTTTCATGTACCACACCCAGTGTCATTGCATGTGTATTCTTCTAAACAAACCACATAAGGATCCACCAGTGTCATTGTATGTCTGTTCTTTTCATGAACCACACATAAGGATCCACCAGTGTCATTGCATGTCTTCTCTTTTCATGAACCACACCTAGTGTCATTGCATGTCTGTTCTTTTCATGAACCACACCCAGTGTCATTGCATGCATGTTCTTTTCATGAACCACACCCAATGTCGGTGCGTGTGTGTTCTTTTCATGAACCACACCCGGTGTCACTGCATGTCTGTTCTTTTCATGAACCACATAAGGATCTACCAGTGTCATTGGATGTGTGTTCTTCTCACAAACCACATAAGGATCCACCAGTGTCCTTGCATGTCTATTCTTTTCATGAACCACACCTAGTGTCATTGCATGTGTGTTCTTATAAACAAACCACATAAGTCACTGCATGTCTGTTCTTTTCATGAACCATAGCTAGAGTCATTGTATGTCTGTTCTTTTCATGAACCACACCCAATGTCATTGCATGAGTGTTCTTTTCATGAACCACACCCGGTGTCATTGCATGTCTGTTCTTTTCATGAACCATAGCTAGAGTCATTGCATGTCTATTACTTCCATAAACCACACATGGATCCACCGGTTTCATTGCATGTCTGTTCTTTTCATGAACCACACCCAGTGTCATTGCATGTCAGTTCTTTTCATGAACCACACCCAGTGTCATTGCATGTCTGTTCTTCTCACAAACCACATAAGGATACACCAGTGTCATTGCATGTCTGTTCTTTTCATGAACCACACCCAGTGTCATTGGATGTGTGTTCCTCTAGACAAACCACATATGGATCCACCAGTGTCATTGCATGTCTGTTATTTTAATGAACCACAGCTAGAGTCCACCAGTGTCATTGGATGTGTGTTCTTCTGATGAACCACACATGGATCCACCAGTGTCATTGCATGTCTGTTCTTTTCATGAATCACAGCTAGAGTCATTGCATGTCTGTTACTTTCATAAACCACATATGGATCCACCTAGTGTGATTGCATGTCTGTTCTTTTCACAAACCACACATGGATACACCAGTGTCATTGCATGGGTAGCCGTTACACCGAGTCTTCTAGAAGGCACGCCCTAACACAGTTTCTCTGCTTGACGATTGTTACATATCGTTCGATTGGGGTGCTTGGACGATTGGGATGGTCTTCTTGAGAGCGATCCGCGAGTAGGCTATTCTGTGGAATGATTGGCCACACTTGCTCTGGACAAACTGGCAACACCGGGCGCTCCCCTGTTGCGTGTGTCACGTCTCACGAGTTCAGTGGGCCACATCCCAGTGTCACGTCCCCATTACTTCTCTTCCTCCCCGTACTTCTCTTCCTTACCCTCGAAGCCACTTTCCCCACTTCACTCCCATCCTGCCGTAGCCACAAGCCGACGGCGCCTCCATCCCAATCCCCTCTCCGGCAGCCTCCCCCTCCCCTCTCGCCATGGGTTCAAGGTGTGACGGCGAGGAAACGCGTCGTGACGACATGGACGATGATTTCGATGTGAGTCGTCTCAACTCTATTTCTAGCATCTGTGGCCAGTTATCTATTTTTTGAGCTAGATCAAATCTGTTTACTCATGCGCGTATGATGTGTTAGGCTAACTAGACGATGTATGACTCCGACTATCACGATTTCGCGGATGAAGACAGTCCTCTCATATGTAAACATGGATATGTGCCTGCTAAATTTGTAGCGTTCGAAGGACAAAACGCAGGCAGGAGGTTTCTACGGTGTCAAGGACATCGTGCAATGATGCAAGGCGGAAGTTGCGGTGTCGTCAAATGGGTAGATCCAGAGTGGCCCAAATTGATGCAGAAAACGCTGGACAGACTATGGGAAATGACTGTCGAGTTGAAAGAATTCGTATTCAGCTCACTTCTTGACAGTGTTGAGATGAAGCTATGGGAACCATTTGACACGACCAAGCATAAGCGAGATCTCAGGTGGGTGCAAGAAAAGGTTATAAAAGTCGAGAAGGAGAGGGACGCGGCGTTGGCCCTAAAGGCTAAATCAGAGCAAGAACTGACTCAAGCAAGGAATGATCTCTACCAGGCCAAAGTCCTGCAGTACACAACTACGAGTATTGACAAGTGCATGAGGAAAAATGCAGAGAAACAATTGAAGTTGTGCAAGGAAGATGCTAAAAGGAAGGAGCAGACAATTCGATCCTTGCTCTTGCAGGAAGATGCACATCGGGCCAAGATTAGGAAGATCAAGGAGATGTGTGATAACTAGTTCTATTTAGCTTAAGCTCCGTGCCTTTGTAAGTTGTAATATTCGTACTTTTTGACCTAGCGGTCTGAACTATTGGTCCCGGATTCCAGGGAGGAAAAAGATTGCTCTGACCCCGCATTACTTCTTTTGTCTGACCCTGCATTACTTCTTTTGTCTGACCAATGCCCCTTGGATATTCCGCCCGTCACGTCGTCGTCCTCGTGTACAGATAGGAGGCGCCACAACACGTCGCTTCGTCGTCCATCCCCTCGTCCTCTCCAATCTCCACCGCGCCTCCATGGAGATGCCCGATCTGAACTTGTACGAGGCGGTGATGTTCGTGAACTTTGACATCCTCGTGCCACCAGCAACGAAGGTGCCCCATGGATGGCGCATCAGCTCTACAGGGGTGCCAGTGGCTCCGCTCCCTGGCCGAGCCGAGATGGAGAGCGAAATTGTGGCGCGCTGCCACCTGATGCCCACGTGGAAGAGGGCGCTGCCCCGGTACACGGCAGCCAAGAAGGAACGGAAGGCCAAGATTGGCAACCGCATCGTTGACGGGCGCGTGGTGCACCGGGATCTCCGCAACCGAGAAGGGAAGGAGAGGTTCTGGCCGTCCCTGGACGAACCAAGTACACCGTCATCGCCGTTGCTGGATGCAAAGAGGTGCTCCGTCTCGCGAACAATGCGGACATCGTGGAGGTTCCGTCCGACAGCGATGAGGAAGTCGGCGGCTCGGAGGATAGTGGCAGCTGAAGTGAAATTGTTGACTAGTGGTTGAATTAGTGTAGGATGTGAATCGCACCTTTGTTTAAAAGAATTTGTGGTTGAAGTAATGAAATGCCTCGATTTAGATCTCTGTCTCGATTAATTTGTTGAAGAAATTGTGATTTAGATCAATTTCTGCCTCGATTTAGATCTCTATCCCGGATTGGGAACGTGACCGTGGACGAAAGACACATTTTCTACTAGTGTATTCTGACATTGGTGGTTAGTTTAAACGTAATATACATGGATTGTGCCGCATGCAAATGGCACAACCACAATTTATAAAGTGGAAGCACATACACACAGTTACTGGAGATCCGGGAGCTTCGCCAGATGCAGGGGATGCAGGAGCAGAGAGGCGGTGAGATAAACGGGCTCAAGATTAGGCCAGAAAGTGGTACCGATTTCCACCTCATCTAGGCATTATCGGTGAGAACATTGTTGTTTATGTTTCCACGTCGTTGTGCAGCATCTGAAATAAGTTTCTTCTTCGTGGAGTGTGGAAGCTTAAATAATTTATTTCTGTGCCACTTACATTCCGTCGTATTTGGAGACCTCCTGCCCCTCAGCAATCGTGGAACCGGTGTATCCTGGTCTTCAGATAGTAGTGGCACAATCACAATTTCAGATTCAACTACTGGCTCGGGCATTTCCAAACCCTAAGTCACGGTACATTTTACTCAGATAACGTGGGTAGATTGTTTCGCCCAGCAACGTGCCACACACAGAGCGATCAAAATTTAACAAAATTACATATATAGGTTCAAGTTCAACACATTACTATGCATCTTCATTGCCAGCAGCCTTCTTCCGCAGCCTGGGTGCCAAGCCTTCACGTCCAATGGCTTCTTCATTTCCTACCTTCTTCCTCTTCATCGGTGCCAATTTTTGTTAGCTTCACGTACTCTGCATCGCTGGGACAATGGGCACCAGAATCGTTTCCGGCATCATCTTTCCACTCGTTTTTAATTTCTTCGGGCAGCAAAATGACTGACCCGGCAGTCATGTTTCTAACCTTGTGGTGCTTCCTGTCAAAGAAACAAGACTATTGCATAACTGCCCAATATTGACAGAGTAAATAAAACAGAAATTACAATTCAGCACAAACATGCGAACCCCAAGAGACCTTTGCTTACCAGGAGCTAATTGGGTTCGAGCAACCACCATGTCCAAGAATAGAAGGATGACTCCCAGTTGCAGCAGCTTGCACATCCAGTACATCACATTTCAGCTCAAACATGGCAGTCGAAGCATACCTTTTCATCAACCCAATTAGATGACTGTCACACGTTATAGGAACCATGATGCCATATTCATCCATGAAGCTGAACTTTGATGTCTTCTTTGGCCATAATTCAACATGATTACACAGAGCAGCAACCATACTAGATATAGTGCAGATCTGTGTAGACGCTTCTTCCATCGTGAAACAATGGTGTCCATACCTCTTGCCCTTAGAGTCGTAGCTATAGAGTACTACCGTAACTAGGTAAGGGGGTCCACATAGATCCCACTTGACAGAAAACTGTGGACAAAATATGTTTGTTAGCGTTGGGCTAACAAACAATTTGAGGTTCAGTAGCCAGCTAGCAGTTGTAACTAGTGCGGATAGCAATGAGAAGGGTAGATCACCCGCTTGTAGACAGAACTTCTTCTTTCTTGATAGTAGGATCTACCATCATCCGAGCTGCTCGGCTCGTCAGCGGCAGAGGCGGGCTAGAGCCTCGCAACGACGGCTACGGCATGTGCCATTGGAGCTCGGGATCAGCGACTGGGTGCAGCAACTGGGCACATCAACTTGGCACTGAAAGTCAAATGTCCGAAGGGGTCGTCCTGCCTGGAGGGTGGATTCCAACGCCGCCGGTGCTAGGGGAAAGCCGGGAATGGATTTGTGAAATTGGTTAACGCATCCAATCCACTTACCTAGTCGATTTGCCTAAGAGGTTGCCGCGTTGGCGCCCGCGTCACGGACATATGACCGACATGAGGGTCCCGACCGTCTACTTCACGGGGCAGTTTAACGGAATGTTTGAATTTGGCAGGGGTGAGATGAGTTTGCCTCGAAATGGCCCCTCTCAGTAGTTGGCGGCCCAACTTTTTGAAACGCTGTAATTTCAGGCAACTTAGGTACCACCATGCGCTGGCCTGCCAACTTTGGTACCACAGATGAACAACCCCCATGCAATGACTCTAGTGGGTCCATATGTGGTACACGTCAGGAATACACATGCAATGCCATTGGTGGATCCATGTGTGGTTTGTGGAAAGAACACACATGCAATGACTCTGGTGGGTCCATATGTGGTTTGTGAAAATAACACACTTGCAATGATAACTGGTGGATCATATGTGGTTTGTGGAAAGAACACACATGCAATGACACTAGTTGATCCATGTGTGGTTTGTGGAAAGGACACACATGCAATGACTCTAGTGCTAGTTTTAGTATAAGAACACACATGCAATGACTCTAGTGGGTCCATATGTGGTTTGTGAAAAGAACACACATGCAATGACCACTAGTTAATCCATATGTGGTTTGCGGAAAAGAACACACATGCAATGAACACTGGTGGATCCATAAGTGGTTTGTGGAAAGAACACACATGCAATGCCATTGGTTAATCCATGCGTGGTTTGTGGAAAGAACACACATGCAATTCCGTTGGTTAATCCATGTGTGGTTTGTCAAAAGAACAGACATGCAATGACTCTAATGGATCCATATGTGGTTTGTGGAAAAGAACACACATGCAATGAACACTCGTGGATCCATAAGTGGTTTGTGGAAAGAACACACATGCAGTGAACACTGGTTGATCCATATGTCGTTTGTGAGAAGAACACACATGCAATTACCACTGGTTGATCCATATGTGGTTTGTGGAAAAGAACACATATGCAATAAACACTGGTGGATCCATAAGTGGTTTGTGGAAAGAACACACATGCAATGACACTGGTTGATCCGTGTGTGGTTTGTGGAAAGAACACACATGCAATGACACTGGTTGATCCATATGTTGTTTGTGGAAAGAACACACATGCAATGACACTAGTTGATCCATGTGTGGTTTCTGGATAGAACACACATACAATGACTCTAGTGGGTCCATCTGTGGTTCATGTCAGGAACACACATGCAATGCCATTGGTGGATCGATGTGTGGTTTGTGGAAAGAACACACATGCAATGACTCTAGTGGGTCCATATGTGGTTTGAGAAAAGAACACACATGCAATGACCACTGGTTGATCCATATGTGGTTTGTGCAAATAACACACATGAAATGACATTGGTTGATCCATGTGTGGTTTGAGGAAAGAACACACATGCAATGACTCTAGTGCTAGTTTTAGTATAAGAACACACATGCAATGACTCTAGTGGGTCCATATGTGGTCTGTGAAGAGAACACACATGCAATGACCACTGGTTGATCCATATGTGGTTTGTGGAAAAGAACACCCATGCAATGAACACTTGTGGATCCATAAGTGGTTTGTGGAAAGAACACACATGCAATGCCATTGGTTAATCCATGCGTGGTTTGTGGAAAGAACACACATGCAATGCCATTGGTTAATCCATGTGTGGTTTGTGGAAAGAACACACATGCAATGACTCTAATGGATCCATATGTGGTTTGTAGAAAAGAACACACATGCAATAAAAACTTGTGGATCCATAAGTGGTTTGTGGAAAGAACACACATGAAGTGAACACTGGTTGATCCATATGTGGTTTGTGAGAAGAACACACATGCAATGACCACTGGTTGATCCATATGTGGTTTGTGGAAAAGAATACACATGCAATGAACACTGGTGGATCCATAAGTGGTTTGTGGAAAGAACACACATGCAATTACACTGGTTGATCCATGTGTGGTTTGTGGAAATAACACACATGCAATGACACTGGTTGATCCATCTGTGGTTTGTGGAAAGAACACACATGCAATGACACTAGTTGATACATGTGTGGTTTGTGGATAGAACACACATGCAATGACTCTAGTGGGTCCATATGTGGTTCATGTCAGGAACACACATGCAATGCCATTGGTGGATCCATGTGTGGTTTGTGGAAAGTACACACATGCAATGACTCTAGTGGGTCCATGTGTGGTTTGTGAAAAGAACACAAATGCAATGACCACTGGTTGATCCATACGTGGTCTGTGGAAAGAACAGACATGCAATGACTCTAGTGCTATCTTTAGTATAAGAACACACATGCAATGACTCTAGTGGGTCCATATGTGGTTTGTGAAAAGAACACACATGCAATGACCACTTGTTGATCCATATGTGGTTTATGGAAAAGAACACACATGCAATGAACAGTGGTGGATCCATAAGTGGTTTGTGGAAAGAACACACATGCAATGACACTGGTTGATCCATGTGTGGTTTGTGGAAAGAACACACATGCAATGACACTAGTTGATCCATATGTGGTTTGTGGAAAAGAACACACATCCAATGACACTGGTTGATTCATGTGTGGTTCGTGGATAGAACACACATGCAATGACTCTTGGTCCATATGTGGTTCATGTCAGGAACACACATGCAATGCCATTGGTGGATTCATGTGTGGTTTGTGGAAAGAACACACATGCAATGACTCTAGTGGGTCCATATGTGGTTTGTGAAAAGAACACACACGCAATGACCACTGGTTGATCCATATGTGGTTTGTGGAAAGAACACCCATGCAATGAACACTTGTGGATCCATAAGTGGTTTGTGGATAGAACACACATGCAATGACTATGGGTCCATATGTGGTCCATGTCAGGAACACACATGAAATGCCTTTGGTGGATTCATGTGTGGTTTGTGGAAAGAACACACATGCAATGACTCTAGTGGGTCCATATGTGGTTTGTGAAAAGAACACACATGCAATGACCACTGGTTGATCCATATGTGGTTTGTGGAGAGAACACACATGCAATGACACTGGTTGATCCATGTGTGGTTTGTGGAAAGAACACAGATGCAATGACTCTAGTGCTAGTTTTAGTATAAGAAAACACATGCAATGACTCTAGTGGGTCTATATGTGGTTTGTGAAAAGAACACACATGCAATGACCACTGGTTGATCCATATGTGGTTTGTGGAAAGAACACACATGCAATGACACTAGTTGATCCATGTGTGGTTTCTGGAAAGAACACACATGCAATGACTCTAGTGCTAGTTTTAGTATAAGAGCACACATACAATGACTCTAGTGGGTCCATATGTGGTTTGTGAAAAGAACACACATGCAATGGCCACTGGTTGATCCATATGTGGTTTGTGGAAAAGAACACACATGCAATGAACACTGGTGGATCCATACGTGGTTTGTGGAAAGAACACACATGTAGTGAACACTGGTGGATCCATATGTTGTTTGTGAAAAGAACACACATGCAACGACTCTAGTGCTGGTTTTAGTATAAGAAAACACAAGCAATGACTCTAGTGGGTCCATATGTGATCTGTGGAAAGAACACACATGCAATGACACTGGTTGATCCATGTGTGGTTTGTGGAAAGAACACACATGCAATGAACACTGATGGATCCATATGTGGTTTGTGGAAAGAACACACATGCAATGACTCTATGGATAGTTTTAGTATAAGAACACACATGCAATGACTCTAGTGGGTCCATATAAGGTTTATGAAAAGAACACACATGCAATGACCACTGGTTGATCCATATGTGGTTTGTGGAAAAGAACACACATGCAATGAACACCGCTGGATCCATAAGTGGTTTGCGGAAAGAACACACATGCAATGCCATTGGTTAATCCATGTGTGGTTTGTGGAAAGAACAAACATGCAGTGAACAATGGTTGATCCATATGTGGTTTGTGAAAAGAACACACATGCAATGCCATTGTTTGATCCATGTGTGGTTTGTGGAAAGAACACACATGCAATGACACTGGTTGATCCATCTGTGGTTTGTGGAAAGAACACACATGCAATAACACTGGTTGATCCATGTGTGGTTTGTGGATAGAACACACATGCAATGACTCTAGTGGGTACATATGTGGTTCATGTCAGGAACATACATGCAATGCCATTGGAGGATTCGTCTGTGGTTTGTGGAAAGAACACACATGCAATGACTCTAGTGGGTCCATTTGTGGTTTGTGAAAAGAACACACATGCAATGACCACTGGTTGATCCATATGTGGTTTGTGGAAAGAACACACATGCAATGACACTGGTTGATCCATGTGTGGTTTGTGGAAAGAACACATATGCAATGACTCTAGTGCTAGTTTTAGTACAGGAACACACATGCAATGACTCTAGTGGTTCCATATGTGGTTTGTGAAAAGAACACACATGCAATGACCACTGGTTGATCCATATGTGGTTTATGGAAAGAACACACATGCAATGACATTGGTTGATCTATGTGTGGTTTGTGGAAAGAACACACATGCAATGACTCTAGTGCTAGTTTTAGTATAAGAACACACATGCAATGACTCTAGTGGGTCCATATGTGGTTTGTGAAAAGAACACACATGCAATGACCACTGGTTGATCCATATGTGGTTTGTGGAAAAGAACCCACATGCAATGAACACTGGTGGATCCATAAGTGGTTTGTGGAAAGAACACACATGCAGTGAACACTTTTGGATCCATATGTTGTTTGTGAAAAGAACACACATGAAATGACTCTAGTGCTGGTTTTAATATAAGAAAACACAAGCAATGATTATAGTGGGTCCATATGTGATTTGTGGAAAGAACACACATGCAATGACACTGGTTGATCCATGTGTTGTTTGTGGAAAGAACACACATGTAATGAACACTGCTGGATCCATAAGTGTTTTGTGGAAAGAACACACATGCAATAACACTAGTTGATCCATGTGTGGTTTGTGGAAAGAACACACATGCAATGACTCTAGTGCTAGTTTTAGTATAAGAACACACATGCAATGACTCTAGTGGGTCCATTTAAGGTTTGTGAAAAGAACACATATGCAATGACCACTGGTTGATCCATATGTGGTTTGTGGAAAATAACACACATGCAATGAACACCGGTGGATCCATAAGTGGTTTGTGGAAAGAACACACATGCAATGCCATTGGTTAATCCATGTGTGGTTTGTGGAAAGAACACACATGCAGTGAACACTGGTTGATCCATATGTGGTTTGTGAAAAGAACACACATGCAATGCCATTGTTTGATCCATGTGTGTTTTGTGGAAAGAACACACATGCAATGACACTGGTTGATCCATGTGTGGTTTGTGGAAAGAACACACATGCAATGACTCTATTGGGTCCAAATGTGGTTCATGTCAGGAACACACATGCAATGCCATTCATGGATCCATGTGTGGTTTGTGGAAAGAACACACATGCAATGACTCTAATGGTGTCCATATGTGGTTTGTGAAAAGAACACATATGCAATAACCACTTGTTGATCCATATGTGGTTTGTGGAAAGAACACACATGCAATGACACTGGTTGATCCATGTGTGGTTTGTGGAAAGAACACACATGCAATGACTCTAGTGCTAGTTTTAATATAAGAACACACATGCAATGACTCTAGTGGGTCGATATGTGGTTTGTGAAAAGAACACACATGCAATGGCGACTGGTTGATCCATATGTGGTTTCTGGAAAGAACACATATGCAATGACACTGGTTGATCCATGTGTAGTTTGTGGAAAGAACACACATGCAATGACTCTAGTGCTAGTTTTAGTATAAGAACACACATGGAATGACTCTAGTGCTACTTTTAGTATAAGAACACACATGGAATGACTATAGTGGGTCCATATGTGGTTTGTGAAAAGAACACACATGCAATGACCACTAATTGATCCATATGTGGTTTATGGAAAAGAACACACATGTAATGAACACTGGTGGATCCATAAGTGGTTTCTGGAAAGAACACACATGCAATGACACTGGTTGATCCATGTGTGGTTTGCGGAAAGAACACACATGTAATGACACTGGTTGATCCATCTGTGGTTTGTGGAAAGAACACACATGCAATGACACTGGTTGATCCATGTGTGGTTCGTGGATAGAACACACATGGAATGACTCTAGTGGGTCCATATGTGGTTCATGTCAGGAACACACATGCAATGCCATTGGTGGATTCATGTGTGGTTTGTGGAAAGAACAACATCCAATGACCACTAGTTGATCCATATGTGGTTTGTGGAAAGAACACACATGCAATGACACTGGTTGATCCATGTGTGGTTTGTGGAAAGAACACAGATGCAATGACTCTAGTGCTAGTTTTAGTATAAGAACACACATGCAATGACTCTAGTGGGTCCATATGTGGTTTGTGAAACGAACACACATGCAATGACCACTGGTTGATCCATATGTGGTTTGTGGAAAGAACACACATGCAATGACACTAGTTGATCCATGTGTGGTTTGTGGAAAGAACACACATGCAATGACTCTAGTGTTAGTTTTAGTATAAGAACACACATGCAATGACTCTAGTGGGTCCATATGTGGTTTGTGAAAAGAACACACATGCCATGACCACTGGTTGTATGTGGTTTGTGGAAAAGAACACACATGCAATGACCACCGGTGGATCCATAAGTGGATTGTGGAAAGAACACACATGCAATGCCATTAGTTAATCCATGTGTGGTTTGTGGAAAGAACACACATGCAGTGAACACTCGTTGATCCATATGTGGTTTGTGAAAAGAACACACATGCAATGCCATTGTTTGATCCATGTGTGGTTTGTGGAAAGAACACACATGGAATGACACTGGTTGATCCATGTGTGGTTTGTGGAAAGAACACACATGCAATGACTCTAGAAGGTCCATATGTGGTTCATGTCAGGAACACACATGCAATGCTATTGGTGGATCCATGTGTGGTTTGTGGAGAGAACACACATGCAATGACTCTAGTGGGTCCATATGTATTGTGAAAAGAACACACATGCAATGACCACTGTTTGATCCATATGTAGTTTGTGGAAAAGAACACACATGCAATGAACACTGGTGGATCCATAAGTGGTTTGTGGAAACAACACACATGCAATGACACTGGTTGATCCATGTGTGGTTTGTGGAAAGAACACACATGGAATGACACTGGTTGATCCATATGTGGTTTGTGGAAAGAACACACATTCAATGACAATGGTTGATCCATGTGTGGTTTGTGGATAGAACACACATGCAATGACTATAGTCGGTCCATATGTGGTTCATGTCAGGAACACACATGCAATGCCATTGGTGGATCCATGTGTGGTTTGTGGAGAGAACACACATGCAATGACTCTAGTGGGTCCATATGTATTGTGAAAAGAACACACATGCAATGACCGCTGGTTGATCCATATGTAGTTTGTGGAAAAGAACACACATGCAATGAACACTGGTGGATCCATAAGTGGTTTGTGGAAACAACACACATGCAATGACACTGGTTGATCCATGTGTGGTTTATGGAAAGAACACACATGGAATGACACTGGTTGATCCATATGTGGTTTGTGGAAAGAACACACATTCAATGATAATGGTTGATCCATGTGTGGTTTGTGGATATAACACACATGCAATGACTATAGTCGGTCCATATGTGGTTCATGTCAGGAACACACATGTAATGCCATTGGTGGATCCATGTGTGGTTTGTGGAAAGAACACACATGCAATGACTCTAGTGGGTCCACATGTGGTTTATGAAAAGAACACACATGCCATGACCACTAGTTGATCAATATGTGGTTTGTGGAAAGAACACACATGCAATGACACTGGTTGATCCATGTGTGGTTTGTGGAAAGAACACACATGCAATGACTCTAGTGCTAGTTTTAGTATAAGAACACACATGCAACAACTCTAGTGGGTCCATATGTGGTTTGTGAAAAGAACATGCAATGACCACTGGTTGATCCATATGTGGTTTGTGGAAAGAACACATATGCAATGACACTGGTTGATCCATGTGTGGTTTGTGGAAAGAACACACATGCAATGACTCTAGTGCTCGTTTTAGTATAAGAACACACATGCAATGACTCTAGTGGGTCCATATGTGGTTTGTGAAAAGAACACACATGTAATGACCACTGGTTGATCCATATGTAGTTTGTGGAAAAGAACACACATGCAATGAACACTGGTGGATCCATAAGTGGTTTGTGGAAACAACACACATGCAATGACACTGGTTGATCCATGTGTGGTTTGTGGAAAGAACACACATGCAATGACACTGGTTGATCCATATGTGGTTTGTGAAAAGAACACACATGCAATGACAATGGTTGATCCATGTGTTGGTTGTGGATAGAACACACGTGCAATGACTCTAGTGGGTCCATATGTGGTTCATGTCAGGAACACACATGTAATGCCATTGGTGGATCTATGTATGGTTTGTGGAAAGAACACACATGCAATGACTCTAGTAGGTCCATATGTGGTTTGTGAAAAGAACACACATGCAATGACCACTGCTTGATCCATATCTGGTTTGTGGAAAGAACACACATGCAATGACACTGGTTGATCCATGTGTCGTTTGTGGAAAGAACACACATGCAATGACTCTAGTGCTAGTTTTAGTCTAAGAACACACATGCAATGACTCTATGGGTCCATATGTGGTTTGTGAAAAGAACACACATGCAATGACCACTGATTGATCCATATGTGGTTTGTGGAAAAGAACACACATGCAATGAACACTATTGGATCCATAAGTGGTTTGTGGAAAGAACTCCCATGCAGTGAACACCAGTGGATCCTTATGTTGTTTGTGAAAAGAACACACATGCAATGCCATTGGTTAATCCATGTGTGGTTTCTGGAACGAACACACATGCAGTGAACACTGGTTGATCCATATGTGGTTTATGAAAAGAACACACATGCAATGCCATTGGTTGATGCATGTGTGGTTTGTGGAAAGAACACACATGTAATGACACTGGTTGATCCGTGTGTGGTTTGTGGAAAGAACACACATGCAATGACTCTAGTGGGTCCATATGTGGTTCATGTCAGGAACATACATGCAATGCCATTGGTGGATCCATGTGTGGTTTGTGGAAAGAACAAACAAGCAATGGCTCTAGTTGGTCCATATGTGGTTTGTGGAAAAGAACACACATGCAATGACCACTAGTTTATCAATATGTGGTTTGTGGAAAGAACACACATGCAATGACACTGGTTGATCCATGTGTGGTTTGTGGAAAGAACACACATGCAATGACTCTAGTGCTAGTTTTAGTATAAGAACACACATGCAACAACTCTAGTGGGTCCATATGTGGTTTGTGAAAAGAACATGCAATGACCACTGGTTGATCCATATGTGGTTTGTGGAAAGAACACATATGCAATGACACTGGTTGATCCATGTGTGGTTTGTGGAAAGAACACACATGCAATGACTCTAGTGCTAGTTTTAGTATAAGAACACACATGCAATGACTCTAGGGGGTCCATATGTGGTTTGTGAAAAGAACACACATGTAATGACCACTGGTTGATCCATATGTAGTTTGTGGAAAAGAACACACATGCAATGAACACTGGTGGATCCATAAGTGGTTTGTGGAAACAACACACATGCAATGACACTGGTTGAACCATGTGTGGTTTGTGGAAAGAACACACATGCAATGACACTGGTTGATCCATATGTGGTTTGTGAAAAGAACACACATGCAATGACAATGGTTGATCCATGTGTTGGTTGTGGATAGAACACACATGCAATGACTCTAGTGGGTCCATATGTGGTTCATGTCAGGAACACACATGTAATGCCATTGGTGGATCTATGTGTGGTTTGTGGAAAGAACACACATGCAATGACTCTAGTAGGTCCATATGTGGTTTGTGAAAAGAACACACATGCAATGACCACTGCTTGATCCATATCTGGTTTGTGGAAAGAACACACATGCAATGACACTGGTTGATCCATGTGTCGTTTGTGGAAAGAACACACATGCAATGACTCTAGTGCTAGCTTTAGTATAAGAACACACATGCAATGACTCTAGTGGGTCCATATGTGGTTTGTGAAAAGAACACACATGCAATGACCACTGATTGATCCATATGTGGTTTGTGGAAAAGAACACACATGCAATGAACACTAGTGGATCCATAAGTGGTTTGTGGAAAGAACTCCCATGCAGTGAACACTGGTGGATCCATATGTTGTTTGTGAAAAGAACACACAGGCAATGACTCTAGTGCTGGTTTTAGTATAAGAACACACAAGCAATGACTCTAGTGGGTCCATATGTGATTTGTAGAAAGAACACACATGCAATGAAACTGGTTGATCCATGTGTGGTTTGTGGAAAGAACACACATACAATGAACACTGGTGGATCGATAAGTGGTTTGTGGAAAGAACACAGATGCAATGACACTGTTTGATCCATGTGTGGGTTCTGGAAAGAACACACATGCAATGACTCTAGTGCTAGTTTTAGTATAAGAACACACATGCAATGACTCTAGTGGGTCCATATGTGGTTTGCGAAAAGAACACACATGCAATGACCAATGGTTGATCCATATGTGGTTTGTGGAAAAGAACACACATGCAATGAACACCAGTGGATGCATAAGTGGTTTGTGGAAAGAACACACATGCAATGCCATTGGTTAATCCATGTGTGGTTTCTGGAACGAACACACATGCAGTGAACACTGGTTGATCCATATGTGGTTTATGAAAAGAACACACATGCAATGCCATTGGTTGATACATGTGTGGTTTGTGGAAAGAACACACATGTAATGACACTGGTTGATCCGTGTGTGGTTTGTGGAAAGAACACACATGCAATGACTCTAGTGGGTCCATATGTGGTTCATGTCAGGAACATACATGCAATGCCATTGGTGGATCCATGTGTGGTTTGTGGAAAGAACAAACAAGCAATGGCTCTAGTTGGTCCATATGTGGTTTGTGAAAAGAACACACATGCAATGACCACTGGTTGATACATATGTGGTTTGTGGAAAGAGCACACATGCAATGACACTGGTTGATCCATGTGTGGTTTGTGGAAAGAACACACATGCAATGACTCTAGTGCTAGTTTTAGTATAAGAACACAGATGTAATGACTCTAGTGGGTACATATGTGGTTTGTGAAAAGAACACAAATGCAATGACCACTGGTTGATCCATATGTAGTTTGTGGAAAAGAACACGCATGCAATGAACACTGGTGGATCCATAAGTGGTTTGTGGAAAGAACACACATGCAATGCCATTGGTTAATCCATGCGTGTGGTTTGTGGAAAGAACACACATGCAATGCCATTGGTTAATCCATGTGTGGTTTGTGGAAAGAACACACATGCAATGACTCTAATGGATCCATATGTGGTTTGTGGAAAAGAACACACATGCAATGATAACTGGTGGGTCCATAAGTGGTTTGTGGAAAGAACACACATGGAGTGAACACTGGTTGATCCATATGTGGTTTGTGAGAAGAACACACATGAAATGACCACTGGTTGATCCATATGTGGTTTGTGGAAAAGAACACACATGCAATGAACACTGGTGGATCCGTAAGTGGTTTGTGGAAAGAACACACATGCAATGCCACTGGTTGACCCATGTGTGGTTTGTGGAAAGAACACACATGCAATGACACTGGTTGATCCATATGTGGTTTGTGGAAAGAACACACATGCAGTGACACTGGTTGATCCATGTGTGGTTTGTGGATAGTGTTGGGTCTGTACCATAGAAAACAAAAAATTTCCTACGATGAGAACTATACGCCAAGATCTATCTACTAGATATAGAGCAACGGGTGGACATACATCCATCGAGAACTTACCCTCGAAGACAACGAGTTTTGTTAACGAGTAGGAACTCGTGGTTGATGTAGTCGTACACTTGCCGATCTCAAGATCGTGTGGAAGTCCGAGCGCCGCAAATCAGCAGCGCATCCGTCCTCGCACACACGTTCAAGCCACCGGACAACCTCCACCTCCTCGCTCTAGCGAATCAGCGGAAGCAGCAACTCCTTCCAGACGCAAGGCCACTAGGAACATGTATCTCGCTAATCCGAGACCATGGGGGAATAATTCTAGAGGCGGAGAGAGATCCTTCACGAGGAGGTGTGAGGAAGAAGGAGGAAGAGCGGGGCCTTTTATAGGAGGAGGGGGGTTGCCCCTCCCCATGGCCGGTGCCTCATGGGGGTGACCCCTCACCTCCCCCATTCATGTGGTGGTAACCTCTCCACATTAAAATGCCTCTTCACATTCTCTTTTAAAGTCTCCACTTTAAATGCATTATAATTCTCTAAGTTTAATGCTTTCTCATTTAATAAAACTCTTTTATTAAATTTCTTCAGAATTTTGTTAATTACTTTAATTAACAAACATTCACATAAAACCCCTTGCAACATTCAATATCACATGCAGAACAACTTTCTGCAATTTCACCCCAAACAATTCCGGTTTCTATCGAAACAATTCCTACGCTTTGCAATCCTTTCGTATGAAACATATGTGCTACAAAATGGTGTCCGGTAACTCTTAAGTGTGTCACCCTACGGTTCGCGAATAATGCAGACATGATTGAGACTCCTCTCAGATCAATAATCAGAAGCGGGACCTGGAGATCCATACTCACTCCTGCACATTCAACGATGACTTCTGTGATCATGAGAACCTTTAACGCTAGTAATTTAATCCCTTTGTCTCATGATATAATACATGTCCGAGATTCGATCATCGGTATACAAATACCTAGTTTGATCTCGTTACCAACATGCATACTTTTCTCGTTCCCGTGATGTAACATTCTAGTGATCACATCACTTGCTTGCACGCTATCTTAATGTGATATCACCGAGAGGGCCCAGAGTATATCTATCCGTCATCGGAATTTACAAATTCCACTCTTGATCCATGAGCCTCAACATAACACCTTCGTAGCACTGAACCCACCTTTATAGTCAGCCTATTACGGTGTGACGTTTGATGTTATCAAGATACTCTTCCGGTGTTAGCAATTAACATGATCTCATGGTCTAAGGATAAAGATTACTTCGTATGATGTTATAGCAATGTAAACATAATGACTTGATCGTAATGCTATACTTCAGATGAATATTCATCACATCATTTCACAAATGTTGTGACCTTGTTATTAACAACATCCAATGTCCATGATCAGGAAACCTTGATCATCTTGTTAATCAACAAGCTAGTCTATAAGAGAGGCATAACTAGGAACCCTTTTTGTTTATTAAACAGACATGTATTGACGTTTCCGATCAATACAATTATAGCATGCAAAATAAACATCTATCATATACGAGGAATATATAATAACAACTTTATTATTGCCTCTCAGGGCATATTTCCTTCAGTCTCCCACTTGCACTAGAGACAATAATCTAGTTCACATAGTGATAAATCTAACACCCATGGAGTTCTGGTGTTGATCATGTTTTGCCCTAGGGAGAACTTTAGTCAATGGATCTGCTACATTTAGGTATGTGTGCACTTTACAAATCTTTATATCTCCATCCTTGACATGCTCGTGGATGGAGTGAAAACGGTGCTTAATATGCTTGGCATTCTTGTGAGACCTCGGTTCCTTTGCGTTGGCTATGGCTCCATTGTTGTCACAATAGATCACCATTGGGTCCAATGCACTAGGAACCACACCTAGTTCCGTTATGAACTCCTTCATCCACACCGCTTCCTGCGCCGCTTCTGAAGCAGCAACATATTCCGCCTCCGTCGTTGATCCAGCCACCACAGGTTGTTTGGAACTCCTCCAACTAACTGCTGCTCCGTTCAAGAGAAATACGTATCCGGATTGAGACTTAGAGTCATCCGGATCGGTGTCAAAACTAGCATCGACATAACACTTAGCGACTAGCTCTTCTTCACCTCCGTATACAAGAAACATATCCCTAGTTCTTCTCAAGTACTTAAGGATATTCTTGACCGCTATCTAGTGTTCTGAACCTGGATCAGTTGGTACCTACTAGTCAAACTAATAGCATGTGCCACATCCGGTCTTGTAAATAGCATGGCATATATTATAGAGCCTATGGCTGAGGCATAGGGGATCTTATCCATTATCTCTCTTTCTTCCGCCGTAGCCGGACTTTGAGTCTTGCTCAATGTCTTGCCTTGCAACATAGGTAAGAACCCCTTCTTACTTCTGGCCATATTAAACTTCTTTAATATCTTATCAAGGTATGTACTCCGCGATAGCCCAATTAGGCGCCTTGATCTATCTCTATAGATTTTAATGCCTAATATATATGACGCTTCACCATGGTCTTTCATCGAAAATTTGCTGTTTAGATAACTTTTAACACTGTTTAAAAGATCTATATCATTTCCAATCAATAATATGTCATCCACATATAATATCAGAAATGCCACATTGCTCCCACTCACTTTCTTGTAAATACAACCCTCTCAATAAGTTTGGACAAATCCAAACTCTTTGATCACCTCATCAAAGCGGAGATTCCAACTCCGGGATGCTTGCTTCAGTCCATAGATGGATCGCTGAAGTTTGCATACGTTATCAACATCCTTAGGATTGAAAAAACCCTTAGGTTGTATCATATACAACTCTTCTTCAATATTACCATTGAGGAACGCAGTTTTGACATCCATCTGCCATATTTCATAATCGAAATATGCAGCAATTGCTAACATAATCCTATCCAACTTTAGCATCGCTATAGGAGATAATGTCTCATCGTAGTCAACTCCTTGAATTTGCCGAAACCCCTTTGTGACAAGTCGAGCCTTATAGATGGTCACATTACCATCAGCATCAGTTTTTCTTTTGAAAATCCATTTATTCTCAACGGCCTTTTGATCGTGAGGTAAGTCCACCAAGGTCCAAACCTGGTTTTCGTACATGGATTCCATCTCGGATTTCATGGCTTCTAGCCATCTATTGGAATCCGGGCTCATCATCGCTTCTTCATACATCGTAGGGTCATCCATTTCATCAACCATGAAATTCACAACATGATTGTCGTATAGTTCAGGAGCTGCACGTGTCCTACTTGACCTGCGAGGTTTGGTAGTGTCCTCTTTCGGAGTTTCATGATCAATATCATTAGCTCTCTCTTCATTAGGTGAAGTCAACTCCGAAACAATTTCTGGTGCTGCACTACTTTCCATTTCATGAAGAGAAGGTTCAATAACCTCTTCGAGTTATACCTTTTGACTACTAACACCTTTCGCGAGAAACTCCTTCTCAAGAAAGGATCCATTCTTGGCAACAAAAACCTTGCCCTCGGATCTGTGATAGAAGGTATACCCAATCGTTTCCTTAGGGTATCCTATGAAGACGCATTTTTCTGCTTTGGGTTCGAGTTTATCTGGCTGAAGTTTCTTCAGATAAACATCGCATCCCCAAACTTTAAGAAATGCCAGCTTATGTTTGTCTCCAAACCATAATTCATACGGTGCCGTTTCAACGGATTTAGATGGTACCCGATTTAAAGTGAATGCAGTGGTTTCCAGTGCATAACCCCAAAATGATAGTGGCAAGTCAATAAGAGACATCATAGATCGAACCATATCCAATAAAGTACGATTATGACGTTCCGACACACCGTTACGTTGTGGTGTTCCGGTAGGCGTGAGTTGTGAAACTATTCCACAGTTTTTCATATGTCTGCAAAACTCGTAACTAAGATACTCTCCTCCACAGCCAGACCACAGAAATTTGATCTTTCTGTTATGATGATTTTCTACTTCATTCTGAAATTCCTTGAACTTTTCAAAAGTTTCAGATTTATGTTTCATCAAATAGATATACCCATATCTACTCAAATCATCTGTGAAAGTAACAAAATTACGATATCCACCTCGCGCCGACACACTCATTGGTCCACACACATCAGTATGTATGATTTCCAATAAATCTGTCGCCCGTTCCATTGAACAGGAAAACGGTGTTCTAGTCATCTTGCCCATAAGGCATGGCTCACATGTATCAAATGATTCAAAATCAAGTGATTCCAAAAGTCCATAAGAATGGAGTTTCTTCATGTGTTTAACGCCAATATGACCTAGACGGCAGTGCCACATATATGTAGATAAATCATCATGAAGTTTAACCCTTTTAGCATCAACACAATGAATATGCATAATACTACTATCGAGATCCAATAGAAATAAACCATTCAACATAGGTGCATGACCATAAATGATATTATCCATATAAATCGAACAACCATTATTTTCAGATTTAAAGGAATAACCACTTCGCATCAAAAACGATCCGGATACAATGTTCATGCTCAGTGCAGGCACAAAATAACAATTATTTAGATTTATCACTAATCCCGATGCCATATGGACATGCAACCGTGGGGCCCCTGGATAATCCTCCAAGAATCCCTGTTATGCATACAACCATGATCCCATGATCAGTTAGTCGTGGCACATAACCGACAAGTATCATTACAATATCTGAGAATATACCGAATTACAAGACTTACATAAATTCCATTAAGGCTACATCAATAAACATCAGCCGATCTTCATCAAGCGTAGATCCCGAGCCACGCCTTAACCTACAGGCAACTGACTAGGAGAACGTCATAGCTCGCATAGTCGCCATCACCACCTTCTTCTTGGAATCTGACCAAGTTAATAGCCATGGACAATGCCAGTGAGTACTTTGACTGTACTCGCAAACCACCTTAAGATAACAGTAATAACAAGAGGATATGCACTATGGCTGTGGTAGTAGGAGGGCTCCAAGAGGGGTTCTTTTTTGAAAATAGTTTCTCTTGTAGGTATAGCATCTACATATCTTTGTTGAAATTTTTTGTAAAACGTTTTAGAAACCTTTTTGAAAAGTTTTGAAAACATTATGACTGGGTCACCCATTTGCTTCTCCTTTACGGCCATCCCATGACCAAACTCCTTCCATACCCCTCTGACCATCCCATGGTCAAAGAAGGTATCCTTTCCGACCATCCCATGGTCAAAACATTTTCAAAGACTTTTATTTTCCAAAATCCTTTTTGAAAACAAAACCAGCACCGCTCTACAGAAGTTTGTCCAACCCGTCCTTAACCGTGGACACGGCTATTCGAATAGATTTACACTCTGCAGAGGTTGTACACTTTACCCACACCATCCGGGTACACTACCCTGATCTTCACCGATCGTGGGTCGAGTAACCGATCAAGACTCTCTGGATGCCCACTCTAGTTTAAGTGCCTACCCTATGACTGTTAATCCCCTCAAAACCGGGACGTCGGGCGAGAACCAACCGGAGCGCTTATTACACGTCCCACTTCACGCTTTCAATGAGGGGCTCATAGTAACACGTGGAGGCCTGCCGACCCTTCATTCCTTCTCCAGGTCGATGTCCCGCATGGACCTATATCGGAGAAGGCCCAACCTCTAGGGATCCCCGATCCCCTATAGTTGTTGCGAGGCAGCTTATACCAGAATAGAAAAACATCAAATCCAGCCCTGTCCCATTCTAGAGTAGTGTGGTTGCACAGGGTTAAGTTGTTATAGCTAAACTGCAAAGAATCAGGTGCGTTTTTGTAAACCTTTTTCCTCCGGGTTTCCTCCAGCATTTTGTAAAACAAAACCTTTTTCTTTCTCAACAACTCTTGGGAGGTCCCACCTCACCAAGGTTTTTATCATAAACAGTTGGAAAAACTTTTTCCGGGGTCTTCCCATCCTCTAGCTTTTGCTTCGGCTAAATCGGGGTCTCCAAAGGGGTATGGTGTAATACACCATCTATTCCACTATGGGCAAATAGGTATCATCAAGAGGGTTGTACTTAGTAGTACCATTGAGTAAGGGTTTGGAGGAGCCAAACCTCTACCATATATATATATATATATATATATATACATCAATATATAGCAAACCAATGCAGTTTTAATAAGCAGTTGATAAAACATGCATAAGTAAAACAGTAGGACAAGGCTTATGAGCAAGAAGGTGGCTTGCCTGATGATTAGAAATATGGCATAATCGTCCCTAGACTTCTTCTTAGAAAACCATAATAACCAATAAAAAAGCCTTGTCTGATGATCAGCTCTAGCCCATAATCTTCTTCTGCTCTCCGATATAATCACAACTATCGTCGATATGGAACACATGCAGACAAACAAAAAGGGCACAATCACTACAAGGCATACAATCACCAATGCATACAACGAACAATGAATAATACAAGTTCACAAATCAGTAGGTCTTAGGAAGAAGGGTTTTTTATAAGATTGGTATTATCTTGGGATTATGGAAGAAAGTCCCCTTAGGATTTATAGTCTAGGAAGTACCTAGGAGGGGTTTTAGACCAAGGACATATTCTGTATGATATCATTGTATACAAATGATACCTACAGGTAGAGGTTGATAAAATGAAACCAACAAAAGTGGTTTCACTCTTTTATCACTTTTCTTGGAATAGTTATGATTTTCCTAGTGAGTTAACTTCTAGTTTAAGGGAATAAATCACTACAAAAGTTCTGGAGTTCAAAAAATTATTTACTTGGGTGGTTATGTAGTGCTTGATGTACTTGTTCAATGAGAGTTGGAATCACTCCAAAATAGTTACCAGAATGCCCTCAGGAAATTCCCAAAGGCAGTTTTATAGACATTTTTTCTTTTTCACCAAATTTAATCTACAGAAAGTTTCAGTTTGATTCCAAAGACACACTGTAGGTATCTGGAATACCTTTCTGTAGAAATTGGAAGAAACCTTTTTGGAGCTGTATAACTACTGAAGTGAATTTCGAGATGAATAAACCATGCATAGAATAGTTTAATTCACAGAAAAACAGCCAAGGCCCAATAAATCATGAGCTCCTGGATTTAGGTAGGTATTGATGTATCAGATCCTAGAGAGTTGAAATGATGTCAAAACAACTCATGGGTTGGTCTATGGAATTTTCTAAGGGCAGAAAAGGACTGATTTTGTTATTTTTACTACAGAAAAACAAAAGCTTCACTTGGCATGAGGCTAACTCTATGAGATAGATACATGCAACACCTATCAGACACAACTAGGTTTACCCAATTTGGATTTTCCAAACGCCTTGAAAGGTTTATTTAGTGAAAAGGACATCTTGTGATATTTTAATTATCAGAAAAGAACCAAAGTTCTTTTGGGAAAAACAGAGGTACTACATGTTTAAGAAAACCTTCATAACCATTAGGAATTTTAGATCTAGGCATTTGGCAGCAGTTTCCATTTTTAGTTTGATTTAAATCAAACAGCTAGTTTCAGATCTGGGAAAAATTGGTAAAAAGGAAAAAGGCGTCGTGGGCCGAAACCAGGAGGGGAAACAAGCCACTGCCGCTGGGCCGGCCCAATAGGCGGCACCGGGGGAGCACGTGCGTGGGCTCTAAACTGCGGCATGGGGCCTAGCTGTTAGTGAGTGTGGCGGGGCTGAGCGGTACGGGCGGTTTGTGGCCTTCCGATTAAGTCGGATCGTACGGCTCTCATCCTTCTTCCCCGCGGGAAATGAGCGGCACGGCGCCGAACCCTAGCTCCACCAGAGAGGGTGCGGGCGACGTACATGAGGCTCGACGGCGGCCGAAAGGTGGCGGGGGAGACGCCAGACTCCACGACGAGTCCGGTGATGGGCGGGATGATGGGGTTCGTCGTCGGGAGTGGTCTCGTGCCGATGCGTCCAAGGCAAGCTCGCTGGAGCTCAGCGCTGCAGTAGAGCCAGAGTTCCCTAGGCAAGGAGAAGTGGGAGGTCAGATGCAGAGGGTCATGAGGGTTTCGAAAACGTCACATACAGAGGGAGAGGATCAAAGGAGGGAGTACACTGACCAAACCTTGAGAATGGCCGAGAGGGGAAACTCTCCTTTTTCGAGGGACATGTAGAGGCAGGGGCTTGAGGAGGGCTCTGCAGGGGTTCTAGCGAAGAGGTGAGGGGTGGATAGGAGGGGCAGGGGGAGGTCGGAGTCGACCAAGCACTCCACTGCCCGCAGGAGACCGAGAGGAGAGCTCCTTCTCCTCCATGACGATGGGGAGCTCGGGCTCTGGATCTGGAGCTGGAGAGGGGTGAGGGGATAGGGTAGGAGTGGTCTGAGAGCAGAGGGGAGGGTTGTGCTGGTCTCTAGCCCTTTAAACCGAAAGGGGAGGTCCACGGGGATCTTGGTGCATGGGGGAACTTGGAAATAGTCCATGGCCTTGCCATTGGGCATTGTGGGTAGTGGAGAGGTGTGGTGGGGTACTGGAGTCGAGCAGTAAGTGGTGGGAGGATGGTGTTTGCTGCTGCACCATTATTTACAAGATTTGCAAGATATGCATATCTCTCTTCTCTCTTTCCAAGAGGAAAAGACAAGGGGAGGGGGTGTGCTACAATAATTGGTACAGTGCCCATGACCAGGGGGGTGTTAGAGTGGCTGTGGTGGTCACATGTCCACATTTGGTGAGGGTTTGGTTGGGTTTTGGTTTAAGGTTGATAAGAGTCCAAATCTGCCATATAGAAAGATCATGGTCAGGTTTTCCAAATTTGATCTTTGCAAGGTGAGCTAAGTGTACTGGTAGATGGAAAAGGTTAAGATACATCTCTGAGATTTATTTGGGATTTTTCTAAAGATTTAAAGTCCATTTAAAACCATTTATTCAGAATCTACAGAAGTAGTTTCTAGAAAAGCATTTGATAAATTTTCATTGGACAAGGTTGGTTTTTAGTTTGAGATGGTACCAAATGTGAAAACACTTAGGGGAATTTTCCAAAGAATTTTTGGGGCTTAAAGGTATTTAAAACATTTATTATTCCATTTCAGCCATTTAGGAAAATGGGCAAAAAGAAATAATAAAGCTCTTCAAAAAATATTTATTTTTTAAGTGGGAAGATGGGGTATGATGTGTGGACCTCAATTTATCCAAAATTTGGGGAAGTGTTTTGGCAAAAACCACACTTTCCTTTATGGGAGAGGTTTTGGCGGTTTTGCCTTTTTAAGGGAATTAAATAGTTTTGGTCCATAATAAATATGGATAATTATTGATAAATCTTGATGATCAAGGTAGATGATGTAGACAAGGTGTAGCAAGCATTTTCCACCTTGGGATTGGAGAATCCAAGTTGATTTTGGTGGAATACCCTAGATTAAGGATCTAGGGTGAGGTTAATTTCATACTATCAAAACAGGGTTGTATCTTGGAGCTCAAATCTCCCCATGGGGCATGGGATATATGGATGGATAGACCAAGTTATTTGGATTGCAATGGTGTGGAGGTTTGAGCTTGATCCTGCTTGAGCTCACCAAGACAGGCTTTCAAACTTTGAATAAATAAGCCCGCCAAAGCAGATTATAAACTAGCCTTCAAAACCTTGTGGGTTTAATCAGCACAAGGATCCACTTGGAACAAGTGAAGTAGGTATTGATAGACCTATATTAGAAGAACACAACCATTCAAAGAGTTGTTCCATAGAAGGTGGGATGGTGGTGTGAGATTATACCAAAGTATGCATGTTGACTAGATTTGCAGGAAAAAGTTATTTTCTTGCCTGCAAAACCATCAAGAACAAGTGGGCTGGAGGATGATATATCCAAGAGAAAGAGTGTGCCTTGGTAGTACTTATGATGGTTAACAAGATGGTTCAAGTGCATTACCAAAAATGCACAAGGGTTGAGAAGGGGAGGCTTTCAAAAAGGTGATGTTGGAACTGTTTCCAGACTTGGCCATATTTGGCAGTTTTGAGGATTTTGACTAGAGTATGAGAGAGAATGTTCTTGGAGGGGTTGCAAGGTATTAGAGCTTTAACAAGTGGGTGATGTGGAAGTGTAGATTGGGAAGAAGATATCCATGCTTGGTATTTGTCTTCATTGACGTGGAAGCTTCTAGAAGGGATCACTTCAGAATTGATCTGGTTAAGGGTTTTAGATGATCACTTAGCAGCTAGGGTTCAGATCCAGATTGTATCCTTGCAAAGGGTGGGAGGATTTGGAGACATCTTGATCCTAGTGATGATCACCTAGAGTAACTCATACTTCTTCTAAGCAATCAATTCAAACAGCAGATCAAGGCAACTCATCCTACAAACAAATCAACTACTACTGGGGTTACCACCAAGCTTAGCTTGAGGTAAGGATGGGTATTTTGAAATAGGTTGGAGTTTGAACAAGGTAAGGTCCTTGGTATCTCTACCAAGAGTAGAATCCAAAAGCTTGTAGAAAGGTTTTGGAGATCCTAGAGGTAAGAGTAGTTGAAGGTTCTGTCTTGAAAACATAAGGAGATTATATTATATAACTCTCCATAGTTTTGTCAATAGAAGTTACCAAAATAGTTTTGGGTACATAAGCATCTTGGCTCATGTATTGAAATGCCAGAACATTTGAGAATATGGAAATTAAGCCAAGACTGTTTTGGGAAGTAGCTTTTGTCAACTGGTGTTAAGATAAGGAGTATATCATCTAATACACATTCATATGCATAAGCATATCCAAAAAACAAGCAAACACTTCAGCATTAAACAAGAAATTGGGACAACTAATCAGGGTTGCTGAAATTGGGATGTTACAGCAGCATTCCGACGGTGATCACATCAACTCTTGATCCATTGCCAACCCGCATCGTGACCTCATCCCTTGCTAGTTGTCGCTTGTTCCGCAGCCGCTGAATCGAGTTACATATATTAGCAACCGATCTCGTATCAAATACTCAGGTGCTACTGCGAGTACTAGTCAAGTACACATCAATAACATGTATATCACATATACCTTTGTTTGCCTTGCCGGCCTTCTTGTCCGCCAAATACTTGGGGCAGTTGCGCTTCCAATGGCCAGTCCCCTTGCAATAGTAGCACTCGGTATCAGACTTAGGGCCAGATCGGGGTTTCTTTTCAGGTGTAGCAACATATTTGCCACCCTTCTTTCCCTTCTACTTGCCTTTCTTGTCCTTCTTGAAACCGGTGGTCTTATTGATCATCAACACTTGATGTTCTTTACTAATCTCCACTTCTGTAGTCATAAGCATTGATACAAGCTCGGGAAGAGACTTCTTCATGACCTGCATATTATAGTTCATCATGAAGCTCTTGTAGCTAGGTTGTAGAGATTGGAGAACACGATGTATGCCTAAGTCAATGGGAATCTTTATTCCCAAGGATACAAGCTTAGCGGTGTACCTAGACATTTTGAGTACGTGCTCACTAACGGAGTTGTTCGCTTCCATCATGCAGCTAAAGAACTTTTCAGAAGCATTATAACTCTCTACGACAGCATGGGTATCGAAAATAATTTTCAATTCTCCCATGGTACCAAAGGCATTGCCATTTTCGAAATGCTTTCGAAGTTCTGGCTCTAGCCCATACAATATGCCGCAATGAACTAAGTTGTGGTCCTCCTGACGAGTTATATAGACATTCTTTTCCTCGTAAGGGGTATCAGGAGCTGGTGGGGGGCCTAGCGGCACCTCTAGCACATATTGTTTTTGTGCAGCAGTGAGGAGAATCCTCAAATTCATAGCCCATTTGGTGAAGTTGCTACCATTCGCAGCAAGCTTCTCTTTCTCCATGAACACATTGAAATTAAAAGTAGACGATGCCATCTACAATAGAATTTGTAAAGTTTAGTTAGACTAAGTTTATGATAGATTGAGTTCAACTAATCCAAATTACTAATGAACTCCCACTCAAAAACGACATCCCTCGTGTCTTTTTGGTGATTACATGAACCAAATCCACTACACCAAGTCCGATCATCACGTGAGTCGGTGTAGCCTCAAAGGCGAGCATCAATATGGGCATCATATCAACTATATGACTCAGGCTTAACATTTTGGTCCGTGTTCCGAGGCCATGTCTGTACATGCCAGGCTCGTCAAGTAAGAACCTTAGTATTCCGCGTGTGTAAAACTGTCTTACACCCGTTGTATGAAAGCGCGGAGTCGAGTACACCCGATCATCACGTGATGTCTCGAAACATGATCCATAGAACGGTGCATACTAAAGGAAGAACACATTTTATCTTGATATATAATTGAGGTATCATCTTATAATGCTACCAAAAAGCGCCAAACTAGCAGTATAAGATGCTAACATCTAATGTGTAAAGTGAGATGATATGTTCCATGCATTTGATCTCTATCATTTGCATCGTGGTATGATCTCTATCATTCCTTTGTGTGTAAGGCCAAGGTATATGGGACTTAAATGTTGAGTGTGTTGTAAGAGTATCTATCATACATCTACTTACAATAATACCATATCAAGACTCTAGCCCAGCAACAATCTAAACTAGACGCCTCTAATTTTATCAATTCCAAGTTTTACGTGGCTTAGGGCTTTCGGAGATAGAACTGGTCTTTCCTACGAATATGAACCACAACGAGGATAACAACGTTATTAGCAACTCATTGTAAATCAGGTATTTACTATAGTAGGAGAGACAGACACCCGTCAGCCACTTATGCAAAACTAGTTGCATGTTAGTCGTGGAACCGGTCTCATGTACGATGACATGTAAGGTTGGTACGGGCCGCTTCATCCCACTATGCCACCAATATCCAAAATACATAGAAGATGCAATAACATGATCATCATCACCCACATATAGACATATGTGTACTACCCGTGCAAAGCACCTACGCATAGATCAGACTCTGATACCACTGTTGGGTCCGCAGCATAGAAAACAAAAAATTTCCTACGATGAGAACTATACGCCAAGATCTATCTACTATATACAGAGCAACGGGTGGACATACATCCATGGAGAACTTACCCTTGAAGAAAATGAGTTTTGTTAACGAGTAGGAACTCGTGGTTGATGTAGTCGTACACTTGCCGACCTCAAGATCGTGTCGAAGTCCGGGCGCCACAAATCAGCAGCGCATCTGTCCTCGCACACACGTTCAAGCCACCGGACAACCTCCACCTCCTAGATCTAGCGAATCAGTGGAATCAGCAACTCCTTCCAAACGCAAGGCTACCGGGAACATGTATCTCGCTAATCCGAGACCATGGGGGAATAATTCTAGAGGGGGAGAGAGATCCTTCACGAGGAGGTGTGAGGAAGAAGGAGGAAGAGGGGGGCCTTTTATAGGAGGAGGGGGGTTGCCCCTCCCCATGGTCGGCGCCTCATGGGGGGTGACCCCTCACCTCCCCCATTCATGTGGTGGTAACCCCTCCACACTAAAATGCCTCTTCACATTCTCTTTTAAAGTCACCACTTTAAATGCATTAAAATTCTCTAAGTTTAATGCTCTCTCATTTAATAAAACTCTTTTATTAAATTTATTCAGAATTTTGTTAATTACTTTAATTAACAAACATTCACATAAAACCCCTTGCAACATTTCAATATGACATGCAGAACCACTTTCTGCAATTTCACCTGAAACAATTCCAGTTTCTATCGAAACAATTCCTGCGCTTTGCAATCCTTTCGTCTGAAATATATGTGCTCCAAAATGGTGTCCGGTAACTCTTAGGTGTGTCACCCTACGGTTCTCGAATAATGCAGACATGATTGAGACTCCTCTCAGATCAATAATCAGAAGCGGGACCTGGAGATCCATACTGACTCCTGCAAATTCAACGATGACTTCTGTGATTGTGAGAACCTTTAACGCTAGTAATTTAACCCCTTTGTCTCGTGATATAATACATGTCCGAGATTCGATCATCAGTATCCAAATACCTAGTTTGATCTCGTTACCGACATGCACTCTTTTCTCGTTCCCGTGATATAACATTCTAGTGATCACATCACTTGCTTGCAAGCTATCTTAATGTGATATCATAGAGAGGCCCAAAGTATATCTATCCGTCATCGGGATTGAAAAATTCCACACTTGATCCATGAGCCTCAACATAACACCTTCGTAGCATTGAACCTACCTTTATAGTCACCCCGTTATGGTGTGATGTTTGATGTTATCAAGATACTCTTCCGGTGTTAGCAATTAACATGATCTCATGGTCTAAGGATAAAGATTACTTCGTATGATGTTATAGCAATGTAAACATAATGACTTGATCGTAATGCTATACTTCAGATGAATGTTCATCACATAATTTCACAAATGTCGTGACCGTGTTATTAACAACATCCAATGTCCATGATCAGGAAACCTTGATCATCTTCTTAATCAACAAGATAGTCTATAAGAGAGGCATACTTAGGAACCCTTTTTGTTTATTAAACACACATGTATTGACTTTTCCGATCAATACAATTATAGCATGCAAAATAAACATCTATCATATACGAGGAATACATAATAACAACTTTATTATTGCCTCTCAGGGCATATTTCCTTCAGATAGAACACACATGCAATGACTGTAGGGGGTCCATATGTGGGTCATGTCAGGAGCACAGATGCAATGCCATTGGTGGATCCATGTGTGGTTTGTGGGAATAACACACATGCAATGACTCTAGTGGGTCCATATGTGGTTTGTGAAAAGAACACACATGCAATGACCACATTTGATCCATATGTAGTTTGTGGAAAGAACACACATGCAATGACACTAGTTGAAACCATGTGTGGTTTGTGGAGAGAACACACATGCAATGACTCTACTGCTAGTTTTAGAATAAGAACACACATGCAATGACTCTAGTGGGTCCATATGTGGTTCATGAAAAGAACACACATGCAATGACTCTAGTGGGTCCATATGTGGTTCATGAAAACAAAACACATGCAATGACCACTGGTTGATCCATATGTGGTTTGTGGAAAAGAACACACATACAATGAACACTTGTGGATCCATAAGTGGTTTGTGGAAAGAACACACATGCAATGCCATTGGTTAATCCATGCGTGGTTTTGGAAAGAACACACATGCAATGCCATTGGTTAATCCATGCGTGGTTTATGGAAACAACACACATGCAGTGACTCTAATGGATCCATATGTGGTTTGTGGAAAAGAACACGCATGCAATGAACACTGGTGGATCCATAAGTGGTTGGTGGAAAGAACACACATGTAGTGAATACTGGTTGATCCATATGTGGTTTGTGAGAAGAACACACATGCAATGACCACTGGTTGATCCATATGTGGTTTATGGAAAAGAACACACATGCAATGAACACTGAGGATCCATAAGTGGTTTGTGGAAACAACACACATGCAATGACAATGGTTGATCCATGTGTGGTTTGTGGAAGGAACACACATGCAATGGCACTGGTTGATCCATACGTGGTTTGTGGAAAGAACACACATGCAATGACATTGGTTGATCCATGTGTGGTTCGTGTATAGAACACACATGCAATGACTCTAGTGGGTCCATATGTGGTTCATGTCAGGAACACACATGCAATGCCATTGGTGGATCCATGTGTGTTTTGTGGAAAGAACACACATGCAATGACTCTAGTGGGTCCATATGTGGTTCATGTCAGGAACACAAATGCAATGCCATTGGTGGATCCATGTGTGTTTTGTGGAAAGAACACACATGCAATGACTCTAGTGGGTCCATATATGGTTTGTGAAAAGAACACACATGCAATGACCACTGGTTGATCCATATGTGGTTTGTGGAAAGAACACACATGCAATGACACTAGTTGATTCATGTGTTGTTTGTGGAAAGAACACACATGCAATGACCCTAGTGCTAGTTTTAGTATAAGAACACACATGCAATGACTAGTGGGCCCATATGTAGTTTGTGAAAAGAACACAAATGTAATGACCACTGGTTCATCCATATGTGGTTTGTGGAAAAGAACACACATGCAATGAACACTGGTGGATCCATAAGTGGTTTGTGGAAAGAACACACATCAGTGAACACTGGTGGATCCATATGTTGTTTGTGAAAAGAACACATGTGCGATGACTCTAGTGTTGGTTTTAGTATAAGAACACACAAGCAATAACTCTAGTGGGTCCATATGTGATTTGTGGAAACAACACACATGCAATGACACTGGTTGATCCATGTGTGGTTTGTGGAAAGAACACACATGCAATGACTCTAGTGGGTCCATATGTGGTTTGTGAAAAGAACACACATGCATTGACCACTGGTTGATCCATATATGGTTTGTTGAAAAGAACACACATGCAATGAACACTGTTGGATCCATAAGTGGTTTGTGGAAAGAACACACATGCAATGCCATTGGTTAATACATGTGTTGTTTGTGGAAAGCAAACAAATGCAGTGAACATTGGTTGATCCATACGTGGTTTGTGTAAAGAACACACATGCAATGCCATTGGTTGATCCATGTGTGGTTTGTGGAAATCAACACACATGCAATGACACTGGTTGATCCATGTGTGGTTTGTGGAAAGAATATACATGCAATGACTCTAGTGCTAAGAACACGCATGCAGTGACTCTAGTGGGTCCATATGTGGTTTGTGAAAAGAAAACACATGCATTGACCACTAATTGATCCATATGTGGTTTGTGGAAAAGAACACACATGCAATGAACACTGGTGGATCCATAAGTGGTTTGTTGAAATAACACACATGCAATGCCATTGGTTAATACATGTGTGGTTTGTGAAAAGAAAACACATGTAGTGAACACTGGTTGATCCATATGTGGTTTGTGTAAAGAACACACATGCAATGCCATTGGTTGATCCATGTGTGGTCTGTGGAAAGAACACACATGCAATGACACAGGTTGATCCATGTGTGGTTTGTGAAAAGAACATACATGCAATGACACTAGTGGGTCCATATCTGGTTTGTGAAAGGAACACACATGCAATGACCACTAGTTGATCCATATGTGGTTTGTGGAAAGAACACACATGCAATGACACTGGTTGATCCATGTGTGGTTTGTGGAAAGAACACACATGCAATGACTCTAGTGCTAGTTTTAGTACAAGAATACACATGCAATGACTCTAGTGGGTCCATATGTGGTTTGTGAAAAGAACACACATGCAATTACCACTGGTTGATCCATATGTGTTTTGTGGAAAAGAACACACATGCAATGAACACTGGTGGAACCATAAGTGGTTTGTGGAAAGGACACACATGCAGTGAACACTGGTGGATCCATATGTTTATTGTGAAAAGAACACACATGGAATGACTCTAGTGCTAGTTTTAGTATAAGAACACACAACCAATGACTCTAGTGGGTCCATATGTGATTTGTGGAAAGAACACACATGCAATGACACTGGTTGATCCATGTGTGGTTTGTGGAAAGAACACACATGCAATGCCATTGGTTGATCCATGTGTGGTTTGTGGAAATAACACCCATGCAATGACTCTAATGGATCCATATGTGGTTTGTGGAAAAGAACACACATGCAATGACCACTGGTTGATCCATGTGTGGTTTGTGGAAAGAACACACATGCAATGACACTGGTGGATCCATGTGTGGTTTGTGAAAAGAACACACATGCAATGAGTCTAGTGCTGGTTTTAGTATAAGAACACACATGCAATGAATCTAGTGGGTCCATATGTGATTTGTGGAAAGAACACACATGAAATGACACTGGTTGATCCATGTGTGGTTTGTGGAAAGAACACACATGCAATGAACACTGGTGGATCCATAAGTGGCTTGTGGAAAGAACACACATGTAGTGAACACTGGTGGATCCATATGTTGTTTGTGAAAAGAACACACGTGCAATGACTCTAGTGCTGGTTTTAGTATAAGAACACACAAGCAATGAATCTACTGGGTCCATATGTGATTTGTGGAAAGAATAGACATGCAATGACACTGGTTGATCCATGTGTGGATTGTGGAAAGAACACATGCAATGAACACTGGTGGATCCATAAGTGGTTTGTGGAAAGAACACACATGCAATGACACTGGTTGATCCATATGTGGTTTGTGGAAAAGAACACACATGCAATGAACATTGGTGGATCCATAAGTGGTTTGTGGAAAGAACACACATGCAGTGAACACTGGTGGATCCATATGTTGTTTGTGAAAAGAACACACATGCAATGACTCTAGTGCTGGTTTTAGTATAAGAACACACAAGCAATGACTCTAGTGGGTCCATATGTGAGTTGTGAAAAGAACACACATGCAATGCCACTGGTTGATCCATATGTGGCTTGTGGAAAGAACACACATGCAATTCCATTGGTTAATCCATGTGTGGTTTGTGGAAAGAACAAACAGGCAATGACTCTAATGCTGGTTTTCGTATAATAATACATATGGATCCGTATGTGGTTTGCGGAAAAGAACACACATGCAATTACCACTGGTTGATCCATGTGTGGTTTGTGGAAAGAACACACATGCAATGACTCTAATGCTGGTTTTAGTATAAGAACACACATGCAATGACCACTGGTTGATCCATAAGTGGTTTGTGGAAAAGAACACACATGCAATGACCACTTGTTGATCCATAAGTGGTTTGTGGAAAGAACACAGATGCAGTGAACACTAGTTTATCCATGTGTGGCTTGTGAAAAGAACACACATGCAATGCCATTTGTTGATCCATATGTGGTTTGTGGAAAGAACACACATGCAATGACACTGGTTGATCCAAATGTTGTTCATGACAGGAACACACATGCAATGACTCTTGTGGATACATATGTGGTTTGTGGAAATAACACAAATGAAATGAACTCTAGTGGATCTATCTTGGCATAATTTGATGTATGCCACGATGCATTTCATTGCAAAAGACACCCACTTTCCATTTTTATACTACTCAACTTTGCCCTTGGTTTTTTGATTCTACCCAGTTTTGCCCCCTCTCTCTCTCTTTCGTAGAAGCCCAAACATGTGCCTACTCTGTCTGCTACACCCTGATTGGTTGTCACAGTTGTCACGCGGATCATGCGCACCACTACTAGGAAACAACCTATAGGTAGACAATTAATCTGTGGCGCATATGTAAATCCATGCGCCACAGAGACTTGTCAGTGGCGCACTAGGGAGCATGCGCCACACAAACCTGGAAGATCTGTGGTGCATTTTGTGCAATATGCGCCACAGAAGGGGCGGGTTGATTCAAGTTCTGTGGCGCATAATGAGATATGTGCCATAGAAGTTTCCTCTTCTGTGGCGCATATTTTATTATGCGCCATAGAACATGGAGGAGGGCCCTACCACGGGATCTAATTCACCCATGATCTATGGCGCATTTGGACTTATGCGCCACAGAAGTTTGAGCTTCTGTGGCGCATTTTCTCCATATGCGCCACAAATGAGGGCGTCCAGATCCATGTTAAAAAGGTGACAAAGCTCCCACCTTATCTATCCACCACCACCCATTTTACATCTCTTCCTTTCTACCTCCTCCCAACTCGTCTTCCTCCTCCCTCACACCCCATTTTGCCCATAGTTTCTCCATTTTCTTGTAACTAAACCTAATTTAGTCCATAGATTGGTCAGTGGAAGATTCCCTCCAACTTGTAGATCTAAAAGTTCCTTACTTTTCTCTCTCACATCTCTATTTGTTTTCTAATTTCCTCTCCACCACCTTGTAGATCTATTTGTCCACACTCTCTCTTCGCGCGGTCTCGTCTCGCTATTATTGTGTCTACTAGGTGAGTACTTGGCCATGAACATGTAGGTGAAGCTTGTCGCGTGGGCGATGTGTCTGTGCGATCCATGGCAAGACGATGCTTGTGTGGTGCATGAATGTTTGCAATGGGAGGACTTTTTTGTTGCTTTCTTGTTGTCGTCTCGGCCGGTGTGGTTGCATGGATGTTTGCCGAAATGGTAATTCATTTCCATTTTGGCAAATTTTTGCACTACCCATATGTCCTAATTTTAGGAAAGGTCATGCCGAATTTTTTCCGGCTAGCATTCATGCATGTGTGTGTTCATATGGTGTGGTTCTCACCTATACTCTATGTTTTGACCGCTCAGGAAACCATGGTCCTCACGATGAGTGAAGGTCGAATTGCTAGGTACAAGAAAGACACGAAGGAGGACATGATTCTGAACAACAAGACCATGATAAGATGCCCATGTCGAACATGCAAACTGCAGCGCTGGATCGACCTTAAATCTGGACAATTGGAGGGTCACCTGCTCCAGCGTGGTTTGATGCACGACCTCAATGAGGCACCGACAGGACATGGTGGTCACGAAGACATGGGCGGGCGAGAAGATGAAGAGTCTACCGGGCATGATCATCATGACGAAGGAGATGCCGGCGGGCATGATCATCATGACGAAGGATATGCCGACGGGCATGATCAACATGGAGAAGGAGATGGCGATGGGCATGATCATCATGAAGAAGGAGAAGACGCGAACACACAGACACTACTAACTTTGGTCTTGCAGGACCCTCATGTTCAAGAATTGCTCCTCAAGGAGACGAGCAATGACAAAAGCTGCAGCCAGAGAGAAAGCCAAGCTGGCCCAAATGGAGGTAGACCGGATGACTCCATTGTATCCTGGGTGTCGCCCCGAGGATACACGTTTGAGTGTAATGCTCAAGGCTCTGGAGATGAACATGGAATACTGGAACGACCGACTTCCTAAGGGGAACACATTGCCAACAAGTATCAAGGAGGCCAAGAAAATCGTCTGCCCTCTCGGCCTACCACACATTAAATACCACGCATGCGTCAACGATTGCGCACTTTATCGGAACGAGTACGCGGATAGAACCACATGTCTGGTGTGTGGCCAAGGACGATACAAGAGAGGGAACAAGAAAGTTCCTCGAAAAGTGGTATGGTACTTTCCTATCACCCCTCGTCTATAGCGATATTTTGTAGATCCTAAGGAAGCAAAGCTCATGCAATGGCACGTGGAAAGAGAGAAACCCGAAGATGATCCAGAGAAGGGAAAGATCCTAACACACCCTTCAAATGCTAGCCAATGGAATGCATTAGACATCGAGTTCGAAGAGTTCGGGGGTGATGCAAGGAATGTTAGGCTGGGTATGAGCACCGATGGACTCAATCATTTTGGAAACCAGAGTAGCACGCATAGCACGTGGCCCGTGTTTGTATGGCCGTACAACCTCCCTCGTGGCTATGCATGAAGCAAAGGTATGTACACATGAGCATTCTTTTTCAGGGGCCGAAACAACCAGGTATCGATATGCATCAGTATCTCGGGCTATTGAGAGAGGAGTTAGCTAGCTTGTGGGAGACGCCGGCCCGTACGTGGGATGCCTACACTAAAGAATATTTCCATCTGAGAGCCGTGTTGCTCACGACCGTGCAGGACTATCCTGGTTACGCATATGTATCGGCCCAGGTGAACCATGGACACAATGCATGCGTCAAGTGCATGGATGAGATACCGCATCTCTAGCTACCAAGGGATCTCGGGTCTTCGAAAACCGTGTTCCAAGGTACTCGAAAGTGGCTCCGCATGGATCACCCGTGGAGAAAACGTGGTGACCTGTTCAATGGTAAGGACAAGCTCGAAAGAGCCCCGCGTCCGAGGAGAGGTGAAGAAATCGAGGAGCTTTTGAATAATTGGGTAGATTGCCCTACGCCTGAAAAAAATGACCGAGGACAAAGCCGTTGCTGGGTGTATGAAAAGCAAGGTCTGTTTTCTGGGACCTACCGTATTGGAAGGTCCTTCACACTCCCCATAGCCTCGATGTAATGCACATCACGAAGAACATAACCGAGAGTCTGGTTGGCACTCTACTGAGCATGCCGGAGAGGACCAAGGATGCCCAAAGCAAGAAAGGACCTTAAATTTCTTGGCATCAAGAAGTCGATCGGTGTGAAGCAGCTCGACAGGCTACATGAAGAGATCGTGATGATACTATGCGAGCTTGAGATTTACTTCCCGCCCGCATTCTTCGACATCATGGTGCAGCTGCTTGTACATGTCGTGGACGACATCATCCACCTCGGGCCGACATTCCTGCACAACATGATGTCGTTTGAAAGGCTAAATAGTGTCATCCAAGGATTCATTCACAATAGGTCTTGTCCAGATGGACGCATAGCCAAGGGATTTCGGATCTACGAGTGCATCTCCTTCTGCCAGAATTATCTAACCACCGAGAACGAGGATGTTGGAATACCCACAAAGAAGCACCTCGGCAGGCTCGGTGGATATGGTCACCGCGAGGGCTGCCGCTCACTGCATGTCGGCATTGATGGTCAACGCACTGATTTTGAAAGGGCACACCGAGTCGCGCTACAACACATTGAAGTGGTCGACCCTTGGGTCGAAGAGCACAAAATCTTAATCGAGTAGGAGTACATCGACCAGGGCCGGTCGAGGAAGAAGGGAGACATAACCAGAGAGCACAACTCCAGCTTCACGGGTTGGTTCAAGAAAAGGCAACTGGACAATCCCCCACAGACGCCTTCTACGGAAGATCAAAAACTCATATTTTACTTGTCGCAGGGCCTAGGGCACAACCTAAGGACCTAGCAGTCATACGACATAAACGGTTACATATTCTACACCGAGGAAAAGGACAGGAATAGCGAATATCAAAACTCAGGAGTAACTATGTTATCCTTTGCTGATGACGAGACTACTATGATGGAAAGATTCTACTGAAGGATCAAGGAGATATGGGATCTCGACTACTGTGGAGAGATCGTACCGATGTTCCATGTTAGATGGGCCAAGAACATGGAAAAAGAAGGCCGGTATTTCACCACAATGGTTATACAAGATGCCAAATCGACAAGAACGCCTCCACAAAAAATGAGCCTTCGGTACTCGCTAGCCAAGTTGATCAATGCTTTTTTAATACCGACCCGTCAAAGCCCAACCGTGTTGTAGTTAGGAGGGGCAAGAGGAGCATCATCGGATTGGAAGGAGCCGCCAACGAGCAAAACTTCGACAAAAACAATGACTCGAAGATCGAAGAGGAATTCGGCAAGTACTTCGACATGCCTACTACTACTAAAGTAAGAAGGAAGACCACACTACCTACTAAAGGTTGTCCATTCACAAGAAGAAATCTCAAAGTGCACGGGCTAAAGTATTCAACCGCGAGGAAAAATGGCAAGATGATTGTGAAGAGACACTAGCAATTGTGTGACTTTTTGGTGTATTAATTCGTGTGGGTATAATGTAATATTAGTGTGGGTATTAGATAGAGACTAAAACATATAATGTGATATTCGTGTGGGTATACAAATTCACATTTGTGTGTGACAAGCAAACACACATATATATATATATATATGATTCAAGGTGGTTTGAATAAATATGCATATGTGTTCTTGATTTTTTTGAATAAATATGCATATATGTATATGTTCTTGCTTTTTTAAATAAATATGCATATATGTATATGTTCTTGCTTTTTTGAATAAATATGCATATGTATGTAACTAAAAATATTTAAAAAAAATGAAAAAAAATGTGTGACACAACCAGGATACAAACCTGGCTGCCCTAGGTGAGAGCAAGCGAGCAAGACCACTAGGACAAGTATCAGATCTTGTCATACTACGATGCCACGCTTTTTTGTACTATGTCCAGAAGTTCTGTGGCCCATTCCCACAGAATGCGCCATAGAAGAACTTCTAGGCACATTCTGTGGGAATGCGCCACAGAAGTTTCACACTTAGCCACAGAACGGTTCGGCCTCTTCCCCTCTAATCCCCCCTTTCTCTCTCGATCCACACTTAGCCAAAATTCTCTCTCGATCCCCCTTTCTCTCTGTCGTCACAAAGCCTAGCGTCGTCCTAGCCAACGCCGCGCCGGAGCCCTAGCAGCCCGTGGAGGAGGAGCCACCGGAGGAGGAGTCACCGCGCTGGAGCCCGCCGCCCTAATTGCCGGAGCCCTAGCCACCGCCGCGCCGGAGCCCTAGCAGCCCGTGGAGGAGGAGCCGCCGGAGGAGGAGTCGCCACGCTGGAGCCCGCCACCCTCGTCATCGTCGACCACCGCAGCCGCAGCACCAGAGCACTGTTCGTCCCTCCCACCCCTATCAATTAATCTATGATGAATCTGGATATTGAATCGAATACTGCTGCTACTGGTCTGTGACCATGAAGTTATTACTAGTATTAACCTTATATGCTACAACTCTGTTTTATTGGAACTATGTATTGGCTTAATGGACATGATTTTTGCTCTGTTGGTTCCTCAAAAGAGATCCGTTTTTATTGCTTTTTACTGGCCGTGCAATTTTCTTTCCACTCTATATATGTTGGTGGATATAAACAGCCTTGTTGGTTCCTACTGTGCACTAACTGATCGTGTTTATGCATGTGTATATTGCAACCTTAGATACAGGCTACCTGGGATCCTTGTGCAAATTTTCCTGTGGTTTGCAACAGATTGATAACTAGCGTTCACTATATTTTCTAAACATCTGATAGATGAATTGGACCTTGAATACAATTTTGTACTGATTCGCACATGACTGAATACCATACCCCTTGAAGTGTGACTGGAGAATTGCATGTTATTCTTGCAAATTTCAGTAACTGTGTTGGCTAGACCATTCAATACTTCTTGCCTACCTAGTTTTATTGGTTTTCCTACTATTACTTCTGAATTTGAGAAGAGAAGTAGCACTGAATGTTAGAAATTGTATCAGAACTGGTAGTGGTCACAATGTTTTCTCACTAAACCTTGATGAGTAGATGGTTTTTACTGTTTTGTAACTACAACAGTTGTTGAGTTGCTAATTTGATGACTTGAAAATAACTTTTATGAGCGAAAAGCTGAATAGTATTGTACTTGCCTGCATTAGGAAAATTAGTGCTGGTGGTTGTGTTGTTTCTTAATCTTAGGTCAAAATTGATGACTGACATTGCGTTGGCCAACCTGAGCATTTTCTGTTCTCCTTTCTAGTTTTTTCATTGAACTTTCTTTGTGCACTGTTTGTGCCACTGTATCGGTGCATGATATTGCAAGCTTACTATTATTCTGTTTGTTGCAATGGGAAAATTGAATCAAATGCAATTACAGTTTTTGATTGTGTACAATGATTTGGGGGTTTCCTTCTAACTGTGATTAGTTGAATGGTTGTTTTGTCTTGCAGGGATTTCATTTGAGTTGCCCATTTCTCCCGAAGTGTCGATTCACTTCCGTTTCGGTTGAGAAATGGGCACTGCTAGGTCAAAAAATTAGCAAAGGTCATGCCGAATTTTTGGCTGAGATTTGTGCTAACTTTTTGCCTCTTTTTAATAGAGTAGTGCAAACATGTCGGGCAACAATGAGTCCGGCCCTTCTAAGCACATGATCAGCATCGAAGAACAAGCTAGGACAGGCCAACCAGTCATTCTGGCGGGGGTCCCAACAGGAGGAGGAGGAGGTGATGAGGATGACACAATGACCGGAGGAGGTGGCGACCGTCGCCAGAGCTGCTGGGGCCAATGAGGGAGGAGATCCTGATTACGAGGGGGACAAAGAAGACTAAAATGGAACTAGTGATGGCGGTGGCGAAGATGATGACACCACCGATGGCGGCGAGCGCACAGATGTCGGTAGCGGCAACCCGGTCGCTTCTCAGAAGAAGAAGAAGAAGAAGAAGAAGGAACAGAAGGAGCGGAAGGTGCCAATGCTCGCCACCGTCTGTGATGAGTTCACTGAGGTCATAGAAAGTGGCCTACCCATTGCGCCAGAGGAGATTGCTAAAGGGTACGGCCTGCAACTCGGGTGCATCGTCCGGGAAAGCATGTCGATCAACACGAAGTACATCAGACATGCTGACAATGCAGCTTTGGTCGATAACCTCCTTAAGAAGCTTCATAAGCAATACAGATTCCTAGAGCGGTTTAGAAACCTCGAGGGAAATAACCCGGTGAACAAACTAGCCCTCATGAAGATGAGCAATGCCTTGAGCAGCTAGAAAACCCGGGTGAAGACTAGCATTGACAAAGGTAAAAGCTGGGAGGTTATTAGTAAGAAAAATCCGATGCTCGACGAAGAGGAGTTTAAGATATTCAAGGCGGATATAGCTACCGCTAACGCTATAAAATGGACTAAATGGGGAAGGAGTATGCGGGAACAGAACATAGGTAACCACCGCCTTGGAAGTGGCTGTTACAGGGGGAAACTAGCCATTTGGGACAAGGAGGACGCCGAGCTTGAACGCCTTGGTAAAGACAACCCTTGGCTTAAAATCACGGACTTGCAGCTTAGGCAATTTGTTTAGGCCCGCTACTACCTGGACAAGGAAACAGGGGAGTTCATCACCGACTATCTAGAGGTGAAGGACTTCGAGAAGAATCTGGTAAGGAATTTATCGCCGATCTCAAGTCTATTGCGTTCTAATTAAAATAATGAAGCCAAGAATCTAAATGGGTTCACCTTTCCTTGTCTCTACAGGAGGAGGAACAAAACGCTACTTCCACAGAGTCGTCCCAGGATTCGACGGAGCCATGGGACACGGTTTTCAACAGGGCGACCAATGCTTACAAGAAGAGGGACAAGGGGTTGCCGCCGTCCTCAGCTGGCCGTGTGTCCAGCTTCGGTACGAGCATGAAGTGCAAGGAGTACTACAAAGAGGACGCCAAGAAAAGAACGGAGAGGAAGAACCAGTTGGAGGCTAAGGATAAAGCCGATGTTGAAGAGCTGAAGATGAAGGTGCAGACATTGGAGGAGAAGACGGTGGATGAGAAAATGGTGGACAAGTTAGTGGAAGAGAAGCTCCGCTCGATGATCCCCCTGAGTTTTTCGAGGGGCTTAGTGCTTGGAATGCGGGAGGTCGACAGGGGCCGATACATCTGCCCAGCTTAAGCGGCAGCAACTCGAGCATCAATGTTACCGTGTCGCTGGACCTGGTGACCCTGCCGGCCATCAATGTCGGGACGCAACCGCTTGTTTTGGTCACACCGACGCCCCCTCCCGCCAAAGATACCAATAAGGTGCAGCCGACGGCGGTGGTGCTTTGTGAGGCACCCGAGCGGGAGATTGCAGATGATGATAGGCCGGCCACTGGCATCGGCCGTGTCTCTACATTAGCCGAGCTCCACGCCATCACCAAGGTAACTAATTAGTTAGTGAACGTCATCTCCTTTATGCCTTTGATGCATGACTGCTACCATCTCATGACGCCCAACAACATGTTTTGCCTCAGGACACTTCTTGCGTACTCCTGCTTAAAGATGTCGGCGGTGAGTTGAAGGATGTTTCCAAGGGCACTCTCATACAACCAGCAATCCGCACGATGCACAACAATCCAATGGATGATGACGTGATGAGGGTCAGGTTGGCTCGGGTGTTGCCAGGTTGCGACGACATGGACCCCCCCTTTCAACCTCAGGGAGCCGACGAACACAAGACCCTTGGAGAATGCTACAACTGGCCCTTGACATGGCCGAAGACCCAGATTCATCTAGCGAGTGGGGGGGGAGCACCGGCGCCACCTCTCGGCCGATCTCCCGACCACCACCTCGGAAGCCAGCAGCCGCCGTCGTCGCCACCACCAGTCGTCACTAGCAACTCTTGGCAGCGTGTGCACCGCCACATGGCAAAGATGTTGTGCCGATACCACCACCACATGATGGCACCCATGAAGATGATGATGAATTGGTCAACGTTGACGATTTCATCAACACCGGCGCCGCCAAAAGATTGTATATGCCTTCTGTGGATGAAGAACCCTTCACAGCTCGCAATGACCATCAAGCTAGTCGTCCCAATACATCCACGCAGCGCCTGGTCTTCCATGGTCTTTCTCAAGAGACGCCTCCAGCCGCCGATCCACCACAAGAGAAACGAGGATTGGTTTTCAGCCCCAACACACTCCGAAAGGCGGCTGATGAGCAGATGGTAGTGGCTAACACTGTTGTGAGGAAGAAGCACTACAAGAAGAGAGGTAATAATAATAAGAAGGGTGGGAGCCAGCCTCTTCCGAAGAGGATCCGGGGTCAGGACGCCGTCGTCGTACCATCCACACCATATGGCTTGCCCCGAGTGCATGTAGCTGGTGATCCAATATTGACTCCGAATATGCTCCACATTGCGGTTGGAGCCATGTTAACTTTGCACGAGGGTGTCAAGACACTAGAGGGCCTCCTTCTTAAAGACGAAGATCCAAATTACCTGGTTTTCATGGCCAAGGTGCCATTGGACGTGGGCTTCGTCGATGAACACCCCGCGGATATATTCTTCATAGCGTTCGAGGACATATTCAAGTTGTTTCTCACGAAACGGCTGGACTATAACTTGGTACGCCTATACGCGCTCAATCTGGCAATCAAGATCAAGAGAGAGAGAGTACCCCGGAAATCGTGATAGTGGATCCCTACTACATGCGGCACAGCTAGTTAGTCGAAGGATCAGAGACACGGACCAAGGCGATGGCGTACCTCGAGAAGTTCATGGTGGACAACAAGAGGAAGGGCACACTTCTTTTGCCTTTCTTTCCCGAGTAAGTACACACACTCGCTCATCGCTGCCATAACTTATGCATTTCTTATAGATTTCTTCATTTGCTCTTTTTCCAAAATTCCGTTCCAATTATGTTGCGCAGAGACAAATACTGCACACTCATCGTCCTTGCCCCAATGTATTCGATAGCCATGTATTTCGACTCGAGGAGTTTTACGAAGAAGAAAGACTACACAAGAATAAGGGGTGTTCTCAGTGAGGCTCTTGAGGGCTACGCCAAGAAGGGATGCACCTTCGTAGATAAGGGGGAATGTATCAAGGATGGCAAACACGTGTTCAAGCACGTTCTCGGGTTCCCCTGCGTCAAGCAGTCGACTACTGGTGCCAAGGAGGCCTTCTACGTCCTCCATCACCGTAAAGGCTATGTTCGGGATTGCCAGAACATAACGCTGCCATCTAGTCTCTGAGGATGGGCCGAAACTTTTGCACGAATCAACGATGATGATCTTAGAGAAGACTTCCATCGCTTTCAGATGAAGTTGTCGCAAATCATCATTGAAGATGTCAACACAAGGGGGAGTGCCCTACAACAAGCTAGAGGGTTGAGTAAGAGGGAGATTGAAGAATGCCTCCATAAGCATGGTGACACAGGGACGTGGATGACGAAAGAGGGCTATCAACCGTTCCCGAAGCCGAGCAAGAAGAGGAAGTCTTCATGATCGATGTGTGCCTCTAGCATGATCCAGTGTGTGTATATTATTGATGGACGCCTGCTGTATTAGTGTGTGTGTCATAAACTTTACAATCTTGTGGTCGAAATGGTCATTGTTGTTAGACTTAAACTACCTTGTGGTCGTGTTTTCGTTGAACTTATTGCTTCTATGAAGATCTATATTTTAGGTTTATGGATCCTTTGTTTTACATTCTGTGAACATATATATATATATATGGATGTGAACCCTTTATTAATTCTTTTCGTTGTATTTTTACTAATATGCCTTGTCGTCTATAGAGATGGCGATGAGGTGGTATGTGGTGTACATGGGTAGGGTTCCAGGAGTCTACGAGGAGTGGGAGGATTGTCACAAACAAGTGAACAAGTTCAGAGGCAACATCTACAAAGGATACGCGACTAGAGAGGAGGCGGTAGCCAAGTGGAGGAACCACCTGTGGAAGAAGAACCGGATGAAGATATTGGTCGGGCTAATGATCTTGCTCACCATTATCACAGCTGTATTCTATTTGATCCTAGTGTAGGCGGCGGTGGCCACTTCATATTTGTAATGTGAGATGATATGAACTTTGTATTCGGCACTTGTGTAAAAATTCGGCACTTGACACTATATATGTATCTTGATCGGGCTCTAAGTGTGATGACATTATACGTGTGTTTGTATTATATGTCGGTTTTCATCTACTACATGTGCAATGTACTGTTTATACTAATCTGGATAAAAATACTATATTAATCCTGTATAAATACCTGATTATACACCAGGAATGTATTTTATTTTGAATACATGTAATATATCCAGTGGCGCATATAGAAAAGGTATCTCTGGCGCATATAGATTCTGTGGCACATTGGATTATATGCGTCACTGAACATATTCCTGTGGCGCATATGCATAAATGCGCCACGCGCCACAGGAAGCAAATATCAGTGGCGGGGTAAAAGTTGTGACAGAGATATGCGCCACAGAAGGTAGATTTACATGCGCCACAGAAGAGGTGTTTTCTAGTAGTGCACCAACCGTTGATCCTGTGTAATCCAACGAGGCTCGTTGCACATGTCGTGCCCTTCACAGGACAGCACGAGACAACACGGACGTCTCCCTCAACGAGACTTCTACAAGAAGGAACACGATGCCGTCCATGGAAAAAGTCGTCGAGTGGTCATGTCATGTTTAATCTAGTCTGCAAAGGCTACAAGTCTACTGCACGACAACTGGTCATCCACGGCCCACGGGCTATACCATTTCTACTACACAGCACGCCTGCGCTCTCACTTCCGACAGGCCCCCACCACACGGACCTTCCACGCGGCAGCCGCAGCCGGAAGAGCTGCCAACCGGGGCCCTCGAGGAGGCCTAAACGTCCCCGCATTAAAAATCCAGCCTATCGGGTCCTCCATTCGCACTCATCCACTACTCTCTCTTCCCTATCCCGCAAAACCCCATAATCTTGAACGTACTTGCACGAACCTTCTCCATGAAACCAGTGCGTGGGGGTAAGTGTTCGGGCATCACCGCCGGGGTGGTGCTTCACGCGGCAGATCTGGAGGAGCATCACGCAACACATGGCGAGGAGGACGTGCAGTTCAACCCCTTGGGGGACCATGTGCTCGCTGGTGCTGACGACTTCGGAGGCACTAATGAGGGCGTGGAGTTCGACGAACACGCTCCGCTCGTGTACCCGGAGGTACATCTATTTCTACATGTTTCATATTTTCTGCTCGAGCTTAATCTATCCTAGCGTCATAAAAAAATCTAGTCCTAATGATTAGATGCAACGTACGAACCGGTACATGGAGAGATCTAGTCTGTTTTAAATGAATTGTTGGGGGGATACCCCCGGATAGGGTCACGCCGGGGTATAAGGGCCGAGTTAGCCAAGGTTCGGCAAGGCTAAAGCGGATGCTGGCCGGGTCACCTCGAGGCAGGCCGAATCACGGAGTAACCCGGACCAGGGGTTGTCCACCTGACTAGGTCTCAACCGACTTAAGCCATAAGTCGGAAAGACATATTTAACTTGAATGCAGGAACGGGTGTGGCCGGGTCAACTATGATCCGGGTCATATCTAGCTTCTAGGAGAAGGAAGGTATCTCGCTGGTCAAAAGAAGCCTCGGTACGCACTGCATGAGCGAAGCGGACAGAGGCAGGACCACCGAGGCGTGGCCGACAGAGGTGACGATGCCCGTATCGGCTGACGCAGGCGCCGTAGAGGCTCACGTAGCCTCTGCTTGTGTGACGCGGGGGAAAAGCGATCTGGTCGGATTACTATTTTGGGAGGAGGCATATTCCCTGGAATATGCCTCCATGTATGCCCTAAGTGGAGACCTAGCCACCCCTATATAAGGAGGTCTAGGGCCTCTGTAGAAGGGGTTGGTTGATGATTTTTAGGTTCTACGGGTTGAGAGTTTTACGAGGTGGTTCGTAGGTGAGAGTAAGTGAGTTCCTTCTTCCTCCTCTCCCCAATACAGCTCTAGGAGCACTTGTAATCTATGAAGGTGAATCAAATACAAAACCTCTGTGTGTGGAATCACCTCACTACCCCTCCCTGGATTCCCCTAGTGCATCTAGTCCCCACCTTTAGCCTATCTATGGCATCTGCCGTGACACCACCATGACAGTTGGCGCCCAGCGTGGGGCTAGCGGCGCTAGCAGGGGTCAAGATCCGGACGGGAAACCTCATCGGCACCGGCGAACGCATCGTCTCCGGGCTCGTTCAGCGCTTTGGAGCGCTGGATTTCGTCAGCGACAACGCTGGTTGCTTCGGCATGCGTCCTCTTCCGTGCAACGGCCTCTTCGTCAAGCTCGGCGCGGACAATGTCTATGTCCCTGTGGATGTATCGTGCATTCATCCGCGACACATCGTCGAGGCGGGAAAGCCGTCCCTTAGCGTGGTTCACGGGGCGCATATCACTCGCTCCCCGGACCGTGCTGAGGTGATGATGACTGTGCCTGGTGCTGGCATAAGCAAGGATCCGACACCAGATCCAGAGGTAACACCCAAGGCACCAAGGAAAGGTAGAGGTCCTCCGCTAGAGAGGTCGGAGAATGTGTTGCGGGAAACGATGGATAGCTTGGCAAACCCTGTAGCAGCGATATAGATCCGGCTCAGGCACAGGCCGAGCTAGAGGAAACTAGGCAAAAAATTCTAGAGGGTGCGAAAAATATAGCTGCGGCTCAGCAATCGTTGAACATGACGCTGCATGAGTACGCAAAGGCAAACAAAGTTGATACTGTAAAAGTAAAGGGGAGAAATCTCATGAGTGAAATGAACAAAGAGGGAGATACTAGGATTGAAGAGTCAGAAAACTGTTTGTCCGTGGGGCTGCCGAGGTATAGTACCCCGGCAAAGAACCTCAGAGCAGCGGATGTAGCTGCATCCGAGTTAGAGGGTCTGACGGGTGAAGCCCGTCAGAGACAGCAAGATAGGGTCAATGAGCTAGTTCGGATCACGAACAGGCAAAATGAGGAACTTCTTAGGGCTAACCCGGAGAGAGCTGGGGCCTGCAAGATCGTTCATTCGGCGGTGGGTAACCCGGAGAAATCCACTGGAGCCGCATCGTCTCCACATGGTGGTCCTAGGAGAGAGGAGGTAGTAACCTCGGCCATAAGAAACAAACAGATCGTCCCGTATGACCCGACAAGGGCAGGGAAAGGAAAAGAAGTACAGAGAAATGACGATCGACGAAGTGTGAGCCGAGGTGAAGCTGGCCGAGGTAATCGCGACCAAGGAAATGCCGGTCAAGGAAACACTGTAAATGGCAATGCCGGACAGCGAAACTCGGCAGGACAACCGCAGCAGCAGAATATACCGAGGCAAGCGCAAAGTGCCGGCCGAGGTATGCAACAAAGAGGTTCTCCAAGAGAGCAAGACCGGTATAACGATGGACATTCAGAAATAGTGAACGCAGGATACCCAAGGCCAGACTATCATGTGATAGGGTCAAGATTGGGAAGCAGAGATTTGATGTCTGATGATGCCAGGTTAAAATTGGATCGACTGTATAGGTGGAAACAGATTGAGTGTCAAGGTCCTCCGGGTCGTGCGTGTTTTGGGCCCCGGATCATGAAGGAGCCTCCGGTGCCTAACTCCTAGTTACCCAGAGGTACAAAAACGTATGACGGCAGTACAGATCCGGAGGACTAGTTGATAAACTATGCTACCGCTGTAAAAATTGCTACAGGCAACTTGAGATGGGCTGTGAGATATGTACCCCAGATGTTGGAGGGGCCAGCGAGGGCATGGTTGAACAATTTGCCACCCGGAAGTATTAACTACTGGATAGATTTTGAGGAGATGTTTATCTGCAATTTCTCAAGTACGTATCAGAGGCCAAATAGGCCACGGACCCTAGCAATGTGTAAGCAGAGACCGAACATGACGGACCGGGAGTTCTTAACCCGGTGGTGCACCGTGAGAAACTCGTGTGAGGGTGTGATAGAGTCTTAGGCCATAGCATGGTTTGCGTAGGGGTGCAGGTATGCAAGCGAACTGTGGCAGAAGTTGCAAAGGAAAATGCCAACTACATTGGCAGAGATGATCCGGATCGCTGATTCGTATGCTTTGGGTGATCCGACTCAACCTAGGCTCGTGTCAAACGAGTCAAATGATGAGTACTACTAGAGAGATGGAGCCGGATCATCCTGGAGGAATGACTACAAAGGCAAAAGAAGAGATGACAGACCGGATCACCGGTCCAGTTCGCAACAAGTTGCGGCTATGAATCAAGATCAGCCCGGAGCAGGGAGCAATCAATGTCAGAAAACTGGAGGGCAACAATGGACCCCGAGAAATGATGGCAAGAAAACTTGGACGCCAGAGCAAAAGAAACAGTGGCAAGAAAAGAAGGACCGTCCGAGGTACACTTATGAGTCAATGTTGGATCAGCCGTGTAAGTTTCACACGCCAAATCCGAGCAACCCAGCGGGTCATACAACAAGGCAATGCGAGTGGATGCGCAAAATAGAACAAGGTGGTTCGGGGAATGCTCAGGCACCACGGAATGATCAACCTCGGAAGGAGTTACCTCGGCAGCAATTGCTCTCCAGAGCGAACACGCAACAGCTAATGTTGCCTCCCCCTCCGCCGAGGTATGATAACCATGAGAGAAGGGATGCAGTGCATGAAGTAGAAAATCAGCATCAGCCAGATTAGAGGTACCTCGGAAATGAGGGGAGAAATGAGTACAGAGAGCATCATCAAAGTTACTGTGTGTTCACCACTGAGGAAACAGATAGAAAGAGCTTGCAGTGCCGACATATGGAGGTCAATGCGGTAATGCCCGCAGTGACGAGGTATATGCTTTGGTCGGACCAGGAAATTACCTGGAATATCAAGGATCATCCCAAGATTATGCCAAGTCCTTGTTCGTATGCGTTAGTGCTGGATCCAACATTCATTGGGCCAAACATGAATGTGAGGTTCTCCAAGGTACTAATTGACAATGGCAGTAGCATTAACATCATGTATGCGGATACAATGCGCAAGTTAGGTATCTCGGAGAATATGCTCCAGGCAACGAGGACAACGTTCCATGGTATTGTGCCCGACATTTCTTGTGAGCCCATAGGCAAGGTCCGGGTTGACGTATTGTTCGGCACGAGAGATAACTGCCGAACTGAAAATTTGGAGTTCGAAGTGGTGAACTTGGAAACTTCATATCACGCGTTTCTCGGAAGGCCAGCACTGAACAAGTTCATGGCAAGTTGTCACATTAGTTACTTGAAGATGAAGTTGCCCAGGCCAAACGGAGTGATTACCATTGCTGAGGATTTCCGACGTTCCATTGAGTGTGCGTCGGCCGGGTCTAACCTAGCCGAGTCACTCGTGATCGCGGAAGAGAAAAGGAAAATCCAAGAGGTGGCGGCATTGGCTCAGTCCGCGCAGCAGTATATGCCGACGCTGAGTAACCCGCATGGAAGTGTCTCATTCTAAGCCACAAAAGATACCAAGAAGGTTCGTGTTGATGATATGTTCCCAGAGCGCACCGTAACAATTGGTGCCGGGTTAAGTGACAAATAGAAAAGCGAGCTCGTTAACTTCCTCCGTGAGAATCGGGATATTTTTGGTTGGTCCACACAGGAATTGCAAGGTGTTCCGAGGGAGTTGGCCGAGCACTCTTTAAACGTGAGACCCAGAGCAAGGCCGGTGAAGCAACCTCTCCGCCCCTTCGCCGAGGATAGGAGAAAGGTCATTGGAGACGAGATAGCTTGGTTACTAGCAGCAGGATTTACCATGGAAGTTCCTTACTTGGATTGGCTATCTAATCCGGTGCTGGTCGAGAAGAAGAAAGACGATCCGAATGTGGCAGTGGTTTGGCGTATGTGTATCGATTACACGAACCTGAATAAGGCATGTCCAAAAGATCCATTTCCACTACCAAGGATAGATCAGGTCATAGACTCAACTGCTGGATGTGAATTGTTGTCATTCATTGATGCATATTCTGGTTTCCACCAGATACCTCTGAATCCGGATTATCAAATAAAGACTGCATTTATCACCCCGTATGGGGCTTATTGCTATCGCACCATGCCTTTTGGTTTACGTAATGCAGGGGCAACGTACCAAAGATGCATGCAAAAGTGTTTGCATGACCAAATTGGTCAAAATGTACAAGTGTATGTGGATGATGTGGTTATCAGGACCAAGGAAAGAAAGACGCTCCTTGACGATATCAGGCAGACATTCGCGAACCTAAGAAGGTTCCGGATGAAGCTTAATCCGGAAAAATGTACCTTCGGTGTCCCGGCTGGAAAGTTACTCGGATTTCTTGTTTCCAGCCGAGGTATCGAAATTAATCCAACTAAAATCCGGGCCATTGAACGAATGGAACTGCCGAAGTGTCTTAACGATGTCCATAAGTTCACAGGTTGCCTGGCATCATTAAGTCGGTTTGTATGTCGGTTGGGAGAAAAGTCATTGCCTCTCTATCAACTCATGAAAAAGTCAGATAAGTTCGTTTCGATGCCACAGGCCAATGAAGCCTTTGCCCACTTGAAGAAGATGTTAGCCACTGCACCAGTGTTAGCCTCTCCAGTATCAAAGGAGCCAATGTTGCTCTATATAGCCACAACCAACCGAGTTGTAAGTGCAGTGATAGTGGTAGAACACGACGAAGAGGGTAAGTTGGTGCAAAGGCCAGTGTATTACCTGTGCGTGGTATTATCTGCCTCAAAGCAGAACTATCAAAAGGTAGCGTATGGTGTCTATATGGCAGCTAAGAAGTTAAAGCATTACCTTGAGGAGCATCCCATCAGGGTAATATGTGAGGCTCCCATATCCGAGATAATGAGTAACAAGGATGCAAGTGGTAGGATTGCAAAATGGGCAATTGAACTAGCTCCTTATGCGCCACAATATGACAGAAGAGAAGCAATCAAGTCTCAAGCTGTGGCGGACTTTTTCGTAGACTAGGCCGAGGTGCAGTATGAACCGCCCCTACCAGATCCAAACTATTGGAGGATGCACTTTGACGGGTCAAAAACAAAAACCAGGCTAGGTGCCGGAGTTGTACTTACCTCGTCGAAGAAGGACCAGCTGAAATACGTATTGTAGATCCATTTCGCGGCATCAAACAATGTCGCTGAATATGAAGCACTTGTGCATGGGCTCAAAGTGGCAAAAGAGATTGGGATACGTCGGATCCTGTGCTTTGGCGACTCGGATTTGGTGGTACAGCCAGTGTCGGGACTGTGGGACGCCCTTGATACAAACATGGCACTGTACAGATTTCATGTGCAGACGATATCTGGTTACTTTGAGGGATGTGAATTTCATCATGTGCCCCGGGTGGAAAATGAGGCTGCCGACATGTTGTCGAAGCTCGGGTCGACCCGACAAGCAATTCCACCGGGTGTAGCATTAGAGCACCTCAGAAAACCATCTATCAGGCCGTCCCCAGAAACCGACTCAATTTATGTCCCGGAGGATACAGAATCCGGAGTTGTGCCCATGGACATTGACATGGGAGGTGGTGCGCGAAACCCGGGACTTCCTCGGCAAACCCGGGGACTGCCTCAGCGAACCCGAGGACTGCTGCGCCAGACCCGGGGACTGCTCAGCATGATCCGGTTGAAGTTGTGCCGGTGGATCAGATGGAAATTGATGAGGATGTGTTCCCTGTGCAAGCGATACCAGCTTGGGCACTACCTATATTTCAATTCCTGAAAGATGGAACTTTGCCCACTGAGGAGGTGTTATCCAGGCAAACTCAGAGGAGAGCTAAGGCATACACGATCATCAATTCTGAGCTATACAAAAGGAGCGTGACCAATGTTCTCCAGCGATGCGTTGACCCGGAAGAAGGACTTGACATCCTCCGAGATATACATCAAAGGGAGTGCGGGCATCATGCCTCGTCCTGAGCCTTGGTGGCAAAAGCTTTCCGACATGGATTCTATTGGCCAAGTGCCTTAGAACAAGCAAAAGATCTGGTGAGAAAGTGCAATGGCTGTCAGAGGTATGCTACCAAGACACATAGGCCAATGTCGGAGCTCAAGACCATACCAATCACCTGGCCATTTGCCGTATGGTGCTTGGATATGGTTGGTCCGTTTAAACCAGCAAGAGGAAATATGACTCACATTTTGGTCATGGTGGACAAATTTACAAAGTGGATTGATGTGAAGCGTATAAGAAAGTGTGATGGAGCTACGACCGTAACATTTCTCAAAGACATCATCTTACGATACAGTTATCCTCACAGTATCATAACTGATAATGGCATAAATTTCGCGGAAGGAGCATTTGCGCGTTTCTGCCGGGATAAGAAGATCCGGCTGGACGTCGCCTCGGTAGCCCACCACGCATCGAACGGACAAATGGAAAGATCCAACGGATTAGTATTATCCGGGATAAAACCCCGACTCATTTAGCCGCTGCAAAGATCAGCGGGGAGCTGGATAGAAGAACTACTAGCGGTACTGTGGAGTTCAAGAACAACTCTGAATCGATCAACAAGCTATACGCCATTTTTTCTGGTATATGGGGCAGAAGCTGTATTACCAGCCGACATAGAGAATGATTTGCCTAGGGTCACCCAATACATAGAAGCCAAAGTGCAAGAAGCCCGGCAAAATGATGTTGATCTGCTGGAAGAAGCGAGAGAACTGGCATTGTCCAGATCCACCATATATCAGCAAAATCTCCGAAGCTATCATAGCCAGAAAGTAAGCCCCCGAGTTTTCTGGGAAGGCGATCTGGTGCTCCGGTTGGTACAACGTACTGCTGGCATGCACAAGTTGTCCCCCCCATGGGAAGGACCATTCATTATGAGCAAAGCATTGCACAATGACTCTTATTATCTTATCGATGCAAAACCACAGGAAAAGAACAAGGCGGACAGGTGCGGCGAGGAATCTAAGCGTCCATGGAATGTAGCTCTACTTCGTCCTTTCTACACTCAACGAAGAAGTGTATGTATCTGAGTCTTCTCATATGTCGGTATGTATGCCGGCGATATGCTTATCAATGAAGTGTTGGTGCCTCGAGCGGTAACTCAGGGACTGCCTTAATGATGTTTGTTGTCTTTTATTATTTATACATCAGCTGGAATAAGTTGTTCTACTTAACTCGGATTAGTAGTGTGTGAGCACCAAAAACCCAACACTTCGACTTGCTGCTGTCCAACAAGAATTGGCTTCGTGGCAAGCAAGAGAACAAGTTTGGAATTGCCTAGCACATGAAAAACGACTAAGGAAAAGAACTTAATCGAGCCGACATTTGTTTTCCGGACTAACCTCGTATTTACATTCAAATTATTATGTTGAATTATTTTGACCTAAGCCTAAAGTTTCCAAGTATTGTTAAAACAATTTTTGAAGCTCGGATTCGTAAGTCGTAAAACCAAATCAAGGTAGACACGAACCAAGCCAAAAGATTGGACGAACAAGAAAGTGAAACTCGGGGACTATGCCCAAGTTAATCCGGCATAAAAACTTAGTAGCAAAATATCACATGTGTACTGGATACAATTCCACCCGGCATACCAGGGATCTAATAAATTTCACAGTGTTTTCACTCAAGGAGCAGCAGCAGGAGGAAGTTCGGCGTCATCTTCGCCGTCTTCGATATCCGAGGCATCGTCCTCTTCATCCTCGTCCGATCCGTCTTCAACATTCTCAGCATTTTTGTCGCCAGCGGCTTCCAGGAAGCTCGGTCCCTTAGTCCATTCATGAATGGGAGCATATTCAATGAGGCTATGGGCGCTCACGCTCTTCATTGTAATCCTGGCCAACCTTTTGGAGCTCGGACTGGTGCTGTGCTTTCATTTTCTCCATCTCGGCCTTAAGCCTGGCGATCTCATCATTCTTGGTCCGGAGGAGGGAGAGCTCATCGTTTTTCTTTTTGAGCTCGGCTTGATGCTGTCCTGCTTGTTCGAGAAAATGTAGCATCATATCAGGCACGAGCACACTATCTTTAAGAGATGCTGAAATAGTGTATTGACCCGGCAGAGCCGAGGTATGATTGTTTGTCGAGCCAAGGAGGAAAGGAAATGGAAAGCGTAGCAAGGTCGGACAAAAGTAACTTACCCTTGATCTGATCTAGATTCTTCCTCATAAGCTTGTTCTCAGCCTCCACCCTAGCTGCGGAAACCGAATGATGGGTTAGTTCGGCAGAGGAAGATGAAGAAAAATGGAGAAATGCCAAGGAATAAATTTACCGCTTTTCTCATGTTCAGCGAGAAGTGCAGTTTGCTTCGCGCGCAGCATCTTATGAGTGTCAAGCAGACGCTGAAACTCAGCGCTCCGGCGGTTGGTGGTCACCTGCAAAGAGTACAAAGATATAACTTAGCCTTGTGCATATTCGAAGTGTACAAAATCCGGGCCAAGTGGAACTTAACCCGGCTCTAGGTGTGTGCATATTCGAAGTGTACAAAATCCGGGGCAAGTGGAACTTAACTCGGCTCTAGGTGTGTGCATATTCGAAGTGTACAAAATCCGGGCCAAGTGGAACTTAACCCGGCTCTAGGTGTGTGCATATTCGAAGTGTACAAAATCCGGGCCAAGTGGAACTTAACCTGGCTCTAGGTGTGTGCATATTCGAAGTGTACAAAATCCGGGCCAAGTGGAACTTAACCCGGCTCTAGGTGTGTCCATATTCAAAGTGTACAAAATCCGGGCCAAGTGGAACTTAACCCGGCTCTAGGTGTGTGCATATTCAAAGTGTACAAAATCCGGGCCAAGTGGAACTTAACTCGGCTCTAGGTGTGTGGATATTCGAAGTGTAAAAAATCCGGGCCGAGTATAACTTAACCCGGATCTAGGTGTGTGCAGATTCGAAGTTATCAAGGAGCTACGTTAGTTTTCTAAGGAGCATCTGGCCGAGTAACAAGTTACTCCCCCGGAGGCTCGGGGACTAATGGTTATATTACTAATATCTACAAATGCCTAAGGAAAACAAGTAACGTACCTCCATCATCCGACCCGCGAGGTTAAGTGCCTTAAAGGCTATGTTCATTTGAGCAGAGAACTCGACGGGACCGAACTTCTCTAGGAGATCATCGTCTTGAACCAACTCCGCCTGGTTCCAATTGTTGACGAATTCAATCAAGGTCGGAGGGTAGCGCTCGCCAGTGGGCATATGGGGCGCCACAAGGCCCTTCGCATGTGTCTCCCTCCTCTCAACCAGGGCAAGGGCCGGGCTGGTGTGCAGAACAAGTTGTTGTGCATCAGCGGGCTCGGCAGGGGCGTCCTTCGCTGCTGGAGGCTTCTTGGGAAGCATGGATGCGAGGGTACGCTGTCCAGCCTCGATGAACGCTGTCCTAGTGGTGTCAGGGGCCTTTTTGCCCTTGGGCTGCTGGGAGAAGGAAGTGGTTGCAGCAGATTTTCCCTTAGGAGCTGTTTGGGTACTTCCTCGTCGAGAGTGAGAAGTCTCGGACGAGGCGAAGGAGCTTGGCGCTGGTGCTCTTGTTGCTAGACTTGGTGCTGCTGCTGATGCTCTTGCTGCCGGAGTTGGTGCTGGTGCCGGAGTTGGTGCTGGTGCTGGAGTTGTTGCTGGTGCTAGTATTGGAGTTGGTGCTGGTGCTGAGGTAGTCTCGGTAGTTGCTGGTTGCGGCGAAGCCGAAGTTGTGGATGCCGCTGCCTCGGCTGGGCCAGTCTCCCCTGCTCCAATGTTATCCCCCTCTTGACGAGGTGGAGTAGAACCCAGAGCAGCCACAGAACCCTCTTGAATAGGGCTCAGCGGGCGTGACTCGTCGCTACGAGGAGGAGAAAGGCTGAGTCGGAGCGGTGAAGCAATGCTGGATCCACTCTGGGGGACCTCCACCGCAGCCCCGCCGAATCAAACAATGTCGGATGAGAAACTATAACGATAAAAGGAAAAGTAAGTTGCGGAGGGAAAAGAGGCTTACACATCCGAGGTCAGGGGCTCCATGGTCTTCCGAGCCCTTCGTGCTGGGGCCTTAGCTGCTGGCTTGGAGGCAGTTTTGTCTCCGGACTTCTTTCGCCTCTTGGCGGGCTGAGAAGGTCCGGAGGAAGAACTTGATGCAGCTCCCCGCTTCTTCTTCAGCGCTACGGGAACAGGGTCACCCACGGCAAGGGGAGGGTCCTCGTGGATCTGCCCACCGGGGTTAGCTGATGTCGGAAAAGCATAAGAAAGGGGGACAGCGTCAACAGCTTCCATCACCTCGACATCCGAGTCATCTTCTTCATCAGGCCAATCTCTAATGGAAGAGAGTTTACTGGTGGGTCGCTTGGCCGTGTCCGTCATCGGGAGGAACATCTCCTGGTCCGGTTCTTCCTCGTCCGGGGTCTCCCGGTCAGGCCCCCATTTGAGGGTCAGATTAGTGCCATCCTCGAGGGTTTGCTGAAGGAATAGCTAAGGAAAAGAACAAACAACTGAGTTAAAAATACAACAGCAACCGACATAAGGTTTAATCCGGAGCAAGTTTGAGACACGAAGCTTACCGTGGGAGGAAGCCTATCACGGAAAAAGTGCTCAATTCCCCACGTCCACTCAGAGGAAAAGTTCTTGTGGGTGGTGAAGAGGGCCTTGACCCGGCGATAGATCTCCGTATTGCTCAACTCGAAGGACGAGGTCCAGTTGGGGTCGCGACCCTAGCTCATGTGACACACCTTGTGAGTGCGCTTCTAGAGGGGGAGATCCGGTTGCGGACGAACGTGATCATGGCGTCCTCGGTGCGCAACCCGAGCTTCTTCAGCTCCGCGAACCTTTTATTTACCTGGTTGGCCAAGGCCGTGGCCTTCTTGGGGACAACGTCCCACAACTCCGGGTTAGGAGGACCCGGAGCATAGGGGAGCAACCGGATCATGTCTTTAGTACCCTCGTTCCGAACATAAAAGAAGGTCCAGGCCCATCCCTTGCAGGAGTCCAGCCCGGTGACTCGGGGGAAGACGGATAGCCTCTGAGGAGAGATGGACGCAGCCCCGAATTGTGTGAGCTGCTTGTCCTCCGGATCAAGTTGGATATTCGGAATTACATTACGACGAAGGCCGAAGAACCGGATCCATAGCTCCTTCGTGGGCCATATTCTGGCATAGCCTTCGATCATGGAAGCGAAAGCAGAAAGAGAGGTAATTGCGTTGGCAGGAAGGTGGTGCGGCTGGAGTTCGTAAGTACTTAACCAATCATGGAAAAAATCGCTGACCGGCAAACCGAACCCTCGCTGGAAGTGTGACAAGAACACCACATACTCACCCGGATTGGGTGAGGGGGCAAGTTCGGCAGAGGCGAGGCGCGTGGTGACGCCGACGGGAATGCGCCTGGTGCGGTAGAGCCAGTCCAGGTCATCCTGGCAGACCCAGGACCCGGCCCACGCACCACGGTCCGCCGTGGCGGTGTCTTCCTCCATCTCTTGCTCAGCGACGGCGAGCTCCTACTCTGTCATCTCGTGTTCGCTGCCCTCACTGGCGCTAGCGGCGGTGGGGGGCAACGGCCTAGATTGACAACGACCCCTGGCGGACGAGGTGCGCAGCGGTGGCGGCAACACAGAGGCGTGGGGAAGCATTGCAGCAGCGGCGATGCTACTTAGAAGCGGTGGCGGAGGCGCTGTCACGGGGGAAGACGAAGAAGAAGAGCTAGAGGCAGAGGGGCGCGGAACGGCGAAAAGACCTAAGGGGTGCTCCCCTCCCCTATTTAACCACTCCCTCGAGGAGGAAGCGGGATCGTGTGTTGCAGATACGCCACACTGTGTGGCCGTGTATAGCCCGGATCGACCAATCAGCAATGAGCCACACGGAAGGCCACAGGTTGTAGCTGATCCCATGATGCGACGCATTGATGCGGTTAACGAGGAGGCAGGCGTGATGTGACCCGCACGCAGTGATAACTGACAATTACTGCGGCGGTTACTGTGGCTGGCCCTTAAAATGAGGCAACCTAATGATTAGCCTCCACGTGGGGAAGCGTACGAGAGAAGGAAGAACGACCCAGACGAGAGCATGGTAACCTAGCCAGCAAGTGGAAACTTGGAATATGCCAAGGGAAAGTAAATCCATCAAATCCGAGATAAGGTGGTAACCCGGCCAGCAAGTGAAAACTTGGAAGGCGCCAAGGGAACGTAAATCCATACGATCCGAGATAAGGAGGTAACTCGGGAACAACATCCAAGGCTCAGTGAGATTGAACCTGATGTGGCCTTAGCGGCCAAGGCAGCTAAGACCGCACCAACTTCGGGGACTAATATTGGGGGGATACCCTCGGGTAGGGTCACGCCAGGGTATAAGGGCCGAGTTAGCCGAGTTTCGGCAAGCCTAAAGCGGATGCTGGCCGGGTCACCTCGAGGCAGGCCGAATCACGGAGTAACCCGGACTAGGGGTTGTCCACCTAACTAGGTCTCAACCGACTTAAGCCGTAAGTCGGAAAGACATATTTAACTTGAATGCAGGAACGGGTGTGGCCGGGTCAACTATGATCCGGGTCATATCTAGCTTCTAGGAGAAGGAAGGTATCTCGCTGGTCAAAAGAAGCCTCAGTACGCACTGCATGAGCGAAGCGGACAGAGGCAGGACCACCGAGGCATGGCCGACAGAGGTGACGACGCCCGTGTCGGCTGACGCAGGTGCCGCAGAGGCTCACATAGCCTCTGCTTGTGTGACGCGGGGGAAAAGCGATCCGGTCGGCTTACTATTTTGGGAGGAGGCATATTCCCTGGAATATGCCTCCACGTATGCCCTAAGTGGAGACCTAGCCACCCCTATATAAGGAGGGGCTAGGGCCTATGTAGAAGGGGTTGGTTGATGATTTTTAGGTTCTACGGGTTGAGAGTTTTACGAGGTGGTTCTTAGGTGAGAGTAAGAGAGTTCCATCTTCCTCCTCTCCCCAATACAGCTTTAGGAGCACTTGTAATCTGTGAAGGTGAATCAAATACAAAACTTCTGTGTGTGGAATCACCTCACTATCCCTCCCTGGATTCCACTAGTGCATCTAGTCCCCACCTTTAGCCTATCCATGGCATTTGTCGTGATACCACCACAACATGAATTCACATTATTTATTTATTAATAAGTTACAAAGAACACGAACCACATTAATTTAGGAGCGAGCTGGGGAGACGGCCGTAATGAACTGCTGAACCTGTATAGACATGTTATTGCATCGAAAGTAACTTGGAATGGTGGAAGGAATATATATTTATTATTTTTCTCATTTTGGTTTGTATTCCATACATTACAGGTGTATTCAAGTGAGATGGGCTCTGACAAGGAGACCAGGGACAACAAGAGCCGCCATGTCATGAAGAAGCTCAAGAGCGGGATAATCCCTTTCCGCACTCGACTTGGGGAGCTCAAGTGCCCTTTCTGTAAGAAAGGAGTCAACCCAAGGACTGCCAACTTAATTCCGCATGCGGTTGGCATCGGTAAAATCCCGGCTAGTAAACACAAGACGGCGACCAAGGCTAAGCACGCTGCTTATGGAAAATTCCTGAGGGAGTATGTCAAGACCGGCCTAGTGTCCCCTTACTTAGGAATCAGCAACTTCTAGACGACCAACCCCATCACTGTGCTGGCCCGGACACTAATAATATTTAGTTCTCTTACCGTATCTAGACCCTTAAACTATGGGGATTTCTATTTTCGTACCCTTCAAAATATATTCAAGTTCATCTGTTTATGGAGATAAAGTTCTGGTGGCATACTCGTTATTTTGCATGGATAGAGGGGTGCCCCCGACAGATATAAGGGTTATCATGTCCGCTAGATCACAGAGGATCAACGGTTGGTGGGCACGATCCATGTGACAACTGTCTCGACCAATCAGAGCATAGCAGCGAAGATGAGCACATGTGCGAGACATGGATACAAAGAGAGGGGAAAACCGAGTAGCAACCAAGGGCAAAAGTGAGTAGAACTTAAAAACCAAGGGCAAGACTGAGTAGAACTTAAAAACCAAGGGCAAGCGTGACAAAGGGATTCAAATAGAAAATAGAAAATGATTTAAAAATGGAACCAAACCGCCAGTGTTACGCTCGAGGGAAAAACTGAGTACAACTGAATCGCCAGGGTTAGACACGAGGGAAAAAACGCGACTCACGGTATGCTTGTGCGGTGCACGGGGCGGTAGCGGACACGTGTGGCCTTGCACGGCGCATTAGCGTACGTGCTGCACGGTAGTGCAACGAAACGTCGCTTCCCTTCTCCATTAATAGAGGCCTCCCCACTCCCACTCATCACGCACTCGCTCACTCAACCTTCTGCAAACGCCCAACAAAAATCCAACCACGCCGGCGATGGATAAGAATGGCGCGGTGGCCATTGGCGCCTCCAAGGCCGCCGGCAAGGAGCCCCTGTCCCTGTCCCCGCATCCGCCGGTCTCGGACAGATCCTGCTCCACTGGGACCCCTACGAGGAGGTTGTCTACATAAGGCCAAAGAACCCCTACGACACCAGCATCGCCGACCCATGGTCTGAGGTAACTAGGGTTTTCTCCCCTTCCCTTGTTCTTCCCCCGTTCCCATCGTTGGATGCTAGATCGTATGTTATTAGGGCTCGGCTATTTGTATTTTTTACAGTAGCTAATCCTCTTGTGTTAGATCTCGATTTTTGATGAATCCCCCTGTTTGTAGTTGGGATCAGTATTCGATTTGGTTTGAGATTTGGGGAATAATCGGGAGAGCTCATTCGGTTAATTTATGCAAAAAATCAATCCCGATAATCAAAGTATCTCAATCATGTCCTTATTTCACTCTACTGTTTTTTTCCAACGGGAGGATAGCAGCGACCTCCACAGCGATGACGAGTCCAAGGACACCAAGACTCGTCATGTGCTGAGGAGGCTAAAGTCCGGTCAGTACAACAACTTCTTCATCGGCGACGTGTACAGGTGCCCCTTCTGCCCCACCAGGAGGCTCCGTGCCACGGACTTCAACTCCCTTGTGAAGCATTACGAGAACATGAGGACCTGCGGCGAGTTTGTGAACGTCCACGGCTTCAAGGCCAAGCACCAGGCACTCAGTATTCACCTCCACAACCTCTAGAAGGTGGCTATCGAGGAGGGTTGCATGCCCCCGATCAGACCCAAGGTGCCCAAGGTCAAGGGGCTGGGCAGCAAGAAGTGGAGGAGGCGCCAGAGGGAGGAGGCGGATGCCCTCTTGGCAGAGGCCACGAGGGGCCACTGATCAGCTGCTGCTGCTGCTGTAAAGCAGCTTCTTTTGTCTTGTCTGTGTTGAACCTATCAGCTACTACTGCTGCTGAGCAGCCTAGTTCTTGAACCTCGTTAAGTATCGTACTATATAACCTATATTAGCTTCTTTATCTACATCTTCTTTGTTTAATGAATTTATTTATGGTGCTGGTTTGTTTTGCTGCTCTAGATTTGCTACTAGATTGGGGAAAACGATCGCAAAAGGAACAATGAATGAAGAGAGAAGCTGCTCTACATTCCCTACCTTTTTGGGCAAAAAAACACAACTGTTAGAGAGAGAGAGGGGAAAGGCGCTCTTAAAAAGGCCAAATAACAAAAAAAAACTTCCACTTTAGGTGTCATGGCGCATGTAACGGCCAAGCCTTTGACTAGACGGCACCCCCCTCCGAGCGCATGTGAGGGCTTCGGAATTTCAAGAGGACAAACGAGACACAATGTTGCTATAGCTAAATCTGACAAAAAGATGAATTTGGCTTTACCATGCAATTTGGCTAGAGCTCCACAATGTAGCTATTCTAAATCCCTAAACTATGTGTTGCGTTGAAACCTAATGCTTTTCTGCCGACACGTGTGTTGCAAAGTTGCTTGATCGTGCATGCTTACACAAGTGGCCTACAGAGAAACTTATAGAAGCATGGGTAAACAAGCTTCATTTTGGCAAATTATGGACAAGCTTTGCGCAATCGGCCAGCCTGATTGGCTGGGCGGCTGCCCCGGGGTGCAAGGATGCTAGGTCCAAGTCTATGCTTACACTTCTTAAACTTTTTAAAATTAATAATAACTGTACACTTCCTTCTGTCCGGTCACATTACGTCGTGTCAACGCCGTGCACCCGCTGTGGATCGGCAATGGGACGGTGGTCTACATGACCGGTCTCTGCCACGCCAAAGCCACGTCGCACACCCGTCCCATCTCCTACCGGGACGGACGCCGAATTTAATCGCTAGTATTGGAAACCAATGGTGCTCGCCCAATCAAACTTGCTTCCGCATGGGTATGACCGGAATATTGGTAAACGGAATTTAAGCATCACCTTCCGTCTCCTCAGCACATCACTGTGCAAAAATCCCCAACTTATTCCTTCTGCTGCCGTCGCCGCCACCGCAAGAACCATCGGCGCTGCCGCAGGCACCGCCTCTACCTGTCCATACTACCGCAACAGATCACTGCACCGCCACGCCTAGTCCTAGCCACCGCTACTGACCCTAGGCCATCGCCGCCGCATTAGATGCTGCCATGGACGCAGAGTATGGCGTGTTCGGCAACGGGAGCGACTACACCGACGAGTACACCGTCACCGCCCATGGCACCACCAAGCTGATGGTGGTCCACACAAATGCGTCAGCGGAGGTTGCCAAGGTCATCATAATGATCGAGCGGTGGATACAGGAGCCGATGGACAGGTACAAGATCATCGGCCTTGACATCTAGTATACCGGAGATAGGAAGAGGATGGTGCTTTTGCAGCTGTCCATGCACAACCACTGCCTCCTATATCACGTATATAGGGCCAAATCTGTATGCCCGGAGCTTCGCGAGTTCCTACATAGGAGGGAGATCTACTTTGCCAGTGTTGACATCAAGAACGACACTCCGAAGCTAGAACAGGATCTCCTCGTTCATGTCGTCAATCACGTCGATCTCCAACATTTGTGGAGGTACCCAGATGGCGGTACGGGGAAAGCTAGCATGGCTAGACTCGCTTCTGACATCATCGACCGCAAGTACACCGGCATGAAAGTCGAGTTCCCGAAGCACTCGCAAGAGCGATGGGAGTGGAGGCACTTGGTTTACGATGTGATCAAGTACGCAACCAGGGATGCGTATGTCTGCTACGAGATGCTCAACAAGATCTGGCGGGTGGGTGAGTGTGTTGTTTACCACTACTAGTTTCGCATTTCGTTCCTAGTTTTATCTTGCCTGTATTTTATCTCGCATTTATTTTCTTACCATTCTATGTGTAAGAACCAAGTTCGTATGATCCCTGTGCTATTAGCTACTTAACCTGTATGAATTACATTCCCCCTTTTGTATGCTCAACATTCATTCTTACAATATTCTGTCTATGCCATTTGCATGCGGCAGAATCCAGTACTGACATGCATAAGGTGTGATACAGTCATAAGTCATAACCAAACCCAGATTATAGCGAAGGATACAGTCATAACCAAACCTAGATTATAGTTTGACAAAGGTAATACACAACAGTTCGTAATTACTCACGTAGTGTACTTCTGAAATAACATGTTTTCATAAACGCAACAATCATGCACTAATAGTGTACATCCCAGCCTGTTGGAGAAGGCAGCTGATCCCAGGATGCCTTCGGTCGCTTGCCCCGGCTTGTAGATTCATCTACACTTCGGCATCTGGGAAAACAACCTGCCTTGGTGGTGGTTCAATGATGCGATGCCTGGAACGAGATTTTACAATCTGGCGGTACAGCTCGTGGCTAACATACCCGTCAATTGCAGTGTAGTTCAGATTAGGTTCAGAAAGTGGCTTATCCTCCTAGTAATCATGACCTAAACGCCTCCACGAACATCTCGGCAATTTGTCCTTCATGTCAGCATACCACGGGTCGATGAGTTCGGAGGCAAGAGCGGCCATCCTGGTCTTGCCACCCTTCGTCCCTGGGATCTAGTAAATTTCCTGGATGTCTACTCTGCACTCCTTTGGGATTCTAGTGTTGACAGTCGGGCTTTCGAGCAGTTTAGTGTCATTCGTGATGTCAACACTAGTAAATGTTATGTGCTGGTTCACGAGAAAGTCATGAAACAGATCCCTAATGGTTTCTCCCCACCTGCATGAAAATGAATTCAAACAAATAATATAGCTATAACTTTTGCAAACAGACGGTTCAGGAACAAAAAGACAACAAAGTCTACCAGATCCCGTTATCCCCCTTCTCGCAAAAAGGCTGGTATACGAGGACGTGCCCCTTCATGGAGAGTTGCACCATGGCGATCCTACGGTGATCGTGGCTGTACTCGAGGTCGAGACCTACGAACCTGTTTTCTTCAAACTGCAGCCAACTTGTGTAATTATTCAGAGTGTTCCTCACCGTCCGAGGGTCAGTGGTGTAGACGACATCGATCTTGTTCCCGCCATGTACTTCGATGTCGATGTGTGTAGTTTCTTGCCTGCCGTCGTTTCGGACGTCCGGAGCATCCATGACTACATGCAAGAGGGAAAGGATACGGAGGACGAGGGTGATGTGGTGGTGGAGGAAATGGATGAGGCCATGGAGGAGAAAGACGATGAGGCCGTGGAGGAGGAAATGAGAGAGAGAGGTGAAAGATTGGAACCACCCTTACCAATATCTGGAAGGGTGCACGACCGTTCGTAGTAGGGTGAAGGTGGAGAAAAACAGCGGTTTTACACGTCGACGGTAGCGCTTCCTAAAATTTATTCTGCGCCACTTGCATGCGGTGGAATGGAGGTCTGCCATGCACGATCCAAGTAAAACGTAGGCACGTTTGCACGTGCCGACCTTCACTCACTGACAAGCAGGTCGCACATTTCTCTCTTACGATTTATTTTTTCACTTCCTCTAGACGGTTCTGGTGCCTGCCCTCAATAATTACGCCCCCCTTCTTGTCTTCCACGCGGACGAGACTCGGCGGCGGTGGAGCTTCCTTGCAGATTCACTCCCCACTCGAACAACTGCCGCCATCCTTGATTCCAAACCCTCTCGAATCCATCTGCCTCCTTATCACAACGCCTCCATTAATCTACTAGATTCCAAACTCCATTTGCCGCTATGGGTAGAGCTTGGGGTAGCAGCAGGCTGAAGCGAAAGGCATGCGACGATGACGTGGATGGCCAGGGCGACCGCTACCGCGAGGATTGGGACTGGCCGAACCTCAGCGCGGCGAATGTGCACAGGATCGCCTCGGGGTTGGACATCATCTCAGTCGACTGCCTTGCTCGCTGCATCCCTGGCAACCGCTTCACGATGCGGAACATGGACGAACAACCGTTTGGCACACCAGGCCTTCTTTACCCCGATAATAGCAAATGGCCAAATGACCGCGATGGCCACGTAAGCTCCAGTATCTAGCTTATTCGTTTAGTCATATCGTTGATTCATATGTGATGAACTCTCATCGGAATCCTATGTTCCTTTTGTTGAACGTGTTGTGTGCACGCGTGGTTTGAACAAGTCGAACCATTTAAGACTATTCTATACAGCGGAAGCTCTGCTCGTACCTGATATTATGGTATGTTTGTAGTGATACAGTCTTACTTTAGGTGATAGACGAGTTGTCAATTTCGATTTTGCAATGGAATGCCTGCTAGGTGATATTCTGTTTCCTAAAATAAAAACAAACAGATTAGACGATTTAAGGCTTCGAGCTGTTTATGATCATCATCAGGAGTTTGTTCTGGGGGATCTGCTACTACTCCATATATTGAGTATCTTCACAGTGACAGAGACACTCGTATTTAGGCGATATTTTGTGTACTTTAATTTGAAGGTCCAATTGTCAAAATGTATTTGCAATGGAATCCATGTTAGGTGATTGTACCAACTAACAACAAACTCTGCAGAATATTCAGGAAAAACTGATGCTGCTGGATAAGTGGCCCGAATCAGTAGTGGTGAATATCAAGGAAGAAGAAGAGACAGAAATGGAAGATGAACAGAACTGGGTGGGTGGAAACGGCGAGTGGATGGTCCTTTTATCACAGGATGGCAGTACTTGGACCCTAAAAAATGGCTACAGATCGGCGAGACTTGCATTCCCATCTTTGGAGGGTGTCGGTATTACTGCATTCAACAACGGGTGGCCGCGGCCCATTTTCGAATTCGCTTACAGGTTCAACATGGCAGAACTTGACCTCGTGCAGGTACAACTCCCACATAGACCATAGGAGCGGGCGTGGAAGAACTAGGAGTACCACCTCTTAGCGGTGTTCAACAAGGCAATCACATTCATTAGATGCCCAAAAGACAATGAATGGACAGTCTTGCACGACGACTTCCTACGGCCGGAGAAGTATGTAGACGCCGTCTTCACCTATGGCTACTCTTCGTACAAACCGCAACACATTTATGCGGTCACTAAACCTAGCAGCGACGTGCGTGTTTGGGAGCCGTCCATTTGGGGTGAGTCATGGTGTCATATAGCATGTGAAATCCCATTCAAAATTTTGCTTACTGACTGTAAGTAACATGCAGGTACCCACGCAACCCCGCGCATCATTCCAGCTCCGGTCATCGAAGATGTAGTAGCAAATGCTAAACTTGGGACACGGCGCTGGTTCCTGGCACCTCTCGGAGGCGACATGGAACAGGATGATGAACTCATGTGCATTCATATCAGGGGAGCACAAAACAGCGTTGGTGATACAATAGAACGTATGAGGACACAACTTCTTCATACCCATCGCTGCGGTGTCACGTTTTCTCGAGGTCCGCATGCCCATCCAAAGACCCAGTAGAGCAAGTCTGGAGCAGAGTCAACAATCTGAAGGGACAATCTGTGTTTCTTGGGATCAACTACCCTTTCTTTGTCGGAGCCCCTGGAGTTGTTGAACCTGTAATTGCTCAGGACGCCCTGGCCCCTGATGCTAATGCTGCTGCTGCTGCTGGTGGTGTTGGTGGTGGTGGAGCTGATGAAGAACTAGTTGTTGCTGCTCCTGGTGAAGCTGAAGAAATACTTGGTGATGTTGCTGCTGGTGAAGCTGACGAAATACTTGCTAATGCTGCTGCTGGTGAAGCTGACGAAATACCTGCTGAGGCTGCTGCTGGTGAAGCTGATGAAATACCTGCTGAGGCTGCTGCCAGAGTCTAGGAAGAACATGTTGGTGTTATTGCTGAGGTGCCAACACTTACAGTGTTTGATAGCAAAGTGTGTGTTTGCTGCACACTCACGCGCCTATGATGTTAACACTCTAGATCCGACCTGGAGCCGAATCCACGTCGAGGGGAGGAGGCCTACAATTGGCTCATCAGTGGGGTCGTATGATTTGAAGGAGAATGCCAGACGGCCAAACACAACATTCTGGTTCGTTCCGATGATACCACCAGCTCCAGGCACCTAGTGCTCATACTGGCAGATCTGATGAACCATTTGTCTTTATCTTTATCATTTGTTACGCTTATTTGTGTAAAGACTAAGCTGTGCTTATTTGCGTAAGACTAAGTTAGGCCTAACTGCGTAATATTCAGTGAAGCCTAGCTTTTCTTTCCACGCCCATAACAACAGAATTGCAGCATAGAACACACAAATGTAATGTGCACACCAGGTATTTTTGCTCAGGATAACAACCACTTCAAGCAAATGATATATCGTGTACGCATTTGAACGCATCACTAGAATGTGCCACCTATTGATGATTGATGACATGGATCTAGCTTTTCTGCGGGTATTTGCATTGAATTGCTCATTGATTTGTTCACATATTTTTTGGCAATGGCTGATGAACTCCACTCTCTTGGTAACTTGCTTCGTTAGTGAGCACTTGTTGATGCAATGCAAAGTATAGAACATGGTTGTCATCGTCATTCCATTTAGGTTCTCTATGTTTCATCATCACGGAGCTACTAATTTCAAATGAAATTCTAGTAAACAATATATGTGTACATTGTTAGAGTATGCTACGGCCACGGTACATACATGTTTTTCTACAATCACAAGAATAAAACTTGATGCATTTTCACCTTGTTGGCATTGTGCCGAACTGGGTGGATGTGGATTTGGGGTTCGGAGAGGAAGGCGCCTTGGCTGGTGTGTGTGCGACCACGGCGAAACCGAGCTCGGATTCTGGAGGAGGCCAAAAGGACTGAGCATGGTCGACATGGGGACAGATCTCACCCGGGAATGAATTCTTGTCCCTGCGCCGTGCCAATGGTGCGGTCATGGTGAGGGCGAGCTCCGATTCGGGATGGGGAGGAGAACGGGCCGAGCAGGTTCGTCCAAGTCCTAGCTCCGCGCCATGGCCGCGACCACAAAATTACTGCCCAGGAGGAAGAAGAATACACGTAAAGGATGCATGCGCCAATGCTGCAAGCCTACATGGCAGCCTACATGGTAGCAACGACGGCAGCAACATAACGGCAAAAGCTGACAGGGGGCGCCCAACTTGACGGTCGTTAGCCTGATTTTTTTATTGAAACGTGAAGTTGAATTTGTACCGAAAAAGACCCTCTGAGTATTTGGCATGCCAACTGTAGTCATCGCGGCTGATTTCAGGGAACTCGGGTACCGCGTTACCTGGCCACCCCAACTTTCGGGCCGCAAAATGATATTATCCAGATGTGGGCCCATGCCAACATTGCATGCGATCTTTACCTATCTTAGCTGTCTAGAAAAACACCTTCATGAACTTGTGGTTGTATGAGTCATCACTTGGACAACATAATCCTACCTAGTTGGTAGATCTAAGTATAACACTGCTATGCAAAGACATCATGAGACACTTTGTGGAGATTGCGCCCGATCTCCGACTCTGATGTAGCTTGGAAGCGCACGAGCGCTCCAGCGGCCTCGTCCTTCGTGGCCAGAAGCACAGCCCACATATACCTTCTATGGTCATTGACCAACAACAAGAAATAGCGATGGACTCGTGGTGTGGCAGGTGCGATGGTGATGGGTTCGTAGCATGGAAAACAAAAAAATTCTACCGCAAGAACGAACAAAACCCAGATCTAATCTAGATAAAAGCCAAGATCTAATCTATTAGACATGTGCAACGAGATAGATCTGTACTAACCCTTGTAGATCCGAAAGCCTTGTGCGAGATCGGATCTCGTGGTTGTATGAGTCATCACTTGGATAACATATTCCTACCTAGTTGATAGATCTAAGTATAACACTTATATGACAAGACATGATGAGACACCATGTATGGTAAATGTGGGCCCATGCCAACATTGCATGGGCTATAGACCTCTCTTGGTTAGCTAGAAACTGCTTCATCAACTTAGTGGTTGTATGAGGTGAGTCAACACTTGGCAAAACATGATCCCAACTAGCTAGTTGGTACATCTAAGTTTGAGAGTGCTCTGCCAAGACATGATAAGACACACTTGTGGCAGATGTGGGTCCATGCCAACTTTGCATGGGATCTAGCTCATATTATCTGTCTACAGAACCCCTTCACAAACTTGTGTTGTATGAGTCATCACTTGGACAACATGATCCTCCCTAGTTGATAGATCTAAGTATAACACTGCTATGCAAAGACATGATGAGACACCATGTGTGGTAAATGTGGGCCCATTCCAACATTGCATGGTGCTATAAACCTCTCTTGGTTGGCTAGAAACTCCATCATCAACCTAGTGCTTGTATGAGGTGAGTCAACACTTGGCAAAACATGATCCCAAATAGCTTTTTTGCTACATCTAGGTTGGAGAGTGTTATGCAAAGCCATGATGAGACACACATGTGGTAGATGTCGGCCCATACCAACATTTCATGGGATCTAGAACTATCTTAGATGTCTAGAAACACCTTCATCAACTTGTGGTTGTATGAGTCATCACTTGGACAAAATAATCCTACCTAGTTGATAACTCTAAGTATAAAACTGCTATCCAAAGATATCATGAGATAATTTGTGGAAAATGTGGTCCCATTCCAACATTGCCTGGTGCTATAAACCTCTCTTGGTTGGCTCGAAACTCTATCATCAACTTAGTGGTTGTATGAGGCGAGTCAACACTGGGCAAAACATGATCCCAACTAGCTAGTTGCTACATCTAAGTTTGAGAGTGCTATGCGAAGACATGATGAGACACACATGTGGTAGATGTGGGCCCATGCCAACTTTGCACGGGATGTACCTCATATTAATTGTCTACAGAACCCCTTCACAAACTTGTGGTTGTATGATTCATCACTTGGACAACATAATCCTACATAGTTGATAGATCTAAGTATAACACTTATACGACAAGACATGATGAGACACAATGTGTGGTAAAAGTGGGCCCATGACAATATTGCATGGGTTATATACCTCTCTTGGTTGGCTAGAAACTCCTTCATCAACTTAGTGGTTGTATGAGGTGAGTCAACACTTGGCAAACCATGATCCCAACTAGCTAGTTGGTACATCTAAGTTTGAGAGTGTAATGCCAAGACATGTTGAGACACACATGTGGCAGATGTGGGCCCATGCGAACTTTGCATGGGATCTATCTCATATTATCTTAATACAGAACCCCTGCACAAACTTGTGGTTGTATGAGTCATCACTTGGATAACATATTCCTACCTAGTTGATAGATCTAAGTATAACACTTCTATGCAAAGACATGATGACACACCATGTATGGTAAATGTGGGCCCATGCAAACATTGCATGGGTTATAGACCTCTCTTGGTTGGTTATAAACTCCTTCATCAACTTAGTGGTTGTATGAGGTGAATAAACACTTGGCAAAACATGATCCCAACTATCTAGTTGCTACATCTAAGTTTGAGAGTGCTATGCCAAGACATGATGAGACACACCTGTTGCAAATTTGGGCCCATGCCAACTTTGCATGTATCTAGCTCATATTATCTATCTACAGAACCTCTTCACAAACTTGTATGCCAGGACATGATGAGACACCATGTGTGGTAAATGTGGGCCCATGCCAACATTACATGGTCTATAGACCTCTCTTGGCTGTCTAGAAACTCCTCCATCAACTGAGTGGTTGTATGAGGTGAGTCAACACCTGGCAAAAAATGATCCCAACTAGCTAGTTGCTACATCTAAGTTTGAGATTGCTATGCCAATACATGATGAGACACACCTGTGGTAGATGTGGGCCCATGCCAACTTTTCATGGGATCTCGCTCATATTATCTGTCTACAGAACCCCTTCAAAAACTTGTGGCTGTATGAGTCATCACTTGGACAACACGATCCTGTCTAGTCGATAGATCTAAGTATAACATTGCTATGTAAAGACATGATGAGACACCATGTGTGGTAAATGTGGGCCCATTCCAACATTGCATGGTGCTATAAACCTCTCTTGGTTTTCTAGAAACACCATCATCAACTTAGCGGTTGTATGAGGTGAGTCAACACTTAGCAAAACATGATCCCAACTAGCTAGTTGCTACATCTAAGTTTGAGAGTGCTATGCCAAGACAAGATGAGACACACATGTTGCAGATGTGGGCCCATGCCAACTTTGCATGGGATCTAGCTCATATTATCTGTCTACATAACCCCTTCACAAACTTGTGGTTGTATGAGTCATCATTTGGACAACATGATACTACCTAGTTGATATATCACTATAGACCTCCCTTGGTTGGCTAGAAACTCCTTCATCAACTTGTGGTTTTGTGCGTCCGCACTTGCCCAACATGATGTCACCCAATTGATACATCTAAGTATGAGAGTGCTATGCCAATACATGACACTAACTTGTGGCACACACGTGGGCCCATGCCAACATTGCATGGGTTATGGACCTCTCTTAGTTGGCTAGAAAAACCATCCTAAACTAACAGAAATAACGCCTAAGTAATGACTTAGTGCTACTCTAACGAAACTGGAAAAAATAACACCTAAACTGAAACCTGACAGCAGTCAAGTTGCTCGACAGTCCCGTTGGATCGACTATGGTTGTCTAGGAAAATCCCATCCATCTTGTTGTACCACATTGGTCACATAAAATGCTAGCAAAAAGAAGCCCAACATGATCACGCTAGGGGTTTGTTGCCCAAATGACTGACGGATCAAGCCCACAATACAGGCGATCATGTCGATACTTCCTGAACTTAGCTTTTGTTATGGTTAGTCTGTTAATTTGCTTGATCTGCTGTAGATACTTCTTGAACTTAGCTTGATTCTGAATTCCAAATATTGTGATGGCTCATCAACTGAAACTTATAATGATAGTAGATGTATACTATTGGGTCTTTGTTGTTTTGAAGATTCAGTTACCTGAATGCATTGTTCATTTATACAGTGCATACACTGAAGGTGGTTTTAGAATTTGGAACATGATATACATGTTTTTCTATGTGGTGAACCTTTAGTTATTGTTGGATTCTATGTGGTGAACCTTTAGTTAATCTTATGTATCTTCTAATGTTAAGTTTCATGAGGTTACTGTTGCTTTAAGGCTGTTGTCGACAACCTCTAAATTTTGTTCAGTTTTAGTTAGCACCTGAAAACCGTACAACTGTTTCGTTCAGTTTGATATAGCACTTGTTTATGAGGTTGTTTGAACCATTCTTGCGATGACAGGACGAACTAGATCGAATGGGATGTAATAGGGGCACGTAATCCACGTCCTGCACGTTTGATTCGTGGATGGCACTAGTAGTATCTGGTCATCTGCAGCAGAGTTTTCACAACGTAACTCTGAACCTTTGTTGAGCATTCGTAACTCTGAATAAATAGATAGAAACTTGTGGTTGTATGAGTCATCACTTGGACAACATGATCCTACCGAGTTCATACACCCTCCGTTTCAAAATATAAGATGTTTTAGCTTTGTGAAAGGAGTGTACCTAGACCCCTTTTAGTGGGTAGGTTCATGTAGGTTTGGAGTGAACCTAAATACTAAAAGGAGTCTAGATGCACTCTTTTCACACAGCTAAAGCATTCATATATTCTGAAATGGAGGGAGTAGATCTAAGTATAAGACTGATATTCCAAGACATGATGAAACACTTTGTGTAAAATATGGGCCCATGCCAACATTGCATGGGCTACAAACCACTCTTGGTTGGCTAAAAAACACCATATATAATCAACTTGGTTGTGTTACTCAACACTTTTAGGCTCTAGACATGTTGTTTTGTCATGGATCTACTCTTACATTATGAAGACCATCCCATAGTCACGCATGGTCTGCATGTTGATTTCACAAATTATTAATAAAGAGCTTGAGTCCATCGTCCGAGCTACCACGGAACCAAAAAACATAGATGTCACCAGCTCTCATATCAACCTTGTTCACAACCTCCATACACTTTGATGTTATCATAGCACCACCTTTCAGTTTGCCTATAGTCTTTTACTTATTCATCAACATTTTAACTTTTGCAACTTCTATATTGTTCCAAAATACTAGAATGTATCCTGGTAGTTCAATATATGGAACAATATGCTCCATGGTGAAGCTCCTCGAAAAGTACCGCATATAGATTACACCAATACATACAAATGTCAGTACCTAATATAGTAGTAATTTAACAATTTTTCAAATTGTTACTAGTTCAAAAGGATTACCATTTTTGCTTTGCCTTTCAAGGTGTTTGAGTTATTTATGGTGCACACATAAAATGGTACTTTTGGGAAGTGCTTATCAACTCCATATCTTCAACACTTTCAATTATGTATCATCCATCGCTACACGGTTGCCATAATGGCAGTAACATTCAAAATCTTTCTCTTCCTTTATTCCAGGACCTGCATGTAACAAATACATACATAAGAAGCAATGGGCTAACAACATTGAATTTATTTTTATTTGACATCATACCTCTTATATGAAGCCATTTATGCAACTTGAGAGCAGCACGGACATGACGAGTGCGAGCATAGTTCTCGACCTAACTAGAAAGTGGCACTTAGGCAAACTTTTTAGAATAAAGAAATCTATATTCTAACCCCTCTTATACTAGTTTCTTGTACCCGGTTTGCATGTTCATAAACACGCACAATATTCCAAAGCACCGAGTAGTGTCCATTAGATAAGACAATTTTTATAATAGTAGATATAGATCTTACATGGCATGCTTTCATTGCTAACATATAATAGAGTGTTATTGTACTAGTTCATATGTAGATCTTAAAAAATAGATGCATTGGTCTACAAAATTTGATCGTATTTCCTCTAGATCTCACAAAATTTATGTACATCGTTCTAGATTTTTATATAGGAGTTGGTGAAAAAGTACCTTATCCTTCAATCCCTGATCCATGAACGTGTGTAGTCGCAGACGTTGAATACTCGTGGCGGTCGTCGATGGGATTTTTTGAGGATGTTGTCATGGAGGCACTCGTGCGAGGAGGGATACGAGGAGACTCGTGGGTAGAGGCGACCATGGAGTGACTAAATACCTAACACGTCTACAGCGTCATATCCGCGCATGTTTGCTGGGCTCGGTTGGGCCAGCCCAAATACCCAAGCCACCGCTGCAGCAATAACATGGGCATAGGACCACGAGCTTCGCTGGGCTAGCTACTGATACAATGCAAATGTATCTATAATTTTTGATGTTCCATGCTTGGTTTTATGTACTTTCTTATGTTTTGTTCCAACTTTGGAGTACTTTTCTTGGACTAACCTATTAACAAAGAGCCACAGTGTCAGTTGCCTGTTTTCTGTTGTTTTTGGTTCCAGAAAGTCAGAAAATGAATATTCTCAGAATTGGACGGGACAAAAGCCAAAGTTCCTATTTTACCGGAAGACTCACGGAGCCAAAATACGAGACGGGGGAGGGCCAGGGCCTGGCCGTACCCCCAGGCTCAGGCTAGCCCTACCCGCGCCACTAGTTGGTGTGGGCCCCCTAGCACTCCACCGACCTTGCCTCTTCACCTATAAGAAGCCTCCCGATGCATAAACCCTAGATCATCAAGCCTCCAGCCACAAAAAGTTCCGTAGCGCTGCATCCACCAAAGGGGAGATTCAGGGGACAGGAAGTCTCTGTTCCGGCACCCTGCCAGGACGGGGAAGTGCCCCCGGAGCCATCTCCATCGATCTCCACCACCATCTCCATCACCATTGCTAATTCCCATGATGAGGAGGGAGTAGTTCTCTCTCGAGGCTAAGGGTTCTATCGGTACCTATGTGTTCATCTCTCTCTCTATGCATGATCTTATTGAGATCATGAGCTTGTAATCTATAGATCTACCTTGCTACTCAAGTGCTTTAATAGATCTCTGCTCTCCCCATGTGTGTGAAAGTGACAGCGTGCACACCATGGTGGCACTTAGGCTAGAGGTTACAAATACTTACTATGAGTTATATTTGGAGTTGGATGTCTTTATGAAATTGTGGTGTTTGTTGGAACCATCTAGTGCTCAAGGTGACAGTGTGGGGTTTTCTAGATGGGAAAGACTTACTTTGAGGTGTGCTGTTATAGCCCTACCATCGATTAGAGTATTCAACCGGAGAGTAGTTAAGAGTAGTATCATAAAGAGAAGATATTTATATGAGAGTGTTCACTAGTGAAAGTATGATCCCTAGGCCTTGTTTATAAGCACTGAAACACCGTTTGCAACTAGATCTATTATATGTTTGCTTGCTTCATCTTTATTTCAGTTTGCTTTTAGTCTCTTCCACGCCATCAAGTTATTTTCTATCACCGTTACCACTTATAATTATCTATACCACTTGTATTTTACTATCTTTGTGCCGAACTAGTGCACCTATACACCTGACAAGTGTATTGGGTGTGTTGGGGACACAAGAGACTTCTTGTATCTTGATTGCAGGGTTGCTTGAGAGGGGATACCTTTGACCACTTCCTCCCTGAGTTCGATAAACCTTGGGTGATCCACTTAAGGGAAAACTTGCTGCTGTTCTACAAACCTCTGCACTTGGAGGCCCAACAACTGTCTACAAGAATAGAAGTGCGTAGACATTAGCTGCCTGCCGGCCTAGCCTGATTTTTTCTTCCTATTTCCATTTTCATTTACTATTTGTTTATAGATTCAATCAAAATAGATTCTTTACAACTTCAGATTTTTGAAACAAATTACATATTCTGCATACTTACCTTTCTGATAGCATGTTCAAAAAGTTTGGATTAATTTGGTGATGGTCGAAATTCCTAATAATGTGATTTTTCCGACCTTCACGAAATAATCTGAATTTTTGAAACATGACATCTGTAACTCTGATTAAATAGCTAGAAACAGAAATGCAGGCAGTTTTCGTACTGTGCAAAAGGTATCTCCGGTTTTAACTCATAGTTCGCATAGTTCAGTTTATAGTTGCAAAATATAAGCACATAGTTTAGTTCAGCAGAGCAGCACCGACGAAAGTCTACTACATTAGAGACCTAGTCTGGCGAGGAGCTGCTTGTTTTCCTCCTGAATCTCTTCAAGTAGTAGGCGACGTACCAGCATATTCGCCATGATCTTGACCTCCGCATTGAGCGAAGCCTGGAGCTTCCTCAGCAGGTTCATTTTGCTGATACGCAGATCGCCATTCTCATTTGTGAGCTTCTCATTCTGCTTCGAGAGCCGCTTGATGATGGTTGTATCCCGGTGTGTCGAGGCGAGGCTCTTTTTCAGTAGTTCCTCCCATGCAGCATTGTCCGTTTTCAGTTGGACGCGCTCCTCAGTAAGGGTCTTGATAGCTGATTGGAGCCTTGCTAATTCCAGTTGTTGGGTTTGCATTATCTCCCTGTGGCAGGCTATCCATGCATTAAGCCAAGCATCCACCTGAGGGTTGACCTTTGGCTTCATTTCATGGGACAAAGAAAACGTGGTTTCACTCTTATCATGGAACAGGGAAAACAATATCTAAAATTATAGCACCTAGCTTTATGCAAGAATGGGCAGTGCAGAAAAGATACAGGAAAGCCCGAATCCTAGCATCAAAAACACCAGTATACAGTGCTCACCTCGCTCACCCGAGGAACTAGGGCGAACAGGTGTGCCATTGAACAGCCGACTCTGAAGAAGGAGAAGAATATGCTGACGAAGAAGAAGAATGCTAGAGAACACGATCAAGGAGAAGAAGTAGAAGACCTACCCGAAGGACCCCTCGCCTATGGGAACAGCCATCGTGAGCCGTGTTTTTGACTCTCCAATGCGCAAAGCATCGCGGCGAGATCTCTATCTTTTCTCCTCGCACCTTGTCACCATGGCACTCTTCCGAGAGGGAGCCATGTGTGTGCGAAGAGTGAAGAGGCAGGAACGGGATGAGCAGGAGTAAGATGAAAGGGAGGAGGGCGCCAAGTGACGAGTGGAGGTAGATGGTCAAAAGGCTAGGCAGTGGACTAGTATTATGGCACACCACCATCCTCTCCCCTTCTATCTCCAGTTGTATCCACCGTGTGATGTGCCTTCTCAGAGAAGTGTTGCATACACATGGCAGGGAATAAACAGAGAACTGCAACGATGCGACCAATCGATGGACAATTCAATGATATTCGATGCACGTGTCCGGCTTACACGTGTCATGATGAGTCCTACTTCATCGTCATGATACAATGGTAAGCGAACGGGATTTCTAGCATGCCTTCCCGATGCATCGCATTTTTTCGTGCGTGCAACACACAGGCCCACCAGTGCTACAGAAATGCAGCCCAACAAACACGCCTAAACCACGTAAGCGGTGTTGCCACGTTAGTGAACGAGTTGGACAGTTCATATCCACATTGCATGCACATAATACCCTTACGCTGATGCACTTCGGGCCCGTACGGGCTTTGGTGGGCTATACGTACGATTTAGCACATTCCCATATCCCGATCCTACCCCCACGCGCGAACAGGTACATGCTAATCCCAACCTTCAATCTATTATGTCTCTTACTTTTCGTTCCTTTGGGGGTCCATTGAATCAGAAGTCTTGCGTGATAACCTTGATGAATCTTACCTTGATCCATCAGAAGTTACCTTTATGGTTTCTAATCGAACCATGCATCCTACTCGCGGGATACTTCGCAATGTTTGCATTCCTGTTGGGGCTTTTGTCTATCGAGATGATTTTCATATAATAGAATTACCTTTGAACTCTAGTTGCCCAGTTATTTTTGGAAATCGTTTTTACAACACTATGAACATTGATATTGACAACCAAAAGCAGGATTTATCTTTGCAGCTTGGTGAAGAAACATTAGAAGTAAACTACAGTCAATTCATGAGACTACCTTGTGAGAAGAAAGTTGAGATTAAGGGGGAGAATACTATTTAAGAATTGGCAGCAATCTACTTTTGCACATCGCAATCTGAATTGGAGAGAAGTTTGACACGTGATGATTCCCCTACCAACGACTCTACAAAAGAAGATTTGTATGAAATCCTCAACACCACAGCGAAGGTCGAGCCAGGTCTCATGGATGAATATGAAGAGCTTGAAAGAAAAGGGGACGAGGATCCGCCGCCTATTGTTTTAAAACCTATCTCCCCAGGCCTTAGGTATGAATTTTTAGATAAGGAAGGTAGATGCCCAATAATTTTAGATGATAAGCTCTTTCTAGAGGAAATCACGAAGTTGTTAGAAGTACTTGTCAAACAACGAGAAACTTTGGGATACACTCTTAATGACATAAAAGGTATAGATCCCACCATACTAACTGTAACATCCCAATTTCAGCAACCTTGATTAGTTGTCTAGAATGCAAAAATTAGGGGGAACAAAAACATTTTTTCTTATTAGTGATACATTGTTTACCTGTTGTTTGCTTGTGCTTGTGCATCTGAATGTATAGCATATGACATAATCCTTACCTCACCATCAGTTGACAAAAGCTATTTAACAAAATTGTCTTGGCTCTTTCTATTGTTAAATGTTCTGGCATTTCAAAACGAAAGACAAGATGTTTATGCAACCAAAACTATTTTCGTAACTTCTATTGACAAAACTATGGAGAGCTACAATCTCCTTATGTTTTCAAGACTGAACCTTCAACTACTCTTACCTCTAGGTTTTCCAAAACCTTTTATAAAGCTTTTGAATTATAATCTTGGTAGAGATACCAAGGACTCTTACCTTATTAAAAATCCAACCTTTCAAAATGCCCATCCTTACCTCCATCTAAGCTTGGTGGTAACCCTAGTAGTAGTTGATCTTCTGGGGAAGATGATTGCCTTGATTTGCTGTCTGACTTGTTTGCTTAGGAACTAAAGTGAGATACCCTAGTAGCTCATCCTTTAGGATCAAACTAAATTAAGATTACAAAACCCTAAGAATTGTTCCCAATATGGATTTGATCTCTAGCCATTGAGTGATTATCTAAAACCCATAACCAGATCACTTCTGAAATCATCCCTTCTAGAAGCTCCCAAGTCAATGAAGACCAAATCCAAGCATGGATCCTGTATACTCAATATAAACCTCAACCTCATCCATTTCATGATGTTTTAGAACGTTGCAACCAAGCAAAAAACATCTCTTATATTCTAGTCAAAAACCCTAAATCTGCTATAATATGACAATGTCTGGAAATGTTAGCAAGATGCCATCTTTGAGTCTCCCTCATTTCCACTCCTTCTTCATTTTTGGAAATGCACTTGAACCATCTTGTAGAACATCTTAAGGACTAACAAGGCCCACTCTTGATCTTGGCTAGATCATATTTTAACCCACTTGTTCTTGATGGTTTTGCAGGCAAGAAAATAATAATTCCTGCAAACCTCATCAACATGCATACTTTGGAAGAAGCTCACATCCGCATACTATATTCCTTTGACCAGCTATTTGCATGATTATAATATACTCATGAAGGACTATAAATACATACTTCACTTATTCCAAATGGATCCCTGTTCTTCAAAAACCCACAATGTTTTGAGGGTTATTTGATAATTTGCTTTGACATCCTTATTTTATTCAATTTCTGGCATCAATTCTTGAAGAGCTCAATCATGATCAACCTTAAACCTCTATACGATGGTGATCTAACTAACCTGGTATATCTATTCAAATATCCCATGACCCAAGAGGAGATTTGAGCTCCAAGATCCAACCATGTTTTGGCGGCATAAAAATAACCTTGCCCAACATCCTTTATCCCCTGTTTCTCTTACAAATTAAGTTGGATCTACAAAACCCGGTAATTCAAATGGTAGATACAAAATGTTCAAATAATCTAGCATGGATATAAAAATTTATCAAGTATTATCCATATTTCTTCTGGCACAAAAACAATTAAATCCCTTTAATTAACAAAAACCTCAAAACTCCTATAAAGGCAAGTTTGTTTTTCTCCATACTACTTTGCAAACTCAATGCACATTTGGTGCCTATATATACTATCCTATCTTCCCACGTCAAAAATAAATATTTTTGAGATGCTTTATTATTCCTTTTGCCCTTTTTCTTAAATGGCAGAAACATGAAATAATTGCTTAAAAATACTTTTCTTTCCCCATAAACTCCTGGAAAATTCTCCTAAGTGTGTAACCACATTAAGACATTATTACCTCAAAAACCAACATTGTAAAATTCAAAAATATCAAATTATCTTCTGAAAACCTTTTCAGCACTATTTGAATAATTAACCAAAGAAGGACCTAAAATGTTCACAAAAATCTAAAAGAATTCGTGGAGGTGTACCTTGATCATATTGACCTACCAGCATCATTGACTCAACTTGCCAAGATAAACTTTTGGGAAATCTCTTCATGAACATCATCTATGAAAAATGGAGTATGAACAAAACATGAACTAAATCCTTTTCAAAATCCCTCCATACTTGTAAAGCAATGAACCACATCACCCAACACTCTCTCTGGTCGATCTATAGTGTAGCTCCACTACATTAGCAACCCTAGCCCTTGGAAGTGAGAGAGAGAGAGGTGTGCCTCACCTTTTCAACCTCTTGACACATCAATGCAGCAGCAGCCACCCCCCGCCCCTCTCTAGTCATGCATATTCCCACACACCACCCATGACCACCCCCTTGTCCAATCCACTACCAGCATCCTACCCCAAGCCCTCCATGTTCTTGGTCCACCATGAATCTCACTTCCTCGGGTTAAATACCCCCAGGCCACCCTAGCGCCTCCCTTTGCCCTCATTTGCTTCCTCCCACTCCACCTCACCTCCCTAGACCTCCCTCCCCCTTCTCCTACTCTGTATTGCCCGAAAGAAGGAGGGGTATAATATTAGGCCCTATCCCAAAAATCGAGCAAGGCCCCCTCTCCCGAGCTTCTCTCTCCGCATGTCACACTCATGCACTGCCCTCGCCCTCCTGATGCTAATGGTGCCCTTCCCGCTTACATGCAGCACCACCTAGAGCAATATCAGCGATCCCCAAAGATCGGTGCCATAGGGATCCGCTCGTCAGCTCCCTCCCCGGTGCAAGTACCCCTGTGCTGCCCCTCCCCGAAGTCACTATCAACCGCCGCGTTGCCCCGTCGCCTCCCTATCTTCTATCAGCCCTTAGGTGAGTCGCGTCGCTGCTCCCCTAGCTGAGCTAGGGTTTTCTCCCACGTGCCCCATTAACAGGTCGAAGACGGCCTCACCACTATTGATCCCCTCCTAATCCTGCAGCTTTGCGCCTTGTACCCCTTCGCTCCCCCAGGGTCGATGACGGGCGGGCCCCGCCGAGGCCATTCGAATGTCCAAATTCCGTGCGCGCCCGTGCCTGGGTGGGCCGAAACCCGCCCTGCTCAGCCCATTCAGTCCAAATCTGGCCCGACTGTTGCCTTTTTAGTTTAATACAAGATCTGCAATTTAGCTTCATGGTTTAAATAGTTTCAAAAATGGAGAATGACTCAAAATGACCAGATCTAAATTTTCCTAGATAAATACATGTTTCCTTAAACATGTTGTTTCCTTAAATATGCAGTACCCCTAGCTTATTCAAGGGTTGTATATATAAATTATGTTAAATCAAACACTTAGATGTCCCCATTTTACAAAATAACTCTTTCTCTAAGTTTCATAACTCCATTTGATGTAAACCCTTTTGATGCTGAAAGGTATGATTAGTGCCTTGTGTAACATCCCAATTTCAGCAACGCTGATTAGTTGTCCAGAATGCAAAAATTAGGGGGGACAAAAACTTTTTCTTGTGCTCTAGTGTAGTGTTTGCTTGTTGTTTGTTTACACATGTGCTTATGAAGTGTATCTTAGGATACTCCTTACCTCAACTTCTGTTGGCAAAAGCTATTTACGAAAAACTATCTTGGCTTACTTTACATATTCTCAAACGTTCTGGCATTTCAAAATAGGAGCCAAGATGCCTATGTAACCAAAACTATTTTTGGTAGCTTATTTAACAAAACTATGGAGTGATATATAATACAATCTCCTTATGTTTTCAAGATAGAACACTCAACTAATCTTACCTCTAGTTTTCCTAAAACTCTTGTTCAAGGCATTTGAATTCTACTCTTCGTAGAGATACCAAGGACTCTCACATTATTCAAAACTCAACCTCTTCAAAATTCCCCAACCTTACCTCAAGCTAGGCTTGATGGTGAACCCTAGTAATAGTTGATTAATGTATAAGATGAGTTGCATTGACCCGCTGTCTGATAAGTTGCCTTGATCTGCTGATTGAATTGTTTGCTTAGGGAGTAGAATGAGCTACCTTAGAAGATCATCACTAGGATCAAGGTGTTTCCCAAGCATCAATCCCTAAGAAAGAAAGAAAACCTTGTGGTGATCCCTAGCCACTAGGTGATCCTATAAAACCCTCAACCAGATCCATTCTGAGGATCTCCATTCTAGATGTCTCCAAGTCCATGAAGACCAATATCAAGCAAGGATCTCTTCTACTCACTCTACACTTCAATACCACCCACTGGTTAAAGATCTGATACCTTGCAACTCCTCCAAGAACATTCCCTTTCCTACTCTAGTCAAATTCCTCAAAACTGCCAAATTTGACTAAGTCTGGAAATAGTTTCAGCATTGCCCTTTTTGAATGCCTCCTTTTCTCAAACCATGTGCATTTTTTTGGAAATGCACTTGAACTATCTTGTGAACCATCCTAAGGACTACCAAGGCCCACATTTTCCCTGGCTAGATCCTCCTCCAACACACTTGTCCATGATGGTTTTGCAGACAAGAAAATAACATCTTCTGCAAAACTAGTCATCATGCCAACTTTGCTAGAAGCTCCCACCACCATCCAACATCCTATGGACCAAATCTCTGCATGGTTGTATTCTACTCCTTGATGTCTATCAGAACCTACTTCCCTCGTTCCAAGTGGACCCTTGAGCTTATTAAACCCACTTGGTTTAGAAGGCTTCATGACACTTTCTGCATGGCAGCCTTATTTTCAACAAAGTTTGCCATCCCTTCTAGATCACCTCAAATACTCTTAATTCAACCTCCTCCTGCCTTGATCATCTATAGTACCTGGTCTACCTATCCATCTATCCCTTGCACCAAGGTGAGCTCTGAGCTCCAAGATGTAAGCTTGTTTTCGTGGTATAAAAATAACACCATTGTAGATCTCCAAAACTCCCTCCATAAAGGAAACTTTGGTTTTTACCAAACCACTTCCCCAACTTTTGGCTCATGTGAGTTCCACATATCATAGCCTATCTTTCCATCTCAAAAATAAATATTTTTGAGAAGCTTTATTATTTATTTTTGTCCATTATATTAAATGGTGAATTGGAATAATAATTGTTTTAAATACTTTTAATCCCCAATAAAACATGGGAAAATTTCCCTAAGTGTGTATTCACATTTGGGACCCTTCCCCATCAAAATACACCCTTGTTCAATGTAAAAATATCAAATGATCCTCTAGAAATCACTTCCGTCCTTTTTGAATAAGTGGATTTAAGTGGACTTAAACTCCACCTAAAACCCCCCAATTAAATCCTAGGAGTCTACCTTGATCTCTTCTATATACCAGTACCATTTTCCCCTCTGGTCCAAATGTAAGATTTTGGAGTTCATTCATAAACCCCTAGTTTGATCAACTTTGGCCATTTAGCAAACCACTAATCTAAACCACTTCCAATTCCACCAAAGCTTGATCAAAGCTCATCCTCAGCACCAGGACACCCCACTGGTCGACCACCACTATAGCACCATCCAACAATTACCCATTGGCCCTTGTACTAGTAGTAAGAGAGAGAGACAACAAAAATCTTACAAAGATCTTCCCTAATTAATTACCACAGATGCCACCCCTCACTCTCTGGCCCCGCATGACCCAAATTTACCATCCTACCCCTCTCCACCTTCCCCTGGACCAATGATTGGCCAACATTCCTCTCCCCCTTGTCCTAAAGGGTAATTTACCCCATCTACTCCCTCCTCTCGGTATAAAGCTAGCAGCACTCCCCTAGCCAGCCCTCTGCCCCTCACTTGCCCCCTCTCCACCTCACTTGCCTCCCCAGAGCACCACACCCCCTCCCCTGCGATGTGTTGTCCGAAGGAAGAAGGAGAGGAGCTCTCGGCCTCCTCCCAAAAATCAAGCAAGGCAACTTCTCCCCCCCTCCATTACTTCTGCATGTTAGCCCATGTGCTCCCATCGCTCTCCTCTACCTAACCGTGCCTTCCTTTTTTCCCAGGACCCTCTCCTCCGCCGTCGCCGCCGAGCACCGATGAGTTCATCCTCGGCCACCGTTGCGCGAGCTTCCTCCCGGTGTCAGATCCCCTCGTGCCGCACCTTGTTTGGCTCGTCGTCGACCACCGCGTCGCCCTACCGCCTCCTCGACCTTCCCCGAGCCCCAGGTATCCTCCCTGCTCCTCCCCGCTCGGCCTAGGGTTCCCGTCGCCGGCCACCCTCTATCGTGTAGACGATGACTAAGAGCCGTCCATCGTGACTTGATCCAGCGGTCACCGTTGCACGGTATCGCTTTTGCGCTCTCGCTCGCTGACAGCGGGCCCCTCTCGTCAGGTTCGAACCGCGTCCTCCCGCGCGTCGCCTAGTGCGCCGTGGGCCTATTTCTCCCGGCTGGCCCAGTAACTCCCCAGATCCGGCCCGCTGCACCTCCTTTTCTTTTTCTTTTAGCAGATCCATTTATTCCAGAAAGGTTTCTGTTAGAAATAAATCCAACTAAAATAGTAAATCAAGTCCAAATACCTAGATCTAATTTTCTGGCGGTTCTCTGAGGTTTTCTCAAACATGCAGAGGCAACCCCATGGCCAAAATAATTTTCTTCAATTAATGATAATTAATCCGCTAAAATGTATCTGGAACCCTAATTAAATTTCACAGAGAGTTTTACATCTCCATTTAGGATGAACCAAAGGCCTACTGGAAGGTATTTGAAATACCTATCATCCAGAACAGGTCTCATCCCAAGGTGAACTGTATTCTGCCTTTATGACAAATAACAAAACTAGCAACTTTATGTCTTAAATAAATTCCCCAGGTCTAACCAGATGTGGTATGGACCTAAATTCCACCTCCCACTGCACCCCAGTACCACTACCTACCAAACCCCAACAGCTCATAATTTATTGGACTCTGGTTGAATTTTAGTGATTTAAATACTTCTGTGATGGGTATTTTCACTAAATAAATCACTCCGGGAGTTTGGCAACTCCAAAATGAGTGAATCCAATACCTACAGAAAGGTATTGTCCATACCTATCACTTTCCCTTGCAACCAACTAAATACATCCTGTATAATTAATCTTGTGTAAAAGAGAAGATCCATACAGAACTGCCTTTGGGAATTTCCTAAGGGCATTCTAGTATTTCTTTTAACTTGATTCCAACTCTATGTGCTTCATTACATCAAGTACTACCTAACCATCCAAGGAAATAATTTTAGGAGCTCCAGAACTTTTCTGGTAAATTATTTCCTCAAACTAGAGATTATTCCCACTATAAAAAGCATAACTAATTCTCAAAAAATGATAATCAAGTGAAACTACTTGTGATGGTTTTGTCTTGACAAGACCTATCAAAGGTATCCCTTTTTCACATTGATAACCTACTGACCACAGATCCCTAACCCAAGTCCCTTGTATCTATCCTAGACAACTATCTTCCAAATGGAAAACACCCAGTGGCAATCTTGTAAATTCCACCATTTGAATCCCACTTCTCCAAAACCTCCCAAGTCCAGTAGTATTTCTTATGTTTGTTTGTTGTATGGTTTGATGTTGTATGCCTTGTATTGATTGAGATATTGTCTGCTTGCATGTGTACCCAATGACGACGATAGTGTGAGTGTCTAACGACAAGAAGAAGGGTTTTCTTATTATCATTATTTGGGTATTCTTGGTCATCTTAAGAAGTCTAAGGACTTATTGCTGATCATAGGAAAGCCACCACTTCCTGAACTCTATTACATGTCCTAATCTCTTTTACATGTTTTATGTCTTCTTTACAAATTGCATACTCTACCTGCATGTCTTATTTTATAAATACTGTGGTAGTAACTTGGCTCCTCCAAGTTATGTTCTAGTGTCCTTCGAGGCACCACCCCAATGAACATATCATTTTATCCCCTTTAGACCGAGAGTACGATGGTTAGCATCCTACCTCCTTGGAAACCCCGGTTTTGCGAAAATAAACTATTTGGGAATTTTCCCCACTACAAATGTTTCAAAAACGGCTTTGTAAAACCCTAGGAAGAGGCATCGTTCCTAGTGGAAGTTTTAACAAAAGAAATGGTGATGAGAAGAAGTGGAAATGTGATGGGATGTTCTACGCCTTTACTGGAACAATTTTTATCCGCGCAACCACATTACCCCAGGTTGCTGGGGCTTAACTTGTAGTTTGTCCGCGTTAGCCGAGGCACTTCTACCATGCTTATAGGAAGAAATCCCTGGAATTCCAGGCAGGCGCCACCAGATCAAGGATCTGAAGTTTGTTGCTTGTTTCGGCAAGAGTGGGCCTGAACTGGCAGGAGGCCGGTGCAACAATCGGGTCTCCCGCGGACGGTATGACTTAGGTAGTACGGAAGGAAGTGGAGTATCCAGATTTAAGGTATACGCCAAGTTGCCGCTTGGGTATGCGCGTGTATGGAAGGAAGGACTATGGCTGGGAGCCACATACTCGTTGCCGGGGAGAACAAACCCAAGAGGAAAAGCATGTCTTTGCTAGTGTAGACAAGCGAAAAGTTAGGTTTGATTATCCGGACCCCCATCTACAGTGGTAGTGGGATATGGTTGTATCCCGGCGGATGTATTGATTCTTGTGGGTAAAGTGTGCAAACTCTGCAGAGTATAACCTATTCGAATAGCCGTGTCCATGGTCAAGGACGGTTGTAAAGGTGTTGGCTAGGAGTACCCAAACTATGCTTGTTTGGGAAACAAGTACTTTGAGGATGAAGGTTCCGGGGGAACCCGAGTTCGAAAAGCTTGGATTTGACCCGAGGGGTCGAAGATGTTTAAAAAGGGTTTTTACTACAAAAACTGTTTTCAAAACTCTTTTTCAACAAAGACATGGAGATGTCATGTTTTATAAAATAGAAGCATGTCTTCAAACCTCTTTTTCAACAAAGATATGGAGATGCCGTAACTTCAAAGTTAGTTTAGGCTTTTCAAAAGCAACCCCAGATAGATCCATCTCTCCACAGCCATAATTGCATTTCCTTTGTTCCTTATCTTGGTGGTTTTCCGAGTACATTCGAAGTACTCACGGCTATGTCCCTGGTTATTTACTTGGCCAGACTTTTAGGAGATTAAGGTGACGTCCAGCGAGCTAGGCCGTCTCCCAGTCAGTTGCCTATAGGTTGAGGCATGATTGGGCTCTGCGCTTGGCATTGTTCCGCTGCTAATGAAGTTGTAGCCATAATGGCATCTATGTAAGTCTTGTATTTCGTTATGTTTCGGATGTTGTAATGATACCTGTCAGTTATGTTCCACGACTCACTGATCATGGGAACATGGATGTATGCATAACAGGGATTTCTCGGATGAATAATCCGGGGGTCCCACACCTTGCATGTCATTTTGGCCCTACCCTCTTTTGCTTCCTAGATTTCCATGGTAAAAATAACAAAAATAGTCACAATCTGGCTTTAGGAATTTCTCTAGGACAAACCAAGACAGGTATTGACCTAACTAAAACTCCCTGGAGACTTGAACACTAATATCTATCAAACCCTAGGAGCCCAAATTTTAATGAGCCATGGTTGATTTATTAGGAATTTAAACTTTCCTGTGTAGAGTTAATTCACTAATAAAATCATCTCGGTTGTTCTGTAACTCCAAAAATTTGAATCCAACTTCTATAGAAAGGTATTCACAACCCCTACCATGTGTCCTTGGAATCATATCAATAGCTTCTGTATCTAGTGAAGAATACAAAATAACTATAGAACTGATTTGGGAATTTCCTGAGGGCATTCTGGTAAATATTATGAAGTGATTCTAACTCTCACTAAACTTTTCCATCAAACCCTACCTAAAACTAAGAGGAAATAATTTTTGGAACTATGAATCTTTACTGATGAATTATTTCCTAAAACTAGAGCTTTTATCACTACAAAATGCATAGTAAATTAAGGAAATTTGATCAAATCATGAATCCACTTTTTTTGGCCCTGTTATATCAATACTTATATGTTTATAACATTTTTGTACGTTGATATCACCAAAAACCCAAGCCTTAGTCAAAACCCCTTCATTAGGTGGTATTTGACAAATAAATCACAAAGGCAACCCACAAAGGCAAGTAAAGTATTTCAAAATTGAATGATCTCAATCTATCAAAATCTACTTAAATGAATAATGTGTGGTAAGTTTGTTTGTTTTATGGTATTGGTGATTGTATTCCTTGTGTTGATTGTGGCCCTTTGTTGGCTTGCATGTGATCCATAACGACGATAGATGAGATTATATCGGAGACCAGAATAACATGGTTGTTATTATTTGGTTATTATGGTATTCTAAAAGAAGTCCAGGGACATATATTGCCAGATTGCTAATCACAGGCAAGCCACGTTCTTGCTCATAAGCCTTGTCCTACTATTTTACTTACGCATGTTTTATCTAGTGTTTATGTAAACTGCATTCTTTTATATTATGAAGATCTATATCAGGTAGTGGCTTGGCTCCTCCAAACCATTACACTTGAATACTACTAAGTACAAACCACTTGACGCACATATTTGTCCCTAGAATGGTAGATGGTGTATAACAACATAACTCTTTGGAGACCCTATTTTAGCCGAAGCAAAGATATAGGATGGGAAGACCTCAGAGAAGTTTTACAAAGAGTTTTATGATAAAACCTTGGTCAGGTTTGACCTACCAAGATAAGTTTGATAAATAAAAAGGTTTTCGTTTTACAAAAGATGCTAAAAGAAATATGGAGGAAAAGTGTTTACGAAAATGCACCCAGTTATTTGCAGCTTTAGCTATAACAACTTAACCCGTGCAACCACACTACTCTAGAATGGGACAGGATTGGAGTTGAAGTTTGCTACTCGAGTGTGGGAATTCTCATAACTTCTTATAAGGGATCACCTCCCTCTAATTCCTGGCTTGCCTTTACAAAAAGTTTCAATTGTTAGATAGTCACCTCGAGGAAGAAGGATCACCCATGCAAGTGACCGTGTGATACTATGAGCCTCTCATTGAAAGTGCCGAATCTCGAGGACTCAGAATGCACTCCGGTTGGTCTATGGCTCCGACGTCCCAGTGTTGAGAGGAACAACTCATCGGGTAGGGCCTATGCTGGAGTGGCATCTAGAGAGTCTTGACCGGTTACTCGACCCACGATCGGTATGGATCAGGGCAGGGTATTCGGTTGGTGTGGGTAAAGTGTAGAACATCTGCAAAGTGTAAATCTATTCGAATAACTGTGTCCGCGGTTATGGACGGTTGGACAAACTACTATAGAGTGGTGCTGGTTTTGATTTCAAAAAGGACTTCGGAAAAGCAAAGGATTTGGAAATGATTTGACCATGGGATGGTCGGAAAGGAAGGAAAGGAGTTTGGTAATGAGATGACCGAAAGGAAGAAACAAATGGGTGACCCAATCCTAGTGATTTCCAAAAGTTTTCAAAAATGTTTCCAAAAAGGTTTTACAAAAGTTTTCAACAAAGATATGTAGATGATATATCTACAAGTGAAACTATTTGAGAAAAGAACCTCTCTTGGAGCTCTCCTACTACCACAGCCATATTGCATACCCTCTTGTTATTATTATTCTCTTAAGGTGGTTTGCGAGTACATTCAAAGTACTCGCTGGCATTGTCCCTGGCCATTAACTTGGTCAGATATCGAGAAGAAGGTGAAGTTGACAACTATGCGAGCTAGGACATTCTTCCAGTCAGTTGTGTGTAGGTTAAGGCATTGCTCGGGCTCTACGCTTCGATAAAGTTTCATGGATGATGATTGCTGACTCATGTATTAACGAGCTTGTTGGGAACCCCAAGAGGAAGGTAAGAGAGCACAGTAGTAAGTTTTCCCTCAGTTATGAAACCAAGGTTATCAATCCAGTAGGAGCAAGGAAACACCTCCAAGGTGTTGCTAGCTGGACTTTGGCAGGGCGCACTACCGGTGCCAGTAGCAATGTGGAAACCTGCACAACACAACCACAGAACTTTGCCGGCACCAGCAGCAATGTGGAAATGTCCACAACACAACCAAGCTTGCCAATCTCACCGGTTTTGCTGAAAACAAAGGATTAAACGTATTGTGTGGAAGAAAGTAATAGTTTGCAGAAAGTAAACATAAAACAGTACACAGTTTTACATTGATGGTAAAAGAAAGGACCGGGGTCCATAGTTCACTAGTGGTGGCTCTCCTTAAGATAGATGACATGTTGGGTGAACAAATTACAGCGGGGCAATTGACAAACATCGAGAAAGCAATACATGCATATACTAATCATCTTGACTTCTTTGAGATTTGATTGGGCATTACAACATTATACATAAACCGTAATCCAACTTCGTCTATGACTAATAATCCACCTTCAGGTTATCATCTGAACCCCCTCCAGTATTAAGTTGCAAGCTACAGATAATTGCATTACAGATTGTGTGTAAAGTAAACAATACGATTGTTCTATGAACAAAGGATTGTTGTTTTCTCCCTAGTAGCAACAACACATCTAGTACCTCAGAGATTTCTGTCACATCTAGTACCTTTCAGATCGATTATTGAAACTATCGAGCATAAATACTAACTCTTGGAGTTGCTAGCATCTACTTGGCCAAGATAGCTACTAACAAGAGAAAGCATGCAAGATCACAAATAACAAAGACATGATAAAATCAATAATCAATCTGAAATAGCATCTCAATATCCATCGGATCCCCACAAACACAACATGTAAGATTACAAATATATGATCTTGATCATGAACGGAGCTCACAAGATCTAAACATGATAGCACAAAGGAGAAGATCCAGCCATCTAGCTACTACATGGACCCGTAGTCCAAGGATGAACTACTCACGCATCACACCGTTGGCTTGCATGGTGATGAAGAAGGCCTCCAGGGTGAATTCTCCCCTCCGGCAGGGTGCCAGGAAGAGCTTCAGATCCGTCCCGATCTAGGGATGGCGATGACGGCGTCTACAGACTCTTTCGTGGAATTTTGATTGGGTACTTAGGGTTTCTATATCGGAGCCATCTTATAGGCGAAAGGGGAGGCCGAGGGGTGCCCTGGGTGGCCGCACCACCCCCTGGAGCAGGCCAGGCCTGGCCGCGCAGCCAGGTGGTGTGGCCGCCCCTGGCCCCTCTCCGTCTCATATTCTGGCTCCGTGTCCCCCTCGGTGAAAAACTGACATTGGCTTTTGTCCTGTCCAATTCCGAAATATTCATTTTCTGACTTCCTGGAACCAAAAATAGCAGAAAACAGGCAGTTGGCACTGGGGCTCTTGTTAACAGGTTAGTCCAAGAAAGTGTATACAAAGTACTCCAAAGTGTGGACAAAACATAAGAAAGTAGATAAAACCAAGCATGGAACATCAAAAGTTATGGATACGTTAGCAACGTATCAATGATGCATGTAGCCATAATGGCAGCTGATGTTTGACTTGTATTCGCCACGACTAACTGATCATGGGATCGTGGTGTATGCATAACAGGGATTCTCGGAGGATTAATCTGGGGGGCCCATAGTAACTCACAAGATATCTATAGTTGAAGATGCTAAACCATTTGTTGATAATCAAAAAAGGTTAAATCCTAAAATGAAAGAGGTAGTAAGAAAGGTAGTGACGAGGGTTGAACTCGTCAATGCCCATTGTTATGGACTTAGGTTCGAGGAATTGGGGAGCGCTGGAAGTCTCGATCGGCTAGCAAACAAGCACACATGGACGCAAGGTCTACCTAGGTTCAGGCCTCGTAGAGGACCCTACTCCTGCTTGTTTTCTCTTGATTGACGATGATCCGAAGGATTACAATATCGTCGATGGCGGTGTATGCGTAGATTGGATCTGGCATGTGTTGTCTAGATCTATCGTAGGAGTCGCGATTGAGAGGTTATTGCCTTCTCCTTGGACCCTCCTAGCCTTTATATATGGGGAGGCTTGGTCTCAGGTACCAATATGAGTTGCTTACAAGTTAGATTCAAACTCTAGTATTGAGACTTCCTTGTCTTGTGCGTTTGGGAGTCCATGTCCATATGGGCTTCATATCAGTCGAACCTTCATGGGCGTCATGGACCTGTGCAGGTCGTCGAGTGAGCCTTCCGTCGAGCCGCACCAGGTACAGTGTAGTTGAGTGCCTATTGGGCATACCCATGTCCGTAGCCCCCGAGTGTCCATGTGAATCGTAGATTCGGATGGAGACTCAGAAGTCCTGATCTTTGCATTAGGATGTCGGAGTCGACAATTGTGTCAAGTGAGAAGCACTTCACTCGGAACTTCATTGGGTCAGTCGAATTTGTAGCAGTTCATAAGGATGATGCTAAACGTGTCTGGTACGCTCGACGGATCAGGACCAGTTAATTACTCTCGGGCAAAAACAACGCTACCTACTCAAACTCGAGTCCCCGGACTCGAATTCGGAAATTGCTGGCATAATTTGACTCAGGCCGCGGAGGTCTTACAGGAGTCGAATTCCAGTGCATAAATGTGAGCACTCGACGCATCCGTCAAGGCATATTCATCATACCTACAGGCACGGATATATCTCTGGTAGTGCGCAGCAGATGCGTTGCCAGGCCTTATTCAGGTCTTATCTTCACGTTGTAAGCGCGACATCCGAAATTTGTCATCGCGGAGATGATTCGGGTGGCCCAGGAGATGTAATCTCTTTGCGGGGAGAATATGAGGCGGAGTCGCCATAGCCTTCAAGTGTGGATGTTATCGACACACAGTACGATGTACAAGGAAAAAATAATCATAGGGTGCGCGACCAACGCTCCCTATGGGAGTAGCCCCCGAGTGCCTGGTTGAGTCGAAGACTCAAGCAGGGACTAAAGAACTTTTGCGACTGCTGTCGTATTTTGTTGCTTGTTTCAGTCGAATATGCTTTCAGCGCTCCCTATGGGAGTAACCCGAAGCCCACAATCGAATCAGAGATTCGAGTGAAGGGTTTTCATAATGCTTGGATATCTTCACAAATTTCTTCGGGTGCACGGCCAGCGCTCCCTATGGGAGTAGCCCCCGAGTCCTTAGTCGAATCGTGGATTCGAGTGAGGATTTAGAGCGTGCCACTCGAAGATCATGTATATGCACATTCAGCGCTTCAGTTTGGAGTAGCCCCCGAGTGTCTGTGATACGTCCAAAACGTATCTACTTTCCCGAACACTTTTGCTATTGTTTCTCCTCTATACTTGTGTGATTTGGATGCAACTAATGCGAACTGACGCTGTTTTCAGCAGAATTGCCTTGGTGTCTACTTTTTGTGCAGCAAATCAACTATCAGGAAAAATCCCGGAAAATATGCCAAAAATCCTATTTCACCAGAAGACTCCCGGAGCCAGAAGACGAGAGGGAGAAGAGCCCTGGGGTGGCCACACCACTTGGTGGCGCGGGCCAGGCCAGGCCGCGCCAGGGGGTGGTGTGGGCCCCCCAGGCATCCCCTCGGCCTCTCTATTCGCCTATAAGGAGCCTTCTGACCTAAAAACTTCGGGGGGTTCGACGTTTTTCTAGAAGGAGTTTCGCTCCGCCGCCACCACGAGATTCCACGAAACAGCACCAGAAACTCCGTTCTGGCACCCTGCCGGGACGGGGAATTGGAGGAGATCATCGCCATCATCATCACCATCGCTTCTCCATCGACCATCCATGTTTCCCCCATCTATGAGTGAGTAATCCCCCGCTGTAGGCTATGGGGATGGTAGGGATTGGATGAGATGGTTCATGTAATGTCATCAGATTGTTAGGGCATAATACCTAGTATCTTTTATTAGTGCTTTATGACTTTGTTGCGACTTGTTGTGCTTAATGCTTGTCACTAGGTCCCGAGTGCCATGATTTCAGATCTAAACTTATTTTTGATTCATCATGATAGTATTGTTTTGGGTCTTATCTAAAAGTTGTATACACAGGTCGTTGTCCGGAACCTATGGTCCCGAAGTGACAGTAATGGGGGTAGCCAGAAGGGAAAGGCTTTGATGTGAGGATCACATGTGTTCACGGAGTGTTAATGCTTGGCCCCAGTGCTTTATTAAAAGGAGCACCTTATTTGCTAGTAGTTCCCTAGAGGCCCCGCTGCAAACGGGCTGGCAGGACAAAATATGGTGAGCAAGTTCTCATTGCGAGCACGTATGACTATATATGGAACACATGCCTAGGATTGTCTAGTACTTGGGTGCTTTATCTTATTTATCTGCAATTGCCCTATGTTCTGATTGCTATGTGAATTGTCTTGTCCATGCAACGCCCGACCATCCATCCCTATGCCTACCGCACTCGAATCCTATTGTTACTACTTTTGTTACTACTGTCTTTGCTTTGCTACTGCTGTTACTTTACTATTCCTACTACAAAATTGTTGCTAGTGATAAACTGTTGTGAGCAAGATTGTTTCCAGGTGCAGCTGAATTGACAACTCAGTTGTTAAGACTGATAAGTATTCTTTGGCTCCCCTTGCGTCGAATCAATAAATTGGGTTTCACTTCCCTTGAAAATACTGCGATACACCCCCTATACTTGTGGGTCATTAAGACTATTTTCTGGCGCCGTTGCCGGGGAACATAGCTTTATTTATCAAATTCACTTGGATTCTCTATTGTTCGCTGCTTTCCATCCATCATGGGTAAGTCTCGTGATGGCAAGGTTCCTATTTTACCATCCACTAGAAGAAGAGGTACGGTTCTGAACACCTCTACTGCTCTTGATTCACCGTCTGTTATGAGTAAGTTCCTTACACCACCACATACACATGCTACACACACTGCTACTACTGCTGAATCTGAAACTTCTGATGTTTATGATGCTGCTTCTACTATGCTTGATAAGAGTGGTTCATTAGGTCCTTTCCTAGATGCTACGATTGCTAGAACTATAGTTGGAAATACCGAAACTCCTAATGAAGACACTGGTACACCTGTTAGCTCACCTGAGTCTAGTGAGAGTTATGATGCTGAAGAAGATTATGTTGAGATGACTGATGAGTTTATTGAAGAATGTAGGAATACCATGATAGGAGCGTTGCTAAGAATCTCCTTGAGAGGCGTACTATTAGACCCAAATTATCTCCTGCTGCTAAGTTTGCTGCTTCTCCCATAAACATTATATATGAAGATTATGATTTCTCTCTCGATCTATCCTATATAGCTATTGTCGAGAAAGAACCTTTTTGTGGGACTAAGAATGAAAGTGCGGTAGCACATATGAATGAACTTTCTACCATGAGTGGCTTGTTTTCTGATGATATTAAAATGCGTACTTACTTTGTTGCTAAGATTTTCCCTTTTTCACTGAAAGGAGAAGCTAAAACTTAGTTTGGTAATTTACCTCCAGGATCTATTGATAGCCCTGAGTGCTTGTTTAATACTTTCCTACAGAAATATTTTCCTCCTAGTGCTAGACATGCTGTTTTGTAGGAACTTTTTGATTTTAAACAGGGAGAAAAAGAGGTATTGCCCGAATCTTGGGCAAGGTTTTGTGCTTTGATTCATGCACAGGCTGGAAGTCCATTACCTAAGAATGAACTACTTGATATATTTTATAATGGACTAACCGAAGAATCTAGGACATACCTAGATAGTTGTGCTGATTGTGTTTTCAGGAATAGGACTCCCAAGGAAGCTGAGGAATTAATGGCTAAAATAAGTAAGAATTATGAAGATTGGACTCCTCCTAAACAAGTTATTCCTGAAGTAATTGTACCTGAACCATCTATTCCTGTGCCTATTCCAACATCAAAGAAGAGGGGAGTTATTGAATTAAATGATGAAGTGATGAAGGAAGCTAATAAATGTCTTAAGGAGAAGGGAATTAAAGCTGTAGATGTCAAGAATTTACCTCCTATAGAAGAATTATGTAAGCCTATTCCCTATTCACCCACTATTGAGGTACACTCTCTCCAACACTTTGATGAAGGTGATATCCCTTACTTGAAACCTCCTGATCAATGCTTAGAAGAATTTGATATCTTTATTGTTAAGCAAGATAACTTTAATAAAAGGGTGCAAAATCATCTAATGGAAAACACTAGAGCTATTGTTGAGTTGAAAGATATTGTGGAAAGGACCTCTAATGATGTTAAAATGATTGTTAAACACTTTCAAATGGTTCAAACTCAAATAGATCAACTCGTTAAAGTGCAAAACAACTTGATAGTTAATGCTGCAAAAGAAAAACATGCTTATGAAATTAGAACTAGAAGTGGTGCTGCTACCTAGGATCCTCTATATCCTGAGGGGCATCCCAAAAGAATTGAGCAGGATTCTCAACAAGATGAAAATAGTGGTTCTACTCATAAAAAAAGGAAAAAGAAACATAAAACTATTGTAGAACCCTCTGAACCTGCTATAGATCCTAATAGTATATCTACCTCTGATGCTGAAACTGGAAGTGGTAATGAAGAAAATGAAGTTCCTAATGAAGAAAAAGTTGAAGAAGAACCTAAAAACCACACAAAGACTACTAAATACACAAAAGAAGATTTTATTGCTAAGAAACATGGTAGTGAAAGAGAACCTTGGGTCCAAAAACCTATGCCTTTCCCTGATAAGAAACACACGTCAAAGGAAGATGAACACAATAATAAGTTTTGTGAGTGGATGAAACCTTTATTCTTGCAAATTACTTTGACTGATGCTATTAAATTGCATCCTTACTCAAAGTATATGAAGGACATTGTCTCGAATAAAATGAAGATCCCTAATGAAGAAATCTCTACTTTGCTTGCTAATTATTCCTTCAATGGTAAGGTTCCTAAGAAACTTGGAGATCCAGGGATTCCAACTATCCCTTGCTCTATTAAGAACAGTTATGTTAGAACTGCTTTGTGTGATTCAGGAGCTGGAGTTAGTGTTATGCCATTGTCTCTCTATAAGAGGCTTCAGCTTGAAAAATTGATACCAACTGATATATCTTTGCAAATGGCTGATAAGTCTACCACTATTCCTGTGGGTATATGTGAGGATGTACCTGTCCAGGTGGCTCATAATTGCTTGATATTAACTGATTTTGCTGTGCTTGAAATGTCTGAAGATGATAATATGTCTATTATTCTTGGGAGACCTTTTCTTAATACTGCAGGAGCTGTTATTAATTGTAATCAAGGAAAGGTGACCTTCAATATCAATGACAAGGAACATACTGTCTATTTCCCCAAGAAGATTGAAAGGACGTATGGTTTAAATTCAATTGAACATGTTGAAGGCATTCAAGTTGGAGAAATATATTGTCCCATACCAAAAGAAAAATTTGAAACTATTATGATTGGGACCATTGCTATCAAAGTTGAGGTAACATAATCATTAGTGGAATACAAAGTTTTGTCTCATATGCAATTGCTTTGGTAGCAAGACTTGATCAACCTTGCTAACAAAAGGATTCCATTGAACAAAACCATGTTTTCATTATGATTATCCCCGTTTATTTCGATCTTTTGCATTTTAGTTTTTGCTTTCGTTTAGTTTTCTTTGTGTTGTTAGTTGCTTGCATGCTAGAACTTCTGTAGTTCTAGCCTTGTTTTTGTCCTTGCATCATGTTTCCAAAAAGAGAAAAAATTTGTCTGTCAGAAAAATCATTCTTCTATTTTTGAAAAATGGCCAAAAATAAAGTGTCTCGAAAAATTCTAGAAAATTCATATTAAATTTTTACGTGAAAAAAGGGGCAGAGGATTACCTGGTAGGTACCAGGGGGGACCACCAGGCAGGCACACCACATGGTGGCGTGGCCAGACCTGGGTGGCGCCATGCCCTAGTGTGGGCCACCCTTGGCCCCCCACTACCTCTCTCTCCCGCTACTTTCTTCTCTCTCTCGAGTAAGCTCTAGTTCATAGCTCGAAATCGCGTTCTCTCTGTGCTTGCCCTCGATTTCTTCGATCCCTTTGCTCAGCCCATCTTTCTTGCTGAAATTTGGAGCAATTGTTCCTTGAATAGAAGATGAGTGAACACCACCTAAACCAACATGAGCTTTGGGTGCCTGATGTCATGAAGGTCCACCGGGAGGAGGAAGTTTTTCCCTCCATTTATCCATGTTCTGAGTTCATGAGAGCTGCAGGAATTCTACAAGATTTCCACACTTTTGTTTCTAATGCAGGGTTAGAGCACTTTTGGAAGACGAACCTTGTCAATTTGTGAAGCTAACCATGTCTGTGGTGCATGATTTCAAATTGAGTCACTCTTTGCCTAACCCCATGGTCCATTACAAAATTTACAATATAGCTGTCAACCTTTCTCTTGATGATTTTTGTGCAGCTATTAAGGTACCTCAATGGGGACCATGTAAGAAGATTAAAGAGAGACCGGAACCACTCATGGATTTATACGCGGAAATTTGTCAAGGGAGTAGCTTCTCGAAGGAGAATGGAAAAATCCGTAACATTCATCTTCCCTCCATTCGCTACTTCGCCTACTTTATTGCCAAGTGTGTTCTTGCTAGGAAAACTGCCAATAAGTTATCTTCGTTTGATTTAGCATTTATCTCTGTTGCACTTAGACGAGATAAGTCCTACAACTTGGGTGCTTTGATAGCTTTCCGTCTTGCTGCTAACCGTGAGAAGGGTGGAATTTGTGGAGGCTTCATTGCTTCTCATTTGCTAGCATTGCATGGTTTAGTGCCTCATCATCTAGACCTACTGTTTCCCATAGAGAGGCTAGATTTCAATTCCATGATACAGCATAAATTTATTTCATCGTGGGCTAGTTTGAGTGAGTTATCTTATGAAATAACCTTTATCAAAGCTGGTTGGAGAAAGAGAAAGTCCGAGCGTGTTGTTCTTTTGCCTGCACCTGTTCTGTTTAACCTTGATAACAGGGAAGGATGGTCCCTCACTGAGGAGGAGCTTGACACGTACTTGGGAGATCTCTCCCAACAGGAGCAGGACACTAGAAGGGAGGTCACGGATGATTCGGTCCAGCCCTCGAATGAGGGAGAGTCTTCATATCAGCAGCCCGCTTATGATTGGGGAGCTTCTTCTTCTTCTCATGGGCCCAGCTACGACCATTCTCACCAAGATCCGCCTGCTTGGAACCCCTATTCCTACATGGATTGATACCCACTTAGGCCAAAAGCCTAAGCTTGGGGGAGGTATGCCGACACCGCACATATCTCCACATCATGTTGCCTCGAATCTTTGTATATTCATGTTTTCATTCTCTTTTTAGTTTTCGTTCTTCTTTGCTTTTGCTTTCTAAAAACACAAAAAGACCAAAAATATTTTTGTTGTTTCTCTTTGGTTTGCTTCTTCTTTTTGCCTTGGTTTGTTTTTCCGTTTTTGCTTTGTTTGAACTATTTGAAAAACCCAAAAAGATTTTGCTTTGCTTGTTTTCCTCTTTTGGTTCTTGTTTAAAAATCGAAAACACCAAAAATATTTTTTGTTCTTCTTTGGTTTTTGCGAGTTGGCTATAGGGTTCGGTAGTTCTCAGTGGATTATTGGTTTCATATTATTATTCAAGCCACACAAGTGAAGAGCAATAATGAGGATCAATGACAACTTGAGGCGTGGTAAGAGGCTGGTAACGAACTCTATTTGTCTTCATTTTTGTACATATACTCATCATTGTGAGCTTGCTTAGTCCGTTCATGTAGAGTGTATGTTTTCTTTGGATGCTTAGTAGTTCTTGCTTTCTTGTGATTAGCTCCATCTCGCTAATAGTGTGTAGCATGTCTCATGAATGTTTGCTTGCATTACTCTATTCATAAATTAGTATGACACCGTGGTATCCTCCTCTGAATGTTTCATTTGATCGACTTGGCACATGCTCACGCATACACATGACTGTAATAATCAGTTAAGCCTTGACGAATTATTTTGCCTTGAGGATCTTGAATCATTTTCATGCCATGAGTAGTCTTGTCTTGTTGCAAGCATGATATTGACAGCTATTGCTCTCTCGTTTGTCGCTCCCTTACTATTGCTAGCCTTCACTTCCACTGAGTGTTTTAATCATGTTTCCAACTCCCTAAACCAAATATTTCCAAAGTGTCCACCATACCTACCCATTAGCATCATTTGATACTTCCGTGCATATTCAATATGCCTTGTTTTCTTCCGAATAAAATGTTTGCTTGTTATGAGAAAGTTAGTTAGTAAAGCTCTCACGAACTTGATGGCACACTTTATTTTCCGCACTTAATAAACCTGAACCATTGTGAACTCTCCATGAATGTTATATGCTTGCTAATTATAGGCTGGGGATTAGAAGAACCGTGCTATCACGGGGAACGCTTTCAACACTTGTAAATATATACCCAGTTGATACCTTGCTCTTTTGTTTGCGGATGTCGTTGGTATGAAATAATAGGGGAGCTTGTAAGTCCATGGAGTTATGTATGTGTGTTAGAGAAATGCCTGGACAGCTGGTCTAATCCATGCTGACATGGTGGAAACCTGCAGCGTAACCATAATGATGTCTACGAAGCATTCTTCTTATAAAAAAAAGAGTTATAGCTATTGAGAAAAAGAAAAAGAAAAAGAGAGTTTTATGAAAAGAGGAAAGAGAGAAAAAAGCACCATTTTCCCATGGTAAATAAGAAGATTGCTGAGATACTCATTGTCTGCTTGCCTTGTCATTTTGATATGGGGATTCTTCCGTATCATCGGGCAAGGGGTACCCCGTTGGCGGTTCTCAATGATACGCACATACTTACGATGACAAGAACTTACCGGTAACTAAAGTTGAGTAGCATGAGGAGCGGCCCTCGTACTCAAGGGACTTGGGATTTCCAGTTTATAGTCTGTCAAGCATATAACTCAGATTGGACCTCACTTTCACCTTATCCACATTAAAGATGCCTATGATAGGGGAAATGAGAGCTCAAAGCTAACAAGTACCATACTTTCAGCATTTGGAAGACTTTCAAATTTCTCAAAACCTTTTTCTTCTACTTGTTGAGTCTCCACATATTCTTTGAACACCTTCTTGAGAGCATAGTTGTCATTCTTTATGTTTGTTTCATTACTTGATTATTTGTGTTATGACTTTGATGCTTGTATCCTTGATATATTTACTTCTAGTCATCACTTGAACTTCAGAGGTGCCTTGACATTCATAATCAAAGGCAAGCGAGATACCACTCTATCATACCTTTCTATGAGCATTGTAATGTTGCTTATGTTCGTGCTTTATGCTACTTATTATTCTTGAGTTGGAATCTCTTCATAGCTTGCAATGACTATTAAGTAGACTCAGTTGCATACTCTTTATTATGAATTTTCTAAGTAGTTGATCACATTGCTGAGAATATTTACATCATATGAAGCAAATGTGTTCGGGAAAGTTCTTTTATCGCACTTAGTTTTCAACTGAATTGCTTGAGGACAAGCAATAAGCTAAGCTTGGGGGAGTTGATACGTCCAAAACGTATCTACTTTCCCGAACACTTTTGCTATTGTTTCTCCTCTATACTTGTGTGATTTGGATGCAACTAATGCGAACTGACGTTGTTTTCAGCAGAATTGCCTTGGTGTCTACTTTTTTGCAGAAAATCAACTACCAGGAAAAATCCCAGAAAATATGCCAAAAATCCTATTTCATCAGAAGACTCCCGGAGCCAGAAGACGAGACGGAGAAGAGCCCTGGGGTGGCCACACCACCTGGTGGCACGGGCCAGGCCAGGCCGCGCCAGGGGGTGGTGTGGGCCCCCCAGGCACCCCCTCGGCCTCTCTCTTCGCCTATAAGGAGCCTTCTGACCTAAAAACTTTGGGGGGTTTCACGTTTTTCTAGAAGGAGTTCCGCTCCGCCGCCACCACGAGATTCCACGAAAAAGCACCGGGAACTCCGTTCTGGCACCCTGCCGGGACGGGGAATTGGAGGAGATCATTGCCATCATCATCACCATCGCTTCTCCATAGACCATCCATGTTTCCCCCATCTATGAGTTAGTAATCCCCCGCTGTAGGCTATGGGGATGGTAGGGATTGGATGAGATCGTTCATGTAATGGCATCAGATTGTTAGGGCATAGTGCCTAGTATCTTTTATTAGTGCTTTATGACTTTGTTGTGACTTGTTGTGCTTAATGCTTGTCACTAGGGCCTGAGTGCCATGATTTCAGATCTGAACTTATTTTGGATTCATCATGATAGTATTGTTTTGGGTCTTATCTATAAGTTGTATACACACGTCGTTGTCCGGAACCTATGGTCCCGAAGTGACAGAAATCGGGGTAGTCGGAAGGGAAAGGCTTTGATGTGAGGATCACATGTTTTCACGTAGTGTTAATGCTTTGCTCCGGTGCTTTATTAAAAGGAGCACCTTAGTTGCCAGTAGTTCCCTAGAGGCCCCGCTACAAACGGGCTAGCAGGACAAGAGATGTTGTGCAAGTTCTCAATGCGAGCACGTATGACTATATATGGAACACATGCCTAGGATTGTCTAGTACTTGGATGCTTTATCTTATTTATCTGCAATTACACTATGTTCTGATTGCTACGTGAATTGTCTTGTCCATGCAACACCCGACCATCCATCCCTATGCCTACCGCACTCGAATCCCATTGTTACTGCTTTTGTTAGTACTGTCTTTGCTTTGCTACTGCTCTTACTTTACTATTCCTACTACAAAACGGTTGCTACTGATAAACTACTGTGAGCAAGATTGTTTCCAGGTGCAGCTGAATTGACAACTTAGTTGTTAAGACTGATAAGTATTCTTTGGTCCCCTTGTGTCGAATCAATAAATTGGGTTTCACTTCCCTCGAAAATAATATGATACACCCCCTATACTTGTGGGTCATCAGTCTGGCGGAGTCGTAGACTCGGACATAGACTCGAGTATTGTATCTTGTAGACGTAGTCAAAAATCATGCGAGGAGAAACCACTGATCCAGAAGTGCATCGAGTCAGCGTGTCATGCATAAGGAGCTTGAATCGACTATGTAGTCAAAGTCATGCGGCGATTAGCCGGGTGAGTCGACGATGCAGATGGAGTTGACGCAGTCAATTCTGTTGGGTGGCAGCCAACGTCGCACGTGTGTAGCGTCAAGCGATGCAACCATCCAAGGAGGTACTCGACTTCGGGTCTTGAGTGTATGTTGTAGCCAGTTGTTTTATTGACTCTTGTTGTAGGATCCGATAGAATAGCTCGACGCAGTCGACATCCTTGTAAGCTGCATAAAACATTAAGAATTGTAAAGTACTTGTACCTCGTAAAGGATATTTGCATGTCGGCTTGTTATAGCATTTTCTGGTGCCAATCGAGTCGACACTTTTGCACTGCATGTTAGGCCTTTTCGTTAGCCTGATTACCCTTAGTCTCAGTACCTTGCTGAGGTGCTCGAGTACAAGGATTCGACGATCAGGCAGAATCACCTACTCGGGCTGTCGTGTATGAGGTGCTTGAGTGCGTGGAGTCGACGGCACATTAGGTTACTTGAAAAGGGTGCAGCCCCCGAGTGTTTCGAGTGCGATTAAAGTAAATAGTTAAAAAGAATCAACTCTAAGTAGAGGGTAACTTAGCTTTATTGGTAGTTGTCATGGACGAAGTCGACGCAATCGCGGACGTAGTCGACACGGCAGCAGGTCGCGTGAAGGAGTCGAAGACACAACAGGTCGGTGAAATCAAAGACCACAGCGCATCACCGCAGCCGAAGACCGCAACAAGTCGCGTGATGGAGTCGAAGACACAGTAGGTCGACGGAGTCGAAGACCACAGTATATTACCTTAGCCGAATGCGGCAATGGGCCTTGCGGTGGAGTCGGCGGAGCTCCCGAGTGTAGATTCGATGTGGTCGATGTAGCTGAGGCGGCACACGAGAACCATTGTGGCGGACTAGAGTCGGCACGGCAGTGAGTCGCCAAAGCCGATGGCAGCAGCTATTTGCTGTAATCGAAGATCGTAGTGGGTTGTGTAGCCCCCGGATGCAGAATCAACGCGCTCGGACTTAGTCATTGCAGTGGGTTCGTCGGATTTTTGTTTGGATTGAGTCAATAGGATGGTGAGTGGCGCTCCGAACGAGTGGTCACGTGGTGGACACTGAGTCTACACGGCGGACGTATTGTCGCGGTCCTCGGATGGGAGTCGAACCACTTTTAGAGTCGCGTGGAGCCACATACAGAGTCGAATCACGATCATATTCGCATGGCGGACGGAGTCGAGTCGCAACCGGAGTCGCGTGACGGACGTGTTTGTGGTAGTTGGTAGAGTCGTCGCCGTGTCATGTGAATAGCTTTGATTGATATCTTCCTTCTTCTTTTTTTTCTCCGTTGAATTGACCTGATAGGTGCTAACGAGACGTGCTCATACAGGAGAGCCACAGACTACACATAGCTCGCTGGAGAATCCCGATAATTTCACGAAGATGCCGATTAGTCTGAGTCAAGGTAGATTCCCGAGTTTTGAGCTGGCAGCGTCCTCCATCGCGATCAATAGTCACGACCACATGCCGATCCATGCATATTTTCCTGATAGAGCTTCCCCTTCGTTGTGGGGGACATGGTCGCATGGCTGTTGCCAGGCCTTGACCATATACAACCTTGATTAACACACAATACTTGTTGCTGCGCTAGACAACACCATGGCCACGCGTGTGAGATACCTAGTGCCACGCTGATTGCATGCATGTGGCTTCAAAACTATCTCAAGTAATCCAGCATAGTGTGAGCTTTTGTCTCTTTTGTACTGATTTTTGCAATGACTCGATCCATAAATCTGATATAGATGCTCCAATGCAAGGAGCCAGGCTAGCTATCTTTGATTGATCCATCTTTTTTATTTGCCTTTGGCTGAATCACGTGGACAAGTCGCTTGGCCTAATTGCTTGGATATCAATTATATCAACTGATTCCTGTCTTCACGTGGGATGGCAATAAAGATTGATTCTGCGACTGATTGGAATTTGTTCACCATGGTCTAACTTGCGTGGCTCCATAGACGAAAAGTAGAGAATCACTGGTCTTGGACTTGATCAGTTGAGCACGAGGGCAACGTTGATGTCGATCCTTCGTGCGTTGTGATCACCGCCGTTCATGTTGAAATGCATGCGCCGATGCAGATGAATCAGCCAGATGCGATCTGCCCGCTGATAACGGTGAGGAATCCCGCTCGGATGATGATGCGTGGGACCGATGTAGACCAATTCCACAGAAACAGGTGAATCGTAGATTGCTGGTGATGAGGCCGTCGAGATTGTAATATCAGCGCGCCCAGTTCCCACAGACGGCGCCAATTGACGAGGGTTTAACTCATCAATGCCCATTGTTATGGACTTAGGTTCGAGGAATTGGGGAGCGCTGGAAGTCTCGATCGGCTAGCAAACAAGCACACAGGGACGCAAGGTTTACCCAGGTTCAGGCCTCGTAGAGGACCCTACTCCTGCTTGTCTGCTCTTGATTGATGATGATCCAAAGGATTACAATATCGCCGATGGCGGTGTATGCGCATATTGGATCTGGCGGGCGTTGTCTAGATCTACTGTAAGAGTCGCGATTGAGAGGTTATTGCCTTCTCGTTGGACCCTCCTAGCCTTTATATATGGGGAGACTTCCTTGTCTTGTGTGTTTGGGAGTCCATGTCTATATGGGCTTCATATCAGTCGAACTGTCATGGGCGTCATGGACCTGTGCAGGTCGTCGAGTGCGCCTTCCGTCGGGTCGCACCAGGTACAATGTAGTTGAGTGCCTATTGGGCATACCCATGTCAGGTAGTAATTCATATGTTGGACAGTGGTATTATCTACCCAATTTCAGAAAGTAAATGAGTAAGTTGAACTCATTGCATACCTAGGGAAGGATGCATAACAATAATTAATAATGATAAAGATGAATTAATCCCAGCTAGAACAATAGCAGGATATAGAATGTGTATTGACTTTAGGAAGTTGAATAAAGAAAACATAAAAATACATAAGAAACTTCCCCTTATTAATGATATTATGGAAAGGATGTCCGCTAATTCTTACTTTTGTTTTCTTGATGGATATTCTCGATATTCTCAAATATCTATCCAACTTGAAGATCAAGAAAAAACTACTTTCACATGCCCCTATGGAACCTAGGCTTATCGATTAATGCATTTTGGATTGTGAAACGCAGTTGCTACTTTTCAAGAATATGTTCTAAAGATCTTTGACAGTTTTGTGGAAAGTCCCATGGAAGTTCTTATGGAAAACTTTGTTGTCTATGGAACTACTTTTGAAGAATATCTATATAATCTTAATAGAGTTTTGCAGCGGTGTAAACAAACCAAGATGGTTCTAAATTGGGAGCGTTGTCGCTTCATGGTAAGGGAAGGTATAGTTTTGGGGAAGAAGGTTTCTGAAAAGAATATTAAGATTGATAGTTCGAATTTGGTCACCTTAGAAACACTTCCAATTCCCCAAGATAAAAATGGAGTAAAGAATTTCCTTGGGCATGCCGGTTTCTATAGACGCTTTATCAAAGATTTTGCTAAAATACCCGCCACTTTAACTCTTCTCTTAGATAAAGATAATCTGCTCTAAAATCTGCACTTGTTATTCAACCACCCAATTGGGATGAACCATTCAAAATTATGTGTGATGCTAGTGATTATGCTATTGGGGCTGTTTTAGGACAGAGAGACGGTCCTAACCTCAAGAGAACGACTAGCAAAAGGGTGCCCTCCACGGAGCGCGCGAGCAACCAGCGCACATGGATTTTCCACGAGTGACACGTGGCCACATGCGGGATCACGTCTCCGTGCCGGCGAGCATGACCCAGTACGTGGTAATCGATCAGGAATAGAAAAGATCGTACATGCACACACATATTTGCTCAGCTACTATCTGCTTTACACTTTTTCTATGTACAAATGAACTGTGAAAACAAATACAGTGCCCTTCCTAACCCCAAAACAAAACAAAAGATAAAGCGGTGCACCAAAAAAAGAGAAAAAACAGTGCCTCGAAGGAAGTGCATTCCTATAATAAGGAAGTGCATAGTACACGGTACAATGTGAACAAAGGCAGCGCAACGTATACAACAAGGCAGTGCACGGGCGGTGCACTGCCAAGACACTGCGCAGTGCACTGCGACCGAACACTGCACGACGCAGTACAATAAGGCAGTGCGCTGGTGGTGCACTGCCAGAACACCTTGCAGTGCACTGCAGCCGTAGGCAGTGCAACACAGTAAAACAAGGCAGTGCACGGGCGGTGCACTGCCAAGACACCACGCAGTGCACTGCGGCTGAAGGCAGTGCAACGCAGTACAACAAGGCAGTGCACGGACGGTGCACTGCCAAGAAACCACGCAGTGCACTGTGACCGAAGGCAGTGCAGCACAGTACAAGAAGGCAGTGTACAGACAGTGCACTGCCAAGACACCACGTAGTGCACTGTGACCGAAGGCAGTGCAACGCAGTACAAGAAGGCAGTGCATGGACGGTGCACTGCCAACACACCACACAGTGCACTGCGACCTATGGCAGTGCAACATAGTATAACAAGGCAGTGCACGTGTGGTGCACTGCCAGAACACCGCGCAGTGCACTGCGGCCAAAGGCAGTGCAACATGGCGGTGCACGGGCGGTGAACTGGCAGGACACCACGCAGTGTACTCCGACTGAAGGCAGTGCAATACAGTACAACAATGTAGTGCGAAAAAAGTTTTTCGAAACCTATCAACATGGGATCTAGTTTTGTAGATCTTGGCGTAATGAGTGCAGCCATGAAAATGGATCGTGATTTTAACACTCGTTTTTAAAGATATTTATTTTTTCGTATTCCATTCCACAAAAGAAAAGGAGAACTAACTAACCATGCACGCTCCACCAGCCTCACCATCAGGGTCATTGCTGAATCGCCACGTGTTGCGCAGGGACAAAGTGAGTGGAGCCGTGGAACGTACCAATGGCCTCCACATGGAAGCAGCAGAATGGATCACGCTCGTTTTCCCGAGAGCACTTCCTTTTTCGACTATTTTCGTAACCTCAATGTTATTTAATATGATAGTCGAATCTTTAATGACGATCAAAGGAACTATGCAACAACTGAGAAAGAAATCCTTGCTATTGTTTTTTCTTGTGATAAGTTTAGACACTATATCATCAACTAAAAAGAATAGTTCATACTGATCATCAAGCTTGGAGACTCTTCTAGCTAAGGAGGATGCTAAACCCCGTCTAATCAAATGGGTCTTGTTACTTCAGGAATACGATTTGCAGATAATAGATAGGAGGGGAAAGGATAACCCTGTGGATAACCATTTGTCATGAATGGAAGTAATCATGGAGGATCCTATCCCTATTAACAAATCTATGCCGGGTGAATACATTGTAGTTGTAGAATCTCGCGATCCTTGGTTTGCAGATTATGTTAATTTCCTAGTAGGCAAGTTTTTACCAGAAGGAATGGATTACAAGCAAAGAAAGAAATTCTTCAATGATTTAAAACATTACTTTTGGGATGAACCTTACCTATATAGACATGGCGTAGACGGGATAATCCGGAAATGCGTGCCCAAGCACGAGGCAAAAGACATCCTTAAATCTTGTCATGATAGTCCCTACGGTGGGCACCATGCTGGTAATCGCACTACAGCCAAAGTCTTACAAAAAGCTTTCTACTGGCCTACACTAGTCAAAGACTCTCATGAATATGTTAAAAATTGTGATGCTTATCAACGTATGAGTAATATAGGAAAAAGACAAGAAATGAATATGAAATATAACTTAGTAATAGAGCCATTCAATGTTTGGGGAATGGATTTTATGGGACCATTTGTTCCCTCTAACGTTTATACTCATATTCTTCTTGTTGTTGATTATGTTACTAAACGGGTTGAAGCTATACCCATAGCTCATGCAGATGCCGCCACTTCCATTAAGATGGTCAAGGACGTCATCTTTCCCAGGTTTGGAGTACCCCGATTTTTTATTAATAACAGTGGAACTCATTTTATGAAGGTGACTTTTGACAAGATACTTCAAACATATGGAGTATACCACCGGGTAGCCTCGCCTTACCATCATCAAACCAGTGGACAAGTGAATTATCTAACAGAGAAATTAAGGTCATACTTTAGAAAACGGTGAATAGATCAAGAAAAGAATGCGCTCTGAAGCTTAATGATGCAATATGAGCATATCACACATCATTCAAGAACCCTATGGGAATGACACCATACGAAATGGTTTACGGTAAAAACTACCACCTTCTGTTAGAGATGGATCATAAGGCTCGGTGGGCTATCAAAACTATGAAATTTGACTTTAGAACTTTAGGAGAAAAACGACTCTTAGACATTCATGTTTTAGATGGACTAAGGAATGAGGCTTATGAAAACACAAGAATATTTAAAGAAAAGGTTAAAAAGTGGCATGATAGAAAATTAGCAGGCAAGAGATTTTAAACCGGAGATAAAGTTTTGCTTTACAACTCTAGGCTCAAGATTTTTGTAGGAAAATTGAAATCCATATGGGAAGGACCATATGACGGTGAAGAAGAATATCCATCGGCAGTAGTAAGACTCAAAAATACTATACCCTCTTCTTCATCTTGGATTGTTAATGGGCAGTAATTGAAGAATTATAGAGTTGGTGAAGTAAACAGTGTGGAATTGATTTCTTTGATCCCGGCCGAAGAATACAACAAGCAAAAGTTAGGTAACGAAGTTTCAATTACTTAGTTCTACTGCTTTGGTAACTCTTTGGTTGATTCTATATTTTTCTTTGAAATAATCAGATTTTTCTAGTTGTTCTGAGACGTTTTTTGACCTGGTACGGGCGGACCGTACAGGCGGATGCACCCGTACCGCTGGTCGTTAATTATTCGGGGTACCAGTGCTAATTTTCATCGATACGGTATGATCAGACATTATGGGCCGGCGCGCCCGTACTGATGGTCATTACCGGCTCTGTTTCTCCCCCGCGTTTACTCTTGTATTCATTAAAAAAAGGCGGTAAGGAGTCCGTACGGGGGTACGGTACAGGCGGAACCCGCCCGTACCGCAGCCGACGACCGACTCTAGCCCCTTAACCTACAGATTTTGCCTTTTTAATTTGCACTTTTTTCCCTTCTTGATCCCTTCCATATTATTTTGGATCTAGAACTTCTTACTGCCCTTTACAACGAAATCTCTGATCTCACTTGATTACTCAAGGTCCATGCATCCTTTTCATATTAAGCAGATCTAGACAATGAATGAACATGTCGCTGAAGGACGAGCCAAGAAGGAGGGATCTGAAGGAGATACTTCATCCTCCTCCACCCGCGAGTCAACATGGGTGGTTCCACTATCCAATTGGGAAGATGTGTTCCCACAGAAATTGGAGATGCTCAGGCGTGTGGAACAAGGTAGGAACAAAGGAGAATCTCCACTCAACCCCTACACGTATAACCTCCATGGATCTTCTCTTATATCACCTCCGGAAACCTCTTCCAAGAAAAGGGGAGACCGAGATGAGATTCAAGAAAATATCAAGAACCTTGAAAAGATTTCAAAAGCTTGTGTTGAGACAATTGGGAAGGGAGTTGACTCTTACTAGATGATGGGCAAAGATCTCAAAAAGAAGGTCGATGACATCGACGGTAGAGTATAGCTCCTAACCAAGATCATTGTGGAGATGGCCGATGATAGGAAAACTTTAAATAAGGATTAAAGAATTATGTATTGGAATAATAGAAATGTCTACGCGATTTGCGTGTATTGCCAAAGCTTGCACCCTCAAGGCGGATGAAGAAGAGGAAGATGATTACTTCTTTACTCCCAAAAAGAAGTAAGTAATGGCAAGGGATTATTTGATCCACCCGGCTTGATTCCAAGCTTGGGGTATCTGTGAGAACCTTGTAATCTATCTTATAGTTTTTGCATATTTAATTTTCTATACGCATGGTTAGGTTTAAATTTCTAAATTTGCATTACTTGCATCTACTTGGGGTTCCCTTTGTTCAATAGAAGAATTATATCCGATGTGTTATGAGACTTTATGATAATTGAAGTTGTGTTTGATACATGATTATTATATTATATGATTGAACTAGGTTAAGTGTTATGATACTTGTACAGCTTCATAATTTTAGGGACTTCCATACCAATAGAATTATTGATTAAGTTATGAGAAGAAGAAGTGTGGTAGCATATTATAATTAAGAGTTTTCAAAAGCCATTGAAGTAGTGGGCATGATCAAGTAGCTTGCTGAAAATAAAAAGAGAAAAGGGAGCAAGTAAAAATATAGACATACAAGTATCAAAAGAGAAGAAGAAAGCAGCTATCAAAAGAATCAAGCATCGAAAAAAAGAGAAAAAAGAAAATGATCATGAATCTTCATTAGTGAATTTAGTGCTACATATCTTTAAACTCCATGATTATATGATATGTTGAATCACTAGTAGATTCTTATAATTTCATTGATACTAAAAAAGGTGTCGAAACATCTAAGTTATGTAATGTGTAAGGGTATGGTAATACCCCCGACATATCTCTACATCCGATGTTGTATTCCTGCTTCAATTTCCGCCTCATTTCTTGTAACGACTCATGTCTCATGAACATGATGAACTTGTCCATAATCCACCACCTTGCTCGGGGACGAGCAAGAGCCTAGTTTGGGGAAGTTAATGCGTCCAAAATTGGAGCATATTTACCTTTTGTTTTTGCATAAATAGAGTATGGATTTTTGTATTTCACTGCGCCTACACGCACTATTTTGTTCTTGTTTCAACAGGATCCCAAATCATGGAGTCATATATGAACATATCAATTAGAGCTATCATATTATGTAATTATATGATATTTCTATGTGATAAAAGTCATTTTATGAATTTACCTTCGCACTTGGAAGAATACCAAACAAGGAGGAGGCACTAGTACTGATAATGACCACTGGTACAGGCGGAGCCCGCCCGTACCGTTCGCCCATACTAGGCGCCATCGTGACTACCTTGTCAAATACTTCTCTCTAGCAAAGACGAGAGAGAGATCCGACATTCACAGCCACTAGAAACCACAAAACACCGCATCCGAGAGGGATCTAAAGGAGGAACTTGGTTGGAGTAAAATCTCGGCTGCTTCATGAATCATTCGAGGACACTGCTTCATCCCCTTCATCATCAACCGCTGCATCTCCATTACCACCATCACTCCCGTCTTTCATCTATTAGAACTCTTTGTAATTCAAGATCCAATTGTGTTTTTCATTAGATCTACTATCGTACTTTTATCTATTCATTTGATTATGATGATGGTGTTGATTGCTTCCATGAGTGAGTAGTTCCTTTATTCCTGGGGAGATAGAGAAACCCTAGCACCATTATGAACTTGTAATAAAGATGATCTATTCTTGTGTTCGTATGACTTGCTTGTCTATGATATAATTATGATTTGTGTTTGATTTCTCTCTTTAGATGATATGTGAAGTTGACCACATATCATTTTCCTTCGGGACTAAAGGGAGGGAGAAATCCTTTGGACGTGTCTTGGAAGCATACCTGGAAATTCCCCGTGACAGATTGGCGCCGGCTCATAACCTACACGGTCAAAGGGGGATTAAAGATGGACTCCCTAAGCTAATTACGATACCCATGGGGAAACCCTTAATTGCGATGGTTTGTATGGGTGATTGCTCTCAGACATTGAAGTGGTTATTTAGAGGTGACCTAACACTTTGCTCAACAAAGTGGCTTCCTACGAGCCTTTTCATGAACATCTTATTATGCGGCTCTCTCCACACATATCATGACAAAATAAGTATGTTATCTTGGTTGCACATAATAATAATAATATTCTAGTGGTGTATCCTACATCCCCGAGAATGTTTTAGCCCTTTTGAGTTCAACCACGCTTCCTCATAAACTTATTACTTGTTTTCTTTTACTTGTTTTAATTACTTTTCTGCAAACAACTATAAACCATTCAAACACCCTTTACTTGAAATCAAAGACAACTTACAAGTATACTTTGGTGGAGAGTAACGAGGGTCATAAAGACCTTTACCAATAGCTCTCTATGGGTTCGACATCTTTACTTCAAAACTATCTACAATTGATTTGTGCAGTTGCAGTCATCATCTCTCCCCAAGAAAAAGGTAACTACTCATAGATGAAGGTGATCAACATCATGGAAATTGTATGGATGAAATATGAAGGTACAATTGAATACAATTGAAAATCCATAATAGAGATTGGATAAAAGTAGACAATGGGGATTGATGTTGAGGACGATGTTGATGAAGATGTAGATGAAGATCGATGCATAGACCTTCAAGATGCAAGTCACCAACCTCCCTTGAGTGGTATGGTGATGTAGATCTTGTGGGCGGAGGCTATGGCGGCAGTGGAGCGGCAGGGCTTCGCCCCTATGGCGTGTGTGGACTCTCCTCCCTTGTTCTTGGGTTTCCCCCTCTTTAAATAGGCATCTAGAGGCTAGTTTTGTGAACCGACGGAGATAGGGGCTGAATATTCCCATTAGGCCTTCACAAATGTAGTTCTGTTTGATGAAACGAAGCCATCAGAGGGTGGTACGGCCGTACGGTATGGGCAGGCTCCGCCCATACCAGTGGTCGTTACGCCTGCAGTACTCTGGACTATTTTGGCCGTCATTTCTTCATACAGACTCCGATTGAGGTGTTCTTTTGCTCGTTGGACTTGTATGGACAAGGTATACAACACCATGGCCTTGGATCATAATTTGGAGTTGATGGAAAATCCACTTTTTCCTCCCCTCAAATGGTGCCTAAAACTCCTCCATATTGAATCATCTTGGCTCCTTTTATCCATGATTCTCCATAGCACCTACACAAAAATCAAAGACAAGAAAAAGGTAAAAAAATCCTAATAAAACTAATAATGTGCAAAGTCCATGTGAAAAGGAATGAGAACTAGTAATCATACACAATAGACATAGTTGTAGATAGATGTAACATGTAATGATTGACAATATGAATAATTTATATATTTAAATATGCCTCAATTTTGGACTCAACAACTTACCCAAGCTATACTCTTGATCGTCCCCGATCAATACGGTGGCTTATGGACAAGGTCATCATGTTCATGAGGCACGATTTGATAACATAAATGAGGCAAAAATTGCAACAAAATTATAATATCAGATGTCGAAGATCGATCACTTGTATCCTTATTTTCCCTCCAAGCTCAAAGTAAGAAATAACATATCTATAGAAAGCAACATAAGCTGGATTATGTCAATCCATAAAAGATCAATTAAAACTTCGATGCTCCATGTCAAAAGTGAACCTAGCTTTGAAATAAAACTTGTGATCCTCCTATTGCACCTTTTAAGTTTTGTATCTCCTCACTCTTGTAAAGTAAGGGCTTCAACGAGAATATGAATTCACTTGTGCTTGGCAGTCATATGCATCTAGCACTTATCCATTTGTAAGGCTCATGAAAGTTATAGAGATGACAAGAACACTATACAAGCTTTGGTAAATCAAGACAATCGAAGTATTTAATATAAGTATAAATAACTAGAAGTGTAACAATCAATCCAACTCTTCTAGTTAACTCTCAGCTTGCTAAGGAACACTGGCATGTTTTAATAGAAAATTTTAGTAAGAGAGTTCATGTCCTAAGTAGCATAATAGTGAAGTGTCTGATTGAAACACACATCAGTAAATCAAGGCTATCAAAAACACTTATAATCCAATCATTGTATTTCAAGAAAATTCATAAAGTACTAATGAGACCATGCCAAGTACTTGTTATGTGGATCTTCATTTTTTTCTTCCATTTTTTCATTTTTTTCAAGGATCATTGGGTGTTTCTTTTACAATGGCTTGCACAAGCTTTGAGAGTCCCAATACTTTTGCCCATTATAGTGAAACTTATGCACTCATGTCGTCAACTCATAGCCGAAATCCATGGTTATACCATAGGTATTTCGTAGGCCAGCGGAGTTGTTGGCATCCAAAGGTGTGCATGAGAAACATAGAATTTGTAACTAGTACCACGGTTTGTTCCATAAGGTTAGCTTTGGCATGCTTCAAAATCACCTCTAGACTTCATTTCAATCAAACTACACTTTCAAGAGTGTCTTCAGTCTATTAAAAAATCTATGGAGTTAAGTATCTTCAAGGGTAAACTCTCAAGACAATCATTCATCAAAAAAGTCAAAAATGTAAACCTTTCCTTGTTGTACTTGTTTGGCGATATTATTTCCAAGGAAAGACTTGGTTATCTAAAAGAACTAGAGCAAAAGCTTCCACAACTAATCATCCATAACAATAAAAATATTTACTCTAACTATTTCGAATTACTTCCACTAGCATGGAATCTTCACAAATCAACCAACTAAGATAAAAAAGATCAAACTTCAAAAGTGGGAGACATAGGATTTAAGTGTAAAAATCATGGCAATGTATTCTAGAGGATCACAAAGTTCTTCTCAATATGGATAAATATTTTAACATAGTGAATCAAAGCTCTAACTCAACTCTTATGAATCCTAATAAAAGAAAGTACATCCATTGTATAAACATGAAACACAACTTACCTACGCAAGCATTCAAAAATAGCAGGATACATGATTTCACCAAAAGTTTCATTGAACAAGAACATTGCACAAGACTTTACACATGAAGAAATAACTTCCCCAAGCTAGAACTTTTGCAAGAAACAAATTTGAATAGATTACCATAAGAAAAGAGAAAATGTAGTTATCAAAAGAGAGTGTGAGAAGTGGTTACCTCCCCAATCTTGAAGAAATCAAGGGTGATATATTTTATCGTTGAGGTACAAATATCTTACTTTTGATGGACATGGACCTTTGGTTCAAGGAATACTTCCTTGTTGAATCATTGAGTTCAAACAACCAAGTGGATTGTGCAAGTATTTACATGGTTGGCACAAACAATGCACGTCATCACACAAGGTTCAAGTTCCTATGAAAATAACAAACAAAGTAAAAGAAAACGATTCAGTTTACAAACGGCATTCAGTCACCCAACCATGAAAAGAAAAGAAAAGCAACATAAAACACTATAGAGAATTATGGGCTAGGGAGTTTTGAAGGTAGGTAAAAGAAAATGAAGTACAAAGGAACATGTAGAAGGTAACCCACTTACCTGAGATTGTCAAAATAAAAAGATTGGAGGTGTTGTAACCTTTTTGTACTCATCCCTTCCCTTAATGCGCAACGTTGCTCCTTGGTACTGGTGCGTGGTATGTACGGGCTTCGCTCGTACTGCATCTCATCTTCTCTTTTTTTTGAATGGTTCCGTCGAAGTTGGTACAAACGGGTGGTACGGACGGGATGCGCCTGTACGGGTGGTCATTATAGCCCCTGGGTCATCTTCATGTTTCCTTTGCCTGGTAACGAGGTCGGTCCGGGTGAATGGTATGGACGCGTACGACCGTACCGGTGCTCGTTAAGCTTGCATTCACTTTTCTATAAAAAAATTCTGCTTCTTCCTATTTGTCACACGGGTGGTATAGGCACACAGTATGGATGTGTCCGCTTGTACTGCTTCTTGTTAAGATTGTTGTGAGATCTGGAACAAGTTATTTTTCTCCAAAAATTATACTAAGGACTTGAACCGTTAGTCAAACATCAAAACAAAGCAAACATATATTTTTGTTGAGAAGATTTAACCAAGATATACAACACATGATTAGAGCAACACATAATTCTACCTGTTGAAAATAGTCCAAAACCAACTCTAATAGTAAATCATGCAAAGATACAAGTGCCAATGCAACATGAATGCAACTAGACTCAAGACACAAAATTAAGTAAGACACCTAAAAACTTTCGGCTAGCCTCCCGGGAAGCGCTTTCTTTAAAGCTATATAGCTAGGCTTACATGCTCCATTAAATTATCAACCTAGATCCCAGGGGATATCAACTCGAGGTGTAATGGTACTTACCTCTAGCAAAGAGTTGGAGCATCTCATAGTGGTTTACGTTCGAAGCCGTACCCTCTTGTGGTGCATTGGCATCATATATACAAATAGGTTCTCGCTCTCAAGCGAGTGTTGATGCACCAAGATTTATGAGCATGCCTCCTTATGTAGCTCCAATGAAAGGATTAGAGGTTGAAATATAATTGTTAAACTTTTAACTTGGTTATCACTGCAGGGGAATACTTCATAATATTCTTCCTTTGCAACAGGGAGTAAATCAGGTCCCTGCATATTAGCATCGAAAGATTCATAGCAAGGTTCTATATCTAGTTCATCATTAGTAATGCTCTCCTCGTGAGTGTCTATGCACAAGGCCTCCACAGATAAATTACAATCAATTTTAGCATTATAAGAATCATTGCTATAGAGAGAGGCATCATAAACGAATGTAGTATTTGTATTATTCGAATCTTTGTCAACATCACCTTTTTGTTGTTCCTCCTATTTATCTTGTGGTTCCTACAAATGGTTATCTCGGGGACTACAGTTCTAGATCATGCCTTGCTCTCTACGACAAGTGGATTATCACTAAGACGTTCTTGGTAATATTATTGTAACATTGGTAACAAATTTGTAAGTTTCATATGAAGCATACTATCACTAATCTTTCTCATGACTGAATATTTTGAGAGTACATCATGGACACCTTTATAAACCAAATACTCTATGACTTCATCTCTAGTGTGAGACACTAGGGTGTCTTCAAGAGTAATGGAACATTGAAAACTAAAGTGCCCAGCTGCCATACATTTATCACAAGGCTCATATAAGAATTATAAAAGTATTTTTCACCAACCATCTAGCAAATCATACAAGTTAAACAAATCCATACCAACGATAGTAGTATCTTCGCTATGGTGTATATCCTCTTCTTCATTCTTTCGTGACTCCCACAAAAGGTTAGTCTCTTACACGGCTATTTGCTTATGAGCAATCACTAATGCATCATCACAAAAGTTATCAATAAAATAAGAGTATATACGATATACTATTCGACACATCTTATTGAGTACTTCATCTTCTGTTTTTATATCACTCATGTGAGCTAGTAACTCACAACAACCGGTAAAAAGTAGTCTCTCATAAACCTCCATATTAGCAGATAATTCATAATTCCTATTATAAAGTACTAATTTGATATCAACAGTATTATTCTTACATTGATAATTAAAATGATCTTTGGATCCACAGTCTTCACATGTAAAACTGTATGAGGTATATAATGTGGATGAATAGCCTTTCAACCAATTCACCCATTCTTCTAATACGTTTTCTATGGTAATGTAATATCCAAAAGTTCTAACTTTCTTCTCCTCTATTGAGAGCTTCATCTATTCAAAAATAGCAATCTCGGAAGATAGGATTAGTAGGAAATGTTTTTATAGTTTTTTTATAAATTTTTATGGCTTGTTGGTTTTATAATTTTTTACTTTTTAAATAAGTAAAAGCAGTAAAAAGTAATAAATAGAAATAACTTGAAACTCATAATAAACTTTTAGTACATCAACAATAAATTAGCAACTACCAACAAAGACCAAAAGCACTTAGCTCCCCGACAATGGAGCCAGAAAATAGTTTGATGGCTGCAAGTGAATAGATCAATTGTAGCTAGTTTCGAAATAAGAGTATCATACCCACAGAGATCTATTGGTAAAGGTCTTTATGCCCCTCGTTACTATACACTAGAGAGTACTTGTGAGTTATCTCTAATTCCAATTAATAGTGTATAAAGAGTGTGTTTGAATAAGTGCTAAAGTAAACAAGAACAAAGTAAATAGCAAATGTAAGCTAAAGCAAGAGAGAGTATAATAAGTGTTGTGTACTATGGTTGAGGGGTTCCCAAGGAGTGTAGGATTCACCACTAACATGATATTATTAATCATAATTAGGATAACATACTTCTTGTGTCATGAGATGTGTGGAGAGATGTCCATAACAAGATGTTCACTACAAGGCTTGTAGGAAGCCACTTTGTTGAGTCAAGAATAAGGTCACCTCTAAATAACCACCACGATATCTGAGATCAATCACCCATACAAACCATCGCAATTAAGAGTATCCCCGTGGATATCGTAATTAGCTTAGGGAATCTCTCTTTATCCTCCTTTGACCATGCGGGTTGCTAGATAGTGCCTAATTGTGACAAAGCTATTCCGAGAACTCTTCCAAACACGTCCAAAGTATTTCTCCCTCTATTTAGTCCTGAAGGAAAATGATATGTGGCTAACTACACATACCATCTAAAGAGAGAGATCAAACACAAATCATAAATCTATTGTAGACTAGCCAGTCATATGGACACGAGAATAGATCATATCTAGTTCAATTTCATAACAGAGCTAGGGTTTCACAATCTCTCCCTAAGAACAAGGCAACTACTCATACATGAAGGTGATCAACATCATGGCAATTGTATGGATGACATATGAAGGTACAATTGAATACCAGTGCAAATCCACAATAGATATTAGACTACAACAAAGTAAACAAAGGGGATTGATGTTGAGGATGATGTTGATGAAGATGGCAATGAAGATCGATGCGTAGCCCTTCAAGATGCAAGTATCCTCTCTCCCTTGAGTGGTATGGTGATGTAGATCTTGTGGGCGGCGGCTATGGAGGTGGTCGAGCGGCAGGGCTCCGCCCCTATGGCGTGTGTGGACTCTTGATAGCTCCAAATTTCATCAATTTTTATCATTGTTTTTCCTCTTGTTTATTGCCAGATTTCACTGAAGATTACCCCTTTCTACTAATGTTAACATCGCAATTAGCGAACCATTGGTTTCTTATGATGATTTTCAAGCAAAGAACATTTAATTTTAGATCTACTGGCATTTATGGGATAACTACACCTAAAGAAGAAAATTCCCAATTGGAGCCACTTTCATTGGAGATCTCTTGTATGCATAACGACCACTGGTACGGTCAGGGTGCGCTTGTACCGTCCACCCATACTACCTGCTGCCAGCTCTGTTATATTAATACAAGCAACTTTTGTGAAGGGGACACAAGGAAAAACAGAACACAACCGCCACAAACTCATCTAGAGAGGAGAGATCAGATCTGGAGAAGGTGAAGAACCCCGTCTCATTCTTCGAAGAAATATAGCCTCTAAACCATCCAATCCAGCATCATCTCCACTATTATTTAGAGAGAGAGAGAGAGATTGGCACCTGTAAGATTAGGGTTTGATCCTTGGATCTACCTTTGGTTTGTATTTTATTTGATCTTCAACTTTTATTATTGCTTGCTATGATAAGTCTGAGATGATTCCCATTTGCAATACAATTATGCCTTTGATTTATCTCCCTCTCATGTCTAACTAAATTTCCATTGGCGTGGGAGATGTAGGGGATTGGTGAGATGTGTTGTGCCTTTATAAACTCCATCCATTTGTGATCGTTGTAGTGTTTATTGAATTGTGAGAATGATCTAATGCTTGTTATATAATTTAAGGGCCCAGGTAACATGATCTAAAGATCACATTGGTGTGAGCTTGTATGCTAGCGAATCCGCAATCCTGAGTGACATGGTTGATATTAATGAGGAGCTAGTAATTACTCGAGGACAACAAGGAACCATAAAGTTTAAAGCCTTCATCCGGTCAGAAGACCTTAATTAATGTGCTGACCAATACCGTGGTAATAGGCAGACGGATCATTGGGGCTTAGAAGAATTGGTCATGAGGACTTCTAGTCAGTATTTGGGTTATTTTCCTACTCACTTATAAATAATAAATATCATAATCACTTATCTCACTTTATTCATTTGGCATTTTCACTATTACCATGAACTGTTTCTCTCTGCGCCTAAATTCTTGTCTGCAGGAACCGCAAACACCTTTCTCACCTTTACTTTTATGCAATTTAATTCTTATTCTTCCTCATGCAAGTTACCTCTATTATTCACTCACCACTTTCCACCGTCAACTATTATAATCAATTCACTCAAGACCGGTGATACCTTTAGTGTGACAGAAACGCCGCATAAAAACACTTACCTAGGCTTCTTATTAGGATCGATACGACAAACTGGAATTAATACTTCTGTGAAAACATGCTCTAACGAACATGTGCACTTGCAGGCCATCAAGCTATTTTTTGGTGCCATTGCCGAGGATCTAAGCGCTAAGTGTTGTTTCTTGACAAAAGAAATTTTTGATGCCATCCATGATATCCGTTGAAGACAGAGGTACCACTCGATCAGGAAAAACCTATTTACCTCCATACATTGATCGTATCCCAACTAAGAGATTCCTATACTTTATTGAAAGATTTTCTAACTCATGTACTGTAGACATGAACAGTTTGACTCCTTTGATGGCAGACTTGACCATCACTCAGGGAGCTAAAGAACATGAGCTACCATTGGGAGAATATGGGAATCCATCTAGGCACTTAAGAAAATTACCTATTCTTTGTCCTGAACTTGAAGGCAAGGAATTTTAAATAGATCCTGAGCTAATCTATATGATGAAAGGAATTGCTTTCGCAGGAAAAGAAGAGGAGGATCCTAGTGATCACTTGATGATGGTCTATGACCTTTGTGTTACTCTTAAACCAACAAGTTTAACAATAGAGTTTGTAGTCCTTAAAATTTTTCGATGGTCTCTAAAAGATAATGCTTTTACTTGGTTACCATCATTACATAATCACATATAAACAACTGGGAAGATTGCATCCGAGAGTTTATGCAAAAATATTGTTCGTTCAATAAAATCATGCAGATTAAACGTAGCATAACAAACTTTCTTCAAACAGTTGGAGAAAACTTTTTTCAAGCACGGAATAGATTTTATGCAATGATTATGAAAGTCCCAAATCATGGTTTCCTTGAGCATTTAATTATCCAATATTTTTATAATGGGCTTAATGATGAGACAAAAAAATGATTGATCTATCTATAGTGGGGCTATTTGCAACTTAACATTGCCAGAATGTGTAAAGCTTTTCAAGGTCAGATCCTTCAATGATGAACAATACAATACAGTTGAGGATGTTGAACCACGAAAAGGTATCATTCACATACCCCGTGATCTTATACCTAAAGGTAAAACATCCATGGAAGAGAAAGGAATAGCTTTGGAACTGATTAAAGAAAATAAAATTGATATTATTCAAGCCTATGTTATGGAAGACGATATAAATCTTGTCATGCAAAAGTTTAGATATCAACAAAAGCAGTTCCATGAGAAATACTATAGACGTCTTATGACTCAAGAGAAGAATATAAAAGATCTAAATGAAGTCTTTGATGACTTGGGACATGCTATAAATCATTTAGATAGATATTTAAGTATGGTTAAAACACAATCTGATCAAATAATTGAAATCCAAACTTTGATTTTGAACCAAGGAAATTTCAATAATATTTCTACTAACATTGTCACTAGATAGTGGTATAGAAACGCAGGAGCCACAAGGGCCACCTTGGTATCAAGAATAACAAGCCTGCAGGGCAAAAGAGACTCAAGAGATGAGTCAAGAAGGGGAGGGCTTAGTTGATCCTTAAGATGGTATTGATTATGAAGCTCAAAAAAGAGAACATGAGGCTTCCAAAGTTAGAGAAGATGAAGAAAGAGATAAACATAAACAATATGATTCAGATGCTGAGACAATTGACTCAAGGGAAGAGGCGGATCTCATAAAGGAGCAAGAAAAGCAAGTTATCACCCCATGTGAAGAACGTACCGATAAGCAAAAATAAACAATAAAGAAAACCAAAAAGGATGTTGAACCAGTGGCAAAGGTAAAGGAGAAGGTAATACCCACTAAAAATAAAATTCCCTATCCTAATCGAGTTCAATATGAACCGGATAAAACTATTTATGATTCTTTTGCTGAGGCAATGGGAAGCCTTCGTTTATAACTTCCTTTAGTTGATGCTATTCAAGTTCCTACTTATAAAAAGTTTATGCAAGATATTCTTAATAGAAAGAAGAAGGTAACTAAGACTATAGCAGTAATGAAAAGCTTTGGTGATAAACTTCCTTCTAAACTTGGGGACCCATGTATACCAACTATCTCTTGCGCAATTGGAATAACAAACGTAGTTAATGCTCTTTGTGATTTAGGAGTAGGTGTTAATGTCATGCATTATTCCTTGTTTTTAAAAAATGAACCTTGGAGAGTATTCTCCCACTTCAGTCACTTTGCAAATGGCTCATAAGACAACTAAACAACCTGTCGGTATGATCGAAGATGTTTTACATAGAATAGACCATGTTATACCCACTGATTTTATCATACTAGATGTTCCTGAAGATGACAAACTTTCTATCATCCTTGGAATACCTTTTCTTAGCACAGCTGGAGCTAACATAGATTGTTCTAGCGGTAAGATTGTCTTCAATATATATGATGATTAGATTGTTCACTATTTTCCAAAGAATCAGGAGCATAATGGAAAATATGTTCCACCACCTAAGCGTGTTCAAGCAGTAAAAACCATAGATGAAGAGCAGCTTGAGGTAAATGCTAATGACATGGAGATTGGCTGACAAGCTAAACTTTAGAATAAAATGATTAATGGGAGTCAACCCATTCTTAATAAAGTTTAGTTTAATTTTGCTTTGTTTTTACTTCTTGTGTCTTAATAAATTTGTTCGGGTTTTGAGATTTATAGAGGATTTTAACTTAGTGAAGTTTAAAGAAGCAAAAGAAAAAGCATAAGGAATAAGTAAGCCGGGTTTAGATTGTTTAAAGAGCACCGGTACGATCGGAGGTGCCAGTACTGCCCGTCCATACTAAACTTCAACGGATTCACCAAAAGTTCACTATACCAATAACGAGAAGCGGTATGGCTGGAGGGGCCCGTACCGCCTGCCCATACTGAAGTTCGACAAATTCATCCAGAGTTCACTGTACTGATGACGAGCACTAGTACGGCCGGGACACGCTGATGACTGCAAGTGCACAGATCAACAATTGTAGCTAGTTTAAAAGTAAACATATCGAACCCACTGAGAGCTATTGGTAAAGGTCTTTATGCCCCTCATTACTATCTACCAAAGGATACTTATAAGATACCTTTTATCTCAAGTAAAGGGTGTTTGAAAGGTTTATGGTTGTTTGCATAAAAGTAATTAAAACAAGTAAAAGAAAACAAGTAACTAGTTTATATGAAAGTGCGGTTGAACTCAATAGGGCTAAAATGTTCTCGGAGATGTAGGATACACCACTAGCATAGTATTATTGTAATATTAATCAAGATAACATACTCCTTGTGTCATGATATGTGTGGGGCCCCCCGGATTAATCCACCGAGAATCCCTATTATGCATACAACCACGATCCCATGATCAGCTAGTCGTGGCACATAACCGACAAGTATCAAAGTAAACATCCAATACATAACAAATACATGTCATACCTTATTTGCCAGTATGGCTACATCGATCAACATCAGCGGAACTTCATTAAGCGTAGAGCCCGAGCCATGCCTTACCCTACAGGAAACTAACTGGGAGAACGTCCTCGCTCGCTTAGCCGTCAACTTCATCCTCTTCTTGATAGCTTACCAAGTTAATAGCCAGGGACAATGCTAGTGAGTACTTTGAATATACTCGCAAACCACCTTAAGATAACAATAATAACAAGAGGATATGCATTATGGCTGTGGTAGTAGGAGGGCTCTAAGCGAGGTTCTTTTCTCACATAGTTTCTCTAGTAGATATGCCATCTACATATCTTTGTTGAAAACTTTTGTAAACATTTTGGAAACATTTTTGAAAAGTTTTGTAAAACACTAGGATTGGGATACCCATTTGTTCCCGTCTTCAGGTCGTCCCACGACCAAACTCCTTTCCTTCCTTTCCGACCATCCCATGGTCAAAACATTTCAAAAGCCATTGCTTTTCCGAAATCCTTTTTGAAATCAAAACCAGCACCGCTCTACAGCAACCTTCCCAACTGTCCATGACCACGGACATGGATATTTGAATAGATTTACACTCTGTAGAGGTTGCACACTTTACCCACACCATCCGGGTACACTACCCTGATCTACACCGATCATGGGTCGAGTAACCGATCAAGACATTCCGGATGCCCACTCCAATATAAGTGCCTACCCTATGAGTGTTGCTCCCCTCAAAACCAGGATGTCGGGTACCGAGGACCAACCGGAGCGCATTTTACACTTTACACAGTGGGCGCATTCAATGAGGGGCTCATAGTAACGCATGGCTGCCCGTAGATAGTTTGTTCCTTCTCCAGGTCGATGTCCCACATGCACCTTTAAGGGAGAAGGCCCAGCCTCTAGGGATCGCGATCCCCTGTAGTAGTTGCAAGGAAGCTTATACCAGAATAGACAAATATCAAATCCAACTTTGTCCCATTCCAGAGTAATGTGGTTGCATAGGGTTAATTGTTCTAGCAAAACTGCAAAGAACCGGGTGAATTTTCGTAAATCTTTTTCCTCCATCTTTCCTTCAGCATTTTGTAAAGCAAAACCTTTTTCTTTCTCAATGTCTCTTGGGAGGTCCCACCTCACCAAGGTTTTATCATAAAACTTTTGGTAAAAGTTTTTCGAGGGTCTTCCCATCCTCTAGTTTTGCTTCGGCTAAAATGGGGTCTCCAAAGGGGTATGGTGTAATACACCATCTATCATACTAGGGTTAAATAGGTGTCATCATGAGGGTTGTACTTAATAGTACAAAAGCGTAATGGTTTGGAGAAGCCAAGCCGCTACCAAGTAGAGATCATCATATAGTAAAATAATGCAGTTTCATAAAGAAGTAGATAAAACATGCATAAGTAAGATAGTAGGACAAGTATTATGAGCAAGAAGGTGGCTTGCCTGGTGATCAGCAATATGGCAATATGTCCCTAGACTTCTTCTTAGATAACCATTATAACCAATAATAGTCTGCAACTTCTTCTGGTCTCCGATATAATCACATCTATCATTGATATGGATCACATGCAAGCAAACAAATGATACAATCGACACCAGGCATACAAACATCAATACATATAGCAAGAAAGTAGACAATACAAGTTTACAAATTAGTAGGTCTTGCGTGGTTGAGTTTAGAACCATTGCAAAAACCCTAATTGTAGTGGTGGGGTTTCCTTTATTCGGGAAAAGGTCAAAACCACTAATGAAGGGGTTTGGGACCAACGCCTAGGTAAGTATGGTATAAATGTGCAACCAGAATACCATCAGGTAGGTTTTGACAAAACAAGAACAACAAAAGTGGTTTCACTAGTTTATCACTTTTCTTTAATTTCTTATGAATATTCTAGTGATAAAAGCTCTAGTTTTAGGAAATAATTCACCAGAAAAGTTCTGGAGCTCCAAAAATTATTTCCTTGGATTATTAGGTGGTTTTTGATTTACTGAGTAGCTAAGAGTTGGAATCACTCCAAAATTGTTACCAGAATGCCCTCAGGAAATCTCCAAAGGTAGTTATGGAGCTGTTTTGTCTTTTTCCCCAAATTAAATCTATAGAAACTTTTGATTTGATTCCAAGGGAACATGGTAGGCATTTAGAATACCTTTCTGTATAAATTGGAATTACCCAGTTTGGATATGAAGAACTGCTGGAGTGGTTTATTTAGTGAAATGAGTCTACAGAGAATAGTTTAATTTATTATAATTGAACCAGAGCTCAATAAAATTTGAGCTGCTAGGGTTTGATAGGCGTTGATATGGAGTTTTACAAGGAGTTGGAATTTGGCCAATACCTCTGTTGGTTTGACCTAGAGAAATTCCTAAAGGCAGATTATGGTTGTTTTTGTTATTTTTGCCAGGGGAAAAATATGGAGTAAAAAGTCAGGGGGTCAAGGTCACAAGGAAGGTATCTCACATACCTTTCAGTACTGAGTGGATTCACACCAATTGGATTTACCAAACTACCAGAAAGAAAGAAATAGTGGAAGTGATGGATCTTAGTAGAATAATTCCCCGAAAATCATGAAAATGATTTTGGGCCTCAGGCCTGTTCTGCATGATGGCAAAAACATATAAGAATGAGTAGAAATTTGGATCTTGACAAAAATAGGTGTTTTCCATTCTCTTATGCCTTTATTTCTGCAAGGTATTTAACAGATCTATTAAACAGGGTTTAAAGAAAAGGAAAAAAGGGAAAAAGGGGCAGTGGGCTGGCTCTGCAGGGAGATGGGCCGGGAAGGCGAATTTGGCCCACAGCATGTGACGCAACACGCGGGTCGGCGGGTTTAAATCCCGCAGGGCGGGGCCCAGCGGTCAGCGGGGCGGCGGGGCTAAGTGGTAAGGGGAGGCTGGGGCAGTCCAATTAGAGCGGGATCGACGGCCCTGCCTCATCTCCTTTCTCTCGTCACAGACAGAGGGGCGGGAACCCTAGCGGCGACAGGGGAGGTCCGGGCGGCTTACCTGTGGCTCTCCGATGACCAGGGAACAGCGGAGGAGGAGCGGCGGTCGATGATGGTCCCGGCGATGGACGGCAATGGTGGTTTTCGACCAGATCCGGGCTCGCGTAAAGAAGACCGAGAGCCACCTTGCCGGAGATCGCGGGTGATGCACGGGGAGCGGTTGCTGAGTAAGGAAAACAGAAGGGGAAGAGTATGAGAGGGGAGGGGAGCACCAGGGAGTGACATGCAGAGGAGGAGAGGGGAGGAGGAGGGAGCTTAGCTTGTTTTCGAGGAGGATCCCGAGGCTCTTTTCTCTCTCTCTCTCTCGAGCAGCATAGGGCAGTGGAGAGGGAGAGGGGGCTTGGGGAGGTAGAGTGGGGGTGAGAGGAGGCGAATGAGTGGCTAGAGAGGCTCGGGGGTGGCCTCCTAGCCTTATATCCGAAAGGGCTGGTCCAAAGTGAGCTTGGCTCATGGGGGAGCTTGGACATGGTCCATGGCCTTGACATTGGACAATGTGGGCGGTGGAGGGGTGTGGTGGGGTACTGGAGTCGAGTAGTGGGTGGTGGAAGGGCTGGTGGTTGCTGGTGCACATTTATTTCTAAGATTTGAAAGATATGCCATATCTCTCTTTCTCTCTTTCCAAGAGAAAAATACAAGGGGAGGGCAGATGCTACAGTGCCTGGCCGACTAGAGGAGAGCTGGGGTGCTGTGATGAAGTATTTGACAAGTTTTGGGAAGATTTGATGTTGTCTTGATCATAGTTTTGAAATATTTCAATTCTTGTCCATTTTGAAGACCATGAAGGATTTCTTGATTTTTGATCTTGGAAGGAGGGGAAAGGCTACTAGTAGATGGTTTAGGTCAAGATGCATCTCTGAGATTTGTTTGGGATTTTTTAGAGAATTCTAGATGCACTTTATATCAATTAATCAAATAGTGCAGAAATGGTTTTTAGGAATTTATTTGGTATTTTTGAATTGGACAGGTGGAGTTTTTTATGTGAGATGGTCCCAAATGTGAATACACACTTAGGGGATTTTTCCCAAGATTTATTGAGACTTAAAAGTATTTAAAAACAATTATTAATCCATTTTTGCCATTTAAGAAAATAGGCAAAAAAGAAATAATAAAAGTCTTCAAAAATAATAATTTTTGAGATAGGAATATATAGTATGATATATGGATCTCAATTGAGCTAAAAGTTGGGGAAGTGCTATGGCAAAAGCCAAACTTTCCCTTAGGGAAGGAGTTTCGGAGATTTTGTCTATTAAAGAGATTAATTAGATTTGGACCAATAATAATTATGGATAATATTTGATAAATCTTGATGATCAAGGTAGATGATGTAGACAAGGTGTAGCAAGCATTTTCAACCTTGGTAATTGGAAATCCAACTTGAATTAGATGGAAAACAAGGAGTTGTGGATCTAGGGTAATGTTATTTTTATACCACCAAGACCTTGTTGGATCTTGGAGCTCAGAGCTCACCTTGATGCAAGGGATAGATGTATAGTTAGAACAAGTCATATAGATGAGCATGGAAGAAGGAGTTTGGATTGGTTACATTTGAGGTGGTCTGGAAGTGATGGCAAACTTTGTTGAAAATAAGGCTGCCATACCAGATGAGTCATGATGCCTTATAAACCATGTGGATTTAAGAAGAACAAAGATCCACTTGGAACAAGTGAAGTAGAGGTTGATAGACCTATAAGAGTAGAACACAACCATGCAAATAGTTGGTCCATAGAAGGTTGGATGAAGGTGTGAGCTTCTGTCAAAGTAGGCATGTTGACTAGATTTGCAGGAGAAGTTATTTTCTTGTCTGCAAAGCCATCAAGAACAAGTCGGTTGGAGGATGATCTAACCAAGGGAAAGAGTCGGACTTGTTAGTACTTAGGATGGTTAACAAGATGGTTCAAATGCATTTTCAAAAATGCACAAGGGTTGAGAAAAGGAGGCATTCAAAAAGGTGATGTTGAAGCAGATTCCAGACTTAGCCAAATTTGGCAGATCTCGGGTTTTTGAGTAGCTTAAGAGAGAGGAGACTTTTGATGGGTAGCAAGGTACCAGATCATCATAAAGTGAATGATGTTGAAGGGTAGATTGAGTAGAATAGATCCATGCTTGATATTGGTCTTCATTGACTTGGAAGCTTCTAGTACGGATCACTGAAGTATTGTTCTGGTTAAGGGTTTTAGATGATCACTTAGTAGCTAGAGATCAGATCTAGCTTTGTAAACTTGCTTAGGGTTTGGTGAATTTAAAGTATCTTGATCCTAGTGGTGAGCTCCTAGAGTAGCTCATAGTATCTCCTAAGCAAACCAATCAAGCAGCAAATCAAGACAACTCATCTTACAAACAAGTCAGCTACTACTAGGGTTACCATCAAGCTTAGCTTGAGGTAAGGATGGGTAATTTTGAAAGGTTGGAGTTTGAAAAAGGTAAGAGCCCTCGGTATCCCTACCAAGAGTAGAATTCAAAATATTTATAAAAGGTTTTGGAGATCCTAGAGGTAAGAGTAGTTGAAGGTCTATCTTGAAAACATAAGGAGATTATAGTATGTAGCTCTCCATAGTTTGGGGAAATAGAAGTTACTAAAATGGGGGAGGTTGTAAAGGTATCTTGGCTCAGGTTTTGAAATGCCAGAACATTTGAGAATATGGAAATTAATCCAAGACAGTTTTGAGAAGTAGCTTTTGTCAACTGGTGTTGAGGTAAGGAGTATATTTTAATCTATACAATCAGAAGCATGAGCACAGACAACAACAAGCAAGCACTGCACAAATTAATTAAGAAAAACTTTTTGTTCCCCCTGATTTTTGCATTCTGGACAACTAATCAGGGTTGCTGAATCTGGGATGTTACAATATGTGTGGAGATATCCTCATAATAAGATGTTCACTACAAGGCTCGTAGGAAGCCACTTTGTTGAGCCAAGAGTGAGGTCACCTCGACATAACCACTGCGATGTTTGAGAGAAGTCACCCATACAAACCCCTGCAATTAAGGGTTTCCCCGTGGATACCCGAATTAGCTTAGGGAGTCCCTCTGTAATCCTCCTTTGACTGTGTAGGTTGCTAGCGCCAATCTGTCACGAGGCATTATGGATATGCTTCCAAGATACGTCCAAAGGATTTATCCCTCCCTTTAGTCCCGAGGGAAAATGATATGTGGCCGACTACACATACCATCTAAAGAGAGTGATCAAAAACAAATCATAATTATATCATAGACAAGCAAGTAATATGGACACAAGAATACATCATATTTATTACAAGTTCATAATGGTGCTAGGGTTTATCCCTCTCCCCAAGAACAAAGGAACTACTCACTCATGGAAGGAATCAACAACGTCATCATAATCAAATGAATGGATAAAAGTACGAAGGTAGATCTAATGCAAACCACAATTGAATCTGGAATTACATTGAGATCTAATAGATGAAAGATGGGGGTAATGGTGGTAATGGAGATGGAGCGATTGGTGATGAAGGGGATGATGAGTTGTCCTCCAATGATTCGTGAAGCAACTGGGATTTTGCCCTAGCGAAGTTCCTGCTTCAGATCACTCTCGGATGTGGTTTTTGTGGTTTATAATGGCTATGAATGTCGAATCTCCCTTTCATATTTGCCAGGAGAAATTATTTAACGAGGCGGTCACAATGACGCCTAGTATGGGCAGACAGTACGGGTGGGCTCCGTCCGTACCACTAGTCATTATCGGTACTAATGCTTCCTCCTTGCTTGGTATTCTCCCAGGTACGAAGGTGAATTCTTAAAATGACTTTTATCACTTAGAAATATCATATAATTACACAATATGATATCTCTAATCGATATGTTCATATATGACTCAATGATTTGGGATCATGTTGAAACAAGAACAAAATAGTGCGTGTAGACGCAGTGAAATACAAAGATCCCTACTCTATTTATTCAAAAATAAAAGGTAAATATGCTTCAATTTTGGACTCATCAACTCCCCCGAGCTAGGCTCTTTCTCGTCCCCGAGCAAGATGGTGTCTTATGGACAAGATCATCATGTTCATCAGACACGAATCGTTACAATAAATGAGGTAGAAATTGAAACAGGAATACAACATCGGATGTAGAGATATTTCAGGGGTATTACAATACCCTTACACATTACATAACTTAGAGGTTTCCACCCCTTTTATAGTATTAATGAAATCATAAGAATCTGCTAGCGATTTAGAGTTTAGAGATATAGGGCACTAAGTTTAGTAATGAAGATTCATGATCATTCTCTTTTTTTATATGTTTGATACTTTTGATAGCTGATCTCTTCTTCTTTTTTCTTTTGATAGCGGTATATCTATATTTTTACTTGCTCCCTTTTCTCTTTTTCTTTCAGCACAACTATTTGATCATGCTCACTACTTCAATGGCTTTCAAAAACTCTTAATTATAATATGCTACTAGAATTTTTCTTCTCATAACTTAATCAATACTTCCATTGGTGTCGAAGTCCCTAAAATCATGACAGTGGTACAAGTATAATAACACTCAACCTAGTTCAATCATCTGATATAATAATCATGAATCAAACACAACTTCAATTATCATAAAGTCTCATAACTCAATGGATATAAAACTTCTCTCGAACAAAGGGAGCTCGAAGTTGATGCAACCAATGCAAATTCGGAATTCAAAGTCTAACCATGCATGCAGAAAAGTAAACATGCTAAACTATATGATAGATTACAAGGTTCTCACAGATCCCCCAAGCTTGGAATCAAGCCAGGTGGATCAAATAATCCCTGGAGAGTTGAGATTATTTGATACCATGGTGTCTATCATCGTGAAGTAGTTTTGTTGGAGAGTGCTGCCCGAAGCTTCTTGTTCGTCTCTTCTAGAGCAGATATGCGTTGAAGACACTTCTATAGATCCGAACGCAAGAGGAACATACCATCAAAAACTTTTCTCAGGACGTCATTGAGTTCCTTCTTGCCTTCAAGATCCAAAAGATGCTTGCGCATGATCTCAATGTGGATGAGCTCTTCTTTCTAGTACTTCTCTGTCTTGTGAAGACGGTATTCATTATCTGGGACGTGCGCACCAATTGGCACGTCCAGAAGGTTGAACCCCCACTCCTCTTGTGGCTTTACGCTCATGCGCACATTCATGGTGATCTTCTTTCTGGTTGAGGTATGTGCCATAGTCTCCTGATAAGTTCCTGCATTGGAACAATTAGCTTTCTTACGCTTTGGTGAAGAGTAGTTGAGAGTAATGAGCTTGAGCAACTCTGTGCAACCCTTACCATGAGGTTTCTTGGCTTATTCATTATCGTCAGGATTCACCATAGCCATGTAGTCCAGCTGCTTCCATCCCATGTTCGATTTCTCCATGAAGATCTGGAACTCCTCGTCTTCAGAATCATCATTAGAATCATAATTGTACCGATTGTTCTTTGGGCTTAGGCCTTGAGCTTCATGATCATCAGCTTCGATGGAGGAGGTCTGGAAACTAACCCACGAACAAGCCATGAGGTTTAGAGGCTTGCCTTTGCCTTGAATCGAGTAGCGCATCAAATAGATTAGATATGTTGATATAAGAGAGAGGTGGACCTCTAAAGAGACGTATTAAGGGTCAGGAGTAGGTAGAAACTCGTATTAGAAGAAAAAAGGGGTGCCCAAGAAAAGAATCCTAACAAATATGGAAAAAAATAAGTGCAAAAGAAGTAAATTTGGGTCGTAATGACCAGTCGGTACGGTCGGACGATCGTACGACGCGCCCTCACCGGGCCGTTTCCAAAAACACCACAGCACGAAGTCGGTAATAGTCAACTGACTAAGTGGTACGGTCGGGTTCCACCCGTACTTCCCATCCATACTGACTTCGTGGCCTTGGTTTTTTATGAAACAAACAAAAAGCAGAAAAGGGTCACAGAACTGATAACGACCAGTCATACGGGGGGCTACCCTAGAATGGCACGATCGTACCAGTTGTTTGAAAACCACAAGAAGTTATCAGCGGGCTTAACGATCAGTGGTACAGGCAGGTCCGGCCATACCGCCTGCCCGTACCATGCTCGTAAGACCGGTAGTGAACTCAGAAAAATAAAAGGAATTCAGATATGCAAAAAGACATAGCAGAACATCATCCAGAACAAAGATGTGTTTAGGATTTCATAAGCTATGATCAACAAGGGAACATGAACACATTTGAATATCCTTTTCTTCCTCTCTTCAAATAAAGTTGGGCATAGAAAATTACCAAAACCATTGCAAGAAGAAATAGAGAACTTCCTTTTTGGTAGTGTGGTTCCCACAGGTATATACATGGATGATACCTCCTTAGGATGAGCAACTTCTTGAGTGTCCATGAATGTTTCCTCCATCTCTTTGTTTCTTTGTAGGATCTGTAAATAAAATTCTTGCAGAAGTAAAGTCCAACAAACCATTATTGCCTTAACATTGGTCCTCCTAGGATTTCCTTTAAGCCAACACGAACAGTGTGTACTCTTACTTTAGAGTCCATGATATAAGATTTAAATTTATCACAGGAGAAAATCACTACGAAGAATTCTTTTTCTGCCATAGGATAGTTCTTTTGGGCCCCATTTAAGGTGCTACTAGCATGATGAATGATATTAATATCATCACCATCATACTGACGAAGAATTTCTCCTACATCTTTAGGACTATCCTTGCAAAACAGCTCAAAAGGTTTCTTCCAATTAGGTGGCTTTATAATGGGAGCTTCAAGGAGGGCTTTTTTTAATATGTTGAAACAAGTAAGACACTTTTCATCAAAATTAAAATGAACATCCTTTTAAGAAGCTTAGTTAGAGGTCTAGCAGTTTTTGAAAAATTCTTAATGAATCTTCTATAAAATCCTACATGACCTAAGAAGCTTCTTATACCTTTTATGTCTCAAGGAGGGGGTAACCTTTCTATTACTTCAATCTTTGCTTTATCGACTTCTATGCCCTTACCTATGACTTTGTGACCGAGCACTATGCCTTCTTGAACCATAAAATGGCATTTCTCATAGTTCAAGACAAAGTTAGTGTCATCACATCTCTACAAAACTTTATGAAGATTATGGAGACAATGATTAAAGGAAGTTCCATAAACAGGGAAGTCATCCATGAATACTTCCATAATACTTTCAACATAATCAGCAAATATAGCAGTCATACATCTTTGAAAAGTGGTGGGAGCATTGCAAAGACCAAAAGGCATGCGGCAATAAGCATAAAGGCCATAAGGACAAATAAAAGTAGTTTTATGTTGATCATTAGGGTGAAGAAAATTTTGGAAAAAATGGAATAACCATCTAAGTAACAAAAATGACAATGCATAGCAAGCCTTTCTAATGTTTGTTCTATAAATGGAAAAGGGTAATGGTCCTTCCGAGTTTCCTTATTTAGTTTTCTATAGTCAATGCACATCATATGTCCAACAACAGTTCTAGTAGGTACCGTATCATTACGTTCATTTTCTACAACCATAAACCCACATTTCTAAGGAACACAGTGAACATGACTTAACCATTCACTCTCCTCTACATCAAAGATGACTCCTGCATCCAACAAACATATTATTTCTTTTCTTACCTCCTCTTTCATGTGAGGTTTAAGAACTCGCTGAAAGTCCACGACCAGCTCGGTTCCTTCCTGCATGCATATTTTATGGGTGTCTATCAAGGGACTAATCCCCTTCAAGTCACTCATCGAATACCCAAGAGCATTTTGATGCATGCAGAGAACCTTCATTTAGTTTTCCTCCTCATTCTCCCTAAGGTTTGCACTTATAATAACAGCAAATTTATTGGTCTCATCAAAAAATCTATATTTTAGTTCCTTTCGTAGAGTTTTAAGGATTGGAGGGGAGATCCTTGTCTCCTTTCCTTATGGGTTCTTCATATTTTTGATTAATCTCGGTGTCCACCTGAGGTGTGGAGTCAAGATAATCGTCTATTTCAGCTTTTTCTATGTCTTGAAGGATACTATTAGTGACTAAACTTCTTGCAAAATCATCTTCAGGAGTCTTGATGACTATTGAGGCTAAATTTACGATATTAACTTCTTCCTCACGTTCGTACTCATCATCATCCAATTCTTTAAAAAACTTGAGAGACACACTTTGTCTCTTGCAATCTATGGTTACTCCAGCGGTATTTAGAAAAGTTCTTCCAAAAATTATTGGACAATAAACATCAATGGGCATATCGATAAGCACAAAATCAATGGGATACTTATACGGTCCAACACAAATTGGAACATTCCTAATTACTCCCATAGGGACTCTGAGTGTTTTATCTGCAAGCATTATAGTCATATCCATATCTTCTAGTTCAGCTGGAGTTAATTCATTTTGAATTTTTAATTAAAAATTGAAAGGGATAATGTTAACAACTGTACCAATATCATAAAGGCCATAATAGGAAGTTCCTCCAAAAGTGCATGGGATAATAGGCTTACTAACTTCTTTAAATTTTACCTTTCCTTTAACAAATTGCCAAGCTTCGGTATCTAGCTCAATTATTGATGCATCTGCCTTATTGATGGTTAAACTATCTTCCCTTATTGATGCATCTGCCTCTTCTACATGTTCTTCTTCAATTTTTCGTCTTTGTGTTTCTTCTTCCAACTCCTTGAGAAATGTTCTTCTTATTTGCGTTGATCCTCTAGTTGTTGAGCCATCATATGCTTTCTCACCGTCCTTGGGAAAGGAAAGGGTTCAACATATGGGGGTACCTCCTTTAATGGCTCGTCAGAGGCCGTGATTATTTGATCTTATTCTATAACTGGCTCAGGTGGTGGAGTATAATGGAGCCAGTCTTTCCTAGGAGCCTCAATATGTTTTGTAAAAGTTTGAAGGATTTGCAAAATAATATCATCATAAAGTTGCAATTCATTAGTAGTTTCTTTTACTTTACTAGAGTTTTTATAAGCATTGAGACAATCATATTCAATTTCTATACCTCTGCCTCCTAAATCAAATCCCCATGTTTCTCTATTACGGTGAATTCGTTCTAAAAGTTCCCAAGCTTTAATTATAGTTAACTCCATGAAAGAGCCTCATGAATTCATGTCAAGCTCATGGTTAATTTCTTGATTGAGTCCTCCATAAAACATATGCAAAACGTACCATTCAGGTAAATCATGTTGGAGACATTTATGAATTAGAGACTTGTACCTTTTGTAGGCACTTACCAAACATTCACCTGGGCGGTTTTGAAGTTTGTAATTGCCCTTCTTACTTCAGTAGTTTTTACCTTGGGAAAGAATCAAAACACAAAATCTCCTTTAAGTTTTCCCAAATATCAACTTTCTCTGCAGGGCAAATTCTATACCAAGACAAAGCAGTGTTGGTTAGAGATTGGCTAAACAGTTTAAGTTTTAATTCATCATCAGAATAGCCTCTCAATTTAAGGGTCCAACATAGCTCAATAAAATGCATTAAATGATTGTAAGGATCCTCATCGGGATCATCTCCTGCAAAAAATTTCTCTTTAATAATAGCGATAAAATGAGGGTTGACCTTGTATGCTGGTTCACTCCCACTCAGGAATTCTATGATGAGTCCTCTATTGAACTTCCGGAGGCATTTAGTAGAATCGAGCTGATTAATCAGTCCAAGTGCGCTCATGGTGCTTACCTGAAACTAGTAAACAACTTTAGTAAAACTATGAGTAAAATAAGTAATTAAGAACAAAGACCAAAAGCGCTTAGCTCCCTAGCAACGGTGCCAGAAAATAGCTTGATGACTACAAGTGCACAGATCAACTGTACCTAGTTCCAAAGTAAAGATATCAAACCCACAAAGAGCTATTGGTAAAGGTCTTTATGGCCCTCGTTACTATCTACCAAAGGATACTTATAAGCTACCTTTGATCTCAAGTAAAGGGTGTTTGAAAGTGACGTGGGCATACCTTATAGGTACTCGAGCTTGGCATATACGGTCCAATCTGGCAGAAGCCCACGGTGTTACTAGGTCCCAATCAAAGATTTGGGTGACCGAAGAAGAATCGGACTACTTGCGGCACACGGAAAGTTCAAAGATAGAAAGTTTAAAGGGACAAACCCTAACTTGTAACCAACTCGACCTGCTACCTGAGAGCTAGCCTATCTATATAAAGGCTAGGAGGGGGCGGCGAGGAGGACAATCACAACCCTAGTTTCCACAACCTTGCATATTGCATCTACGCACCGCTTGTAGCTTTTGACTCCCTCGATAATTCCAAGAGCAGACAAGTAGGACTTGGGTCCTCTGCAAGGCCTGAACTTGGGTAAACCTTACATCCATGTGTGCTTGTTTGCTAGCCGGTTGATGCCTCAAGTGCTCCCTCCTTCTCCAAAACCCAAGTCCATAACAATGGGCATTGATGAGTTTAACCCTCGTCCGAAAGGTTTATGGTTGTTTGCAGAAAAGTAATTAAAACAAGTAAAAGAAACAAGTAACAAGTTTGTATGAAAGCACGGTTGAACTCAATAGGGCTAAAACATTCTCGGGGATGTAGGATACACCACTAGCATAGTATTATTGTTATATGTAATGAAGATAACACACTCCTTGTGTCATGATATGTGTGGAGAGATCCCCATAATAAGATGTTCACTACAAGGCTCTTAGGAAGCCACTCTCTTGAGCCAAGAGTGAGGTCGCCTCTAAATAACCACTGCGATGTCTGAGAGTAGTCACACATACAAACCACCGCAATTAAGGGTTTTCCCGTGGATATCGCAATTATCTTAGGGAGTCCCTATTTAATCCGCCTTTGACCGTGTAGGTTACGAGCTGGCGCCAATCTGTTATGGGGCATTCCGGGTATGCTTCCAAGACACGTCCAAAGGATTAGTCCCTCCCTTTAGTCCCGAGGGAAAATGATATGCGGTGAACTACACATACCATCTAAAGAGAGAGATCAAACATAAATCATAATTATATCATAGACAAGCAAGTCATATCGGCATAAGAATATATCATCTTTATTACAAGTTCATAATAGTGCTAGGGTTTCTCCATCTCCCCAGGAACAAAGGAATTACTCACTCATGGTGGAGATTCTCTAATACTTCCACGAAAACATTCTGTGACGAACCTTTGCACTTGCAGGGCATCAACTCTCCTCCCTTGTTCTAAGGTTTTCCCCTCTTTAAATAGGCATCTGGAGGCCAGTTTTGCAAATTGACGGAGCTAGGGGCCGAATATTCCCATTGGGCCTTCACAAATGTTTTTCCATTTAACGAAATGAAGCCATCAGAGGGTGGTACAGCCATTCCCGTACCAGTGGTTGTTATCCCTTCGGTACTCTATAGTATTTTAGCCAACATTTCTTCATATGGACTCCGATTGAGGTGTTCTTTGGCGTGTTGGATTCATATGGACGAGGGCTACATATCCATGCTCTTGAACATTCATTTGTAGTTGATGGAAAGTCCACTTTTCCCTCCCCTCAAATGGCTAAGTCTGGTGCCTGCAACTCCTCCATATTGAATCCTCTTGGCTCGTTTTATCCATGATTCTCCATAGCACCTACACACAAATAAAAGGCAAGAAAAGGATAACAAAATCCTAATAAAACTAATAATGTGCAAAGTCCATGTGAAAATGAATGAGAACTAGTAATCATACACAACATGCATAGTTCTAGATAGATGTATCATGTAATGAGTGACAATATGAATAATTTATATACTTAAATATGCCTCAATTTTGGAATCATCACCTTCTCCAAGATAGACTCTTGATCGCCCCTGACCAAGATGGTGGCTTATGGACAAGGACATCATGTTGATGAGGCACGAGTCGATAACATAAATGAGGCAAAAATTGAAACAAAAGTATAATATCAAATGAAGAAGATCGATGCCTTGTATCCTCATTTTACTTGCAAGCTCAGAGTAAGAAAGAACATATCTATACAAGTCAACACAACCTCAGTTATGTTTCGGGCCGAAGGCAACTGACGAAGTTTAGATGGGTTTTGAAGCAAAATATAATTCGGGCATGTGTAGATTCGAGATTTCGAGAAGGAAAACTGATATAGCCACGACTTTGGGGAATTATATAGATGTTTAGTATGGTGGAGAAAGAGTGCTTGGAGTAGGGAGCAATTAGAAACAAACGGAAGTCGATTAGGAATTGTAGATCAAAAGATATAGGTGTTTTAACGGAAATAGGTCTGAAATAAAGATGTCATGCGCTTTTTAAAGCAAACACGGGGTCAGCTCCTTCCTCCCATGTGTGCGTGCCCTGGCTGGTTCGGTCAGCTAGGTGGGCCGCTGGCTTGGGCCGTCCCATCTCGGTTTTTTTCTTTTTCTATTTTTGGTATTTCTTTCATATTTTTTGCATATGAACTCCAAATGACATGATTCTTGTTTCTAAAATTTTATAAAATTCAATATATCATTATAGGATTATCCATTTAACATTTTCACTAGTTTTAAAATTGTGGATTCATAAATCCCTATATATTCCTTATAGGAACATTTGCAAAACCAAATAGGGTTAGGGTTTTCAATTCGAAATTTTTGAGACTTCAAATGAATGCAATGCAAAGCTTATGAATGGCATGTAAAAACTTTTTTTTCTAGTCCCAACTTCTAATATATTGGGATGTTACAGACTATCACCCTTAAAAGGAATATCATCCTCGAGATTCGAGAAGTCTAGAAAGGAATAAGGATTTGGGAGGAACTAGGGTGCTACCACCCTTAAAATAGTGTCTTCCTTTGGTTATGCCAAAATTTTGTGTATACTTCTTCGTACTCACAACTCGTGAAGGTACTTCTATCTCCTGAGGCTTATACGTATCTTCTATGATTTCGACATCTTGATGTTGTTGCATTCTCTTCCACATATGGATGCCGAAATGAGATTGTCTTAGTTTCTTCATGTTGGTCTTTGAAAGCTTGGTGCATCATCTACCATTTAGAGTTATATTTTGTATCTATTGACGGAAATGGTAGAACATCTTCTTTGCATTGACATTGGTGTCCTTTGGTTCGGCTTCATGTCTTGAATTCATTCTTCGTGCTTCATGGCTTTAAGATAGGGAATAATAAAATGTAGAATGGAGACAATTATATCCCATACAAACAAGGGATTTCTATTTTTGTTCTCTCCGTTCGTTAGTTGTACTCAGTTTTCCCCGGCCGCTTAGTTTTTCCTCACTTTTCCCCTCCCTCTATTCTGAAACCCTCACAGCCACTCAGACGGGGGGATGCCATCAGGTCAAAGGCTTGACCGTTACATGATGACCGGTGGGACCGTGTTGGGGAGGGTAATTGAAAGAACATTTCATGGTTCCCTGTGTTTTGCGTGTTAGATAACAATACCGTGGAGTTTTATCATGTGTGCTAAGTGTGCATGAAAAGTTATTGTGTTTGGGGGCTGGATTATCCGCCCCCATCAAGGGCCGGATAATCCGGCCTGACTCACTTGGCAAAGGAAGGCTTGGCGCGACGCTCTGACTGGGGGCGGATTTTCCCCCGTAAAATCAAAAATGGGGCTTTCTTCCCTTGACCGGATAATCCGTCCCTCACCTTGGGACGGATAATCCGGCCCCCTAGAGACGATCAAGGGTTGGCATGGCGCGACACTCTGACTGAGGGTGGATTATCCCTCGGAAAATCTGAAGTGGGGTAGCATTTCTTCCCCCGACCGGATAATCTGGCCCTCACCCTGGGCCGGATAATGCAGACCCTAGGAGACAAGCAAAGGCTGGCTCAACATGTCGCTCTGACAGGGGCGGATTATTCCCTGGATTGTCCGAGGCTGGGCGGAGTTTTTCCCCAGGCCGAATAATCCGGCCCCAAAAAGCTCCAACAACTCCTTCTGGGCAGGGGTGTATAAAAGCCTCGTCTTCCCCTCCCGTCAGACCTCTTGGTTCATTCGAAAAGGATCAGATCTGTTGCAAAAGCTCTCTCTAGATCTCCCACTGCAACCACCCGAAGGCTTCGATTTTTGGGGTGAATTGAACGAGGAGGCATAATACATCGTCATCACGAATCAAGCGCATTAACTCCTCTCAGTTCACTTGGATAAATCCCCGATCTAGTATTCTCGTTAATATCTAGATCTTGTGTTTTGTTATTGATAACTATTGTTCTTGTGGCAGCTTGTTGTCAATATGGGAGTGTAACACCCGAAAACTTTAATCCAAGGTTATTAAGATCCAAATCATCAAAATCAGGGTTAATAAAAACTTTTCCAATTAAAATTATTAAAGCATTATATGTGTGTGCATTTAAATAGGAGTTGTTTTGAACTGCCATGATTAAGTGATCCATTGCTTGTAAAATGATTCTTAGGTGAAATAAACATCATCTAGATCATCCCTAAACAAATCCCAAAGAAAAACAAATCAAAATGAATAAAAGAAGTGAATGGTCTTTTGTGCCATTTTAATCAACATGCCTACTTTGGCTATTCCTAGTACTCAAAACCTAAGAGAAACAATTATGGATCTTTTCACCCCTTGCTAGTACATATAATGATGTACCAAGGCCCACTTTGTGATTTGCTAAAAACATTCAAACACTAATTTTAAATGCCAAGTGAAAATTGAATCTATTTCATATGGGAAGATCCCACTATTTCAACAACCACCCAAATGACCTCCGTTTTCAAAACCCAAGCAACCATAGAGTCTCAAGCTTATTACTAGCACAACCACCAAAAATCTTTTCAAAATTCAAAAGTAAATTTCTTGCGGCAATTTCCTCAAACACTTGGCAGGCAGAGATTACACCTAGTATTTAGCTCACTGTTTTCTACAGGGTTTTGCCCCCATTTGATCCCCATTTACTTCCTCTATCTCCAATTGAAATAACCAAAGCCAAAGCACCTCACCCCTTTGTCCCTAGTAGCAGTGCCATTCCACCCTGAGCACCATGTCGCCGGCCTAACTTGCAACCACCGCAGCAGACCGCCCCTCTCTCTCTCGCCATGTCTAGGAGCTAGCCCAGACCTCACCGCCACCCTCTATCACCTCCCCGAGCAAGGCCGAGCCGTGGACCACCCGCAGCGCGCCGCGCCCAGAGTGTCTGCGCCATGCCGAGCACGCGCCAGAGCACCGCGCCCGACACACGTGTACACGCTGCCCCTCAACCATAGCCCGTGCCCACCGCTTCGCCACGACCAAGGGAACACCCTAGACATGCCCGTTCGCCGCCAATTACACCACAGCCACCGCTTGCCGTGAAGACCGCCGCCTCTGCCGCTCAGAGCGTGAGCACCGCCCGTCCATTTTCCACCGCCCCTAAGCCCGCATTTAAGCCCTAGAGCACTGCCAGGAGACCAGCCACCGTCCCCTACCTCGAGCCATGCCGCTAGCACGTTGTTCAGCCCTCGCCGGAGCCGCCCGCCCATCACTCTCGGTCGCTTCGTCGAGCTATAAATAGAGGCCACCCCAGCACAATCCACTCACACCATTCCACTCCCCTCACCTCACTGGACCTTCCCCACCTCTAGCCGGAGCAGCGCAAGCACTTGTTCGCCGGAATTTGGCCGGAGGAACCCGCTGCAGAGGAGGAGAAGGCGACATTGATTTCGTCCACCCTCGGAGCTGCCTCGACCGCCCCTGAGCTCGCCGTTGTCAGCCAGTTCGTTTGCCCCCATCGCCGTCGTTGCTGGAGCCCTGGTACGCCTCCTGAGCACCCCCACCGAGCCGCTACGGTTAGACCTCGCCGGCGACCTGTTTGTCGTCGACGACGATCCCCAGCCGCCGATCTTAGTTCTAATCTAACGGCCCACATCGCCCCATACCGCTTCATGTGTTAGGAGCCGCTGACTAGTGGACCCCCCTGTCAGCTGTGCCCCGCGCCGCGGAGTGTCATTGGGCCGGCCCGTTAGCTTTCCCGCGCGACCCATTTAGTTTGAATTAGGACTTTTCTATTTAGGTTTGAGATTAGTTCTGTCCTATAGTTTGACATTTAATTCAGAGAGATTTACAAATCCAAATGGAGTGATTCCAATTTTGTTAGAAAGCTACGAAAAAGATCTACCTAAGCCCGTTGGATTTAATTCAATTAGAGTTAGAGATCTCTCCTAGTAAAAATAACAAAACAGAAGCATTTGCACCTTGCAACATTTTTATAAAATCAACCATGACAACTTTTGAGTTGATTCCAACTCTCAAAAATCACATTTCACCATACCTATCTGCATATGTAATATTATTAGGGTTTACATGCAGTGACTTTGAACTAGTACCAAAATAATGCTATATAGGCATTTCTAGTCACTTTAAATCATTAAATAATGAACTTAAACCAAAGTAATTGTGATCCAATATTTAAATAACATTCCCACATGATAGAATATGTTGTGATGACATGTGTCCACATGATCCCATATTTTAAGTGGGGAATATTAAATCTTAGTTAATTTTTTCTAATGAGTAGAAATTACTTTTCTTAATAAAAAGAATGAAACTAGTTAATAAAACTTGTGATGCTTGTGATGATGATAGATCATCAAATGTGTGCCTTAGAGTGCTAATTAGACTAGTTAAGTATTGTTTGGTGATTGTGTACTCCGTATGTATTTATAGACGATAGTACCGACCAAGCTTTTGAGGAGGAGGAGTTCTATCAAGAGGAGGAAGAAATCTTCAACCACTGCACTACACAAGGCAAGCCACCATTAACAATGCAAGCTAACACTTGCAAGTATAATGCTTAGCAAGCAAGAATTAAGCTAGAGGATTTAAGCAAAGATGCTTTAGGCATGCTCTGGTTATACCACTTTGACCCTTACTTACCCCAAGTATTATTTTCCAAGCTTTACTTCCTTTACTTTATCAAAGTTCTTTACTTGTTTTGAAGGTAGCATAAAGTGTATAAAACTTGACCTATAGAGATAACTTTAGATGTCATTCTATGGCATGAGATTGATCCCATCTTTGTACCTTACTGAACACTCTTAACTTAGTAGTTTAGAGTAGATAAAAACTTGAGTCACTTTAGATGGGAATACTTGGTGAAAATGAATTATGAAAACCTTGGAATGATGAGTCATTCCATTGAGATGTTTTGTGTTGAGAAACACAAATGGTTTATGATGATGAAAATGTTGAGGCATGAGCCTTAACCCTTTTACAAAACTGATGGTTGGATTCGGATGCGATACCATTCCAAATTTTCCCTACAACCACAATGCCTAAATTGGGTAAGGCTTTGCCGGAAGTTTATATGCATTAGTATTAGTTCCCTCGCGAGAGAGGTTTGAGATGAGGCTACCTCCCAATGTTGTCCACCTATGCAGTCCCCAAGATGACAGATGGTCATGGTTGGGAGGCCATGCTCATAGGAGAGGTGCTTATACTAGGGTGTGTGAAGGAAAGGTTATGTTTGATTATCTGCATACTAAGTATGATGATTCAGGGTTATCCCTGACAGATGTATCGAATCTTGTGGTGAAAGTATATCACCTCTGTAGAGTGTCAAACTATTTGAATAGTCGCGTCCACGGTTATGGACAGTTGGAATGGCCATACTGTTTTGTTGTCAGATGTTTTCAAAATGACTTATGAAATAAATGATGAATCTTGACTTGACCACAACAGGGTCGTGCTTATGACGCTAGCTTCCCAACGTAAGTGATTCTAGAACTTTATTTTATCTTTCTTTGCTTCTGAACTCAGCTTAGGTTTCAAACTAAACTTGATAGTTAAACTTAGAGTTAGCACTTTAATTTAGAACTATACTCCTTGCTAGTGGTAGTTTGTGAGTACTTAAAGAGTACTCATGGCTTTTGTCCCTGGCTATTCTCATGGCCAGACTATGAAGGAGACTACCAAGATGATGGCCATCAGGACGTCTATGATAACTAGGACTATCTGCCTTCGTCAGCATTGCCTGTGCCCCTAAAGATGGACCCCACCGCTACGCTTATCTTTTATTTCCGCTGCTTGTTGTATTAAGACTGGATCATGAGATCCTTATTTGTGTAAGACCTTATGTATGGTTTGTAATGGATGATGTACTGTGATATCCAATCTGTTATGTCTCGCAAAAATGGTAATCCTGGGATTGCGATGAATGACATAACAGACATCTAGGATTAAAAATCCGGGTGTTGACAAGTTGGTATCATAGCCATCTTGACCATAGGTGACCCTAGTTAGAATGGACGTCCAAACAAAAACTTAGTTTCAAAACCAAAGTGAGTATTTATGAAAAACTATTTCCTCACTTATCCTTGGGAATTCATTCTTTCTCAAAAAGTCATGTTCCTCAAAATTCTTACATTACTACTTAACATTTGACACACTTGATCACTTCACTAATTTCCTCATCCTTAATTCTTGTAGATGGAGACTCAGTTCAGCAAGTTCTACATGTTGGGAAACGGAGGTCAGCTGATCTTCAAGAGGGATCTGGATTCACTGTTGGAGTTACTGGGATGCCCACATCCGGAGTTTCTTGGAGCTCAACTTCCAGGACCCCTAGGAGAAGATCTACAGTGGCTAGTCACCGCTGATCTTAGAGGAAGCATCGAAGCACCAACATCCGGGAGAATTCAGTTCTCTATGAGAGAGAACAACTGGCTAGATGGATTAGCCAGGGCAATGCATGAAGCTCTCGCACGTCTATGTGCCCTTAGCGTCAACCAAATCCAAGGAACCCGTTTTGCTCACTATGCAAGACGTGACTTCATGGGGATGCCAATGGAGATGCCAAGTCACCCAGAGCTAAAGCATCAAGTGGAGAACCTTGACTTCCTGCTATACGATCGTCAGAAGGAGTTGGACAATGCTAGGGAGTTTGCCAAGCACAACTGTGCCATTGCCGCCCAGAAGGCCCAGACTTTCTCACTGCTTGTCAAGGACCGTCAGTCTCTTCGCCTCCAGCGCGAGAAGAAGGATCGCACCATCGCTCGTCTTCGCAAGAAGGTGGCCGACCTTGAGAAGACCGTCAAGGAGTAGGAAGCTCAACTTGCAGCAAAGGAGGAAGAAGAGGAGGGTGAAGACATCCAGGGAGACATGGATTTTTACCTCAGCAATGATGATGACTTCCTGGAGGAGGATGCCGTGGACTTCTACACTGACGATGAGGACTCTGACTTCATCGACGATGAGTAGAGGCACTAGAGCACTGTCCTAGCATGAGATGTATTGGTCCCACTGTATCGTAGCTTGCAGAATGGTTCTTCAAACCATCTGTTTTCCTTTGTTGTTGTGGTGTGTGTTTGTATCGTGTGCTTGTTTGCATGAATGAAATGAAGTTAGCTGCAAAACCTGAGTCAAACTCAAAGTTTTAGCTTTGAAACCAAAACCATGAACCTTAGAACTTTCCCTCTTACCCCTTTATCTAACTCAATCTTCAGATGACTCGTGGAAACCAAGGAGGGAGCAGCTCGTCGCAAGACCCAATGCTGCAGATTATGAAGATGTTAGTTGCAGACTGTGAAGCAAGCAGGGCAGAGCGCCAAGCCAACTTAGCAACATCGCAACAGATAGCCTAGATGGCGCAAAACAACCAAGGGCATGGAAATCAGGATCACCATGGATCCAAAGTCAAAAACTTTCAGAATACCTATCCCCCAATCTTTAACCAAGCTGAAAATCCATTAGATGTTGATGACTGGTTGCAGACAATGGAAAACAACTTAGAAGTTGCAGGAGTTGATGACAACGAGAAAGTTCTCTTCGCCACCCACTATCTAGCGGGAGATGCAAGAGCTTGGTGGACTAGTATCCATAATATGAACCATGGTCAAGTGATGATATGGGAAGCCTTCAAAATCAAGTTCAGTCGCACCCACGTGTCGCAAGGTCTAGTCACCAAAATGAGGGATGAGTTTCGTGACTTGAAGCAAGGCAGGGTGACTGTGTGGAGTACCATGACAGGTTCCTGTCGCTTGCTAGATATGCACCTGATGAGATCAACACGGAGGCCAAGAAGAAGGAGAGATTCTTGAACGGACTGCATGATGAGATGCAGACTGTCCTCGTCAACATCCGCTTCGAGTATCTCGAAGAGCTAGTCGACTCTGCCATTCAGATGGAAGGGAAGATTAATCAGGCAAACGACAACCGCAAACATCGTATGATGCAGCAATCTGGATCCAGTAGTCACTAGAAGTACCGTCCCAACCCCTCACCAGGATATGCACCAAGGAACAATCGACCCCCAATGTCTCACCCAAGCTACCCCAACCGTAGCGGAGACAATGTGAAGTCCGGAGGAAACAGCTACAACTCCGGCAACGCCAACAACTTCAACCGTGCACCTCCCAAGAACAGCAACAACAACAACAACAACAACAACAACAACAACAACAACAACAACAACATCAACAACAACAACAACAACACTGCACCTAGAACTGGCAGTAATGTTGTGCCTGTCGCGGCAAAGGACAAGTCCTAGATCACTTGTTTCGAGTGTGGAGTGAAGGGTCACTATTCCAATGAGTGTCCCAAGAAGACTGTCGCAACTGCCAATGTGAATGCCCCAGCTCAACAGCAGCGTCATGTTCAACCAGGGAGAAGATTTGCTCCAGGGAACCCTCACAACTGCAACGGTTGTCTCTTCTACATGAACGCCGAAGAATCCCAAGAAGCACCAGATGTAGTGCTGGGTATGTTTTCTATCAACTCAGTTTTAGCAAGAGTATTGTTTGATTCGGGAGCATCGCATTCATTTGTCACCGAAGAATTTGCATGCACTAGTAAGATTCACCCAACCAACTTGAAGCATGTCATGATAGTTCAAATCCCCGGTTCAACTACCAAAGCTAGAAAATTTTGCAAAGTTGTGCCTATCAGAATACATGGTATAGATTTTTATGCCAACCTAATTGTACTTGGAAATAAAGGATTGGAAGTAGTACTAGGTATGGACCGGATGTCAAGGCATAAAGGACTGATAGATTGTGCTATGAAAGCCATCACCATGACCAGTAGCTCTGGAGTCACAGTAGAGCATATCTCTGAAACCTTACCTCGCTAATTCAAGTGCAACAAGAGTCTAGCCCTACCCACCATAGACCAAGTCAAAGTAGTCTGTGAATACCCCGACGTGTTCTCAGATGAATTGCCAGGTATGCCCCCGGATAGGGATATTGAGTTCATTATCGAACTAATCCCCGGAACCGGACCCATAGCCCAGCGATCCTATAGCATGAACCCCTCAGAATTAGTGGAACTAAAGAAGCATTTGGATGCTATGTTAGAAAAAGGCTTGATTCAACCAAGCACATCACCATGGAGATCACCAGTGCTATTCGTCGACAAGAAAGATGGAGGCAAATGTTTGTGCACATATTACATAAAGTTGAATGATGTCACCATCAAGAACAAGTACCCATTGCCAAAGATAGAGGATCTATTTGACCAGTTGACTGGAGCCCATGTATTCTCAAAGATTGATCTTAGGACTAGTTATCACCAACTTAAGATTCGTGCAATGGATATTCCGAAGACCGCCTTTACTACTCGCTATAGTTCATACGAGTATACGGTTATGTCTTTTGGATTAACCAGTGCCCTTGCTTATTTCATGAATCTCATGAATAATATCTTTATGAATTTCCTAGATAAGTTTGTAGTTGTGTTTATCGACGACATCCTTATCAACTCCAAGTCAGAAGAAGAGCATGAGCAACATCTGAGAATCATCCTAGAAACCCTGAGAGAGCATCAGTTATATGCCAAGTTCAGCAAGTGTGAGTTTTGGCTGAAAGAAGTAGATTCCTAGGACATATTGTGTCTGCCGAAGGAGTCTCTGTTGATCCTGCCAAGATCAAAGATCTCGAAGAATGGGAAGCCCCAACCACTCAAACTCAAGTCAGTGCATTTCTCGGATTAGAGGGATACTACCGCAAGTTCGTAGAAGGATTATCGAGAATCGCCAGACCCATGACACAATTGCTGAAAAAGGACAAGAAGTTTGAATGGACCGACAAATGTGAAGCCAGTTTTCAGGAGCTGAAGAAGAGATTTATATCAGCCCCAATATTGATCATGCCAGACATCAAGAAGTCATTTGATGTATATTGTGATGCATCCATGATTGGTCTCGGCTGTGTATTGATGCAAGAAGGCAAAGTCATCACATATCTGTCTCGACAACTGAAGCAACATGAGCAGAACTATCTGACCCATGATCTTGAATTAGCAGCCATAGTTTTGGCATTGAAGACATGGCATCATTATTTGATGGGTAATCGCTGTGAGATTTACTCAGATCACAAGAGCTTGAAGTATATTTTCACTCAGAAGGAGCTGAATATGAGGCAAAGGAGATGGATAGAGTTAATCAAGGATTATGACCTTGACATTCACTATCACCCTAGTAAAGCCAATGTGGTAGCGGATACTCTTAGCAGATTGCCGTGTAGGCTAAACACCATGATCAAGGAGAAGCAACCAAGTTTGTATGAAGAGTTGGAGTAGTTCAGAACTGAATTAGTTAGCAAAGGATTCTTAGCTAGCATTGAACTTCAACCCACTTTGATTTAACCAAATCAAGGAAGCCCAGAAGGGGAATGAAAGTATCAACAGAATCAAACGTCATATTGGTACAGGAAAGGTACCAGGATTCACTTAAGACGAAGAAGGAGTACTATGGTACAAAGGACATATCTCTGTGCCAGCAGATTCAGAGCTCAAGCAAGTTATCATTAAGGAAGCTCATGATACTCTTTATTCTATCCAACCCGGAGGAACGAAGATGTATCAAGATTTGAAAGAGCAATTTTGGTGGCACAAGATGAAGAGAGAAATCGGAAACTATATCGCCAAGTGTGACATCTGTCAAAGGGTCAAGGCAGAGCATCAAAGACCCGCAGGACTGTTGCAACCATTGCAGATTCCGGAATGGAAATGGGATTCCGTCGGAATGGCAAGTAGGGGAAATGACTCAATCTGGGTCATAGTTGATAGACTGTCCAAGGTAGCTCACTTTATACCTATCAAAACAACCTACCAAAGTTCGAAGCTAGCAGAACTGTATATTGCTAGGATTGTTAGTCTGCATGGAATCCCCAAGACCATAGTATCAGACCGAGGAACCCAGTCTACCTCGAGATTTTGGCAGAAAGTTCAGGAAGGATGGGGAACCAAATTGAACTTCAACACAGCTTATCACCCGCAAACTGATGGACAGACTGATAGAGTCAACCAGATCCTAGAGGATATGTTAAGAGCTTGTGTGTTGGAATACGGATCGAAATGGGAAGACTGCTTGCCTTTCACAGAATTCTCATATAACAACAGTTATCAAGCTAGTTTGTAGATGGCACCATTTGAATTCCTATACTGAAGAAAGTGGCGTACCCCTTTGAATTGGTCGCAAGTAGGAGAGAGTCAGATATTTGGACCCGACATTCTCCGAGAAGCAGAAGAGAAGGTTCACAAAGTCCATGAGCACCTCAAGACCACCCAATCCAAACAGAAGAGTTATGCTGAGAAGAGAAGGAGAGACCTGACTTTCAATGTCAGAGATTTTGTATATCTCAAGGTTTCACCATTGAAGGGAACCCAACGCTTTAGTCTGAAAGGAAAGTTAGCCCCCAGATATATTAGGCCCTTCAAGATTTTGAATCGTCGAGGAGCAGTATCATATCAACTGGAACTACCTGAAGAGATGTCAGCCATCCACAATGTGTTCCATATCTCGTTACTTTGCAAATGTCTGGAAGTGCTGGAGAAGACTGAAGTTTTCAAGAACATCGATCACAGAGCTGTGGAGATCAACAATGACCTGACATATCATGAAGTGCCCATCCGTATCCACGAAGAAGCTTACAGAACCACCCGGACCAGGAGTATCAAGTTTCTCAAGATTCAATGGAGCAACCATACCGAAGACGAATCCACTTGGGAGCGAGAAGATTACATTAGGATAGAGTTCCCAGATCTCTTTAGTTCCTAGTTTTCTTTGTAAATCTCGGGACGAGATTTTGTTTAAGTGGGGAAGGTTTGTAACACCCCAAAACTTTATTCCAAGGTTATTAAGATCCAAATCATCAAAATCAGGGTTAACAAAAACTTTTCCAATTAAAATTATTAAAGCATTCATATGTGTGTGCATTTAAATAGGAGTTGTTTTGAATTGCCATGATTAAGTGATCCATTTCTTGTAAAATGATTGTTATGTGAAATAAACATCATCTAGATCATCCCCAAACAAATACCAAAGAAAAAACAAATCAAAATGAATAAAAGAAGTGAATGGTCATTTGTGCCATTTTAATCAACATGCCTACTTTGGCTATTCCTAGTACTCAAAACCTAACAGAAACAATTATGGATCTTTGCACTCTTGCTAGTACATATAATGATGTACCAAGGCCCACTTTGTGATTTGCTAAAAACTTTCAAACACTAATTTTAAATGGCAAGTGAAAAATGAATCCATTTCATATGGGAAGATCCCACTATTTCAAAAACCACCCAAATGAGCTCCATTTTCAAAACCAAAGCAACCACAGAGTCTCAAGCTTATTACTAGCACACCCACCAAAAATCTTTTCAAAACTCAAAAGTAAATTTCTTGCGGCCATTTCCATAAACACTTGGTAGGCAGAGATTACACCTAGTATTTAGCTCACTGTTTTCTACAGGGTTTTGCCCCCATTTGATCTCCATTTACTCCCTCTGTCTCCAATTGATCTAACCAAAGCCTAAGCACCTCACCCCTTTGTCCCTAGTAGCAGTACCATGCCACCCCGAGCACCATGTCGCCGGCCTAACTTGCAACCACCGCAGCAGACCGCCCCTCTCTCTCTCGCCATGTCTAGGAGCTAGCCCAGACCTCACCGCCACCCTCTGCCCCCTCCCCGAGCAAGGCCGAGCCGTGGACCACCCGCAGCACGCCACACCCAGAGTGTATGCGCCCTGTCGAGCACGCGCCAGAGCGCCACGCCTGACACGCGTGCACACGCCGCCCCTCGACCGCATCCCACGCCCACTGCTTCGCCATGACCCAGGGAACACCCCAGACATGCCCGTTCGCCGCCAATTGCACCACAGCCACCGCTCGCCGTGAAGACCACCGCCTCTGCCGCTCAGAGCGTGAGCACCGCCCGACCATTTGCCACCGCCCCTAAGCCCGCATTTAAGCCCTAGAGCACTGCCAGGAGACCAGCCACTGTCCCCTACCTTGAGCCACGCCGCTAGCGTGTTGTGCAGCCCTCGCCGGAGCTACCCGCCCATCACTCTTGGTCGCTTCATCGAGCTATAAATAGAGGCCACCCCAGCACAATCCACTCACACCATTCCACTCCCCTCACCTCACTGGACCTTCCCCACCTCTAGCCAGAGCAGCGCGAGCACTTGTTCGCCGGAGTTTGGCCAGAGGAGCCTGCTGTAGAGGAGGAGAAGGCGACATCGATTTCGTCCACCCCCGGAGCTGCCTCGACCACCCCTGACCTCATCGTCGTCAGCCAGTTTGTTTGCCCCCATTATCATCGTCGCTGGAGCCCTGGTACGCCCCCTGAGCACCCCCCCCCGAGCAACTAGGGTTAGACCTCGCCGGCGACCTATTCGTCGTCAACGACGAGCCCCAGTCGTCGATCTTAGTTCTAATCTAACGGCCCAAATCATCGCGTACCGCTTCACGTGTTAAGAGCCGCTGACCAGTGGACCCCCTGTCAGCTGTGCCCCGCGCCGTGGAGTGTCACTGGGCCGGCATGTTAGCTTTCCCGCGCGACCCATTTAGTTTGAATTAGGAATTTTCTATTTAGGTTTGAACTTAGTTCTGTTCACTAGTTTGAAATTCAATTCAGAGAGATTTACAAATCCAAATGGAGTGATTCCAATTTTGTTAGAAAGCTACAAAAAAATCTACCAAAGCCCGTTGGATTTAATTCAATTAGAGTTAGAGATATCTCCTAGTAAAAATAACAAAAACAGAAGCATTTGCACCTTGCAACATTTTTATAAAATCAACCATGATAGCTTTTGTGTTGATTCCAACTCTCAAAAATCAAATTTCACCATACCTATCTGAATATGTAATAATATTACGGTTTACATGCAGTGACTTTGTACTAGTACCAAAATAATGCTATATAGGCATTTCTAGTCACTTTAAATCATTAAATAATGAACTTAAACCAAAGTAATTGTGATCCAATCTTTAAATCACATTCCCACATGATAGAATATGTGGTGATGACATGCGTCCACATGATGCCATATTTTAAGTGGTGAATATTAAATCTTAGTTAATTTTTTTAATGAGTAAAAAATACTTTTCTTAAATAAAAAGAATGAAACTAGTTAATAAAACTTGTGATGATGATACATCATCAAATGTGTGCCTTAGAGTGCTAATTAGACTAGTTAAGTATTGTTTGGTGATTGTGTACTCCGTATGTATTTATAGACGGTAGTACCGACCAAGCTTTCGAGAAGGAGTTCTATCAAGAGGAGGAAGAATACTTCAACCACTACACTGCACAAGGCAAGCCACCATTAACAATGCAAGCTAACACTTGCAAGTATAATGCTTAGCAAGCTAGAATTAAGCTAGAGGATTTAGGCAAAGATGCTTTAGGCATGCTTTGGTTATACCACTTTGACCCTTACTTACCCCAAGTATTATTTTCCAAGCTTTACTTCCTTTACTTTATCAAAGTTCTTTACTTGTTTTGAAGGTAGTTTAAAGAGTATAAAACTTGACCTATAGGATAACTTTAGATGTCATTCTATGGCATGAGATTGATCCCACCTTTCTACCTTAGTGAACACTCTTAACTTTGTAGTTTAGAGTCGATAAAAACTTGAGTCACTTTAGATGGGAATACTTGGTGAAAATGTATTATGAAAACCTTGGAATGATGAGTCATTCCATTGAGATGTTTTGTGTTGAGAAACACAAATGGTTTATGATGATGAACATGTTGAGGCATGAGCCTTAACCCTTTTACAAAATTGATGGTTGGATTCGGATGCGATACCATTCCAAATTTACCATACAACCATAATACCTGAATTGGGTAAGGCTTAGCCGGAAGTTTATATGCATTAGTATTAGTTCCCTCGCGGGAGAGGTTTGAGCTGAGGCTACCTCTCAATGTTGTCCACCTATGCAGTGCCCAAGATGACAGATGGTCATGGTTGGGAGGCCATGCTCATAGGAGAGGTGCTTATACTAGGGTGTGTAAAGGAAAGGTTATGTTTGATTATCTGCATACTAAGTATGATGATTCAGGGTTATCCCTGACAGATGTATCGAATCGTGTGGTGAAAGTGTACCACCTCTACAGAGTGTCAAACTATTCGAATAGCCGCGTCCGTGGTTATGGACAGTTGGAATGGCCATACTGTTTCGTTGTCAGATGTTTTCAAAATGACTTATGAAATAAATGATGAATCTGGACTTGACCACAACAGGGTCGTGCTTATGACACTAGATTCCCAACTTAAGTGATTCTAGAACTTTATTTTATCTTTCTTTGCTTCTGAACTCAGCTTAGGTTTCAAACATAACTTGATAGTTAAACTTAGAGTTAGCACTTTAATTTAGAACTATACTCCTTGCTAGTGGTAGTTTGCGAGTAGTTAAAGAGTACTCATGGCTTTTGTCCCTAGATATTCTCATGGCCAGACTATGAAGGAGACTACCAAGATGATGGCCAGCAGAACGGCTATGATAACTAGGACTATCTGCCTTCGTCAGCATTGCCTGTTGTAACACCCTCAAATTGGCCCTATGCAAGTTTTAGCCCGTTCCGCCAAACCTGCATAGAAACGATTCAAGGACGCCCACCAGGCACTTTCGTGTGGGTGGAAAACGAAGTAATACCATTACACAACAGTCCTCGATGGGACCCACAGAACAGATATATATACAACAGCGACTCAACGAGTCAAGAATACAGAGATACAATACAAAGATCCAAATCACCTTGAAAATGATAGAGCGTCCGACTACGGACAAGATGCAAATGGGGCTAAGAGCCCTGAAGAATAACCAATGGCGTCCATAACCCTGCCCAGGCCAAGCCGGAAGGGTAACCCTGCTAACGACGTCGATCTCAAACCTGCTAAAACAAAAGGGGGTGCCGACAAAAGGGCAAAGGAAAAAGAGGAGCGTCAGTACTGAGGCCAGTACATGGCGAGGCTAGAATTTGGCGGCTCTCGCCTACATAGGTATGGTGGGCTGAAGCGGCAGCGCAGCGGCACTAACAACCTATAGAGACTCGATACAACTGGCGGTTATCAGAGAGGGATAAGAAAGACCTATTCGGATCCAACCTGAAACTAACACCAAACAAACCCATCCTGGTATTTCCCCCTCAAGACCAAACGAGGAAGTCGAACCAAGGAAATCACACAGTTGGCAGTTTTATTCATTCCATTATAGTGGAAGCACGTACTAGTCAGATATAGATAGCATGAGTCATCCTGAAGCATAAGCAGTGGGCAGTTTTAATTAATCATTCCGTGGTAGTTGGAACATTTACTAGTCAGATATAATTGTCCTGAGCAATCCTAGAACCCAGCAGTTGTTGACACTTTTATCACATTCCATTAGAGTTGCAATACTTACTAGGCAGATATAGTATGTCACAAAACAACCCAGATCCACCAGTTGTTGGCATTTTTAATATCCATTCCGTTATAGTTGAATCTGATTACTAGTCATATATTAAGTCAAATTTATAGTACTACTTTAGTTATGCTTGTCTATGATTGAGATACTGTGCTCCAAGTCGTCCATAACCGCGGACACGGCTTTCAGAAAGTTTTACCCTGCAGGGGTGCACAAATGGCAACACACACTCGATCAACCTCGGAAAAACCAACTCAAAACCAACGAGGCATTCACGACAAAGCGATCACAGGATTCATAAAATATTTCAGGGGGCCACCCCACTAAGCTACCCGCAACGAAGTTGGCCGGCTCCGGAACGGACCCAGGGTTTGCATCAATGGCTGTAAACGACTAGGAACCCGAAAGTGTGACTGGGCTTGTCGATACCACGAAAACACTCCGCGGTCCTAAACAGTACAGGTGCTCCACGCACAATCGTAAATAAAGCAGTAACATGGCATAAGTACATGATAGTAATAAAACCCCAAACTAGTTTGTGGCCCCAAGAAATAGAAATGAATCAAGCTCTGGATCAGGGGGGTCCACGGCCTCCCGGATGTGGATAGTGCGAAAAATCAAGGAACAGGTATCAAGTACTCGGGGTCCTACGGGACACAAGTGAGCGTGGAAGAACAAAATAACATCTATTGCCCACCGACGCCTCTGCATTAGTTATATCTAACATTTTAATAGTTGTATTTAAAGTCATGATCATCTCCACCAATAAGCTTCTCCACCAATAAACATCTGCCAGCATACCAACAACTGTGGTATTCAACAACACGAGATCGCACCTAGCAACAACTACGACTCACAAGGCCAGTTATCTACCAAACACGGGTAATAGGAGGTGTCCAAGGCAATATAGATGTTGCACAGGATATAACTGGTGTACGGAAACTAAAGCATCGCGACACGGATAACAATAGATCAATAGGAGGAAATAAAGACTATAAACGCAAAATAGGTAGAAGGGGAAGAGATGCTCGCCTGGGAAACACTGTCGGAGATCATATCCGGAGAACTTGTCGATACTCGCATCAACTCATCGGCCTAATCCGCGAAGAAGCAAAGCACTAAAAGAAACACCGGATGCAATATTTAATACTACGGCAGAAGATCCGGCATGCTTATGATATGATGCATGACATGGCATAGATGCGGTGCAATTAGGCAATATTAAGCGGAACCGGGGTCCCGACAAATAATTATATGGTTCAAGTTATTTATCTACCCCGCAGATTAAATGTTGTCTTAACAAGGCAAAGCATGGTATCAGTTCGCTACGCAATTTAAGTGGAGTCCAGAATAAGACAACAATATGCCGCATATAGAATCCATATTTAATCATGCGGTGAATCGGCATAATGCCCCCAAACCACAGACAGATATGCATGCTAGGGTTTGGGTTGGCCGGCCGGGTTTTCGGGCCTGGTGGGCTGCCCCCTGAAAATAATACAAAAATTTCATTTGTTTAAAACGGGGCGTTTGAAATCTCTTTGAAGGCGAAACAAAAATAATCCGGAGATCCGGTTTTAATTTGAATAAAGACAGGAATATTTAGAAAACAAAACTAGGCGTTTCGAAAATAGTTTAGACAAAAACCATGCATGATGATGACGATGCTCAAATTCAATGTGGCATGATGACATGAGCATGCGGTCATGACGATGCAATGCACAAAAACAACGCGATTTTCTAGTAGTGGTTTTAGCGGGATGCCACACCTGTGCCCCTGAAGATGGACCCCACCGCTACGCTTATCTTTTATTTCCATTGCTTGTTGTATTAAGACTAGATCATGAGATCCTTATTTGTGTAAGACCTTATGTATGGTTTGTAATGGATGATGTATTGTGATATCCAATCTGTTATGTCTCGCAAAAATGGTAATCCTAGGATTGTGTTGAATGACATAATAGGCATCTGGGATTAAAAATCCGGGTGTTGACAGGAAGCCTCCAATTTGGTTGTGGAGTTGTGGCCCGCTAGTTGTGTAAAGGCGTCGGTTCCCGCCTCGAAGGGTTCCTATAGTGGAAAGGTGGATCAGGCCTTTGGTGGCGAGATCCATCGAAGAACAGGGTGAGGCCTATTGTTGCATGGTGGTGTTAGTACCTCCCACCCCTGCAACGAAATTGTACTTCCCTTAGCAAGGAAGGAACTGCGGTAAAACAAATCTTGTGTCTCCACGTGCTCCACTACAGTTTACTCGTTCCTCTATCTCACCCGCCTTTCCTCACTAGTAGTTAGGTTTGCATATAGGGAAATTCCTCATAGTAGTATATCTAGAGAATTTACCTTTCGTGTCAAGCCTAAAATTGAAAAAGCATTAAAATTTGTGGTAGCACCTATTCACCCCCCCCCCCCCTATAGGTTCCCATACGATCCATTTCAATTGGTATCAGAGCCCTGGCTCTTTATTCGAGCTTAACCGCCTAAGAGATGTATGGGTACTAAGGAAAATGGGAATGAGGTTGTGGATAAGGTCACAATGGATGACCTCAAGATGTTGGAATCAACCTTGTTGAAATCCAGACCAAGATGGAGGAGATGCATTAAATGATTGCTCGCCTCACATCATCTACAGCCCCATCTCCATCTTCCTCTGAGGCTACCACTCCCTCATCCAAGGATAAGGCTCACGCCGGATCTAAGGAAGATGAAGTGGTAGGTGAAAAACATAATGGTTCTGCCTCCAAGAAGGGAAGTGGTAAGGAGGACTATAGTGAGGTTCCTCACCTATATTCTCCTGAACCACCTATCCCTCATCCTCATATAAACAATAGGGGTGATCCACCCAAACTTACTGCATCTACATTTAATCAATGGGAATTCTTAATGAAATCTCATGTATGTAGTTCGTCAATTGAACTTTGGAGGATTATCGAAGAGGGTCTTCATATTGGAGATCACACCAACTTGAGTAGAAGGGAAGTTGTGGATAGTCAATTGAATGCAACGGCTCTCCACATGATACATCTCGGAGTGGGTCCCAAGGACATGCCCCACATTGAGCATTTCAACACCGCGAAAGAAGCTTGGGATGCTCTCACCGACCTATTCATTGGAAATGAAAGCATGAGAAGGAATAGGTACGATGCTCTTAGTAATGAAGCTGAAGGTTTCTACATGTTGGATGGTGAGGACCATGAAGACATGTATAGAAGGCTCAAGAGCATTGCAACAACATTTAGAAATCATGCAACCACTCACATTGATGATGCCTGGATCAAAAGGAAATATGTGAGTTCTCTCATGCCATTCGAGCCAACAGATTCAAAGAGTTTGCAAGGTAGACACAACTACCACCAAATGACTTCAAATTAAGTTATGCAAGAAATGGCGGCCTTCAAGGTTGCCGCCAAGAATGCCGAAGATGCCTGTGCTTGGGCTATTGGAATGCAAAAGGGAGTCAATGTGGCTCTAAAATAAAATGTTGTTGAGAAAGATGAAGATGAAAGAGGATATGATGTTGTCTCCATGGGTTGTCCCGAGGAACTCAAGCGTGCTCATGGGGAGTACATGGCTTTTTATGCAAGGAACTTTTGGAAGGATCCAGCAAAGGCCAAGTCTGAACTTGAACGCAAGAATGGGTCAAGTGGAAGAAGAGAGAATGACCCAAAACTGAGGACATGCTACAATTGTGGAGATAGGTTGCACTTTGTGGTTGAATGTCCATACCAAAGTAGAGAAGACAATGGTGGCAGGCTCATCCTTAAAGAAAAATCCAAGGCTCCTCGAAAGAAGCCATTTATCAAAAAGAATGGTCCTTACAAGAAGCAACCCTAGATTGTCTTGGTGGCACAAGAAAAATATTTCTCTACAAGTGAAGACGAAGAGGATGAAGATAGTTCTTGAGAGGTGGATGCTATAGCCACCACATCTACCCTGTCATCTCTCTTTGACTCTCCTAACGAAAATGTCATCAACAACAATGTCACTTTCCTTATGGCAAGAGGGTCCGAGGTATCATCTTCTATTTCTTCATTTCCTAAGACTAATATAAATATGTATATGGATGATCATACTAGTCTTAAGATAAAATAAGAAGTTATTTCTTTGGACAATTTTTTCACTAACTTTCAAGGTGAGCACAAACTTCATTTTGATGCTCTTATGAGTCAACTTGCCCATTCCGAAGAACTCCTTGAAGAAAAAGGTAGAATTGAAAGAGAAGATGCCTTGGAGATAGCCTCCTTGAAGAATGCCTTGGAGGAAGAAGAGGAAGCTCGAGTATCCATGGAAGAGAAACTCGAGTCAATTGAGGAGTCCCATGAAGAGGTTGTTTCTCAGCTAATCAAAGAACGTGACAACTCTCTTGCTAAGGTAAAGAAACTAAAGAAGGAAAAGATTGAATTTGGGGTTGCTCATGCTAGACTCTCAGAGAGGTTTGAGAAACTTGACATTGCTCACAAGGCATTGGAGAGTGATTCTACTCTAAATGAGTCTCGTGACAAGCTCCAAACTCAATTGGGCAAGCATGATATGCCCAGCACCTCCACTCCATCTTGTGGTCAAGAAGAACTTGTAAAGGGATCTCAACATAAATCTAAAGAAGTTATAGATGAGGTTCTTATCAAGCAAAGGACAAACAATGGAAAAGAAGGTCTTGGTTATGTTCCCAAGACAAAGAAGAAGAAGAAGAAGAAGAAGAAGAAGAAGAAGAACAACAACAACAACAACAACAACAACAACAAGAGCAAAACTTCTCAACCAAAGACAAGCACCACCACTAATGACAAGACTAACTATGATTGTTTTGTAGGTGATAATAATCCTAACTATGAATTATTTTGTGATTATTATGGTGATGTCTATGCTAGCTATGTAGGTCCTTTTGATAGTTACATATCTTGGTCTATTTGGATTCCCAAGACCCTTGTCACTAACATGAGAGGATCCATTGAAAAATGGGTACCTAAAACCAAGAAGTAACTTTCTTGCAGGGCTATGCTTCCGGTGGATCTAAATGGGTACTCGATAGCGGGTGCACTAGTCATATGACCGGAAGTAAGGAGATCATCTTAGAGATGCGGCCAAACCATGATCACATAACCATCTCCTATGGTGACAAGTCTAAATCTAAGGTATTGGGTCTTGGAAAAGTTGTGGTTGCTCATGATATCTCTCTCGTGGACATCATGCTTGTTGAGACCCTCGGTTACAATTTACTTTTAGTTCGTGCCCTTGGTAAGATGGGCTTTGCAGTTTTCATTGATGTTGATTTGGTGGTACTCTTGTGGAGCAAGTCTCTAAAGGTCGCTTTCATGGGATATGTCGAAAATGACCTATACGTGGTGGACTTCTCGGGGAAAACCACTACAGGCCCGACGTGTCTTTTTGGAAAGGCTGACGTGGGTTGGTTATGGCATCACCGACTAGCCTACGTCAAGATGAGAACTTTGCAAAGTCTCCACAAGGGTGGCCACATCCTTGGACTAAAAGAAAATGTTTCCTTTGCCGAAGATCGTGTTTGCAGGGCTTGTGTTGAAGGTAAAATGAATGACTCTCCCCATCGACGGAAGACCATTATTTCATCAACGAGGATTTTTGAGCTCCTTCATGTGGACCTCTTTGGTCCTCCATCTCATGCAAGCCTCGATGGTAAGAAATATTGCCTCGTAATTGTTGATGATTATTCAAGATACACATGGGTCTATTTCTTCAAATTGAAGAGTGAGACTCAACAAACGGTTATTGATTTTGCCAATGAGGTTCAACGTCAACACAATCTCCCAATTTTGGCAATTTGAAGCGATAACGGTTCCGAGTTCAAGAACTACACCTTAAATGAATTTCTAAGTGAAGAGGGGATAAGACACCAATATTCCGCTACGTACACCCCTCGACAAAAGGGTGTTGCCAAGAGCAAGGACGGGACCTTAATGGATATGGAAAGATCTATGCTAGCTGAATTCAAATCTCCGTATAACTTCTTGGCTGAAGAAATTTCTACCGCTTGCCATTCATCCAGCCGGCTATATCTCCATAAAATCTTGGACAAGACTCCGTATGAAATACTTACCGGTAACAAGCCAAATATCTCATACTTCCAGGTATTTCATTGTAAGTGTTTCTTTCTAATCAAAGGAGTTCTCTTATCTAAATTTCAGTCTAAGGATTTAGAAGGCATTTTTGTTGGTTATGGTGCCGAATCCCACACTTATAGAGTCTACAATAAGCTCTTCGGAACTATTGTAGAATCTTGTAGTGTGGTGTTCGAGGAAAATGATGGCTCTCGTGTGGGGCAAGTTGATGTTTGTGATGTAGATGTTGAAATACCCCAAGATGCCATAAGAAGAATGGGCATGGGATTCTTCTGCCCCATTGAGGAACCCCTTGTGGCAGACCGGGAAGGACAATGCTCTACCCAAGTAGAGCCCTCATCAACACAAGATCAACATGTTCCAACCACTGAAGAAACTTCTACACCAACTCCACAAAATGCTGAAGATCAAATTGCTCCTGAATGCTCTAGGCCGGATTATTCAGAGGACACCGGATTATCCGGGAAACCTTCCCCTATTAGCAGAAATTCCCAAAATGGTGAAGTTCCTGCTGCGAGTCCCAGGCAGGATTTTCTGGCTGACCCTGGATTATCTGGCCCCTCCCCAATTCGTGTCAGGACAACTCAAGACGGTGATGGTCATTCAAGTTCTCCTAGGCCGGATTATCTTGCCCCTCCCTCGGCCGGATTATCCGGCCCTGAAAATCCTGAAGACCAGTAGCCTCCTATTACGGCGGTTGATCAACATCAAGTGCATGATTCATCATCTCTTATTCCTATTAATCAAGCTGAAGTTCAAGGCCGAGCCAATGATTCCACCGAAGACTCTCATGATGAAGTTATTCCCCCAAGAGACAATAATCTAATTGAACTTCGTCGCAAAGCTCGTGCAGATAGGAATCTTGAATTAAGGGGTCACACTCTTGACAAAGTTGTAGGTGATCTCCGATGTAGGGTGTGCACAAGAAGGGATCTAGCAAGTTTTGGTGAGCACCAAGCTCACATATCCATGGTGGAACCCAAGAAAGTATTTGAAGCTCTTGAAGATCCGGACTGGGTTGTTGCTATGCATGAAGAATTGAATAACTTTGAGCGCAACAAGGTCTGCAAATTAGTAGAGAAGCCCAAGAATTGTCGCAATGTTATAGGCACAAAGTGGATATTCAAGAATAAGCAAGATGAAAATGGCATTGTTGTAATGAACAAGGCAAGACTTGTGGCACAAGGCTATTCTCAAGTGGAGGGCATCGACTTCAGCGAGACTTATGCTCCAATGGCTCGTCTTGAGTCCATCCGTATCCTTCTTGCTTTTGCTGCTCATAACAATTTTAAATTACAGCAGATGGACATTAAGAGTGCTTTTCTTAATGGTCCTCTACATGAGTTGGTATATGTAAATCAAGCCCCGGGATTTGAGGATCCTAACTTTCTGAACCATGTCTACAAACTCGACACGACACTGTATGGCCTTAAACAAGCCCCACGTGCGTGGTATGAGCACCTTAAAGAGCTTTTGCTAGACCGTGGCTTCAAAGTTGGGCAAATTGATCCCACTCTGTTTAATAAGAAGGTTAAGGGGGAGCTCTTCGTATGCCAAGTATATGTAGACGACATTATCATTGGTTCTACTAATAAAGATTTTAATTATGAATTTTCAAAGCTTATGACTAACAGGTTTGAGATGTCTATGATGGAGGAGTTATGGTTCTTTCTTGGATTTGAGATCAAACAACTTAGAGAAGGAACCTTTATAAATCAATAAAAATACATCCAAGACATGCTCAAGAGATTCAAGATGACGGATCTTAATGGCGTCGCCACCCCAATGCAAACAAAATGTCACCTTGAACTTAATCCCCATGGTAAAGATGTGGACCAAAAGGTATACCGGTCCATGATCGGCACTCTTCTTTACCTCTGCGCATCTAGACCTGATATTGTGTTGAGTGTAGGGGTGTGTGCAAGGTCTCAAGCAACTCCTAAAGAAAGCCACTTAGTGGCGGTCAAGAGGATCTTCCGATATTTGGTTCATTCCCCTAATTTCAGTCTATGGTATCCCAAGGGCACCAATTTCTGTCTATGTGGCTATACTGATTCAGATTGGGCTAGTGATAAGGATGATAAGAAATCAACTTCTGGAGCTTGTCAATTCTTGGGAAGGTCTCTAGTATGTTGGTCTTCTAAAAAACAGAAATTTATATCTCTCTCCACCGCCGAAGCTGAATATGTGGCTGCTGCTAGTGCATGTACTCAATTATTATGGATGAGGCAAACTTTAAAGGATACGGTGTTAATTGTGACAAAGTTCCTCTTTTATGCGATAATGAAAGTGCAATCAAAATTGCGTACAATCCGGTACAACACACAAGGACGAAGCATATTGAGATTCAGAATCACTTTATTCGGGACCATGTAGCTAGAGGCGATATTGATCTATCCTTTGTGAGCACGAAGAATCAACTTGCTGATATTTTCACGAAGCCTCTTGATGAAGCAAGGTTTTGTTACTTCAGGAATGAGCTAAATATCGTTGATTAAAGGAGCTTGTCTTGATTACCCATGCACTCATTCTTACATCTCATCCTTATTTGGTCTAGGTGTGGGTATGGATATAGCGGGAGTGTGGTCCTAATTGATTGGGCTAACCCTCCCCCATAATGGCGAAACCAAGTAAACTCATTTCTCTTAATATCATTCTGTGATATGTGAGCTTATTGATGAGTATTGGTCATGAACCCAAGATACATCTTCGCGGTGTCATACCATGTCCTCCAACAAGGTGGCCTCGGCCACCTCCCTCTTCCATGAGAAGAGATTTATGTGGATCTTTTTGGTCGTTTTTGCTCATCTCATGTTCTTATGGAAATCACAATTAATTTTGGCCTTTAGTTGATTTGATCTTTGCAATTTTGAGTGTGTAGTACCATCTCAGTTTGGCTCTCTAATCCCAAGCCTCTCCCTACCCCTAAGCCATCTCTTCTAGCACACAAGTCCTTTGTTTACCTTGTGGGGGCTTTTGTTTAGGGACGCGTGGGCCTGAATCTGTGTATAACAGAATTTCAGATTTTAGGCCGGATAATCTGGCCTAAGTGTGAAAATCCGGCCCTGGCGGCTGTAGTATTTAAGGGCTAGGGTTGGGGGGAAGGGCTCATAACGAGCAGCACTTCTCCCCCGACCCCCTCCCTCTCCCAGCCGCCGCCTGCAGCCCCCATCCTCACTGGAGCCTCTCCGGCCACCAGATTCTCCGGGCCTCCCCGGATCTTCTTCTCCGCGCCTCCGGGTGCCTTCTCCTCTGTGTTCTTTCTCCAATGAGTGAGGGTAACTCCCTCTCTCCCCATGTTTGTCTAGATGTGTCACTTGTTCGGTGGAACATTGTCTAGAAGGTTGTTGTTTCGTGTAGAAATTGTAATCTTGCAGTATCTAGGCCCGATCTACGATTTTTGGATTCAATCTATGCGATTCTGAAATTTTCTGCCAGGGCCGATTTATCCGCCCCTGGCTAGGCCGGATAATCCGGCCTGACAGAGTCAAAACTGGTTCAGTTTCGTATGGATGTTGTGCATTGTGTATGATTGGACTATGAACTATCTGCCTACTATTTCTACATTCTCTCTTGGACTTGTGTGTGTGCTTATCCCCATGCTATCCGTATTGTTCGCTTCACAGGTGGTTCTAGTGCTCCTAAGACATACAAGCGTCATCCTCGTGCTAAATACTTTCGAGACGATGGTAAGGGTAACTTAGTGGACGAGGCTGAGCTGAGGAGAAGGAAGAACGAGGCAAAACGCATGGCTGAACAGGCAAAGAGGGATAGGACCAGGAAGGGTGTGTCCAAGAGGAAGGGAAAAGAGCCCCATATTGGCTATAAGAAGATGGATCCTATTATGTTCTCTTCCATTCGTCATCGTGATTTGTTTGATGAATTGGCGCATGATACTGAGTTGGGTGACTCTCGTTTTTGGTATGCTGAACAAAAGGGTATCTATGAAGATGTTTATGCTCGGCAGAAGATTCGGCCTATGCATCCTCTGATTCTTGCTGAGGCCATGGAGAAGCCTCAACTTGTTGACGCCATCTATGTGACTGAGAGGATGGGGCTACACCATCTCATGGCCCTTCAATGCTCCTATGATTCTGAGATTGTGAAGCAGTTCTTCTCCACCCTGGTTATTTGTGTTGATGAGCACCAGACTATGAAGTGGATGACTCGTGACAGGCCTATGCAAGCTGATTTTCATGTTTTTGGTGGGGTGCTTGGATATTCCTTCTGCAACAGGGATCATACCAGTGGCCACCGTATCATCACCCAACTCAAGCCCAATAAAGATGCAGTTCTCTCTCTATGCACAGTCGACAATGGTATTGTGGGCACTTTTGCTGGTCTCTCTCTCCTTTGTATGCTAGCTTGGTGGGACTCTTCCGGGATTCTATCACCCCGAGTGGAGGGAACAATGACAGCATGCGTGGTCACCTGGTTCAGCTTCTTGCCTTCTCTCATGAGGCGGCGTCTTGTGGTGATGAGTCCGTTTCGTACCAGCTGGATATGATGGACTTTATTTACCATGAGTTGACTGATGCCTTGTTAAACTAGCTATCCATCCCCTGTGCTCCATACATCATGATGCTGATCAAGCACCCGCTTCCCACTGAAGAATTTAACATTGATGTGGAACACAAGGAAAATAAGATCTACAACAAGGTGAGGAGGACCTCACACCCATCTTCTGCTCCCGAGGGTCTCATGCGGGATGCTCGCCAGTGCTCGTAGGCCCCTAGTGCCTCCTATTACTCGTGAGATCAAGCAGCTGAATTTTTTCCAGCGTAACGTTCTTTGCATGGGATTGGACACTCGCAAGGGACAGTAGGAGGCATACAAGTAGCGCCACGATATGGCTCACACTCAGCAGCTCATTCTCCACCATCTGTCCGGTGCATCAAGCGATCCCCCTACTCCTACTACTCCCACACCATATGCTCGGTAGAATTCCTCTTATGGGATCAACTATGGTGATATTGAGCATCACTTGTTTCCTTCTATGGCCACTCCTGATGATGAGGAGGATGACACCGAGGAGCTTGAGGATGAGGACGAGGACGGGGACAAGGAAGACGATGATGACTACGAGTGATCCCTTGGGGCGCTAGCATCGCTCTTCTTCCTTTTTGGTGTTTCGATGCCAAAGGGGGAGAAATACTTCTATTAGGTCTTCGTGGATTTGCATGGGTCGGGCACAAGCATTTGCACTTTATCCTTTCGGTCTTTCTCTCGCTTGTGCCCATTTAGTGTTGAACTTTTATTTGTGATTTGTGCTCTATGAGACTATGTTTGTGTGCCTCTGGATTTATCTTGTGGATTATCCTTATGGATTCATCTATCATATTGGCTATAATGGATATCTATATCGAGGGAGGCGCTCATTATGGCTATCATTGGATACTCTTATAATATTTTGAGGACGCATATATCTCTCTCCCGATGGTATGAGTTTTTCGTGTATGTTTCAATGAAATAGACTTATACCTTCTTGTGTGTATTTGTAATCAAATGCAATTTTTAGTATGCACACATTGAGGGGGAGTCTTTTTCATTCATTAAATATTGTTGTCTTGAGAACTATCTTGCAAATCCTAGTATTGTCATCTAACACCAAAAAGGCGGAGATTGAAAGAACATTTCATGGTTCCATGTGTTTTGCGTGTTAGATAACAATATTGTGGAGTTTTCTCATGTGTGCTAAGTGTGCAGGAAAAGTTATTGTGTTTGGGGGCCAGATTATCCGGCCCCATCAAGGGCCGGATTATCCGTCCTGACTCACTTGGCAAAGGCAGGATTGGCACGATGCTCTGACTGGGGGCGGATTTTCACCTGGAAATCCGAAATGGGGCGGACTTTCTTCCCCTTACCAGATAATCTAGCCCTCACCTTGCACCGGATAATCCGGCCCCCAGGAGACGATCAAGGGTTGGCATGGCACGATGCTCTAACTGCGAGTGGATTTTCCCCCGGCAAATCCGAAGTAGGGCAGACTTTCTTCCCCCGACCGGATAATCCGGCCCTCACCCTGGGCCAGATAATTCAGCCCCCAGGAGACAAGAAAGGATGGCTCGGAGCGGAGGATTATTCCCCGGATTGTCCGAGGCTGGGCGGAGTTTTTCCCTGGGCCGGATAATCCGGCCCCAAAAAGATCAAACAGCTCCTTCTAGACAGGGGTATAAAAGCCTCATCTTCCCCTCCTGTCAGACCTCTTGGTTCATTCGAAAAGGATCAGATCTATTGCAAAAGCTCTCTCTCTAGATCTCCCACTTCAACCACCTGAAGGCTTCTAATTTTGGGGGGAATTGAAGGAGGAGGCATAATACATCGTCATCACGAATCAAGCGCATCATCTCCTCTCCATTCACTTGGAGAAATCCCCGATCTAGTATTCTCATTAATATCTAGATCTTGTGTTTTGTTATTGATATCTATTGTTCCTGTGGCAGCTTGTTGTCATTACGAGAGCCTCCAATTTGGTTGTGGAGTTGTGCCCCGCTAGTTGTGTAAAGGCGCCGGTTCCTGCCTCGAAGGGTTCCTATAGTGGGAAGGTGGATCAGGCCTTTGGTGGCGAGATCCATCGGAGAACAGGGTGAGGCCTATTGTGGCGTGGTGGTCTTAGTAGCGCCCACCCCTCCAACACAGATGTACTTCCCTTAACAAGGAAGGAACTGCGATAAAAAAATCATGTGTCTCTGCGTGCTCCACTACAGTTTACTCGTTCCTCTATCTCACTCGCCTTTACTCGCTAGTAGTTAGGTTTGCATACAGGGAAATTCTTCATAGTACTATATCTAGAGAATTTACCTTTCGTGTCAAGCCTAAAATTGAAAAAGCATTAAAATTTGAAGTAGCACCTATTTACCCCCCCCCCCCCCTCTAGGTGCCCATACGATCCATTTCAGTCGTGCGTTGAGCGTTACGTTACGCAACCTGGACCTTTACATGCTGATAGGTGGGGCCAGGATACATAGTGGACCAACCATCCATCTCTCACTCATTATGGGAGACGTGGTGTGGGACCATGTAGGGCATGTTTGGTGGTTACTTGCGTCCTATCGCCTAAATTGTAAGTTTTATGTTTTGTTATTTTTATGATTGTACTTTTTAAGAGTGCCTTTTCCCCTCTTTCTCGCTAATAGTTGTGTTTTTTGCCCAAAAATGTAGCGCATCTAGAGCAGCTTCTCTCTTCATTCATTTTTCCTTTTGGCCCTTGTTCTTCCCCCAATCTGTTAGCAAATCTAGAGCAGGAAATCTAACCAGTGCCATAAATAAATTCAATAAACAGAGAAGATGTAGATAAAGCAGCTAATATATGTTATATAGTATGGTACTTAATGAGGTTCAACAATTAGGCTGCTCAGCAGCAGCAGCGGACAAGTTCAACACATACAAGGCAAAAGAAGCTGCTTTACAACAACACAAGATTAGTGGCCCCTCATGGCCTCCGCCTCCTTCCTCTGGCGCCTCCTCCACTTCTTGATGCCTAGTCCCTTGACCTTGGGCACCTTGGGCTTGATCGGGGGCATGCGACCCTCCTTTATAGCCACCTTCTGGAGGTTGCGAAGGTGAAGGCCTAGTGCCTGGTGCTTGGCTTTGAAGCCGTGGATGTTCACGGGCTCGCCGCAGATCCTCACGTCCTCGGCATGCTTCGCGAGGGAGTTGAAGTCCATGGCGCGGAGCCTCCTGGTGGTGCATAAGGAGCACCTGTAGACATTGCCGTGAAAAAGTTGTTGTACTGGCTGGACTTCAGCCTCCTCAGCACATGACGAGTCTTGGTGTCCTTGGACTCATTGTCGCTGCAGACGTCGCTGCTATCATCTTGCTGGAAAAAATAATATAGTGCAATAAGGACATGATTGAGATACTTTGATTACCGGGATTGATTATTTGCATAAATTAACCGATTGAGATCTCCTGATTATTCCCCAAATCTCAAAACAAATTGAATACTAATCCCAACTATGAACGGGGGTGTTCAAATACAAATAGGTGGATTCATCGAAATACGAGATCTAACACAAGAGGATTAGCTACTTTAAAATACAAACAGCCGAACCCTAATAACATACGATCTAGCATCCAACGATGGGAACGGGGGAAGAACAAGGGAAGGGAGAAAACCCTGGTTACCTCTGACCATGGGTCAGCGATGCTGGTGTCGTAAGGGTTCTCCGGCCTTATGTAATCAACCTCCTCGTAGGGGTCCCAGCCGACCGGGATCTGCCCGAGACCGGCGGGGGCCTCCTCACCGGCGGCAATGGCGGATGCAAGGATGGGGACAGCGGCTACCTTCAATGCCTAGACAAGGGCCTGTACGGGGACGGGGGCCTCCTCGCCGACGGCCTTGGAGGCATTGATGGCCACTACGCCATTCTTATCTATCGCCGACATGGTTGGGGTTTTCTTGGGGGTTTGCAGAAGGTGATGGGACAGTGGAGACGGTTGAATGAGCGAGTGAGTAACGAGTGAGAGTGAGGAGGCCTCTATTAAAGGAGAAGGGAAGCGACATTTAGTTGCACCACCGTGCACCTCGTAACCGCGTATGCTACTGCACGATGCATGGACACACATGTCTGCTACCGCCCTGCGCATCGCACATGCGTACCGTGAGTCACATTTTTTCCCTCATGTCTAACCCTGGTGACTTAGTTGTGCTCAGTTTTGCTCTCGTGTGTAACACTGGTAGTTTGGTTGTACTCGGTTTTGACCTCCAGTACTAACAATGTCATGTGCAATATTCTCAGTTTTACCCTCTAGTGACTGGTCAACAGAGAGTCAACGAATAGGTTTAGCTAGCTAATTGAGTCATTTTATGCACAACAAATTCAAAAAGATCAAAACATAGTGGCATCTACCCAGGGAGTCTTATTATATGACCTGCCACCATAAGAAATGTATATAAATCATGTTTTAACCTAAATCACTACTTCTCAAATCACCTACAATCTATGAACGTTCATGGCTTTCTACTCAAGCCTCTTCCCAAAACATCCCTCCCCAAAACATAGTTTGTCTGAATGAGACAATAATTGTCAAACTGGTGTATATTTCAACTTCAAATAGTTTGATGTATGCCAAGATGTATTTTATTGTATAAAAGACACATTTTCCATTTTTCAAATCTTTTTCTATTTTCTATTTGAATCCCTTTGTCAGTCTTGCCCTTAGTTTTTAAGTTCTACTCAGTTTTTCCCTTGGTTCTTAAGTTCTACTTAGTTTTTCCCTCTATAAGTCACAATCTCTCACACCTATGCTCATCTTCGCTCCTACACTCTGATTGGTTGAGAAAGTTGTCACGCGGATCGTTCCCACTAACTGTTGATCCTCTGTGATCTAGCGTATAGGATAACCCCAATATATGTCGGGGGCACCCCTCTATCCATGCAAAATAACGAGTTTGCCACCGGTACTTTAAGTCCATAAACAAATGAACTTGAATATAATTTGAAAGGAACATGTTCAAAGGTGTATAATTTGTGCACTACATTCCACTCTATGAAAATGATAATATCTCAAGATTTTCATAGCACAATATTATCACATATTAAGTGCGATTTCAAAGAGTTCAAATGTGTCAAAAAACAACTTGTATTTGAAAATAGGTTTTATTTTTCTATGTCAAAAAACATAAAAAGATAGCAAACAAATCATCGCATCTAATGATTGTAGTGAAGTCTATCTAGTTTTGGTTCCTAATAGGTTACTTGGAATCTTCGAGTCTTCAAAAGTCTTCATGCTCTTGATAGTCTTCTTGTTATTCATAATCTTTAATCTTTCAAGGTCTTCGGGTAATAACCTTGACTTAAGTCCTTCAAAGTCTTCGATACTTGTAGCTTTGAAGTCTTCAATTCTCGTAGCTTCACTCTTTGAACGTCTTTTGTGGAGATCTTCTAGTCTTGACTTGAGTGAAGCATTGAGACCATCTTCTTCAGAAAAAATGTCTTGAGAGAAGTTTCTTCTTGAAGTGCTTAATGGTCATCTCAATGTTGATGGTAAAAGACTTAAGAATTTTAAAACACCAAAGATAGATAATGAAGAGTATGAGATTTTTTCTAAAATAACTTATAAAATATTACTCCTAGGAATTTTCCATGGCTAGGGTCACGATCTATAGTCAACTTGTGCTTTGATACGATATGTTGTGACCTATCCCAAGTCCTAGTGATTAATATGCTAGTCCCTCGATCATTAGCTAGCACTCATAGTCGATGAAATATCATGTAAAACAAAAGTATTTATTACATGAATTGAGTAATCTAGACTTTACATTATTATAACAGAAGCGAAATAATACAACTTGGACTCCCATTAATGCCACATGCTTATTGAGTGAAGACCCGCAATTCTAGCACACCTTTCATTGATCTTCAAGTTCTGCATATGAAACGTGCAACCAAACGAGTCGGTCAATACTTAGAATGTATTGGAAAATTATACCAATAAAATAATTTGACTATCTCTACATGCAAGGCTAACAAAATGCTTGAGGTTTATTTGCGTGAACCAATTTTCATAAGTCAAGAAGAAGAGAGAAAATCTTTTATCCTACTTTGTAAATATTTAATAACTAATATAGGGTCAAGTGGCTCGCACTGGATTCCACCAGGCTACCATCCCTCAACCTAACACATGGAGTCCACCATGCAACCAAAAATCCCATCTATGGACGATTCCACAACCATAGAGTTTTAAAACAGTTCCTTTAGAAAAGAGAGAGAAAATTCTTCAGAGGGTCCATCCTTCGGATGCTCAAAGTTTTTCTTTTCCATGAACACGGTTGATCAATCAGATTGGTTACTCTTGAGAGTTTGTACACTTTACCTACACTCCATGATTAAGTCCTTTTATAAACCAGATCATGGCAAGGCTTTCCCTTAGTAGCCCCTGTACCGATTTCATGCGAGCTAAAATTGTGGTACTCAGGTGATGTTTCCCACTAAGTACTAGGTCAAGACAGATCTCATATGTATCATGGTTGCACTAGAAGCTTCTGACTTCTGGAACATGGCAGACTTCTTTGATCCTGGGTGGTGGAACACACGAGCAGAGGCAATCCAAGATACTTGTCCTTGGGCACAAGAAGAGCCAATCCAAGATATTTTCCCTTGTAGTCGTTCCCGGCATACCACTCAGTCTAGAGAAAAACTTAGTTTTGTTTTGAAGTATATTTGACAAGGAAAACTCACGCTCATGAAGATATCTCTTATACTTAGAAAAAAATTGTCTTTCGAATCCCATCGGTATTTGCATATATATATATAACATAGCACAAACATAGTACTTAGAAAAATTCAGGAGAACCTAATAGGTGTGGAAATCCTAAGTATAGTCTACGACATACTACAAACAACATCGTACTTGTAAAATATTTCTAAGTACTTTTACTAAAATATCCTACACATGCATACTACTATTTTGAAAATCAAAACATGCATAGTAGCAAAACTGGGACAAAAATATGAACAAAGGTGTAACTTGCCTTATGTTAATAATGTGTGAAATTGAATTCCTCCATAGAAAACGCACTCCCAGGTCAATGTAACACGAAAATAAAGTAATTTTAAACAAAACAATTGCAAACATCATAATATTGCAAATATACAATACAACAATGATGACTGAGTGCATGCATGACGACTTACTATGTCATAATTGTTGAAATTAGTTCTCTAAGAAATACTAGATTACATGATGGAGAATCATTTAATGCATTACACTATTTATTATTAATTCCTTGTCGCCAATAGAGGGGTCTTAATAGATCTATTGAAACATTTGTACTAATTGTTGTATTAAATTTATATCTGAAGTGTACTTGAGAGAGGACATTAATACGAACTAGTAGCAACTGGATTCAGCCTAAACTGAGTTGTAGATCTTTTCTATGATTTAATTACTGCTTAATAGAATTTAACTCATTTAAAACGTTTACTACAACCAAAAGTAGATCTAAGGACAGATCTAGAATCTACACGAAATTGTGAATCCAAGCACATATTATTTATATTTTTGGGTCTATAAATAATTTATTATGAATTTATTAATCAAAAAATATATTAAAACTATTAAATTAATTAATAGTAATTTGTCGTGCAAAAGCTAGATCTATATAGATAATATTAATATACACCAAATTATCTTCAATTTGATATATTATACTCAATTTTTAGATCAATCATGAATTTCCTATGAATTTTATAAGTTAGATCTATAATCTGCAATTTTAAATTCGAACAGAATATTCTAGGGAATATTTTGATGACTAGATAGGCTGACTTTGCATGCTAACCGGGACTAGATGTTGACCTGCTGAAGATGTGGCGATGACGAGGCAGCTGACCGGGACGATTGGATCTTAACCGTCGGGATGGGATCCATTCGCTAACTCTAGATCGGCTCGATTTTGCCTCAGAATATATTAAAAATATATATGTGTTAGAGAGACAAATCCGTAGATTAAATTAAAAAACTTCCAACATGAAAGTTGTGAGGAACCATTAGATCTACCTTTTCACCAAAAAGGGACTTGGATTTGAAGAAATGAGAGCGAGTAGATCTTGGATTTACGCCATTAGATCTAAAATATTGCGTTGAAATAATCTCCGGCTGTGGTGGATGAAAAGAGGTGAGGTTCTACAAGATCTATAACTTTCGTGTTGGAGCCCAAGGAAACCAACAAAGTTTAGATGGGTTTAGAAGCGAAATATAATTCGGGCATGTGTATATTCCATATTTTGAGAAGGGAAAGTGATATAGCAACGACTTCGGGGGATTATATAGGGGTTTAGTATGGTGGAGAGATAGATCTTGGAGTAGTAAAAAAGTAGAAACAAACAAAGGTTGATTGGGAATTGTAGATCAAAAGATATAGGTGTTTGAATGGAGATAGGTTCGAAAAAAGACGGCGCACGCTTTTTAAAGCAAACATGGGGTCGATCCCTTCCTCCCATGCGTGCGTGTCCTGGCTAGTTAGCTCGGCTGGGTGGGCCGCTGGCTTGGGCCGACCCATCTCGGTTTTTTTCTTTTTCTATTTTTGGTATTTCCTTCATATATTTTGCATGTGAACTCCAAATGACATAATTCTAATTTCTATAATTTTCTAAGATCAGATCATTATAGGATAACCCTTTTCACATTTTCACTAGTTTGAAAAATGGTGGATTCATAAATCCCTTTATATTCCTTATAGAAACATTTGCAAAACCAAATAGGGTTAGGGTTTTCAATTCGAAATTTTCGAGATTTCGTATGAATGCAATGCAATGCTTATGAATAACATGTAAATTTTTTTCTAGTCCCAATTTATAATATCTTGGGATGTTATAGACGGTCCCGAATAGATCGGGGCCGATAGGCATAGATTCTCGGGTTCTTTCACGTGGAAGTGGGAGCTCCCGATTATGAGATCGGATCCTCCATTGAAGTCGATGTGAACCAGAACAGGGGTGGGTAGGCATGGATCCACTGCTGTCGGGTTATTGCTTGGTGAAGAGGGGCTGTCGAATCCTTTACTCCAGCATTCAGGTTTCCCATAGACGGCGCCAATTGACGAGGGGTTACCTCGACAATGCCCATGGTTATGGACTTAGGATTTCGCAGAAAAGAGAACTTTGGGGATTTCTTTGGCTGGTCAGACAAACAAGGGAGTCGAAATAGTCTGATTGCTATGGAAAATATGGTTACAGATTGCTCAAATCTTCGGTGCCTCTCCGTTGGCTCCTCTCAGCCATTATATAATAGGCTCGGTCCGCCAAGATAGCTTTTTTCCGTCAGATGCTCTTTGGACTTTCCTTAACTCTTTACGGGCTTCGTGGGCCGCAGGCTTTTGCATGGCTAGGGTAATAAATCACGGGGACCCGTTTGGTCATGCCCATGTCACCGAGGGAGTATCATTTGTTCTATTATTAGTAGATGGATGCTAGTCGAATTCAAAATCTCAATCGAGCGGCAAAATCACACACCAGCCATGAAGCATTTCGCGCCCCTTCGTTTCAAAAACTTTGAGGCAAAATCTCCCATCGGGAGTACCATTATTCTATTACTGGTATACATATATGGACGTTATCCAAATTCAAAATCTCAATTGAACGGCAAAATCACACAACGACCATGAAGCATTTCGCGCCCCTTTGTTTCAAAACATTGAGGACAAATCTCCCATTGTGGAGTACCATTTTTCTATTTCTAGTAGATATAGATGGATGCTAGCCAAATTCAAAATCTCAATCGAGCGACAAAATCTCCCACCATGGGGGTACCTTTTTTTGTTAGTAGATGGATGCTAGTTAAATTCAAAATCTTAATCGAGCGGCAAAATTTGCCGCCTATCCCGTTTGAATCGGAGGTATCATATTTTCAGTGCTAATACATGGTCAGGGATGATGAGTTGATGTGACTCTCGGCCTTGAATTCCTGAAACTCGTAGTCTCTATAGTACAACTTTTTTCTTTTAGTAGATGGATGCTAGCCAAATTCAAAATCTCAGTCGAGTGGCAAAATCTCCCATCGATCCTAAAACATATTAAACCCTACCTTTTCAAACAATGTAAAATTCCCATTCTACCCATTGTTCAGACGATAAATGGGTCTGCTAAAGTCGGTAGCTTCGGGGAACACTCGTAATTATATTTCTATTCACCACTATAGTCCTGATTCGCACAATATTTCCTACTAGCCCTCCCAAAAAGCCCAAGATCCTCTCTCGCGCTCTCACCTCCACGACCACCGCCCGTATCGTATGGCGACACAAGTTGCTTGATCCATAGTCTAGTCTACCGCACTGGACCCGCTTCACTGATACTGACTGCACCAGATCTGTTTCACCAGGTCTCTCTGCCATTGCACGGGATTTGTGACTAGTTCAACGGATTGATGGCGCCATCGACCGCCCAATATCGTATTCCACGTCGCCGACACCTACCCAATCGTACCGGAGTTGCTTCACCGATGTCCACCAGACGTGATCTAGTTTAACGAGTTCCATGTCCACTGCTCCAGACAAGCTGCACGGGTGTTGCCTATTCACCGCACCAAATCTGCCTCAACGATGCTCTTGTCAACCGTGCTCAAGCTGCCATTGACCGCCTCGTATTTGCTTAACTAACACCGACCGCCACCGCGACAACATCACCTTCGGTGATCTCGACATCACCGTCATGGATATAGACGATGCCTAGATGTCTCTCCGACCATGGTAACCAAATTTCCCGCTTGTTTTTGTTTTTCCAGCAGTATAGCAGGTTCAAGCCTGTCGCATTGAACTACATTTTTGTAATCGCGCTACACACCAAGTCACTGTGCACACTTGTTCTTTGTGATACATACAAGGTCTCTAGACATGTTGGTTTGCATCACCTGCTCTACAGCTTTTGAAGTCATGCACATTTTTTTATTTTGTCATGCACATGTTCTTAGCTACTCCGTACAATAATAATTGCCTACTATTGTTATAACATCCCAATTTAAGCAACACTGATTATTTGTCCAGAATGCAAAAATCAGAGCGATTCTTGTTTAGTGATGCAATGTTTGCTTGCTTGTTTGTTGATGCTTATACATTGAGTGTGTAGCAAAAGATATACTCCTTACCTCAACCTCAGTTGACAAAAGCTATTTAACAAAAACTGTCTTGGCTTATGTTTCATATTCTCAAATGTTCTGGCATTTCAAAAACCTGAGCCAAGATGCCTTTGCAACCCTAAAACCTTTTTAGTAGCTACTATTCACAAAGTTATCGAGATCTATATGATATAATCTCCCTATGTTTTCAAAGACAGAACCTTCAAAATACTCTTACCTCTAGGTTTCTCTAAAACTTTCTTTATAAAACTTTTGAACTCTACTCTTGGTAGATATACCAAGGACCTTACCTTTTTCAACTCAAACTTTTCAAAATACCCATCTCTACCTCAATCTAGGCTTGATGGTATCCATAGTAGTAGAGTGATTTGTTTGGAAGATAAATTGCCTTGATATGTTGTTTGATGATTTGCCTTATTCTGATGTTTGACTTGTTTGCTTAGGAGTAGTATGAGCTACTCTAGGGGCTCATCATCTAGCATCTAGATAATCCAAGAGTGTCAACCCTAAGCAAGTTAACCAAGATGGATCTAATCTATAGCCACTAAGTGATCATCCAAAACCATTAACCAGATCCCTTCTGAAGTTATTCATTCTAGAAGCTTCTGTGGCATCCCGCTAAAACCACTACTAGAAAATCGCTGTGTTTTTGTGCATTGCATCATCATGACCGCATGCTCATGTCATCATGCCACATTGCATGTGAGCATCGTCATCATCATGCATATGTTTGTCTAAAACTATTTTCTAAAAGCCTATATTTGTTTTCTAAATATCCCCTGTCTTTATTTCAAATTAAAACCTCGGCCTCTTCCGAATATTTTGTTTGCCTAAAAACAAATTACAAAACTCTCTTAAAATAATAATAAAAATTTATATTATTTTTCGAGGGCAGCCGAACCGGGCCGATCCGACCCAGCTGGCCACCCCCAGTAAACAAAACCAGAGCAGTCCTACCCTAACCCCACCCATCTCCATCTCCCAGCCGCCACACCCCATCGCCACCACGCCTACTGCTGGGTCCCACCCCGCAGCTGGTCCCACTCCCGTCACCGCACGCAGTGCAGCGACACACAACAGCGCAGAGACGCGACTACCTACCCCGCGTACGCGTCACGCTATCCCAGCACAGCCCCGCCCGCTAGCTGGCCCTACCCCGCAGAGCACACAGCACGCACGCGCACGGGATCCCGATCCCACACGCGATCCCGAGGCCGCACCCCACCTACCCCGCCCACGGGATCCTCCCCCTCCTTGCTCGTGTCCTTCCTTCCCTAGCGCCGCCAGGGGCCAATCCCCGTCGATTCCCCCGAGCCGAGAGCATCCCGCCGCCGCCAGCGACGCCATCTGTGGCGCCCCTCTGCTACCCTACCTCGCTTGTCCCATCTCCGGCCTCCCTCCATCGAGACCCACGAGCCCGCCATGTTCCCCACCTCCAGAAGCACCTCGCCACCGTGATGTCTCCTTGGCGCTGTCGCCTTCCTTGATCGGAGCTCTGCCTCGCCTCGCCGTCCACGTCCCCAAGCAAAGTCGACCTTGCCTGCTTCCTCAACCGTCGCCGGCCCCTCTCATTGTTCCAGTAGGCCCTACCGCTGCGTCCACCCGCAGCCCGAGTTCCTCCTTCCTCACCATCGGACGCGCCTTCCGCTGATCGACCTCGACCCCGAAGCACGCCAGCGCGGCCAGGGACCTCCTCCTCGTCGACCGTCCTTCCTCAGCGCCACACCTGGATGCTGACCTCGACTGCCTCGGCTGCACGTGGCCAGTCGCCAAGCTCACCTACGATCGTCTTCCGCTGGACGTCCTCAACCGAGGTCGCCTCTGTTCTTTGACGGCCAGGACCTCCTCCAACCTCGTGCTCTAGCTGTTCAAGCACGTCAACAACACCACGCCGCTAGCTGCTCTGGTGCCTTGCTCCACCCGGTACCAGCTACAGCAAGTCGCGTCGTGCCTCGCGCGGTCGGTGTTCTCCTGCCTGCATCCGTGACCTCGCAGCACGAGCGGGATGCCCTGTTCCACCCCGTGCCAAGTATTGACCAAGCCGATGTTGGATCTTCGGTGGCCCTGATATGTCTGCTCGGGATATGTTGCCTTGTAGTACTTTGATCCTAATCTGCGTTTTATTCCTGTGTCTTGCGCTCGCGTCCTGACAATGTGATGTACCTATGATGGCACAGTGGCCCCCTAAGATCTGTCTGGATGTCTGGATGATCTACGAGTGGATTGTGGCTTGGATGACGACCGTGCGAAGTTACGCGATGCCACCCGAAGAGTATCGAAGCGCGTGAAGATCTTTGTTTCGAATTTTCGCCAAGATCTCCGCATGGATCCTGGAGCCTTGTTCCCGGAGTCCGAAGACCGATCCCGGAGACCGAACCCGAACCCCTCCGAGCCCCAAGATCTTCGGACCTTGATGTGTGACCCCTATCCGAGATCCCCTTATTTTTTATAAAATATGACATTCATCTGTTGCATATTAAATTGTTCGTACTTGCATGCATATTGTGGGTGTTTGGGGTTATTTCGACGATTCACCTAAATTAAATATGGAGTGTTTATGCGGGATATATTTGTCTTATTCCGGACTCCATTTAAATTTGTGTAGCGAACCGATACCATGTTTTGCCTTTTTAAACAACATTTAAATTGCGGGGTATCTAAACAACTGAACCACTTAATTAATTGTTGGGACCCCGGTTCCGCTTAATATTGCTTAATTGCACCGCATCTGCATCATATCATAATCATGCTGGATCTTCTGCCGTAGTATTAAATATTGCACCCAGTGTTTCTTCTAGTGTTTGCTTCTTCGCGGATTAGGCCGGTGAGTGGATGCAAGTATCGACAAGTTCTCCGGCTATGAACCTTCGGCAGTGTTTCCCAGGCGAGCATCTCTCCCCCTTCTACCTATTTTGCATTTATAGTCTTTATTTCCTCCTGTTGATCTATTGCTATCCGTGTCGTGATGCTTTAGTGTTCCGTACCATATATATTCGGTGCAGCCTTTATATTGCCTTGGACACATCCTATTGCCTGTTGTTTGGTAGATAGATGGTCTTGCGAGTCGTAGTCGTTTGCTCAGGTGCGATCCCGTGTCGTGAAGTACCACATAGTTGTTGGAATGTTGTCGCATGCCTTATGGTGGAGATGATCATGACTTTAATTACAACTTGATATTAAATTGCTGGGATAACTAATGAAAGAGGCACCGGTGGACAATATATGCTATTTGGTTTTTCATGTCCACTTGTGTCCCGTAGACCCCGAGTACTTGATACCTGTTCCTTGACTATTCGCACTATCCACATCCGGGAGTGTCTATGAATCCCCCTTAGCCAGAGCTTGATACATTTCTAATTTCTTGGGGCCACAAACTAGTTTGGGGCTTTATTACTATCCTGTACTTATGACATGCTTTACTGCTTTATTTACGATTGTGCGTGGAGCACCTATACTGTTTTGGATCGTGACACGTTTTCGCTGTATCGACAAGTCCAGTCACACTTTCAGGTTCCCAGTCGTTTACCGCCATCCACACAAACCCTGGGTCCGTCTCGGAGCCGACCAACTTCGTCGCGGGTAGCTTAGTGGGGTGGCCCCCTGAAATCTTTTATGAATCCTGTGATTGCTTTGTCGTGAAAGCCTCGTTGGGTTTTGATTTGGTTTTTCCGAGGTTGATCGTGTGTGTTGCTATTTGTGCACCCCTGCAGGGTAAATCTTTCTGAAAGCCGTGTCCGCGGTTATGGACGACTTGGAGCACAGTATCTCGATCATAGACAAGCATAACTAAAGTAGTGCTATAAATTTGACTTAATATGTGACTAGTAATCAGCTTCACTACAATGGAATGGATAATAAAAGTGCCAACAACTAGTGGAACTGGTGTGTATCGTGTCATGTTATACCTGCCTAGTAAGTATCGCAACTCTAATGGAATGAAATAAAAGTGCCAACAACTACTGGGTTTGGGATGTCACATGCTAATTGTATCTGACTAGGAAGTACTGCAACTACCACTGAATGGTTAACTAAAACTGCCCACTACTTATGCTATCAGGATGACTCATGCTATCTATATCTGACTAGTAAGTGCTGCAACTATAATGGAATGAATAAAACTGCCAACTGTGTGAGTTCCTCGGTTTGACTTCCTTGTTTGGTCTCGAGGGGGAATACCAGGATGGGTATGATTGGTGTTAGTATCAGGTTGGTCCCGAATAGGTCACTCTTATCCCTCTCTAATAGCCGAGAGTTGCATCGAGTCTCTATAGGTTGTTTAGTGCATGCTGCACTGCCGCTTCAGTCCACCATACCTATGTAGGTGAGAGCCGCCGAATTCTAGCCTCGCAGTGTACTGGCCTCAGTACTGACGCTCCTCTTTTCCTTTGCCCTTTATCGGCACCCCTTTTGTTTTAGCAGGTTTGAGATCGACGTCGTTAGCAGGGTTACCCTTCCGGCTTGGCCTGGGCAGGGTTATGGACGCCATTGGTTATTCTTCAGGGCTCTTAGCCCCATTTGCATCTTGTCCGTAGTCGAACGCTCTATTGTTTTCAAGGTGATTTGGATCTTTGTATGGTATATCTGTATTCTTGACTCATGGAGTCGTTGTTGTATATATATATATATATTCTGTGGGTTCTATCGTGGACTAATGTGTAATGGTATTACTTCGTTTTCCACCCGCACGAAACTGCCCGGTGGGCGTTCTTGAATCGTTTCTATGAGGGTTTGGCGGGAAGCGCTAAAACTTGCATAGGACCGATTCGAGGGTGTTACAGCTTCTAAGTCAATGAAGACCAATATCAAGCATGGATCCTTTATACTCAAGCTACACTTAAGCATCATCCATTGATGAGGCTTTGGTACCTTGCAACCAATCAAAAACATCCCCTCTTACACTCTAGTCAAAAACCCCAAATCTTCCAAAATATGGCTAAGTCTGGAAATGTTTTTTTACCAGAAACTATGAGGCAACAGCCCCACAACAATTTTATTAAAAACGAAAAAATACCACAAGAGTTACAATTGTACAAAAAGGAAACGGAAAGGCTAACAGCTAATTATGTACAAAACAACAAAACATCAATCTAAAGAAGAGCTGCAATCCAGCCTAAAAGTTGATCTTTATACTTCCTTTTAATTCTATGTTGTAGAAGGGAGATATCATGCACAAAATTTCCTCTCCACCTAGCCAAGGACGGTCTATCATTTCTAAAGATCATCCCATTCCTCAGCAACCAAATGTTCCAGCAAGCAGTGATTAATACTTCCATAAATAAAGGATGACCAAAACTCTTTCTAGCCCCAGACATAGCAGTCTGAATATTATCATGTGGCTGCCAGTCGATCTGCAGATAATTCCAAATACAGGCACTGTAATTGCACTCAAAGAATAAATATATACGGTCCTCATAAGCATGTAATGGGCACAACACACAATGCATATCACTGGTGATATTCCAAAGTCTTCTTTGCAGCAAATCACGAGTATTTAACCTATCCGACAGAAGTAACCAAGCAAAAACTTTTGTTTTCATAATGCAACTTGATTTCCAAAGCCACTTGTAGACATTCGACACCTGAATATGAGCATGAATTAACTTATAAAACTTGGCTGGAGCCTAAGAATCACCCCAGGAGTAAGACCAAACATCCGACTGCAGTGAGAGAGGATTTGCAAGAATTCAAGTTTTCAGCTCATGTAATTCCTGAAAAGCAGGCTGGGACATGGGCAAATAGAAGAGACTAGTGATGTCATTGTGGGAATAAACTTGGGCAGCCGACAGCTTTTCATCAAGAGCATAATAATGTAATCTAGGAAACCTTGACTTCATCGGTTTAATGTTATTGTCTAGAGACCAAAAAGGAACGTATCCCCATGTCCAAGTGTAACAGCAGCAACGCCACGAAAATTGTCAACCTGGTTAAGCACATCACGCCACCAGAATGAGCCACATAAATTTTCAGCATGTGGCACTCTAGCAGTATAATATGTATGCCAGACTAACTAAACCCATGGGATATCCCTATGATTATAAAATTTATCCAAGAATTTAATCAGAAGTGTTGTTTTTTTCTTCTGGAAATCCACAACACCTAATCCTCCACAATTCTTCGGCTTGCAAATCATATCCCAGGAAGCTAAAGACTTCTTTGGTTCATCCACTTTATCTCTCCATAAGCATTATCTTAAAATTCTGTCTAACTGATTGGTGAAAACTTTAGAAAGCTGTAATGAACATAGGAAATGCAGAGGCATCGAAGAGAGTGCAGAGTCAATAAGTTGTAATCTAGCACCTTGTGAAAGCAAACTAGAACTTGAAGATAGTTTTCTCTCCAATCGACAAACCAGTGGCATCACATCAGTGATAGTTGGTCTAGTTGTACCCAAAGAGAGACCCCAGTAAGTGAAAGGCGTACCGCCAATTAAACAACCAAAGTCATCAGCCAAGGTTTTAAGCAAAACGTCAGCAACATTCAGTGGCACCATTTGCGACTTGTCAAAATTAATCTGTAGCTTGGTTGAGAGTGAAAATTTGTTCAACAAATCCTTGAGGGCTCTCAGTTGATCAAGATCGGCAGGCATTAGTAGCAACGTATCGTCCGCGTATTGTATGATGGGGAAATCATCATCACTTGTATTAATAGGCTTACAGATATATCCATGTCTCTCCAAATCATTTACTGCGATTGAAGAAGATCAGAGCCAAAAGTATACAGTAAAGGGGACAGGGGGTCACCTTGACAAACACCCCGCTTGCATACAAATTGTTTGCCCGGAATTCCATTTAATAAGATTGCAGAAGTACCTGAAGATAAAATAGATCTCACCCAACCAATCCATTTATTGTTGAACCCTTGATGTTTCATGACTTGAATGATTGCTTCATGCTCGATCGTATCGAAAGCCTTAGCAAAATCCAACTTTAGAACAATAATTGGTTTCTTGGACACTTGGAATTGATAGATATACTCAAACGATCAGGACAAACAATCTTGAATTGATCTAGACCTTAGGAAGCCACATTGGTTTTTATGAATGCAGCTAAGAATTTTATTTTGGAGCCTATTTGCAGCCAGTTTGGTTAAAAACTTCAGGCACACATTGGTTAATGAAATAGGCCGAAAATCATTTACCACCAGAGGAGTCTGTTTTTTTGGAACCAGAGTAATGTAGAAACCCATTCTCTCCTTGTACCTAGTCCAAAGTAAACCTGCCATTGTCTGATGATCAGAAACATCATTACCATCTCCATCCTGCAACATTGCAATAGAGTTGCGACAAAATCTCTCAGTTGCCATTGCGTGATTTTTTTTTGTGTTATCCTCTCCCTGTTTAATCCATCGAATGGTACAACGCTTACGCCAATAGTTGGATTCAGCTAATAGCAACTCATGCAAGTGAACTTTGAGTGTCTTCCTAAAGTTAAACTCTGTTCTGAACAAAGGCCTCTGCTCCTCCAACGTGTCATGGCAAAGAATAACTTTATTACAATTCTGAATCAATACCTTCAACTATGACAGACCCACATGCCATTTCTTGAAATCAAATCTTAAACTCTTGAATTTATCCGCAATGATGGCAGAACTATGTTCCTTCCAAGACGTTTTAGACAAGAAGTAGTCACACAGTCAATAAAACCCGGCTGGTCCACCCAATAATTTTCAAACCTAAACAATTTGGCTTTGGGTATGTTAGTATCAACTAGCTAAATGACCGTGCGTTGCCACGGAACAAAACATTTTCTAGGGAAATTATTTATTGAGCCAGGCTTTATTCCCGAAACCATGCACATTAAATCTGTGTTGCTTGTAGATCTCAATATAAACAACTTAACTGCTTGGGTCGGTCAAACAGCTCCCTGGACAATGAACTATTTTCTGTAACGCTTTACAACTGAAATCAGGGCAAGCTTATATACATCAACTCACGTTTGTAAGCAAAAATAGCAACCGACTAATGGCTCTTACTGCCCAACAAAGAAAAAATAATTAGCAAGGAAGTAGGATCAATATATAGCAAAGAAAATATCTTCTAAATTCAGTTTTCAGCGTCGTTTTTACATGCCGTAATTTTGATTGTTGTTCAGAGTTTTAGTTTGTACATATCAGGGCAACTAAAGAACATAGATCAAAAGCTAGCAAAAGGTAGAGGATACTCTTCCTTACACTTTTGAGGTTCTTATAACGGACTACACAACAGGTTGTGCCTGTAAAAAAAGGGAAAAGGAGGACAAAAAAATAGAACAACTAAAAAGAAGCGCAGCTTGCTAACCCACTGGCACTGATGAATAGCCTCACTCTGCTTGGGCGATCTGACGGCCCAAAGTTGTAGCTCTACACACAACTTCTGGACATCTGAATGCCATAGTACAGTACAAAAGTACAAGTGACTCAAGCATGTATGTAATTTATCCAAAGAAACACCATTCAAATTAGTGACTCTGCTTGTAATTTTCTTTCACTATGTTATTTTATTGTCTCGTTTTTATTTTTCACTTCCTTTTTACTTTTTATAAAGAAATCAAATCAGCAAGTGTGTCAATCATCTCAGGAAAGCAATTAACATAAATAATCCCCAAAATGTTGCACAGTTAGTGGACTTTCCAAATACGCATTTCAGGATTGGTGACCATGTATTAGAGAAAACTAAATCGAACAAACCATTGCAAATAGATGAGCCATATGCTAGAGGAAGACAATCTTACCATGTCAACCAGGCACTGAAGATTTACCCTTTTTGCTGAGATTCAATAGCAGCAAGTGCGGCAACAGCCTCCTTTCCTAAACGGTCATGTTTGCTTTGAGCTCTGTCATTCTAGCTTCCGATTGTTGAAGTTTTGTAGTGTTCTCAGCAGTTGAGCTTCTCTTACCCGTGCCTTCCTTCTAGAAATTTCAGAAGACTGTTGGACAGACAGAAAAGGTCAAAGTACTGTACATAATAATGCTACTTTTGGACACGATGTAAGGAACAAGATGTTACGTACGAAGATGTCAACATCATGTCTCATCCGGCTATAATGTTGTGCAAGACCACGAGCATCTTCCAGGGAACACACGAAGACATCGTCTTCAACAGATCTATTGTCTGAAATGGCAAGTAAACGTCAGAATACTTATAAATTAGATTAAAGAATCTTAATACAGTATGACTAATAACTCTCATATTTCTACCGTAATTCCATATGCTTCAGAAGCCTTAGCTCACTGTGCTGAAAAAGAATGTTGGTACACCCACTATGTTTCCAGAACTTGTGGTGAACTGGTATAAGTTGCTGCGAAGATGGACAAACAGATGTGAGCCACGCCCGTCCTTGCTCCATGGCCCGAACTAGGGATGCAAGCGGACGTCCGCCTACACGTCCAACTTGTCCGCCTAATCAGCTCAGATTCCTAATCACACAAGGCATCGTAGTCACGTCCGCCTAGACAACTAATTCTTTGGCCATGCAAAAAATCTAGCGGACCGTCCGCCTCGTCCGTTGGACTGGCGGCCTGCATCCCTAGCCCGAACCCTGTTGCTGAACTCGGTGAAGACATGCGGATTTCATCTTCACGCTCACCAAATCCAGCCTAGCAGCAGCAAACAACATCAGTTAGCAGCAGCAGCTTCGCATCACCTAGCAGCAGGCAAAAACACTCGCAACTCTGCGATATGCATGGGTAACGGAGCACCGCTATTGCTGCCTGACGCCGCAGTGCCTGCGCCGCTCACCGCTATTGCCGTGGCGCGCGGGCCGTAAGGTCATCCCCGACCATGCTGCCCGCTTGGCCAACGCCTGCTCCGCATTCTCGCGGTAGCCTCCTCCACAGCGGATTGACCCAGGGCGCCAGCCACCTTGAAATCTTACTCCCTTTCCATATCATGTTGTCGCTCGCCTGCCGTCGGCGGCTCCTCCCCACGAATCCACCGGCAGAGCTGGGGCATGTTCCTTATAGCGCCCCATAGTTCCACATGCGCGACCGCACCTGGTCCACTCGCCAGACTGAAGGAGCCCCACCGCAGTCCCAGACCGTGGAGAATCTTGGCGGAGGAGGACTGGGAGGTTCTCGTGGATGTGGATGCCACCGAGGTTGACGAGCTAGCGGCGCTCTGCCGGCAAACCGGTCGGAGGGGTGGGCCAGCGTTGATCCGTCCCCATGTGCATGTGTGAGGCTGAGCGAGAAAGGAAAAAGAGAGGAGAGGAAGCGGAGATCAACTCACTTGCGGACGCGGGGGGCGGGAGGTAGGCCACCGCTGCCTGGATGTGGCTGGTGGTGAGAGCTCGTGTGCGTGATCAGTGGCAGAGATCTCTGAGCGACCGGCGACCAGCGAAGTCGAAGGATGCGGACCGAACGAACCATCCAGATTTTGATTTTGACTTTGCGGTGGCAGAGATGTAATATGTCTGAAGTATCTAGGGTAAAACAGTCTTTTTATAGCAGACGGAAATTTTTCCCAGCGACAAACGTACCACAAGAGAAATTAGTAGATAGAAGATATTAATGACAGACGACACGTGATCAGACCCAGTTTTAGCCAGTGGAAGAACCAACGTGTTTGGGAATTCAGTAACCTAATTAGCACCGGTGAAAAACCTGTCAAGTTGCTGAGTAGCGGTATGCTATGCATATTAGACCAGGTATAAGCCCGGCCCTTTAACGGTAGTTCAAGGAGTCCCACGTGATCAATGATTTCATTAAATAAAAACATATCACTCACATTCCCCCAGGTTTATTTCGATTATCTTGTGATCGGATGAAATTGAAGTCACCTAATAAAAGCCAGTTATCCATCACAGGGATCTGCAAGTTGTACAGCCATGACACAAATTGATCACGTTCTTGACCTTGACAGGGACCATACACACAAACCAGCACCCATGAATTATTATTATGAGCAGACGTGAAGCTGATCACTAAACTAAACCTCTGAACCTCCACCAAAGTACCAGTAAAGACTGACGAGTTCCAAAGTACCAGAATACCTCCCGAAGCACCAATAGATGGAGAGAAAGTAAAATTGTCAAAACGCTTAGGGCAAAATTTTCTAATTAGTCTCCAGTCAAAAGACACACATTTAGTTTCCTTGTAAACATATAATGTCACACTTGCTTTCACCGATTTTATTCCTAACATCCCGTTGTCTGTCCTCTGAATTTAATCCTCTGACATTCCAACATAGTATGCGCCATTTCCTCCTACTGATGTGATTCATTTAAAATTATGGAAGCTGAATAGAGATATAAAACTTGCCACATAATACCAAGTTTCAACCACTCAGGTCCCATTACCACATCAGGCACACCATCTAGCCAAACAGAACAGACTGACTCACAAATGACCAAGTCTGTCAGACAACCAAAACATAGGAAAGGAAAATGAGCATAAACTGACTAACAACCCCAGACAGATAAACCAACCAAGACTGACACAAAAAATGACAAAAGCCCAGCCACCAAACGCTGAAATTTAATCATCATCATTCTGAACTTCTGGGTCCACAGCAGCTGGATAAGCCTCAAGCTGAGCCTTTGTGGGCTTGGAAGGATCGATGCCCAGTTCCCTACCAACAGCTTGCATCACCTGAATGGGAGTAGCTAGAAGTGGGACCTGATCATTGTCTTGTGCCTTACCCTCTTCTTTCTGCAAATCATCCTCCTTTAGCTCCACAATGAGGAGCTTAGACCGTGGCTTCTTCTTGGGCTGAACTAACACTTCGAGGACCGGTTTTGGTCGCATTCCATCCTGCTTTAAGCAACTCCTGGTGAACCTACGTACAGCAGGTTGAACAACTTGTTTTTTCCCTTTATCGGACCTCTTCTTATGAGTAACTAGAGGTGATGCTTCAAAAACTGGTTGTTCCATTCCATATACACGTGTCCACAATATGGGCAGTAGCCTGTGGCCTACTCCTTGGGACAACCACAAGGCGCCTCTGATTAGTAGACATAACATTACCAGTGACAAATACAGGTCTATATTCAGAGTCAAATGCCATCGACCACGGTCTCTTAAGCATAGAAAACGAGTGGCACTGCAAAGACAGCGGGATGGACTTGTCACAGAGACAAGGCAACAGCCATTCAAACATTCTCTGCCATTGTATATCAGGAGGCAAAGCCGGTCCAAATTTTGTAGTAACCATTCCAACTTGTAGCATATCCATCATCATCTATTGAAGCTGCTGATTTTCAGGGCCAATCACACTTGCAGTTGAGTCTGAATTCGGTGATGGATTGAGTACCATGGACTCATGTACCTCATCACCCCCCTCATCTTGTTGCTCCATATCATTATCCCCAGCACCTTGTTGCTGATCATGTGGTTCAGGAACAGCATCCCAACCCACCTCCGGGTACTGTGGTAGTACAAACATGTTTGGATTGTGCTGCAGCTGCCCTAGCATTGGGTGCGGGTTACCATCTGGAGGCATTGGATACTTGTCCGCAGGCAGAGCATCCGCAAAATCAGCTGAAAGAATGAAAACAGGAGCAGTCCAAGTCTCCTTCGCATCACCAACCGAAGCAAATTTACCAAATACTACATCACGTGGCACAAGTTGTGGGGAAGGAAAAGATGCATATACTAGCACTCTCTCCAGAACCGGGTCATTTTCATTGCAGAAGTGGTATTTGCCAAAGGTAGAAACCGCATTAGCAATATCATAAGTAGTTCTGTAATCCGGAGGAATTCCCAGAAACATAAGCCAGCCCTTACAGAAGCCTAGGGTCGCTCTGTGATTAGCAACAGCCTCATTGACATGCATAAAACGGACAAACCTATTCTGTATCTGATAATTTCCGTGTTGAACTAAGGCATTGACAGAATTAGGACCACTAAGATGAAACAAAGCAATGCCAAATAAACTAGGCTGCACATCTAAAACTTGTCTCTGTAAAGGACCAACCAGGAAATCATGAACCTGATTTCTCCAAAGTCCAGCAATCTGAGGCGGAGGAGTCGGCTCAACCATCGCAATACAGTAGGATTTATGTCGAGCAGGTGGATCTTGAGTGGAGTTGTAGTAGGTCCCCGGTAAGCGCGTACCACCACCGTTGATGACTTGGTGTCCCCACGGCAGCCATGGCGTAGGATCAACCTCAAAAACGACCATCGCTGACTCCGGCAATGGAGAATCTAGAACGGCAGGTTCAATCAGTGGATTAGATTTAGGCTATATGCCCAGATTAGTCGAGGGCGGATTGTTAAAAGAGGACACGGAAGAAGTAAGGTCCGGGGTAGTTAAGGAATCACCAACCCGGACCGCTTTAGGAATCCACCTCTTGTTCTGCTTGGACTTGTTATTAAAACAAGGATGTGTCTAGGCAGCATCCGGATGCTAGTTTGTCCGCTACTGCACTCGCCCAAATAGGAAAGCATCCCACCACCAAACCAGGGTCACCGTGTCCCGCTACGCTCACACAACCAAGTAATTTCCACGCGCAAAGGAAACATGGGAAAAGGCCTCTGCATATGCATCCCCGCTCCAAGGTGCACCCACTGCCCCTCTTTTTGCATCTTGTCTTCTTCCTGTGGATAATTCATGTCATGTATACATGTAGATAACCTTGAAACGTGTAAAACACATGAAAAAATGTGTATGCACGTATTTTTGTGAGTACATATGTACTTTTTTCAAGAAAAAAACACCTATGTGTTGGATCACTACAGGATCGTCTCCCCATGTGCACAAAGAAAAAAAAAATTATTCCTGTGGCAACTTAGTTATTCAAGATCCCAGTTGGATATAACAAAGAACAAACCTAAAATAACTTAGATACAAATTCAAAAAATCTTAGATCCTTACATCAAGAACAACAACCCTACATCAAATAAGTTATATTCAGAAGTCCCCATGTGCATACAACATATAGCAAACCTTCATCAATTTCAATGGACAGGAACCCAGGTTTCATGCAACAAGAGAAACCTTATGAAACAAACTCAGTTGCATATCGAGTAAACCCCAAGTATGACTACAGTAGCTGCAGCCGCAACTACATTAGTTTCGGGTGTAGCTACAGTAGGACCAGGCACGGCGGCTGAATGTCCAATGTTGATTCTTGTTGTCTGAAAAACATATACCAAAGAGAAGAAACTCCATTTAGCCTTATCATACAACCAAAAGAATCCGGCTAAAGCAAACTTTGGCAAATTGATGGTCGCCTTATGAGACAACCGAAAACCGAGTTCAAATATATACAAGAAACAACTTAATAAGATACATTAAGTAAGTTCACTAAATGTCTAAAGCAACTTATCATTTTGCTGATTACCTAACAAAAATCAAACAACCAAAAAATCCTAGTATATATATATGTACAAATTACCTTTTGTGTATGTGTGACTAGCTACCTTGTGTTGAACATCAAAGTTACTTCATAGCAATCCCTAGGTTCTGTGTGCTTGTGCAATTAGTTGGTCGTTGCCCATTAAAAAGGATGTTTCTCAGTATAACCCTAAGTTGCATGTGCATTGTGGTGTCAGTTGTCTTTGTTAGACAACAAAGTTGATTCTTGGTGAACTAACCATGGATCTCTCTCTACCGCATATGCCCAAGCAAATTTAAACATGGTTACTGTATGATGAAGCAACTTAGTTTGTGTTCGAACCAACAAAGTAGTGTATGCCACAACTTAAGAAAAAACGGACACTATGATGAACCAATATTAGAGCAACTCAACGTGTATATGAAGCAACAAGTAATGTATTCCGCAACTTAGAGAAAAAAAGAATATTCTGATGAACTGGTATTAAAACAACATAGCGTGGGTGTGTGTGAAGCATAATAGTAAATGTATGATGCAACTTAGAAAGAAGGCAACATTCTAATAAACCACTATTAAAGCAACTTTGTGTGTGTGTGTGCGAAGAAAATGGTAACACGTGTCGCAACTTAGAAACAGTACAGCAATCTGATAAACCAACATTAAAGAACTTAGTGTGTATGTGAAGCGAGATATTAATGTATGCTGGCATGAACGAGGAAGTTGCATCCCTTCCACAAGAACCATTTCTCGGGATGCGATTCGACTCTATTGCTGGCATGAACTGAGGTGGGGGCACTTGCTCATCTCTATTGTCATTTATTCTTGCTATACTTTAAAGCTTGTCTCCTAAAAACACCTTTATCATTATTCAAATCACGAAAACACAACTTAGTTAGATTCAGTAAACAACTTAAGTAAGTTCAACAAAACAACTCTAAAAAATCAGTATGCAACTTAAGGATGTTGCTGAAAATCAAACTAAACCATAGGTTAAAATAGAAACTAAAATCATTCTGACAATAAAAACAACTTAGTTATATTTTGTGTACAACTTAAGGATGCTGAACAAAACAACTTAATGAAATCCAGTATACAAACTTACTAAAGCATAGGATAAACACAAACTAAAATCATACTGACTAAAAACAACTTAGTTAGATTCCATGAACAACCTAACCATGTTAAACAAACAACTTAATAAATCCAGTATACAAGTTGCTAAACCATATGATAAAACCAACTAATGCATAATGACAATAAAAACAACTCAGTTAGTTTCTGTAAACAACTTAAGAATGTTGAACAGAACAACTTAATGAAATCTATTATACAACTTACTAAATCATACTAGGATAAAACACAAACTAGAAGCATATTGGCAATAAAAACAACTCAGTTAGATTTTGTAAAAAACTTAAGAATGTTGAACAAAACAACTTAATGGTTTCACTTTTCTCTTGTTCTCTCCCGAGGGCATCAATGACATAGCAGGATAATGCGCATGTCAGATTTGAGCAACCAACACTATGCAGGGGTAAAATCAAACTTAAGGATGTTGCCGAAAATCAAAATAAACCATAGGTTAAAATAGAAACTAAAATCATACTGACAATAGAAACAACTTAGTTATATTCTGTGTACAACTTAAACATGTTGAACAAAACAACTTAATGAAATCCAGTATACAAACTTAGTAAAGCATAGGATAAATACAAACTAAAATCATACTGACTAAAAACAACTTAGTTAGATTCTATGAACAACTTAAGCATGTTAAACAAAACAACTTAATGAAATCCAGTATACAAGTTGCTAAACCATATAATAAAACCAACTAATGCATAATGACAATAAAAACAACTTAGTTAGTTTCTATAAACAACTTAAGCATGTCGAACAGAACAACTTAACGAGATCTAGTATACAACTTACTAAATCATACTAGGATGAAACACAAACTAGAATCATACTGATAATAAAAACTACTCAGTTAGATTTTGTAAAAAACTTAAGAATGTTGAACAAAACAACTTAATGGTTTCACTTTTCTCTTGTTCTGTCCCGAAGGCATCAATGACATAGCAGGATAATGCGCATGTCAGATTTGAGCAACCAACACTATGCGAGAACTCTATGACTGAAGACATGAATTGGATAATGGTTGAAACGATTTGGTTGATATGTGGTACAATGTTGTAGCCATGGACTTCTGCAGCATTCTCAAACACACGGAAGAACTCCTCTTGGGTGTGTCTATATAGCTCATCAAGGTCACAAAGGCACTCGAAAAAGGGTCGAAGTGTGTTTTAGTCGAGTTCTTTTATATATAGATTCAACCCTCCAAAGGATGTCATGGAAACTTCTAGTTCTGCATGGCAGCCCTAAAACTTCTACCCATTGCATACAGTGGATATATTCAAGAAACATGGGGAAAATCCATGAGTGCAAGTAAAATCGGTAGCCAGTTTTGGAATTAGATAATTAAATAACTTTACGGGGTCAACACATGATGGTCTATTCAATTTGGAAGTGCCGAACGCAAAATAATTTATAAAATATTGTCACTTGACCTATCACCACTCACATTGTACCAAAAGCATGTACTCCCTTCGTCTCAAATTAGATATCTCAGATTTGTCTAAATTCGTATGTATCTAGATATATTTTAGTGTATAGATATAAGCAAATCTAGACAAATTTCCAACATCTAATTTGAGACAGGGGGAGTACAATCCTAAAAAGATCACAAATTCCTCAAAGCCATAAAAGGAAACACAATGCACAACAAACTACTAAGCTGGAGATAGGTTCCAATATGGTTTGTTTTAAATGTTCCTGACATGACACATAAATGTAGAGTGACACACTTATAAGATGCTCTCTCTTTTATCTAAACAAACTTCCCAAGTAGGGTTCAAAAGGGATCATGAGAAACGTCTTATACATGAAGAAAATCTCCAACTTATCATTAAAACAGAATAAAAATCAACGAACGCCTGTACATGATACTACAAATTTAAAGTAGAGATATCACAGCACAGTATTGATAGAGTGATATATCCTCTCTAATATCCCCGATTCGTAAGTACAACTTCCAAAAAAATCCCCAGTTTTAGCATGTTGACCAGCAAACTGAACCACCCTACGTCAAAAATGAAGGATTTTGGTACATCATCATGCGCACACCTGATCCCTAAATCCCCGGTCAGACTTGAGGAAGAAACGCATGGGTTGAGTCAACTACCGAAGAGAGTAATTCAAGAAAAGCTAGGGCTAGCTCACCAGCGAGGGGTGTCCCGAGTCCAGTGGAGGGGAGGAGGAGGGCACGCCGACGGCAGATATCTCTTCGTGATGGAGGCGGAAGGATTGCTCCGGTCAGAGGGGAGGGGGTGGAGAAGAGGCAGCAGAGTGCGAGGGGCAGAGGCCGCGGCACCGGTGGGGTTTCTTGATTCTTTCCATGGCGGGGCGGCGCAGGCGAGTGGTGGGTGCCGGTCTGCCCGAGCCGCGTCAGCGAGCCATGTGCTGCCAGGGGTTAGCCGCGCAATCGCGCTTGGGGGCAAAGCGGCATGGCTCTAGTGGGGATTTGGTGTAGTTGGCGGGCGGTGCCACACCATGGTACGACAACGCCCGGAGCTGGTGGCGGCGGCCGGAGCAGGAGCTGGCGGCGGCGTCTTCGCAAGGGAGAAAATGGGGGTCGTGGTCGTGTTCGCGAGGAGGAGCAAAACGAGCCAGAAAAAATAAGAGGACCGCAGGTGGAAGTTCTGTCGGAACGACGTGCGTGCAGCGAGGTTGATCATGTAGATCAGACGGTCAAGAGGCGAGTGCTCGCTCGAGCTATCCGGCACCCGAGTGCTTTTTAGCATTTGGGTTAAAACAATGCTTTTTAATGTGCCCATAGTTAAAACAAACCCGGCACCTGATATCATTAACACAATCACTTGTATTATGACCCATATGGAGGAAACGACCGCATCTCCAAACTTTATATACCATGTCATCAATCATTTCCGCAAACTCATCCAAAGGTGCAGACTGGACCTCCATCGAGTTATGAACAACATTGACCACATTCGCAGCAGGTTGAGACTGAACCTCAGGGCTAGAAGTTAGAACATCTGATAGACCAACTCCATTCGGTTCAGGAACCTGAACATTTTCAGAAGAAGATTGCAGAGTGAACTGAAGAGGCTTAACATCGCCAAAGGGAATACTAGGGCGGGCATCAGTGATAAAAGTGTCAGGCAAAATTACTCCCCCAGATTTAGAATCCTTCAGGTCATTATAACCTAAGCATGTAGAATAACTCAAAGATTCAGCAAATACTAACTTCTTTTGATAGGCTTGAGCAGATTTCATTATTGATTTGGGTCGAGTAGACCGAAGTGCAGCTAAGCCCCTCTCAATTCTTCACTTAGATGGACTAATGAGAGTCCACTCTTTATCGTTATCTTGTTGCCATTGTGCAAATTCATGCTGCCAATTCGGTCCACCCGCACCCCACAAGTGGAAAAAAAATTTGAACTGCTCACATGAAAATTTCCGCAATTTAATGATGTGAAAGCCCACTTCCTTGCTAGCAACATTGAAAGAAAACACCCTGTCTCTTAACAGAGAAACATCCAGTTCTCCACATTAGCCCCCAATGACTGCTTCCAAAGCAATACTGACAAGGTCTTCATCCAATTTAAAAGCAGCTCGACCAAACGAGACCAAGAGAATGAAATTTCCAGATTTATCAGCAGGATGAACGTCAGAATTAAATTTCCTTCTAACATCTTTAGCAAAATTATTACCATGAGAGAAATTTAAGCCAAGTATGACAGAAGCATGAACAGATAGTGCAAAAGAGCTAGCCTGAACCATAGACTCAGAGTCTCGATCATCAGACACATGACCATCTGAATCTGATTCATTATGTTGTGATACCACGGGGGAATAAATCATCTTTCTGGTGTCCACCGGCCTTTCCATCCGATCAGACAAAGGCACACTAAGTCTGACAACATGCATAGGAAACTGAATTTTGGCCCCAATATTGAAAACATCATGAGATGCGTGAGCCTTCCAGGCAATTTGATCTCCACGTGCATTAATCAAAACCAACTTCTTAAAATTGATCCAAAGTTCAAGGATACTATCATATGCTTTCATACAACCACGATTTAAATCCTTAAACATGGAGTACGTAATCTTCCATCTCCTGACCCTCCGATCAGAAGAAGCAGGAGTAACCAGATCCGGGTTAGAAACGCATACCACAGCGGGAGAAATAATACAGCTCTAGACTTTAACTCGATGCGATGAAAATCTTACCACAGATCCAATGTCAATCACTTCACCTGGAACATGATGTCTGTCAACTACTAATTCTCCTGTTGATCCCATAAGGACCAACCAGTCAGGTCCCCATTGATGAATTTCACCAACGCGGGTCACATATCCATCTTGGGAGGAGGCATCATCCGAAATGAAGAAACCGTCCAATGGCCAAACAGATTGTTGAAATATGATCCAAATTTATTAAGGAGGCTAACTTCTGACGGAGCGGAGCGACAGCCCCTCGCGGTACGGATCGTTGATGACTTAGGTTACCACCGCTATATATACCTCTTGTAAGCCGCCGGTTGTGACAAGTTGCATCTGTGAAATCTCCGGCGTTGTGTAAACAGTCCTCGTTATAGTGAAAATTTGCTGGCTGGCGTCCGTGGTTTTTCCCCCGCTCTTTGTTTGAGAGGGTTTTCCACGTTAAATTTGTGTCCCCCTTGTTGTGATTTCGTTTTTGTTCTTCGTTATTTGATTGTCGCAAAGCTATCACAGATGAGGCGACATGTGGAGGGAAACCTAGATGGATGGGAAGGGGAGGCCAAGGCGGTGAGATTGATCGGAACAACTCCAGAGAAACACCTGCAGGCGACCACGCGCTAGGGTTTAGGTGGAGGTGGAGACGCCATTCACGTTACGATGGGTTAAGTCTGGAAATGTTATCAAGATGCCATCTTGGAGTCTCCCTCCCTTCCAACCCTTGTACATTTTTGGAAATGCACTTGAACCATCTTATAAACCATCCTAAGGACTACCAATGCCCACTCTTAACCTTGGCTACATCACCTTTTAACCCACTTGTTCTTGATGATTTTGCAGGCAAGAAAATAATATTTCCTGCAAATCTTATCAACTAGCCTACTTGGTTAGAAGCTCACACCTTCATCCTACCTTCTTTGGACCAAATATTTTCATGGTTGTGTTGTACTCATAAAGGTATAGCCATACCTACTTCACTTGTTCCAAATGGATTCTTGTGCTTCAAAAACCTACAAGGTTTTGAAGGCTATTTGATAATCACCTTCGGCACCCTTATTTTATTCAAAGTTTGAAATCAATTTCTAGAGCACTCAAGCATGATCAAGCTCAACTTCTTGTACCATGGTGATATACTCAACTTGGTATATCCATCCATCTAGCCCCTGGCCCAAGGGGAGAGTTGACTCCAAGATCCAACCATGTTTTGATGGTATAAAAATAATAATGTCTAAGATCCTATATCTCTTGCTTCCAAATCAAGTTGGATTTCCAAAACCCAACCCTAAAAATGGTAGATACAACATATGTACATCATCTAACTTGGATATAAAGATTTATAAATTAATATCAATAATTGTTTTGGCCCAAAAGCAGTTAAATCCCTCTAATTAACAAAAACCTCAAAACTCCTTCTATAAAGGAAAGTTGGTTTTTCCCCAAACCACTTGGTCAAATAAATGAACACTTGATGCCTATACAGCCTATCCTTTCTTCCCACCTCAAAAATAAATATTTTTTAGATGTTTTATTATTTCCTTTTGCCCCTTTTCTTAAATGGGAGAAACAAGAAATAATAGCTTAAAAATACTTTTCCATCTCAATAAATCCTAGGAAAATTCCCCCAAGTGTGACTTAATGTTTGGGACCATCTCCAACCAAAAAAACTCTTTGTCCAATTCAAAAATCTCAAATGAATTCATTTAAACCATTTTAGCACTTTTTGAATAATCGAGCCAAAAAGGATCTAAATATCTCTAAAAAATCCTGAACAATTTCCTAGGGAGTATCTTGAAAATACCCATCCACTAGCACCTTTAAATCACCTAGTCAAAACCACTAACAAAGATCATCAAAACTTCACCACACATGTCCACTTGATCATGACAGCAACCCCCATCACCCCCATGGACGACACCACTGTAGCAAACCCTAGCCTCTTGTCCTATAGTGCTTGGAGCAAAGCAAGAATGGGAGACAAGCATATCATGCCAATTTTTCTTCAAACTTGCTGCAATAGCCATCTCTGCCCCTCTGCATGACACAGGGCTCCCACACTCCTCCCTCGCCGCCCCTGCTGCCCAATGCCTGGCCACCTCCCTCTCCCCAAACTCCTCCTACACCATGTCCATCATGGACCTCGTCCTCTTTGTTAAATAGGCTAGAGGCCACCCCATCACCCACTCTTCGGATCATTTGCCCCCAACCAGTCCCCCTCAACTCCCCCGAGATCCCCTCCCCTTCCCCTCCTCTACTCTGGCCAAAAAAGAGAAAAGACAAGCTCCTCGGCCATTTTCGAGATCTTGGTGCAGCTCCGCCTCCCCCTGCTCTCCTCCTCCTGCTTGAGGCCTAACTGAGCTCCCCATGATCTGATCTACCCTTCCCCTGCCTCCTTTTTTGTCACAGGGACACCGAAGTAGCCATCCCCGATGCATGTCCAAGGGAGAGTTCCCCTAGGACGTCGGTGAACCTGAGAGCAAGTAGTGGTGCTGACACTTCCTACGTGTTCTCCTGGACCCCTTCTTACTCTATGCCACCCAACTAGCGACATGCAATGCACCCAGTGCATGGTCCAGCGCGCACCCGAGCAAACCGCTACTGCAGATGCGCGCGACCCTTCCCCATCGTCAGACCCTGACATGCCGCCCCTCCCCGTGGTCGCCAGTGAGCACCGCGTAGTCCAGGACCATCCTCGTCGCCTCTCCCCTCCCTAGGTTAGACTTCCCGCGTTCCCTACCGCTAGCTAGGGTTCTGCCATCGTATGGTAGTTGCGAGCGAGGATGACGAGCGACCGCCGTCAATTGCATTCTAATCGAACGGTCGACGTTCGCCGATACCGCTTTGCGAGCTCTGACCCACTGATGACTGAGCCCCTCCCGTCAGCTTCAAAAAGTCCTCCCATGCACATCAGCGCGAAATGGGCCGGCTGTCGCACTACGCAACCCAGTATTCCCTTAGAGCTCTCCCAGTTGCCCCCTAATGTTTTCCCTTTTATAAATATTTTCAGATCTGAAGCTTAATCTATTGGTTTAAATCGAAATAAAAATGAAAAAGACCATATTTGGTCCCGAAATAAATTTCTTCTTATTCTTGCATGTTTTGTGCAACATGTAGAACTGATTCCTTGCCAAAAATAAATTTCAGTATTAGCTGGCATTAAAACTACTAAAGTGTACCCTTTTTCACCAAATAAATTTCTCAGTAAGTTTTACACAACCAAATGGGATGAATCCAAGTTCTTCTGAAAGGTATTGTCTATAGCTATCATTTAGACTTTATCTTAGTCCAATTGGAACTTTTGTTTTCGTTTAACAAAAATAACAAAAATAATTAATATCTCACTTTAGAAAATTACCTAGGAAAAACTATAATGTGGTTCGAGTTGAATCCAACTCTCAATGATGTGCTACTTCAATACCTAACAAACCCTAGGAGATCACTATTTATTGAGCCTCTTGTGAATTTTAATGAATTAAATACTTATGTAGGTGGTTTTATCACTAGATAAATCATTCTAAATGTAACATCCTAATTTCAGCAACCCTGATTAGTTTTCCAGAATGCAAAAATTAGGGGGAACAAAAACTTTTTCTTGTTAAGTGTTGCAGTGTTTGCTTGTTGTTGTCTGTGCTTATGCCTCTGAAGGTGCCACTGATGATATACTCCCTAGCTCAACCTTAGTTGACAAAAGCTATTTAACAAAACTATCCTGGCTCATTTTACATATTCTCAAATGTTCTGGCATTTCAAACATGAGCCAAGATGCTTCTGTAACCAAAACTATTTTAGTAGCTTCTATTGACCAAACCATGGAGAACTATAATCTCCTTATGTTTCCAAGAAAAAACCTTCAGCTACTCTTACTTCTAGGATTTCCAAAACCGTGTATAAAACTTTTGAATTCTACTCTTGGTAGGGATACCAAGAATTCTTACCTTATTCAAACTCCAACCTTTCAAAAACTGCCCATCCTTACCTCAAGCTAGGCTAGATGGTAACCCTAGTAGTAGTTGATTTGTTTGTAAGATGAGTTGCCTTGATCTGCTGTTTGACTTGATTGCTTAGAAGAAGTATGAGATGCTCTAGGAGCTCATCCTCTAGGATCAAGAAACTTTAAAATCCCCAAACCCTAAGCAAGAATACAAGATGGATTCTAAAGTGATCCATTCTAGAAGTTTCCAAGTCAATGAAGACCAATATCAAGCATGGATCTATTCTACCCAATGTCAACACCCGGATTTTTAATCCCAGATGCCCGTTATGCCATACCTCGCAATCCCAGGATTACCATTTTTGCGAGACATAACGGATTGGATATCACAGTACATCATCCATTACAAACCATATATAAGGTCTTACACAAATAAGGATCTCATGATCCAGTCTTAATACAACAAACAATATAAATAAAAGATAAGCGTAGCGGTGGGGTCCATCTTCAGGGGGCACAAGCAATGCTGACGAAGGCAGATAGTCCTAGTTATCATAGCCGTCCTGTTGGCCATCATCTTGATAGTCTCCTTCATAGTCTGGCCATGAGAATAGCCAGGGACAAAAGCCATGAGTACTCTTTAAGTACTCGCAAACTACCACTAACAAGTAGTATAGTTCTAGGTTAAAGTGCTAACTCTAAGTTTAACTATAAAGTTAGGTTTGAAACCTAAGCTGAGTTCTAAAGCAAAGAAAGATACAATAAAGTTCTATAATCACTTAAGTTGGGAAGCTATTGTCATAAACATAACCCTGTTGTGGTCAAGTCAAAATTCATCATTCATTTCATAAGTTATTTGGAAAACAGCTGACAACAAAACAGTATGGCCATTCCAACTGTCCATAACCGCGGACGCGGCTATTCGAATAGTTTGACACTCTATAGAGGTGGTACACTTTCACCACAAGATTCGATACATCTATCAGGGATAACCCTGAATCATCATACTTACTATGCAGATAATCAAACATAACCTTCCCTTTACACACCCTAGTATAAGCACCTCTCCTATGAGCATGGCCTCCCAACCATGACCATCAGTCATCTTGGGCACTACATAGGTGGACATCATGAGAGGTAGCCTCATCTCAAACCTCCCCCGCGAGGGAACTAATACTAATGCATATAAATTTCCAGCTAAGCCTTACCCAATTCAGGTAGTGTGGTTGTACGGTAAATTTGGAATAGTATCGCATCCGAATCCAACCATCAGTTTTATAAAAGGGTTAAGGATCATGCCTCAACATTTTCATCATCATAAACCATTTGTGTTTCTCAACACATGTCAAAACATCTCAATAGAATGACTCATCATTCCAAGGTTTTCGTAATTCTTTTTCACCAAGTGTTCCCATCTAAAGTGACTCAAGTTTTTGATCTACTCTAAACTACTAAGTTAAGAGTGTTCACTAAGGTGGAAAAGATGGGTTCAATCTCATGCCATAGAATGACATCTAAAGGGGGTTGTAAATAGGTCAAGTTTTATACTCTTTATGCTACCTTCAAAACAAATAAAGAGCTTTGTGTAAAGTAAGGAAGTAAAACTTGTAAATAAGACTTGAGGTAACTAATAGTCAAAGTGGTATGACTCAAGCATGCCTATAGAATCTTGGATCAAGGTAACTAGCTTAATTCTAGTTTGCTACAATAGCTTGCCTTGGTTGGTGCAGTGGTTGAAGTTTTCTTCTTCTTCTTCTTGGTAGAACTCCTCCTCCTCGAAAGCTTGGTCGGTACTATCGTCTATAAATACATACATAGTACACAATCACCAAACAATACTTAACTAGTCTAATTAGCATTCTAAGACACACATTTGATGATCTATTATCATCTCAAGCACCACAAGTTTAAATTAATAGTTTCACTCTTTTTAATTTAGAAAAGTAATTTCTACTCATTGAAAAAGTAACTAAGATTTAATATTCACCACTTAAAATATGGGATCATGTGGACACATGTCATCACAACATATTCTAACATGTCAGAATGTGATTTAAGGGTTGGATCATAATTACTTTGGTTTAAGTTCAATATTTAATGATTTAAAGTGACTAGAAATGCCTATATAGCATTATTTTGGTACTAGTCCAAAGTCACTGCATGTAAAGCTTCATATTATTACATAGTTAGGTAGATATGAAGAAATATGAATTTTGAGAGTTGGAATCAACACAAAATCTATCTTAGTTGATTTTATAAAAATGTTGCAAGGTGCAAATGCTTCTGTTTTGTTATTTTTACTAGGAGAGATCTATAACTCTAATTGAATTAAATCCAACGGTCTTGGATAGATCATTTCAAAATCTTTCAGGCAAAATTAGTTTCATGCTATTTGGATTTGTCAAACTCCCAGAATTGATTTTTAAACTAGTGGATAGAAACTAGATTAACTCTAAATGGAAAAAGCTAAATTTGAAATTCTAACTCGCGCGGGAACTAACTGGGCCGGCCCAGCTACGCACAGTGAGCGAAGAAGGCTGCCTGACATGCGGGCTCCATTGGTCAGCGGCACAGAAACACCGAAACGGTATCGGGCATTCTGGGCCACACGATCTAAAGACGATCTAATGGTGGGGAGTCATCGTCGACGACGGATTACTCCGGCGAGAGTCTGACCGAGCCGCGGCGGTGGGGTTTGATTGAGGGAATACCAGGGCCATATTGCATATCCTATTTTTATTATTATTATCTTAAGGTGGTTTGCGAGTACATTCAAAGTACTCACTAGCATTGTCCCTGGCTATTAACTTGGTCAGATAGCAAGAAGAAGGCGACGATGACGACTATGCGAGCTAGGACGTTCCCCTAGTCAGTTGCCTGTAGGTTAAGGCCTGGCTCGGTCTCTACGCTGAATGAAGTTCCGCTGATGTTGATCGATGTAGCCATAATGGCAAATAAGGTATGACACGTATTCGTTATGTATTGGATGTTTACTTTGATACTTGTCGGTTATGTGCCACGACTAACTAATCATGGGATCGTGGTTGTATGCGTAACAGGGATTCTCGAAGGATTAATCCGGGGGCCCCATAGACTTGGTATCAGAGCCATTCTAACTGTAGGAGAACCTTAGTTAGCATGGTCGCTAGATAGGAACCTTATTTTGAAAACCCGGCTTTCGAAAACTAGTTTCTCAATGAATATCAAAAAGTTCTACTTCTTCTCTTACTCTAAGTAAATGCTTTCGAAAATTGTTTCCTCTAACTCTCGTAGAAACTTTAAACCTACGGATTTTAAATAACTAGGATCTAGAACCCGGTGAAGACAATGAGAACAAGATGAATACAAGCAACTACCAGCAAACACAAGGAGACTACAATATCGCTCTACCAGAGAAATCCTCATAATCAGAAGACATCAGGTGTTGCACTATCAGGAAGCGTCCAAGATATGACGAAGGATTTATCATCAAGATAGTGACTCCAACCTAAAGAAAGACGATATCTAGGGTCAATAGTCCTAAGAATAGGATTCCCCTATATCGCGAGTAGTTAACTCCTTGGTCCCTAACATTGACTGTGTTTGCTTGCCAAAGTGCATTATGTGTGGCTTGGTGTGTGTTGTCTGCCGAGGACATTGCGATTCTCTCGCTCTGTTCGCTTTGTTTGCAATGTTCTGGTTTGCTTTGACCTCCTTAAAAATGTGACTTGAGGAGCGATAACCCACCTACTAACTCAGGAAACCCCTGTGTTAGCTGTCGGTAATGAGACCCAGGCTAACCTCGAGAGTATATGAGAGGAAAAGCATTGGAAGAATCAGGAGTTTGATCTCATCAAGTAAGAACTACTAGAAGACCCCTCCTCAGCAGGATGGCGTACCCCATCCCACTCACCTCTCAAGACTGGTCGATAGCACAACACTCCCTTATCCCTCGATATATTACATCAAGAATCCCGTTGAAGCCAGAAGTCGATCATCGAAGGATCCTCAATATCCACAAGAAACCACCCCGCCAAGGTTGATAAAATAAGGCATCACTCGAAGACCCTAGCTCAAGACTCTGGGAAAATATAGCCTTCTGCTAACATCATGTCAGCACTCCCAGAAAGAAGATCTACACCATTCTTGAAGGACCTTAGTGAAGCTCTAAGGTGGTCTTTCCACTCAACTCTCTAAGAGTACCTACCGAAAGATACTTCAGGAAAAATTCCCAACCCTGACGTCCTTCTCCAGGAATCATCTCGAGAATCGTCCAAACCTCAGAAGATAAACCTCGTCAACATACGTCAAAAGACTCCTAATCTCTCAGTACCCAAGAAGCCCTAACCAGGACAACCTGAATACCTGAAGTCAACCAAACTACGGAAGCCAACAAAACTATCCTCTCAATGGTTCGAAGAAGACTAAGGAGTTTAAATCTAAGAACATTCCATGGAGATCCTCCCGGGCTATTCTAGTTTAAGACCCTCCTGAAGGTTCACCAGATCACTAACCCCTCAGTTCCAACCCATTTAGGGGACTTGCGACTTCAATAGATTCAAATAGGCTAAGTACGAATAACAGTATTATATGAGCCTCGTAGGACATAGTTTGTGGACTTCATCTGAAGGTTTCAACCCCGACGGAAGAATTGGTGATACTCCTCAAAACATCATCCCATGGCTCGAAGAAGGAAGTAATATGTCAACTCTCCGATCAACCCCAGTTTAATCCTAAGGGGGAAAGACTGTGTATTTCCCACAAAAATAGAGTAACTCTTCGCCAGAAGCAAACTCAAGAGTTTTGACCCTAAAATCGTTAAATAGGATACGCTACGACCCTAAGGTAGAGCCGTGGATCCTTAGAGAAAGGTACACCCAGCCGTAGTCTACCCTCCGAAGAGTACCCCGTGAAGCTCAGAACTGAGGTAGTCCTCTCAACCAAAACCCTCGGGATAGCAAATCCGGAGGGAACCAAAGGTCATCCCTTGCAATCAGGACTAGACTCTGCTTAACTCTCCGTGCATCCCGGAAGACTAAAGCTCAACTTCATCGATGTAGTAACCACTTCCAAGGACGGGTACCGTAAGATAGCACGCTTCGAACCAGTAGCGCTAACCTTGACTCAAAATCCCCTAGCCCTACTCTCCTGAATCTCGGGACGAGATTCTTTTAAGGGGGAAAGGTCTGTAACATCCCAATTTCAGCAACCCTGATTAGTTGTCCAGAATGCAAAAATTAGGGGGAACAAAAACTTTTTCTTGTTAAGTGTTGCAGTGTTTGCTTGTTGTTGTTTGTGCTTATGCCTCTGAAGGTGCCACTAATGATATACTCCCTATCTCAACCTCAGTTGATAAAAGCTATTTAACAAAACTATCCTGCCTCATTTTACATATTCTCAAATGTTCTGGCATTTCAAACATGAGCCAAGATGCTTCTGTAACCAAAACTATTTTAGTAGCTTCTATTGACCAAACCATGGAGAACTATAATCTCCTTATGTTTTCAAGACAAAACCTTCTGCTACTCTTACCTCTAGGATTTACAAAACCTCGTATAAAACTTTTGAATTCTACTCTTGGTAGGGATACCAAGAATTCTTACCTTATTCGAACTCCAACCTTTCAAAAACTACCCATCCTTACCTCAATCTTGGCTTGATGGTAACCCTAGTAGTAGTTGATTTGTTTGTAAGATGAGTTGCCTTGATCTGCTATTTGACTTGATTGCTTAGAAGAAGTATGAGATACTCTAGGAGATGTGGCGCCCCGCAAAACCACTACTAGAAAATCACGTTGTTTTTGTGCATTGCATCATCATGACCGCATGCTCATGTCATCATGCCACCTTGCATTTGAGCATCGTCATCACCATGCATCTGTTTGTCTGAAACTATTTTCGAAAACCTATTTTGTTTTTTTCTAATTAAGCCCCGTCTTTATTCAAATACAAAACCCGGGTGATCCGAAGACCGTACCGGTTCCAAGTCGAGATCGCCATCATCAAGGAAACCGGTACACCAAGACCTTCGTACATGGATGGCCACCGACAAGACCGGCTCAACGCCGATGGGTTCGAGGGATGTACATGGTGCCACTAGAAGACCCCTTCATGCCAAGATCTCCGTCTCGGAACGACAAGGCCTCCTCGTGGGCAAGCGACCCGAGTCCGACACCGACAATCGAAATCGTCGAACCGACAAGTTCGCCTACACGGACACTGAGCGCCAAGATCTTCCCCTCGGAACACCTTGATCTCCTTCACAGATCCAAAGACCCTGAACCCCTGTCGAACCCCGAATCCCTGGAACCCAAGATCTCCCGAACCCCGATGTGTGAACTCTTTTCCCGAGCCCCTATTTTATAAATGCTATATATAAAACTTGTTGCATATTAATTGTTCATGCATGCATACATGTCTGTGGTTTGGCGGCATTATGCCGATTCACCTCATAATTAGATATGGAGTCTATATGCGGGATACCTTTGTCTTATTCTGGACTCCATTTAAATTGGCGTAGCGAACCGATGCCCTGTTTCGCCTTGTTAATTCAACATTTAAAATTGCAGGGTAGATAAATAACTTGAACCTCTTAATTAATTGTTGGGACCCCGGTTCTGCTTAATACTGCCTAATTGCACCGCATCTGTGCCATGCCATACATCATATCATAAGCATGCCGGATCTTCTGCCGTAGTATTAAATATTGCATCCGGTGTTTCTTCTAGTGTTTGCTTCTTCGCGGATTAGGCCGATGAGTGGATGCGAGTATCGAAAAGTTCTTCGGATATGATCCGTCGGCAATGTTTTCCCAGGCGAGCATCTCTTCCCCTTCTACCTATTTTGCATTTATAGTCTTTATTTCCTCCTGTTGATCTATTGCTATCCGTGTCGCGATGCTTTAGATTCCGTGCACCAGTTATATCCCGTGCAGCCTCTATATTGCCATGGACACCTCCTAATACCTGTTGTTTGGTAGAGAGCTGGCCTTCCGAGTCATAGTTGCTTGCGCAGGTGTGATCTCGTGTTGTCAAGTACCACAGTTGTTGGAATGCTGGAAGATGCTTATTGGTGGAGATGTTTATTGGTGGAGATGATCATGAATTTAAATCCAACTATTAAAATGCTAGATATAACTAATGCAGAGGCATCGGTGGGCAATAGATGTTATTTGGTTCTTCCACGCTCACTTGTGTCCCGTAGGACCCCGAGTACTTGATACCTGTTCCTTGATTTTTCGCACTATCCACATCTGGGAGACCTTATGGACCCTCCTGAGCCAGAGCTTGATTCATTTCTATTTCTTGGGGCCACAAAGTAGTTTGGGGCTTTATTACTATCCTGTACTTATGCCATGCTTTACTGTTTTATTTACGATTGTGCATGGAGCACCTGTACTGTTTTGGATCGTGCCACATTTTCGCGGTATCGACAAGCTCAGTCACACTTTCGGGTTCCCTGTCGTTTACAGCCGTCGACGCAAACCCTGGGTCCATTCCGGAGCCGGCCAACTTCATTACGGGTAGCTTAGTGGGGTGGCCCCCTGAACTATTTCTGAATCCTGTGATCACTTTGTCGTGAAAGCCTCGTTGGGTTTTGAGTTGGTTTTTCCGAGGTGGATCGAGTGTGTGTTGCTATTTGTGCACCCTTGCAGGGTAAAACTTTCTGAAAGCCGTGTCCGCGGTTATGGACGACTTGGAGCACAGTATCTCGATCATAGACAAGCATAACTAAAGTAGTGCTATAAATTTGACTTAATATGTGACTAGTAAGCAGATGCAACTATAATGGAATGGATAATAAAAATGCCAACAACTGGTGGATCTGTGGTGATCTGTGTCATACTATACCTGTCTAGTAAGTATTGCAACTCCAATGGAATGTGATAAAAGTGCCAACAACTGCTGGGTTTTTGGGGATTCCTCAGGACAATTATATCCGACTAGTAAATGCTTCCACTACAACGAAATGATTAATTAAAACTGCCCACTGCTTATGCTATCAGGATGACTCATGCTATCTATATCTGATTAGTAAGTGCTGCAACTATAACGGAATGAGTAAAATTGCCAACTGTGTGAGTTCCTCGGTCCGACTTCCTCGTTTGGTCTCGAGGGGGAAATACCAGGAGGGGTTTGTTTGGTGTTAGCTTCAGGTTGGATCCGAATAGGTCTTTCTTATCCCTCTCTAATAACCACCAGTTGTTTCGAGTCTCTATAGGTTGTTTAGTGCCGCTGCGCTGCCAATTCAGCCCACCATACCTATGTAGGCGAGAGCCGCCGAATTCTAGCCTCGCCATGTACTGGCCTCAGTACTGACGCTCCTATTTTTCCTTTGCCCTTTGTCGGCACCCCTTTTGTTTTAGCAGGTTTGAGATCAACGTCGTTAGCAGGGTTACCCTTCCGGCTTGGCCTGGGCAGGGTTATGGACGCCATTGGTTATTCTTCAGGGCTCTTAGGCCCATTTGCATCTTGTCCGTAGGACGCTCTATCGTTTCGAGGTGATTTGGATCTTTGTATATTATATCTGTATTCTTGACTCGTTGAGTCACTGTTGTATATATATATCTGTTCTGCGGGTCCCATCGAGGACTGTTGTGTAATGTTATTACTTTGTTTTCCACCCGCACGAAAGTGCCTGGTGGGCGTCCTTGAATCGTTTCTATGCGGGTTTGGCGGAAAGGGCTAAAACTTGCATAGGGCCGATTCGAGGGTGTTACAGGAGCTCATCCTCTAGGATCAAGAAACTTTAAAATCACCAAACCCTAAGCAAGAATACAAGATGTATCTGATCTCTAGCCACTAATTGATCATCTAGAACCCTTAACCAGATCAATTCTGAAGTGATCCATTCTAGAAGTTTCCAAGTCAATGAAGACCCATATTTAGCATGGATCTATTCTACCCAATCTACACTTCAACATCATCCACTTGATGATGCTTTGATACCTTGCAACCCATCAAAAACATCTCCTCTCATACTCTAGTCAAAATCCTCAAATCTGCCAAATTTGGCTAAGTCTGGAATCTGTTCCAACATCACCTTTTTGAATGCCTCCTATTCTCAACCCTTGTGCATTTTTGAAAATGCATTTGAACCATCTTGTTAAACATCATAAAGACTACCAATGCCCACTCTTTCCCTTGATTAGATCATCCTCCAACCCACTTGTTCTATATGGTTTTGCAGGCAAGAAAATAACTTTTCCTACAAATCTAGTCAACATGCCTACTTTGACACAAGCTCACACCACCATCCCACCTTCTATGGACCAACTCCTTGCATGGTTGTATTCTACTCATATAGGTCTATCAATACCTACTTAACTTGTTACAAGTGGATCCTTGTGCTTCTTAAACCCACAAGGTTTCGAAGGCTAGTTGATAATCTGGTTTGGCAGGCTTATGTTATTCAAAGTTTGAAGGCTTTTCTTGGTGAGCTCAAGCAGGATCAAGCTCAAAACTCTACACCATTGCGGTCTACATCACTCGGTCTATCCATCCATATATCCCATGCCCAAAGGGGAGCCTTGATCTCCAAGATCCAACAAGGTTTTGGTGGCATGAAAACAATCTTACCCAAGATCCTTAAATCTCTACTTTTCACCAAAATCAACTTGGATTCCCCAATCCCAAGGTTGCAAATACTTGTTACACCTTGTCTACATCATCTACCTTGATCCTCAATATTTATCAAATATTATCCATAATTATTTTGGCCCAAAACCTATTATATCCCCTTAATCAACAAAAACCTCAAAACTCCTTCTACAAAGGAAAGTTTGGTTTTTGCCAAAACACTTCTCCAACATTTTGCTCAATTGAGGTCCATATATCACACCCTACATTCCCATCTCAAAAATAAATATTTTTGAGATCCTTTATTATTTCTTTTTGCCCCTTTTCTCAAATGGCAGAAATGGAATAATAATTGTTTTAAATACTTTTAACCCCCAATAAATCTTGGGAAAAATCACCATAGTGTGAATTACTATTTATGACCATCTGACATCAAAATCGAACCTGGTACAATGTAAAAATATCAAATGAGCTTCTAGAATTTACTTCTGCACTTTTTTTGAATAAAGGATTTTTAGTGAACTAAAAATCTTCTGAAAAATCCCAATAAATTCCTAGAGCTATGCCTTGTCATCATCTACCCATCAGTACCATCTCCCCACCATGTCCAAAACAAATTTTGGAACTTCCTTCACACGCCTCCATGTGATCAAATTTGCCAAATCAATCAAGCATTGATCCAAAACCACCCCAAACCCCATGGAAACTTGCTCTCCACTTCTCCACAGTACCCAGTCCTCAGTCCTAATCGTGTGCACTATAGATAAGGTACTGTAGTACCACCTTCCCCTTGTCTCTTATGCTTGGAAGGAGAGGGACATGCCCCATCAAACAACCACCCAACAACTGCTGCACCCTCTCCCTCTCTGCTTTACTGCACGACCACAGAGCCCCCTCCTCCCTCTCCCCACCGCCCAAGTCGACCAACCACTGGCCAACACCTCTCCCCATGTCCAAAATGGACATTACACATCCTAAGCTCCCTTCCTAGTTTAAATAAGCCAGAGGCCACCCCGCGCCTCCCTCTGTCCCTCATTTCACTCCTCTCTCTCCCACTTACCACCCCAAGCTCCCCAACCTCTCCCCTTCTCTGCCTCGCCCAGGAAAAGGAGGAACTCGCCTCTCGGCCATTGACAAGAAGATGAGCTAGACCCCCTCTCCCTTGCCCACCTCCCTCTGCATGTCACTGTATTGTGACCCCTCCTCCTACTCTATCTTATACTACTTTTCCTGTGGCCCAGGACCACCTGTTCTGGCCTCCCCGGCGAAGTCCGACGAGGTTGCCTCGGCCTCCACCGCGCGAGCCACCCCTAGTCGGGGAACCGGCCTCTATCACCGCTCGTCAGGACTGCTGTCGCGCGCCGCTTCACCTCCGCCCCTCCTCAGTGCCTCTCCGCCCCGCTGGTAAGCTCCCTGCGCTGCCCCGACGCTCCTCTAGGGTTTCCTCTCGCCGCCGCCGCGACAGAGGAGGACAACGGTCCCTCACCGTCGATCCGGTTCTAATCGGACGATGCAGGGCCGCTGATACCCCTTCACCCCCTCTCACTGAATGGCGGGCCCGTCCCCTACCATTTGAACTGCATCTCCCGTGCGCACCGACGCGAGCCGGGCCGGCCGAGTGTTGGGGGGATACCCCCGGGTAGGGTCACTCCGGGGTATAAGGGCCGAGTTAGCCGAGGTTCGGTAAGGTCAAAGCGGATGCTGGCCGGGTCACCTCAAGGCAGGCCGAATCACGGAGTAACCCGGACCAGGAGGGGTCGCCTGACATTGTCTCATCCCGACTTAAGGAGTAAGTCGGAAGTGCTAGTCTAACTTATATGCAGGAACAGGTGTGGCTGGATCTACTATGATCCGGGTCCTCACTTAGCTTCTAGGAGAAGGAAGGGATCTCTCTGGTAAAAAAGAAGGTCCGGTACACACTGCATGAGCGGAGAAAGCAAGGGCAGGACCACCGGGTAGTGGCTGACAAGGGTGACGACGCCCATGTCGGCTGACGCAGGCGCCGCAGAGGCTTACGTCGCTAAAGCATGTGTGACGGCGGGGAAAAGCACCCCGGTCGGGTTACCACTTTGGGAGGGGGCATATTCTTAGGAATATGCTCCACGTATGCCCTAGGCGGGGACCGAACTTCCTCTATATAAGGGGGGCTAGGTCTCTGGTAGAAGGGGTTGGTTGAGCTCTAGTTGATTTGGTGATTCCATAGGGCTAGTTGATCAAGGGTTCTAGGGAAAAATAGTAGGCAAGAGTAAGAGTCCCCACCTTCTTCCTCCTCTCGCCAATACAGCTCAAGGAGCACTTGTAATCTCGAGATATAGCAATACAAACTTCTGTGTGGAGAATCACTCCACTATCCCTCCCTGGATTCCCCTAGCGTGTATTAGTCCCCTCCTTTAGCCTATCCATGGCATCTGCCATGACACCACCACGACAGTTGGCACCCATCGTGGGGCTAGCAGCGCTAGCAGGGGTGAAGATCCGGACGAGAAACCTCATTGGCACCGGCGAACGCGTCGTCTCCGGGCTTGTTCGGCGCTTTGGAGCGCTGGATTTCATCAGCGACAACGCTGGCTGCTTCGGCACGCGCCCACTTCCGTGCAACGGCCTCTTCGTCAAGCTCGGTGCGCACAAGGTCTACGTTGCTGTGGACGTATCATGCGTCCATCCGCGCCGCGTCGTCGATGCGAGGGAACCACCCCTCACTATGGCTCGCGGGGCGCGTATCGCTCGCTCCCCGGACCATGTGGAGGTAATGATGTCTGCGCCAGGTGCAGGCGCAAGCAAGGACCCAGCACCAGACCCAGAGGTAACACCTAAGGCACCGAGGAAAGGTAGAGTACCTCCACTAGAGAGGCCTTAGAACATACTGAGAGAAGCTATGGATAGCTTGGCTAACCCGGTAGCAGCAGTGGTACATCCGGCTCAGGCACATGCCGAGCTAGAGGGAACTAGGCAAAAGATACTGGAGGGCGCAAAGAAAATAGCCGCGGCTCAGCAGTCGCTGAACATGACGCTGCGTGAGTACGCAAAGGCAAACAAAGTTGATACGGTAAAAGTAAAAGGGAGAAATCTCATAAGCGAGATGAACAGAGAAGGTGATGATGGAGCAGAAGGGTCGGAAAACTATCTGTCTGCGGGGTTGCCGAAGTATAGTACCCCGGCGAAGAACCTCAGAGCAGCAGATGCGGCTGCGTCCGAGTTAGAGGGTCTGACAGGTGAGGCCCGTCAAAGACAGCAAGATAGGGTTAACGAGCTGGTTCGGATCGCGAACAGACAAAACGAAGAGCTGCTAAGAGCTAACCCGGAGAGAGCCGGAGCTTCCAAAATCGTCCATTCGGTGATGGGTAACCCGGAGAAATCCGTTGGAGCCGCATCATCGCCTCATGGTGGTCCAAGGAGAGAAGAGGTAGTAACCTCAGCCAGACGGAACAAACAGATCGTCCCGTACGACCCAACGCGTGCGGGAAAAGAAAAAGAGATGCGGAAAGGTGATGATCGACGGAGTGTGAGCCGAGGTGAACCTGGCCGAGGTAATCACGACCAAGGCAATTCCGGTCAAGGGAACGCTGCCAACGGCAACGCCGGACAGCGCAACTCCTCAGGAGCAGGACAACCGCAGCAGCGGAATATACCAAGGCAAGAGCAAAGCGCCGGCCGAGGTATGCAGCAGAAAGGTGCGCAACGAGAGCAAAACCGATACAACGACGGTGATTTGGAGATGGTGAACGCAGGGTACCCCAGACCAGATTATCATGTGATAGGATCAAGATCGGGAAGCAGGGATTAATGCCGGATGACGCCAGGTTAAAACTGGATCGCCTGTATAGGTCGGAACAGATCGAATGTCAAGGTCCCCCGGGTCCAGTGTGCTTTGGACCCCGGATCATGAAAGAGCCACCGGTACCCAACTTCCAGCTGCCCAGAGGCACGAAGACGTATGACGGCAGTACCAAGACGGATGATTGGCTGATAAACTATGCAACGGCTGTGAAAATTGCAACTGGCAACTTGAGATGGGCTGTACGTTACGTACCCCAGATGTTGGAAGGCCCGGCCAGAGTATGGCTGAATAATTTACCACCCGGAAGCATCAACTGCTGGATAGATTTTGAAGAAATGTTTATCAGCAACTTCTCAAGTACATATCAGAGGCCGAATAGACCGCAGACCCTAGCAATGTGCAAGCAAAGACCTAACGAGACGGATCGTGAATTCTTGACCCGGTGGTGTACCGTGAGAAACTCGTGTGAGGGCGTCATAGAGTCACAGGCCATAACGTGGGTTGCGCAAGGGTGCAGATATGGCAGCGAGCTGTGGATGAAGTTACAAAGGAAAATGCCAATTACGCTGGCAAAGATGATCCGGATTACTGATTCGTATGCTTTGGGTGATCCGACTCAACCTAGGCTCGCGTCAAATGAGTCAAACGAGGAATACTATCAGAGGGATGGAGCTGGGTCATCCCGGAGGAACAATTACAGAGGAAAAAGGAGAGATGATAGACCGGATCATTGCTACGGTTCGCAACAAGTTGCAGCTGTGAAGCAAGATCAACCCGGAGCAGGGAGCAACCAACGCTAGAGAACGGGAGGGCAATGGACTCCAAGAAATGATGGCAAGCAAACACGGACTCCAGAGCAAAAGAAACAGTGGCAGGAAAAGAAAGACCGTCCGAGGTATACCTATGAGTCGATGTTGGACCAGCCGTGTAAGTTTCACACGCCAAATCCGAATAGCCCGGAGGGTCACACGACGAGGCAATGTGAGTGGATGCGTAAGATAGAGCAAGTTGGTTCGGGGAATGCTCAGGCACCCCGGAATGATCAACCTCGGCAAGAGTTACCTCGGCAGCAATTGCTCTCCGGGGCGAACACGCAGCAGCTAATGTTGCCTCCCCCTCCGCTGAGGTATGACAACAATGAGAGAAGGGATGTAGTGCATCAGGTGGAAAATCAGCAACAACCGGATCAGAGGTACCCCAGAAACGAGGGAAGGAATGAGTACAGGGAACATCACCAGAGTTATTGTGTGTTCACGACTGAGGAAACAGATAGAAAGAGCTTGCAGCACCGACATATGGAGGTCAATGCGGTCATGCCAGCAGTGACGAGGTACATGCCTTGGTCAGACCAGGAAATCACCTAGAACATCAAAGATCATCCTAAACTTATGCCAAGTCCAGGTTCGTATGTGCTAGTGCTAGATCCGACATTCATTGGACCGAACATCAACATGAGGTTCTCCAAGGTTTTGATTGATAATGGCAGTAGCATTAACATCATGTATGCGGATACGATGCGCAAGTTAGGCATCTCGGAGAACATGCTCCAGGATACGAGAACAACTTTCCATGGCATTGTACCAGGCATTTCTTGTGAGCCCATAGGCAAAGTCCGGGTCGATGTGCTATTCGGCACAAGGAATAACTGCCGAACTGAAAATCTGGAGTTTGAGGTGGTAAACTTGGAAAGTGCATATCATGCGTTACTCGGAAGACCATCATTGAACAAATTCATGGAAAGCTGTCACATCAGTTATCTGAATATGAAGTTGCCCGGGCCAAATGGAGTGATCACCATTGCTGGAGATTTCCGACGTTCCATTGAGTGTGCTTCATCCGGGTCTAACCTAGCCGAGTCACTCGTGATTGCGCAGGAGAAAAGAAAAATCCAAGAGGTGGCGGCATTAGCTCAGTCCGCGCAGCAATATATGCCGGCGTTAAGTAACCCGCATGGCAGCGTTTCATTTCAAGCCGCAAAGGACACCAAGAAGGTTCCAGTTGATAACATGTTCCCGGAGCGCACCGTAACAATTGGTGCCGGGTTAACTGACAAATAGGAAAGCGAGCTTGTCAACTTCCTCCGTGAGAATCGGGATATTTTTTCTTGGTCTACACAAGACTTGCAAGGTGTTCCGAGGGAGTTGGCCGAGCACTCTTTGAACGTAAGACCCGGAGCAAGGCCGGTGAAGCAACCTCTCCGCCGCTTCGCCGAGGATAGGAGAAAAGTCATTGGAGACGAGATAGCTCGGTTACTAGCAGTAGGATTTATCATGGAGGTACTATATTCGGATTGGCTCTCTAATCCGGTGCTGGTAGAAAAGAAGAAGGACGATCTGAACGTGGCAGTGGTTTGGCGTATGTGTATCGATTACACGAACCTGAACAAGGCGTGTCCAAAAGTTCCATTTCCACTACCGAGGATAGATCAGGTCATAGACTCGATCGCGGGATGCGAACTGCTGTCATTCATTGATGCATATTCTGGCTTCCACCAGATACCTCTGAACCCGGATGATCAAATAAAGACTGCTATGCCGTTCGGTTTACGTAATGCAGGTGCAACGTACCAAAGATGTATGCAAAAATGTTTGCACGACCAAATAGGTCAAAACATACAAGTATACGTGGATGATGTGGTTATCAAGACCAAGGAAAGCACAACGCTCCTTGATGACATAAGGCAAACATTCGCGAACTTGAGAAGGTTCCGGATGAAGCTCAACCCGGAAAAATGTACCTTCGGTGTCCCGGCTGGAAAATTACTCGGATTTCTCGTCTCCAGCCGAGGTATCGAAGTTAATCCAACTAAGATCCGAGCCATCGAATGAATGGAGCTGCCGAAGTGTCTTAACGATGTCCAGAAGTTCACTGGATGCCTGGCATCGTTGAGTCGGTTTGTGTGTCGGTTGGGAGAAAAGGCACTGCCTCTGTACCAACTCATGAAAAAGTCGGATAAATTCGTTTGGACGCCACAGGCCGATGAAGCCTTTGCCAACTTAAAAAAGATGTTGGCTACTGCGCCAGTGTTAGCCTCTCCACTATCAAAGGAGCCAATGTTTCTCTACATAGCCGCAACCAACCGAGTTGTAAGTGCAGTAATTGTAGTGGAGCGCAATGAAGAGGGTAAGTCGGTGCAGAGGCCAGTATATTACCTGAGCGAGGTATTGTCTGCCTCAAAACAGAACTACCCGCACTTTCAAAAGGTGGCATACGGTGTCTATATGGCGGCAAAGAAGTTAAAGCATTACTTTGAGGAGCACCCTATCAAAGTAATATGTGAAGCTCCCATATCCGAGATAATGGGTAACAAGGATGCGAGTGGCAGAATTGCAAAATGGGCAATTGAGTTAGCCCCTTATGCGCCCCAATATGACAGAAGAGAAGCGATCAAATCTCAGGCTGTGGCGGACTTTTTTGTGGATTGGGCCGAGGTACAATACGAACCACCGCCACCAGATTCGAATTACTGGAGGATGCACTTTGACGGGTCGAAAACCAAAACCGGGCTAGGCGCCGAGGTTGTGCTTACCTCGCCAAAGAAGGACCAGCTAAAGTACGTATTGTAGATCCATTTCGCGACTTCGAACAATGTTGCTGAGTATGAGGCTCTTGTGCATGGGCTCAAAGTGGCAAAGGAGATTGGCATACGTCGGATAATATGCTTTGGCGACTCGGATCTAGTGGTGCAGCAGGTGTACGGAGTGTGGGACGCCCTGGATCCAAACATGGCACTATACAAATTTCACGTGCAGAAGATATCTGGTTACTTCGAGGGGTGTGAATTTCACCATGTACCCCGAGTGGAAAACGAGGCTGCCGACATGTTGCCGAAGCTCGGATCGACCAAACAGGCAATTCCATCGGGTGTAGCATTGGAACACCTCAGAAAACCATCTATCAGGCCGTCCCCAGGAACCGACTCGATCTATGTCCCGGAAAATATGGAATCTGGAGCTGAGCCCATGGACATTGACACGGGAGGTAGTACGCGAGACCTGGGAACTGCATCGGCAAACCCGGGGACTGCCTCGACAAACTCGGGGACTACCTCGCTAGACCCAGGGACTGCTCAGCGTGATCCAGCTGAAGTCATGCCGGTGGATCAGATGGAAATTGATGAGGAGATGTTCCCTCCACGAGCGATACCAGCTTGGGCACTGCCTATATTCCAATTCCTGAAAGACGGAACATTACCCGCTGAGGAGGTGTTAGCCAGGCAAACTCAGAGGAGAGCAAAAGCATACACAATCATCAATTCCGAGTTATACAAACGAAGTGTAACCAATGTCCTCCAATGATGCGTTGACCCGGAAGAAGGGCTTGACATCCTCCGAGATATACACCAAGGAGAATGCGGGCATCATGACTCATCCCGAGCCTTGGTGGCAAAGGTGTAGGGGTTCGTAGAATGGAAAACAAAAATTTTCTACCGCATACAAACAAACAAGCCAAGATCTATCTACTAGATTGTAGCAACGAGTCGATGGAAAAACTTACCCTCGAAGATTCCAAAGCGGTTAACGAGAGCAGATTCTCGTGGGTGATGTAGTCGTACTCTTTCCGATCTCAAGATCGCGTAGACGATCCTTCCAGCGCCGCGTTCCCGCAGCGCTCCCGCAGTCGGTCACACGTTCGGTACTCGACGAAGACCTTCCTCTCCCTTGTTCCAGCAGGCAGCGGAGGTTGTAGCACTCTCCTCGTGATTCCGGCAGCACAACGGCGTGGTACCGGAAGTAGAGGGGAAATCCCGCAGGGCTTCGCCTTAAGCCGGTGCGAGTATGGTGGAGTATGAGAGAGGCTATTAGTGGTCTAGTAATTAGACACACCAATTAGAAGGCTCTAATCTGAAGGCTAGTGCAATTAGAAGCTCTAAACCGAAATAGCTCTAAACCGGGGTTTAGGGCTAGGGTTTAGTTTAGAGGATAGGAACTTGTGTGTTCTAGGAGGGGCAGCCCTGCCCCTCCCTTTATAGGTGGGAGGGCCGGCGGCCAAGGGGAGGGAGTGGAGTCCCTCCCCAACTCGGCTTGGGGTGGGGCGCCGGCTTGGGGAGGAGGGAATCCCTCCCCAACTCGGTTTCCTCTTCTCCTCCTCTTTCCACTTTCCAAAACTTGCCGTTTGACTTTCAAACAAGCCGTTTGACTTTTCAATTTAGGATTTAAATAAACCCTTTATTTTGGACAGCAAGAACACCTAGTACATGATGCAATCATTCCAACTTACAATGACACATTCATGTACCCTTCCCCCTCCGGAGTGCCGGACATTCCGGGACCTTCTAGAATGTTCCCGATGAAAACACCGGAACCATTCCCCAACTCCGAAACGGGACTTTCCTTATATGAATCTTATTCTCCGGACCATTCCGGATCACCTCGTGATATCCCGGATCCCATCCGAGACTCCGAACAACATTCGGTCTCTTTCTCATAATACCATAACTACTCAAACAACGTCGAATCCTTAAGTGTGTCTCCCTACGGTTCGTGAATTATGCAGACATGATCGAGACACTTCTCCGAACAATAACCAATAGAGGAATCTGGAAATTCATATGGCTCCCACATATTTCTACGATTACTTTGCGATCGAATGAACCACTTACATATGATATCAATTTCCCTTTGTCTCACGATAGTTTACTTATCCGAGGTTATGATCGTCGGTATCTCTGCATACCTAGTTCAACCTCGTTACTGATAAGTACTCTTTTCTCGTTCCCGTGATATGTGATCCCTTGTGAGCCAGTCACATGCTTGCAAGCTAATTGGATGACATTCCACCGAGAGGGCCCAGAGTATATCTATCCGTCATATGGATGGACAAATCCCACTCTTGATCCATGTGTTTCAACCAATACTTTCCGAACACTCAATGCCACCTTTATAGCCACCCTGTTACGGTGTGGTGTTTGATGACATCAAAGCATCCATCCGGCAAAGGTGATATGCATGATCTCATGGTCGAAGGAATTAGATAACTATGTATCAGAAAGCATATAGCAATTGAACTATTAAAATGACTTGATCTTTATGCTACGCTTAACTATAGGAGTATGTCCACCATATCATTCTCCTAACGATATGATCTTGTTGTTAATAACATCTCAATGTTCATGATAGGGAAACCACAATCATCTATTAACCAACAAGCTAGTGAAGTATAGAGGCTATACTAGGGACTTCAATTTAAGTTTACAATTCACACAAGTATTAATGTTTCCTTGTTAATACTATTATAGCATGAATATAAACATTTATCATAAACACAAAGATATAATAATAACTATATTTATTATTGCCTCTAGGGCATATCTCCAACAGTCTCCCACTTGCACTAGAGTCAATAATCTAGTTTCAAACCTTTGTGTATTCAACACCTATGGCTTTCCGGTGTTGCATGTACACGATTGCTAGTGGTCAACTGATCTCCGGATCTGACACTTCCAGGTTCGTGTGTAATTGCATGTCTTTGCGTCTCTACGCATCACTCATTCTCTAATGAGATGGCTTTGTATAATTTGGTCTTTCGGTGTGACCTTTAGTTCTTTGGGGTTAAAACATGTTGATAATATTGTCGCACAATATATCTTCATAGTATTATCCCGCTGTGAACTACACCTAGTTTGATAACAAACTACTTGACACAAATGCCCTCTTTTGCTGCTATAATAGCAGTCATATACTTAGCCTTTTGTTGAAGTATCTGTCACAATGTCTTAACTTTGGAACTCATCCAAATCCATTATGGAACTCACTTTCCATTATATTGTGCCACCCTTAATTTAGATTGAGATAAACTTAATTTGTACTCTGTGACAAAACTAGTATCAATGTAGTACTTTTACAATGAACTAACCATCTATTTGTCACTTCTACAAATAATATACTCTTAGTTCTTCCAAAAGATCATAAGAATATCCTTACTATCGTCCAATGATCATCTTATGAATCATTCTGGTATATGCTCATAACTTTTAGAGCATAGGACATATCTGGATTTGTACATACCACAGTATGATTGATATAAACACTCTTTGTGATTTCATACATCAAGTATCAATCTATACTTGAATCTTTGTTTCACTTACCAAATGTCAATACACTTGAATATATCATCAACATTGAACTCTTTCAATCCTTTCTGTGCGACAAGAACCTTTTCTTGTAGTTTCTATATTGAACTCATTCAATATCTCGTTTATGTACTTCTGGCACAACCATATTAGCATCTATTGATGCCAAATATTTGGGTTTTGCCTAAGTCTTTCATCAGGATGAAATTCTTAATATGTGTTAATAAAAGATACATCATTTCTAATCAACAATATGTCCTCCACATAATGTTTTAGAAATATGTCTTTAGCGCTCCCACTTAATTTCTTGCAAATGCAAGCATCTTCATTGTCTCCGATGAAATTAAACTCTTTTAACAGTTTCATCATAGTGAAGATTCCAACTCCGCTATGCTTACTTCAACCATTGAAGTTTGCATATGCATTCAGCATCCTTTGAATTAACAAAACCCTTTGGACCATGTCATGCACACGTCCTAGGTAACAATTCTATTAGAAGAACTTGTTTTGTTTATTCAACTACCACATAACAAAATTATATGTAGTGGTTGATATATTAATCCGTATAGACTAAATATCGCTATGAAAGATCAAATCTTGTCATAGTCAATCCTTGAACATTGTTGTGAACTCTCTCCCAACATGTCGACTATAGATGTGAAACATCCATGTCTATTTCTTTATAGATCCAAACACAACTGTAAGGTCTTACACCTTTCTCGAGGGTCCTTCAAGTTCAAAACTTGATTTCTCGTGTATGGAATTATCACGGATTTTATGGCTTCAAGCCATTTGACGGAGTCAGGGCCCATCATCGCTTCTTTGCATGTAGTCCGTTCATTATTCTCAAATAATGATTCAACCCTCAAATCTTAGTATTTGATTGTTTACTCGACCTACTTGTTTCAATAGAAACTTAGACCTCCGTGACCACAACCTTTGAGGCACGTGAGCCATGAGCATTATTGCTGCCTCCGGAACACTTTTCGGTGCTGCGCAACTCTGCACATATAGCTAAGGTTCTTTTAACCTTATCAAAGTTCTATTTTCCTCCCACTTTAACTTTTCACGAAAAATTCCTTCTCAAAGAAACTTGACGTTCTAAGCGACAAACACTTTTGTCTCCGGTGTTGGTGGAGGAATACTTAATATTTATACAAAGACAGGTTTATCCGACTTTGGTTGCACACATCTTTCTTATGCATAGCATACCAATGTTTTAAGAAAGGACTACTTGGGTTTTATCCCAAACCATAACTTTATATGGTGTCATTTCAGCGGATTATGATGGAGCTCTTTTTAGTGAAAAAGCGGTAGTCTCTAAAGCTTTTAATCTTTAAAATATAATGGCAGTTCTATATTTTACACCTTTGATCTTACCATGTCAAACAAGGTTTTAATTACATATCTCGAACGCTCCATACTCTTATGGTGTTTCGGGAAATGCAAATCCACGGAACGATTCCTTAAATCTTAGGTATTATGCTAAACTTGTAACTCAAATATCTTCCTTTATGATCTTATCATAAACTATTTATATTCTTGTTACAATGATTTTGCACTTCATCTTGAAATCTTTGAACTTTTCAAATATTTCATACTTCATCCTTATTAAGTAAATATCCATATATTCACTCAAATTTTCGGAGAAAGCATATGAAGTTGAAATCCATCGCTCTTGACTACACATAATGGAGTTCGTACAACAATATGCACAAGTTCCAATAAGCTAGTCTTTCGTTCCCTTTTGGCCTATGAACGAAGTTTTAATTATTCTCTAGGAAAGTTTCACAAACGTCATTTGATCAAAAATCAAAAGACTCCAAAATTCCATCCACATGGAGTTTCTTCATGTTTTCTTTCCAATATAATTTAAACTGCGATGTCACTTCCTAAGTGATCTTTCAATCAATTTGTCTTTCGACATTTTTTAGCACTAGTTTTATGGATGTGATTTCTCCAACGAGATTTGTGAATCATCCATCTTTTATGGATTACGGCAATTATTTGAACAACCCTTTTGTTCTCATAATACCTGATAAAACAAATCTTGAAGGCAAGCTTTGATGTTTTAACGAGCAACACAATAACCCTTTATTTGTTCTCGATGAACATCATCACATATTCTTTTGCTAGTTACTTAGGCCATTGTAGTTCATGAATTGTGTTGTTTCGTATGACGATTCATACCAACAAATTCAGTATAAAATACTTAAGAACCACATTGTTTAATGAGCAAAGAATATAGCCATAACATGTATATCATCTATATACCTAAACTGAACAATTCTAGTCTTTTCTTTTCTGCCATATATTTCTGAGATTCTCTTTCAGTATTTCCTTTTCTGTTTGAAAGAATCTATCAACATTAATAGTGGAGTCATACATATGACACATAGTCCAAAGCGTGTATAATTAAATACCAATGTCTTTGGATTTGCACTTTGAAGTAGATCACCATCATCAAATGTTTCGTGTTCTTTCAAATTCCTTTTTTTTTTAGTAATCTATTGGTGTAGTAAACATTTTACCTACATCAAATATTCACCTTCATCATGGAATCGTCCATGACCAAGCTACTTTTAGCTTATAACGGTGAATCGCGAGTATAATGTTGCTCTCCAAAACCTTTTGGAAGATTAGGACAACTAGTGTCTCCAACCTTTTGCAAATTTTCATCAAATATGAGAACATGACTTTTGCCATATTATACTCTATCATGTTGTAACCAAAACTTTGTTTCAGATATCACAATATCTTCCACATATCATGGTTTCTGAAACAACTCTTTCAGATCCTAGATAACCTTGATATTAAGACAATCCTTTGAATATCAAGAATCATGGAGACAAACATGATACTTTATATACTAACACTTGGAATTGTTACTCTTGATTTAATACCAATTATTAAACTTCATGGAGTAACCGGAACTTACTGAAAGTTTGCAATAGGACTTTTAAACTTTAGATTAACACTTCAAAACAATACGATACCAGTTCGTAAAGTAACTAACCAGAATTCTATAGTTCTATCATCTCAATTATAACTAAGCGCAAGGTGGTAAACGGATGCCAATGACTACAACAACTATGCAAATTCACTTTGATTTAGTTTATGATAAATTGAGTTCTAATTAATAATTAAATTAATCTAGGTGAACTCCCACTCAAAACAACATCCCTCACATTGTTTTAGTGATCACACGAACCAAATCCACCACATCAAAACCGATCATCACGAGAGTTGATATGGCTTCAATGGCGAACAATCAACATGTTCATCATATCTACTATATGACTCATGCTCTACCTTTCGGTAATCCGTGTTCCTGAGGCCATGTCTGTACATGCTAGGCTCGTCAAGATCAAACCTTAGCTACCGCATAAGCAAATCTGGCTTGCTTACGTTGTATTCACCCGCGGAATCAAAGACACCCGATCATCACGTGGTGCTTCAAAGCAGCAAGCTTTGGCAACGGTGCATACTAAGGGTGAACACTTTAGAACTTGAAATTTATGTGCATGAGGGATCATCTTATAATGCTACCGTCGTCTACTAAGCAATACAAGATGCATAAAGGATTAACATCACATGCAATTCATAATATGTGATATGATATGGCCTTTCTTCTTTGTGCTTCCGATCTCCATCTTCAAGCACGAACATGATCTCCATCATCACCAGCATTGCATCAAGGTCAATGATGCTTCACCATGGTTGTCGTCCACCGGCTTCAACTATTACAACTATTTTGAATATACACGCAGGTCTTAACAGAAATTAAAGACAACCATATGGCTCCTGCCGGTTGCCAACTTACAATAAGGAACATTGCATACATCAAATATAATCACAATCATGGCCATATCACATCACTGCACACCCCTGCAAAACAAAGTTAGACGCTTCTACTTTCTTTGCATATTTTACGTGGTTTGGGGCTTTCCATAAGTGTCGTTCTAACCTACGAACAAGAACCACAACATTGATACTAGCATTGTTGATTACCCGTTGTAAATTGGATCTTTACTATGCTAGGAGAAACAGGCACCCGCAAAGCCACTTATGCAATACGAGTTGCATGTCAAGCGTGGAGCAAGTCTCATGAACGATGTCATGTAAGGTTAGCCCGGGCCGCTTCATCCCAACATACCGCAAGATGCAAAGTACACAAAAAGCAATCTATAATAAAAGCATCAACGCCCACAATGACCATTGTGTTCTACTCGTGCAACAGATCTACATATAGACACGACTCTGATACCACTGTAGGGGTTCGTAGCATGGAAAACAAAAATTTTCTACCGCATACAAACAAACAAGCCAAGATCTATCTGCTAGATTATAGCAACGAGTCGATGGAATAACTTACCCTCGAAGATTCCAAAGCGGTTAACGAGAGCAGATTCTCGTGGGTGATGTAGTCGTACTCTTTCCGATCTCAAGATCGCGTAGACGATCCTTCCAGCGCCGCGTTCCCGCAGCGCTCCCGCAGTCGGTCACACGTTCGGTACTCGACGAAGACCTTCCTCTCCCTTGTTCCAGCAGGCAGCGGAGGTTGTAGCACTCTCCTCGTGATTCCGGCAGCACAACGGCGTGGTACCGGAAGTAGAGGGGAAATCCCGCAGGGCTTCGCCTTAAGCCGGTGCGAGTATGGTGGAGTATGAGAGAGGCTATTAGTGGTCTAGTAATTAGACACACCAATTAGAAGGCTCTAATCTGAAGGCTAGTGCAATTAGAAGCTCTAAACCGAAATAGCTCTAAACCGGGGTTTAGGGCTAGGGTTTAGTTTAGAGGATAGGAACTTGTGTGTTCTAGGAGGGGCAGCCCTGCCCCTCCCTTTATAGGTGGGAGGGCCGGCGGCCAAGGGGAGGGAGTGGAGTCCCTCCCCAACTCGGCTTGGGGTGGGGCGCCGGCTTGGGGAGGAGGGAATCCCTCCCCAACTCGGTTTCCTCTTCTCCTCCTCTTTCCACTTTCCAAAACTTGCCGTTTGACTTTCAAACAAGCCGTTTGACTTTTCAATTTAGGATTTAAATAAACCCTTTATTTTGGACAGCAAGAACACCTAGTACATGATGCAATCATTCCAACTTACAATGACACATTCATGTACCCTTCCCCCTCCGGAGTGCCGGACATTCCGGGACCTTCTAGAATGTTCCCGATGAAAACACCGGAACCATTCCCCAACTCCGAAACGGGACTTTCCTTATATGAATCTTATTCTCCGGACCATTCCAGATCACCTCGTGATATCCCGGATCCCATCCGAGACTCTGAACAACATTCGGTCTCTTTCTCATAATACCATAACTACTCAAACAACGTCGAATCCTTAAGTGTGTCTCCCTACGGTTCGTGAATTATGCAGACATGATCGAGACACTTCTCCGAACAATAACCAATAGAGGAATCTGGAAATTCATATGGCTCCCACATATTTCTACGATTACTTTGCGATCGAATGAACCACTTACATACGATATCAATTTCCCTTTGTCTCACGATAGTTTACTTATCCGAGGTTATGATCGTCGGTATCTCTGCATACCTAGTTCAACCTCGTTACTGATAAGTACTCTTTTCTCGTTCCCGTGATATGTGATCCCTTGTGAGCCAGTCACATGCTTGCAAGCTAATTGGATGACATTCCACCGAGAGGGCCCAGAGTATATCTATCCGTCATATGGATGGACAAATCCCACTCTTGATCCATGTGTTTCAACCAATACTTTCCGAACACTCAATGCCACCTTTATAGCCACCCTGTTACGGTGTGGTGTTTGATGACATCAAAGCATCCATCCGGCAAAGGTGATATGCATGATCTCATGGTCGAAGGAATTAGATAACTATGTATCAGAAAGCATATAGCAATTGAACTATTAAAATGACTTGATCTTTATGCTACGCTTAACTATAGGAGTATGTCCACCATATCATTCTCCTAACGATATGATCTTGTTGTTAATAACATCTCAATGTTCATGATAGGGAAACCACAATCATCTATTAACCAACAAGCTAGTGAAGTATAGAGGCTATACTAGGGACTTCAATTTAAGTTTACAATTCACACAAGTATTAATGTTTCCTTGTTAATACTATTATAGCATGAATATAAACATTTATCATAAACACAAAGATATAATAATAACTATATTTATTATTGCCTCTAGGGCATATCTCCAACAAAAGGCGTTCCGGCATGGATTCTACTGGCCAAGTGCCTTGGAACAAGCAGAAGATCTGGTGAGAAAATGCAATGGTTGTCAGAGGTACGCCACCAAGATACATATGCCTATGTCGGAACTCAAGACCATACCAACTACGTGCCCATTCGCTGTATGGTGCTTGGATATGGTTGGCCCATTCAAACCAGCGAGAGGAAACATGACACACATTTTGGTCATGGTGGACAAGTTTACAAAGTGGATTGAAGTGAAACCTATAAGAAAATGTGATGGAGCTACGGATGTGACATTCCTCAAAGACATCATCTTGAGATACGGTTATCCACACAGTATTATAACTGACAATGGAACAAATTTTGCGGAAGGAGCATTTGCGTGCTTCTGCCGAGATAAGAAGATCCGACTCGATGTCGCCTCGGTAGCCCACCCCGCATCGAACGGACAAGTGGAAAGATCCAATGGATTAGTATTATCCGGGATAAAACCCCGGCTCATTGAGCCGCTGCAAAGATCAGCGGGGTGCTGGATAGAAGAACTACCAGTGGTACTGTGGAGCTTAAGAACAACTCCGAATCGATCAACAGGCTATACGCCATTTTTTCTAGTATATGGGGAGAAGCTGTATTACCAGCCGACATAGAGCATGATTCGCCTAGGGTCACCCAATACACAGAAGCCGAAGTGTAAGAAGCCCGACAAAATGATGTTGATCTGCTGGAAGAAGCGAGAGAACTGGCACTGTCTAGATCCGCCATATATCAGCAAAATCTCCGACGCTATCATAGACGAAAAGTGTGCCCCCGAGTCTTTCGGGAAGGCGATCTGGTGCTCCGGCTGGTACAACGTACTACTGGCATGCATAAATTATCCCCCCATGGGAAGGGCCATTCATTGTGAGCAAAGCATTGCACAATGATTCTTATTATCTCATAGATGCAAAGCCACACGAAAAGAAGAAGGCGGACAGGTCCGGAGAGGAATCCAAGCGACCGTGGAATGTAGCACTACTTCGTCCCTTCTACACTTAGCTAAGAAGTGTATGTATCCGAGTCGTCTCATATGTCGGTATGTATGTCGGCAATGAGCTTATCAATGAAATAGCAGCGCCTTGAGCAGTAACTCGGGAACCGCCTTAATAACGTTTGTTGTTACTTCTTATGCGGTAGCTGGAATAAGTCGTTCTACTTAACCCGGATTAGTAATGTGTGAGCACCAAAAACCCAACTCTTAGTCTTGCTGCTGTCCAACAAGAATTGGCTTCATGGCAAGCAAGAGAACAAGTTTGGAATTGCGTAGCACATGAAAAACGACTAAGGAAACGAATTTATTCGAGCTAACGTTTGTTTTTTTTCTCGGACTAACCCTATATTTATTTTCAAGTTATTACGCTGAATTATTTTGAGCCAAGCCTCAAAGTTTCTAAGTATTGTTAAAACAATTTTTGAAGATCGGGTTCGTAAGTCGTAAAACCGAATCAAGGTAGACACGGACCGAGCCAGAGAATTGGACGAACAAGAAAATGAAACTCGGGGGCTGCGCCCAAGTTAATCCGGCATAGAAATGTAGTAGCAAAATATGGCATATCCAGCATACAATTGCACCCGGCATACCAGGGATCTGATAAATTTTCAAGCTTTTTGGAACTAAGGAGCAGCAGGAGGAGGAAGTTCGGCATCGTCGTCGCTGTCTTCAATATCTGAAGCATCATCTTCTCCGCCCTCATCCGACCCATCTTCAACGTTCTCATTGTGCTCGTCCCCAGCGGATTCCAGGAAGCTCGGTCCTTCAACCCACTCATGAATAGGAGAATATTCGACGAGACTGTAGGCACAAGCCTGGCGCCGAGCTACCCACTCCGGATCATCGGTCCATCTGGATCCGGTGCGCCGGCGTGTAAGGAGGCTGAGGTCGATCTTCTCGTACCATGTGAGAATATGGTGAAGGATGGTGTCAGCTGCGGCACGACCAGCGGACTCTCTCCAGAGGTCAAGCTGGGTCTCAACTTCCATTAACTTCTCGACAAGAATTGCGATGGTCTCCGGGCTACTCTCTCCGGGCCAGAACGTATTGAAAATGCGAACTGCAACGTCGAGGATATCCTTGCCATAATTCTTGATGGTCTCCACGCGAGAGGACAAGCTGACCAATAGGTCCTCCATGTCCAAGGGAATGTTCTTACCATCAAGAGCAATGGGAGTACCCCTCTCTCGGCGAAATTTGGCAACAGCAGCGCTTGCAATAGCAGTACCCTCTGGAAAGTGGTCTGGAAACAAGGCAAAGGAAGAAGGTAAAGAAAAGACATATAAGGTAACCCAGAGAATTATGTCGGACAAGGGAAAGGAACTTACGAGAAATATGGCTATGGATCCGGGTTAACTCCTTGATGCAGGCATCACGTCTTTTGCGAAGTTGCTCAAGCTCAGCGTTTGCCGACCCAAGCTGGAGGTCGGATTCTCTGAGTAGGTCCTGGCCCTTGGAGATCTGGATAGTAAGGCGCTCACGCTCTTCTATGAAGTTCTGGCCAACCTTTTGGAGCTCGGTTTGGTGCTGGGCCTTCATATTCTCCATCTTAGCCTTGATCTTGGCAATCTCGTCGTTCTTAGTCCGGAGGAGAGCAAGCTCATCATCCTTTTTCTTCAGCTCGGCTTGATGCTGCCCTGCTTGTTCGAGAAAATGCAGCATCAAATCAGGCACGGGCACACTATCCTCAAGAGATACTGAAATAGTATGTTGACCCGGCAGAGCCGAGGAGTGAATGTTTGCCGAGCCAAGGAGAAGAAGAAATGGAAAACACTACGAGGTTGAACAAAAGAGGACATACCCTAGATTTCCTCCAAGTTCTTCCGCATGATCTTGTTCTCAGCCTCCACCCCACCTGCAGAAACCGAATGAGGAGATTAGTTCGGTGGAACAAAGTGAAGAAAAACGGAGAGGTGCCGAGGGAGAAAATTACCCCTCTTTTCATGTTCTGCACCAAGTGCAACATGTTTTGCACGTAGCATCTTGTGGGTATCAAGCAGGTGTTGGAATTCAGCGCTCCGGCGATTGGTGGTTACCTGAAAAATGTACAGAAGTGTAAAATTAACTTGGTGCATATTCGAAGTGTACAAGATCCGGGCCAAGTGGAACTTAACCCGGCTCTAGGTGTGTGCATATTCGAAGTGTACAAGATCCGGGCCAAGTGGAACTTAACCCGGCTCTAGGTGTGTGCAGATTCGAAGTGTACAAGATCCGGGCCAAGTGGAACTTAACCCGGCTCTAGGTGTGTGCATATTCGAAGTGTACAAGATCCGGGCCAAGTGGAACTTAACCTGGCTCTAGGTGTGTGCAGATTCGAAGTGTACAAGATCTGGGCCAAGTCGAACTTAACCCGGCTCTAGGAGTGTGCATATTCGAAGTGTACAAGATCCGGGCCAAGTGGAACTTAACCCGGCTCTAGGTGTGTGCAGATTCGAAGTTTACATGCAGCTACGTTAGTTTTCTAATGAGCATCCGGCCGAGTAACAAGCTACTCCACCGGAGGCTCGGGGACTAATGGTTATTATCTACAGCATGTAAAGGAGAAACGACATACCTCCATCATTTGCCCCGCGAGGTGAATTGCCTTAGCAGCAGTATTCATCTGGGCGGAAAATTCTGCGGGGCCAAACTTTTCCAGGAGATCGTCGTTGTGGACGAACTCCGCCTTGTTCCAGTTCATGACGAACTCGATAAGGCTCGGAGGGTACCGCTCGCTGGTGGGCCTATGGGGTGCCACCAAGCCCTTCACATGAGCTTCTTTCGTCTCAACTAGGGCAAGAGCTGGGCTGGTGTGCAGAACCATCTGCTGCGCATCAGTTGGCTCGGCAGGAACATCCGTCGCTGCTGGTGATTTCTTCGGAAGCATCGACGATAGGGTTCGCTGCCCGGCCTCGACGGATGTAGACTTGGCAATATCCAGAGCCTTTTTGCCCTTAGCTTGCTGGGAAGAAGTAACCATGGTGGATTTCCCTTTAGAAGCTGCTGAAATAGTTCCTCGCCGAGGCTGAGATGACTCGGACGAGGCAGAAGAACTTGGCACTGGAGCTCTTGTAGCTGGACTTGGAGCTGATGTTGGTTTTCGTGGTGCCAGGACAGGTGCTGGCTCGGTCGCTGGTACTGGAGCTGCTGCTCGTGCTGGTGTTGTGATAGACTCGGTGGTTGCTAGTTGCGGTGAGGCCGAAGTGGTGGACGCCGTCGCCTCGGCTGGACCGACCCCTCCCGCTCTGAGGTCGCGTTCCTCTCGATGAGGCATTGCGGAACCCGGAGCACCCGTAGAACCCTCCAGAATAGGGCTTAGCGGGCATGACTCGTCATCACGAGGAGGAGAAGGGCCAGACCGAAGGGGTGAAGAGATGCTTGATCTGCTCTGAGGGACCTCCACCGGAGGCCTGAAAAAGAGAATAATGTCAGGAGAGAAATTACCACGATGCAAAGAAAAGTGAGTTACGCAATGAAAAATGACTTACGCATCCGAGGTTTCGGCCTCCTTGGGTTTCCGGGCCCTCCGTGCCGGGGCTTTGCCTGCCCGCTTGGAGGCAGTCTTGTCTCCGGCCTTCTTTTTCCTTTTTGTGGGCTGAGAAGGTCCGGAGGAAGAATTTGATGCGGCTCCGTGCTTCTTCTTCGACGCCACCGGAACCGGCTCGCCCGTAGCAAGTGGAGGATCCTCGTGGATATGCCCACCGGGGTTAGCTGATGCCGGAAAGGAAAAAGAAAGAGGGACAGCCTCAACAGGTTCAATCACGTCAACATCTGAGTCATCCTCATCATCGGGCCAATCTCTAAGAGAAGAGAATTTACCGCTGGGTCGTTTGGTAGCGTCAGTCATAAGGAGGAACATCTCCTAGTCCGGCTCCTCCTCATCCGGGATTTCTCGGTCCGGCACCCACTTAAGGGTCGGGTCCGTACCATCCTCGAGAGTTTGCTGGAGGAACAGCTGAGAAAAAGCACAAAGAGCAGAGTCAAAAATACGACAAAAACCGACACATACTTGATCCGAAATAAGTTTGCCCCGCGAAGCTTACCGCGAGAGGGAGCCTATCACGACAGTAGTGCTCGATTCCCCACGTCCATTCGGCGGAGAAATCCTTGTAGGTGGTGAAAAGAGCCTTAACCCGGCGAAAGATCTCCGTGTTGCTCAATTCAAAGGAGGAGGTTCGGTTGGGGTCGTGGCCGAAACTCATGTGGCACAACTTGTGGGTGCGCTTCTGGAGGGGAGAGATTCGGTTGCGCACGAACGTGATCATAGCATCCTCGTTGCGCAATCCGAGTCTCTTCAGCTCCGCTAACCTCTTGTTAACTTGGTTGGCCACAGCTGTAGGCTTCTTGGGGACCTCCTCCCAGAAATCCGTGTCAGGTAGACCCGGAGCGTAGGGCAGCAACCGAATCAAATCTTCGGTACCCTCGTTCCGGACATAGAAGAAGGTCCGGGCCCATCCTTTGCAGGAGTCAAGCCCAGTAACCCGGGGAAAGATGAAAAGTCTCCGGGGCGAGATGGAGGCAGCTCCGAATTGGGTGAGCTGCTTATCCTCCAATTCTACGTGGATATTGGGGACGACGTTGCGACGAAGGCCGAAGAACCGAATCCACAACTCCTTCTTGGGCCATAGTCCGGTGTAGCCTTCGATCGTAGAGGCAAAGGGGGAAAGAGAGGTGATAGCGTTGGCTGGGAGATGGTGCGGCTGCAAGTGATAGGTCCTAACCTAATCCCGGAAGAAATCGCTCACCGGAAGACCAAATCCCCGTTGGAACTGGGACAGGAATACAATGAAATCACCCGGATTGGGTGAGTGGGCCAGTTCAGAGGAGGGGAGACGAGCGGTGACGCCGGCGGGAATGCGCCTGGTCCGGTAGAGCCAGTCAAGGTCATCTTGACAGACCCATGACCCGGCCCACGCACCGCGGTCCGCTGCACCGGCGTCCTCCTCCATCTCCTTCTCGGCGATGACGAGCTCCTCCTCCGTCATCTCGTATCCACTATCCTCGCTGGAGCTAGTGGCGGCGGGGATCTGTGGCCTGGATTGGCGAGGACCCGTGGCTAAGCGGCTGCGCAGCGGTGGCTGCGATGCAGAGGCACGGGTAAGGTGCGGCGGCGGCGCTGCTGCTAGAAGCACTGGTGGCGGCGCGGTCGCTAGGAAGACGAAGGAGAAAGGCAACGGGCAGAGGGGCGCAGAAGTGGAAAACGCTAAGGGGTGCGCTCCTCCGCTACTTAACCACCCCCAGATATGGATGAGTGGGATCGCTCTGCGCCAACAAGCCACACGGTGTGGCCGTGTACCACCTGCACCAGCCAATCAGAGAAAAGCCACACAGGGGGCCACAGAGTAGAAGCAATCCCATGACACGACGCGCTGATGCGGTAAACGAGGAGGCAGGCATGACGTGACCCACGCACAGTGATAACTGACAATTACTGCAGCGGTTACTGTGTAGGCCCTTAAAATAAGACGAGGTAATGATTAGCCTCCACGTGGGTTGGCGTATGAGAGAAGGAAACGGGGCCCGGATCAAACCATGATAACCATGGGATCCGAGCCAAAGTGGTGACCCGGCCGGCAAGTGAAAACTAGGAACGTGCGAAGGGAACGTAAATCCATATAATCCAAGATAAGGAGCTAACCCAGAATTAACCGTCCGAGGCTCGAACAAAAATGAACCTGATGTGGCCTTAGCGGCCAAGGCAGCTAAGACCGCACCAGCTTCGGGGACTAATGTTGGGGGGATACCCCCGGGTAGGGTCACTCCGGGGTATAAGGGCCGAGTAAGCCGAGGTTCGGCAAGGTCAAAGCGGATGCTGGCCGGGTCACCTCAAGGCAGGCTGGGTCACGGAGTAACCCGGACTAGGGGGGTTGCCTGACATTGTCTCATCCGACTTAAGGAGTAATTCGGAAGTGCTTGTCTAACCTATATGCAGGAACAGGTGTGGCCGGATCTACTATGATCCGGGTCCTCGCTTAGCTTCTGGGAGAAGGAAAGAATCTCTCTGGTCAAAAAGAAGGTCCGGTATGCACTGCATGAGCGGAGAAAGCAAGGGCAGGACCACCGGGTCGTGGCCGACAAGGGTGACGACGCCCATGTCGGCTGACGCAGGCGCCACAGAGGCTTACGTTGATAAAGCATGTGTGACGCGGGGGAAAAGCACCCCGGTCGGGCTACCACTTTGGGAGGGGCATATTCTTAGGAATATGCCTCCATGTATGCCCTAGGCGGGAACCGAACTTCCTCTATATAAGGGGGGCTAGGTCTCTGGTAGAAGGGGTTGGTTGAGCTCTAGTTGATTTGGTGATTCCATAGGGCTAGTTGATCAAGGGTTCTAGGGAAAAATAGTAGGCAAGAGTAAGAGAGCTCCTTCTTCCTCCTCTTGCCAATACAGCTCAAGGAGCACTTGTAATCTCGAGATATAGCAATACAAACTTTTGTGTGGAGAATCACTCCACTATCCCTCCCTGGATTCCCCTAGCGTGTATTAGTCCCCACCTTTAGCCTATCCATGGCATCTGCCGTGACACCACCACGACACCGAGCCATGCTGTGCTCCGCCCGAAGAGGTCGATTTCTCCCCCTACGGCATAGCTGCCTCCAGATCTTAGCCCAGCACTGCTCCATCCCCTTTTCTTTTAACCATTTTCTGTCAATCCATATCTAGTTGTTTAGTTTAAATGCAAATAAAAATGTTAAGCACCTCCAGATGATCTGATACAAATTTCCTAGGATACCTTAGGTTTTTGTCTATCATGTTGTACCAAAAGTTTGGCCAAATCCCACCAGTATATTCTCTGTAGATTTATTTACCAAGATGTACCATTTCTAGTAAATAAATTCCTGAGTGCGACACACATCTCCAACAGGGATGAAACCAGGTTCCACTTGCATAACTATAGGCCTACCATCTAGACCTTGTACCATGCCAAGGTGAATAGCAGTTTATCCTTAACAAAAATAGCAAAAACATCTCTAATCTGACTTTAGAAAATTCCTTAGACCAAACCATGAGTGTTTTTGACCTCATTCAAAGTCTCTGTGATGTGGTACACTTAATACTACCAAAATCTAGGAGCTCAAGAATTATTGAGTTTCTGAGGATTTCTAATGAATTAAACATTTCTATGCATGGTTATCCATCAATAAAATCACTACATGAGTTATATAAATCCAAATAAGGTGATTCCAATTTCTACAGAAAGGTATTGTAAATACCTACCATGTGTCCTTTGAAACAAATCAAAAGCTTCTGTAGATTAACTCTAGTGAAAAAGACAAAACAGCTCCAGAACTGCCCTTGGGAATTTCCTGAGGGCATTCTGGTAATTATTTTGGAGTGATTACATTACTTGACCATCCATTCAGTACACCAAACACTACTTGACCATCCAAGGAAATAATTTTTGGAGCTCCAGGACTTTTCTGGTGAATTATTTCCTAAAACTAGAGCTTTTATCACTAGAATATTCATAAGAAATTAAAGAAAAGTGATAAAATAGTGAAACCACTTTTGTTGGTTTCATTTTATCAACTCCTATATGCTGGTATCATTTTTACACAATGGTATCATAGATAATATGTCCTTGGTCCAAAACCCCTCTTAGGTAGTTCCTCGGCTATAAATCCTAAGGGATTTTCTTCCATGTTTCCAGGACAAGGCCAATCTTATTAAATCCATTCTTCCTAAGACCTACTGATGTGTAAACTTGTTTTATTCATTGCTTGCTGTATGTATTGTTGCTTGTATGCCTTGTGTTGATTGTGCTCTTGCTTGTTGCATGTGTGCTCCCTGACGATGATAGTTGTGATTATCTCGGAGATCAGAAGAAGGTGGTTATTATTGTATATTATTGGGTATTCTAAGAAGAAGTCTAGGGACAATTATGCCATATTGCTAATCTCAGGAAAGCCACCTTCTTGCTCATAAGCCTTGTCCTACTATTTTACTTATGCATGTTTTATCTACTTTTTATCAAAACTGCATTGTTTACTATATGTTGATATATATATGGTAGTGGTTTGGCTCCTCCGAACTATTACACTTTGGTACTACTAAGTACATCCCCCTTGACGACACCTACGTGTCCCTAGTATGGTAGATGGTGTAATACACCATACCCCTTTTGGAGACCCTGTTTTAGCCAAAGCAAAGCTATAGGATGGGAAGACCCCGGAAAAAGTTTTACCAAATGTTTTATGATAAAACCTTGGTAGGGTGGGACCTCCCAAGAGATGTTGAGAAAGAAAAAGGTTTTGTTTTAAAAAATGCTGAAGGAAAGCTGGAGGAAAAAGGTTTACAAAAATGCACCCGGTTCTTTGCAGTTTAGCTATAATAACTTAACTTGTGCAACCACATTACTCTGGTATGGGACAGGGCTGGATTTGATGTTTGTCTATTCTGGTATAAGCTGCCTCGCAACTACTATAGAGGGATATAACAATCCCTGGAGGGTGAGCCTTCTCATGAAAGGGTTCATGTGAGACATCGACCTGGAGAAGGAATGAAGGGTCTACGGGCCTCCACGCGTTACTATGAGCCCCTGATTGAAAGAGCTCACCTGGGAAGTGGAAAAGCGCTCCGGTTGGTTTGAGAACTATATAGGGCGTCCCAATGTTGAGGGGAACAACACTCATAGGGTAGGCACTTATATTGGAGTGGGCACCTAGAGAGTCTTGATCGGCTACTCCACCCACGATCGGTTTAGATCAAGGTAGTGTACCAGGATGGTGTGGGTAAAGTGTGCAACCTCTGCAAAGTGTAAATCTATTCGAATAGACGTTTCCGTGGTTATGGACGGGTTGGACAAACTTCTGTAGAGCGGTGCTGGTTTGGTTTTCAAAACAGATTTCGGAAAAGAAATGGCTTTGGAAATGTTTTAACCATGGGATGGTCGTAAAGGAGAAAGGTTTTGACCATGGGATGGTCGGAAGGGGGAGAAAGGAGTTTGGTCATGGGACAACCTAAAGACGGCAACAAATGGGTACCCCAATCCTAGTGTTTATAAAACTTTTCAAAGGTTTCCAAAATGTTTTACAAAAGTTTTCAACAAAGATATGTAGATGCTATATCTACAAGAGAAACTATTTGTTAAAAGAACCTCTCTTGGAGCCCTCCTACTACCACAGCCATATTGCATATCCTATTGTTATTATTATTATCTTAAGGTGGTTTGCGAGTACATTCAAAGTACTCACTGGCATTGTCCCTGGCTATGAACTTGGTCAGATAGCAAGAATAAGGTGACGATGACGACTATGCGAGCTAGGACGTTCTCCCAGTCAGTTGCCTGTAGGTTAAGGCCTGGCTCGAGCTCTACGCTGAATGAAGTTCCGCTGATGTTGATCGATGTAGCCATAATGGCAAATAAGGTATGACACATATTCGTTATGTATTGGATGTTTACTTTGATACTTGTCGGTTATGTGCCACGACTAACTGATCATGGGATCGTGGTTGTATGCGTAACAGGGATTCTCGCAGGATTAATCCGGGGCCCCACACTAAAAGCTTAGAAACTCCAAATATAGTGATTCAAATTTCTACAGAAAGGTATGTCAAATACATAACATGTTCCTTTGGTTCCATATCAAAACCTTATGTAGAATAAATTTGGTCAACAAGACAAATTGACTACAGAACTGATTTTGGGAATTTCCCAAGGGCATTCTGGTAATTATTTTGAGATGAATCCAACTCTCAAAAATCGTAAACTCAAATATATACAATATACTCGAAGCTCAAATTTATTTGAGCTACAAATCCTTTTTGTTGGTTTATTCACCTAAAATAATATTATTTCCACTGAAAAATTCATAACTAATTAAACAAAAATGAAATAATAGTGAAACCACTTGGCCTTGTTTTATCAGTACCTATCTGTTGATATAATTTTTGTACATTGATATCATACAGAACCAATCCTTGTCCCTAAACCCCTTATCCAGTGGTATTTGTCAAATAAATGACAAAAGCAAATCCACAAAGGCAATTAAAGTATTTCCAAATGCCATGATCTCAAACTATCAAAACCTACTAACTTTAGTATGGTGTTGAATGTTTGTTTGATGTACTGTAATGGTGCTTGTATGCCTTGTGTTGATTGTGGCTCTGTTTGCTTGCATGTATTCTCTTTAACGACAATAGTTGCGATTATATTGAAGGCCCGAAGAAGATTGTTATTATTTGGATATTATGGAATTATAAGAAGAAGTCTAGGGACATATATTGCCAGATTGTTGATTACAAGCAATCCACCTTCTTTCTCATAAACCTTGTCCTAATACTTTCCTTATGCATGTTTTACTTCTGTTTTATGAAAACTACATTGCTTTATTATATGGTAATCTATACCTAGTAGTGGCTTGTCTCCTCCAAATCATTACACAATTGTACTACTATGTACACTCCCCTTGATGACACCTAATTGTCCCTAGTATGTTAGATGGTGTATACCACCATACCCCTTTGGAGACCCCAATTTAGCCTCAGCAAAGCTATAGGATGGGAAGACCCCGGAAAAGTCTTACAAAATGTTTTATGATAAAACGTTGGTGAGGTTTGACCTGCCAAGAGAAGTTGAGAAAGGAAAAAGGTCTTAGTTTTACAAAATGTTGAACAAAAATTGAGGAAAAAGGTTTGCGAAAACACACCCGGTTCTTTGCAGATTTAGCTAAAACAACTTAACTCGTGCAACCACATTACCCCGGAATGGGATGGGGATTAACTCAAAGTAGTTCAATATGATATGGGTATTCTCACTATTTCGTATAAGGGATCATCTTCCTCAAATTCCAGGCTTCCCTTTACAAAATGGGTCAACTGTTAGACAATCACCTGGAGGAAGCATAATCACCCATGTGAGTGACCGGGCGATACTATGAGCCCTTCATTGAAAGTGCCCCCTCTAGGTCTGAGTGGGGTGCTCCGGTTGGTCCGTGGATCCAGACATCTCGGTCTTGAGGGGAAAAACTCATAGGGTAGGGCCCGTGTCGGAGTGGACCTTCCGAGGGTTATGTTTGATTATCCGAACCCCTCATACTGGTGTATGACGACTCATAGTGAACCACGTGGAATGTATCGAATCTTGTGGGTAAAGTGTACAACATCTACAGAGTGTAAATCTATTCGAATAGTCGTGTCCACGGTTATGGACGAGTTGGAAAAACAACTGTAGAGCGGTGCTGGTTTTTATTTGAAAAAGGATTTCGGAAAAGCAAATGCTTTGGAAATGTTTTGACCATGTGATGATCGGAAAGGAAGGAAAGGAGCTTGGTCATGGGATTACCAGAAGGAGGAACAAAAGGGTGACCCAATCCTAGTGATTTCCAAAACTTTTCAAAAAGGCTTCCAAAAAGGTTTTACAAAAGTGTTCAACATGTAGATGCTATATCTACAAGAGAAACTATTTGAGAAAAGAACCTCTCTTGGAGCCCTCCTACTACCACATCCATATAGCATATCCTCTTGTTATTATTACTCTCTTAGGGTGGTTTGTGAGTACATTCAAAGTACTCACTGGCATTGTCCCTGGATATTAACTTCATCAGATATCGAGAAGAAGGTGAAGTGGACGACTATGCGAGCTAGGACGTTCTCCTAGTCAGCTGCATGTAGGTTAAGGCATGGATTGGGCTCTACGCTTGATGAAGTTTCGCTGATGATTATTGATGTAGCCATAATGGCATGTAAGGTATGACGTGTATCGGCTTAAGTAATGGATGTTTACTATGATACTTGTCGGTTATGTGCCACGACTAACTGATCATGGGATCGTGGTGTATGCATCACAGGGATTCTCGGAGGATTAATCCGGGGGCCCACAAATTTGGTATCAGAGCCATCCTGACTATAGGACAACCTTAGTTAGCATGGTCATTAGACAGGAAAACTATTTTGGAAACACTAGCTTTCGAAAATCTATTTTCTGAAAATACTTTTGAAAGAATTCTACTCTCTTAGCTCCCTCTATCTTAAATGATTTGAAAATGGTTTCCTCTATCTCTCGTCTGATGAGTGCATATTTGCATCATGTTTTACTTTTTTTTATTGTAGATGTATGATCTTGGTATTTTACGGTGTTTGCGCGCACATTTTATATCTGTTTTCACCAGGATCAGGACAGGTGATGGATCCAATGGATACAATTCTTAGAGCAGTTGTACTTTGGAGAAAAGGAGTAAAAAACAACGTAAATCGCTTATTTGGAAAATATTAATAATACTAGAAGAAAACCAGAAGCGAACAAGGGAGGCAGAGAGCTCAACGACCAACTATACAGGCGGAGCAATTTTTTCCGGCCATATAGCTCCGGACGTATAGATGGCACCGCCTCCGCCTTGTCAAATAGTTTCACCTTGTGCAATTGGTTCAAGGAGACGACATACAGAACACCCAGAAATCGCCGAAACCTCACCTCCGGAAGGCATCTGGAGGGGGAACTCGTCCACAAGGGATCCATCTTCGCCCTGTGCAGATCCCAGAGGATAAGGCATCAATCTTCATCAACCACCGTTGCATCACCACCATCTCCATCGATCCCATCTATATCTTGTCTAGATCTTGTTGTAATTCCTATACATGATGTGGTTTATACAATTACTATTCATCTGTGATTGTTTCTATTACCATTGCCATGATGTTGATTGCCTCCATGGCTGAGTAGATCTTTAGTTCTTGGGGAGATGGAGAAACTCTAGTATGAGAATGAAATAAAATAAAGTTTATTATGATATTCATGCTATGACCATGTGTTAGATTTTCTACGTCCTGATGTTGAGAGAAGTCGACCTCTCAATATTTGCCTCTCGTGGGGACTTTATGGAGGAAATTACTTGTTGGTAGACAGAGGTGTGCTTGCACTTACAGTGACTATAAAGATGTTGGCACCCCTTACGTATCAACATGGGAAACCGAGGAAACTCATGGAACACTATCCATGCCATGGGATACATCCTACGGGATTATGTCCCTTAATAGCACAGTAATTCGATTGATGTTGATTGTTGTCTGCTATGGTTATGAGGATGATGTGCGCAGCGGTTGCTCGCTAATCATCCATATATGGAGTTACTCCCACACATACATAGTTGAGAATGTTCATGATGATAATCTTTATCTTAAATATTTACAATACTAGTGGTGTATCCTCTACTCCCTGAGAACGCTTTTTCCCTACCGCAGTTCCAATCTCTCTTACATACGCGATACTTACTTTCTGTACTCAGTTGTTTACTTTACTTTATTAATGCTCTTATACCCCAAACCCAAAAACAGCTTTTACACAATACTCACATTTTACCTTGTCACTTAGAACATTATCTAGCATTTCTATCATAATACTTATTTCAAGAATTATTAGACTTCAGACTCCTACTCCCTATGGGGTCGATATCTTTATTTCGAAACTAGCTACAAACAATCTGTACACTTGCATTCATCAAGCTATTTTCTGGCGCTGTTGCCAGGGAGCTAAGCGTTGTAGGTCTTTTAGTTATTCTTATTTATTTTTGTCTTGCTAAATTTTGTTTTGAGTTACATGTTTCCACAAACATAATGGAGTTTGAACATATGACTAGTGCTAGCCAACTCAACAACTTTGGGAAGCCCTATGATATTTATAAAAGAGACAACTCCAATGAGAAAACAAGAGGGTTTGAAATAAATCCTATACTACTTAGTATTCTACATAAGAAGCAATTTACTGGAGATGAAGAAGATCCTGATCCATATGAGCATATTGCATGTTTCAAAGATATATGTGGCACTTTTCTATTGACGAGATATACTGCCGATGAGGTAAGGGTTAAACTTTTTAGTCAAACTTTGACAAGTACAGCTCTCTCATGGTATAGATCTCTACCCCCTAAAGCCACTACTACTTGGGATAATCTAGCTTGTGAATTTCTATCAAAATATTATCCATTATAAAAATCTTTTGGAATCAGGCGTCTTATAATGACTTGGAAGAATCGTTCCAATGAAGGACTGGTAAGAGCTTATATTAGATTTAAAGATTTACTATGACTATGTCCTCATCATGGTTTGCATGAATGGTATTTACTACATATTTTTTATGGCGGTTTGATTGAACCTAATAAAATCGAACTAGACTCTTTCGCAGAGGGAGCCTTTATGAATCTTCCTATACCTTAAGCTTGGGCTTTACTTAATAGAATTCATGATCATAGAGTTTCAAGGAATTTTGGTGTAGGAAGTGAAGGAGGTGTAGAAATAGAGCATGATTGTATTCATGACTATAATAAGAAAGGCCATGTTAAAGAATTATCTAAAGAACTTTATTTGGATTCAGATCTTGTGTTGCAAGTTGTTAAAGATTTTACAGAACATAAAGCTCCAAAGGAGGGACCAGTCAATTATGATCCACCATCTGAACCGGAAAAGAAAGGAGAAGATAAAGCAACACAGGCCTCCATAGAACCAATATATGAAGTGCCTTTCCCTAACACTGCATGAAAGCATATTTTGAATATGAACAGGTTAAAGCAATATAGGAAAAGAGGGAAGACGAAAATATGCCAGGAGTCAAGGAACACATGAAAGAAACCAAAGATGAAGAGGTAACCAAGGAAGCAATTATGGCTATGTACTCACATTGTAACATAGTTGAACTTGATGAAGAGACTTCCGTATTGGTTGAAAGTAAAACAAAGGTAAAAGATGTGGGTAAGCCTATTCTTCCCTACATATTTTAAGAAATCTCTCATTACGGTTTATGTGATCTTGGCACCGAAGTTAATGTGATATCTTATGATTTATACTTAGAAATAAAAGAAGAAATAGAACTGACTACAATTGAGAATACTGATATGACAATTATGTTAGCCAATAAACATTTGAGAATTCCAATTGGAGTAGTTAAAGATGCAACTGTCACAATTGGCAACAAAAATTTCCCTATCGATTTTGTAGTTGTTGATATGCCAGCTGACACTCTTTGCCCAATTATATTTGGAAGGACCTTTTTGGGTGATATAGGTGCCTATGTTAACTTCAAGAAGGAGATTGTGTTTCTTAAGCTCGGGGGAACGGAAAATAAATTCCATTTTTCCAAATTTAAACACAGGCCTCCACAAATACAAGAAGAGGGAACTATTCAGGAAATGGCAGCTCTACGAGAAGAACTATTAGGAAATGGCGACTCTATTGAGGAAACCAAGAAGAAGAAATGGATGAAGATCCAAATTATGAAGAAATAGTTATGAAGGACAAGTGCCTAGGAGAACTCAAAAATGAATTCGATTCACATCCCATTTTGGGACCTCCAACTGATGAGGCTTTTGAAGAGCCAGAAAAGAGAGGGGACAAAGAACTTCCGCCTCCAAAATTGAAGACTCTACCAAAAAATCTTAAATACAGGTTTTTAGATGATACAAATAAATTTCCTGTTATTATAAGTGCTAAACTTTCAGGAGAAGAAGAAGAACTCATGAAGATACTTAAGAAGTATCGCCAGGCCTTTGGGTACTCAATGGATGACTTGACGAGCATTAGTCCCATGATAGCCGTCCATCAAATATTCATGGAAGAAGGTGCTAAAACAGTTGCATAATTCAATAGAAGACTGAAGCCTAAAATGAAAGAAGTGGTAAGAAAAGAAATTGTACGCCTATTCGACGCAGGTATAATCTATCATATTAAAGAAAGTGAATGGGTAAGTCCTGTTCATTGTGTTCCTAAGAAGGGCGGTTTTACTATTGTTCCTAATGAAAATAATGAATTGATACATACTAGAATTGTTGTTGGGCATGGGATGTGCATAGACTTCAAGAAATTAAATAAAGAGACTAGAAAAGATCACTATCCATTACCGTTCATAGATCAAACTTTAGAAAGGTTAGCAAACCATACTCATTTTTGTTACTTGGACGGATACTCTGGTTTCTCTCAAATTGCTGTTCATCTGGATGACCAACTTAAAACAACTTTCGTAAGTCCTTACGGTTTACATGCTTACCGACGTATCCCTTTGGTTTATGTAATCCTCCAGCTACTTTTCAAAGATGCATGACTGCTATTTTTGCCGATTTTATAGAACTTATAATGGAAGTATTTATGAATGACTTTTCTGTCTATGGAACTTTGTTTATTAGTTGTTTAAATAATATCAAAAGAGTTTTGTAGCATTGTGAAGAGACTAATCTTGTTCTAAACTAGGAGAAGTGCCATTTAATGGTCAAAGAAGTGTCTAGGTATTAGGTAAGAGAATTGAAGTTGATAGAGCTAAGGTTGAAGCACTAGAGAGAATGCCACCACCTAGGGATATTAAAGGTATAAGAAGTTTTCTTGGTCATGTGGGTTCCTATAGAAGGTTCATAGAAATTTCTCTGAAATATCTAAACCTTTGAAAAACCTCTTGCAAAAGGGAATGAGATTTAATTTTGATGATAAGTGTCTTGAAGCCTTCAATAAACTCAAAAATGCTTTATCTCGTGCTCCAATTATTAAACCACATATCTGGGATACAACCTTTGATTTAATATGTGAAGCTAGTGATAATGTTGTAGGAGTAACTCTATGTGAGATCTAGGCACATGGCTTAATAGGATTGATAGGATACCCATATAAACAAGTTGCAACTTCTTTTCCGGAAGCTCATTCGAAAAGAACTCTAAGGTTAAGCGTGCTTGGCCTAGAGCAATTCTAGGATGGGTGACCGACCGGGAAGTGGGTAACCGGGTGCGCACGGGTGAGGACAAAGTGCGTAGAAAAGACTAGTGTTGGTCTGTGGGGCCAGTCTAGATATCCTATTAAGCTGCCAGGAGTGACAACCCCTGGGCCTAGGAGTGGACGGGGTGTTACAAGTGGTATCAGAGCCGACCCTTGTGATTACACGGGTGTGTGCGGGTCAGTGGCGGGACATGTGGAGCATGGCGCGTGTGGCCCGGAGTGGACACGGCATGGCACATGTGCCGGCACTGGACGCACAGACGCGTGCCAAGAGGGAACGTTCATGGGGTGTGCTTGATCGATGAGGGCATCGATCTTCTAAATGGTGGGTGTATGTGAGATCCAGGCACATGGCTTAATAGGATTGATAGGATACCCATATCAACAAGTTGCAACTTCTTTTCCGGAAGCTCATTCGAAAAGAACTCTAAGGTTAAGCGTGCTTGGCCTAGAGCAATTCTAGGATGGGTGACCGACCGGGAAGTGGGTAACCGGGTGCGCACGAGTGAGGACAAAGTGCGTAGAAAAGACTAGTGTTGGTCTGTGGGGCCAGTCTAGATATCCTATTAAGCTACCAGGAGTGACACCCCCCGGGCCCAGGAGTGGACGGGGTGTTACAATTGGTATCAGAGCCATCCCGCCCTTCAGGGTCTCAGCCAAATGGTCGTTGTCAGTCTAGCAAATATTTTTGGTAGCTATGTATACTAGGGAAAAACAAAACGTGAGAGTAGGACTGCTTCCATTTTTCTTCTTACCCACCCACCCACCTTTTCTGGTAAGGAAGTGTAACGTTTTCAATCCTCTTCTAAAATTCAAACTAGGATTCACGTGTTCTGGGTTCCGTAGTACCATAGGTTGAGTGTGTGTGTGTGTGTGTGTGAATTCCTTGTCTATCTGTTGCATCCAACATGTTATCACTATCTGCCTTTTGGTTATCAACTGTTGGTACATTCCATACCGATAGGCCTTTGTAAACCGACGCGATCTATCTGATTCGTTGTATACCGGTGCGATCTGTCTTACTTTTGTTATCCGACGTTATCTTGTTTGGGTTGTTCGTTTCCGTAGTTACTAATCTTTAGGTTCGTCTTAAAAAGAAGGTGTTGGGATATGTGGTTTACTTATTCATGTGCGGAGTGATGATTTGAGTGCGGGATGGAGTCGCGACCATACCACTACTTTTATCATTCGCTCTTGTATATTGAATTGGCAGAGTTACTAATCTTGATTCGTTAAGTGGTTTTGCGCATATAGTGGTGTTTTAATGCCGAAATTTGCGGAATTTTTTTCTCTGATAGCTTTGTGTACCACACTCCTTGTTCAGTCATGTGCGATATGCTTAATATCTTCTAGGTGATTTGAACTTTGTTGATATTTTAATATCACTTAGTAATTTGTATCCTTTAATCTTGGTTAATTCCATTTTGGTACTATTTTGGATTATTATTATTCTCCATTATGGTACTGACTTGTGTCTTAAATCAATCATAGGATGGCACCACCACGCAGTTCTGAGGAGGACATACCACCTAAACTGGGGGCTGCGTTGGCAAGTATTGCTAATGCCTTGGGAACAATGCAGCAGAACCAGTAGCGATTTGAAGAAAGTGTCATGAGGAATGAGTTTGTTCCGCTACCTCCACCTCCCAAGCGAGGAGACATCAAGAGTTTTCTGAAGTTCAACCCGCGCCACTTTGAGGTGTCTGATCAGCCTCTGGACGCAGATGATTGGCTGCGTGAGATGTCAAGGTTGCTGATGACTGCCGATGTTCCTGAGAAAGAATGGGTAAAATGTGCCACTCACCTTCTGAAGGGAGATGCAGCTCTGTGGTGGGAGAATTACCTGAAGGCAAACCACTCTGAGTTTCAGCCTACTTGGGAGCAGTTCACTGGGGCTTTCAAAGAGCAATATCTGTCAGAAATTGTCATGGAAAGGATGAAGGAAGTGTTTCTCAACCTCAAGCAGGGCAATGACAATGTCAATACCTATATCAGAAACTTCATGAATCTTTCTCGGTATGGTGGCGATGAGATCTCTGATGACAAGAAGAAGCAAAAGAGGTTCAGACAAGGGCTCAATGCATCAATCAAATATGCAATCACTCGTGCAAGGCCGGGGTCTTTTCTAGAACTCCAACGTACAGCTCTGCAGGAAGAAGCAAGTAGGCAAGTGTTTGAGGAGTCCAAGAAACACAGTCGCGATGCAGCAAGCTCTTCAGCTATGTCAGCTCCTTCTAAGCGCCGCCTGTGGGTTCCTAACACCCCACCGTCGCTCCCGGCTCCACCAAGACCGTCAAGCTACACGGCAAGGCCACCAAAATCCTTCACTGCTGCTCCCAGGGGCTACAACCACAACTACCCTGGAGCGCCTGGCGGAGTCCCTGGCTACGTTGCTCCACGTCCACCTGGTGCTTGTTACACTTGTGGGAACACTGGACATCAACACAGGAATTGTCCAATGAACAACAAAGCTCTTCCTCCACCACCTCCAAGACCCACGGCAAGCTCTTCTATGGTTCATGCACCTCCACTGCAGGCTCTCAACATCAACACCAAGCCCGGGTCTACGGTTGCTCGTTCCAACTGTGTCAACATCGCTCAAGCTGAGCATGCACCTGGAGTTGTGATGGGTATGCTTCCCGTTAACTCAGTTCCTGCAAGAGTTCTATTTGATTCTGGTGCATCGCATTCTTTTGTTTCTCACTAAACGGATCCTCTCCCTAAACGGTTAATGGTCCTTTCTCCTGGAGCAACAATGGCATCTTCTAAAATCAGCCATGGCAATCAAATTGAGATTGGTGGTTCTTCGTTCCCGGCTTCCTTAATTATTCTGGGCAATTCTGACATTGATGTTATCTTGGGCATGGATTGGTTAACAGCAAATGCAGCTGTGATTGATTGTGCTGAACGCTCGGTTTCTCTGAAAATTCCTGAAGGCCATATAGTCTATTCTCCAAGTCTGACTCCTGCAATTCAGCTTTTCTCTTTGGCGGCTCTGAATGATGATGCTATGGAAGCTATTCAGAGTGTTCCGGTGGTCTGTGAGTTCCCAGATGTCTTTCCAGAAGAGTTACCGGGTATGCCTCCTGATCGTGAGGTCGAGTTTGTGATTGAGCTTGAACCTGGTACCACTCCTATCTCCAAGCGTCCTTACAAAATGGGTCCTGCTGAATTGGCTGAACTCAAACGTCAACTTGATGAACAAGAGAAGTTGGGTTTCATTCAGCACAGTACTTCTTCTTGGGGTAGCCCAACCATCTTTGTGAAGAAGCGAGACAAGACTGATAGACTTTGTGTTGACTATCGGGCTCTCAATGCTAAAACCATCAAGAATAAATATCCCCTTCCGCGGATTAATGATCTCTTCGATCAGCTAGCTAGAGCTGTGGTATTCTCTAAGCTTGACTTGAGAAGTGGATATCATCAAATCAAGATTCGCAAGGAAGATGTTCCTAAAACAGCTTTCACCACCCGCTATGGCCTGTATGATTACACGGTCATGTCTTTCGGTCTCACCAACGCACCTGCTACCTTCTCGAGGCTTATGAACTCGGTTCTCATGGAGTATCTTGATAAGTTCGTTGTGGTCTATCTAGATGACATCCTAGTCTATTCTAAGTCAAAGAAAGAACATGAAGAACACCTTCGGTGTGTCCTAAACAAGCTTCGTGCGAACCGCATGTATGCAAAGTTCTCCAAGTGTGAGTTTTGGCTGCCTCAAGTCACCTATCTTGGTCACGTCATCTCTGCCAAGGGCATTGCCGTCAACCCAGAAACTGTTAAGACAATTGTTGACTGGCTTCCTCCCATAAATGTCAAAGAAGTCTGGAGTTTCCTTGGTTTGGCTAGTTACTGTCGTCGCTTCGTTCAGAACTTCTTGAAGATTGCGAAACCTCTTACCGATCTCCTCAAGAAAGGAAAGAAATACCTTTGGACTCCTGCATGTCAAGCAAGCTTTGAAACACTCAAAGAGAAGCTCACTTCCACACCAGTCTTGATTCCTCCAGATACATCAAAGCCTTTCCAGATATTCTGTGATGCCTCCTTGCAAGGATTGGGTGCGGTCCTTATGCAAGAAAAGCAAGTCGTTGCATATGCCTCTCGTCAGTTGAAAATTCATGAGCTCAACTATCAAACACATGACCTTGAACTCGCAGCAGTTGTCTTTGCTTTGAAAATATGATGGCACTACTTGCTTGGCAACCGTTGTGAAATCTTTTCTGATCACAAGAGTCTGAAGTATATCTTCACACAGCCTGATCTCAACCTTCGTTAGAGGAGGTGGATTGAAGCAATCAATGATTTCGATTCGACCATCAACTACACTTCGGGCAAAGCTAATGTCATGGCCGATGCTCTCAGCCGAAAAGCTTATGTCAACAACCTCATGGTGGAAGAACAACAACCTCTCTTGTGTGAGGAATTCCGTCAGCTCAACCTTCAAATTATGGATCAAGGGTACCTTCTGAACCTTCTGGCAACCCCTCTCCTTGAAGAAAAAGTTTGCTCCATTCAACTTGGTGATCCTACACTAAAAAGATCATCTCCAACATTCAGCTTCCAAAGTATGAGTCCTTCCACGTCGACGACCAAAGCGCTCTTTTCTTTGAACACCGGATGTTTGTTCCGAACTACCCGGGTTTAAGAGAGCAAGTTCTTAAGGAGGCGCATGATTCCGTTCTTTCTATCCACCCTGGCAGCACTAAGATGTACATGGACTTGAAAACACAGTATTGGTGGCCTGGGTTGAAACGATATTGTGCCAAGTATGTCTCGGAGTGTGATGTCTGCCGTAGAGTTAAAGCTGTCCATCTGAAACCTTCCAGTCTTCTACATCCATTGAAGCCTCCGGAATGGAAATGGGAGAAAGTAGAGATGGACTTCATAATTGGCTTTCCAAGGTCGCAGAAGGGCAACAATGCAATCTTTGTTGTCATCGACAGGCTTTCTAAAGTGGCTCATTTCTTTCCCGTCAAGGAAACAATTTCTGCAATTCAGTTGGCTGAGCTCTATATCAACAGAATTGTCTCTCTGTATGGGGTTCCTCTTGAGATCAGTTCAGACCGTGGAAGCATCTTCACTTCCAAGTTCTGGGGAAGTTTCCAAAATTCTTTGGAAACAAAATTGAACTTCAGCACAGCTTACCATCCTCAGTCGCAAGGACAAGTTGAAAGGATCAATCAGATTCTGGAAGATATGCTTCGTGCTTGCGTTATCTCTTTCGGCATGAAGTGGGAAGAATGCCTTCCTTATGCAGAACTCCGATTGGTTGGTCGGGCACAGGTGAAAGAACATTGTTTGGCCCCAACATTGTAACTCAAGCGGAGGAGAAGGTTCACATCATTCTTGAAAATCTGAAGGTTGCTCAAAGTCGCCAGAAGAGCAATTATGACAGAAAGCACACGGACATGGAGTATGTCCCTGGTGATCTCGTTTACCTTCGTGTCACTCCCATGAGAGGCACGCACCGCTTTGGTATCAAAAGAAAGCAGGACCGTGGACCATGAGGTTATCAATCTCCAAGAAGACCTGTCTTATCAAGAACACCCCATAAAAATCCTAGAAGTCGCAGAAAGAAGGACTCGCAACAAGTCCATTAAGTTCTGCAAGGTGCAGTGGTCGCACCATTCCGTTGATGAAGCCACTTGGGAACGCGAGGATGGGCTCCGTGCCAAGTATCCTACCCTCTTCGTGTCTTCTTCTTCTTCCTAGAATCTCGGGGCGAGATTCCTGTTTAGTGGGGGAGAGTTGTAGCATCCCATCTGTCTAACATATGTAATGCTACATGGTCTAGTAATATAATGGCTACTTCCTACATATAATTGTTGCATCATAATTATATCATGCTCATGTCATCATGCCACCTTGTATTTGAGCATCATATAAAACCCTTTTTATTTGGTTCTTCTCTCATATGCATTAGTAATTGTATTTGGCTCTTGATATATTGTATTTGGTTCTTGATAATGTTTGATGCCCAAGTTGAGTTGGGGGCATATCTTTTATTCAACTCCATCACCTTTCTTGTCACCACCTTATAATTCCACCATCCTAATTACCCATGAGCTTTACTTTCTTTTGGCATTTAATCTAGCTCATGTGAGTTGGGATGGATCCAATTCTATTTTCCGTTAGCTTGGCCTTAATCCATATTTTGGAATGCATGTGTATAAATGCCATGATCATTATTTGTTTTCACAAGATAAAACATGGCATTTAATGCCCATGCATGGGCCATGCAAATCACCACCATTCTATTCTTTGGGTTTTTACTTGGATTTTTGAGTGGAGCTTGGTCCCTTGGGAATCAATTCTTGTTGGCTCTATTCTTTTTGCTCTATCCTAAAACCCTCCTCATCTTGAACTTTGTTTCTTTACCATGTGCACCAAGACCTCAACTCCACCACCTCTCCTTCTTCCATACATGATCATGTGAGGCCCTATCCTTAAACCCCATCTCCTTACATCATGCTAGATCTAGTAGATCATAATAATCCCTAAACCCCTTTGCTTGATCTTGGATTGCCCTTGCTCAAACCCTAACCATCACCACACCCCACTTTAACCTAAACCCTAACCCTCCTCCCTACCCTAACCCTAACCTCACCATCACCTTGCTCTCACCATGCCGAGGCACCAACCCAGCCCTAGCCTACCACCTGGCTCGACCCAACCCGGGTCAACCACTCCATGCCACCCTAACCCGAGCCTTCCCCCTCTAACCCTAGACCTAGCCGAGCCTCTCCCTCTCTCTCTCTCTGCCAGCTAGGCCCCACGCCTGAGCCACCTGCGTCCCTGGTCTACCTGCAGCCATACCCCTCCTGGCCGAGCCTCGCCGGGCACGTGAGCGAGGAGGGAGGAAAAAGGTGGCCGAGCCACCTTTTGATTTCCACCTGAGCCCCCACGGCACCCTCTCCTCTCCCGTCCCTATCCACTCCCCCACGCCTCCTCTACCGCGCCCAGATCTAACCCTGGCCGCTGGGTCGTATCCTTCTCCCCCTGCCACCCTCTTCTTCAACTCCGGCCACCACTGTCGGCCTCCTCCATCTCCTTGACAACACAGCTGGTGGCGTGGCGATCTTGGTTGTCGAGGAAGACGAGGAGATCCTTCTGCGACGCCCCGTGCACAGCAGCGAGGAGGAGCCGGCCCAGCCCCGCCACACACAGACGCGCCGAGTGAAACCCTAACGCCTCCGGCCGCCTGCTACGCCGTCGATCTGTCGCTCCCTGACCCGATCCACCACCGCCGTCCACCTCGCGATGAGCTACCCTACTCCCCTGACATCCTCTAGGCCCTTCTCGCTCACTGGTCGCGCCACGCGATTCGTCGAGCGCTCTCTGCGCGGCGAGCTTCCGTCGTCTACTGACTGTCCTCGCGCCGTTTCCACCTTAGCTAGCCATGCGACCGCAAACCAGCACCAACCCCTTGGCCACCGCAGCGGTAGCCGCCGCCGCGCGCGAGGTCACGGGTTTGATCCCTGCGCCACGCTCTGCCTCTGCCGAGCACCGATCCGTCGTCAGAAAACGAGAAGAGGAACAGTGTCGTGCGCACTTTGCAAATCCCCCCCACCTTTTTGTCCCGTCAACCCACGCTCCACCCTAACCCCACCTGTCAGCCACCGTGGAAGTTTTACAGAGAAACCCCCGCAAGGTCTAGACTCAACCCGCGGTCCTCGGCTCTGTCGCGTGGCACCCGCTCGCTCAGCCACTATCGCGTGGGACCGTTTGACCATTGGCCCCACCTGTCAGTATCACTGGCTGGCTGCACTCGCGGTGAGAAAAGTTCCTGCGCGCTGTTTTCGCCCAGCCAGCAGCGGCCCCACCCGCTAGTGACTTGGGCTAGGTTTCGCTGGGTATAAAAAGTTCTGCAGTTTATCTGTTTTTAAAATAATTTTCAGAAAACACTCCGCATCCAAAACAGTACAGGTGCTCCTCGCACAATCTTAAATAAAGCAGTAAAGCATGGCATAAGTACAGGATAGTAATAAAGCCCCAAACTACTTTGTGGCCCCAAGAAATAAGAATGAATCAAGCTCTAGCTCAGGGGGGTCCATAAGGCCTCCCGGATGTGGATAGTGCGAATAGTCAAGGAACATGAATCAAGTACTCGGGGTCCTACGGGACACAAGTGAGCATGAAAAGCCAAATAGCAGATATTGCCCACCGATGCCTCTTTCATTAGTTATCCCATTACTACTCAGGTTAAGTTGTTTAGGTACCTCGTTATCCATCAGACACTCACATACCCTACACATGCAGTTCTACGACTCGCATGGCTCAAACAACTCCTGTAGTAATGGCTCATGGGATGGAGGAACAAGCTTCGGTGGGGTTTAAAAGTAAAGGCTATGCAGTACTTGGGATTCAATTAATGCAACCAGGACTCAATGATGCAAGAATAAGATAGAGGCAATAGGTGCTATATGTATGCAAGCATGTGGTAGTGCTTGCCTGGCAGCTCAGTTGAAGCGAGAATCGGATCTGGGTAGTGCTCCTGGGATTCCTGATATATTCCCTGCTCGGCGTCTATTCGAAGAAGAACCAATCAAACAAGGGCCAACATAAATAAAGTGCACAAGCATATGAATTAAAGTGCGACAAGCAAACAAGCATGCCATGATGAATGATGCACAATTTGCATGGCAATAAAGTAGCATGGCATGGGTGAGGTGTGGGGTACAAGATTAAAGCATTTTATTAAGTTTTTAGTCCGGTTTGCTCTCATATAAGTTGCTGTATACTTTATATTTATATGATGCATGCTGAAATTCAGAACATGGAATGCATAGTTAGAACGGGCTCGTCGCGCTGATCGATTTAGACATATTATTTGTCGAATTTGGAGTTGTAGAGTTAAAGTTATTAATTTTTTAAGAAAAGGGCATTTTATCGTAATTTTAATCATCTCGAAAAAAATTAAAGTGCTCAAACATTATTTTGAATAGCATATTTTAAATCCTCACATTTTTTTGATCCAAAAACATATCTCATTTGCATTATTTGGACTTCGAATTCAAAAGTTATTAAAAATAGATTTAAATTTGTATTTAAACATTTTCAGAAATTGTTTTATTAAAACAGAATTACACAGAGTTTTTTTATACACAGAAGCAGCTAGCCCCAGTCGCTGACGGGTGGGGCCAGTGCTGACTGGGCGAGACGGCGCGTTGGAAAACCTTTTTGCACCGCGAGCTTATCTAGCCCACGAGGCAGACAGGTGGGGCTTGAGGCTTCGCGGGCCCAGCTGCGAGCGGGTGAGCCGGAGGCTGCCACGCGGCACAGTGAGGACTGCGGGTTGAGAAACGGATAGACCGGGTGCCTTTTCGTAAGATTGCAACCGCGGCTGACAGGTGGGTCCGGTTGGTAGCGCGGGTTGAGGAAAACAAAAAGGCAGGGGCTATCTGCAAAGAGCGCACGACCTACTGTTTCTCTTCTCGCGTTGTCTGTCGAAACTGACGGACGCGCGGCGGCGCGCAGCGGGGGCTCAAACTCGCATCCTCGCGCGCGCACACGGTGGCGGCGACCACTGGGCTAGACGGGGTTTGGTGCTGGTTAACCAACGAGCGACAAGATGGATCTACTGCGGTGCATCGACGGGGGAACACACGCAAACAGCGGTGCACTGAGAGCGATCGACGGGTGGATCCGTGCGTCTAGGAAGAGCAAGACGAGGAGAGGGTGTTAGGGAGGATCGTGGTCTCACCACGGGGCTGCTGGTGGCAGCGGATCGGGCTGGGAAGCGGTGGATCAATGGCGATGCAGACGCTCCCGCGGCTAGGGTTTCGGTCGGCCTCGTCGGTGTTCGGCGTGTACTGGGCCTCCTCCTCCTCGCTGCTGGGTACGGGCGACGCACAGGTGCTCCACTGGTCCTTCCTCGACGACCAAACGCCACACCCGCCGAAAGTATCGTAGAGGGGAGGTGGATGCCGAGGTGGTGGCCGGAGTTGGAGGAGAGAAGCAGGGGGAGGAAGGGATCGACATAGCGGCCAGGGGTGGATCTGGGCACGAGAGAGAGATGGGGGGAGTAAATAGCAGAGAGGGAGAGGTAGATGGCGTGGGGGAAGGGTCAGAAGAAAAAGGTGGCCTCGGTCACCTTTTCTCCTCTCCTCCCTCACGTGCTCGGCGTGCAAGGCCAGGCAGGCAGAGGGCTGCAGCTGTAGGTGGGCCAAGAGAGTTAGCTAGGTTGGGGGTAGCTCGGGTTAGGGTTAGGTTAGAGAGGGGGTGGTGTTAGACTAGAGAGGGTAGCTAGCATGGGGGTGGGTCCCTGTTGGCAGAGAGAGGGCGAGGGGCTCGACATGGTGAGGGAAAAGTGGTGAGAGGAGGGCTCGGCTAGGTAGAGAGAAAAAGAGAAGAGGGTTTAGGGTAGGGTAAGGTGGTAGGTTAGGGTTTCCTCATGGTCAAGGCAAGGGGTGGTGATGGTGTTTAGGGTTTGAGCATGGCCAAGGCAAGACCAACCAAGGGGTTTAGAGTTTTGGTGATGAGCCAACAAGATCATGCAAGAGATGGAGGCGATGGTGGTGAGGTGAGGCTTGATGCACATGGCAATAAAAGGAGATCAAGATGAGAAGGGTTTAAGAGGGAAAAGAGGGAGCTCAAAGTGATGATCCACTCAAAAACCAAGAAAAACCAAGGAAGACATGATGGTGGTGGTTGTTTCATGGCCCATGCAAAAACATTAAATGCCATGTTTTAATCTTGTGAAAACAAAGTAAATGATCATGGAATTTATACATATGCGTTCCAAAAATGGACCTTGAGTTTTTCAGGGAGCTCAAGAGCATAAGCAACTTCTCCTCTTCTTCCACGAATTTTGAAAGGACCGATGTATCTAGGAGCCAGCTTTCCTTTGATACCAAACGGGTGCGTGCCTCTCATGGGAGTGACACGAAGGTAAACGAGATCACTAGGGACATACTCCATGTCAGTGTGCTTTCTGTCATAATTGCTCTTCTGGCGAATTTGAGCAACCTTCTGGTTTTCAAGAATGATGTGAACCTTCTCCTCCGCTTGAGTTACAATGTCGGGGCCAAACAATGTTCTTTCACCTGCGCCCGACCAACCAATCGGAGTGCTGCATTTGCGACCATAGAGAACCTCAAATGGTGCCATCTTTAGACTTTTCTGGAAGCTGTTGTTGTAAGAGAATTCAGCATAAGGAAGGCATTCTTCCCACTTCATGCCGAAAGAGATAACACAAGCATGAAGCATATCTTCTAGAATCTGATTGATCCTTTCAACTTGTCCTTGCGACTGAGGATGGTAAGCTGTGCTGAAGTTCAATTTTGTTCCCAATGCATTTTGGAAACTTCCCCAGAACTTGGAAGTGAAGATGCTTCCACGGTCTGAACTGATCTCAAGAGGAACCCCATACAGAGAGACAATTATGTTGATATAGAGCTCAGCCAACTGAATTGCAGAAATTGTTTCCTTGACGGGAAAGAAATGAGCCACTTTAGAAAGCCTGTCGATGACAACAAAGATTGCATTGTTGCCCTTCTGCGACCTTGGAAAGCCAATTATGAAGTCCATCTCTACTTTCTCCCATTTCCATTCCGGAGGCTTCAATGGCTGTAGAAGACCGGAAGGTTTCTGATGGACAGCTTTAACTCTACGGCAGACATCACACTCCGAGACATACTTGGCACAATATCGTTTCAACCGAGGCCACCAATACTATGTTTTCAAGTCCATGTACATCTTAGTGCTGCCAGGGTGGATAGAAAGAACAGAATCATGTGCCTCCTTAAGAACTTGCTCTCTTAAACCTGGGTAGTTCGGAACAAACATCCGGTGTTCAAAGAAAAGAGCGCCTTGGTCGTCGACGTGGAAGGACTCATACTTTGGAAGCTGAATGTTGGAGATGATCTTTTTAGTGTAAGGATCACCAAGTTGAATGGAGCGAACTTTTTCTTCCAAGAGAGGGGTTGCCAGAAGGTTCAGAAGGTACCCTTGATCCACAATTTCAAGGTTGAGCTGACGGAATTCCTCACACAAGAGAGGTTGTTGTTCTTCCACCATGAGGTTGTTGACATAAGCTTTTCGGCTGAGAGCATCAGCCATGACATTAGCTTTGCCCGGAGTGTAGTTGATGGTCAAATCGAAATCATTGATTGCTTCAATCCACCTCCTCTGACGAAGGTTGAGATCAGGCTGTGTGAAGATATACTTCAGACTCTTGTGATCAGAAAAGATTTCACAACGGTTGCCAAGCAAGTAGTGCCTCCATATTTTCAAAGCAAAGACAACTGCTGCGAGTTCAAGGTCATGTGTTGGATAGTTGAGCTCATGAATTTTCAACTGACGAGAGGCATATGCAACGACTTGCTTTTCTTGCATAAGGACCGCACCCAATCCTCGCAAGGAGGCGTCACAGAATATCTGGGAAGGCTTTGATGTATCTGGAGGAATCAAGACTGGTGTGGAAGTGAGCTTCTCTTTGAGTGTTTCAAAGCTTGCTTGACATGCATGAGTCCAAAGGTATTTCTTTCCTTTCTTGAGGAGATCGGTAAGAGGCTTCGCAATCTTCAAGAAGTTCTGAACGAAGCGACGGCAGTAACTAGCCAAACCAAGGAAACTCCAGACTTCTTTGACATTTATGGGAGGAAGCCAGTCAACAATTGTCTTAACAGTTTTTGGGTTGATGGCAATGCCCTTGGCAGAGATGACATGACCAAGATAGGTGACTTGAGGCAGCCAAAACTCACACTTGGAGAACTTTGCATACATGCGGTTCGCACGAAGCTTGTTTAGGACACACCGAAGGTGTTCTTCATGTTCTTCCTTCGACTTAGAATAGACTAGGATGTCATCCAGATAGACCACAACGAACTTATCAAGATACTCCATGAAAACCGAGTTCATAAGCCTCGAGAAGGTAGCAGGTGCGTTGGTGAGACCGAAAGACATGACCGTGTACTCATACAGGCCATAGCGGGTGGTGAAAGCTGTTTTAGGAACATCTTCCTTGCGAATCTTGATTTGATGATATCCACTTCTCAAGTCCAGCTTAGAGAATACCACAGCTCCAGCTAGCTGATCGAAGAGATCATTAATCCCCGGAAGGGGATATTTATTCTTGATGGTTTTAGCATTGAGAGCCCGATAGTCAACACAAAGTCTATCAGTGTTGTCTCGCTTCTTCACAAAGATGGTTGGGCTACCCCAAGAAGAAGTACTATGCTGAATGAAACCCAACTTCTCTTGTTCATCAAGTTGACGTTTGAGTTCAGCCAATTCAGCAGGACCCATTTTGTAAGGCCGCTTGGAGATAGGAGCGGTACCAGGTTCAAGCTCAATCACAAACTCGACCTCACGATCAGGAGGCATACCCGGTAACTCTTCCGGAAAGACATCTGGGAACTCACAGACCACCGGAACACTCTGAATAGCTTCCATAGCATCATCATTCAGAGCCGCCAAAGAGAAAAGCTGAATTGCAGGAGTCAGACTTGGAGAATAGACTATATGGCCTTCAGGAATTTTCAGAGAAACTGAGCGTTCAGCATAATCAATCACAGCTGTATTTGCTATTAACCAATCCATGCCCAAGATAACATCAATGTCAGAATTGCCCAGTATAATTAAGGAAGCTAGGAATGAAGAACCACCAATCTCAATTTGATTGCCATGGCTGATTTTAGAAGATGCCATTGTTGCTCCAGGAGAAAGGACCATTAACCGTTTAGGGAGAGGATCCATTGCTAACTCATTCTCATTTGCAAATTTGTGAGAAACAAAATAATGCGATGCACCAGAATCAAACAGAACTCTTGCATGAACTGAGTTAACGGGAAGCGTACCCATCATAACTCTAGGTGCATGCTCAGCTTGAGCGACGTTGACACAGTTGGCACGAGCAACCGTAGACCCGGGCTTGGTGTTGATGTTGAGAGCCCGCGGTGGAGGTGCACGAACCATAGAAGAGCTTGCCACAGGTCTTGGAGGTGGTGGAGGAAGAGCTTTGTTGTTCATTGGACAATTCCAGTGTTGATGTCCAGTGTTCCCACAAGTGTAACAAGCACCAGGTGAACGTGGAGCAACGTAGCCAGGGACTCCGCCAGGCGCTCCAGGGTAGTTGTGGTTGTAGCCCCTGGGAGCAGCAGTGAAGGAGTTTGGTGGCCTTGCCGCGTAGCTTGACGGTCTTGGTGGAGCCGGGAGCGACGGTGGGGTGTTAGGAACTCACACATGGCGCTTAGAAGGAGTTGACATAGCCGAAGAGCTTGCTGCATCGCGGCTGTGTTTCATGGACTCCTCAAACACTTGCCTACTTGCTTCTTCCTGCAGAGCTGTATGTTGGAGTTCTAGAAAAGACCCCGGCCTTGCATGAGTGATTGCATATTTGATTGATGCATTGAGCCCTTGTCTGAACCTCTTTTGCTTCTTCTTATCATTAGAGGTGTCATCGCCACCATACCGAGAAAGATTCATGAAGTTTCTGATATAGGTATTGACATTGTCATTGCCCTGCTTGAGGTTGAGAAACACTTCCTTCATCCTTTCCATGACAATTTCTGACATATATTGCTCTTTGAAAGCCCCAGTGAACTGCTCCCAAGTAGGCTGAAACTCAGAGTGGTTTGCCTTCAGGTAATTCTCCCACCATAGAGCTGCATCTCCCTTCAGAAGGTGAGTGGCACATTTTACCCATTCTTGCTTAGGAACATCGGGAATCATCAGCAACCTTGACATCTCACGCAGCCAATCATCTGCATCCAGAGGCTGATCAGACACCTCAAAGTGGCGCGGGTTGAACTTCAGAAAACTCTTGATGTCTCCTCGCTTGGGAAGTGGAGGTAGCGGAACAAACTCATTCCTCCTGACACTTTCTTCAAATCGCTGCTCGTTCTGCTGCATTGTTCCCAAGGCATTAGCAATACTTGCCAACGCAGCCCCCAGTTCAGGTGGTATGTCCTCCTCAGAACGGCGTGGTGGTGCCATCCTGTGATTGATATAAAACACAAGTCAGTACCATAATGGAGAATAATAATACTCCAGAATAGTACCAAAATGGAATTAACCAAAATTAAAGGATACAAATTACTAAGATGATATTAAAATATCAACAAAGTTCAAAGCACCTAGAAGATATTAAGCATATCGCACACGACTGAACAAGGAGTGTGGTACACAAAGCTATCAAAGAAAAAATTTCCGCAAATTTCCGCATTAAAATACCACTGTATGCACAAAACCACTTAACGAATCAAGATTAGTAACTCTACCAATTCAATATACAAGAGCGAATGATAAAAGTAGTGGTATGGTCGCGACTCCATCCCGCACTCAAATCATTACTCCGCACATGAATAAGTAAACCACATATCCCAACACCTTCTTTTTAAGACGAACCTAAAGATTAACAACTACGGTAACGAACACCCCAAACAATATAACGTCGGATAACAAAGAGTAAGACAGATCGCACCGGTATACAACAAATCAGATAGATCGCGTCAGTTTACAACGGCCTGTCGGTATGGAATGTACCAACAGTTGATAACCAAAAGGCAGATAGTGATAACATGTTGGATGCAACAGATAGACAAGGAATTCACACACACACAACCTATGGTACTACGGAACCCAGAACACGTGAATCCTAGTTTGAATTTTAGAAGAGGATTGAAAACGTTACACTTCCTTACTAGAAAAGGGTGGGTGGGTGGGTAAGAAGAAAAATGGAAGCAGTCCTACTCTCACATTTTGTTTTTCCCTAGTATACATACCTACCAAAAATATTTGCTAGACTGACAACGACCATTTGGCTGAGACCCTGAAGGGCGGGATGGCTCTGATACCAATTGTAACTACCTCGGTGAATTACGCTCTTAGTTACATGCCTGGATGAGCGAAAGTGGTTAAAATAGTATGGTGGGCCCAGGGGCCACTCACAGGTTGACCTTTCGGCCGTTCTAACCACTTCCAGAGCATCGGGACAAGAACGAGCGGCGTAATCGACAGGCGAAGGGATCAACTACATACACATGTGAGTATGTATGCAAGCCACCATACAACTGTTCACAGAGCCATTCCATCTAAAAGAAATAGAAATATTGCAATGCCATACGGCAAGATCCAAATATCCTAAATAGAGATAATATTTTAGGATAGCTCCTCATACATCAAACATCAGAGTATCAGGCTGAGCGGAAAACAAGATCTGAGTACGGATAAGAAGCGAATCGGCATAAGATGCCACATAAATAAACACATCCCGCCCACAGATCTCACGGATCCCCGTTCCCGGAATCTCTACACCGAGTGATTGTTGCCAACATCATCCGTCTCCTCCACCCAGTATCCATCTTGCGAATACACCTGTTCATCTGAATCAAACAATTTATCGTGTGAGATCCTAGGGGTACTCAACAAGTCTTTGTGCCTCTAAAGGGGACATAAACCTGGGGTGACGCAATTGAAGCAAAATACAATAACTAACAAGTCTATAGATACTCTCTAACCATCCGCCTAACCAATGATAGAAGGATGTCCGTTAATTAGTAACAACAGTTATAACAGTATAATTAACAGATCCATCCTCCTTCTCGCTTACCAACGAGAAAGCGGACGAACAACCCATCTGTTGGCAGTTTTATTAACCATTCCATGAGTATTGCCTATTTACTAGTCAAGTACTTAGTCAAATTAAAAGCGGTACTTTAGTTATACTTGTCTATGATCGAGAAACTGTGCTCCAAGTCGTCCATAACCGCGGACACGGCTTTCAGAAAGATTTACCCTGCAGGGGTGCACAAATAGCAACACACACTCGATCAACCTCGGAAAAACCAACTCAAAACCCAACAAGGTATTCACGACCAAGCGATCACAGGATTCAAAAATATTTCAGGGGGCCACCCCATTAAGCTACCCGCAACGAAGTTGGCCGGCTCCGAGACGGACCCAAGGTTTGTGTCAATGGTTGTAAACAAATGGGAACCCGAAAGTGTGACTGGGCTTGTCGATACCGCGAAAACACTCCGCATCCAAAACAGTATAGGTGCTCCTCGCACAATCTTAAATAAAGCAGTAAAGCATGGCATAAGTATAGGATAGTAATAAAGCCCCAAACTACTTTGTGGCCCCAAGAAATAAGAATGAATTAAGCTCTGGCTCAGGGGGGTCCATAAGGCCTCCCGGATGTGGATAGTGCGAATAGTCAAGGAACAGGAATCAAGTACTCGGGGTCCTACGGGACACAAGTGAGCATGAAAAGCCAAATAGCAGATATTGCCCACCGGTGCCTCTTTCATTAGTTATCCCATTACTACTCAGGTTAAGTTGTTTAGGTACCTCGTTATCCATCAGACCCTCACATACCCTACACATGCAATTCTATGACTCGCATGGCTCAAACAACTCCTGTAGTAATGGCTCATGGGATGGAGGAACAAGCTTCGGTGGGGTTTAAAAGTAAAGGCTATGCAGTACTTGGGATTCAATTTAATGCAACCGCGACTCAATGATGCAAGAATAAGATAGAGGCAATAGGTGCTATATGTATGCAAGCATGGTAGTGCTTGCCTGGCAGCTCAGTTGAAGCGAGAGTCGGATCTGGGTAGTGCTCCTAGGATTCCTGATATATTCCCTGCTCGGCGTCTATTCGAAGAAGAACCAAACAAACAAGGGCCAACATAAATAAAGTGCACAAGCATATGAATTAAAGTGCGACAAGCAAACAAGCATGCCATGATGAATGATTCACAATTTGCATGGAAATAAAGTAGCATGGCATGGGTGAGGTGTGGGGTACAAGATTAAAGCATTTTATTAAGTTTTTAGTCCGGTTTGCTCTCATACAAGTTGTTGTATACTTTATATTTATATTATGCGTGCTGCAATTCAGAACATGGGATGCATAGTTAGAACGGGCTCGTCGCGCTGATCGATTTAGACATATTATTTGTCGAATTTGGAGTTGTAGAGTTAAAGTTATTAATTTATTAAGAAAAGGGCATTTTATTGTAATTTTAATCATCTCGAAAAACTTTAAACTGCTCAAACATTATTTTCAATAGCATATTTGAAATCCTCACATTTTTTTGATCCAAAAACATATCTCATTTGCATTATTTGGACTTCGAATTCAAAAGTTATTAAAAATAGATTTAAATTTGTATTTAAACATTTTCAGAAATTATTTTATTAAAACAGAATTACACAGAGTTTTTTTTGTACACAGAAGCAGCTAGCCCCAGTCGCTGACAGGTGGGGCCAGTGCTGACTGGGCGAGACGGCGCGTTGGAAAACCTTTTTGCACCGCGAGCTTATCTAGCCCACGAGGCAGACAGGTGGGGCTTGAGGCTTCGCGGGCCCAGCTGCGAGCGGGTGAGCCAGGGGCTGCCACGCAGCACAGTGAGGACTTTGGGTTGAGAAACGGAAAGACCGGGTGCCTTTTCGTAAGATTGCAACCGCGGCTGACAGGTGGGTCCTGTTGGTAGCGCGGGTTGAGGAAGACAAAAAGGCAGGGGCTATCTGCAAAGAGCGCATGGCCCACTGTTTCTCTTCTCGCGTTATTTGTCGAAACTGACGGACGCGCGGCACGGCTCAGCGGGGGCTCGAACTCGTGTCCTCGCGCGCGTGCATGGCAGCGGCGACCACTGGGCTAGACGGGGTTTGGTGCTGGTTAACCAACGAGCGACGAGATGGATCTACTGCGGTGCATCGACGGGGGAACACACGCCAATGGCGGTGCACTGAGAGCGTTCGATGGGTGAAACCGTGCGTCCAGGAAGAGAAAGACGAGGAGAGGGTGTCAGGGACGATCGTGGGCTCACCGTGGGCCTGCTGGTGGCGGCGGATCGGGCTGGGAAGCGGTGGATCGACGGCGATGCAGACGCTCCCGCGTCTAGGGTTTTGGTCGGCCTCGTCGGTGTTCGCGTGTACTAGGCCTCCTCCTCCTCGCTGCTGGGTACGGGCGACGCACAGGTGCTCCACTGGTCCTTCCTCGACGACCAAACGCCACGCCCGCCGACAGTATCATAGAGGGGAGGTGGATGCCGAGGTGGTGGCTGGAGTTGGAGGAGAGACGCAGGGGGGGAAGGGATCAGCGCAGCGGCCAGGGGTGGATCTAGGAACGAGAGAGAGAGATGCGGGGGAGTAAATAGCAGAGAGGGAGAGGTAGACGACGTGGGGGAATGGTCGGGAGAAAAAGGTGGCCTCGGTCACCTTTTCTCCTCTCCTCCCTCACGTGCTCGGCGTGGAAGGCCAGCCAGGCAGAGGGCTGCAGCTGCAGGTGGGCCAAAGAGAGGACAGGGAGGTGGTGGCTGGCTTGGTGGGGCCTCCTTGGCAGGTATAAAGAGAGGAAACGAGAGGGAGAGAGAGGGGCCGAGAGAGTTAGCTAGGTTGGGGGTAGCTCAGGTTAGGGTTAGGTTAGAGAGGGGGTGGTGTTAGACTAGAGAGGGTAGCTAGCATGGGGGTGGGTCCCTGTTGGCAGAGAGAGGGCGAGGGGCTCGACATGGTGAGGGAAAAGTGGTGAGAGGAGGGCTCGGCTAGGTAGAGAGAAAAAGAGAAGAGGGTTTAGGGTAGGGTAAGGTGGTAGGTTAGGGTTTCCTCATGGTCAAGGCAAGGGGTGGTGATGGTGTTTAGGGTTTGAGCATGGCCAAGGCAAGACCAACCAAGGGGTTTAGAGTTTTGGTGATGAGCCAACAAGATCATGCAAGAGATGGAGGTGATGGTGCTGAGGTGAGGCTTGATGCACATGGCAAGAAAAGAAGATCAAGATGAGAAGGGTTTAAGAGGGAAAAGAGGGAGCTCAAAGAGATGATCCACTCAAAAACCAAGAAAAACCAAGGAAGACAGGATGGTGGTGGTTGTTGCATGGCCCATGCAAAAACATTAAATGCCATGTTTTAATCTTGTGAAAACAAAGTAAATGATCATGGCATTTATACATATGCATTCCAAAAATGGAGTAAGGCCAAGCTAAAAGAACTAAAAAGAAGGTTCCATGTGGAGTAGATGGAGATGATCATATTTGAATATAATTTGGACTTGCTAGTGTGTATGTTCCACTAGATGTTTAATAGTCCCAAAAATATTCCAACATGAGCATGCATTCATAATGATCCCATATGGAAGCTTGAAAAGGGGTACCACTCACAAGGCATGCAAAGGTGGCTCCACATATCAAAAATGTGAAAACAACATGATGCTTGTATGGAAGCATGTGGAGTGGTAAAAAGGATCCATCCTAACCCACATGAGCTAGATTTAAATGCCAAAGGAAAAGTAAAGCTCATGGATAATTAGGATGGTGGAATTATAAGGTGGTGACAAAGAAAGGTGATGGAGTTGAATAAAAGATATGCCCCCAACTCAACTTGGGCATCAAGCATTTATCAAGAACCAAATACAATATATCAAGAGCCAAATACAATTCCTAATGCATATGAGAGAAGAACCAATTGAAAAGGGTTTTATATGATGCTCAAATGCAAGGTGGCATGATGACATGAGCATGATATAATTATGATGCAACAATTATATGTTGGAAGTAGCCATTATATTACTAGACCATGTAGCATTACATATGTTAGACAGAAGGGATGCTACACTCTAGGACAACATATTGGTCGTAGATTTAATATTATACATCATGCTAGTAGAACTCTCAATGAGCCCAAAAGAACTACCCTAAGGAAGAAAAGGAACTTTTTGCTGTATTTTTCTCTTGTGATAAATTTCATTCCTATATAGTTGATGCAAAGGTAAGAGTTCACATGGATCATGATGGCTTGAAAGAACTCCTTGAAAGGAAAGACCATAAGCCAAGATTGTTCCGTTGGATTCTTTCACTCCAAGAATTTGAGTTGCAGATTATGCAGAGGCAAGAAATAAAAATGTTGGAAAAAGTGTCCATGATTGCCCTACAAGACACCAATCTTATTGAGAGGAACTTTAGTCCTGGTGATTTTCGTTTACGGGAATTATTCAATGAACTAAGGTCAATTCCTCCAAAAGAGAAGAAGTCTTTGTTATGGGAGTAACTTTTCATCCCCGAATAAACAATGGTAAGTGCAAGGTAAGTGATCTTACACAAATAAGTGATTTGTTTTCACAATTTTTACTTTTGAAAATTCTGCCTTTTAATTCTGTGTGCTTTTCTGAAGTTTTAGAGGGGTTTTTCCAACTATACGGGTGGAGCTAACCAGAGAAGGGAGATCCCGCCGTATAGTTGGTCATTAAACTCTTTGCATCATCTTTGTGAAATGTTTTGCTATCTGAGCCTATACGGTCGGAACTATACGACTAGAACCAAAAATTCCAGCCGTATAGTTGGTCATTAAACTCTAAGATGGTCTTGCTTTAGATGTCTGTATCTATACGGTCGCAACTATACGACCGAAGCAAAAAATTCCGGCCGTATAGTTGGTCATTAAACTCTTAGACACTTTTTTGTTCGATCTTTTATCTAAAAAACATTATTGTCGGTTCCGAGTCGTGATTTAATCGACCTGGACTCTAGATATTTGGAAATATCTGCATGGAACCAACTATATGGCTGGAGCTATATGAGCCGCGTTTGTATAATTGGTCGTTATGCGGCAAGTCACTTCCAAATCCGTGATTTCTTTCACTGTTTTGTTTAGATTCTTTTCTTGGGCAACAATTTGGTGTTTATTGCGAGTTTTACCGACCTCTGACCGCCCTTATATACTGCCACTGTCTCCCTATATAATCATAATCTCTAGGAACCAATCTAGCAATGCGTTATTCCGTCCCAAGCCATGGAAAACCCATGGGGCTCATTGCTCCACCTAGGGACCGCTCAAGTAGCCCGTACATGGAGGACGATGATGAGGAGGTGGAGAGGTTTAGCCCAAGTTACAAGGAGTATGTCGAGCCAAGCTACATCAACAATGATGTGGTTGACGTCTACATCCGCCATGATGTCTATGATCCACCTGAGATCAATTGGACGATGATACGTTAGTAACGTATTTATAATTTTTGATGTTCCATGCTTGTTTTATATCTACTTTCTTATGTTTTGTACACACTTTGGAGTATTTTATACACTTTATTAGACTAACCTATTAACTAGATGCCACAGTGCCAGCTTCCTGCTTTCTGCTGTTTTTGGTTCCAGGAAAGTCAGAAAATGAATATTCTCGGAATTGGACGGGACAAAAGCCAAAGGCAATATTTCACCGAGGGGGACATGGAGCCAGAATATAAGACGAAGAGGGTCCAGGGGCCACCCACACCACCTGGCCGCGCGGCTAGGCCTGACCCACGCCAGGGGGTTGTGTGGCCGCCTAGGGCACCGCCTCGACCTCCCCTTTTGCCTATAAGAAGCCTCTCATGCAGAAACCCTAAAGAATCGAGCCTCCAGCCACGAAAAGTTCCGCAGCATCGCTGCCACCGAAGGGGAGATTCGGGGGACAGAAAGTCTTTGTTCCGGCACCCTGCCGGGACGGGGAAGAGCCCCGGAACCATCTCCATCGAACTCCACCACCATCTCCATCGTCGTTGTTCATTCCCATGATGATGAGGGAGTAGTTCTTCCTCGAGGCTAAGGGATCTACCGGTAGCTATGTGTTCATCTGTCTCTCTCTATGCGTGATCATATTGTGATCATGAGCTTTGTAATCAAGTAGATCTACCTTGCTACTCAAGTGCTTTAATAGATCTCTGCTCTCCCCACATGTGTGAAGTTGACAGTGTGCACACCGTGGTGATACTTAGGCTAGAGATTACAAATACTTGTTATGATTTATATTTGGAGTTGGATGTCTCTATGAAATTGTGATGTTTGTTGTAACCATCTAGCGCTCAAGGTGACAGTGTGGGGTTATCTAGATGGGAAATGCGAACTTTGGGGTGTGCTGTTATAGCCCTACCATGGATTAGAGTGTCCAACCGGAGAGTAGTTTAGAGTAGTATCACGAAGAGAAGATATTTATATGAGAGTGTTCACTAGTGAAAGTATGATCCCTAGGCCTTGTTTCTAAGAATTGAAACACCGATTGCAACCAGATCTGTTACATGTTTGCTTGTTGCCATTTTTATTTCAGTTTGCCTTTAGTCTCTTCCACGCCATCAAGCTATTTTCTGGCACCGTTACCACTTATAATTAACCATACCACTTGTATTTCACTATCTCTTCACCGAACTAGTGCACATATACACCTGACAAGTGTATTGGGTGTGATGGGGACACAAGAGACTTGTATTATCTTGATTGCAGGGTTGCTTGAGAGGGATACCTTTGACCACTTCCTCCCTGAGTTCAATAAACCTTGGGTAATCCACTTAAGAGAAACTTGCTTCAATTCTACGAACCTCTGCACTTGGAGGCCCAACAATTGGCTACAAGAATAGAAGTGCATAGACATCAAGCTATTTTTCTAGCGTCGTTGCCGGGGAGGTAAGGTAAAAGGTACTCACATCTTCTAGTGTTAACACCCGGATTTTTAATCCCAGATGCCCGTTATGCCATATCTCGCAATCCCAGGATTACCATTTTTGCGAGACATAATGGATTGGATATCACAGTACATCATCCATTACAAACCATACATAAGGTCTTACACAAATAAGGATCTCATGATCCAGTCTTAATACAACAAGTAGCGGAAATAAAAGATAGCGTAGTGGTGGGGTCCATCTTGAGGGGCACAGGCAATGCTGACGAAGGCAGATAGTCCTAGTTATCATAGCCGTCCTGCTGACCATCATCTTGATAATCTCCTTCATACTCTGGCCATGATAATAGTCAGGGACAAAAGCCATGAGTACTCTTTAAGTACTCACAAACTACCACTAACAAGTAGTGTAATTCTAAGTTAAAGTGCTAGAGCTAAGTTTAACTATAAAGTTAAGTTTCAAACCTAAGCTGAGTTCAGAAACCAAGAAAGATAAAGTAAAGTTCTAGAATCACTTAAGTTGGGAAGCTATTGTTATAAACACAACACTGTTGTGGTTAAGTCAAGATTCATCATTCATATCAAGTTGTTTCATAAAACTTCTGACAACGAAACAGTATGGCTATTCGAATAGTTTGACACTCTGCAGAGGTGGTACACTTTCACCACAAGATTCGATACATCTGTCAGGGATCACCCTGAATCCTCATACTTAGTATGCAGATAATCAAACATAACCTTCCCTTTACAGACCCTAGTATAAGCACCTCTCCTATGAGCATGGCCTCCCAACCATGACCATCAGTCATCTTGGGCACTGCATATGTGGACAACATTGAGAGGTAGCCTCAGCTCAGACCTCTCCCGTGAGGGAACTAATACTAATGCATATAAATTTCTAGCTAAGCCTTACCCAATTCAGGTAATGTGGTTGTACGGTAAATTTGGAATGGTATCGCATCCGAATCCAACCATCAGTTTTATAAAAGGGTTAAGGCTCATGCCCCAACATTTTCATCATCATCAATCAGTTGTGTTTCTCAACACCTGTCAAAACATTTCAATAGAATGACTCATCATTCCAAGGTTTTCATAATCCATTTTCACCAAGGGTTCCCATCTAAAGTGACTCAAGTTTTTGATCTACTCTAAACTACTAAGTTAAGAGTGTTCACTAAGATGGATAAGATGGGTGCAATCTCATGCCATAGAATGACATCTAAAGGGGTTCTAAGTAGGTCAAGTTTTATACTTTTTATGCTACCTTCAAAACAAGTAAAGAACTTGGTATAACCTAAAAGGGGTAAAACTTGTAACTAAGACTTGGGGTACTATTAGTTAATAAGGGGTGTGATCAAAGCATGCTTAAGGCATCTTTGCTAAACCATCTAGTTTGATTCTAGTTTGCTAAGTACTACACTTGCAAGTACTAACTTGCAAGGGTTAATCTTGGATAGTGCTAGCTTGCCTTGGTTGGTGTAGTGGTTGAAGTTTTCTTCTTCTTCTTCTTCTTGGTAGAACTCCTCCTCCTCGAAATCTTGGTCGGTACTAGCGTCTATAAATACATAGGGAGTGCACAATCACCAAATAATACTTAACTAGGCTAAGTAGCATTCTAAAACACACCTTTGATGATCTATTATCATCACAAACATCACAAGTTTAATTCCATAGTTTCATTCTTTTTATTTTAGAAAAGTAATTTCTACTCATTGAAAAACTTAACTAAATTTTAATATTCACCACCAAAATAGGGGATAATGTGGACACATGTCCTCACCACATATTCTAACATGTGGGAATGAGATTTAAAGGTTGGGTCAACATTACTTTGGTTCAAGTTCATTATTTAATGATTTAAAGTGACTAGAAATGCCTATATAGCATTATTTTGGTACTAGTCCAAATTCACTGCATGTAAACCTTAATATTATTACATATTTGGATAGATATGATGAAATGTGATTTTTGAGAGTTGGAATCAACTCAAAAGCTAACTTGGTTGATTTTATAAAAATGTTGCAAGTTGCAAATGCTTATGTTTTGTTATTTTTATTAGGAGAGATCTATAACTCTAATTGAGCTAACTCCAACGGGCTTGTATAGATCATCTTAATACATTTCAGGCAAAATTGGTTTCATGCAATTTGGATTTGTCAAACTCACAGAATTGAATTTTGAAATAGTGGACAGAAACTAGATTTAACTAAAAAGAAAAATCCATATTTGAATAGGTGGGCTAGCGCGGAAAAAGAAATGGGCCGGCCTAGTAGTGCTCCGCGGTGCGAGGCTCAGCTGACAGGGGGTCCCGCTTGTCAGCGGAACTTAACATGCGAAACGGTACGCGCGCTGTGGGCCGTAGGATTAGAAGCGAGATCTACGGCTGAGGGTCATCGTCGACGACGAACAGGTCGTCGGCGAGCTCAAACCCTAGCGGCTCGGTGGGAGTCTACTGGGGCGTACCAGGGCTCCAGCGGGGTCGGCGAGGCGGGCAAACGACGTGGAAGACGACGGCGAGGCAAGGCGCGGTTGCGGCGGAGCTTGGGATGGTCGCAATCAACGACGCCCTTCTCCTCCTGCCGCGGCTGCTCCGGCTCCAATTCCGGCGAGGCAGAGTTCGCCTTGCTCCGGGTAGAGGTGAGTGAGGTTCAGAGAGGTGAGGGGAGTGGAATGGTGTGGAGAGAAGAGGCTGGGGAGGGCTCCTTTTATAGGCCCGATGGTGAGACCGAGCGGGATGGGCAGTCGACGGTGGCGACATGGCTACGGCGGGGTAGAGGCATGGCTGAGGGTGGCGATCGATGTGCTGTTCCCTTGCGGTGCTCTAGGCATTGAATGCGAGCGTAGGGGTGGTGGCACGCGGTCTGGGCGAGGTGACGCTCTGCGCGGCAGAGGCGGCGGTGTCCACGGCGAGCGGTGGCTGTGAGGCGTTGGGCGGCCAGCGGGGGTGTCTGGGGTGTTCTCCAGGTCGACGTGGAGCAGCGGGCGCGGGCTGCTGCCAAGGGGCGGTCCGTGCGAGCGGGGACCGAGCGCGCTCTGGGGGCGGCACTGGCATGGTGCGGTGGCACTGGGCGCGGTTTGTGCTCGGTGGTCCACTGCTGCTCTTGGCTCAGGCAAGGGACAGGGGGTGGCGGTGAGCTCCTGGCTACCTCCTAGACATGGCGAGGGAAGAGGGAATGGTCTGCTGCAGCGGGGCAAGGGTTGGCCGGCGAGGCATGGCTCGGCATGGCATGGCATGGGGACTAGGAACAAGGGAGGGGGGTGTTAGGGGTTTGGTTAGATCAAGAGGGGACAGAGGAGATAAATGTAGATCATTTGGGGGCAAAACCCTGTAGTAAACAGTGAGCTAGGATTAGAGTAGAGATTATGCATGCCAAGTGTTTGATTAAATGGCCGCATGAAAGAAAGTTTTGAATTTTGGTTTCAAATTTTTTGAGTGATCTCCACTAGTGATAGGTAGTCTCTGGTTGCAAGGGTTTTGAAAATGGAGCTCAAAGAGATGGTTTTTGAAATAGGGGTGATCTATGCATACGCATTAGATTCAATTTTAAACTGTCATTTAAAATAGTTAAGAAAATGTTTTTAACAGATCAAAAGGTGGGCCTTGGTACCTCATTATGTGTACTAGCAAGGGGTGCAAAGATCAAGAATTGTTTCTGTTAAGTTTTGAGTACTAGGAATAGCCAAAGTAGGCATGGGAGTTAAATTTTCCAAAGTGACCATTCCTCCTTTTTAATTCTTTTTGGTTTGATTTTCTGTAGGAAAAGTTTGGGAATGATGCAGATGATGTTTAAATCACCTAAGAAACATTCTAAAAGCATTGGATCACGCAATCATGGCAATTCAAACAACTCATATTTTAAATGTACACATATATGAATGCCTTCATACTAATTTTGGAAAAAAATTTGTTAACCCCATTTTTGGATGATTTGGTCTTTGATAAACTTGGATTGAAGTTTTGGGATGTTACAAACCTTCCCCCCTTAAACAAAATCTCGTCCCAAGATTTACAAAGAAAACTAGGAACTAAAGAGATGTGGGAACTTTGTCCTAATGTAATCTTCGCGCTCCCAAGTAGCTTCCTCCTCGGTATGGTTGCTCCACTGAATCTTGAGAAAATTGATACTCATGGTCCTGGTGGTTCTGTAGGCTTCTTCTAAGATACGGATGGGTACTTCTCGATAGGTCAGATCATTGTTGATCTCCACAGCTCTGTGATCGATGTTCTTGAAAACTTCGGTCTTCTCGGGCACTTCCAGACATTTGCGAAGTAACGAGATATGGAACACATTGTGGATGGCTAACATCTCTTCAGGCAGTTCTAGTTGATATGATACTTCTCCTCGATGGTTCAGAATCTTGAAAGTTCCGATATATCTGGGGGCTAACTTTCCCTTCAGACTAAAGCGTTGGGTTCCCTTCAAGGGTGAAACCTTGAGATATACAAAATCTCCTACATTGAAAGTCAGGTCTCTTCTTCTCTTGTCGGCACAGCTCTTCTGCTTCTCGGAGAATGTCGGGTCCGAAGATCTGACTCTCTCCTACTTGCGACCAATTCAAAGGGGTACGACACTTTCTTCCGTATAGGAATTCAAATGGTGCCATCTGCAAACTAGCTTGATAACTGTTGTTATATGAGAATTCTGCGAAAGGCAGGCAGTCTTCCCATTTTGATCCATATTCCAAAACACAAGCTCTAAGCATACCCTCTAGGATCTGGTTGACTCTCTCAGTCTATCCATCTGTTTGCGGCTGATACGCGGTGCTGAAGTTCAACTTGGTTCCTAATCCTTCCTGAACTTTCTGCCAAAATCTTGAGGTAAACTGGGTTCCTCGATCTGATACGATGGTCTTGGGGGTTCCATGCAGACTAACAATCCTAGCAATGTATAGCTCTGCTAACTTTGCACTCTGGTAAGTTGTCTTGACAGGTATAAAGTGGGCTACCTTGGACAGTTTATCAACTATGACCCCGATTGAGTCATTTCCCCTACTAGAAGTAGGTAAACCGGTGATAAAGTCCATTCTGACGGAATCCCATTTCCATTCTAGAATCTGCAATGGTTGGAACAGTCCTGCAGGTCTCTGATGCTCTGCTTTGACTCTTTGGAAGATGTCACACTTGGCGATGTAGCTTCCGATCCCTCTCTTCATCTTGTGCCACCAAAATTGCTCTTTCAAATCCTGATACATCTTTGTTCCTCCGGGGTGGATAAATAAAGAGTATCATGAGCTTCCTTCATGATAACTTCCTTCAGCTCCGAATCTGCTAGAACATAGATATGTCCCTTGTACCATAGTACTCCTTCTTCGTCTTCGGTGAATCCAGGTACTTTTTCTGTACCAATACGACGCTTGATTCCATTCGATACTTTCATTTCCCTTCTGGGCTTCCTTGATTTGGCTAATCAAAGTGGGTTGAAGTTCAATGCTTTCTAAGAATCCTTTGCTAACTAATTGAGTCCTGAACTGCTCCAACTCTTCATACAAACTTGGTTGCTTCTCCTTGATCATGGTGTTAAGACTACACGGCAATCTGCTAAGAGCATCCGCTACCACATTGGCTTTACCGGGGTGATAGTGAATGTCAAGGTCATAATCCTTGATTAACTCTATCAATCTTCTTTGCCTCATATTCAACTCCTTCTGAGTGAAGATATATTTCAAGCTCTTATGGTCTGAGTAAATCTCTCAACGATTACCCATCAAATAATGACGCCATGTCTTCAGTGCTAGAACTACAGCTGCTAGCTCAAGATCATGGGTCGGATAGTTCTGCTCATGTTGCTTCAGTTGTCTAGACAGATACACGATGACTTTGCCTTCTTGCATCAATACACATCCTAGACCAATCTTGGATGCGTCACAATACACATCAAAGGGCTTCTTGATATCCAGCATGACCAATATTGGGGCTGATATCAATCTCTTCTTCAGCTCCTGGAAACTGGCTTCACACTTGTCTGTCCATTCAAACTTCTTGTCTTTCTTCAACAACTGGGTCATTGGTCGGGCTATGCTCGAGCATCCTTCTACGAACTTGCGGTAATGTCCCGCTAATCCGAGAAAAGAACGGACTTGGGTTTCAGTGGTTGGGGCTTTCCATTCCTCGACATCTTTGATCTTGGTGGGATCAACAGAGACTCCTCCGGCAGACACAATATGTCCTAGGAATCCTACTTCTTTTAGCCAAAACTCACACTTGCTGAACTTGGCATATAACTGATGCTCTCTCAGGGTTTCTAGGATGATTCTCAGATGTTGCTCATGCTCTTCTTCTGACTTGGAGTAGATAAGGATGTCGTCGATAAGCACAACTACAAACTTATCTAGAAATTCATAAAGATCTTATTCATGAGATTCATGAAATAAGCAGAGGCATTGGTTAATCCAAAAGACATAACTGTATACTCATATAAACCATAGCGAGTAGTAAAGGCGGTCTTCGGAATATCCGTTGCACGAATCTTAAGTTGGTGATAACCAGTCCTAAGATCAATCTTTGAGAATACCTGAGCTCCGGTCAATTGATCAAATAGATCCTCTATCTTTGGTAAAGGGTACTTGTTCTTGATGGTGACATCATTCAACTTTCTGTAATCTGTGCACAAACGATTGCCTCCATCTTTCTTGTCGACGAATAACACCGGTGATCTCCATGGCGATGCACTTGGTTGAATTAAACCTTTGGCTAGCATAGCATCTAACTACTTCTTCAGTTCCACCAACTCTGATGGGTTCATGCTATAGGGTCTCTGCGCTATAGGTCCGGTTCCAGGGATTAGTTCGATAATGAACTCATTATCCCTATCCGGGGGCATACCTGGCAATTTATCTGGGAATACGTCGGGGTATTCACAGACTACTCTGACTTGGTCAATGGTGGGCAAGGCTACACTCTGGTTGCACTTGAATTGACGGGGCAAGGTTTCAGAGATATGCTCTACTGTGACTCCAGAACTACTGGTCATGGTGATGGCTTTCTTAGCACAGTCTATCAATCCTTTATGCCTTGACATCCAATTCATACCTAGTACCACTTCCAATCCTTTGGTTCCAAGTACAATTAGGTTGGCATAAAAATCTATCCCATGTATTCGGATAGGTACAGCTTTGCAAATTTTTCTAGCTTTGGTTGTTGAACCGGGGATTTGAACTATCATGACATGCTTCAGGTTGGTTGGACGAATCTTACTAGTGCATGCAAATTCTTCAGTGACAAATGAATGCGATGCTCCCGAATCAAACAATACTCTTGCTAAAACTGAGTTGACAGAAAACATACCAGCACTACATCTGGCGCTTCCTGGGCTTCTTCTGCATTCATGTGGAAGAGAAGGCCGTTGCGGTTGTGAGGGTTCCCTGGGGCAAATCTCCTTCCTGGCTGAACACGACGCTGCTTCTGAGTCGGGGCATTCATATTGGTATTGGCGGCAGTCTTCTTGGGACACTCATTGGAGTAGTGACCCTTCACTCCGCACTCAAAACAAGTGATCTGGGACTTGTCCTTGACTGCGACGGGCACAACATTGCTGCCAGTTCTAGGTGCAGTGTTGCTGTTGTTGTTGCTCTTGGGAGGGGCACGGTTGAAATTGTTGGCATTACCAGAGTTGTGATTTTTTCCTCCGGACTTCACATTGCCTCCGCTACGGTTGGGGTAGCTTGGGCGAGAATTTGGGGGTCGGTTGTTCCTTGGTGCATATCCTGGTGAAGGGTTGGGATGGTACTTCTGGTGACTGTTGGATCCAGACTGCTGCAGCATACGACGCTTGCGGTTGTCGTTTGCCTGGTTAATCTTCCCTTCCATCTGAATGGCAGAGTCGAATAGCTCTTCGAGATCATCGAAACAGATGTTGACTAGGACAGTCTGCATCTCATCATGCAGTCCGTTCAAGAATCTCTCCTTCTTCTTGGCCTCCGTGTTGATCTCATCAGGTGCGTACCCGGAAAGTGATAGGAATTTGTCATGGTACTCCACCACAGTCATTCTTCCTTGCTTCAATTCGCGGAACTCATCTCTCATCCGGTTGACTAGACCTTGCGGCACGTGGGTGCGGCTGAACTTGACTTTGATTGCCTCCCATGTCATCACTTGACCATGGTTCATATTGCGGATGCTATTCCACCAAGCTCTTGCATCTCCTGCCAGATAGTGGGTGGTGAAGAGAACTTTCTCATTTTCATCAACTCCTGCAACTTCGAGGTTGTTCTCCATGGTCTGTAACTAGTCATCAGCATCTAATGGGTTTTCGGATTGGTTAAAGATTGGGGGATTGGTGTTCTGAAAGTTTTTGAGTTTGGATCCCTGGTGATCCTGAATTCCATGCCCTTGGTTGTTGAGAGCCATCTGGGCGATCTATTGAAGTGTTGCTAAGTTGGCTTGGCATTCTGCCCTGCTTGCTTCACGGTCTGTGATGAGATTCTGCAAGATCTGCAGCATTGGGTCTTGCGACGAGCTGCTCCCTCCTTGGTTCCCACGAGTCATCTGAAGATTGAGATATAGGGGTAAGAGGGAAATTCTAAGGTTCATGGTTTTGGGGTTTTCAAATATAAAACTTTGAGTTAAACTCATGTTTTTCAATTAACTTCTTTTTCATTCATGCAAGCAAGCACACGATACAACACACACCACAACAATCAAAGGGAAAATAGATGGTTTGAAGAACCATTCTGAAAGCTATGATACAACGAGATGATACATCTCATGCTACGACAGTGCTCTATTGCATCTACTCATCGTCGATGAAGTCGGAGTCCTCATCATCAGTGTAGAAGTCCACGGCATCCTTCGCCAGAAAGTCATCATCATTGCTGAGGTAAGAATCCATGTCTCCTTGGATATCTTCACCCTCATCTTCTTCTTCCTTTGCTGCAAGCTGAGCTTCCTGCTCCTTGATGGTCTTCTCAAGGTCGGCCACCTTCTTGTGAAGACGGGCGATGGTGCGATCCTTCTTGGCACGCTGGCGGCGAAGAGACTGACGGTCTTGGACAAGTAGTGCGAAAGTCTAGGCCTTCTGGTCAGCAATGGCACGGTTCTAGTTGTCTAACTCCCTGGCATTGTCCAGTTCCTGCTGTCTGTCGTGAAGCAAGAAGTCAAGGTTCTCCACTTGACGCCTCAACTTGGGGTGGCCCGGCATCTCCATTGGCATTCCCATGAAGTCACGTCTTGCATAGTGAGCAAAACGGGTTCCTTGGGTCTTGTTGACACTGAGGGCACATAGACGTGCGAGAGCTTCATGCATTGCCCTGGCTAATCCATCTAGCCAGTTGTTCTCTCTCACGGAGAACTGAATTCTTCCAGATGTTGGTGCTTCGATGCTTCCTCTAAGATCTGCGGTAACTAGCCACTATAGGTCTCCTCCTGGGGGTCCTGGAAGTTGAGCTCCAAGAAACTCCGGATGTGGGCGTCCTAGTAATTCTGACAGTGAGTCCAGATCCCTCTCGAAGATCAGCTGACCTCCGTTTCCTAACTGGTAAAACTTGCTAAACTGAGTCCCCATCTACAAGAATTAAGGATGAGGAAGTTAGTGGAGTGATCAAGTGTGTCAAATTTTAAGTAGTAGTGTAAGAATTTTTGAGGATCATGTATTTTTGAGAAGGAAGAATTCCCAAGGGTAAGAGAGGAGATAGTTTTTCATAAATACTCACTTTGGTTTTGAATCTAAGTTTTTGTTTGACGTCCATTCTAACTAGGGTCTCCTATGGTCAGGATGGCTCTGATACCAACTTGTCAACACCCGGATTTTTAATCCCAGATGCCCGTTATGCCATACCTCGGAATCCCAGGATTACCATTTTTGCGAGACATAACGGATTGGATATCACAGTACATCATCCATTACAAACCATACATAAGGTCTTACACAAATAAGGATCTCATGATCTAGTCTTAAACAACAAGCAGCGGAAATAAAAGATAGCATAGCGGTGGGGTCCATCTTCAGGGGCACAGGCAATGCTGATGAAAGCAGATAGTCCTAGTTATCATAGCCGTCCTGCTGACCATCATCTTGATAATCTCCTTCATAGTCTGGCCATGATAATAGCCAGGGACAAAAGCCATGAGTACTCTTTAAGTACTCGCAAACTACCACTAACAGGTAGTGTAATTCTAAGTTAAAGTGCTAGAGCTAAGTTTAACTATAAAGTTAAGTTTGAAACCTAAGATGAGTTCAGAAACCAAAAAAGATAAAGTAAAGTTCTTGAATCAATTAAGTTGGGAAGCTATTGTTATAAACACAACCCTGTTGTGGCCAAGTCAAGATTCATCATTCATATCAAGTTGTTTTAGAAAACATCTGACAACGAAACAGTATGGCCATTCCAACTATCCATAACCACGGACGCGGCTATTCGAATAGTTTGACACTCTGTAGAGGTGGTACACGTTCACCACAAGATTCGATACATCTGTCAGGGATAACCCTGAATCCTCATACTTAGTATGCAGATAATCAAACATAACCTTCCCTTTACACACCCTAGTATAAGCACCTCTCCTATGAGCATGGCCTCCCAACCATGACCATCAGTCATCTTGGGCACTGCATAGGTGGACAACATTGAGAGGCAGCCTCAGCTCAGACCTCTCCTGTGAGGGAACTAATACTAATGCATATAAATTTCCAGCTAAGCCTTACCCAATTCAGGTAATGTGGTTGTACGGTAAATTTGGAATGGTATCGCATCCGAATCCAACCATCAGTTTTATAAAAGTGTTAAGGCTCATGCCCCAACATTTTCATCATCATCAATCAGTTGTGTTTCTCAACACCTGTCAAAACATTTCAATAGAATGACTCATCATTCCAAGGTTTTCATAATCCATTTTCACCAAGGGTTCCCATCTAAAGTGACTCAAGTTTTTGATCTACTCTAAACTACTAAGTTAAGAGTGTTCACTAAGATGGATAAGATGGGTGCAATCTCATGCCATAGAATGACATCTAAAGGGGTTCTAAGTAGGTCAAGTTTTATACTTTTTATGCTACCTTCAAAACAAGTAAAGAACTTGGTATAACCTAAAAGGGGTAAAACTTGTAACTAAGACTTGGGGTACTATTAGTTAATAAGGGGTGTGATCAAAGCATGCTTAAGGCATCTTTGCTAAACCATCTAGTTTGATTCTAGTTTGCTAAGTACTACACTTGCAAGTACTAACTTGCAAGGGTTAATCTTGGATAGTGCTAGCTTGCCTTGGTTGGTGTAGTGGTTGAAGTTTTCTTCTTCTTCTTCTTCTTGGTAGAACTCCTCCTCCTCGAAATCTTGGTCGGTACTAGCGTCTATAAATACATAGGGAGTGCACAATCACCAAATAATACTTAACTAGGCTAAGTAGCATTCTAAAACACACCTTTGATGATCTATTATCATCACAAACATCACAAGTTTAATTCCATAGTTTCATTCTTTTTATTTTAGAAAAGTAATTTCTACTCATTGAAAAACTTAACTAAATTTTAATATTCACCACCAAAATAGGGGATCATGTGGACACATGTCCTCACCACATATTCTAACATGTGGGAATGAGATTTAAAGGTTGGGTCAACATTACTTTGGTTCAAGTTCATTATTTAATGATTTAAAGTGACTAGAAATGCCTATATAGCATTATTTTGGTACTAGTCCAAATTCACTGCATGTAAACCTTAATATTATTACATATTTGGATAGATATGATGAAATGTGATTTTTGAGAGTTAGAATCAACTCAAAAGCTAACTTGGTTGATTTTATAAAAATGTTGCAAGTTGCAAATGCTTCTGTTTTGTTATTTTTATTAGGAGAGATCTATAACTCTAATTGAGCTAAATCCAACGGTCTTGGATAGATCATCTTAATACCTTTCATGCAAAATTGGTTTCATGCAATTTGGATTTGTCAAACTCACAGAATTGAATTTTGAAATAGTGGAAAGAAACTAGATTTAACTAAAAAGAAAAATCCAGATTTGAATAGGTGGGCTAGCGCGGGAAAAGAAATGGGCCGGCCCAGTGGCGCATCGCGGCGCTAGGCTCAGCTGACAGGGGGGTCCCTCTTATCAGCGGCACTTAACACGCGAAACGGTACGCGCGCTGTGGGCCGTAGGATTAGAAGCGAGATCTACGGCTGAGGGTCATCGTCGACGACGAACAGGTCGCCGGTGAGCTCGAACCCTAGCGGCTCGGTGGGGGTCTACTGGGGGCGTAATAGGGCTCCAGCGGGGTCGGCAAGGCGGGCAAACGACGTGGAAGACGATGACGAGGCGAGGCGCAGTTGCAGCGGAGCTTGGGGTGGTCGCAATCAACGGCTCCCTTCTCCTCCTGCCGCGGATGCTCCGGCTCCAATTCCGGCGAGGCAGAGCTCACCTTGCTCCGGCTAGAGGTGGGTGAGGTTCAGAGAGGTGAGGGAAGTGGAATGGTGTGGAGAGAAGAGGCTGGGGAGGGCTCCTTTTATAGGCCCGACGGTGAGACCGAGCGGGATGGGCAGTCGACGGTAGCAACATGGCTACGGCGGGGTAGAGGCATGGCTGAGGGTGGTGATCGACGTGCTGCTCCCTTGCGTTGCTCTAGGCATTGAATGCGAGCGTAGGGGGTGGCACGCGGTCTGGGCGAGGGGGCGCTATGCGCGGCAGTAGCGGCGGTGTCCACGGCGAGCGGTGGCTGTGAGGCGTTGGGCGGTCAGCGGGGGTGTCTGGGGTGTTCTCCAGGTCGAGGCGGAGCGGCGGGCGCGGGCTGCTACCAAGGGGCGGTCTGTGCGAGCGGGGACTGAGCGCGCTCTAGGGGCGGCACTGGCATGGTGCGGTGGCACTGGACGCGGTTTGTGCTCGGTGGTCCACTGCTTCTCTTGGCTCGGGCAAGGGACAGGGGGTGGCGGTGAGCTCCTGGCTACCTCCTAGACATGGCGAGGGAAGAGGGAATGGTCTGCTGCAGCGGGGCAAGGGTTGGCTGGCGAGGCATGGCTCGGCATGGCATGGCATGGGGACTAGGGTCAAGGGAGGGGGTGTTAGGGGTTTGGTTAGATCAAGAGGGGACAGAGGAGATAAATGAACCTTTGGGGGCAAAACCCTGTAGTAAACAGTGAGCTAGGATTAGAGTAGAGATTATGCATGCCAAGTGCTTGATTAAATGGCCACATGAATGAAAGTTTTGAATTTTGGTTTCAAAATTTTTGAGTGATATCCACTAGTGATAGGTAGTCTCTGGTTGCAAGGGTTTTGAAAATGGAGCTCAAAGAGATGGTTTTTTGAAAAGGGGTGATCTATGCATATGCATTAGATTCAAATTTAAACTGTCATTTAAAATAGTTAACATAATGTTTTTAACAGATCAAAAGGTGGGCCTTGGTACCTCAGTATGTGTACTAGCAAGTGGTGCAAAGATCAAGAATTGTTTCTGTTAAGTTTTGAGTACTAGGAATTGCCAAATTAGGCACAGGAGTTAAATTTGCCAAAATGACCATTCCTCCTTTTTATTTCTTTTTGGTTTGATTTTCTGTAGGAAAAGTTTGGGAATGATGTAGATGATGCTTAAATCACCTAAGAAACATTTTACAAGCATTGGATAACTCAATCATGGCGATTCAAACAACTCATATTTTAAATGCACACATATATGAATGCCTTCATATTAATTTTGGAAAAGTTTTTGTTAACCCCATTTTTGGATGATTTGATCTTTGATAAACTTGGATTGAAGTTTTGGGATGTTACATCTGGCTACTAAGCTATCTTCTAGTACTGTTGCTGGTGTGTGAGTCCTCGAAGTTACTTCCTTTAGATTCTGCAATTATATCTTTTTGTTTCTTTTTTTATTTTCACTAGTTAGGCTTAATGGAATACAAAAAAAATTAGAGAGCTTTATAGTATTTATCTTGAGTTAGGACATGAAGTGTTTGAAGAGAAAATTAAAAAACCTATGGAACTTTATTTGCATGCTAATAGCAATGTTGTTAGTATGAATTATTTGGACACCATTATTGCTAATGCTCTTTATGAAAATTAGAGAACTTTATTTGCAGTCTAAGCTTGGGGAAGCTAGTTTTTATGAAAATGATCTTTTTAGTCCCCCATCTTTAGAAGAGAAAATTTGCTTTGATGATACTATACCTCCAATATATGATGATTACAATGATGAATATGATATTTTCAGTCCACCTACTATTAAGGAGGAAATTAATTATGAATATAATATGCCTCCAATATTTGATGATTATGGTGAAGAATAATAATGATAGCTATTTTGTTGAATTTGCTCCCACTAGAATTAATAAGAATGACTATGCTTATGTGGAGAGTAATAATTATTATATGCATGTGGCTCATGATAACAATGTTTTATATGATAGTTATATTGTTAATTTTATTCATGATTCTACTAAAAGTTATTATAAGAGAGGGAAACATGGTCTTATGAACCTCAACAATATTAAGTTTTCCCTCTTTATGTTGAAAATCTTGAAGTTGCACTTGTTTTGCTTTCCTATGCTTGTTGCTTTGTGCTTTCATAACTTGTTTCTTTACAAGATTCCTATGCATAGGAAGTGGGTTAGACATAAATGTGTTTTGAATTTGCTTCTAGATGCTCTCTTTTACTTTAATTCATATTTCTTATGTGAGCATCTTCTCAAACTATCATGCCTAACTTAAAGGCGTTAAAGAAAAGTACTTATTGGGAGATAACCCAAAACTTTTAGTTGAGTCTTGGAAGTTATTATCTCTGTAATAACCTCTCCTTATCCTTTTTATTTGGTTTTTGTGCCAAGAAAAACCTCTAATGAGAGAGAAATAAGATTTGGTAAAGTTACTGTCCCGAAACAGGTTTTTGTGCTTCACTGTAAAAATTCGTGAAAAATCTCTGTACATCGGTTTGAGCTGTAATTTTTTGTGATTCTGTCACAGATTGTTATCCAACTTTCGTTAGTTCAACACTTTTCGATTTGAGCAACAAAAGGTCTTCTAAAAATCGTTTTTTACCAGCTGGTCTGTTTTGACAGATTTCTGCCATTATTTGCATTTGCCTCTTAATCTCTTTCTCTTTGATCATTTGAACTTTTTAAAGAAAGTACTACAGTAACTTGTGTTTTAATGGAAGTTTTACTTGTGTTGAGACTAAATCCCAAAGATTTATTATCTTTTGAGTGCACTAATCTTATATTTACTAATTGGAGGCACCATACGAGCCTCCACGTTAATCCTGAGAAAACACATAAAACTAGCCTTAGGATCTTAATTGTATGGTTATGATGAAAAAACGGAATCGTTGAGATTTTTAACATACGCCTTAAGAGTCCTAGAAGCTTACGGTCAAATACATCTATCAGTTTAATTGACTAGGTCCAACACGTTATCTAGCATAATAACAAGATTCAAAGGTATCTTCTTGAAGCTTATTGTGTCCTCTCATATTAGTTTAGAGACGCCGCCGGCCGGCGTCATGCCAAGCAAAAGCCTCCGAACCAGATACTACGTCGGAGCTGTCCTAAGAAATTCTGCACCGCCGTCTTTCTTTCAGATTGAGATGTCACTGCCTCCCTCTGCCTGACAAAGAAAGTTGCTTCTCTATTGGTTACAAGGATGTTTTAATACAGATGGGTCTTACTACCGGCCATGGGGACGTGCAGATCGATTCATGCAGCTGGTCTTGGTGGTGGCCAGTCTGATACTCCCGCCTCTAACTCCCTTTATACATGCTTCGTGCCTTCTCCAGCTTTTCGGATCAGGGAATCAGATGGTGCCAGTGTGTAGTAACCTGCTGCAAGGAAGATATTCTAATATTTTTGGGAAGCCGCCCATGTTGTTGTCTTCTTGATGAAATTAGGCAAGCTGAAGGCTATGTTATTTCCTGGATGCGTTAATTTTGTCTATTTTTCCAGGACCTGTAACCTATGTTTTATTCACCAACAGGTCAACATTACCAATATATGTTTCTCAACTGAATGGTCAGGCCGGCAGCAAAACATTAAGAGTTACCAACTACCCCGATATTAGCTCTGAGATCATCCATGTAAGTACATACGTTCGTCTCTGCCACTTCTTTTCTTGGACCGGGATTCCTTCTACCACTGATACCGTTTTTTTTTGGAGAAACAGTACCCATGGCCACCATCGTTATAGGATTTCCAGATAATGATAGGGCGCCACGACAGATTTGGTTTACAATATACTCACCTCAACCCGCTCCTCCTAATATACAAATGTGTCTTATTACTTGATTATGGATGAACGTATCACTTCCAAGGCCCCATGGTTGTTTAATTTTCTTCACCGAAATGGTATGAGCATTACCATTTTATCTTTGTATTTTGATTCTCTGCATGATACTTCACGTGGTTTCTTGCTTGAACAAAGGATTTAAAGGCACGAATTGACTAAAAGAATCTATCCGGTGTTGTAATTTCCAAATCATATTGCAGATTAATATTTTGAAGCGGGATTAAATTGTTATAGTTGGCCACTTTCTCTACATCTGCACATATACATGCAAAATCTAGGGAGCATGTGGACTTCCTAAAAGGATCATCAGTAGACCAAAATACGTGTATATGCATAACATTAACAAGCTTGCAATTTATATTTGAGTTCATGGGCCAGTTTAATACTCCTATTGCCATGTAATGAGTACCATATATTTCTGCATGGCTAGAAATGCCAATAAATTTTTATACAAATTGTGTTCCTTTACTTCCCTAAGGATCATACTGGGCAAAAAAAAAAGGACCGTACTAGGCAGGACACTCATTCGATCAGTATTAGATTTCGACAAGCACACTCTAATTTAGTGTTGTAGGTTCATGTGCGGTGGAATTATTGTGAGAATAAATTCCTGTTGTTCAATTTTAGGCATTGTAACTTAAAAAACAATTCAAAATAATTTAGTTGTCGTTATATTAGAGATTAGTTAGGTTTCCGATTAATGGAATATTTGGATGAACCGTATGCAGTCAGTGGCCTTTGATGAGTATTTGACACGGCAAGTTCTCATCCGGTAGGTCCTTCTACGGTGATTATAATGAGAACGTACGCTCATTTCAAATATAATACAGTAAAATTTTGATCAGATTTTATTGACGTTGTCAATAAAAATGCACTTTTTAATGCAGGGCTCCGGGCGGCTATACTCACTGTACTACAAAGCGAAAGCAGTCATGCGGTTCTGCTTCCCAAAGTCATCCCGGGTTCTTAACGCAAAACACCTGGAGCACTCATTATTCACTATTATATGTTACTTCTCTCCCTCTTTTTGCCTTTCGGTTTTGTTGCTACATTTTTCCTATATAAGTATCGTTGCTATTTTATCTTACAAGTTCATTACTTCCAACAATTTTCAGGGCAATTCATTCTTTCTAAGAAAAGTTTTCAGAGTTTTCCTTTTACACAACATACGTAGGCACACAGAAATTGGATGTTATTGATTAGGTTCTAACACAATTTTACTCTATCGATTGATCACTACATGACTAGATGTTGGATTACATTGTACTTTCCACGAAATTTGAAATATCCATAGACATTGTCTAAGAATCTCAGTTGAATGTTGTTTTCACAATACACTCCATCAGTTCGCGTGATTGGCTTTGACTGTGTTGAATTCACTTAATTTAGTAGGAGTAATTAATTATCCATTGAGTTTTGTTGTTGCCTTCATTCTAATTTGTATCATTTTTTATTAATTCAAATCTCTCTTTCATATATTATTATCATAGTAATACACATTCTCTATTCGATTAATTAGGCATATCATAATTGTGTGGTCGGAGATTTATGAGCAAAGGAGTTAATCCATTAGGCGATCACATATGAGGGACTCCCACTATTTAAAACAAGTACTCATTGTAAAGGAAGTTTAGGGCCTCTTATATCCACCATATTAATAATATAAATAGGAAATAAGTATGATTACAATGTGATTAATTCTTTAATCTTGCATGATTGAAAGTATAAGTTTGTTTCGACCAAATAAAAAAAAATTCCACATCGATGGATCGTAGTGAAAATGAACCCTTATGCAAAATACTACGAAATGCAATTTAATGAATCAAATACCTAGAAAGAAAAATTGCAAGGAACAAATTTGAAAGAAAGTACTTTCCAGGTTAAAGTTACCAAACAATAGTTGTTATCATTCAAAAAACCTGACGATTTGAGTACATATAATATTATAGATTCTATTATCCTTTCATGTACCGATAAATACACTTAGTTAGCTAAAGTGTTTCAAATTTGAATTTCCGATAATAGGTAGTAAATTATAGAACAAATTTTGCAGTGAGTAAGTATTAATGATATCTACATTTTTATATTTTTATCAATAAATGGCTAGCCCGTGCAGATGCACGGGTTGAGGACTAATGTTGCTAATGAAGATTGTGTGAAGTTTTGTATGAAGGAAAAATTTAAGTGTAGGAAAGAGTAATGTGATAAGATGAAGTATGGACAAAATCTCAAGCTTGGTGTAGCATCCCATCTGTCTAACATATGTAATGCTACATGGTCTAGTAATATAATTGCTACTTCCTACATATAATTGTTGCATCATAATTATATCATGCTCATGTCATCATGACACCTTGCATTTGAGCATCATATAAATCCCTTTTCATTTGATTCTTATCCCATATGCATTATTAATTGTATTTGCCTCTTGATATATTGTATTTGGTTCTTGATAAATGCTTGATGCCCAAGTTGAGTTGGGGGCATATCTTTTATTAACTCCACCACCTTTCTTGTCACCACCACATAATTCCACCATTCCACCATATGTGAGCTTTGCATCTTATTTGAGTTTACCTCTAGCTCCTATGGGTTGGGATGGATCCTCTTACTATTCTACATGCTCCCACACTAGCATCATGTAGTTTTCACATTATTGATATGTGGAGCCACCTATGCATGCTTGGGGAGTGGAATCCCTTTTCTAGCTTCCATATGGATTGTTTTGTGATATTTGCTCATGTTGGAATATTTTTGGGACTATTAAACATCTAGTGGAACATACACACTAGCAAGTCCAAATTATATTCAAATATGATCATCTCCATCTACTCCACATGGGGCCCACTTTTAATTCCTTTTGCTTGACCTTTACTCCATATTTTGGAATGCACGTGAATAAATGTCATGGGAGTTTATTATTGTGTTTACAAGAATAAACATGGCATTTATTACTATGCATGGGCCATGCAAATAACCACCATCTTTATCTCCTTTGGTTTTTCTTTGTTTTTGAGTGGATCTTTCTTTTGTTGAGCTCCACCTCCATCTCTCTCTCCACCATCCCCACGGGTCCAACAAAACCCTTTCACCCCATCATGCTTGATCTTGTAGATCACATCAAACCCTAAACCTTTGCTTGATCTTGTTTCTTCCATGCTCAAACCCTAACCCTAATCACCCCTCCTAACCTAGTCTAGGCTAACACCCTCACCTTACCATCCCTCTCTAACCCGAGCCATCATCACCACCCCATGATCTACCCCATATACCCCTCCTCCTAACCCTAGCCGAGCCCAACCCTACCTACATCTACCCGAGCCTCTCTCTCCATTCTCTCTCTGCCACAAGGCCCCACACCGAGCCTGGCCTCCTTGACCTCGCCCTGGCCCCACCTGGCCGTCCCTGACCACCCCTCCCATGCCCTGGCCGAGCCAGTCGAGCACATGGGGTTAGAGGAGAAAAAGGTGGCCAAGCCACCTTTTCCTCCACCACGCCTCCCACGGCACCCCCTCTCCTCTTCGGTCCCTATCTACTCCCTCTCTCTCGCCTGTTTGCGTCCCCAGATCCCCAGGGCCTCGCCCTCTGCTTTCCTCCCTCCCCTGCCACCACCTCTTCCAACTCCGGCCACCACGTCGGTGTCGACCACCACCCTCTAGATCAGGCGGCGGGCGTGGCGAGTTGGCATCGAGGAAGACCGAGGCGACCCCTAGACCGCCCCTGCGCACCACAGCGAGGAGGAAACAGCCCCTCCAGCCTACTGCACGCCGACGACGCCGAAACCCTAGCTCCGGCAGTGCGTCTGCATCGCTGTCGCCCGGCTGCTCCCCGGCCCGATCCAAGCCCTCCGACGATTTCGCGGTGAGCTGCCCTTCCCCCATGACATCCCCTCTCTCGCCGATGCCCCCTGTGCTCGCTAGACTTTGTGCCGAGCGCTCTCGGTGCAACGGCGTCCGCTGGCTTCTGCTCGTCGCCGCGCCCCGCAGAAGCATGTCTAGCCGTCTAGCCGCTCCCTACTAGCAACCCCACCCTACCGCAGTGGTCACCGCCGCCTGCGCGCGCGCGATCGATCACGAGATCGAGCCCCCGCCGCGCCAGCGCGCGTCTACGTCAGTTTCGTCAAAACACAGGAGAAGAAAAACAGTAGCTGTGGCAATCTTGCAAATACCCCCCACACCCTTTTGCCTCAACCCGCGGTACCCCAGGGCCCACCAGACAGCCTCCCTTAGCAGTTTTACAGAAAGGCTCCCGCGTTTCCTAAACCCCCCACCCGCAGTCCCTGGATCCGCCGCGTGTCACCTGTTCGCCCACCCACTGGCGCGTGGGTCCGCTCGAGTGCCGGACCCACTTGTCAGTTGCTGCGAGTAGCTTCCCCCGCGGTGAGAAAAATGATGGGTTCGTAGCATGTAAAACAAAAAATTTCTACCGCAAGAACGAACAAAACCCAGATCTAATCTAGATAAAAGACAAGATCTAATCTATTAGACATGTGCAATGAGATAGATCTGTACTAACCCTCGTAGTTTCCAAATACTTGTTCGAGATCGGATCTCGTGGTTGATGTAGTCGATCACTTGCCGATCTCAAGATCGAGTGGATGATCCTTTCGGCGCCGCGTTCCGGCAGCGCTTCCGCAGACGGTCACACGTGCGGAGTCGAAGCAGACCTTCCTCTCCCCGTTCCAGCGAGCAACGGAGGTAGTAGATCTTCTCCACGGAATCCCAGCAGCACGATGGTGTGGTGGTTGTGGTGGAGGAGAGAATTCTGCAGGGCTTCGCCTAAGCCGGAGCAGAGCGAAGGAGGAGGAGAGAGGCGGTGGCTAGGGTTTGTTATGAGAGAGGTCTAGGGGGTGGCGCCCCCTCCCTTCTATTTAAAGGAGGGAGGCGCCATGGGAGGGGAAGTCCTAGTAGGACTCCCCTCCCTCCTTGGTCGGCGGGTTGGGAAGGGGGGAGGAGTCCTCCTCCCCCACGAATCCGTGTCTAGCCCCCACAAGGTTTCCTTGACCCTTTCTTGGTTTTCAAGCTCTTCTAGAACCTTCCAGAACATTCCGAAACCTTCTAGAATCTCCATACAAACACTCTAGAACATTTCCTAACTTAGAAAATGATCCCCAATATATGAATCTTATTCTCCAGACAATTCTGGATCTCCTCGTGATGTCCCGGATCTAATCCGAGACTCCGAACAACATTCGGTCTCCAACGCATATTCCATATCTACTTAAAACAACTTCGAACCTTAAGTGTGTCACCCTACGGTTCGTGAATATGCAGACATGATAGAGACACATCTCCTATCAATAACCATCAGCGGGACCTGGAGATCCGTAACGGCTCCCACATACTCAACGATGACTTCGTGATCAATAGAACCATTAACATACGAAACCAATTCCCTTTGTCACGCGATATTCTACTTATCCGAGGTTTGATCGTCGGTATCTCCATACCTAGTTCTACCTCGTTACTGATAAGTACTCTTTACTCGTTCCATGTTATGTCATCCCTTGTGACCCAGTCACATGCTTGCAAGCTAACTAGATGACATTCCACCGAGAGGGACCAGAGCATATCTATCCGTCATATGGATGGACAAATCCCAATCTTGGTCCATGCGCTTCAACACATACTTTCAGAATACCCAATGACACCTTTATAACCACCAAGTTAAGAAGTGGTGTTTGATGTCATCAAAGTACTCATCCGGTGATGGTGATTAACATAACCTCATGGTCGAAGGATTAGGTTACTGTGCATTTGACCGCTTATAGCAATACGAACTTAATGACTTGATCTTATGCTACGCTTACTATTGGTGTATGTCCATCACATCATTCTCCTAATGATATAACCTTGTTATTAATGACATCCAATGTCCATGATCAGGAAACCATGATCATCATTTAATCAACAAGCTAATTCCACAAGAGGCTTACTAGGGACTCTTTTATGTTTACAAAACACACATGTATTAGTGTTTCCTTATAATACAATTATAGCATGGGATGTAAACATTCATCATAAACACAAAGATATAATAATAACCACTTTTATTATTGCCTCTTGGGCATATCTCCAACAAAAAACCCGCTGCTCGTAGTGTCGCCAGCTCAACACGGTCCCACCTGCCTGGGTCTGTGGCTAGGCGATGCTGAGTATAAAAAGTCTCCGTGTAATTCTGTTTTTATAAAAACAATTTTAGAAAATGTTTTAATATGAATTTAAAATTTGTTTTAATAACTTTTAAATTGTAAATCCAAATAAAACAAATAATATATGTTTTTGAATCAGAAAAATGTGAGGATTTCAAATATGCCATTCAAAATATCTTTTGTGCAAATTAAATTTTCGAAATTGTTTAAATGCAATAAAAATGGCTTTTCTTAAATAATTAATAACTTTAATTCTACAACTCCAAATTTGACAAATAATATGTCTAAATCGATAAGCGCGACGAGCCCGTTCTAACTATGCATTCCATGTTCTGAATTGCAGCATGCATCATATAAATATAAAGTATACAACAACTTATATGGGAGCAAACCATGGCTAAAACTCAATAAAATGCTTTATTCTCGCACCCCACACCTCACCCTTGCCACGCTACATTATTGCCATGTAAATTGTGCATCATTCATCATGGCATGCTTGTTTGCTTGTCGCATTTTAATTCATATGCTTGTGCACTTTATTTATGTTGGCCCTTGTTTGTTTGGTTCTTCGTCGAATAGACGCCGAGTAGGGAAAATACCGGGAACCCCAGGAGTACTACCCAGATCCTTCTCTCGCTTCAACTGAGCTGCCAGGCAAGCACTACCACATGCTTGCATACATATAGTACCTATTGCCTCTATCTTATTCTTGCATCATTGAGTCGCGATTGCATTAAATTGAATCCCAAGTACTGCATAGCCTTTACTTTTAAACCCCACCAAAGCTTGTTCCTCCATCCCATGAGCCATTACTACATGAGTTGTTTGAGCCATGCGAGTCGTAGAACAGCATGTGTAGGGTATGTGAGTGTCAGATGGATAATGAGGTACCTAAACAACTTAACCTGAGTAGTAATGGGATAACTAATGAAAGTGGCACCGGTGAGCAATATCTGCTTTTTGGTTTTGCATGCTCACTTGTGTCCCGTAGGACCCCGAGTACTTGATTCATGTTCCTTGACTATTCACACTATCCACATCCGGGAGGCCTTATGGACCCCCCTGAGCCAGAGCTTGATTCATTTCTATTTCGTGGGGCCACAAACTAGTTTGGGGTTTTATTACTATCCTGTACCTATGCCATGCTTTACTGTTTTATTTACGATTGTGCATGGAGCACCTGTACTGTTTTGGATCGTGACACGTTTTCGCTATATCGACAATCCCAGTCACACTTTTGGGTTCCCAGTCATTTACCGCCGTCCACACAAACCCTGGGTCCGTTCCGGAGCAGGCCAACTTCGTTGCGGGTAGCTTAGTGGGGTGGCCCCCTGAAATATTTCTGAATCATGTGATCGCCTTGTCGTGAATGCCTCGTTGAGTTTTGATTTGGTTTTTCCGAGGTTGATCGAGTGTGTGTTGCTATTTGTGCACCCCTGCAGGGTAAATCTTTCTGAAAGCCGTGTCCACGGTTTTGGATGACTTGGAGCACAGTTTCTCGATCATAGACAAGTATAACTAAAGTACCGCTTTTAATTTGACTAAGTACTTGACTAGTAAATAGTGCAATACTCATGGAATGGTTAATAAAACTGCCAACGGATGGTTTGTTCGTCCGCTCTCTCGTTGGTAAGCGAGAAGGAGGATGGATCTGTTAATTATACTGTTATAACTGTTGTTACTAATTAACGGACATCCGTCTATCATTGGTTAGGCGGATGGTTAGCGAGTATCTATAGACTTGTTAGTTATTATATTTTGCTGCAATTGCGTCACCCTAGGTATATGTACCCTTTAGAGGCATAAAGACTTGTTGAGTACCCCTAGCGTCTCACACGATAAATTGTTTGATTCAGATGAACAGGTGTATTCACAAGATGGATACTGGGTGGAGGAGAAGGATGATGTTGGCAACGATCACTCGCTGTAGAGATTCCGGGGATGGGGATCCGCAAGATCTGTGGGCGGGATGTGTTTATTTATGTGGCATCTTATGCCGATTTGCTTCTTATCCATACTCGGATCTTGTTTTCCGCTTCCGCCTGATACTCTGATGTTTGATGTATGAGGAGCTATCCTAAACTATTATCTCTATCTAGGATATTTGGATCTTTCCGTATGGTGTTGCAATATTTCTATTTCTTTTAGATGGAATGGCTCTGGAAACTGTTGTATGGTGGCTTGCATACATACTCACTTGTGTATGTAGTTGATCCCTTCGCCTACCGATTACGCCGCTCGTTCTTGTCCCGATGTTCTGGAAGTGGTTAGGACGGCCAAAAGGTCTACCTATGAGTGTCCCCTGGCCGCACCGTACTATTTTAACCACTTTCGCTCATCCAGGCATGCAACTTAGAGCGTAATTCACCGAGGTAGTTACAATTGGTATCAAAGCCATCCCGCCCTTCAGGGTCTCAGCCAAATGGTCGTTGTCAGTCTAGCAAATATTTTGGTAGCTATGTATACTAGGGAAAAACAAAACGTGAGAGTAGGAATGCTTCCATTTTTCTTCTTACCCACCCATCCACCCTTTTTCTGGTAAGGAAGTGTAACCTTTTCAATCCTCTCCTAAAATTCAAACTAGGATTCACGTGTTCTGGGTTCCGTAGTACCATAGGTTGTGTGTGTGTGTCTGAATTCCTTGTCTACCTGTTGCATCCAACTTGTTATCACTATCTGCCTTGTGGTTATCAACTGTTGGTACATTCCATACCAACAGGCCTTTGTAAACCGACGCGATCTATCTGATTCGTTGTATACAGGTGCGATCTGTCTTACTCTTTGTTATCCGACGTCATCTTGTTTGGGGTGTTCGTTTCCGTAGTTACTAATCTTTAGGTTCATCTTAAAAAGAAGGTGTTGGGATATGTGTTTTACTTATTCATGTGCGGAGTAATGATTTGAGTGTGGGATGGAGTCGCGACCATACCACAACTTTTATCATTCGCTCTTGTATATTGAATTGGTAGAGTTACTAATCTTGATTCGTTAAGTGGTTTTGCGCATATAGTGGTATTTTAATGCCGAAATTTGCGGAATTTTTTCTTTGTTAGCTTGTGTACCACACTCCTTGTTCAGTCGTGTGCAATATGCTTAATATCTTCTAGGTGCTTTGAACTTTGTTGGTATTTTAATATCATCTTAGTAATTTGTATCCTTTAATTTTGGTTAATTCCATTTTGGTACTATTTTGGATTATTATTATTCTCCATTATGGTACTGACTTGTGTTTTATATCAATCATAGGATGGCACCACCACGCCGTTCTGAGGAGGACATACCACCTGAACTGGGGGCTGTGTTGGCAAGTATTGCTAATGCCTTGGGAGCAATGCAGCAGAACCAGCAGCGTTTTGAAGAAAGTGTCAGGAGGAATGAGTTTGTTCCGCTACCTCCACCTCCCAAGCGAGGAGACATCAAGATTTTTCTGATGTTCAACCCGCGCCACTTTTAGGTGCCTGATCAGCCACTTGATGCTGATGATTAGTTGCGTGAGATGTCAAGGTTGCTGATGACTGCTGATGTTCCTGAGCAAGAATGGGAAAATTTGCCACTCACCTTCTGAAGGGAGATGCAGCCCTGTGGTGGGAGAATTACCTGAAGGCAAACCACTCTGAGTTTCAGCCTACTTGGGAGCAGTTCACTAGAGCTGTCAAAGAGCAATATCTGTCAGAAATTGTCATGGAGAGGATGAAGGAAGTGTTTCTCAACCTCAAGCAAGGCAATGCCAATGTCAATACCTATATCAGGAACTTCATGAACCTTTCTAGATATGGTGGCGATGAGATTTCCGATGACAAGAAGAAGCAAAAGAGGTTCAGACAAGGGCTCAATGCATCAATCAAATATGTAATCACTCATGCAAGGCCAGGGTCTTTTCTAGAACTCCAACATATAGCTCTACAGGAAGAAGCAAGTAGGCAAGTGTTTGAGGAGTCCAAGAAACACAGCCGCGATGCAGCAAGCTCTTCAGCTATGTCAGCTCCTTCTAAGCGTCGCGTGTGGGTTCCTAACACCCCACCGTCGCTCCCGGCTCCACCAAGACCTTCAAGCTACGTGGCAAGGCCACCAAACTCCTTCACCGCGGCTCCTAGGGGCTACAACCACAACTACCCTGGAGCGCCTGGCGGAGTCCCTGGCTATGCTGCTCCACGTCCACCTGGTGCCTGTGAAACCTGTGGAAACACTGGGCATCAACACTGGAATTGTCCAATGAACAACAGAGCTCTTCCACCACCACCTCCAAGACGCACGGCAAGTTCTTCTATGGTTCGTGCACCTCCACCTTGGGCTCTCAACATCAACACCAAGCCCGGGTCTACTGTTGCTCGTGCCAACTGTGTCAACGCCGCTCAAGCTAAGCATGCACTGGGAGTTGTGATGGGTATGCTTCGTGTTAACTCAGTCCCTGCACGAGTTTTGTTTGATTCTGGTGCTTCACATTCTTTTGTTTCTCACAAGTTTGCGCATGAGCATGATCTGGCTATGGCTCCCTTATTGCATCGTCTTGTGGTACAATCTCCTAGGTCAAACATGAGGGCTGCTCATATCAGCCATGGCAATCAAATTGAGATTGGTGGTTCTTCGTTCCCGGCTTCCTTAATTATTCTGGGCAATTCTGACATTGATGTTATCTTGGGCATGGATTGGTTAATAGCAAATGCAGGTGTGATTGATTGTGCTGAACGCTCGGTTTCTCTGAAAATTCCTGAAGGCCATATAGTCTATTCTCCAAGTCTGACTCCTGCAATTCAGCTTTTCTCTTTGGCGGCTCTGAATGTTGATGCTATCGAAGCTATTCAGAGTGTTCTGGTGGTCTTTGAGTTCCCAGATGTTTTTCCTGAAGAGTTGCCAGGTATGCCTCCTGACCGAGAGGTCGAGTTTGTGATTGAGCTTGAACCTCGAACCGCTCCTATCTCCAAGCGGCCTTATAAAATGGGTCCTGCTGAGTTGGCTGAACTCAAACGTCAGCTTGATGAACAAGAGAAGTTGGGTTTCATTCAGCATAGTACTTCTTCTTGGGGTAGCCCAACCATCTTTGTGAAGAAGCGAGACAGGACTGATAGACTTTGTGTTACTTATCGGGCTCTCAATGCTAAAACCATCAAGAATAAATATCCCCTTCCACGGATTAATGATCTCTTTGATCAGCTAGCTGGAGCTGTGGTATTCTCTAAGCTTGATTTGAGAAGTGGATATCATCAAATCAAGATTCGCAAGGAAGATGTTCCCAAAATAGCTTTCACCACTCGCTATGGCTTGTATGAGTACATGGTCATGTCTTTCGGTCTCACTAACGCACCTGCCACCTTCTCGAGGCTTATGAACTCGGTTTTCAGGGAGTATCTTGATAAGTCAAAGGAAGAAAATGAAGAAGTTTGTTGTGGTCTATCTGGATGACATCCTAGTCTATTCTAAGTCAAAGGAAGAAAATGAAGAACACCTTCGGTTTGTCCTAAATAAGCTTCATGAGAACCGCCTGTATGCAAAGTTCTCCAAGTGTGAGTTCTGGCTGCCTGAAGTCACCTACCTTGGTCACGTTATCTCTGCCAAGGGCATTGCCGTCAACCTAGAAACTGTTAAGACAATTGTTGACTGGCTTCCACCCATAAATGTCAAAGAAGTTCGGAGTTTCCATGGTTTGGCTAGTTACTGCCGTCGCTTCGTTCAGAATTTCTTGAAGATTGCGAAGCCTCTTACCGATCTCCTCAAGAAAGGCAAGAAATACTTTTGGTCTCCTGCATGTCAAGCAAGCTTTGAAACACTCAAAGAGAAGCTCACTTCCACACCAGTATTGATTCCTCCAGATACATCAAAGCCTTTCTAGATATTCTGTGACGCCTCCTTGCAAGGATTGGGTGCGGTCCTCATGCAAGAAAAGCAAGTTGTTGCTTATGCCTCTCGACAGTTGAAGACGCATGAGATCAACTATCCAACACATGACCTTGAACTCGCAGCAGTTGTCTTTGCTTTGAAAATATGGAGGAACTACTTGCTTGGCAACCGTTGTGAAATCTTTTCTGACCACAAGAGTCTGAAGTATATCTTCACACAGCCTGATATCAACCTTCGTCAGAGGAGGTGGATTGAAGCAATTAATGATTTCGATTTGACCATCAACTACACTCCGGGCAAAGCTAATGTCATGGCCGATGCTCTCAACCGAAAAGCTTATGTCAACAACCTCATGGTGGAAGAACAACAACCTCTCTTGTGTGAGGAATTCTGTCAGCTCAACCTTGAAATTGTGGATCAAGGGTATCTTCTGAACCTTCTGGCAACACCTCTCTTGGAAGAAAAAGTTCGCTCCATTCAACTTGGTGATCCTTACACTAAAAAGATCATCTCCAACATTCAGCTGCCGAAGTATGAGTCCTTCCACGTCGACGACCAAGGCGCTCTTTTCTTTGAACACCGGATGTTTGTTCCGAACTACCCGGGTTTGAGAGAGCAAGTTCTTAAGGAGGCACATGATTCTGTTCTTTCTATCCACCCTGGCAGCACTAAGATGTACATGGACTTGAAAACACAGTATTGGTGGCCTGGGTTGAAACGATATTGTGCCAAGTATGTCTCGGAGTGTGATGTCTGCCGTAGAGTTAAAGCTGTCCATCAGAAGCCTTCCGGTCTTCTACAGCCATTGAAACCTCCGAAATAGAAATGGGAGAAAGTAGAGATGGACTTCATAACTGGTTTTCCAAGGTCGCAAAAGGGCAACAATGCAATCTTTGTTGTCATCGACAGGCTTTCTAAAGTGGCTCACTTCTTTCCCATCAAGGAAATAATCTCTGCAATTCAGTTGGCTGAGCTCTATATTAACAGAATTGTCTCTCTGTATGGGGTTCCTCTTGAGATCAGTTCAAACCGTGGAAGCATCTTCACTTCCAAGTTCTGGGGAAGTTTCCAAAATGCTTTGGGAACAAAATTGAACTTCAGCACAGCTTACCACCCTCAGTCGCAAGGACAAGTTGAAAGGATCAATCAGATTCTGGAAGATATGCTCCATGCTTGCGTTATCTCTTTCGGCATGAAGTGGGAAGAATGTCTTCCATATGCTGAATTCTCTTACAACAACAACTTCCAAAAAAGTCTAAAGATGGCACCATTTGAGGTTCTCTATGGTCGCAAATGCAGAACTCCGATTGGTTGGTCGAGCGCAGGAGAAAGAACATTGTTTGGCCCCGACATTGTAACTCAAGCGGAGGAGAAGGTTCACATCATTCTTGAAAACCTGAAGGTTGCTCAAAGTCGCCAGAAGAGCAACTATGACAGGAAGCACACGGACATGGAGTATGTCCCTGGTGATCTCGTTTACCTTCGTGTCACTCCCATGAGAGGCACGCACCGGTTTGGTATCAAAGGAAAGCTGGCTCCTAGATACATCGGTCCTTTCAAAGTTCGTGGAAGAAGAGGAGAAGTTGCTTATGCTCTTGAGCTCCCTGAAAAACTCAAGGTCCATGATGTTTTCCATATCTCTCAACTCAAGAAGTGCTTCAAGGACCCCGGCAGGACCGTGGACCACGAGCTTATCAATCTCCAAGAAGATCTGTCTTATCAAGAACACCCCATAAAAATTCTAGAAGTCGCAGAAAGAAGGACTCACAACAACTCCATCAAGTTCTGCAAGGTGCAGTGGTCGCACCATTCCGTTGATGAATCCACTTGGGAACGCGAGGATGAGCTCTGTGCCAAGTATCCTACCCTCTTCGTGTCTTCTTCTTCTTCCTAGAATCTCGGGGCGAGATTCCTGTTTAGTGGGGGGAGAGTTGTAGCATCCCATATATCTAACATATGTAATGCTACATGGTCTAGTAATATAATTGCTACTTCCTACATATAATTGTTGCATCATAATTATATCATGCTCATGTCATCATGCCACCTTGCATTTGAGCATCATATAAAACCCTTTTCATGTGGTTCTTATCCCATATGCATTATTAATTGTATTTGCCTCTTGATATATTGTATTTGGTTCTTGATAAATGCTTGATGCCCAAGTTGAGTTGGGGGCATATCTTTTATTAACTCCACCACCTTTCTTGTCACCACCCCATAATTCCACCATTCCACCATATGTGAGCTTCGCATCTTATTTGAGTTTACCTCTAGCTCCTATGGGTTGGGATGGATCCTCTTACTATTCTACATGCTCCCTGTCAGGGGGATGATCCCCGGGTACCCCATCCGGATAAGAAACAGGACAGGCGGATCGCGTCCGGCTGACCAGATGCAGCCCGACAGGGCAAGACGGGCCGGCTATCACCCGGTAGCCGAATCAGCAAGAGACAGCCGGATACGGCGACGTAGCCGGACCCAATCAGTGAGACAGGACGACGTGCGTATTAGTGCACGGTACGCCCTGTACGATGACAAGACGGGCAACCACCCGCCCATACCGAAGACTTTGCATGGGTGACGCTGGAAGAGTGGCCTGTGCTGACGACGAGCTCGCATGGCGTCCACTGTACCTACGACAGCCATACCGCTCATACTCCGATAAGACAAGCCATACTGGATACTGTAGATGAATAGTCGGCTGGGACCCGCCTGTGGGGCCCGCCAGTCGGACTAGCCAGTGAGACCTTTGCCTCTCTGCCTATGTAAGGAGAGGCAAGGCCTCAGTAGAAAGGGTTGGTCTCAGTGCATTTAAGGCAGTAGCTAGAGAACACAGCTCAAGGAGCACTTGTAGTTCGTATATCCCTCATAGTCAGATCAGGCAGGAGTAGGAGCTTTACCTCATCACGAGGGCTCCGAACCTGGGTACTTCCTGCGTCCAGCTATGCTTGCTTGTACCCAATCTCGCCTGCGGACACCGTCGATAGCTTCCCTGCTAGTCCCCACACCTCTATCTATCCTCCTTAGGTACTGCCGTTCCCAATACAACGACAGTTGGTGCCCACCATGGGGCATGGCTTCGACCGAAGTCACGTGCTGCACAGGACCCCGCACTTCAGCCGGTGAGCGCGTGGCCTCCGGCCTGGTGCTCACGCTTGGCAAGTTCGACTGCGTCATCGACAACGCCTCCTGCTTCGCCGGAACTTCCTTCCCAGCGAACGACACCGTCCTACTATTCGGCGATCTCCCTGTCTACGTTGCCACCGTCCCGGAGCGTTTCCCTAGGGAAATCGTCTCTGTCACGGAGCTGCCGCGCTCAGACGGCAGCACCTTCGCCGCACCTGCGGCGTGGAGGTCATGATGGCCAGATACAGCTCACATCCCCGCCAGCCGCGGGAGCGAGGCGCGGACAAGGTCGGAACTTCCGCTCCCCCGCAGTCTCGGAACCTAGTGGAGGATGCCATTGATCGGCTCCTGACGCCGATTAACCTCGGGGATAACCCGGAGGAAGCGGAGGCCAACTTCACCATGGAGAGACAGATCCTCCTCCAGGAGGCCATGGAGCTGGCAGCAGCCCGCAAGCAACTTGACATCACTCGGCGCGAGTACGACCGCGCGCACGGCCTCACTCCGGCTACCGCGGAGCCGAGCCGGCGCGGGCAGGTACGGCGTCAGGGCGGTGAGCTGGGCGGTAGGATGGAAAAGGACGGGGAACCGGATCCCGCGCCTGCCCTCACACGGCCCACCTATAGCACGCCCATCAAGAACCTGCGCGCGGCGTGAGCCGCGGTGGAGGAGCTACCCAGCCTGGAGGGCGAGGCGCGAGCCTGCCAGCATGCTCGCATGCAGGAGCTCCTCCGCGTCACGGACGAACAGGCCGATGCCAACCGGCAGATGCAGGTAGACCTTAGCTACTTCAGAGGGAGCAAGCTACCTGCCAATAGCAGGGGCGCGCCGCGTGACACCTAGCAGGCGTCCTCCCCTCAGCCGCCCAGGGCCCGCAGCAGGCGTCGCAGCTCGGGCAACAGGGGCCAGCCGCGCTAGGAGCAGACGGTGAACAACAACCCGCCACCTCCCCCACCGCCAGCCGGAGCGCCCAGACCAGCCGGTTCCCGTCTCTCGGGCTGGGTGGGAGCGCCCAACCTTGATTGTCCGGATGCCCGCGACCGCATTGAGCTCCTCACTCAAGCGCGCATCACAGAGGAGGAAGATTCGACCAGCCCGGTTTGCTTCGGACCCCGCATCCAGAACGAGCCGTTTCCGGATAAATTCTCCCTGCCCAGGGACACCCCCAAGTACGACATCAGCATGAAGCCGGAAGACTGGCTGACCGACTACGCTACGGTAGTCGGCATCGCCCACGGGAACAAGCGCACAGCTGTGCGCTACGTCCCTCTCATGCTAACCGGGTCGGCAAGGACATGGCTTAATAGCCTCGCGCCCAACAGCATCAACGCCTGGCCTGACTTCGAGAAGGTGTTCGTCCGCAACTTCAACGGCACGTACAAACGTCCAGGGCGCCCGCGCGACCTGGCCTTGTGCGTCCAGGGCGACCGCGAGACCGACCGCGAGTACCTCGCCAAGTCATCAGCTTCTTCATCATCTTCAACTTCTTACGAGGGCATCCTGGAGAGCCAAGCCATCAGCTTCTTCATCGAAGGATGCTGACAGGGCACCATGCTTTGCCACCGGCTACTGTGTGACGAGCCGAAAACCATGGAGGAGCTCATGACGGTTGCGGACCAGTACGCCACGGCGGATGCCGCCATGAAGAAGCCCCTCCGAGTAAACGCGGACGGCCGTCCGACTCCCACAGAGCCGGCTCGCGACCGTCCGAGCAATCTGGCTAGTGAAGCCGGATCCTCCAGACGCCACGACAACGACAACCGGTTCCATGGGGACCGCCAGGCCGGACAACAGAAGCCTCGCTACCACGTGCGGCAGGTCAATGCTGTGGAGGGTGCGCCCGATGCACCGGCTAATGAGGCAAGAAGGCAGAAGCCCCGGCTCACCTTCGACCAGATGATTGACGACCCGTGCAAGTGGCATAGCGGCCCCTTCAAACCGGCTACGCACACCACTCGGAACTGCAGCTGGACCCGCCAGCTAAAGGACCAGGGCAACCAGCCTCGTCTCCCACCTCCCCCACCGGGTGGACCTCCACCACCGGCTAGGGGAGCCGGTAATGATGGTAACGGCGGCAACGGCGGCAACAACAACAACGGCTACCCCCAGCCACACGCCGCCTACCACATCTTCGAGACGGAGCAGGACGACAAGCACAGCCGCAGGCGACGCTCCAAGGAGGTCAATGCCATCGTCTCTCCGGTCCCCCAATACCTGAACTGGTCGGAAACCCCCATCACCTGGATCCGGGCGGATCAGCCTGAGCATCTGCCGACTCCCGGGGGCTACGCCATGGTGCTTGACCCTCTCATAGTCTCCAACACGCGCACCTGCCGATTCTCGCGCGTCCTCATCGACGAGGGCAGCAGCCTCAACCTCCTCTACTAGTCCTCGCTGGAGAAGCTGGGCATTCACGAAAGCGACCTGCGCCCGACTACCACGACGTTCCACGACGTACTGCCGGGGCCAGCCTACGCCCCGCTGGGGAAAATCCAGCTGGACGTCATCTTCGGGACCGAGGAGAACTTCCGCCGCGAGCCAATCTGGTTTGAGGTGGTAAATCTGACGAGCTCCTACCATGCTCTCCTTGGGCGCCCCGCCCTCGCCAAGTTCATGGCCATCCCCCACTACGCGTACCTCAAGACAAAGATGTCGGGACCCCACGGCGTGATCACCGCCGCCGGCTGCTTCAGGCGATCGATGGAGTGCGCCTCAGTCGGTTCCAAACTGGCAGAGGCCCTCATCATAGCCGAAGAAAAGAGCGCGATCATGCGCAATGTGGCCATGGCCCAGCAGGACAGTCCGACTAGCAGCAAACCGGCTGGAGAAGGAGCTTTCCAGCCGGCAAAGGAGACAGAGAGGATCCTGCTCGACCCCTCCGATCCGACTAAGTTCGTCACCATTGGTGCTGGCTTGGACAGCAAATAGGAAGGCGCGCTCGTCGACTTCCTCCGTGAGAATCGGGACATCTTCGCATGGTCCCCCAAGGATATGCCGGGTGTGCCGAGGGAGTTCGCCGAGCACTCACTTCATGTGCGTCCGGATGCCAAGCCGGTCAAGCAACCTCTGCGCCGGTTCGCAGATGAGAAGAGAAAGATAATTGGTGACGAGATCACCCGGCTCCTTGCAGCCGGGTTCATCATGGAAGTGTACCACCCGGACTGGTTGGCAAACCCAGTCCTGGTGTTGGAGAAGAACAAGACCTGGCGCATGTGTATCGACTACACCAGCCTGAACAAGGCGTGCCCGAAAGACCCCTTCGCCTTGCCCCGTATCGATCAAGTCATCGATTCCATGGCCGGCTGTGATTTGTTGTCTTTTGTAGATTGTTATTCCGGGTATAATCAGATCCGACTAAACCCGGCTGATCAGATTAAGACATCATTTATCACCCCTTACGGGGCTTTCTGCTATGTAAACATGCCTTTCGGCCTAAAGAACGCAGGCGCCACCTATCAGCGATGTATGCAGAAATGCTTGCACTCGCAGATAGGCCGAAACATGCACGCTTACGTGGATGACGTGTTCATCAAGACCAAGGAAAAGCGCACCCTCCTCGAGGATCTGGGAGAAACATTTGACAACCTCCGCCAGTACCAGATGAAGCTGAACCCAGAGAAGTGCGTCTTTGGAGTACCATCTGGTCAGCTACTCGGTTTCCTTGTATCACAACAAGGTATCAAGGCGAATCCGGAAAAGATCGCGGCCATCGAGAGGATGCAGCCGCCCAAGAACCTGCTTGGAGTCCAGAAGTTCACCGGATGCCTGGCTTCCCTTAGTCGTTTCGTCAGACGGCTAGGGGAGAAGGCACTCCCGTTATACCAGCTGATGAAGAAGACGGACAAGTTCTCCTGGACTTCGCAAGCCGACACCGTGTTTCACGACCTCAAGCGCATGCTATCCACAACACCGGTTCTGGCCACGCCGGCTAGCAAGGAGCCGATGTTGCTCTATATAGCAGCCACCAGCCGGGTCGTCATCGTCATCCTGGTGGTGGAGCGCCCCGAGGAAGGCAAGGCTCAGCCGGTTCAGAGACCCGTCTACTACCTCAGCGAGGTTCTCTCCCTCTCCAAGCAGAACTACCCCCACTACCAAAAGATGTGCTACGGTGTGTACCTAGCATGCAAGAAGCTCAAGCACTACTTCCAGGAGCACCCGATCAAGGTCGTGTGCACCGCACCCCTTTCGGAAATCATCGGCAACAAGGACGCCACTGGCCGAGACGCCAAGTGGGACATCGAACTCGCCGCTTACTCCATCCAGTACGAGCCCCGGCTCACGATCAAGTCACAGGCGTTGGCAGACTTCCTCATCGACTGGGCCGAGACCCAGTATCTCCCACCGGTTCCGGATTCGGACCACTAGCGAATGCACTTCGACACGTCGAAGAGGCTCGGGGGCTTGGGAGCCGGGATCGTGCTCACCTCGCCCAAAGGAGACCGGCTGGAGTATGTGCTGCAGATCCACTTCAAGGCCTCCAACAACATAGCCAAATACGAGGCACTGGCGCACGGGCTCCGACTGGCCAAGGAGATCGGTGTCAACCGGATCCTGTGCTTTGGTGATTCGGACTTGGTGGTGCAACAGGTGTCCGGGGAATGGGACGCCAGAGATGCAAACATGGCTCTCTACCGGTTCCACATCCAAAAGCTCAGCGCCTCCTTCGACGGATGCGAATTTCACCACGTCCCCCGTACCAACAATGAGGCAGCCGATGCGCTCTCCAAGATAGGATCCACCAGGCAGGCCATCCCGCCAGGGGTCTCCTTGGAGCATCTGCGCAAGCCATCCATCAACCCATCGACGGAGTCAGACTCCATCGTATGGGCGGTAAGCGTTCCGGCTGGCGGAACAGCAGAAACGGAGCCGACAGAACCACCAAAGAAGAAAACCCGCACCAATTCCGTCCAGGCAGTGCCCTCCGACTCGCAAGACCCGGGGGTTACCGGCTCGCCTAATGGCTCAAGGGCTACCGTCCTGGGTACTCCACCGGGACGACCCCCCGACATCCGTCAGCCGGAGGACAGGAGCGTCCTCGTCATCCAGGAAGTGCCATCCTGGGCACAGCCCTTCATGAAGTACATCGCCAACGGAGAACTCCCGGACGACGAGGTAGAGGCCAGGCAAATCCGGCGGCGCGCGCATACATACACCATCATAAACGGCGAGTTGTACAAGCGCAGTGTATCCGGTATCTTCCAAAGATGTGTTGATGTGGACACGGGCTACCGGCTACTCAAGGATATCCACCAGGGTGAGTGTGGGCACCACGCTTCGTCAAGGGCGATAGTCACCAAGGCATTCCGCCATGGTTTCTATTGGCCCACCGTCCTCGAGGATGCTGAGCAGCTGGTCCGGGCGTGCAATGGGTGCCAGCGCTTCGGGCAGCTCAGGCACATGCCAACCTTGGTGCTCAAGACCATACCGATCACCTGGCCCTTTGCAGTTTGGGGCCTCGACATGGTCGGTCCCTTCAAGCGAGCCCGTGCGGGAATGACCCACTTGCTGGTAGCGGTGGACAAGTTCACAAAGTGGATCGAGGCCAAGCCTATCCGGAAGCTGGATGGAGCGACGGTTGTTACCTTCTTCACCGACATCATCAACCGCTTCGGCTACCCCAACAAGTATCATCACCGACAATGGCACGAACTTCGCCAAGGGGCCCTTTGCCCGGTTCTGCAGCAACAAAGGCATCCGACTGGACCTCGCCTCCGTTGCACACCCGCAGTCCAACGGGCAAGTCGAACGAGCAAACGGCTTGGTGCTAGCCGGCATCAAGCCACATCTCATTGAGCCGTTGGAGCGGTCACCCGGATGTTGGATCGAAGAACTTCCGGCGGTGCTGTGGAGCCTCCGCACCACACCAAATAGGTCAACTGGCTACATGCCATTCTTCCTAGTCTACGGATCGGAAGCCATCCTCTCCGCCGACATCGAGTTCGACTCCCCTTGCAAGCTCTTGTACGACGAAAAAGCCAACAAGGAGGCGCGGGAGGATGGGGTGGACCTCCTGGAGGAGGCCCGCGAGCTGGCCCTATCCAGATCTGCCCTGTACCAGCAGCGACTACGTCGCTACCATTCAAGCCGGATTCGCCCAGTCGCATTCCGCGAGGGTGACCTGGTTCTCCGGCTGGTGCAAGATACGAAGGGCATGCACAAGCTATCACCACCCTGGGTGGGCCCCTTCATCATCAGCCGGGCGCTTCCCAACGACTCCTATTACCTCATCGACGCACATCAGCCGTGCAAGAACAAGATGGACAAATCAGACGAGGAGACCGAGCGTCCCTGGAAGTGTATGTATCCCGAAAACCCCATGAATGAAAATGCGGACCCCCACAAGAATCTCGGGGGCTCCTTCTAGAAATGTGTGTGCACCTGTTTTCTGGTTCAAATTTTCTGGCTCCGGCAACCCCTACCCGGGGGCTCACCGGCTGGCCCGGCCTATTAAGTCAACAAACCAGCTGAGTAGTGTGCGACAATGTCAGAGGCCCACTCTTCGTCTCAGCTACAGACCGCAACCCGGCTGTCCGGCTACCAAGAGCAAAAGCCCGAGGCATCCCACTCGAAAAACAGGGAGGAGACGCGACAGATCAGGCGTCCCGGCTAGTATCGTGCGTAATGTACTGTCAGCTCCCTTTGATTCCGGCTGCAGACCACAACCCGACTGCCCGGCAAGGACGCAGCGAAAACAGCAGAGCACATGGGAAGGCGACTAAGTGTCTAGAAAGGAGCAAGCCAATTTTCGAAAAAACAAGCCATTTTCCGGCTACGATTTGACAGACTAACCTATTAACCTGTGAATATGTATGTGTATGCATATGTGCATTCTTGTCTGACTACCTCGAGTCAGAATTAAGGAGAAGGAAAGAAGATTCAAAGTCCTTACCTTCATCAAGCGCTCCGAATCTCGGGGGCTACACCCACTGGGTGCGCTCGCGCGCCCCTAGTGGAATCTTGTAGTTCCTGACCGGCTAAGGGTGTTTAGCCGGCCGTTCGGAGCCCAGGTGAGGGCAAGGGCGGGAGCAAGAAAAGACAAGAAAGATTCGAAGCACCTGGCTACGCCAGCTACTCCGAATCTCGGGGCCTACACCCAGGGGGTGTGCTCGCGCGCCCCCACTGGAATGTTAGTTCCCCCGGCTGAAGGCGTTCAGCCGACGAAAGCAGCCGACTGGGACGAGGCCGGTCAAATAAAGTTAGAAGACTTGGGAGAAATAAGAAAGATTCGAAGCACCTGGCTGCGCCAGCTACTCCGAATCTCGGGGGCTACACCCAGTGGGTGCGCTAGCGCGCCCCCACTGGAGGTGTAGGTCGCCCGGCTAAAGGTGTGTAGCCGGACGAAGTTAGCCAGGCAAAATACGCAAAAGGAAAGCTCAATGCACAAGGAAGGTTCAAGAATTTAAATAATAACAAACAAAAATGAGACGAAGCTCCCATAAGTTACCCGGAATCAATGACAACCGGTACAAACGGACAAGGTTCATGAACCTGTAAGACAAGACAAATACACCCGGCATCCCAGGGCAATAACTAGACGGCAGGACCTTGCCGTGCGGGGGATCTTGGCCGGCAGAAGCTTCAGGCGGCGGAGGAGGCGTGAAGCTTGATCCGGTTCCTGCGCCCGTGGGCGGCGGCATCGCGCCCTCCGCATCAGGAGTACCGACGGACTCCGAGTCGGTGAGCACCTCGTCGGGATCCACGTAATCAGCGATCTTGATGGCGGACCCGCGGAGTTCCGGATGGGCTTGGCGGATGGCGGCAAGATCGGCTCCGGCACGAAAGCCACCGTCGATCTTCTCGACACGGGCGTCCTTGTACCAGGAGAGCATGAGGGCCAGAGCCATCTCCGCTCTGTCCCGTGCCGCCAAGTCCCGCAGCCGATCCACCGTAGCCGGCACCTCTCCCACCTTCGCCGCCAGCTGCGCCATCGTCTCCGGAACCGGAGCCTCCGTCCACATGAAGGAGAAGACGTCCCACGCCGCATGACGAAGCTTCGCAGCTTCCTCGCCAAGAAGGACGACGAGCTCCTGGGCCGTCGGCTGTGCTCCCGGCCAGTTCTCTTGCAGCCGGTTGTAGGCCAGCAGGTCTATGCCGGGGTAAAAGGCTATCAGAAAAAAGGGTCAGATCCGGCTACCAGATCCGGAAAGAAAGGAAGACGGGAAAAGGAACTTACCCTTGGCAGTGTGGCCGACCTGCATCAGCTCCTCCACCAGCGCCTTCTCCTTGACCGCTAGCCATTTGATCTCCTTCTCTTGGTCCTTGTTCTGGGCCTCGAGAAGGGTGAAGGCTTCGGCCCGGCTAGCGAGCGAGGCGTCATGCTCCTTGACGGTGGCCTCCAAACCGACTACCCGCGCGTGCCAATCCTTGTTATGCAGTCGCAGAGTGGAGTTGGACCTGCTCAGCCGGTCGTTCGCTTTCTTCAAGCGATCGATCTCGTGCTGAGCGCACAAGAGGATGGCTGCAACGAAACCGGCTATCAGTAAAAAAAAGAGAGCGAGCTCGGTGAAGCGAACTTACTCTAGGAAGTCCCGTTGGCGGCAACAACCTTCTGCTCCAACGTCCGGTTCCCGCCGGCCGTGGCCTCCAATAGCCGGATCTCCTTTACCGCTAGCTCGAGCGTGGAGGCAAGGTCCGACAGCGAAGCGGCAGAGGAAGCGTCATCGTCCACGGCGTTGACGGCCAAGGACTCCTTCGCTGCGACCACCGCCGTTCGCCACTCCTCCCCGAGCTCCTCGTCAGAGTTGTCATCGCCAACAACGACGAGCTCCTTGCCTGCAGCCCCCCGCGCGCCCGCAGAAGAGCCTTCCGGCTGGGAGGGATCCGCTTCCGGCTGGGGACCCTCCGGCTGGGCGGAGGCAGCCTGCTCAGCTCGAGAGAGAGGCGGAGGCTGCGCCTCAGAAGAAGGAGAGGCGCCGGCTGGCATAGTCGGGGCATGGGGCGGCGACCCGGTCGGCGCCCGTGCCGGGCTCGCAGCCCCGAAAGAGACCAACGCGCTAAAAAGAAGGAGGAGAAGGCAAAAGCAAAATAAACCAAAGTCAGAAAAACAAGAAAGAGGGCAAGCAGACAGAAAGCACCGAAAAGAAAAAGGGAAGGGGGAGAAGGAGCGAACCCTGGCACAACTGGGGGTGGCCCCTTCTTCCGGCCAAGACGACTTGGCGGCAAGGCGCCGAACCGGCTACTCTATCGCAGGCTGGCGGGAGCCGGAACGGCTGGAGGCGCTCCCGCTTGCCTCGCCGTCCGTCGCGGAGCGCGTCACCAGCTCTGCGGTCGGCCCGGCCTCCTCCTCCTCGTGCACCTCCGCGTGCGGGTCAGTTGCCGGCTCGTCATTCCGGCTGGGGAAGGTATCACCGTCCCCATTTGATTCCTCGCCGGACCACCGAGCGCGCGGCTCGGGCAAGTCGGGCGTGAATGCCTCGAGGGGAGCCTCACCCTCCTCGCGAAGGATGCAGGCGAAGATTTGCCGAATGCAAGAAGTCAATCAGACAGAACAAGGAAATAACACAGAAAGTGCGAACAAAATTTCCGGCTACGAGAACTTACCCGAGGCGCGCGGTTCTCCCGGCTGTAGGGCGCTAGACTGAACTTCCGGTTCTCTGGCAGCCGCTCCTTGCTGATCGTCCATAACCACTCCTTCAAGTTGTGGTAGCGGGGATCGCGGCGCGATAGACGGGTCGGGTCCAGCCGGCCGGAGTAATAGCACATTTTGTGCGCCCGCTACTGCATCGGCATCATCAGCCGGGACATCCAGCTAAGAGTGATGTCCCGACCGGTTAGCTGGCAGGTGACGAGGGACCGCATGCGCGCCAGCATTGCGTCCGTCTCCGCCTTGTCACCGTGGAACTTCAAGTCCCAGTTCTGCCGACTGGATTCAACGTCCTGGAAGGCCGGAAGATTTATCCGGTCGACGTTGATGACGTTCTTGATGTAGAAGTACGACTGCTGCCACAGCCGTACCGTGTCCTGGAGCAAGAATTTGGGCTAGCCGGATTGGGTGCGGGAGTAGATGGAGGCGCTGCCGTAGACGACTAGCGGCCCCTTCGTGTACTGCACCTGCGGCCAGACTCGGAAGAGCCGGCAGAAGAGCCCAAGATCCGGCTGGATCCTGAGATAGCTCTCGCAGAAAGCCATGAAGTGCGCCAGCGTCCCGATGGCGTTGGCACCAAGGTGGTGAAGACGGAGGTCGAAGAAGGCGAGGAACGTCAGAACGAAGGGGTTCACCAGAAGGACGAACCCGCGCGCCAGGTGAGAGAGGAAGATGATGCGCTCCCCCTCCACCGGGTGCGGCGACATCTCCTCCGCCGGCGCCAACCGCACTGCCACCTCCTCCGCCGGTGGGAGGACACGGGTGGCGCGGTACTTCGTGATTTGGTCTTCGGTGACGGAGGAGCCGCACCATGCCCCTCGGTCGGCGGCCATTTCCGGCTGGTGGAGAGGAGCGGCGACGGAAGAGTGGCGGTGGCCCGTAGCATCGACGACGGCGAGCGGGCGGCGCAGAGGGCAAGAGCGCAGGAGCAAGAGCATGCGAGGGAGAAAGAAACTGCAGCGGGGGAGCGAAGGAAAGGAACTGCCTTGCCCGCAACGTCCCTTTAAAGGACCGGAAGGGCAACCATCGACGGGGCCACGTGGCGTGCATCCGGGCAACCCACACCCCAACCGCCGCCTAGATCTCGTGTGCCAGGGCAGGATGCGCAGAAGATCCTTGAGCGAGAACCGAAGCGCCGGACAGCAGTTTCCCTTGGCGACGTGCGACGGGACGTTACGCCGCCCGCCGCAGAGCAATGATGGCGCGTGCGCACGTGGCCGGCGTCAGCACTGACGTCACGGGTAGTGCAACCGCCAGGCTCAGCCGGACGAAAATTCAAAAAGTAAGAAGGAGCGCGCGCACATTTGGCCTAAGGGCGGAATCCACACGCGCTCAGGGGCTAGTGTCAGGGGGATGATCCCCGGGTACCCCATCCAGATAAGAAACAGGACAGTCGGATCGCGTCCGGCTGACCAGATGCAGCCGGACAGGGCAAGACAGGCCGGCTATCACCCGGTAGCCGGATCAACAAGAGACAGCCGGATACGGCGACGTAGCCGGACCCAATCAGTGAGACAGGACGACGTGTGTATCAGTGCACGGTACGCCCTATACGATGACAAGACAGGCAACCACCCGCCCATATCGAAGACTTTGCGTGGGTGACGCCGGAACAGTGGCCTGTGCTGACGACGGGCTCGCACGGCGTCCACTGTACCTACGCCAGCCATACCGCTCATACTCCGATAAGACAAGCCATACTGGATACTGTAGATGACTAGTCGGCTGGGACCCGCCTGTGGGGCCTGCCAGTCGGACTAGCTAGTGAGACCTTTGCCTCTCTGCCTATATAAGGAGAGGCAAGGCCTCAGTAGAAAGGGTTGGTCTCAGTGCATTTGAGGCAGTAGCTAGAGAACACAACTCAAGGAGCACTTGTAGTTCGTATATCCCTCATAGTCAGATCAGGCAGGAGTAGGAGCTTTACCTCATCACGAGGGCTCCGAACCTGGGTACTTCCTGCGTCCAGCTACGCTTGCTTGTACCCAATCTCGCCTGCGGACGCCGTCGATAGCTTCCCTGCTAGTCCCCACACCTCTATCTAAGCTCCTTAGGTACTGTCGTTCCCAATACAACGACACTCCCACACTAGCATCATGTTGTTTTCACATTATTGATATGTGGAGCCACCTTTGCATGCTTGGGGAGTGGAATCCCTTTTCTAGCTTCCATATGGATTGTTTTGTGATATTTGCTCATGTTGGAATATTTTTGGGACTATTAAACATATAGTGGAACATACACACGAGCAAGTCCAAATTATATTCAAATATGATCATCTCCATCTACTCCACATGGGGCCTACTTTTAATTCCTTTTGCTTGACCTTTACTCCATATTTTGGAATGCACGTGAATAAATGTCATGGGAGTTTATTATTGTGTTTACAAGAATAAACATGGCATTTATTACTATGCATGGGCCATGCAAAGAACCACCATCTTTATCTCCTTTGGTTTTTCTTTGTTTTTGAGTGGATCTTTCTTTTGTTGAGCTCCACCTCCATCTCTCTGTCCACCACCCCCCATGGGTCCAACAAAACCCTTTCACCCCATCATGCTTGATCTTGTAGATCACATCAAACCCTAAACCCTTGCTTGATCTTGTTTTTTCCATGCTCAAACCCTAACCCTAATCACCCCTCCTAACCTAGTCTAGGCTAACACCCTCACCTTACCATCCCTCTCTAACCCGAGCCATCATCACCACCCCATGATCTACCCCATCTACCCCTCCTCCTAACCCTAGCTAAGCCCAACCCTAGCTACATCTACCCGAGCCTCTCTCTCCATTCTCTCTCTCTGCCACAAGGCCCCACACCGAGCCTGGCCTCCTTGACCTCGCCCTGGCCCCACCTGGCCGTCCCTGACCTCCCCTCCCATGCCCTGGCCGAGCCGGTCGAGCACATGGGGGTAGAGGAGAAAAAGGTGGCCGAGCCACCTTTTCCTCCACCACGCCTCCCACGGCACCCCCTCTCCTCTTCCGTCCCTATCTACTCCCTCTCTCTCTCGCCTGTTTGTGTCCCCAGATCCCTAGGGCCTCGCCCTCTGGTTTCCTCCCTCCCCTGCCACCACCTCCTCCAACTCCGACCACCACGTCGGTGTCGACCACCACCTTCTAGATCAGGCGGCGGGCGTGGCGAGTTGGCGTCGAGGAAGACCGAGGCGACCCTTGGACCGCCCCTGCGCACCACAGCGAGGAGGAAACATCCCCTGCAGCCTGCTGCACGCTGACGACGCTGAAACCCTAGCTCCGGCGGTGCGTCTGCATCTTTGTCGCCCGGCTGCTCCCTGGCCCGATCCAAGCCCTCCGACGATTTCGCGGTGAGCTGCCCTTCCCCCATGACATCCCCTCTCTCACCGATGCCCCCTGTGCTCGCTAGACTTTGTGCCGAGCGCTCTCGATGCAACGGCGTCCGCTGGCTTCTGCTCGTCGCCGCGCCCCGCAGAAGCATGTCTAGCCGCCTAGTCGCTCCCTACCAGCAATCCCACCCTACCGCAGTGGTCACCGCCGCCTGCGCGTAGGAGATCGATCGCGAGATCGAGCCCCCGCCGCGCCAGCGCGCGTCTCCGTCAGTTTCTTCAGAACGCAGGAGAAGAAAAACAGTAGCTGTGGCAATCTTGCAAATACCCCCCCACACCCTTTTGCCTCAACCCGCGGTACCCCAGGGCCCACCAGACAGCCTCCCTTGGCAGTTTTACAGAAAGGCTCCCGTGTTTCCTAAACCTCCCACCCGCAGTCCCTGGATCTGCCGCGTGTCACCTGTTCGCCCAGCCGCTGGCGCGTGGGTCCCCTCGAGTGCCAGACCCGCTTGTTAGTTGCTGCGGGTAGCTTCCCCCGCGGTGAGAAAAACCTGCTGCGTGCAGTGTCGCCAGCTCAACGCGGTCCCACCTGCCTGCGTCTGTGGCTAGGCGATGCTGAGTATAAAAAGTCTCCGTGTAATTCTGTTTTTATAAAAACAATTTCAGAAAATGTTTTAATATGAATTTAAAATCTTTTTTTAATAACTTTTAAATTGTAAATCCAAATAAAACAAATAATATATGTTTTGGAATCAAAAAAATGTGAGGATTTCAAATATGCCATTCAAAATATCTTTTGTGCAAATTAAATTTTAGAAATTGTTTAAATGCAATAAAAATGTATTTTCTTAAATAATTAATAACTTTAATTCTACAACTCCAAATTTGACAAATAATATGTCTAAATCGATCAGCGCGACGATCCCGTTCTAACTATGCATTCCATGTTCTGAGTTGCAGCATGCATCATATAAATATAAAGTATACAACAACTTATATGGGAGCAAAACATGGCTAAAACTCAAAAAAATGCTTTATTCTCGCACCCCACACCTCACCCTTGCCACGCTACATTATTGCCATGTAAATTGTGCATCATTCATCATGGCATGCTTGTTTGCTTGTTGCATTTTAATTCATATGCTTGTGCACTTTATTTATGTTGGCCCTTGTTTGTTTGGTTCTTCGTCGAATAGACGCCGAGTAGGGAAAATACCGGGAACCCCAAGAGTACTACCCAGATCCTTCTCTCGCTTCAACTGAGCTGCCAGGCAAGCACTACCACATGCTTGCATACATATAGTACCTATTGCCTCTATCTTATTCTTGCATCATTGAGTCGCGATTGCATTAAATTGAATCCCAAGTACTGCATAGCCTTTACTTTTAAACCCCACCGAAGCTTGTTCCTCCATCCCATGAGCCATTACTATAGGAGTTGTTTGAGCCATGCGAGTCGTAGAACAGCATGTGTCGGGTATGTGAGTGTCAGATGGATAACGAGGTACCTAAACAACTTAACCTGAGTAGTAATGGGATAACTAATGAAAGTGGCACCGGTGAGCAATATCTGCTATTTGGTTTTTCATGCTCACTTGTGTCCCGTAGGACCCTGAGTACTTGATTCCTGTTTCTTGACTATTCGCACTATCCACATCCGGGAGGCCTTATGGACCCCCTGAGCTAGAGCTTGATTCATTTCTATTTCGTGGGGCCACAAACTAGTTTGGGGTTTTATTACTATCCTGTAACTATGCCATGCTTTACTGTTTTATTTACGATTGTGCGTGGAGCACCTGTACTGTTTTGGATCGTGACACGTTTTCGCTATATCGACAAGCCCAGTCACACTTTCGGGTTCCTAATCGTTTACCGCCGTCCACACAAACCCTGGGTCCGTTCCGGAGCCGGCCAACTTCGTTGCGGGTAGCTTAGTGGGGTGGCCCCCTGAAATATTTCCGAATCCTGTGATTGCTTTGTCGTGATTGCCTCGTTGGGTTTTGATTTGGTTTCTCCGAGGTTGATCGAGTGTGTGTTGCTATTTGGAGCACAGTTTCTCGATCATAGACAAGTATAACTAAAGTACCGCTTTTAATTTGACTAAGTACTTGACTAGTAAATAGTGCAATACTCATGGAATGGTTAATAAAACTGCCAACGGATGGGTTGTTCGTCTGCTTTCTCGTTGGTAAGCGAGAATGAGGATGGATCTGTTAATTATACTGTTATAACTGTTGTTACTGATTAACGGACATCCGTCTATCATTGGTTAGGCGGATGGTTAGCGAGTATCTATAGACTTGTTAGTTATTATCTTTTGCTGCAATTGCGTCACCCCAGGTATATGTCCCCTTTAGAGGCATAAAGACTTGCTGAGTACCCCTAGGGTCTCACACGATAAATTGTTTGATTCAGATGAATAGGTGTATTCGCAAGATGGATACTGGGTGGAGGAGACGGATGATGTTGGAAACGATCACTCGGTGTAGAGATTCTGGGGATGGGGATCCGCGAGATCTGTGGGCGGGATGTGTTTATTTATGTGGCATATTATGCCGATTTGCTTCTTATCCGTACTCGGATCTTGTTTTCCGCTTCCGCCTGATACTCTGATGTTTGATGTATGAGGAGCTATCCTAAACTATCATCTCTATCTAGGATATTTGGATCTTGTCGTATGGCGTTGCAATATTTCTATTTCTTTTAGATGGAATGGCTCTGGAAACTACTGTATGGTGGCTTGCATACATACTCACTTGTGTATGTAGTTGATCCCTTCGCCTGCCGATTACGCCGCTCGTTCTTGTCCTGATATTCTGGAAGTGGTTAGGACGACCGAAAAGTCTACCTGTGAGTGGCCCTGGACCCACCGTACTATTTTAACCACTTTCGCTCATCCGGGCATGCAACTTAGAGCGTAATTCACCGAGGTAGTTACACTTGGGGATGCCACCCCGTGTCACCCAAAGAAATATTCAAGAAGTACAAGTGTCAAAGCTTGTGGATGCCCAAGGCATCCCGTTCTTCATCAAAAATTTCAGGTTTCTTCCAAACACTTCATTTTTATTGTTTCATGCACTGTTGTGTTGTTCTTGGAGCATCTTCGTTTTTGTTTTTGGTTTTTGTTCGCTTGGTTTGCTTAGTTTGCTTGAATAAAATGGTTGAACCCCCTCATTCATGCATTGTTTTCAAATAAGTTGGTGTGGATTGGAAAAGAGTAGGAAAAGTTCATGCTTAAGTGGTAAAAAAGGAGCTTGTTTTTGAATGTGGCCTATGCTTTGTTATGTCATGCTTGATATTGTTTTTGCTTTATGCTTAGTGATTTTTGCTGTAGCATGACATGTTATAAACAATTGAGATTGCTTAATGTGCCTTGAAAGAATCATGCGTTGTGTCCGCATATTAAAGCATAGTATTGTGGTCTTCTCCTTTGATGCTTTATTTGGGTTGACTTGGCGCATGCTCACACCATGTTAAGACTATACCTAGTCACCACAATGATCCTTTAGTTTTCGACTTGTAATATCACTTGTAAGAATTGAAACACCGTTTGCAACCAGATCTGTTACATGTTTGCTTGTTGCCATCTTTATTTCAGTTTGCCTTTAGTCTCTTCCACATCATCAAGCTAGTTTCTGGCACCGTTACCACTTATAATTATCCATACCACTTGTATTTCACTATCTCTTCACCGAACTAGTGCACCTATACACCTGACAAGTGTATTGGGTGTGTTGGGGACATAAGAGACTTCTTGTATCTTGAGTGCAGAGTTGCTTGAGAGGGATACCTTTAACCACTTCCTCCCTGAGTTCGATAAACCTTGGGTAATCCACTTAAGGGAAACTTGCTGCTATTCTACGAACCACTGCACTTGGAGGCCCAACATCTGTGTATAAGAATATAAGTGCGTAGACATCAGACAACGATCAAGAAAGCTCAGCAAGATAGAGAAGATCGCAAACCGCATGAAAAAGGGTATGTGGAGGCGGTCAAGTTCATCACTGTTTCTAATTCCCATGATGATGAAGGAGTAGTCCTTCCTCGAGGCTAAGGGCTCTACTGGTAGCTATGTGTTCATCTCTCTCTCTCTATGCGTGATCATATTATGATCATGAGCTTTGTAATCAAGTAGATCTACCTTCCTACTCAAGTGCTTTAATAGATCTCTGCTCTCCCCATGTGTGTGAAGTTGACAGTGTGCACACCGTGGTGGCACTTAGGCTAGAGATTACAAATATTTGTTATGAGTTATATTTGGACTTGGATGTCTCTATGAAATTGTGGTGTTTGTTGGAACCATCTTGCGCTCAAGGTGATAGTGTGGGGTTATCTAGATGGGAAAGGCGATCTTTGAGGTGTGCTATTATAGCCCTACCATGGATTAGAGTGTCCAACCGGAGAATAGTTCAGAGTAGTATCATGAAGAGAAGATATTTATATGAGAGTGTTCACTAGTGAAAGTATGATCCCTAGGCCTTGTTTCTAAGAATTGAAACACCGTTTGCAACCAGATCTGTTACATCCTTGCTTGTTGCCATCTTTATTTCAGTTTGCCTTTAGTCTCTTCCACACCATCCAGCTAGTTTCTGGCACCGTTACCACTTATAATTATCCATACCACTTGCATTTCACTATCTCTTCACCGAACTAGTGCACCTATACACCTGACAAGTGTATTGGGTGTGTTGGGGACATAAGAGACTTCTTGTATCTTGATTGCAGAGTTGCTTGAGAGGGATACCTTTAACCACTTCCTCCCTGAGTTCGATAAACCTTGGGTAATCCACTTAAGGGAAACTTGCTGCTATTCTACGAACCACTGCACTTGGAGGCCCAACATCTGTCTATAAGAATAGAAGTGCGTAGACATAAGACAACAATCAAGAAAGCTCAGCAAGATAGAGAAGATCGCAAACCGCATGAAAAAGGGTATGTGGAGGCGGTCAAGTTCATCGCTGTTGCTGATTCCCATGATGATGAAGGAGTAGTTCTTCCTCGAGGCTAAGGGCTCTACTGGTAGCTTTGTGTTCATCTCTCTCTATGCATGATCATATTATTATCATGAGCTTTGTAATCAAGTAGATATACCTTCCGACTCAAGTGCTTTAATAGATCTCTGCTCTCCCCATGTGTGTGAAGTTGACAGTGTTCACACCGTGGTGGCACTTAGGCTAGAGATTACAAATATTTGTTATGAGTTATATTTGGACTTGGATGTCTCTATGAAATTGTGGTGTTTGTTGGAACCATCTTGCGCTTAAGGTGATAGTGTGGGGTTATCTAGATGGGAAAGGCGAACTTTGAGGTGTGATATTATAGCCCTACCATGGATTAGAGTGTCCAACCGGAGAGTAGTTCAGAGTAGTATCATGAAGAGAAGCTATTTATATGAGAGTGTTCACTAGTGAAAGTATGATCCCTAGGACTTGTTTCTACGAATTGAAACACCGTTTGCAACCAGATCTGTTACATCTTTGCTTGTTGCCATCTTTATTTCAGTTTGCCTTTAGTCTCTTCCACACCATCAAGCTAGTTTCTGGCACCGTTACCACTTATAATTATCCGTACCACTTGTATTTCACTATCTCTTCACCGAACTAGTGCACCTATACACCTGACAAGTGTATTGGGTGTGTTGGGGACATAAGAGACTTCTTGTATCTGGATTGTAGAGTTGCTTGAGAGGGATACCTTTAACCACTTCCTCCCTGAGTTCGATAAACCTTGGGTAATCCACTTAAGGGAAACTTGCTGCTATTCTACGAACCACTGCACTTGGAGGCCCAACATCTGTCTATAAGAATAGAAGTGCGTAGACATCAGACAACGATCAAGAAAGCTCAGCAAGATAGAGAAGATCGCAAACCGCATGAAAAAGGGTATGTGGAGGCGGTCAAGTTCATCACTGTTGCTGATTCCCATGATGATGAAGGAGTAGTTCTTCCTCGAGGCTAAGGGCTCTACTGGTAGCTATGTGTTCATCTCTCTCTCTCTCTATGCGTGATCATATTATGATCATGAGCTTTGTAATCAAGTAGATCTACCTTCCTACTCAAGTGCTTTAATAGATCTCTGCTCTCCCCATGTGTGTGAAGTTGACAGTGTGCACACCGTGGTGGCACTTAGGCTAGAGATTACAAATATTTGTTATGAGTTATATTTGGACTTGGATGTCTCTATGAAATTGTGGTGTTTGTTGGAACCATCTTGCGCTCAAGGTGATAGTGTGGGGTTATCTAGATGGGAAAGGCGAACTTTGAGGTGTGCTATTATAGCCCTACCATGGATTAGAGTGTCCAACCGGAGAGTAGTTCAGAGTAGTATCATGAAGAGAAGATATTTATATGAGAGTATTCACTAGTGAAAGTATGATCCCTAGGCCTTGTTTCTAATAATTGAAACACCGTTTGCAACCAGATCTGTTACATCTTTGCTTGTTGCCATCTTTATTTCAGTTTGCCTTTAGTCTCTTCCACACCATCCAGCTAGTTTCTGGCACCGTTACCACTTATAATTATCCATACCACTTGTATTTCACTATCTCTTCACCGAACTAGTGCACCTATACACCTGACAAGTGTATTGGGTGTGTTGGGGACATAAGAGACTTCTTGTATCTTGATTGTAGAGTTGCTTGAGAGGGATACCTTTAACCACTTCCTCCCTGAGTTCGATAAACCTTGGGTAATCCACTTAAGGGAAACTTGCTGCTATTCTACGAACCACTGCACTTGGAGGCCCAACATCTGTTTATAAGAATAGAAGTGCGTAGACATCATACAACGATCAAGAAAGCTCAGCAAGATAGAGAAGATCGCAAACCGCATGAAAAAGGGTATGTGGAGGCGGTCAAGTTCATCACTGTTGCTGATTCCCATGATGATGAAGGAGTAGTTCTTCCTCGAGGCTAAGGGCTCTACTGGTAGCTTTGTGTTCATCTCTCTCTCTATGCATGATCATATTATTATCATGAGCTTTGTAATCAATTAGATCTACCTTCCTACTCAAGTGCTTTAATAGATCTCTGCTCTCCCCATGTGTGTGAAGTTGACAGTGTGCACACCGTGGTGGCACTTAGGCTAGAGATTACAAATAATTGTTATGAGTTATATTTGGACTTGGATGTCTCTATGAAATTGTGGTGTTTGTTGGAACCATCTTGCGCTTAAGGTGATAGTGTGGGGTTATCTAGATGGGAAAGGCGAACTTTGAGGTTTGCTATTATAGCCCTACCATGGATTAGAGTGTCCAACCGAAGAGTAGTTCAGAGTAGTATCATGAAGAGAAGCTATTTATATGAGAGTGTTCACTAGTGAAAGTATGATCCCTAGGACTTGTTTCTAAGAATTGAAACACCGTTTGCAACCAGATCTGTTACATCTTTGCTTGTTGCCATCTTTATTTCAGTTTGCCTTTAGTCTCTTCCACACCATTAAGCTAGTTTCTGGCACCGTTACCACTTATAATTATCCATACCACTTGTATTTCACTATCTCTTCACCAAACTAGTGCACCTATACACCTGACAAGTGTATTGGGTGTGTTGGGGACATAAGAGACTTCTTGTATCTTGATTGCAGAGTTGCTTGAGAGGGATACCTTTAACCACTTCCTCCCTGAGTTCGATAAACCTTGGGTAATCCACTTAAGGGAAACTTGCTGCTATTCTACAAACCACTGCACTTGGAGGCCCAACATCGGTCTATGAGAATAGAAGTGCGTAGACATCAGACAATGATCAAGAAAGCTCAGCAAGATAGAGAAGATCGCAAACCGCATGAAAAAGGGTATGTGGAGGCGGTCAAGTTCATCACTGTTGCTGATTCCCATGATGATGAAGGAGTAGTTCTTCCTCGAGGCTAAGGGATCTACTGGTAGCTATGTGTTCATCTCTCTCTCTATGCATGATCATATTATTATCATGAGCTTTGTAATCAAGTAGATCTACCTTCCTACTCAAGTGCTTTAATAGATCTCTGCTCTCCCCATGTGTGTGAAGTTGACAGTGTGCATACCGTGGTGGCACTTAGGCTAGAGATTACAAATATTTGTTATGAGTTATATTTGGACTTGGATGTATCTATGAAATTGTGGTGTTTGTTGGAACCATCTTGCGCTTAAGGTGATAGTGTGGGTTCATCTAGATGGGAAAGGCGAACTTTGAGGTGTGCTATTATAGCCCTACCATGGATTAGAGTGTCCAACCGGAGAGTAGTTCAGAGTAGTATCATGAAGAGAAGATATTTATATGAGAGTGTTCACTAGTGAAAGTATGATCGTAGGCCTTGTTTCTAAGAATTGAAACACCATTTGCAACCAGATCTGTTACATCTTTGCTTGTTGCCATCTTTATTTCAGTTTGCCTTTAGTCTCTTCCACACCATCCAGCTAGTTTCTGGCACCGTTACCACTTATAATTATCCATACCACTTGTATTTCACTATCTCTTCACCGAACTAGTGCACCTATACACCTGACAAGTGTATTGGGTGTGTTGGGGAGATAAGAGACTTCTTGTATCTTGATTGCAGAGTTGCTTGAGAGGGATACCTTTAACCACTTCCTCCCTGAGTTCGATAAACCTTGGGTAATCAACTTAAGGGAAACTTGCTGCTATTCTACGAACCACTGCACTTGGAGGCCCAACATCTGTCTATAAGAATAGAAGTGCGTAGACATCAGACAACAATCAAGAAAGCTCAGCAAGATAGAGAAGATCGCAAACCGCATGAAAAAGGGTATGTGGAGGCAGTCAAGTTCATGACTACGGATCAAAGGCTGCACAAGAGTAAGGAATTATCTAATATTGGTGCAAGTGTTAGCAAGGGAGCTAAGGTACCACTTTCGAAGACAACCATTGGTGTTCCCATGAATGAGGAAGAAGAGTGGAGGTACGGTTTCCACTTCCCTGGTCCATCAATTATGGATGAGGAAGAAGAAGTTGTCCCCATAACCAAGGATTGCATGCGAGCATTGGAGATATATCAGAAGCAGGAGCTACTCCATCGCATTGAAGTCCGTCACCGTCTCAATGAGATGGAGAAGAAGGAAGACCTCCTTGCATTGGTGACTAAGCTCACTGATAGAGTGGATACTATGCAGTCTAATTTGCGAAGGTGCTACAGCCGCATAACTACTATTGAGGAGACCAACAAGAAGCTACGCACCGCGGTGTTACATGCCATGGCGCCATAGTGATCTACAACAATCACGGTATCAAATAATCGCAAGGGATTATTTGATCCCGCCTGGCTTAATTCCAAGCTTGGTGAGATCTTTAAGACCTTGTAATCTATCTGATAAGTTTTATTACTATTTTTGAATAATTCAAACTATAAATAAAGTTTGCATCCTTTGAATTCCCTTCAGGAATAGTCGATCCCTTTTTATGAAATTATGAGTTTATTATTATATATGGAGCAATATTGAGTTTGTGTTTGCTTTTTTGATATATGAATGTCCTGAGTATAATTTTACTTGCATTTCATGATAGCAATAGTAGTCTTCCACACCATTGGTATTAATAGAACACCTAAAGATAATTTAGTCAACATGTTGTAAGTCTACAGTTTGATTTACAAAGGAAAATTATCTGTACAGTTAAGTTGAAAAAGAAACCTTGAACAAAGGAATATGGAAGTGCTATCAAAATAGAGTGAGAGCGAGACGAGGTAGAATCTTCAAGTCATAACAATGCTTCATATACAGTTGGAATTTGATAATTGAGATCGTTAAACTTTGGATTCCTACATGAAGTGGAATATATGGCTAGCTCCTTTGCACAACACTTAAACAAAAGTGTGAACGTATATATACAAAAGAAAAGAAAAAAGGATAATAAAAATAGCGAGTGTGCAAAGAGAAAGTAGGCATATACAACTGTATTGTAGTATGAAAAGAGATACTTTTGAGATTTTGAATCCCAAGTGAATACGTGAATCCTAAAAACACTTGGGACTACCTCGTTAACTCATTCGGTTGAACCGGATTCTTTTACATTATATTGAGATTCATATTTTATGAACTATTGATCACTAAGGCGTGGAATCCTTCTAATACTATTTAGATGGTTCGAGTAAGGTAATATTCATGAACTTATTCCTATGTATCGTACATGATAAACACATGCTGCAGTTGCCTCATTTATTTTATCGACTCGACTTCATGAATATTAGGATCACATCCATTAAGATAGGGCTTGCTCGGGACAAGCAAGAGTCTAAGCTTGGGGAAGTTGATGAGTGCATATTTGCATCATGTTTTACATTATTATTTTGCATTGTAGATGTAGGATCTTGGTATTTTACGATGTTCATGCACACATTTTATGTCTGTTTTCACCAGGATCAGGACAGATGATAGATCCAATGGATACAATTCTAACAGTTGTACTATGGAGAAAAGGAGGCAAAAACAACATAAATAGCTTATTTGGGAAATATTAATAATACCATAAGAAAACCAGAAGCAAACAAGGGAGGTGGAGAGCTCAACGACCAACTATACGGGAAGAGCAATTTTCTGGCCGTATAGCTCCGGCCATATAGTTGGCGCCTCCTCCGCCCCGTCAAATAGTTTCACCCCGTGCAATTGGTTCAAGGAGACGACAGATAGAACACCCAGAAATCGCCAAAACCTCACCCAGAAGGCATCTGCATGAGGAACTCATCCACCGCTGCATCAATCTTCATCAACCACCGCTGCATCACCACCATCTCCATCCATCCCATCTACATCTTGTCTAGATCTTGTTGTAATTCTGATACACGTTGTGTATTTATACAAGTACTATTCATCTATGATTGTTTCTATTACCATTGCCATGATGTGGATTGCCTCCATGTCGGAGTAGATCTTTAGTTCTTGGGGAGATGGAGAAACCCTAGTATGAGATTGAAATAAGGTAAAGTCTATTATGATATTCATTGTTGTGACCATGTGTTAGATTTTACTCATCTTGATGTTGAGAGAAGTCGACCTTTCAATATTTGCCTCTCGTGGGGACTTGATGGAGGAAACTGCTTGTTGGTAGATGGAGGTGTGCTAGCACTTACAGTCACTATAAAGCTGTTGGCACCCCTTACGTATCAACCTGGGAAACCGAGAAAACTCACGGAACACTATCCATGCCATGGGATTCGTCCTACGGGATTACGTCCCTTAATAGCACAGTAATTCGATTGATGTCGATTGTTGCCTGCTGTGGTTATGAGGACGATGTGTGCAACGGTTGCTGGCTAATCGTCAATATACGGAGTTCCTCCCACACATACATAGTTGATAATGTGCATGATGATAATCTTTATCTTAAATATTTACAATATTAGTGGTGTATCTACTACTCCCTAAGAATGCTTTTCCGTACTGCAGTTCCAATCTCTCTTACATACGCGATACTTACTTTCTGTACTCAGTTGTTTACTTTACTTTATTAATGCTCTTATACCCAAAACACAAAAACACCTTTTACACAATACTCGCATTTTATCTTGTCACTTAGAACTTTATCTATCATTCCTATTGTAATACTTATTTCAAGAATTATTAGACTTCAGACTCCTGCTCCCTGTGGGGTCGATATCTTTATTTCAAAACTAGCTACAAACAATCTGTGCACTTGTAGTCATCATCGTCCAAATTTCAAACCTACGGATTTCAAATAACTAGGACCTAGAACCCGGTGAGGACGATGATAACAAGATGAAGACAAGCAACTATCAGCAAACACAAGGAGACTACAAGATCGCCCCACAAACGGAATCCTCCTACTTCGAGGAAATCAAGTACTACACTATCTAAAAGCGTCTAATGACTCGGCAAAGGCTTCATCTACAAGATAGTGATTCAGACCCTAATAACAATGATACCTAAGTTTGATAGTCCTAATATAGGATTCCCTTATAATGTGAGTAGTTATCTCCTTGGTCCCCATGGTAGGCCGTGTTTGCTTGCCTAAGTGCATAAAGTGTTGCTTGATGTGTGTTATTGCGAAGGACTTTGTGACCCCCTCGCTCTGTTCACCCTGTATTTGTGTTCTGGCTTGTCTTGACCTTAGTCAAATGTGACTCGAGGATCGATACCCCACCTAGTACCTCAGGCACCCCTGTTTGTTGTCGGTAACGAGAACCCTACTAACCTCAGGAGTTATGATCAAAAAGGCATCGCAATAACTAAGAGTTCGACATCGTCACGTTAGGACAAGTTGAAGACTTCTCCTTAGTAGGGTGGCATACCTCATCCAAGTCACCTCTCTAGACTCGTCGATAGCGCAATATTCCATTATTCATCAGACCATTACATCAAGAATCCAGTTGAAGCCGGAAGTCGATCACCAAAGGATCCTCACTATCTACAAGAGACAACAAGACTTATCCACCAGGACAAGAAGTGAAGACCTAACTACACTAACCTTCGGAATGTTAGAGCTTCCCACTGATGTCTTCAAGTGCACAGATTATTTGTAGCTAGTTTTGAAGTATAGATATCGATCCCACAGGGAGCCCAAAGTTAAGTGTTTATGGGTGAAGGCTCTGCCACACTCAAAGTTGTCACAGGTCTTCAAGTGAATTGACTGCAAGTGTGAAATAAGAATGAAATTTTGATTAAATTTGATGTATAAAACTAAAATGTAAACTTCAGAAACAAAAAGCATAAAAGTAAAGAACGATTCGGTTGTTTGTTGTTTTCTGCAGATGATGAAAAAGGCGCGGGGAGATACAGTTCATGGTGATAATGACTGTGCCTGGTTGACGAGTGATAAGTGTAACAATTGTAATCTTACAAGTATATGTGTAGGCGAGCAACCCATAATTAGCCGGAACTCCTCATGGTATATTTCATCCCAACTTCAATAATCCTACTAGACTATTACCAAAACCATGGTCATACACTAGACGATTAAGACCCTTCAGGTTGATTAGCAATTAAGCTCCTTGGATCAGACTAATGCAATAAGCAAAGTGGTTCCTCGTTATCCTCGAGTCTACTAGTTTCCCATTGATATTCCCGTGTCACTTAATGGCCACCGGTCTGCTAGCGAATAAGAACCTATCTATGTAGAACAAAGCATCATGTTGTCTGGGCCCTTAATTGGACAACAAGCATTAGGTATCCCACAGATAGTCAAGCACACATAATATAGTAATTAAAATCAATACAAACTAATGGAAAATACACGGAGGCACATCACATCTCACCAATCAATTACATATCCCACGCCAAAGGAACTTACTCATACATGAGAGAAGAAAGCATCATCGATATAATCAAATAAAGGGAGTTCTTCTCGATATTACCATGGAGATCCACAATAATAATGGAAAAGTAATCCAACACAATTCAAGATAGGAAGAAACAATCTCAAACCCTAATCTTGCTAGGTGAAGATCTCTCTCTCTCTCTCAAGTACAAGTAATGGCTATGGGGGTGTGATGGCTAGGAGGTCGAAGATCGTGGAGCGAGATGAAGAACATCTTCTCCTTCTTCTCTGGATCTCTTCTTTCTCCTTTCTATATGGGATGGCGGCTGCTGTGTTCTTTTTTTGCTTCTGACCTCTTCACGAAAGTTGTCCCTTTTGACAAGACGGAGGCGGCGACAGCTATACGACGGGAACTATATGGCCGAAAAAATGTTCCCGCCGTATAGTTCCTCAATAAAGCCTCTGTGTGCTTCCCTCGGTTGCTTCCAAAGAGGGACTTGTTTGTTTTCGCCTGAATATTGTGTTTCTCTTGTTAAAACCTTCTGTTCATGTTTAGAACTTGAAACACACATTAAAAACCATGTTTTCTTTGCTACCGAAGTACTAGCGTTAGGTAAAAGCTAGAAAACGATCAAATCCGGGAGAAAACCATCAATAAAAACCGTCAAAACTATGTAGAAGCTCACATCTATCACCCACCACCTCAGGAGACTAACTATTTTATTCGACCCTATCCTAACCGATGGGAAGTTCCTCACCAAAAGGCCAGACTACTCCAAAATCTTGAAGACAAGGATGCATGAAGACACCGAGTCTACTTCGCCATCAAGCAGAAGCAACGTCAATAGTTCGAGCGAAGATAACCTCTCCGAAGCTAGATGCCTCTACCCCGACTGAAGACTAACACGAAGTGTCATTAACCCCTAACCTTCCCAGAGCTAACTCTCTAACACTTTGTTAGGAAACAATCCAGACAAGGTTGAAGCAATAGAACTTCACTCAAGGGAGATACAACCTTCCTTAGCATCACGCCAACACTTGAAGACAGAAGATTGACATCACTCTTGAAAGACCTTAGTGAAGCTCTAAGGTGGAAATACTACGTCTTTCCACTCAACTCAAGGAAACCGTTTACAAGAAGATACTTTAGAAGGGTTCCAGATTCGATGCCTTCTTGCCAAGCCAACTCTCGAGTCATCAGATGAGACAATAATCAATAACTAAAGATTTACGAAGCCCCTCTGCTACTTCAGCGGACGACCCACCTGAAGGACCGCCAATTTGTTAGCTCCCTCAGTTCTAACCCGTTTGGAAGGTCCATGAATATAACTACCCTGATAGGCTAAGTACAAATAAAATTAGTATATAATCCTCGTAGGACCCAATTAACAGACGTCGTCAGAAGGTTTCAACTCTAGCTAGAAGATTGTGATATCCATCATCTGACGACTTCAATAAGGAAGGACCACGTTATCTGTGGGTTAACCTAGTCGAATCCTAAGGGGGAAAGACCGCGTATTTCCCACAAAAATAGCATAATCCTCTACCAGAAAGAACCTAAGGAGTTTAGCCCTAAATCATTAAATAGGATACGATAACCCCTAAGGAAAACATCGTGGATCCATACCCAAAAGAACATCAAGGTGTAAACTCTACCCTTCATCAAGTTCCATCTAGAAATAGTTCTCCCAGCCTAGGCTCTCGAGAAATCGAGTCTGAAAGAAAGAGAAGCTCATCCATCGCAACCTAGACTAGAACCTTCTCAACACTCGTGCATCCAAGACAATTGAAGTTCAACCTCCACTTTGAAGTGACCCTGTTCAAAGACAAAGCTGACAAGTTAGTATGCGGGAAACACATGGCACTAACTCCAACACAAAATCCCCTAACCTTACTCTCCCGAATCTCGGGATGAGATTCTTTTAAGGGGAAAGGTCTGCAACATCCCAATTTTAGCAACCCTAATTAGTTGTCCAGAATGCAAACATTAGGGGGAACAAAAACTTTTTCTTGTTTAGTGATGCAATGCTTGCTTGCTTGTTTGTTGATGCTAATGCATTGAGTGTGTAGCAAAGGATATACTCCTTACCTCAACCGCGGTTAATAGAAGCTATTTAACAAAAACTCTCTTCGCTTATGTTTCATATTCTCAAATGTATTGGCATCTCAAAAACTTGAGCCAAGATTGTCAACACCCGGATTTTTAATCCCAGATGCCTGTCATGCCATACATCGCAATACCAGGATTACCATTTTTGCGAGACATAACAGAATTGGTACCACAATACATCATCCATTACTAACCATGCTAAAGGTCTTACAAATAAAGGATCTCATGATCCAGTATTAATACAATCAAAGCAGCAGAAAATAAATGTAATAGGGGCTCCATCTTTAGGGTCACAGGCAATGCTGACGATGGGAGATGATCCTAGTTGTCATAGACCTCCTGTTGTCCATCTTCCTGGTAGTCCTCCTCATAGTCTGGCCACGGGAATAGCCAGGGACAAAGCCATGAGTACTCTTTAAGTACTCGTAAACTATCACTAACAAGCAAGGTAGTTCTAGTAGGAATCTTAAGCTCTAGGTTTATTTGCAAAAAGCCAGGTTTATTTCATAAGAGTTCAAAAGTAAAGAACCTAATGTAATTTTCTACATCACCTAAGTGGGAACCTAGTTTTCATGTCGATAACCCTGTTGTGGTCAAGTAAAGGTCATAGTTCAATTCACAAGTCATTTTTTAAAACATATGACAATGGAACAGTATGGCCACTCCAACTTTCCATGACCGCGGACACGGCTATTTGAATAGTTTAACACTCTGCAAAGGTGGTACACTTTCACCACAAAATTCGATACATCCGTCAGGGATAACCATGAATCATCATACTTAGTATGCAGATAATGAATCATAACCTTTCAATTACACACTCTAGTATAGGCACCTCCCCTGTGAGCTTGGCCTCCCAGCCATGGCCATCTTCCATCCTAGGCACTGGATAGGTGGACATTCACAAAAGGTAGCCTCAGCTCAACCTCTTTCCGCGAGGGAGCCCATACTAAGGCATATAAACTTCCAGTTAAGCCCTACCCAATTCAGGTATTGTGGTTGTACGATAAAATTGGAATGGTATCGCATCCAAACCCAACCATCAGTTTTTATAAAGGGCCAAGGCTCATGACTCAACATTTTCATCATCAAATCATTTTGTGTTCATAACACATGTCAAAACGTTTCAATAAAATGAACCATCATTCCAAGGTTTTCATAATCATTTTCACCAAGTATTTCCATCTAAAGTGATCAACTTTTGTGCTTAGCACTAGCCACTAAAATTGAGGGTATTCACTAATGAGGGGTGCTAATTAAGTGTAACTATCCAAATCTAGTTTTATGCTTTTTAATGGCATCTAAGTATAACTACTTAGGCCTAGTTTTCTACTCTTTATGGCATCTATCCTATTTTCCAATACTCACAACTCACTAACCAAGCATTCATAATGCATCTTGCATAGGTTATCTTGCAAGGATGGCTTGCATAGTTAACTTGTAGTGTTAGGCTTGCCTTGAGTAGTGCAGTGGTTGAAGTTCTCTTCTTCTTCGTAGTACTCCTCCTCCTCGTATACCGGGTCGGTACTAGGATCTATAAATGAATACGAGGTACATAATCACCAAACAATACTTAACTACTTCTATTCAGCACACTAAGGCTCACACTTGATGATCTAGCATCATCAAAATCATCACATGAAATAAATACCTAGTCTTATTTATCTTATTTTAGAAAAGTAATTTCTACCCATTGAAAATACTTAAGATTTAATATTTTGCAATTAAAATATGGTATCATGTTGACACATGTCATCACCACATATTCTAACAACTGGGAATGTGATTTAAAGCGGTGATCACATTTTCTAAAGTTTAAAATTACTATTTAATAAAATTAAAGAGACTAGAAATGGCTATATATCATTCCTTTAATACTAAGCCATGTTTCATATTTTTAAAATCCAATGTTTCTACATATTCATGTAGAGTATGGCAAATGTGATTTTTGAGAGTTCGAATCAATTCAATAGCATTTATAGTTTATTTTATAAAAATGTTTGAAGTGGCAAAAGCCTCTGTCTTGTTATTTTTAGTATAGGTGATCTATAGTTTCAATTGGTTTAAATCCAACGGGATTGACTAGATATTTTCAATACCTTTCCATCAAAATTGGGATCACGCATTTTGGATTAGTACATTTCTTTGAATTGAATTTTGAATATAGCTACTTAATAGGGTTTTAAATAAATAGACAAAATTTCATTCGAGCTGCTGGGCTCTACGCGGGAAAATAAATGGGCCGGCCCAACTGCACCATGCGGGCGACTAATTCTAACCAAAATGGTATCTATCAATCTTAGCCTTGCGGTTAGAATAAAATCTACGGCTAAGGTTCATCATCTACGTCGAACGGCTCCAACGAGATTCTAAACCTAACGCGGCGGTGGGGGTCGCTGGGGACTTACTAGGGCTCCATCTAGGGTCGGCGATGGAGGCGATCGAACGTGTCGAGGACGGCGAGTCGAATGGTGGTCACGGCGTCTCCTGGGGCAGCTCCTAGCTCTAGTTCCTCTCCTCCTCTGCAGCGGCAGGCTCCGGTGAAATTCCGGTGGGCTGGTGCTCTCCTTGCTCCAGGGACAGGTGTGGGAGGTGTCTGGGAGAGAGGGGAGTGGAATGGTGTGGCGAATGAGGGCTGGGGTGGCCTCTATTTATACACCGGCGAGAGGGATAGAGCGGCATGGCTCGGGCTCGTCAGCGACGTCGTTACAGAGGGCTATCGGCATGGCTGAGGGTAGGGGTTGACGCGGTGCTTCAGGGCAGTCGTCATGTGAGTGATGGCGCGACAAGGGGCGATCGGGAACAGTCGGGAGTGGTCCGTCTTCTGTGCAGGAACAGCGCAGGCATGACTGGCAGTAGCTGGGATCACGGTGAGTGCGGGCACACATGGAGAGGGCGAGGTGTGGCGTGTGTGCGCGTGTTAGCTGCGGCGCTCTGGAATGCTCTCGGCATTGCAGACAGAGAAGTGGGCGCGGCGATCACGGGTGGTCCACGACGTGTCTTCGATCGAGTGGTGGACAGAGGGTGGCGGTGGACGGTCGCCTGTCTCCTGGTCATCGTGGGAGAGGGCGGTGCGATCTGTGGCGAGTGGGGAATGGTCGTCCGGCATGGCGAGCTCGGGTGGCGCTGCACTGGTGCGCATGGTAGAGGGGGAGCTGGTCTGCTGCTTAGAACAGTAGAAGTTAGGCAAGTGTTTACTGGTGTCTCCTAGGTGCTCGACCAAATGGCCGCATGAATTTATGTTTTAAATTTTTGGATGAATTTTGGTGAGTATTCTGAGTACTTTCTTGATAGTCTATGGTTGCTTGGGTTTGCCAAGGTGAATTGATTTGAGTGGTTTTTGAAAAATGGTGATCTATGCATATGAACTTGATTCAATTTTGCAATGTCCTTTAAATATATTTGGAATTTGTTTTTCTTTGTTTATAAAGTGGGCTTGTGTTCACTTTTACTTGGTCTAGCAAGGGGTGAAAATAATTAGAAAGTTTCCGTTAGAAATCTTTTAATAGAAACACACAAAGTGGTCTAGTGGGTAAGTTTGGTCAAAATGACCATTTGCTTATATGATTCATATTTGATTTTCTTTTCTTTTTATTTTGTTTGTAAATGGCCTAGATGATGTAGTATTCATCTTTAAACCATTCCTTATCATTTGTAGCAATCAAACATGGCAATTGCACTCATTCATATACTAATGCAATTCACACATACACTCATATTAAATTTAATAATAAACGTGTTAACTCTAAACTTTAGGTGGTTTGAACTTGATAATCCTGATTAATATTTTTGGGGTGTTACAAACCTTCCCTCCTTAAACAAAATCTTGTCCCGAGATTTAAGAAAACTAGGAACTAAAGAGATTTGGAAACTCAGTCCTAATGTAATCCTCTCGCTCCCAAGTAGTTTCTTCTTCAGTATGGTTGCTCCACTGGATGTTTAGAAACTTGATACTCTGGGTCCTGGTGGTTTTGAAGCCTTCTTCCAAAATACAAATGGATACTTCATGATACGTCAGATCCTTGTTGAAATCTATGCCTCGGTGATAGATGTTCTTGAACACTTCGGTCTTCTCTGGATCGTCTAGGCATTTGCGAAGTAACGAGATATGGAACACATTATGTATGGATGACATCTCCTCCGGCAGTTCTAGTTGATATGATACTTCTCCTCGGCGATTCAAAATCTTCAAGGGTCCAATATATCTGGGGATAATTTCCCTTTCAGTTGAAAAGGTTGCATTCCTTTCAAGGGTGATACTTTGAGATACACAAAATCTCCGACATTGAAGGTCAGGTCTCAACGTCTCTTGTCAGCATAACTCTTTTGTCTGGATTGGGCGGTCTTGAGGTGTTCACGGAATTTGTGAACCTTCTCTTTGGCTTCTCATAGGATATCGGGTCCGAAGATCTGACTCTCTCCTACTTGCGACCAATTGAAGGGGGTACGACACTTTCTTCCATACAGAAATTCAAAGGGGGCCATTTGCAAACTAGCTTGATAACTATTGTTGTATGAGAATTCTGCGAAAGGCAGACAATCTTCCCATTTTGATCCATATTCTAGCACACAAGCTCTCAAGATATCTTCTAAGATTTGGTTGACTCTTTCTGTTTGTCCATTGGTTTGCGGGTGATAAGCGGTGCTGAAGTTCAGCTTGGTTCCTAATCCTTTTTGGACTTTCTACTAAAATCTTGAGGTAAACTGGGTTCCTCGATCCGATACTATGGTCTTAGGGGTTCCATGCAAACTGACGATTCTAGCAATGTACAACTCTGCTAGCTTTGAACTCTGGTAGGTGGTCTTGATAGGTATAAAATGGGCTACCTTAGACAGTCTATCCACTATGGCCCAAATAGAGTCATTTCCCCTACTAGAGGTAGGCAAACCGGTGATGAAATCCATTCCGATAGAATCCCATTTCCATTCTAGAATCTACAATGGCTACAAAAGTCCTGCGGGTCGCTAATGTTCTGTTTTTTCTCTCTAACAGATATCACACTTGGCTATGTAGCTTCCAACTTCTCTCTTCATTTTGTGCCACCAGAATTGCTCCTTCAAATCCTGATACATCTTGGTTCCTCTCGGGTGGATAGAATAAAGAGTATCATGAGCTTCCTGCATGATGACTTTTTTTAGCTTGGAATCTGCTGGCACACAAATACGTCCTTTGTACCATAGAACTCCTTCTTCATCCTCGGTGAATCCAGGTACCTTCCCTGTTCTGATACGACGCTTGATTCCATCGATACTTGCGATTCCTTTCTGTGCGTCCTTGATCTGATTGATCAAAGTGGGTTGAATTTCAATACTGGCTAGGAATCCTTCGCTAACTAGCTCTACTCTAAAATTCTCCATCTCCTCATGCAAACTTGGTTGGGCTTCTTTTATCATGGTGTTTAATCTACACGACAGTCTACTAAGAGCATCCGCTACCACATTGGCTTTGCGGGGGTGATAGTGAATGTCAAGGTTATAATTCTTGATTCACTCTATCCATCTCCTTTGCCTCATATTCAGCTCCTTCTGGGTGAAGATATACTTCAGACTCTTGTGATCCAAATAAATGTCATAGCGGTTACCCATAAGGTAATGACGCCAGGTCTTCAAGGCTAACACTATGGCTGCTAGTTCTATGTCATGGGTAGGGTAGTTTTTCTCATGTTGCTTCAGTTGTCCTGACAGATATGATATGACTTTGCCTTCTTCCATCAACACACATCCTAGTCCAATCTTGGATGCATCATAATACACATCAAAAGGCTTCTTGATATCCAGCATAATCAGAATTGGGGCTGAAATCAATCTCTTCTTGACATCTTGAAAACTTGATTCACATTTGTCCATCCATTCAAACTTCAGATCTTTCTTCAACAACTGGGTCATCGGTCTTGCGATGCTCAAAAATCCTTCAACAAACTTGCGGTAATATCCCGATAATCCGAGAAATGCGCGGACTTGGGTTTGAGTGGTTGGGGTTTTCCATTCTTCAACATCCTTAATCTTGGTGGGGTCGACAAAAATTCCTCCTACCGACAGGATATGTCTTAGGAATCCTACTTCCTTCAACCAGAACTCACATTTGCTAAACTTGACATACAACCGATGTTCTCTAAGGGTTTCAAGGATGATTCTCAGGTGTAGCTCATGGTATTCTTCTCACTTGGAATATATCAGAATATCGTCGATAAAAACAACGACAAACTTATCCAGGAAGTTCATAAAAATATTATTCATGAGATTCATGAAATAAGCGGGGGCATTGGTTAATCCAAAAGACATGACGGTGTACTCATACAATCCATATCTGGTGGTAAAGGCGGTATTTGGGATATCGGTTGCACGAATCTTGAGTTGATGATAACCAATTATAAGATCGATCTTAGAAAACACTCTAGCACCGGTCAACTAGTCAAACAGATCTTGTATCTTCGGCAGTGGGTACTTGTTTTTGATGGTGACATCATTTAGCTTCCTGTAATCCGTGCACAAACGGTTACCTCCATCTTTCTTATCCACAAACAGAACAGGCGATCTCCATAGCGATGCACTTGGTTGAATCAGACCTTTCAACAGCATATCATCAAGTTGCTTCTTTAGCTCCACTAATTCAGATGGGTTCATACTATAAGGTATCTGAGCTATGGGTCCAGTTCCAGGAACTAGTTCAATGATGAACTCGATATCCTGATCTAGGGGCATACCGGGCAATTCATCTGAGAACACGTTGGGGTATTCACAGACTACTCTGACTTGGTCTAGGGTTGGTTGGGATAGACTCTTGTTGCATTTGAATTGACGGGGCAGTGTCTCAGATACATGCTCTACTGATACTCAAGTGCTACTGGTCATGGTTATGGCTTTATTGGCATAGTCGATTAATCCTTTATATTTCAACATCCAATCCATTCCTAGTACTACTTCCAAACCTTTGGTTCCAAGTACTATTAGATTAGCATAAAAATCTATTCCATGGATTCTGATAGGTACAACCTTGCAAAATTTTCTAGCTTTGGTGGATGAACCAGATATTTGAACTATCATAACATGCTTAAATTTTGTTGGTTGAATCTTACTAATGCATGAAAATTCTTCTATAACAAACGAGTGCGATGCTCCAGAATCAAACAACACTCTTGCAAGTACTCAGTTAACAGAAAACATACCAGCACGACATCTGGCGCTTCCTGAGCTTCTTCAACATTCATGTGGAACAGACGGCCGTTGTGGTTGAGCGGGTGCATTCACATTAGTGGTTGCTGCAAGCTTCTTGGGGCACTCATTGGAGTAGTGACCCTAGACTCCGCATTCAAAGCAAGTAATCATGGACTTGTCTTTTCCTACAATAGGCAGTATTGTTGTTGGGGCAGTATTGTTGTTGTTGGTGTTGGACGGTTGAAGTTATTGGAGTTGCCAGGGTTATTGTTGTGGTTTCATCCAGACTTCAAGTTCCCTCCGCCATGATTGGGACAGTTTGGACGGGTCATAGGGGGTCTGTTGTTTCTTGGAGCATATCCTGCAGACGGGTTGAGCGATACTTCGGTGTATGGTGCGATCCAGGCTGGTGCATCATGTCACACTTACAGTTGTCATTGTCTTGGTTGATCTTTCGTTCCATCTAGATAGCCGAGTCCACTAGTTCTTCTAGATCTTCAAAACGGTTGTTGACTAACACTGTATGCATCTCATCATGTAACCCATCCAGGAACCTTTCCTTCTTCTTTGCTTCAGTGCTAATCTCATTAGGGGCATATCTAGCTAAAGATAAGAATTTGTCACAGTATTCCACCACAATCATTCTCCCTTGCTTCAATTCCCTGAACTCATCCCTCATCCTAGTGACCAAAACCTTGGGGCAGATGGGTCTGGCTGAACTTGATCTTGAATTCTCCCCAAGTCATCGTTTGGCCTGTGTTCATGGTATGAGTGCTATTCTACCAGGCTCTTGCATCACCTGCCAGGTAATGGGTGGCAAACAGTACTTTTTCATTGGCTTCAACTCCTGCGACCTCCAAATTGTTCTCCATGGTTTGCAACCATTCATCAGCAACTAAGGGATCCTCAGACTTACTAAATATATGTGGGTTGGTATTCTCGAAGTTCTTAAGATTAGATCCATGGTTATCCTGGTTTCCATGGCCTTGATTATTGTGGGCCATCTGAGCTATTTATTGAAGAGTGGCTAAGTTGGCTTGTCGTTCTGCTCTACTAGACTCACAGTCAGAAACTAACATTTGCAGAATCTACAACATTGGGTCCTGAGATGAACTGCTTCCTCCGAGGTTATCGCGAGTCATCTGAAGATTGAGATAGATAATGAGATAAGAGGGAAATTTCTAGGGTTTATGGGTCTGTTTTAGAAACTTAGAGTATAACTCTGTTTTTTGAAAACTAACAACTTCCTCTCATTCATTCATTCATAGAACCCAATACAAACACACACCACAACACAAATAAAAAATAGATGGTTTTAGGAACCATTCTGTGAAACTACGATATAGTGGGACCGGGTACAACTCACTCCTACGGTAGTTCTTAGGTGCATCTAATCATCATCAATGAAGGTGGAATCATCATAATTAGTGTGGAACTCCATGACATCATCCTCTAGGTAGTCGTCATCATCACTGAAGTAAGAGTAGAGATCCCCACGACTATCTTCACCTTGCTCCTCCTTTCCTTCAAGCTGGATCTCCTGTTCACGGACGGTCTTCTCTAGAGTGGCCACCTTATTGCGAAGACGATCGATGATGCGATCCTTCTTGTCATGTTGACGACGAAGTGAATGGCGCTCCTTGGTTGTGGTTGGCGTAGGCACGGGCGTTGTCCAACTCCTTCTGTCTATCATACAACATGAAGTCGAGATTATCCACCTGGTGGTTCAGCTTCGGGTGTCCTGGAATCTCCAAGGGCATTCCCATAGAATAACGCCTTGCATAATGAGCAAAGCGAGTTCCACTGATCTGGTTGATGTTTTGCCCACACCGACTGGCAAGAGCTTCATGCATAGCCCTGGCTAGCCCGTCTAGCCAGTTGTTCTCCCTCAAGCTGAATTGGATCTTCTCCGAGGTGGGTGCTTCCATCTTGCCTCTGAGATCTGCAATTATCAACCGCTATAGTTCTCCTCCTGGCTGATCATTGAGTTGGGCCTCGAAGAACTCCGGATGTGGGCGCTCAAGATACTCTACGAGTGCATCTAGATCCCTCTCAAATATCAGGTGGCCTCCGTTTCCCAGCTGGTAGAACTTACTATACTTGACCTCCATCTATAAGAATTTAGGGTAAGCAAGTTAGTGGGGTGATGAAGTGTGTCAAATTTTATGTAGGATTGCAAGATTTTTTGAGAAACATGATTTTTTTGAAAGAATCTCAAGGATAAGAGTGGAAATAGTTTTTCATAAATACTCACTTCTTTTGTTTTGACACTAAGTTTTTGTTCAGACGTCCATTATAACTAGGGTCTCCTATGGTCAGGATGGTTCTGATACCAACTTGTCAACACCCGGATTTTTAATCCCAGATGCCTATCATGCCATACATCGCAATCCCAAGATTACCATTTTTGTGAGACATAACAGAATTGGTACCACAGTACATCATCCATTACAAACATAATATAGGTCTTACAAATAAAGGATCTCATGATCCAGTCTTAATACAATCAAAGCAGCGGAAAATAAACGTAGTAGGGGCTCCATCTTCAGGGTCACAGGCAATGTTGACGATGGGAGATGATCCTAGTTGTCATAGACCTCCTGCTATCCATCTTCCTGCTAGTCCTCCTCATAGTATGGCCACGGGAATAGCCTGGGACAAAGCCATGAGTACTCTTTAAGTACTCGTAAACTATCACTAACAAGCAAGGTAGTTCTAGTAGGAATCTTAAGCTCTAGGTTTATTTGCAAAAAGCCAGGTTTATTTCATAAGAGTTCAAAAGTAAAGAACCTAATGTAATTTTCTACATCACCTAAGTGGGAACCTAGTTTTCATGTCGATAACCCTGTTGTGGTCAAGTAAAGGTCATAGTTCAATTCACAAGTCATTTTTTAAAACATATGACAATGGAACAGTATGGCCACTCCAACTTTCCATGACCGCGGACACGGCTATTTGAATAGTTTAACACTCTGCAAAGGTGGTACACTTTCACCACAAAATTCGATACATCCGTCAGGGATAACCCTGAATCATCATACTTAGTATGCGGATAATCAATCATAACCTTTCAATTACACACTCTAGTAGAGGCACCTGCCCTATGAGCTTGGCCTCCCACCCATGGCCATCTGCCATCCTGGGCACCGCATAGGTGGACATTCACACGAGGTAGCCTCAGATCAACCTCTTTTCGCGAGGGAACCCATACTAAGGCATATAAACTTCAAGTTAAACCCTACCAAATTCAGGTATTGTGGTTGTACGGTAAAATTGGAATCGTATCGATCATCAATTTTTATAAAGGGCCAAGGCTCGTGCCTCAACATTTTCATCATCAAATCATTTTGTGTGCATAACACATGTCAAAACATTTCAATAGAATGAAACATCATTCCAAGGTTTTCATAATCATTTTCACCAAGTATTCCTATCTAAAGTGATCAACTTTTATTCTTAGCAGTAGCCACTAAAATTGAGGGTATTCACTAATGAGGGGTGCTAATCAAGTGTAACTATCCAAATCTAGTTTTATAATTTTTAATGGCATCTAAGTATAACTACTTAGGCCTAGTTTTATACTCTTTATGACATCTATCCTATTTTCCAATACTCACAACTCACTAACTAAAGGTAAAGAACATGGGTAAAAGTAAAAGGATAAAGCTTGCAAGTAAAACTTGGGATTGGTATAATCAACGTTGCATAACCAAGCATGCATAATGCATATTGCATAGGTTATCTTGCAAGGATGTCTTGCATAGTTAACTTGTAGTGTTAGGCTTGCCTTGAGTAGTGAAGTGGTTGAAGTTCTCTTCTTCTTCTTCGTAGTACTCCTCCTCCTCGAATCCCGGGTCGGTACTAGCGTCTATAAATGAATCCGAGGTACACAATCACCAAACAATACTTAACTACTTCTATTCAGCACACTAAGGCTCACACTCATTACATGAAATAAAGACCTAGTCTTATTTATCTTATTTTAGAAAAGTAATTTCTACTCATTGAAAATACTTAAGATCTAATATTCTCCAATTCAAATATGGGATCATGTTGAAATATATCATCACCACATATTCTAACACCTAGGAATGTGATTTAAAGTGGTGGTCACATTTTATAAAGCTTAAAATTACTATTTAATAAAATTAAAGTGACTAGAAATTCCTATATATCATTCCTTTAATACTAAGCCATGTTTCATATTTGTAAAACCCAATGTTTTTACATATTCATGGAGAGCATGTAAAATGACATTTCTGAGAGTTGGACTCAACTCAAAAGCATTTATAGTTTATTTTATAAAAATGTTTGAAGTGGCAAAAGCCTATGTCTTGTTATTTTTAGTATAGGTGATCTATAGTTTCAATTGGTTTGAATCCAATGGGATTGACTAGATATTTTCTATATCTTTCCAACAAAATTGGAATCATGCATTTTGGATTATTACATTTATTTGAATTGAATTTTGAATATAGCTACTTAATAGGGTTTTAACTAAATAGAAAAAATTTCATTTGAACTGCTGGGCTCTACGCGGGAAGTTAAATGGGCTGGCCCAACTGCACAGTGCGGGCGCAGTGGGCTGCTGATAGAACGGTCCCACGTGTCAGCGACTAATTCTAACCGAAACGATATCTATCAATCTCAGCCATAAGATTAGAATTAAATCTACGGCTGAGGTTCATCGTTTATGTTGAACGGCTCCGGCGAGATTCTAAACCTAACGCAGCGGTGTGGGTTGCTGGGGACTCACCAGGGCTCCATCTAGGGTCCACGATGGGGGCGATCGAACGTGTCGAGGACACCGAGTCGAATGGTGGTCGCGGCGGCTCCTGGGGCGGCTCCTAGCTCCAGTTCCTCTCCTCCGCTGCAGCGGCGGGCTCCGGTGATATTCCGGCGGGCTGGTGCTCGTCTTGCTTCGGGGAGAGGTGTGGGAGGTGTCTCAGAGAGAGGTGAGTGGGATGTGTGGCTAATGAGGGCTAGGGTGGCCTTTATTTATACACCGGCGAGAGGGACAGAGCGGCATGGCTCGGGCTCATCGGCGACGTCGTTATAGGGGGCTATCGTCATGGCTGAGGGTACGGGTACTCGCGGTGCTTTAGGGCGGTTGTCATGCGAGTGATAGCACGGCAAGGGGCAGTCCGGAATGGTTGGGAGCGGTCGTGTTCTGTGCGGGAACGACATCGTTCGAGACGGCGCACATTGTCCACGGTTCGTGCGGCAGCGAACGGGCGTGTTTGGGGGTAGCTGGGGTCACGGTGAGTGCGAGCACGTGTGGAGAGGGCGAGGCGCGTCGTGTGTCCGCGTGTCGGCTGCGGTGCTCTGGCGTGCTCTCGGCATGGCAAACAGAGAAGTGAGCGCGGCGATCACGGGTGGTCCATGGCGTGTCTTCGGTCGAGGGATGGACAGAGGGTGGCGGTGGACGGTCGCCTGTCTCCTGGTCATCATGGGAGAGGGAGGTGCGGCCTGTGGCGAGTGGGGCGTGGTCGACCAGCACGGTGAGGTTGGGCAGCGCTGCACTGGTGCGCACGGCAAAGGGGAAGCTGGTCTGCTGTGCTGCTAGGCACTAGGGTAGACCAAGGGAGAGAAATGAGGGGCTAGTGGTGATTGATCACTTCTCAGAACAGTAGAAGTTAGGAAAGTGTTTACTGGTGTCTACAAGGTGCTCGACCAAATGGCCAGATGAATTTAAGTTTTGAATTTATGGATGAATTTTTGTGAGTTTTCTAAGTACTTGTTTGATAGGCTATGGTTATTTGGGTTTGCCAAGGTGAATTAATTTGAGTGGTTTTTGAAAAATGGTGATCTATGCATATGAACTTGATTCAATTTTATAATGTCCTTTAAATAGATTTGGAATTTTTTTCTGTTTGTTTGTAAAGTGGTCTTGTGTTCACTTTGACTTGGTCTAGCAAGGGGTGAAAAGAATTGGGGAAGTTTCTGTTAGAAATCTTTTACTAGAAACACACAAAGTGGTCTAGTGGGTAAGTTTGGTCAAATGACCATTTGCTTATATGATTCATATTTGATTTTCTTTTGTTTTGATTTTGTTTGTAAATGGACTAGATGATGTAGTATTCATCTTTAAACCATTCCTTATCATTTGTAGCAATCAAACATGGCAATTTCACTCATTCATATACTAATGCAATTCACACATACACTCATATTAAATTTAATAATAAAAGTTTTTGTTAACCCTAAATTTAGGTGATTTGAACTTGATAATCTTGATTAATATTTTTGGGGTGTTACAAATATGGCTTGCAACCCTAAAACCTCTTTAGTAGATACTATTGACAAAGTTATGGAGATCTATATGATATAATCTCCCTATGTTTTCAAAGACAGAACCTTCAAATACTCTTACTTCTAGGTTTCTCTAAAACTTTCTTTATAAAACTTTTGAACTCTACTCTTGGTAGATGTACCAAGGACCTTACCTTGTTCAACTCCAACTTTTCAAAATACCCATATCTACCTCAATCTAGGCTTGATGGTATCCATAGTAGTAGAGTGATTTGTTTAGAAGATGAATTGCCTTGATATGTTGTCTGATGATTTGCCTTGTTCTGCTGTTTGACTTGTTTCCTTAGGAGTAGTATGAGCTACTATAGGGGTTCATCATCTAGGATATATCTAATCCAAGAGTGTCAACTCTAAGCAAGTTAACCAAGCTGGATCTAATCTATAACGTCTAGGTGATCATCCAAAACCATTAACCAGATCACTTCTGAAGTTATTCATTCTAGAAGCTTCCAAGTCAATGAAGACCAATATCAAGCATGGGTCCTTTATAATCAATCTACACTTCAACATCATCCATTTGATGATGCTTTGGTACGTTGCAACCAATCAAAAACATCCCCTCTTACACTCTAGTCAAAAACCCCAAATCTTCCAAAATATGGCTAAGTCTCGAAATGTTATCAAGATGCCATCTTGGAGTCTCCCTCCCTTCCAACCCTTGTGCATTTTTTGGAAATGCAATTGAACCATATTTTAAAAAATCCAGACTTGACCTTGGCTAGATGACCTTTTAACCCACTTGCTCTTGATGGTTTCGTAGGCAAGAAAATAATATTTCCTACAAATCTGATCAACTAGCCTACTTCGTTAGAAGCTCACAACTGCATCCTAATTTCTTTGGACCAAATATTTGCATTGTTGTGTTGTACTCATAAAGGTATCGCAATACCTACTTCACTTGTTCCAAATGGATCCTTGTGCTTCAAAAACCCACAAGGTTTTGAAGGCTATTTGATCATCTGATTTGGCACCCTTATTTTATTCAAAGTTTAAAATAAATTACTAGAGCACTCAAGCATTATCAAGCTCAACTTATTGTACCATGCTGATCTACTCAATTTAATCTATCCATCCATCTAGCCCCTGCTCCAAGGGGAGAGTGGAGCTCCAAGATCCAACCATGTTTTGAAGGTATAAAAATAATAATGCCTAAGATACTATATCTCTTGCTTCCCTTCCAAATAAAGTTGGATTTCCAAAACCCAATCCTACAGATGGTAGATACAACATGTGTAAATCATCTACCTTGGATCTAAAGATTTATAAAATAATATCAATAATTGTTTTGGCCCAAAAGCAATTAAATCCCTTTAATTAACAAAAACCTCAAAACTCCTTCTATAAAGGAAAGTCGGTTTTCCCCAAACCACTTGGCCAACTAATGGAACACTTGATGCCTATACATCCTATTTTTCTTCCAACCTCAAAAATAAATATTTTTGAAATGTTTTATTATTTCTTTTCCCCCTGTTCTTAAATGGCAGAAACAAGAAATAATAGCTTAAAAATACTTTTCCATCTCAATAATTCCTAGGAAAATTCCCCCAAGTGTGACTTCATGTTTGGGACCATCTCCAACCAAAAACCCTCTTTGTCCAATTCAAAAATCTCAAATGAATTCATTTAAACTACTTCAGCACTTTTTGAATAATCGAGACAAAAAGGATCTAAATATCTCTAAAAAATCCTGAACAATTTCCTAGGGAGTACTTTACAATACCCATCCACTAGCACCTTTAAATCACCTAGTCATGAACAAGTTTTTGAAAGAGTTACATCATCTCCTTTCTAGTCAATCTTGATCTTAACCCAAAAACCACTAACAAAGATCCTCAAAACTTCACCAAACCTGTCCATTTGATCATCATAGCAACCCCCATCACCCCCTGGTCGACACCACTATATCAGGTCCCTATAGAAAACACTAGCCTCTTATCCTATAGTGCTTGGATCAAAGCAAGAATGGGAGACAAGCATATCCTGTCAATATTTCTTCAAACTTGCTGCAGCAGCCATCCTCTGCCCCTCTACATGATACAGAGCTCCCACACTCCTCCCTCACTGCCCCTGCTGCCCAATGCCTAGCCACCTCCCTCTCACCAAGCTCTACACCGTGTCCATCATGGACCTCCTCCTCCTTGTTAAATACTCTAGAGGCCACCCCAGCACCCACTCTTCGGATCATTTGCCCCAACCACTCCGCCTTACCTCCCCCGAGCTCCCCTCCCCTTCCTCTCCTCTTTTTATGGCCAAGAAAGAGAAAGGACAAGCTCCTCGGCCAATTTAGAGATCTTGGTGCAGCTCTGCCTCCCCTGCTCTCCTCTTCCTGCCTGAGGCTTAACTGAGCTCCACATGATTTGATCTACCCTTCCCTTGCCTCCTTTTTTTGTCACAGGGATACCAGAGCGGCTATCCCCGATGCATGTCCGAGGGAGAGTTCACCCTAGGACGCCAGTGAACCTAAGAGCGAATAGGGGTGCTGGCGCTTCCTATGTGTTCTCTTGGACCCCTGCTTACTCTGTGCCACCCAACTGCCAACATACAATGCACCCAGTGCCTGGTCCAGCATGCACCTGAGCAAACCGCTGCGCAGATGCGCGTGACCCTTCCGTGTCATCGAAACCTGCCATGCCTCCCCTCACCGGGGTTGCCAGCGAGAACCGCGTCATCGTGGACCATCCTCATCCCCTCTCCCCTCCCTAGGTAAGCCTCCCTGCGTTCCCTGCCACTAGCTAGGGTTCCACCATCATCTGGTAGTCGCGAGCGAGGATAACGAGCGACTGTTGTCAATCACATTCTAATCAAATGGCCGACGTTTGCCAATACCCCTTCGCAAGCTCGGACCCACTGACGATCGGGGCCCCTCCCATCAGCTTAAAAACGGCCTCCTGTGCACATCACAGGAAATGGGTTGGCTGTTGATACCTTTGATCCAGATTACAGATGTAGTATAGCTCTTTTTCCCTAGTAGACCTAGGTTTATCGATTCCTCGGGAAGCAAAAGCATAGTGAAGTTACTTTAACGGACCTTCGGGAGTTTTAGAATTCCTCTTTTGTTTTTACTGAACCAAGAGTTTATGTCTTTTGATGTTGTCGATGATGGAGAGAGAGAGGGCCTAGGGCGTTCGGTTTCACTTGTAGCTGTGCAAAACATCTGATGGGAATAACACATAAAAGTAAAGTATGCATGTAAATGTTAGAGCAAGATAAACTATATGTGGGCAGTGAATCCATAATTGGTATTGCCTCCGCAACTTCTTATAGAAATAACCTACTAGTCTCATCCATAGAAGAAAGAGAACTAATGATATGCATAGTGACATCACCGTTAATCCCAAGTAAATCCTGCACATACAGCCGTACTACCCCTTCTATCACTAGGGTTCCTAACCTGCAGATTAGTCATTAGTCATACTCCCTATACCTGGCTCAATCCTTGGGGTTTTGGGTACCTGACAAGTCCTTAGATTGAGGAAAGAGAGGATACAATAATCATCATGTCATACAAACTAATATATGATCCCATATATGATAAATAACATGCACAAAAGCTACATGGCTAGGCCGAAGCCCTTAGCCCAAGGAGTATTACTCACACATAGAGATGAGATCAAAGATCATAAACATTGTAGTGGAAATCATGCGATTGATAGCAAATAGTCTTAAAATGTGGCTAATCGAAGAAGAGATCTACTATTACAAGTGGTGGAATATGGCTATGGTGGTGGAGAGATTAGATCTAAGTCTATTCCTCCGGCGACACTTTGGTGTTTTTGATGGAGATCTGGAGGCAGTTGATGGTCTGGAAGGGCTCTCTTTTCTCATTGCCCGAGGCCTCTTTATATAGGGGTCTCTTAATGAAAGTTGTTATGTTTGACCTAGCGGTGTCGATGACAACTATATGACCAGAACTATACGGCCAGAATTTTATTCCTGCCGTATATATGGTCGTTAAAGCGTCTGTCTCCACTTCACGACTCCTGGTTTCTTTGGGTCATTGAAAATCTCATATCTTTGACTTTAGTGTAGTGATTCCCATCATCAAACATCATTTTCTATGCAGGAAAAAATAGAAAGAAAGGATTGCATACCCCTTTGATCATTTGGCATTAGTGGTAGGATTTGGAGAGATATTTCATCAAATATATGAATAATATCAAGTTTAGATGTGGACGTAGATGGCTATATTTTAGAGCCATGAGTTGTCACCCTGCGCGACCCAGTATTCCCTTAGGGCTAGCCTAGTTGCCCCTAATATTTTCCTTTTTATAAATCTTTTCAGATCTGGAACTTACTTTGTTGGTTTAAATCGAAATAAAAATGAAAAAAACGATATTTGGTCCAGAAATAAATTCTTGCTTATTCTTGCATGTTTTGTGCAACCTGTAGAACTAATAACTTGCCAAAAATAAATTTATTTCACCATGTTGCACTGGTGCAACATATCTAAATTTAGAAAATTCCCTAGGACAAACTATACATGGTTTGAGTTGATTCCAACTCTTAATGATGTGGTACTTAAATACCTAAGAAACCCTAGGAGATCACTATTTATTGAGCCTCTATTCAATTTTAATGAATTAAATACTTCTGTAGGTGGTTTTATCACTAGATAAATCATTCTAGAAGCTTAGAAATTCCTAATATAGTGATTCCAATTTCTACAGAAAGGTACGCCAAATACAAAACATGTGCTTTTGGTTTCATAGCAAAAGCTTATGTACAATAAATCTGGTCAAAAAGACAAATTTACTACAAAACTGACTTTGGATTTCCCAAGGGCATTCTGGTAATTATTTTGAGATGAATCCAACTCTCAAAAATCATAAACTCAAATATATACAATATACTCTGAGCTCTACAGATCCTTTCTGTTGATTTATTCACCTAAACTAGTATTATTTCCACTAGAAAATTCAAAAAAAATTAAAGAAAAGTGCAATAATAGTGAAACCACTTTTGGTGGCCTTGTTTTATCAAGACCTATCTGTTGATATCATTTTTGTACATTGATATCATACAAAACCATTCCTTGGCCCTAAACCCCTTATTCAAGTGGTATTTGTCAAATAAATCACAAAAGCAAATTAACAAAGGCAATTCAAGTATTTCCAAATGCCATGCTCTCAAACTATCAAAACCTACTGACTTTAGTATGGTGTTGAATGTTTGTTTACTGTACTGTAATGATGCTTGTATTCCTTCTGTTGATTGTGGCTCTGTTTGCTTGCATGTATCCTCTTTCATGACGATAGTTGCGATTATATTGAAGGCCCGAAGAAGATTGTTATTATTTGGATATTATGGAATTCTAAGAAGAACTCCAGGGACATATATTGCTGATTGCTGATTATAGGCAAGCCACCTTGTTGCTCATAAACCATGTCCTAATACTTTACTTATGAATGTTTTACTTTTGTTTTATGAAAACTACATTGCTTTTGTATATGGTAATCTATACCTAGTAGTGGCTTTGCTCCTCTAAACCATTACACAATTGTACTACAATGTACAATACCCTTGACGACACATAATTTTCCCAAGTATGTTAGATGGTGTATACCACCATACCCCTTTGGAGACCCCAATTTATCCAAAGCGAAGCTATAGGATGGGATGACCCCGAAAAAGTCTCACAAAATGTTTTATGATAAAACCTTGGTGAGGTTTGACCTTCCAAGAGAAGTTGAGAAAGGAAAAAGGTTTTAGTTTTACAAAATGTTGAACAAAAATGGAGGAATAACACACCCGGTTCTTTGCAGCTTTAGCTATAACAACTTAACCTATGCAACCACATTACCCTGGCATGGGATGGGGCTTAACTCAGAGTAGTTCACTCTGATATGGGTATTCTCACTACTGCGTATGAGGGATCATCTCCCTCGAATTTCAGGCTTTCCTTTACAAAAAGGGTCAACTGTTAGACAGTCCCCTGGAGGAAGCAGGATCACCCATGTGAGTTACCGGGCGATACTATGACCCTCCATTGAAAGTGCCCCCTCTAGGTCTGAGTGGGGTTCTCCGGTTGGTCCGTGGATCCAGACATCCCTGTCTTGAGGGGAGCAACTCATAGGGTAGGGCACGTGTTGGACTGGACCTTTCGAGGGTTATGTTTGATTATCCGAACCCCGCATACTGGTTTATGATGATTCACAGTGAACCGCAATGGATGTATCAAATCTTGTGGGTGAAGTGTACAACCTCTGCAGAGTGTAAATCTATTCGAATAGTCGTGTCCGTGATTATGGACGGGTTGGACAAACTACCGTAGAGCGGTGCTGGTTTTTATTTCAAAAAGGATTCCGAAAAAGCAAAGGCTTTGGAAATGTTTTGACCATGGGATGGTCGGAAAGGAAGGAAAGGAGCTTGGTCATGGGATGACCGAAAGGAGGAACAAAAGGGTGACCCAATCCTAGTGATTTCCAAAACATTTCAAAAATGTTTCCAAAAAGGTTTTACAAAAGTTTTCAACAAAGATATGTAGATGCTATATCTACAAAAGAAACTATTTGGGAAAAGAATCTCTCTTCGATTCCTCCTACTACCACAACCATATAGCATATCCTCTTGTTATTATTACTCTCTTAGGGCGGTTTGCGAGTACATTCAAGGTACTTAGTGGCATTAACCCTGGATATTAACTTGGTCAGATATCGACAAGAAGGTGAAGTGGACGACTATGTGAGCTAGGACGTTCTCCTAGGAAACTGCCTCTAGGTTAAGGCATGGTTTGGGTTCTACACTTAATGAAGTTCCGCTGGTGATTATTGATATAGCCATAATGTCATGTAAGGTATGACATGTATCTGCTTAAGTAATGGATGTTTACTTTGATACTTGTTGGTTATGTGCCATGAATAACTGATGTGGTTCCCAGAGGATTCATGGAGGATTAATCCGGGGGCCCCACAATTGTGGTTTTCTTGCAAAATCTAAGTCACTGGAAAATATTAATACTATTTTACATTCCTTGATCCATAGTTGCTAACTTCTATCTGGTTTGTCCTTAGCAAAGTTCATGCTATTGTTTTCTCCCTGGCATCCTTCCGCTATGTTGTAGTACCCATTTAAACTCTTTGTACTAATTCGTTTATAATTTTGTTATTGCCATCTAGTTCTTCAAAATATGCATCACTAACTATTTTCTCTTCCTTGGCATAGATCTCAACACATGGAACACTGAACATGTTGGTTTGCGAAGCTTGTTGTATAGGTTCAAAAACAATGCCTTTGTATTTATTATCTAGTTCTAGTTCGTCCTAAGAAACTACATAACTATATATCCTCTGCTAAGTTGTTCATGGGTGGTTTCCATTCCCTTCTCTATAAGTTCAGGTATGATGCCATTATAATTTCTACCTGGTTCATGCTTAGCTACGATAGTAACTATATCCTATTTGGTAGTTCACCGCAAATTTTGAGTCACCCAATGTCTCGTCCATTCCAGACTATGCAACTGCTTCCATATTTGCTCAAATGACCTGGCTAGTTCATATTTGATGAAACTGGGGAGTCTGCTACCCGTGGGCTCAATCTCGATTGGCAACTGAAATTTTGAATTTTCATACACTTAAGTTTGTTGATGATATTTAATAATTTTAAGAAGTTTGCAGTTGATGTAATATCTAGGTAAATCACATAGGCCATGCAAGCATTTAGTTGATGTTGTCCCCATCTGGCGGTAGGCGGTACCATAACTAGGTTGATTGGGCTTTGGTATTGGAGCCTAATGTATTGGACCAATGATGAATAGTAAATGGTGCTTGCTGATGGTCCATACACAACTTTTTTTATTGTTGAAATTTCCGTGGGCCTCAAAAAGGCCGAAACAGTAAAAGGCCATAACAGTAATGGGCATCACGTGCAAAAGTACGAAAGGGACACCACAAACAAGCTCAATGAACAGTAAAAGGCTAGAACATTAATGCGCCTCACGTGCAAAAAGGCATAACCGTAAATAGCCAGAATCATAGCAAGCTGCAAAGCGGTAAAAAACCTACATTCTTACGGCCCTAAATAGTGAAAGGCTTGAACAGTAACATGCCCGAACAGTGAAAGGCCATTATAGTATCAGGCTAGAATAGTACCAGACTTTCTCACATATGGGCAATTAGTAGGTGATGGCTGTGAAATACCACCTCTTTCAGCCATATAAATGAGCCATGTATCTCTCATATCATGTTTCTTCTAGCTATAGCTATGCCTTATATGCATAATTTCTATTTCTCATTTACTTTCAAATGAGCCTTCACATTTAGTAGTTTAGGTAGAATTTTATCACTTTTCCTTGTCTATGACATGTGTGTAGGTGTTGATGATGATTATGGATAAAACAAAGGCAAAAAGAACAAAGAGAGCATAGTATGGAGGAGCTACAGGGACTAGACTTAGCCATTTGAGAGGTTGAAAAAGTGAATTTATCCAACTTCTAAAACAAATATCCAAGACCACTGGGTTGTAGCCCTCGATGAAACTCAATGAGCCCAAGAACACCCAAAACGGAGTTTGTATGAAGAAATGGCGACCAAACTACTAAAGGGGATAAACAGTTTAACGAGCAACTATACGGCCGGAGCTATTTGTCTGGTCGTATAGCTCAGCCCATATAGTTGCCAAAAATGTCGCAAACGACGGGATTTCACCGTATAAAAGATCCAAAACCTTCCCTAAGTCATATCACAGTGTTAGGGCAACCCTAAGGCACCCCAAGGCCTATATAAAGGAGGGAGGACCCAAGAGAGAGCCACCAAGCCATATCCTCCACCATGGTAGATCCATGCCATCATGCCACCATCATAGCCACCTCCAAACAGATCCACGCCATCACCGTCACACAAGAGGAGAAGGGACTAGGATCTTGAAGGCCTCCACATAGATCTACATCGTCATCTTCATCAACAACGTCTCCATCACCGATCCCCTTTGGTTACTTGTTGTAATTATAGATTGAATCTTGGATTTGCACTTGTCTTCAATTGTATCATCATACTTCATCCATATTCTATCCATGATGTTGATTTCCTTTATGTGTGTGTAGTTTCCTATATTCTTGGGGAGATGTAGAAACCCTAGTAATAGATTGAATTGAGATAAAGATTATTATGTGATATTGTTCATTATGCGAATGTGTTAATTGTATTCATCTTGATGTTGGGAGTTGTGCACCTCCTTAATATTTTCCTCCTACGAGGACTCGATGAAGGGGATTACTTGTTGCTAGACGGAGGGATGATAGCACTTACTATGACTATAAAGCTGTTTTCATTCTTTACGTACTAACTTGGGCAATCAAGGAGAACTCATAAAGCCATGTCCATGCCACGGGAGAAATCCCTTAATAGCGCAGTAATTCGATTGATTTTGATTGCTGTCTGTTGTGGTTATGAGGATGATGTGTGCAGCGGTTGCTGGCTATTCGTCCATATATGGAACTCCTCCCACACATATCATAAATGGTCTTATTCATTATAATAATTTTGATCACTCTTTCTAATTACTAGCGGTGGATCCACTACTCCCGAAGAACTCTTTCCATCATCTTGCAGACTTTCGTAATCATACTTGCATGCTCTTGTTTACTTACAGATTTAGTTTACTTGTTGTTCTCTTATTTGAAAACCCAAAAATATCTTTTATACAAAACTCGCATTTTATCTTGTTACTTAGAACATTATTTAGCATTACTATTTCAGTATTTAGTTCAAAGAGTTATTAGACTTCAGACTCATGCTCCCTATAGGATCGATATCTTTATTTCGAAACTAGGTATAAACGATATGTGCACTTGCAGTCATCAAGCTATTTCTGGCACTATTGCCGGGGAGCTAAGCATTGTAGGTCTTTTAGCTTTTGTTTATTTATTTTAGTTTTTCTAGATTTTGTTTTAAGCTTTCTTTATTTGCTGCAATTGTATTTTTCTTTTGTTTATAAACTAAAAACCCATAAAAATATTTGTTACTAATCATGTCTTCCAAGAAGACTACTCTTGAACAGGAGAAGCTCGCAAGGGAGGAGAAGTTGCGAGAAATAATGAATCAATGGCTAGCCTTGGTGAATGATTAGACATCCATGCTATGTACCTCATACCGGTTTGCTTGTCGATTATGTGGATCCAAAGATCATAACGTCTACCAATGTAAGTATAACATTGATCCCGCATTAGAATCTTATAATATAAATGAGTTTAAAAGCTTAGTTGATATGGAGGTTCTAGAATTTGTGCTTTATACTGGTTGTTAAGAATTGTTTTCTTCTATAAAAAATAATATTCGAGAATGATGCCAGGAGGTTGATGAAATAATTGACGAAGTTTATCACATATATTGATGTTGCTGTGAGTACTTTATGGATAATGTTTTAGCTTGCACTGTTTATGAGCGGATTTGAGCCCACATGGAAAAGCCTAGCCTTTTGTAGGATCAAAAAACTAAAGAGAAGGCAACATCATATGAAGAACCTCCACCGAAACCGCCTGAACACATTGCTAATAAAGAGGTGACACTTGATGTTGCACCCTCTCAACTAGTGGAAGGTAAGCCCGAAGGTAAGACTATCGCTGAGATACTCGCGAATTATCTTAGTAAGAATGAAGAGGACCACCTTGATCAACCACTTGAATCTCCTACTTCTGAGAATAACTTTCCACACACAAATAATATGCATGCAAATGATATCTCATTATCTAGTAATGATTTCTGTAAGACCCAAACTTATGATGATTGTTCTAAGGAGGATTCATGCCTAGACAGTAATTTTGGGGACTTTGGTGAGGAACTAGAAAATGAATCTTTCTATGAATATTGTGATGCTATTAACATGGGACAAGAAATCCCATTGGAGAAGGATGAAGCTCCTTCGCAAGAAGAGGATGAACACGAAGAAGAACTGCTAATCCTTGAGGATATGCAACTACTAGACATGTGGAAGCAGGTGGATTACTGTTCTGGTAATTTGTTAAAATTATTCGAAGGGATGAGGCAATATAATGGTAAGCCTAACAAGCTTTATGATTATGAATGCATTCCTCTCTTAAAGAATTTTTATCAACCAATACTCACATAAACGGTAATAATGTAAAACTATTGGAACACATAGTTTATGAAGGGTCTCATGAGTTGCTTAGGAAAATTGGTATTATTATGAAAAGTAGCGATAATGAGGATCTAGCAAGGTATCATAATATTATGGATTATACTGTCAACTATTGTCAAGAACATTTTAGTGGGAATGCACTTGTGATAAAGAGTAAGGAACTATGTAAAACAATAGTTCCCAAAACTAACATTTTGCAGGAACCACTGGATAATGAGGAGGAACACCAAAAAGGTGAGGTTAAATACAAACATCATTCTACTAATAATAAGTTTGTTTATGATGCCTCAGTCTCTAGTAATGATTCTTATTGTGTTGAAACTGAAGATAATTTATCTGCAGAGGTTTTATGCCTAGATACTCATTTGGAGATAACTAATAATGATGACCTCGAGATAAATTCTTGTAGTATTAATGAGCAGGTTTTGGGAGAGCACATCTTCAATGAAACATTTGTTGATGATGCTTGTTTTTGTGATTGGATTGATAGCTCTAGAACTGATGAACATGATAGTAAGGGTGATGAATTAGAGAATAGAGACACTTTTGAATTTTTCCCTACCGCTAATGATGAGTATTATGAAGTGATCCCTCGTGATAGTGTAGCCCAAGAAGAGTAATATGAATTGTATCCCGATGATGCTATAAAAGGTAAAATGTTTGACTTTACATGTAAATATCTAATCCTTTTGTTGAATCTATCTAGGGAGGTATGCTCACCACACATGGAGCATCAATCATCATTTGTGAGCAATAACACATTTATCTACAAGACTCCGATGCACCGCAAGCGGGTGAGACATCGACCAGGCTATAATAGTAAGTGCTCCAAACCTCTTTTGGAGGTAAGAATAAATAATTCTTTGGCTCCTATCTATTGAAATCATATTGGGGAAAAGCCTAGCTACTTGGTTATAAGAAAGCGCTTCCCGGGAGGCAACCCGAAAGTCATTAGGTGTCTTTCTTAGTTTTGTGTCTTGAGTCTTGATGCATTCATGTTGCATTGTCATTTTTATACCTTGCATGATTTGCTATTAGAGTTATCTTGTAGTAGTTTTCAAAAGGTAGAATTTATTGTTACTATGTGTTGCATAACTCAGTTGTACTTAAATCCCGTTTTATACATGCTGTTGTTGGTCGAAAATTAAAGTTGTTATTCTACTGTCAAAACAATGTATATCAATAAGTTACAGGATAAGAAATAAATTTTCAAAGAAACAGATTTTTTTTGATGCATACAGAGAGTTTAACGACCAACTATACGACGGGAATAAAAATTCCGTCCGTATAGCTCCAGTCATATAGATATCTTTGCCATCGACAATTTTCTTTCATATTTACTGAGAGTTTAACCACCAACTATACAGAGGGAATAAAAATTCCGGCCATATAGCTCTGGTCGTATAGATATCGGTGCCTCCATACAAATTCTTTTCTAATGTACTTAGAGTTTAACGACTAACTATACGACGGGAATAAAAATTCTGATCGTATAGTTCTGGTCGTATAGATATCGATGCTTTTGTATATTTTCTTTCCTAGGGACAGACAGTTTGACGACCAACTATATGGTGGAAACATATTGTTCCGGCCGTATAGTTCTCGCCGTATAGCTGCGCCGCGAGGGGAAAACCTAAAATTTTGATAGAAGGCCAACTATACAGCGGGAACGCATTGTTCCGGCCATATAGTTGTGCCCAGAAAGTTGAGAAAACCCCTCAAACGCCAACCGGATGGTAACCATTGCTCAAAATTTTATTATTTCTTCTTCTAAAAACCTTGAAACACCACCTAGGAGCTTCTCCCATGATCTAGAGAAGCCGAGCATATGTAAGCAATAAAGTTCTACCTCATAAACCTCCTAGACTATAATTCTCTATAAAAGTTCAAGTTTTCTTTTTTACTTTCCCTTTATCAGTGGGGTAAACAAACTATGTTCAATACCAAACCGATGCATTCTTTTTACTTTCCCTTTATCAGTGGGACTTGAACCTTGTGTGATGACGTGTACGGTAGTGCCAACCATGCAAACACTCGCATGAGCCACTTGGTTGCTTCAATTCAATGCTTCGACAATTAGTGTCTAGTAAAACCTTCCAGCTCGAACCTTTTTTAATAAGTACATAGGGGTTGCACACTCGTGTCTCATATCCTGTTTCACATGCACCTCATCACAATATAGGAGAGACATCTTCTAGAACTAGTTTGTTGACTTAAGCGTGGTGCTTAGGTTGATGAACCGACTCAGTGGGACTTGTATTTTTATCAGTTGTGAGCTAAACCCATGTCTTCAAAAACACAAAAATATTTCGTTTTTTTTAGTTTTTAAGCAGGTCCTCAAGGAAGGCAGACCGGGCCATATCAAGAAATACATGTTGAAGCAAAGGTTGTTTGTCCATCAAAAGAGAGGTTACTTGTTCCTCAACGATAATGTGTGTCACCCTTGTTTTCAACTAAGCTTGGGGAGGTAACCACTTATCACACACTCTTTTGGAAGCTGTATTTTCTCTTTTCTTTTGGTGATATACTCAAGTTTGGTTCTTGCAAAGTTCTAAGCTTGGGGAGGTTACTTATGCATGTGTAGAGTCTTGTGCAATGTTCGTATTCGATGAAGGTTTAATGCAATTGTGTATCTCGGTGTTTTTGAATGCTTGTTTAAGTGATTCTGGTTCTGTATTCATATGGGGATACACTTTCTCATGATAGGCACCATAGGAGTTGACTTAGAACTTGTATGCATCTTGCCAAATTGTTTATCAAGCTTGTGACACTATTTGTGATCCTCTAGAAAACATTGCCACAATCTCTACACTTGGGAAGAATGAATACTTGATCAAGATCTTTTGAAATTTGTTGGTTGTCACTAAATAACCTTGTCTTAAATGAATAGGTTATGCTTGACCCCATAATGTCAAAACAATAGAATTGACAGTTTGCTTACGGAAGGAGTTGTCAATTGGAAATAATATTTCAAAGTTTTGAGTTCTATGGTAAATAAGGTGTTGTTTAATTGTCTTAAGAGTTTAGCCTTAAAGATACTCAACACCATAGATGTGATGATCGACTTGATAGTACTATTTGAAAGGATTTGTTTGAAGAAACTAATATTTAGCTGTAATTGAGATGCATGACAAATCTTGACCTATGGATTAAAGTATGATATTGCTTTATGCGTGTCTGCACCATTGTTGCACAACATGGGATGCTAACAACTTCGCTGGCCTTTGAATTGTCAAAAAAGAGGAAACTTTTGGAGTTTGGCTATGAGGTGCCCAACATATGAAGTAGAAATGCTATATTTGGGTAAGCATTGGTATTCTCATGGGCCTGCATTCAAAGCAAAAGAGGGAATACTCGTCTGACTGTTATGAGAAATCATTATACCGAAAAGGAAAACCTTGGTAATGGTCACGAGTATCCATTCTTAGCCTACACAGTCTGATTAAACACACTAAGTTTTGGCATGATCTCATTACTGATGAACTGAAGTTTTAGAAAGACAAAGAATAGAAAATGAGTGTTTGATACCCATGATTCATTGATGTGGATGACCAAATGAGACACTCTAATGCTATGCTTCTTTTTGACATGTTCTCGCATTTCCTTTTGGTATAAATCTTGTCACTAAGGGATAAACTTTCTGAAAGCTCAATAACTGAAGTTTGCACTTGAGAGCCTTAACTAGATGACATGATCGGGTAGACTTTATTCCTATTTATGCTTGACATCTATTTGTCACTAAGTTTTGCCTCATAAAAAATAATGATATGAAAAGTTATACAAAAGGTGCAATAAGAGGATCACAAGGCATTGATTTCCAATGATAAGCTATTTCACAACCACCCTTCCTGCTCGAGGACGAGCAAGGTCTAGCTTTGGGAAGTTGATGGCTGTGAAATACCACATGTTTTATCCATATAAAATGAGCCATTTATCTCTCATATCATGTTTCTTCTAGCTATAGCTATGCCTTATATGCATGATTTCTATTTCTCATTTACTTTGATATGAGGTTTGCAAATTCAGTAGTTTAGGTAGAATTTTATCACTTTTCCTTGTCTATGACATGTGTGTAGGTGTTTATGATGATTATGGATAAAACAAAGGCAAAAGGAAAAAAGAGAGCATAGTATGGAGGAGCTATAGGGACCAGGCTTAGCCATTTGAGAGGTTGAAAAAGTGAATTTTTCCAACTTCTCAAAATGAATATCCAAGACAACAGGGTTGTATCCCTCGATGATACGAACTCAATGAGCCAAAGAACACCCAAAACGTAGTTCATATGAAGAAATGGCGGCCAAAATACTAAAGGGGACATACAGTTTAACGAGGAACTATACGGCCAAAGCTATTTTTCTGGTCGTATAGCTCCGCTCGTATAGTTGTCAAAAAGGTCGCAAGCGACGGGATTTCACCCTAGAAAAGCTCCAAAACCTTCCCTAAGTCATATGACTGTATTGTGGGAACCCTAGGTCACCCCCAAGTCCTACATAAAGGAGGGAGGACCCAAGAGAGAGCCACCAAGCCATATCCTCCACCACTGCGGAGCCCTGCTGCCATGCCACCACCATATCCCCCTCCAAACATATCTACACCATCACCATAACACAAGAGGAGAAGGGACTAGGATCTTGAAGGCCTCCACATCAATCTACATCGTCATCTCCATCAACAACGTCTCCATCATCGACCCCCTTTGGTTACTTGTTGTAATTCTAGATTGAATCTTGGATTTGCACTTGTCTTCAATTGTATCACCATACTTCATCCATATTCTATCCACGATTTTTATTGCCTTCATGTGTGAGTAGTTTCCTCTGTTCTTGAGGAGATGGAGAAACCCTAGTATGAGATTGAATTGAGATAAAGATTATTATGTGATATTGTTCATTATGTGTCTGTGTTAATTATCTTCATCTTGATGTTGGAAGTTGTGCACCTCCTTAATATTTGCCTCCTACGCGGACTCAATGAAGGGGATTACTTGTTGGTGCACGGAGGGATGATAACACTTACTTTGACTATAAATTGTTGTCATTCTTTATGTACTAATTTGGGGAATCAAGGAGAACTCATAAAGCCATGTCCATGCCACGGGAGAAATCCCTTAATAGCATAGTAATTTGATTGATATCGATTGTTGTCTGCAGTGGTTATGAGGATGATGTGTGCAGCGGTTGCTGGCTATTCGTCCATATATGGAGCTCCTCCCACACATATCATAAATGGTCTTATTCATTATATAATTTTGATCACTCTTTCTAATTACTAACGGTGGATCCACTACTCCCTGAGAACTCTTTCCATCATCTTGTATACTTTCGTAATCATACTTACGTGCTCTTGTTTACTTACAGCTTTAGTTTACTTGTTGTTCTCTTATTTGAAAACCCAAAAATAACTTTTATACAAAACTCACATTTTATCTTGTTACATAGAACGTTATTTAACATTACTATTTCAGTATTTTGTTCAAAGAGTTATTAGACTTCAGACTCCTTCTCCCCGTGGGATCGATATCTTTAATTCAAAACAAGCTACAAACGGTCTGTGCACTTGCAGGCATCAGTGGGCAGCCCGCATCTAGTAGGATCGAATAGTAAAAGGCCAGAACAGTAACATACCTTCTCGCGAATGGGCATATGGTGGGCGGTTGACCAAGGGCTTTATGAACAGTGTTGGGCCTAAATGTGGACTAACGGTGCTAGACCAACATGGCGCATGCCTCTAATGGGACGCACAGTGATGGACCAAGCTGGGCCTTACGCAGACCGAAATAGTTATAGACCAGAAAGTTAACATGCCGCAGCTAGGCTGCAAATTGATGGATCCCTTCAATCAGCACGGGCCTCGAGCTGGACAAAACAGTAAAGGGCCATCTTCTTATTGGGCTTGTGTGATGGGCCGGTCCACTTAAGAATTAGCAGGCCTTGACTAGGCATTTGCTTCCACCACAGTTTTATGACCGCTAACAGTGGTAACCGGCCGTTAACAGCGTATGCCACATGGCATTTTGCATGACGTCAACATTCAACGGGCTGGCAAAACCAATCTACCATGGAACGGTTTTTCATGGTTGAAGGGTGCGATATGCCATGGTCGGAAAAAAACCGTGGTAGATTCTTTGGTGACGGGGCTTTTACCACGGAGGACATCCTTTGCGCAAGACTTTTCGACCATGAAACATGGGCCTTCAACCATGAAAACCGCCCATTTTAAAAGCCAAAATTTTGGAGTGTATAGTGATCTATGCCTTACAATAGCCGACCAAATACCACCGAGACACTACCAGAAATCCACCATCTCCAAAAGAGAAGCCTCTAAGAAGGGAACAGTGCACAAGCACCATCATCGCCCTTATCAACAACTATGGGTTTTCACCCTGGAGAAAGTAGGAACTCACAAAACAATGCCTTCAACAAGACCATTGCCAGGCACAACCAACTAAGTCTAGACCATGGATTTTCACCCTGCAAGTTTGAACTCGGGAGTCCTCCTTTACTGTCTCCCCCACTTTCTGATGTCACTGCTATTGGAAATATGCCCTAGAGACAAATAGTAATAAGGATTATTATCATATTTCATAAAGTTTATGATTAAGTCTTACATAATGCTGTAACTGTATTGAAAGGAAACATTAATATACGTGTGATATGTAAACAACCAGGAGTTCCTGGTGATACTCTAGTCACTGGTTCATTGGTCAATAGATGATCAAGGTTTCCTGATCATGTGGCATTTATGCCTGTTGGAAATGGAGTCACTTCATTACGAGGATGAGATTATGAACTAATACCCAACCTAAACATCATGACCCGATCATGTCATGAAGTTCAGTTTATGATGATTATAATAGAACTAGTGTACTATTTCTTCGACCATGAGGTTATATCAATCACTATCACCCGAGGGTACTCTTATAGCATTAAACGTCACACAGTTAAATGGTGATCATAAAGGTGTGTTAAGGTATTCGGAGGAACTATAGTGACAATATATGTCAAGAGCAGGATTTGTCCATCCGCATGATGGAAAGATACTCGAGGGCCCACTCGGAGAAGTTATATCCAATAGTTGCACATCATGTGATTTGATCACGGGGTATATCACTTGTAGGAACGATTCAAGTAGCATTTGTCGATAATGATATTGAACCCGACATGGTGATGTCATTGACCAGATCTCGGACAATTCAAGTATCGAGAGATAAAAGGAAGAAGAGATGATGTTCATGGTTCAAACGACGAAAGATTTCATGGAATGCATAGGGGTCACATGGCCATCCAGGTCCCTCTGTTGATCATTGGTGCAGGAGGGTCCCGACCATTCCTGGAGTGTTCCCTAAATGTGGGGTATCATGCTTAATGGCTTGGTGATGCTTAGAGAGTGTTTTTATGATCGGTAGAATCACCGAAGAAAGAGAAGAGAGAAAACCGGAAGGGTTTTGGTATGTTCGGAGGATGTCCGGAGTGGAGGTGGAAGGTGTTCCATATCCATGGAGATTGAATAATATGTGAATGAATGTTAAATATTGATTTAAGAATTTATTCATAATTATTTAATAAAGAGAAAATCAATTAAAGGGTCAAAAGCCTTAATGGGCCAAATTCAGAGGGAGAAGGGCCCTGAGGGAAAGACCAAGGAGGAAGGTGTGGGGCCCCCGGATTAATCCTCCGAGAATCCCTGTTATGCATACAATCACGATCCCATGATAAGTTACTCGTGGCATATAACAAAAAATTATCAAAGTAAACATCCAATACATAAAGAATATCTATCATACCTTATTTTCCATTATGGCTACATCGATCAATCATCAGCGGAACTTCATTAAGCGTAGAGCCCGAGCCATGCCTTAACCTACAGGCAACGGACTGGGAGAACGTCCTAGCTCACATAGTCGTCCACTTCACCTTCTTCTCGATATCTGACCAAGTTAATAGCCAGGGACAATGCCAGTGAGTACTTTGAATGCACACACAAACCACCTCAAGAAAATAATAATAACAAGAGGATATGCAACATGGCTGTGGTAGTAGGAGGGATCCAAGAGGGGTTCTTTTCTCAATTAGTTTCTCTTGTAGATATAGCATCTACATATCTTTGTTGAAAACTTTTGTAAACGATTTTGGAAACCTTTTTAAAAGTTTTGTAAACACTAGGATTGGGATACCCATTTGTTCCCGTCTTCAGGTTGTCCCGTGACCAAACTCCTTTCTCCTCCTTCCGACCATTCCATGGTCAAAACCTTTCTCCTTTACGACCATCCCATGGTCAAAACATTTCCAAAGTCATTTCCTTGTCGAAATCCTTTTTGAAAACAAAACCAGCACCGCTCTACAGCAACCTTCCCAACCGTCAATGACCGCAGACACGACTATTCGAATATATTTACCCTCTACAGAGGTTGCACACTTTACCCACACCATCCTGGTACACTACCCTGATCTACACCGATCGTGGGTCGAGTAACCAATCAAGACTCTCTGAATGCCCACTCCAATATATGTGTCTACCCTATGAGTATTGTTCCCCTCAACACCAGGACGTCGGGTACCGAGGACCAACCGGAGCGCATTTTACACTTCACATAGTGGGCGCTTTCAATGAGGGGCTCATAGTAACGCGTGGAGACTCGCAGACCCTTCGTTCCTTCTCCAGGTCGATGTCCCACATGGACCCTTACGTGAGAAGGCCCACCCTCCAGGGATTTTTATCCCCTGTAGTTGTTGCGAAGAAGCTTATACCAGAATAAACAAACATCAAATCCAGCCCTGTCCCATTCCAGAGTAATGTGGTTGCACATGGTTAATTATTCTAGCAAAACTGCAAAGAACCGGGTGCGTTATCGTAAACCTTTTTCCTCCATCTTTACTTCATCATTTTGTAAAACAAAATCTTTTCTTTCTCAACATCTCTTGGGAGGTCCCAGCTCACCAAGGTTTTATCATAAAACATTGGGTAAAACTTTTTCTGGGGTCTTCCCATCCTCTAGCTTTGCTTTGGCTAAAACAGGGTCTGCAAGAAGGGGTATGGCGTATTACACCATCTACCATACTAGGGACAAGTAGGTGTCATCAAGGGGGTTGTACTTAGTAGTACCAATGTGTAATAGTTCGGAGGAGCCAAACCACTACCATATATACATCAATATATAGTAAACAATGCAGTTTTGATAAACAGTAGATAAAACATGCATAAGTAAAACGGTAGGACAAGGCTTATGAGCAAGAAGGTGGCTTGCCTGATGATCAGCAATATGGAAATATGTGTCCCTGGACTTCTTCTTCGAATACCCAAAAAATACCAATACCAATAATAATAAGATCTCTTCTTCTCGGCGTCAATACAAGCGCAACTATCGTTGTCATCGAGTATACATGCAAACAAGCAAGACCACAATCAAAACAAGGCATAAAAAAATCAATACATACAGCAAGCAATGAACAATACAAGTTTACAATTCAGTAGGTCTTAGGAAGAATGGATTAACAAGATTGGCCTTGTCATGGAAATATAGAAGAAAATCCGGTAGGATTTATAGTCTAGAAACTACCTAAGAGATGGATTTTGTACCAAGACCATATCCTGTATGATCATGTAAAAATGGTACCATCAGATAGGTATTGATAAATGAAACGAACAAAAGAGGTTTCACTATTTTATCACTTTTCTTTGATTTCTTAAGAAAATTCTAGTGATAAAATCTCTAGTTTAAGGAAATAATTTACCAGAAAAGTTCTGGAGCTCCAAAAATTATTTTCTTGGATGGTTAAGTGGTTTTTGATGTACTTAGTATCTGAGAGTTGGAATTACTCCAAAATTGTTACCAGAATGCCCTCAGGAAATTCCCAAAGGCAGTTATGTAGCTGTTTTGTCTTTTTCACCAAATTAAATCTACAAAAGCTTTTGATTTGATTCCAAGGGCACATGGTAGAAATTTAGAATACCTTTCTGTAGAAATTGGAATTACCCAGTTTGGATATCAAGAACTACTGGAGTTGTTTATTTAGTGAAATGAGTCTACACAGAATAGTTTAGTTCCTTATAATTGAACCAGGGCTCAGTAAAGTTTGAAATGATGGGGTTTGATAGGGGTTTATATGGAGTTTTACTAGGAGTTGGAATTAGTCCAATACCTCTGTTGGTTTGACCTAGAAAAATTCCTAAAGGCATATTATGGCTGTTTTTGTTATTTTTACCAATGTTAAAATATAGTTCACCTTTACATGAGATAAATGCTAGATGGTAGGCCTATGGGTATACTTTCAAAGGAACTTGGTTTCACCCATTTTGGAGATGTGTAGGTCACTATGGAATTATTTAGTGCAAAAGACAACCTTTAGTGGATTAATTGCCAATAAATAATGAAAATTATGTTTGGCAAGGGACCAGTTCTGCATGTTGCACAAAACACACATGAAAATGATAAAAAAATTATTTGGACAAAATATGGTATTTTTTATTTCTAAAACCATTTAAACCAAAGGGGATATTTGCAGATATGGTGGAAATTGATAAAAGGGGATGTTGGGGGCGGGTTGGTTTCATGGGGAGGATGAGCCGCACAGAGGGCTCACCGGCGGCATAGGGGCGATGGCGGGGGTGCAGGTTGACGCGGTGCATCGGGCCGTGCAGAAAGAGGGGCCGCATCGGGGTTTACCGCGCCGAGACCTAGCTCGCGCAGACACGCCCACGAAGCACTCTCGAGAGCTCGCCGGAGAAGGTACCTGCGACGGATCTAAGCAGAGCTACGAGGTAGGGTTAGATAAAATGGAGTTAGTAGAGGGTAGCCATGCATGCAAGGGGAGAAGAAGGGCAGGCAAAGACCACTGCTTCGAGATTCATGTGGAAGGCCGAGAACGTGAGTTCCTCCTTTTCCTGGGCGGGGCAGGGCAGGGAGAGGATGGGGAGCTTGGGGGTGGTAAGTGGGAGAGAGAGTAGGGAAATGAGGGGCAGAGGGAGGCGTGGGGTGGACTCTGGCTTATTTAACCCAGGGAGGGAGAGCTTGATGTACAATGTCCATTTTGGACATTGGGGAGAGGTGGTGGCCAGGGGTTAGTCATTTTGGGCAGTGGAGGGTTGCTAGTTAGCTCCACTTCTGCTGAGCATGGTCTAAAGTGACCAGGAGAGGGAGTGGGGTGGATTCTTGGACTTGGTGGCCGATATGGGGAGCTTGATGCTCATTGGGGGTATCCCCATGAATGGGTGCATGGTTTTCGAGCTGGGCTAGTTCTGGGTGGCATGTGGGACCATTACTTGACCAAAGAGGGTGGGGAGGCGTGCTTCTGTGGGGTATGGGGAGATACATCATTTAAAGCAAGATCCTCTTCTCTCCTTCTTGTATGCACATGAGGCAAGAGAGGGGAAGCTATAGTAGATTTTCTGCAGAGCACGACCAGAAGGGGAGGGTCATGGTTGATGTGGTGAGTGATGGAGAGCTCTGGTGATGCTTTTATTTGGTTTAAGTCACTAATCCCTTAGGTTTGCCATATTTGATCAAAATGAGCCTCGTGAAGGAAGGTTAATAATTTGCATTGGGCAATGTGGGAATATGGTACTGGTAGATGGGTATGGTTGAGGCACAACTCTAGGAATTATTTTAGGATTTTATGACTATTTTAAATCCTCAATTTATCACTTATTCAAAAAGTGCAGAAATGATTTCTGGAAGCTCATTTGATATTCTTGAATTGGACAAGATGATTTTTTGATGTGAGATGGTCCCAAATGTGAATACACACTTGGGGGAATTTTCCCAAGATTTATTGAGGCTTAAAAGTATTTAAAACAATTATTATTTTATTTCTACCATTTAAGAAAATAGGCAAAAAGAAATATTTATTTTTTAAGTGGGAAGATAGGCTATTATATATGGGCCTCAAAAGTGCTTAGATTTGGGGATTTGTTTTGGCAAAAACCAAATTTCCTTTGGGAAAGGAGTTTTGGAGATTTTGTCTATTAAAGAGATTAATTAGATTTGGAGCCATAATAATTATGGATAATATTTGATAAATCTTGATGATCAAGGTAGATGATATAGACAAGGTGTAGCAAGCATTTTCAACCTTGGGAATTGGAAATCCAACTTAAATTAGATGGAAAACAAGGAGTTGGGGATCTAGGGTGATGTTATTTTATACCACCAAAACCTTGTTGGATCTTGGAGATCAGAGCTCACCTTGATGCAATGGATATATGTATAGTTAGACCAAGTCATATAGATGATCATGGAAGAAGGAGTTTGGATTGGTTACATTTGAGGTGGTTTGGAAGTGATGGAAAACTTTGTTGAAAATAAGGCTAACATACCAGATGGGTCATGATGCCTTACAAACCATGTGGGTTTAGGAAGCACAAAGATCCACTTGGAACAAGTGAAGTATATATTGATATACCTATATGAGTAGAACACAACCATGCAAATATTTGGTCCATATAAGGTTGGATGGTGGTGTGAGCTTCTATCAAAGTAGGCATGTTGACTAGATTTGCAGGAAAAGTTATTTTCCTGCCTGCAAAACCATCAAGAACAAGTGGGTTAGAGGATGATATAACCAAGGGAAAAGTGGGCATTGGTAGTCCTTAGGATGGTTAACAATATGGTTCAAGTGCATTACCAAAAAATCACAAGGGTTGAGAAAGGGAGACATCCAAAAAGGTGATGTTGAAACAGATTCTAGACTTAAGCAAATTTGGCAGATTTGACTTGGAAGCTTCTAGAATTAGATCACTTCAGAGCTGATCTGGTTAAGGGTTTTGGATGATCACCTAGTATCTAGAGATTATATCCATATTGTATTCTTGCTTAGGGTTTGGTGATTTTAGAGTATCTTGATCCCAGAGGATGAGCTCCTAGGGTAGCTCATGCTACTTCTAAGCAATCAAGTCAAACAACAGATCAAGGCAACTCATCTTACAAACAAATCAACTACTACTAGGCTTACCATCAAGCTTAGCTTGAGGTAAGGATGGGCAATTTTGAAAGGTTGGAGTTTGAATAAGGTAAGAGTCCTTGGTATCCCTACCAAGAGTAGAATTAAGAAGTTTTATACAAGGTTTTGAGAATCCTAGAGGTAGGAGTAGTTGAAGGTTCTGTCTTGAGAACATAAGGAGATTGTATTATATATCTCTCCGTAGTTTTGTCATTAGAAGCTACTAAAATAGTATTGGTTACATAAGCATTTTGGCTCATGTTTTGAAATGCCAGAACATTTGAGAATATGTAAAATGAGCCACGATAGTTTTGTTAAATAGCTTTTGTCAACTGATGGTGAGGTAAGGAGTAACATATGGTATACACTCACATGCACAAGCAAAAACAAACAACAAGCAAACACTGCACCAATGTACAAGAAAAAGTTTCTGTTCCCCTGATTTTTGCATTCTGGACAACTAGTCAGGGTTGCTGAAGCAAAAACAAACAACAAGCAAACACTGCACCAATGTACAAGAAAAAGTTTCTGTTCCCCTGATTTTTGCATTCTGGACAACTAGTCAGGGTTGCTGAAATTGGGATGTTACAGAAGGAGCAAGGGGATAGCTAGCTAGGCCTTGGCCACCCGTGTGGAGCCCACTTGGGCCTCCTTGGCCGGCCGGCCGCTGCCCCCTTTCGCCTCTATTTGTTTACTCCGACATGGCTAAGCTAGTTGGGTTGCGGGTGGGATTTCCCCTATATATAGTGGGGTATTTTGACCAAATAAATACAACCAATATTCAATAAAGGTTTCCTCACTTTTGGAGAGACCTCCAGTTGATATCTCTCTCTCTCTCTCTCTATATATATATATATATATCTCCCGTGACCATGGTCCCAAGTTCGGACTACGCGAACGAGAGTCTTGTTCACCATGGAGCACCGTCGCGCTGTGTGATTCGGATCCAGGAGCTCTACTTCCGCAACTGTTGCTGGATCGGGCAGGCACCGGATGCATGTAACTCCCTGTGAGGTGCAACATTTGAGGCACTAGGATTCGTTGGAGACACGGGACTTCATCACGACCTTGAGGTCAGCTTTGGCTCATATACATCAACCACACTCTCCCAAGCGTTGACTATGATTTTTGGTCTTCAAGGGTATGTTCGCAAAAAGCCCCTCCCATTACTGCATTACTAATAGATAGGTTCTGGCAACAGGGTTCAGGGCTGTAGGGTAAAATTTATTGTTTTCATACGAGAACCCCTATAGTGGTATCAAAGCTAGATCGATGTGCAGTATTGCTAAGTACGGGTAGAATACACAAGATGTAGCGTGTGGGCGTTGATCTTTTAGTTGCTAGCCTCCCACGTGTACTTGTGTATACCACAGCAATGCTTGATGAAGCGGCCCCCAACCAACTTTACGGGTTCATTCGCGAGACTAGTCCACACTTGACATACGGCTTGTACTATAAAATGTGGCTTTGGGGGTGTATGTCTCTCTCGCATTAGTTGGTATGCCATTTGCAACAGAGGCCTCAAAAGGGGTGTAGTATAGATAACTACTTGATCAGCGTTCTGATGAAAGTTCGTAGGTAAGAATGTTTCTTGTGCGAAAGCCCATTCAGCCACGTAAAATACGCAAATATAAAGTAGAGGCGTCTAACTTTGTTTTTAGGGGGCGTTATGATGTGATATGGCTATGGCAAAGTTAAAGGAAGTTTAATTTATGTTGCTAAGTAGTAGTATATGAAAATGGAAATGATGCACTACCACCCCGGAAGGCACTAGTGCCCTGGTGCCTACGGCGTCGGAACCCTAGCACCGGAATCTGTAGGCACGGGATGGAAATCACGACGAGAAGGACCATATTGCATCACTCGTACATTCAATGTTTATTGTTTGTATATCTTATTGTCTGCTAGTATTACATACTCGACGGTAGCCTAATGATATGATCCCTATTAAAATACCAATGAAAGTTCTCCCTTAGTGTGCCCATCAAGAAACTTCTTCGGTATGAGGCAGGCTGTGACGAACGGGTGTCAGACATATCTACATTCGCATATAGTGGGTGTACTCCATGTTACACAGATCCATGTTACACAGCGAATACACTAAGGTTGAGTTGGCGAGCCTAGCATATGTACATATGGCCACGGAACACAGCTATCGAAAGATCAATCACGAGTCACATGGATGATGTGATCAATGGCTGTTACGATCGACCCTAGCACCCAGATCAATGGTTGTGACGATCGAGGGAGATGTGGGGAAAAGGGATCATGTAATCACTAGAACCCTTCTGGGATAGGTGTTTTTAGTGGAGTTATTATTTAACTCATTTAATTATAAACTTAGTCTAAAATCCTTTTTGCAATTATAAATGTAGAGATGGCTAACCGTGAAGCTTACTTTGACGTTGATGAGTGGGTAGTTGATGAGAAACTTAGACTTGATGGATCCAACTTCCCTGGTTGGCTTGTTCGCCTGAATGGTCTCCTTACTAGGAATCATGTGCTAGATTACATACGCCGCACGAAGGAATTGGCCGAGCCTGATGGCCTTGAGACCCCACAAGAGCGGGCAGACCGCTACTATCGCCTAGATATGTCAACATTCATCCAGATCATAATGTGTCTCGGAATGGTGGATGAACTACATCCTCTCATGGGTGATGTCGACCCATATTCGATGGTGGATCCGCTAAGAGCAGAGTTCATAAGCCATGTGTGCATGTGGAAGCAAGAGTTGCTTGGAGAGTTCCTTTCCATAAAGATGGAGGAACACACTTGTCTGAAGAGTCACTTGGAGCGAATGCTTGATGCACACATGACACTGGTTTACTTCATGGAAGAATGGATGACTGAGCCATTTGTGATAGGCATGCTGCTTCGATCACTACCTCCCATCTACGAAGGACATGTCCGGAGTAGCATTATGAGCGGTGATACGGAAACATTGGATTTCCAGGATTTCATATTAAGTTTCAGAAACGTAAAGGTTGAACCAATCACCGGAGGGGTCATCGATGACTAAGGTATATATTTGATATACAGATTTATAAATGTTATAATCTAGCAAACACATATCACTACAAGAAAAGTATGCTTTTACAATGGTTGATTTTCGTGGTTGAAGGCCTGTTTTTTTGGCTAAAAAGTCTTCTACAATGGATGCCCTTCATGTTAAAAGCCCCGTCACAAAAGAATCTACCACAGTTTTTTCCGACCGTGGCGGATCGAACCTTTAGCCACGAAAACTTTTTCTGTCATAGATTTGTTTGCTAGCCACGTTGACTGCTGACGTCATGCAAAATGCGACGTGGCACCTGCCGTTAATGGCCAGTTACCGCCATTAACAATCACAGAAACCATGGCAGAAGCCTGACACAGACAAGGTCTGCTAATTGTTAAGTGGGCCGACCCACGAGGAGAGCCCAATAAGATTATGGCCCTTTACTCTTTCGCCGTGTACTGTTTGACGTGGCGCATTAATGAATCCATCTAGGGCCCGTACGATTTCAGGCCCGTTACTGTTTCAAACCAAAGAATGCCCACTTTGGTAGAATAATATGCGGCCCATTAGGGGCCTACGCCAGTAGGTCAGGCACGGTTCAGGCTTGCAGGCGGCCCGTTACTATTCGTACAGCCCGTGGGGTCTGCTCCTATTCTACCCATTTACTGTTACGACCTTTTACATTTCTAGGTTACTATTGTTATGATCCTTTACTATTTTGGCCTTTCATTGTTCTAGACTTTTACTGTTCCGGCCATTCACTGGTTAGGCATTTTGCTCTTATGGCCTTCTGCTGTTCTGACCATTTACTGTTCAAGCCTTTTTACTCTTCTGTCTGTTTTGCTCTGCTGGCCCTCTACTGTGCGGGCTTTTTACTGTTCACGCATTTTACTATTTCAGGTCTTTTACTGTTGACGTATACTAATCTTCAGAACCATTACTGTTCGGGCCTTTTACTGTTCTAGCCTGTTGTTGTTCAGCCATGTACGTTTTCAGGGCGTTGGCCGCTTATGAGGCCCACCAATATTATGATCTACAACTTACGGCCTTTTATTGTTTATTGGGACCATCTGCTAGCCAGCATATTTGTGTATTCTATAACTATAGTGCAATTCTAGTTTTAAATAGTTTGTTAGTATTTTGGCCCACTAATGTTCATGCTAGGGTCACCCTATTACATCAATAGCTATTTTTGAAAATTTATTACGACCAGAATTTTAATAAAAGCAAGATGAAGCATTACAGAGACATCGCCAAACATGGGTTGGAACAGGGTTTCTACTACAGAGCTTACATCCCCATAGAAGTAACAACTGGCATACCATGGTAGTTGTAGAAGATATTATCACGTAGACGGTCCATTAAATATTGTCGATCTTTTAGTTTATGTATCTGTTCACGTGTAATCGTGATTATTCCATAGATTTGCTCTGTTTCTTGTTCAATTAAATTAAATGTTTAGAGTGCAGTCGTAACACCTCAATCTGCTAGAAAAACTGAAACTGTGGGCCGATGCAAGCAATAATCACTGTCACTACTGCTTTGTGAAATGACTTCAATACTTAATTTAGGATTCCTCCCTTCTGCCCTATAGCTTCATGTGCAGCCTGAAACAAAGAAAAAAGTCAGCACATCATACCAGCTAACTTGCAGCCATCTTATATGTAAAATAGTTCTGATTCGTCATTGGCTAGGAACAATCCATGATGTGCCTCATACATCTCTTTCCAGAATAACAGGAACTGTCGATGTCATGGACAGATGCGTACATGTGCCAGTATCATAGCCACTATGAAACAAACACTACATGTTATTTGCATGCTGAAACTAAAACATATTAAGTTAGAGCAGCAAAGGAGGCGAAAAAACACCATGTTTGTTGTCAAAGAATTTCAAAATTGGCATTGTCCTAATATAACAAATCAAGCCATCAACATGTGTGTCTCATGCAGACTAACTAAACTAGTGTGGCAATGAATTTAGGGAATTAAGCAACTCAACTCTTTCCCTCATAAACTAATCATATCACTACATAACGGAAATATAGAAAATATAACAAACAGAGGTGCGTGAGATTCCTTCAGCTTCTTAGAACTGGTTGGGACAACAAAGCATTAACCTAAAATATAAAAAAACATTTAAAATGGTCTATAGTATGAACTATCCAAAAAAGTGACCTCCAACCATAGGTGGCATTGATTTAATCACCAGGGAACAATGATAGTACCATGAAAAAACAAGCAATAGATCAAGTGTCTAAAATAAACTACCAGAATCATTTCAGATAAACAAGATATCAACCATTCCTTTTCAGTAGCTAGATCATTCAAATATTTTGATCTTCGGGCCATTAAATAAGAAAATAAGAGAAGCAAAGAGATGGGTTATTCGCTGCCAAAACAATAGTTGGATGCATCCAAAAAGTAGCACAAACCTTCTTTGTAATCCCTACACCTATTGTATTTCCAACTGCTGACAGTATCATCATGCATATAACCTGGCAAGAAAATCCAGTAGACAAACAAGCAAATGATACATTGTGCACCTTTCAAGGTCAATGAAGTATTTAAACAATGTATATCTGGGAACCATGTCAGGATATAGCATTAATGCAATCACAAGTCAACTAACAATTCACAGGAACCATAACCAATTGAACCATCTGGTGGCTAATATTAAATTCAAAAGATCATATGATCATGTATAGATGAAAATCTCTTGTTTATTATTAATCAAACATTGTATTTTTCACAGAAATTGCCATCCCTAGTTTGGGACTGATGTGGCTCGAACCCGCAGCTTCCGCCTTGACAGGGCGGTGCTCTGACTTTTTAAGTTAAGAAAATCATTACATTGCTTTAATCACGAGCAAACTAAAGAATCAAATTGGCAATAGAATCTATATGTGCATCATGTAGAGTAGCTATTGAGGTAATGAATTAAGAAATCAAACACCAGGTGCACGATAGACTTCCAGATCATATTAAGATGGTTATAGTACATATATATAGTAATTGGGGATCATATTAGATGATAATAGCTATAACAATATAACTATGAGTATTCTAGATAGAACTCCCTCCGTTTCAAAATATGAGATGTTATGGATTTTGTGAAATGAATGTATCTAGACACCCTTTAGTGTTGGTAGAGTAACTTGGACTAATATTGTATGCATTTTAACTAGTCCAAGTTACTCCCCACCAAGACCAAGTAATTTATACTAGTCTCATACATATAACACTAGACTATGTTACTACCTCCAGAGTGCATATAAGATCAATCATGGTGGTGATCTCTCATATTATAATAGAATATAGATTAGCATAAAAGTCGATATACTTCAATCACCACCACCTAATCATGGTCTAGTTAACGTATATATATAGATAGAATATCATCAGTCAAATTTAGGAAAAAGAGATCTTCACCATGATTGAGTGCGCAAATTGAATTATAAATCAAGGGATTTACATTTGGTCTTTGTGCAGTACCGTTAAAGGCCATCTTGTTCTAATCATTGGCCAACTCATGTGGTGCCGACACTAGACAATGTGACTACCTCCAGAGTGCAAACAAACTATTAAATATAGCAGAAAAATACAATAATAGATTATAAATTAGCATACAAGTGGATATACTTAAATTACCACCATATAATCATAGTCTAGTTGACGCATATGTAGATATATAGATAGATATATAGATAGATAGATATGATGATGAGTCAAATATAGCAAAGAATGGATCATCACGATGATTGTGTGAAAAAATGATTTATAAATCATGAGATTTAGAATTGGTCTTTGTTACATAGCATAAAAAGATAGCATAAAAGTGGATATACTTAAATCACCACCACCTAATCATGGTCTAGTTAACAAATATATAGATAGATAGACAGATGAACACAAGTCAAATATAGAAAGAATAGATCATCACCATAATCAAGTGAGCACATTAAATTACAAATCAAGGGATTTACGTTTAGTTTTTCTCTAGTATTGTTTAAGGTCAACCTTGTTCTAATCATTAGGCGACTCATGTGGTACCTCGTACAAACAAGCATCTGACACAAAGAAGATATTAGTAGAAACAAGAGACTTACTATTTCTCTTTGTGCAGTCGCGTTGGAGTGCAACCTGTTATCAGTTCGTTCTTTGAAGACATCTACCGCATCCAGTACTTGGATAGACGATCCATCTAAATTATTGTTGCTCCTATGCATATAGGTTCAAGCCACTCATTCACATAAAACAGGTTTGCATTTAGCAATAGAAAGGAATAGGTAATTACAAGATTGTAGGGGCAATTCGCTCTACGATTCTCTATGTTCCCTGTGAGAGGAAATAATATCAGAAAATGGTTGTTGCTGTTTACAAAGAACCAAATAGACATAAAGTATAGTAACTTGTGAACATGTAAAGAAGGTAATGGCGTAATATAAACAAACATTTAAATGGTGTCTAGATACACTACTTTTAGAAAGCTAAAACATCTTATATTTTGAAATGGAGGGAGTTGTACACAATAGGCGGCAGCTACTGTCGGAGCTTAATTGAAAAAATGGAATAACTTGCAGAGGGAATGCAAAACCAACAAGTTTAATCACATAAAATTTGTGATGAATTACATAAGAGAAGGCAGTTACTGTGGTTGCTTAGAACAACCAGATTGAAATTTAAATAGCATAAATTCTGAACTTGTAGAGCAGGAAATGTTAACCTACATGTTCAGTGGCTTAAAACTACCAATGAACTCCAAAATTACATGCAGTCAGTATTGTAGCAACAGACAAAGCAAATGCATATTATGATGACATAACTTGTGAACTTGTAGAACAGGTAGGCAGCTTCAGATGCTCAGTGAATTAACATTTGCCATGAACTGCATAATACCAATGAACTCTAATGATGTCAGTTTTGTACTACCAAAATTGTTTATGTATATTAAGAGTAATTGTTGGTCAAAGAAAAAAAATGCATAACAAGGATGCCTTATACACTCGAAACGGAAGGAGTAGTTTAACACCTGGATTTAACATAGACTACACCGAATTTATCAAGGAAGAGTGGGATATCAATTAAGCCTGTGTTGAGGTAGGAATTTACCACCAATACAGAAATGCAGTTCACTGTCGTAGGCTTATACCTACTATATTCAAACGAACGAACAAGAAGATCTGGTTTACCTAGGTCACGGCATCGTTTACGCATACACAACATCTTTGCGGGTCACCTCAAGGACTCCGAGGGTTCCTGGTAGTGGCGAGTCGGGCTGAAGCAGATAGATCTCGGCGGCGTCTGTGAAGAAGATCTATGGATGTTGTTGATGGGTCTGGCTTGCTTGACAAGATGGCCGGTGAATGATATCTGGTGTATTGCACGACATCGTCAGTGAAGCAGATCTATTACGACCGATTATGGATTCGAGGCGTTGCACAAGAGTGTCGGTGAAGAAGATCTGGTGTAGTGGACTATTGAGTCCGTGAAGCAGATCTAATGCAGCGCACACCAGCGTAGGTGAATTAGTTCAGGTGATGTGGACGAGGGAGTCGGAAAAAACTAACATGGTTTTATGGAATAGGGTGTCAACGAACTAGGTTCGGTAAGGTTTGACGTCGGCTAATCCCGTAGACTAGTCAGGAGTATATGGTATCGAGGTATGGCATGTAGGCCGGCGAAGTGCGGTGGTGCAGAAGCCAGAGGTGGGATAAGGGGTTTGGGGTGGCGTGTGGGCAGGCGAAGTGTGGTGGTGATGTTCCGGTGCGGTGGTGCAGGAGCTGGAGATGAGATAGGGGTTGGGTGGCCTGTAGGAGGGTGAAGTGCGGCGGATATGATTATGGTGCGATGGTGCAGGTGCTAGAGGTGAGACGGGGTTGGGTGGTGTGTAGGCCGGCGAAGTGCTGCGGGGATGCTCCGGTGCGGTGGTTGATGACCCACAAGTATAGGGGGTGTATCTAAGTATTTTCGATAAGTAAGAGTGTCGAACCCAACGAGGAGCAGAAGGTGCTGGCTAGTGGTATGGATCAGGAATTCTCTGCAAATACTTAGCAAACGGATTTTTAGGGGTTTTGATCAAGCAAGTAAACAAAGTACGAGTAAATAAAAGACAGTAGGAATGAATACAACAAGTGGCCCAATCCTCTATGCAGCAAAGGACAAGCCGATTGTATTACTTAAGATGACCAAACATTCTCGAGGACACATGGGAAGACTGCCAAGTGCTTTCGCTTCATATAGTCGATTAATCTTCTTTAGCTTGCTAAGTGTTGTGTGGGTCAACCTGTGCTAATGTACCGCCCCATCCAAGACTAATACATACTTGTGATTATACCCCTTGCAAACATCCGTAAGTAGAAGAAAGTAATTAAGGTAGAAACCTAACCACAACTTTAAACTCTAAGACCCTTACGTCCCTTGTGCAATGGTTTCCTAACGGGGGTTCAGGTTTCTGTCACTCCGGCAACCCCTACGATTAGTAGTCAAATACACAATGAATTCCCCTAGGCCCTTATAGGTGAAGTGTCATGTAGTGGACGTTCACATGACACCACTAGAAGAAGTACACCACAACTTAAATAATAATCTATTGAATCTTTCTCAACGCAACTCCACTACTAACAACAAGACTTCTCCCATGTCCTCAAGAACAAAACGAACTACTCACAAGACATCATATGGATCATGATCAGATATGGAATAATGATGTATAACAATCTGAACATAAACAATAATTCAATGGTTCACTCAATAGCATCAACTACAAAGAGTATTCAACACCGGGAAAGTTTCCCCTATGAACTAATGCAAGATTCAACGCAATTGTTACAGCAATATGGAGATGGTGATGAGGGTGCTGATGGTGATGATGGTGGTGGTGATGATGATGATGATCCCGATGAACTCCAGCTTGATGGTGGTGTTGATGGCGATGATCTCCCCTCTCCGGGAAGGAAATCCCCCGACAGAAATTTGTCTGCTGGAGAGATCTTTCTCTCTCGGTGTTTTCCGCCCCGCAGAGGCGGCGGAATCTTTCTGTGGTTGCTCACCGAGTCTTAGGGTTTCGTGGGGATGATATACGCTAGAGGAGAGAGGCTGCAGTGTGCCAGGGCGGCCAAACCACTCCTAGGCGCGGCCTAGGCCTGCCCGCGCCATGGGGTGGTGTGGGCCCCCTGTGGCCCACCTCCACTCCAACTTCTGGCATACTGAGTCTTCTGGAAAAATAGGATTTTCCATATATTTTCCCGGATTTTCTGATCTTCGCGAATTTTGCCTCCAAACAGCACCTTTTCCATCAGAATCCTGACCGCAGCGGTCCATGCTCCAAAAGTCATCAACCATGCAAAAATAGATGAAATAACATAAGTATCACCTCTCAATACGAAATATATCAATGAATAATAGTGAATTAAGACATAGAATAGTGATGCAAAATGGACATATCAACTCCCCCCAAGCTTAGACTTCGCTTGTCCCCAAGCGAAACTGAGCTCAATAAACATGACCTCAGGTTTATGGAGTGAAGAGTCGATAAAAGAATTCGGACAAGAAGCATCACATTCATCAAATACATAGATCATAATAGAAGACAACTCACTATTATACAACCCAACTTGCAATGAGTAAAGGAAACACAATAAAGATACACAAAGTGAATCATAATTGGTAATGGCAAACTTAGCTCTTGGTCGAAGAATAGTTGATAATTTGCTGGAGTTCACAAATAGCTGGTTTTTCAATGATAGCTTTCAAAGTAGTAAACATCAAGATAAGAGCAAAGTGCAAAACAAGGAACATAAGAAACATGATTGCATAAATCACCATATAAATGAATGAAACACATCAACTCAAAATACTTGCTGATATAGAAGGGGGTAGGTTTACTGACTCAACTACAAAGTAAAAGAAAGGCCCTTCGCAGAGGGAAGCAGGGATTGCAAGTCTCATAAAGAGCTCCCAAAAATTATGATAGTTACTAGCTTTAAGCTCTCATTGCCCCTATCATAGGCATCTTTAGGTGATTAAGGTTAAAGTGATCAAAAATGAAGATATGCATTGACAAGTTGTAAATTGAGAATCTCATGTCCCTTGAATACGAGGGCCGCTCCTCGTGCTACTAAAGTTTAGTCACCTGTAAGTTCTTGTCATCGTAAGCATATGTGTATCATTGAGAACCGCCAACGGGGTACCCCTTGCCCGATGATACGGAAGAATCCCCATATCAAAATGATAAGGCAAGCAGACAACAAGTATCTCAGCAATCTTCTTATTTACCATGGGAATATGGTGCTTTTTCTCTCTTTCCTCTTTTCATAATATCTCTTTTTTTCTCTTTTTTCTCAATCTCTATCTTTTTTTATAAGAAGAATGCTTCATAGATACTCATTATGGTTACGCTGCAGGTTTCCACCACGTCAGCATGGATTAGACCAGTGGCCCAGGCGTTGCTCTAACACACATGCATAACTCCATGGACTTACAAGCTCCCCTTTCATTTCACACTTACGACATCCATAGACAAAAGAACATGATATCAACTTGGTACAAAGTACCAGTGCAATGTTGAAAGCGTTCCCCATGACAGCATGATTCTGCTAATTCACAACTTACAAAGTGCAAGCATATACGCAACATAGGTGAGCACAATGGTTCAAGTTTATTAAATGCAAGAAAGTAAAGTGTGCCATCAAGTTCGTGAGAGCTTTAATCACTAATTTTCACATAACAAGTTTAATTTGGGAGGTAGACAAAACAAGAATTTACTTGGAATAGCAATAATGCTACTAGGTAGGTATGGTGGACGCAAATGGCGTGGGTTTTGGTTTAAGGGAGGGGATGCACGAGAAGAATACCCTCTCAGTACAGGTTTTTGGCTAGCAAGGCTGGGTAGCAAGTACAAGAGTTAAAGGAAACAACCAAACATACAAATGATAAAGACAAACATGCAATCTTCCTTGGAAGCACAAAATATCTTAACTAGAGAATACTAGACTTATGAGCAAATCAAGAAAGAAAGATGATGAAATTATTTTTCTTCTCTAGAGTACTTCTATCCTTTTCTTTTCAACTCTCAAAAAGGTGTTGCTACTGACCGAGCCAGGTTTTCCAAAACCAACTAAATTAACTCAATGATCCCAAAGTGATACCAATGCTAACAACAAGATCAATCATATAACCACGAATTGAAAACTAACATAAGCTATGCAAAAGAGTGAATGATAGAACTTCTCATTAATATTCCATAACAGAAACTCACACCAAGGGATACATATCTAACGAGAGAGGGGACACTTCCATAATGCAAACCATACTACATAATAACTCCTCTATTCATGATATGACTCTACTAATAAGGTAAAAAGATAGAAGATAGTGATGTGATACCGCGGCACTCCCCCAAGCTTGGAACAAACCAAGGGGATGCCAAACCTGAAGACAAGTTACTCCATAGGTGGTGGTGGTATCCTCTTGATGAGCTCCTTGATCAGTTTCCCAAAGTCCTCAATCTCGAAGGTGAGAGTACGAATCAACTCCGAGTTGTGCTCAATACGGCCCATAATCATTTCAGTTTGTGGATCCCAGCTCTTGTGATTCTTTTTCCATTCTTCCCACTTGGAGTCTTCTTTTCCTGCATGGTTATGGATAAAGGTATGGAAGGTATTCTTGGTGTTCGGAGAAGGTGTCCGTGGTGCCAAGCAGTGACGCGGAAGCTTCCCTCCAGTTGACATCCGTGTAGTCCTTCTGATCCTGGCAGGGCTCGCCACCACTCCAATGCTTGCAACGGTAGTGTCGGTATGCGGACATTGGCCTTTCTCCTCTTCACCTTCACTCTTGATCTCCTTCTCCTTCCCGGGGTCTTGGAGGTCTTCCTCCATGGGCTCCTTCCCTTTATCCTTGGCGGACACCATTGTGCTTCTAAGCCATCAAAGAGTGTGTCCTGGCAGAAACAGATCGAACAAAAACACGACGAAAACACGATATACGGACCTCGGGGGATCCGGGGGGTTATATATAATGAAGTTTCATATCAAAAGGGAGGTACTAGGAGAAAACGAGTCGGAGGCGGAGTCCAGGGTGGACTCACCACCTGGTGGCGCGGCCAGGGGAGGGCCCATGCCACAGGGTGGTGTGAGCCACCCTGGCTCCGTTTCCATCCCTTTTTCGCTTCATAGTTTTCATTATTGACTGAAATCTGCAAATATATAGTTGGATTGTATTTTCGCGGAACTTTTCTTACCAGAACTGTTCCCTAGTTGGAAACGGACTCTACAAGTCTCTGAATTTGGTATTTAGTGGATCCTTCCGGAGTCACCACTTGAATCATCAATATCTTCATCTTCATACACTTATTATTGGAGTCATAAAACCCTTCTCTTCCTTATACACCATTATCTCCACTTCCTAGAAATTTCTTTCACACAAAACTTCACATAGTTCCCATTAGCAACATTAGTATAAGTGAAGTGATAAAACCTTTTGAGTCCAACTTCAACTGAAAACCATAAAAACAAAATCTACTGTAGCAACTCCTTATAAAAGCCCAAAAAGAATTCAAAAAGGAAATCAAATAAAGAAGCAAATGCAAGATTGGCAAAATCTGTCAAAACAGACCAGCAGGTAAAGATCAATTTTTTCGAAAATATTCTGTTGCTCAAATCAAAAAGTGCAAAACTAAGGAAAGTTAAATAACAACCTGGGTCAGAAGCACAAAAAATTACAGCTCAATCCGACATACAAAGATCTCTCACGAATTTTTACGGTGAAGCACAAAAATCTGTTTCGGGACAGCAACTTCCCCAAATATTACTTCTCTCTCATTAGAGGTTGATCTTGACACAAAAACCAAAAAAAACGGATAAGGAGCGGTTATTACCGAAGTAATAACTTCCAAGACTCGAAGAAACAAAAACAAACTAAAAGCAAAAACAAATTGGATTGTCTCCCATAAAGCTCTTTCTTTATAGCCATTAAGATGGGCACGATAATATTGAAGAAGCTCTCGTAGGGATATGAATTGAAGCGAAAGAGAGCATTAAGAAGAAAAAACACCCACACATTTAAGTCTAACCCACTTCCTATGCAGGGGGATTTTGTACACAAACAAGTTATTGAAACCAAAGGCAACTTGCATAAGAAGGCAAAAGAAGCGCAATATAAAAACTTTCAGCATAAAACGAGGAAACTTGATATTATTGAGATGCATAAGAACACTTTTCCCTCTCTCATAATAAGTTTCAGTATCATGCATAAACTTAACAATATAGCTATCACAGGGATTATCATAGAAATGATCACTTATTCTAACAAAAAACACAGGAATACTAGCTCTCATAACACTACTATGTGAAACAATATTAGAGGTATCCTTACAAAGGATAGTGTGTCCCTCTTCCTCATACTTAGTGACAAAGTCTTTCACATTTGCTATTATAGGTTGATCAACCATTTGTTTATCAGGTTCAACAGCCTTATTCATACTTTCATTAACCATACTAGCTATCATTGAATGTTCCTTTATCTTAATTGGAAAAGGCATTTTCTCAATATAAGGTTCAGGTAAAACATGATTAGTAGTATAAACTTCAGTATTTCTTGCAAGAACACTCTTAGCAATATCTTTATAAGGTTCATGATACTTATTCCACTTCTTTTTAGGCACTTCAATATAAGAAGCAAAAGCCTTAAAATAAGAAGCAATAGTTTGAGAGTCTAGACTATAAGCATTTTAATATTTTGAAAGTCATCAGTTCCCATAAAAGATTAAATGCATTCATAATCATAATTTATACCTGACTTTCTACCTTTGTCATTCTCCCAAGCTTCAGCATTATCTTGAATACGGTCCAAAAGATCCCATTTAGCTTCTTGTTCCATGCGAGTGAATGATCTAGCACAAGAAGCATCCAATAAATCCTTGTCATGTAGAGGGAGCCTTGCATAAAAGTTATTGATAATAATATTGTTTGGGAGCTCATGAATGGGACATTTGAGCATCAGTAACTTCAATCTCCCCCAAGCTTGAGCTGTACTCTCTCCATCAAGAGGCCAAAAGTTGTATATTTGATTCCGATCTTTATGAATCTCACTAGGAGGATAAAACTTTGAATAAAAGAGAGGCACTATTTCCTCCCATTCTAGAGCTTGACCATTCTTCAGCAGCTTATACCATTCCTCAGCTCTTCCTTTTAGTGATAATGAGAATAACTTCTTCTTAACTTGATTTGTAGTAATACCTGCACACTTGAACAACCCGCATAATTCCTGTATAAAGATTAAATGATCACCGGGATGGACAGTTCCATCCCCAACATAATAGTTATCCATAACACGATCAATAATTCTTGTAGGTATTTTGAAAACATCTTTCTCAGTAGGTGGTGGCTTATATACTACCTTAGCAGTGGTAGTAGCATTACCAAATAAGAAACTCAGCAAATTATCCATAACAAAAATAAAGCAACTAGCAGAAGTAAACAATACTCATAGTAGAAGTTTCCTTTACTAGTTCCACTCTCCAATAGCGCTTCACTCCCCGGCAACGGCGCCAGAAAATAGTCTTGATGACCCACAAGTATAGGGGGTGTATCGCAGTATTTTCAATAAGTAAGAGTGCCGAACCCAATGAGGAGCAGAAGGTGCTGGCTAGTGGTATGGATCAGGAATTCTCTGCAACTACTTAGCAAACGGATTTTTAGGGGTTTTCATAAAGCAATTAAACAAAGTATGAGTAAATAAAAGACAGTAAGAATAAATGCGGCAAGTGTCCCAATCCTTTATGCAGCAAAGGACAAGCCGGTTGTATTACTTAAGATGACCAAACGTTCTCGAGGACACATGGGAAGATTGTCAAGTGCTTTCGCTTCATATAGTCGATTAATCTTCTTTAGCTTGCTAAGTGTTGTGTGGGTGAACCTGTGCTAATGTACCGCCCCATCCAAGACTAATACATACTTGTGATTATACCCCTTGCAAACATCTGTAAGTACAAGAAAGTAATTAAGGTAGAAACCTAACCATAGCTTTAAGACTCTAAGACCCTTACGTCCCTTGTGCAATGATTTCCTAACGGGGGTTCAGGTTTCTGTCACTCCGACAACCCCTACGATTAGTAGCCAAATACACAATGCATTCCCCTAGGCCCTTATAGGTGAAGTGTCATGTAGTCGACGTTCAGATGACACCACTAGAAGAAGTACACCACAACTTAAATAACAATCTATTGAATCTTTCTCAACGCAACTCCACTACTAACAACAAGACTTCTCCCATGTCCTCAAGAACAGAACGAACTACTCACAAGACATCATATGGATCATGATCAGAGATGGAATAATGATGTATAACAATCTGAACATAAACAATAATTCAATGGTTCACTCAATAGCATCAACTACAAGGAGTAATCAACACCGGGAAAGTTTCCCCTATGAACTAATGCAAGATTCAATGCAATTGTTACAGCAATATGGAGATGGTGATGAGGGTGATGATCGTGATGAAGGTGGTGGTGATGATGATGATGATCCCGATGAACTCCAGCTTGATGGTGGTGTTGATGGCGACGATCTCCCCTCTCCGGGAAGGAATTCCCCCGGCAGAAATCTGTCTGCCGGAGAGATCTTTCTCTCTCGGTGTCTTCCGCCCCGCAGAGGCGACAAAATCTTTCTATCGTTGCACCCTGAGTCTTAGGGTTTCGTGGGGATGATATACGCCAGAGGAGAGAGGTTGGAGTGTGCCAGGGCGGCCACACCACTCCTAGGCGCGGCCTAGGCCTGCCCGCGCCATGGGGTGGTGTGGGCCCCCTGTGGCCCACCTCCACTCCATCTTCTGGCATCCTGAGTCTTCTGGAAAAATAGGATTTTCTGATCTTCGCAAATTTTGCCTCCAAACAACATCTTTTCCATTAGAATCCTGACTACAGTGGTCCATGCTCCAAAAGTCATCAACCATGCAAAAATAGATGAAATAACATATGTATCACCTCTCAATACGAAATATATCAATGAATAATACTGAAATAAGACATAGAATCGTGATGCAAAATGGACGTATCAGTGGCGCAGGAGCCAGAGGTGAGAAAGCGGTTAGGGTTTTTCAAAGTGCTATGGGGGAAATGACGTCGGTGGAAGGTGGACTACCCAGCTTTAGAGCTATGGGATCTCCCCGGGAGGGAGGGGATTACGAACCATACCCATGTCCCGAAATTAGTAGATAGGACATTGTCAGGGGTAGAAAAGGAATTTCGTACGGCTACAACTTGGGGCATGTGACCACTCGAAATATTTCGGTCGAGGTGAGTTGGGAGAATTTTCCGCTCTAGGATTTGAATTTGGCTATATAGTTTAGGATCATAAGCATAAAGTATGATGTAGATATGGCATTGACCTTGGTCATTTGTCTTGAAATCCAAGAATTTTGTGTACTCGTCGACAATTATGCTTAAATTCGTTTCAATTTCACCACTTACTTTTAGGTTAGAATTTTACACAGGAGGTGGGAGTACATTTTACATAAAGGACCTACAAAGGGGAAAATTACATTGAGGTCCATACATTTAGCACAAAGGACCCTAAAATTGAGAAAAGAAAATAGTCAGGTTCGGCTCCTTCTCAAGAGAGCATCTGATCGAGCCATACGTTTCATACTACTTCCTCTTCGATTGTTTTACAAATATGGCAAACTATGTTGCCATGCAAATTCTTGGATATGGGATCATCAGCATAAAGTATGATTTAGAGATATGGCCTTGACCTTGTGGTCATTCGGCTTGAAATCCAAGAAAGCTCATACCCATTGATAGTTAAGCTTAAATTCATTTAAATTTCACCACTTACTTTTAGGTTAGCATTTTACATGGTCGGTGGGAGCATATTTTACGTCAAAGACCTAAAAAGGGAAATTTACATGGAGGTCCATACTTTTAGCCCAAAGGACCGTAAATGGAAAACTTTATGGGTTGAGATCAGCTGATCTGAACCAAACTCTTCATACTACTTCCTCTTCGATTGTTTTCAAAATATGGCCAAATTTGTTAACATGTGAATTCTCTCATATGGGGCCATCAGCATTAAGTTTGATGTTGATATGGCCTTGACCTTGGTCGTTCGACTTGAAATCTAAAAATGATCATACTCATTGACAAGTAAGCTTAAATTCGTTTAAATTTCATCACTTACACTTATTGGTTATAATTTTACATGAATGGTGGGACTACATTTTACATCAAGGACCTAAAAAAGGGAAAATTACATCGAGGTCCATACATTTAGCACAATGGACCCTAAAACCAAGCAAGGAAAACAGTCGGGTACGGCTCCTCGAGAGAGCTGCTGATCGGGCCATACTCTTGATACTACTTCCTCTTTCCCAAATTAGGATGCATATTAGGTTTGGTCAAAGTCAATCTTTATAAAGTTTGACCACTTATATGTAAAAACATACTGACTTTTCTAATGACAAATGCATATAATATGAAAATATAGTTCATGATGATTCTAATAACATTGTGTTGATGTCGTACACTTAGTAAAAGTTTATTAAATTTGACTCTGACCAGAAGTAATATGCGTCCTAATTTGGGAAGGAGGGAGTACTACTTTCTTCACGGGGAAAAAAAGGAGCGCTCCTCACTTTTGAACCAGCTTGCTGCGGGTGTGCTTGGTGCTTCCTCTTCCTAGGGTATGGAGGTGGAGTAGTGCAGAGTAGGAAGGCTGGCCAAATCATAATGGTGAGCATCCAATACGATGGGACGTTTTTGTTTTTTGGCTGCCTAGATCAACCAATCCCTTGTCGAGCACTTAAGTAGTACTCGTACTTTTACTAGTAGTACTGCGAATGGCGATCTTTTGAATATCCTTCCCCCCAGATGTTTGTGAAGGAAGTGAAAATTTCGAAACCGGGAAAGTTTGAATTGCTACTCTATTGTACCGTAGTAGTAATACATTTTTCCACCAAGGACCAAAATGGTTCCCACCACCGTAGCTGACGAACACACCAGACACATAAACGGAGCCGCGGACACAAGGAAGGTCGCCGGTCGACGCGCGTGGGCAGCGCCACGTTGTGGATGAGGGATAGATCAGCTGGCAGAGGTGTGGGGTGCTGATGAGGGAGTGAAGGAGAGAGAAAACACAATTTGTTTTGCGTGCATATATATTGTGGTCCTGAAATTTACTATATTCACTTTACCTTGTACTTCGTGTCAGGAACCCTTCCCAGCTTTGCTCTGACATTGCACCGCCTTGAAATCCTCCTCTTCGTAGATCTCTCACTGCCTCCTCTATGCTCATATAGTATCTTCCCGCTCTTTATATTTTAACAGAAAAAAGGAAATAAATTCTTTTTACTTGCTTTTTAGAAAATAAATTCCTATCACATGGAAAATTGAAATTGAATGTTTTTTATTTTTAATATCTTCAATTGTTTTCAAAAGATGGCCAAATTTGTCGGCATGCAAATTCTTGGATATGGAATCATAAGCATAAACTACATTCTACATAAAGGTCCTCAAAAGCGAAAATTACACCGAGGTCCATACATTTAGCACAAAGGACCCTAAAATTGAGCAAAGAAAAAGTCGGGTTCGGCTCCTTCTCGGGAGAGAAGCTGGTCGAGCCATACTCTTCATACTACTTCTTCTTCGATTGTTTTCAAAATATGGCCAAATATGTCGCCACAAAAATTCTTAGATATGGGATCATCAACATAAAGTATGATGTAGAGATATGGCCTTGACCTTGTGGTCCTTCGACTTGAAATCCAAGATTTTTTCATACTCATTGAGAACTATGATTAAATTCGTTGAAATTTCACCACTTACTTTTAGGTTAGCATTTTACACGGTCGGTGGGAGTACATTCTACATAAAGGATCTAAAAAGGGAAAATTACATTGAGGTCCATATATTTAGCACAAAGGACCCTAAAATTGAGCAAAGAAAACAACCGTGTTCGGCTCCTTGTCGAGAGATTAGCTAATCTAAGCCAAACTCTTCATACTACTTCCTCTTTGATTATTTTCAAAATATGGACAAATCTGTCGCCATGCAATTTTTTTGAATATGGGATCATCAACATAAAGTATGATGTAGAGATATGGTCTTGACCTTGTGGTCGTTCTGCTTGAAATCCAAGATTTTTTTCATACTCATTGACAACTATGCATAAATTCGTTGAAATTTCAGCACTTACTTTCAGGTTAGCATTTTACACGGTCAGTGGGAGTACATTCTACATCAAGGACCTAAAAAGGGGAAAATTACATCGAGGTCCATATATTTAGCACAAAGGACCCTAAAATTGAGCAAAGAAAACAATCGGGTTTGACACCTTCTGGAGAGAGCAGCTGATCGAGCCATACTCTTCGTACTACTTTCTCTTCGATTGTTTTCACAATATGGCAAAATCTTTCGCCATGCAAATTCTTGGATACTCAATCATCAAATAAAGTATGATGTATAGATATGGCCTTGACCTTTTGGTCGTTCGGCTTGAAATCAAAGAATGTTCATACTCGTTGACAATTATAAGCTGAAATTCGTTTAAATTTCACCACTTAGTTTTAGGTTAGAATTTTACACGATCGGTGGGGGTACATTTTACAAAAAGGACCTAAAAAGGGGGAAAATTACATCGAGGTCCATACATTTAGCACAAAGGACCCTAAAATTAAGCAAGCAAAACAGTCGGGTTCGGCTCCTTATCGAGAGAGTAGCTGATCTAGCCACACTCTTCATACTAGTTCATCTTCGATTGTTTCCAAAATATGGCCAAATTTGTAGGTATGCAAATTATTGAATATTGGATCATCCGCATAAAGTATGATTTCATATGGCATTGACCTTTGTCGTTCTTCTTGAAATACAAGAATGGTTCATACTCATTGACAAGTAAGCTTAAATTTGTTTAAATATCACCGCTTACTTTTAGGTTAGAACTTTATACGGTCGATTGGAGTACATTTTACATCAGGGACCTCAAAAAGCAAAAATTACATCGAGGTCCATACATTTAGCATAAAGGACCCTAAAAGGAAAAAAATATGGATCGGCTCCTTCTCAAGAGATCAGCTGATCTGAGCCAAACTCTTGATACTACTTCCTCTAGGATTGTTTTCAAAACATGGCTAGATATGTTGCCATGCAAATTCTCTGACATGGGAGCATCAACATATGAAGTATGATGTTGATAGGGCCTTGACCTTGGTCGTTTGGCTTGAAATCCAAGAATTTTCATACTCATTGACAAGTAAGCTTAAAGTAGTTGGTAAAATTTCACCCTTACACTTTTATACCTAAAAAGGGGGAAAATTACAGCGAGGTCCATACATTTAGCAGAAAGGACCCTAAAATTGAGCAAAGAAAATAGTCGGATTAAGCTCCTTCTCAAGAGAGCAGCTGATCCAGCCATATGTTTCATACTACTTCTTCTTCGATTGTTTTACAAATATGGCCAAATATGTCGCCATGCAAATTCTTGGATATGGGATCATCAGCATAAAGTATGATGTAGAGATATGGCCTTAACCTTGTGGTCGTTCGGCTTGAAATCCAAGAAAGTTCATACTCATTGATAGTTAAGCCTAAATTCGTTTAAATTTCACCACTTACTTTTAGATTAGTATTTTACACGGTCGGTGGGAGCATATTTTACACCAAAGACCTAAAAAGGGAAATTTACCTCGCGGTCCATACATTGAGCCCAAAGGATCGTAAATGGAAAAGTTTCTAGTTTGGATCCTTCTCGAGAGATTAGCTCATCTGAGCCAAACTCTTCATACTACTTCCTCTTCGTTTGTTTTCAAAATATGGCCAAATCTGTTCACATGCGAATTCTCTCATATGGGGCCATCAGCATAAAGTATGATGTTGATATGGCCTTGACCTTGGTCGTTCGGCTTGAAATCCAAAAATGTTCATACTCGTAGATAAGTAAGCTTAAATTCGTTTAAATTTCACCACTTACACTTTTTGGTTAGAATTTTACATGGATGGTGGGACTACATTTTACATCAAGGGTCTAAATAAGGGGAAAAGTACATCGAGGTCCATACATTTAGCACAAAGGACCCTAAAACCAAGCAAGGAAAACAGTCGGGTATGGCTCCTCGTGAGAGAAGCTAATCGAGCCATACTCTTCATACTACTTCCTCTTTCCCAAATTAGGATGCATATTAGGTTAGGTCAAAATCAGTCTTTATAAACTTCGACCAACTATATGTAAAAACATACTGACTTTTCTAATGATAAATGCATATAATATGAAAATATAGTTCATGATGATTCTAATAACATTGAGTTGATGTTGTACAGTTAGTCAAAGTTTATTAAATTTGACTCTGACCAGAAGTAATACGCATCCTAATCTGGGAAGGAGGGAGTACTACTTGCTTCACGGGAAAAAAAGGAGCGCTCCTCACTTTCGAACCAGCTTGCTGCGGGTGTGCTTGGCGCTTCCTCTTCCTAGGGTATGGAGGTGGAGTAGTGTTGAGTTGGAAGGCTGACCAGATCATAATGGTGAGCATCCAATGCGATGGGACATTTTTGTTTTTTGGCTGGCCAAAACAACCAATCCCTTGTCCAGCACTTAAGTAGTACTTGTACTTTTACTAGTAGTACTGCGAATGGCGATCTTTTGAATATCCTTCCCCCCGGATGTTTGTGAACGAAATGAAAATTTCGAAACCGGGAAAGTTTGAATTGCTACTCTCTTTTACTGTAGTAGTAATACTTTTTGCCGCCAAGGACCAAAATGGTTCCCAGCAACACAGCTGACGAACACACCAGACACATAAACGGAGCCGCAGACACAAGGCAGGTCGTCGGTCCATGCGCATGTGCAACGCCATGTTGTGGATGAGGGATAGATCAGCCAGCCAAGGTGTGGGGTGTTGATGAGGGAGTGAAGGAGAGAGAAAACACAATTTGTTTTGCGTACTTATATATTGTGGTCCTGAAATTTACTCTACTTACTGTACCCTGTACCTCGTGTTAGGAACCCTTGCCAACTTTGCTCTGACACCGCACTGCCTTGAAATCCTCTTCTTCGAAGCTCTCTCACTGCCTCCTCTGTGCTCATATAGTCTCTTCTCGCTCTTTATTTTTTAAACAGAAAAAAGGAAATAAATTCTTTTTACTTGCTTTTTAGAAAATAAATTCCTATCACTTGGAAAATTGAAATTGATTTTTTTTGTTTTTAATATCTTTGATTGTTTTCAAAAGATGAACAAATTTGTCGGCATGCAAATTCTTGGATATGGGATCATAAGCATAAAGTACATTCTACATAAAGGTCCTAAAAAGGGAAAATTACATCGAGGTCCATACATTTAGCACAAAGGACCCTAAAATTGAGCAATGAAATAGTCGGGTTTGGCTCCTTCGCGGGAGAGAAGTTGGTCGAGCCATACTCTTCATACTACTTCCTATTTGATTGTTATCAAAATATGGCCAAATAATTCGGCACACAAATTCTTGAATATGGGATAATCATTATAAAGTATGATGTAGAGATATGGCATTGACCTTGTGGTCCTTCGTCTTGAAATCCAAGATCTTTTCATACTCGTTGACAACTATGCTTAAATTAATTGAAATTTTAGCACTTACTTTTAGGTTAGCATTTTACACGATCGGTGGGAGTACATTCTACATAAAGGACCTAAAAAAGGGAAAATTACATCGAGGTCCATATATTTAGCACAAAGGACCCTAAAATTGAGCTAAGAAAACAGCCGGGTTTGGCTCCTTCTCGAGAGATTAGCTGATCTTAGCCAAACTCTTCATACTACTTCCTCTTCGACTGTTTTGAAATATGGACAAATCTGTCGCCATGCAAATTCTTGAATATGGGATCATCAACATAAAGTATGATGTAGAGATATGGCCTTGACCTTCTCGTCGTTCGGCTTGACACCCAAGATTTTTTTCATACTCATTGACAACTACGCTTAAATTCATTGAAATTTCACCACTACTTTTAGGTTAGCATTTTACACGGTCAATGGGAGTACATTCTACATCAAGGACATAAAAAGGGGGAAATTACATCATGGTCCATACATTTAGCATGAAGGACCCTAAAATTGAGCAAAGAAAACAGCCGGGTTCGGCTCCTTCTCTAGAGATCAGCTGATTTGAGCCATACTCTTCATACTACTTTCTCTTTGATTGTTTTCACAATATTGCCAAATCTATCGCCATGCAAATTCTTGGATACGCGATCATAAAATAAAGTATGATGTAGAGATATGGCCTTGAACTTGTGGTCGTTTGTCTTGAAATTAAAGAATGTTCATACTTATTGACAACTATAGGCTGAAATTCATTTAAATTTCACAACTTACTTTTAGGTTAGAATATTACAAGGTCGGTGGGAGTACATTTTACAACAAGGACCTAAAAAGTGGCAAAATTACATCGAGGTCCATACATTAAGCACAAAGGACCCTAAAATTAAGCAAGCAAAACAGCAGGGCTCGGCTCCTTCTCGAGAGAGTTGCTGATCGAGCCACACTCTTCATACTACTTCATCTTTGATTGTTTCCAAAATATGGCCGAATTTGTTGGTATGCAAACTCTTGAATATGGGATCATCAACATAAAGTATGATGTTCATATGGACTTGACCTTGGTCGTTCGTCTTGAAATACAAGAATGGTTCATACTCATTGACAACTAAGCTTAAATTCGTTTAAATATCACCACTTACTTTTAGGTTAGAACTTTACACGATCGATTGGAGTACATTTTACATCAGGGACCTCAGAAAAGCAAAAATTACGTCGAGGTCCATACATTTAGCATAAAGGACCCTAAAAGGAAAAAGTTTTGGATCGGCTCCTTCTCTAGAGATCAGCTGATATGAGCCAAAATCTTGATACTACTTCCTCTACGATTCTTTTCAAATCTTGGCCAGATCTGTTGCCATGCAAATTCTCTGACATGGGAGCATCAGCATATAAAGTATGATGTTGGTATGGCCTTGACCTTGGTCGTTCGGCTTGAAATCCAAGAATATTCATACTCATTGACAAGTAAGCTTAACATAATCATGAAAATTTCACCACTTACACTTTTAGACCTAAAAAGGGGGAAAATTACATCGAGGTCCATACATTTAGAACAAAGGACCCTAAAATTCTTAAGTACTCAATCATGAGAATAAAGTATGAAGTAGAGATATGACCTTGACCTTATGGTCTCGTTCGGCTTGTAATCCAAGAATGTTCATACTCGTTGACAAGTAAGCTTAAAATAATCATCTAAATTTCACCACTTACACTTTTAGACCTAAAAAGGGGGAAATTACATCGAGGTCCATACATTTAGCACAAAGGACCCTAAAATTATGCGAGGAAAATAGTCAGGTTCGGCTACTTCTCACAAGAGTTGCTGATCGAGCCATACTCTTCATAGTACTTCATCTTTGATTGTTTTCAAAATATGGCCAAATTTGTCGGTATGTAAATTCTTGAATATGAGATCATCAGCATAAAGTATGATCTAGATATGGCCTTGATCTTGGTCGTTCGTCTTGAAATACAAGAATGGTTCATACTCGTTGACAACTAAGCTGAAATTAGTTTAAATTTCACCACTTACTTTTAGGTTAGAACTTTACATGGTCGATTGGATTACATTTTACATCAGGGACATCACAAAGCAAAAATTACATTGAGGTCCATACATTTAGCATAAAGAACCCTAAAAGGAAAATTTTCGGGTTCGACTCCTTCTCGAGAGATCAGCTGATCTGAGCCAAACTCTTGATACTACTTCCTCTTCAATTGTTTTCAAAACATGGCCAGATCTGTTGCCATGTAAATTGTCTGACATGGGATCATCATCATATAAACTATGATGTTGTTATGGCCTTGACCTTGGTCGTTCTTCTTGAAATCCAAGGATGTTCATACTCGTTGACAAGTAAGCTTAAAATAATCGTCTAAATTTCACCACTTACACTTTTAGACCTAAAAGGGTGAAAATTACATCGAGGTCCATCCATTTAGCACAAAGGACCCTAAAATTCTTAGATACTCGATCATCAGAATAAAGTATGAAGTAGAGATATGGCCTTGACCTTGTGGTCTCGTTTGGCTTGAAATGCAAGAATTTTTCATACTCGTTGACAACTATGCTTAAATTCGTTTAACTTTCACCACTTACTTTAAGGTTAGCACTTTACACGGTCGGTGGGAGTACATTCTACATCAAGGAGCTAAAAAAAGGAAAATTACATCAAGGTCCATACATTTAGCACAAACGACCCTAAAATTGGGCAAAGAAAATAGTCGGGTTTAGCTCCTCCGCGAGAGAGCAGCTGATCGAGCCATCCTCTTCATACTACTTCGTCTTCGATTATTTTCAAATTATGGCTGAATCTGTCGCCATGCAAATTCTTTTATATGTGGATCATCAGCATAAAGTACGATGTATATATCTAGCCTTGACCTTGTGGTCGTTCAGCTTGAAATCCAAGAATTTTTCATACTCGTTGACAACTAAGCCTAAATTCATTTAAATTTCACCACCTATTTTTAGGTTCGAATTTTATACGGTCGGTCGGAGTACATTTTACATCAAGGACTTCAAAAGGGGGAAATTACATCGAGGTCCATACATTTAGCACACAGGACCCTAAAATTAAGAAAGGAAAACATTCTGGTTCGGATCCTTCTCGAGAGAGTAGATAATCGAGACATACTCTTCATACTACTTCATCTTTGATTGTTTTCAAAATATGGCCAAATTTTTCGGCATGCAAATTCTTGGATATGGGATCATGACCTTAGTCGTTCATCTTGATATCCCAGAATGGTTCATACTCGTTGACAACTAAGCTTAAATTTGTTTAAATTTCACCACTTACTTTTAGGTTAGATTTTTACATGGTTAGTTGGAGTACATTTTACATCACGGACCTGAAAAAAGAAAAAATTACATCGAGGTCCATACATTTATAATAAAGCTCTATGAAAGGAGAATTTTCTGGTTCGGCTCCTTCTTGAGAGATCAGCTGATCTGAGAGCCAAACTCTACATACTGCTTCCTCTTTCATTGTTTTCAAAATATGGCAAAATTTGGTGCCATGCAAATTCTCTCATATGGGATCATCAACATAAAGTATGATTTTGATATGGCCTTGACCTTGGCCATTCGGTTTGAAATCCAATAATGGTCATACTCATTAACAAGTAAGCTAAAAACATCGAAATTTCACCACTTACACGTTTAGGTTAGAATTTTACACGGGCGTGGAAGTACATTTTAAAGCAAGGACCTAAAAAGGGAAAATTACATCGAGGTCCATACATTTAGCATAAAGGACCCTAAAATTAAGCAAGGAAATCAGTCGTCTTTGGCTCCTTCTCAAGATAGTAGCTGATCGAGCCATACTCTTCATACTACTTCATCTTTAATTGTTTTCAAAATATGGCCAAATTTGTCGACATGCAAATTTTTGGATATGGGATCATGACCTTGGTAATTTATCTTGAAATCCTAGAATGGTTCATTCTCATTGAAAACTAAGGTTAAATTTGTTTAAATTTCACGACTTACTTTTAGGTGAGATTTTTACACGGTTGGTCAGAGTACATTTTACATCAGGGGCCTGAAGAAAGAAAAAATTACATCGAGGTCCATACATTTATCATAAAGATCCCTAAAAGGAACATTTTGTGGTTCGGCTCCTTCTCGAGAGATTGGCTGATCAGAGCCAAACTCTACATACTACTTCCTCTTTGATTGTTTTCAGAATATGGCCAAATTTATCGCCATGCAAATTCCCTCATATGGGATCATCAACATAAAGTATGATGGTTGATATAGCCTTGACCTTGGTCATTCAACTTGAAATCCAATAATGTTTGTCAACACCCGAATTTTTAATCCCAGATGCCTGTTATGCCATACCTCTCAATCCCAGGATTACCATTTTTGCTAGACATAACATATTGGATATCACAGTACATCATCCATTACAAACCATACATAAGGTCTTACACAAATAAAGGATCTCATAATCCAGTCTTAATACAACAAGCAACTGATTGAATAATAAGCGTCGCGGTGGGGTCCATCTTCAGGGGCATAGGCAAGGCTGACGAAGGCATATAGTCCTAGTTATCATAGCCATCCTGTTGTCCATCATCTTGGTAGTCTCCTTCATAGTCTGGCCATAGGAATAGCCAGGGACAAAAGCCATGAGTACTCTTTAAGTACTCGCAAACTACCACTAACAAGTAGGATAGTACTAAAGTAAATGCTAACTTTGAGTTTAACTATAAAGTTAAGTTTGAAACCTAAGCTGAGTTCTGAAACAAAAAAAGATAAAATAAAGTTCTAGAATCACTTAAGTTGGGAAGCTAGTGTCATAGTCACAACCCTTTTGTGGGAAAGTCAAGTTTCATCATTCATTTCATAAGTCATGAAAAAAACATCTGACAACGAAACAGTATGGCCACTCCAACTATCCATAACCACGGACGTGGCTATTCGAATAGTTTGACACTCTGCAGAGGTGGTACACTTTCACCACAAGATTCGATACATCTGTCAGGGATAACCGTGAATCATCATACTTAGTATGCAGATAATCAAAAATAAACTTTCCTTTACACACCCTATTATAAGCACCTCTCCTATGAGCATGGCCTCCCAACCATGACCATCTGTCATCTTGGGCACTGCATAGGTGGACAACATTGAGAGGTAGCCTCAGCTCAAACCTCTCCCATGAGGTAACTAACACTAATGCATATAAACTTCCGGCTAAGCCTTACCCAAATCAGGTATTATGGTTGTACGATAAAAATTCGAATTGTATCGCATCCGAATCCAACCATTAGCTTTTGTAAAAGGGCTAAGGCTCATGCCTCAACATTTTCATCATCGTAAACCATTTGTGTTTGTCAACACATGTCAAAACATCTCAATAGAATGACTCATCATTCCAAGGTTTTCACAACTCATTTTCACCAAGGGTTCCCATCTAAAGTGAGTCAAGTTTTGATTTAGCTCTAAGCTACTAAGTTAAGAGTGTTCACTAAGGTGGGATGCTAATCTCAATCTCATGTCATAGAATGAAATCTAAGGTTATCTAGATAGGTCAACTTTTATACTCTTTATGCTACCTCCAAAACAATTAAAGGACTTTAATTAATTAAAGAAGTAAAAGCTTGGAAATAAAACTTGGGCTAGGTAATAGTCAAAGTGGTATAACCAAGCATGCCTCATTCATCTTGCTTACGTTATCTAACTTAATTCTAACTTGCTAACAATAGCTTGCATTGTTAATGATGGATTGCTAGTATAATACTTTCAAGTGTTAGCTTGCCTTGGGTAGTGTAGTGGTTGAAGTTTTCTTCCTCCTCCTCTTGGTAGAACTCTTCCTCCTCGAAAGTTTGGTCGGTACTATCGTCTATAAATACATACGAAGTACATAATCACCAAACAATACTTAACTAGTCTACTTAGTATTCTAGGGCACACATTTGATGATTTATTATCATCACAAGCATCACAAGGTTTTATTAACTAGTTTGATTCTTTTTATTTGAGAAAAGTAATTTCTACTCATTGAAATTAACTAAGATTTAATATTCTCCAATTAAAATATGGGATCATGTGGACACATGTCATCACCACATATTCTAACATATGGGAATGTGATTTAAGGGTTGGATCACATTTAATTAAGTTTAAGTTTATTATTTAATAAATTAAGGTGACTAGAAATGCCTATATAGCATTATTTTGGTACTAGTCCAAAGTCACTGCATGTAAACCTTAATATTATTACATATTCAGATAGGCATGGTTAAATGCGATTTTTGAGAGTTGGAAATAACTCAAAACCTATCATGGTTGATTTTATAAAAATGTTTGAATGTGCAGATGCTTCTGTCTTGTTATTTTTACTAGGAGCAATCTCTAACTCTAAATGAATTAAATCTAACGGGCTTGGATAGATCTTTTCAGTAACTTTCTAACAAAATTTGAATTACTCAATTTGGTTTAGTGGATCTTCTTGAATTGAATTTGAACTAAGGGACATAAGTGAGTTCAAACTAAAATGGAAAAACCTATATTTGAATTCATGGGCTAGTGCCGGAAAGGAATTGGGCCGGCCCAGTGGCGCTCCGCGGTGCAGAGGGCGGCTGACAAGCTGGTCCCGCTTGTCAGTGAGACATAAAACCCGAAATGGTATGGAATGATCTAGGCGCTATGATTAGAATAGAGATCAACGGTCCACAGTCGTCGTCGATGAAGGACTCGTTGCCGGCGAGACCGAACCCTAAATGGCCAGTGGGGGTATGGTGAGGGCATACCAGGGCTCCAACTACTGCGGCGAGGCGGGCGATCAAACTAGACGGCGATGGCGGACTCAGGCGAGGTCACAACAGCTCCAGGTGTGGACGAAATCGACGGGGACTTCTCCTCCTCTGCAGCGGGCTCCTCCGGTGCAATTCCGGCGAATTAGGGCTTGAGTGGCTCCGGCGAGATAGGGGAAATGCTTAGGAGGGAGAGGGGAGTGGAATGGTGTGAGGAGTTTGTGCTGGGGAGGGCTCCTTATATAGGCTCGATGAGAGGACAGAGAGGGCGATGGCGAGCTTGTCGGTGATGACGATACAGGGTGCTATCGGTATGGGCGGCGTAGGCAGACGGTGGCCTACCTCCTGGCAGTGCTCTACGACTTCAATGCGTGGCTAGGGGTGGTGCCTAATGGTCGGGAGCTTCCCGCGCTCTGGGAGACAGAGGGGCAGTGCTCGACGCGGCGCACGACGACTGTGGGTCGCGCGGCAGAGCACGGCCATGTCTGGCGGGGTGCTGGGGCCGAGGCGGAGTGGCGTGCATAGTATCGGGTCGAGGGGCGGTCTGTGGCATGCTGGCGGCTAACACGCTCTGGCACGCTCTGGTGCGAGGTCGTAGAGAGAATGGGCGGCAGCGCTGGGGAGTGGTCCAGGGCCTGGCTGGGCTTGGGGAAGGGGCAGGGAGGTGTGGTAGGGTTAGGCGGAGCTAGTGGTGGTGCTGGAACGGCGCGGCGCTATCTGTGGCGCTTTGCCCACGTCTAAGAGCGAATCTGGTTGGGGACTTGGTAGGACTCAGAGGGAACAGGGGAACCAAATGTGCGCTAAAAACTCGACAATGCATTGATCTACAAACAGTATAAGTTAGGAAGAGAAATCTTGTCTGCCACATGTTCGACACAATGGCCGCATGAAAGTTTTATTTCAATTTTGGGCTGATTTTTGGTGGAGTTGTTTGTCACATTCTTAAGCATCTGTGGTTTCTTGGGATTTCAAAATGGAGTTCATTTGAGTGGTTTTTGAATAAGTGTGATCCAGACATATGAACTACATTCAATCTTCAATTGTCATTTGAATTTAGTGTTTGCAAGTTTTTGGGGTGAAACAAAGTGGGCATTGGTACATTACTACTTGTACTAGCAAGGGGTGCAAAGATCCATATTTGTTTCTGTTAAGGATTGAGTTCTAGGAATAGCCCAAGTAGGCATGTTGATTAAAATGGCACAAATGACCATTTGCTTCTTTTATTCATTTTGATTTGCTTTTCTCTGGTTTTTGTTTGGGAATGATATAGATGATGTTTATTTCACCCAAGAATCATTTTACAATCAAAGTATCACTTAATCATGGCAATTCAAATCAACTCCTAAATTATATGCACACACATATGAATGCTTTAATATTTTTAAGGGGAAAAGTTTTTATTAACTCTAAATTTGATGATTTGGATCTTAATAACCTTGGATTAGAGTTTTTAGGATGTTACAAACCTTCCCCCCTTAAACAAAATCTCGTCCCGAGATTTACGAAAAAAACTAGGAACTAAAGAGATCTGGGAACTCTGTCCTAATGTAATCTTCTCGCTCCCAACTAGCTTCTTCTTCGATATGGTTGCTCCATTGAATCTTGAGAAACTTGATACTCTTGGTCCTGGTGGTTCTGTAGGCTTCTTCTAAGATAAGGATGGGTACTTCACGATACGTCAGCTCCTTGTTGATTTCAACAGCTCGGTGATTTCAACAGCTCCTTCTTGAAAACTTCGGCCTTATCCGGCACTTCTAGGCATTTGCGAAGTAACGAGATATGGAACACATTGTGGATGGCTCACATCTCCTCTAGCAGTTCAAGTTGATACGATACTTCTCCTCGACGGTTCAGAATCTTGAAGGGCCCGATATATCTGGGGGCTAACTTTCCTTTCGGACTAAAGCATTGCGTTCCCTTCAATGGCGAAACCTTGAGATATACAAAATCTCCGACATTGAAAGTCAGATCTCTCCTTCTCTTGTCAGTATAACTTTTCTGTCTGGACTGGGCGGTCTTGAGGTGCTCACGTACTTTGTGAACCTTCTCTTCAGCTTCTCGGATAATGCCGGGTCCGAAAATCTAACGCTCTCCTACTTGCGACCAATTCAAAGGGGTGAGGCACTTTCTTCCTTATAGGAACTCAAATGGTGCCATTTGCAGACTGGCTTGGTAACTGTTGTTATATGAGAATTTTGCGAAAGGCAGGCAGTCTTCCCATTTTTATCCATACTCTAACACACAAGCTCTCAACATGTCCTCTAAGATATGGTTTACTCTCTCAGTCTGTCCATCAGTTTGCGGGTGATAAGCGGTGCTAAAGTTCAACTTGGTTCCCAATAATTCCTAGACTTTCTGAAAAAATCTTGAGGTAAATTGGGTTCCTCGATCCGATACTATGGTCTTGGGGGTTCCATGCAGGCTAACAATTCTAGCAATATACAGCTCTGCTAGCTTCGAACTCTGGTAAGTGGTCTTGACAGGTATAAAGTGGGCTACCTTGGAGAATCGATCAACAATGACCCATATTGAGTGATTTCCTCTACTCGAAGTAGGAAAACCAGTGTTAAAGTCCATTCCGACGGAATCCCATTTCCATTCCGGAATCTACAAAGGTTGCAACAGTCCTGTGGGTCTCTAATGTTCTGCTTTGACTCTTTGACAGATGTCACACTTGGCGATGTAGCTTCCGATTTCTCTCTTCGTCTTGTGCCACCAAAATTACTCTTTCAAATCTTGATACATCTTCATTCCTCTAGGGTGGATAGAATAAAGAGTATCATGGGCTTGTTGCATGATAACTTGCTTTGGCTCCGAATCTGCTGGCACACCGATACGTCCTTTGTACCACATAACTCCTTCCTTGTCTTCAGTGAATCCAGGTACCTTTCCCGTACCAGTATGATGTTTGATTCCGTCGATACTTTCATTTCCCTTATGGGCTTCCTTGATTTGGCTAATCAAAGTGGGTTGAAGTTCAATGCTAGCTAAGAATCCTCTGCTAACTAGCTCAGTTCTAAACTGCTCCAACTCCTCATACAAACTTGTTTGCTTCTCCTTGATCATGGTGTTTAGCTTACACGGCAATCTGCTAAGAGCATCCGCTACCACATTGGCTTTGCCGGAGTGATAGTGAATGTCAAGGTCATAATCCTTGATTAACTCTATCCATCTTCTTTGCCTCATATTCAGCTCCTTGTAAGTGAAAATATACTTCAAGCTTTTGTGATCTAAGTAAATCTCACAATGATTACCCATCAGATAATGACGCCATGTCTTTAATGCCAAAACTATGGCTGCTAATTCAATGTCATGGGTCAGATAGTTCTGCTCATGCTGCTTCAGTTGTTGAGACAGATAGGCGATAACTTTGCCTTCTTGCATCAATACACATCCAAGACCAATCTTGGATGCGTCACAATATACATCAAACAACTTCTTGATATCTGGCATGATCAGTATTGGGGCTGATATCAATCTCTTCTCTAGTTCTTGGAAACTGGCTTCACATTTGTCAGTCCATCCAAACTTCTTGTCCTTCTTCAACAATTGGGTCATGGGTCTAGCGATGCTCGAGAATCCCTCTACGAACTTGCGGTAGTAGCCCGCTGATCCAAGGAATGCACGGACTTGGGTTTGAGTGGTTGGGCTTCCCATTCTTTGACATCTTTGATTTTGGCAGGATCAATAGAGACTCCTCCGGCAGACACAATATGTCCTAGGAATCCTACTTCTTTCAGCCAAAACTGACACTTGCTGAACTTGGCATACAACCGATGCTCTCTTAGGGTATCTAGGATGATTCTCAGATGTTTCTCATGCTCTTCTTCTGACTTGGAGTAGATCAAGATATCATCGATAAACACAACGACAAACTTATCCAGGAAATTCATAAATATCTTATTCATGAGATTCATGAAATAAGCAGGGGCATTGGTTAATCCGAAAGACATAACCGTATACTCGTATAAACCATAGCGAGTAGTAAAGGCGGTCTTCGGAATATCCGTTGCACGAATCTTAAGTTGGTGATATCCAGTCCTAAGATCAATCTTTGATAATACCTGGGCACCGGTCAATTAGTCAAATGTATCCTCTATCTTCGGCAAAGGGTACTTGTTTTTGATTGTGACATCATTCAGCTTCCTGTAATCGGTGGACAAACGGTTGCCTCCATCTTTATTGTCGATGAATAACACCGGTGATCTCCATGGCGATGCGCTTGGTTGAATCAAGCCTGTTGCTAGCATAGCATCCAACTGCTTCTTCAGTTCCACTAACTCTGAGGGGTTCATGCTATAGGGTGTCTGGGCTATGGGTCCGGTTCCGGGGATTAGTTTGATAATGAACTCAATATCCCTATCCGGGGGCATACCTGGCAATTCATCTGGGAATACGTCGGGGTATTCGCAGACTACTCTGACTTGGTCAATGGTGGGCAGGGCTAAACTCTTGTTGCACTTGAATTGGGGGGGTAAGGTTTCAGAGATAGGATCTACTGTTACTCCGGAGCTACTGGTCATGGTGATGGCCTTCTTGGCATAGTCTATCAGTCCTTTATGCCTTGACATCCAGTCCATACATTATACTACTTCCAATCCTTTGGTTCTGAGTACAATTAGGTTGGCATAAAAATCTATCCCATGTATTCTGATACGCACAACTTTGCAAATTTTTCTAGCTTTTGTAGTTGAACCAGGGATTTGAACTATCATGACATGCTTCAAGTTGGTTGGGTGAATCTTACTAGTGCATGAAAATTCTTCGGTGACAAATGAATTCGATGCTCGTGAATCAAACAATACCCTTGCTAAAACTGAGTTGACAGAAAACATACCCAGCACTACATCTGGCGCTTCTTGGGCTTCTTCGGTGTTCATGTGGAAGAGACGACCGTTGCGGTTGTGAGGGTTCCCTGGGGCAAATCTCCTCCCTGGTTGAACACGACGCTGTTGTTGAGCTGGGGCATTCACATTGGCAGTGGCGGCAATCTTCTTGGGACACTCATTGGAATAGTGACCCTTCACTCCACACTCGAAACAGGTTATCTGGGACTTATCTTTCGCTGCGACAGGCAGAGCATTGCTTCCAGTTCTGGGTGCAGTGTTGTTGCTGTTGTTGTTGTTGTTGCTCTTGGGAGGGGCATGGTTGAAATTGCTGGTGTTGCCAGAGTGGTTGTTATTTCCTCCGGACTTCACATTGCCTCCGCTACGGTTGGGGTAGCTTGGGCGGGACATTGAGGGTCGGTTGTTCCTTGGTGCATATCCTGGTGAGGGGTTCGGACGGTACTTCTGGTGACTGTTGGATCCAGATTGCTGCATCATATGACTTTTTCGGTTGTTGTTTGCCTGGTTAATCTTTCCTTCCATCTGAATTACAGAGTCGACTAGCTCTTCGAGATCCTCGAAACGGATGTTGCCGAGGACAGTCTACATCTCATCATGCAGTTCCTTCAAGAATCTCTCCTTCTTGGCCTCCATGTTGATCTCATCAGGTGCATACCTTGCAAGCGACATGAATCTGTCACGGTACTCCACCATAGTCATTCTTCCATGCTTCAGTTCTCGTAATTCATCCCTCATTCTGGTGACTAGACCCTGCAACACGTGGGTGTGACTGAACTTGTTTTTGAAGGCTTCCCATGTCATCACTTGACCATGGTTCATTGTGCGGATATTGTTCCACCATGCTCTTGCATCTCCTGCCAGATAGTGGATGGCAAAAATACCTTTCTCGTTGGCGTCCACTCCTGCTACTTCTAAGTTGTTCTCCATTGTCTGTATACAGTCATCAGCATCTAGTGGGTTCTCTGAAGTACTAAAGATTGGGGGATTGGTATTTAGGAAGTTTTTGAGTTTGGATCCATGATGATCCTGATTTCCATGCCCTTGGTTGTTTTGGGCCATCTGGGCGATCTGCTGTTGTGTTGCTAAGTTGGCTTGGCGTTCTGCCCTGCTTGCTTCATGGTCTGTGACTAACATCTGCATGATCTGCAGCATTGGGTCTTGCTATGAGTTGCTCCCTCCGGGGTTTCCACAAGTCATCTGAAGATTGAGATGGATAAAGGGGTAAGAGGGAAAGTTCTAAGGTTCATGGTTTTGGTTTCAAAGCTAAAGCTTTGAGTTTGACTCAGGTTTTTGCAACTAACTTCATTCATTCATTCAAACAAGCACAAGATACAAACACACACACACACACCACAACATCAAAGGGGAAACATATGGTTTTAAGAACCATTCTGCAAGCAACGATATAGTGGGACCGATACATCTCATGCTACGACAGTGATCTAGTGCATCTACTCATCGTCGATGAAGTCGGAGTCCTCATCGTCTGTGTAGAAGTCCACAGCATCTTCCTCCAGAAAGTCATCATCATTGCTGAGGTAAGAATCCATATCTCCCTGGATGTCTGCACCTTCCTCTTCTTCTTCCTTTGCTGCAAGCTGAGCTTCTTGCTCCTTGATGGTCTTCTCGAGGTCAGCCACCTTCTTGCGAAGACGGGCGATGGTGCGATCCTTCTTTTCACGTTGGAGGTGAAGAGACTGGCGGTCCTTGACAAGCAGTGAGAAAGTCTGGGCCTTCTAGGCGGCAATGGCACGGTTGTGGTTGGCAAACTCCCTGGCATTGTCCAATTCCCTCTGGCGATCATACAACAGGAAGTCAAGGTTCTCCACTTGACGCTTCAACTCTGGGTGACTTGGCATCTCCATCGGCATTCCCATGAAGTCATGCCCTGCATAGTGAGCAAAACGGGTTCCTTGGATTAGGTTGACATTGAGGGCACATAGACGTGCGAGAGCTTCATGCATTGCCCTGGCTAACCCATCTAGCCAGTTGTTCTCTCTTACGGAGAACTGGATTCCCCCGGACGTTGGTGCTTCTATGCTTCCTCGAAGATCAGCGGTGACTAGCCATTGTAAATCTCCTCCTGCGGGTACAGGAAGTTGAGCTCCAAGAAACTCCGGATGTGGGCGTCCCAATAACTCAGTCAGTGAATCTAGATCCCTCTCGAAGATCAGTTGGCCTCCGTTTCCCAACTGGTAGAACTTGCTGAACTGAGTCTCCATCTACAAGAATTAAGGATGAGGAAGTTAGTGAAGTGATCAAGTGTGCCAAATTTTATGTAGTAATGTAAGAATTGGAGGGACATGAAATTTTTTTGAGAAAGAATGAATTCCCAAGGGTAAGAGAGGAAATAGTTTTTCATAAATACTCACTTTGGTTTTGAAATTAAGTTTTTGTTTGGACGTCCATTCTAACTAGGGTCTCCTATGGTCAGGATGGCTCTGATACCAACTCGTCAACACCCAGATTTTTAATCCCAGATGCCTGTTATGCCATACCTCGCAATCCAAGGATTACCATTTTTGCGAGACATAACAGATTGGATATCATAGTACACCATCCATTACAAACCATACCTAAGGTCTTACACAAATAAAGGATCTCATGATCTAGTCTTAATATAACAAGCAGCGGATTGAATAATAAGCGTAGCGGTGGGGTCCATCTTCAGGGGCACAGGCAAGGCTGACGAAGGCAGATAGTCCTAGTTATCATAGCCGTCCTACTGTCCGTCATCTTGGTAGTCTCCTTCATAGTCTATCTATAGGAATAGCCAAGGACAATAGCCATGAGTACTCTTTAAGTACTCGCAAACTAACACTAACAAGTAGGATAGTACTAAAGTAAATGCTAGGTCTGAGTTTAACTATAAAGTTAAGTTTGAAACCTAAGCTCAGTTCTGAAACAAAGAAAGATAAAATAAAGTTCTAGAATCACTTAAGTTGGGAAGCTAGTGTCATAGTCACAACCCTGTTGTGGTCAAGTCAAGTTTCATCATTCATTTCATAAGTCATGAAAAAAAAACATCTGACAACGAAACAGTTGAAGGAAATATGCCCTGAGAGGCAATAATAAAGTTGTTATTATGTATTCCTTATATATGATAGATGTTTATTTTGCATGCTAGAATTGTATTGATCGGAAACATCAATACATGTGTGTTTAATAAACAAAAAGGGTTCCTAGTTATGCCTCTCTTATAGACTAGCTTGTTGATTAACAAAATGATCATGGTTTCTAATCATGGACATTGGATGTTGTTCATAACAAGGTCACAACATTGGTGGAATGATGTGATGAACATTCATCCGAAGTATATCATTACGATCAAGTCATTATGTTTATATTGTTATAACATCATACGAAGTAATCTTTATCCTTAGACCATGAGATCATGTTAATTGCTAACACCTGAAGAGTATCTTGATAACATCAAACGTCACACCATAACTGGGTGACTATAAAGATGGGTTCAGTACTACGAAGGTGTTATGTTGAGGCTCATGGATCAAGAGTGCAATTTGTCAATCCCGATGACGGATAGATATACTCTGGTCCCTCTCGGTGATATCACATTAAGATAGCTTGCAAGCATGTGATGTGATCACTAGAATATTATATCACGGGAACAAGAAAAGAGTACATGTCGGTAACGAGATCAAACTAGGTATGGAGATACCAATGATTGAATCTCGGACATGTAATATATCGCGAGACAAAGGGATTTAGTTACTAGCATTGAAGGTTCTCACGATCACAGAAGTCATCGTGGAATGTGTAGGAATCAGTATGGATCTCCAGGTCCCGCTTCTGATTATTGATCTGAGAGGAGTCTCAATCATGTATACATTATTCGCGAACCGTAGGGTAACACACTTAAGAGTTATCGGACACCATTTTAGAGCACATATGTTTAAGACGAAAGAATTGCAAAGCCCAAGAATTATTTCGATAGAAACCGAAAACTGTTTCAGGTGAAATTGCAGAAAGTGGTTCTGTATGTGATATTGAAATATTGCAAGGGCTTATATGTGAATGTTTGTTAAGTAAAGTAATTAACAAAAATCTGAATAAATTTAATAAAAGAGTTTTATTAAATTTGAGAGCATTAAACATGGAGAATTTTAATGCATTTAAAGTAGGGACTTTAAAGGGGAATGTGAAGAGGCATTTTAATGTGGAGGGGTTACCACCACATGAATGGGGGAGGTGAGGGGTCACCCCCCCATGCGTCGGCCATGGAGAGGAGGGGGACCCCCCTCCTCCTATAAAAGGCCACCTGCTTCCTCCTTCTTCCTCACACCTCCTTGTGAAGGATCTCTCTCCCCCTCTAGAATTATTCCCCCATGGTCTCGGATTAGCGAGATACATGTTCCCGGTGGCATTTCGTCTGGAAGGAGTTGCTGCTTCCGCTGGATCGTTGGAGCGAGGAGGTGGAGGTTGTCTGGTGGCTTGAACGTGTGTGCGAGTACGAATGCGCTGCTGAGTTGCGGCGCTCGGACTTCCTCACGATCTTGAGATCGGCAAGTGTACGACTACATCAACCATGATTTCCTACTCGTTAACAAAACTCGTTGTCTTTGAGGTTAATTTCTCGTTGGATCTATGTCCACCCGTTGCTTTGTACCTAGTAGATAGATCTTGGCGTGTAGTTCTCATTGTAGGAAATTTTTTGTTTTCTATGTTGCGGACCCAATAGTGGTATCAGAGCCTGATCTATGCGTGGGTGCTTTGCACGGGTAGTACACATATGTTTATATATGGGCAATGATGATCATGCTATTGCATCTTCTATGTACTTTGGATATTGGTGGCATAGTGAGATGAAGCGGCCCTGACCAACCTTACATGTCATCGTACATGAGACCGTTTCCACGACTGACATGCAACTTGTTTTGCATAGGTGGCTGGCGGGTGTCTATCTCTCCTACTATAGTCAATATCTGATTTACAACGAGTTGCTAATAACTTGGTTATCCTCGTTGTGGTTCATGTTCGTAGGTGAGAACGGTTCTATCTTCGAAAGCCCTAATCCACGTAAAACATGCAATTGATAAATTAGAGGCGTCTAGTTTAGATCTTTGCTGGGCTAGTGTATTGATATGGTATTGTTGTAAGTAGATGTATGATAGATACTCTTACAACACATTCAACGTGTAAGTTCCATAGAACTTGGCCTTACACATAAAGGAATGATACAGATCATACCACGATGCAAATGATAGAGATCGAATGCATGGACCATATCATCTCACTTTACACATTAGATGTTAGCATCGTATACTGCTAGTTTGGCGTTTTTGGTAGCATTGTAAGATGATCCCTCATTTAGATAGCAAGATAAAATGTGTTCTTCCTTGAGTATGCACCGTTCTATGGATCGTGTTTCGAGACATCACGTGATGATCGGGTGTACTCGACTCTACGCTTTCATACAATAGGTGTAAGATAGTTTACACACGCGAGTACTAAGGTTCTTACTTGGCGAGCCTAGCATGTACAGACATGGACTCGGAACACGGACCGAAAGGTTAAGCATGAGTCATATAGTTGATATGATGCCCATATAGATGCTCGCCTTTGAATCTACACCGACTCACGTGATGATCGGACTTGGTGTAGTGGATTTGGTTCATGTAATCACCAAAAAGGCACGAGGGATGTCGTTTTTGAGTGGGAGTTCATTATTAATTTGGATTAGTTGAACCACTCTATCATATACTTAGTCTAAATAAACTTTACAAATTTTGTTGTAGATGGCACCACCTACTTTTAATTTCAATGTGTTCATGGAGAAAGAGAAACTTGCTGCGAATGGTAGCAACTTCTCCAACTGGGCTGTGAATTTGAGGATTATCCTCACTGCTGCACAAAAGCAATATGTGCTAGATGCGCCGCTAGGCCCCCCACCAGCTCTTGATGCCCCTGACGAGGAAAAGAATGTCTATGTGACTCGTCAGGAGGACCACAACTTAGTTCATTGCGGCATACTGTATGGGCTAGAGCCAGAACTTCGAAAGCGTTTTGAAAATGGCAATGCCTTTGATACCATGGGAGAATTGAAAATGATTTTCGATACCCATGCGGCCTTAGAGAGTTAAAATGCTTCTGAAAAGTTCTTCAGCTACGAAATGGAGGAAAACAGCTCCGTTAGTGAGCACGTACTCAAAATGTCTGGGTACACCGATAAGCTTGTGTCCTTGGGAATAATGATTCCCAATGACTTAGGCATACATCGTGTTCTCCAATCTCTGCCACCTAGCTACAAGAGCTTCGTGATGAACTATAATATGCAGGGCATGAAGAAGACTCTTCCCGAGCTTCTGTCAATGCTTAAGACTGCAGAAGTGGAGATTAGGAAAGAACATCAAGTCTTGATGATCAATAGGACCACCGGTTTCAAGAAGGACAAGAAAGGAAGCACAATGGAAAGAAGGGTGGCAAATCTACTGCCGCGCCTGAAAAGAAACCCCGAGCTGGCCCTAAGTCTGATTCTGAGTGCTACTATTGCAAGGGGACTGGCCATTGGAAGCGCAACTGCCCCAAGTATTTGGCGGACAAGAAGTCCGGCAAGGAAAACAAAGGTATATATGATATACATGTTATTGATGTGTACTTGACTAGTACTCGCAGTAGCACCTGGGTATTTGATACGGGATCGTTTGCTAATATATGTAACTCGATTCAGGGGCTGCGGAACAAGCGACAACTAGCAAGGGATGAGGTCACAATGCGGGTCGGTAATGGATCAAGAGTTGAGGTGATCGCCGTCGGAACGCTGCCTCTCCATATGCCATCGGGATTAGTTATAAACCTGAATAATTTTTATTTGGTGCCTGCACTTAGCATGAACATTGTATCCGGATCGTGTTTGATGCAAAGTGGTTATTCGTTTAAATCTGAAAACAATGGTTGTTCGATTTATATGGATAATATCTTTTATGGTCATGCACCTATGTTGAATGGTTTATTTCTAATGGATCTCGATAGTAATATTACGCACATTCATAATGTTAATGCTAAAAAGATTAAACTTGATGATGATATATCTGTATATATGTGGCACTACCGTCTAGGTCATATTGGCGTTAAACGCATGAAGAAACTCCATTCTGATGGACTTTTGGAATCACTTGATTTTGAATCATTTGATACATGTGAGCCATGCCTTATGGTACTAGAACACCGTTTTCCTGTTCAATGGAACGGGCGACATATTTATTGGAGATCATACATACTGATGTGTGTGGACCAATGAGTGTGTCGGCGCGAGGTGGATATCGTTATTTTGTTACTTTCACAGATGATTTGAGTAGATACGGGTATATCTATTTGATGAAACACAAATCTAAAACTTTTGAAATGTTCAAGGAATTTCAGAGTGAAGTGGAAAATCATCGTAATAGAAAGATCAAATTTCTACGGTCTGACCGTGGAGGAGAGTATCTAAGTTACGAGTTTAGCACACACATGAAAGAGTGTGGAATAGTTTCACAACTCACACATGCCGGAACACCACAACGTAATGGTGTGTCGGAACGTCGTAATCGTACCTTATTGGATATGGTTCGATCTATGATGTCTCTGACTGACTTGCGGCTGTCATTTTGGGGTTATGCACTGGAAACAGCTGCATTCACTTTAAATCGAGCACCATCTAAATCCGTTGAAATGACACCGTATGAATTATGGTTTGGAAACAAACCTAAGCTGTCATTTCTTATAGTTTGGGGATGCGATGTTTATGTGAAGAAACTTCAGCCGGATAAAATCGATCCCAAAGCAGAAAAATGCGTCTTCATAGGATACCCTAAGGAAACGATTGGGTATACCTTCTATCACAGATCCGAGGGCAAAGTTTTTGTTGCCAAGAATGGATCCTTTCTTGAGAAGGAGTTTCTCGCGAAAGGTATGTGTAGTCGGAAGGTAGAACTCGAAGAGGTTATTGAACCTTCTCTTCATGAAATGGTGAGTAGCGCAACACCGGAAACTATTTCGGAGTTGACTTCACCTAATGAAGAGAGAGCTGATGATATTGATCATGAAACTTTGAAAGAGGACACTACCGAACTTCGTAGGTCAAGTAGGACACGTGCAGCTCTTGAACTGTACGGCAATCCTATTTTGAATTTCATGGTTGATGAAATGGATGACCCTGCGACGTATGAAGAAGCCATGATGAGCCCGGATTCCATCAAATGGCTAGAAGCCAGGAAATCCGAGATGGAATCCATGTACGAGAACCAAGTTTGGACCTTGGTGGACTTACTTCGCGATCGAAAGGCCATTGAGAATAAATGGTTTTTCAAAAGGAAAACTGATGCTGATGGTAATGTGACCATCTATAAGGCTCGACTTTTCGCAAAGGGGTTTCGACAAATTCAAGGAGTTGACTACGATGAGACATTCTCTCCCGTAGCGATGCTTAAGTCGGTTAGGATTATGTTAGCAATTGCTGCATATTTTGCTTATGAAATATGGCAAATGGATGTCAAAACTGTGTTCCTCAATGGAAATATTGAAGAAGAGTTATATATGATACAACCTAAGGGTTTTGCCGATCCTAAGGATGCTAATAAGGAATATAAGCTTCAGCAATCCATCTATGGACTGAAGCAAGCATCCCAGAGTTGGAATCTCCGCTTTGATGAGGTGATCAAAGAGTTTAGATTTGTCCAAATGTATGGAGAGGCTTGTATTTACAAGAAAGTGAGTGGGAGCAATGTGGCATATATGATATTATATGTGGATGACATATTATTGATTGGAAATGATATAGATCTTTTAAACAGTGTTAAAAGTTATCTAAACAGCAAATTTTCGATGAAAGACCTTGGTGAAGCGTCATATATATTAGGCATTAAAATCTATAGAGATAGATCAAGGCGCCTAATTGGGCTATCGCAGAGTACATACCTTAATAAGATATTAAAGAAGTTTAATATGGACGGAAGTAAGAAGGGGTTCTTACCTATGTTGCAAGGCAAGACATTGAGTAAGACTGAAAGTCCGGCTATGGCGGAAGAAAGAGAGATGATGGATAAGATCCCCTATGCCTTGGCCATAGGCTCTATAATGTATGCCATTCTATGTACAAGACCGGATGTGTCACATGCTATTAGTTTGACTAGTAGGTACCAATCTGATCCAGGTTCGGAACACTGGATAGCAGTTAAGAACATCCTCAAGTACTTGAGAAGAACTAGGGATATGTTTCTTATATACGGAGGTGAAGAAGAGCTAGTCGCTAAGTGTTATGTCGATGCTAGCTTTGACACCGATCCAGATGACTCTAAGTCTCAATCCGGATACGTATTTCTCTTCAACGGAGCATCAATTAGTTGGAGGAGTTCCAAACAACCTCTGGTGGCTGGATCAACGACGAAGGCGGAATATGTTGCTGCTTCAGAAGCGACACAGGAAGCGGTTTGGATGAAAGAGTTCATTACGGAACTAGGTGTGTTTCCTAGTGCATTGGACCCAATGGTGATCTATTGTGACAACAATGGAGCCATAGCCAACACAAAGGAACCAAGGTCTCACAAGAATTCCAAACATATTAAGCGCCGATTTCACTCCATCCGCGAGCATGTCAAGGATGTAGATATAAAGATTTGTAAAGCACACACGGACCTAAATGTAGCAGATCCATTGACTAAAGCTCTCCCTAGGGCAAAACATGATCAACACCAGAACTCCATGGGTGTTAGATTTATCACTATGTGAACTAGATTATTGTCTCTAGTGCAAGTGGGAGACTGAAGGAAATATGCCCAGAGAGGCAATAATAAAGTTGTTATTATGTATTCCTTATATATGATAGATGTTTATTTTTCATGCTAGAATTGTATTGATCGGAAACATCAATACATGTGTGTTTAATAAACAAAAAGGGTTCCTAGTTATGCCTCTCTTATAGACTAGCTTGTTGATTAACAAGGTTATCAAGGTTTCCTGATCATGGACATTGGATGTTGTTAATAACAAGGTCACAACATTGGTGTAATGATGTGATGAACATTCATCCTAAGTATAGCATTACGATCAAGACATTATGTTTATATTGCTATAACATCATACGAAGTAAACTTTATCCTTAGACCATGAGATCATGTTAATTGCTAACACCTGAAGAGTATCTTGATAACGTCAAACGTCACACCGTAACAGGGTGACTATAAAGATGGGTTCAGTACTACGAAGGTGTTATGTTGAGGCTCATGGATCAAGAGTGCAATTTGTCAATCCCGATGATGGATTGATATACTCTGGTCCCTCTCGGTGATATCACATTAAGATAGCTTGCAAGCAAGTGATGTGATCACTAGAATGTTATATCACAGGAACGAGAAAAGAGTACATGTCAGTAACGAGATCAAACTAGGTATGGAGATACCAATGATCGAATCTCGGACATGTAATATATCGCGAGACAAAGCGATTTAGTTACTAGCGTTAAAGGTTCTCACGATCACAGAAGTCATCGTTGAATGTGTAGGAATCAGTATGGATCTCCAGGTCCCGCTTCTGATTATTGATCAGAGAGGAGTCTCAATCATGTCTGCATTATTCGCGAACCGTAGGGTGACACACTTAAGAGTTACCGGACACCATTTTGGAGCACATATGTTTCAGACGAAAGATTTGCAAAGCGCAGGAATTGTTTCGATAGAAACCGGAAATTGTTTCAGGTGAAATTACAAAAAGTGGTTCTGCATGTGATATTGAAATATTGCAAGGGGTTATATGTGAATGTTTGTTAATTAAAGTAATTAACAAAATTCTGAATAAATTTAATAAAAGAGTTTTATTAAATGAGAGAGCATTAAACTTGGAGAATTTTAATGCATTTAAAGTTGGACTTTAAAGGGGAATGTGAAGAGGCATTTTAATGTGGAGGGGTTACCACCACATGAATGGGGGAGGTGAGGGGTCACCCCCCCATGTGCCGGCCATGGAGAGGAGGGGCACTCCCCCTCCTCCTATAAAAGGCCACCCTCTTCCTCCTTCTTCCTCACACCTCCTTGTGAAGGATCTCTCTCCCCCTCTAGAATTATTCCCCCATGGTCTCGGATTAGCGAGATACATGTTCCCGGTGGCATTTCGTCTGGAAGGAGTTGCTGCTTCCGCTAGATCGCTGGAGCGAGGAGGTGGAGGTTTTCTGGTGGCTTGAACGTGTGTGCGAGTACGGATGCGCTGCTGAGTTGTGGTGCTCAGACTTCCTCACGATCTTGAGATCGGCAAGTGTATGACTACATCAACCACGATTTCCTACTCGTTAACAAAACTCGTTGTCTTCAAGGGTAATTTCTCGTTGGATGTATGTCCACCCATTGCTTTGTACCTAGTAGATAGATCTTGGCGTGTAGTTCTCATCGTAGGAAATTTTTTGTTTTCTATGCTGCGGACCCAACAACAGTATGGCCACTCCAACTGTCCATAACCGCGGACGCGACTATTCGAATAGTTTGACACTCTGCAGAGGTGGCACACTTTCACCACAAGATTCGATACATCTGTCAGGGATAACCCTGAATCATCATACTTAGTATGCAGATAATCAAACATAACCTTTCCTTTACACACCCTAGTATAAGCACCTCTAATATGAGCATGGCCTCCCAACCATGACCATCTGTCATCTTGGGCGCTGCATATGTGGACAACATTGAGAGGTAGCCTCATCTCAAACCTCTCCTACGAGGGAACTAACACTAATGCATATAAACTTCTGGCTAAGCCTTACACAATTCAGGTATTGTGGTTGTATGGTAAAAATTGGAATGGTATCACATCCGAATCCAACCATCAGCTTTTGTAAAAGGGCTAAGGCTCATGCCTCATCATTTCCATCATCATAAATCATTTGTGTTTCTCGACACATGTCAAAACATCTCAATAGAATGACTCATCATTCCCAGGTTTTCACAACTCATTTTCACCAAGGGTTCCCATCTAAAGTGAGTCAGGTTTTGATTTAGCTCTAAGCTACTAAGTTACGAGTGTTCACTAAGGTGGGATGTTAATCTCAATCTCATGTCATAGAATGACATCTAATGTTATCTAGATAGGTCAAGTTTTATACTCTTTATGCTACCTTCAAAACAATTAAAGGACTTTAATAAATTAAAGAAGTAAAAGCTTGGAAATAAAACTTGGGGTAGGTAATAGTCAAAGTGGTATAACCAAGCATGCCTCATGCATCTTTCTTAGGTTATCTAACTTGATTCTAACTTGCTAACAATAGCTTGCATTGTTAATGATGGCTTGCTAGTATAATACTTGCAAGTGTTAGCTTGCCTTGAGTAGTGCAGTGGTTGAAGTTTTCTTCCTCCTCCTCTTGGTAGAACTCCTCCTCCTCGAAACCTTGGTCGGTACTATCATCTATAAATATATACGGAGTACACAATCACTAAATAATACTTAACTAGTTTACTTAGTATTCTAGGGCACACATTTGATGATTTATTATCATCACAAGCATCACAAGGTTTTATTAACTAGTTTCATTCTTTTTATTTGAGAAAAGTAATTTTTACTTAGTGAAATTAACTAAGATTTAATATTCTCCAATTAAAATTTGGGATCATGTGGTCACATGTCATCACCACATATTCTAACATATGGGAATGTGATTTAAGGGTTGGATCACATTTAATTAAGTTTAAGTTTATTATTTAATGAATTAAGGTGACTAGAAATGCCTATATAGCATTATTTTGGTAGTAGTCCAAAATTACTGCATGTAAACCTTAATATTATTACATATTCAGATAGGCATGGTTAAATGTGATTTTTTAGAGTTGGAAATAACTCAAAAGCTATCATGGTTGATTTTATTAAAATGTTCGAATGTGCAAATGCTTCTGTCTTGTTATTTTTACTAGGAGAGATCTCTAACTCTAAATGAATTAAAACCAACGAGCTTGGATAGGTCTTTTCAGTAGCTTTCTAACAAAAGTTGAATCACTCAATTTCGTTTAGTGGATCTTCTTTAATTGAATTTTGAACTAAGGGACAGAAGTGAGTTCAAACTAAAATGGAAAAACCTATATTTGAATTCATGGGCTAGCGCGGGAAAGGAAATGGGCCGGCCTAGTGGTGCTCCGTGGCGCAGAGGGTGGCTGTCAGGATGGTCCCACTTGTCAGCGAGACTTAAAACCCGAAACGGTATGGAATGATCTGGGCGCTACGATTAGAATAGAGATCAACGGTCCACAGTCGTCGTCGACGACAGACTCATCGCTGGCGAGACCGAACCCTAAACGGACAGTGGGGGTACGGTGAGGGCATACCAGGGCTCCAGCTACTGCGGCGAGGCTGGTAATCGAACTAGACGGCGATGGTGGACTCAAGCAAGGTCATGGAAGCTCTAGGGGTGGACGAAATCGACAGGGACTTCTCCTTCTCTACAGCAGGATCCTCCGGTGCAATTCCGGCGAACTAGGGCTCGAGTGGCTCCAGCAAGAGAGGGGAAATTCTTAGGAGGTAGAGGGGAGTGGAATGGTGTGAGGAGTTTGTGCTGGGGAGGGCTCCTTATATAGGCTCAACGAGGGGACCGAGAGGGCGACAACGAGCTCGTCGGTGATGATGATATAGGGCGCTATCGGCATGGGTGGCGTAGGCGGACGGTGGCCTACCTCCTGGCGGTGCTCTATGACTTCAATGCGCGGCTAGGGGTGGTGCCTAACGGTCGGGAGCTTCCCGCACTCTAGGAGACAGAGGCAGTGCTCAACACGGCGCACGACGACTCTGGGTCGCACGGCGGCACACGGCTATGTCTGGCAGGGTGCTGGGGTCAAGGTGGAGCGGCGTGCACGGTATCGGGTTGAGGGACGGTCTGTGGCATGCTGGCGGCTAACGCACTCTGGCGCGCTCTAGCGAGGTCACAGGGAGAATGGGCGGCGATGCTAGGGAGTGGTCCAGGGCCTGGCTGGGCTTGGGGAAGGGGCAGGAAGGTGCGGTAGGGTTAGGCGGAGATAGTGGTGGTGCTGGAACGGCGCGGCGCTGTCTGTGGCGCTTTTCCCACGTCTGGCCGGCAGTGACCACAAACGGGCGGCGCTGCACTAGCGCTGCGTCTAAGGGGGAAGCTGGTTGGGGACTTGGTTGGACTCAGAGGGAACAAGGGAACCCAATGTGGGCTAAAAACTCGACAATGCATTGATCTACAAACAGTATAAGTTAGGCAGAGAAATCTTTCCTACCACCTGTTCGACACAATGGCCGCATGAATGTTTTATTTGAATTTTGGGCTGATTTTTGGTGGAGTTGTTTGTCACTTTCTTAAGCATCTGTGGTTGCTTGGGATTCGAAAATGGAGTTCATTTGAGTGGTTTTTGAATAAGTGTGATCTAGACATATGAACTACATTCAATTTTCAATTGTCATTTAAATTGTGTGTTTGCAAGTTTGGGGTGAAACAAAGTGGGCCTTGGTACATTACTACTTGTACTAGCAAGGGGTGCAAAGATCCATATTTGTTTCTATTAAGGATTGAGTTCTAGGAATATCCCAAGTAGGCATGTTGATTAAAATGGCACAAATGACCATTTGCTTTGTTTATTCATTTTGATTTGTTTTTCTCTGGGATTTGTTTGGGAATGATCTAGATGATGTTTATTTCACCCAAGAATCATTTTACAATCAAAGGATCACTTAATCATGGCGATTCAAATCAACTCCTAAATTATATGCACACACATACGAATGCTTTAATATTTTTAAGTGGAAAAGTTTTTGTTAACTCAAAATTTGATGATTTGGATCTTAATAACCTTGGATTAGAGTTTTTGGGATGTCACAGTGTTCATACTCGTTGACAACTAAGCTAAAAAATTGTCGAAATTTCACCACTTACACTTTTAGGTTAGAATTGTACACGGGCATGGAAGTACATTTTACATCAAGGACCTAAAAAGGGGAAATTACATCGAGGTGCATACATTTAGCACAAAAAACCCTAAAATTTAGCAAGGAAAACAGTCGGATTCGGCTCCTTCTCGAGAGAGTAGTTGATTGAGCCATACTCTTCATACTACTTCATCTTCGATTATTTTCAAAATATGGCAAAATTTGTCGGCATGCAAATTCTGGAATATGGGATCATGACCTTGGTCGTTCATCTGGAAATCCCAGAATGGTTCATACTCGTTGACAACTAAGCTTAAATTCGTTTAAATTTCACCACTTAATTTTAGGTTAGATTTTTACATGGTTGGTCGGAGTACATTTTACATTAAGGACCTAAAAAAAGCAATAATTACATCGAGGTCCATACATTTATCCTAAAGCTCCCTAAAAGAAAAAAATTCTGGATCGGCTCCTTCTCGAGAGCGGAGCTGATATGAACCAAACTCTACACACTACTTCCTGTTCGACTGTTTTCAAAATATGGCAAATTTGTCACCATGCAAATTCTCTCATATGGGATCATCAACATAAAGTATGATGTTGATATGGCCTTGACCTTGGTCGTTCGGCTTGAAATCCAATAATGGTCATACTCATTCACAAGTAAGCTTAAAATCACTAAAATTTAACCACTTATACTTTTATGTTAGAATTTTAAATGGGTGTGGAAGTACATTTTACATCAAGGACCTAAAAAAGTGAAAATTACATATAGTTCCATACATTTAGCACAAAGGACCCTTAAATTAAGCAAGGAAAACAGTCAGGTTCGGCTCCTTCTCTATAGAGCAGCTGGTCAACCGTACTCTTCACACTACTTCATCTTCGATTGTTTTCAAAATATGGCCAAATTTGTCGGCATGCAAATTCTGGGATATGGGACCATAGGCATAAAGTATGATGTAGATATGGCCTTAACCTTGGTCGTTTGTCTTGAAAATCCAAGAATATGATTCATACTCGTCGACAACTAAGATTAAATTTGTTTAAACTTCACCACTTACTTTTAGGTTAGAATTTTACAGGGTGGGTGGGAGTACATTTTACATAAAGGACCTAGAAAGGGGAAAATTACATGGAGGTCCATACATTTAGCACAAAGGACCCTACAAAGGAAAAAACTTATGTTTTGGCTCCTTCTAGAGAGATCAGCTAATCCGAGCCAAACTCTTCATATTACTTCCTCTCCAATTGTTTTCAAAATATGGCCAAATCTGTTGCAATGCAGATTCTTTGATATGGGATCATCAGCATAAAGTATGATGTTTATATGGCCTTGACCTTGGTCCTTCGACTGAATACAAGAATGTTCATACTATATGACAAGTAAGCTTCAAATCATCTAAATTTCGCCAATTACACTTCTAGGTTAGAATTTACTCGGGGTGTAGAAGTACATTTTACATCAAGGACCCAAAAAAGGGAAAATTACCTTGATGTCCATACATTTAGCACCCCCTAAAAATAAGGAAGAAAGAACAGTCATGTACAGCTCCTTCTCGAGAGAGCAGCTGATCGGGCCATACTCTTCATACTACTTCCTATTCGATTGTTTTCAAAATATGTCCAAATCTATTGTCATGCTAATTATCTAACATTGGATCATCACCATGAAGTATGGTGTTGATATGGCCTTAACCTTGGTCGTTCAGCTTGAAATCCAAGAATTTTCATACTCGTTGACAACTAAGCTTAATTTCTTTCAAATTTCACCACTTACACTTTTTGGTTAGAATTTTACATGGATGGTGGGAGTACATTTTACATCAAGGACCTAAAAAAGGTAAAATTACACTAAGGTCCATACATTTAGCATAAGGGACCATAGAACTTAGAAAAGAAAACAGTCGGGTTCGGTTCCTCGAGAGAGCAGATGATCGGGCCCTACTCTTCATAATACTTCCTCTTGGATTGTTTCAAAATATGGCCAAATTTGTCGCCATGCATATTCTTGGATAAGGGACCATCGACACAAATTATAATGTAGATATGGCCTTGAACTTAGTCGTTTCGCTTGAAATCCAAGAATGTTCATACCCACGTTTATCTTTAAATAGTTGTTAAAACTCATGTTTATCTTCATGTAAAGTAGTACATGTAGGAGAATGTCGTGTGAATTCTTTTGTTATTAGTACTCATTATTTTTTGTTTGATTTTTTTAAAACAAGGACAATTTTTTTGGCAGCCTTTCAAAAACCATGTTTCGCAATATGTCCTACTATTTGTACACAAGAGTTTTTGTTGGAAACTAGTACCAGAAAAGAGCTTGAGACAGGGAGAAATTATTATTACAGGTGGATCGCTACTCCTACAGCTAACCCTACATTCGAGTAGTCAGTAGTACTCTGTTTTCATTTTACAAGAAAGATTTATTGTGGAGGGAACTAGAGCAGAGTAGTAATATTCTAAATGGAACTGGAGCAGAGGGACATGCGTCCGTTTTCATTTTATTGAACCTCGCCTATACGCTCTATCCCCAGTTCCCCATTACCCTACCTCTACGCCAAGTGCCCCCGTTCTTCTCCTCCCCAATGCCTCTTTACGATCCTGTTCACCACACAGTATGAGAGTTTTTGTTCTTCTCCCTGTCCTGCCTGCCACCATCGATCTTCCCTCTTTTCTAGAAAACCAAATCAAGCCACCATCCCAACTTCCATCAGCTCCCTTGCGATGGCAGGAGCGAGCAAGGAGAGTGATGATTCTGAGCTATTCCAGGATGTTTTTACCAAAGGCCCACTTGAAGAACTCATAACCAGATGTGACCTCATCACCTCCGCGAGCCTTGCCAGTTCATCCAAATATCTTCTTGACTCGATAAAATATAGTGCAACTTTACATGCTTCTCAGCCATTTGGCCTCCCATGTCTTCTTCATTCTCACTCGACTAAGAAACCATGGGAATGCAATGAGTACTTCGAGGGAAAGGGCACAACATGCAAGCTGACGCTGCTAGACATGTTCTCCTCCGATGATGTCTTCCCGAATTGTATGGGTAATCATTGGGTTGGTGCCAATGGAGATTCGATCACCACTTTTGGGTTCAATGCAAGTGGGATCTTCTGAATGTGTACACTCATCAACGCGTTCCTCTCCCACAAGTCAATGAGTTTGTACCCACCAATGATCCATTTACATTCTCGCATAATGATCTCCCTATTATCCTCCGGAAGATTGCTATTTACTGAGCTCCCAAAGCTACGGCAGATTATTTAGATTTCCCTCTTGTTGCTATCTTCGACTACTCAATTGCTACCCTTGATGGTGATGAGTATGCATGGATAGTTCTTGAGAACTAGTTCCAGTGCTATTTCAGATACACCGATGCACTTATCCACAAGGGTCTGGTGTTTGCAGACACTAAGAGTGGTGGTGTTTATGTTTGGAATCATCTACATTTTGGTAAGTTTGATCCAATCCTATTCTAAACACTAGCTTCAGTTTTAATGGATGTAAACTAGTGTTGGCTGATTTGGCCGTCATTTCTTTTTGAAGGTCCTATTCTGCTCTCGTAACCACCAGTCGTGCATCTCGAGGAGGGAAACCTTGATGCCATCGATGATGAAAAACACAAACCTGGTTCATGGTTCTTAGCAATATATGCAGATGAATCTCGCCTTCTTATTATCCATACAGTGTGCGTTACTGATGAGGAGTTTTATGGCGGTACTTATTATGGTCATGGCAATCCTTTGCTGATCATAGTGCTGATTGCTACAGTCGCGTTTGTGGCACCTATGCAACTGGGTTTGGCTGCAAGGTGTACTCAAAGGACAATACTTACTTGTATCCACCTAAGCCATGGATAGCGATTGCTGACCTGGGAGCATATTCCCTTTTCCTTAGATTGAACTATCTGATTAACATTGTAGTAGACGGTGCAGATGTTGCCCCAGGATATCTGACTAGAAGCAACTATGTCTGCACCTCCCACCATGCAATGGGACTTGGATATACGCCGTTTCCGGAAATATGATGCTTCAGTCTAAACCCCTCAACCAACACTGCATGGAAATCTCTAGAGACTCCATTATGGTTCATCCCGAGCTTCGCCAATGTCCGCGATTGGAACCAAACTACCGTAAGTAATCGTAATACTATTTAATAGGATAGCTTAGTTTAGATCAAGTGCAATAGATGGTCTATCTTTTTTTGTAACTTGTCCTTGTCATAAACTCATAATCTACAAAAGGCTTTGGGCTTTTTGAGTTGCCTATGGAGGTCACACATAGACATTGATGTGAGAAGGAGGCATTCATACAAAAGCAGACTTGATCGTCAATTTTGTTTCTTCCAACAACGAGTGTTTGGAGAAAAGGGTAAATTGAATCTGTCACTTTGAAATGCTCCCGAATATGTCCAAGTGAGGATGAATGTGAACTGGGAATATGTCGATATTTTTCTTTCTCATTATGTACTGCTAAATCTTTCAAATGCTACTAAACCTATCAAAAGTTTTGGTCGGTACTTGTTCAGATCGACCGACCAAGTGCAGAATATGGTCTCGCTTTCCTTTTGAATCAGGCCTTGCTACATATATTGAATTTCAATGTCGATATTGCCGAATCTATCAATTCTTTTGGTCACTGTCTGTGTACTACCAACTGGTCACTTTGAATGCTATGTTGACTCTGTCAAGTGCTGCTGAATATCAACTGGGAATGTGTCTAATATTTTCAGGATCTTATTCTATACTGCTGGATCTTTAAACTACTACTGAATCTTTGAAATGCTCTCTCGTTACTACTAGTACAATATTTTCTAGAACAAACTGTGATGTACTGGTACTTGTTTAGATGAAGTGCGTCAGATTGTCTTGCTTTTCTTTTGAAACTTAGCATTGTCACAATTATCTACATTAGTCTTGGGCAGTTTGGGTTGCATATGGGCGGTCACACAGGAATTGACGTAAGGAGGAGGTATTCACACAGAAGTAGACTTGATCGTCAGTTTTGCTTGCTCCGATGGTATCTTCGGAGAACAGGCCAAACTGATTGTGTGCCAAGTTTTTTTAGATGGAACAAGAATTGATTCTCTCTGTACTACTATAGAATTTCATGCAGGAAAGCTACTGAATCTCTCAAATGTTCTGGCGTTGCTATTACTAAAGCATTTTGTGGAACTAATACTGATGTACTGGTACTTGTTTAAATCAAGGGAAGTAGATAGTCTTGCTTTTCTTTTGAAACATGGATGTTTCACAATCTAGATGAGACTTGGGCATTTTGGGTTGCATACAGGAGTCACACAGGCATTGATGTGAGAAGAAGGTACTCAAAGCAGACTTGATCATCAGTTTTTCTTGCTCCCATGGTCGAGTGTGTTTGGTGAAAACGACAAATTGATCGCGCGGCGAGGTTTTTATAACTGAAACAAGAACTGGTTCTCTCTACGCTGTTGTATTGCATTGTCTATATTGCTGAATTGGTCACTTTTGAAATGTTGCTGAATTGGTCAAGTGCTCTTGAATATGTACCGCGAATCTATTGCTAATTTTTCTACTCCCTCCGATCCATATTATTTGTCACTAAAATTGATGTATCTAGACATGTTTAAGTACTAGATACATTCATTTCAACGATAAGTAATATAGATAGGAGGGACTACCTTATTTTGTACTGCTGAATTTTGACATGAATAGCTGCCAAAAAGAATTATCGGTTTTCCCCTCCCTCTCTGAGGTCTTTGTTTCGAATCCGGCCGATCACATCACAATGCAATTTTTATTAACCAAGAGATGAAATCTAGTAGCTCATTCGTCCCCTCTTTAGCCCAGAACATTTTTATTCGGTATTTTTAGGGTCAGGGGACTGCTGACCACATCCCAGTGAAATTTGAGAAAGGAGCCCATGGAGCATAGCCGAGAACATATTAATTTGTCCTTTTAGGGGTCAGGGCACTACTTAGCACAACCTAGTAAAAATTTGAGAATGAAACTCATGGAGCATAGACTACGGAGTACAACCCACGTAGAGCAGCCTATGTAGAATAGACAACTCTTTTTAATTTGGCCTTTTGGGCCTTGCTCCCACCTCTCAAAATAAAATAAAATTCTGCCTACCCATGTTTCTAAGAAAATACTCCATTATGTATCTTCTTATAAATTGAGATGCCAAGAGAGCTACCCTTTTATATTTTAAAAGAGATAAACATAGACACACAAAAAAAATTTAAGAACACTAATACATAAATTGTAGTACTAATAAAAGTTTAATGATATTTATTCTATAAATATCTTTGTTGTAGTGGCAGCGCAATTAGTTTAGGTTTATTTGATTTGAAGGTCTTTTTTTGGAATCGTATCTTGGGTTTACATTTTTTTTAGAAATATCGCATCACGAAGAGGATAACATCACAGACCCACCAACATACAACGTCTCTGGAGTTTGTTTTGAGGGTGGGTTCAAAAAAAGTTTAAATACTTGTACAGAGAGTCTCGCATCAGGGACCCACCAGACAGAACATACAAGGCTGCATCAGGGACCCACAAGCCAGAACATGCCAAAGAGGCTAACATAAGGGCCCCAGCAGTAAGACCATACATGGCTGCCACGGTGAAAATAGCGGACATGACCAAAAAAAAGTCCATCATACCCACATTACACGTACAGAGAAGCTGACATGTCGGACCCAACAGGCCCAAGCATAGCCTATGAAATTATCCTATCAGCCCCAAGCATAGCCCAATACGTTTAATTCGGCCTTTTTGTGGTTTTGTGGACACTGACCATATCCCATTCAATTTAGGAGTGAGCCCATGGAATATAAGCCATGACGAAGGGCATCCGCCTCGAGTTAGCCCAGAATCTTTCTAATTTGGCCTTTATGAGCATTTTTTGTACTCTGAAGTTGACATCTGGGACCCCAAAAAACAGTCCAACGTACACATGTTTCTTTCAAATAGAGGTTCCCAGCTGGGACCCAGTATAGACACGTTTCCTGCATAGAGGTGGTTGACATCTAGGACCCAGCAAGTTTCCAAGGTCAAAACAACGAACGTTTCATTTACAGAGAGGCTGATATGTGGGACCCACCAGCGCGATCTTATACGGATGCTGCATCGAGCAACGTTGCCAGTTCAAAATAGGGAGGAGCAAGCGAGAAAAAAGTTCAGCATGCACGTTTCTTGTAATGAGAGGCTAAAATGGTGGACCCAGCAGCGTGAGCAAACGGTAGATTTGTTGAGCAACGCTATCTAGTTCAGAACAGGGTAGAGCTGGAGAAGAAATAAATTCCATCATACCCACGATTCTTATAATGTGAGGCTAGCATAAGGGAACCACCAGCCTGAATAAACGTCTGATGCAGTGAGCAACTCTATCAAGTTTGGAACATGAAGGCATGTTAGAGGGTAAAAACTCCATCATACACACGTTTCTTCTAATGAGAGGATGATCTGTGGAGTCCAGCAGTGTGATTAGACGGTAGATGCATCGAATGGCGCTATCAAGTTCGGAACAGGGTACGTAGCACAAGCAAAGGAAAAAAATTCCATCATATACACGTTTCTTCGAATGGGAAGATGACATGTGGGTCCCAACAGTCTGATTAAACGGTAGATGCATTGAGTAACGCTATCAACTTCGTAAAAGGGTAGCGCAAGCGAAGGAAAAAATCTATCATACATACGATTCTTCTAATGAGAGGTTGACATGCGAGACCCAGCAGCCTCACTAAACGGCAGACGCCTCAAGCAATGTTATCGAGTTCAAATCTGGGAGGTGCGACCGAAAAGTATGGTCCGCTAGAGAAACTGACGTCTGGGACCCACATGCCTCAAAAGACTTCGGTGAGTTAACATTGTGTGAGAAAACGAAAATCTTGCTTCTGCCACGGGCCAGCCGAGCTTCCTCCATGTTTTTAGCAGTTTCGTCATAGTAGAGGGCCATGAAACTGGAAAAAAAGTTTTCCATCGGCCACAGAGGGCCATGAAACTGGAAAAAAAGCTTCTACAACGACCAGCGGATGATAGCTATGCACTTCTATTCTTGTAGACAGTTGTTGGGCCTCCAAGTGCAGAGGTTTGTAGAACAACAGCAAGTTTCCCTTAAGTGGACCACCCAAGGTTTATCGAACTCAGGGAGGAAGTGCTCAAAGGTATCCCTCTCAAGCAACGCTGCAATCAAGATACAAGAACTCTCTTGTGTCCCCAACACACCCAATACACTTTCCAGGTGTATAGGTGCACTAGTTTGGCGAAGAGATAGTGAAATACAAGTGGTATATATAATTATAAGTGGTAACGGTGCCAGAAAAATAACTTGACGGGAGGAAAAGACTAAAGGGAAAAATATGGAAGCAAGCAAACATGTAACAGATCTAGTTGAAAATGGTGTTTCAATATTTAGAAACAAGGCCTAGGGATCATACTTTCACTAGTGAACACTCTCATATAAATATGTTATCTTCATGATACTACTCTGAACTACTCTCCGGTTGGACACTCTAATCCATGCTACGGCTATAATAGCACACCTCAAAGTTCGGCTTTCCCATTGATATAACCCCACATTGTCACCTTGAGCGCTAGATTGTTCCAACAAACACCACAATTTCATAGAGACATCCAACTCCAAATATAACTCATAACAAGTGACGAGGGTTTAACTCATCAATGCCCATTGTTATGGACTTGGGTTTTGGAGAAGAGAGGAGCGCTGGAGATCTTGGTACAGCTAGCAAACAAGCACACAGGGACGCAAGGTTTACCAAGGTTCAGGCCTCGTAGAGGACCCTACTCCTGCTTTTCTGCTCTTGATTGATGATGATCCGGAGGATTACAGTGTCGCCGATGGCGGTGGATGCGCAGATTGGATCTGGCGTATGGGAGATCGTAGATCTATCTATTGAGGGAGTCGCGATGTCTAGATCTATTGTGGCGTAGCGTGTTGCGATTGAGAGATTGGAGGTGAGGATGCCTTCTTGTTGGACCCTCCTAGCCTTTATATATGGGGAGGCTAGGTCTCAGGTACCAATACGAGTTGGTTACAAGTTAGGTTCAAACTCTAGCCTTGAGACTTCCTTGTCTTGTGCGTTTGGCAGTCCGTGTCCATATGGGCTTCATATCACTCGAACCGTCATAGGCGTCATGGACCTTGGCAATTCGTCGAGTGGGCCTTCCGTCGAGCCGCACCAGGTAGGTTGTAGTCGAGTGCCTATTGAGCATACCCATGTCAGTAGCCCCCGAGTGTCCATGCGAATCATAGATTCGGGTGGAGACTCAGAAGTCTTGATCTTTGCATTAGGATGTCAGAGTCGACAATTGTGTCGAGTGCGAAGCTCTTCACCCGGAAGTACATCGAGTCAGTCGAATTTGTAGTAGTTCATAGGGATGATGGTAAACGTGCCTGGTGCGCTTGATGGATCGAGACCAGTTAATTTCTCTAGGGCAAAAACAACGCCACCTACTCAAACTCAAGTCCCCGGACTCGAATCCGGAAATTTCTGGCGTAATTTGACTCAGGCCGTGGAGGTCTTACATGAGTCAAATTCCAGTGTGTAAATGTGAGCACTCGACGCGTCCGTCAAGGCTTATTCATCATACCTGTAGGTACGGATTATTTCTGGTAGAGCGTAGCAGATGCGTTGCTAGGCCTTATTCAGGTCTTATCTTCACGCTGTAAGCGCGGCATCCGAATTTTTTGTCATCGCGGAGATGATTCGGGTGGCCCAGGAGACGCAATCTCTTTGTAGGGGAAGTATGAGGCAGAGTCGCCATAGTATTCAAGTGTGGATGTTATCAACACAAAGTACGATGTAAAAATAATCATAGGGTGCACGACCAGCGCTCCCTATGGGAGTAGCCCCCGAGTGCCTGGTTGAGTCGAAGACTCAGGTAGAGACTAAAGAACTTTTGCGACTGCTGTCGTCTTTTGTTTGCTTGTTTCAGTCGAATATGCTTTCAGATCTCCCTATGGGAGTAACCCGAAGCCTACAATTGAATCGTAGATTCGAGTGAAGGGTTTTCATAATGCTTCGATATCTTCATAAATTTCTTCGGGTGCACGGCCAGCGCTCCCTATGGGAGTAGCCCCCTAGTCCTTAGTCGAATCGTGGATTCGAGTGAGGACTCAGAGCGTGTCACTCGAGGATCTTGTATATGCGCCACCAGCGCTCTAGTTTGGAGTAGCCCCCGAGAGTCTGGTGGAGTCGCAGACTCGGGCAGAGACTCGAGACTTGTATCTTTCCGTGGTAGTCCAAAATCATGCGAGGAGAAACCACTGACCCGGAAGTGCATCGAGTCAGCGTCTCACATATAAGGAGCCAAGAGTCGACGATGCAGTCGGGGTCGTCGTAGCGGAGTCGTGCGGCGATTAGCCGGGTGAGTCGACGATGCAGATGGAGTTGACGCGGTCGCTTCTATCAGGTGCGCGGTGAGGGTCGCGTCCTTTGTAGCATCTAGAGATGCAACCATCCGAGGAGGGACTAGACTCAGGCCTTGAGTGTATGGCGTAGTCAGTTGTTTTGTCGACTCCTGTTGGAGGACCCGATAGAATACCTCAATGTAGTCGACATCCTTGTAAGCTGCAAAAAATATTAAGGAATTGTGAAGTACTTGCATCTTGTAAAGAATATTTGCCTGTTGGCTTGTATAGTAAAATTCTGGTGCCAATCGAGTCGACACTTTTGCACGGTATGCTAGGGCTTTTCATTAGCCTGATTACCCTTAGTCTCAGTGCCTTTCCGAGGAACTCAGAGTTCAAGGATTCGACGATCAGGCAGAATCAGCTACTCGGGCTATCGCGTATGAGGTGCTCGAGTGCGTGGAGTCGACGACACATTAGGTTACTCGAAGAGGGCGCAGCCCCCGAGTGTTTCGAGTGCGAGTTAAAAAGAATCAGCTCTAAGTAGAGGGAAACTTAGCTTTGTTGGTTGTTGCCGTGATGAACGAGTCGCAAGGTCCCTTGCGATCGGCGGGTCGTGGGAGTCGAAGATTGTAGTGGCTCGCGGTCGCGGGGGTCGAATTTGTAGCGGCTCGCGATCGCGGGAGTCGAAGGAGCCCCCGAGTCGTTGGAGTCGAAGACCGAAGAGGGTCGTACAGTGGAGTCGAAGGAGCCCCCGAGTGGTCGGAGCCGAAGACCGCAGTTTGACATCATAGTCGAAGACCATGGCGGGTCACCGTATTTGGAGACTGTAGAGGGTCGCTCGTGGGTCGCCACAGTTGAAGATTGTAATGGGTTGCCACAGTCGAAGACCGTAGCGAGTCGCTGGAGTCAAAGACCAATGCAGGTCGCTGGAGCCGTGGTGTAACTACCTCGGTGAATTACGCTCCTAGTTACAAGCCTGGATGAACGGAAATGGTTAAAATAGTACGGTGGGGCCCAAATGCCACTCACAGGTAGACCTTTCGGCCGTCCTAACCATTTCCAAACATCGGGACAAGAACGGGCGGCGTAATCGGCAGGCGAAGGGATCACCTACATACACAAATGAGTATGTATGCAAGCCACCATACAACAGTCCTCAGAGCCATTCCATCTAAAAGAAATAGAAATATTGCAACGCCATACGGCAAGATCCAAATATCCTAGATAGATATAATAGTTTAGGATATCTCCTCATACATCAAACATCAGAGTATCAGGCGGAAGCGGAAAACAAGATCCGAGTACGGATAAGAAGCAAATCGGCATAAGATGCCCCATAAATAAACACATCCCACCCACAGATCTCACGGATCCCCGTTCCCGGAATCTCTACACCAAGTGATCGTTGCCAACATCGTCCGTCTCCTCCAAC